>CM032124.1:14892776-17795276 GCA_018894105.1 Jacaranda mimosifolia
TCTCCATGTAATAGTAACATGGAACAAATCTTTTATTCATAATGCCCTTCATATCTACCCAAAATAAGTCTCACCATTTCTCCTCCTATACTGCACTAATTGATCTCACCAAACTAATACATAGTCAGTGAATTCAACTGCTGCTAGCCTTACTTTCTTCTCTTCAGAGTAGTTATGTCAATCAAAGATCAACTCCACCTTTCTCTCCCACTCCAAGTATGCTTCAGCATTATTTCTACCTTTAAATGATGGAATTTTCATCTTGATGGCATTTAAATTGATGTCCCTCCTAGGTTTGAATCTAGCTTTCCCCTCTATTTTTTACCGAAATACTATCATCAGACTCATCCTCAAGCATCTCTTGATTAAACCCATCTAGATGCCTATTTTGTCTACCATTCCCATAAATATTTATGCCACATCATTTCTCCACTCATCCATCTCACCAAGCCTACTATTCAACTTCTAAAATTGACTAGTAAATGCCATATACATCACCTTTTTATTTGGTGTCATATTAGCTTCCTCATCAGAGGGTTTCTTACCCTCCTCCTTGGAAGAATAGTACTAATTTAAAAAAAAAAAAAAAAACCCTACAAGAAGTGTTAACAAAACAGCCTCACAAAAACACTCCCTCATGTGTTTCACTCAAGTAGATGTGAACCCTCGTGTTTGCACTCATTTCTAGCTTTTTCCCTCTTTATGTGCTCGTCTTTTTATGCCTTTTACCTCTGTTGATCATGATGAATGTTGCCCTTAAGAAATCAAACTAATTCAAATTCAAAGCAAATTCACAAGTAATATTTATATGGAGTAACAATGAAAAACATAACAAAGAAAGAAAAGCACAAAGTCTAGAGGCAAAGTAATGTGACCAGTAAGGAAAATGATGTGATGACACACGAGAAAGAATGTGTATTATATGATTTTTATTGCAACTAAGTAACAAGAATACAATATATTACTTATCTAATATGAACATATGCAAATTTGTCTAAAACAAAGAAAGAAAACACAAAGAGTGAATAAAAACAACAAAACAGAAAATATGCAAAGAATTCGGTCAATACCAATGGAAGGCCGATTATGACACAATTCTAACCCAATTGATGTACAATCAACTCCAAACAGCAACTAAAAATAGCCAATTTCGCTTATGCAATGGCAATTTAGAAATTGAAAGCCTGGGTCAAAAACCCCAAATTGAATCACTCAAGAACCCTAACTTTAATTTCTCAAAATTAGAGCAATCTAGGTTTAGAGCAATCTAGGTTTTATATTCTGCAAATTCAATTTTCTATGTTCAATTGGCGTTCTCCAAGACAAGAATATGCAACAATATTGCAAAAAAATCACCAAACCACAGTCAATTCACGATCAGATTTCTTTTTTTTTTTTCATTTTTTTCTTTTTTTTTCTCCGGAAACAAGAACAAGATAAATAAGAATTTATCTCAAGTTGGCTCTGATACCAAATGATGTGAAACCCCAAGGATATAATGATCCCGAAACCCCAAAAACACAATTTGATATTGAACAAACCCTAGAAGAAAAATCCTCCCTATTGAACCCTAAGATACTTGATCCTAGAAAAGCAAATAATTGGTAATAAGAATTAGAATTTGAATAAACACTAGAAGGAATTTAGTACCTTGAAAAAACCTATTCAATTTCTTAATACAACAAGCAACATCATAGTTTTTCTTGAGAGAAAAATGCAAAAAATAAGTCAATATTCATAAAAAAAATCTGTCATACACGTTTTTAAGAGATTATATATACTCTCCTTACAAGCCCTAATCAAAATAAGATATAAACTAAGCCTACAGATAATAATCCAAGCCCAAATTCAATTAGGAATAAGAGTTTTACTTGGTCACAACTTCTTCTTTTCTCCATGATTCCCACATGTTTGGGGCTTCTTTTGGCCTTCTTGGGCCTTTTCAAGCCTTATACACAAGCACAAGATGATGGGCTGTCCAACTTCATTCTTTTAGTTTATTGACATGTTATTCTTTTCCTTAGCCCATTCTTGATACATTTCTTCAATAAATAACTTAGCCAAATTTGCAAAGCCATCTTTCAACCTCTTTGCTTGTGTTCTTGTGATAGGTCCATTTGCATGTTGCAATCTCCATTTTGCCCTCCAATGCCGAAATAACCATCTTGGCCTCTAGTGTAGGGGTGGCAATTGTGTCGTGTTGGGTTGTTTCATGTCGGATTAACATTTGGATTTCACAAAATTTTGCTCAACCCGAACCCAACCCAAAAAGTACTCAACCCAATAAGCCTCAACTCGAACCCAACTTGAAAGTTTTCGTGTCAACCCGAACCTAACCCATTTCAACATATGATTATTTTTCATTAATAATTCATCTAAAAAAAACTACACATTTTATGTTCAACTAGAATCTTTATAAAAAAAATCAACTTATACAAAAATTTAGAAAAAGTCAACATTATACTCTGGCCGCCCAACTTTTGTACCATAGAACAATTTGATAATTGGACTTCATTTAACTTCCTCTACAACATCAATAACATACAAATTTCAATGCTAAACCAAAAGTTTTGCACAACTTAATTTTAACAACAATGAAGTTGAATTCCGACAAAGAAAATTAATTCATCCCACTTAATGATCAATAATCATCCCAACATCACTAAGTAGTCAAGATTTACGTAGTAAAATAATAACCATTAATTCTTACAAATCAATCTAGAATTAAGTTGTTCAAAAATAACAAGACATTACTTAAAAATGCAAAAAACATAGCTTATTCCAACTTCTAATTTCATTCAAATCTCTTCATTGCTATCATCTTCAATGATCAATTGAAGTTTGCTGCAAAAAATAAGTACAAAAAGTATTAATCATAGAATAAGTATATATGATATATACTTATACAATGATAAATTTCATATAGAATACTAAAAACACTTACCAAAACTCAAGTGACTAAAGATCCTCTATATCAAGATTAACAATATTAG
The DNA here is from genome assembly GCA_018894105.1 of Jacaranda mimosifolia. NCBI lineage: Eukaryota > Viridiplantae > Streptophyta > Magnoliopsida > Lamiales > Bignoniaceae > Jacaranda > Jacaranda mimosifolia. The sequence goes on from CM032124.1 coordinate 14,895,770, forward strand.
ATCTATTAGCTACAATACTTGACTTGGCATCATTTTCATTTTGACATGTCATAATATTTTCAATCAATTCATCCAATTTCACTTCCGTAGATACTATAACAAATAAACAAAAAAGATGATTAGTTTACAATTAAATACTCCATAATGATCAAAGTAGTGATAAAATTATTATGTTATCGGGTTAGAGGTGTAAACGAGTCGAGCTTGAGCTCGAGCTTGCCAAAATTGCAGGCTCGAGCTCGAGCTCGAGCTCGAGCCCAGCTTTTTGAGCTCGAGCTCATCGAGCCTGCTCTTAAGGGCTCGAGCTCGAGCTCAAGCTCAAAAATACTGAGCTCGAGTCGAGCTCGAGCTCGAGCTCGAGCCGGCTCATCAGAAAATTTTAAATTAAATAAAAATATTAAATTATTAATATATCATAATTATTTAATAATAATTAATAAAATAATTAAAATTATTATTATAAATTAAATATATATGAAATTATAATAATTACTATAATGATTTAAATTATAATATATTATAATTATTGATAAATTATTAAATTATTAATATATTATAATTATTTAATTATATATATAAATATTTAAAATTAGAAAAAAAAAGTAAATTATTAATACATATTAATTAATATATAATAAATATTTAAAATTAGAAAAAGAAAGTAAATTATTATATATATTAATTATTTAATTAATATATAAAAAATATTTAAAAATAGGAAAAAGCTCATGAGCCGGCTCATGAGCTTTTGAACAACTAGAGATGAGCTCGAGCTCGACTCATGTTAAAGCTCGAGCTCGAAAAACTCGAGCTTGAGTCGAGCTATAATCGAGCCCGCTCATGAGGCTCATGAGCCGGCTCGACTCATCTTACACCCCTAATCGGGTAACCCGAAACCCAACCCGAACCAACCCACAATTTTCATGTTGCTTATCGGGTCAACCCAATATTGACCCAACCCAATAACCTCAATCCAAACCCAATAATATTGTGTCGGTTCATGTCGTGTTATCGTGTCGTATCGAAAATTGCCATCCTTACTCTAGTGCCTCTAGCGCTTATATTAGAAAAAAGAAGTAATGGCTTAATAATTAAATGATTCCATTTTATGTTATTCTTTAATTACGTAATTTAGTTTTAGATTGTTCGCTTATGATTTTGTATTGAACTCATGGTGAAAGACTTATAATTTTAAACATACATAAACGATGTGATACAACAACTAATATATAATGAACCTTGTTTGATTTCAATGACATCAACAGGTGTGATTGTTTCAAAACCTTATGATAATAATCCCTCCTCAAGAATTGTGGTTGGTAGGAGAGGTTCGCCTATGGGGCCTTGGGGGGCCTATATATGGAGTTATTTTGGCGCTCGAAAATTAGACAGGGCTCCGACTTTTTAGGTGTTGAATTAATTTTATAGTGATGTGCCATCATAATAATATATGACATCTAAATTAAATGACATATTGATGAGGTCTCTATGTGCTCTTATTCTTTTTAATTTGAGCCACTTAAATTCTGTAATTTGATACCACTATTGTGTATATTAATTATTTGTTTATAAGAAAACCATCAACCATGAATGCTCCTATAATGTGCTTTTCTGCAGAGAATGCCGCCGAGTACATATGTGTCCTGGACTGTTGGCATTATTCATGAGGAAATACATTTTACTCTTTACAATTTAATAAATGACATTATTTACGATTGTCTTCAGTTTGGACTAAACGATGCTCACATGATTTCAGCCCAAAACCATCTCAAGGATCTGAAAAAAAAAAAATTGTTACTGATATTCATCAATTTGAAATTTTCTGTGGAAAGGATGAAAACGGGAAATGCATCACAAAAAATTAAGCATCAACTACAATCAATTCATAATTGACACTAAAAATACATAGTTTTAAATACAAATTGACCATAATCGCATTCAAAATAAATGTTATTATAATATATGCCTTACTACAACTATACGTAGTTGATGATTATTCTTTTTTTAATATATTAATTTTTGTGGATAATGCATAACTAATTTATAGTGTTTACAGTAATATATAGCTAATAATTTTTGTTACTTGTTATTTTAAAAAATTACATTTATTATGGAGAATCACTAGCTATAATTTAATTGTAACCATAGTCAAAATAATTTCATAGTAATTCTTCGGTAGCAGTTAACTAGTCTTTTTGCAGTTATGAGCATGAATTCATTACAGGAAAAAATAATATTAATGATAAAAGATAAGTAAAAATTATCTCTAATGACATATATTAAATAACAATAACTTTTATTTTATTAGTAATAATACTTTTAAGTGATAGTAATTTTTATTTTATCCAAGGAACTCATATTTTATGTTGTCTCTATTGATAATTAATTAATAACACATGTATAGTAACAATCTAGACTATAACGTGTGTCGAGATTTTCATTGTTACTATATTGTTAAACACTATTCTTGTCGCTATTAAATTTTTAAAATTATTATGGTGATAAAAAAAATGTCATTTAATATATTACAATCAGTAGGACAATTTTTACATTAATATTATCACTTACGATATATTTTATAATTGATTTTTATTTTTCTTATAGTGACTTTTCCCATCACTTAATAGTTACGCATTGGCCACGTGTGTTACACATAAATTAAATATGCTTAATTCATAAAGAATATCGAAAGAAGAAAAAGTTGATTAGGCCTGACTTAAGAGATTAAAAATATTTTTCTTTTCCTTTTAAATTATGTGGCATGGATTATGTTTGCTTAATGGCTAATGCTACATTGGATCAATTATAATCTAAGTTATAAATTATACCATATTTTTATATTTCTTTTCATTTAAAATCCAAAATACAAATATATGAGGACCTAATCTTGTGACTTGTAACCTTAAGGACGAATTATTTTACTCCTTATCAAAGAGTATTTTTCTTTACTTTAAATCACATATGATAACCTATTAATTTCGTGACAAATTTTAGTATGTAATTACTGAGACTGAATTAAAGTACTAGGAGCATTAAACATTCACATAGAGTGATAGAAATATATGAAATATGTAACAAATCCGAGAGACTGTCGAATTGGAAAAGGGGCGGGACGTACGTGTTTTTGCAAGAGTATTTATAGGCAATAAAAGATACCTCATTGAATGTTGAGTACACATAATTTATTGGTAATTGAAAAGCACCGAAGGAGAGCAGCCAGTGTTGGTAAAGGATTTTACCTTTTTCTTTAATTTCTCGTTTTTTTTCTTTTCTTTTCTTCCTCCCCAACCCCCCCCCCCCCTTTTTTTTTTTTTTTTTTTTGTGGGCACAACATGCATAGACCATAATAATTGAAGAAAATCTTATATCCAGTAGGTACTCTAAAAGAATTAAACCACGTTAACAATATATATGACTTATATCGGGCTGATTTTTGTGTGATATATTATTTGGTATTTTCATATTTTATTTATATAAAAAATTTCGATCATGACCAGTGAACGATTGCTAAAAATGGTAAAGATCAGTAAATTTGTCTTAACTAGTTATTAGCTTCCCAGAATAAATTGTTCAGGGAAGTAAAAACGGTGCAATTTTTTCTTAGTTATATGGTGCAATTTAATTGGAAAATGAAAGAGGCATAAATGTATAACTCTCTAGTATCAAATGGTTAATTGACCTGTTGACATTGTTATCACATTTGTATGTGTGAGTATCGAAGTTCAAATTTTAATAAATTCTTAGCGTGATGTATGCCTATAAATAAAAATGAAAAATGTATAACTCTCTAAGAAATTGTCCAACTTAAGGGTATCAAAATCAAACCCAACCGGATAATAATCCACCTGAAAAATATCAAGTTTGGATTTGATGCTTTTGGGTTTGGGTCGGACTTGAAACTGACCCGAGAAAAAATAATTAACGTTGGGTTAGTTTCGGGTCAACCCGCAAAATCTAAAAACAACAAGCAAGTGAATCAATAACTCAATAAACCTAACCCAACCCGATCGAACTGAAAATAATTGGCTAATTAAAAATAAAATATAAATTTAAAAAAATTATAATCTAAACCAAGAAAGATTTTATATCCGAAATTCTTAAAATCTTCAATACACATCAAAATAAGATTTCTTTGTAGAGTTTTGGGCTATGAATTAATGGAGGAAGCTAGCTATTGGTGCAAAGAAAATTTCGAATTTGATAGTTGTCGTCAAAATTATCTTTGGACTTTAATTTGATGCTTTTGTCTTTGAACTTTAATTTTTACTATTTAATAGTTAATTCTGTATTGAGAGTTGTCATCAAAATTGTTTATTAAACAGTGGTTTATTACTTCTTTGCATTCAGAGTAATTATGAACATGACAAATTTTAAAGTTATTATGTTTCTTACTTTCTTAAACATTTATGATTATGTAGAATATAGATTTTATTGGTAGATCAACTTCCACTCAATTATAATATTAGAATTTATAAATATAAAAAATAAAATATATAAATCAAGTTGGGTTGGGTCAGGTTTATAAGGTTGTTAGGTGATCGGATTGAAAATCAGGTCAACCTGAACCTAACTCGAATTTTTGTAGGTCGGTTTAGAATTGAGACTTTTGGATTTAGCATTGGGGTTGGGTTGAATTCGAATTTGATATTTTTATATTATATCCCTACCTCAATTCAATCTGAATCCACCCAACCCATCCGAATTGACACCCTTAGTTCAACTCTAGCTTTTTCCCCGCATTAATCAGTTTTAATGGCGCAACCCTACCACTTGCAATAACTGCATGCATATCACTAGAAGATTTAAAAAGTCAAACGATAATCTATCAAAATTCTATCTCATCCGTAAATTAATAATGTAATAAGAAGATAATTTAAATCTATTAATTGAGGGCCATCAGTTTTCCAGCTATGAACTTAGAATTAGCAAGATTAATTTGCTGCAGAAACAAATTAATGGCAGAAAATTTTTCAAATTTCCAAACATCGTATCCTATTAACTTTGTAATTGGACATGGAATATACATATATATATATATATGATTCTAAGAAAAAGTGAATAACTTTTGCACAAATTAGTTTCAATTCTAAAGGCAATCTATGCAGGCGCGCACAGGCAAAGCCAAAGCATTGAAAGTCAAACCCTAATCCTCATTTCTCAGAAATATACATCATCAAATGGCGCATTTTGTTCCAAGAAGATAAGAAAAGAGGAGCTTATTCCTATCCAGCACATGTGCAAATAGACTCTTTAAGACTACAAGTAATTTACACTTTCTGCTCTCCCAAACACAAAGGAAGCAATCATCTTTCTGTCGTCATTGGAGTTAAAACGATCAGTCCAGAGCCTAAATCCCCAAAAAGATATATATATATATATATATATAAATTTGACCACAAGGAGCCTAAAACTGCCCAGTTGTTCTGAAGAAGCACATTAATTAATTTTCTTCAGAACAAATCAGCAGTTTCACCCAGGCCATGTCCATGAAATCCCCTTCCTGCCCTTGTGGTGCAGCATCATCAAGAAGCCATTTCTCCAGCAGACTGAGGGGCACCTGGGTGTCCAAAATGGGCTTGCTCTCATCCTGAACAATACCAGTTTCAGGTGTGAAATTGGCAGCTTCAAATTTGGCTTCCTGCTCCTCCACCGACAAGGATTGCGAGACATTATCCGAGTTTGAAGAATTGAAGCTGAGAAATGTTGTGCTGATTGCCCCTTCACTAGGGCTGGAACTCAGCCGAGCTGAAGGGTTGTTGAAGGAATTAGTACTCTGACTGCTCTCGGATGAGGCAGTCGCTTGAGATGAATTAGGAGATTTCTTCATCCAGTTTTGGAGCAAACGAGCGATGTTCTCAGTGCTGGATGCATATGTGGATGTTTGTGTTGGCCTGGTTTGTTGAGGGACAGAGAAGATCTTGGAATCAAGAGATGAATTTGTGCCTGATTTGTCAAGGGAGAGAGCCTCACACAAGGCTTGTTTGGCCATATGAATGTCTGTTTGAAGCCTCCTTTCCCACTGGCCCTTTGAAATTGATTTAGAATCAGATGAATTGATCCCATTTTGGCCTTTTCCATCATGCGGTCCTTGAAGTTTTCCCAGCTTCTTTTTCAAGTGAGTGTTCCAATAGTTCTTGATATCGTTGTCGGTTCTCTGGGGAAGGTATGAAGCTATGGCAGCCCATCTGCAGAAACCCAAGTTGTAAACTTATTCAAATCTATCTCAATACACTATAAAACTCAAAGAATCTTGCCTTTTTCAGAACTGGAATTCTATCAGTAGATCTAACCCTAGTTTAGAAGAAAAAAGTTTAGATCTTGCATGGCTTCATTTTTAGTGTGTGTTCTGTGTGTTTTTGTTGTTTGATGGTAAGATAAACATATATACACAGTACACACACCGGTTGCCAAGAAGAGCTTGGAGGTGGATGATCATTTTCTCCTCGTGCTCAGTGAAGTTACCGCGCTTGATGCCCGGACGGAGATAATTAGTCCAGCGGAGCCTGCAGCTCTTGCTGCATCTAAGCAACCCTGAAAAGAAAAGGAGATTTGAGTAAGGACTCAAACAAACTGAGAAATTCTAGCTAACAAAAGTTAATATGCATTCAAAGAAGACGGTGATGAAGCTGCAGACTATTTATTACACAGCTTTAAATGATTGTAACTAACCAAAACTTGGAAAAAGAAAAAGAAAAAGCTACAAAAGATTCCTTAATGTTTTAACCTTCTTTTTACCTGTGTTGGTAGGAACAGCCCTCAATTTCCAGGACCGTGTTCTTGAATGTAAGAAACCAGGATGATGTCTTCTTCTGGAGTCCATGGCCCTTTCTTGACCCCAATTTTATCACAGCAAGGTGGTCTTCCCATTTCAATTTGAATCTAGTTAGAAACAAATCAAAGATGCACTTTTCAGTTTATTCAAGAGAAGGCTGGGTTGGATTTTTCTTTTTTCTTTCTTTCTTTTCTTCTCTCTTTTCCTGGGTATGAGTTGTTTTTAATGGCTTTGTATTTCCAGTTGTATGTAACAGAGAAATGCAGAGACAGGAGTCTAACTGAAGGGGTGTGGGATTGTCTGAGGGAATATATATAGAGAAAAGACCGAAATTGCTGTTTAGGCTGACTATATAGAAGAAGGGGTAAAAGGGCTATATATTATCTTCAAAAGAGTCAAAAGCGGACAGCAAAGAGCATTTACTCCTTTGCTTGCAAAAAGTCAGCTGTTTGCTTTAGTTATCCTCTCTCTCTCTATCTGTCTTTTTCTTTTTTTCTTTTCTTTTCTTTTCTTTTCTTTTCTTTTCCTCTCCGATCCGCCTCGCAAAACCGCGTGGCAATCAATGTGAACATTTGAATGAAAAAAATTGAATTTTACCCAGCTAGCAGCTAATTCATTATTTGTACCACCCTCACTATTATAAGCTAAATGGATGATTAATTAGAGACCATAAAAAATAATTATGTGTTTGCACAAGTAGTTTTAATCTCCGTCTGCAGATCTGGGGACACGACATGTATACATGAAATATGTGCATTTACATAGCCACCGTCTCTAAATTCCTAGGCTTGTCCTTTAAACACATACTGAATCACACGTATAAAATCTTATTTAATTTGGAGATGGAAATAAATATATTATTGGTAAGTTAATTACTGAAATATGAAATACCACAATAATTATATTTGTAATCCTACCTAATTTTATTTGAATTAAGGGTTTTCCACCATGTAAAAGAGAATGGAACCCTAACTAACTAGTAAAACACTTTTTGAAGAGGTAAAAATTATTTGTTTTGGCAAAAAATTAACTGGAAATTGAATATTATTACTAGAGAGGGATAAATGATAAATGTCCCTTTTAATACCAGATAAATAATCGTCAATTTCGTTTTCATCTAATTAAAACCCATGATCATAAATCTAAATTCAATCAGATTAGTGACGGAACTTCTCATTTAATTGATTGATCAACCAAATATTTTTTATTTTTTATTTTTGACTGGAGAGACATACATATATATGCTACTAGAGAAGGATATAATGTCTCTTTTCTAACAGAAATAAATTCAATATATTGTTTAATTTCCTTTTCATATTAAATCATTTTCTAACTAAATCCCCAAATTCAGTCAATACGATATTTAATTATATAAACTTTATATAAACTTAATTAGGAAGGACAAATAGAAAATGAAGTTCATATATTTTATAACTCAATTATCTAAACTGAAATTCAAAATTTTAAAATATGGTGTTATAAAGAAAACTTATTGGTTTGCTTATCAATCTATACCTACTCGGATAATATTCTATATCATGAGATGGTACTAAAATAGGGGAACCGTCCACCTAAGTTATTTTCTATAATTTTCAAAAATGTACCTAAGTTGTAAATCTCATTTAATTCTTAAGAGATGACTCACCATTATAATTATAAAATTTTCAAAGGCAATTGAATATATGAATGCAAAGTGCATATCCCTCATTAAATTTGAGAGAGAATTAATTAATAAGGAGTAGTGGACGCGCGGTAGATAATTTAGTAATTTTCAAGTTTGTAATTCATGTGGGGTAAAGTTGATTCCATGTACCGATCATGTGAACAGTGTGATGGATGAATGCAGCATTGCAGTGTATTATAATTTATAAACTGGGCATTCTTTACATTTTTTTCTTTAAACTGAAAAAGGATCTATTTTCTGCAAGAAATCTCATTTATTCCAGTGGAATTAATATAGGTAACAGGGAAAAATTAAATCAAATTATATTCGGATAATAAAAGAATGCCTGAAAATTTAAATCATAGGATTAATATTCACTCATTCAAATGTTGTTAGGTTTTCTCCATAATTGGCAGGAAGCAAACTTGCACAGAAGGGCAAAAAACTGCTTCAGCTCATGATTTATACTTTTAGGACTTATAATGTTATATATATATATATATGTGTGTGTGTGTGTGTGTGTAATTGATGTTCTTTTTCTCTAGGAAAAACACGTCTTGATTAATGAAGAGATCAACAAACTGTACTTTAATAGGATTTTCACAATATTTTTTATTAATTCTACATAAGTACTAACAAATTCTATATATTTGTCTTTTTAGTTTTAATGACTATAGACATATCAATTTTTGGCCAATTGAGAAGTGATACATGTAAAATAATATGCTAGTTATTCATTTAAAATTTTCTATTTATATTTTGGAATTTAGTAAATTTAATTTCAAAAAATAAATAGTTAATTTTAATCAATACTTTAGTATTTATTTTATGTTCAAATCAAATATTGGCAAGCGTTAAAGATGAAGTGTCTACATTTTTTGACCAATCAAATCAAAAATATTTGATATTATCTATTGATATATGATATTATATTTTGATATTTGATATTATCTTATCAAATAGATAACTATCAAGAAGTTTAAGTCAATCTGAAAGTCTCCCATCAAGCATCTATATAAAAGGGATGACCAAAGCTCATTCTACAGACAACACAAATTTCAACAAATGAGAGAAGCTTTAAAGGAGTACAGCAATTCTCTCAATTAAATTCAAGGAGATCTACGACATTCAAGGCGTTCTTCGCGGAGCTCATATATTTTGGTGTTTGATTCGAGATTAAGGTGCGAAGCCCCTGGATTAGTGTTATTTTCTTCAAATCAAATTTCAGGGAGATCCACGACAGTTTCAAGCCTTCTTCGCGGGAACTCATATATTTAGGCGTTTAATTCGAAATTAAGGTGCGAAGACCTCGGATTGGTGCTATTTGTTTCTTCAAATCAAATTTAAGGCGATCCACGACATTCAAGATGTTCTTCATGGAATTTTATTAAATCAAGATCATATTTGGAAGCGAAAAAATCAGATGATTAAATTAGCGATTGATTCATAATTGATGTGATAAAGTTTGAATTTTGTTTTTATTTTATAAATTTTTTTTCTTGCAATTTTAATATAATGGCAGACAAAGAAATTTTGTGCTTAACAATTTTGGCAATGCCAGCGGGACGATCTCTACCCTCTCATCTCTTCCTTTTATCAAGATTGAAGCATGTTTCAAGATGGCTGCAATCATCTTCAGAGGTAGCTCCTTTGCTTGCTATGGAAAAGATGTTTGCTGCAATTTATTAATATAAATGAAGATGATGGAGACTCAAAGGAAAAATCTGCATCATCCATTCCCCGCTCAACATCAAATACCTCAAACACGGTGTCGGTGATGGTGACAAGTACTAACACCTTGGAGGAACAAATTGCAAATTTGATAAAAGCTATTTAAGGACTCACGAAGCAATGTCCAAAGAGCGAGACCATTCCAAATCTCAAATTGATGAGCAAAGTAGACAATCTTGATGCAAGCTGCATAGTGGAAGAAACAAATTGAGCTCAGGACAAAGGCGAAATATCTACAAGGAGACAACCAGCCAAAAATGAAGCGGGCCACAACAAAAAAACTACAAGTTCCACTGATGGACTAGTTCCCATTAACCCATTGAAGGAGTTTATCATGGGGACTATCAAAGACAAGCTTGATGGAAGTTTTAAGTCGTCTATGATTTACTTCAAGACATATACTCAAAGGATTGATAACTTGAAGATGCCGATCGGTTACCAACCCCCAAAGTTTCAACAATTTGATGACAAAGACAACCTAAAGCAACACGTGGCTCATTTCATTGAGACTTATAATAATGCTGGGACATATAAAGGTCATTTGGTCAAGTAATTTGTTCAATCATTAAAGGGAAATGCTTTTGATTGGTATGTTGACTTGGAGGCAGGGTCTATCGATAGTTTAGGGCAATTGGAACAAGAGTTCCTCAATCGTTTCTACAGCACTCGAAGGGCAGTCAACATGATTGAACTCACCAACTCTCGCCAATAGAAAGAAGAGCTACTCATTGAATACGTCAATCGCTGGAGAAATTTGAGTCTTAACTGCAAAGATCAATTATCGAAGGCTTCAGCAATTGAGATGTGTATCCAAGGAATGCATTGGAGTCTTTGCTACATACTTCAAGGAATCAAACTAAAAACCTTTGAAGATTTGGCAACGCGTGCACATAATATTGAAATGAGCATGAATTTTGATGAACAAAAAGATTCAAGTGATGTCAAAGATGATGAAGATATTGGGGGCAATTAATTTTCAACTGCAAATTACAAATGCTTCTCGATATGAGCTTAAACTTTCAATAATACTCTCAGATAAGAGTATAAACTATCTAAAATTCTTAAGACTCCAAGTTTTCAAATCTAAAAATCAAGTCTCCAAATCTTCAAATCCATGGATTAAGTCTTCAAGTCTCCAAATCCATGACTCAAGTCTTCAAGTCTTCAAATTCAAGGTTCAAGTTTCCAAATCAAAGACTTAAATCTCCAAGTCTTCAAGTCCAAAGCTCAAGTCTTCAAATTTCAAATTCTCCTAGATACGAGCATAAACTATCTAAAATTTTTAAATTAAAGTTTTCTTATGTGCTCCTAGATACGAGCATAAACTTTCATTAAGGCTCCTAGATACGAGCATAAACTATCTACATATTCAAAGTCTCCCCATGTGATCCTTGATATGAGCTTAAACTTTCAATAAGGCTCCTAGGTACGAGCATAAATTATCTAAATATTCAAATTCTCCCCATGTACTCCTTCATAAGAGTGTAAATTGTCTATTAAGTCAAACTCAAGTAAACTCCTTGACATGAGTATACATTGTCAATCAAATTCAAGTGAACTCCTTGACACGAGTATAAAATATCTATTCAAGTTAAATATGCTCTTTGACACATGAGCCTAAACTGTATGTTACTCATGGCTCGCATGAGTATAAACTGTGTACGGCACCCTCCTCAAAAGGATATTAATTTTGAATTATGTTATGACTTGACCCTTTGATTGGACACCATAGCTCGACAAATGCTTGGAAGATATTCTTGTCCCAAACATATTGGGAGAAAAGGAAAACTTTTCAAATACTTCAAGCCTTACCTCTTTCGTGGATAATTGGCATATCTTTCGCCAAGTCTTGAAGTGGGGCATTTGTAGACATATCAATTTTTGGCCAATTGAGAAGTGACACATGTAAAATAATATACTTCTATTTATATTTTGGAATTTAGTAAATTTAATTTCAAAGGATAAATAGTTAATTTTAATCAATACTCTAGTATTTATTTTATGTTTAAATCAAATATTGACAAGTGTTAAAGATGAAGTGCCTACATTTTTTGACCAATCAAATCAAAAATATTTGATATTATCTATTGATATATGATATTATATTTTGATATTTGATATTATCTTATCAAATAGATAACTATCAAGAAGTTTAAGTTAATCTGGAAGTCTCCCATCAAGCATCTATATAAAGGGGATGACCAAAGCTCATTCCACAATCAACACAAATTCCAGCAAGTGAGAGGAGCTTTAAAGGAGTCCAACAATTCTCTCAATTAAATTCAAGGAGATCCACGACATTCAAGGCGTTCTTCACAGAGCTCATATATTTTGATGTTTGATTCAAGATTAAGGTGCGAAGCCCCCGGATCAGCGTTATTTTTCTTCAAATCAAATTTAAGGAGATCTACGACATTCAAGCATTTTTCGCGGAGCTCATATATTTTGGCATTTAATTCGAGATTAAGGTACGAAGCCCTTGAATTGATGCTATTTTTCTTCAAATCAAATTTAAGGAGATCAACGTCGTTCAAGATGTTCTTCATGGAACTTATTAAATTCAAGATCATATTTGGAAGGAAAGAATTAGAGGATTAAATTAGAGATTGAATCCACAATTGACTAATAAGTTTGAATTTTATTTTATTTATATGATTTTTTTCCTTGTAATTTTAATTATTGCAGACAAAAAAATTTGCGCTTACAATGACAAGTAATCCAATACAAATTAGAGCAACTTGTGCAAGGCAACACCTTCATATGATCATAGTTCATTTTCTCTTAATTCATTCTTTATTAGTTATTGTACCGTGATATTTTATGTTATTCTCCATAAAATATTGATATCTATTTTTGTCTAATGAAATATATATCACTACCACAATAAAATAGCCTTCACTAACGGAAAGCTTGTGACAAAGAGCATTTCGTCATAGTTTGAAGACATTTATGATGAATTTTCGATGAATTGCTAACGAATTTAAAAAAATTAGTAAAAATATATATTATTATGATACTTGTGATGGATATAAAGAGTGTATACTAATATGAAGAGACCATCATAAATTTCAAAACTCTAAATATGATTCTTCAATTCATGACGAAAATTCTATTACAAAATTAGTTCTGTGACACTTTATTTTTGTCACAAAATTAATCAGTGACAAAGCATATACTAAGGGTTTTTAAAATAAATCCATCACAGAATGATAGATTTTATTAAATTTATGATAGACTTATTGCACATATCAATTAGTATATACTTTGTTACTAATTAATTTTTATGACAAAAATAAAGTACGTCATAGAACTAATTTTGTCATGGAATTTCCATGACAAATTGAAAAATCATATTTAGAATTATGGAATTTGTGAAGATCTCTACATATTAATATATACTTCATATCCGTCTCTACAAAAAAAAGGGCATTAGTGACCGAAAATTCGGTCACTAAATATGCAAAAATCGGTCACTAAAACCCTCCTCACTAATTTGTCTCGGTCACTAATTAATGACCAATTAGTGACCGAAAATGGCAATCACTAATTATTTTTAAAAAATTGAAAAATTTTGTGTATGTTACTAGGCGGTCACTAATTCGGTTACTGATCAGTGACCGATTAGTGACCGCATATTTCGGTCACTAATTTTAATTAGTCAAAAATATTTCTCTTCAACTTTGCTTCCTCTTGGATTCAAACTCAAGACCTTTGCTATACTCAAATGAGTAATTGACCACTACACCACATGCATTTCCATGCATTTGTCTCAACAATATAATATATATAATATTTACAAGTTAAAAATAATTATAATATTCTTATGTATAAGTTAATATTATTTTGCATTTTGCAACCCGGGATCGGCTCGGCTCACGGACCGTGAAGGAACGTGGGCTAGCCGCTTAGCCCACAATATTTTTTTAATTTAAATTATAAATTATAATTTTTAAAAATTTAAGAATTTATAATTTATAATTACGAATGTATAATTTATAATTTATTACTTTATAAATGTATAAATCAATAATTAAGAAATTTTAATTTTTAAATTATAAATTATAAATTTATAAAAATTATAAATTATAAAAAAAAAATTGAGAAAGGTGAAGACCATGTTGCCTCAATTTGAAGAAGACGATGAAGAATGGCTTGAAACCGCATCCACCATCGCATCTCAATCCGAGAGCAATTTAGATCACTTGAGTGAACGACCGGTTTATCATTTGACATGTTTAGATGTTTAGATATTACAAAGTTGTTTATTTATTTATTTATTTTTGTTATTATTATGTACTTTCATTTAGAGGTTTGGTCAAATCCACCTCTATGTAATTATTTTTTCTAAATTAATGACGAGTAGAAGGGTCCATGCCAAACCCCTCACCACCTTATTTGGTGGTGTTTTTGGAAAAATATAATTGATAAAAAAAATTAATATAAGTATAAATTTCTAAGTTTTTATAAAAATTTAAGTGTTGTAAAATATTAAAAATCACATAAGTATAAATTATTAAGTCTTTTAAAAAAGTATAAGTGTTGAAAAAAACATTAATAATCACATAAATATATAAACTTCAAATTTTTAAATTTATCTAAAAAAAAAAAAAAAAGAAACTCGCGGGCCAACTCGCGAGCCGGACCGCCTAGCTCGGCTCATATATAAACCGGTTCACCTATATAGTGGTTGGTTTTGAGCTGAGCCGGACTTTTCAATTTTTAGTCCGTCACGGTCCGGACCGTGAACGGACCGGGACCGCCATTAACCGTTTGTTAAACGAGCCGGGCCGAGCCACCTCTAATCATAACTAATATACATTTTTGCTTATCTTTTAAATTCATTAGTAATTCCATCAAAAATCTATCATAATTGTCCTTTGAATTGGTGACGAAACCATCTCTATCACAAACTTTCCGTTAGTGAAGGGATACTTTCTTGTGGTGCCAATTTTGTGTGTGTGCGTGTTTTCGAATAATTTTATGAAAATGGCCTTGTTATAATTACCTTATAATCTTCATAACTATAGTCCATGCATAGAACACTACAATAACAACCTAATATTGCCATTTTACAGTCCATTACTACGTACCATGCTTTTTCATAACTTTTTTTATTTTACTTGAAAAATTCAAATAAATATATCAAATTTTAAAAAACTTTATTGTAGTATTATGTAGAAATAAATAAATAAATAAATATTTCCATTCATTTTATACTATAAAATTTTAGCACACATGTAGAGTAAGCCACAATCACTAGTACTCATGTAAGCTTTCATAAGAACATAATTTGTGGTGCCCCACGCAGGGTGATCCCTAAACTGAGTGCCACCAGTTTCACACTTAAATCATAATATAAGAGATAACTAGAAAAAACCCAAAACTCAACATGTCTCAAAAGGTAGCAACATACTTCTAAACTCAAAAGAACGCTACAAGGAGTGCAATATATACATACCAAAAGTCTCCCAGTTAACATTCAAACATATCATTCGTCTCAATTCTTAGAGCTACGATTAGGTGAAGTCTATATGTACATACAAAACATAATTAGAGAAACCTAATCTATTACAGAACAACCTCTTTGAGCCAACCTATAAGCCCTCAATCTTCACATAGTCCTGTTTGGGAAGAGAATAAAGGATAACAAAAAGGGTAAGTCCGAAAGACTTAATGAGGGAAAATACGATAAACAATTAGAGAAAAACTGTCGAAGAAATGGCAATTCGACAGATTTATCAACAAGAAAGACTTCACAATTAGAACAAAATTATATCAGAACATAATTAATATCAAATTCAACAAACAGAGCATCTACATCCTTATTGCTCCCTGAATAGAGTACAAACATAATCAAATAGAAAATCCAAAACATAATATGCATAATAGATTCTCCTTATTCCTCCGTTAACCCAAGCATAACAGCTTGTCCTAGGCACCCGGCCCATTAATTATCCCCATATGACAATACATGTGATAAACGAATGCCGGCAAGGCCATACAAATGATATGCAGAACAATTTTAATTAGAAGTGCAAAAACACGATTTAGTCAGCAAGATCCAAAATTAGCGCAATAAAGGGAAAGCCGGCAAGGCTGTGTGGTGGTATATGAGACAATAACATATAGACAATAAGAGTTCTAAAAAACCAGAATGAGTACAGATCAATTTCAACAGAGAAACAATCAAGGAATTCAAACAATCAAGAAATTCGAACAATCAAGGAACATTCACTTCCCAGAAGAAAATTAGGGCTAACCCTCACCTTAGCAGCCATAGAAATACTATCCCCGCCTACTGTCCTGTGGAGTTCGGCTCCTCGTCACCTAATCAAAAGAACGAACTTATTGTCAAAAACACTCATCTTGACATTAATAATATTTAAGTCTAATTATATTCTATTATCTGTTATTTTACAGTTAATACTATATTTTAAAAGTTCAGTTCCAAAATTATCAAGGGGGTTGACATGTTAATACGCCATTAATATCATAATATTTACGATGTAACACCTGTTGAAATTATATGATTGGTGGTAATTTGCTTCAATTTATTTATTTAATGTATTTGTGGAAGTTTTGAGGTCAAATTGCAATTTGAGGAAACTTGATTAACCAACATTTGGACGTTTTGTAGGTCAAATTGGAGTTTCTTTTGGTCAATATAGGCTAATGTTATGCACTAAGCAAGTTTTGGACTGAAATTGAAGTTGGAAGAACTTTTGATGACTTGATTGAAGGCTGGGCAGAAGGTTTGGGGATCAATGTTGGATTTATGGAAGTTGTCCTTTATAGAGCTCCCCCCCCCCCTTTTCTGTCCTTATAGAGCCCCCCCTCTTTATATCCATTTTCCTTCACCAAAACCCTCTTTCTCACCTCTCCGGGTGAACTCCTCCTCCAACAACCCCGTTTTATGAAACCAAACCATCCAAAAGCTTTCCTCTTCACCAGGATTACATTGACACCACCCATTCCAACCAGCGAACTATCGAGAACTTGAAGCTGAAAATTGATCGACTGCAGCATGGTGGGTCCAGCTGAGCAGCGTTGGAAATCAAGTTCTAGGTGGAGAATCTTGTAGCCCTCAACTTAAGGAACAGATTAGTAGCTTCAACTCCAAGAATCGGCTATCAAACGATGGTGAAATTGTGGAAAAAAATTGAGATGGCAATGAGTTGTGGCGCTTGTGGTGTTTTCTAGGTAATTAAATTCTTCCCGATGGTAGATGCAAAAATTGTTTGGGGCGTTGGATTGCTCTCGTTGAAAGGCGCCGAATGGTAGTGTTGTGTGGCCATTTTCGGTGGTGACAACGCTTCCGACTGAGGCAAAATTTTGCCTCATCGCGACGATCATGGTTGTGTAATTGGTTTGTGAATCCAAATTTCGATTAGATCTTGATAATAACCTATTTGAGAGTTGATATTTGTATCATTTATTTCCTTACCGAATCTTGTATATTGTTCAGATAGATGAAGGATTTGACATGGAGTAAAAATGAGCCATGCATGTGCAATTGTATGTATTAGTGGCCTAAAATTGTATATCAATTGATTAACTTTGGGATAAATGAGATAATTAACTGATTAAACACTAATTTTGTGGACTTGAGACATAAGTGATTAAAATTGGGTTAATGAGGATAATTGGATTATTAGTAATTGATTTGGTATATTGTCACAAGTTTAATTTTATAATTAAGGACTAATTTCCTTATCGAGACTAGAATGATTCCCATATATATTCTATTCCCCGGTGTTATTAGCATTTCTTTATCGAGACTATCGATTTAGTCCGAGTTGAGTATCAATTTTAGACTATTATTTGTATAAATTGTGATTACAAGATTGAATGAGGATTTTGACTGTGGACCTATTCTTTGGTTAGGTGACTAGGAGCTGGGTCCTGATAGACCAGTAGGCCTTTGAACTACATTTTTGAGGCTTTTGAGGTGAGGGTCTACTAATTTGGTACTTTCTTTGTATGCCCTATCTGTTATTCGTTTCATGAACCCTTGTGGAGATCTACCAATCTGTCACTTGTTGTATGAACCTATCTGTTGTTTGTGATATACCCTATGTGGGTTCAACTTGATCTATTTTGTAACTAAATCTTGATTTTTGGATTATGCGATACGTTTGAATTCTTGTTGCCAACTATCAGTCCGATCCTTATACCCCTATGAGGGTTTGTTTTCTTTGATTTTTGCTTCTGATAAGAACTTAGCCTATTTATTCTGGCCGCGAGAACTCACATTGATGTTGATTGATATCGATTAGTTTGACTCGTTCTGCTTGTTGTACATTTAGTCTTATCAGTTACTTGAACCTATCTTGTATGTTATGGTTTTGCCTTGACAGTAATTCACTCTGGACATATGATATATGTACGAAGATTTGTTAGGCCGAGTGTCCGATCCTAGTGGAATGCTTCGATACATAAGATACGTCAAAGGCTATATTCCCTGGGTGTCAGCGATGCACTTGGGGTTATTCCTTGGGTATCCACGATACCGCCAGGGGCGATTCCCTGGGCATCGACATTTGCCTTTGTACTAATCTGTCATGGTTGGCTATGTCTAGTTGATTGGAATAAGGATAATCTATTGGATTGCATATGTTATTTGGGCTTGCTTTGTTCCGATTGTTTGTGTTCTGCTCATGGAGTAATAAGGAATGAGAGATTCCTATTTGCTAAACTTGTTAATTCTGTATCTTGATATGTTTATGTTCTGACTATTAATTTATGATCTATTGAGTTGTTTCTTCCTCGATAAATCCCTACTGCTTGTTATTAAAATTATCCCTCACTAAGTCCTTTGGACTTACCCAATTGTGTTATTCTATTTTTTCAGACAGGGATTAGGTAATGAACTTGGACTTCAGGCTTGGACTGGAGATCTATTTTTGTAATAGATTAGCGGTTATATGTGCTTTTTGGGTTTTCTTGAATGCTAAGCTTTGACTTAGAAATGTTGTGATATGTTAAGATTAAATAAATGACCTGTGGGATGTATATATAATGTTGAATGTTATGGGACAACTTATGGCATGTATTTAGCACTTTTTTCGTAGTCTGCTTAAGATGAGGCGTGTTGCTGACTTTGATAATTTTGAAAATTTATCTTATGGGCCTATCGTTTTGTCTTATGGGTTATGAACTAAGTTTAAATCGGAGTGGCATTTTAGCTTAGGGCTATCCTGAGTGGGGTGCTACAGAGGTGGTATTAGAACCTAGGTTTGTCGATGACCTAGGTGTTAAATATCATTAGGATTTGTGACTGGCCTTTTGTTTAGGTTAGTTTGAGTATGAATTTTGAGTATTTTGCATATTGGGAAGTTCCTAGTGATTCAAGGATATAAGATGAATTTGACTAGATGATATTAGTGAGATGAGTTTGCGTTCTGAATGATGTCTACGGGATTTTATCATTTATCATAGAATGATTAGGCTTGTGCATCCATAAGTCTTATTATATTTCATTTGATCCTTTTCCTTCTTTTATTTTTGGAAGCTTAGAAGAGCTGATAGAGTTGATGGTATCGCAAGGAAGTTTCGGTGTACCCGTTCCACCTAGAACCGAACGATGAAGACGACCTTCCAAGCAAAAGGTCAATGACCAATAGCCTCCAAGACGATAACCACTTGCTTACCCACAACCCATGCCAAAGAAGTAGTCTCACAAACTCCTTCAATAGGTCAATCAACAAACCTTATATATCAGAGGGGACCGAGATTCAAGTAGCAGGGTCAGCCAGGTGGTGGAGTAGGAGTTGGTTATAAGGTAGCTGAAGATCAAGCGTTCGGTTCATACATCTTTAGCCCCCGAAAATCTTGGGAGGCCCTAGTGATAGAAAAGCCGAAGAGTAGATTAAGAGTTTGGAGAATAATTTTTAGACACTATGCTACTCAAATAAGAAGAAGGTTCGATTTGCCACATTACTTCTGGGAGGTTCCTTACAAAGTTGGTGGAAAATGATTGATCGAAGGTGGACGACTGAAGGAACCTACTGAACTTGGGAGAATTTCACCTGAGACTTCATGAACAAATATATGCAGAAGTTGTGAAGCCGGCGAGAGAGAGAGAGAGTTCATAGACCTTATTCAGGGGGCATAGCTTGTTAGTCAGTACAAGGCTACTTTTAGTCGACTGAACAATATGTTATATAGTGATGACTGACAGACTAGATGTTTGTAAGGTCATAGACAGAAGAGTATACTACATGTGATATAAGACTTCAGAATTGATAAAATCTAACTTATAATCTAACGAACTTCAAAGTAAGATAAAAAAACTGGAACTTGAAAAAAAAAGAGATCCAAAAAAATGAGGAAAGGATCCAAAAGGGGAAAAAACCCAAAGATAAAAAAACCAAACAAGGAAATACTACCCAAAAGCAAGAAACTCAAAAAAGCTATGTGAACCCATGAGGAGTCAGGATGTTGGAGAAAGCAGGGCAGGTGCATGGGTTGTGGCAACGACCAACACTTCTTGAAAGATTGCCCTAATAGAAGAGGCTCAACACCTGCAGAAAAAGGAAATCATGTGGCAGGAGCTAGTGGGGAGCAGAAAGGGCGAACTCGTGCCTATGCTTTGATAGGAGAAAAAGCACCGGATCCTAATGAAGCGGTAGAAGGTATAGTTGTTATCTTTGAAAATTATGATAACGCCTTATATGATCCTGATGTTTTACATTCTTCCATATCTATCTTATTTCCTTGAGAACTAAATATGTAACCAGAGACCATGGCTTGCCAAATAGAAGTTCAAACGCTCTTAGAATATAGGTTAACAGACACCACATATCAAGAATTACCCAGTTATGATTAGGGATCAAGAATCTTCTCAAATCTGGATTTGAGACAGGGTACTACCAGCTGAGGACGAGAGAAGCACTTACGAATGGTACTCGGAGTCCTAAGAGAACATCAGTTGTATGCAAAATTTAGCAAGTGTGGATTTGAATAAAGAAAGTGGGTTTTCTTGGGCATATCATGTCCCAAGATGGGGTAGAGATTGATTCCTCTAAGATAAAGGCGGTAATCATCTGGAACAAATCAAAAAACATGACAGAAGTTAGTAGTTTTCTGGGTCGTGACGGCTATTACTGAATATTTGTGAATGACTTATCTAAAATAGCTAGCCCGTTGACTAAATTAACCCAGAAAGATCAATCATTTGATTGGGATAAAGATCAAAACATGAGACAGCGTTGATGGATTGAAATTCTAGAAGATTATGATTTTTCCATCACTTATCACCCAGAAAGGCAAATATAGTGGCAGTATCTTGAACTGAAGGGCTGGGATAACTCACTTACTAGAGGCAGAAGCGTCGAGAAGCCTAAGAACGGATGTGCTAAAATAATAAGTTTAGATTGCAAAAATAAAAGTACAGCCCAAACTATATGATGAAACACTTATGAGTCCCAAGCCAATGATATATGGATAATGAAACAGAAGGAAATGGTTGCAAGTTTTGAAGAGTCTGAGTTCAATACCGATAGCTAAGGTATTTTTCTATTCGTAAGAGAATATGTGTGTTGCAAGAAATAAAAATAAATATTGTTAAATGAGACACACAAGACAAGATACACGATACATCCGAGAGGCACGAAGATGTATCGAGTCTTGAGAGGAAACTCTTGGTGGAATGGAAAGAAAAAGGGATGTTGCAAGATTATGTGCGCGAATGTTTGACCTGCCAGATAGTGGATGCAGAGAGTATTAGCAACCGACATGGTTGCTACAGCCTCTCTCAATCCCTGGTTGGAAATGGAGCATGTCACTATAGACTTTGTAGCAGGTCTACCCAATAGCACAAGGAAGATCTGTCAACATCCAAGTAATAGGAGATTGATTGACCAAGTTGGTTCTTTTTCTGCCAGGTGGAACAGGTACTTAGGTGAGAATCTAGGGACCAGATTGTTTTAAGGGGGGGAGATTGTAACCAACCCCCCCCCCTCTAGAAATTATATGATTGGTGAAAATTTTCCTTAAATTTATTTATTTGATTATTTTGGAAGTTTTAGGGACGAATTGCAATTTGAAGAAACTTGATTGACCAACATTTGGAAATTTTGTGGGTCAAATTGGAGTTTCTTTTGGTCAAATGGGCTAATGTTATGCACTAAAAAGGTTGGGGACTGAAATTGAAGTTGGAAGAACTTTTGAGGACTTGATTGAAGGCTAGGCAGAAAGTTTGGGGGTTAATGTTGGATTTCAAGAAGTTATCCTTTATATAGCTTCCCTTTCCCTCCCCTCCTCCCCCCCCCAATTTCTTTATTTTCTTCACCGAAGCCCTCTTCATCACCTCTCCGGAAACTCATCCGGCAACGGCCCGTGTCAAGAAACCAAACCATGCAACAACTTTTCCTCTTCACTAGGATTACATTGACACCACATGCAACCCATTCCGACCGGCAAACCACTGGGAAATTGAAGTTGAAAATTAACAAAATGAAAGTTAAGGAACAAAAACACCCTAAAAGGGTGAAAACCAGCTCTTCACAAAGAGCTAAATTAGAATCCCATATAGGATAAAGCAGATTCCAGAGTACTACAAACCAACTGCATTGTGAATAAGCCCAAGGGAACTTCTGCTAGATTCACTTGCACAACCTTTGTGGACTAATGCACAAGTTGTTGCCACTCTGTACAGCAAGCTCTATCCTCTCCTTCTAGACCAAAACTTAGAACACTGTAGAAGATTCCAAACAATACTGCTCTATTAGTTTCTTCACCTAGAGGTCCTTACAGCAACCAAACGTCGATTTGTTCTCTTTATGGGTTCCCTCGAGAGCAGGTAAGACTCCCGTCCCTCTTCACCACTAGGTCCTTCGAGACACAAATCACCTTGTCCTTGTCTCCCCAAGGCCCCCATCAAAGATAAGATCCCCTTGACCTTCTTCGCCACAAGGTGCCTCAAAAACACACATAGAGCAAGGAATTAGCAATACTTAAGCACAAAACATGTATGAGAGTATCACACAACTCCTCAAGATACTTAACAAAGTTCTTTAATGACTAGGTGACTCACGCTTAGAATGTTGCATATTTTCCATATATAGATGTAATACCAACAGCTATAAGTTCTAGTTTGGTAAGTGATCTTTAGATACAAATAAGGAAATAACCCATAAGATAAGAAACTGCTAGAGTCGTAATTAAAACATAATTGCGGACTCAACTAAAGATGCAGCAAAAATGGTCTATTTTCCTATTTATTGGAGATATGAAATTTTAAGCTCGAATCTTTAAGTGATCATATTAAATTAGGAAAGTCAATTCTAGCACATTCTGACAGATTCCAATAGATAAATAAGGAAAGAATTGTTTAAAATAATTATGGCATCTAAATCAAATAAATATATTCAGTAAGCTAGAGATGCAAGATTTAGAGCCAATAAGGATAGACTTTCCTAGTATAAAAGATATCGAAATCAATCTAGATGATCTCCATGAAAAAGGTAAGTTAGAATTCAGGTATTTATGGAAAGCAAATTTCAAACGAGATTTATAAATTCTATGCAAACTTTTGAAGATAATTTAAACATATCCATGCAGAAAAATGCTCTTTCCTTAAATATTAAAAGGTTATCAATTTGGAAGAATATAATAGAAAAAGGAAACAACCCATTAGTCAATTATTTCATATATTACGTTCATTGAATCTAGCCATGATGAGCACATATTTAAATTCAAGATCAGCAACATGATTTTCCTTCCATAAATAAAAGATGTGTTGTGTTAAATCAAATATAAAGATATGCTTTCAAAATCAATGTAAGGAAAAATAAGTTCCAGACAACACACGATAATTTTTGAACAATGTAAAGCAAGTTCCAGTAGATTCCTGGGAATAATTCACAACAATCATGCAACAAATATTGTCATAATCAAAACTCATGCAAAATCATCAAAGGGTTAACAATCTCCCCCCTTTTTTATGATGATAATAAGATTTGATGCATCAAAGTAGAATGATATCGCTAGATCGAAAAGAAAAAAAAAAGTAGAATGATATCACCTAATCTCCCCCTATTTATATGCCTTGGTAGACCCTTATGCTCCCCCTATCTCGATGTAGGATTTTCATCCAAAAACCAAGATAAATATAAACCATAGTAGAGAAGCAGAAATTGCCAGTCGAAGATACCAATTGAGATGAATCATACTCATATTCAATTAGGCATGTAGATCAAATGATTAAACATGTGGATCAAAGAATCAAGTCAAATTTAGAATGTTCAGAATGCATATGAAATACACATGCTGCAAATGATACTTTTTCTTCCCCTTCATCAACAAAAAAGGTCAAACTTATGCAACATTCTAGAAAAGGTTGAACATTTCCTGATATGTAAGAGCAACATCCACTTTTGAAGGATTATTTCCTGCTTAATTGAAATTCTAGATACAATTCGCAATTTATTCTTAATTCTAATGGACTTGCCTTCTTCTAGTGCTTTTGTGAAAATATCCGCAAGTTGTTCCTCAGTCGGAACAAATTCAATAGAAATATCACCCTCATGCAGATGATCACGCAAGAAATGATGTTTAATTTCAATGTGCTTAGTGCATAAGTGTAATACTGTATTTTTGGAAATACTTATAGTACTGGTACTATCACAGAAAATAGGCACACAAGACACATTTATACCAAAGTCATGCAAATATGCTTCATCCATAATACCTGGGTACAACAATTTCACAAGGCCATGTATTCTGCCTAGGTTGTAGATAATGCAACCACACTCTACTTTTTACTGCACCATGAAACCAGACAATTTTTTAGTAGTTGACAACCACCACTAGTACTTTTCCTATCTTACTTTAAACCAACATAGTCCACATCAGAGTAGTTAATGAAATTAAAAGATTTAGAGTGTGGATACCATAAGCCATAGTTAGATGTTCCCTTAAGATATCTTAATATTCTTTTAACAGCATTCAAATGGGATTCATTTGGGTCAGACTAGAATCTAGCACATAAGCATGTCGAAAACATAATATTTGGATGGCTTGCAGTTAAATAAAGTAAACTGCCAATCATGCCTCTATAGATTTTGTGCTTCACACTCTTATTATCTTCATCAAGTTCCAGTCTAGTACTTGTACTCATGGGGAGTGATTGCAGGGCTGCATTCATTCCTTCCGAACTTTTTTAGAAGTTCTATTGTATACTTTTCTTGCGAGATGAATGTCCCTTTATAAGTTTGCTTCACTTGAAGTCCCAAGAAGTTGAGCTCTCCCATTAAGCTCATCTCAAATTCCTGTTTCATTTTCTCAGCAAACTCTTGCAACTGGAGCAAACATTTCATTGTAGTCAATGTCCTCTTGTTGATTGTAACCTTTTACTACTAGTTTGGCTTTATTCCTGGTAACATTATCGATTTCATCTAGCTTATTTCTGAACACCCATTTGGTACCAATGACTAGATAGTACCAGCTCCCAGATTCCATTCTTTTCAAACTGAGCCAGTTCTTCATTCGTTACTTCAATCTAGAATGGATCTTTTAGTGCTTCTTTGACATCTTTAAGTTCAATCATTAAAATGAGAGCACAACTGGATTCATCTAGTAGAACTTGTCTGGCTTTGAATTTGGTAGTTATTTTAGCTGGAGGATCTCCAATTATTTTTTCAGTAGAGTGATTGGAAGCATGTTTAAACTTTCTAGTTCTTTGTTCAATCCTTTCTACCGATTCACTAGAATTAGGTTCATTGGTGGGATTTGTTTCCTTAAGTGATTTTGATTCCTCTTGATTTGAAATAGATGGCTGAGGGTCCAGAATCTTAACTAGTTTTTTGAATCCTGCAATTTTCTTGTGCAAGTTTTTCTTGGCACAAGATGGTTTAGTCTCATCAAACGCAACATGTATAGATTCTAGAATTGTTCTTTTCCTTTTATTAAATACACGATAGACTTTACTATGCATTGAGTAACCAATAAAGATAGATCCATCAACTTTGGAATCAACTTTGTCAAATAATCTCTATTATTAAGAATGTAACATTTGCAACCAAATATACAAAAATAAGAAATATTCGAAACTTTGTCATGCTGCAATTCATGTGGTCTTAAAAAAACATGATTTGACACATAACAAGTCATATTCACAGCTTCACCCCAAAAGGATTTTGGAAGATTATATTCATTAAGCATGGTTCTAGCAACTTCTTGCAAAATCGGGTTTTTGCTTTCACCACGCCATTTTGTTGGGGAGTCTTAGGAGCAGAAAAATCATGAATGTAACCATGTTCTTCACAAAACAAAGTAAAGTTTATTTCATCAAACTCAATTCCATGGTCACTTTGAATTTTCTTAATAAAATAAACTTTTCATTTTGAAGTCTTTTGCTGAGTGGAATGAAAGCATCTTAAACCATGATTTTTATGAGCAAGGAATAGAACCCATGTAAGAATGAGTATAATCATCTACTATCACAAACACATATCTTATACTCCCAAGGGAAGCGATTTTCATAGGCCCAAATAGGTCAATGTGTAGAAGTTCCAATGGCTTGGAAGTTGTGACCTCATTCTTTCATTGAAAGATGTTTGAATTTGCTTCCCCTTTTGGCATGCATCACATATTCTGTCCTTGGAAAAGTGTAACTTTGGTACTCCTCTAACAATATCTTTCTTTGTGAAAAGAGATATAAGCTTCATGTTTACGTGCCCGATCTTCTATGCCATTTCTAGCATTCTTCATCTAAAATAGTTAAACACTCCAAATTTTGACAAGTTAAATAATTAAGAGTTATACAATAAATATTTCCATCCATAGTAGCAGTAAAAACCAGTTTCTCATTTTGCTTAATAACATAATGAGAAGGATGGAATTTAACCTCATAACATTCATCACATAGTTGATTGATACTAAACAAGTATACTTAAGGCCCTCAACAAGCCATACATTATCAATAGTAATAGTAGTCTACTTACCAATAGTACATTTACATATTATGCGTCCTTTTTGATTGTCTGCATAGAGAGCATTTCCTATAGAATAATTGTTAAGCTTAAGGAACATGGATACATCCCTTGTCATATGCTTGAAACACCCACCATCCAAGTACCACTTTTGTTCCTGGGAATGTTCCTTGGCATGATTTTGTAAAACATCAGTTTGTTTTAGGTCCCCAAACTATGTTGGATCCTTCATAGTTAATAACATATAACTTTCTTACCAAAAACTTGGTACCAATGAGGTTTCTCAATCAGACATTTATAATTAACATAACCAGGTCTACCACAAGTAAAGCAGGTTCTTCTAACGTGGTGTTAAAATTTCTTTCTCGAAGTTGTTGAACTAGTTTTGGTATTCTCTCTTGAATTCATGCAGTTTCTAAATTTCCTGAACCCCTTGTTAGCACTATTTCTGAGGTGAACAAACTATGTGATGTGATTTAATACTAGTGGAACATTCACCTCCATCATTTCCTAGCAGGACAACATTCATCAACAACCCAATTTTCCTTTGATTTCGACATGGCCTTATACTCTCAATTTGTTTCTCAATGAGTTGTTTTACTTTAGTGAGCCCAATCATTCATTTTCTTTTTGCATTCAACATCAAGAGTCTCTCTATTTTTAGCCATTTGCATTTTGAATTTTTCTTTTGGGCTCTATCCAGTACTTCCTGCAAATAATCCCACTTTATTTTGCAAAGCTTTATTTTTATCAACAAGTATTTTGACACGAATTTCATAAAACTTAAAACAATTTTTATACATCCTCATCAATGTCAATTTCATCATTGGAATCACAATCAGAACATGAAGAGGTATTTACTTGATTTATCATGAAGGGAATTCTTTCATTATCAAATTGTTCACCATAGAATTCATCCCATGTCGTTGCCATCGCCTTAGCTTTGGCTTGCTTTGCATTTTTCCTCAATCTAGGACATTTGGTTTTCTGTGTCGATTTCATTACATTCATAATAGCGAGGTGGCTCGGTACTTTGAGTTTTCGGACCGATTCTTTTTGGTTTTGAATTGTTGTTCCAGATTTTCTTTTGAGGTTCATCAGTTGCTTTAATCTTCAGGAAATCAAATGATTTCATCCTCAACCTAGTCCTCATCAAGATCTTCTTGAAGTTTCAAGTCGGAATCATGATCGGCATTAAAAGCAATATTCTTTTTGACTTTTATTTTCAAACCTTCATATTTATTTAATAGTGTCGCCTCATAGGATGTGAGAAAATCCAATTAGTATCACCATGGTCATCCTACTAAGATCACGAGCTTCTTGAATAGCAGTAAGTTTTGGCATACATTCATGGGAAGTGATTTAAAATCTTCCGGACTTGCTCATTCCCGTTTATAGTTCTACGAGTGAGAACATAGGATTTATAGTTTTCATGAAATGCGTGTACATCTGACTTATGGTCTCATTAGGTTTCATCTGGAACATTTTGTACTTGTGAATGGGAAGAGCAATCTACTCTTGTCTAACCCTAACTGCTACATTCGTGGGTTACTTGCAACATTTTCTATATTTGCTTTGTTGTAGTGCATGTACTAACTCTGTTGTACTCCTCATTTGTGAGAGGCCCACGACATAATGTTTTTGGCCCTCGCATTTATTGAGATGGTTGTTTATCATCATTGGTAAATTTTAGTCGCTCCCTTCGGAACCATATGTCTGTCAACCAATTCATTCAAACTATCAGCCCTTCATTGACTACGTCTTCATAACTCAAAATCAAGGCAATTACATATTCTTGCATATGATTTTTCCATGTAACATAGTTGAAACCATCAAACAGTGGATGTCGATTGTGCGATTGCCCTTCTATAAAGATATCAAAAGTGTTACAGCACATTCTAACAGATTCCAGTAGATAAATAAGGAAAGAGTATTTTAAAATAATTATGGCATCTAAATCAGATAAATATATTCAGTAAGCTAGAAACGCAAGATTTAGAGCCAAGAAAGATAGACTTTGCTAGTATGAAAGATATGAGAATCAATATAGAGTATCACCATGAAAAAGGTAAGTTAGAATCTAGTTATTTATGGAAATCAGATTCTAGACGAATTTTATAAATTCTCTGCAAAATATTTGAAGATAATTTAATATGTTCATGCAGAAAAACACTCCTTTCTTAAATCATTAAAAGGTTATCAATTTGGAAGAAGATAATAGAGAAAAGGAAACAAGCCATTAGTCAATCATTCCATATATTATGTTCATTGGATCTAGCCATAATGAGCACATATTTAAATTCAAGATTAGTAGCATGATTTTCCTTCCATAAATAAAAGATATGATGTGCTAAATCAAATACAAAGATATGTTGTTAAAATCAATATAAGAAAAGATAATTTCCAGACGGCACAAAATAATTTCCGAACAACATAAGGCACAAGATAATCATGCAACATATATTGTCATAATCAAAACTCATGCAAAATCATCACAGGCTTAACAATAAGAAATCTATGGGATATAAAAATTAGCATCCACCTTCGTGCATGTCCACATATCTATTTATATTACAAATTTTTATTAATATTTGATCATGTAATAAACCATATAATTGTTAGTATTTAATGGATATTAAATTTAAATATAAGTAAGTGATCTGTATTATACTGTTCTTTTAAAAAAAGAAAAAAAAAGAAAAGAATTAAAAGAAAAGAAATAATTAATAAAATGGATGCTCGGACAAAAGAAAGCAAACGCAATAAAAAGTCGGCCGTTCACTTTAATGTTGTCGTTAGCTTTGATGTGTGAAGTGGTGAATTTGCGGTGGGATTGAACTGTGTACGTGTCAAATATTAGTGGGCACAATTTTCTTAAAAGAACATTTGATTTTCCCATCTGCTCCATCTTCAATTACATCCAAAGGGAAAAAAAAAAAAAAAGTAGAAATAATTAAAAGGACAACTACGAATAAAAAGAGAAGAAAGAGGTGCTTGCAAAGTTTTTTCTTTTGGTCCTTGTTGAAAATAAAAGATTTGGAACTATCTGCGATGTTTATATGTCATATTGCGTGGCTACAGTACTAAGTACTTGTATCTTATTCAAAAAGAAATTAGAAAGAGTGTTTCCACACTGTTTATATTAGGGTCGGCATGAAAATTTAAATTCCCATCATCAAAATTATAATAATTAAATTTATTTTTTAATGTAAATATAAAGGTGTAATAATATTGAGTTATTATTCTCACTAATATGTATTC
Source organism: Jacaranda mimosifolia (assembly GCA_018894105.1). NCBI lineage: Eukaryota > Viridiplantae > Streptophyta > Magnoliopsida > Lamiales > Bignoniaceae > Jacaranda > Jacaranda mimosifolia. The sequence goes on from CM032124.1 coordinate 14,926,131, forward strand.
ATCAGGAATTTTATCTTAAAAATACACACATATAAAAGAAAAATCTATCTATAAACTTTATTTCCCTCAATTCTTTGATCTGATTAAAGATGGGGTGTTATTAATAATAAAAAGTTCTTCATAATTATCTAAGTATTTTTTTTCATTTGATAATTTTTAACTATATACTTTTTTCCTTCAAATCAAGAATTGCTACAAAGTCTTATTAAATATAAATAATGAAATCTTATTCATATAATATATATATATGTGTGTGTGTGTGTGTGTGTGTGTGTGTGTATCATCCATATAAATATGTGAATATATGTGCATCATGAATCATGATGATAGTCATAATTAATTCATGTCCAATGTGAACTTAAATATATTTAGCTCAAGCTGAAATTGGACTTTGAGCTTCTAGCAGACTGCAATTCTCTAATTTAATTGGATTGCATGTAACTTGAATTTATTGATAGCCCAACTAATAATAATTTAACAGATTATGATTAGAGAGACATCAATGGAAAAAAAAAAGTTCATATTCTCATGCCAAATGGATTAAGCTGGCAACGTCACTTGCTTTCCATGTATGTATAATCTAAATTTATATAATTAATATGATCCATATACTGACATTTAATATATTTTTAGTAAAACAAATATCAATAATATCTTTTGCGTACTTTGCAGGTATATGTGTGTGTCTAAGTATAAAATAATGTCACAAGCTAATAATAAATGTGCAGCTATATCTTTGTACTTTAATTTTTACAATTAATTTTGCAATATTCTTTAAAGAAATACTGAAACTTGTCGATCGGGCTTTCAGCACAAAATATTAAAGAAATTTTGTTTTACACTCTAAATGTTGTAATTTTATATTTTATATTTTAAAGATTATCTATATATATTCTTAAAAACAATACCATGAAACTTGTCTGTTAGGGCTATGTAATGACGAACTGTATGCATCATCAAGTGTGGATTTGTTAGGCTGATTCCAATGCCAAAAATAAGCTCAAGAAATATATTCAGAAAATAATTATCTTTCAATAAATACAAATATCTTAGAAAAATACAATAAATGTACACTTAACAAGGGCTCATAAGAAAATCTGTAGAGCGATTTATCTTACACTATGTTCAAACTAACATTGTTAGATTTGGAGTGTACAATATTGGTGGCTTTGAAATGAGGTCTTTCAAATGCATACGATATATATATATATATGATGTTGCTATCCATGAATGGGCAAGCTGAGCTAATTGAGTACCTGATGAGTATTGGCCCATCACTAGGGAGACGGAGCTCTACTTAAATTAGTCCTGGCAGAACAGATGTAATTGAGCTGAAACATAAAATCGAGCTACTAAGCTGACAAGCTGCATAGATGACTCACTAGTCATGATGATTGATAAAGGGATCGAGCTATCATACTGTGAAGATGACTTGGTTAGGCGGTCAAGAAAGAGGCTTCCAGTCTATCAAGAGAAGTGTTTTGAAAATTGGACTGGATCGATCGGTGATGACCTGGTTAGGCGGTCAAGAAAGAGGCTTCCAGTCTATCAAGAGAAGTGTTTTGAAAATTGGACTGGATCGATCGGTCCGATCAATCGGACAGGTGATCAGAGGCCAGTTCAATCCGGTTGAAGTCTGAAAATCTGTGGTGGTCAAAACTGGTGAAAATCAATCAAAAATCGATTCAACAGGTTCACTTCTTTTTCTTTTTTTTAAAAATTTTAAATTTGTTTTAAAAAAGAAAAGAGAAATTATGAGTTGAAGATGATGATTAAAGATTTTAGACATGTAATTTTTTGAAATATGATTTTATTTTCTTGAAATTTAATGAAGTGACAGTTATATGTGAATGCTTATATTTAATTTGTTATTTTGTTTTGTTTAATATCTCTTAAATTATGTTAAATATTTAGCGTAAAAAAAATTAGTTTTATTTGGAGTTGAAGTATGAAACGAATGATTACTTAAATTAATGTGAAACATTATCTTTTATTTATTTATGATTGACTAATTGTGAAATAGTATTATTTTCTAAAAAACGTACTTAAAAATAAGTAAGTTGAAATTTTTTTCAAATAATATTCTTCCTATATCAATTGAAAGTTTTATTTTTTGGTAATATTAAAATATTAAATATATATTTTATAAAATTAAATATAATTATTATGTCATTATGGCGTCATACCGGTTCAATCAGTAGTTAAACCGGTTGAACCAATAACTAGTAGCCTTACTGGTTCATTGTCTGGTCTGATTTTGAAAACATTAATCAAGAGAGTATGAGCTGTGTCCTGTTGCCAATTCCAAGCTCAACACGACAATTAAGACATTAAGGTGAAGAGGTATAAAAGAGAGTCCAGAATTATCAGAAGTGGATAGGGGTCAACTCACACGTGGCAACAAGTTATGTCTTTGTATAGATCATGATAAGTAGTGATCAGCTAGATCATGGGATATGAGGTAGTTAAAATCGAGAAAGTGGGGTTCTCTTAGGTATTTAAGCTCTAATGTAAGGCTAAATGTGACATCTGATCATTCTTTTCATACGGAGTGATATAGGATGGCCCAGAATAGCCCAAATCAGCTAAGCCAACATTCAATCAACGGCCCAAGGCCCATATGACCCGTTGGCCTAGCTCGACCAATTTACCGTGGCCCACAGAGCCACTCGACCTGAGTCGACCTTATCTAGGTCGATCGCAGGTCGAGTCCTGCACAGTGCTCTACCACCACATTAAATGCATTGACTGGCAGCACGCTTCCGCATTAATGGCGCGTGCCCTCCCCTCACCGTCTGACACAACAGGCACTGCAGCAGTGTACCGTCTTGTCCTGGGGCATGAAAGGACATCTAGCTGGCAACATTCAAATGGGAGGGAATTGACCAATTACCCCGGAGGAAGGTTGGAGCCCCTCTCTGTAAGCCAGGGGCTTTCCTGACATTTCAGATAAGGGAGAAGCATATAAAAACCTTCAACCTTGCCTCTCAGAGGTACGCAACCATATCTTCCTAAACTTCCTTACTCCGCTGCTCGATTAAGAGGTCGAACCTTACACTGACTTGAGCGTCGGAGGGCCTAAGCCGAGGGCTACTCGGCTAGCCTAACGTTTGCCTTGATTGCAGGATTCTCAATCATTATCAACGAAGGATATCAGCTTTTTGGGTTAAGCCCAATATTGATTGGAATCGGAGTACATACATTACGATTCGAACCCTCATCACGGAGAGTTAGACCAATTTTCTGAGCGAATTTCTTCTTTTAATTGGTGTTGTAAAATATTTTGCATCAATGTATATATTTGAGAGAACCATTAAAGAAAAGCTTATTATAAAGGTATTTGCTTAAGTTTATTTTAAAAAAAAATTATAACTTTTTACGTCTTATGACATTTATAAAATACTAAATCTTGTTTTCTAAATAAGATTTTGTGGTATTTCAATAAAATAAGATTTTTTTCAAGTTTATAATATATTAGTAATTTTAATTTTATAATTAATATAGTTACAATTATTAAAAAAATAATATTTCAAAAATAATTTAGAAAATTAACTTTCTTACTTTTTTTAAAAAAAGGACTTATAAGATTTTAAAAAATTTCTGTTTTCTAGTTTATAAATTCAGATTTAAAAATTTTACAAAACATTCTATGATATTTTATAAGTTTTTAAATATTTTATAAGATATAATTTTGAGAAGCTCATCATCGTTTTACAATATTAAACACCCTCTAAATATAATTATGAAACATATTTAGTTTGAAATATTTTTTTCCCCTCTTTCAAACTATTTAGCCACGTACATAAAAGTTCTTAAAACTACTACTACTTAGTTTGCTTAAAGATGATATCATTTTCTTATTTTTCTTAAATTCTAGGTCCAAGTGGATTATGAGGTTCTAATTAATTTGTCATTTTAAGTTTTGAAAAAAACTACAAAAATCTTTCCTTCAAAATTTGGTCCAAATTATAGGTAAATCCTTCAAGCTTTTAAAATTACATTTGCCTCGCTGACCCAACGACCATTATAAAATACTATCATTTTTTATGAAATAATTACGTCCTCCTCTGATAAAAATTATACAAAGTTCTCTTGAAATTTGTTCTGATAATATGGACCTTTCATAAATTTTTTATATTATAATGACATCGTTAGAATTTGATTAATATTTCACAATTAAACCCCGAATGATTTTTATAATAAAATTATATTAATGACATTTATCTATGAAACCCTGCTAAATGTTCAAATTCAAATTCATACATATGCCAAGATTGGACCATTGAAACTTCTCATTCTTACTCGCAAATACCATACGTGTTCTCAAACTTAAAAATTCAAAATAACTTTTGAACTTAGAATTTTTGGGTATAAGTGGTTCATACATATGATGGTGGCACAACAATAGTTGATTAATAGTTGATTGATCGTTGTTGAAACTCAGGAGGATCTATTGTTAAAATTATGAAATAACAATAAAGTAATTCAATGGAATATGACAACAAATTTTAACGTGGTTCAGCAATGTGCCTAATCCACTTAACAAAGAAAAGGAATATTATTGATTTCAAATCAAAGTGCAAGTACAAACTTGAATCCCATAAATCTCATAAGAACACATAACACCTCGTTCTAAACTCCGTCTTGAGAGATTTACTCAAAAGTAGTAAAAAAACCCTTGTGTTATGTTTGTGATTCTTTTTCTAAAAGAAAAAATTGATATTTATATACCAAAAATCGAAGCCCAAGGGCCGTGGGCCTGTGCTACGCGCCGGGGCATAGACGTCTCGCACCAAGGCCCGTGGCGCCCTTGTTTCTCCAAAATTTAGCCGAGATGAACAGTGATGCATGCGCCCTGGGGCTGACAACTTGCGCCAGGGCGCAGCACTCCAGATTGCCTCGCGCCCGGGCGCACTATGCGTCATTAATGCTACCGTTCCAGTGAGCCATGGGCCCAGGCACAACAACCTTGCACCTGGGCATACGGTTCCAGTAGCATGTGCGCTTGAGCGCGCACAACCTTGAGCTCGAGCCCACGTCACACCCGATCTACCTGATTTGCCCAGTCCTGCGCGCCTTGGCGTACATTCTTTGCGCCCCGGCATGCGGTGTCATGCCGGCACACACCAGGGTGTTGTTCGCATGCCCATTTCAACCTCTTGCTCTGTTTCGCTCCATTCTTATTCCGATTCTCATCAATTCAGCCTAAATTTCAAGGCAAAATCAACAATTCTCTACTTTGACTTGAAATTCACCATCCTTCTTCTGTATCCTGTCCCCAAAAGGGCCTGTTATTTGAGTCTACAAACGTTAATCAAATCTAAGCAATGCTCAAATTTGATTCCTAGAACAGCCTTAGCCAACATGTCTATCGGATTATCCTTAGTCCCAACATGACACCTTGAGACATCATATCCCGAACAAAGTGATACCTCACATCTATGTGCTTTGTTCTCTCATGAAATGCTTGATTCTTTGACAAGTGTATGGCTCTCTGACTGTTTCAAAATACCTTAGTGATCTCAGAAGTCATACCCATATTATCGATAAGCCCCTTTAGCCAAATGCCTTCCTTGACGCCTTCAGCCAAAGCCATGTACTCAGCTTTTGTTGTGGACAATGCAACTGATGACTACAAAGTCGCCTTCCAGCTAATCGTACAACTTGATACATAAAACATATAGCTCGTCATGGACCTTATGTTGTCCAAATCTCTTGCATAATTCGCATCCATATAACCAATAATTCTTGTAGTAGAATTCGATTGACTATACCTCAAACATATGTCTGCAGAGCCTTTCAGATACCTCATGATCCATTTCACAGCCTGCCAATGAGTCTTTCCTAACTTGTGCATATACTTGCTTACAACACTGACTACATGTGAAATGTCTGGCCTAGTGCACACCATGTGTACATCAAGCTGCCCACTGCACTAGCATATGTCACATTAGACATGTGCTCCACCTCCTTCTCAGTACTCGGTGATAAATCTAATGAGAGCCTGAAATGAGCTGCAAGTGGTGTACTAACTAGCTTGGACTTATCCATCCCAAATCGCTCAAGTATTTTCTCAATGTAATGTCGTTGAGACAAGTACAACAATCATGTGTGTCTGTCTCAAATGATCTCCATGCCCAAAATCTTCTTTGCACTGCCCAAATCCTTCATCTCAAATTCCTTACTTAATTGGTTGATCTCAAATATGTTTCTAGAGGCAATCAACATATCATCAACGTACAACAACAAATATACGAGAAGGCTATCACTACAAATTTTATAATATACACAACAATCAAATTTGCTTCTAGTATGTCCTATCTTGGTAATAAAAACATCAAACCTTTTATTGCCTAGGAGACTATTTCAAGCCATATAATGACCTCTTCAAAAGATATGTTTGATTTTGTTTCCTGGAAACAACAAATCCCCCTGGTTAGCTTATATAGATTTGTTCATCTAACTTACCATGCAGAAATGCTGTTTTCATCCATTTGCTCCATCTCCATATCAAATAGAGCAACCATGGCAAGTAAAACATGAATGGAAGTATGTTTTACAACTGGGGAAAACACTTCATGAAAGTCAACTCCTCTCTCTGAGGAAAACCCTTAGCAACCAATCGTGCCTTGTATCTAGCATCTTCAACCCCAGGAATCTCTTTCTTTTTCTTGTAAATCCATTTGCAACATATAATCTTCTGCCCTTTGGGTTCATCAACCAGCTCTCATGTGCTATTGTTGTGTATAGACTCCATCTCTTCACTAATAACTGCAACCCACTTATCAAAATTTGGCTTGAAAATTGCCTCTTTGTATGAGACTGGATCATATCTTACAAACTCCTCGGCTGAACTCAAAGCATAAGCTACCATATCTGAGTAAGCAAACCACTGTGGTAGTTTGATCTGCCTTTTCTCCCTATCGCAAGCTAAGCAATAAATTTGTAGTGGTTCATGTTTCTGCTATTGATTAGGTGATAATGTGCTCTCACCAGCTTCATCTACCATCTTTTGTTTCCCCTTTGAAACTTGTGGAGGATCAATATGAATCTCCACATTCTCCTTAACACCTGTTGGCCGCTTTCTTGCTGCTCCATCTTCTTCATCATTGTAGACTTATCAAATGTCACGTCCCTACTAATAATCATCTTGGAGCACTTGTCATCATTACACCACAGACGATAACCTTTGACTCCATCTGTATAGTTTAGAAATATGTATTTCCTCGCCCTTGGCTTAAGCTTCCCATCCCGGACATGAGCATAGGCTGGACACCCAAATACTCTCATATTTGAGTAATCAGCAGGAGACCCGGACCAAACTTCCATTAGTGTCTTGCAGTCCAAAGTAGTTGATGGTGACCTATTTACCAAATAACATGCAGTGGTAATCCCTTCTGCCCAAAAATCCTTGAACAATCTAGCGTTAAAGAGCATACATCTAGCTTTTTCCAAGACAGTCCTGTCCATCCATTCTACTGTGGTGTATGTACAACTATGCGATGCCTCATAATGCCTTCATTGTCATAGAATTCCTAAAATTCCTTATTGTAGAACTCCAATCCGTTGTCAATCCTCAAAAGCTCGATCTCATTTCCTGTCTACTTCTCAATTGTGGTCTTCCATTGCTTGAAGTTGACAAACACCTCATCCTTATGCTTTAGCATGTACACCTATACTCTCCGTGAGAAATCATCTATGAATGTCAGCATGTACCTAGCACCTCCCTTTGAAGGAACCTAAGAAGGCCCCAAAGATCTGAGTGAATGTAATCCAAAGTGCCCTTGGTCCTGTGAACTGCAGTATCGAATTTCACCCTGTGTTGCTTACCCAGCACACACTGCTCGCAGAAATCCAGTTCTCCAGTCTTCTCTCCACAAAGCAAACCTAGTTTTCTCACTTCTAACATCCCATTCTCACTCATGTGCCCAAGCGGCATATGCCACAATCTCATAGTATTATTGATTGATGAAGAAACCGCTGCAGTGCCAGAAATCGTATTTCCCTGCAATATGTAAAGGCCATTCCGCTTGTCTCCCTTCATGATAAGCAATGCACCTTTAGAAACTCGTAGAACTCCATCTCGAGCTCTTATCTCACAACCATTCTTGTCCAGAGTACAAAGCAATATCTGATTTTTCTTCAGATCTGGAACATGACGCACATCTGTTAAAGTCCTTACTATCCCATCATGCATTCTAATACAAACTGAGCCAATTCCTACAACCTTGCAAGAAGCATCATTTCCCATAAGCACTTTACCACCATCGTATTTATGGTATGTGGTAAACAATCTTCTCGTGGGCAAATGTGGTAGGAACAGCCACTATCCAAAATCCACTCAAAGCTTAGTAAGGTTTTAGCAACATTGAGAACAAGCCCACCATCAGACTCATCCTCAACAATTCCTGCAACATCATCCCATTTCTGATTAGAAGTTTCACCTACATCCTTCGCCTTTCCTCGTTCCGAACAATTCTGTTTCCAATACTCCTTTCCACAACACCTAAAACACTTGTCACCGTTTCTCGGCTTGGTTCGGGACTTCGATCGGCCTTTACTCCTTTCATTTTCTCTCGATCTCCCTTTAGCCACCAATTCTTCCCCACTTTCACCATCGTTGCTGCCCAGGACATGTTTTCTCAACTCGTTAGAATTCAATGATGCCTTTACATCCTCCATTGAAATCGTATCCCTCCTGTATAGCAAAGTAGTAACGCTCAAAAGATTTAGATAGAGAACACAAGATCAAAGCTTGGTCTTCATCTTCAATTTTAACATCTATACTAGCAAGATCCAAAATCACCTTATTGAAAAAATCAATACGCTGAGTAATAGATGTACCTTCCTTCATTCTTAATGTGTATAGCCGTTGTTTCAAATATAGCTGATTTGTCAGGGACTTAGTCATATATAGACTCTCCAGCTTTGACCATAATCCTACTGGCGTACTTTCCATGGCGATCTCTCTCAGTACGTTATCCGCCAATGATAACACCAGAGTATCGTAAGCCTTCGCCATGAACTTGTCTTTCTCCTCGTCTATCAATGTTTTCAGCAAGGAATCTCTATCATTTAATGCTCTCTGTAAACCTTGTTGACACAGGAGGGCGTGAACCTTCATCTTCCACAACCCAAAGTCATTCTTCCCATCAAATTTCTCTACCTCATACTTCATTCCTAGCATCTGATCCAACCTGCTCTAATACCAGTTTGTTGAAATGCAAGAGGATCTATTGTTAAAACTATAAAATAATAGTAAAGTAATTTAATGGAATATGACAACAAGTTTTAACATGGTTCGGAGATGTGCGATGTGCGATGTGCCTACTCCATCCAACAAAGAAAAGGAATATTATTGATTTCAATCAAAGTGCAAGTACAAACTTAAATCCACAAATCTCACGAGAACACCTAACACCCTCATTCTAAACTCCATCTTGAGATATTTACTCAAAAGCAGTAAAGAAACCCTTGTGCTATGTTCGTGATATTTTTCTTGAAAGAAAAAAATTGATATTTATACCCAAAAATTGAAGCCCAAGGCCCATGGGCCTACGTCGCGCACTGGGGCGCGCGCCCTTGTTCCTCCAAAATTCAGCTGAGATTAACAGTGATGCATGCGCCCTGGCGCGGACAACTTGCGCCAGGGCGCAGCATTCTAGATTACCTTCCGCACGATGAGTCATTGATGCGGCCCGTTCCAGTGAGCCGCAGACCGAGGCATGGCAACCTTACGCCTAGCCATGCGATTCCAGTAGCATGTGCCCGGGCAAACATCGCACTCGTTCTGCCTGCTTTGCCCAGTCCCACACGCCTTGGGGTGCATTCTTCGCGCGCCAGGGTGTTCTCTGAGCCCATTCAATCGCTTGTTCTATTTCGCTCCATTCTTCTTTCAATTATCATTGATTTAGCTCAATTTTCAAAGCAAAATCAACAATCATTCATATAATAATACTATGTTGCTTATAGTTAATTTCAGAAAATAAAAATAAAAGTGATAGAAAAATAAAGTGCGAGAGATTTGTAATTGATTTTCTAAATATTAATAATTTTGATAAAGTAATTTAAAGTTCACTCATTAATGTTACAAAATATCATAAAATAGAATTATTAGATAGGAAGAGAAGTTAATATAAATGGAAACTTTAGAGAGATTTGTATAAACACGAACAAATTTAAGGAGATATTTTTTTAAATTTAGACTAAGTTTAAGAGAATAAAACTTTTTTTTTTTTAAAATGATAATATCAAGACTTCTTTTTCAGTTTTCCTTGTAAAACTCTCACATCAACTTTTATTTTGAGCCTTGCCGCTATCTTTAATGCGTACTAGCATACAATTTATTTGTTTTATTTATAATAATACATCATCATTTATTATCAATATAACTTTTGTTAAATAAGGATCATTTTTTTCTTTTTCTTTTTTCTTTTTTCTTTTTTTTTTTTTTTGATTTTTCGGGAGTAACCGCAAAAATTGAAGGGGGTATCACCGTATCAGTATCACACAACAAGCTCTGAAGTTCAGTGAAATTCAAATTTCCTTCCCCGAGTGTCAAAGTGTAGGCCCCATAGGGCTCAGTTGTACCACATGTGAGGTAGAATGTACACCACGTGGAAGTACATTAAATGTCCATGGACACGTAGAGTAGAAGACAAATGATTGGGGTTGGCTCCGTCAATTGAGCCCACAACCCAAAAGGTAGTTTTTATTTTCTCCCCACAGATGGCCCCACACCAAACTCGCTGTCAAATAGCCTGATGACTGATGAGTACTGATGACTGATGCGTGGGAAGAGAATTAAAGTGGGTTTGGTTGTTATCAGGCGCGATTGCCAGTACGCACTGTCGACATTGAGAACTTGTCGTCTCCAAGGGTTGAAAAATGAGTAAAGATAATGTGAAAAATTCATCTAATTATAATTTCATGAAATTCATTTTAGTTCATTTTTTTATTTATTACTTATTTTTAAGAAATATCATAATCGATTTCTTAATTACTGTCTATGAAACTCGATTATAAATTCGATTGTGTGATCAAATTTTCACAAAAATATGAGTTACATCAAAATAAGTTTAATTTCTTGAAATTGAATTGAGAAATGAATCGATATACATAATACTTTATTGACCCAATATATTCTTCTTAGAAGTTTAGAGTTACGATGTTGAGATAAAGGTTGATTAAATGTTTATCAGGTCAATTTAATTCAAATTGGAGTTTGATTCTTAAAAGCATATAAAAGGTTTGAGTCCCTAAGGCTGTCCCCTACCAAAATTTCTAACATTAAAATTCATTTGTGGTTTGAAAAGAAAAGTTAGAGAGCAATTAACTACTCAAAGTAAATTTATATATATATAGGGCTAATAGTAATTTACCTCATGTGTTTTAAAAAAATAAGCAATATACCCTCTTATGAAAAATAAAATTTTAAAATACTCCCCATATTTTAAAAAATCATGCACATCGCCTCCCACTTCTCATTTGCTACCTATTAACATAATTTAATATGAAAAGGCTAATTTACCCTTAATCATTTAATATATTTCAATTCAACTTAAATAATCTTTTATTATCATTTTTGCCCTTTTCTTTCATTCTTTTATTTTCTTTTTATTTCTCATTTCTCTATTCCTCCATTATTTCATATATTCTCATTTTATACATATATAAATTTATTATAAAATTAAAATCACTTTTATTTTTATCTTATCAATTATATTCATCTTTCTTTCTATTAATTCATTCCAAAGTAAATAAATTTAAATTTCATAAAATATATAATATATTTTTTATTTATACTTAAATACATATATAGCATATATATATATATATAAATTTATCTATAAAATTTAAATAATTTTTCTTTATATATTTTTTCTTTCTAATTATTCATTTAAATTAAATATTATATATATTTATTAAAATATATAATATATTTATATACATATATTTTTTTTTATAAGATATATATTTATATATATATGATGTTATTATCCTATACATGATAATATATATAATTATTTAATAGCATCATCTTTATATAAATTTATCTATAAATTTAAATAATTTTTATTTATATCTTTTTTCTTTCTAATTATTATTTCAAATTAAATATTAGATATATTTATGAAAATATATAATATATTTATGAAAATATATAATATATTTATATACATATATATTTTTTAAGATAGTTATATTTATATATTTATTATCATGTATATATGATAATATATTTATATACAATATATGATCCTATATATTTATTTAGTTATATTTATTATTTATTATCATATATATAATATATTTATTTATACAATAATATATTCAATATAATAAATATATGATAATATATATAATTATTTGACAAAGGAATTAAACATAATGTATCATATTTTATCGTCTTTCTACAATGTAAGAATATAATTTTTACAACTTTTTCTTAAATCTATCCAATAGGCAAAAAATGAAATAGAAAAGTAAAATAAAATACATTTAAAAATCAAGCAACTTGTGTTGGATTTAAAAACTTCTTTTCAGATTTGAACTTGAATTTGTTTACATGTACACTTGTGAAGGATAGATATACTTATCTAAGAGAGTCAGTGTTTGGAAGCCATGAATTGCTTCTATAAAAAATTATAGAATATTCTAATCCATGTTGTATGACAATTGAAAATCATTCAATTTTTTGTCTCATTGGAGGAATTTTTGGCGAATAAAGTTGGACAAAATAATTGATATTGCTATCTATTTTGCGTGAAAAGGACTGGTCTTAATTCTTCATATATCACTTGGTATTAATAAAAAATTTCAAGATTATTCTCAAATCTCAAGTTATTTGAGATCAAATGAGGTTTATAAAACCTGTTCCAAATAATAATACTATATATATATATATTAATTATTACCATTATTTTAAACTAATATGATTTGATTTTGGAATAGCCCAAAGAACCCCAACAAGATAAGAACAATGGGATTGGGTGCTCATAATTCCAAGCCTATATTAAATGTATATTTTTTGTATAGCACTCTGTTTTAATGTCGATCTGTGCTGTTATTGTGAGAAATGGGCGGTTTACTTCTTTGTGAAGAAAAAAAAAATGTTGAAATACCGTCTTATGTTTTTAAATTGTGGCTCCTGCCCACTTTCATCTATTTGGGTTGAATTTTTCATTGAAATAATGAAAATACCCTCATATATATATAAAATTACTTTATATCCTTATGTTTTTCTTTTTCTTTTATTTAATCTAAATTAAATAATTTTTTTATTTATAAAATACATGAGGTATTTATATAAATTAAATACTATTTAATATTTATTAAAATATATATACATATATATATATAAAATAATCAAAACTATATAATTTAATATTTAATAAAATACATAACATTTTTATGTATATTAAATACTATTATTATTTATAAAATTATATTTACATACATATATTTAAAATTATTATAATATAAAAAAACTATATAAATACATATATATATAATTATTTATACATATCTATATACATATATATAAAATTATATTTTCTTTTGTTTAATCTAAAATTAAATAATTTTATATTATGAATTATATAACATTCTTATATAAATCAAATACTATTTAATATTTATAAAATTATATATACATACATTATATTAACTATAAAACTAAATAATTTCATATTTATAAAATTATATAACATTTTATATAAATCATATACTTTATATATAATTATAAAAAAATTATATAGATGCATATATATATATAATCACATATATTATAATTATATATATAACATATGATGTGCATATAAAATTATTCATACATATTTATGTATTTAAATACTATTTATTATTTATAAAAATTATATATTCATACATATATTATAAATTTTTACATATATAAAAAATTATATAAATTGTATATTGCATAATATATATATATATGTATGTATATAAAATTATTTATAAACATATCTATATACATATAAATATATATTATTTCTTTTTCTTTTGTTTAATCTAAAATTAAATAATTTTATATTTATGAAATATTATAACATATTTATATAAATTAATACTATTTAATATTTATGAAATTATATATACATATATATATTTTCATAAACTAAATAATTTCATATTTTTTAAAATATATAACATATATTTATAAATCAAATACATATAATATTTATAAAAAAATTATATACATTTCATATATATATTTAATCACATACATTATTATAAAATTATATATACACATATTTGCATATAAAAAATATCATAACATATTTTATATACATTATATATATTTATTTTAAAAAAATTATATATGCATAATATAATATATAATTATTTTATGAATATTGTATATAGATATGTCATAAATAATTATATATATATGTATGTATATATATTTTTTTTTAATAATAATAGTATTTAATGTATATAAATATGTTATGAATAATTTATATGCATATATATATATATATATTTTTTATATATATGTGATTTTATATATATGAATATATATATTTTTTATAAATATTATATAGTATTTGATTTATTAATATATCTTATATATTTATAAATATGAAATTATTTAGTTTTGATAATTATATATATGTATATATAATTTTATAATATTAAATATTATTTAATTTATATAAATATGTTATATATTTATAAATATAAAATTAATTAATTTTAGATTAAAAAAAAAAAATATATTATATTATATTATAAAATATGTTATAATATATTTTATATTAATATATATATATATATGTATAAATAATTATATATATATGTATGCATTATAATTTTTTAAATAAATAGTATATAATGTATATAAATATGTTATGAATAATTTTATATGCATATATGTGTATATATAATTTTATATATATGTGTGTGATTATATATATATATGAATGTGTATAATTTTTTATAAATATTATATAGTATTTGATTTATAAATATATGTTATATATTTTATAATATGAAATTATTTAGTTTTGATAATTATATATATGTATATATAATTTCATAAATATTAAATAGTATTTAATTTATATAAATATGTTATATATTTCATAAATATAAATTATTTAATTTTAGATTAAACAAAAGAAAAAGAAATATATATATATTATATGTATATAGATATGTTATAAATAATTTTTATATACATATATATATATTATTATGCATATACATATTTATATAATTTTTTATATGTATATAATTTTATATATATGTATGAATATATAATTTTATAAATAATAAATAGTATTTAAATACATAAATATGTTATGAATAATTTTATATGCACATCATATGTGTATATATATAATTATTATATATGTGATTATATATATATATGCATCTATATAATTTTTTTATAAATATTATATAGTATATGATTTATATAAATATGTTATATAATTTATAAATATGAAATTATTTAGTTTTATAGTTATATATATGTATGTATATATAATTTTATAAATATTAAATAGTATTTGATTTATATAAGAATGTTATATATTTCATAAATATAAAATTATTTAATTTAGATTAAACAAAAGAAAATATATATTTTATATATATGTATATAGATATGTTATAAATAATTATATATATATGTATTTATATAGTTTTTTATATGTATTAAATTATATATATGTATGTAAATATAATTTTATAAATAATAAATAGTATTTAATATACATAAAAATGTTATGTATTTTATAAATATTAAATTATATAGTTTTGATTATTTTATATATATATATGTATATATAATTTTATAAATATTAAATAGTATTTAATTTATATAAAACCTCATGTATTTTTAAATATAAAAATTATTTAATTTAGATTAAATAAAAGAAAAAGAAAAACATAAGGATATAAAGTAATTTTATATATATATGAGGGTATTTTCATTATTTCAATGAAAAATTCAACCCAAATAGATGAAAGTGGGCAGGGAGCCACAATTTAAAAACATAAGACGGTATTTCAACTTTTTTTTTCTTCACAAAGAAGTAAACCGCCCATTTCTCACAATAACAGCACAGATCGACATTAATACAGAGTGCTATACAAAAAATATACATTTAATATAGGCTTGGAATTATGAGCACCCAATCCCATTGTTCTTATCTTGTTGGGGTTCTTTGGGCTATTCAAAATCAAATCATATTAGTTTAAAATAATGGTAATAATTATATATATATTTATAGTATTATTATTTGGAACAGGTTTTATAAACCTCATTTGATCTCAAATTAACTTGAGATTTGAGAATAATCTTGAAATTTTTTATTAATACCAAGTGATATATGAAGAATTAAGACCAGTCCTTTTCACGCAAAATAGATAGCACATATCAATTATTTTGTCCAACTTTATTCGCCAAAAATTCCTCCAATGAGACAAAATAATTGAATGATTTTCAATTGTCATACAACATGGATTAGAATATTCTATAATTTTTTATAGAAGCAATTCATGGCTTCCAAACACTGACTCTCTTAGATAAGTATATCTATCCTTCACAAGTGTACATGTAAACAAATTCAAGTTCAAATCTGAAAGAAGTTTTTAAATCCAACACAAGTTGCTTGATTTTTTAAATGTATTTTATTTTACTTTTCTATTTCATTTTTTGCCTTATTGGATAGATTTTAAGAAAAAGTTGTAAAAATTATATTCTTACATTGTAGAAAGACGATAAAATATGATACATTATGTTTAAGTTCCTTTGTCAAATAATTATATATATTATCATATATTTATTATATTGAATATATTATTGTATATATATATATATTATATATATGATAATAAATAATAAATATAACTAAATAAATATATAGGATCATATATATGTATATAAATATATTATCATATATACATGATAATAAATATATAAATATAACTATCTTAAAAAATATATATGTATATAAATATATTATATATTTTCATAAATATATTATATATTTTCAAATATAAATCTAATATTTAATTTGAAATAAATAATTAGAAAGAAAAAAGATATAAATAAAAATTATTTAAATTTTATAGATAAATTTATATAAAGATGATGCTATTAAATAATTATATATATTATCATGTATAGGATAATAACATCATATATATATAAATATATATCTTATAAAAAAAATATATGTATATAAATATATTATATATTTTAATAAATATATATAATATTTAATTAAAATGAATAATTAGAAAGAAAAAATATATAAAGAAAAATTATTTAAATTTTATAGATAAATTTATATATATGTATATATATGCTATATATGTATTTAAGTATAAATAAAAAATATATTATATATTTTATGAAATTTAAATTTTATTTACTTTGGAATGAATTAATAGAAAGAAAGATGAATATAATTGATAAGATAAAAATAAAAGTGATTTTAATTTTATAAATAAATTTATATATGTATAAAATGAGAATATATGAAATAATGGAGGAATAGAGAAATGAGAAAAAAAGAAAATAAAAGAATGAAAGAAAAGGGCAAAAATGATAATAAAGATTATTTAAGTTGAATTGAAAATATATTAAATGATTAAGGGTAAATTAGCCTTTTCATATTAAAATTATGTTAAATAGGTAGCAAATGAGAAGTGGGAGGCGATGTGCATGATTTTTTAAAATATGGGGAGGTATTTTAAAATTTTATTTTTCATAAGAGGGTATATTGCTTATTTTTTAAAACACATGAGGGTAAATTACTATTAGCCCTATATATATATAAATTTACTTTGAGTAGTTTATTTGCTCTCTAACTTTTTCTTTTCAAACCACAAATGAATTTTAATGTTAGAAATTTTGGTAGGGGACAGCCTTAGGGACTCAACCTTTTATATGCTTTTAAGAATCAAACTCCAATTTTGAATTAAATTGACCTGATTAACATTTAATCAACCTTTATCTCAACATCGTAACTCTAAACTTCTAAGAAGAATATATTGGGTCAATAAAGTATTATGTATATCGATTCATTTCTCAATTCAATTTCAAGAAATTAAACTTATTTTGATGTAACTCATTTTTGTGAAAAATTTGATCACACAATCGAATTTATAATCGAGTTTCATAGACAGTAATTAAGAAATCGATTATGATATTTCTTAAAAAATAAGTAATAAATAAAAAAATGAACTAAAATGAATTTCATGAAATTATAATTAGATGAATTTTTCACATTATCTTTACTCATTTTTCAACCCTTGGAGGACGACAAGTTTCTCAATGTCGACAGTGCGTACTGGCAATCGCGCCTGATAACAACCAAACCCACTTTAATTCTCTTCCCACGCATCAGTCATCAGTACTCATCAGTCATCAGGCTATTTGACAGCGAGTTTGGTGTGGGGCCATCTGTGGGGAGAAAATAAAAACTACCTTTTTGGGTTGTGGGCTCAATTGACGGAGCCAACCCCAATCATTTGTCTTCTACTCTACGTGTCCATGGACATTTAATGTACTTCCACGTGGTGTACATTCTACCTCACATGTGGTACAACTGAGCCCTATGGGGCCTACACTTTGACACTCGGGGGAAGGAAATTTGAATTTCACTGAACTTCAGAGCTTGTTGTGTGATACTGATACGGTGATACCCCCTTCAATTTTTGCGGGTTACTCCCGAAAAATCAAAAAAAAAAAAAAAAGAAAAAAGAAAAAAGAAAAAGAAAAAAATGATCCTTATTTAACAAAAGTTATATTGATAATAAATGATGATGTATTATTATAAATAAAACAAATAAATTGTATGCTAGTACGCATTAAAGATAGCGGCAAGGCTCAAAATAAAAGTTGATGTGAGAGTTTTACAAGGAAAACTGAAAAAGAAGTCTTGATATTATCATTTTAAAAAAATAAAAAGTTTTATTCTCTTAAACTTAGTCTAAATTTAAAAAAATATCTCCTTAAATTTGTTCGTGTTTATACAAATCTCTCTAAAGTTTCCAATTTATATTAACTTCTCTTCCTATCTAATAATTCTATTTTATGATATTTTGTAACATTAATGAGTGAACTTTAAATTACTTTATCAAAATTATTAATATTTAGAAAATCAATTACAAATCTCTCGCACTTTATTTTTCTATCACTTTTATTTTTATTTTCTAAAATTAACTATAAGCAACATAGTATTATTATATGAATGATTGTTGATTTTGCTTTGAAAATTGAGCTAAATCAATGATAATTGAAAGAAGAATGGAGCGAAATAGAACAAGCGATTGAATGGGCACTCAGAGAACACCCTGGCGCGCGAAGAATGCACCCCAAGGCGTGTGGGACTGGGCAAAGCAGGCAGAACGAGTGCGATGTTTGCCCGGGCGCACATGCTACTGGAATCGCATGGCTAGGCGTAAGGTTGCCATGCCTCGGTCTGCGGCTCACTGGAACGGGCCGCATCAATGACTCATCGTGCGGAAGGTAATCTAGAATGCTGCGCCCTGGCGCAAGTTGTCCGCGCCAGGGCGCATGCATCACTGTTAATCTCAGCTGAATTTTGGAGGAACAAGGGCGCGCGCCCCAGTGCGCGACGTAGGCCCATGGGCCTTGGGCTTCAATTTTTGGGTATAAATATCAATTTTTTCTTTCAAGAAAAATATCACGAACATAGCACAAGGGTTTTCTTTACTGCTTTTGAGTAAAATATCTCAAGATGGAGTTTAGAATGAGGGTGTTAGGTGTTCTCGTGAGATTTGTGGATTTAAGTTTGTACTTGCACTTTGATTGAAATCAATAATATTCCTTTTCTTTGTTGGATGGAGTAGGCACATCGCACATCGCACATCTCCGAACCATGTTTTAAAACTTGTTGTCATATTCCATTAAATTACTTTACTATTATTTTATAGTTTTAACAATAGATCCTCTTGCATTTCAACAAACTGTATTAGAGCAGGTTGGATCAGATGCTAGGAATGAAGTATGAGGTAGAGAAATTTGATGGGAAGAATGACTTTGGGTTGTGGAAGATGAAGGTTCACGCCCTCCTGTGTCAACAAGGTTTACAGAGAGCATTAAATGATAGAGATTCCTTGCTGAAAACATTGATAGACGAGGAGAAAGACAAGTTCATGGCGAAGGCTTACGATACTCTGGTGTTATCATTGGCGGATAACGTACTGAGAGAGATCGCCATGGAAAGTACGCCAGTAGGATTATGGTCAAAGCTGGAGAGTCTATATATGACTAAGTCCCTGACAAATCAGCTATATTGAAACAACGGCTATACACATTAAGAATGAAGGAAGGTACATCTATTACTCAGCGTATTGATTTTTTCAATAAGGTGATTTTGGATCTTGCTAGTATAGATGTTAAAATTGAAGATGAAGACCAAGCTTTGATCTTGTGTTCTCCTATCTAAATCTTTTGAGCGTTACCTACTTTGCTATTACAGGAGGGATACGATTTCAATGGAGGATGTAAAGGCATCATTGAATTCTAACGAGTTGAGAAAACATGTCCTGGGCAGCAACGATGGTGAAAGTGGGGAAGAATTGGTGGCTAAAGGAGATCGAGAGAAAATGAAAGGAGTAGAGGCCGATCGAAGTCCCGAACCAAGCCGAGAAACGGTGACAAGTGTTTTAGGTGTTGTGGAAAGGAGTATTGGAAACAGAATTGTTCGGAACGAGGAAAGGCGAAGGATGTAGGTGAAACTTCTAATCAGAAATGGGATGATGTTGCAGGAATTGTTGAGGATGAGTCTGATGGTGGGCTTGTTCTCAATGTGCTAAAACCTTACTAAGCTTTGAGTGGATTTTGGATAGTGGCTGTTCCTACCACATTTGCCCACGAGAAGATTGGTTTACCACATACCATAAATACGATGGTGGTAAAGTGCTTATGGAAATGATGCTTCTTGCAAGGTTGTAGGAAATTGGCTCAGTTTGTATTAGAATGCATGATGGGATAGTAAGGACTTTAACAGATGTGCGTCATGTTCCAGATCTGAAGAAAAATCAGATATTGCTTTGTACTCTGGACAAGAATGGTTGTGAGTAAGAGCTCGAGATGGAGTTCTACGAGTTTCTAAAGGTGCATTGCTTATCATGAAGGGAGACAAGCGGAATGGCCTTTTACATATTGCAGGGAAATACGATTTCTGGCACTTGCAAGCGGTTTCTTTTCATCAATCAATAATACTATGAGATTGTGGCATATGCCGCTTGGGCACATGGTGAGAATGGGATGTTAGAAGTGAGAAAACTAGGTTTGCTTTGTGGAGAGAAGACTGGAGAACTGGATTTCTGCGAGCAGTGTGTGCTGGGTAAGCAACACAGGGTGAAATTCGATACTGCAGTTCACAGGACCAAGGGCACTTTGGATTACATTCACTCAGATCTTTGGGGCCTTCTTAGGTTCCTTCAAAGGGAGGTGCTAGGTACATGCTGACATTCATAGATGATTTCTCCACGGAGAGTATAGGTGTACATGCTAAAAGCATAAGGATGAGGTGTTTGTCAACTTCAAGCAATGGAAGACCCACAATTGAGAAGTAGACAGGAAATGAGATCGAGCTTTTGAGGATTGACAACGGATTGGAGTTCTACAATAAGGAATTTTAGGAATTCTATGACAATGAAGGCATTATGAGGCATCGCCATAGTTGTACATACACCACAGTAGAATGGATGGACAGGACTGTCTTGGAAAAGCTAGATGTATGCTCTTTAACGCTAGATTGTTCAAGGATTTTTGGGCAGAAGGGATTACCACTCGCATGTTATTTGGTAAATAGGTCACCATCAACTACTTTGGACTGCAAGACACTAATGGAAGTTTGGTCCGGGGTCTCCTGCTGATTACTCAAATATGAGAGTATTGGGTGTCCAGCCTATGCTCATGTCCGGGATGGGAAGCTTAAGCCAAGGGCGAGGAAATACATATTTCTAAACTATACAGATGGAGTCAAAGGTTATCGTCTGTGGTGTAATGATGACAAGTGCTCCCAAGATGATTATTAGTAGGGACGTGACATTTGATAAGTCTACAATGATGAAGAAGATGGAGCAGCAGGAAAGCGGCCAACAGGGTGTTAAGGAGAATGTGGAGATTCATATTGATCCTCCACAAGTTTCAAAGGGGAAACAAAAGATGGTAGATGAAGCTGGTGAGAGCACATTATCACCTAATCAATAGCAGAAACATGAACCACTACAAATTTATTGCTTAGCTTGCGATAGGGAGAAAAGGCAGATCAAACCTACCACAGTGGTTTGCCTTACTCCAGATATGGTAGCTTATGCTTTGAGTTCAGCCGAGGAGTTTGTAAGTATGATCCAGTCCTCATACAAAGAGGCAATTTTCAAAGCCAAATTTTGATAAGTGGGTTGCAGTTATTAGTGAAGAGGATGGAGTCTATACACAACAATAGCACATGAGAGCTGGTTGATGAACCCAAGGGCAGAAGATTATATGTTGCAATGGATTTACAGAAAAAGAAAGAGATTCCTGGGGTGAAGATGCTAGATACAAGGCACGATTGGTTGCTAAGGGTTTTCCTCAGAGAGAGGGAGTTGACTTTCATGAAGTTTTTTCCCCAGTTGTAAACATACTTCCATTCATGTTTTACTTGCCATGGTTGCTCTATTTGATATGGAGATGGAGCAAATGGATGTGAAAACAGCATTTCTGCATGGTAAGTTAGATGAACAAATCTATATAAGCTAACCAGGGGATTTGTTGTTTCCAGGAAACAAAATCAAACATATCTTTTGAAGAGGTCATTATATGGCTTGAAATAGTCTCCTAGGCAATAAAAGGTTTGATGTTTTTATTACCAAGATAGGACTACTAGAAGCAAATTTGATTGTTGTGTATATTATAAAATTTGTAGTGATAGCCTTCTCGTATATTTGTTGTGTACGTTGATGATATGTTGATTGCCTCTAGAAACATATTTGAGATCAACCAATTAAGTAAGGAATTTGAGATGAAGGATTTGGGCAGTGCAAAGAAGATTTTGGGCGATGGAGATCATTTGAGACAGACACACATGATTGTTGTACTTGTCTCAACGACATTACATTGAGAAAATACTTGAGCGATTTGGGATGGATAAGTCCAAGCTAGTTAGTACACACTTGCAGCTCATTTCAGGCTCTCATTAGATTTATCACCGAGTACTGAGAAGGAGGTGGAGCACATGTCTAATGTGACATATGCTAGTGCAGTGGGCAGCTTGATGTACACATGGTGTGCACTAGGCCAGACATTTCACATGTAGTCAGTGTTGTAAGCAAGTATATGCACAAGTTAGGAAAGACTCATTGGCAGGCTGTGAAATGGATCATGAGGTATCTGAAAGGCTCTGCAGACATATGTTTGAGGTATAGTCAATCGAATTCTACTACAAGAATTATTGGTTATATGGATGCGAATTATGCAAGAGATTTGGACAACATAAGGTCCATGACGAGCTATATGTTTTATGTATCAAGTTGTACGATTAGCTGGAGGCGACTTTGTAGTCCATCAGTTGCATTGTCCACAACAAAAGCTGAGTACATGGCTTTGGCTGAAGGCGTCAAGGAAGGCATTTGGCTAAAGGGGCTTATCGATAATATGGGTATGACTTCTGAGATCACTAAGGTATTTTGAAACAGTCAGAGAGCCATACACTTGTCAAAGAATCAAGCATTTCATGAGAGAACAAAGCACATAGATGTGAGGTATCACTTTGTTCGGGATATGATGTCTCAAGGTGTCATGTTGGGACTAGGATAATCCGATAGACATGTTGGCTAAGGCTGTTCTAGGAATCAAATTTGAGCATTGCTTAGATTTGATTAACGTTTGTAGACTCAAATAACAGGCCCTTTTGGGACAGGGATACAGAAGAAGGATGGTGAATTCAAGTCAAAGTAGAGAATTGTTGATTTTGCCTTGAAATTTAGGCTGAATTGATGAGAATCGGAATAAGAATGGAGCGAAACAGAGCAAGAGGTTGAAATGGGCATGCGAACAACACCCTGGTGTGTGCCGGCATGACACCGCATGCCGGGGCGCAAAGAATGTACGCCAAGGCGCGCAGGACTGGGCAAATCAGGTAGATCGGGTGTGACGTGGGCTCGAGCTCAAGGTTGTGCGCGCTCAAGCGCACATGCTACTGGAACAGTATGCCCAGGTGCAAGGTTGTTGTGCCTGGGCCCATGGCTCACATGGAACGGGTAGCATTAATGACGCATAGTGCGCCCGGGCGCGAGGCAATCTGGAGTGCTGCGCCCTGGCGCAAGTTGTCAGCCCCAGGGCGCATGCATCACTGTTCATCTCGGCTAAATTTTGGAGAAACAAGGGCGCCACGGGCCTTGGTGCGAGACGTCTATGCCCGGCGCGTAGCACAGGCCCACGGCCCTTGGGCTTCGATTTTTGGTATAAATATCAATTTTTTCTTTTAGAAAAAGAATCACAAACATAACACAAGGGTTTTTTACTACTTTGAGTAAATCTCTCAAGACGGAGTTTAGAACGAGGGTGTTATGTGTTCTTATGAGATTTATGGGGATTCAAGTTTGTACTTGCACTTTGATTTGAAATCAATAATATTCCTTTCTTTGTTAAGTGGATTAGGCACATTGCTGAACCACGTTAAAATTTGTTGTCATATTCCATTGAATTACTTTATTGTTATTTCATAATTTTAACAATAGATCCTCCTGAGTTCAACAACGATCAATCAACTATTAATCAACTATTGTTGTGCCACCATCATATGTATGAACACTTATACCCAAAAATTCTAAGTTCAAAAGTTATTTTGAATTTTTAAGTTGAGAACACGTATGGTATTTGCGAGTAGAATGAGAAGTTTCAATGGTCCAATCTTGGCATATGTATGAATTTGAATTTGAACATTTAGCAGGTTTCATAGATAAATGTCATTAATATAATTTTATTATAAAAATCATTCGGGGGTTTAATTGTGAAATATTAATCAAATTCTAACGATGTCATTATAATATAAAAACTTTATGAAAGGTCCATATTATCAGAACAAATTTCAAGAGACTTTGTATAATTTTTATCAGAGGAGGACGTAATTATTTCATAAAAACTGATAGTATTTTATAATGGTCGTTGGGTCAGCGAGGCAAATGTAATTTTAAAAGCTTGAAGGATTTACCTATAATTTGGACCAAATTTTGAAGGAAAGATTTTTGTAGTTTTTTTCAAAACTTAAAAATGACAAATTAATTAGAACCTCATAATCCACTTGGACCTAGAATTTAAGAAAAATAAGAAAATGATATCATCTTTAAGCAAACTAAGTAGTAGTAGTTTTAAGAACTTTTATGTACGTGGCTAAATAGTTGAAAGAGGGGAAAAAAATATTTCAAACTAAATATGTTTCATAATTATATTTAGAGGGTGTTTAATATTGTAAAACGATGATGAGCTTCTCAAAATTATATCTTATAAAATATTTAAAAACTTATAAAATACATAGAATGGTTTTTGTAAAATTTTTAAATCTGAATTTATAAACTAGAAACAGAATTTTTTAAAATCTTATAAGTCCTTTTTTTTTAAAAAAAGTAAGAAAGTTAATTTCTAAATTATTTTTGAAATATTATTTTTTTAATAATTGTAACTATATTAATTATAAAATTAAAATTACTAATATATTATAAACTTGAAAAAATCTTATTTTATTGAAATACCACAAAATCTTATTTAGAAAACAAGATTTAGTATTTTATAAATGTCATAAGACGTAAAAGATATAATTTTTTTTTTTAAATAAACTTAAGCAAATACCTTTATAATAAGCTTTTCTTTAATGGTTCTCTCAAATATATACATTGATGCAAAATAATTTTACAACACCAATTAAAAGAAGAAATTCGCTCAGAAAATTGGTCTAACTCTCCGTGATGAGGGTTCGAATCGTAATGTAATGTACTCCGATTCCAATCAATATTGGGCTTACCCAAAAAGCTGATATCCTTCGTTGATAATGATTGAGAATCCTGCAATCAAGGCAAACGTTAGGCTAGCCGAGTAGCCCTCGGCTTAGGCCCTCCGACGCTCAAGTCAGTGTAAGGTTCGAACCTCTTAATCGAGCAGCGGAGTAAGGAAGTTTAGGAAGATATGGTTGCGTACCTCTGAGAGGCAAGGTTGAAGGTTTTTATATGCTTCTCCCTTATCTGAAATGTCAGGAAAGCCCCTGGCTTACAGAGAGGGGCTCCAACCTTCCTGCCGGGGTAATTGGTCAATTCCCCTCCCATTTGAATGTTGCCAGCTAGATGTCCTTTCATGCCCCAGGACAAGACGGTACACTGCTGCAGTGCCTGTTGTGTCAGACGGTGAGGGGAGGGCACGCGCCATTAATGCGGAAGCGTGCTGCCAGTCAATGCATTTAATGTGGTGGTAGAGCACTGTGCAGGACTCGACCTGCGATCGACCTAGATAAGGTCGACTCAGGTCGAGTGGCTCTGTGGGCCACGGTAAATTGGTCGAGCTAGGCCAACGGGTCATATGGGCCTTGGGCCGTTGATTGAATGTTGGGCTTAGCTGATTTGGGCTATTCTGGGCCATCCTATATCACTCCGTATGAAAAGAATGATCAGATGTCACATTTAGCCTTACATTAGAGCTTAAATACCTAAGAGAACCCCACTTTCTCGATTTTAACTACCTCATATCCCATGATCTAGCTGATCACTACTTATCATGATCTATACAAAGACATAACTTGTTGCCACGTGTGAGTTGACCCCTATCCACTTCTGATAATTCTGGACTCTCTTTTATACCTCTTCACCTTAATGTCTTAATTGTCGTGTTGAGCTTGGAATTGGCAACAGGACACAGCTCATACTCTCTTGATTAATGTTTTCAAAATCAGACCAGACAATGAACCAGTAAGGCTACTAGTTATTGGTTCAACCGGTTTAACTACTGATTGAACCGGTATGACGCCATAATGACATAATAATTATATTTAATTTTATAAAATATATATTTAATATTTTAATATTACCAAAAAATAAAACTTTCAATTGATATAGGAAGAATATTATTTGAAAAAAATTTCAACTTACTTATTTTTAAGTACGTTTTTTAGAAAATAATACTATTTCACAATTAGTCAATCATAAATAAATAAAAGATAATGTTTCACATTAATTTAAGTAATCATTCGTTTCATACTTCAACTCCAAATAAAACTAATTTTTTTACGCTAAATATTTAACATAATTTAAGAGATATTAAACAAAACAAAATAACAAATTAAATATAAGCATTCACATATAACTGTCACTTCATTAAATTTCAAGAAAATAAAATCATATTTCAAAAAATTACATGTCTAAAATCTTTAATCATCATCTTCAACTCATAATTTCTCTTTTCTTTTTAAAACAAATTTAAAATTTTTAAAAAAAAGAAAAAGAAGTGAACCTGTTGAATCGATTTTTGATTGATTTTCACCAGTTTTGACCACCACAGATTTTCAGACTTCAACCGGATTGAACTGGCCTCTGATCACCTGTCCGATTGATCGGACCGATCGATCCAGTCCAATTTTCAAAACACTTCTCTTGATAGACTGGAAGCCTCTTTCTTGACCGCCTAACCAGGTCATCACCGATCGATCCAGTCCAATTTTCAAAACACTTCTCTTGATAGACTGGAAGCCTCTTTCTTGACCGCCTAACCAAGTCATCTTCACAGTATGATAGCTCGATCCCTTTATCAATCATCATGACTAGTGAGTCATCTATGCAGCTTGTCAGCTTAGTAGCTCGATTTTATGTTTCAGCTCAATTACATCTGTTCTGCCAGGACTAATTTAAGTAGAGCTCCGTCTCCCTAGTGATGGGCCAATACTCATCAGGTACTCAATTAGCTCAGCTTGCCCATTCATGGATAGCAACATCATATATATATATATATATCGTATGCATTTGAAAGACCTCATTTCAAAGCCACCAATATTGTACACTCCAAATCTAACAATGTTAGTTTGAACATAGTGTAAGATAAATCGCTCTACAGATTTTCTTATGAGCCCTTGTTAAGTGTACATTTATTGTATTTTTCTAAGATATTTGTATTTATTGAAAGATAATTATTTTCTGAATATATTTCTTGAGCTTATTTTTGGGCATTGGAATCAGCCTAACAAATCCACACTTGATGATGCATACAGTTCGTCATTACATAGCCCTAACAGACAAGTTTCATGGTATTGTTTTTAAGAATATATATAGATAATCTTTAAAATATAAAATATAAAATTACAACATTTAGAGTGTAAAACAAAATTTCTTTAATATTTTGTGCTGAAAGCCCGATCGACAAGTTTCAGTATTTCTTTAAAGAATATTGCAAAATTAATTGTAAAAATTAAAGTACAAAGATATAGCTGCACATTTATTATTAGCTTGTGACATTATTTTATACTTAGACACACACATATACCTGCAAAGTACGCAAAAGATATTATTGATATTTGTTTTACTAAAAATATATTAAATGTCAGTATATGGATCATATTAATTATATAAATTTAGATTATACATACATGGAAAGCAAGTGACGTTGCCAGCTTAATCCATTTGGCATGAGAATATGAACTTTTTTTTTTTTCCATTGATGTCTCTCTAATCATAATCTGTTAAATTATTATTAGTTGGGCTATCAATAAATTCAAGTTACATGCAAACCAATTAAATTAGAGAATTGCAGTCTGGCTAGAAGCTCAAAGTCCAATTTCAGCTTGAGCTAAATATATTTAAGTTCACATTGGACATGAATTAATTATGACTATCATCATGATTCATGATGCACATATATTCACATATTTATATGGATGATACACACACACACACACACACACACACACACACATATATATATATTATATGAATAAGATTTCATTATTTATATTTAATAAGACTTTGTAGCAATTCTTGATTTGAAGGAAAAAAGTATATAGTTAAAAATTATCAAATGAAAAAAAATACTTAGATAATTATGAAGAACTTTTTATTATTAATAACACCCCATCTTTAATCAGATCAAAGAATTGAGGGAAATAAAGTTTATAGATAGATTTTTCTTTTATATGTGTGTATTTTTAAGATAAAATTCCTGATGAATACATATTAGTGAGAATAATAACTCAATATTATTACACCTTTATATTTACATTAAAAAATAAATTTAATTATTATAATTTTGATGATGGGAATTTAAATTTTCATGCCGACCCTAATATAAACAGTGTGGAAACACTCTTTCTAATTTCTTTTTGAATAAGATACAAGTACTTAGTACTGTAGCCACGCAATATGACATATAAACATCGCAGATAGTTCCAAATCTTTTATTTTCAACAAGGACCAAAAGAAAAAACTTTGCAAGCACCTCTTTCTTCTCTTTTTATTCGTAGTTGTCCTTTTAATTATTTCTACTTTTTTTTTTTTTGTTCCCTTTGGATGTAATTGAAGATGGAGCAGATGGGAAAATCAAATGTTCTTTTAAGAAAATTGTGCCCACTAATATTTGACACGTACACAGTTCAATCCCACCGCAAATTCACCACTTCACACATCAAAGCTAACGACAACATTAAAGTGAACGGCCGACTTTTTATTGCGTTTGCTTTCTTTTGTCCGAGCATCCATTTTATTAATTATTTCTTTTCTTTTAATTCTTTTCTTTTTTTTTCTTTTTTAAAAGAACAGTATAATACAGATCACTTACTTATATTTAAATTTAATATCCATTAAATACTAACAATTATATGGTTTATTACATGATCAAATATTAATAAAAATTTGTAATATAAATAGATATGTGGACATGCACGAAGGTGGATGCTAATTTTTATATCCCATAGATTTCTTATTGTTAAGCCTGTGATGATTTTGCATGAGTTTTGATTATGACAATATATGTTGCATGATTATCTTGTGCCTTATGTTGTTCGGAAATTATTTTGTGCCGTCTGGAAATTATCTTTTCTTATATTGATTTTAACAACATATCTTTGTATTTGATTTAGCACATCATATCTTTTATTTATGGAAGGAAAATCATGCTACTAATCTTGAATTTAAATATGTGCTCATTATGGCTAGATCCAATGAACATAATATATGGAATGATTGACTAATGGCTTGTTTCCTTTTCTCTATTATCTTCTTCCAAATTGATAACCTTTTAATGATTTAAGAAAGGAGTGTTTTTCTGCATGAACATATTAAATTATCTTCAAATATTTTGCAGAGAATTTATAAAATTCGTCTAGAATCTGATTTCCATAAATAACTAGATTCTAACTTACCTTTTTCATGGTGATACTCTATATTGATTCTCATATCTTTCATACTAGCAAAGTCTATCTTTCTTGGCTCTAAATCTTGCGTTTCTAGCTTACTGAATATATTTATCTGATTTAGATGCCATAATTATTTTAAAATACTCTTTCCTTATTTATCTACTGGAATCTGTTAGAATGTGCTGTAACACTTTTGATATCTTTATAGAAGGGCAATCGCACAATCGACATCCACTGTTTGATGGTTTCAACTATGTTACATGGAAAAATCATATGCAAGAATATGTAATTGCCTTGATTTTGATTTATGAGACGTAGTCAATGAAGGGCTGATAGTTTGAATGAAATTGGTTGACAGACATATGGTTCCGAAGGAGCGACTAAAATTTACCAATGATGATAAAACAACCATCTCAATAAATGCGAGGGCCAAAAACATTATGTCGTGGGCTCTCACAAATGAGGAGTACAACAGAGTTAGTACATGCACTACAACAAAGCAAATATAGAAAATGTTGCAAGTAACCCACGAATGTAGCAGTTAGGTTAGACAAGAGTAGATTGCTCTTCCCATTCACAAGTACAAAATGTTCCAGATGAAACCTAATGAGACCATAAGTCAGATGTACACGCATTTCATGAAAACTATAAATCCTATGTTCTCACTCGGTAGAACTATAAACGGGAATGAGCAAGTCCGGAAGATTTTTAAATCACTTCCCAATGAATGTATGCCAAAACTTACTGCTATTCAAGAAGCTCGTGATCTTAGTAGGATGACCATGGTGAACTAATTGGATTTCTCACATCCTATGAGGCGACACTATTAAATAAATATGAAGGTTTGAAAATAAAAGTCAAAAAGAATATTGCTTTTAATGCCGATCATGATTCCGACTTGAAACTTCAAGAAGATCTTGATGAGGACTAGGTTGAGGATGAAATCATTTTGATTTCCTGAAGATTAAAGCAACTGATGAACCTCAAAAGAAAATTCTGGAACAACAATTCAAAACCAAAAAGAATCGGTCCGAAAACTCAAAGTACCGAGCCACCTCGCTATTATGAATGTAATGAAATCGGACACAGAAAACCAAATTGTCCTAGATTGAGGAAAAATGCAAAGCAAGCCAAAGCTAAGGCGATGGCAACGACATGGGATGAATTCAATGGTGAACAATTTGATAATGAAGAGAATTCCTTCATGATAAATCAAGTAAATACCTCTTCATGTTCTGATTGTGATTCCAATGATGAAATTGACATTGATGAGGATGTATAAAAATTGTTTAAGTTTTATGAAATTCGTGTCAAAATACTTGTTGATAAAAATAAAGCTTTGCAAAATAAAGTGGATTATTTGCAGGAAGTACTGGATAGAGCCCAGAAAGAAAAATTCAAAATGCAAATGGCTAAAAATAGAGAGACTCTTGATGTTGAATGCAAAAAGAAAATGAATGATTGGCTCACTAAAGAAAACAACTCATTGAAGAAACAAATTGAGAGTATAAGCCATGAAATCAAAGGAAAAATGGTTGTTGAAGAATGTTGTCCTGCTAGGAATGATGGAGGTGAATGTTCCACTAGTATTAAATACACACATAAGTTTGTTCCACCTAGAAATAGTGCTAACAAGGGTTGGAAATTTAGAAACTGCATGAATCAAAAGAATACCAAACTAGTTCAACAACTTCTAGAAAGAATTTTAAACCAGTTAGAAGAACCTGCTTTACTTGTGGTAGACCTGGTTATGTTAATTATAAATGTCTGATTGAGAAACTCATTGGTACCAAGTTTTTTGGGTAAGAAAGTTATATGTTATTAACTATGAAGGATCCAACATAGTTTGGGGACCTAAAACAAACTGATGTTTTACAAAATCATGCCAAGGAACATTCCCAGGAACAAAAGTGGTACTTGGATGGTGGGTGTTCCAAGCATATGACAAGGGATGTATCCATGTTCCTTAAGCTTAACAATTATTCTATAGGAAATGCTCTCTATGCAGACAATACAAAAGGACGCATAATATGTAAATGTACTATTGGTAAGTAGACTACTATTACTATTGATAATGTATGGCTTGTTGAGGGCCTTAAGTATAACTTGTTTAGTATCAATCAACTATGTGATGAATGTTATGAGGTTAAATTCCATCCTTCTCATTATGTTATTAAGCAAAATGAGAAACTGGTTTTTACTGCTACTATGGATGGAAATATTTATTGTATAACTCTTAATTATTTAACTTGTCAAAATTTGGAGTGTTTAACTATTTTAGATGAAGAATGCTAGAAATGGCATAGAAGATCGGGCCACGTAAACATGAAGCTTATATCTCTTTTCACAAAGAAAGATATTGTTAGAGGAGTACCAAAGTTACACTTTTCCAAGGACAGAATATGTGATGCATGCCAAAAGGGGAAGCAAATTCAAACATCTTTCAAATGAAAGAATGAGGTCACAACTTCCAAGCCATTGGAACTTCTACACATTGACCTATTTGGGCCTATGAAAATCGCTTCCCTTGGAGGTATAAGATATGTGTTTGTGATAGTAGATGATTATACTCATTTTACATGGGTTCTATTCCTTGCTCATAAAAATCATGGTTTAAGTGCTTTCATTCCACTCAGCAAAAGACTTCAAAATGAAAAGAGTTATTTTATTAAGAAAATTCAAAGTGACCATGGAATTGAGTTTGATGAAATAAACTTTACTTTGTTTTGTGAAGAACATGGTTACATTCATGATTTTTCTGCTCCTAAGACTCCCCAACAAAATGGCGTGGTTGAAAGCAAAAACCCGATTTTGCAAGAAGTTGCTAGAACCATGCTTAATGAATATAATCTTCCAAAATCCTTTTGGGGTGAAGCTGTGAATATGACTTGTTATGTGTCAAATCATGTTTTTTTAAGACCACATGAATTGCAGCATGACAAAGTTTCGAATATTTCTTATTTTTGTATATTTGGTTGCAAATGTTACATTCTTAATAATAGAGATTATTTGACAAAGTTTGATTCCAAAGTTGATGGATCTATCTTTATTGGTTACTCAATGCATAGTAAAGTCTATCGTGTATTTAATAAAAGGAAAAGAACAATTCTAGAATCTATACATGTTGCGTTTGATGAGACTAAACCATCTTGTGCCAAGAAAAACTTGCACAAGAAAATTGCAGGATTCAAAAAACTAGTTAAGATTCTGGACCCTCAGCCATCTATTTCAAATCAAGAGGAATCAAAATCACTTAAGGAAACAAATCCCACCAATGAACCTAATTCTAGTGAATCGGTAGAAAGGATTGAACAAAGAACTAGAAAGTTTAAACATGCTTCCAATCACTCTACTGAAAAAATAATTGGAGATCCTCCAGCTAAAATAACTACCAAATTCAAAGCCAGACAAGTTCTACTAGATGAATCCAGTTGTGCTCTCATTTTAATGATTGAACTTAAAGATGTCAAAGAAGCACTAAAAGATCCATTCTAGATTGAAGTAACGAATGAAGAACTGGCTCAGTTTGAAAAGAATGGAATCTGGGAGCTGGTACTATCTAGTCTTTGGTACCAAATGGGTGTTCAGAAATAAGCTAGATGAAATCGATAATGTTACCAGGAATAAAGCCAAACTAGTAGTAAAAGGTTACAATCAACAAGAGGACATTGACTACAATGAAATGTTTGCTCCAGTTGCAAGAGTTTGCTGAGAAAATGAAACAGGAATTTGAGATGAGCTTAATGGGAGAGCTCAACTTCTTGGGACTTCAAGTGAAGCAAACTTATAAAGGGACATTCATCTCGCAAGAAAAGTATACAATAGAACTTCTAAAAAAGTTCGGAAGGAATGAATGCAGCCCTGCAATCACTCCCATGAGTACAAGTACTAGACTGGAACTTGATGAAGATAATAAGAGTGTGAAGCACAAAATCTATAGAGGCATGATTGGCAGTTTACTTTATTTAACTGCAAGCCATCCAAATATTATGTTTTCGACATGCTTATGTGCTAGATTCTAGTCTGACCCAAATGAATCCCATTTGAATGCTGTTAAAAGAATATTAAGATATCTTAAGGGAACATCTAACTATGGCTTATGGTATCCACACTCTAAATCTTTTAATTTCATTAACTACTCTGATGTGGACTATGTTGGTTTAAAGTAAGATAGGAAAAGTACTAGTGGTGGTTGTCAACTACTAAAAAATTGTCTGGTTTCATGGTGCAGTAAAAAGTAGAGTGTGGTTGCATTATCTACAACCTAGGCAGAATACATGGCCTTGTGAAATTGTTGTACCCAGGTATTATGGATGAAGCATATTTTGCATGACTTTGGTATAAATGTGTCTTGTGTGCCTATTTTCTGTGATAGTACCAGTACTATAAGTATTTCCAAAAATACAGTATTACACTTATGCACTAAGCACATTGAAATTAAACATCATTTCTTGCGTGATCATCTGCATGAGGGTGATATTTCTATTGAATTTGTTCCGACTGAGGAACAACTTGCGGATATTTTCACAAAAGCACTAGAAGAAGGCAAGTCCATTAGAATTAAGAATAAATTGCGAATTGTATCTAGAATTTCAATTTAAGCAGGAAATAATCCTTCAAAAGTGGATGTTGCTCTTACATATCAGGAATGTTCAACCCTTTTCTAGAATGTTGCATAAGTTTGACCTTTTTTGTTGATGAAGGGGAAGAAAAAGTATCATTTGCAGCATGTGTATTTCATATGCATTCTGAACATTCTAAATTTGACTTGATTCTTTGATCCACATGTTTAATCATTTGATCTACATGCCTAATTGAATATGAGTATGATTCATCTCAATTGGTATCTTCGACTGGCAATTTCTGCTTCTCTACTATGGTTTATATTTTATCTTGGTTTTTGGATGAAAATCCTACATCGAGATAGGGGGAGCATAAGGGTCTACCAAGGCATATAAATAGGGGGAGATTAGGTGATATCATTCTACTTTTTTTTTTCTTTTCGATCTAGCGATATCATTCTACTTTGATGCATCAAATCTTATTATCATCATAAAAAAGGGGGAGATTGTTAACCCTTTGATGATTTTGCATGAGTTTTGATTATGACAATATTTGTTGCATGATTGTTGTGAATTATTCCCAGGAATCTACTGGAACTTGCTTTACATTGTTCAAAAATTATCGTGTGTTGTCTGGAACTTATTTTTCCTTACATTGATTTTGAAAGCATATCTTTATATTTGATTTAACACAACACATCTTTTATTTATGGAAGGAAAATCATGTTGCTGATCTTGAATTTAAATATGTGCTCATCATGGCTAGATTCAATGAACGTAATATATGAAATAATTGACTAATGGGTTGTTTCCTTTTTCTATTATATTCTTCCAAATTGATAACCTTTTAATGATTTAAGGAAAGAGCATTTTTCTGCATGGATATGTTAAATTATCTTCAAAAGTTTGCATAGAATTTATAAATCTCGTTTGAAATTTGCTTTCCATAAATACCTGAATTCTAACTTACCTTTTTCATGGAGATCATCTAGATTGATTTCGATATCTTTTATACTAGGAAAGTCTATCCTTAT
Source organism: Jacaranda mimosifolia (assembly GCA_018894105.1). NCBI lineage: Eukaryota > Viridiplantae > Streptophyta > Magnoliopsida > Lamiales > Bignoniaceae > Jacaranda > Jacaranda mimosifolia. The sequence continues at coordinate 14,962,104 of CM032124.1, forward strand.
TGGCTCTAAATCTTGCATCTCTAGCTTACTGAATATATTTATTTGATTTAGATGCCATAATTATTTTAAACAATTCTTTCCTTATTTATCTATTGGAATCTGTCAGAATGTGCTAGAATTGACTTTCCTAATTTAATATGATCACTTAAAGATTCTAGCTTAAAATTTCATATCTCCAATAAATAGGAAAATAGACCATTTTTGCTGCATCTTTAGTTGAGTCCGCAATTATGTTTTAATTACGACTCTAGCAGTTTCTTATCTTATGGGTTATTTCCTTATTTGTATCTAAAGATCACTTACCAAACTAGAACTTATAGCTGTTGGTATTACATCTATATATTGGAAAATATGCAACATTCTAAGCGTGAGTCACCTAGTCATTAAAGAACTTTGTTAAGTATCTTGAGGAGTTGTGTGATACTCTCATACATGTTTTGTGCTTAAGTATTGCTAATTCCTTGCTCTATGTGTGTTTTTGAGGCACCTTGTGGCGAAGAAGGTCAAGGGGATCTTATCTTTGATGGGGGCCTTGGGGAGACAAGGACAAGGTGATTTGTGTCTCGAAGGACCTAGTGGTGAAGAGGGACGGGAGTCTTACCTGCTCTCGAGGGAACCCATAAAGAGAACAAATCGACGTTTGGTTGCTCTAAGGACCTCTAGGTGAAGAAACTAATAGAGCAGTATTGTTTGGAATCTTCTACAGTGTTCTAAGTTTTGGTCTAGAAGGAGAGGATAGAGCTTGCTGTACAGAGTGGCAACAACTTGTGCATTAGTCCACAAAGGTTGTGCAAGTGAATCTAGCAGAAGTTCCCTTGGGCTTATTCACAATGCAGTTGGTTTTGTAGTACTCTGGAATCTGCTTTATCCTATATGGGATTCTAATTTAGCTCTTTGTGAAGAGCTGGTTTTCACCCTTTTAGGGTGTTTTTGTTCCTTAACTTTCATTTTGTTAATTTTCAACTTCAATTTCCCAGTGGTTTGCCGGTCGGAATGGGTTGCATGTGGTGTCAATGTAATCCTAGTGAAGAGGAAAAGTTGTTGCATGGTTTGGTTTCTTGACACGGGCCGTTGCCGGATGAGTTTTCCGGAGAGGTGATGAAGAGGGCTTCGGTGAAGAAAATAAAGAAATTGGGGGGGGGAGGAGGGGAGGGAAAGGGAAGCTATATAAAGGATAACTTCTTGAAATCCAACATTAACCCCCAAACTTTCTGCCTAGCCTTCAATCAAGTCCTCAAAAGTTCTTCCAACTTCAATTTCAGTCCCCAACCTTTTTAGTGCATAACATTAGCCCATTTGACCAAAAGAAACTCCAATTTGACCCACAAAATTTCCAAATGTTGGTCAATCAAGTTTCTTCAAATTGCAATTCGACCCTAAAACTTCCAAAAATAATCAAATAAATAAATTTAAGGAAAATTTCACCAATCATATAATTTCTAGGGGTGTTACAATCTCCCCCCCTTAAAACAATCTGGTCCCTAGATTCTCACCTAAGTACTGTTCCACCTGGCAGAAAAAGAACCAACTTGGTCAATCAATCTACTATTACTTGGATGTTGACAGATCTTCCTTGTGCTATTGGTAGACCTGCTACAAAGTCTATAGTGACATGCTCCCATTTCCAACCAGGGACTGAGAGAGGCTGTAGCAACCCTGTCGGTTGCTAATACTCTGCTTCCACTATCTGGCAGGTCAAACATTCTCGCACATAATCTGCAACATCCCTTTTCTTTCCATTCCACCAGAGTTTCCTCTTCAAGACTCGATACATCTTCGTGCCTCTCGGATGTATCGTGTATCTTGTCTTGTGTGTCTCATTTAACAATATTTATTTTTCATTTCTTGCAACACACATATTCTCTTACGGAATAGAAAAATACCTTAGCTATCGGTATTGAACTCAGACTCTTCAAAACTTGCAACCATTTCCTTCTGTTTGATTATCCATATATCATTGGCTTGGACTCATAGTGTTTCATCATATAGTTTGGGCTGTACTTTTATTTTTGCAATCTAAACTTATTTATTTTAGCACATCCGTTCTTAGGCTTCTCGACGCTTCTGCCTCTAGTAAGTGAGTTATCCCAGCCCTTCAGTTCAAGATACTGGCCACTATATTTGCCTTTCTGGGTGATAAGTGATGGAAAAATCATAATCTTCTAGAATTTCAATCCATCAACGCTGTCTCATGTTTTGATCCTTTATCCCAATCAAATGATTGATCTTTCTGGGTTAATTTAGTCAACGGGCTAGCTATTTTAGATAAGTCATTCACAAATATTCAGTAATAGCCGTCACGACCCAGAAAACTACTAACTTCTGTCATGTTTTTTGATTTGTTCCAGATGATTACCGCCTTTATCTTAGAGGAATCAATCTCTACCCCATCTTGGGACATGATATGCCCAAGAAAAGGCCACTTTCTTTATTCAAATCCACACTTGCTAAATTTTGCATACAACTGATGTTCTCTTAGGACTCCGAGTACCATTCGTAAGTGCTTCTCTCGTCCTCAGCTGGTAGTACCCTGTCTCAAATCCAGATTTGAGAAGATTCTTGATCCCTAATCATAACTGGGTAATTCTTGATATGTGGTGTCTGTTAACCTATATTCTAAGAGCGTTTGAACTTCTATTTGGCAAGCCATGGTCTCTGGTTACATATTTAGTTCTCAAGGAAATAAGATAGATATGGAAGAATGTAAAACATCAGGATCATATAAGGCGTTATCATAATTTTCAAAGATAACAACTATACCTTCTACCGCTTCATTAGGATCCGGTGCTTTTTCTCCTATCAAAGCATAGGCACGAGTTCGCCCTTTCTGCTCCCCACTAGCTCCTGCCACATGATTTCCTTTTTCTGCAGGTGTTGAGCCTCTTCTATTAGGGCAATCTTTCAAGAAGTGTTGGTCGTTGCCACAACCCATGCACCTGCCCTGCTTTCTCCAACATCCTGACTCCTCATGGGTATGTGATCCACAGAATTCACATAGCTTTTGTAGCCTTTCTTGAGTCAAATTTGTCAGCTTGCTAGACTGAAGCGCTTGTTGGGTAGTATTTCCAACCTGTAGGTTTTTTACTCTATCCATAGGGGTGCATCTTCCCCTTTTGGATCCTATCCTCAATTTTTTGGATCTCTTACAGTTTTAACTCAAGTTCCAGTATTTTTCTTACTGCTTGATTGAAGTTCGGTAGATCACAAGTGGCTAGACCCTTTCTCAATTCTGACCGCAACCCCTGTACAAACCATCTAGTCTGTCGACCTTCATCATCTTGTATGTATAGAGCATATTGTGTCAGTCGACTAAAAGTAGCCTTGTACTGACTAACAAGCTATGCCCCCTGAATAAGGTCTATGAACTCTCTCTCTCTCTCGCCGGCTTCACAACTTCTGCATATATTTGTTCATGAAGTCTCAGGTGAAATTCTCCCAAGTTCAGTAGGTTCCTTCAGTCGTCCACCTTCGATCAATCATTTTCCACCAACTTTGTAAGGAACCTCCCAGAAGTAATGTGGCAAATCGAACCTTCTTCTTATTTGAGTAGCATAGTGTCTAAAAATTATTCTCCAAACTCTTAATCTACTCTTCGGCTTTTCTATCACTAGGGCCTCCCAAGATTTTCGGGGGCTAAAGATGTATGAACCGAACGCTTGATCTTCAGCTACCTTATAACCAACTCCTACTCCACCACCTGGCTGACCCTGCTACTTGAATCTCGGTCCCCTCTGATATATAAGGTTTGTTGATTGACCTATTGAAGGAGTTTGTGAGACTACTTCTTTGGCATGGGTTGTGGGTAAGCAAGTGGTTATCGTCTTGGAGGCTATTGGTCATTGACCTTTTGCTTGGAAGGTCGTCTTCATCGTTCGGTTCTAGGTGGAACGGGTACACCGAAACTTCCTTGCGATACCATCAACTCTATCAGCTCTTCTAAGCTTCCAAAAATAAAAGAAGGAAAAGGATCAAATGAAATATAATAAGACTTATGGATGCACAAGCCTAATCATTCTATGATAAATGATAAAATCCCGTAGACATCATTCAGAACGCAAACTCATCTCACTAATATCATCTAGTCAAATTCATCTTATATCCTTGAATCACTAGGAACTTCCCAATATGCAAAATACTCAAAATTCATACTCAAACTAACCTAAACAAAAGGCCAGTCACAAATCCTAATGATATTTAACACCTAGGTCATCGACAAACCTAGGTTCTAATACCACCTCTGTAGCACCCCACTCAGGATAGCCCTAAGCTAAAATGCCACTCCGATTTAAACTTAGTTCATAACCCATAAGACAAAACGATAGGCCCATAAGATAAATTTTCAAAATTATCAAAGTCAGCAACACGCCTCATCTTAAGCAGACTACGAAAAAAGTGCTAAATACATGCCATAAGTTGTCCCATAACATTCAACATTATATATACATCCCACAGGTCATTTATTTAATCTTAACATATCACAACATTTCTAAGTCAAAGCTTAGCATTCAAGAAAACCCAAAAAGCACATATAACCGCTAATCTATTACAAAAATAGATCTCCAGTCCAAGCCTGAAGTCCAAGTTCATTACCTAATCCCTGTCTGAAAAAATAGAATAACACAATTGGGTAAGTCCAAAGGACTTAGTGAGGGATAATTTTAATAACAAGCAGTAGGGATTTATCGAGGAAGAAACAACTCAATAGATCATAAATTAATAGTCAGAACATAAACATATCAAGATACAGAATTAACAAGTTTAGCAAATAGGAATCTCTCATTCCTTATTACTCCATGAGCAGAACACAAACAATCGGAACAAAGCAAGCCCAAATAACATATGCAATCCAATAGATTATCCTTATTCCAATCAACTAGACATAGCCAACCATGACAGATTAGTACAAAGGCAAATGTCGATGCCCAGGGAATCGCCCCTGGCGGTATCGTGGATACCCAAGGAATAACCCCAAGTGCATCGCTGACACCCAGGGAATATAGCCTTTGACGTATCTTATGTATCCAAGCATTCCACTAGGATCGACACTCGGCCTAACAAATCTTCGTACATATATCATATGTCCATAGTGAATTACTGTCAAGGCAAAACCATAACATACAAGATAGGTTCAAGTAAACTGATAAGACTAAATGTACAACAAGCAGAACGAGTTCAAACTAATCGATATCAATCAACACAATGTGAGTTCTCGGCGCCAGAATAAATAGGCTAAGTTCTTATCAGAAGCAAAATCAAAGAAAACAAACCCTCATAGGGGTATAAGGATCGACTGATAGTTGGCAACAAGAATTCAAACGTATCGCATAATCCAAAAATCAAGATTTAGTTACAAAATAGATACAAGTTGAACCCACATAGGGGTATATCACAAACAACAGATAGGTTCATACAACAAGTGACAGATTGGTAGATCTCCACAAGGGTTCATGAAACGAATAACAGATAGGGCATACAAAGAAAGTACCAAATTAGTAGACCCTCACCTCAAAAGTCTCAAAAATGTAGTCAAAGCCTACTGGTCTACAGGACCCAGCTCCTAGTCACCTAACCAAAAGAATAGGTCCACAGTCAAAATCCTCATTCGATCTTGTAATCACAATTATACAAATAACAGTCTAAAATTGATACTCAATCGGCTAAATCGATAGTCTCGATAAAGAAATGCTAATAACACCGGGGAATAGAATATATATGGGAATCATTCTAGTCTCGATAAGGAAATTAGGTCCTTAATTATAAAATTAAACTTGTGACAATATACCAAATCAATACTAATAATCCAATTATCCTCATTAACCCAATTTTATCACTTATGTCTCAAGTCCACAAAATTAGTGTTTAATCAGTTAATTATCTCAATTATCCCAAAGTTATCATATGATAATACAAATTTAGGCCCACTAATACATACAATTTCACATGCATGGCATCATTTTTACTCCATGTCAAATCCTTCATCTATCTGAACAATATACAAGATTCGGTAAGGAAATAAATGATACAAATATCAATCTCAACTAGGTTATTATCCAAGATCTAATTGAAATTTGGATTCACAAACCAATTACACAACCATGATCGTCGCGATGAGGCAAAATTTTGCCTCAGTCGAAGCGTTGTCACCACCGAAAATGGCCACACAACACTACCATTCGGCGCCTTTCAACGAGAGCAATCCAACGCCCCAAACAATTTTTGCATCTACCATCGGGAAGGAATTTAATTACCTAGAAAACACCACAGCGCCACAACTCATTGCCATCTCAATTTTTTTCACAATTTCACCATCGTTGATAGCCGATTCTTGGAGTTGAAGCTACTAATCTGTTCCTTAAGTTGAGGGCTACAAGATTCTCCACCTAGAACTTGATTTCCACCGCTGCTCAGCTGGACCCACCACATGCTGCAGTCGATCAATTTTCAGCTTCAAGTTCTCGATAGTTCGCTGGTTGGAATGGGTGGTGTCAATGTAATCCTGGTGAAGAGGGAAAGCTTTTGGATGGTTTGGTTTCATAAAACGGGTTGTTGGAGGAGGAGTTCACCGGAGAGGTGAGAAAGAGGGTTTTGGTGAAGAAAATGGATAAAGAGGGGGGGCTCTATAAAGGACAGAAAAGGGGGGGGGGAGCTCTATAAAGGACAACTTCCATAAATCCAACATTGATCCCCAAACCTTCTGCCCAGCCTTCAATCAAGTCATCAAAAGTTCTTCCAACTTCAATTTCAGTCCAAAACTTGCTTAGTGCATAACATTAGCCTATTTGACCAAAAGAAACTCCAATTTGACCTACAAAACGTCCAAATGTTGGTTAATCAAGTTTCCTCAAATTGCAATTTGACCTCAAAACTTCCACAAATAATTAAATAAATAAATTGAAGCAAATTTCCACCAATCATATAATTTCAACGGGTGTTACATCGTAAATATTATGATATTAATGGCGTATTAACATGTCACCCCTTGATAATTTTGGAACTGAACTTTAAAATATAGTATTAACTGTAAAATAACAGATAATAGAATATAATAGACTTAAATATTATTAATGTCAAGATGAGTGTTTTGACAATAAGTTCGTTCTTTTGATTAGGTGACGAGGAGCCGAACTCCACAGGACAGTAGGCGGGGATAGTATTTCTATGGCTGCTAAGGTGAGGGTTAGCCTAATTTTCTTCTGGGAAGTGAATGTTCCTTGATTGTTCAAATTTCTTGATTGTTTGAATTTCTTGATTGTTTATCTGTTGAAATTGATTGTACTCATTCTGGTTTTTAGAACTCTTATTGTCCTATATGTTATTGTCTCATATACCACACAGCCTTGCCGGCTTTCCCTTTATTGCGCTGATTTTGGATCTTGCTGACTAAATCGTGTTTTTGCACTTCTAATTAAAATTGTTCTGCATATCATTTGTATGGCCTTGCCGGCATTCGTTTATCACATGTATTGTCATATGGGGATAATTAATGGGCCGGGTGCCTAGGACAAGCTGTTATGCTTGGGTTAACGGAGGAATAAGGAGAATCTATTATGCATATTATGTTTTGGATTTTCTATTTGATTATGTTTGTACTCTATTCAGGGAGCAATAAGGATGTAGATGCTCTGTTTGTTGAATTTGATATTAATTATGTTCTGATATAATTTTGTTCTAATTGTGAAGTCTTTCTTGTTGATAAATCTGTCGAATTGCCATTTCTTCGACAGTTTTTCTCTAATTGTTTATCGTATTTTCCCTCATTAAGTCTTTCGGACTTACCCTTTTTGTTATCCTTTATTCTCTTCCCAAACAGGACTATGTGAAGATTGAGGGCTTATAGGTTGGCTCAAAGAGGTTGTTCTGTAATAGATTAGGTTTCTCTAATTATGTTTTGTATGTACATATAGACTTCACCTAATCGTAGCTCTAAGAATTGAGATGAATGATATGTTTGAATGTTAACTGGGAGACTTTTGGTATGTATATATTGCACTCCTTGTAGCGTTCTTTTGAGTTTAGAAGTATGTTGCTACCTTTTGAGACATGTTGAGTTTTGGGTTTTTTCTAGTTATCTCTTATATTATGATTTAAGTGTGAACTGGTGGCACTCAGTTTAGGGATCACCCTGCGTGGGGCACCACAAATTATGTTCTTATGAAAGCTTACATGAGTACTAGTGATTGTGGCTTACTCTACATGTGTGCTAAAATTTTATAGTATAAAATGAATGGAAATATTTATTTATTTATTTATTTCTACATAATACTACAATAAAGTTTTTTAAAATTTGATATATTTATTTGAATTTTTCAAGTAAAATAAAAAAAGTTATGAAAAAGCATGGTACGTAGTAATGGACTGTAAAATGGCAATATTAGGTTGTTATTGTAGTGTTCTATGCATGGACTATAGTTATGAAGATTATAAGGTAATTTATAACAAGGCCATTTTCATAAAATTATTCGAAAACACGCACACACACAAAATTGGCACCACAAGAAAGTATCCCTTCACTAACGGAAAGTTTGTGATAGAGATGGTTTCGTCACAATTCAAAGACAATTATGATAGATTTTTGATGGATTACTAATGAATTTAAAAGATAAGCAAAAATGTATATTAGTTATGATTAGAGGTGGCTCGGCCCAGCTCGTTTAACAAACGGTTAATGGCGGTCCCGGTCCGTTCACGGTCCGGACCGTGACGGACTAAAAATTGAAAAGTCCGGCTCAGCTCAAAACCAACCTACTATATAGGTGAACCGGTTTATATATGAGCCGAGCTAGGCGGTCCGGCTCGCGAGTTGGCCCGCGAGTTTCTTTTTTTTTTTTTTTTTAGATAAATTTAAAAATTTGAAGTTTATATATTTATGTGATTATTAATGTTTTTTTCAACACTTATACTTTTTTAAAAGACTTAATAATTTATACTTATGTGATTTTTAATATTTTACAACACTTAAATTTTTATAAAAACTTAGAAATTTATACTTATATTAATTTTTTTTATCAATTATATTTTTCCAAAAACACCACCAAATAAGGTGGTGAGGGGTTTGGCATGGACCCTTCTACTCGTCATTAATTTAGAAAAAATAATTACATAGAGGTGGATTTGACCAAACCTCTAAATGAAAGTACATAATAATAACAAAAATAAATAAATAAATAAACAACTTTGTAATATCTAAACATCTAAACATGTCAAATGATAAACCGGTCGTTCACTCAAGTGATCTAAATTGCTCTCGGATTGAGATGCGATGGTGGATGCGGTTTCAAGCCATTCTTCATCGTCTTCTTCAAATTGAGGCAACATGGTCTTCACCTTTCTCAAATTTTTTTTTATAATTTATAATTTTTATAAATTTATAATTTATAATTTAAAAATTAAAATTTCTTAATTATTGATTTATACATTTATAAAGTAATAAATTATAAATTATACATTCGTAATTATAAATTATAAATTCTTAAATTTTTAAAAATTATAATTTATAATTTAAATTAAAAAAATATTGTGGGCTAAGCGGGCTAGCCCACGGTCCTTCACGGTCCGTGAGCCGAGCCGATCCCGGGTTGCAAAATGCAAAATAATATTAACTTATACATAAGAATATTATAATTATTTTTAACTTGTAAATATTATATATATTATATTGTTGAGACAAATGCATGGAAATGCATGTGGTGTAGTGGTCAATTACTCATTTGAGTATAGCAAAGGTCTTGAGTTTGAATCCAAGAGGAAGCAAAGTTGAAGAGAAATATTTTTGACTAATTAAAATTAGTGACCGAAATATGCGGTCACTAATCGGTCACTGATCAGTAACCGAATTAGTGACCGCCTAGTAACATACACAAAATTTTTCAATTTTTTAAAAATAATTAGTGATTGCCATTTTCGGTCACTAATTGGTCATTAATTAGTGACCGAGACAAATTAGTGAGGAGGGTTTTAGTGACCGATTTTTGCATATTTAGTGACCGAATTTTCGGTCACTAATGCCCTTTTTTTTGTAGAGACGGATATGAAGAGTATATATTAATATGTAGAGATCTTCACAAATTCCATAATTCTAAATATGATTTTTCAATTTGTCATGGAAATTCCATGACAAAATTAGTTCTATGACGTACTTTATTTTTGTCATAAAAATTAATTAGTAACAAAGTATATACTAATTGATATGTGCAATAAGTCTATCATAAATTTAATAAAATCTATCATTCTGTGATGGATTTATTTTAAAAACCCTTAGTATATGCTTTGTCACTGATTAATTTTATGACAAAAATAAAGTGTCACAGAACTAATTTTGTAATAGAATTTTCGTCATGAATTGAAGAATCATATTTAGAGTTTTGAAATTTATGATGGTCTCTTCATATTAGTATACACTCTTTATATCCATCACAAGTATCATAATAATATATATTTTTACTAATTTTTTTAAATTCGTTAGCAATTCATCGAAAATTCATCATAAATGTCTTCAAACTATGACGAAATGCTCTTTGTCACAAGCTTTCCGTTAGTGAAGGCTATTTTATTGTGGTAGTGATATATATTTCATTAGACAAAAATAGATATCAATATTTTATGGAGAATAACATAAAATATCACGGTACAATAACTAATAAAGAATGAATTAAGAGAAAATGAACTATGATCATATGAAGGTGTTGCCTTGCACAAGTTGCTCTAATTTGTATTGGATTACTTGTCATTGTAAGCGCAAATTTTTTTGTCTGCAATAATTAAAATTACAAGGAAAAAAATCATATAAATAAAATAAAATTCAAACTTATTAGTCAATTGTGGATTCAATCTCTAATTTAATCCTCTAATTCTTTCCTTCCAAATATGATCTTGAATTTAATAAGTTCCATGAAGAACATCTTGAACGACGTTGATCTCCTTAAATTTGATTTGAAGAAAAATAGCATCAATTCAAGGGCTTCGTACCTTAATCTCGAATTAAATGCCAAAATATATGAGCTCCGCGAAAAATGCTTGAATGTCGTAGATCTCCTTAAATTTGATTTGAAGAAAAATAACGCTGATCCGGGGGCTTCGCACCTTAATCTTGAATCAAACATCAAAATATATGAGCTCTGTGAAGAACGCCTTGAATGTCGTGGATCTCCTTGAATTTAATTGAGAGAATTGTTGGACTCCTTTAAAGCTCCTCTCACTTGCTGGAATTTGTGTTGATTGTGGAATGAGCTTTGGTCATCCCCTTTATATAGATGCTTGATGGGAGACTTCCAGATTAACTTAAACTTCTTGATAGTTAACTATTTGATAAGATAATATCAAATATCAAAATATAATATCATATATCAATAGATAATATCAAATATTTTTGATTTGATTGGTCAAAAAATGTAGGCACTTCATCTTTAACACTTGTCAATATTTGATTTAAACATAAAATAAATACTAGAGTATTGATTAAAATTAACTATTTATCCTTTGAAATTAAATTTACTAAATTCCAAAATATAAATAGAAGTATATTATTTTACATGTGTCACTTCTCAATTGGCCAAAAATTGATATGTCTACAAATGCCCCACTTCAAGACTTGGCGAAAGATATGCCAATTATCCACGAAAGAGGTAAGGCTTGAAGTATTTGAAAAGTTTTCCTTTTCTCCCAATATGTTTGGGACAAGAATATCTTCCAAGCATTTGTCGAGCTATGGTGTCCAATCAAAGGGTCAAGTCATAACATAATTCAAAATTAATATCCTTTTGAGGAGGGTGCCGTACACAGTTTATACTCATGCGAGCCATGAGTAACATACAGTTTAGGCTCATGTGTCAAAGAGCATATTTAACTTGAATAGATATTTTATACTCGTGTCAAGGAGTTCACTTGAATTTGATTGACAATGTATACTCATGTCAAGGAGTTTACTTGAGTTTGACTTAATAGACAATTTACACTCTTATGAAGGAGTACATGGGGAGAATTTGAATATTTAGATAATTTATGCTCGTACCTAGGAGCCTTATTGAAAGTTTAAGCTCATATCAAGGATCACATGGGGAGACTTTGAATATGTAGATAGTTTATGCTCGTATCTAGGAGCCTTAATGAAAGTTTATGCTCGTATCTAGGAGCACATAAGAAAACTTTAATTTAAAAATTTTAGATAGTTTATGCTCGTATCTAGGAGAATTTGAAATTTGAAGACTTGAGCTTTGGACTTGAAGACTTGGAGATTTAAGTCTTTGATTTGGAAACTTGAACCTTGAATTTGAAGACTTGAAGACTTGAGTCATGGATTTGGAGACTTGAAGACTTAATCCATGGATTTGAAGATTTGGAGACTTGATTTTTAGATTTGAAAACTTGGAGTCTTAAGAATTTTAGATAGTTTATACTCTTATCTGAGAGTATTATTGAAAGTTTAAGCTCATATCGAGAAGCATTTGTAATTTGCAGTTGAAAATTAATTGCCCCCAATATCTTCATCATCTTCGACATCACTTGAATCTTTTTGTTCATCAAAATTCATGCTCATTTCAATATTATGTGCACGCGTTGCCAAATCTTCAAAGGTTTTTAGTTTGATTCCTTGAAGTATGTAGCAAAGACTCCAATGCATTCCTTGGATACACATCTCAATTGCTGAAGCCTTCGATAATTGATCTTTGCAGTTAAGACTCAAATTTCTCCAGCGATTGACGTATTCAATGAGTAGCTCTTCTTTCCATTGGCGAGAGTTGGTGAGTTCAATCATGTTGACTGCCCTTCGAGTGCTGTAGAAACGATTGAGGAACTCTTGTTCCAATTGCCCTAAACTATCGATAGACCCTGCCTCCAAGTTAACATACCAATCAAAAGCATTTCCCTTTAATGATTGAACAAATTACTTGACCAAATGACCTTTATATGTCCCAGCATTATTATAAGTCTCAATGAAATGAGCCACGTGTTGCTTTAGGTTGTCTTTGTCATCAAATTGTTGAAACTTTGGGGGTTGGTAACCGATCGGCATCTTCAAGTTATCAATCCTTTGAGTATATGTCTTGAAGTAAATCATAGACGACTTAAAACTTCCATCAAGCTTGTCTTTGATAGTCCCCATGATAAACTCCTTCAATGGGTTAATGGGAACTAGTCCATCAGTGGGAACTTGTAGTTTTTTTGTTGTGGCCGCTTCATTTTTGGCTGGTTGTCTCCTTGTAGATATTTCGCCTTTGTCCTGAGCCTCAATTTGTTTCTCCACTATGCAGCTTGCATCAAGATTGTCTACTTTGCTCATCAATTTGGAGATTTGAATGTCTCGCTCTTGGACATGCTTCGTGAGTCCTTAAATAGCTTTTATCAAATTTGCAATTTGTTCCTCCAAGGTTGTAGTACTTGTCACCATCACCGACACCGTGTTTGAGGAATTTGATGTTGAGCGGGGAATGGATGATGCAGATTTTTCCTTTGAGTCTCCATCATCTTCATTTATATTAATAAATTGCAGCAACATCTTTTCCATAGCAAGCAAAGGAGCTACCTCTGAAGATGATTGCAGCCTCTTGAACATGCTTCAATCTTGATAAAAGGAAGAGATGAGAGGTAGAGATCGTCCCGCTGGGCATGCCAAAATTTGTAAGCACAAATTTCTTTGTCTGCAATAATTAAAATTGCAAGAAAAAAAATTGTATAAATAAAACAAAATTCAAACTTATCAATCAATTATGAATTCAATCTCTAATTTAATCATCTGATTTTTTCCTTCCAAATATGATCTTGAATTTAATAAATTCCGTGAAGAACATCTTGAATGTCGTGGATCTCCTTAAATTTGATTTGAAGAAAAATAGCACCAATCCGAGGGCTTCGCACCTTAATTTCGAATTAAACGCCAAAATATATGAGTTCCGCGAAGAAGGCTTTGAATGTCGTGGATCTCCTTAAATTTGATTTGAAGAAAAATAACACTAATCCAGGGGCTTCGCACCTTAATCTCGAATCAAACACCAAAATATATGAGCTCCGCGAAGAACGCCTTGAATGTCGTAGATCTCCTTGAATTTAATTGAGAGAATTGCTGTACTCCTTTAAAGCTTCTCTCATTTGTTGAAATTTGTGTTGTCTGTAGAATGAGCTTTGGTCATCCCCTTTATATAGATGCTTGATGGGAGACTTTCAGATTGACTTAAACTTCTTGATAGTTATCTATTTGATAAGATAATATCAAATATCAAAATATAATATCATATATCAATAGATAATATCAAATATTTTTGATTTGATTGGTCAAAAAATGTAGACACTTCATCTTTAACGCTTGTCAATATTTGATTTGAACATAAAATAAATACTAAAGTATTGATTAAAATTAACTATTTATTTTTTGAAATTAAATTTACTAAATTCCAAAATATAAATAGAAAATTTTAAATGAATAACTAGCATATTATTTTACATGTATCACTTCTCAATTGGCCAAAAATTGATATGTCTATAGTCATTAAAACTAAAAAGACAAATATATAGAATTTGTTAGTACTTATGTAGAATTAATAAAAAATATTGTGAAAATCCTATTAAAGTACAGTTTGTTGATCTCTTCATTAATCAAGACGTGTTTTTCCTAGAGAAAAAGAACATCAATTACACACACACACACACACATATATATATATATCAATTATAAGTCCTAAAAGTATAAATCATGAGCTGAAGCAGTTTTTGCCCCTTCTGTGCAAGTTTGCTTCCTGCCAATTATGGAGAAAACCTAACAACATTTGAATGAGTGAATATTAATCCTATGATTTAAATTTTCAGGCATTCTTTTATTATCCGAATATAATTTGATTTAATTTTTCCCTGTTACCTATATTAATTCCACTGGAATAAATGAGATTTCTTGCAGAAAATAGATCCTTTTTCAGTTTAAAGAAAAAAATGTAAAGAATGCCCAGTTTATAAATTATAATACACTGCAATGCTGCATTCATCCATCACACTGTTCACATGATCGGTACATGGAATCAACTTTACCCCACATGAATTACAAACTTGAAAATTACTAAATTATCTACCGCGCGTCCACTACTCCTTATTAATTAATTCTCTCTCAAATTTAATGAGGGATATGCACTTTGCATTCATATATTCAATTGCCTTTGAAAATTTTATAATTATAATGGTGAGTCATCTCTTAAGAATTAAATGAGATTTACAACTTAGGTACATTTTTGAAAATTATAGAAAATAACTTAGGTGGACGGTTCCCCTATTTTAGTACCATCTCATGATATAGAATATTATCCGAGTAGGTATAGATTGATAAGCAAACCAATAAGTTTTCTTTATAACACCATATTTTAAAATTTTGAATTTCAGTTTAGATAATTGAGTTATAAAATATATGAACTTCATTTTCTATTTGTCCTTCCTAATTAAGTTTATATAAAGTTTATATAATTAAATATCGTATTGACTGAATTTGGGGATTTAGTTAGAAAATGATTTAATATGAAAAGGAAATTAAACAATATATTGAATTTATTTCTGTTAGAAAAGAGACATTATATCCTTCTCTAGTAGCATATATATGTATGTCTCTCCAGTCAAAAATAAAAAATAAAAAATATTTGGTTGATCAATCAATTAAATGAGAAGTTCCGTCACTAATCTGATTGAATTTAGATTTATGATCATGGGTTTTAATTAGATGAAAACGAAATTGACGATGATTTATCTGGTATTAAAAGGGACATTTATCATTTATCCCTCTCTAGTAATAATATTCAATTTCCAGTTAATTTTTTTGCCAAAACAAATAATTTTTCCTCTTCAAAAAGTGTTTTACTAGTTAGTTAGGGTTCCATTCTCTTTTACATGGTGGAAAACCCTTAATTCAAATAAAATTAGGTAGGATTACAAATATAATTATTGTGGTATTTCATATTTCAGTAATTAACTTACCAATAATATATTTATTTCCATCTCCAAATTAAATAAGATTTTATACGTGTGATTCAGTATGTGTTTAAAGGACAAGCCTAGGAATTTAGAGACGGTGGCTATGTAAATGCACATATTTCATGTATACATGTCGTGTCCCCAGATCTGCAGACGGAGATTAAAACTACTTGTGCAAACACATAATTATTTTTTATGGTCTCTAATTAATCATCCATTTAGCTTATAATAGTGAGGGTGGTACAAATAATGAATTAGCTGCTAGCTGGGTAAAATTCAATTTTTTTCATTAAAATGTTCACATTGATTGCCACGCGGTTTTGCGAGGCGGATCGGAGAGGAAAAGAAAAGAAAAGAAAAGAAAAGAAAAGAAAAAAAGAAAAAGACAGATAGAGAGAGAGAGGATAACTAAAGCAAACAGCTGACTTTTTGCAAGCAAAGGAGTAAATGCTCTTTGCTGTCCGCTTTTGACTCTTTTGAAGATAATATATAGCCCTTTTACCCCTTCTTCTATATAGTCAGCCTAAACAGCAATTTCGGTCTTTTCTCTATATATATTCCCTCAGACAATCCCACACCCCTTCAGTTAGACTCCTGTCTCTGCATTTCTCTGTTACATACAACTGGAAATACAAAGCCATTAAAAACAACTCATACCCAGGAAAAGAGAGAAGAAAAGAAAGAAAGAAAAAGAAAAATCCAACCCAGCCTTCTCTTGAATAAACTGAAAAGTGCATCTTTGATTTGTTTCTAACTAGATTCAAATTGAAATGGGAAGACCACCTTGCTGTGATAAAATTGGGGTCAAGAAAGGGCCATGGACTCCAGAAGAAGACATCATCCTGGTTTCTTACATTCAAGAACACGGTCCTGGAAATTGGAGGGCTGTTCCTACCAACACAGGTAAAAAGAAGGTTAAAACATTAAGGAATCTTTTGTAGCTTTTTCTTTTTCTTTTTCCAAGTTTTGGTTAGTTACAATCATTTAAAGCTGTGTAATAAATAGTCTGCAGCTTCATCACCGTCTTCTTTGAATGCATATTAACTTTTGTTAGCTAGAATTTCTCAGTTTGTTTGAGTCCTTACTCAAATCTCCTTTTCTTTTCAGGGTTGCTTAGATGCAGCAAGAGCTGCAGGCTCCGCTGGACTAATTATCTCCGTCCGGGCATCAAGCGCGGTAACTTCACTGAGCACGAGGAGAAAATGATCATCCACCTCCAAGCTCTTCTTGGCAACCGGTGTGTGTACTGTGTATATATGTTTATCTTACCATCAAACAACAAAAACACACAGAACACACACTAAAAATGAAGCCATGCAAGATCTAAACTTTTTTCTTCTAAACTAGGGTTAGATCTACTGATAGAATTCCAGTTCTGAAAAAGGCAAGATTCTTTGAGTTTTATAGTGTATTGAGATAGATTTGAATAAGTTTACAACTTGGGTTTCTGCAGATGGGCTGCCATAGCTTCATACCTTCCCCAGAGAACCGACAACGATATCAAGAACTATTGGAACACTCACTTGAAAAAGAAGCTGGGAAAACTTCAAGGACCGCATGATGGAAAAGGCCAAAATGGGATCAATTCATCTGATTCTAAATCAATTTCAAAGGGCCAGTGGGAAAGGAGGCTTCAAACAGACATTCATATGGCCAAACAAGCCTTGTGTGAGGCTCTCTCCCTTGACAAATCAGGCACAAATTCATCTCTTGATTCCAAGATCTTCTCTGTCCCTCAACAAACCAGGCCAACACAAACATCCACATATGCATCCAGCACTGAGAACATCGCTCGTTTGCTCCAAAACTGGATGAAGAAATCTCCTAATTCATCTCAAGCGACTGCCTCATCCGAGAGCAGTCAGAGTACTAATTCCTTCAACAACCCTTCAGCTCGGCTGAGTTCCAGCCCTAGTGAAGGGGCAATCAGCACAACATTTCTCAGCTTCAATTCTTCAAACTCGGATAATGTCTCGCAATCCTTGTCGGTGGAGGAGCAGGAAGCCAAATTTGAAGCTGCCAATTTCACACCTGAAACTGGTATTGTTCAGGATGAGAGCAAGCCCATTTTGGACACCCAGGTGCCCCTCAGTCTGCTGGAGAAATGGCTTCTTGATGATGCTGCACCACAAGGGCAGGAAGGGGATTTCATGGACATGGCCTTGGGTGAAACTGCTGATTTGTTCTGAAGAAAATTAATTAATGTGCTTCTTCAGAACAACTGGGCAGTTTTAGGCTCCTTGTGGTCAAATTTATATATATATATATATATATATCTTTTTTGGGGGATTTTAGGCTCTGGACTGATCGTTTTAACTCCAATGACGACAGAAAGATGATTGCTTCCTTTGTGTTTGGGAGAGCAGAAAGTGTAAATTACTTGTAGTCTTAAAGAGTCTATTTGCACATGTGCTGGATAGGAATAAGCTCCTCTTTTCTTATCTTCTTGGAACAAAATGCGCCATTTGATGATGTATATTTCTGAGAAATGAGGATTAGGGTTTGACTTTCAATGCTTTGGCTTTGCCTGTGCGCGCCTGCATAGATTGCCTTTAGAATTGAAACTAATTTGTGCAAAAGTTATTCACTTTTTCTTAGAATCATATATATATATATATGTATATTCCATGTCCAATTACAAAGTTAATAGGATACGATGTTTGGAAATTTGAAAAATTTTCTGCCATTAATTTGTTTCTGCAGCAAATTAATCTTGCTAATTCTAAGTTCATAGCTGGAAAACTGATGGCCCTCAATTAATAGATTTAAATTATCTTCTTATTACATTATTAATTTACGGATGAGATAGAATTTTGATAGATTATCGTTTGACTTTTTAAATCTTCTAGTGATATGCATGCAGTTATTGCAAGTGGTAGGGTTGCGCCATTAAAACTGATTAATGCGGGGAAAAAGCTAGAGTTGAACTAAGGGTGTCAATTCGGATGGGTTGGGTGGATTCAGATTGAATTGAGGTAGGGATATAATATAAAAATATCAAACTCGAATTCAACCCAACCCCAATGCTAAATCCAAAAGTCTCAATTCTAAACCGACCTACAAAAATTCGAGTTAGGTTCAGGTTGACCTGATTTTCAATCCGATCACCTAACAACCTTATAAACCTGACCCAACCCAACTTGATTTATATATTTTATTTTTTATATTTATAAATTCTAATATTATAATTGAGTGGAAGTTGATCTACCAATAAAATCTATATTCTACATAATCATAAATGTTTAAGAAAGTAAGAAACATAATAACTTTAAAATTTGTCATGTTCATAATTACTCTGAATGCAAAGAAGTAATAAACCACTGTTTAATAAACAATTTTGATGACAACTCTCAATACAGAATTAACTATTAAATAGTAAAAATTAAAGTTCAAAGACAAAAGCATCAAATTAAAGTCCAAAGATAATTTTGACGACAACTATCAAATTCGAAATTTTCTTTGCACCAATAGCTAGCTTCCTCCATTAATTCATAGCCCAAAACTCTACAAAGAAATCTTATTTTGATGTGTATTGAAGATTTTAAGAATTTCGGATATAAAATCTTTCTTGGTTTAGATTATAATTTTTTTAAATTTATATTTTATTTTTAATTAGCCAATTATTTTCAGGTTCGATCGGGTTGGGTTAGGTTTATTGAGTTATTGATTCACTTGCTTGTTGTTTTTAGATTTTGCGGGTTGACCCGAAACTAACCCAACGTTAATTATTTTTTCTCGGGTCAGTTTCAAGTCCGACCCAAACCCAAAAGCATCAAATCCAAACTTGATATTTTTCAGGTGGATTATTATCCGGTTGGGTTTGATTTTGATACCCTTAAGTTGGACAATTTCTTAGAGAGTTATACATTTTTCATTTTTATTTATAGGCATACATCACGCTAAGAATTTATTAAAATTTGAACTTCGATACTCACACATACAAATGTGATAACAATGTCAACAGGTCAATTAACCATTTGATACTAGAGAGTTATACATTTATGCCTCTTTCATTTTCCAATTAAATTGCACCATATAACTAAGAAAAAATTGCACCGTTTTTACTTCCCTGAACAATTTATTCTGGGAAGCTAATAACTAGTTAAGACAAATTTACTGATCTTTACCATTTTTAGCAATCGTTCACTGGTCATGATCGAAATTTTTTTATATAAATAAAATATGAAAATACCAAATAATATATCACACAAAAATCAGCCCGATATAAGTCATATATATTGTTAACGTGGTTTAATTCTTTTAGAGTACCTACTGGATATAAGATTTTCTTCAATTATTATGGTCTATGCATGTTGTGCCCACAAAAAAAAAAAAAAAAAGGGGGGGGGGGGGGGGTTGGGGGGGGGGGGGAGGAAGAAAAGAAAAGAAAAAAAACGAGAAATTAAAGAAAAAGGTAAAATCCTTTACCAACACTGGCTGCTCTCCTTCGGTGCTTTTCAATTACCAATAAATTATGTGTACTCAACATTCAATGAGGTATCTTTTATTGCCTATAAATACTCTTGCAAAAACACGTACGTCCCGCCCCTTTTCCAATTCGACAGTCTCTCGGATTTGTTACATATTTCATATATTTCTATCACTCTATGTGAATGTTTAATGCTCCTAGTACTTTAATTCAGTCTCAGTAATTACATACTAAAATTTGTCACGAAATTAATAGGTTATCATATGTGATTTAAAGTAAAGAAAAATACTCTTTGATAAGGAGTAAAATAATTCGTCCTTAAGGTTACAAGTCACAAGATTAGGTCCTCATATATTTGTATTTTGGATTTTAAATGAAAAGAAATATAAAAATATGGTATAATTTATAACTTAGATTATAATTGATCCAATGTAGCATTAGCCATTAAGCAAACATAATCCATGCCATATAATTTAAAAGGAAAAGAAAAATATTTTTAATCTCTTAAGTCAGGCCTAATCAACTTTTTCTTCTTTCGATATTCTTTATGAATTAAGCATATTTAATTTATGTGTAACACACGTGGCCAATGCGTAACTATTAAGTGATGGGAAAAGTCACTATAAGAAAAATAAAAATCAATTATAAAATATATCGTAAGTGATAATATTAATGTAAAAATTGTCCTACTGATTGTAATATATTAAATGACATTTTTTTTTATCACCATAATAATTTTAGAAATTTAATAGCGACAAGAATAGTGTTTAACAATGTAGTAACAATGAAAATCTCGACACACGTTATAGTCTAGATTGTTACTATACATGTGTTATTAATTAATTATCAATGAAGACAACATAAAATATGAGTTCTTTGGATAAAATAAAAATTACTATCACTTAAAAGTATTATTACTAATAAAATAAAAGTTATTGTTATTTAATATATGTCATTAGAGACAATTTTTACTTATCTTTTATCATTAATATTATTTTTTCCTGTAATGAATTCATGCTCATAACTGCAAAAAGACTAGTTAACTGCTACCGAAGAATTACTATGAAATTATTTTGACTATGGTTACAATTAAATTATAGCTAGTGATTCTCCATAATAAATATAATTTTTGAAAATAACAAGTAACAAAAATTATTAGCTATATATTACTGTAAACACTATAAATTAGTTATGCATTATCCACAAAAATTAATATATTAAAAAAAGAATAATCATCAACTACGTATAGTTGTAGTAAGGCATATATTATAATAACATTTATTTTGAATGCGATTATGGTCAATTTGTATTTAAAACTATGTATTTTTAGTGTCAATTATGAATTGATTGTAGTTGATGCTTAATTTTTTGTGATGCATTTCCCGTTTTCATCCTTTCCACAGAAAATTTCAAATTGATGAATATCAGTAACAATTTTTTTTTTTTCAGATCCTTGAGATGGTTTTGGGGCTGAAATCATGTGAGCATCGTTTAGTCCAAACTGAAGACAATCGTAAATTAATGTCATTTATTAAATTGTAAAGAGTAAAATGTATTTCCTCATGAATAATGCCAACAGTCCAGGACACATATGTACTCGGGCGGGCATTCTCTGCAGAAAAGCACATTATAGGAGCATTCATGGTTGATGGTTTTCTTATAAACAAATAATTAATATACACAATAGTGGTATCAAATTACAGAATTTAAGTGGCTCAAATTAAAAAGAATAAGAGCACATAGAGACCTCATCAATATGTCATTTAATTTAGATGTCATATATTATTATGATGGCACATCACTATAAAATTAATTCAACACCTAAAAAGTCGGAGCCCTGTCTAATTTTCGAGCGCCAAAATAACTCCATATATAGGCCCCCCAAGGCCCCATAGGCGAACCTCTCCTACCAACCACAATTCTTGAGGAGGGATTATTATCATAAGGTTTTGAAACAATCACACCTGTTGATGTCATTGAAATCAAACAAGGTTCATTATATATTAGTTGTTGTATCACATCGTTTATGTATGTTTAAAATTATAAGTCTTTCACCATGAGTTCAATACAAAATCATAAGCGAACAATCTAAAACTAAATTACGTAATTAAAGAATAACATAAAATGGAATCACTTTAATTATTAAGCCATTACTTCTTTTTTCTAATATAAGCGCTAGAGGCACTAGAGTAAGGATGGCAATTTTCGATACGACACGATAACACGACATGAACCGACACAATATTATTGGGTTTGGATTGAGGTTATTGGGTTGGGTCAATATTGGGTTGACCCGATAAGCAACATGAAAATTGTGGGTTGGTTCGGGTTGGGTTTCGGGTTACCCGATTAGGGGTGTAAGATGAGTCGAGCCGGCTCATGAGCCTCATGAGCGGGCTCGATTATAGCTCGACTCAAGCTCGAGTTTTTCGAGCTCGAGCTTTAACATGAGTCGAGCTCGAGCTCATCTCTAGTTGTTCAAAAGCTCATGAGCCGGCTCATGAGCTTTTTCCTATTTTTAAATATTTTTTATATATTAATTAAATAATTAATATATATAATAATTTACTTTCTTTTTCTAATTTTAAATATTTATTATATATTAATTAATATGTATTAATAATTTACTTTTTTTTTCTAATTTTAAATATTTATATATATAATTAAATAATTATAATATATTAATAATTTAATAATTTATCAATAATTATAATATATTATAATTTAAATCATTATAGTAATTATTATAATTTCATATATATTTAATTTATAATAATAATTTTAATTATTTTATTAATTATTATTAAATAATTATGATATATTAATAATTTAATATTTTTATTTAATTTAAAATTTTCTGATGAGCCGGCTCGAGCTCGAGCTCGAGCTCGACTCGAGCTCAGTATTTTTGAGCTTGAGCTCGAGCTCGAGCCCTTAAGAGCAGGCTCGATGAGCTCGAGCTCAAAAAGTTGGGCTCGAGCTCGAGCTCGAGCCTGCAATTTTGGCAAGCTCGAGCTCAAGCTCGACTCGTTTACACCTCTAACCCGATAACATAATAATTTTATCACTACTTTGATCATTATGGAGTATTTAATTGTAAACTAATCATCTTTTTTGTTTATTTGTTATAGTATCTACGGAAGTGAAATTGGATGAATTGATTGAAAATATTATGACATGTCAAAATGAAAATGATGCCAAGTCAAGTACTGTAGCTAATAGATCTAATATTGTTAATCTTGATATAGAGGATCTTTAGTCACTTGAGTTTTGGTAAGTGTTTTTAGTATTCTATATGAAATTTATCATTGTATAAGTATATATCATATATACTTATTCTATGATTAATACTTTTTGTACTTATTTTTTGCAGCAAACTTCAATTGATCATTGAAGATGATAGCAATGAAGAGATTTGAATGAAATTAGAAGTTGGAATAAGCTATGTTTTTTGCATTTTTAAGTAATGTCTTGTTATTTTTGAACAACTTAATTCTAGATTGATTTGTAAGAATTAATGGTTATTATTTACTACGTAAATCTTGACTACTTAGTGATGTTGGGATGATTATTGATCATTAAGTGGGATGAATTATATTTCTTTGTCGGAATTCAACTTCATTGTTGTTAAAATTAAGTTGTGCAAAACTTTTGGTTTAGCATTGAAATTTGTATGTTATTGATGTTGTAGAGGAAGTTAAATGAAGTCCAATTATCAAATTGTTCTATGGTACAAAAGTTGGGCGGCCAGAGTATAATGTTGACTTTTTCTAAATTTTTTGTATAAGTTGATTTTTTTTATAAAGATTCTAGTTGAACATAAAATGTGTAGTTTTTTTTAGATGAATTATTAATGAAAAATAATCATATGTTGAAATGGGTTAGGTTCGGGTTGACACGAAAACTTTCAAGTTGGGTTCGAGTTGAGGCTTATTGGGTTGAGTACTTTTTGGGTTGGGTTCGAGTTGAGCAAAATTTTGTGAAATCCAAATGTTAATCCGACATGAAACAACCCAACACGACACAATTGCCACCCCTACACTAGAGGCCAAGATGGTTATTTCGGCATTGGAGGGCAAAATGGAGATTGCAACATGCAAATGGGACCTATCACAAGAACACAAGCAAAGAGGTTGAAAGATGGCTTTGCAAATTTGGCTAAGTTATTTATTGAAGAAATGTATCAAGAATGGGCTAAGGAAAAGAATAACATGTCAATAAACTAAAAGAATGAAGTTGGACAGCCCATCATCTTGTGCTTGGTGTATAAGGCTTGAAAAGGCCCAAGAAGGCCAAAAGAAGCCCCAAACATGTGGGAATCATGGAGAAAAGAAGAAGTTGTGACCAAGTAAAACTCTTATTCCTAATTGAATTTGGGCTTGGATTATTATCTGTAGGCTTAGTTTATATCTTATTTTGATTAGGGCTTGTAAGGAGAGTATATATAATCTCTTAAAAACGTGTATGACAGATTTTTTTTATGAATATTGACTTATTTTTTGCATTTTTCTCTCAAGAAAAACTATGATGTTGCTTGTTGTATTAAGAAATTGAATAGGTTTTTTCAAGGTACTAAATTCCTTCTAGTGTTTATTCAAATTCTAATTCTTATTACCAATTATTTGCTTTTCTAGGATCAAGTATCTTAGGGGTTCAATAGGGAGGATTTTTCTTCTAGGGTTTGTTCAATATCAAATTGTGTGTTTGGGGTTTCGGGATCATTATATCCTTGGGGTTTCACATCATTTGGTATCAGAGCCAACTTGAGATAAATTCTTATTTATCTTGTTCTTGTTTCCGGAGAAAAAAAAAGAAAAAAATGAAAAAAAAAAAGAAATCTGATCGTGAATTGACTGTGGTTTGGTGATTTTTTTGCAATATTGTTGCATATTCTTGTCTTGGAGAACGCCAATTGAACATAGAAAATTGAATTTGCAGAATATAAAACCTAGATTGCTCTAAACCTAGATTGCTCTAATTTTGAGAAATTAAAGTTAGGGTTCTTGAGTGATTCAATTTGGGGGTTTTTGACCCAGGCTTTCAATTTCTAAATTGCCATTGCATAAGCGAAATTGGCTATTTTTAGTTGCTGTTTGGAGTTGATTGTACATCAATTGGGTTAGAATTGTGTCATAATCGGCCTTCCATTGGTATTGACCGAATTCTTTGCATATTTTCTGTTTTGTTGTTTTTATTCACTCTTTGTGTTTTCTTTCTTTGTTTTAGACAAATTTGCATATGTTCATATTAGATAAGTAATATATTGTATTCTTGTTACTTAGTTGCAATAAAAATCATATAATACACATTCTTTCTCGTGTGTCATCACATCATTTTCCTTACTGGTCACATTACTTTGCCTCTAGACTTTGTGCTTTTCTTTCTTTGTTATGTTTTTCATTGTTACTCCCATATAAATATTACTTGTGAATTTGCTTTGAATTTGAATTAGTTTGATTTCTTAAGGGCAACATTCATCATGATCAACAGAGGTAAAAGGCATAAAAAGACGAGCACATAAAGAGGGAAAAAGCTAGAAATGAGTGCAAACACGAGGGTTCACATCTACTTGAGTGAAACACATGAGGGAGTGTTTTTGTGAGGCTGTTTTGTTAACACTTCTTGTAGGGTTTTTTTTTTTTTTTTTAAATTAGTACTATTCTTCCAAGGAGGGAGGGTAAGAAACCCTCTGATGAGGAAGCTAATATGACACCAAATAAAAAGGTGATGTATATGGCATTTACTAGTCAATTTTAGAAGTTGAATAGTAGGCTTGGTGAGATGGATGAGTGGAGAAATGATGTGGCATAAATATTTATGGGAATGGTAGACAAAATAGGCATCTAGATGGGTTTAATCAAGAGATGCTTGAGGATGAGTCTGATGATAGTATTTCGGTTAAAAATAGAGGGGAAAGCTAGATTCAAACCTAGGAGGGACATCAATTTAAATGCCATCAAGATGAAAATTCCATCATTTAAAGGTAGAAATAATGCTGAAGCATACTTGGAGTGGGAGAGAAAGGTGGAGTTGATCTTTGATTGACATAACTACTCTGAAGAGAAGAAAGTAAGGCTAGCAGCAGTTGAATTCACTAACTATGTATTAGTTTGGTGAGATCAATTAGTGCAGTATAGGAGGAGAAATGGTGAGACTTATTTTGGGTAGATATGAAGGGCATTATGAATAAAAGATTTGTTCCATGTTACTATTACATGGAGATCCACCAAAACTGCAAAGACCCATTTAAGGGTCTAAGTTAGCTAAGGACTACTATAAGGAGATAGAGATGTTGATGATTAAGGCCAACATAGAGGAGGATACAGAAGTGACAATGGCTAGATTTATTAGTGGTTTGAATAGAGAAATTGCTGATATTGTGGACCTACAACATTATGTAGAGATGGAGGATTTGGTGAGTATGGCTATGAATGTGGAGAAACAACAAAAACAAAGAGGGGTAGCCAAGATATTTCAAAATTCCAACTCAAAATGGGGTTCTAAATAGCAAAAATATAATGAAAAGAAGAGAAATAGGGGGCATAAGTTCCAAGGAAAGAGGGCTTGATGCATCAAGGAATAAGGATAAGAAATCCATTCCACAAAATGATACTTCTAATTCTTCTTCTTCTACTACTACTTCCAATAATAAGGATATTAAGTGCTTTAAATGTCAAGGTTTGGGTCGTTATGCATCTAAAAGTACAAACAAAAGAACTATGATTCTTATGGGTAATGAAATCATATCTGAGTCTCATGATGATAATTAGTCTGATGGTAGTGATAATGATATGCCACCTTTAGAGGATGTTACTAATGATGAAGATAATGTTGAATATGTTATTCATGGTGAATCTCTTGTTACTAGGCGTGCATTGAACTTGAATGTTAATGAGGAGAGCTTAGAACAAAGAGAAAATATATTTCACACTAGATGCTTGATAGGTAGTAAGCTATGTAGCTTAATAATTAATGGGGGTAGTTGTGCTAATGTTGCTAGTGCGACTTTAGTTGAGAAATTGAGGCTGAAGTGTGATAAACACCTTAATCTATATAGGCTACAATGGTTGAATAATAGTGGAGAGGTGAAAGTTACTAGGTAGGTTGTGGTAGTTTTTACTATTGGGAGATATAGTAATGAGGTAGTTTGTGATGTAGTACCCATACAGGTTGGCCATATGTTGTTAGGTAAGCTATGGCAATTTGACAGACATGTAATGCATGATGGGTACAAAAATAGATATTCCTTTGAGCATGATGGACAGAAAGTCACTTTTGCACTTCTATCACCCAAGTAAGTTTACATTGACCAGTTAAGCTTCAACAATCTTCTTGCAGGAGTTTGGGTAGTGAGGTTAAAAGGAATAATGAGAGAAAATAGGCCATGAGAGAAAAAGAATAAAGATAAAAGCCTAATGGTAAGTGACTACACAAGTGCAAACAAGAAAGAGGGATCTGCAGCAGAGAAGAAGTTAGTGAGTGAAAAGAAAGAAAATAATGAGAAAAGTGAAGGGAGTGAAAAGTAAGAGTTAGTGGAGAGTGAAAAGTTGAGAAAAAGCAATGTTTCTATGCAAAAGAGAGATTTAAAGAATTTTTTTCTAGGTAAGAGAGCTTTGATAGTGGTTAAGTATAGGGAGGTTTTATTAGCTGAAACTGACTTTAACCCCAATTTGCTTAGTGTTTTTATCTCTTTATTGCATGAGTTTGATGAGGTATTCCCTAAATGAGATGCCCACGAGTTTACCACCATTAAGAAGAATTGAGCATCAAATCGACTTTGTAACTGGATCTCAAATTCCTAATTGACCAGCCTATAGATGTAATCCTGAGGAGACAAAGGAGCTTCAATGGCAAGTGGAGGAGTTGCTGGCAAAAGGGCATGTGAGGGAGAACATGAGTCTGTGTATTACACTTGTGCTATTGGTTCCAAAGAAGAATGAAGCTTGGCGGATGTGCATAGATAGTAGAGCAGTCGGCAAAATTACAGTTAAGTGTCGCTATGCTATCCTTAGGTTAGATGATATGCTTGAAGAATTACATGGTGTATGATTTTCACTGAGATTCATTTGAAAAGTGATTATCATCAAATAAGGATGAAAATTGGGGATGAGTGGAAAACTGCATTTAAAACAAAATATGGTTTATATGAACGGTTGGTTATGCCATTTGGTTTGACTAATGTACTTAGTACTTTCATGAGATTGACAAACCATATATTGCGTGACTTTTGGGGTAAATTTGCTGTTGTTTATTTTGATGATATCTTGATATATAGCAAATGCTTAGATGATCATATAATGTATGCTAGGGCAGTTTTGACTATTCTTAAGAAGGAGAAGTTGTACGCAAACCTTAAGAAATGTACTTTTTGCATTGATCGACTTGTATTTCTCAGGTTTGTTGTGAGTACACATGGCATTAAGGTGGATGAGGAAAAGGTGAGGGCTATTCAAGAATGGCCAACGCCTAAGACAGTTAGTGAAGTTAGGAGTTTTCATATATTAGCTAGCTTTTATAGGAGTTTTTTGTGTGATTTTTCTACTATACCTGCTCCATTGACTGAGATTATTAAGAAAGAAGTTGGCTTTAGATGGTGGAAGGAACAAAACATGTATTTAGTACATCGAAAGATAAATTATGTTATGCTCCTATTCTTGTTTTACTTAATTTCAATAAGACTCTTGAGATTGAGTGTGATGCATTTGGGATTGGGATTGGTGTTGTTTTAGTGCAAGAAAAACATTCCATTACATACTTTAGTGAAAATTTGAGTGGTGCCCAGCTTAGATTTCCATTTATGAAAAGAAATTATATTCCTTAGTTAGCGCATTAGATGTTTGGCAACATTATTTGCTTCCTAAAGAATTTTTTATACATACCAATCATGAATTTTTGAAGCATTTAAAGGGCCAAGGGGAATTAAATAAAAGGCATGCTAAATGGGTAGAATTTATTGAGACTTTTCCACATGTGATTTGCTATAAGTAGGGAAAGGAAAACATTGTTGCTAATGTATTGTGAATGAGATATGCTTTAATCACTACACTTACATCTAAGTTGTTAGGATTTAAGCAATTTAAAGATATGTATGCAACTGATGTTGACTTTGCTAATTTGTATATTGCTTGTAAGCATGGTGCATTTAATAAATTCTATAGACATGAAGGTTTTCTATTTGGTGGCAATAGAATTTGTGTGCCTGCTTGTTCTGTGAATGAGTTGCTGGTTAGGAAATCACATAGTGGTGGATTGATGGGTTATTTTGGTGTGCATAAGACTATGGATGTTTTGAGTGGGCATTTCTATTGGCTTGGTATGGATTGCATTTAAACAGGCTAAATCTAAGTCTGTGCCTCATAGATTGTATGCACCCTTATCTATTCCTACTGCACCTTGGGTTGATATTTCTATGAATTTTGTGCTCAGTTAGCTTAGAACTAGGAAGGGTAGAGATAGTATATTTGTTGTGGTTGATAGATTCAACAAGATGGCGCACTTTATTACTTATCATAAAACTGATGATGCCACTACCATTGTGATTTGTTCTTCAGAGAAATTGTGAGATTACATGGTGACCTTAGATCTATTGTTTCTGATAGGGATGTTAAGTTCTTGAGCCACTTTTGGAAGGTTTTGTGGGGTAAGTTAGGTACTATACTTTTGTATTCTACTATTTGTCATCCACAAATTGATGGACAAACTGAAGTGGTAAATAGAACTTTAGGTACTTTCTTGCGTGCTGTTGTAGGAAAGAATTTGAAAACTTAGGAGGATTATTTGCCTTTTATTGAATTTGCTTATAATAGGCCAATACATTCTTCTACAGGTTTTTCACCTTTTGAAATTGTATATGGTTTTAATCTTTTGACTATTTTGAATTTGACACCTTTACCTTTGAGTGATATTGCTAACTTAGATGGTGAAAGTAAGGCTGAAAAGGTTAAAACTATACATATGAAGGCACATGAGATGATTGAAAAGAGAAATAGATTAACTGCCCAGAGTGAATAAGGGGCGGACATAGATGATATTTGAACCTAGTGATTATGTTTGGGCTCATTTGAGAAAGGAAAGGTTTCCTAATAAAAAAAAAATCAAAGCTTGATGTTAGAGGAGATGATCCATTCCAAGTGCTGGAAAAGATTAATGACAATGCTTACAAGATTGACATTCCAGGTGAGTATAAAGTTTTTGCTACTTTTAATGTTTTTGATCTTTCTTCTTTTGACATGGATTCAGTTTCGAGGACAAATCTTTTTGAGGATGGAGGGACAAATGATGCGAAACCCCAAGGATATAATGATCCTAAAACACCAAACGCACAATTTGATATTGAACAAACCCTATAATAAAAACCCTCCCTATTGAACCCCTAAGATACTTGATCTTAGAAATGCAAATAATTGATAATAAGGATCAGAAATTGAATAAACACTAGAAGAAATTAGTACTTTGAAAGAACCTATTCAATTTCTTGATGCAACAAGCAACGTCGTGGTTTTTCTTGAGAGAAAAATGCAAAAAATAAATCAATATTCATCAAAAATCTGTCATACACATTTTTAAGAAAATATTTATACTCTCCTTACAACCCTAATTAAAATAAGATATAAACTAAGCCTATTGTAACGCCCCCACTCAGGACAGCACCTAAGCTAAGGCGCCACTCAGTTCAATCTTAAATTGAACATGCAATTCAATCAATAGTCCATAATCACACATTTCAAACTTATCAGAAATAGCAGCGGATTCCAAATTAAATGAATTTGTCATAAGACAATAAATTCAAACCTTAAACAATCATGTGACATATAACATATATACTAAATACATGCCACCAAGTCTCAAATTTAACATATCAGAAGCAGTGGAATTTCAAACTTAACAGACTCGTTAACCCGTTAAATAAATGCCATGATTCACATTCTTACATAACAAAATATTTACATTCCTTAGGTCAACCACTTCAACATGATATATCACATTTTCTTGAGTCCATGCTTAGCAATTAGATAATTTCCATATATACATTCAACACCTGATTGATTACAAAATATTCACATATTGTCTGGAGTCAAATCCTTCACTTAATCCCTGTCTGAGAGAATCAAAATAAACGAGGGTAAGTCCAAAGGACTTAGTGAGTGAAAAGAAAATGATAAGATGCGAAGGAAAATCTATTGAGATATAATAATCAACAATAAAATTTGGTAATAAGCAAGAATTTTTAACATGATCAATAGAGTACATGACATACATGATATTAAACTTGACAGGCTGTTGGTCATTGCGACCTTATTACTCCTAAATCAAATTATAATTGCAAGTATAGGGCATCGGTACAATATAAACAAGATTTTCTTATCGCTCAATTGCTCGAGCACTCAGCTCGGCGGGTAACAACTTGATTATATGGCATGGCTGGTCACATGTCGGATCCCGTCACTCACAGTTTGCTACCTCTAGCTGGCTATAAGTTAGGATCGTAGGAGGGTACTGGACTAAGACCTGTGTCTGTCGGTCTGTTCCACCCGACCGTCTTCCAGACCTAGCCCCTGGGTCCAAACCCCCCGTGGCGTCCCTCAGGGTGAAAACTACCCACGGCGTCCCATGAGTTGAAAACCGCCCATAGCGTCCCATAGGTTGAAAATATATAATGCTAACAGATAAGAAGTTAACCTTTCAAGTAATAACATTAACATTTCAGAACTTTACCAGATTTACCATTTACAAGGCAAAACATTTTCCAATAACGACCGGCAAGGCCTATTCCAATAAACAAGGTACATGAATAATTTAAGAGAACTTTTGACATAATTAGGTCTAGTACTGAAATCCAGAGGTGCTAACGGGAAGAGACTCAAGAGGAGCCTCCCACTGGACATGCCTTGTCAACTAGTGTGGCCCTTTGCTCTGCCCGGCACATATTTCACTGTACTGACCGAATAAGATATTTGAAAGGGTCAAGATTTTCAATGTTCGGTTGCCAATAGGGCAGAACTATTTAACAAT
Source organism: Jacaranda mimosifolia (assembly GCA_018894105.1). Classification (NCBI taxonomy): domain Eukaryota; kingdom Viridiplantae; phylum Streptophyta; class Magnoliopsida; order Lamiales; family Bignoniaceae; genus Jacaranda; species Jacaranda mimosifolia. The sequence goes on from CM032124.1 coordinate 14,994,484, forward strand.
TTTGCCAACAAGGAGATCAACTTTACACTTGAACAAACAACATGTTTATAAGAAACTAGCAAGTATCAGAGAAATTCACAGAGTTCGATTGAAAAATAGTTATTTTCAAGAAAATACGGAAGATACCAAGTAGTTTCAAATTTAGGAGAACCTCACAGTGTTCGATAATCAAGCAACGTTAATCAAGATAAATATCAAATTAGTAGAACCTAACAAGTTGAATGTTAGATACGGAATAAGCTTATACAAGCGATAATCAATTGGCAGATCCCTCACAGGGGTAACAATAATGTACGGAATATGGTAATCAAATCAATACAACTCTCACAGGGGTTTATCAATAAAAGCGATAGGTACAAGAGTGCTAGATTGGCGGATCCTCACCTTAAAAGTCTCCTAAAGTAGCCATAATCGGCAGTTTACTGATCTGTGGGACCTACTCCTTTGTCACTTACTAAAGGAATAATTTCATAATCAAATCTTTTGAATCATAACTATAAATATAATGAACGTTATTATCAAACTTAAGGGTATTCTGACATAGCCCTGATAATTCTTAGATGTTTAAATAGTCTATGACCTTGTTTCCCCAATTGATTTAAAGTTCAGAGTACATAACCTGAACCTAACATTGATTATGATTTCTTAATCATAATTCTTAATACACTTAAGTATCCTTATCACGTTCCTCAATTACTATAACTGTTCGGTTATAATTCTCAATTTCCATGTTACACTCAATTGTTCAAGGTAATCACCTATCATAGTCCTTAATTAGGCAGACCAATAAACTAGTTGTTAAAATCTTTTTTAAGGCCTCAACAACAATCTGATAATTTATTCGAGGTAATTAAATTCAACACTATATTAATTACAATATTAATATATAACTTTAGACTAAATCATAGTTTAACAATCTTAATTCTGATCACAGTCAACTTCATCCAAAAATCTAAATACATTCGACAATTTAATCGAATCAAAGTTCGATTATTGAAATTTACCCAAATTGGATCGAACTGAGATCCAATCTCACGCCGGAACTAGTCTAGATAAATTTGAAATTCAAATCTGAACAATCTGCCCCAGAATTACCGCACGCGTCGCAGCCGGACTGCTACGTGCCACCGCCGGATAAGGGAACCGAGACCACCACCGAGTGCATCTCAATGCCAGGAGCAAAACGCCCCAACCAATTCTCAATTCTAATCACCATAAGCCGGTCAATTGGCCGTTAGAAGCTGCGGCTAGCCCTAGCATCGCCGCGATGCCACCACGTTAATTTTTCCTCCGTCCGCCGGTGAAACCTCAAATTGAGGACACCAATGTGATGCCCAAGAGCTTGCGAGCATGACCCACCTAGGCCCCATCCATTTTTGCCGTTGGATGTGGCGAAACTACTACCTCTGCCGCGAGCTTGCCGTCGAGGTTGATTTCCCGGTGAATTCCTTAGTGGTTTGGGTGAAACTTGGTATGGTTTTGCTCCCTGAGCTGAGAAGAGCCTAACTACGGTCTTGATTTCGGGTTTCATGGTCAATTTTCGGTGATTCGCTGATGGGGTGAACTTTGTGCCTTTTTTGAGAATTTGACAAAAATATGTCCTCAATTATATATATATAAACATATTTTCTAGCCCTTTCAATTCAGCCTCAAACATTTTGACCGACTTCAATTTCACCCCAAAAAGTTTCAACTGCCTTCAATTTGGTCCTTGGCCTTCAATTAAGTCATCCAACTTTTGTTTTTTACACATTGACCCCCTAACATTCTTAATTCCAATCAATTAGGTCCAAACTAGTTTATTTTAAAGTCATCCAACTTCTAACTTGTCCATATTAATCCCCTAAACTTTCAAAATTTTTGCAATCAAGTCCTTTTTATTCATTTTTTGAGTCTTAAAATCCAATCAATCATCATCTTAATTTCTAAATCCTTATTTCCCAAAATACCAAATTTTAAGGGTATTACACTCCTCCCCCCTTAAAAGAATTTGGTCCTCATATTCTTATCTGAATAATGTTCCGATTGGTAGAAAATAAGTAGATTCGATCAGTCGATCTATATTCTCCTTTCATTACATTCTGCCAGAATTGCTTCTTCAAGTCCCAATGCATCTTCACACCTCTCGAATGCATTGTGTCTCTTGACTTGTGTGCCATATTTAACAATCTCACTTCTACAGAACAGGAAAATTACCTTGGTTCGGTATTGAAGTTAGACTCTCCAAAACTTCCAAATCTCTCTTTGTGTTTCAACATCCATATATCTTTGCCTTAGAACTCATTGCATTTCATCTTGTGATTCGGACTGCACTTATCTCTACAATCCTGCTCTTTGTATTAATTTTAATACAATATCCATTTTTAAGCTTTCTGATGCTTTTGTTGCCAATAAGTGAGCCATTTTAGCCTTTCAACTCGAGGCATGGCTACTACATTTGTCTTTCAATGATAGTTATGGAGAAATCGCAATTTTTAAAATTGTCATCCATTAGTGCTGTCTCCTGTTCAGATTCTCGTTTTGGTCAAATGGTTGACCTTTTTGAGTCAATTTAGTCAACGTGTTAGCTAATTAGAAACGTTCTTCGCAATCTTCATTAATAGCCAACAAGAAGCAGAAACTACAAACTTCTATCAGGTCTTCCGATCTTTTCCTGTTGACTACTATCTCTATCTTAGAGGAATCAATCCTTTACCCTATCTTGGGATATTATGTGCTCAAGAAAAGCCACATTCTCTATCTAATGTTTGCACTTACAAACTTTGCATGCAGCTGATGCTCCTTCTTAGGGCTCCGAGAATCATGTGTAAATTTTTACGTGGTCTTTTCTAGCCTTCAGCTGATAGTACCCTTGCTTCTCCCAACATTCAATCTCCTTTTTCTTTATATTTTCCATTAATCTGTCTAGCATATAACTCCTTGCCCCAAGTACTGAATTTAAATTACTTGATTTCGCTCTTTTATCCTTTAAGGTCTCAGGCATATCATGCAGCCCCTCCTTAAGACCTTGGCACCATCTTAGAAGATTTTTCTTTTCCTCCTTTAGGACCTTATTCTCATTCTTCAAATCATCCACACTGTCCTCAAATACAATATTATCTGCATTGATTCATTTCCTATATCTCCATGTAACCAAATTTTCCTGCTCAAAATCCAAATTCCAAAAATCATATCCCTACATAACTAAGATATCCCTTAACTCAAGTGCTCACATTCTAAATGGTTTTCAATTAAATCTTAATCTCAAGTAAGTCCATCAACTTTAATTTTCTCTAGACTTCCAAGAATAAAAGGAATAGAAGGATCAAATTGGAGTAAACCAAACTCAAGGATACACAAGTCTTAATCATTCTACCATATGCGACAAGATCCTATAAGCATCCTGTAGTACTTAAACTAACCTAAATAAAAGTCAGCCATAAATCCCAATAATACCCAAATGCCTAGGTCATCGACAAACCTAGGCTCTGATACCACCTGTAATGCCCCCACTTAGAACAACACCTAAGCTGAGGCGCCACTCAGTTGAATCATAAATTGAACCTATAATTCAATCAATAGTCCATAATCACATGTTTCAAGCTTATCAGAAATAGCAACGGATTTCAAATTAAACAAACCTATCATAAGATAATAAATTCAAACCTAAAACAATCTTGTGACATACAACACATATACTAAATACATGCCACCAATTCTCAAATTTAACTTAACAAAAGCAGCAGAATTTCAAACTTAATAGACTCGTCAACCCATTAAGTAAATGCCATGATTCACATTCTTACATAACAAAATATTTACATTCCTTAGGTCGACCACATCAACATGATATATCACAGTATCTTGAGTCCATGCTTAGCAATTAGATAATTTCACATATACATTCAACACCTGATTGATTAAAAAATATTCATATCTTGTCTGGAGTCCAATCCTTCACTTAATCCTTGTATGAGAGAATCAAAATAAACGAGGGTAAGTCCAAAAGACTTAGTGAGAGAAAAGAAAATGATAAGATGCGAAGGAAAATCTATTGAGATATAATAATCAACAATAAAATTCGGTAATAAGCAAGACTTTTCAATAGGAACAAAATTCTATAATAAGGAAGAGTTTTTAACATGATCAATAGAGTACATGACATACGTGATATTGAACTTGATAGATTGTTGGTCATTCCGACCTTATTACTCCTGAATCAAATTATAATTGCAAGTATCGGGCATCGGTACAGTATAAACAATATTTTTTTATCGCTCCATTGCTCAAGCACTTAGCTCGAAGGGTAACAACTTGATTATATAGCATGGCCAGTTGCATGCCGGATCCCGTCACTCACAGTTTGCTACCTCCAGCTAGTTGTAAGTCAAGATCGTAGGAGAGCACTAGCCGTAAGACTTGTGTCTGTCAGTCCGTTCCACCCGATCGTCTTCCGGACCTACCCCCTGGGCCTAAACTTCCTGTGGCGTCCTTTCGGGTGAAAATCGCTCATGGCATCCCATGAGTTGAAAACCGCCCATAGCGCCTCATAAGTTGAAAAGATATAATGGCAACAGATAAGATTTTAACCTTTCAAGCAATAAAATGAACATTTTAGAACTTTACCAGATTTGCCATTTACAAGGCAAAACATTTTCCAATAACGGCTGGCAAGGCCTATTCCAATAAACAAGCTACATGAACAATTTAAGAGAACTTTTGACACAATCAGGTCTAGTACTGAAATCCAGAGGTGCTAACGGGGAAAGACTCGAGATGAGCCCCCACTGGACATGCACTGTCAACTAGTGTGACTATTTGCTCTATAACAGACTTATGAGGAGCCTCCCACTGGACATGCCTTGTCAACTAGTGTGACTCTTTGCTCTATAACAGACTCAAGACGAGCTTCCCATTGGACATGCCTTGTCAACTAGTGTGGCCCTTTGCTCTGCCCGGTACATATTTCACAGTACTGACCGAACAAAATATTTGAAAGGGTCAAGATTTTCAACGTTTAATTGCCAATAGGGCAGAACTATTTAACAATTTTGCCAACAAGGCGATCAACAATACACTTGAACAAACAACATGTATATAGGAAACTAACAAGTATTAGAGAAATTCACAGAATTCGATTGAAAAATAGTTATTTTCAAGAAAATATGGAAGATACCAAGTAGTTTCAAATCCAGGAGAACCTAATAGGGTTAGCTAATCAAGCAATGTTAATCAAGACAAATATCAAATCAGCAGAACCTAATGGGTTCAACATTAGATACAGAATAAGCTTATACAAGCGATAACCAATTGGTAGATCCCTCATAGGGGTAACAATAATGTATGGAATACGACAATCAAATCAATACAACCCCCATAGGGGTTTATCAATAAAAGCAATAGGTACAAGAGTGCTAGATTGGTGGATCATCACCTTAAATGTCTCCAAAAGTAGCCACAATCGGCAGTTTACTGATCTGTGGGACCTACTCCTTCGTCACCTACTAAAGGAATAATTTCATAATCAAATCTTTTGAATCTTAACTATAAATATAATGAATGTCATTATCAAACTTAAGGGTACTCTGACATAGCCTTGATAATTCTTAGATGTTTAAACAGTCCATGACCTTGTTTCCCCAGTTGATTTAAAGTTCAGAGTACATAACCTGAACCCAACATTGATTATGATTTCTTAATCATAATTCTTAATGTACTTAAATATCCGTATCACGTTCCTCAATTACTCTAACTGTTCAGTCATAATTCTCAATTTCCATGTTACACTGAATTGTGCAAGGTAATCACCTATCATAGTCCTTAATTTGACAGGACGATAAATTGGTTGTTAAAATCTAATTTAAGGCCTCAACAACAATATGATAATTTATCCGAGGCAATTAAATTCAACAATATATTAATTACAAGATTAGTATATAACCTTAGACTAAATCATGGTTTACCAATCTTAATTCTGATCACAGTCAACTTCATCCGAAAATCTAAATACATTCGATAATTTAATCAAATCAAAATTTGATTATTGAAATTTACATAAATTAAATCAAACTGAGATCCAATCTCACGTCGAAACTATTCCAAATGAATTCGAAATTCAAATCTGAACAATTTGTCCCAGAATCGCCGGCGCACCACGTGCCACCGCCGGAGACGGGAACCGAGACCACCACCAAGTGCATCTCGACGCCAGGAGCAAAACGCCCCAATATTTTCTCAATTCTAATCACTATAAATCGGTCAATTGGCCGTTCAAAGCTGCGACTAGCCCTAGCGACGCCGCGACACCACCATGTTAATTTCTCCTCCGTCCGCCGGTGAAACCTCAAATTGAGGGCACCAATGTGATTCCCAGGAGCTCGCAACTAAGACCCACCTAGCCCCCATCCATTTCCTCTGTCGGAACTGACGAAACCGCCACCTCCGCCGTGAGCTCGCCATCGAGCTTGATTTTTCGAAGAATTCCTCAGTAATTTGGGTGAAACTTGGTATGTTTTGCTCCCTAAGCTGAGATGAGCCTAACTACGGTCTTGGTTTTGGGTTTCACGGCTAGTTTCCGGCGATTCGCCAGTAGGGTGAACGTTGGGCCTTTTTTGAGAATTTGACAAAAATATGTCATCAATTCTATATGTATAAACATATTTTCTAGCCCTTTCAATTCGGCCCCAAAATTTCATACCGAATTCAATTTCACCCCAAAGAGTTTCAATTGCCTTTAATTTGGTCCTTGGCCTTCAATTGAATCCTCCAACTTCTATTTTTTACACATTGACCCCCTAAGATTCTTAATTCCAATCAATTAGGTCCAAACTGGTTTATTTTAAAGTCCTCGAACTTCTAACTTGTCTACATTAATCCCCTAAACTTTCAAAATTTTTGTAATCAAGTCCCTTTTATTCATTTTTCGAGCCTTAAAATCCAATCAATCATCATCTTAATTTCTAAATCCTTATTTCCCAAAATACCAAATTTTAGGGGTGTTACACCTATGGATTATCTCCAAGCCCAAATCCAATTTGGAATAAAATTTGACTTGGTCACAACTTCTTCTTTTCTCCATGAGTCCTATATGTTTTGGACTTCTTTTGGCCTTTTTGGGCCTTTTCAAGCCTTATACCCCAAGTACAAGATGATGGATTGTCCAACTTCAATCTTTTGGCTTCTTGATATGTTCTTGTCTTCCTTAGGCTATTCTTAATGCATCTTTTCAACAAATGACTTAGCCAAATTTGCAAAGCCATCTTTCAGTCTCTTTTCTTTTGCTTTTCTGATAAGTCCCATTAGCATATTGCAATCTCCATTTTGCCCTCTAGTGCCTCCAATGCTCATATCAGTTTCACTCCACACATCATTTCCAATCTGCATAAGCGCAACAACATAGATGAGTCTTGAAGTTACAAAATGTAACAGAAATAAGTAAAATATTATAATTTGGTATTTTACCATTAGTTGAGGCTAGTTGTATGTTTTTGTGACTACAACAGCTTTTGAACGAGACTGCCATGTTCTTCAAGAGTTATTTTCATGGTGCTTACTTCCTCTTTAAATAAAATATTTTCCATCTCTTTCTCCCCCAATGCTTCTTGAAGCATTTTTGTAGTAGATTTTGATGAAATTTATTTTGGTTTTGGGATATCTTCCTGGTGTAACTATGTAAGAAGACCTTTTTTCAAGAACATCACCAATTTCATCAGTATTCGTATTCTCACCTAATATTTTAGCATCAATTCTATGAATTTCCATTTCCACCCATAATTTCAACAAAGTACATCGAGAAAGGATTATAATCCTTTACTTTAATTAACCTATAGAAATATTTCATCAAATACAAAAAGATATCCAGTTAAAAAAAAATCAACAATGTGCCAAAAATTAATAAAACATAGATTTACTTATCTGATTTGCTTCAAATTGTGGAGTAACCCATTCTTTTCCTTCAATGTAATGAAAATGTTTATAAAAGCAAATCCTTTCAATCTGTTTGTCCTTAAATTCTAGTTCTTGTCTCAGTAAAGATGAAATTATAATTAGTTATATAGATTTTTTTTCTCCATAATTATATTATATTACGAATAAACATCAAATCAAATTACAAGCTTATGATGAGCTACTATAAAAGATTTAGAGATTTGGTTATGATTTGTCTTCATCTTTGATTGATATTGTTGGTTAATTTTGGATCTCTCCTACAAAATTTGGTCTAATAATTATAAAATACATATAAATACTAAAAGTTATACTTTCAATAAAATGAAAAAAATACAAGAGTAGTTTCCCATCATTATTGCAACTGGGTAAGATTCATCATGACCTATGCATTTTGAAGAGGTGGATTTGTTGGAGTCCCTCTTTGATGTGACTTAAATGTTTCAAGTTGGTACTTAGTTTATTTTCTTTTCATTGATTATTTGTGTATGAGCTTTTGTTGCTGTATATTCACATTCTCCTTTGCGCTTATATTTGTTTTCTTCTTTGTTCTTCAGCAAGTAAGAAGGTCGACTTGGAGATAATTTTCACTAGAAGGATGGTGGTGTGCATACGAGACGTGCAACATCTCGTTGATGTTTGAACTTGCCTTGTTGGTGGTCAAGTGAGGTACAAGCCCAACTGCTTTCAATGGTGCATCAAGCTAGTATAGGTAAAAAGTTTAAGGTAATGATCTCCAGGCCAGCTGGGAAGCACGTGAGGTCTAGCTGCTAGAGGTACTTGTCTGCAATCTTATCTTTTTCATGCGAGCGAAGGCAAGAGACTATTTCATTACGGCTTGTGCTGAAGTATTAGCTTAGACTTCCATTAGGATGTGGACGAGACCACCTTGAACATTAACAACTTGCGAGGTAGATGGAGTGAGTATGATAAAAGAAAATTAGAGATATACTCTTTTTGCTAATTGACTAAGCTCTCCATTGGGTACTTTTCTTGGATAATTACTTGTTTCATTACTTAGTGTGTTCTGAATGCATGCTATTGTAGTCAAGCATAGTTTTTTGTTCATCATGCATTATATTTTTTGGAGTACAGGCTTGAAACCTGGTCATGGAAATATCTCACCGAGCGAATGCGGCAGCTGTGACGATATCACGACTTAAAGAGGATGCCGGTAGATTTGCTTCGCAATATTCACATAAGGAGGTGGAGTTCATGAAGCTGCTGAAGGAGCATGCGCAGTTGAAGGTGCATTATATGGAGGAAGTGAAAACTAGAAGAAAGTTTCTAGAGTTTTATGCTAGAAAGGCACTTATTAACAATTCTTACAAGGATGCAATTAAAGAATTAAAGGTTTAGCTGAATTCTTTAAGGAATTTGAGGCAGAAACTACAGTGATTTATAAGCAAACTATTCATGACTGTTACCGTGTGCTTAGTGAGACTAAGTGTTATAATGTTAAAGGCATATTACTCCTTGACCCAACATCCCAGTTAATCTTTCTACTAGAGAGTCTAGTAGGGCTCTAGAGGCTAGCGCAAACGCTATGGTGGAGGATCATGCCAATATAGCTCTGCAGGAGTAGATAAATGTTTAGAATAGGAGTTTCAGCCTGACTTTCGCCTTTTCTTTTGCTTAGGACTACTTAGCACTTTTCTTTTGTATAAGAAGTTGTTCAACTTATTCTTAGTTTTGCTTTTGTTTTTTGAGGTCAAGCATTGGTCGAACTCTTCTTCACAATTTTTTGGTGTTATGAATATTGCGTCTTTTTTCTTAACGAAGTTCTTTCTCTTGTTCATTCATATTTACACTCAGAGTCAAATGCATGACTTTCAAGTGTTGATATGTTCTTTACATTTGACTAACTCACAGTAAGTGCACATGAGTGGGTTGTTGAGCCCTTTCTTATCAAACTTTATCGTGAGCCTTGTGGTGGGATTTCATCACAGTTGCGTAATATGGCGCGTGACTGCAAATAAAGCCTCGCTGGGGAGGGTTTGTCATAATATCTATTTATTGAGTTGAATTCAACTGCGAGCCTCACTTGTGAGGTCTCAACACAAGCATTAAATGGCATGATAGTATTTTGCTGTGAGCCTCATTCAAGAGGTCTCAATGTTGATGTTAAGTGTTATAATGACGTTTGGATGCAAGCCCCATTTAGGAGGTCTTATGATTGATATTTGACATGTTGTTTATGTACCTAAAAGGGGCCAGCCTAATGGATGATTTCAATTTTGCACCCTCATACCCTTTAAGGGGCTTAATAGTGTGCTTATGCATGGTGACCACGTACCCCTAGGGGCATCGCTTAATGAGATTGCGCAAGACAATTCAATTATAAACACAATCTTGTTAAAAGTGTGAAGGTGCAACCACTTAACTCCCAAGAGGATTTTGAGGAAGATCATGATGGGCTTACGTACAGCAACCATGGACTCTCAGAGGAGCCTTATAGTGGATTTATGCTCAAATGAATTAAAGGTTATGGTATTGACTTTCGGGGAAGATTTTGGTAAGGATTTATAGGTGGGCTTGCATGTGGATACGATATACTTTTGGAGGAGCCTTGCAGTAGGTTTTTGCGAAAATCAATCAGAAGTGATACTGTTGACCTCCAAGGATGATTTAAGATGGGCTTATACGCAGATACAATATAGTCTTGGAGGAGCTTTGTATTGGGTTTATGCCAAAACAATAAAGTTTGTGCTTCATGGAGCTTCATTGTGTTAGGCGTTATTCTAGACAATTCATGATTCCATTCAAGATTTACAATAAAATAGAACTCATTAAACTCTAATGGAAAATGTCAAACTAAAAGAAAGCAATACTTCAAAACTAGAAAGAAAATCCTAACAACTTATGATGTATTAATTAAGGAAAATAAGAAAACGAAAGGCACCGATAGAGGCTCGTTCAACTATGTCGAGTAAAGTTTTTAGCAAAAATATCACTATGATGTCAGCATCTTGGACCACACCTTTTAACATTATCCTTTCCTTACTATCCTTCAACTTCTTCGCTTGATCAGTCATAGGGGTAAGAATCTTGATGTTCTTTAAGATGTTGGCAAAGCATTCTTTGGCGTCACATTGATCGCCAACAGTTTGACCTATTTTGTTCGATATGGGAAACTTCTACTTCATGTGTTACATCGACACCATTACTTGGAATAAATTTAAGGTAGGTGTCTCTAGGATGATGTTGTAGGCTGACGAGGTCTTGATCACCAAGAATTTCACCATCTTCATGACTCGTTGAGGATAAGTGCCCAGAAAGAGAGGTAGAGAGACTTTTCCCAATGCTTCCATAGTTTTGCCAGTAAAACTCACTAAAGGAGCATTGATCTATTGTAGTTGGGTGTTATCTACTTCAAGCTAAAGGAATTCATTGTGAAAAAGTATATCAGTCGAGCTACCACTGTCCACGAATATCTTCTTTATCCAAAAGTTGGCGAGAGATGTAGAGTTCACCAATGCATTTTTGTGTTCTTTTCGTCTGGGCTCCATCTCTTCTTCTCCAAAGGTGATGCTAGGTATTGGGAAATGCATTTTATAAATTCCTAGTGTAGGATCAACTGAATAAGCCTGCATCTACCTCGTTGCTTGTACCAACACTTTCCTTACATTTGAGGAGCCCCTCCAATTGGTCTTTCTTAAATCACTATGTTGACATTAGTCATCAACAGGTTCTTTGGGACGTATAGATGTTGTTGGTCCTTGTGCTTCAGATAATCGTTAGGTTATTGCCAGAGGCCCTTACTTCTTCCACTTTTAGACCCTTTTTGAGACTACCTGCCTTTGTACCTCATATGCCTTGAGATGTCCTCTTTGTATTAGCCTTTCGATCTCATCCTTCAGAGATCTACAGTCTTCAGTAGTGTGTTCATAGTCATAATGGATATGGTACGACTTGTAAGAGTTTTGCTTCTTCGAGTAATTCATTGCTTTTTGAGGAGGGTGCTGAATAAGAACTTGCTGCAATGCCATAGTCAAGATCTTTGTTCTAGGGGCTATGAGTGAAGTGTAGGCGACAAAAGCCTAAAGAGGATTACTCCCATGATTTCCTGACTTTTTGTTACTGTTGTTGCTCTTTTTATCACGTGTCTTACTTTTGCTAGTATCTTGAGGATTCATTGCTTTCTTGATCTTGATGTATTTCTCTACACACACAAGGAGCTCCTATAGAATAGTAGGGTTTTTTTTTACTACAAACACTCTAAAGTTCTGGTAGATGATGCTGTATAGAAACTATTGGTTGACATGAGGGATCTCGTGTATCACATGGACGAAACAGTTGAGGTAGTCACTCAAGGATTCTCTATATCTCCACTTAATGGTGAATAGGTACACTGCCGCCATAGTAATCAAAGGCGAGAGGTAGGCGAGAGGTGAGAGGAGGGTAACCAAAAGGCGAATGAGGCGATAATTTAAAAAAATATATAAATATATATATATATAGTGTAAAATTTTCAAAAAATATGTTTTAAATGACAAAAAACATATGAAAATATAAATAATGTTAAAAAATCTAAGTTAACACTTCAAAAATTCATTTATGACTCATAAAAATACTAATATATAATCAATTAACAATAGATACTAGATAATCATGTGTCATCTTTATCCCCCACTCAAATCTAATGCAAACTTGTCACCTTCATGGCCATTATGAATGGTTCACACTCTTCTTCATCATCTTCATCTTCATTAATAAGGTGTAAAGTACGTGCGCTAGATATATTTGAAGTGCCTATCTTCGTCTTTACTCTTTCTTTCCTAACATCACAACTTAAAGCTTTTGAAGTGGATGATCTTTTCTCTCTAGTAAAGTATGCCGGTTCTTCAGCTCTAGAAGCTTTAGCAACATTTCCCCACATTAGGCCATCATCAAAATCTCAACATAATTTCTTTCACCCATTCCTTCATCTTTGGCCACCAACCACTCATTACTATTGTCATTATACTCCAAAGAAATAGGATCAATCTCATCATGGAGTCTATATCATTGTATAATGCTCTATTGTATTTTATAAACATCAAATCATTCATTTTAGCTTGAGCCTACCTATTTCTCTTCTTACTATGTACCTATCAATTTCTTATACCATTGACAAATAAGTATATGCAAAAAAATATTTTTACAGTTTAAACTATACAGAACAATATATGACAAAACTTACATGCTCAAAGAAGCTCCAATTTCTCTCACATCTGGATGCACTACAAGTAAGGCTAAGAATTCTAATAGCTAAATTCTCCAAATTTGGAGTCTCACTACCATAAGGCCTCCACTAATCAGTTGTGAATATTGAATAAACCTCACATTAATTGTAAAAAGACATTAGCATTCTAATTTTTAAGATATATTAAAAATTCTAATTTATGATATTACCTGATGATCTCATAGTCCTCTGTCTCTTTGCCATATTATACCCAAAGAGGCCTTCTTCATTCTTGTAACGTGTTAATTCTTCATGAATTATATCTTGAGTACGTGTATCCGTAACCAATCTCTCAAGGCACTTGTAGAGTCCCGATATAATTTCCGTATCCCATTAATGTTTGGATTTAAGTAGAAGAACTTTGGATTCAAGTGGTGGCAAGCTGCATGCAAAGGTTGATGAAGTTGATCTTCCCACCTCTTATTAAGGATATCAAAATATCGGTGATATTTCTCCTCATCGCCAACAAAATTCTTCGCAATAACCTCTTTTGCTCTGTCCATAGCTTTGTAGATGTAACCCATAGGAGGTTTCTTCTCACCATCGACTAGCCAAAGAACCTTCACTAAAAGACTAGCAATTTTAATGGGCTTTGGTTGCTTCTCACCAAAATACAGTAGATAGCACAATCTTGGATGCTTGTATACCTCTTTGCTCTTTTTCCCATTTGCTACTTCTCCAAATATTTGAAACAAACATAGTTCTCAATCCTTTCTTCACCAAATTAAACCTTGAGAGTGTGAGGAATGTTGTGGCAGAACAGGTCACTGCAAGTCTAACCAACTCTAAATTAGTAAACTTTCTCATCAAATTTACTACACAAGAGCGGCTATATATATAGTTATTCACTTGCATGGCCTTTGAAAAAATTGGACGAGTGTCCCTATCTTTAAATTTATCCTCCAACATCAAGTCTAAACAATGTGCGGCACATGGCGTTCAATATAAATTCAGATACTTTGCCATCAATAATTATTTTACGAAGATAAGAAAAGTAGAAAAATAATAAGAATAAATTATGAAAAAGGAGAAAAAAAAAAGAACATAAAGATATGGTAAACTATTTAATAAATCTTACGCGCTAGCTTCATATTTGAAGCATTATCTTTAACCACTTGAACAACATTTTTCGGTCCAACTTTCTCCACAAAATCACTCATCAGCTCAAACATTTTCTCCCATGTCTTGTTATACTCAGAAGCATCAACCAACTTTATAAACATGCTTCTCTTAGGACAATTAACAAGAAAATTAACCAAAGTTTGTTCCCTTTTGACCTTCCACCCGTTTGACAAAATAGAGCAGCCATGTTTTTTTTCATTGTTCTTTGTGGTCTTCCATTACTTTTTTCACTTGTCCAACCTCCTTTTCAACAAAGGAACTCTCACCTCATGAAAACTAGGTGATTGCAAATTGTGACCATGTTTTAAAATCTCATAAGTCATCTCTTGAAAGCTATAGTACTTCACCATATTAAAAATAATCCCAGCATCATCCATCCATCATGCTATAGTTGAATGTGCTCGACCTTTCAATATCTTTAGTGCTTCCTCATTCACATCCTTCTGTTCCTTCATGTCTTTCGAAGTTGGTTGTTTGTCGTGACTTACAAAAAGTCCATTGGCCCTTTCATGTCCCCGACTCTCTACTTCATCATCATCATCATCGTCATCTTCCTCATGAATACTTCTCAAGTATTCTTCCTGAGTTCTTTGATGTTGAATTTATTTTTCTAAAATAGTTTTCTCTTTAGCTCTCTTGTTTGTGCCCGTATAATTCTGAATCACCTCCTTCACATCATTTGGAACTTTCTCACACGGCCTCATATTAGGAAAACCTCCAACTATGTGTTGTTTTGCCCAGCATATTCCCCCATAATATTTTTTATCACAAAAAATACATATAGTATTATTTGTATATTTTTGGATTTATCCAATTTGACATACTTCCAACATAGGTCTTTTCTAGGCGAAGCTTGTTCGGAATAGGAAATCGACATATTTTCAAGCTGAAAATGTAAAATAATATATTTAGATTTTAGAATAAAGTATGGATAAAACAGAGAGAGGAGAGAGAGAGAGAGATAGTAAAAAAGAAATTAAAAATTGTATATCTAACAAAATAGGAGAGAAAAAGAAAATAGGAAAATGATAAATCCATCCATACCACCCCAAAGTCACCCCACCCTCCCCGTGAATCTTTTACTTTAAGCATAAAATGCCAAATCCCATCACGGTTTAGCCACCTAGTTGAGAATTCACCATATTCATAAAATAGACACACTTGTGACCTCAGTTTTGGAACGAACACCACAAAAATATGCCCAAAACCCTAAAAATGGCATAAATGCATCCCAATTACTAAAACAAATGGAAATAAACAAGGGTGAGGTACTATGAGGTTTTTTGGGGAGGGGGGGAGAGAGAGAGAGTAAAAAGAACAGTAACTCAAATAAGTGGCAAGGCTTTTTTTTTTTTACTTTTTGAAGGGTCTTTTGGATTGAAAAATAGGTGTTTCGGGAGTTCGTCTCGAGGAATGAAGTGGATTGTTTGGTATTCTTCTCAAAATTGGAAAACATTCTGAAAAAATGGAACCAAATAGGCTGCAAATTTTTGTCACTGTATAAATAACTAATTTGTAACCAAAATTACTTAAGATCGTTAACTATCCAAGTTGTTAGTTGGCCACAAATTAGTCATGAAACAATGACCAACTTTTTAGTCAGCACTATGTGATTGGATATGCCAGTCACTATTCAGTGATCAAGATATTTTTGGTCACCAAATAGTGATTGGAATTGAATAAGATCATTAGCCATTCAACTATTTAGTTGGTCACAAGTTGATTACAAAATAGTAAGTGAAAGTTTAGCAACAATTTGAGGAATATTTAATCACTATTTGTGACCAATTGTTAATAGATTGCATAATTAAGAAAAGCAAATTTGTGACTGAAATTTAAATAGGTGTAATTTAATTTTTCAGTCATTAATATGTGACCAAACAAAAAATTAATCACTAATGAGATTTGTGAGGAGAGTGTTATTGATCGCACTGTCGGATCACAAGTCAATCACAAATTCCATTTAGTGATTGATATGACAAATAAGCTCTCAATGGTAAAAAGGAAAAACAAAAAGTAAAAACGGACTAAAAAGGCCCAATTGAAAAAGTTAATAAATAAATAAAAAGGTCATAAAGCCCAATGGACTAGGCCCAGCAAGAAGGGAATAAAAATCCTAGTGGACCAAAACCCAATAAGAAAAATACTATAAATACTAAACCCCAAAGAGAAATAGGACGAGGAAAATCACTTTGAAAAATTGAGAACTAAAAATGCTTTGCACCACATTCCAGAGAAAAAGAACTCCAAACTTTGCCTGTTATTGATAGAACCTTAATTTGTCTCCAAGCAATGTCATTTTGGCATTGTCTATGGGGACTCTTATTGAAAAAGATGGAAGTTGAGAATGTAGATGAGATTTGGAGCTCAAGATTCCAACAACTAGGTGATGCCAAGGTTGGGGAACATGGAAAGCTACCAATAATATGTGCGGTCATGTCCAACATTGGAGCCTCCATCGAATGTGCAATCTACAATAGAGGAGATGCTTGTGTAGTAGGTACCACCTCCAAGAAACCAGTTATGTATACCTTAGAAGGCATTGAAGATATTATTGAAGAACTCCTCTTCTTGAGAAGCTGCCAAAGTGATCGGTCAATATGTAGAGAAACATAACACTTAGGAACAGCAACAATCCTCTAGCCAAAGTTGAAAGATTTCGTCATCCCCAGAGAAGACAAAGCGGGGGACTGTATGATATAATAAAATGGCATCTTTATCTTATGCACTTTATAATATTCTTCACATGCATTTTTGGTTGAAACTCTTAAATCATAAAAACCTATAAGAGATCATGCATATGATGGTAATCATTAAACAAGTCTCTAAGATCATGATTTTAAATATTCCAAGTTATAGAATCTTGTGATATAGAGCATCTAAGATTATGAAGCACAAATAATGCATATTCCAAAGGGTTAGACATTGCTCCATTTCATGAGCAACTTATGTGAGACATAAGTGCATGTTAGTAGGTGCTTATTAGGAAAAAAGTATACTGAAGACTTGCCCAAAGAAACTATTATATAGCAAGAGTAGCTAGTCAACAACAAAATATTCTCTAGGTTATGATTGTGCCTATAATTAGTCATTCGACTTGAGGATCTACAACAATTGTGTACTTAGGTCATTGTGCTTTAACTTTGTCTAGACCATTCTAGCAGGTCTTACGAACTTGGTGTGATCCATGATAGGATCCATTTTCTTGTATGAAAAGAACGAGTACATGTTCTATGTATTCTATGATGACCAGTCCTGAAAAATCCCTAACCAATGTAGTATGACAATTTGAAAAGATGCTTTCAAAGTTGAGGTCATAAAATAGAACCGAACATCGTGAATAGATGTATAGTTATCGAGGCTATTAAGGAGCTAACAAATATCTTGCCCTAGGCCTCTTCCAAAGGGATAAAAAACACAAAAACCATATTTGCACAATCATTATAGGAGGTAATTTAGTTCACAAAGAATTTATTCATCCAATGGTTGGGATTCATGGGCTTGAGGTTAGAAATAGACCATGGAGTTGGGTCTTCTTTAATTAATAGAAATTAATTAAAAAATGATTAGTTTAAAGAGTTTAAACTAATTAAATATTTTATATTCAAAGATGTTGCAATAAATTGCGAGCCTATGTTCAATTAATTGGTGAACCTAGAGAGTCACATACAAATCCTAATAATTGCACTAAGAGCTTGAAGAGGTTATCTAAAGAGTTAGATGACAAGAATTAGTCTCTTTAGAAGAAGCCAATTGACTAGTCTTGCCAACTTAAAGAGTTAAATTGATTAAATTAAAGAGATTAAGAAAAGAGAGAATTAATTAATGGAGGCAAATTTAAATGGAGGTATCTATTTAAATTAGTGATCTTGATTTAACTTATCAAAATCAAAATTAGATTTTTAGGTGGCAATCAAAATCCCACAAGGTGACTAATGGGTTAATTAAATAGTGGGAAGGATATAGAGACTAGCAAGTTGGACTTGCTAGCTCACAAGACCCTCTAGATTACATAAAGGCCAATTAGTCACATCAAAAAGAGATAGCTGGTGGCTATAAAGAAATCACCCAAGATATTCTCTCATTCCATCACATTGTGAGTGTTGGTGAGTTTCCCTCCAAAAAGCAAGATACCTCTCACATCCTCTCCTTCCTCTTCACCAAATTTCTTCTCTAACCAAAAAAATATGAGTGTTTGTACTTCATCCATGATGGAGTAGATGAGTCTAGAGGTGTAACACTTGGTACACTCTTCATTGTGGATCAAATTGGTATTATTTCGGCCACTGCAACGTCTTATTTCAAGCTCAATTTTGAGACATTAAGAAATTGAATTTTAGGCTGATTTGTTTACTGAAGATTCTCCTTTCATAGAGATTTAACTTGGTGTACCATACTGAAGGAAGTCAGCTTTCTAAGGAGGTGAAAAATTGAGTACAAGTCAGCTGAAATTTTTCTGGCATCCAATCGTAGTTTTCTCTTCAAGGTAACTTCTCTAACCCAAATCTATGGTCTAGAACATGAATTAGATCCTTTGTAAACTATTGATATTCAAATTATCATTTGTTGAAATAAAGCTTTGAATTCCATTGTGCTTGGCTCCTCAAATCTCCTAACCTTTCACCCACTAGCTTAATAGGTGGACAAGTACTCATCCCTCCAACTAGACTCTTCTTGCGATTGCCCACTGCTATTGAAGTCTGAATTCATTTATTGGTGCCACAACTCTCAAGAGAGCGGGAAACCAGTACCTCACTTAGTCATCGCTCTCTCTAGATGCAGTCTCTTCTGTCCAACTATTTTGGCAAATGTGCTTCCTCCTGGAATAAAGATAGCAAAACTTGCTAGAGTTTGACGGCACGACGGACTTGCAACAACACTTGAACAACAACTTCTTGGTGTGAATAGAGCTTTATAATCTGAGTGAAGTCGCACCACACTTATCAAGTGTGGCCTGATGCAATTCAATCAAATGCTAGCAGGATCTATCGCGAGCTAGGAGCAATTGACATAATGCTTCCTCCAAAATTTCTCTATCAACTGTAGACTTGGAGGCAACAATTAGTATAATTAAAGGTAATCGCCTGAGGCCTGCTCGCCAATACAAAAACAAAACCTCAATTAACCTAATAAAAAAAAAAGAAAAGTAGCCCACTTTGTATATTATACACACTTCCCACTGGGCGCCAAGGCCCCACCCCTTCTGCTGCCGCTCAAGGTACAGTTTTTCATTTTTTTTGTTTTTTTTTTTTATAGAAAATTAAGTTTTTATGTTTCCTAATTCCAATTAAATTATTTAAATTAATATTTATTATATTTTCATATTTTCTATAATTATTCTCTTTATTTTTTATTTTTATTTTTTACTATTTTCATTTAAGTTGTATAGTGTTGTTGTTTTTAACTTTTCTTGTTCTATTTTTGTTTTCTTTTTTATTTTTTCTTTTTGCTGCTTTTTCATTTTGTTGGTCATTGTTTGTAACTATTGGGGGATAGGGCCATATGAAAGATGTGGCATGAAGATGAAGGGATGCTTTTATTGCTATACTATTACAACTATATTTTGCTACGATTTTTGCATGACAAAATTTTTGTTCCAAGGATGCATATGGTTTGTCCTTTGAAAATATGGAAAAAGATGATGCAATCTTTTATTTTGCATTTTGGTTTGACGTTTGTTTTCTTTTTGTGTAAACCTCCAGATCTATTTACATTGACTCGTCTTGTCTTGTTACCTACGCATGCTCTACGGAGTGTGATATGATTTATGTGTCCTATATGTGCTTAATTTGGTTTGGATATGTGGATTTATGGTTTGTTTTGCATTGGGTGTTTGGATTTATGCTTTAAGCTACTTCGGATTTTAGGATTGGTGTTTATTCTGCTTTGGGTTTCTTAATTTATGATTAATTTTGCTTCAATTTTTAGGATTAGGGTTTATTTTGCTTCAAGTTTTTAGATTTAACCTTCTAATATGGTTTAATCGTGATGGATTTACATGCTTTAGTTTGATTATGGTTTTTTTGGATTGAGTATTTGGATTAATTGTTAATTATTCCATGTTTAGGGTATACTTGTGTCTATCAGTGGTATAAAGGGTGTTCTGAGTAAGCTTGTGTATGTTATTTCATTTGATTAAAGCAATTGAGTCCATTTATGTACATTCTTATTTATTCCATTGTTTAGAGTAAGGTTTGAATTGACTATGTGTTTATTAATGTGCATTCCGATAGGTCGAAATGTTTCTCTAAGTCTTAACTTTTTGGGTTTTTTATTGCATACAGTTTTTAACATTACTAATGATAAATAAGATTGCTGACAAACGTATTCTCATCTATCACATCATAACCACTTTTGTACAATTCATTACAGGTTTCCAATGTTCATTAAGTATTTTTAGTGTTGTGTCCACTGAAAGGTTTCCAAGTCATATTTATATCTCCACCTTCTATGCACAATCAAGCCTTATTTGTACCTCTACCTTTATGCACAACACACCTTATTATTATAAGCTCATTATAGTGCATTATAATTCTCCTTTACACTCACACACTAGTTTCATTAATGGACATCAGTGTACATGTTTCTACTTCATTATTGGCACATTTGTTCCTCATGTTTGTGTCTTGGGCATATTGCATATGCATTGTGAATATGTAATAAGGTTAGGCCTCAGGTGTCTAGGTTGGGTTACCATATAGTTAATATTTGCATAAGTTGGTTGACATATAAGCACTTTGTAGTCTAGCTTTGGCAAGGGAGAATTATGTTCCTTAATCATATAAGTTTTTTCCAGTCATCTTCATATTCTTTAATTTTTGTATGGACTCATTTCTCATGTAGGTGCTTAGTACACTAAGTAGCATGTCAATTGTCAATGGATTGATAACATATATCAAATTAGGGATGTAGTGGTTATTATAGGAAATGGCCTTTAGTTGTCATTCTCCCTTTACAAACCATCCTATATTTACTACTTGTGCTGAAAACTAGTTTTGCTTGAATACTGTGATGTCAAGGAATTAACATAGCTAGGGACTTCATGTTTTTTTTAAAAACTTTTTAGGATGATTTTGTTGTTGTACTTATGCTATTGAATTGTGCAAATTCTTTATATTATGTTTATTAATGTATTATTGCTTACCTTAGTAGTTGTCAGAACTTAATCAATTTCAGTTGCTGCATAATGTTACTTTACTAGTTGCTTAATTTCCTTTGTTATATGGTGCCACTCTATCAATTAATATATTTTGCTTACTTTACTAGTTGTTGGGTTACGCTTATTAATGTATTATTATGAGTTATTGATTAGGGGTCATTTGTTATACTGTCAATGAAAAGTTATCAACAATAAGCTACTATTTTTGTTCAAGTAAGATTCAAAAAGTATAGACTTAATTAATATTAAATTCATTAGTTAATTAGTAATGAAGTCATTGCCAAGTCATTGGTTAACGAGAATACAAATTGTTTGCTGCATGACTTTATCAAAGCATTGGTTATTTACTATGAATAATGACGATATCAATAAAGAAATTACAAATGAAGTTTTAATTGATAAATAATAAGTCATTTATAATTAAGACAAGTTTCTAACATAATATTGATAAGTTTTATTAATAAAATTGACAATTACTAATTATCATTAATTTATAAATAAAAAATAATTGGTTAATAAAAATAAAATAATTAATTTATAAATAAAAAATTTTATTAATTTTTTAATGAAATAATTTTTTTATTAATTTATAAATAATTGATCAATTATGACGAGTTTCTAATGAAAAATTATAAGTTTTTACTAACTAAAAATTCAAAATTTTTATTAGGGCTATTTTTTCCTAAATGTTGAAACATGCTAGGCACTTACACTATACATACTTGAAAAAGATGACACCTATGGAAATTTTATTGTTAGTATAATATAATTATATTATTTTTCCTCAAGATTAGTGAAAAAACATTTATATCCTCATATCGTAATTTGCCATATTTCACTTGCTAGCATTTATAGGAGTATAAATATTTTTAACAAAGCTATATACATTATGCACCTCGTACGAATATCATTTATAGTTAATTATTTAAATATAACGAGTTTCATCATCAAACTATGCAATTTATCCTGGATAGATCCCAAGAGAAAAACTCTTTCATGTAATGCTTTCAATGGACTTAATAAGTCGACAAATATGCGTTGGCCAATTGAGAATGAGAGAACTTTTATGAGCTCACATGTGACGAATTCATGTAGGGATAGTTGTTGATCTCAACATTTTTGGCTTTCGTACGGGTTAAAATTTTGCAATAAACTCAATGCGAGAATATGTAGATGATTTAATTATATTGTGAAGCAATGTAAGATGAAGTGGGGTCGATTTCTAATAGCTTCGTGTTTATTCCATACGCTAGTTACAAAGGAGACTAGATATGGATGGGATTACAAAAGGAACATTGTGATGGGCCCATCGAAGTGGATTCAATGGTGGATTGTGGTAATTTTGCTTAATACAATTCTGTAATCATTAACACTATGCACACGTGTATATTTTTCAATATACTTAGTGGTTTGAAGCGTTAATCACATATCTTACAATCTTTTCAACATATTGAATTTTACAGGAGCAACCTGAGCATTCCTACATCATAGAGCATAGACTATCCCACTATGATTATTGTACTTAGATATTCCAGTTAAGCGTCACAATAGGTTCACGACCCATATCCTCATCACAGCCTGTTACTTGCTTCGACAAGAAATATGCTCCTAGAGTCAATGTGAATTCTGTCAGAGGGAGTCATTTGAGGCTTGGTGACTGAATGGACACGTCTAGTACGATAGTGGTCCATCTTGTAGGAGAAAAGTGACACAAAAGGCCAAAAAGAGATCTCGCCAGTCGGACCTATTTGACAAATGTAATGGCCTAATGGATGCCACATCTAATAGTGTTAGGGCTAATGCAGAAAAATGAATTGAGCTTTACATTGATGCTCTTTGAGCTATGGATGGACTTCGTGATAATCTTTTTGCAAAGGCTGTACATGAATTGAAAAGCTTTACAATGAGACCTTTCTTCATTAGGATGGACAATTGTGAGAAAAGGATTTGGGTTAAATCCTTAGAGTACATGTGATTGTCATATCATATGTGTCCACCTTTACTAGCGCACTGTCTTCCTTATGTTTTTCTTATGTATCATTATATTCTAGCTTATGTTGACCGTTCTCTGTTACATTATGCTTATTATATGTTTTGTTCAAACATTATTGTAGATTGCAACTTAAATTTAATTACACTCTTGGTCATCTACACATCTTTTCTTGTTTTACTTAGCAGCTCATTCTGTTTGCTTTCATTTTCCATAAATGGTGTTTTCATCTACTACTTGTGCCTTTATGGAAATAATATGGCAATCATATCTAATTCGAGGAATCTTCACTCCAAAAGTGAAAGTGATGGTAGTTCTGGTACCCCAAGGAGTGACATATCTGATTGTTATGAAGAATTATTCTTTGTCACCAAGATTATTTGCACTAAACATGGCTCCACAAAGGATGCCTAACAACACATCTTAGATGCAATGCACTGAATGGGTGGCTGAAATACTGAAAGCTGATCTGCAAAGTTTTTATGACAACATACCCATGACCAAACCCGCATTCAAGGCTCTGGTTGATTCATTGACATCTCATGGACTATTAACCTAAACTATATATTCACGGGTATCTATTGTTGAGAAGGTTGTTATGTTCATGCAAACTGCCTACATGAACCAAAGATAACATTATACTATGGAAAAGATTCCAAAATTCCCTTGAGAAAGTGAGTCATCACATAAGAAGAGTCTTACGAGCATTGGACTGCCTGGTACCTAAGCTTATATCTTGACCAAATTTTGATGAAATTTAAGTTTAATCCTAATTTTATCTTTATTTTGAGGTTCGATTATTTACCAAAATAATAATTTATTTAAGTAATAGTTTTTTCATTACAATTCCTATGATGTGATAATCAAATTACATCATAGGGAATTGCTGAACAATGAATGGCACTCTTATCACGACATGGGTGCCTCATAATCGTAAAATGCATGCATGTCAAGGAATGGGCATACTTTCCAAAGTGTTCTTGTTGCATGAGATTTTGACCTTATATTCGCATAGGTAAATGCAGGATAGGAGGGCAGCATAAGTAATTCATGGGTGTTGCTCAACATAATTCAAAATGGTCCATGGTTCCCATTACCTTCGCCAGGTTATATATTTACCATAAGCAATGACATTGTATTATTACTTTAGGAGAGGCCTATAATTTACTTAGCATAGTATTCATGGCGTCATTCTCACCATTTAAGGAACATATAATCTTTTTGATGTCGGCTTCACAAATTATATGTGCTTTCTTGCGCTATATAAACCAGTTCAAAAATGCCACTGTCTATAACATCCCAAGAGATATGTTCAATCATGCGCATTTAAGACTGAGGAATGCAATAGAGCAATCATTTGGAAGTTCGAAAAAGAGGTTTCCTGTTCTAACTTGGGGTATGCAAAAGTATTTCCTCAATCATCAAAAGGGATTGATCATTCTTTGTAGCGTTCTACACAATTTTATTTGCAAGTTCGGTGCAGATGATAAAGTCTTTAATAAGCCTTTGATTGAGAATGAGATAGATTGGCATATCTTCTACCGCAAGGATCATCCTAGTCAACCTGAGATTAATGCTTAGGCCACTTTCAGGGATAAATAGCACTACAAATGTGGAATGACATCAAGAATTGAAGTAATGAGGGTTCTAATAATATGGTATAATAACTATTATTTTAAGTTTTATTGTCTTTTGGTTTACTAGATGAGGTACTTATGTGTGTTAATTTAGATTGATTTCTATGTCATGTTCAATACATTAATACATTATTGTACTATTAAATGTATTATTAACATTGGCATTAACTTATGTAATGCTTCTAAATGTAATGTATTATTGTGTGTCGTCTACTATATGTAATGTGTTATTATATTTTTTGTAGCTATAAAATCATTCCCATATTGCATATAGCTTTTTTTATCGATGTCAGCAACAATGGGTACACAAAGCCTGCCCTTATGAGCATGCAGCACAGGACGAATGAGGATGTATATGGCAAAAACACTAGCAAATTATGGGAGGTTTTTCTATAGATGTTCAATGGGGGGTTGACCATGCAGGTTCATTCATGTAGGTAGACTCTAGGAATCAACCTGTAGATTCTTACAAACATCATAGTAGAGCACATACTCAATTTGGTATCAGTAATTTTTTTTCCTGCATGCATCAACAGACGCATCTCGACATAGCGACATGTATGGGGGATCCAACCGGGATGCTGACTTAGCACTATTCCATGTGGTTTGCTGAATTTACTCGACAATCTCGATAGTACTCTATTTGTGTGAATGTATTATCTTTGTGATATTTGTGATTTTGATCTTACTCATTATTGTACTAGTTAAGATATTAGTGTCATAATGTTCACGTAGGTTTCAAATTGAACACTTGTGTACGTGGTTTGACTAATGTTTGAATATTAGTGTTTTTAGGACTATAGTAATTCTTTCATTTTTGGCCTAACACTATTGAGTCTCTAACACACCAGTTATATGCTCAGGCTTATACACCAAATTTGGCATGTAAGTTGATGCAACACATCCAACAGCCGTTTACCATAGATTTCGTCAAGAAACAATTTTATGACTTGAAGGACAAGTATAAAATAGTGATATAGATCATGCAATATTCATATGTGCACTATAATCGTGTGGGAAGATGTATGTGCCACATGGACTATGAGATATTCCAATTCATGTCCCAACTAATTTGTTGTACCAAAATTTTTGTTAACCTTACAACTAACTACTTCCTCTTGTGCAATAATTTAACAAACTACTAAGTTCATTTTTTGTTGCAGATAAAGCCATCAGCTTCGTGTTATTTTGAGAGAGGGGAGGGCGAGATATGATTTGTTTTAGGAGATCTTCACGGAACCGATACCATCATTTGAACAAATTTATGGTAACCAATATAATTTCATTTTTTCATTTATATATCACATTTATTTAACAATTTAATAAAAGAAATTAAATATAGTGTGATACTTATTAAATAATCTACTACATTTAATAAGTCATTAATAAAATTAATAGATTAGTTAACCATATGAAAATATTTAAAAATAATAATTGTAGCTTTAGAATTGTTTTGCAATTTTAAATCAAAAAAATTATTGACTATTATTGATTTTTATGATTAAGTATAAATATAATTAATATATATTTTTAAAAAATAATTATGTATATAAATTTGTATAAAAATATATTTTGCAAAAGAAAAAATTATTTTATAATCTTGTTAATTTATAGTTTTTTTAAAAAAATTTATAATTTTCTATAATCTTATATGACAAAAAAAATCCAAAAATACTTATGAAATATTTCAAAAACCAAAATCAATGGAGAACAAATTTATTAATTCTGATAGTTATCATAATGTATGGATTAATAATGTATTAATTAGTTAATAATTAAATTGTATATTTAATAATTTATTAATTATTCTTCATTATATAATTTTCACTTTCTAATTAAATATATTATTTAATAAATAAATAAATATATTATCTAATAATTAGTTTATAGTTCAATATATTATTTAATAATTATAAAGTAAATATACTAAATATATATTTTAATTAGTTTATTTTATTTACTAGATAGTAAATATATTGTTTTAATATCAATATTAATATATATAAATGATTTGTTATTTGTATGTATATAAATATATATGTACCATTCATAATAATAAGTTTAATAGTTATCTTTTGATAATAATTGTTAATTACAGATTTATATAAAATATTATTATTTTACTTTCATATTTTTCTTAGTTGTACTACACTCATATTTTACTACAATCACATATCAATCATTACAAATATATACATACATCAACCATATTTTTGGTGCCAAATGAATTCATAGGATATATATATATGAGAAATTTAAAGGAAAAATAGAACTATATATACATATGTTTATTAAATTTAAAAATACAATTTCACCATGCCAACCCAAAAAAAATATAAGTAATTTGATATCTAGAGTAAAATTTGTCTCCAAAATGTTTCTAAAAAAACAACAACTCATTTTTCATGTTTTCTCATAACAAAAACAAAGAGTTGGTACATTCTCCAATTTAACTCTAAAAACATATTCTCCCATAATTCTATTACTTTTATGGCTGAATTCAAGTTACTAATTTGTAATTCGTAAATGATGGATTGCTTAGATAACTATTGA
This sequence comes from Jacaranda mimosifolia, assembly GCA_018894105.1. NCBI lineage: Eukaryota > Viridiplantae > Streptophyta > Magnoliopsida > Lamiales > Bignoniaceae > Jacaranda > Jacaranda mimosifolia. The sequence goes on from CM032124.1 coordinate 15,022,092, forward strand.
TTTTATGTTAATTCATTTACAAATCAGTCCAAAATAGCGATTTTTTATCGTTATTTTATGAACGAATCTAAAAATAAAAATATGGTTTGAATTAATCATTAATCGATTACGACTTGTAATTTGGTTCATTCACTAATCAATTACAAATTAATATTAGTAGAAAAAAGTTCACGTATTACATATATAGTACTAAATTCATTATAAAAATTCATAATTAATGAACAAAATTGTATCATAAATCAATTATAGAACAAGAATGGTATAAAATAATATTCTTTAATAGATTAAATTGATAATAAATATATCCACTACCATATATGTATCTAATCCCCAAAAAATTTAAAATATAAATGCACACGTACCAAAAAGATATACGAAACATTAATCAAGTCTATAAATTTCAATAAAGGAGTTCTTTATCTCCCTGAAAAAGTTTATTCCAAGTAGGTCACCCACAAAAAATGATCTCTCAATATCTCTATTACCTTATGCAAAGTGATATATGAAATAAATCAAAGTAAAAAACAAAATAATCAATAAGCTTTAGCTAAAGATAATTTGGTATCCATATATCTATCATTAGAAAGTAAATGTTATTATTCTACTTCTTTGATAAAACTATGCTTCTAAAAGTCAAAGCATGCACCAAAACTGTAACACTCCTAAAATTCAGGATTTTGAAAAATAAGAATTTGGGAAAATCAAGAAAATTGATTGGTCGGATTTTAGGAATCGAAATAAGTGAAAAAGGACTTAATTGTAAAATATTTGAAAGTTTTGGGGTAAAAATGCAATTAGGCAAGACTTAATTAGATCATATCTTAGAATCTTTAGGGTTGCATGGTATTTATTTTGGGTCAAAAGGTCTAATCATGCACTAACTATTTCTTGGAGCTGAATTGAAGTGTTGCAATTTTCTGTAGGACCTAATTAAAGGATGAGGAAAAGGTTTGGGGTGAATTGCAATTTCTAAAAATTGCATTTTAATTTGCAGGTTAACTTTTCTTCCTATTTCTTTTCCCCATTTTCTCCTTTATTCTTCCCATTTTCCTCTTCTTTTCCGGCAACCTGCAATGCGACGAAAATACCTCAAATTATATACCATTCTCTTCCTCTTTTCAAGTAGAACACAAAGGTACCAATTTCTTGAAAAAGCCATCAGTGGAAAGGCCAAAAAAAGGCCTAAAAGTTTCAGCCATGGTGAGGCCTTTGGTGGGTTTTCGTTTCGGAAACTTTTCACGGTGAACTTAGGTACCATCTTGACGGGCATAGCTCAAGGATTACTCCGGAGCTTTCAGATTGTCGAACGGACCACCGTGGAAGGAGAAATTGCACAAAAATCGTACGGCGGTGTTGGTGGCGGGATTTCGATTTTTCAAAAATTTGAGGACCTTTCCAGTGTCGGAATAAGAAATTGATTGGGGCATTGGATTCCTGGAGCTGAGGAGCAGCTTTTGGTGGTGGTTTTAGAATTTTCCGGAGGAGGCGGACAGTGGCGCGACTGCGGTGGCGGTGACCGGGCAGAATGTTCGTCTCGACGAGAGGAAGCCATGCACATGGACTGATCGTCTTTCCTCTTTTTTGATAACTCAAAATTTGGGTAAATGTCCGGAATTGGGATTAAGCTTGTTGTATGTATTTGTATACATGTATTCTTTATTCAAACCTTATATTTCGAAAGATAATGAAGGGAATGATCTATCAGAACAGACCTGCATAAGAATGGAACACTCATGCACAACAATTAAGCTTATTGAATCCAGAACGGTATTATTTCATGTGAACTATAGGTTAGATGGCTTATTAAGTATAGAAAACCCTAATTTCATATTACTACGACTTAAGTGACAAAATTTGGGATTTTATAAAAAAATAGATTGTTATTATTGACCTAGTATCTGTTATAAGGTTAAATGGGTAAGTTAAGGACTCAATTGTATTATTTTGATGGTATAGATTGAAACTTGTACATATTTCCTACAACCAGTATATATAAAATATCCTGCAGTATTGATGCTAAAGAGAAAGACCCTAACTATTGTGTTATTTGGGGATTATTGCATTTGATTATAATTAAGTATGATTGATATGGATATTCAGGATTGAACGAGGGTTTAATTTGTGAATTATCCTTTTAAATAGGTGACGAGGATTTAGGTTCTAGAGACCAGTAGGATTCTGACTTATTGCTGAGATTGATAAGGTGAGGATCCGCCAATAAACAATAAACAACAATAAACAATAACGATAACAACAAACAATAACAATAAACAATAACAATAAGGTGAGGATTTAGGTTCAATGATTAACAATAAACAGTATCAGTAGCCAAGACAATAGAACCTTACAGGGTTCAAATAACAACAATAACGATAACAAGAATCAAGATAGTAGAATTAAGACAAGAGAACCTCACAAGGTTCAGATAGCAAGAATCAAAACAAGAGAACCTCACAAGGTTCAAATAGCAAGAATCAAGACAAGAGAATCTCACAGGGTTCAGATAACAACAATAACAAGAACAAGAATCAAGACAGTAGAACCACACATGGTTCAGATAGCAACAATAAATGATAACAAGAATCAAGAATCAATAGAACCCCACAGGGTTCAAAAAATAATGATAAGAATAACGATAGTCAAGGAAATAGAACTTCACATGGTTCAGAAATCAACAACAACATTGCTTTACTCAAACAAGTACCAAAGCGGTAGATCCTCACCTTAATCAGTCAACAGTGCAGTTAGACTTTACTGATGATCCTCAGTGTCAATTCCTCCGTCACCTATTCAAAAGATAACCTTATATTAAAATCCATGTTCAACCCTAACGATCACTAACACTTAGAATCATACCAACAACAACCCCAAGTCTAAATGATTATCCTATTGATACGTTGGTTAAGGTTTGATTTTATACTACTGCCCTGAACATACTATTAGTATCAGATATATAGACTTATACAGGGTTCACTTATATATATGGTTTCATAACGATACTCAATATTAATCATAATAATCCAGTTGTCCATAAACATCCAAACTTTTGTCGATTAATCTTGATTACATAAAATTAGGGTTTTCTACACTTAGTATGCTACATAACCTATAGTTATATGAAATAATACCATTATGGATTTACTAGGCCTATTTAATCGATCAAAGGTGTTTTATTTTAATGCATGAGTGTTCTGATCGACCAATACCATCATAATCTACGAAAAAACAAAGTTTTACGAGGATCAGAACATATGAACATATACATGCAAATACATACACATACACAAAAATAGCATTATATACCAATATCTCACTAACGAAGGGGAATCTACACGATCAGACCGTATGCATGTGTTCATCGCGACGAGGCGAAGATTCTGCCCAGTCGCCGCCGCCGCCGCCATTCACCATCGCTAGAAAGTGAGATGGCACCACCCAGATAATCCTCTCGCCGAGGGCTTTCCAACGGGACCCTTGGTTTCCAAAATAGCCATCGGGAAAACCCTCAAAACCCGCCCCGAAGCCTTCACAGTTCAAAGCTTCGCCGCCGATTTTTCGCCATCTCCACCGTGTATCTCCGCCATGCAGTGCTACCACTTTGTTCACCTTGTCGAGCACTAGCTAAACCACCCCTTAGATGCTCCGTTTGACGCCAAAAAAATGGTAACCCAGTTGCTCGCCGTGACGGGTGTTTCGGCCGTTCTCCGATGCTCAGCTCCGGTGGTCTTCCGTTGCGTGTGGTGGTGCAGATGGAGTTCTGGAGGTGAGAGGAGTGGGTTTGGGTGGTTGGTTTGGAGGAAGAAGGTTCGCCGGTTGTGGTTGGTTGGTTGGCCATGGGAGAAGTGAAGAAAGAAAGAAGAAGAAAAAGGAAAAGAAAAGTAGAGAAGGAAGAAGGAAGAAGGAAACACTGCTGCCCATTTTTATCAAATTCAATTTATGCATTTTGCAATTTAGTCCCTAGGAAACTTAAGTCATGCAATTGAGTATATAAAATTATACTTTTAACCACAAAATTATAAAATAATTAATAAATAAAATTCAATAATTTCAAATATTAATAATATACATATAAATGAAATCATAAAAATTCCCGGGGTGTTACAAGGATTGTAAAAGATAGATACATAATCCAATTTATTTGGGCGTTTTGTTAGTTATTTAGAAGCTCATGATTGATAAGAAGTCTGATATATTTTAATATGATTATCTTAGTTTATGTATCTATGTGGATGGCCTGAACAGTAATCTAGAGATTAGAGATAATCAGGATTACTTAGAATAAATACAAAATTACCCCTATTAAAAAAGGTAATTAGAACCCTAATCAACTATCCATTTTTTGAATCCAAAATAACTCGCCCTTTTCCCTATCTCTATGCAATAAAGAAAATTCGTCTTCTTCTCATCTCTCTGCAGTGAAGATGTTGAAGATGATTTAAGTAAAAATAAAGAATTTTTTATCTCCGAGGTGAAAAACTTTCTTGCCCATAACAACTCCAGAAATTTATTATCATTTATTTGTTGAAATTTCTTGCCCACAACGATTCTAGGATTTTGTTGTCATCTATTTTGCCGTCTTCATCATCTCAATTCAGTTATTGAGATATATATATATATATATATTTCTCTATAATGAAGAATATTAGGTTCCACCAAGAATCAATAGTTTTCCTTTGAATAATTTTTTGAATACATAGAAAATTCAAATTATTTCTCATAGATTGAGATTCAAAATTTAAATGAAAATTGTTTACTATGGTAGCTTTAGAAAAGAAATATCAATTTATACTAATCTAGATCTCAAGAAAGCAAAAGAACAAAGTAAAAGGAACTGAGTAGGAAGAGGACATCTTCAGTTTATAACTAATCTAGATTTTAATAAAGCAAAAGAATAAAAGACTTGCACACTTATCCTATGTAGCAAGAGGACAACTTCATTCTTTTTTTCTTTCTATGCTTAAAAATGATATACTTTTTTCTTATTTCATTTTATGAATTTTGACCTTGTGTATGGACTTGTGTAATTTGTTAAATTGCTATGATTTGCAAAAATATTGATGATTGCAAAAAAATTGATTAACTGAATTATATAATATTTTCTGAAAATTGATAGAATGATTTACTGCTTATATGTGTTTTATAATGCTTGTCTATCTTGCCATTGATTATTCTTTTACTAAAAAATTTTATATTTCTTTACCTAACAATCACAACTATGGTAGCTAATATTTCAACAAAAAAAGTTGAGATTTTCTTGCTTACTGAAGAGATAATGATTCAAAGAATGTTCGCTATTAACTTTATAGTGAACTACCTAATCAATAATAAATGAGTTGGTCGTAGGAAAAGAGAAATTTGAGGATAGATGTTTTAGCAAATAGGATTTCTGCACAATTAGAACATATGCAATGGCTAATTGAAATTAGTGATTTAGATTGTAGAGACAATCTAAGAATGAATTGAAATGCCTTTGCTGGGTAATGCTAATACATAAGTGGACTTACTCATTCAAAGTATGTTAGAATTCATGAAAAAGTCTGTACGTTTCTGTCACTTTTAGCCCATCATAAAAAAAATAGAATTATTAAGCACGACTTACTAAATCTGAGAAACTGGGAGCAAACACTTCCACACGGTACTAAAAGCTGTGTTGAAACTTCACCTTGTATTCCTTGTAGTTTTGATCTTGTATCTAAAGATTGTACCAATTCTCAATGGAAATGTTTTATGGTAATATCTATGTTATCCTCATTATAGTCAGAATTATAATAAAATCTCATATTAAAGAGAAATAAATATGTATTAAACATAAATATTATGCTTGCTTGTTTTAATATAATAGAGATGTCTAGATGCACTAGATGGGACTTACATTCATGAAAAACTAAGATATAGAAACAGAAAGGAGGATGTTAATGTAAACATTCTTGGAGTTTGTGATCATAACATAAAGTTTGTGTATATGTTGCCTAGTTGGGAAGGTTTAGCAGCAAATGTTAGAGTCCTATGTGATGCAGTGAGTAGGACTCATGGCTTGAAAGTGCCAAATGGTACAAACTTTAATCTAAGTTATTGCCCTCTTTTTTGAAATTTTGAACATATTTGTAGATGGTATATGTATAAGTATACATATACCAAGTTTTGGAACATGTTAGAAGCTTTTGCGATTTATATTTTGGCAGGCAATTACTATTTATATGATAATGGTTATGCAAATGGAGAAGGGTTTCTAACACCGTAGAAGGTGTCAGATACCATTTGGATGAATAAGGTCATGGCTCATCAATTCCCCAAAACTTTAAAGAATTCTTCAATATGAATCATTCAAAGTCACATGACGTGATTGAACAGACTTTTGGCTTGTTAAAAATATGGCGGACTATCTTACAAAGTCGAGCTTATTACTTTGTAAAAGTCCAAAATCATATCATCCTAACACATGGTTTGCTGCATAATTTTGTCAGAAAATGATATACCTATTGACCTATTAGAGTATCTTGTAGTTGAGTTGAACCAAAACAAAGAAGATTCATAAGACATGGATTTCATAACTACTGTAGAGTCATCGAATGACTGGAATCTTTGGAGAGATAAATTAGCTCAGAACACATTTAATGAATGGATGGGTATTTTTTTGAAGGTTTTTAATTGTTTTGGTTGTACTATATCCAAAAAAGTGTTCTTTTTTTATTTTAGGAAACTATTATGATAAATCTTATCTTTTTATTCAATAATATAGTTGTTTGCTATAATTACATTGTTTGATAGTGATTTACCTACGTTCTTGGTTTTGGTCATGTGAATTGTATATTTTAATTCATGGAACTATTTGAATAGTTTATATATTGATAATGCATAATAGTTATAAATGAGATGATTTGTACTATCATATTTCTCATTTATGTTATATTTAAGGCATGTGAATTATAGTTTGAACGATCATTGGGTTGAAATGGCTCATAGGTATTGATAAATGAATTTATCAAACTTAAAAGTAATTAAATGAGCAGGCAAGAAAACTGATAAAAGCAAAAGAAATTGGACTTACCATGAAAAAGAGGTTTTCGTTGCAGTACTAAAAGCAAAGCAGATAATGATTTTCGGATTGGATTTTTGCAAGTCCTAGAATAATCAATCGTAAAGATATTCCCTACTACAGACCTTTCTGCAATTCCACATATTTAACTCAAAAGTTCATATTTGGAAAAAGAATTATGGTTCATTATTTACCATGACATCAAGAAATGGGATTGGTTGAAATAAAAGCACCAAAATTATTGAAGTGACAAATGAGGCTTAGAGGCCTTATGTTAAGTGGGTGAAATAAATGTTATGAAACTAGCATATGCATTAAGTTTAGTTGATTTTGTTATTTTGACTTCAATTTTTTTCTTATTAAATTGATTGGCTTGAATGCTTGATTGATGAGGTTTAAATCATGGCCTTACTATAATGATTGGTGCGAGATCTTTGAAAAAGACAAGGTTATTGGGGATAATGGTCAAGACTTTGTCGTAGTTGTGAATAGCCTCATCAATGGCAATGCTCACAAAAGAAGCAAATGGCTAAAGAACTAAATAGCCTCTTCGAGAAATTTGGGGATGAAATTGAGTTAGTATCAGATTTTGAAGTTAGCGAGAGTGCTTCTAAAAAGAAAGAAGGGAAAAGAAATAGAAAGTCCATAGAAGGTCAAGAGCAAATTTATGAGATGTTGCGAACATTTTGTAAAAAGACTGATTCTCAAGTGGGTGATATTGCATATAGGATTGGACACGAGTTTGATACCTCACACAAACATGAGGAGGTTCATGCTGCTGTTGGTAAAATTGATGGTTTAGACTTACAAGAGAAACTTGAAGCATCTAAATTCTTGGTGAAGAACACAGAGGAGTTGGAATTGTTCTTAGTCTTCCTAATAAGGCTAAAGAAAAGTTTGCTAATAATATTTTGAGCTTTTGAATGGTACCTTTCGAAATTTCTTTGCTCTTTGGCTTCTCTTACAAGCACCTAATTATTAGCTAAATTTGTGAAACTCTTTTTCATTAATTTGTTAGGTTTCTATTTTTGCTGTCATAAAAAATGGTTCATTTTTTGAATGCTTTTCCTATTATAGGCAATGTTGGAAGACTTATTATATGGATAAATTGTGGCTAGTGTTGATTTCGTGGTGACTTAATTAACTGAGGCGTAGAGGATTGTTTGTATAATTTCAAACTTAACCAATATTATTGAGGTTCACTCAAGAATTGATAATAAGTTTGAGTAGATCGAATGTTGAGTACTAAAGTAAAAGTGCTAAGAAAACTTGATGACCAGTGCTGGAGTAAGAATAGAAAATGGTTGATAAGCTTCTTACATATTGTAAAAACAAGTGCTGCAGTATTCTTTGTTAAATTATGTATTTAGTCATGAAGACACGGTTCAAGCCTACTCCAAAATTTGTGTACACATGTATTCAAGGTGTTAATAATGATAAAATTCTTGCAGCAAGAATTTCTAGCTAATGCTAACCAAGTGGCCAAACCTCTTCAACTCCTAAGGTTTGGCCATTTAATATCGGAACAAATTGAGAGCATGTGTTGTTTTTATCTTTTGTCCATTGCTTTAAGAGTCAACATGTGATCGCCTCATGCTCCAGAATTATATTTAATTCACAAGATACGGTACATGCGCTTTCCTTGTGTCATAAAATTCTAGACTAAACAGTGGAAGTAAATTTACATAGGTAGATCACAACTTGTTCAAATTCTTGGGTTAAAAAAAATTAAAAAAAACACTTGGAAGTTGGAATAGCTATTTATCTCAATCTACACACGTCAAATTTGGCCTTTCTGATATGGTGCCTGCTTAGTCCACTTGCCATCTCTCACAAACAACCAGACATTAAAATCAAAATACACAAATATGTAGCTTGTTGCCAATTTGTATCCCTTTTTTCTCTTTGCAAGAAATTAGAATTTCCAACTCTATATTTACAATCCAATAAGGAACATCATCATCAACATTTAGCATGAAAAAGTTCTAAACTTTCACATAATAGAATATTATGCTTCTCCATCAATCAGAACATATCTCATGAAATTACGCCGAACCACAGATACATTCTAGCATAATTAAGCAATTAGTAACTTGGTGCTCATTTAGACTATAATTAACATATCCAAATGAAACACATTTCATAATAATAAGTTCCAAGAATTACAAAATAGACATTATAATAACAATTAAAATATGAACAAAACATATCATCTAATAACAAGAAATCATTTATTTAATATCGTTATTCCAAATATTGATAGATAAAACTTAGACTTTCATATGAGTCCAAGAAACATAAAGTAATGAAATTAAAGATAATCAAGCGACAATGAGTACCTTACTTGTATAAGCAATTCACTATTCACACTTCCACTAGAGTCGATAGTATCATTAGACATATTAGGGCTTAAGCTTTTATTAGCAAGTTGAAGCTTCTTACACCTAGAATTTTCAAGAAGATCAAAGGAGTACTTTAGACGAGGAACTTCTGCGGATAAATTATTAGAAGAAGAATGACAACACCATCATGTCACGAAAGATTAGCACCTAAACATTCCTCTCCATCATCATCCCTCGATATTACTTTGATTTCTTGTCCACTCCCACAATTGTCTATCTCATCATCATCATTATTAAATGAAACATGGATAAGTCTTCTTGACGACCTATATCTCTGATTTTTTATTGCTAAAAATGACTATAAATTTATCCCATCCTAGCTCCCTTTGGTACAAGTATGCCTTAGCTAGTCTCATATCCTATTTGATTACATTGAAGCATGAATGACACAAAAATCTTATATAGGAAAAAATGAAAAACAAAAACTATAAATTATTCCTTAAACCATATCTCCCATAGTTTTGGTTCTACGTAAACAATTTTTGCAGCCCTATCCCAAAAGACCCTAGAGAATGATAAATTTTCTTGAACACATGATACCTACATCTCAATTTTCAAACAAGTTCCCTACAAATATTGATAGAAAATCTAGTGCCAAATGTAGAGTTCACAATCCCACAAGCAATTAAAATGGTGTCAGAGTTAACTCCCCATACTGAATATTCCCAACTTTGGCTTCTTTTTCAAGTGCATCAATAAAAGCATTATCTATAGGCCTAGATCCATTCTCAGCCATAGTTTAAAAAAATAGACTGGACAGGCCAGACTGTAGCATCCCCACTTGGGATAACACCTAAGCTGAAGCGCCACTTACTCTAGACTTAAATCTTATACATAATTCAAACAATGGGCCCATTAGAATTTTTTTTTTCAAAATCATCAAAGATAGCAACAAGCTTCAACCTAAGCAAATCTTAACAAAAGTACAAATTTCATACCATCACAAATTCATGATTCATTGTTTCTTAACTACTACAAACCACAAGTTCATGTCTAACATCTCATAACATTTCCAAGTTTCCACTAAACATAAAAGTGATTCATACACAGGTTTAAGCACCTATTCTATTACAAAACATATTTACATCCTTTCAAGCATGAAGTACGAGATCATCACCAAAACCTGTCTGAGAAGGTCAAGAGATATGGGGGGTAAGTCCAAAGACTTAGTGAGGGATAAACTTAAGAATAACAGAAGAGATCTATCGAGGAAGGTTCAACTAAACGGATCATCAATTAAACATAAGAAACATAACAGATTCAAAATCAGATAGTAACCATGACAAAACAGGAAACTTTCCTACCTTACTGCTCTAAGAAAGATTTCAGACAAACAGAATTTAGATAGGCAAAACAAACCCAACGCATATGCATTCCAAGAAAAGATTATAGACATGCATTGCAAAATCACCTTATTCTAGTCAGACAATCAGTTTACCTAACCGTAACAGCTTGGTACATGGCGGATGCACATACGAACTATATAGTGCACTACAGATGCCTAGGGGAAGCCCCTAGCGTACCGCTGACACCTAGGGGAAAGTCCCTAGCGTGCCCCACATAACCAAACATTTCGCCCAGATTGGCCCTTAGCCCACATTTTCTCCGTACATATGACATAATTCATAACCGCTTGTGTAGATGCCTAGGGAAAAACCCTAGCTCACCACTGGTTCCAAAATAGAACATAACATATAAAAAACGCTTCAAGGCAACATGATAGCAATAAATAAATTCAGATAAGCCAACGTGGCCAAATAAAGCTGAATAGATAAACAAATATGTCAACAAGGGAACAGAGAACCATACAGATCAGTACAGATACAAGACAGACAGATAGACAATTGAGATACATATAATAGATAAGGATCTGGGATCCATAATAGACAGAAACATAATCGATATCAAAGATAACCTTCACAGTGGCGTTCAAATCAGATAATAGATAACAAATCAGAATTCCAACAAATTTCATATTTCAAACAAACAGAGTATGGTACAGAAACAGAAAACCCACATAGGGGCTTATCACAAATAATAGATAGTTAGGAAAGATGCTAGATTGGCAGACCCTCACCTCTTGTAGTTTTTGCAAACAACCACAGCCCGCAATCTACTGATCGACAGGACCACTTCTTCGTCACCTAATCAAAAGAATACTTCCATAGTCAAAACTCCTATTCAACTCTAGTAGCCTTCTAGAATTGCATCATAAGTATTCTAATAGGTACTACCTACACAAAGTACCTCAGTAAATCAACTATTCTAGAATTAGCCACGATAGCCTATATCGTTTTCAAAAATAGCATGATATCTTGTTCTTAATTACAAAGTCATTGTCATATCATCATCCTAATCCACAAAAAATAGTCCAACCCTTACATAATTAATCATAATCAAATGCCACTTGGTCTTACATTCCATAATCTTTAATTTAGATTATCAATTCATACCATTATTAAATCCAAATTTTGGCATTTAGCATAACATGTTCGCGTCCACTAATTTATACCATAATCCATGCATGCATGTCACATATATATCCAATTCCTACATCAACTCCCAATTTCTTGGAAATATACAAGATTTATAAAAAAAATGGTACAAGAGCCCTGAGCTCAATATCGATCTTTACCTAAGAATTTGCTTAATTGAACCTCAAAATTACGAACCAAGAGCATCGCCATGATCACCATGACGAGCTGGCGAAACTATCTCGGAGCTGTTGGAGCATCGTTGTGCGCTGTCGCCATAATTAAATCTCGAGACCACTATTTGACTCGTCCAGCTGCGCTAATCAAAATGCCCCAACCAATTTTCCAATTCACCACCAGAGCTGGAAGTAATTGGCCAAACACTGCGAAAGCTCCACCCAACACGGCCGCGCGCTTTTCTTCACTTATGCCACCTTAAGTGGTCAGAACTGAAATTGAAGCTACCACCTTGATCCAAGCCTGTCAAAACCTACTACTGCACTCCAAGTGTAAGTTGCCGAAATGGAGGAACCCATCAGCACTACCGTGACTCCGATTTTGGGGCCTAATTCCCGACGAATCGCCGGTTGGTTCTCAAAAAAAATTGGTACCATTGCGATCCTTGTGCTGAGATGAGTAAAATGCTGTATAATTTGAGGGGTTTTCATCGTCGGCCGAAGGAGTTCACCAGTGAGAGGGTGCGGGGCTTGCATGTGAAAATTTGATGAAGTTGGGAGGGAAAGTTGCTATTTATAGTAAACTTTCTAGAATTATAAATTTCACCCCAAAACTCTTCTCAGCTTGTCATTTGGGTCCTTCAACCTTTCAGCCATCTTCGAATTAGCCCCCAACTTCCTTAGCGCCTCACATTGACCTGTTGACTTAAAATATTTTTAGTTTGACCCACAAAACTTTTAAAATGTTGTACAATCAAGTTTCTTCAAATTACAAATTGGCCCCAAAACATCCAATCTTCATACAATTAAGTCTTTTTTATTAATTTTTAGAGCCCTAAAATCCAACCAAACAATTTCTTAATTTTTAAATCCTTATTTTCTCAATTACCCAATTTTAGGGGTGTTACACGGGCCGTCAATTGGCCCGCAAACCGATTCAATTTTCTCAAAAATCAAGAAAATTAAAAAAAAAAACCCTATTTTACTGAAACCATTCAGATCGGCTGGTCGAATCGGTGAACCGCAGTAGTTTTTTCATTTAATTTTTAATAAAATTAATTTTTTTTTTATGTTTTTTGTCTAAGTACAAAATTTGAAGGCTAAGGTACACCTCACAAGCTATATAAAAGTCAAAAAAAGCCTTGGTTTAAAGTTTAGACTTTAGAATCAACTCACACTCTCAACTTTAAACTTTAGACTTGAGATATTTAAATTGTTGTGATCATTTATAATATGAATTATGAAATTTGGATTGTGATGTTAGATAATATCATTTAGACTCTTTATGTTTTATATTTTGGCATTTTATCAAATTTTAAATAATATATGTAATATAAATAAATATATTTTGTAACTATGGCATCATGGTTCAATTGCAATTCAATTACGGTCCGACCAACGGTTGAATCAGTGAACCGTGAACCGATAAATTTTCCAATTCAATGAAAGGCCCGATTTTTCGAACACTGCTGTTGGCTATAGAATATTGTTGATTGGTGTGAGATATTCATATGAATAACCTTTTAGTTTTAGAAATATAGTGCAAAGTGATGAGTTTGTTGAAATGCCAAGTTTTATATAATGGTAGGGAATTTTTTGTATCAGTGTATTCTTCCATTAAAGGCCATGATATGAGAATCTTCCCGACTGGCTTATTCATCCCTCATACTTGGAGTAATTCAAAGCACAAGTAAACTATACTGTCCTCACATCAATTTATACAGTTGTTTCATAGGTTGACCAATGTTTTCAACAAATAAAAACGTATATACATATGCAGGATGAACCATCTTTTGCTGCAACTTGAGGGAGTGAATCCGTGAACAAAGGAGGTCAAATTAATTACAGGACATCCAATCCCCTCCATAGGATTTTCAGACCATATATGTTCAACTCATCATATATAATTAATTGTTAGCAAGTCAAAGAGCCAAATCGAATTGCATTGCGAAAATGCAACTGAGATTCTTAAATGCAATTGTAAAAAGGGGTTTGACTTTTGCCCAAATTTTACAAGTAAGATTTTCTGTGGGGTTGATCTTGAACCACAACCCCCACACTCAAACCCACACTGTAAAAGGCATAAATTAAGTCCCTCGTGAATGCTAACATCATCATCAAATAACTAGGCAAAAACCAGTACCCTTTTAGCCCTTCTTCATGAATTCCATTACTTTTCACAGAGAAGAAACAAAAGTCATATGGTTTTCACCTTCATAGGAAGCTTCCGTAGGATTTGAGGCAATATTTTAAGATTAGAATGGATCATATGGAGGGTGGGCAATTAAATAATTAAGGTGGGATGGAGCAGGTCATGAGAGCCCATGTTCTCTAGCTAGTAGAAATGTAGAATGAAAGCAGCCAGCTATGTCACCAACCTTTTAACTTATAGATACTTTAGTCATGCATGGACCAGGCAATGCATCCATGATCCGTCATCTCAAAGAGTGCATACGTTGTCTATGGGGTCACTGCTAGTGATTGTAATTAATGATCAAATATATATTGAGCCTCAGATTCAATCTCCTATATTTGTTTTATAAATTTCTCTCTTTTTTAATTTTTTATGCAATACGAAGGGATAGAGTTTTAGTCAATTGGATTTAAACCCAATTAAAATCATGAGAGAGAACTGCCATTCCCACCAATTTAATGGTGGTATTTAGATCCACTTTCATAATTTTCAAAACTATAAAATATTGTTGTTTGTAATTAAATATTAGCTTCCTGATTTTATAAATATATAAGAATAATGTTATTAGTAAAAAATGATATTCATAATTATATATGTATGTTTTGAAAAATAAAAGTACCTAGCTAACGCATATTTGTTACTATTATATATTCAGATTAAGCACAAACTTTTCACTGATGGTACATTATTATATATCTTATTTACAAAAAATTCTATATTTACATTTCATATGTGAATATAATATACAGATACCTTTTTTATACATGTGTATATATATTCACATCACACAAATACACATATATATAATAAATAAAAATATATACATTGTTTCTGAATAATAATAATAATAATAAGAATAAGAAGAAGAAGAAGAAGTATGAAAACAAAACCATTGATATTTATTTGTCTCAAGAGTTTCTTGGCTAAGAAAGAGTTATCCAGCTGGTGTTTTTGTTAGTAAGCCAATTTGACAGGATCACGTGCATTAAAGGAGGATAAGAGCATTTGAGTATTTATATTACTCATATGGCTCTGAAATTCTATATCATATACAACGACTTCTGCAGACAATCTGAGGTTGGCTTTGGACCCAACGGGACCTAATTGGCTTTACGCCTTTACCCTCTTTTTTTTTTTTTTTTTTTTTTTTTCTTTTAAATGTATCAATATGGGTAGGGTACCTAGCCTATGATTGGTCTATTCTGCATGAGGATATGTTCTTCGTGTTTCCTCTTTTTTAATTAGTTATACTTTTTTTCCGAATGAAGATGGATTCTAACTTCCTATTTCTTTTCATCTTCATTTTTCTAAGATATTTATATTGGATATTCGAGTGAAGTTTGAGGATTCTTTTTATAAATAATTAGTGAATATTAAATTTGATGAGGATTTCTGATCCCCTATGCACAAAATTACCACCGGGCACTTGAAATGTATTCCCAAAATAAATAACGATTTACAGTTTTTTGATGTGGACTTGACCTGATTGATAGATACGAGTCACCAACTCAAGATCATGATAGACCATTCACCAATACGATTTTCACATAGATTTCAAATGTATCTGATAATTATTTAAAGATATTGACAATATTTGGTTTCATTCTCCCAAAATATTTTCAAAGCATAAATAAACGTTTGTCTTAAAATTCAACTTTTTCTGCCAAAATAATATTAAATAATTTTATCATTTTAAATCATTGCATCAATTAAAAATATATATATTTATATCTTCAAATCATTATTTTAATATAAAGGTACACATTTCTAATACATGTCAATATAAAAATAACACTTGGTAATAAAAAAACTTGATGTAACTCCATTAATCAGATAAAAATATACATAAAAAGATATTTAATTTACAGTAAAATTTGTCTTTCCTCCCAAAATAAAATCAAAAACATAACTTCATTCTCAACACATTTTTTCATCCCACTCCCAAGACATATTCTCCCAAAACGCCCGAAACAAATCCAAATATTCCCATTGCTTTTCATGTAATTCCATAAATTTAGACAATCTAAAATTCTTTTTGCCACACCTCAAACAAGCCTAATGGTTTTGTCTTGTAAGGCGTAAGCCAATCCCCTTTTATCAACTTGGAGCTGTAGTCCTGAGGTCATGTTGGATATTTGTCATTGACTTAAGTCTTCAAGTACCAATTTTAAATCAACATATCAATTAATAATAATTTTAGGCAATATTCTCAAAACCGGACCGGGCAATGAATCAGTGACCTTACTGGTTACTGGTTCAATCGGTTTGACCAGTGGTCGAACCGGTATGACGCAATAATTACATAATAATTATATTTAATTTTATAAATATATATAATATTTTAATATTACCAAAAAATAAAATTTTCAATCCATATAGAAAGAAAATTATTTGAAAAAAAATTTAACTTGCTTATTTTTAAGTATGTTTTTTAGAAAATAATACTATTTCACAATTAGTCAATTATAAATAACTAAAAAATAATGTTTCACATTAATTTAAGTAATCATTCGTTTCATATTTCAACTCCAAATAAAAATAAATTCTTCTATGCTACATATTCAACATAGTTTAAGAGAAATTAAACAAAATAAAATAACAAACTAAACATAAATATTCACATATAACTACTACTTTATTAAATTTTAAGAAAATATTTCATGTTTCAAAAAATTACATGTCCAAAATCTTTAATCATCATTTTCAACTCACAATTTCTCTTTTTCTTTTTTTTTTCTTTTTTTAAGAAAAATTAAAAAAAAAAAAAAAAAAAAAGAAAGAGGGCGAACCGGTTGAACCGGTCCGGTTTTGACCGGTTCTCAACCGGTTTTTGACCGGTTTTCAGCTCCACCGGTTTTCAGCCTTCAACCGGACCGGACAGGCCACCGGTCACCGGTCCGATTTTCAAATCATTGATTTTAGCCAATTCATCACCAATTACCCATACCAAATAATGAGAGTCAACAATAACTTTAAACAAAAAATAAATAATCAGATATTTCATGGATTATGAACTCAAAACTTCATAGTTAAAGATAGTATATAATTTGAAACATCAAAATAATTATTTATTATGATTTTTTTTTAATTTATACACACTTACTTCAGGAATTCGCTAAGTTTAAGCTCATGATCTTACGCGCTATGTGTGAGACTAATGTTGGTAGGGCAAAGGCCAATCGACAACAATGATCTATTATATGATTAGCGAGCAAGATCTTGTTCTAGGGAAATTTTAGATTAGACATGATTTGTTTCACCTAAATAATCTGATGATAAGTGGACTTAAAACCTGATTTATAACCTAATGAAATTCAAGGATGAGTAACTAATTGCTGAAAGATTTTTTTTCACTCCATGGCAGACTAAATATACCAGATTTGCTAGCTTATACATAATACTTTTGCAAAAATTTCACAAAAATGGACGTATTTCTGAGAGGAACAACAGAACCCTTATCAGATATATGCAAATTGGATTTACTTAGATATTATCAAATTCGAAATTATTATAAAATTTTAGCTCCAAACCACGACAATAGTAAACGAATCAGTATTTTATGCAAATTTGAGTTTGAATTAAATCTAAATATAAATAGACATTTAGATATTATCAATTCAATTTTTTCAAAATTTACACTATGTTAATTGGTTCATGGATTTTTGTGAAGAAAAGAAAAAAAAATGCAAAGGAAAGCATATTTATTTATTTGGTTGTTAAGGAAAATACCAAAGAAAAGAAAGTTTAAGGGAAAAAATAATATGTTGAAGGAAAATGAATTTTCGTGAAATTGAAGCATTTCCTCTCATTCTCTTACACTTTCATCACTCCTCTTTTCCTCATTCCTTTCTTCATTGTTTTCTCTAACAACCAACACTACAAGAACAATTGCATTTAGTGGCATTAAAAAGTGCAACTTAAATAGTATTATAGTGGCAATTTTATATTTAATGATATTTTTTAAAAGTGTCACTTGTAGCAATTTAGTTAAAGGTATAAATGTCATTATTTTACCTCTATTGTGGCATTAATAAAATGCAAGAAAGAACATATTAGATGGCACATTAAAATGTCACAAAAAATGCATTACATAACATGCCAAACTGCCATTAAAGAAAATTTTAAATGGCATGCTAATATGCCACTAAAAATGTATGTAGTGACATAGCCACCAAAATTCCTTTAAATGACAAGATAATACGCCACAAAAGTACAATAAATGACATATTAAAATGTCAACAAAATAATTTTAAATGACATCCTAACATGCCATAAAAAATGCATATATTGATGTTAAAATGCCACAAAAAATTCCTTTAGATGACATAATAACATGCCATAGAAATTAATTAATAACATGCTAAATTAAATGGCAAAAAAGATTCTTTTGAGTGACATCTTAATCTACCACCAATAGTTATATTATGATACCCCAACATGCTCCAATTACTTTGTATAAGACTCGAACCTACGATATTTTACTTGAAAAGATATGAATTTACCGTCAAACTACCAACCAAATGTTCATTATAAATATTTAAAAATTATTATTATATTCTTATACTTTAAAAGCATATTTTCTCAATTATTTAAATATATGATCGAAATTATTATATTAAATAATACATGTGTAAAAGTTTGAGACATTAAATTTAGAAATAGAATATGACACCCCACTCCGGGCAACCCAAAGCTGAGATATCAAAACATTCCATTCAAACATTCAGAACCTAAAATACAATTCAATAGCTCATAATTAAACTTTTCAAGCTTATCAGAAATAGCAGCGGATTCCAACTTAAACAAACATGTAACAATCTATAATATACAACACATAAACTAAATACATGCCACAAAATCTCAAATTCAACTTATCAGAAGCAGCAGAATTTCAAACTTAACATACTTGATAAACCACAAAGCAAATACCAAGATTCACATTCTTACATAGCAAGATATTTACAATCCTTAAATCATCCATATCAACATAATGAATCATATGCCTCAAATCCATACTTAACAATAAGAGGATTCTCCATATATACGTGCAACATCTTATTTATTACAAAACATACTCCTGTCCAGCCTGGAGTCCAATTTCCTTGCTTATTCCCTATCTGAGAGAATAAAATAAACGGGGGGGAGGGGGTAAGTCCGAAGGACTTAGTGAGGGATAACTGTAAACATAACAGAAAGAATCTGTTGAGGAAGAATCAACTCAACAAACTGTAAATCAACAGTCAGGCAGAACATACCAGAATATGGTCAGACAGTCAGGCAGGCAGTCAGTCAGTTGGGCAATCAATCAATCAGTCAGCAGTTAAGCAGTCAATCAGTCAGGAAATAATCAAAATCAATCAATAAACAGATCAGATCAATCGAATCAATCTAACAATCATATCAGTCACTTAACGGCTCGTCCCGCTTTACAGCTGGGAACAACATATCGGCTCATCCTAAGCTTAACAACTGGGAACAACGTATCAGATCGATATTAGATAACAACCAGTCGGATATTAGATCAATAGATAACAGTACGGACAGATAACAAATAACAGTAGAAGGCTTTGGGCGCCAAAACGGACAGATAATAGATATCAATCGAAGGATAACCCTCACAGGGGTAGATAGGTCAATTGCCAGATAACAAACAAATTCTGAACAATTAACAGATTTCAATAACATATATGAGCATGGTACAAAAACAGAAAACCCACACAGGAGTTTATTCCAATAACAGATAATTAAAAGGAGTGTCAGGTTAGCAGACCCTCACCTCCATATTCTCAGAACTGCATCCTCAATCTGTAGTCTACTGGTTCATGGGACCTACTCCTTCATCACCTAACCAAAAGAATGAATTCACAATTAAAATCCTTATTCAACCTCAATAACTTCAGTAATTACAATCTTACTACTAACCTTATACAATATCCCAAATCATCAATAATAGGCCAATAAGCTTACAACCCCAATTATTGCCATTAGGTCCTAATTTCATAGAATTAGGGTTTCTTGTCTAATTAACTCAGTAATTCCCAATATTCCATAAAATAATATGAATCCAAATTCACCAAACTTATACTAGCATGAGCATATACAGAGTCTTAGTCCACATCATCTCAATGTACCCAATTATCATTTCTTAAGTTCCAATTTCATCAAATAATAGATTAACCACTTAAAAACTTAATTAATCCCTAATTATCATATAATAATACGAATCCAAGTCCACTAATTACACTATAGTCCATGCATGGGACAAAATATTCCATATCATATCTCAACTCTTCACTCTTGGCATATTACAACATTCAAAAAAACAATGGTACATTGCATGTATATATATATATATATAACATATAATTCCAACTCCTATTCCTTTACCCAAGATTGTACAATCAAGATGCCAGAATCACAAACCAAAACCACCGTCACGATCCTTGCGACGAGCAGAAAAAACTGCCTCCAGACCGCCAACGCGCTGCTGCCGCCACTAGAAATACACAAATTCACCACCACAAGAAGCCTTTCAGCCTCCTGAACCCAACGCCACCGCCAATTTCAAGTTTTGCCACCTCAACAACCCTTAATTTCGCTTTAAAACCCCCAAACATCATTCATGCCACCACCTCGATCTTCCCGTTTTCGCCATCGCCGGTGGCCGAAACTCAAAAATGACTTCACCAAATGCTTCTTGGAGCTGAACCCGTCAAGAATCCACCTTGGTTCGCTGCAAAAAGGTCACCGGAACGGCAAACATCTCAAGCTCCGTCGTACGCCACCTTGGTCTTCAATTTCCAGCGTTTCACCGCTCCAAATGGGAAGTTCTTGGCACCGGCGTGATCACCGTGAGGAGAAGAAGAGGTTGGCTAGCTTAGTTTGGTATTTTCAGGCTCGCCAGAAAAAATCTCAGAGAGAGAAAAGACTTGTGCATGCGGGAGGAAGAATGGAGAGAAAAGAAGAAAAATGGAAGAAAAAAAATGTTGACCAACTATTTAAATCCAATCTTTTAGAAATTATGATTTTACCCTACAACTTAAGTTAGATTTCCAATCAGGTCCTCCAAAGTTTCCTCAAACTTCAATTCAGCCTTTAATTATGCTAGTATATCACTTTGAACCCTTTGACCAGAATTAATAGCCATGCAACCCCCAAAACTTCTCAAGTTAGTCCAATCAAGTTTCTAAAAATTGCAAATCGACCCCAAAACTTTCAAAATCTTTGCAATCAAGTCCTTTTAATATTAATTCTGAGCCCTAAAATCTGATTAACCAAAATCTTGATTTTTATATCCCGATTTACTGAAATACTAAATTTTAAGGGTATTACATAGAAAATATTCAAAAATATTATTTATAGGTGAGGAGAAAAAATGGGCAAAAACTTAATTTTTTATACTTCTTGAAAAATATGATTTATTTAGTTGATACATTAAAATTATATTTAAGTAGTTAATATAATCAATGCGTTATGATAAGATATAAAATTGTATATTTTACAATTATTAATAACTATATATACTTTATCTATTTTTGTGTGATATTTATTTCATGTTACACCATAACTAAATTATGAGTTATGTTTTTCTCCTTTTTTTCCAGAAAAAAAAATAGTATTGCTAGTTAAATGCTTTTAACATATAATTATGTTAGTAATTTCAATAAAATTAAGTTTTTATAACATTTATTAATCAATTACTACTAAGTAACTCTATATTGTAAAACGGCGATAAATTAGAGCTACTAAATAATTTATAGTACTTTTTATAAATGACACCATAAATAAATATGAGTAGCATTTTTAAAAAGAAAAATTAGTGGCACTACTTAAATGCCTTGCAAATATATTTATATTGGTATTTTCAAACAAATGTCACTATTTTTTTGTTACTTATTAATCAAATACCACTAAATATTGTATTACAATGATATTTTTCAATAATTATCACCATATTACTCTTATGTATCATTAAACTATTGAATGTCACTAATTTAGTGCCACTAAATATTTCATGGCATTTTTTTTAGGTGCCACCATAAAAAATATGCGTGACATGTTCTTAAGAAAAATTATTGGCACTAGCTAAATGCCTCAAATTATATTTTTGTTGGCAATTTTATCAAATGCCTCTATTTTATATGTCATGTAATAATTAAATATTACTAAATATTTTATTATAGTGACATTTTTTTATGACTAATACTATTTTATTTTTGTGTGTCATACACGATAAATGCCACTAACTTAGTGTCACTAAATACTTTATGACATTTTTCTTCAAATGACACTCTTACTATATATTAGTGGTATTTTTCTAAAAAAATTTAGTGACACTAACTAAATGCCTTTGAAATACATTTATCTTGTCATTTTTAATCAAATGTCATTATTTTGTTTGTCATTTAATAATTAAATGCCACCAAATATAAAATTATAGTAGCGTTCTTTTATAACTATCAACATAATACCATTTCATGTCATTATATTATAAAATATCAACAAGTTAATGCCACTAAATGTGAATTTTCTTGTAGTGCAAACATATTTTGAGATTTTATATTTCTTTATTTTCTTTTTCTTTTCCCTAATATTCTCTTTTCCAAGTCAAAATCCTTAAACCAAACATAGTGATAGTGAATTTCGTTCATGATTGGTCCGATTTGTCAACTTTAAATCCACTATTTTATTTGGATCATGTTAAATTTGTAATTGGGTCAAAGGATAACTGGATAAAAATCTAACGTGAGAGAGCCTTGTCCAATTAGTTGTGAGCACTATAAACCAAGAATTGTATGGGCCTCAAATTTGTGGGTCTAAGTTGATGGACTTGGAAAATGCAGACAAGTTTGAAGGCCAATCCAATAGTTTGCTTCACAGTTCACACATACTGGTAGGTACTAAGCAGCTACCAAATTAATGCAGAACGTGCCTGTGGCCTGTCTTAAAGCAGGATTTCCTGATAATAATGTTAGTTTCCTAATCACAATTATTTATTTATATCAAATTAATGTATATCACATATTATTAACAATTGATAGAGAATATTGTGCTTTCTCTATACAAACTCTCATTTTAATGAATAGAAAGTTTTCAAAGTCACTTTTTAATTTCTAAACATGTGAAAGTTACTATGGGCTTTATAATATTAGAAATTACTAAGGTTGATGGGGTCTTCTAAAATCTAAATGCCCCTACTCTTAACTCTATGTTATTGCATTCTGACTAATTAATAAAGTCATAGTTTTCTAAGGGGGAGAAAAAATCTTACTCCCTTAAGCCTAATTTTCTCAAATTAAGCTAACATATGCAGGTATTGATCTATATTGTATGTAAATCTTGATGTAAATAAGAATTGTGAATTTAATGTAATAGTAAAGGAATGGTTTTCCTACAAACCTTAATTTAATTTGTGTAATCCCAAGTAGCTATAATACGTACACAAGTGAATTGTTTGTTTTTCTTTTTTGTGGGGTGGGGGGGGGGGGGGGTATTATAAGCATCTTAAATATTTTATTTTAATTGATTTTTTATTTTTTTATTGCATGTTAAATGTATTAAATTTTTTTTTAAATATATTTGATTGCAGATCACATATACTTTGTGAAGTGGAAAATGAATTATATCGATTGAAACAAATATATTTTACAAAGGAATTGTTTCTTCTGATTCTCGTCCTGCCCTTTTCATTATAAATTAGTAGAATTAATTAATTAATCATAAGAGAAGGACCTTATTTGCGCCGTACCCAAGAGTTAGGCCCATGACTGAGTATGATTGATTTAATAAAACAAAAAACAAAATGATGACCACAAAAGCTATATGTCATGTGCATCTTGTGTGATGCAAAATTAGACTATTTAATCTAATATACATATGTAGACAGTTTAAAAGGACATTATTTTTTTTTATTATTTTTTTTTTGAGATTGAGCCAAAAAAATATTATATAATATCACGTACTCACACATGATCTCAATAGTGTAAGTTTTTTAATGTAAAATTATAAAAAGTTGAAAAGACCAAATTGTCCACCAAACCCTACCGATGAAACACAAATTATAGGATTGATAGATAATATCCTGTTGAGTGATCGATTGGCCTAACAAAATTGTTCTCAATCCCTAACAAACTCTTAGTGTACGGACATAGGATTCATATAAATGATGGGTGAGAAATATTAAAATATTTTAAGTTTAGTATTCATGAATCATGGGTGGCGCATAATTCAAATCCTTTAATTTTTTTTGAGTAGCGTCAAAACCAAAAGTATGGGGAAAAGAAATGAGAATACAAAGGGCCTACCAACATGTTCAAATGAAAAAAGGAAAGTATTGGTAGTGGGGTGGGTGTTTGGTAACCTCAAAAGTGGGGATAGAGCACAGTTGTTTTGGAAGAAAAAGGGGCCATAGCCCATCAAATAAAAACCCATGGACAGAACGTTGTTTGTCTCCACAGGAGGACAGATGGGTTTATAACTTTATATGATTAATGATCGTTTTGGGCCAGAAACAGAAATTCAATAGTATTGTGACTATTTTCATCGTATTTTCGTGAAAGCCACTCTTTGTTTTTGGATATGTGGACCCAACTTTGTGTGTCAATGTTTTGATATAGGCATATAGCCAATATTGAATCTAATCCAACCTTGATATTGTTTCAATAATTCAGTTCGGATTAACTATATATAATCAATAATAATATAGTTCACACAACACAAATATCCATCGTTTCACATTTAATTAGTTGTCATATTTATAATTTAAATTTGGATTTGGATCATTTCCGATCAAGAAGATATTCTAACTGGATTTTGATTCAAGGACACTTGAAAATATATATTATTATTGGTTTGATATGTTATCTTATTTGTTATGATAAAATTTTGAAATATATTGTTGATGTATATATTATACTTTTTTGTTTAAATTCTATTTTAAATTTGGATGTCTTCACTCGAATTCGGATTCATATTTTGAATTTCTTAGTTAAATAGAAAGATTAGTTACTAATTTCAACCAAATCTGGCGTGAAAGTCCAAAGCATTGATTTAAATGTCCCCAATTTCATCACTAGGAACAAAAAAGTCAGGTTGTGTGAAGTATTATTTCATTGACTCACGTGATCAAGGCCAGGGTTTTTTGGTTTTAGTTTCTCAAATTATTTTTCTATCCAAAAAACAGAACCAAATATAATGGTTCATTCTTGTGGGCACTGGGCGCTTCCCAAAACACTCATAAAATATCCCTCTTCTAACTTTTTAAAAGAAAATCATCACACACACACTCATATATATTTTTCCATATTACAATTATAAAATTATATATTCCCCACACTAATCAAATAGAAATGTATTGATACACATAAACTGTGTTTTCTCCCTAAAACAAAACTATATCAAGATAATCTCCAACCACATCTTTATAAAACCAAACATACATTATGTTCTTCAACTCCAATTCCCAAAATACGTTCTTCAGAAATATTTTTCTAAGAACAATCAAAACAATACCAAACAAAGCCATTTTGATTTTATTATACCTTCAGCCTTTAATTTGGGGGGAAAAAAAGGGGGGGGGGGGGCAAAAATATTATACTTTGAAAAGAAAATAAAGCAGGATAATAAAAAATATTGATCTTCGTGATATAAAAACACCATTTCGCTTAAGTAAGTATCAGCTTACACAGCATAATATCGCTTCACATAAGTGAACTGATTTTTATTTTTGTTTCCCCTATAAAAGGGGGAGAAATGTAAAAGAAATAAACGTGCAATAGTGTGAGATCAAACCGACGAACGACAGCTCTAAAGGGGCAATATGTGTGCTGGGGACACCCATTTTTCAATATTGAAAGAGAAAAAGAAATAGTGAAAATATAATCTAGAACTTAGATTAGAATTTTTTTTTTTTTTTGTTCTCTGACTGTTCTTTTAAAGAACTTAGAATAGAAAGTTCCCACTGAAAGAATTACGAATTAAGATATATATGCATGCCAGACGTAAAATTGTCTAACAAGTATTGTATCAAAATTTTCGGGCCACATTTGTAGAATCAAGCACATGCCCATGTCAATAGTTGTAGTAGCAATCATATATCGGATATATTCAAATATAACATTATCACATCAGTTCAAATTTCATCTTTCCACTGTCACTAAAACAACATTAACTAGAATAATCCTAAGATATTTTAGTGTAAATGGTGTCGGTATCGGTCCTGTGGTATGAATAAATTATTAGGGAAATATAGGAAAGTCTGCGATGAAATTTTCAAGACAATCAAGTGATCAATCTTATGTTCTGAAAAAAATTAAAGAAAATAAAATAATAGAACCATTAAGAGAATAAAGAAGTTACTAAATTTTTTAAAAAAATGGTATTTGTAGTTAAACCTTGATTTGATTATATTGCTGATTGAAACTTGATGATTTTCATTACAGTATTTCAACCAGTGATATTACAAGTAGTGCAGAAAGAGCAAATTGTAAAAATAAGACAGTAAATAAAGTCATTTTGTAAAAGAGGACCGTAATTAAGATCATGGCAAAATTAGACAATAACTATTAAAAAAAATCAAAAACAAGGGACAAGGCTTGACGGAAAACACAATCAGCTCACCAAATAGTACAGTTAGCACCGGAATATGCTTGCGTGGCCCTTGGCTGGCACAACTTCATGCCTTGTCATGTGCCACGTGTATTGTGATAAAGAAAAAATTGTAAAAAGAGGACAATAAGTAAGACCATTTTGCAAAAGAGAACCAGAATTAAGAAGTAGAAAAAAAAAAAAAAAAAAAAACAAACAAACAAACTGAAGGAGTGGCAAAAAGGTAACACATAAAACTAAAATAAGGAGCAATATCATCAATTTTCACCTAATGCAAACTTATCAATTTACCTAATTTTGCATCATTAGTCATTTTTGGATCAATCGATTGAACTTTGTAACATTTCCAGCCTCGTAAATTTTCTTCAAATTTGTATCAATAGTCATTTCGGATGTCATTAATTTTTGCCCTACTTTTTGCTGTTCAATATTTTAGTGTTATGTGGTTATCTTTTCTGTTGCTCTTTAATGTTCTGATTCTTCAAATTGGTTATCTTTTTTACTACTCCTTAATTTCGATCATCTTTCACAAAATTGTATTACTTATGGTCCTATTTTACAATTTTTTCTTTATCAAAGTACACGTGACATATGACGATTGCTAGTAATTAATAAAATTGCTCGACTGCTAATTATTAATTGAAATTATCTCTTTGCATTGTTTAGGCTCTTGTAACTCAGCGAACCTAGTAAGTTTCTATGCATGAGTGTGTATAAATAAACAAAATTCCAATTTGTCAGAGAGTAACTGACAAATAAAACTTGCATAAGTTTCCAGCATATATATTGCCTGCACAAGAACATTAACTGGCTATTTTTGTATATTATATATATATATTTTCAAATATAATATGACTAGATTTTGAAACCAAGGCACATTAGAAAAGTGTTCAAATAATACTAGATTATAGCCCACATGCACACAAATACATGATTAATTAGTTGAAGTGTTAATTCATCTCTGTGATATGGTCTTAACTATTCAGACATTAATTTCAATTTCCAATCAATAGCTAATGTGGATCTAGTCAACATCCACTTGTATAAATTTGTTGCAGAACCAGTTTTCGCCACCCTTTATATAGTAGCTAATTTTAAATTAAAATTAGTTATATATCATAAATTAAATCAAGAAACATGTAATAATAATAATAATAATAATAATAATAATTAGCGCGTTGATGTTTTTCGTGTCCATGTCAATCTGAGTTTTAACACATTTTCGGAACTTAATTGACTTGACATCATAAAGTTTGAGTTTCGTTTTCTGTCAAATTGATTGGAATTAAGTATGATAAAGAGTATCTTAAAAAACAAATTTAACAACTAATCTTTAATATCTTTTAATATGTTATATACATAAAGAAATAAGAAAAACTCTTGATTGACTTTAAGATAATTTTTATATTAATATATTTCAGAATTTTTACTTGCATCAATCCCGAGTCCAACCCACGAATAAAGATCAATTCACGTTTTAATTGAGATGACGTGGACATTTCAAATTCGATTCGTCAGTAATATATAATTAATTTGCCAGCCACACAACTCATTGCTATAAATAATATTATTTTCAGAATTATGAGTATAATTTCTATAAAATAATCTAAACTATCCAAAATTTAATATCTCAAGTTTAGTGTATTAAAAAGTTTTTATTGGGCCAATTTAAGTCACCTAGTTGTCTGTTTATATAAACTAGCTGGTCGATGCACACTCGATACATGTACATTTAATAACATATAAAGGTAATCAAATAATATAAATAAAAGTAAGAAGTTAAAAAAATAGAAGAAATTGCAAAGAAGTAGAAATATATATAACTTGCAGTAAGAAGTTGAAAAGATTAAAAAAAGAAAAAATTACAAAGAAATATATGTATAACATTCAATTGTAGGATTATTAAGTGATAGGAGTGAGATGATAGTTACTTTATGTAGTAATGAGAATTACAAAATTACAAAATAAAGTGAGGGTATTTTAGGAAACACACTTGGAAACATATTAAAAGGGGATATGCTCAACATATCTTACACACACATGCACACAAAGGATTTACTAGAATTCAAATTATAAATCTCATATATATAAATATAAGAATAATGTTATTGAATTAATTAACTATTTAATTGACAATGACATATATGTTTGTTGTGTATTCAGATCATCAATTGGAGGTGAATTGACTTGAACCTCATCCAATCGACGGAAGAACCTAACTAGAGGAATATTCTTACCCAAAGCGCGGCTGTTTGTTTTTCAATTGTACCACCTTTTCAAATAAATAATGAAATTTAATTAATTTAAAAAAAAAAACCCAAAAAAAACAGAAACACTCAGAAAACCATTTTTACTTTCGTGCTTGTTTGAAAACAAAAGAAAAAGTTGATTGGTGCATTTTGGACTACTTGAATATCCCAACATCAAAGGCAGTATCAACTTTATGATGTTTTTAAAGACATCCAAGTCAATATTCACAAGATACCACCTGGAAAATTCAAGAACAAATGCAGGAAAAAAAAATAAAAAAAAAAATATATTTATTCCATATGGGCGGTTTGATAGTACTGTAGATAGTTGGGTAGTCGGGGTGCGGTTGGTGAGAAACAAAATGTGGAATCTTTGATAATTTCCTCTAAGCTCCAATCATTCTTGTCTCAAGTCCCCATCAACTTTAACTTCAGGTAGAAAGACAGCATCCACGCATAATAATTAATCAATGGTTTTGATTTCCCAAATATATCTCTGCTTTCGTT
This sequence comes from Jacaranda mimosifolia, assembly GCA_018894105.1. Classification (NCBI taxonomy): domain Eukaryota; kingdom Viridiplantae; phylum Streptophyta; class Magnoliopsida; order Lamiales; family Bignoniaceae; genus Jacaranda; species Jacaranda mimosifolia. The sequence goes on from CM032124.1 coordinate 15,051,736, forward strand.
TTTTGTCATCTTTCTTCTGGATAAACAACCCAACCTCTAATTCATTTTCATCTTTTTTTCTAGGCTTTCCAATATAAAATCATGAAATAAAAGATGCACCTAATCCTGCTCGTCCCACTATCTAATAATAATATTAATAATATTAATAATAATAATAATAATAATATTATTATTATTATTAGATAGTGGGACGAGTAGGATTAGGTGCATCTTTTATTATTATTGTTAATGTTGTTGTTGTTGTTATAAATTATTGTGATAAAAAACGAAACAAGTCTGTACCTTTTTTTAGGGTGTTAATTACGTGATTTTCCCTAATTAAATAATTAAAATTATCAATTTTTTTCTTCCAGCTTTTACAATTAAGGAATTCTCTCTTCTAAATTTACCATTTTTGTAAAATGTTTCTTTATTAGAATTTAAAATAGAAAATAATGATATCAGCAAAAGTTTTAGTCAACTTTTGTTTTGCACTTATTTAATTTGCTAACTAAAATACTTTTGTGAGATTTTAAAGCTTGAGAGAGGTGTAAACGTAATAATCAGAGATACATAAAAGAGGAAATATACCCAAAAAAAAAAAAAAAAAAATTGCTTCAAAAATATGAACATCTGATGAAAAAATAATCACTTTAGGCAAAATAAAAGTGTTATATAATAGACTAAGAGGGTGTTTGGGTGAGCTTATAAGCTCTTTAAAATATCTTATAAGATGTTTAAAAGCTTATAAGTTGATAAAAAGTGTTTGGTAATTTTTTTAAAAAAAGAACATATAAGATCTTAAAATAAGATGTTAGGAGCTTATAAGCTCTTTTTAAAAAAATAAGGAGACCCTAACTTATTTTTAAGATCTTAACAAGCTCCTTCATTTTTAATCATTTTAATTACAAAATTGTCATTATTAACATCTTCTAAGCTTCAAGATCTTATTTTATCCAAACACTTCAACAACTTATTTTAAAAATAAGATTTAACATCTTATAAGCTCCAAAAACATCTTATAAGATGTAAGAGCTTATAAGACATTTTAAATAAATTTAGCCAAACACCCTCTAATTACTATCATTCTTGTATTAATTTGTCAAAGAAAAATAACTTTTTTGGATACCTTTTTCTATTGTCGCAATATTAAGAAGAGAGATGCTTAAAAGAATAATTAGATTTAATTTTAATATAAAAATTAAAGCGTCCTCTATATATATATTTTTTTATTTCTTTACCTCTCATTTCTTTTTCTTTTTTATTTTCTTCTTAATTTTTTTCAATCATGCATGATTTTGTTCTGGAGGTATCAATAGAAAAAAATTCTAGAAGGAGGAAGTGTCCAACAGGCAAAAAGGGATGATATGATGGATAGAGATGAGAAAGAGCGAGAGTAGGGGAAGGGGAAGAGGAAGGAAGGGGGCGGCCGGAGGAAATGTTAGAAAGTATAGAAGGAAAAAAGGAGTGAAAATTAGAAAGGAAAATATATATATATAGCAAAGCAAAGGGTGAAAGAAGAGAATGCAGGTAAAAATAGCGGGAAGTGAGATTAATTTACTGAATTACATGTCATGTGTATTTTATTTGGAATTAATTATTTTTACAAAGAAATATTAATAAACATGATATATATTCATGAAAGAAAATAAGAGATGAAATATAGCATGGAATAAAGGCTCCAAACTAAGTGACAATGACGAATGGATAAGAGAGAGGGAGAAAGAAGTGGGAGTAAGAGATGGAAATATATGGGGGGGGGGGGGATTATTCGTTGTGGACGGAGAAAAAGAATAGGTAATTCAGAGTTCAATAAAATTTGGCTTGTAAAATTGTGTGAAAGCATAAAAAAATTGAGAAATTTATTTTTCTAAGAGTTCAATTTTATAATCCAAACGCTCTTTGTGCAATTATTGGCAAAAAAACAATATTTATATTTAAGATATTTTGAAAATTTTAAGATGGAAATTTAATAGTGAATAATTAATTTACAAAAACATCATTTCAACGGCATAAACATTACATATATATTCTTTCACAATAGATAAAATATCAATTACCAAACACTGATGTTAGATGGTCATTTAATAAATTAATTATTATTTAATTATTTTTAAGGTAAAACTATAAATTTTATAAAAATGTATTCTTTATTCAAGTGTGCAGCTTCAAATTGGATGAAATTTATTGAAAAAAATTTCAATATGGGTTAGTACGTAGCTATTGTTGATAATTAATATTCTGATTTATTAAATGATGATTGATAACTTGTTAATATTGATTATGCAATCTATTGATGCATTTGATTATTTTATTTATAAAGTTACTATGTGGCATCAGTCTCCCCTACTATGTGGGAGTCTCATGTTCGAGCCTGAATGGGCTCCTTTGTACATCTTGTATGCATAATTAATCTCCCCTACTATGTGAGAGATATCGTGTTTGAACCTGAATGAGCTACTTTGTACATATTATGTGTATTGTGCGTAGTTTATACTTTGATTTATTTGATTTGCAAATAGAAAAATATTAATTTGTTGAAAGGATAGAAAAATTTGTCATTTGTAAAACTCTTGTTAAAAAAATAAAATTATAAAGTTACTATCAATCAATGTAACAGCAGATTAGAGTCGTTCACTAAAGATGAGTCTCTTTGATAGTATCAAATTAAAGGAATTCATAGCAATGATTTGTTCTGCAACTTACAATCTGCAATTCAAAAGATTGACAGGGCCCAAAAAAAAAAAAAAAAAAAGAAAAAGAAAAAAAAGAAGAAGAAGAAAAAGAAAGAAAGAAAATCCTCACGTGACCACACTAAATATGTTACGTTTGTACAAAAAAAGTACAATTCAAACGGTCTATTACATGCAGTGAATTTATGTTTTAAAGTGCCAATGATGGAAGAATGATACAAAAATAGTAGGTTTGATGAAGGGTTGTCAATTTTTTGTACTGACTTTTGGGTGAAATTTCCAGGTTTTACTCAACCTGTTGGCCCTCCTCATATTCCGGGCTCATTCTTTGCCTTGTAAAATAATAGCCTGCATCCATATATTGTCCTAACACAATCCGTTGCATTGTTTTGTCATCCATCACCATGGTTTCAACTTCTATGGCTATTATGGAGTATGGATCAAAATGGGATAGTTATGTTCATTCCAAAATTCAGAGTTATGAAAACTTTTAATGTACATAAAAAGGAAATAAATTGATGCATAAGATTGATTTAATGTGGCAGAAAATCGAATAGTGTAAACAATATCGATAATGACTCATTTTATTCAAAAATAATAATATTTATATTTATTTTTTTAATATATTATTGCATGATATTATTTTACAAATTTCTAAATTTGCTTCCTTTAATGTAAGTAGAAGTCAATATTTTCAGACGATTTAAGTCAAATATGATCATTTTGTTTGTCATATGATGACCTTAACCAACTCTAGAATCTATTGATGACTTACAATTAGAAGTCTCATATGGTTAGAAGATCACAATGGATGAGTGGCAATCAAACAGTTTTCCATCTTAAATCACTAATTTATAACAGCCTGGAATCACATAAGAAAAATATGCTTGAAACATGTCTTATTCAAAAGTGTATTGGATTTTGAGCACCACTTATTATAAGAGGTAACTCCAAAATATACACTGATAGATTAACATTACAGTACTACGAAGTCCGCTCCAAGGGAAGTTGACCCAACCACTCTTTATAACTCCTCTCAAATCAGTACTATCTGATTTTTGACAACTATATATGTCCGTGTGCCCATTATATCTTTCCCATTGGAGGGTATTATTTTCCAATCCTTCACTCATGGGCCATTTGAATATATAATAATTTAGCAAATATATACTTGCAAATTAGTAAAGCACCACTTGTCCACTATTGTAAGTGAGAATTACTTTATTGGGTTTTCTTTTATATATATATATATATATATATATATTTTTTTTTTTTCTTTTTCTCGTGGGTACCATGTGACCTATGCTTTTACTCAAGGTAACTTTACTTTCGTATGGATAGTTATTTGGACAGCATCATTGGAATCATATATATTTCCTTAAATTAGACAAATAGGCGTGAAAAACCAGGTAAATGAGGAAGTTAGCAGTAGCAGATAATTAGACAAAGGTCATGTTCTTACTCACCTTTATACATCATTAAGGACCCACAAATTGTGGAATTAATTAGATGCCATCTTAGACCTAAATCATCAATCACTTTTAGCCACTGCTAAAGCAATGCTTTCCCATCAAATTAATTAGATAGTTGGCCTAATTGACACACAAATAGCCAATCTTTTCACCTTTCAAGGCAGTTGGAAGATCATTTCCAACGACCCAGCTAGCTTCTAGTCAATTCTCTATTCCTTAATTGCTTCTTCTCAATATCAAAAATATGTTGATAATCAATGCTCATTACCCATCTCATTCTCATACATATATATAATATAAACAACTAGATCGATGTCTTTACAGGAATAAACTTGCTAATAAAGGAAGGCATCATAATTGCATTTAAACGTCATCTAATGGATGCTCTCACGTGAAAAAATGAAAGAAAGTCGGAAACACGTGCCCAAAATTATTGTATGAATTGGATATGAATATATGTACAAAATGATATGGATCATGCCAAGCAAACAATGAGATCTATGTTGTGTTGACGAGGTGTGATCCATACCATTAATATTTTTATATCGATGTAGATTAGAATAAATTAATTAGAGTTTTGATCAATCTCGAATCAGAAGAGATGTATCACTAGATCTGGTGGGAATGACCTCAATCTTGATTTGATTGATGAGATGGGAACTATCATTCAAATAAATACATGTGTACTTATTGGGGGTGCCCCTCAACTAAAAATTCACTTATATTTAAATTGAAAATTTATTTAGAAAATAAAACAAGCTATAAGAGTCCGCTTCAAAATTTGGTAAACATGGTAACATCATATCTCATAACCATAGAAAGAAAATTATTTATAGTGAAATAAACATGTATAAGATACTGTCATAAACCACTACATAACTTTATCTTGACAGATTGGATCCACAATTAGTAATCGTGTCAATCACTTTTGGATTGGATGCCACCCAATAAAAAGTCATTGATAGTTTACCATTAGGTGTATCCTTAGGTGACGAGATATGTCAAAAGTTTTTGAATATTTTCCATTTTGCCTTTTATCACATGTCCTATCCATTTAAGAATTTTCTAATAATACTGTATATTAGTTGTGTCTATAATTGAAAAAAAATAAAAATGAAAATGCCACTCTGTAGGTGGCCTTTTCTGAGTGGACTGGTAGCTTGAAATTCCAATGAGCAAAACGTCTGATAAATTTATATTAATTATATCAGAGGGTATATAGGTAAAGTAACAATTAAATATGGCAACAACTTTTACTTTTCAAAGTGGGAAGAACAGAAAACTTAGCAATATAAATACAGCCTCTTGCTAGGGTTAGGTTAAGGTGCTCTCACTTCAATGTTTTGGCCTTTAGCTTTATGTTCAAGCCTTTCCTCGATTCCACCCTTGACAAGAATTGTTCTTGAATCATTTCATCGGATATCAGGAAACTAAGGTTAGTAGAATTTTTCCATTTATATATAGATATAAAAATAATAACTTTCTGTTGGAAAGATAGGCAGGAATTAGGGTTATAACTAGGTGGGAAGAATTCACAAGGATGAAGAAAAGGCAAGTAGTGATCAGAAAAGAAGGAACTTCTCAGGTCCGAGCGGTACGGTATGTCGAATGTCAGAAGAACCATGCAGCCAATATTGGAGGATACGCGGTGGACGGTTGCCGGGAGTTCATGGCCGGCGGCGCAGAAGGGTCTGCGGCGGCTCTCGTCTGCGCTGCCTGTGGCTGCCACCGGAATTTCCACCGGAGGGAGGTGGAGAGCGAGGTGGTCTGTGACAATTCCTGAAGTCTTCATCGTCGATCGCTACTGTTTCACAAATTCAGAATTTGATTGAGCATAAAGGTCTGTTTGTTTGATAGATATATCTATATATGTTTGCAATTTGTTGTATAAATGATTATAAATTTACTCAAAAGAATTGGATGGTCTTGTCAAAAGGTGAAGTGAGACAGATCAAAAATTTAAGTTAGAGCGATTTGAAATGTCATTTTTAAGTAATCTTCACAGCCTTTTTGGCTCTCTTTCCTCCCATTTTGAATATATATTAATTAGTCCAGGCCGCAAATTAGGAAGAGCTTCATCTTACAGTTACATATATATTTGTTTGAAGAAGCTGGAGACTAAGGTCGAATTAAGTAAGTTTTTGATGCGATGTTTACATGAAAGTTCTTAACTTCTCTGTTATGGATTTGCGATCTTCGTATCAAATTCTTGGACTTAATATATGCAGTTTTCCTAGTACAGAATATAAGTTATAAACTGCAAGATGTTCTGTCTTATTATTTCTCTGGTATTTGGACATGTTCTCTTGAGCCCGACTCCAGAACTTATAATTAAGCAGTCAATTCTTTCTTAACCTTTTTGTCATATGATCATTTGTTATATAGTCCTCCTCTTTGAACCAAAAGTTTATGAAGTTCATTCTTGAAATCAGAAGTAAAAAATATACAAAAAAAAAAAAAAAAAATGTCAGAGCTGTTCACACCTCCTCTTCTCCACATTTTGGCTTGATTGCCCGGAAAAGAAAAGAGCAAATAGAAATCTATTTTGGATATCTTTCTGGGAAAATAATTGCGTCAGACAATAAACGAAAGCAGCAGCAGCAGCAGAGCAGCCGGTTAAGAATCCAACATAAACTTTTCCAAGCTTATCTTGATGATGAATTTGCAAATACAGGTGTAATTGTCCCTTTACCAAGCTGTTCAGATATGCTGCAGCAATTGAATCCAGTTAAGCCGGAGAATATAATAGGCTGAGAAGTTTTGGAGCTTTTTGGGGCTCTGAGGAAACCAAAAGACAGGATGTGCAAGAATTCCAACTGTTCAACCAATATTTTCTTAGCAAAAACAAATAGGAAGACAACATTTTATAATTTGAATTATATATAATAAGGTTCATCATTGTTTTACCAGCAGTAGTCTAATTCTTCTTTATTTCTAATGAGCATTCAGGCCCACATATCTAGTCATGTTTTCTGGCCATAATGCAGGCTTCAAACTTGTTTAATCACATAAAGTTAAATAAAGTTGAAGCTACCACTAGTATTTAAGTCCTAGCTAGTACTGCATCATCCTCTTCTCCTTTGAATATATATGAGTAGTGGGACTCAAAGTAGATTTTTAAAAATCCAAAAGGTTCATCACAGTTTAGACTGTAAAAAAGAGAACAAAAAACATCAGTTTGAGGAGACTATATATACAAGTTGTTCCCTTAATTTCATTGGAGCTTTTCATATTTTTTGCACAATATGTAAGTGGACTACTCCAATTGATCTTGTCCTAGCTTAGAGAGAATCTACTGTCTTCATTTGTGTCTTGGAAACCCCTTTGGGTTGTTTTCATTCTTCAAGCACAGCAATTAATTGACTTGTTACTTAATAAGTTCTTCAAATTAATTGTAGAAAATGGAATGGAGATGAAAAGTAATGTTTTTCTCTATTTTAATTATTGTTTCCCTTATATATATATATATCGTATTAGTTATCATATCACTGGATTAAATATTTTGAGAGAAGTTTAATTTTGTTTCAAAAAATATTTTTAATGATAATGTGTTCATGATCGATGAAAATCACCATATATTTGACTTATGTCGAAAATAAATAAATTTATTTCTAAAATTCAGAACTATAGTCTCACCTGAAAATTTAAATAAATGAAAAAGAAAAAATATTTAAAAAATTTAGTGTTTGTTACATACAATGTAATTTACGTTGGGCAGTATAAAGAAATACAAATCCTAATGAATTGCGCACGGTACAAAAAACAAAAATGATAATAACATTTGTAATTAATAGAAAATCAATTATGTGAAAGTTAATAATATATTTATTTAGTTGGTTTTCTTTTATATTGTATATAATAACTTAACAATATTAATGGAAAAAATAGTATTTTGAATTGTTATTATTGATTGTTAGTGACACTTATACTATACAATCACATAATAACAAAAACTATCATATGATTTATGATGGATTTTTGTTGATATTATATATTTGTGCTAATTGTTGTGATGTTAATTTAAATACAACTTTTGACATTATAAAATTTTTTAAAATTATTATTATAACGAAAAAACTTATCACTTAATACACACACACACACACACACACTACTAAAAACTAAGCATCTGCTTCGTAGCTATTAGCTACAAATTGTAGCCACGAATTTCACAGCAACTGTAATTTGTTTTAATTATAATCAATAAAAATTATGAATAATCAATGCATAGCATTATACGTTCGAAGCATAACAGATTACTTATGTGTTATCTGTAAAAAAATTTAATAGATTTATAAACAAGAATGATCATCAACTACGGATTAATCGTAATGAATGTTAACTATAAGAGCATCAATTTCGAATTTGGTTAGGAAATTTTTGTAGCTAAGGCTACGAATTTACTGTAGTTGATGCCCCAATTTTTTGTAGTGATACAACTATAACTTTTATATAATCACTTATTATATTTCCAATGAAAAAAAAAAACGTCACTTAATTAATACGTAAAACAATAATAAGTATTGTACTATCAGTTATTATGATTTAATTATTTTTGTTTTGTCTTATATTGACGACTTTGAGTGAAGGATTGCATTAATTTGATTGATTTTCATGTTCGCAACTATGAATTGCATTACATCTGCACCATGCTCGAAGTTTAGTTGCAAGAAGCTTAGTAACGAATCTGTAGACAAGGGAGTCATGTGGACAACTCCTTCAAAACAAGCAACAAAAAACTTGAATGATTACCAAAATGAATAGTCAAATGAACAACACGCTCAAATGTTTCATGTTTGCCTCAAGTTTGAGTAATTTGCTTCCAATATCTAACAAAATTATTGTTGATTATTTTATATATACACTAAAACCAAAAGTTTAGAACTATTAACTCTTTATGAGAGCTAGCTAGCTTTCCCTTTTTTATATATGCATAATGCAATATTTAACACAATAAATTATGGGCTTTAGGAGCAGATTAATTAATTGGGGCACTTATGCTTTGGCCCACGAAAAGTTTAGGAAGATAATTTATCTTAAACGGTCTTGGAAAGTTTGCTCTAATTTTTGGAGACATATTTTGTATTTTATCGAGGGACAACCCATATGGTTTAATTGTGAAATGAAGCAAAAAACAACCAACCTACTTATACATTAAAAAAGAAGCCCATGCACGGCTTTTCTAAGTTTTTAAACCCAAAAACTCTATATATGACATTACAAGAAAACTACATACTACTAATAATATATTGAGAATCTGGAAAATAAATATCATTATATATTCAGATATTTTTTTTTTTTATAAATTTAATGGTGATATAAATTTGTGTTTTACTATTAAGAATGTACGTTTTTGGAGCATATTTATTTAGTGCACTTGTAGTTAAGCCTAAAAATCAGTTAAAGGGGTTTTTTATTTTGCCCTTCTAAAATTTAATTTTAAAGACAAATTTAAAGCCTCCAAAGTTGTATAGCGGCAATTCAAGAAAAGAAAATCTCCATTTCAATTTTTTACAACTATAGATGTGAATTGTTATTTCTTTTTTTTTTTCAAGTACCTCCATGTATTAGAAGCTTTTGTATAACTTATACGGGTAAAAAAAAAAAAAAATTGCCATCAAAGACCACCTTTATAATAGTGCCAAATTGATATTATTAACCATTAGTAATTATATATGTATAATTTTAAAATTATTAATAATTATAACACATATATTATGACATACTTTTTATACAGTAGCCAAATTCGACTCCAAATTCAATTGGATTAATCACTAGTCCATCACTATTCAGGTGATCGTTGCTTTAACAACCAAATTAAGGCCCATACTATTCATTTTGAACATCATATATATATGTATATATATAGGCCTCGTTTGATATGGAATTTGAATAATAGTGACTATTGTAATAGTGGATGATTGTGTGAGATTGAATTATTTATTATTCTGTTTGATAGGAGAGATTGACATATACATTAGCCACTATTATAATTTTTAATAATTTCATGTAATGTGTTTGACACTCACTACTAATATTATTTTTTCAAATTTGTCCCTATTAATGTAATGTAATAAAAAAATCACATAAAGAATTCTTTTAAAAAATTATATCATATAAAATAATTCTAATATAATATACATAAAAATTAAAAAATTTAAAAATTGAGAATATGAATTAAAATTATATAATTAATAATTCTATATTTGGGATGACTTTAAAACTAAATATTATTCAACACATAAAAAATTCTTTTAAAGAACTATATCATATAAAATAATTCAAATATTATATACATAAAAACTAAAAAATTTGAAAATTAAGAATATAAATTAAAAATATATAATTAATAATTTTATATGAAAGTACATAAATTTTTAACTATTAAAAGAATATTAAAGGAATATTTATAGATAAATTTATGTGTGTGTGTGAATATTTTTAAAAATTTTACTAATTAGTCACTAAATTTAATTAGTTGGCATGTTTCAATAAGTAAAAGAATTATGTTAAATAATTATTCCAATGTTAAGTGATTATTCTAAATAATTAAATCTAAATACTAAAAATTTAAAATTTGATCAAAATTATAAAATTATGATAAGATGATTCACTTCCTACCTAAAACACTTTTAACTTATGTGTGTGTAACTGAATTTAAGAAACATATTAAAAGGTTGCCAAATGTAATTAATTTACGAAGTTTACTAATTTAGAAAATTACTAATTAAATGCACAATTAATATTAAACAATCAATAAAATTATTTCAAATAACTAAAAAACTTCCAAATCTGAATATATAAAAAAAGGTCAAAATTTAATAATAATAATAATAACAACAACAACAACAACAACAACAACAACCTTCTTTTTATATACAATAATATAGATAATAGCATAAATTTGATGGTAGAAGGAAAAGCATGTAAAACGCCCAACATCAGAGGAGGACCTAACGGACATTTCGTACATTGACAAATTGCAATATCTGCCCATGATTGTTGAATCGTGGACTATGCCCTGCTACTGGACTACACGCAGTAGCGTGAACAGTATTGGGCCTTAGATTCAATCGTGGGCAGCCTGCATATTGTGTACTGTTTATCAAACATTGGATTACATGCGACTACCAGACCTAATGTGGCCTAATCCATGATATCAAACAAGGCCATAGAGTATAGTACATTGTCAAATGTTGAGCAACTGTCGCTAATGATGTCTGGACTCTGGATCCACTCAAAAATACTATGAAATAGGGAAAATCAAATTTTATATTTTGTAATTGTGGCCACTCTCAAATTTTATTTTTGTAATTTCTTAAATTTTAAATTTAGTCTTAAATATTTTATAAAATCATCATATTTAATTTATTTTTGCTTGAAATTCATAATTTAGTCAAAGACACCTCAGAATGATGATCCGATATGCCAGGATAATGATGTGGCCGTAATTTCTAGCATGCCACAACATCAATTCCATCAAATTATGTATTTCTGATAAAATTAAGTTAAATATGATAATTTTATAAAACATATTATTGAAACCCAAGAGATCTATTATGAAAACTATAAAATAACAATAAAGTAATTCAATGAAAACTGACAACAAAATTTAACGTGGTTTAGTGATGTTCCTAATCCACCTGACAAAGAAAAGAATTTTATTGATTTCAAATCAAAGTAATAAGTACAACTTGAGTACCACAAAACTCATGAGAACACCTAATACACTTGTTCTAAATTCCATCGTGAGAAAACTATCTCAAAAGCAGTTGGAAGCACTTGTGTGTGGTCTGTCTCAATGGATTACTTAATTGTCCCCGAAAACATATATATACTTGTGAAAATAGAGTCCTAGGTGAAAAAAGACTTGTGTCGCGCATCAGGGCTCGCAAAACTACTTTTTGTGCCCAGATTGGTCCCGCCAGGCAGAAATCGCCGCGCTAAGGCACGTGAATGTTGCACCATGGTAGAGCGTTGTTGTGCGCTGCACGCCCAGGTGTGCGCGTTGCACCCGTTTTTCCTTGATACCGTGACCTAGTACGCGCCTTGTTGTGCCTCGATGTGTAGCATCCTACTGATAGGGGCCAAGGTGTGCTCCCGCACCTGTTTTGACCGCTTTGCTCTGTTTCGCTTTATTTCTTCGGTGTCTCATCAATTTAGCCCAAATTCAAAGGCAAAATCAACAATTCTCCACCTTGACTTGAAATTCATCATCTTTCTTCTTTGTCCTTGCCCCCAAAAGTGCTTATCATCTGAGTCTACAAATATTAATCAAATTCAAGCAATGGTCGAATTTCAAGGCAAAATCAATAATTATCCACCTTGACTTGAAATTCATCATCTTTCTTCTTTGTCCTTGCCCCCAAAAGTGCTTATCATCTGAGTCTACAAATATTAATCAAATTCAAGCAATGGTAGAATTTGATTTTTGGAACAACCTTAGTCAACATGTCTGCTGGATTATCCTTAGTCCCTACATTGTCTACTAAAATTACACCTTGAGGCACCATATCTCGGACAAAGTGATATCTTACATCAATGTATTTTGTTCTCTCATGAAAAACTTGATTATTTGACAAGTGTATAGCACTCTGACTATCACAAAATATGGTAGTAATCTCAGAATCCATACCCATATCCTCAATCAACCACCCTTTAGCTAAATGCCTTCCTTCATGCCTTCAACCAAAGCCATGTACTTAGCTTCTGTTGTGGACAATACAAGTGATGATTGCAAAGTCGCCTTTCAACTTAGCATACAACTAGAAACACAAAACACATACCCAGTCATGGACTTCTATTGTCCAAATCTCCGACATAATCCGTATCCACATAGCCAATAATTCTATTCGTAGAATTCAATTCACTATACTTCAAGCATCTATCTGTAGATCCCACAACCTGCCAATGCATCTTTTCTGGCTTGTACATGTACCTGTTCACAACACTGACTGCATGTGAAATATCTGGCCCAGTGCACACCATGGCGTACATCAAGCTACCCACTATATTAACATATGGAACATTAGACATGTGCTCTTCAGTACTCAATGATAGATCTGATGAGAGCCTAAAATGACCTACAAGTGGCGTACTAACTGGCTTGGACCTATCCATCCTAAATCGCTCAAGTATTTTCTCAATGTAATGTTGTTGAGACAAGTACAATAATCTTGCTTGTCTGTCCCGAATGATATCCATGCCCAATATCTTCTTTGCAACGATCAAATCCTTCATGTCAAATTCTTCACTTAACTGAACTTTTAAATTATTGATCTTAGATATATTTCTAGAGGCAATTAGCATATCATCAACATAAAACAACAAATATACGAGAAGGCTATCACTATATTTTTTATGATATACACAGTAATTGTGAATGCTTTTAGTATATCCTATCTTGGTAATAAAAGCATCAAACATTTTATACCATTGCCTAGGAGATTGCTTCAAGCCATATAAAGACCTCTTCAAGAGATGCTTGATTTTCTTTTCTGAAAACAACGAATCTCTTTGGTTAGCCCATGTGGTTTATTTCTCCAACTCACCATACAGAAATGTTGTTTTCATATCCATCTGCTCAAGCTCCATATCAAACAGAGCCACCATGGTAAGTAAAACACGAATGGAACTGTGTTTTACAACTAGGGAGAACACCTCATGAAAATCAACTCCCTCTCTCTAAGTAAAACCCTTAGCAACCAATCGTGCCTTGTATCTAGCATCTTCAACCTCGAGAATCCCTTCCTTTTTTTTTGTAAATCCATTTACAACCTACAATCTTCTGCCCTTTAGGTACATTAACTAGCTCCTATGTGCTATTCTTGTGTAGAAACTCCATCTCTTCACTCATAATTGCTGCCCATTTATTAGAATTTGGTTGGAAAATGGCCTCTTTGTATGTAACTGGATCATCACCTACAAACTCCTCGGCCAAACTCAAAGTATAAGCAACCAGATGTGAATATATAAACTATTGTGTTTGTTTGATCTGCCTTCTCTTTCTATCGCGCACTAAATGATAGTTCTATAGTGAATTATTTTCCTACTGTTGATTAGGTGATAATGAATTTTCATCAGTTTTATCTATCACATTCTATTTCCCCTTTGAAAGCTGTGGAGTATCAATTTCAATCTCCACATACTCCTTAATGTCTTGTTGACCACTTTCAGGCTACTCCATCTTCTTTATCGTAGCAGACTCATCAAATGTCACGTTTCTGCTGATAATCATCTTGAAGCCCTTATCATCATTACACCACAAATGATAACCCTTGACTCCATTTGCATAGCCTAGAAATATACACTTCTTATCCCTTGGCTCAAGCTTTCCATCCCGAATATGAGCATTGGCTGGACACCCAAATACTTTTAAGTTTGAGTAATCAGTAGGAGACCCGGACCAAACTTCCATTAGTGTCTTGTAGTCCAAAGCAGTCGATTGTGACCTATTCACTAAATAACAAGTAGTGTTAATCACTTCTGCCCAAAAATCCTTGGATAATTCGGCGTTAAAGAGCATTCATCTAACTCTTTCCATGATGTCCTATTCATCCGTTCTGTAGCTCCATTCTGTTGTAGTGTATGTACAACTTTGCAATGCCTCACAATTCCTTATTACAGAATTCCTAAAATTTCTTATTACAGAACTCCAATCTACTGTTAGCCTCAAGTGCTTTATCTCATTTCCTATCTACTTATCAATTAAAGTTTTCCATTGCTTCAAGTTGACAAACACCTTATCCTTACGCTTTAGCATGTACACTTATACTCTCCATGAGAAGTCATTAATAAATGTCAGCATGTACCTGACACCTCTCTTTGAAGGAACCTAAGAAAGCCCCTAAAGATTTGAGTGAATGTAATCCAAGATGCCCTTGGTCCTGTGAACTGCGGTGCTGAACTTTATCCTATGTTGCTTGCCAAGCACACACTGCTAGCAGAAATCCAGCTAACCAATCTTTTCTCCAGAAAGCAAACCACATTTGCTCAGTTCTGACATCCCACTCGCTCATATGCCCAAGCCACATATGCCACAATCTCGTAGTATCATTCACTGATGAAGAAACCGCTGCAGTACCAGAAATTGTGCTGCCCTACAATATGTAAAGGCCATTCCACTTGTCTCCCTTCATGATAAGTAATACACTTTTGAAAATCTGCAGAACTCCATCTCGAGCTCTATACTCACAACCATTCTTGTCCAGAGTACCCAATGATATTAGATTTTTCTTCAGATCTGGGACATGACGCACATCTATTAAGGTTCTTACTATTCTATCGTGCATTCTAATACAAAGTAAGCCAACTCCTACAACCCTGCAAGAAACATCGTTTCCCATAAACACTTTACCACCACGTATTTCTAATAAGTGGTAAACCAATCTTCTCGTGGGCACATGTGGTAGGAACAACCATTATCCAAAATCCATTCAGAGCTTAGTAAACTTTCGGTAACGTTGAGAACAAACCTATCATCAGACTCATCCTCAATAATTCATGCGACATTATCCCGTTTCTGATCAAAAGTTTCACTTGCATCCTTCACCTTTCCTCGTTCCGGATAATTTCGTTCCCATGCCCCTTTCCACCACACCTAAAACACTTGTCGTTGGTTCTAGGCTTGGTTCAGGACTTCAATTGACCTCTACTCCTTCCCCTTTTTCTTGATCTCCCTTTCTCCACCAATCCTTCCCCACTTTCACCATCATTGTTGCCCAAGACATGTTTTCTCAATTCGTTGGAATTCAATGAGGCCTTCACATTCTCCATTGAAATCATATCTCTCCCGTACAACAAAGTAGTAACTAAGTGCTCAAAGAATTTAGGCAGAGAACATAAGAGAATTAACGCTTGATCTTCATCTTCAATTTTAACATCTATACTAGCAAGGTCTAATATCACCTTATTGAAATAAGATATACTTTCTTTCATCCTTAGTATGTATAACTACTATTTCAAATACAGTCGATTCGTCAGGGACTTTGTCATATAGAGACTCCCTAGCTTCTTCCATAAATATGCTGGGGTACTTTCTATGGCAACCTCTCTCAGTACGTTATCTGCCAATGATAACACTAGAGTACCGTGAGCTTTTGCCATAAACTCATCCTTCTCATCGTCTGTCAGTATCTCTAGCGAGAAATCTCTGCTCTTTAACGCTCTCTGTAAACCTTGTCGACACAAGAGGGCGTGCAACTTCATCTTCCACAGCCTAAAGTCGTTTTTCGCATCAAATTTCTCTACCTTATACTTCATGGCTGACATCTGATCCAGCCTATTCTGATACTAATTTGTTGAAACCCAAGAGGATCTATTATTAAAAACTATGAATTAACAATAAAGTAATTCAGTGAAAACTAACAACAAGAATTAACGTAGTTCAGCGATGTGCCCAATTCACCTGACAAAGAAAAGAATTTTATTGATTTCAAATCAAAGTAATAAGTACAACTTGAGTCCCACAAAACTCACGAGAACACTTAACACCCTTGTTCTAAACTCTGTTTTGAGAAACTTATCTCAAAAGTAGCTAGAAGCACTCGTGTATCGTCTGTCTCAATGGATTACTTAATTATCCCGGAAGAAAGCATACATATACTCGCGAAAATAGAGTCCTGGGTGAAAAAAACTTGCACCGCACACCAGGGCGCAAGTTATGGGGCGGGCATGACTTGCACGCAACACGTAAAACTACTTCTTATGCCGAAATCGATCTCGCCAGGCAGAAATTGCCAGGCCAGGGCATGTGAATATTATGCCATAGTGTATTGTTGCGCTCCCGGGTGCACACAGTTCTAACGCACAACTTGCGCCCAGGTGTGCGATTCTAGTAGGTTGTGTGCCCAGGCCCAAGTCGCGCCCGTTCTTCCTCGATATCACGCCCCAGTGCACGACATCCTGCCAACGTGCATCAGGGTGTGCTCCCACACCTATTTCGACCACTCCACTTTGTTTTACTCTATTTCTTCCGTGTCTTGTCAATTTAGCCCAAATTTCAAGGGCAAAATCAACACATATATAGTTAAGTTTGAATTTGAGCAAAGTAGGGGACACAATCTCAAAATTTACAGGATGAGAAATATAATTTTGCCCTATGAAACATGATGAGTACTTAGAGGAAGATTGGTCATTGTTTTTAATTTTATAAATTTTCTAAGAGCTCATATAATTTTACAGCAACAATTTGTGTTACATGCCATTGGGGATGAGAATAGATTAGGCCACTCATTAGGGGTTTATGGCCTAGCTTGCCTAGCCTATTTAATAAAAAAGTCAGGTCAAAGCTTCAAAAATAGCCTTCTTAACTAAATAGTAGACTTAGGCTCTTCTAAAAGCTTACAAGTCGGCTCGTTTATCCTTCTTCACATAAACTAAATACTAGAATAATGATATAATGTTAAATAATTAATTGTATTTGATTTCTTTAATTAGTCCTTTATGAGATCCTTTATATTATTTAGTATTTTTTTTGTTGAAACAATACTATCGTACACTTAGATTTGAACTTTCATAATTATGCATTTGTTATTTATCATTTCAATTATTGCCTAACAAGTCTATTACAAGTTTGAGCATGTTAAAAAAATATATTCATGTGATGTTTAGACTTAATTGAAGCCTTCGTAGAAAATAGGCTTTTTAAGTAAGCTCTTAGGCCGGGTTAAGGCTTTAAAATTTATTAAAAAAGGTAGGTCTAACTGAAAAAAAAAAAAGAAAAAAAAAGCTATCATAAATAATAAACTAAGCTCAAGCTTGTTATTTGCATAACAGGCCTGACCTATTTAAGCTAAAGCCTAGTCTAACCTAGCCTATTTCCATCCCTACGTTCCATAACTAAAACCAGTGTGGTGCTCAAACACAGTTATAAATTAAAGAAGAAAGTAAAAGAACCACTAGAAACTAGTATTGCACATTCAGCATCAATAGTTTAAGAAGCATTCACTTTTTATTATAATGATGACCCCAAAAAGGGTTGTCATCTATTTATTTTTATTTTTTTTGAAAAAAAAGGAAGACGAAGAAGAAAAGAAAATGCTTTTTGTCACTTAAATTTTCCTACTTTCTCATACATAAGAATTGACTTTCTATCTATACTTTAAATTGGGCAAGAATAGAAATTTTACAGAAGCCTAGATTTTAATCCAAAATAGAATTTAATTATTAGTTATAAATTATTAATTACGTATCCAACCATTACTTATTTCAAACATGCTATGATTAATATGTTATATTGTGAATGTAGTTGTACTGCATCAAGTGCTGAAGAGAAAGGCCACCTTGTAAATGTTTATTTTTCCAATAACATTTGTATGACTATGTTTCTTCAAAATATACAAACTAAACTGTGCCCAAAGTGTTGGCCTAAAATAGGAGCTATGTGAAGCCTTCCATAGTGATACAGAAAAAGTAGAAGGCCGAAAGTACTAAAATTGCCCCAACATTATATTAAGAATATCTGGACAGTTCGAGATTCACATTTCTTTATCAGATTGAATTCAACCCATTTCAAAAGTAGACCAAACCTGAGTGAGATTTGTAAACTTATGGTGACATCCTACACTTAGGATGGGCCACATAGGTATACTTCAATAGGACCATATAAATACCCTCAACCATGTGGTGGTAAAGTGTATTCATTAATTTGTTGCTATCTTCTTACACATTATACCAATCAAATTTTCAACTTTTTACTGATTTAAGAATTAGAGGGATCTTGCTGGAATCATCTAACAACCCTAACATCATTTTAGTTTTAGGTTTGTATCAACCAATAGTTCTGAGCTCTTTGACTTTCACCAATCAACTGATAAAGTTAAGAATTGTAACACTCCTAAATTTAGCATTTTAGAAAATAAGATTTTTAAAATCAAAATATTAATTTGACAAAAAATTTAAGGTTCAAATATTAATAGAGAGGACTTAGGTCCTAGAATTTTGAAAATTTTGGGGCTCAAAATGAGATTAATTTAGGTCAACCGGGCCAATTCAGGCACTAATAAGCTAAAGGGGTAAATTGGAAGTCGATTGAAACTTTTGGGGGTCAATTAGTAATTATAGAAAATAGTCCTTCATATAGCAAATTCTACCCCCCCTAATTCTTCAAATCTCTCCAATGCAAACCAAACGTAAAACACAAAACCAAAAAGGTAGGCCTAACTCAAATCTCTCCCATGCTCCCATGCAAATCTCTCTAGCCACATCCTCTCTGATGTCGGTAAAACACAGAACCAAACCAACCATCACATTCCTCTTGACACAAGGAACACAGTGATACCAAGCTCGACATGAAACAACCAGTGAATCACTAAGAATTAAGCTTCGATTGGAGATCCACGACAGTGGTGGTGGGTTGAAGGGTTCCGACAACTAGAACTTGGAGTGGAGGAATGCGTTTTGACAGGCTCAGTTGTTAGAACATGTTGGTGTCCTCAATTGCAGATTTGGACTACCAGAGAAGGAATAATTGAGGTAGAAAGAGGTGGCGGTCGGAGGCGGTGCTATTAGCATAAATTGACCAACAAAATAGTGTCAAAATGTCTAATTAATTGAGGGGTTTACTTCCACGCATCGAGATGCACTTGTTGGTGGCGTGATGCTCAGCTTCGGTGGCGGTCCAGTGGCTAAGGGTCAGTTTGTTCAGGATGATGATCGAAGTACATGCATGCTACTATTGTGCGATAATTTGGCCTCAAATTCGATCAATTTTAAAATAATTCATAGATTTAAATTGGTTAAGTTATTAATTTAATTTTCAAATGAAATATCCTTTATTGGACCAAAATATGTAATTGTAATGTGTACGATTACATATAAAGATTTGTCTATATGTGATGTGTAGACTCGAATTAATAATTAGGAGATAATTATCATTAAGTAAGCGAATTATTGATATAAGTTAAGCTAATTGGACCAAATTGTAATTATGGACTATCAAGATAAGATTTATGATGTCAAGCTAAAATGTATGGATATATAAGTTGTGTACAATGCTAGTGGGCCCATAATAGTAATTAGAACATATTATTGTTAAGTTTATTGGTGTAATTATATGTTCGACCTTTCGGTAATGTTGCAAGGACAAAATATTATAGGAATGTGAATTAATTTATCCATCAGAATCGAGCCTTGAAATATTGTATTAACTGTAAGACAACTGATAGTAGAATATAATCAGCTTAATTATTGTTTATAAGGTCAAAACGAGTGTTTTGACTATAAGTCTTTTTTTTTATTAGGTGACGAGGAGCTGGGATCCACAGGACAACAAACAGGGATAGCATTTCTATGGCCTCGGAGGTGAGAGTCTTAACTTATCTGTTCTTTTGGGAAATGAACTATCTTCGTTGTTCATGTTCTTTGTGCCTATTTGTTTGTACTTGATAATGCTCGTTCTAGTGTCATTCTCTATTTGTCTATTCATTGGTGTTCAATTATACTTGTTCTGGTACCCAGAACTCTCACTATCCTATCTACAATTTATTTCGCATACCTTATGAGGGTTAGCCTAATTTTCTTCTGGGAAGTGAATGTTCCTTGATTGTTTAAATTCCTAGATTGTTTGAATTCTTTAATTGTGTACCTATTAAAATTGATTGTACTCGTTCTAGTGTCCAGGACTCTTACTCTCCTATCTATTATTAACCCCTATAATCTACAGCTTTGCCGGCTTTCCTTTATTATGTTGATTTTGGTCTTGTCGACCAAATCGTGTGTTTTTTGCACTCATAATTGAATCGTTCTGCATGTCATTTGTTTGGCCTTGTTGGCATAATTAAGATCGTTTTGCATATTATTTGTATAGCTTTGCTAGCATTTGTTTATCACTTGTATTGTCATATGGGGATAATTAACGAGTTGTTAGTCCTAGTAATTATGCTCGGTTTAAGTTGTTGTTAGTCCCAATTGTTATACTCGATGCAAGCTATTGTTCATCCCAACTATTATGCTCAAGGCAAGTCGTTGTTAGCCTAAGCTGTTGTGCTTGGAATAATGGAGGAATAAGGAGACTCTGTTATGCGTATTATGCTTTGGGTTTCTGTTTGATTCTATTTGTACTCCATTCATGGAGCAATAAGGATGGAGATGTTCTATTTGCTGAATTTGATATGAATTATGTTCTGATATGATCGTGTTTCTAATTATAAAGTTTTGCTTATTGCTAAATCTAATTGAATTAATGCTCTTTTGACAGTTTTTCTTTGACGTTTTATCGTATTTTTCCTTACTAAGTCATTTGGGCTTATGCCTCTTTCATGTTCCAATTTAGTTTTCCCAATTAGGCGATGTCAGCTAGCAATTGGAGCACTACAAGATGTGTCAGAATGCAAGGTTTTGTTATTAACTTTTAGACGTACTGGATCTAAACTAAATTTTGCAATGGATTATGATTGTAAGCTGAAGTCCAAGACACTTCATGCTGGTAATTATGCGTGTATGGCTCTAATACAATGACAAATGTAAACTCAGTGCTAGAAACTGCATGATGGTTTTGTGATTCCTTGTGGGATGTTAGACAGTGCTTTGTAATAGTAAGTTGGGGTAAGTTATTTTTGGTTGCTGTGCAAGTATTTAAATTGAATTTTAGATGTGCGTATTTGGTTTAAATTATTATGGATAAGACTGGAATAGCTCCTTGGCCCAAAGCAGGCACCTCCCAGGCAGAGGGCTACAGAGGTGGTATCATAACCTAGGTTTTCGATGACCTATGTTAATATGAGAATGATTTTTGTAATTGGAATTGATGGATTTACAAGAGATTAGACTTGAATTGGGAATTATCTAGGATGTAAGTACTTGGTTAAGGAAAAACCTGAGGTATACTAGGATATGATTCTCGGAGTGTGGAATTCTCGAATTGTAGGGAATAAGCTTGATTTTGTAAATGCTTTAGATGTGGTACTTGAGTTAAAAATTGTCTAAGCTATATTGGGATATGATTCTTGGAATGTGAAAATTTTGGGCAGGTAAAAATAAGGTTTGATTGTGGAATTGAATAGAATATGAATTTTTGGGATAAGGCTCGCCATTAAGGAAGTGAAAGGTTATGACCAGGGTGGTCAACCAATGTATAACCTCTCACTTCTGGCACGTCAAGCATTTGAATGTATAGTCATTAGTAAGGATGATGTTGTTTGGAACTATGGCGTTATATAAGCAATATCCGTTAAGATTGAATATGATGGGTAGTTGACTATTTGGAAAAATTTGTATTTAGTATATAGAGAGTTACTTTAGGAATTCACATGGTGCGAGCAATATTTGTGGAAGTTATATATGATGAGTAGGGATCATTCTCGGAAGATATGAAGTGGTCAGAAGGTGATTACCTTGGGGTGAACAAATTCCTGCCACGTGCTTGTGGATGAGAATATAGAAGGTGCAAATAAGAATGAGACCAATACTTGAATTGGAAATGCACACCCTAGCATTGACAAAGGAAACTAAAGAATTATGAGGCGTGCCAATTAGAGAAATGGTCTAGGCGCGGATATATACATATAAGTGACTAGTTTAGCTTAATAAGTGGGATATGATGAACGTTTGGTTATAACAACGATATACGAGGTTTAGTAAGTTCTACCATCATGAATCAAATGTCATCAAAGGTCGATTGATAGTTTAAATCATCGATGATAGTATCGTGTGCAAACCTTTTATATGAATTAGTTGTATACTATACCTCACATATGTTGATTGAAGTTTTAAGGGATGTCAGTTTGCATTTAGATATCTTATATTCTCTAGAAGATAACAACCATTCTGATATTGTTAATGTTTAAGATGAATGCTATTGGTTAATCAAACTCGGACTTATCTAATTAGGCCAGAATCACAATACAGTTGGAAACGATATTGCCAAAACATCCTTAGACATGAATGTGATCCTCTGTTAACTAAATCATGGCGGATGGTCACCAATAAATGGAAAAAAAATGCTCGAAAACCACAACGAGGATGCTTGTATTAGAAATATCTCATCGGAAGAACTGAAGATCACATTAGACCTCATTTCATTTTTCCCCATGTAGTAGATCCGAAGATAGGAAGACTTTGTGGCATAAGCATAACATTTATTACCGTGGGAGGGCAAACCAGATAACCCTATTGATGAGCAAATGAGGTTAGTAATCCTGGGAGTATAACAGAAACCATACGAAGGATAACCTCAAGAAATTCTAGAATTTTTCCCTATTTACTGGAAAGATTAGACAAGTGGAACATAGCGGTACAAATTGAGTAATCAGATGCAATTTAAGCTACGAAACAACTTAATGAATAAAAGAATTAATGATACTACCTACTTTTAGGAGGGATCTTGCATCCCTGATAAGGATTAGTAGAATAGTAGAAAGAGCTTGATGAAACTCATTAAGTTTGAGAATTAGAATTTTTTTTCCTCGTAAGCTATTTAACCTAATGCATGTATTCGTGGTTTGTTAAGAATCAAAGTTAAGGAAATGATACTATTGAATGGGAAACTCGAGGAAGAGGTGGGCCAAGAATTGCCCTTTACTTGTAATATAGACATTATGAATTAAGATAATGTTGTTGGGATTGGTTTATAAAGATCTTGTTGGAAACTTCAGATTACTTAGAATTGAGGAATTTGCTATACTACATCTATGTTTGGCATCACGAGCATTAAGGATTAATTCTATCATAAATAAAGCTATAGGCATTGAACATGTCTAGAAAATGTATTAAAGGTACAAAAGTTTCTTAGGTTCATCCAATTGATGCTAAAAGTGTATACGGGACCTCTCCTAAATAATAGGTTTCTACTGAAATCAACTAAGAAAGATCATTGATTTGAACAAAAGAAGGAGTTTCGGAATGTAGGGAGATAACCAATCATGGTGCCATTCTTATCTTTCTTTGGAAAACCTAAGGTAATGTCAGATATGCCTATGTCTTGAAAAGGGACAATTGTTCATGAGAGAGTGATTACTTTAATGAAATAGAGATGCCACTTAAGGATGGAGAAAGAGAAATTTTCAAGGAATACAAATTTACCAATAGGTGTGGTTTGGGTACAATTTGGATTAACAAACACTTTGAGTTCTGAGGATGGGTTATGTTACTTAAAGGTAGGTGAAATGAATGAAGGATGGATATAAGTATCACAAGGATGGGAATCTTGATCTCAAATATAGAAACTGGTGATTGACCTAAAAAATAAGCTGAAATGAGAAGTGCACAAGCAAGAATAAGTAAGTTGAGGAACTCAAGCTAATGAGCTCCAAAGGATAAAGGAAAACCAATAGTTGAAGGTACTATCTAAATTTTTTAACATCAGAAGAGAGTTTGATCCCATATATTCATGGCTTTATATCTCAAACGGAATCTAAGAAGCGGTAGATGGATTGTTTATGACGGTATCTAGTATGTATAGTTTTGTGAGTCTGTAGTTAGTTAAATGGAAGTGTATAACTTGTTATAAAAATTAGACATATTAAATTTGAATTTGGTTGTTCCTTAATAGAAATTTCACGTAAATATGAACTTGTAGTGTTAATAGCCATTTGTTGCCGTAATGGTTTTGTGATCTCTTGGAGAACCTCTTAAGTATAGAAATGATATGTGACGATGTGTATGCGGTTTACTTAATAGAAAATAAGTATTAAGCGCTCTATGATTTTATGGGGTCACCAAGGAGGTTTAAAATTCCTTTTTGGGAGTTTGATTCATTTCCTATAAGTTTGATTGTAAAATCAAGAAAAACTTTAAGTGATTATAGAAAATGGAACTATGGAATATGGAATTACTAGACAACCTTATAAATATACGGTGACACCACATGCCTTAGTAAGAATGGATATGTTGGAAAGAATCAGAAAGAAGAGATTTCTAATTTCTTAGCGAGATAAGTGTCACCAAAAATTGGAAGGAGCATATTGTGACAATGGGAGAAATCCACATATGATCGTGGAAACGAGGGAACAAGAGTGTTATATGTGCTAGTGTTAACTGAAGTTTTTCCAATCGAAGATGAGAATCTGGGGACAAAATTTTTTTAAGAGGGGAAGATTGTAAAACCGCTAAATTTAGCGTTTTAGAAAATAAGAGTTTTAAAATCAAAATATTAATTTGATAAAAATTTTGGGGTTCAAAACATTAATAAAGTGGACTTAATTGTTAGAATTTTGGAAGTTTTAGGGGTCAAAATTAGATTATTTTAAGTCAATCGTGCTAATCCGAGGTACTAATAAGCTAAGGGGGCAAATTGGAAGTCGATTGAAACTTTTAGGTCTCTAATTGACAGCTAAAATAAAATATTGGGGGTCAATCTATAATTCCAAAAAATAGTCCTTTATATAGCAAATTCCACTCCCCAATTCTTCAAATTTCTCCTATGCAACCCCTGTTTCCCTCTCCGGTTACTTCCTCTTCGATGTCGGTAAAAAATAGAACCAAACCAACCATCACCTTCCTCTTGATGCAACGAACACAGTGGCACTAAGCTCGACATGAAACAATTGGCGAATCGTCGAAAATTAAGCTTAGAACGGAGCTCCATGGTGGCAGTGGTGGGTTGAGGAGTTTTGGCAACTAGAACCTAGAGTGGAGTAGTGGGTTTTGATGGGCTCAGCTGAGGGAACATGTTGGTGCTCTCAATTGCGGATTTAGACTATCAAAGAATGAATAATCAAGGTAGAAAAAGGCGATCGTCGAAGGTGGCGCTGTGATGATTTGGCTGAAATTAACCAACAAAACAACATTAAAATGTCTAATTGACTGAGGGGTTTGCTTCGACGCGTCAAGTCGCACCTGCTGGTGGCGGTGACGTTTAGCTTCAACTATGGTGGGCGATGGTCCGACAACGACGGTCCAATGGCTAAGGGTTAGTTTGTTTGAGATGATGATCTGAGTGCATACATGCTACTATCGCGCTACAATTTGGCCTCGAATTCGGTCAATTAGGTAAATTTTGGATTGATCGATTAAACTAATTCTTGGATTTCAATTAGTTAAATTATTAAGTTAATTTTCGTGTGAAATATCCGTTATTGGATCAAAATATGTAATTGTAAGGTGTACAATTGAACATAAAGACTTGTCTATATGCGAAATGTGGACTCGAATTGTTAATTAGGAGATAATTATCATTAAGTAAGTGATTATTTAAGTAAGTTGAGCTAATTTGTCCGAATTGTAATTATGGATGATCTGGATAAGATTTATAATGTCAAGCTAAAATGTGTGGATAAATAAGTTGTGTACAATGCTAGTGGGGCCAGATTGGTAATTAGAACATAATTATTATTAAGTTAATTGGTGTAATTATATGTCCGACCTTTGTGTAACATTGCAAGGACCGAATATTATAGGAATCTGAATTGATTTACCTACCGGAGCATATATGACCTTGTAGGTATTATAATGTTAACAATGTAATTAACATGTCACCTCACGATATTTTCAAAATTGAGCCTTGAAAAATTGTACTAATTGTAAAACAACCAATAGTAGAATATAATCGGCTTAATTATTATTTGTAAGGTCAAAACGAGTGTTTTGATGATAAGTCCGTTCTTTTGATTCTGTGATGAAGAGCCGAGATCCATAAGACAGTAGGCAAGGATAGCATTTCTGTGGCCATTAAGGGGAGGGTCTAATTTATCTGTTCTTTCAGGAAATGAACTATCTTCGTTGTTCATCTTCTCTATGCCTATTCGTTTGTACTTGATTATGCTTGTTCTGGTGCCATTCTTTGTTTATCTATTCATTGATGTTCAATTGTACTTGTTCTGGTGCCCAGAACTCTTACTATCCTATCTGTTATTTGTTCAGCATACCTGTGAGGGTTAGCCTAACTTTCTTTTAGGAAGTGAATGTTCCTTAATTGTTTAAATTCCTGGATCGTTTGAATTCTTTAATTGTGTACCTGTTGAAATTGATTGTACTCGTTCTGGTATCCAGAACTCTTATTTCCTATCCATTATTGACCCGTATAATCCAGAACCTTGTCAGCTTCCCTTTACTACGTTGATTTTGGGTCTTGCTGACCAAATCATGTTTATTTTTGCACTCATAACTGAATCATTTTGTATATCATTCTTTTGGCCTTGTTGGCATACTTAAGATCGTTCTGCACATTGTTTATATAATCTTTCCAACATTTTTTTATCAACTATATTATCATATGGGGATAATTAACAAGTTGTTAGTCCTAGCTGTTATGCTCAGGGCAAGTTGTTGTTAGTCCCAGCTGTTATGCTCAGGGCAAGCTATTGTTAGTCCCAACTATTGTTATGCTTGGGACAAGCTGTTTTGCTCAAAATAACAGAAGAATAAGGAGAATCTGTTATGCATACTATGCCTTCAATTTTTGTTTGATTATGTTTGTACTCTATTCATAGAGCCATAAGGATGGAGATGTTCCCTTTGCTGAATTTGATATGAATTATGTTCTGATATGATCATGTGTTTCTAATTGTAAAGTTCTGCTTGTTGCTAAATCTGATTGAATTATTGCTGCTTCAACAATTTTTCTTTAACTGTTTATCGTATTTTCCCTCACTAAGTCCTTTGGGCTTATGCCTCTTTCATGTTCTGATTTCTTTTTCCCTGCTAAGATATGTTAGGTAGCAATTGGTGCACTATAAGATGTGTCAAAATGCATGGTTTTGTTATTAACTTTCAGACGTACTGGATCTAGACTAAATTTTGCAATGGATTATGATTGTAAGCTGACGTCTAAGATGCTTCATTCTGGTAATTATGCGTATATAGCTCTGATATAGATGACAGTTGTAGACTTGATGCTAGAAACTGTATGTTGGTTTTGTAATTCCTTGCGAGATGTCAGATAGTGCTTTGTAATAGTAAGTTGGGATAAATTGTTTTTGGTTACTGTGCAGCTATTTAAATTGAATTTTGGAGGTGCATATTTGGTTTAAATTATTGTGGATAAGACTGGAATAGCTCCTCAGCCCAAAGCAGGCAATTCCCGAGCGGGTTGCTACAAGAATGATCCAAGACAGTTGTTGAATATACATTAAATTTGTTTCTCAAACAAAAGATAAGTATAAAAAAATTTAAAAATTGTTTCCCAAAGTTGTACCTTTTTATTCAAATAGTGTCAATTACAAAAGAGCGTGTATTTGTCAAAGAGGTTTTGTAGTTCTATAAATATGCTTTTCTGTAGTTGGAAAAGACATATATAAGAACATATACGTAAATATAGAGGAGAAAAATCTTTAATACCTTGTATTATAAATATAATTATACATTTTTTAAGATTTTTTTTAGATTTTAATATACTTATACATTTAATGTCATCTTTATATATTTTATGTATTTCTATCAAATAAGATGACTGTAGGAAAAATCGAGTTCATTAAAATTCTTGTTTGAGTGCATAACAAGAATTTCTAAAGGGTCATTAAATTTTAGGGGTAGACGTCGAATACTATTTGCACCTAAGCAGTGGCGAATTTTACTCTAAAGTGAGGCATAGTTTTTTAGTGTCTTGAGCCAAGTTTTCTTTTTCTATTCCTTCTTATATTCTAATTAATTTTATTTGCTGTATTTTTAATATGTAGTCTTTTTTTTAATCAATGTTTCCAATAATTTTAGAGTAGAATTGCACACAAACACTAAAATATCTTGTTAGCGAAATTAATTGAAATAATTATAATTAGTTGAAATGATTTAGATGGTGTTTGGCTAAACTTATTTAAAACATCTTATAAGATGAAAACATCTTATAAGCTCCTACATCTTATAAGATGTTTTTGGAGCTTATAAGATGTTAGATCTTATCCTAAAAATAAGCTCTTAAAGTGTTTGGAAAAATAAGCTCTTAGAGCTTATAAGACGATTTCATGTTTGGTGAGAATGAGTGCTTATAAGCTCTTTTTAGTATGAAAATGACCAAAAAGGACAGTTTTTTATGTCATGTAAATAGGTATTTACTTATATAACATTCTTATTCTATTATAAATAACATATTTAAATATTGTTCAAAATACTCTATTAAACTCATTTTTTACATATTTGCCAATTTTTCTTACCTATTTTTTCTTATTTATTTTATAAAATATCAAAAAATGACATTGTTATAGGAATTATGATGTATTAAAAAAAGTTATAAATAATAAATTTCTTATAAGTTCCATATCATTTATAATGCCCTTAATCCATAATTTTTAATAAATATGATATTAACATAAATAATATTCTTGTTTAACTATCATGTTCATCATTGAATTATCTAATCCTTTTCTTTTTCTTGTGCCATGCAAAAAGTAAATAAAGCATAAAAATTACTATTTAAATATTGTGATAGTTGTAAATCATTCCACCATCCACTATTTTAAACATATAAAAAAAATTTAACCCAACATATCTCAAAAGTAGCATTGAAATTTTGAAGTATTATAAAAACTTTAAACATACTACTCATAAATTTACCAAAAAAAAAAAAAAAGCCTTCAAATCCTATCAATAAAATTTTTAACCCCTTTGAGTAATTTCCATAGCAATCAAATCACATAGTGCCATCCAATAAACACTCTTAGGATTATCTTTATCTTCCATATTAGTAACTCTATTTTCAGTAATACGTTCAGTGCATGGCGCATAATTTTCATTCTCAGCTATTTGAAATGCCTCGTCTGCAACATTTTTCTTCCTTATATAATTGTGAATAGCCATAGTTGCTAGCACGACTTCTCTTTGCGTGTCAATATGAAAATAAGGCATATCAGCCAAAATATTCCAGCGTGCTTTTCAAACTCCAAAAGTTCGTTCAATAATATTTCTGCATGAAAAATGGAAATAATTGAACTTTTCCTTCAAGTTTCTTGGTGCACGTTGGTGCCAACTTCTAGGTCGACGAAAGTCTTCAAGATGATATCTTATATTCTCTCCTCGATAAGGACCCATATGTCCAAGCATATGCGAGTAGCCAACATCAACCAAATAATATTTTTTTCCTTTTGGATAAGGAAAGTTGAGATCCGATCTACGAATAGCTTTTCCAAATATCCTATTATCATGAGCAGCTTTTTCCCATCCAGCCCAAGCAAATGTAAAACACATATTAAAATCCACAACTGCGAAAATGTTTTGAGTGGCATATCCTTTACGCCCAATATATGGTATCACTTGTCCTTGTGGCAGTCGAGCCTTAACATGTGTGCCATTAATTGCTCCAATGCAACCTATAAATACAAAAATGAAAATAAAGTGTTAGAATTTTAATTTGAGAATACATGAGTATATATATATATATATATCCATTATCTAATTTTAAAATTACTTACATAAAAAAAATGGCTTGTATCGATAATGTTGTGGCCTATGGTATCATTTTCCCTCATTATACTCATGATGAGGTCTAATTATATCATTGGCTAGCTTACTCACCGCCTTCAAAACTCTATGAAAATGTCTTGAGATAGTTTCACCTGAATGATTAAAAATCTCTTGCATGAACCTGTTATCCACACCATGAGCACATATCATCAAAAATATCCCCACTTCTTCATAAACAGACATTCCTTTTGTTGGATGAAGACCATACTTATGGGTTCAATTCATGACACAAATCTAAGAACACAAATTTTTCAAGATGGAATGCTTGATAACATCTTACTTCATGCCCATTTAATATCTCCTCTAGAAACTGATGACCAGTGCGCATCGATGTTCGACATGGAACCTTAGAAATGTAGTTCTAATAATATGTTGAAATACTATGCATGGTTACTTGACACAAAGTCCACCAATCCAAATCTTGTTGAATCTGATGGTTATCTTCACTCATTTCCTCATCACCAAAGCTATTTGGACTAATCAATGAATGATTTGAGATATCCCAGAGCTTTACTGAAGCACAATCTTTAATACACCATGGCTCCATTGAACTACAATGAAATCATAAAAAGGAAATTAATATCTAACTATAGGAATTCTAATCCAAGATAGATGGTTTTTAATATTTTCTTCACTTGGGAGACAATAGAAGAAATACTAATTTCTTGGCCCATTAACTTATAAACCCAAAGCAAAGAACCACCTTTTTCTTCATTTCTTCTGTACAATGTTTTCATTGATCAAAGTTCAAAATAACAAACACCAAGGGTCCAAGACAATGGTGCTTGAAAACAAATTCAGAACTCACAGGGTAAGAAAAAGTACGAATGGCAAGAACTTCACAACACAATATGCAATAGAAAAAGAGGTCAGCATTTCTTGTGGAATATATAATGTCATCATAGCAGAAAATTTTATTAATATACTTTTGACTTGGAAATGAATGGATAACATTAGTTACAGTGCTGATATGAGCATCCATGCTAGAAAAGAGAAATGATGTCAGCAAGAAGTTTCCTTCACAAGGCAAAAACGAGAAAGGATCTACAAACAAAATTCAATATCGAGGCACACTTCTTTAGCTGTCAAGATGTCACCATTTCCATCACAAATGCACAGTAAAGTTGGCATTTGCACCAAAAAAAAAAACCAAATAAAACAATGACTATAATTAAAATATTATCATTGCACAAAAGTAAGTAGAATCTTTATCTGCCAAAATATAAGCATCATCTTTAAATAAGAACTGCCAAAACATATATCAAATTTCTCTCTCAAACATAATTAAGACACCAAAATAGTAATGAGTCACAAGCTCAACTAACTTTAACATCAACAATTCTGCAACAAATGAGAACAAAAAAGATGATATCTCAACTACTACAAAGTCAACTATTTTTCTTAAATTGATTATAGTTAAACTCTAGCCAAGATAAACGAGACTCATGACAGGGTTGACTAGCAAACACTTCTTGCATATCTTTTTTGCTCAACAGGTTACATGAGTAGTTCCAAAGTTCACTTTGGGGTGCTATTCCACGAACATTGCCCAACATCTTAATTGCAGCCCCAATAGTTATCTCTGTTGATGGTACAGAGCTAGCATTGATCTTGTTTGCCATAAAATGTAAAAGGGAATGAAAATCTTCCTTCAATGAAGCTGCCCCTGAAACCTTCTTCTTCCCTTTACTTTTTTCCCCATTAAATTTTCTTTTAATGTTTTCCAAAGATGGGAATATAACTTCATTACCAACATCACTTGCTCTTTTAGTTCCAGATTTTGTGCTACACTCAATCATTCCTATATCCTTAGTGTCATTACTATCGCTAATCTGCACATGCTTGTCTTTATGTTCTTTTGATTCACCATCATCCTCTAACATTGCTTCTCCATTATCAATCTCATTCTCAGATCTTTGACTAGGTGCCCGTGCTCTTTCTCGTATGGCAGCAACATCAGAAAATAGCTTATTATACTGAAACCAAATCAAAGATAAGTCCTTGTTCCTACACTTGCTATAGTCACTATTTTCTTGCAAGAACAATTACACTCAAATTAACCTTAGTTTGATAAGTAAACAAAATATTTAATCATGTATAAGATTAGTGTTCGAAAAATTACTTTTAGTTTTCTTTCCCACCACTGATCAGAAGCAACAAGTGAGTTCTTCATCGGATCCCAACCTACTCCAGTCTCCTTGTGCATTAATTTTCTAAATAATATCCAATCTTTCTTCATAGTATCCCAATGATTTCTAAGTTGTTTGTAGACATAGTTTCTACCAGTCATTTCATTAAACCTCTTGACTAAAATTTTCCACCAATTGACATTGAAATGACTATTTGGCCTATTGCTTTTCCAAATTTCCTCCTCACACAACTCAATAAGCTTAATAGATGAAAATGGATCCCACCTTACGGAGGAGCGCCCTTCTGTCGACTCACTTGTTTTACTTGCACCCTTACTTATACTTTTATCAAAATTTGAATTTGACGCCACTCCTTTATTTCTTTTCTCTTGATTCTCCATTTAGAAATTTACCTCCAGTTACCTATAAATAGGAAAGACAGAGAAAAGGTTGCTACATTGCCATATATATGATAGAAACTTTAAAGTATATCTAACAATAGCTCAAATTTTAATTGACATAGAAGAAGAAAGGAGGATCCATGTGTTTATACTAGTAATGGTCTGCATCAGCATGTAATCCACCCTTTTGGGTCTAGAAATCAAAACCAATCATCAAATAATAGACAACTACATTGCTACATGTACAAAGATCACTCCACAGTGCCAGTAGTGATTAACACAGAAGAATAGCAGCCACGTAGGTTATAACTAAAAAAGAAGGTGTATAGAGCATGATTAAAATAATACAGAATATGTGGATTTCTGTGTACTTTGATTTATTAGAATAAGTACCTGTGGAGGCTTATCTGATAATCATATTTATTTTACACATTATACATCAATGATATAATAATATAAATTTATGTTAGAGCACCCGTGGAAAAGCATTATGTTCTGTAAAAATATTTTTGAGTAAAATTCAAGTAAAAAACGATAGAACTATGAATATCAAAGTTTTAAAATGCACTCACTGCTAATAACCATTTTTCAAAACTTGACAACCTTTGGATTGTTATTCAACTTAAGTTTTATGTTCCAGGAATACAAGATAGAAAAAAACTTCCCTTCTCACCAAATCATATTGGATTATATCATAAATAAAATATATATCTTAATTTTTCCTTTCCTTTTCTTTTCTTTTCTTTTTCCTTTTTTCCCCCTTAAGAGGAGCTATTGTATAATCAATGATTTGCTTCACTAAACATCACAATAAATAGTCTCCTCAAAATAATTCTTTCATTTACAGTCAATAAAAAGGATTATAAATTTAAGGATTGCTCATTTCTTAATGATTGACATAAAAAAAATGGGGTAAGAAAATTTTCAACACAAGCTAAATAAATTTTTCGCTCTAAAAGCTCCATACACAGTTAAAAGAAGCATCAAACCAATTAGCCAAAACATATTCAAAAACAATTTCACATCAACAGTATATGATATGTAATCGTGAAAGAATCAAACAACCCAATTCATTGTCATTTTTACGAGGACTTATACATGCTTCATTCTAATTACAAGTCCAATTCCTACTTATTAACAAGGGATCACATAGGCAGCTAAATCATGAAAGGCCTTTTATTTCCCACCTAAGAGCTCAATAATAATGCATTTCAAATCTCATACCCTAGGATGACCAGGCAACTAAACAATCTCATGAGTTTCATGCTCCCACTTTAATGGATTTACAACAAAAAATAAGCATATAGCAAGCATTGTTTGCATAGCGATAATATGAATTATATTGCCATCCATGGACTTAAATCAATAGAAATTCATGCAGCATACAAGAACTCTAAAATTACGATAATACACTGAGCAATTTTCTACACAAAATGACAACACTCACAACTTCAAATCTGTATGACATTGCAACCATGTAATAACAACTGCCAAGACTCAAGAAGAACCCCCCAAGAAATAAAAAGAACAATACTATCCATACTGAGACCAAAAGCAATCCCAACTTGATACCTAGCAAAACTCTAACAGGACCCTCAAAAAAACTGAAAATATTTTTAAACTTTCCTGGAAGGACTGGTCATTTAAGAGTTGTAATCCCAGTATAAATAAATATATAATTAAAGACTGGTATGAGAAGACAAGAAAGATAAACAAATGTATTGCATAAAACCATGAAATGCGATTGAGATCTACAGCTCCTTGACCACTAATCAAGCAAATTCAAACTATTTCGAGAAATAGAACAAAAATCATTTTGAATCTTGACAATTATCAATTGATTCTCGATAATACAGTTTAAACCTTACCACTATTTTGAAATCATGAAGGAGTGATCGATTCCAGCACTATTTCGCTAAAGGAGCCGTAGAGAGGAGGACCGAGGGCATTCGTGTGTTGCGGCTGGAGAGAAATTTTTAGGTTTGAATGGTGAATTATGTGGAGGGTAGATTAGAAATTTGAAAAAATAATAAGGGCAATTTTGTCATTTTAAATGTTAAAATTATGCAGCTGATAAGATCTTAAAAAATAAGGTGGGGGTGAACTTACTTTTTTTTTTAGGAGCTTATAAGCTCCAAAACAACTTATTTTATGATCTTATAAGTTTCTAAAAAAAAAAAAATTAGCCAAACACTTTTGTGGAGCTTATAAGCTCTTTAACATCTTATAAACTGTTTAGAAGAGCTTATAAGCTTAGCCAAACACCCTCTTAGTTAATTGAACCTTTAAATTGGGATTTTTAGGGGATGTAGAAACCTTGCTTGACATTTTGAGGATTCAGATTTGATTTTGATTTGATTAGGAAATGTGTTTTGTGCATGATCCTCTGTGAGTGCACGCCTTGAAATAGGGGAAGAGAAAAGAAAAAATTTGTTGATGACGAGGAATTTTTGTTTGTTTATTTCATATTTATTCTGATATTATGTGGTCCTTTCATAAATGGTTTATTAGTTTGTTATTTGATATCTTGTAAACTAATAATATTTCAATTAGAAAGGATTTTCATGATAAAATACTTACTCATGTTTAGCCTTATTTTTAATGATGGTTTTTTGACTTTCATGATATTTTCTAATAGAAACAAGCACTTGTCAATCTGGTTTATAATGCCAAGTGGGTTTGAGAGTTCAGTTATATATCTTCCTTTTATTTGGTGTGAAGACAATGTAAATGCCCATTAGTATGATACGTTCAAATACTGACAAATGAAAGTATGCTTAATTCATCATAAAATTGTATTTATAGGAGTAAGTAATTTTGCACCAAGGTTAGTAGTTAATAGAATAATTTCAGTTATTATGAACTTTGGGAATGCCATGAATTTAATCTAAAATATTTTAGAAGGTGGAGGGTGCTTGGATAAAAAAAAAAAAAAAAATTAAAAAAAAAGTAGGACCGGAAATAGTTAATGTAGTGTTTGTTATTTTTCAAATAGTTCTATTTATAAATTTTTAGTATATAGTTTGACATTGTTGATATATAAATACAAATATGGAGTCGAGAAGTGTTGTATGTTATAAGAAAATATATATTTCTGGTGAAAAAAATTAAATGTGTATATTATATCAAATCATTTGTGATTAATGCTTTTGAAAAAAAATTTCGTTAAGACAGTCTGGTTGTGAATTTTATGCCTATTTATGAATGATATTTTGATAATTTGGTATTGATACAAGTTTATTCATTAAAGCCAAGCCTCATTATTCAAGAACTTTGATATCAAGGATTTCAATAAACAATTGATTTATTTTGAAAACAGATGTGATTAAAACAAAAGAGGAATTATATTTATTCAACCATATTGTGTTGAGAAGATTTTAAATTAGTTTACTAAATTTTATTGTAAACTAATAAAAGTTACAATCCTTCTACCAAATATTGAAAAATCATGGTATCTGAGTGCTAAATTAAAAATACTGCCATATTTTGAGAGACTTAATGTATTTGTCAAATTTCACTAAATTGAATATCTCAAAAGATGTTGGGAGACTTAGCATGTACTAATATAAACCAGAAGTCATTGGAATACTTTAGAGAGAGTGTTAAGATAAATATAAAAGCATTGTACTACATCATCTAAGTATCCTACTATTTCAGAAGGATAGATTGGTGTTATTTCAAGTATTTCGCTGTTCAAGAAAGAATAGTGATATTGCTTGCATTTTTTTGATTCAGATGATACTAAAGCTATCATCAATTGTGTTTTTATATTTGATGGAGCAGTGGTGTTTTGGAGATTTCCCAAAAAAAATGTCTAGTTATCCATGAAAGCTAGAATGGTACACTTGATACTAGCGGCCAATATGCAAACTGGTTTAAAGAGTTGTTAACAAAACCTTTCTTTAGTGGAAAAATCATTGTTGACAATTTTTATTCATTGTGACAGCTAAATAGCTATAACAAAGTCCTAATAGGAATTTCCATAAACAAAAAAAGATACCTATGTTTGAGACAGAAAATAATAATGTATCTCATTAATAATTTAATTATTTAAATAAAGGAGCTTAAGAGGAGGCAAGTTCAAGAAATTTTTAAGGGGATGAGAGTAAAGTTCACAAATTAATCACCAACAATGGCAACCTAACCTTTCTTATTGGAGATCCCGATATGGAGGTTCAATGGGTAAAATCAAGTTGTTTGAGTTATTGAATAGCACTTAAATATTTTATCCTATCCTGAGAAGTAGTTAAGTGTTGTATTGCAACAATAAAGGTTGAGCAAATTGCTCTTAGTGAATTCATAGCTAATGACTAGGGTATTATGTTGCAGAGCACCCTTGAAGAACTCACCTATACAAGTGTGGTTATAAGGCCGCAACCTATGAGACTTACACGTATCTCTAGAGCACACATGAGACAAGGTACGACGCACAACCGTTAATGTACTAACCCAGTAGAACTTGAGAATCCCCGCTATGTGTGTAGCTTGTCAAGAGTTGAAGTGAATTGATGGAATAAAGATTTTCATTCTTGAAGCTTACTATTTTCAGATGCCTCATGATTCTTGACAGACTCAAATTTTTTTTTGCTTTATCTATGTTCAAACTTTAGATCTTCAATAAACATGACTGTCTCTAAATAAATGTTTATGTTTTTATAACATTTATATGACTATGTTTCTTCAAAATATGCAAAATAAACTGTGCCCAAACCGTTGGCTTAAAATGGGAGCTGTGTGAAGCCTTCCATATTTGTAAACATAGTGATAGAGAAAAATTAGAAGGCCAGGAGCACTAAAATTGCCCCCATTATATTAAGAATGTTTAGACACTTCAAAATTCGTATTTCTTTTAACAAATTGAACTCAACCCATTTCGAAATTGGACCAAACTTCAATGAGAATTGTAGACACATGGTGACATCCTACACTTAGGATGGGCCATATAGGTCCACTTCAACATGACCATATAAATACTTCCAACATATGGTGGTAAAGCATATTCATTAATTAATTTATTGCTATTTTGTTATATATTATTTACTACCAATCCATCTTTGGATTTTTTATAGTACTAATTTAAGAATTAGTGGGTTCTCCTTGAAACTATTTAACAATCCTAACATCATTTAGTTTTACATTAATTTGTACCAATCGATATTTCCAACCTCTTTGACTTTCACCATTCAACTTACAGAGCTGAGAGTGATCCGAGACAATCTCGCAACAATTCTGAATCGCATAGAATTTACTTATAGGGGATAGATTTTTAATTCTCTAATTTATAACATGCAGATTTAATTTATGACAAATTATAGTCATACAATTAATGGGTGTACGTATGTGATCTAATAGGTACGTACATGTGAACCAAAAATATATATATGACTGATCAACGATGCTCAATAAACAAAGGCTTGCGTTGTAGAAGACAATTAGGGGGAAGGATTGCAGCCGCAGCTTACGGAGGGTTGTTTTCTGACGGGCGCATCTTCGGTCATGTGCTTGGCTCAGATGGGCGCACATGCCTTCCGCCTCTTGCTTTTATCCATCCAATAATTCAACTCATTTTTTATATTCTACGTTATAACAATGTATTGCTGTACATCTCAATCAACTGCATTAGCCTGTTTTTTCTTTTTTCATGCAGCGAGAAGAAGTTAAGGGAGTGTTTGGTTATATTTCTCCAAAATAACATTATTTTGGGAAATATAACTAAATATATCTTTATTTTTTCTTCAAAACTCACATTCTCTGATATATATACATATTGTATATATATATACATCATATATATTTTATTATTATTTTAACATTAAAAAAATCACTCAGTTTCATTTTCACCTCAAAATCCAAAAAAGAAATATTGATTTGACTGGTACAGTAAAAAAATATTTCCCCCGAAACATAAACAAACATACCAAAAAATAATTTTCACATTATCCAATAATTCATTATCTCAAAACACATAACAAAATCAAACAACAAACATAACCAAACATTCCCTAAATTATACATTCATTTTAGTACATTTATTTTTTGAAAATTTCAACATTACATTTGTATTATTTAAATATTTTCTATATACATATATAATACAATTTATTTATAAAAAGTTATCTACTTGTGCTACCAAAAGTATTACAGTTAAGTTGACTCATAGACTAGTAGCATTAGCTAAATACTAAAATATTAACTCATAAATATCTCGGAGGCTGAGTGTCCTATGACTTAATGGCATAAATCTCTCATATAATATAGAGTGTTAGGTTCGGACTTCTAAGGTGTGTGTATATATAAATACGAAAAAAATATATATATAAATATCTAAGAATTCGATTACGAATTTGAGATATAATTGGATATATAAATCCAGAAATTTTATTATTAATGATGTCTTAAGAAAAGAATAAAAGAAATCTGAAACATGTGCGTATGATGGTTGTTCGTGACTGTTGATGGTAGAGTCCAGAAATCGTGCCATATTTTTCTGATGCATTTATTGACAGGTCTCACATCCAAACCATGTGACTCAATTATTCATCAAATGCCAAGTGTCATTAATTAGTACTTACAAGTTCCTCTTGAAAATATGATCGTGGCCTCACAATTTATGCTGCTGAGATCTAAATCAAATAATAAAGTCAGCGTTTTAGAATTATGTAATTTTGGGTTTAAATTTCATAGTATATGTATTTTATTTTTTATAGTTATCACTTTATTATAGATTATTATCATTTTTTTAAAAGTCTAATCAATAATGATTGATTATTAATATTCATTATTTAATGATAATTAATTAATTTACTAAAAAGTTGAGTCACCTTACAAGTACCACTTGAAAATAGGATCAACGCGGCTACAATTTATTGATTATTTCTTATAGTACAGAATTACAAGTACCACTTGAAAATATGATCAAGGATTTCATTTAATTTATGCTACTGAGATCTAAATCAAATAGTTATAAAGCTAAGGTCTTAAGATTGTGTAAGTTTGATTTCAATTTTCATAATTTATATATTTGATATTTTCTATAGTTACTAATTGATTATAATAATAATAATTAGTAAGTATTAATTAATAATTATTGATTATTAATATTCATTATGTAATGATAACTAATTAATTTACTAAAAACTTAAGTTATCTTAGTTTGATCCATTGCTTAATTAGTCAAATCTAGCTGTTGTTGAAATTTAATTTGCTTTATTCTTTCCATGTGGTTTAAACACGATCAATTTTCAGTTTGGAAAGCACAAGTAATTTCAGCGGCAATGGATGTCAGCGCAATTGATAAGGAGAGGGTATAAGCACCACAAAGATCGTGTGTTCGACTTTTTCTGTTGATATGAGTTTCATTAAAGGGCGATATGAAAGTAACCTGACTCTAATGGTAATCAGCGTCCAACCCATCTAAATTTTCTCATACAAAAACACGTGATTATACCAAAACAAGTTATTTCAGCTATTTAAATTAAATTCATCCAACCCCATACCATCGTGATCTTGGCCATAATGCAAATTTTATAGGAATGATGAGATGAAAATTTTAACCCTATGATTTGGGCCGGTAATGGAATTAGCCATTTATAATTAAAAAATAATCAAAAATCAATTTCAATCAAATCACAAGTGTTTTGGGGGACGTTTGGTTTTTATTCATGATGCACTGTGGCATAAGGTTTTGGATAAATATTTGGAAAATGTGTGGAAACTAAAATTATATTTGATTTTATTTTTGGGAGAAACAGTTTAATTACTTTCAATACATTTTTCATAAAACAAATTTGTCTAATTAATAGTATCATGAAAATTTTATATTATTTTGTGTTGTTATCATAATAGTGTAAAAAAAAAAACTATATATATATATATATATATTATAAAATAATGATTGAAAGATATAAATATATATTAATGCAATAATTTGAAATGATTAAAAAAAATTTAAAATATTTAGAAAAAAAATATACATTTTTGAAAAATATTTAATTTTATTTTAAAAAAAAATAAAATAAAACGCAACTTAAAACCTCAACACCAAAGTTTCAAATCGACCCCATCGAACGCTACATAATATTAACTAAAGTAACTGAAAAATATCAACTCGCGACATATTGTGCACCAAAGCATCAAATCAAGTCCATTTTCTTCACCTCTCACATTTATCTCACCTCAAGGGCATAGAAACACTTACGGATCGAAAGAATGATTAATGATTTGTATAAAATATATTATTAATCTAATATTAAAGTTGTGAGCCTCGAAAACCTATCCTAATCCTATATAGGATACATCTATATAAGCAAGTAGCACTCCCCCAGAACACAACACCAGCACTTAGACAAAAACAAAAAACCAGTGTGTCCTTCTCTTTAGACTCCATTTGGTGGCATGGCAATGGCTAAGCTCACAGCTCTTATACTACTTCTCGCATTCATCACCGTCTCCACGTTCTCAACCACGGTACGTATAGTCCCTTCGCCTCCGGCAGATCATTTATGCAATAATATCTGGACACACACACACACACACACACATCTATATATATGTTTTTTTATCTATGAGGTTTTGGTTCGGCAACTAAACTAACTAGTTGAAAGTTGATCGGGACGAATCGAGGAAGGGGTTGGTATAGACAATATTACCCTTTTTATAGCTAGGGCTATGTTAATTATGTATATATTTTTATAACTTTTAAAATTTTATCCCCTATAAATATTATAATTGCCCTTTGCATTTTATGAAAATTCAATTTCACCCCAAGGTTAAACCTCCTTTTGAATTAGTCATGGATATCTCAGAGAGAATATGTGATGAGTTTTGTTTATTTTCTTTTGCAGGCAATAGCTAGCCAATACCACCTCGACGCGGTATTTTTTTTTTTTTCCTCTCCCTATTTCTATTGCATTTTTTTTTTAAAAAATTTATAATACACATTATGAGCTTTCCTAACCTTTTATTTTATATGAGAGACTTGTACCATTGAACTACAGGCCCCACTCAACTATTTCTATTGCATATTCATGGGTTTACAAAGAGAAAAAGAGAGACGAAAATTATTATTTCCGAAAAATGAATTTGAAATGTAATGAATAATTGTTTCTACTATGAAGAGGATGATTTTCCTTTCTTTGCATAAACTTTCAATATTTTTACTGGTCTGATATTATGAGTTAATATTCCAGAATCGTTATGGTCCAGGCAGCTTGAAGAGTTACCGTAAGTACAATAATGTTGCTGGCTATTTCCCTTGTCTTATATATCATTTAAAAACAACATTATTTATATTGATTAATTGGAAATATACATGTGTACCTAAATTAATGTCTATAATTGTAATTTTACCAGAATGCGCTTCAGAATGTGCAAGAAGATGCAAGCAGACAAGGTACAAGAAGCCCTGTTTGTTCTTCTGCAATAAATGCTGTAACAAGTGCCTCTGCGTTCCCCCGGGCTTCTATGGCAACAAAGCCGTTTGCCCTTGCTACGACAGCTGGAAGACTAAGAGAGGAGGACCAAAATGCCCTTGATCGCTATTTCATTTCTTTTTTCTTCTTTTGGTTCTTGATCCAAATATTACTGGGCTTATCCTTTAATTTTCTTTTTGAATTATCTCCTGTTTCAATTTTCTTTTCTTTTCCAATTCGTGTGTCTTCCTTTTTTAACAA
Organism: Jacaranda mimosifolia; assembly: GCA_018894105.1. NCBI lineage: Eukaryota > Viridiplantae > Streptophyta > Magnoliopsida > Lamiales > Bignoniaceae > Jacaranda > Jacaranda mimosifolia. Next base: position 15,094,409 of record CM032124.1, read on the forward strand.
CGTTCGACAGTTCTAGTACTGCTCCTGTGGGCTTTGGACTTTTACTTGCCCTAAAGAGAGCTACGTGACTATGTATGAATTTGGTCTCTGTTTACATTTATTAAATAATCACTTGAGTTAATTATTGGTGTGGAATATGCAGTTCTTTATGTTGTTTTTGGTATATTCAATCTCCAGATGCATCATAATTAGTCGGCCAATATTTTATTGCAAATAAGTTCAACATTTTCAGGAGACAATTATGAGCCAATTGTCTATGAGAGTGATAATGGGATCTGGTTTAATTTCTTTCTTTTCATTGTTGGAATAAGGTCGCCAACAAATATTATGCAGTTATTTATGCTATGAAAATTTTAGATCAAATTACAAAAATGGTCTTGTAACTATACTCCATTAGCAAATTTTGACATTATCTTTTCGGGCCGGAAGATTGGTACACTAGCTTCTGAAATTTGACAATTTGAGTCCAATTTCAACCCGAATGTCATCTGGTCCAGGCCCGATCCTACATGGGGCATGACATGGCGCCGCATCACTCCAGATCTCATCCTCTCACCAGCGTGGCATATGGCGTGGCACCCCACTTGTGCCATGTCAGCAAAGTTGAGACACTTGGCTAGGAGGTTTCACACATAATCAATTCACTTCACTTAATAAATTCTAAAAAAAAAGGAAAAGAAAAATTAAAAACATAAACTAAACATCTGGAAATCACTTCACTTCTGAAATCTTCAAAAGGGGGATTCCTTCCAAGAACTCTAGTTTTACAAATTCTCTCATTCCAGAAAATCATAAAATTTTTTGCAAGTTTCTCACTTCCTCAAGGCAGAGAGATGTTTGACATGCCATCACTGATCAATTGCTACTGTAAGAAGGCCTCCATCCTACGCACGTCATGGACGGACAAAAATCCAGGTAGACAATTTCAAACTTGCTCCAACATGGTTGGCGGGAGCTCATTCTTTCAATGGGTAGACAACCCATTGTGTGTGAGGGCAAGAAAAATTATTCCAGGTCTTCTCTGGCGAATAAGTGGTATGGAGGTAAAAATGAGGGTTATGGAGAATGAGAATGCCCAGCCTAAGTAGAAAGTGAAGAACATGAAAATCTTACTATTTGGAGGTTTGGTTCTCGCCACTGTGCTACTTTGGTAGTAATTACTGGATGTGTTGATCTTTGAAGGAGGTTTTTGGAACTACCTTCTTCCCCAGTATTCACTCGGCTTGTATTTTTTTCTTTTTTTATTTATTTATTTCTTTATGAATCCTGTGCAATAGAAATAGAATTTCTATTGTAGGTAAAATGTGACTTGTACTATATGATTATCAAGTGAAATTCAAGTAAACCAATGTTGTTGTCTTCAAATGTTCTCTTTCCCTTCAAACTTCTGGTTAAATATGACTAGTGTTGATTGTGTTAATTGAGTAGGTAAATTTGAAATATTAATTGGGATTGAGACTCCCAAATTGAGAATGCAAAAACCATGTGCAAAAAATTTTGAGAATGCAGTAATGACAAGTATGAAGAAGACTAAAAAATACAGCTCTAAACCAAGGGCACAAAAACAATATGGCCTACACATCTCATAGTAAAAAACAAGCTAAGAACCAATATCACACACACCTTGTACAAAATTCCAGCAACTAAACCAATTTCATATACTTATACTTGCTATCACAAATATCTCAGCCAAAACTTGTACACACATCATCACATAAAATACATTAATGCAATCAAGCACAATAAAAATAGCTAGAGGCAAGTGAAATTTGAAACTAAAATCCCATTCAACCAAAAGATGCTATACACTAGTTTGCACAGCTTACACCAAAAGCATTTGCATCAAAAATCACAAGGTCAGAACAATTCAATTTTGCACACTTATAAGTTGTTTTTCAATGAACAAAAACTCCCTTAATTCCTATCAAATGTCTACACACCCCAATATCACTGTTTTTTCTTCTTTTTCTTCTTTCCCTTTTCACTCAACTCTTTCACTGCAGCAGTAAGGTTAGCTATTGTCACATACTTCACTCTACCTTGCATGAATGTTGGCATAGGCAACTGAGTCAACATACTACTTTAAGTAGTTGACTGAGATTGTTGAGTGCCAATAAATGTGGGAGGTGCCCTGATATTCACTCTTTGACTGACTTGTAACTTTGATTGCATCAATTGGTCATACATGGATGGTCCTTGATGCAATACAGGTGGTTGGAGAAGGTCATGCATAGATGCTTGAGATTCAGGCAAGTTCAAGTTGATCCACTCTTCTTCAACTTCAAAAACTGCTATAGCAAGTTTAAATGGAGGTAAGATGCTCGGCTCTTCATGGGCACCCATTTCTATAGGATGTTCCACATCTTCATTAGATTGACTGAGAGTAAGATTGAGATTCTTGCCCTGCAAAGTAGACATAGACAACATAAATGATGAAATGTATTTCACTAAAACAATAAAATAGGTAAAAAAAAATTAGTCTAACCTTCCTAGTTGTAGTCCTTACTGTCCCTCCAGTCACTGCCGGGTCACTTGCTACTTGCTTTCCTTTCTTCACCTAAGTAATATGTCAACGAAAAAACAAAAATCATTAATCAAATCATTAGATAATAACTAATCAAAATTACCAAAGAACTTAATAAACAACAAAAATTACTTGTTTTGAAGATGGCCCCTGTTGGTTGCCTTTCATTGGACACGTCAATGCATTACATTTTTCTTTTCCACATATCCTACACTTTACAGTTGTTTGATGCCTTTTCATTTTTGTCTTAACAGGGGCTCTCTTTTCTTTTCTTTCCCTTGTCAACTAGCTCATCTTCTCCTTTTCTCCTTATCTTTTTTGGTCTGCCAACTATCTTTCCAAAATCTAGAGGCATTAGTGGTATAATACCACTCTCCCATAGACATCTATGCCACAAATGCCCATTATTGCGGGCTCATAAACTCTACAATATGTCTCAACACTGTAGCAAGAAACTATATATCTCTTAGGGTCTTGGTTTTGGTTATTTATAGCTCTAATAGCATGCATACAAGGCACACCAGTCAAGTCCCACGCTCTGCAGCTAAATGTCCACTTATGTAGATCAACACAGTGTTGAGAATCATCAGCACAAGACACTTGATAATGTTTCTCAATTGACTTGATAGGTATACAAGAGGAGGCATCTTTGAAATTCTTCTCCAGAACATCTCTAATCTTGGGGCATAGAAATCAACTTCTCCATTTAGCTCTGGCACTATCTTTGTTAATTGACAACCTCTTCATAAGATACTCCGTAATCCATTCAAGCACTGTAAGGATAGGCTTTTCTCTTGCCATCACAATGTTGCTGTTGAATGTTTCACAGACATTATTGACAACAAGATCACATTTGGAATGGACCCTGAAATGTGACCTACTCTACTGATTTAAACGTTTGCCACTCAGCCACTGGTATGCTTTATCATCCAAATCCGTCAGCTTTTGCATTTTTCTTTTGAACTCAGCAACAGTAGTAGCAGTAGCAACTTTCCATAAAACCTGCTTGAATGCCTCTCCTCTGAAGCCACTTCTATGCATATTCTTCCACAAGTGTTGCACACAAAACCTATGCTCTGCTCCTGGAAAGACTTATTCAAAGGCCTGCATCAAACCTTTTTGCTTGTCTGACATAAAAGTGTAATCCTCAATGTTGTTTATGTCCAACTCATTCCTCAACACAGTTAGAAACCACTCCCAATTATCAAAATTCTCCTTACAAACCACAACATATGCTATAGGGTAAATGTTATTGTTTGGATCAATTCCTACTCCTGTGAGTAAGACTCCTCCATGTACAGTATTGAGGTGACACCCATCTACACCTATGAATGGCCTACACCATGCCTTAAACCCTTGTCTCAATACATTCAAACAATAGTGAAACTCACAGAACCTATTCTAACCTTCTACTTCTTCTATACCCACCAAGACAGTTGAACTTGGGTTGGTTCTTCTAATTTCTTCTGCATAATCCCACAACTTGCATATTGCTACTCAGGGTCTCCCTCAAGCTTTTTCAATGCCATTCTCTTAGCTCTATAGGCCTGATCCTTAGACACATTTACATCATCTCCTTGATAATATCTTGTCTAAACCCCTCAACATTTCTCTTAGGATTAGTTTTCCACATATGCTAGTACATATCACACAACCATTTTGTTTTAATAGCTTTAATGTCAAATATTTCTCCACACGTGTGCTTAGGAATGTATTCTCTTATTTGGAAAGTGTACTTCTCTTTCAATTTTATGGCACTGATTCTCCAAGGGCAATTGTTATGTATACCTCCCACCCACCTTGCATGAACTCTATTTTTGTCATTCTTTGTAATCTTTAAGTCTCTTTCAGTTGATACAACATGAGATTGAACAACTTGCTTAAACTCTTCTTTGCTGCTAAAAAGCATTTTGAGTTGAAATGTTAGGCTCCATATGTTCTTAGTGTTAAACACTGGGAATTTACACATATCATCCTCTTTATCTGAGTTCAACTTGTCAACCATCTCCATGTCACTGCCCATTAAATCTTCCTCACTATCCCCATTGCTCTCACTATCACCATGTTACCCTACTTCTTCTTCACTGTGCTTACTTTCACTTTCTAAACTTACTTGGCTTAAGTCATGTGCATCACTCATGTCATGATCACCAAAGATAAAATCACTGTACTATCTTCCTTACCCTCACCAACCATATCTATAGGTACCTCTCTTTTTCCTATGATATTATCCTCTAAATGTGCTTCTACATTTAACTCATAAGGATATAAATTTATAATGGCCAACATTCATCTAACTCATCATCTCCTGAACACCCCAAACCTTGCTATAAACCCCAACATCCCTTAGACCTTGCTCATCACCCTCTATATCTCTAGCACTTTGCTGTACACGACCCACATCTCCCAAACCCTATTGTAGACCCTCCACATCCCCTAGACCTTGCTATATATCCCCTACCTTCACCATACCTTGTTGTACATCTCCATATCCTAAATTAGTTTCTTGATTAGCATTAAATTGAATTCCCAAATTAGACTTGTCACCAACTCTTTCTTCACCATTATGTACATCATTATGTAATTCAACCTCAATATTTTGTTGTACAACTACTCCCTCACCCCTTTCAACCCCTTGATTTTCCTCTACACTTACTCCTTTATCTAGATTAACACCCTAATTTTGTTGTGCAACTAATTCCTAAGTTTGTTCTTCATTTGGTTTCTCTATCAGTTCAACCTCTTCATAAAGTTTATCATTAAAAGGATGTGCAACTACAGCTAGGTAAAATACAACCTCCCTAGTAGTCTTTAAAGTTTTAGTAGCTAATTTTAAAAGTTCATTTCCTTTAGTTATTTTTTTGAACCCAAATGGTTTCTTGATATAAATAGCAAAATCACCATTCAATCCAACCATTTCATAGCATTTACTAAGAGTACATCTACCATAATTAGGTGCAGTGACATAATCAAACTTAATTAAAGTACCTCTATAGTATCTAGGCACAGGTCTATTCTGAATCTCACCCCCATGATAAATGGCCATAGTAATGCATCCGCTGTCAGTGTCTGCAAAAGACAAAGATAGTGTAAAAATTAATTTTAAAATTAAAAAAATTATAAAATAATTCTGAAATTGACAATACACTAGGTGGAGGACCATTTTTCATAGAGTTGGAGTACAAATTGGGGACCATGTGGCCCTATTTGTATAGTAAATGATTCTTTACATAATAAACAAGTCAAAAACAAACTTTTTCTTTAAACAAAGTCTAGCCCCATGTGCTACCCATAAACCCATAAAATATATTAAGGAAAACGAAGACTTACGATAAAATGGGGGTGGAAGTCCACATTCCTTCATTGTCTAATATATACTATGCTCGACTTCAGTTCGCACAAAGGAGGATTTCGTACAAACAAGCTTCAAATTTTCAATGTCAATGTTCTAGGTTTCGTGGGTGGAGAAGAAATTTTGGGTTTTCATTTAGATTCTTACAGAATGTGGTTTTTTCATTTCTTAATGTATGCGTTATGTGTAAGTGCTTCTTTTAATTTATTCCAAAATTGCATTTTTTAGCTTATGTTTGAGTTTTCGCATTTTATTTCATCCAAAAATTATGTTTTTAAGGTTTTTTTTTTTTAAAAAATTTTTGTAGGATTTTTGGATATGGGAATTGATGTCGTGTAAATTCCACCCCTCTCCCCTGGCCAAATGTCTCAACTTTGCTAACATGGCACGAGTGGGGCGCCACGCCATATGCCACGCAGGTGAAAGGATGAGATATGGAGTGACTAGGTGCCACGTCTACGCCATGTAGGATCGAGCTTACGCCAAATGACATTCGGGCTGAAATTGGACTCAAATTACCACAATTCAAAGCTAGTGTACCAATCTTGCGGCCTGAAAAGATAAAGTCAAAATTTGCTAGTGGGGTATAGTTATGGGACCATTTTTGTAATTTTGCCAAAATTTTAGACACAAGAATTTAAATTTTCGATAAGTGAATAATGCAGGATCTCAAGTAAAATGTGTCAAATATTGATTTCCAAAATTATATGATAAAGAACACTTACATTGATCCATAACAAGACTAAACATGTTTTAGAATTTCTAAACTTTAATATTTTATCTTGATATTTACCCTAAGATGAGGCAAAAAGATGGAAAAATTATATTTGACTTTTAAAATGGATGGACGATAATCAAAAATAATGTTGGGTGAGATGAGGTAGGTAATGCAAAAGGGCAGATGATTGAAATTGAAATTTTGTAGCAAATTATTTTTTTCAATTCATAATTTCGAATTTAAATTTTTTACTTTAATTATCATATTTTATCTTTTAATTTAAATTTCAAAATTTAAACTCTAAACAATATCTAAAACTCAAATTTCTAATTATAAACTCAACTTTTAATTTTAAAACTAATCTATTATATATAATTTTAAAACTTATCTTTCTTTTTTTAATTATTATTAAGATATGATAATAATGTCACATTACATCCACAATGAAACAAGGAAGGGAATCACAAGAGAGATCCTCAATCCTATCATACATTCCAAGTACATGAGCTAATCTATTAGCACTATGATTAACTGAAGAAAACTGAACTCTTGGAATTTGTTGAGCTATATTTCTACAATCAGCAAGTAAGGCCCCAACAAAAGAGAAATCCTCCTATGTATGTAGTAGAGACTTGATCATGGTAGGGTTGTCGCCTCTAATCAAGACATATTCTAATGGCGCTCAGATGAAACTAAAAGGCCAAGTAGAAAAGCCTTTGCAACTACCTCATTTGGTACCAAAATGCCCTCGAAAGATCACTTACTTGACCAAATACATGAACCTGAACAATCTCGAGCAACCATAGTATTGTAATGAAGCCTACGAGTCTGGACCAAAATCCCACAACAAAAAATCTTGATATTGGTAGCTGGGGGAGGGTTCCATGCTGGTTGAATCAATACCGAAATAGAGATTGAATGTGCCAAGGATAAACCCTAGAACTACCTCAAATAAGCATGGTCAAATGAAACAAGGTCAGTAGCCTGCTGACAAGAAGTTCCCTAGACACATTAGTTCCTTTGTGCCATATATGCTCCAACAAATGATACTGAATAACTCAAAGGTATCAGCGTGAAGCTATTGTTGGACGTAATTAATCCACTGCACATTATTGTGTCCCCCACCAGTAGAAATACATGAATCCATGTTAAGAAAGAGCTAGACTTCTGTAGCAAAAGAACAATCACTCACCACATATAAAGAAGATTCAATACTGGTCTTACAAACTGAATAGGAGGTATCCGCCAATATCTTACAATGTTAGAGGTTAACACGTGAACTCAGGTGCCACATGAAGATTTTAACCTTATTCGGAATTTTCAAACTCCAAATGTTGTACCAATAAGACTCCAACTGTGATGAATAGTGAAAGGTAGATGAATCTTCGCTAAGTTCAAAAACTTCCTTAATAAAATAATAGTGGCTATGTACTATGAAATAACTATACTTTGTGTGAGATCATATTAGACGATCAACAATGGAAGCTAACCCAAGAGAAATCGAAAGGATACGATCGGCATCAACTGTCTAGAATAGTTTACAAACTCGGCCAACATCCAGCTGCTGCTTTTGTCTCAGTGAAATAAGTCACAAACTCACATGTTATCTATTCATAATGGTGGAGGTGTGATACTTTTACCATGGCCATCAGAAAAGAGCCAAATGTCTTTCCAAACTGAAACTATGCGTCTATTTCCAATGCGCCATCTAGTTTATTTCCATAGAAATTCGTGTATTTAAAGAATGTTTCTCCATATTGCTGAAGGATGATATCCAAACTTGGCTGCAAAAAAATCATAAGAAGGGAAATACCTTGCTTTAAATAGTCAGTTTAAGAGTGAATATGGATGTTTTAGCATTCGCCATCCCTATTTAGCAAGAACATGAAGGTTAAAATATTTAAAACTCTTAAATCCAAGTCTATTCATCTTCTTAAGTTGGCAAACTATAGCCTAAGCAACCAAGAAATTCCACGAGATCCTATATATCTCCACTAAAATTGTTGAATCATCATTTCAATGTCCTTGGTTAGAGATGATGGAAGTATAAAGCAACTCATGGCGTAGGTGGGAATAGCTTGGATTATTAATTTGATCAAAATCTCCTTACCTGCCTTAGAGAGGTATTTTTCGTTCCAACCTTGAATTTTAAACCAAACTCGCACTCGAATATAACTCAAAATCTCTTTTCATGAACATTCCAACATAGAAGGAAGTCCCAAATATTTCCCAAAATCCTGGTGAATCTCAGCACCAAGATGATGCTAAAGAACTCTCCGAAATTCAGTTGATACATTAGGGCTCACCACATAAGATGATTTGTCAACATTAATATGTTGCCCTGAAGCTATAGCATATGCTTGCAAAACCAGCTTAATATTTTTGATATTTTTATGGTTAGCCTGGCAAAAGAGGAGAATGTTGTCAGCAAAAAAAAATAAATGAGAAATGCAGGGGGGCCCTCCGAGCAATTGAAACACCAAGTATAGTTTGACACTCATCCTCACGTTGAATAAGAGGAATCAGTCCTTCTACACAAAGAAAGAACAAATATTACGAGAGAAGATCACCTTGCTAGAGTCCTCTAGTTGGCCAGAGATAACCAAAGCAATTTCCATGTAACAGAAAGTAGTAAGAAACTAAGGAAACACATAGCATAATTAACTCAACAAAGCTAGATGCAAAGCCTAATTTAACAAGTATACCGCGAAGAAACGCCATTCAATACGATCACAAGCTTTACTCATATCTAGTTTGACCATAAAACCATTGTTTCCTATTTTTTTTAGTTCTAACGTAATGATTAATCTCAAATGCAATAAGAACATTATCAGTAATTAATCGATGAGGGACAAAAGTGGATTGAGTTGGGGAAATGACTTAATGAAGAATACACTTTAAACAGTTAACAATACATTTGGAATCTATCTTATAAACAACATTACAAAGGCTGATTGAGCGAAAATAAGTCATCTTAGCTGGGTTTTACACTTAGGAACCAACATAATAAAAGTACAATTTGTTTCAGGAGAAAGGGCTTTATTATTAGGTAAATTGAGCACAAAATCAATAACATATGGACCTATAATATGCCAATAATTTTGATAAAACAAAGCAGGCATACCGTTCGAGCCTGGAGATTTAAGTGGGCCTATAGATTTTACAGCAAAGAGCACATCTTCACTTGTATACGGCCTTTGGATATTAAGATTCATTTCCACTTTCACTCGAGTCAACTGCATCCAAAACCTTAGTTAAAGCATTCAAGGACGGATTACAGGACTGAAATGTGTTTGAAAAATATGATATAATCACCCTTTCAATGTTAGACCTTCTGTCACACCATGTGACTAGATCATCCTTAATACCACCGATAGTATTAGGACGCTGCCAGGCTAATGCTTTGCCATGAAAATATGTTGTATTCCTATGACCTTCTACCAACCATTATATGAAACTCTGTTGCCGCCAGTAAATCTCCTCAGTATTGAGAGTTTGTTCCTATTACTCCTTTGTTGTTGCCATTTCTGCCTTGGCAGCATCATTCAGTGGTCCAGATGAAAGAGAGTGGAGTTTATTTCGTAGGGCTGATATGTGTTGCTTACTATAGCCAGAAGATTTTCTCCAATTATTGAAATAGGTCTTACATTGCTGCAAGCGGTGAAGTAACGTCGTTGAATTCATTGTACTGCCAATTGAAGTCCAATAATTCATAAAACCTCCTGACAACTCTAGTATTTCATCCACGATATCTCAAGATTCCTGGGCACGAAGGCAAGGTGCTGTTGCCGGCTAATTCTTAATAGTAAAGGTGTGTGATCCGATCTACCAAAAGGTAGGTGACAGACCCCGGCTATTTGGGAATAACTTCAACCATCTAGGAGCAGCACACATACAATCGAGTCAGGCTTTAACAAAATAAGGAAGAGCACTGCTGTTACACCATGTATATGGATATCCCTCAAACCTAATATCAAACAGATAATTGTATGTTAGAGCATCCCGAAACATAGCAATAGCAGAAGGAGATCGACAAAGTCCTTCGCTTTTTTCACTGTCTGAAAGAATTTCATTGAAATCCCCTCCTAGTACCTAGGGGATATTAGATTGCATCAACAACTAATGAAATAGAGACCAAGAGTTCCTCGTTTTTGTTGGGTCAAAATAACCATAAAATCCCATAAAGCGCCATATGGTATCATATTGAGGGAGAATGACATCTATATCAATATGGTGTTGTGAAAGTGATTGAAGGGTAACCACCACATCTTTTCGCCAATGTAATGCCAAACCACCAGATTTCCTAATACACTTCACTCCAACCCCATGAAGGATAAAATGAATCTTAAGTTGATCAATGCAGGATGATAAACATTTAGTTTCTAATAAGAAAACCAAATTACGGTCGAGATAAACCCCAAGAAGATGAATTGTTAAGGGTCCCTTACCTTTGACAATTTCAAAATATGGCATTCATGGTGATTGGTGGGGTTGCCCGACAACCTCTGTAGTTGATAAAATAGACCGATTGCATACTTGCACTTGTATTTTCTTTTTCTATTGCCTAATACTAGAATCTCCTAACTCGCGGGAACTAAGTTGATGCCGATTCCCAGTCAATTGTAGTGGATCATTATCACTGGTCTTAGAGGAAAATGAGAGATGACATTGGGGGTGTAATACAGTAGAAAAAGCCCCTGCAAAAGTCAAAATCTGATCTAGAATATAAATTCCTAGGAGAGAAGTGGGGCTACCAACCTCAGTAATGAGAACTTGGATTAGATGAAATGTCGAAACACTAGTCCTAAAGTCGAAAATCGCTGCCCCCTCAAAGATGTATAGGACCGTCTATCAGTAGAAACTGCAGAAGGTGGTAAAGGAGATGTCATGAAAGAGGGGTGGGGAGTAAATTTAAACCCAACTTACTGCAAATCTACCACAAGCCAGGGGCCATATAGGAAGTACTCTCCTAGGTTTGAAATTTTTACTTCATAACGAGTAGGGCACCGTTTTTCTTGATGACTGATTATCCCACACAAACAGCAAAATATAGGTAGGCATTCGCATGAAAATGATAACCATAGAGTGTTCCCTAATTCTAATCGAAGATAAAGACCCCGTTTGAGTTGATAGTTGATATTTTGGGACATTTTGATATGCATAAAGTGATGATCCCCACTGTTTCATGGTGGCAAAAACCCTAAGAAATTTCCAAGGTAATTCCCAATACTGCTTGCTACATCTGGGGTCCGTTGGGACAAAGGCAAATTATAGACTCGTACTATAATTCGCATATAGATCTATAAAATATGGATCATCTGTAGGCAAAATATCCTCAAGAAGAACATAATTTTCATCCATGATCTAAGGACATCCTTCCAAATCATATTTTTTATCAAGTAAGTGATTGAAAGTAATAGTGAAACGGAGGTGATCGAATATTTGTAATATCCATTCTGTTGAAAAGTTGAAAAAGGCATTGGAGATTGGATCGTATAACTATTGCGGAGAACAACTAGTTGGAAACTATTCTTTTAACAAGCATATGATGTGCAAGCGAATCATCTCCTTTCCAAATAGTGTCTGAAACTGTTAGCCCATTTGATTATGCCGTTGTCAAAGATAATTTCTAACCCAATAACTCCACTATCTGAACTATAGTTGTAACACCCCATCTTGGGATAGCCCTTAGCTGAGACACCACTCAATTCAGTCTTAATCTTTCAATCCATAGACAACCAATACGCTTATCAAAACATTTCAAAACCTATCACAGAAACTTTCAAAACTTATCAGAGATAGCATCATACTTCAACTTAATCAACTTCCACAAAACACTATATACAAGCTTTAGATGATCCCATAACACACAAGTACTAAATACATACCATCAATGGTTCTGAAATATTCATCACACAATATTATATACATACTACATACATCAATTCAATCTTACATATCATAACATTTCTAAGTTATACAAAATATCCAAAGGTACCCATAAGCATTTACAAGCATCATTTCTATTACAAAATGTGCTTGCCGATCCAACTTGGAGTCCAAGCTTATCACTTAGTCCTCTCTGAGTAAATCAAGACAAAATAGTAGGTAAGTCCAAAGCACTTAGTGAGGGATATTCATAACAATAAGCAGTAGGGATCTGTTGAGGAGAAATCAACTCAATAGATCATAATTTAACAGTAAAAAGGAACATTTCAAGATACAGGCAATACAAGTTAAGCAAATAGGAATCTCTCATTCCTTATTGCTCTATGAACAGTTTACAAACAATCGGATACTGTTAGTATAAACAAACCTAAGTCATATGCAATTCAATGGAACAAACTTAACATGCATATCATAACAACTTTATTCCAATCGATCAAACATACCTAAGCGTGACAACTTGATACACGGTGGATGCCTAGGAATATACCTAACACATTATAGATGCCCAAGAGTATCTCTAGCACATCCCTGATGCCTAGGAGTATCTTTGGCCCATCGCCGATACCTAAGAGTATCCCTAGCATATTGCTGATTCCTAGGAGTATCCTTGGCATATCACTGACACCCAGGAGTATCCCTAGCATGTTCCATATTTCAAGCATTCCACTGGAATTGGCACTCGGCCCAATCATATCTCCATACATATAACATATATCAATCAAACGAATTTGCCAGCGAGGCAACATATAACAATACACAACAATAACAGGTGACAAGATAATAACAAGTACTGATCGAGAGAAAGCACAGCAATAGATAACAGGAGGAAGTTCTGGGTGCCAGAACGGACAAGAACAAACTCTTATCAGAGCACAATCATGCACTAACTCTCATAGGGGTATATGAGTTAATTAATAGATAACAAGCAGGAACTCAAGCAATTACAGATATTAATAAACACGAGTAGGTATAGTACAATCACATTTAACCCTCATAGGATTTTTCCACAAGAACTTATAAGTATAATTAAGGCCAGATTAGCAGACCCTTACCTCTATAGTCTTAGAAAACTGCAGTCACCGACTACTGGTCCCTAGGATCCACTTATTCGCCACCTATCCAAAGAAATAAATTCATGATCAAATCCCTTAGTTGACCTTAATAACCTCCAATAATTACAGTCTTACTACATATAGTCCCAAAATCACTGGTTAGTCAATCATTACAATATTTAGGGTTCGATCGATACTATCATTATAGTACCGCTACTTATGCCATTAGTATGGGAATATTTACGGAATTTATATCGACACTAGCAAAAGGGCATAATCAAGTACTTATTTATATAATTAACTTCATATCGTCATCCCAAATCAGCAATAACAGTCCAATTATCTTAATTAACCCAATTATTGTCACTTAAGCCCCAAATTTACAAAATTAGGGTTTTCTTACTCCAATTAACTCAATTAACCTAAAATTATCACATGATATACAAATCTGAGTTCACTAAGCTTATAATGGCACATGCATGTTCCGAATCTTGATTCCATCTCATCTTAAATAACCCAATTACCCAAAAATCATCGTATCTAATTCGAATTCGGGTCCACTAAACCATATAATAGTCCATGCATGGAATGTATATATACCAAATCATATCTCAAATCCTCATTCTTGGCATAAGACAAGATTTATGAAATTAACAACACAACATATGTATATATATAAGTATATTCCATTCCATTCCCCTTTACCCACGATCCGATTATCATGGCCCCAAAATCACGAACCCAGAACACCATCACGATTGTCGCAACAAGCTGAAGATACTATTTCAGCGCCGCCAACGCCACTGTCGGAGATGAGCAACGCCACCACCAATCGAATCCTCTCAGCTATGGAAATCCAATGCCCAAGTTAATTTTTACGATTACTGTTGAATTGAGGGCCAATTGGCCGAGAAATTCAATTGATCACCTCAACACCACAGTACGCCACCACGCCCAATTTAGCTCCACTGGTCGCCATTTCACAGGATTGATGTTACCAACTTGTTCACCAAGCTCAACCCGTCAAGCCCCTAACTGGGTCCTCCACAAAAGTCGCCGGAACATTGTTGCTTGAGAAGTTCGATGTTACCTAGTTCGGCATTCACATTTTTTGGTGGCCGATTGGAGTTTGTGTGTGCATGTGGTATGGATGTGACACTAAGGTCAAGGAGAAGAAGATGGTCGGAGTAGCTTGGTGTTTCAAAAGTGTCGCCGGTGAATCGTGGGAGAGAGGGGAAAGGGGTGTCGCGGTGAAGGATAAGGAAAAATAGGGTTGAAATGCAATTTCCCCCATTTATACTAGGCACTTTCTTTAATCACTATCTGACCCCAAAATTTTTGGACAACCTTCAATCAAGCCCAAGAGTTAGATATATAACATGGCCCTCCATTTGACCCAAAATATTTACCATGCAACCCCAAAAGCTTTCAAGTTTAGTCCAATTAGGTTTTCTTAAATTTCAGATTGACCACAAAACTTCCAAAATTCTTACAATTGAGTCCTTTTCTTTTATTTTTTGAGCCCTGAAATCCGACCAACCCATATCTTGATTTTCTCAATTCTTATTTTCCAAAATACCAATTTTTAGTGATGTTACAATAGTGGAAAGCTAGACAAGCAAATAGACGAAAAAGATGAATCTTATCACCAGAAACTTGAAAGAGAAAAGGGAAAACAAATACACAAGAAGACAATTAGAAAAGTGTAAAGAAGAGGAAAAACACAGAGAACGCAAAGAAGTAGAGTTGGTTAGATTAAGAAAATGGTTTGGAAGACAGAAACATGCCCATGGCTGTGAATTTGATATGAATGGAAACCCATTAAATGTATCATTTAGCCGAATGAGTGTAATAATCATAAACTAAACAAAGGAATCAAAATATACAAGGAAATCAAAGTACAGAAGTATCATATAACAAGCGAATCAATAATGCGCTCATGCAAGAGAAAAAACCAATACAATACAATATAATTTAATACAATATATTAGCAAGAACAATTTAACTTTATGAAGAATTTTTTAATACTAATTATTTAACTCTTAGATATTTACACATCACTGATATCAATCAAAATAGTATTGCCTTTGTTTAACTATTAATAAACATATATAATTGATATGGAAAAATAAGATTCTAGGGGGAAAAACTTAAAAATAAATAAATACATAAATAAATAAATAATAAAAGCCACTGGACTAGTGAACCTAATAGATTAAGTCCACCAAAATGGACATTCAAATCTAAGTGGGTCGAAATATACTAGGAACTTAATCTAATTCTAATAATTGGTGCACACTCAATGCATGTACATCTAAATATTAGAACAAAATCACTGGACATATATTTATATAGTATACGTGTAAAAAAAGACAACAATAAAAATTAAATGTAAAAGAAATTTGGATTATAAAATAAAATTCATACCAAACTTGTACGTGAACAAAATATAAACACGCATTAAAAGAGGAAAAAAATAACTAAATTAAATAAAATAATTATTGTATAACTATACTTTCGCAACAAACTTTTGCCAGGGACCTATAATTTTCAAAAAAGTACACATCATTTTTATGTGATATAGTCAATATATTTATGTAATTTAAAATATAATTTATAAAATTACTTTGTAGCTACTTTATAGTCGGACTTGTACTCATTGATGTCTTTGCATCACATTTAATGGCATTATTTGAAAGACTAAAATAAAAATAAAAAGGTAAGTTTTTGAATCTAAATTAACTCATACTATAAACGTGGTATAATATGAATTGTTTAATTTGGTTTGTACCATTTCCATGGTTTTGGTTTGGCTCATTCTGAATCAATCTTTAAGTTAAATTATTTCCTTCAATGAATATAAAAATTTAGATGATCTTGATTAAGTCACGTTGCTTGTAGTTATGTTTCAAACGACAACTGCTTATAAATACTCTTGTTGTTGGGTATTTATAGGCATACATTCAATTTTATCATTTTTACTATTTTCCCACCATTTCTCTTTTTCTCCACTTTTACTAACAACATTATGAAATCTGTAACATTTATGTACGAATTTTGAAATCTAATGAAATTTTGCTACTTTTGTTTCCATATCTTCTAACTATTTTATATCCTAGCACCTTATTGACCACCAAGAAAATGCAAGAAAACGCAATCTTTAAAACTACTTAAATTCTTGAGAAATAAAAATCAACCATCCCCCATTTTCTTCTCAAACAAACATTACAGAACAACAAATAAATTCTTGCATACATCAAAATGTTATCAAACAACTTACTCATCCCTTTTTTATATATTTTTGTATGATATTCTTAAAATGCCCTTATTTTTTTATCCTTCATAACTACAACTCATACAGAAGTACCATTTACAACTCACAGATTCTGTACCCATAACTATCATTTTGTTATAATATTTTGTTATTATTTATGTAAAAATTTAAGTAGTTAAATGTCAAATGATATTTTAAAAATTAATATTACAAGATAAATTCTAATTATTTCCTATGGTTGGTTTGGCTTGTTTTAAATCAATCCATATCTTGAATCACTTCATTCAATGGATATATATAAAAAATTAGATAATTCTAATTAAATCATGTTGCTCTCAATTATGTCTCAAGTGACAACCACTTATAAATACTATTGTTATTAATTGGGCATTTACAGGCATAAACTCACTTCCATCTTTTTCACTATTTTCCCATCATTTCCCTCCTTTTCCCCTTTTTCTTGACAAAATTTGAAATTTATTTTTCTTCGGATTTTAAAATGTAATGAAAGGATACCATTTTTTTTTTTTTTTTGGTATCAGCTAATTATTTTATGTCCTAGGTTTACCACTAAAAACATGCAAGAAAATATAATCCTTCAAACTAGTTAACTTCCCAAGAATTAAAAGTCAACCCAAACGTCATTTTTCTTTTACAGAACAATAAATTTTTACATATATCAAAATGTTATCAAATAAATTGTCTACCCTTTTTTGGTATAATTTCGTATGATATAAATAAAATGCTCTGAATTTTTTTTTATCTTCATAATTATAACTTATATATTAAGTACTATTTACAACCCACACATTCTATGTCCATAATTATCATTTTATTATAATATTTTGTTATTATTTGTGTAAAAATTTAAATAAATATCAAATTTTATTTAGAAATTAATATTGTATCAAATATATATATATATTTATATATATTGTGTTTATTTACTCTATACCATAAAATTACATCAAATTACACCATTACAAAAAAAAAAAAAAAAGAATAAAAGAAAGAAAAAGATTTATATGATCTAAAGCAATTTTTATTTTTCTAAAAATTTGAAATGCAGTCATAAATTATGTAAATTTCAAGTATATGTTCTCGTATAAAATTATGAGCCAAATTCCAATATATCTTGGTATATCATATAAAAATTTATCGAACTGTGATGATGTAACTTTAAAATTCAAGTGATATAAAAATAATTGTTATAATAGAAACAAAAAAAAAAAAATCAATCAGTTAACATTTCTAAAATAAAGATATTAACAAATTCATTTGTGTAGATTTGAAAAATAGTATAGATAAAAGTTCAAAAATAGTTATACGAGAAGAATCATACTTGATCAAGAAGATGTTAGCAATAAGAAAGAAAAGAAAAACTATAGAGAAATGAGTTAAGCATAGCCATGTATTAAATTAATGTGACTATTATATGAGGTAGTGGGGTAGTAGTGAAATGGTAATGCGATGGTAATTATTTTAGGTAAAATGATGATTTAAATTAAAAAAAAAGGAAAGATAAGAGTATTTAAAGAAGATTCTTGAAAACACACCATTAAAGGGCTACAACCTTTATTAATGGTATACATATATAAGTAAAATGATGTTCAACTTTATTTTAATAATATTTTTTATGTGGCAATAATATGGATTATAAGTTACTTTTATCCCTTTTGCCATCATAGCATATTTTAATATATAGTCTATTATAAAGATGAATCTTCTTATTATTAATATAAAATACTATTTTTTTTTTTGTAACTCTATATTCAATGTTGGTAAGTAGTTAACCTTTATTAATAGCATAGATATATAAATTCAAATTGAGTTCAACCTTATTTGAAGAATGTCCTTTATGTGGCAATAATGTGGATATGTAACTTTTATCTGTTCTTACCATTTCAACACATTTCAATGTATAATTTGCTATAAAGATGAGTTATTTTATGATATATATATATATATATATAAATTTTATTCCATAAAGATAGACGAGAATCTTACCTTAATCTAATATTTTCTAAATTATGTTTTATTCTGTAATTCGATATTTTAATTAAGCTAAAGTCCTTAATTTAAATACATAATTCCCTACAAGTAATTTATACTAAAATTAATCAAAATATACAATTCACAAATATTTAAAGGTACAAAATCATTGTCTTTCTTTTTCTTCACCTCTCTAAGATCATAAGCTCGGTGAATTAAACTCTTTTTTTTTATTTTTTATAAATATTAATGTCTTTTGTAATTTAAATATGCATGGTTTTCTAATATTAATAATTTTTTTATGTTTATGAGCCAAGGCAATTATAAAAGAAATTCGGAGTCTTGATTTTGTAGTAAGTTAAAATTTTTATTTTCTACTAGCTACATTAATTTTTCACTTTTGGTTGATTTTTTTCACATTTTTTCATGCTATGAATTTCCTTTAACTTGTAATTTGTTTGTTTTTATTAGTTTGTTAGTTCGAAGTTTTGATAGTGGCTTATGATTTATTTCTCTATGTAATAGATTGAATGTTATTAATATTTAAGTTATAATTAAAATTAAATAAAATACTTATAAATTTAAATTTATTGCTAATAAAATGTATGATTCAAAATTATCTTATATAAAAAATTATTTGAAAAATCAATCTCAATTACTATATTAGATTTTAATAATTGCTATAACTAATAGAGATCTCCATTTATTTTAACAGATATCTTTGTTTTCCAATTTAATATTTAAAATCCTGATTTAGTTGAGACACACATTAAAATCTTTTTCCTTTTGTATGTATGTGAATTTTATTTTAAAGGATTTAGATTGCATCTAACCAATATAATAAATGTCTATAGATTATTTTAATTTTTGTCATATAATGTTTTTATACTTAGTACGTACAAAAAATTTCCATTTTGTTTCTCTGAGAACACCTAATTTTTAGATTTTGGTAAGTCAAAATTCTGAATCCTCAGTTATAAATTTTTTTGCCTTGAGTTCCCCTTTTTCACTATCAGCAGAGTCATTCAACTTCATAAAAATCAAATGATGGGACTTTCTTATGGGATAGAGTTCAATGAATAGGGTGTATTAAAAAATTCTTTTGTACAAAGACAAAATTAGCCTTTCTTCATATTTGGTCAAAAAAATAAAAATAAAAACAAAACCTCAATTTTGTAATTATCCTAACCTTTGTACCGTTATTCCCCGCTCTACCATGTGGAATCGAGCTCGCTGGGTGAGAAATGGGTGCCCGTCTCGGCCTTGCATATTATCTTCTTAGCAAAATATGAGCATGAGATACAGAAGAATACTATGTCAAACATGCAACGAGTTAATTGCCAAAAAATTTAGTTAAATGGTGTTGTAATAATTTTTAGAAATTTTCTGCCAAGGAATGAAAAGATAGTAATCACCTCAAATAGCAATCAATTTGATCTTTAAACAAGTCATTACACTCTTCTTCTCATTGGCATTTGCTAGCCCAAATTGAAGTGATTTTAGTATCTATTTGCTCTAAAAATATTTCACAATTAGTTTTTCTTTTTCATTCACATTGCTATATTCTTTGACTTTGACATAAAGATTAACTGCTTATTAGATATAATAAATGTAGGCAAATATTAGCATGAAAGTAAGAGAAGAAAGTATAAAGAGAAGCAAGGCTTGAGATTTAGAGATTATTCCACTGCTACACATTATGCTATATTTTATCTATTGTCATCAAGAATATGCGGATTCAATTTGGATATAGTTAACTCTCAAAAAAACCAGAGAGTTGGAACAAATGTAACTGAGACAACTTGGGACCTAAGTCACATAGAGCAGGAACAGGAGCGGAGACGGGAGTGACAAAGAGGCAAGAAAAAAAAAAATTGGAGCGGGAGTGTCTTAGAGTGCATTTAAAAAATAATTATTAAATATTTTACAAATGTATATATATATATATGATATATTCCTATAGCATGCAATCAAAGAAGAAAAATATCCAGATACCAATATAACTAGATATTGAACTTAGTTTCATAAATTTAAGGAGTAAAAGGACTCAATATTATCCCATCGAAAGATCCAACAAATTGATTTTTCTTTCTTTTTTTTTTTTTGCCCACTATCAATGAACAAAAGACTAATTGGTCCAATCCAACACCATATAGATATATATTTTTATTTACTAGACTAATATGATATACATCATATTCATGAATTGCATTAGCTGTCCAAAAGATAAAAACAAAAGAAACATATATTAAAACTCAAAAAAAAAAAAAAAAAAAAATAGAAACCAAAATCTTAACATTGATAACTCAAATGTCAATTAAAAATTAGAGAAACAACAAAAGAATCCTAAATTAAAAGCTAAGAATCTCATTATTCATGAATAAGAAATAATTTCCACAAATACAACTGCTTACAAGTTTAGATCCTTACCGTCAAATAAAAAAGTCCCAAATTATTGCAAAGAAAATAACAACAATTTCATATACCTAACTCGTGAGTGTCAAACATATTGAAGAATCAAGAAAAAAGATATCAAAAAATTGTTGTCATCTTTTCCAGGCGAGTTTGATTTTAAAGAATTTGATTTTGAGTCTTGAGAATTTTATTTCTGAAAATTATAAGTTGAATGAGGAAATGGGTTTTGACTTTTAAAACTCAAGTGTTATGATTTAAACCGGGGATGAGGTCGTGGAATTGAGTATTAGCATGGGGGCTTTTCTTTTGTTTTATATCTATGTTATATATAATATAATTTAACATAAATATTTAATCAAAAATAAATAAATAAATAAATAAATGGGTAACATTTAGTGAGATTTAATAATGTAAAGCACGAACTATTAAAAAATAAAGCGCAACTTAGAAAATTTTAAATCGAGATTTAGTAAATTTTAAATCTCCTCCTATAAAAACTAAGTTCGCAAGTTAATGAAGGTTAAGTTGCGAATTAAGAAATTTTAAGTTGCCTTAGAACGCGCTCCCGCTCTTAATTTGCCAAATTGCGATCAAAGCGCTAGAGCAGCAGTAGGGGAAGGAGGATTATGTGACTTAGCTTGGGAATACATTAAACAAATAATAACTTCAAAGGAAAGAGAAGAACTAACTTTATCTTTTGCATTCTTATCCTGCTATACTCTTTATCATGAAGTAATTCTAGTGTTCTCAATTTATATTGTGAGTGATTTTTTAATTTGATGACCTAAAGATATCTAGATGTTTTCGATTTTCATCATTAGCCTGCCTATTGACATTTTGCAATTATTCACTTGCAATACATATAGTCTTACACAATGTACTGAAATGACCCAAAATAGTCTATAACTAAATATACAACATAGTTTCTTTTTGATATGATACCTAACTTAATGCAAGAAGTGTAGCAAGTACATTGAATGTAATTTACCAATCAACAGATAAGACTCTTTTTGACATCAAATCGTTGTTACCGTTTGAGAGGAACCCACTAGGTAAAATGTAAGACAAAAGCTACGATGATATAATGTATATAGCGCCTACGCAATTGCTTGTTCCATGGAGGAATGAATACCACATGTTCTAGGTCTCTTTTCCACATGTTTTGCCAAAAGATCAAGTACTTGATGTGGCTAGTTGTGAGAAATTTTGGTATTTCTCTGGTAAGTTGGAGTAACATGTAGGAGAAAGCATATGAAAATAAAGCATCAACTTCTTTTCCTAATTTGTAATTCCTATTATTTTTTCTTATTTAATACTTAACTTAATTAAATACTGCTAAGGAAGGGCCAAATGCTAGCTTCTCATGCTGCTCAATTCTTTAGAAATGTACTAAATTATCTGTATTCTGATTGCAACACCGACCTAGATGGTTATTCAATCAAAACCTTTTGCTTTCTTTCTTGGTGAAGAAAGGAGGAGGTTGTGTGCCTTTTATCCATTTGAAACTGATATTGGTTGTTGAACTGCTACTTGGAGTAATTTGTATGCTCTTGCTTATATGTTGTCGTTAACAATTTTAAGTGTCAAGCTTAGTTAGTTTTCCAATGTGGAAAAACAGGCTACAAATTTACTATTATGCTGGTTAATATCATGATATGACTGCCTAATTATGTTCAAACATATGGAGATATGATGCATACAGTTAAAGGATCATCTTCCCAATTTCCGTTTTCAGATATAGGGAACTTATGATTAATGAATTTCTTGTGGCAGTCGCTGTCTATGTGGTATGTATTTCAACTTTCAACTTGGATGAGGAAATATCTTATAATCCTAAAGTTGGTACATAAACTTAAGTGTAAGCCCCAAAAGGATAATTGTGTCATTATTTCATTGAAGTAGTGGAAACTAGATTATAAGTGGATGAACGTGTCACGTATATGTGTCCTCTGGGGTCGGAGGGTTGGTCAACTTCTTTGTTCTTGTTTTCGCCATTCAATTATGAGTCATATTTACTAAGAATGTTATCTCTATTGAATAAGCATAAAGTTATTGCTGGCATTTTCAGTTCACATATACCTGCAAGTCTTTCTTTTGAACAGTTTTGTTTGTCGTTCCTTATAGTGTTCCTTATTAATTTGATAAGCAATTGCATGTTGCATGTGAATAACATAAACAAAGAAGATTTAGTCTTATGGAATAATATATAGAAAAAAAACAAAACATATGTTCTTGAGGACCACACCTCGAAAACATTCAATATTTCCAAAGCTAAATCATTAGAAAAAAGGCAGGTTAATTAAAACCAAGATCATATTTGCATGAATCATAAGCAAAATAAATAACCTACAATAGCAATAGCTGGACAAAAAATAATGCCATATGTGGCTGAATGTTTGGGTTGAAGTGAACGTCAATTTTTACACCACATAATTCTATTTACCTTACACCTATACATTCTGACAGCCAATTTGTTTCAAGCAATAGCTAATGATTCCTACAACCATGAGAGTAATAATGACAAAAAATTTTAAATTTGACAATATGCCAAAAGAAATAAAAATTGTTGATTTAATACTTCTCTGAGCTTTATGTTAGCAGCATGGTCATACATCATCATCATATAAAAATATAAGCCACAACTCCACATGTAAAAGTAGATGTCTCAATCTATTTTGCAATCCCCCATTAGCTTTGGCAACGCCAAATGCCCTTGCACATATTATATTCATCCACTTATATATTGGTTTGTGCAGGAACCCAATTAAGGTAGTTGTAGTTGAAGTCAGATGAAATGCTTATAGTAATCAAATTTCTATTTTAGGAACAACTGGTCCAAACGTTGAACTTACAATTTTAAAGTAGCATTCCATTAGTTTGTGTCATACAAAAATCAAAATTTTAGATGTAAGGATCAAATAATTTTAGTACCAGTCTTTTAAGAATGGCTTTTGTAGCATTTCAAGTCATCGTGCATTGCCAAGTCACAAATTGCTATAGTATAATGCTTACAATCAACTAAGCAGAGATACCAATGCTCGCGTAAATCATTAATAAGGAGGCAAACCCGCTCACAATGCTCTATGGCGTTGGTAAATTGGTCAGGCCATTCAAAGAATGTCTTGATTATTTTCTCATCAGATTGCATTGGTTTTAATGCCATTTGCTGTATATAAGTAAGTGAGGAATATTAAAGCCATTGAGGTATAAGAGAGTGAGGTTGATTACTTTGTGGTAGCTAATAACTTACCGAGAACATTGGTGGGAAGTACTAATAAGGTTTTTAAAAACGCTGCTCCTGATGCTCCAACACGTGGAAATAAACAAATCAATCAATAACTTCGGACAAATTTAGTAATGTTCATTAAGAAGACAAAAAATTAAATATAACAGTAGTTCAAGTGTAAATCATAACTGTTGATCACTTACACTCCCATTCAAATTCATATAAGTCTTTAAAGACATAATATTGGATCTAATAATGTGCCATGTTCCAAAGTTGACAACAATATCACTAAAATGATAAATTAAAATTATTGATAATGATATGATAATAAAAATTGAATGTAACTTCATGATAAAACTTGTGTGAGTGTGTTCTATAATGGCAATGATGTTGGCAATGCAAATATTATGGATGTGCAACTATGTACATTACAGTTGTGTTGTGCAAATATCATTAAAGTGCAATCATATTCATTACAATAAGTCCAATATGTTCGTACTGCAACATTCACTATATCAAGTTGGGTCAAACTATCAACATATGAAAACTCCTTTTGGAGTTTGAAGTGATAAGGACTAGTGGATGGTGTCACATGTGCTAGGGAAAAAACCTACACAATGATATTAAGATATGAAACACCATGTGTGCAAGTCGGAACTTACCTGACAAGAAATTTTGCTACCTTAGGACAGTTATAGTTACAGCCGCCATTCACCGGGGCTTCGGTCGCCGGCTTCCCCATCTTTAGGTCACTAAATTCCTTGACCTTCCAACACTAGGAAGATGTTAGTCCCCATACATGGTCTTACGACTTTGCAGAGACCTGTGTTTTCGATAAACAGTCGCCTGGGCCTGGTCACTGCAACCACCTTTATGAGGAGGCACCCCTTTTCCTAAAGTTACACAATACATCTTCACATACCAAGAACTACGAGATCATCCCCTTCATTCTAGGCTGATGAAGGGATCGTACTATTTGAGCCTTTTTCTTTATGTTTTTCCTAGAGATCTAGAGAAAGCTGCAATCAATAGAATTTTCCTAATCCTTACTTCCCAAGAGGAAGAGCATAAAGTTCTTTTTCCTTTCCACATGGACCAGGAGATTAGATTTAGCCGTAAGAAGAATGCTTGGTATAAATAACTCACTTGTTGGTCCTTGATCCCCATAATCATATCGCTATGAACACTCTCCAACCAATGCAATGGGATGTGTCTATTTATCTATCTCTTGACTCGAAATAGGAGTATGTTTGAAAAAGGATCTTAGAGTGTCCAGGGTTGGGCCAAGATGGTCTCTTTAACACCTTCTTTTTTCTTCTCATCAAAGTGATCTTTCACAAAGACTTGCAAGGGGAAGGAAAAATGGGGGAACAAGCATACTTGGAGAGCACAGTACAATAGAAAGTTGTATGCTGCGTTCAGGAAGGATAAATCACTCACGCAAAGAAATCTATTAATTCTCTACCAATTGGTTGGACCGTAGGTATGATGATTTACTTCACGGTCGAGGTCTCTAGTTCAAGTCTAGGATGGCCCAGCTTTTCTAGGAAAAAGAATAAAAGAAGCATTCGACTACTTCATGCATGCTCCACTTGGCTCAGGGGATATAGCTCAATTGGTAGAATGATTATAGGTTGGATGTCTAATTTCCAGGTAGTAATGATCGTATCTTGTACCTGAGCTTACTTGCAACAATATGTGTGTAAAGACAATAAAAAATTAGTATTATAGGAATTGTTACAAAGAACTTGTCAAAAGGCAAACATCCTCATACATATTTTTGTGGCTTTCTCTTCTACTGCCTAACTGCCTCGTGAGTATGGTGCCGAACAATTACTGTCTAATTTATATATTTCACTTTGAAGAAGTCTACCAAAAGTTTCAAGTGATAAACTGGAAGGTTTTGTTTGCACTCCAAACAATAAAATCATGTATATGACCATGAATGTCATCCTTGCACAATGGTTCTTCCTGAGGCTGTCTGTGAGGTCTCCTAAATCTGTCCTTCCGACCACTATTTTAAATAACGCTTTATACATTTTTGACCATCTGTGCTTGAACAATCTAGTGTTATATTATCATCAGTTTTTGGAATACCCAAAGCATAATGCACTGCTTCATCATCTATATTAAAGTGTTTTTTATGTATGGTAAGCAAACTTGACGTGTGGTCATATTTCTCTATCAACCATCTAATAATTATGCGGTCCAATTGATCCATTTGTATCTAGTGAGTACTTCAAACCCCATTTACATGATGGCCTCAATTTGACGTAGCTCAAATTTCTTGTTTAGGTTAATAGCTTTCCTTAGGGATGTTCTATGCTCAACTTGTTGTTCCTGCTACAATGTAAGTAATACATGAAGAATAATTAGGGACATGATAAAAAAAATGGGTTATACAATATAACCATTGCAATCGCTACATATAGCTCACCGAAATGTTAGGCAGTAGTGACAACTTTGTTGAATATATTTCATCCCTAATATCTCTTTGGTTTTTATTGAAGGGAGTGTCGGGTCTAATATGTCTTAGTTTAAAAGACCAACATTAGTGTTTGGTGGATGGATAGTTCCCTCTTCAAAATTTAAAGTGTGGCTTTTAGACTCCCCTAAGTTTGGAGGGTCAAAAGAAAGTGTCCTCAAGTACGCCCTCGTTAGAAGGTCTTCTCTACCATAATATTTCAAGCACAACCATATCATAATTTGTTTAAAAAATTATAAAGTATATATACATTATATTTAGGAAGTGATATACAATTTTACAGTACATACATAAAAATTGAAAAAATAAAATAAAATGTAACATTTATGGAGACAAACTAACTTCAAAAAATAGTGAACATGAATAAATAGAAAGGATTATTCATGCATTGGTACTGAGTATAAAGAATAAGTTAATGATAACATATAAAATACATACTTAGTGAATGTAGATAAAACTAAATGTAAGTTGCATTAATACATTATTCATGAAGTCTTAACTTATTGTAAGCATATTGGCACTCTAAGCCGCAAACCAATGATATATTAACCATGAAGTCCTAACTTCCATTCTAGTGTTTGCACCCTAAATTCCAAATTGTAAATGGTATACTAGGAAGAAATACAATCACATGTCATAGTCTTTTATGTAGGTGCAAAAAGGTAAAAGATGTAGACAATACATGCATTTACTATGATTGATAGCTAAACAAAACTTGATAGCTTTAGAGAAGCTCGGTACATCCTCCTCTATTAGTTGAGTTTGAAAATTTTGAGGTATATAATGAGCGTGATAAGTGAGTTGTTGGGGACAATGGAAAGCAAGAATGTAAAAATAGAGGTGCATCATTTGACTTGCCCTTCATTCTTAAATGGCCTTGACCAGTATTACATTACTAGGTTGGAGTTTAATGTGATTGGATCAGAGCAAAGCAACCATCATCTCACATTTAATGCGCCTGCATGAGCTTAAGCTCAATTTTTGGCTATTTGATTAATTCTTGAATAAAAAACTCATGCAGGTGCATGGGCACTTAGGTGAATGAAATTGTAGCATTGGGATTTGGGTGGATGGAATCGTACAATGGGTATTTAGTAAAATGCAAGAACAATTCAATTCTTATGAATTTGAAAGTTCAATGAAGCAAGATAATTGTGTCAAAAAGGTCAGAGTTAATTAAAATTAATAAATTGTGAAGCATGAAATAGTATATTTCAATAAATATAATAACAATCAAACAACATGTTATTCTTATCAAATAGTAGATACACTTAAATATAGTAATTTTTTTAATCGTAGAAAATTAATGGTGCACTATAACATCAATATACAATTAGAATCTAAATGGGATATTTTTGTATTTGATTATAGGTATCCAAATGAATTTGTAGTCGGTGTTAATTGTAAATATCAGAATTGGAATATGAATTTTTGGATAATTTTATGTGAATGTCATTATTTGGATGTTCAATTGTATCAAAATATTCCAACTCATTAATATGCAATGTAGTACATTATCTTCCAATAAGAAGAAAAAAGGGAAAAAATGAATGTAATTGACTTCATAGGAATTAACATTTTAGACATAGTTTTTATACAGTATGCTTTATCAAAAATCATTCACTTTTAGATGATATATTTGATGTTGCATATGCATATGTTCAAACTATACTCATTTTAATTGACGTGATTAAAAGATAAATGATAATCTTATTATCATCTTAAGAAAGTTAATTTATTATTTAAAAAGTTAAATAATAACCTTTTTATTCATTTTAAGCAAGTTATTTTATTATTGAAAAAAATTCAACAAAATATATTATTAAAAGTTAAAATTGCCAATGCAAGTCTAGTTTATTAAACAATGAAATATATATCAATTATGTAAAAGGATAATTAAATTTGTATTGAAATTCAAGTTGTGACTATGCAAACTTAATTTCTTCTTATGCATAACTTGTTTTAAATAATTTGTATAATATATTTTGAGTATATTTAGAATTAAAACTTATAGTTTTTCACTACCATAAATAGATATTCTCATCTAGAAAATTGTGAATTTAAGCTTGACATGAATTAGATCAAGAAATCAGAAACTAAACTAGGATAATTTATCACAAAAAATTCTTATTAATTTATTAATTCGATTATGGATCCCTGCATAATCTATAATAAAATTTTGTATTAGAAAAAATGGTTCAAAAATCCTACTTTAAGTGTGAATAATCAAAACAAAATATAAAATAATCTATATTGACTTTGCTAAAAGAAAAATATGATAGTAAAAAAATAATAAAACATTAGTAAAAATTTTCCAAAATTATAAAAAAAGTCCAAGTAGCCCCTAATAAACAAACAAGCACGAGTAATTGATAATAGCAAATATGCACGATCAGGTCATTGATACAGGGCGATATGGTCTACAACAACAACCAAAACAGAATAAATTACCACAAATTAGCATATTACAATAACCCAACAAAACAAAACATTATCTTCCTAAAGAAAGATGCATAATCAACTTAAGATCCATATCTTGATAGCTAACCTAACATCATATGCGCCTCCTTTAGACATTGTTCCTAATCTTCTTAACCTTGTGTGAAGAAGCAAAACTCATGAGCTCCTTGCGATTCTTCGCATCGTTGATTGTTAATGATATGCTTTAGATCTCCATCTCAATTGGCTTAGGTCCACATTCGCATCAATGGTTTCATTCTTTTCTTTACACTGAGCATAGCTTTCTTGCATCATGATTAGTTCTTCAGAGTCTGATTCTAAAGAAACATCAATGATTTTGCTCTTTCTTACAGGTCGTTTTCCTTTCGCCATTACAAAGAATATTATACTGGGAAAATTAAGTAAATTAAGGTTAGACCTTAGTGCTGAGAAAAATGATGAAGGGCCAAAGGCCTAAGAATGTGGAGGGGTAGGGGTGACAGGCATGTGTCCACCTTGGCGTGTTAATTTCAGAACCCAGAGAGAAAGGCTATATCTAATGGGGGTTGACTGATATATGAGCTATATAAATAATGAGGACGTCTTGCTTTCTTGTGAGAATTTGTTTGATATTTTCTATTATTAATAATTTTTTGTGTTTAAGTTTGTTGGTCAAAATGCACTCTCGTAAAATATGTTAAGATTAATACAGTCTCTTTAAGTATTCAAGACAAACACATTTGTGGTTCATGTTTAGCCTATATGGGGCAATTTAGTTGTGATTAATTTTTAGTCATATCTTCACATTGACTAATGGTAAACTGAAAATTAAGTGTGTTAATATTTTCCAAAAATTAGTAAGTTAATAGGAAATACATATTCTTTGGTGGAGAATAAAGTTGTCTTTGCTTTTATTTTAGAAGAAACACAACTTCTATCATAAACATCTTGTTATATAAGTTTTTGTTATCATTACTGTGTCATATTCAGTTTTATATTATTATAATAATTATGAAATATATCTTTATTAAAATCTTGGTTGAAAGATATAAATATGCATATAGTTTATTTGATATAATGACTTAAATAATCAAGTAAGGAAAAATTAAACTTATGGAGAAAAATGTTAGATTTTGAATTGTAAGAACGAAAATGTTCTAAGAGTATGGATTAACTAATAAATAACAAAGTAGTAAATTTGTATAATGCTTTGACTATTGATGTCAATGTGTGCCCAAACTTGGAGAATGTGTTGTGTTAGTGCGAAAAATTGGGATTTTATTCTCTGGCAAAATGGAGCAAGCCATCTTCTTTAATGGCAGCTGCCTTTTAGAGCCTTCTTCAATGCAAAAGAAAGTCTTTACCACCTCGTGAAGGGAAATGTTGACAAGACAAGACAACTTACACTATTCATAGAACATCCATGAATGAAAACCTACAAAAGTAAGTAGCTCACACATGACAATATGATTTTATACTCTCATTATATATAATTGTAGCCCCAAACATATAAGTTGAGCAATGATTACTCACACCAGAGTATAAGACAAGTGGAAAACGATATGTACTTGTCTTGTAAGTACTGTCAAACACAAACACATTTCCAAATAGTTCATATTTAGCACTAGACATTCCATCACACCAAAAAAGTTTAGTAAGGACCCCGTCTGCATCAATTGTGTATTTGAATATCAACTCCTCATCCAATTTTTTCATATCCTCCAACAATGATAATAACATTTGCACATTTCATCTTTAATTTTGTTTTATCTATACTTGTACAACCAATTGTAGGCAACTTTTCTCTTGAATGTCAATTTTCCAGACTCACCAACCAATATTTTCATAAAATCTAAAATAAAGGATGGTTTAATATTACAATATGCCATTAGTAACTATGTTGACTTATTTGCATTTGATAAATACCTAAAACAATTCAAATTCAATTCATGAGATTTACAAAATTACTACATACTACATAATACCTCCTGCCACATCCCTCCAAAGGGTGGTTATGTTGTGATTTGAATCTTGTCACAATATATTGGTTAGAATGTCGATGATGCGATACACGAAAACTAGCTTCACAATCGCACCTAAAATTAAGTTTTGGTTCTCGACATTGAACAAACATTGTTGGAATAGTGCTCGGCAAGCCAGTTAGATTGGCCTTGAATATTTCCTTGCAAAACAATCTTGATTGAATAATATTCTTTATATGGCCATCTTCATCTTATGCTATTTATTACTTCACTTGCATTTCGATAAAGCCCTAGATCACTCATGACTACGGGATTTGGTTTGGTGACCTGGCATAAGTTTCACACAGTTGTGATCTTAAATCTTTCAAGTCGTAGGATCTTACAAGACAGGGCATCTAATATCCAAATAGACTTGCACTAACGATGCATAAAACCAAAAGTTGGATATTGCTCCATTCCATGAGCTACCGTATGAGATATATGTGCATATTAGTGGGTGCTTGTTAGAGAACAAGGCACTGAAGGTCCACCGGAGAATCTACTAGCTAGCCGTAGTGGCAAGTTCTCTAGCTTACGCTAGTACATATTATTAGTCCTCTGACCTGAGGATCCATGGTAACCTTGTGTCTGGTCCTTATGCTTTGACTCTTCCTTGACCACTTAGTGGGTCTTTCGGGTTGAAGTTGGATATAAGCTACTTGGCATGGAGGTTTGTGAGATCTAAGATGGAATCCGGCTCCTCGCTTTTGTGAAGGGCGAGTGCATCTCATGTGTATTCTATAATGATCGATTCCAAGAAATCCTTGCGCAAGGTGGTGTGACAATTTGGAAAAGGAGTTTTTCAAAGATAAGGCCACACAAAGGAATCGAACATTGAGAATAGAAATATAGTATCAAGGGTATTAGGGAGCCGACAAATATCTTGTCCTAGGCCTCTTTTGAGAGATAGGAGATGGAAGAACCATATTTGCATTATAAGCGTAGAGCTATAATGATTCTCCAAAACAGTCATTTTGGCCAATTAGTTGGGCTCCATGGGCTTGAGGTTGGACATCAACCATGGAGATTGGGTATTCTTCAATTAATGAGATTAATTAAATCGAGTCGATTAGTTTTAAAATGTTTTAAACTAAAATGAATATATGATATTGAAAAATCACAAGGAGTTGTGAGCCCACGTCCAATGAATGATAGAACCTATTGGGTCACACACAAAAGACAATTAGCTTCCTAATTAATGGAGGAAATTTTCTGAGTGTGAGCAAATATCTCCTAGTGGACCGATTTTAAGGTATCAATTTTGAAGATCAATTTTAGCTTGTTAAATTAATCAATTAATTTAAGGAGTTAAATTAGATCAATAATTAAGGCGTTAATTATTTGGTACCAATATGACCATCAATTGGTCAAGTTAACTTAAAGAGTTAAGTTAACAAAAATCAAGCTTAAGAGTTGAGCTTGTTTGACTTAAGAGTTAAGTCAAAGGTTAATTAATTAAATTAAATTGTTTAATTTAATTAATGGGAAGAACATATTTTGGAGGGAAAATTCAATTGACATGTTCATTTGAATTAGCATTTTAATTAGCTTGAAATTAGATTTTAAATGTAATTAAGATGTACATGAAATTCAAATTGGATTTGAATTTGCATTTGCCACCCTGGCAATGCAACTCCCTCCCCCCTCCCCCCTCCCCCCTCCCCTTCATGGAAGGTTTGTTGCCACCTTGGCATCACACCTTTCAACATCTATATATAGATATATATAGAGAGAGAGAGAGAGAGGATCGGCCATTATGTCAAAAGGTATGAAGAATTAGATTCTTTGCAATTCCTTCCAAAACCTCTTGCAAGCATTACATTCATATGTTGAAAGCTTTACTCTCTTCCTCTTCTTCTTCCCTACCTAAAATTGGCCTCCACCATGGCCTATCTCTGGTCTTATTCCAGCTTATAGACTAGAGATTTTGGAAGATCTAATTCGTGTGTGGATTATATCTATAGAGGCAAACAAGTTAGTTTGCTATGGTTTGGAGATTCACTTGCATAGAGTCTGATTTGAAAATTTTCTCTAGGGCGATCCAGAAATATTTTTTATCCAAATTTTTTATTATGTTTCCTCCAAGGTATTAAGAGGTTGCAGTATTTTTTTCGTGAATTTTGGAGGAGTTTTGATGCGGTTAAAAATTGCTCTATTCCTACTGCGCGGTTTCTGGCAGATTCTGGATTGGTGAAAGGTCCATCAATTTCTCCTTGGACATAAGCATTTCAAGGTAGCATTCTATCTAAATCTGGATTTTAGGCATGATTTGATCCTTGGTAAGCTGTAAGCACTATTTATTTTGAGCATTTGAAGTTTGATGATTGGATTCTAGTAGCTTACTAACCTTCAAACATTTCACCATGTTGCCTATGATAGCCTTCACAAACAAATCCATGCCCTATTTTTTAATTTGACGATCATGTTTTTTCATATCCTACTTGGAATACAAAAACCAACAATGCTAGTATATACAACATAATTTTTTTTTGCATCATCTACTGTGAAAAATTCAATTGCTGGACATCCACTTTGGAAAAATACAATTGCTGGACAGCCTTCTCATACACATCTTTTGAGTCTCCATCATCAATACAATCTGAAAAGTTAACTCCATCTCTATCGCTAGAATAAGCATTACTACAAGAATTTGAGCTACAATTCACACTCCAAATCAAAATAATTAGTTTTATCCATATTTTCTTATGCACCACTGCATTTCAAATAATATTACTCAATAAGATAATACAAAACATTAGACTTTATAATTTTGTATATTGGCTACAACATTCTAATACATATTTTTCGAACTTCATATGACATAATGGCAAGTATGTTTTACAAAACCTTAATCGAGGATTCTTCAACATAACTTTTTATTAACAAGGCACCAACGAATAACAAACATGATTTTCTCATGAAAACATAAATGCCCATGCATGACTACTCAAATTCACATACTAAACCAAAGAAACCGAACAACCATCATTTATCTAACTAGGGCACCTACACAACAATTTAAACTCACTTCAATTCATACCAATATATATAATTCCATCTACTTAAATTTTAAATACCCAAAATTTTAAAAGAAAAAAAGAAAGAAAGATAATATGCATAATTGCACTAAATTTGTGTTTCTGAACAAATATGTTAATTTAGTGTGTATTACGTAAGAAATTAGATTCCAAAGCTAGCACTCCTTTACTTTATTTAGTTAGATTGGTCGGTCACAAAGGATAAGTTAATATATTAATTTGTGGATATTACTCTACCTCATTATTTAATACCCGAGTGTCCTTTATATAATGAATTGAACAATTATTTGTCAAACTAAAAAAAAAAAGTAATAATTATCTTAGCATGGAAAGGTTTTTCCATGATAAATAAAAACCTTCCCCATATTAGATGATTAAATCATAAAAGTGTATGAATAACCAAGTGATTCTTCCTTTTGTAGTTAATATTAGTGCCTTTATGAGAACAAACTTCTTACTATTATTCCACGTTAAGAAATGTGTTGGTGAAAAATGTGAGATTTTTTTTTTTTTTTTTCATCTTTATTTTGAGAGGAAGCATCAAGAGATTTGTATTTATCCTTTCACATAAATAGCAATAACTCCATCCACTTAAATATTCGATACCAAAAACGGAAAAAAGAAATAACATGCATACTTCCACTAAATTCTTCTTTCCAAATAAATTTATTAATTTAGTGGGTATTATACCTAATTACCCACAACAATTTCAAGAAAAATACACTTAAATAAATATTACAAGAGAAACAAATGTTACCTCATTTCAACCTTCACCTGGCCTATACACAACCACATTGCCTTCACCTCACTTTATCATCCATTTTTGAAACATGTGTTTAAATATTTCTCACATTTTTTTGCTTCCACGGGTATTGGCAAAGATTCTTCTTTACTCTTCTTTGAATCTTTGAAAATTTGGTAGAGTAGCTATCTTCAATCTTCTTTCTTAAATGGATTTTTCTCCCTACCTTAAATGGGTTTGCTTTCAAAACAAATTTTCATCTACACCCCTTATATTTTTTTAAAATTTTAACTAACCAAGGGAGTTGTTTGTCTTTTGCCAACCAAGAAATTGAGCAGCCTTTTTAAATGGGGTACAACTCCTAATGTGACAACCTTTTTATTGAAAGTTATTGTCCAATAGAAGTCATGCCTGTGGGACCATAGTCTTCCCGTAGTTTGTCTGTGTATTTGATTTGTTTGTGTGTGGCTATTATTTTGTTTTTATGTCTTCGTTTTGTACAAGTAAAATGTACAGCTTAGATTTGATTTAATTGTTTCAAAATATATATTTATATGCTTAATTATTGTTCTAATATTATTATAGTATTATTAGAACAACATTCAGTTTGAGATAAAATAATATTTACAAAATTAGAATTATCACTTTAAAAAATAAAATTAAACATACTTTTTATTATGTTTTGGGTTTAAACTGATTTAATATAATAGCACATGGCCGCATGGGGTTACCAAAAATTTATAACAAAAAAATAATAGAAAACATTAGTTGTTATTATTAAAGTTGTTACCAAAAATATGTTCAAAATCTGAATGTACAATCTATTTAGATATGGGGTTACCAAAAACTTAAGTAATATAGTATTTTATATTAATAATGAAATAATTCATCTTTATAGTAAATTATATCTGAAAATATGTTGAGACAATAAAAAATAATAAAAGTAATTTATCCACATTATTGCCACACAAAACATTCTTAAAATAGGGTTGAACACCTTTAATAATTACTTTATATCCTATATAATTACTTCAATAAAAATTTCATATTAGTTTGATTAGTATATTATTTTCCTATCCAACTTTAATGGAAACAAAAATTATTTTCATAATGAGTTTTTTATATATTGGTTGAATTTTTAGTTCATATCATATAATCCTCTCTAAATACATCACTCTTAGTTTTTCATTAAATCTAGAGTTTATGCAAGTGTATATTTAAAATTCAATCTTTATAATATTAATAATAATAATGGAAGAGCGCTACAAATGGGGGAGATGAATGCATTTACTAAGTGCTAATTATATGGTCAAAGGGGTATGAACGTAGTGCATCAATAGATATATAAACAAATACATACATACATACATACATACATATACATACATATATATATTCATATCTATGAACACATATGCACACACATTTATGTGTGTGTGCGTACTATAGGGAAAGTTTTGTCTATGAAGTATAAATTGCGTATGAGAGAAAGTACCAAGACAAAATCAACTGAAACTCTGTTCATAATATATATTGTCTATTATTAATAGATTCTACCACCTTCATAATTAAATTAGTGATCAATTATACAATATATATCATAAACAAATTACTTTATCACTTTTTGACATATCAATATTTTTATATATGATATACTATAAAAATTATTTTGATATTCATATAAAAAACAATATAAATTCTTTTGTAATTATATATATAATTTTGGTAAATACTGCATATATATCTTAACATTAATTTTGGCAGTTCAAGTTCTAATAAGTTTGTAAATTACCCACAGATATATTATAAACAATGAAGTTTGACAAGTTTTCTTTAATTATGATTCATATGACCTTACTTTAGGATAAAAATATTATTTTGTTACTTAATTTTTTCTTAATTTGTTATTTTCTCTTTATTTATCCCATTTAGCCATATTAATGTATTGCAATTACCTTTTGAAATAATTTCGATCAAAACTTATGAAATTCTTCATTAGTTTCCATATATAAATCCTTCAATCAAATTAAGTAATAATTCGACTATTATTACTTATTTCATCATAAATTTTCATCATTTGTCAACATATCAACAATTACTTGAATACTAATAAAAATATGTTGGATAATTATTGCGAATAATTTACTCAATCTCTTAAGAATCAATTGAATAAATTAAATAATAACAAATGTTAAGATTTGAAAGTTAATAATATCAAAATTATGACTTTTTTTTTTTATAATAAATTAGACGTGATTAAAAAACTTAACTCCATGCTACAATAAAAAATAATTATTTCAAGATAGAGGGGTATTTCTTTATAGTTTTTAGATTTAATCAATATTTAATGTTAAATCTAATTTATGGTTTCTAGCTATTAATCAATATTTACGGTTATTGTGCATGTTACTTAACTCCCTTTATTTTAACTCGGTTAATAAATATATCTCATTTTTCCTTCACATATAATTTCATTCTTTTTTCGTATTTTAATTTTTACCTCTATAATGGTATGACATATTCCACTCTTTTCTCATTCACGAGACATTTAGTCGAATGAAAAAAGGTAGTGTATTTTGATATGAGATTTACAATATCATTGTTATTTAGAATGACATTAATTTTACATTTCACATATTTTCTTTCAAAAGCATGAATTTAAAAATAGTTTCTTGAATATTTGTCAAAATTAATATAAAGAGTTAAGCTATATATGCAGTATGAATGATAAAAAAAAAATAATGAAAATAAAATAATAAGTTATAATTTATTATTAAATTACTCAAAAAAATTTATCAAATCTTTCTTTCAAAAAAAAAAAATCATTTCAAGTTACCAAATCAATGAAACATAAACTATGTCTTTTTCAATTTTTATTTGATATGAATATGTACTTTTTGATTATCATAATACTACAATAATAACATAGATACACACATACATTCAAACTTTTAAAACTATTAACGTAATAGCCAGTAATTAGATAAATTTACTTAAAAAGAAATAGAGTAAAAAATATTTACTTTGAGAACCTTCACCTAATCGGCAAGTAATGTTATATACTTGTGGAAACTATTTTTCTAATATCACTTTTGGTGCGACAAAATGAGACTTTTAAGAATGTCTATTTTTTCTTTTTATTATTTATTTCACACTTTTTAGTTTGTTTGGCACAAGAGATCAACGATTTCAAGAATGATTCTTTTACTTCTTGACAAAGAAACTTTTTATTTATGATATTAATCATGCATAAATAGACTCTTTCTTAAACATATTAGCACATAGGGGACAACACACATACAAAATAAGTTTATAACAAATAACTGATCTGATATATTGTGATGCTATATCATACTTGGTTAATACAAATAAAAGTTAGTCCTTTTATAATTATCATGGGTCAAGTTATTCGTGCTAGACAATTTAAAACTAAAAGGAGATCAACTTTAAACCTTGTAGAAACTCACAGGAGTTGGTTACACATCCTTTTTACTCGTCATATTATTCATTTCCCACACAAGTGTCCAGCATGAGATTGTTAAATAATGGATTCCCATATTTTACCTATCCACAGAATCACAATCGTACTTTTTCGTATACAATGGTTAGTGAGGACAACAATACTCAATCACCAATGATAACAATGCCTCACCAAATGCCGGAAAATAATTATGTCAATGATTCAAAATTTTGTTTTGATATTTAGACAATCAATTCAAAATTCCTTTTACCAATAATTTTTCTCAAGTCAATGTAAGTTTGATACCTTTAGCAAGTCATACGATTTCTTCCTCTATCTATCAAAACCAATTCATTAGTAGAATAAGTAATGCTAATTTATTACATCCTCGACTTTCACCAACTCAAGAGTTTACTTCTTTCGCCAATTTTATTACACCAAACTTTCAAAATGAAGGGCCACCATATTCAATGCTAGATAGTGGCAATACATCAACTGCTAATGGTTTAGTGCCACGTAATTACAATACAGAACCACTTCATATTCTTGATGACCTAATGGAAGTTGATGATTATGGAAACTCTACACCATCTTCTGAAACTTTATCTGGTAAATTATTTTATTTTTTTCACCGATTCTTTAATATATATATATATATGAAGAAAATATTTAACTTTTATTATAAATTTGCAATAGATATTTCTATCAATGAGATGAGTGAAAAGGCCCATAGTCATGTTCCTTGAAAATGTCATAATTTATATCTATAATTATAGGTAAATACACTCAACCATGGGATTTTAGTGGCCCAACTTGTATTTTCAACAAATGTAGGGTAATTTTGTGGAATGAAAAACGTACTCTAAAATCTCAAAGACTGGCAATTCCAAAATTCTAAATGTGTTGTCAAGACGATCGAGTTCAATTGCCACTACTAAAAAGCCTCCATAATTATTTAAGAGGTTGTTGGAATACCAAGGTGGTCCATCTTACTTAGAGAAAACATTAGAACAATAAATTCAATATTTACATTCACATCAATCGATAGACACATTGATAAAAAAGTAAATGATGGTCATCGACCATTTTTTTTCATCATATAAAAAATGTAAGTATCTAATTATAGTTAATATTAAATATAATAAAATTTTAAATTTAAATTATTTCTCGATGCAATGCTAACACCTATTCATTCATTGAAGAAACTCGAGCTCTGACTCTATGCAACTTCATTCTAGGAGCAGAAACACAATTCAATTAGTTTATTTTTAAAAAGGACCCTAACTTTAGTTTTGTATAGCATCATCTTGGCCCATTTGTGGGAACTCACCTATGAAGAAAAGAATGTTGAGAATATAAACAGGATCCAGAGTTCAAGACTCCAACACCCAAGTGGCACCATAAAGAGAAAATGTAGATAACACCCCATTGGAACTACAACACCAT
The DNA here is from genome assembly GCA_018894105.1 of Jacaranda mimosifolia. Classification (NCBI taxonomy): domain Eukaryota; kingdom Viridiplantae; phylum Streptophyta; class Magnoliopsida; order Lamiales; family Bignoniaceae; genus Jacaranda; species Jacaranda mimosifolia. The sequence goes on from CM032124.1 coordinate 15,134,542, forward strand.
ATGACAATGAAGCCAATGCCCATACAGCTTGCTCAGCCACTTGAACGATTGACAACTCAAACAGCACTACTGGCCTTGTTGGAAGCTGCCTCCAATAAGTTGCGGCTAAATCAATCACCTAGTGTGCTGGCAAGCACCTCCATCAGGAGCAACCCTACTCCTCTTGCAAGAGTAGGGAAGGCCTTGTCATCCCCGAAAAGGATAGAAAAAAAGATGAATGAACAGTAGGGCATTGCCTTTCCTCCACCTCATCACATAGATATGTAGTATTCCCTCTTATCTAACCAATCATGATGATTGCCTACTGCAACCAAAGTTCCAATTGACTTGGTCGTATCCCAATGCTCAAGAGAAGCAAGGAGCGAATATCTTTTCTATCCATTGGTCTCTGGAGATGTAACCTTTTTTGCTCAGCCATCTTGTTGGGCTTGTTTCTCCTATGGAGATTGCCAACCTACCAAATTTTAATGGCATGATTGGCCCCAAGAACACCTTGACAACTTTCTTGTACGAATAGAGCTTTATGGCTTGAGCAAAGCTATTAACTATAAAGTGTTTCACACTACTCTTACCGAGCGCGCTCTGCTGTGGTTTAATCAGATGCCAACTAGGTCCATCACTGATTACAAGCAGCTAGCACAACACTTTCTTTATAACTTCTCTATCAACCACAAGTATTCTAAAACAACGGCCTACCCATTCACTATCAAGCTTCTAGAAGGATAAGGAGCCCTTAAGGGACTTGGTTACTCAATTTTTCCAAGCGATGCGTGAAATTTAGCATATTAATCTTTCGTGAATAGCTATGCTCGAGAATGAATGAATTATAGTATAGCATTGAATAAGTCACAACCCGCCACTCTTGAAGAATTCCTTATCCGAATGGAGAAGTACATTCAAATTGAGGAAATAATGACCTCTCTGGACACCAACAAGTGGAAGGTGCAAGAAGAATAAGGCAGCAAAAATTAGAAGTTGAGAGATTGTAGGCCTTGTCCTCCTAGAACTTTCTCCAAATACATCCATTTACTGCATTAGAAACTAACATACTTGTCATTATCGAATAGTAAAGTGTGAACCAGCACCCCCCAAAATTGGTGGACAACTTTAAGAGGTGTAATTTTGAGTAGTGGTGCCATTTTCCATTATGAATATGTACATACTACTAACAAGTGCCTGAATGTAAAAGATGACATTGAGAAGTTGATCCAACGCAAATACCTAAAGGAATATGTAGTCTAAAAAAGCTGTTTGGGCCAAGAAATTAAGGAGACTGCCAACACTTACCCAACAACATTTAGAGCCGATGGAGTTGTAGCGCTAGGAGGACCCATAGAAGGTGACTTCTTCAATGGGAAGAAGGCACTCGATAAGCAACCAAGCATGCGAGCTCACATATAGTGCATCCTCTGATTTCTGACATCATCTTTAGAGAAGAAGACATGGAGATTAAGTAAGGAGAACATAATAATGCTATGGTGATCTCAGTCTCCCTCCCTAACTTCTGGGTGAAGAAGATTCTGGTGGATAATGGAAGCTCGATGCTTTCGTCCAGCTTAGTATAGGTAATGCCCAACTATAGAAAACTACTCCTTGGTAGGATTCATTGATGAGACCATGGAAGCCCTTAGAAAGACTTCTTTCCCCCTTTTTTAAGCACTAATCCTTGAAAAGTCATAAAGATCGTAAAACTCCTGGTAGTCAAGATTCCATCTGCTTACAAAGTTCTATTATGGAGGTTGACCCTGAACTTATTCCGAGTGGTAGTTTCAACCTACCACATGAAAATAAATTTTCCTATCCCCGATAGGATTGGAAAAGCTATTAGTGACCAATATAGTACAAAAGAATGCTACACCAATATCCTAAAGGGAGGAAAGATCCCTGCTGCTAATCAGACAACCTAAAAGGGCAATGCAAGAGCGGCTTAAAAGACAAGGGCAAAGGCTTGGCCCTATAAGTGGATGTTGTTACAACACTTTTATAGGAGAATGATCTCCAAGAAGAGAAGTCAATACAGTGTGAAATTGCACTAGAAAAAACTCTCTATGAGGACACAAATGTCAGCAACTCAACTCTTGTAGCAGAAACGAGAGATGGCCCCAATCTCAATGAACACACTCTTTGTGGGGCCTTGAAGTTTTCCATTTTTTTCTAATTATTCCAATAGTTAGGATTTCTCTTTTACCTCTAAGTTTTATGTTTTTAATGACCTATTTTTATTTTTATTTTCGTTCTCATGCATTATGAATAAGATATCGTCCATGCTTGAGAGAGACATTTCTTTCTTTGATAATCTTAATAAATATTTTATTGTAAATAATTCCAATTATTTTAGGAGAAATGGTTGCAAGATTGTATTGTTTTATCTTTGTTTTATCTTTTATTTTTATTTTTCTCGATCTTAATTTTTAATTTATCTCAAAAAGTTCGAAAACTAATATATATGGAATAGAAAGATCCCAAACCCTATCCCCAATAAAGAATTGTTAGAAATGACAAGGAAACGTATAACTTCATATTCAAAGCAATGTAGAATGAACAAAATTTAGCATTTGAATATTTAATTTGATGAGTACTTTCAACTAATTCTTTTTGTGAGAATACTAGCTTTACCTACCAAAGCAGCACAATAAGAAAGTGAAAACTTATAACTTTAGATTTGGAGCAACGTAAGATGAACAAAATTGAGCAATTGAATATTTAAGTTGATGACTTTCAGCTAACTTTTCTTGTGAGAATACTAGCTTTATGTGCCAAAGCATCACAATGAGAATTCACGAGAAGAGAAAACAAATTATGTTTTATTAATAGAAGCATATATTAAGAGAATATTTTAGGTTATCCCTCTAAAGAACTACATTTGATAATGGCGCATATATTTTTCATATTGCCTCTCGGAATTTATTTTCATATTTATATAATGTTAGATTTAACTCACAAGCATGTGCGGACTAAAAATTGCGATATAATAAATAATATTTTTTATCCTCAAATTCATTGCTATTATATGTATATATATTGTGACATTTCAAAACAAGACTAACTTTTTAAAATAATTTCTTCCCAAAGTTAGACTTAAGTGAAATAATATTGTCACATATTAACTCTTAATTTTTACTTTCCAAGTTAATAGTTCATAAATATATCATTTTTTTAACTCTAAGTTAAACTTCATTTGGACTCAAGTTAATATACATTTTTATGGGAAAGAGGGAACATAATTTTAATAAGCAATTCGGGAAAAGAAAATGTGAAATAATGGATCCATGATTCTCCTCCCTCGTACCATTTTAAGATTCAATTGGTTGGACTTGTTAAATTTACTATATTCTTTTATTATAATATCAAAATTTTAATTTTTTAAAAAGTATTATCATAATTTTCTAAATATGAAAATAATTTACTCACAAATTTATGTGGACGTGTTGTAAGTCCCTAATGATAAAAAAAATAAAAATAGAATAAAAATATCAATCAATTAGAATATAAACAAATAAAAGGCTAGAGAGCGCAATTGATCAGGCCCACTAAGAAGTGCTTCTAGACCTTAGTGGGCCAAAGCTCACTAAGGAAAAAAATACCATAAATACTAAGTCCTAAAGTCAATTTGAACACAAAAAATCATTTGTAAAAAATAAAAAACTAAGAACTCTCTGCATCGCGTTTTAGAGAGAAAAATTTTTGGACTTTGTTGATTTCAAAAAAGAATCCTAGCTCTATTTTCAAGTAGCATCATCTTGGCACTGTCTATGAGAACTCTTACTAAATAAGAAGGAACACTAAGAATGCAAAGCATGAGAACATGGAGAACCACCAGTTTGAGGCACAGTTACGTCCAGCACTAGAATAGGTCTTGGAGGTGCATTCGACACTAGAAGAGATATCCATGCAGTAGGCACCATTCCTGGAGAACTTATTTCGCAAATAACTTAAGAGGTGTTGAAGATATTGCTGGAAAATGCCTCTGCTCAAGTTGCAGCCAAAGTGATTGTCCAATTTATTGAAGAACGTCACCCTAAAGAGCAACAACAATTCTCTCATCAGAGTTGAGAGCTCCATTGTCCCCGGAAAGAATAGTTGAAGGACCAACTCAGAGTGAAACATTGCTCTTTCTCTTTACCTCAACAAGTGAACATGCACTCATCCCTCCAAGCAGACCATTCCTAATGACTACTTACTGCTACTTGAGTCCAGACCTATTCATAGGTTCCTCAACTATCAAGAGAAGTAGGGAGTTAGTGTGTCCCCTTGGTTGTCGCTCAAGTGAGATACAGTTTCTTCTGCCTAGATATCTTGGTGGAGGCACTTCTACTTGGAGTGAAGATGACCAACTTGTCGAAATCTGATGGCACAATAGATGCATAAGAGCACTTGAACAACTTCCTAGCAAGGATAGAGCTTTATGACTTGAGTGAAGTTGAATACCGCAAAGTGCTACACACTATACTTACCAAACATGCCTTAACATAGTCTAATCAGATGTTAGCTAGATCTATCATAGGATAGGAAAACTTGCCGTAGCACTTTCTTGATAACTTCGTCATCCATAGCAGGTTCCCTAAGATGACAACTTACATGTTCACCATCAAATAGAAGGATGGGGAGTCCCTCAGAAATTATCTCAACCATTTTGCTCAGGTGGTACATGAGATCGCTCACATCAATCAAGAACTCATGCCTAGCATCATCCAACAAAACTTAAAACACCAAAAGTTCTAGGATTCCATGGCTAGAAAACCCTATGCTACCTTGGAGGAGTTCTTTATTTACATAGAGAAAAACATTAGGATTGGAGAAGCTAGGACTCCTTAAGATATTGGCAAACGTAGCGGGGGATGAAGAGATAATAATAATAACAAGAAACTAGGAGATCGCGAGCGAAGTACACTCCACTCATAGCCCCTAGAACGAAGATCTTAACTGTGGAATAGCAGTGAGGCATCATCCAACACCCTCCTCAAAAGATAAAAGATGGCTTAAAGAAGCAAAAGTTTAACAAGTGATACTGCTTCCATTGCAACCGCAAACACACCACTAAGAGTGCAAACACCTAAAAGATGAAATGAAAAAGCTGGTCCAGAGCGGATACCTAAAGAAATATGTGGCACATAGATCGAGTAGTCCCAAAAGAGGTCAAGGAGTTGGAGGAAGCGAGGACTGCTGGCCAACAGCTAATGCTTATCTAGAGCCCAAAGATTAGGAACATCAACATGACCTAGAGAACGTATCTATGGCTAGTATGATCTTAGTAATTTTATGAGGACCAGCTAGAGAAGACTCCTCAAATGCAAAAAAGGCCTCAGTGCAAGTAGCAAATTAGACTAAAGCTCACTTAATAGATCCCATAATAAGAATTAATGGAGTAAGTCCCCCAATACCAAATATCACCTTTTGAGAAGAGGACATGGAGCCTAGATGAGAAGAACACAATGATGCATTGTTGATGTCTACCTCCCTTGCCAACTTCTAGGTGAAGAAGATACTAGTGGATAATGGTAGCTCGGCTAACACACTCTTTCACGATGCATTCCTCTAACTTGGAATAGATAACATCTAGCTGCAAAAGATCAATACTGTTTTAGCTGTGTTTACTAACAAAGTTGTGGAAGCACTTGGAAGAAATACCTTTACCTCTCTCTCTTTTTCTCTAGGCACTCACCCTTTACGAGTTATGAAGATGGTAAAGTTTTTGGTAGTCAAGACCTCATCAGCATATAAGATCATCCTAAAGTGACCTACCCTAAACTTATTCTGAGTTTTGGTGTTAAAGTACCACATGAAGTTGAAGTTCCCTTTGCCAAACAGAATAGGTGAAGCTCTTGACGACCAATATGCCACTAGGAAATGCTACGCTAGCATTTTGAAGAGCACAAAAGCTCCCACCTTTAAGACTAATCACACGAAGGAAGTATAAGACAGCAAGAGAAAGGACAAAGGTAAAGGCATAGTCCATAATGTTGATGCCATGGTAACACTTATTCCTAAAGCCATCCCCTATCACAGGTGAAGGCGCCTCCAGTTTTCTCTTTTTCCTTAGTTAAGTTAGGATAGTAGTTAGTGTTGCTCTTTTCAAGTTTTAAAATACTATTTTCATTCAATTTGGAGTCGCATTATATAGAGTTGAATAAAGTCAGATCATATGGGGACTACACTTTTTACTTATTCCTTGATGATTTTAATGAATTCTTCTTTACTTCACTCATGGGTTGAATTTTGATTTATCCAGAACTATTCCTTACACTACGTACCCATTATATAGCTCCCTTGAAAGTATGCGATAGGTGTGCATAAGCTCATCATAAATCCTCCTCGAAGGTAAGTGGCATCACTGTAATTACATGATTTTATGTAAACCCGCTCTATGACTTTCTCGAAGTACATTGTAGTTGTGTATAAGCCCATTGTAAATCCTTCTCAGAGGTAAGTGGCGCCACCTTTGATTAAATGATTTTGGTGTAAACATATTATATGGCTCCCCTATCTGTATGTGATAACTGCATGTAAGCCTACTGTAAATCCTTCCCAGAGGAAAGTAACAGCACAAGTAATTGAATGATTTTGGTGTAAACACGTTACACGATTTTTTTGGGGGTACATAGTAGTTGCACATAAGTCCATCGTAAATCCTTCCCAGAGGTAAACAACAACACCTCGGATAAACGATTTTTGTATAAACTTACAATACAACTCTCAAGAGAGTACATGGTTGCCACATATAAGCCCATCATAAATCCTTACTGGAGGTAAGTGGTTGCATCCTTAATTGAATCACTTTAGTGTAAACCGTAAATCCTCCCAAAGATAGATGGTTGCACCCTCAACTAAATCATTTTAGAATAAACACACTATATAGCTCCCAAAGCACATGATTGACATGGTATGCCCACTGTAAGGCCCTCAGAGGTATGTGGTCGCATCACCAAAGCCTACTATCAGGCTTCTCAAGGGATACGTGGCCAACTCATTAAACGTTGGTGATTAGACCTCTCGAACGAAGCTCACAGCTAAATATTATCGCAATACTTGCATATGAATTCAGACCAGATTGGTAATATCCATAGTTAGGTTCAATTTAAATGATAAAGTATTATGGTAAGACCTCTCAAGCAAAGCTCATATTTGTACTTACGTGCCTTATTGCACAATTCTAGTAAAAACCCTGAAGAGGGACTCATGATAAAGTTTGATAGAAAAGGTTTCAACACCTCCCTCACGCATTTGTTGTGTGATAATCAAGTATCACGAATACACCAACACTTGAAAATTATATAATGAACTAAGTGTATGAATAGAGTTGACTAGAAAAAACTTCCCTAAGCAAAAGGGAATAAGTTTCAAATAACATGAAAAGGCGTCTAGCCAACACTTGGCTGCATGAAGGATAAACAAAACTAGAAAAGACTACTTATGCAAAATAAAAAATACAAAGTAATCCTAAACAAATAAATTCTCTAAGTTGTTCATGGAGACGCAAACTTCCACAGTTCCACTGAATATTCTGAGTAATTTCTGAACCACAAAACCTCACCTAAATAATTTTTTTCAAGTTACCCAATAGGGTGAGCTATGCTCACCATTAGTCAACACCCAAACAACTACATTTGCTGAGGGAACAAACATAATGAACATTTGACAAAGCCTATCGATAGGGCACCCTGCAAGCACCCGAAGAGTAGGTGCTTAGCCACCTATAGATCAGGCGCCTAGGCGCTCAACAACAGGGTGCCCAGGACTCCAAAGACGGCGCGCCTAGGCACTTGGCAACCTAGCACCTACCCAAGTTGAGCAACTACTGCAAAAAGTGTGAAGAGCACAAGCACACAGTAACGTATATGCAACATTATGGAAGTGATTATGAAAGATAAATCTTCCAAATGACTTAGTACAAAAAAGAACATGACAATACTCAAATCTCTATAACAAAGACACAAAGTTTGATAATACGAGTGTATGCAAACATTAGTTTACATTTGCTCTATATTTAGCCATCTAAGGAAAAACAAAGCAGCTTGCAAAACCATAACTGTTGTAAGATCATCAAAGAGGTTCACCAAAAGACACTCACGACAGTGAGATCATAAGTGAGCTAGCAAAAATTTATCGGTGCGAAAGTGACATCTTTGTGATATGACCTCCAAAGATCATGCTAAATGATGTGATGTAGTAGCACATGCCAAGGGCTACCCTAAGAAACACCTCCATGAGAGACTCAAGGGATTCCCAAAATAAATTGACTTTGAAAGAACTCATACATAATTCTCAGAGTATGAACTTTTGTAAAAACACTAAGTGATTTGGAAAAGCAAGACGCCACAACAAAAATGGCCAAGTCCCAACTTAGCCTACAAACTCTAACCTACCAAAGAAAATGACTTGACATCCCTCAAGTTCTAACTCCTCTGGAGTTCATGCACAAAAAGAACTGGCTGCCAATGCCAAATAAGAGCTCATGAACTCAAAAAATGTGATAATACTGAGAGAAGGACAACCTCCATGAATACAAATAAAGTTAACCTTACAACAGTTGCCTACTTTGCGGGTACTCAGAGCAAAAGATGACTAGTTATCTCAAGAATGTATTCCCACCATGAAGACAATTTCACAAGCTTCGTGAAATATCTAAGTGCTTCTGAGAATACAAAACTCCATCAGTGATCCTAAATGATCTTCAAAATGAAAAGCTCTATAAAAAAAGTATTAAGTTCTATGTGGAATGCGAAGTGAGACACGCTTCAAACTCAATGCGACACAATTAGTTCTCATACTAATGTCCAACACACATTTAGTTACTATAAGATCTTAAAATTGTTCCTTACATGGGGTGAGACAGTAAGGATGGCATTTTATATTCGATCCGTAGGTACCCGTTTCTACCTGATCTAATTAGGGTAGGTTTTCTACCCGTCCCGCAGTAGAGAGGGGACGAGGCAGGTTGGGATTTATGGTAAACCCGCCCCACCTCAATCCAAAATATTTATCTATATATTATTTTTATATATTTCAAATTTTAACAAAAATATATATAATTATCTAATTTAAACATAATTCTTTTAGTTTCATAACTTGGTACTTCGTAGTATTCATCCTTTACTCATAACATAGTGTGTACTGTGTAGATCTTTAACTTTTTTATGGTTTAATTTAACTAAATTGATTTGTAGTATTGTTCAACACTGACTTAAATAAAATTTTCATGTTGATTTTATTTTAAAAGAATGCATTTTTTAAAAGTAAATTATATGATATTTTGATTAAATTATAGTATTTTGTTAATTATATAGTACATAGTATTTAATAAATTTTATAATTAAGATTGGGTAGAGTGAGGTTTTACATATACATCGCGAGTAGGATGCAGATTTTTACTCCTAAAGCTAGTGTGGCGGGTAGGGGCAGATTGGAAGACTATAAAACATCTATGGGGTGGGTTCGGGTTGAGTGAAAATCCACCCCAACCTGCCCATTGCCATCTCTATAAATCAGCATAACTCTAAGTCCTTTGGAAAAAACCTACTCCCTGCGAATATCGAAAAACATCATTTGAGACCAAAGACTCAACAAGGTCCATCCAGATGTATGATGAACAAAGCAGTATCCAATTAAAATGAGAGTGATTTATAAGACCATGATCCTACTAACGTTCCTGAAGGATCTCACAAACATAAAACATCCAAAGAAAATTTTCTTAGTCATTTGCAAAGTCGAACTCTTAACAAACATCCTTAATATCTTCCAAGAGACAAATTTTAGTCCAAAGAAATTTTTCTAAGTCTCCCCAAAAAATTAAGGTAGTGTTTGGGAGTGTTCTCCCAAAATGCAGTTGTTCTGGGAGAACGTTCCCAAACATATCGCTCAATTATGTCCATAGTGATTTCCCCAAAAAAAACCTCAAATTTTCACCACAATAACTAAAAGGCCTCTTCATTTTTCATTCCCCAATTCAATGATCCATTCACAACTTTCTGTCTCCACCCCCCTATACCTTTCTCCCATTTCTCTCTCATGTCTTCTCTCTTTCACTGTATCGCTCTCTCCCCTTCTCTTAACTCTATTTCATCTTTTTTCCTCTAGAAATGGCAATATTTAGTCGAAAATTTTCCTTTGAACACCTAAATGAAGGCTTTAAAGTTACAATCCAAGTTTATTGTTGGGAAATCGTTCAAGAAAAATAAGGCCGATGGGCTTTTTGGTTTGAGTTTCAACTTTTCATATGTTGTAAAAAATGTTCTCTCTCTCTCTATGGTTGATTATGGAGAATGAAAGATTAATCGGTCACAATTTGTGGTTCCTAATTTGAGCTATTTTTTGTTTTAATCCTCTGTGGTAATTAATTCAAGATTTAGATAAATATAGTCATGAAAATGTGCATTATGATGCGGGTTATGTTTTGGGATGCGAAATTGCTAACAATTTGTGTAATGGTTTTGTTAAATTTGATTCAACAATGGCATCCTGACAAATGGACTAGATTCCCTGCACTTCTTGGCGAGGCCAAATAGAAATTTCTACAAATTCAAGAAGCATATTCAGGTAATGTAGTAGAATTATTTTGCATTCTTTGATAATTTTACAATACTTGGAAATGAGGTGGATATTTAGCTGAAGTTTGATTGATTTAGTTGAAACATAATTGTTAGAAAGGAAAAATAGAACATTGTATGATGCAGGCTTGTATGATCTCGATGATGACGAAGATGAAGTAGAGGTAGTGTAGTTTGAGTAGGCTATAATTTTGTTCTAGATATCTCTATTTATATGGGCTTTTTTTTTTTCATAGGGAGTCGATATTGTTTTCTTTAATAGGGATTTGCAGATTTTGTCCAAAAATCGTGTTTCTTATGAATGATGCTAGGAAAGAGGTATGAGGATATTAACTATTTATTGTGGTTTTAGTATGTTTTGTTTGTTGTGAATATTTTGTTTGATGAATATAGAAGCAACTTGAGAGTGCTAGATTTTCTGATAATTAAGGTTCCACAACTCACTGATTTAAGGGATGAAAGGCGTGGACCATATATGGAACACATGGATCTCTATAGAATCTCTATAGAAATTCAAAGCTAAGTCCCCACTCTTATTAGTCAGGAAAATCTTTCTTACAGCATTTTTGCTAGACTTTTTTTGACCTTAAATTAAGATAGAATTATACTTGGACATCAACAGTAATTTCACAAATTTGTATGCAATCATTAGTTTGGTTTTCTCTTCTTACCATAGTTCAAAGTGATGTCAAGCATTGCAGGATCGTTTTTTATTAGAGTTTACAGACACCTATGGCATAACTTTTTTGATCTTATCTTAATCTATTGAAAGATATTGAATTGGGAAGAGGTGGAGCAATTGAGATAGCTGTAGCATTCTTAATTATTGTTATTAGTTGACTGATTGAATTAATAGAAGATTTGCACACCAAAATGTGGGTACTTTTGCTTATTCTCTGTGGATGATGGCCTCGATGTAGAGGACAAAGTGGATGAAAGTTTTGGCCTTAGTCCTGTTCATTTGCAAGAATTTTAACCAAGTCTAGTACATGGATGATTTGAAGTGTTTTGAGTTCATGATCAATTTTATTATCTGGTGCCAAGATGACGAAGATTGCCTCTTTTTTGAACATTTGACTTATTCATCATGCATGAATTCTTGAAAACGGGGAAAGAACTACAGTATTGAAGAACTACAAACCATGTTTTAGGACATGGCACAAGGCTTTGAAATTCCTGAATGGAGTAGTTCTCTACAACAACCTATGTATGATGAGACACAACGTTTTCTTGGTCCTTTTAGCCTTCATGAGCCCGAAGCCATGACAAGAAATTCATATGAAGGAAATATGATTGAAGAAAATCAACACTTGTGCAAGCCTGGCTATGAAACTTACATTACATATCATCTTTTTGGATGATCAGAAATAGAGAGCTTTCAAATATTTCTTTGAATACGAAGAAACATCTTTTCCATTCGAAGCCCAGATAAATTTGAATATTGTCCATGATTGATACTGCTATTTGAAATTGAAATATGAGACTAAGAGATGATGCTGCTTTTATCTGATTGATTATCCGATAGGCCTGATGCTTTCATATGTTCTTATGTGTGGTTATTGATGGTATGATCGTAGTTTGGCACTGCATTTCTTCAACCTATGTGCGTCATTGCTTTTCATTATGCTCTATATTTTATTAATTTATTTGTTAGTGTTGATCTTCTTGTACGATAATTTCTAATTAGGGCACACGTATCTTGTAGGTGACTTTTTGTTTATTTTTATGTCCTTTTTTACTTTTATTTTTTTGGATGAAACATGGTTGCTATACTGTACAAATACTTCTTCCAATTTAATCCAATAAACTCAAACTTATTTACTATTAAAAAAATATATAATAAATAAATAAAATACAACAAACAAACAAATCCATAAAATATTATAATACAACCCACTTAATCATGCAATCAATCATTACAAACTTACAACATAATCACACCCATTCACTACATATATATACATATATATACAACATATTTTACGATTATTCTTACAATTAAAAAAATTCATTAAAATTCATTTTCACCCTCAAACACCAACACAAAAGATTGATTTGACCTTTACAGTATAAAATATTTCTTCCAAAACATAACCAAACATACCAAAACTCCCCAAACCCATTTTTTAACTATTCTCCAAAACATAACCAAACATCAATCACATTCCCCAACCTTCATTTCACATTCTCCAACTATTCTTTCAACATTTATTCTTTCAAAATACACAATAAACACATAATAAAATCAAACAAAAAACATAACCAAACATTCCCTAAATTTCTGTCGCCATTGTTTAACACTCAGATTACTTATTTCATTGGGAAAATGAATAGTCACATTCACCAAAGGAAAAAGTTCCTAAAAATTATTTATCAGAACCTAAAGGCCCCAGAAAAGGCCAGGAGGCCCAACATTAGAGGAGCTGATGGTCGCCCAAGAGAGCGTGAGATGCCCTACTTGGGCGCCTGCTTGGTAACCACCATGATGGTCACCCTCAAAGCGGCTGTGGCTTCTTGACGGCGGCACTCCTGCTGCTACCCCTATTTCTTGTGTAAATTTTGACACAAATTGGACTCTAACTCAAACTAGGTCCTATTTCCCCACTCTTAAAATGCAAATAATAAAATTAATTGATCCCTTTATTAAAATTTATTTATAATAAATTAAGGTAAGGTAATTTTCAACATGAAAATAAAATTTTCAAATTGAAAACAGGGGGCTTAATAATATGGCGAATTAAGTCCTTAAGGGTTAAAAAAGTAAAAACAAACTGAAAAAGGTCAAATCAACTAAATAATAAATGAATAAAAAGGTCAAAGAGCTAAATTGATTAAGCCCACTGAGAAGGATATCTAGACCCTAATTGATACAAACCCACTAAAGAAAAAACACTATAAATATTAAGACCCAAAATCAAATTGACATGAAAAATCATTTGCAAATATTGAGAGCTGAGAACTCTCTGCACAACATTCTAGATAATAATTAAAAAAAAAAAAACTCTAAACTTTGCTAATTTTCAGAAAGGACCCTAACTCCATTTTCAAGTAGAATCAACAATTTTAAACATGCTATTTTGCTTTTATATATATTGAAAGTGTACATTATTTAAAATTCTAATTTTAAGTGTGTTATTTTGTATTTCGTATGTGCTAAGATATATAAAATGCAAAATGTTTTACATATATCACATAAATAAATAGAAAAGTAAATTGTATACTATAAAAGCTCATTTGTTTGGTATGTTTGGATTAGGCATGATACACATGATTAGGATAAATAATTGGTTATTGTGTATACTATTTAATATTTATTTGCATATTTTAAATAACTTGATATCCAACTTTGATTGTTTGTTTGACATGATTATCTCATTTAACAAACTATAATTTATTTCTAACTTAGGTTGAAAAACATATCATACCTCAAGGTCTTGATACACAAGCCTAATTTGGGCATAAATGTATACCAAGTTTTAACTTTATCAAAGATTTCTAAAAATAAACTAAATATTGAAATTGAATTAAATTATGTATTTATCATACAATATCAAAGCAAGCAAATAAACTCTAATTAAACAAGGCTAGTAAATACAAATTACAAAAACCCACCATCCGTTGGAGGCACATTTTGTACTCTAAAAATCCATCCCAAATAAAATGAACTTGGAATGGGTTTGGGTCAGACTTGGGCCCATTCACCATTCTTCGTAAACAATGAGCACCACGTTTTGTAGTTAAGGTTAATTGTGCATGTTACATATAAATTAACAGCACAAGTAATTTTGCCTTTTTCAGCTGTGTAGATTATATCACTTTGCAATCAAATTATGAAATATTACATTTCCCCCTTCAATAAAGAACTATAATTTTAGTTATTTACAATAATTAAGTTAATTTATTAAATAAAAATTGTTATCCTATATTGTAAAAATAATAATGAAATTTCGATGTGTTATGTCTTAGTTACTTTAGTTTAATTTAATTAGTCTAAAAAAAATTTTAAATTCAATATTTGAACTTTAATAGTTTTCAAATATTTTAAAAAGATAAATAAAATCGAAATGTCATGTGCGGCCGGTAGTAATCTTTTGCCTCAAAGTCAAATTGGGTAACAAGTTTTTAATGAGTTCTTAAGATCTAAGAGCCTAAAAACATAGAAAGGCCATTAGGGGTCGTTTGCTAGGATCACAATAAAAACTCTCTAATACTTAAGTCAATATTTGAGTAATGAAAGGTGAGGAAAACAAGGGAGAAAATATAAGAGAGTGAATATGTGTACATACCTTTTGACTGGGGTGACAGAGAGTATTTATATGAGTGGAAAGATGATGTGGATGAATCTGGACTCTTCATAACCTAAGGATCGAAGCTCTATATTTATTCAAGACGTGGATGGGTTGGATGGCCAGAGTTTGATCCATTTCCATGATGCGTGGATCCTCATTTAAATAGGCATTTTGGGAATTTTCCCACAGACCAGTTTATTAAACTTTGGGCCTACGATTTAGGCGAAGTCCAGGTTTTCTCAACTAACTATAACAATTTTTGGGCCAATCCTAACTTAATATTCCTAACTATAATATTATTTATATATTGGGCCAACCCCAACAGAACAGAATGAATTATATTCTTTGATATATTGGATTGGATGGGGTACAAAGTGTAGTTTACACAGTTTGAAAGGGCAAGATAATACCACGCATAAATTGACGGAAGGAAGCACTCAGTCACCCTAATAATGACCGTAAACATATTAAATTTTTGAACAATTGAGACGTGACACATGTAAAATAAGATATTAAATATTAATTTAAAATTTTCTATTTAAATTTTGGGATTTATTAAATTTAATTCCTAAAAAAATAAATAGTTAATTTTAATTAATAATTTAATGTTATTTTATATCAAATCAAGCATTGATACGTGTCAAGATGGAGTGTCTGTATTTATGAACCAATCAAATCAAAGATATTTGATATTGATATTATCTTTTAACGTTTGATATTATCAAATCAAATAGATATGATATTATCTCTTGATATTTGATATTATTTTATCAAAGAGATAACCTTTGAAGGAGTTTAAGTCAATCTAGAAGTCTTCCATCAAGCACCTATATAAAGGGGTGATTCTAGCTCATTTGAGACAACACAAAATTCTAGCAGATGAGAGAAACTTTGAAGGAGTCTAGCAATTTTCTCAAGTAAATTCAAGGAGATCCACGACGTTCAAAGCGTTTTTTAAGGAATTCATTTATTTTTGGCATTTGATTCGAGATTAAGGTGCAAAGCCTTCGAATTTGCGTTATTTTTGTTCAAGGAGATCCACGACGTTCAAGGCGTTCTTTGCAGAATTCATATATTTTTGGCGTTTGATTCGAGATTAAGGTGCGAAGCCTTCGAATTGGCGTTATTCTATCCAAATCAAATTCAAATGAGATCCACAACGTTCAAGGCGTTCTTCGCGGAATCCATATATTTTTGGCGTTTGATTCGAGATTAAGGTGTGAAACCCTCAAATTGGCGTTATTCTATTCAAATCAAATTCAAAGGAGATCCATGGCGTTTAAGGCATTTTTCACGGAGCACAATATTATATTTTGAAAGGAAGAATCAGAGGATTAGATTAGAGATAGAATCCACAATTGATTAATTGATTAATTGATTTTGATTTTAATTTTATTTGTACAATTTTTTCTTATTTTGTGATTTTAATTATTACAGACAAGAAAATTTGTTGTTACAAATATTGGCACGCCCAGTGGGACTATCTCTACCTCTCATCTCTTTCCTTCATCAAAGATTGAATTATCATGGCCACCAACAAGACTGTTGCATTGAAAATGACTACCTCAAATTCCATAAATGCTAGAGCAAGAAGTGTTGGTATCACCACAAGTTGTATGTCCAAAAAGTCGTAATCATCTTCGGAAGTAAATTATTCACTTGAAGTTGTGGAAAAGGCATTGTTGCATGCCATTAATACTAATGAAGGTGGTGGAGACTCAAAGGAAGAATCAACAACATCCACTCCTTGCTCAACCTAAAGTTCCTCAAACATAGCGCCAGTGATGGTGACAAGTGCTACAACTTTGGAAGAACAAATTACTAATTTGACGAAAATTATTGAAAGGCTAGCAAAGCATGTCCAAGAGCAAGATTCTCAAATCTCCAAGTTGATGAACAAGATGGATAATGGTGAGATTATTCGTGTGATGGAGAAACAAATAGAGCCTCAAGATGAAGTCGAAACATCCACAAAGAGGCAGCCAGTTGAAAGTGAAAAGCCTAAAACAAAGGAACTGCAAGTTTCCACCGATGGACTAATTCATGTTGACCAGCTGATGGAGTTTATCATGGGAACTATCAAAGACAAATTTGAAGGAAGCTCTAAGTCATTTATGACTTATTCCAAGCCATATACTCAAAGGATTGACAACTTAAAGATGCCAATTGGTTATCAACCACCAAAGTTCCAACAATTTGATGGCAAAGGCAATCCAAAGCAGCATGTGGCTTATTTCATTGAAACTTGTAACAATGCAGAGACGTATGGAGATTACCTAGTTAAGCAAATTGTTCAATCCTTAAAGGGTAATACTTTTGATTGGTATACTGACTTAGAAACAGACTCAATTGGAGCAAAATTTTCTCAATTGTTTCTACAGTACCCGAAGGACAATTAGTATGATTGAACTCACCAATTCTCGCCAGTGGAAAGAAAAGCCAGTCATTGATTACATTAATCGCTGGAGAAACTTAAGCCTTAATTGCAAAGACAGATTGTCTAAGGTTTCAGCCATCGAGATGTGTATTCAAGGGATACATTGGGGACTTTGATATATTCTGCAAGGAATTCAACCCAAAACATTTGAAGAGTTGGCTACTCAAGCTCATGATATGGAGTTGAGCATGGTTGCTAGCGGAGTAGAAGGGCCACCAATTAAAGAGCCTTGTAAGTCTAAGGAAAGGCAAGAATTCAAGAAATGGGGCAAACCTCTTGCTGAGGCGCAGAGTAAAGAAGCTATGGCGGTGAATGCAACACCCATCAAGTTTCGTACGAAGGCAGAAAGCGCAAAGGACGAAAGAAAAGATGTCTCCCAAGAAAGAGGACAAAGAAAATTAACTTTAAAGGAGATGCATGCTAAGACATACCCATTCCTTGATTCCGATGTCTCTGGAATATTTGATGATTTGCTAAATGCAAATCTCATTGAATTACCTGAAATGAAGTGACCTGAAGAAGCTAAGAAAATTGATGACCCAAAGTATTGCAAGTACCATCGGTTGGTGGGTCACCCAATCCATGACTGTTTCGTATTCAAAGATAAAGTGATGTAATTGACCGGACAAGGAAAAATCTCACTTGAGGAAAATAATGCTGCCTCAAATCATGCTACTATCGAGATTGGAAATGGCATACTTGGTGATCACGACAGTGATATTGCCTTCTACATGATAAGTGAAGAAAAGATTTCCTCTAGTGAAGCACGCTTATCTAATGAATAAAATCATGATGTAACTAACGAGTGCATGTCGGCAATGACTTTCACTGATGAAGACTTGTTGCTTGGCTCCAAGCCCTACAATAGCCCACGGTTTATAACTGGCTATGCTCGTGAGCAGAAAATAAATAGAATTTTGATTGATGGAGGCTCTGCAGTTAATATCTTGCCATTGCATGTGTTGAAGGATTTAGGAATCTCCACAGATGAATTAACAAATAGTCGCCTAATGATCCAAGGGTTCAATCAAGGGGGCAAAGGTCTTGGAATAATAAGGCTAAAGTTATTGATGGGCGATATGTTGTCAACGGCATTATTTCATGTCATAGACACCAAGATATCATACAATATGCATTTAGGCTAACCTTAGTTACATGAAAATGGTGTAGTTCCTTCTACTTGGCACCAATGTTTCAAGTATTATTGAGAAGGTGTGGTAAAGAAAGTTCTTGGAGATAACAAACCTTTCACTGAAGCTGAATCACACTTAGCAGATGCCAAATACTACACTAAAAGTATGAAAATCGCCAAGGCTAAAGAACAAAAGGAATCCAAGCAACAAGATGATCTTGATGGAGGAAACAATGTTAAAGACTTGACTCCAACATGCAGCGGTAAAAATAACATAAAGAGAGAGTCACCTCTGGTAGGATCTGAGTTATTGAAAGAATTGACATTTCCCCTAACCAAGCTTGATATGAAGAAGCCATCCCCTCAACCGCTAAAAGGGTTTGTTCGCGCAACTCAAAGAGTCGAGAAGGAACACGGAGAACCTCTGCATTTTCAAAATGAGAGTTTCTTTGATCCAAAAGCTTATAAACTTCTTGTCAAAGTCGGATACAATCCACAATAACATTCCATTTTGGGAAAACTCCCTTCTGAGGCTTCTGGAAAGCAAACGTATGGGCTTAACACTACCCAAAAGATGTTGAAGGAAAAAGGTCATGGTGTTCAAAGCTCTCGAACGGGACTTGGATTTATCCCTCAGAATCCTATTCGTATTGCGATTAGGAGAGCCAGTAGTAATTATATAGTTGGAGAGGAATTTTCCTCAACAAATGATGTTTTTGATGAAAATGGGAAGAAAGTCCTGCGAATCTCAGTTTTTGATAGACTTGAAAAGTGGCAGCATAAAAGAACCCATAATCGGAGATTGAATTCATCCAAAATGCTAAAGTATTTGAAGTGGGTTAGAGAGCCAAAAAAGTTAAGGAGTTCAATTCCTTCATGCATGAAGCGGTGCTCTATTTTGAATATATCATGTGGTAGAACCTTGAAGGTTAAACTGCAAACAATTATCTTCACACGAACTCAAATAGACAAAGAAGACGATAGAGAAAGTGTGGCATCTTCATATCATATTGTTGATAATACTAGTCGGCCAACTCGTCAAAATGCTATACATTGTCTTTTCAAGTAAATCTTCAGGCTTGTCCGCAGCGGTTACATAAGTGAAAAGGATGGCATTATGAAGAAGGTTCGTATAAAAGAAAGGGTGAACAAACAAGGGCATGCATGGAATTCAAGAAGATTGAGCCCATGGAAGAGGATATTGCACCAGCACATCATATCACTTTGAGTGAAGAATTGTTGATTGAAGAAGAAGATGCTGAAACTGTTCCTCTTAAGTTTGAAGAAGGTGTTAAAGCCACTGTAGATTAATTAAACGAGATCAATTTAGGTGATGCCAATGACCCTCGGCCTATCTACATTAGTGCTTTGTTGATTGCTGAGGATGAAGAAATATATGTTAAATTATTACATGAATTCAAAGATGTATTTGCATGGTCATACAAAGAGATGCCTGGGTTAGATCCAAAGGTGGCAGTCTATCATCTATCAGTGAAGAAAGGAACTCGTCGAATCAAACAAGCTCAACGGCGGTTCCGCCCCGAACTGGTTCCTTTAATTGAAGCTGAAGTAAACAAGCTCATCGAGGTTGGGTTCATTGGAGAAGTCAAGTATCCAACATAGATTTCCAGCATTGTCCCAATAAGGAAGAAAAATGGTCAGATTTGAATTTGTGTTTACTTTAGGGACTTGAATGGTGCTTGTCCTAAGGATGATTTTCGATTACCCATTGCTGAACTCATGATTGTTGCCACCACAAGGCATGAAGCACTATCATTTATGGATGGATCATCCGGGTATAATCAAATACGTATGTCACCAAAAGATGAGGAGTTGATGGCATTTCGTACTTCTAAGGATATATATTGCTATGTTTGGTTGAAGAATACTGATGTCACATATCAAAGAGCTGTGCAGAAAATTTTTGATGATATGCTCCACAAGAACATTGAATGTTATGTTGATGATGTGGTTGTTAAGTCTAAAAGGCGATAAGATCATCTCCAAGATTTGAGACAAGTTTTTGAGCACCTAAGAATATATCAACTCAAAATGAACCCATTAAAGTGTGCATTTGGTGTTACATCGGGGAAGTTTCTAGGATTCATCGTTCGTCATCGAGGCATAGAAATCGAGCAAGCAAAGAATGATGTAATTTTGAAAATGCCAGAACCTCAAGACATACATGAACTCAAAAGTTTGCAAGGAAAATTAGCTTATCTTCAGAGATTCATATCAAATTTAGCTGGTAAGTGTCAACCATTCAGCCATCTGATGAAGAAAGTCATTCCATTTGAATGGGATGAAGTTTGTTGCAGTGCTTTTGAGAGTATAAAAGCTTATCTAATGAGGCCTTTTGTGTTGGTCGCACCAGTACCTGGATGCCCACTGATCCTTTATATCGCTGCTCAAGAATGTTCCATTAGAGCTTTACTAGCACAGGGAAATGATGAAGGAAAATAAAGTGTCTTGTACTACTTAAACAGGATGATGATGCCAAATGAGGTGAAATACTCGCCAATTGAGAAAATATGTTTGGCTCTAATTTTTGCAATCCAAAAGTTGAAACATTACTTTCAGGCACATACTGTCCGTCTTGTCTCAAAAGCAAATCCATTAAAATATGTTATGTCAAAACCTATCCTCTCTGATAGACTCGCAAGATGGTATCTTCAGTTGCAATAGTTTCAGATTATCTATGTTCCGCAGAAGGCAGTAAAAGGGCAAGTTTTAGCTAACTTCTTGGCTGATCATCCCATCCTTGCTGAGTGGGAATTATCTAATGACCTACTCAATGAAGATGTTTTGATAGTTGAAATTACACCTCCTTGGAAGATGTACTTTGCTGGAGCATCCCACAGAGAAGGAGCTTGTGCTGGAGTGGTATCCATCACATCAAATGATGAAGTATTACCATATTCCTTCACTTTAACTGAAAATTGTTCCAACAATGTTGCTAAATATCAAGCTCTTATTCTTCGGTTGGAGATGGCATTTGACATAAAACAGTTATGCCTTAAAGTCTATGGAGATTCTAAGTTGGTGGTCAACCAGTTGCTTGGATCATATGAAGTCAAGAAGCCTGAGTTACTCCCCTACTTTAATTACGCAAAAGACTCATTGGATGGCTTAGTGATGTAGAAATTGAACATGTGCCAAGGAAATAAAATAAGCAAGTTGATGCGTTAGCTAAATTGGCCTCTTCACTTGCCATACCTAAAAATGAAGTGCGTATTCCAATATGTAGAAGTTGGGTTGTGCCGCCAATTTTTGAGGATGAGGATTCTGAAGAAGATGAAAGCCATGTCGTTCAAGTGTTAGAGATAGAGAACGAAGATTGGCGCCAACCAATCGTGGATTATTTGAAGTACGAAAAGTTACCTGATGATCCACGCCAAAGAGTTGATATCCGACATCGCGTGGCTCGCTTCATCTATTATAAAGGTGTGCTTTACAGGCGGTCATTTGATGGAGTCTTCTTGCGATGTTTAGGTGATGATGAAGCTATCCAAGCCATGGAAGAAGCCCATTCTGGAGTTTGTGGCGCCCACCAGTCGAGTCCAAAATTACATTTTCGAATAAAAAGACTACTACTAGCTAACAATGGTAAAAGATTGCATGGATTATGCTTGCCAATTTCACGCGAATTTCATTCACCAACTACCTGAGCCATTACATCCAACTATCGCTTCATGGCCATTTGATGCTTGGGGATTAAATGTGGTTGGGCCCATGAAAAAGTCTTCTGCTGGGCACTTTTACATATTAGCTGCAACAGACTATTTCTCTAAGTGGGCTAAAGCAATACCCCTCAAAGAAGTAAAGAAGGAAAATGTTGCTGACTTTATCCGCATCAACATTATATATCGTTATGGGGTTCCTCAATACATAATCTTTGATAATGGAAAGCCCTTTAGTAATAGTCTGATAAATAAACTTTGTCAAAAATTCAATTTTAAGTAGAGAAAGTCTTCCATGTACTATGCCGTGGCTAATGGTCTTGCTGAGGCATTCAATAAAACTCTATGTAATTTGTTGAAGAAAGTAGTCTTAAAGTTGAAGAGGGATTGGCACGAAAGGATCAGAAAAGCTTCATAGGCATATCGAACTACTCATAGAACACCTACACAAGCAACTCCGTATTCATTAGTTTATTGTGTTGAAGTTGTTTTACCTCTTGAGCAGCAAATTCCATCTTAAGGATAGCCATATAAGAAGGATTGACTGAGGAAAAAAATGCACGCTTACGTCTTGAAGAATTGGAGTCCCTTGATGAGAGAAGGTTTGAAGCACAACAAAGACTTGAATGTTATCAAACTAGGCTCTCAGGGCATTTAATAAGAAGATGCGATCAGGATCTTTTCAAGTTGGAGATTTGGTGCTCCCTGTGAAAAGGCCCATCATCATGACTCATCGAACTGGGAATAAGTTCACATCAAAATAGGGTGGTCCTTATGTTGTCAAAGAAGTCTATACAAATGGTGCATATAAGTTGGTTGCTGAAGATGGATTAAGAATTAGCCCTATAAATGGAAAGTTCTTGAAGCGATACTATGCATAAAGTTGGGAGATTGCTCCTTGAAGCACGAGCCTAAACTGCATGTTGCTCCTGACTCGCATGAGTATAAACTATGAACGATACCCACTAAAAGTAATGCACGTGGATAAACTGCTAACTTACTTCGCCAAAGGTAGTGTATGTGGATAAACTGTTAACTTACTCCATCAAAGGTAGTGCATGTGGATAAACTGCTAACTTATCCCACCAAAGGTAGTGCATATCGTTAAACTGCTAACTTATCCCACTAAAAGTATTTTATGTGATTAAAATATCAAATACCCCACCTAGTTTAAGGTGGTTAAGCAATGGATACTCCTTGCCCGCATGAGTATAAACTGTGAACGGCACCCCCCGAAAATGTTGCTTTCTTTGAACTACGTTATGACTTGATCCCTTTATTGGGTAAATAAGCAGCTTAGATATTCTCTAAGTTCAGTCATGAGTTTATTTTAAATTATATTTTTTTTCTTTCTTTATTTAAAAAAATAAAAAATGAAAAAAATAGTTTAGTTGTTTTTATTAAAGTTTGAGTTTTTTTTATTTTTATTAAGTTTGAGTTTTTAGTTTATTAAATTTTCTTAAATAATAAATAAAACAAAGGTAGTTTAGTTGTTTTTATTAAGTTTGAGTTTTTAGTTGTTTTTATTAAGTTTGAGTTTTAGTTTGTTAAATTTATTAAAAAAAAAAAAGTAGTTTAGTTGTATTTATTAAGTTTGAGTTTGAGTTTGTTAAATTTATAAAAAAAAAAAAAAAAAAGTAGTTTAGTTGTTTTTATTAAGTTTGAGTTTTTAGTTTGTTATGTTTAAAAAAAAAAAAAAGTCAAAATATTGCAAGATAGAAAAGAAAAAAAAAATCTCTATTATGTAATCTCAAAAAAAAAAATAAAAAAAAAAGCAACATAGTTCACTAAAAAGGAGGGGCAAAAAGTTCTATACGAATTTCAAACAAAAGGACTCAAGTTCTTTAATTCTTCTTTGACAGCCTCCAAGTGTTCCATTGAAGTTTACAAATTTTCAACTACTTTATTACTCAATGGAGGAGTACTCCTAATAGCAGCAATTTCCTCTTTAATCTCATGAATTTCAACTTGAGCACTTTGAAGAAGTTGTTGTTGGCATTTCAATGATGAAGTCAAATTCTTCTTGTGTTCCTTCAAATTATCAAGCTCCTTCCCAACACATTCCAGCTCTTCTTGGGTGGATTGAATTTGATTCACTTCTTTGCTTTTTCTTTGAGCATTATGGAGATGGTTTTTGGCTTTATCTAGTTGTTGTACAATAAGTTCATTAGATGCTTCCTCAAAAGATGCTGACTTTGCTAGCCTTGTCAAATAATATTTGCAATAATCCTTCCACATTGGAGATGTCAAATTTGCTGAAGCCGCTCATTGATTCAAGCACAAATTGAACACTATCTTTGATAGATAAGAGGAAGTCAAGTGGAGTATTTGCTATTCTCTTACGAAGGCCATTCCACAACACTTGAAGTTCATTTGGAGGACAATGGTAAATTTCCCCTAAAGCTTACACATTGGAAATCTTGCTTCAAGAAGTCTCTTGGGATCACCTCTCCATATAAAGCAAGTTTGTTAGCATTGGCCACTCCCAATATCCTTTGATATAGTGGAATTCGCCATTAAATTGAAAATAATTGGCCATTACCAATTTATTCATTCATAACTATTCGTAATTAAATAAAAAATAATGTTGAAGTTATTAATATCTTATTTTTATTCAAATAAATTTTATATTTAAAAATTTTATATTAGTAATCAGTAAATTTAATATATTAAAAAAATTATTTTATAAAAATAGACCGTCAAATAATTTGGTAATATGTTAAATGGTGAAGAACAAAAAGTTTTTAATAACAAATTAAGTCCTGCATATTTTGCAATTAAACAGGTAAGGTGGAATTATATTTTTTTTTTAAATAAAATTCCAAAAAAATTTTGCAAAAAATTTGTGTTGTCCAAAAAGGAGTGCCCTAAAATATCTTATTTATATAGTAGTTTATTATTGGAAAAATAAATAAATAAAATTTCTGAAATTCATTTTAAGCAAAATAATTTATTTTTTATTTAATTACGAATAAATTTGATGAATTTATAATTTCGTATTTGACTTAATAAATTTAAATATATAATTATTAATATTTTTGAAAATATTAATATCCCAAACAAACCCAAAAATTAAAACTTATAAAACAATCTCATTATTTTAAACAAAATTTTCAAATATATCTAAAACATAATCTTACAATCAATCACAATCCCATAATACATTAACCCATCACATCACTATAATCATTATATTTTATCTCACAATCAATCACAACCTTATTTTTCATTCTCATATATCTAAAACACAAAAATAACCCCAAAATCTTTAAGACACAAAAAATAAAGACAAACCTCACAAGTAATCATAGCCTCTTTGATCCATTTTTATAGATATAAATTGTGTCATTGACTCAACAATGAGCTTTAGATAAAAAATTAGAAAATAAATACATATATTTTTACATTATTACTTTAATAAAAAGGGCATGGAAAAAAAATATCATAAAATTATCAATGGAGCCTGCCTCTAAGTCAATATACCAATCAAAAGCATCGTCCTTTAATGATCGAACAAATTGCTCGACTAGATTATATCCATATGTCCCAACATTATTACAAGTTTTAATGAAATTAGTCACGCACTACTTTGGGTTGTCCTTGTCATCAAGTTATTGAAACTTTGGGGGCTAGTAACCAGTTGGCATCTTCAAGTTGTCAATCCTTTGAGTATAAGTTTGGAGTAAGTCATAAACGACTTAGAATTTCCATCAAGCTTGTCTTTTGATAATCTCCATGATAAATTCCTTCAGTGGGTCGACGCAAATTAATCTAGTGGAAACTTTTAGTTCTTTTGTTGCAATCTTTTCAGTTTTGGATGGCTGTCTCCTTGTGGATGTTTCACCTTCGTCATGAACCTCAATTTGCTTCTCTACCATGCAGCTAGCATCAATATTGCCCATTTTGTTCATCAATTTGGAGATTTGAAAGCCTCGCGCTTGGATATGCTTCGTGAGTCCCTCAATAGCCCTCTTCAAATTTGCAATTTGTTCCTCCAAGATTGTAGCACTTGTCACCGTCACCATCATCATGCTCAAGAAATTTGATGTTGAGTGGGAAATGGATAATGCAATTTTTTTCTTTGAGTCTCCACCATCTTTATTCATATCAATAAAATGCGGCAACACTTTTTCCACAGCAAGCAAAGGAACCACCTCCGAAGATGATTGCAACTTCTTGGACATACTTCTTGTGATGACGCCAACACTTTTTACTCTAGTATTTGAGGAGTTTGAAGTAGTAATTTTCAATGTTGCAGTCTTGTTGGCGGCTATGATATTTTAGTCTTGATAAAGGAAAGAGATGAGAGGTAGAGATCGTCCCACTAGACGTGCCAAAATTTGTAAGCGCAACTTTCTTTGTCTGCAATAAATAAAATTACAAAACAAGAGAAATCTATACAAATAAAATGAAATTCAAACTTATCAATTGTGGATTCAATCTTTAATCTAATCCTCTGATTATTTCCCTTCAAATATGATCTTGAAATTTGATGAGCTCTGTAATGAATGCCTTGAACACCGTGGATCTCCTTGAATTTGATTTAAAATAACACCAATTTGAGAGCTTCGCACCTTAATTTTGAATCAAATGCCAAAAATATATAAGTTCTGCGAATAACATCTTGAACACCATGGATCTCCTTGAATTTGCTTTGAAGAAACAACGTCAATTTGAGGGCTTCACACCTTAATCTTGAATCAAACACCAAAATTTGATGAGCTTCGCGAATAATGCTTGGAACACTGTGAGTCTCCTTAAATTTGTTGGATTGTTGGACTCCTTCAAGGTTTCTCTCACTTGCTAGGATTTGTGTTTTGTGTTGAATGAACTTTGGTCACCACCTTTATATAGATGCTTGATGGGAGACTTCTAAATTGACTTGAACTTCTTTGATAGTTATCTCTTTGATAAGATAATATCAAATATCAAGAGATAATATCAAATATCTTTGATTTAATTGGTTCACAAACGTAGGCACTTCATCTTTTACACTTATCAATATTTGATTTGAGCACAAAATAAATAATGGAGTATTAATTAAAATTAACTATTTATCTTTTAAAATTAAATTTAATAAATTCCAAGATAAATACAAAATTTTGAATTAATAACTAGTATATTATTTTATACGTGTCACTCTCCAATTGAAAAAAATTAATATGTCTACACATGTGTATATATATATAATATGTATGTATATACTGAAAAATGGGGAAGTTTTGGGAATAATGAAGGATAATAGAGGGTATTTTGTTAAAAAAATTTTATTTGAAGGACAAATGAGAATATGTTTAATTATGTTTTCTTAGAACAATTTTATTTTGGGGAAAAATAACCAAATATTCCCTAAACATTTTAATCCCGAAATGAAAAGTACATTAATAACGAATCATCCTTGTTCAATATGCGCCTGAAAAGAATACTTGTCAATTAATTTTATATTCTGTTAAATCCTTCCGGAGAAGTATAATTCCTTGTTTTCCTGATGGGAATGAAAGCATAAATATTGAATATCCATATTTTATTTGTTTGTTAATTAGTTAAATCAGTTGAACCTGATATAAAGAAGAAGCCCTTTATTACCTAAATGTCCCGTCAACTACGCGAAGATTTTCCTTTCCAGACGGAACTACTTATGGGACAATGAACCAAAAAAGAGATTCATTACGTAAAGATCCGCATTGTGCCATTGGGACAGCAGACACGAGAAAAGTCTGTTCAACCTACTCTACCACTGCTCCATATTACAACAACCCAAATCAAAGGGGGTTTACATATACAAAAAAATGTGAATCAAATATTTTTATTGACAGCATTTAATTCTACCTATTCTCCATACCTTTGATGTTAAGGGAATGGGAATTGCAATAGTCTAATGCCCTTTTTGTACCAGACAAGCCTGAAACTCGGGACCCTGGAAAATTGGGAAAAGCTTTGCCACCCTGTGGATATACTTCGCACTAGCTAACAAGGTAATTTTCTTGCCACCTTCTATTTTCTACTATTAATGTGAAGAGTATGATCAATCTTCATCGCCCACATAAAAATAATCGTTTTTGATGATAGTTTTATGCACCTCTTTTACATGCTGAGATTCTGGGATTTTTTTTCCCTTGGTATTCTGTTTTGCCCTTTTGTTGTTGATCCAACAGAGAGTTTATTACCTTATCTGGGAGTTGAAAAGTGTACTAAATAAGCTACATTTTTTCTATTGTTTTATGTCTGCAGGTTGATTTAGGGGAATATTGACTTTGTTTCATATATCAAATTGATGATTTTTATGGTGACAGCAGAGGTATTTATGTTCTGGGTCTAGTTTGATTGTTGAGGGTTGATGGAGGTGGTTGAATCTTGTTGATTAACTGTAATATATCATTAAGAAGGTACCACATTGGAAGTATCTCAAAGAACCTTAAATAATGTATAAAGGCCAGATTCTTGGGTCTTACATGTGAGCTGGGAAGGATTTTTTTCTTCATTCCTTTTTTTTTTTTTTTTTCCTCTCTTTTTCTCATTTATTTATTTTTTTAAATCATTGAAGATTGCTGTTGGTGTCAATTCCCATGAGTTTTCAGAAGTTGAAATCTTTGGATATGGTAAAAGTTAACGAAGCATCACCCTTATGAGAATAGTATTTGGCATTTAGAATCCAAACCCTCTGGCTCTGGCCTTAGTATAGGAAAAACATTGTTTTCCTTCTTGTATGGGGTACATCTTTTGGTGCTTGGAGTAACTTATTGCACTAGTTCTGATTTCCAAGATGTCTTCAGTTTCAGAAAAGAGCATCCTACCCTCAAGGCTATTTTCTTGCTTATTAGCCTTTTCAACATTTCTTTTGATTTCCTCTTCTATATCCCTTCTTGATTTCCATGAGAATTCTTTCATTCCTAAATCAGTTCTTCAGTTAATTCTGGTTAATAATACATCAATCAGTGCAATACCAAATGCCAAAGCTGATACGCAAAAAAGTCCTGTTAAAAGTCCTGCATTCTCTAATGAAACTTTAGAGAATCAAGATATTACAATTCATGAGGTTGCTTCTCAGGGTTCTAATCCCAAAAAGACTACAGATGAGCCAGAAAAATATAGGAGGGAAATATGTGATAAAACCCAAGCTCTTCTTAGGGTGTATATATATGACTTGCCACCTGAGTTTCACTTTGGGTTGTTAGGTTGGATGGGAAGTGGAAAAAATCAAATATGGCCTAGTGTAAGTGACCAAAAGAGAATACCAACTTACCCTGGTGGATTAAATCAACAGCACAGTATGGAGTACTGGCTCACTCTGGATCTTCTGGCATCAAATACTGAAAATGTAGTTAGGCCGTGCACTGCAGTCAGAGTACATAATTCGAGTGAAGCAGATGTAATATTTATACCCTTTTTCTCATCTCTGAGTTATAACCGGCATTCGAAATGTCGTGGAAAGCAAAAAGCTAGTGCTGATGGACTGCTGCAGGAAAAATTGGTCAAGTTTTTGAAAGGTAGAAAAGAATGGAAGCGATTGGGTGGGAGGGATCATCTGATTGTAGCCCACCACCCAAATAGCTTGTTATTCGCAAGGAAAAAGCTGGATTCTTGCATGTTTGTGCTTGCAGACTTTGGGAGATATCCAACTAAAATAGCCAACCTTGAGAAGGATGTCATTGCTCCTTACAAGCATATGGTGGGAACAATTTTAGCTGCTAATTCAGCCTCCTTCAATGAACGGCCAACATTGGTGTATTTCCAAGGAGCAATTTATCGGAAAGATGTAAGTTAAATATATCCACTTTAACCCCTTATTATGCCCTTCTATATTAGTGTTATGATGCTTTTCTAACCATGCGGTAGAATGTATATCAGGATTAACTTTAGATGGTTCCATTGAAATTTAACACAGGCCTTAGGTGGTTCTGTTTATCGAAGACTCTGAAATGCAAGTACTGTGGCCTTCTAGTATTTGTCTCATTATCAAGATTAGTGGAGTTTTAAGGAATATTTTTTCTGAAAAGATAAAAGTGGAAAATTAAAGAAAAGGGATTCTAACTTCAAAAGAGAAAGATAAATATAAGTAATAAAATTATAGAGAGGAGAAAAGCAAAGAGGTACTGTATGAAATTCTCTTTGTTTTTCTGTTTTTTTGATCTCGAGTAAGATTGATCACTGTTGCTTTGCCTGATTTTGTTTCTGTTTAATATGAATGTGATTTTTGTTGATATTTAGGGTGGAGTGATCCGTCAAGAACTGTACTACCTGCTTAAAGGTGAGAAAGATGTACATTTTACATTTGGAAGTGTTCAAGCAAACGGGATAAAGGAGGCAAGCAGAGGGATGGCCTCGTCCAAATTTTGCCTAAATATTGCTGGAGACACCCCATCATCAAATCGTCTCTTTGATGCCATTGCTAGTCACTGTGTTCCTGTAATAATTAGTGATGAGATTGAGCTACCATTTGAAGATGTTCTCGACTATTCAGAATTCTGCATATTTGTCCGTGCAGCAGATGCTGTCAGAAACGGTTACCTTCTAAATTTCCTCAGGGGCATCAAAGAAGAGAAATGGACCAAAATGTGGGAAACGTTGAAGAAGATCGGTGGACACTTTGAATACCAATATCCATCTCAACCTAGCGATGCTGTGGATATGATTTGGCAGACGGTTTCACGCAAGAAAACGACCACACAGTTGAACGTTCATAGGAAGAATAGATATAGCAGATCACAGTTTCAGTAAGGGCTAAATTATTTCACAGTTGATTTATTTAGAGTACTCAGTTAGGCTGTTAGGTTACTGAAAATCAGTTTTGGCATCTCATACTTCTATTCCATGCTATTTCTAAACATTTTTAAACTATATTAATCTACTCTCCAAGAAGATGACCATTGTCAGTTTGGGCCATATGAAGAAAACTAAGGTAGGCTGATGCATGGACTGGGCAGATGTTTCAAATGTAGGATTTACACATTAACAACAAACATGACAAAAACATTGAAAGCTATAGAAAGATGAGGAAAAAAAACTATTTCTGTTCTAAAGTAGGCAGCACGATCCCTAAGTGTTTGAGCTATGGTTAGAATCTATAACATACGATATTGTTGTTTCTTGTTCTTCCTAGCAGCACTTTGAGCTCATTATGGACAAAAGTCATTGATTTAAACAAATGAAACAATCAAAACAAAACCAACCTATACTGGAAACCTCAGAAGAATCAAAAGTTCTTAATCACACATGATATCCTTCAACCAGGAACTTTATAGAGGAGCAGCTGCAGCATATACATTAGCATTTATTGTGGATTGGGTCTGATCCTCGACGAACTCGTCTTTTTTGTGATTCATTTGGATCTAAAGTCGTTGCAGGTGAAGGCGCGATATCAACCGGCACGTTCAAATCTTGCCAGGGATCAGCATTCAGAATCCTGGAATTTCTTAGAGCAAGATCTATGCTTCTCAACCCTGAAACATTCTCTGGTTGAATAGACAAAAACCCAATAGAAAAGACTGCAAGGATAATGATCCTGTAGGTTAAGCCGCTCATTTTTCTTAGTTTTTGCACTGCAAAAACAGGATAGCTAGCTGAGGGAATTTCTTGTTAAAACTGATGAAAGAATAGATGCCTGCTTGTCTGAAATTATGCCTTCTCCGTTACTAATGATGCCCCATTTGTATTTCATCCCTTGTGGCGTTTGTGGGATTAAAGCATAAAGCAAAAGGGGCCCAAAACATCTAGAGAAGTTAGATTCACTCCAATCATAAGCCTGGTATAGAAGCAATATAAGGCTGTTTTAGAAGACTTGGCAGGTTTGAACCAAAAGTTAGTTGGTAAACATCATTCTTGAGAAGCCAAGAATCTTTGCATTTGTTCCCCACATCCTATTCCTTGCTCTTTTGGACCAACGTTCAATCAATGACCAGTCTCTTCACTCTCAAATGCAAGATCAATTTTCCACGTCATCTTATTACACATGCGTACTTGCTCAATATCAATAGATAGTTAGAAAATTCCGTGACCTCTAACTTGATATATCATATGGATTATGAATCATTGGATAAGAATCTGATAATATTATAAGGTAAATATTGGCAAAATATATGACTTGTCATCGTACAAACATAAAACATAATAAGTAGATGCAATGTTTTGTATATAGTATTGATAGCATTTTGAGAGAAATTTTATACTGTCCAACTGGATATTTAGACAAGTGAATTGTGAATAACGATTTGCATTTTTTCTTGATGGCATAAGAAAGTTTTAGTAGCAGTTTGAATTTAGATGGGTTGTATCTATTCGAAGCTCTTGTGATGAAATTTTTTTATAAAAGATAATAATATAATAACACTATAAAATGAAATGATGTCACCTTTATATGTAATTTAACAATTTATATTTTAACATTACAAAATTCAATTGAATAGTGTAGCATGAGACATTGGGTATTTGGGTATCCAAAAGTGATGATTGACAGGAACAAAACTGCAGCTAGTACAGAGTTTCAAATTTGTCCGGAAAAGGAAAAGAAATGGATAGACAAATAAAGAGTGGTTGGCCGCAAGAATTGAGACAGAAGCCACCCAAAGTTAAGATTGCTACAGTTACAAGAAAGCTAGATAAAGTGGAATGTTGGGGTTAGCTAAGAAAAACAGAAAAAATAAAATAAAATAAAATAATATAAAAATAATAATAAGTATCTCCCCAAAAAATACCAAGAATTTGCTTTATGCTAAACTCGCCTTTAGAATTCCAAGCTCTTCCCTCTATGCACCAAAAATCACAGTCTTGGTTTCTTGTGCTTAATGGGTTTCCTTTATGCTTTTCTTTTACTTCTTCTTTAGATTATGCAGCTCTAAGCCCTCTATTCAAATTTCCAAGAGCCTTACACATACAATTCTCTAGTTTTCTTTTTCCAGGTTTTGTTTTTCCTCTCACTTACCTATGCACAGTTTCTTTTTCTTTTTCTTTTTCTTTTGGTTACTTTCCTCGGAATTTTTAGGTTTTAATTGGAAATAGATGTTGTTCCTCTGACCACATAAGATTTAATTTAGAGATAGTATTTGTTATAACTCTGTAAGTACTAAGTATTATTAGTGATTTCATGTATATAAAGGAGATCAAGTTTGTTTTTAATAAGAGTAAAATTGCGAGGCGAGTATGTTGAATTATTTACGTGTAACTACATGTATTTGTTTCGAACATCATCATGGAAAGTCATGTTGGCATTCATATATATTCTCAATATTCTTCTACACGATCTTTGGTAATAAATCATTAAGGGAAGATTCGAAAGAATAATTCTGTGCTTTCACTTTTATTATCTTTTTAAGAAAAAGAAAACATGAGTAACTTAAGAAATGAAAACACAAAAAAGAAGATAATTACATAAATAAATTGCATATCTATTTTAGTTGGGATTGTCAATTTGTGTATGCCCCAATAACTGGGGGCTTGTTCTCCTACGTTTTGGGAAATTTTTTTTCAATCCCTCAGAAATTTTCAAAATGCAGGCACATCTCCCAATCTTTCTCTCAAAATACTACAATTTTTTAATCAAAAAACGCCTTACAATTCATCCGAAAAACCCTACATCCTAAAAGCAACATATACCCCCTTATTTTCTCACTTCATCTTTCACATCACCCATTCATTTATTACTCTATCACTTCACTCGTATATATATACACATATATTTACATATATGAAAATATTAAAATTTTACTACTTAAAAAATTCTAAAATTTATGTTTACAAATTTCATTTAACTAATCATCAAGAAAATTAATTAAATTTAATAAATAATTTATTTACTAAATAATATATTAAATTAATTAAATTATTTATTAATTAAATAATGTATTAGTTATATTTAATGCTTAACGTATTAATTAAATATTATATTTATTCATTTAATAAATAATTTAAGATATTTTAATTTGATATAATAAATAAATTAATCTTCTTCAAAAAAAATTAAGCTTCATTAAATATTAATATTCACATTTATTTAAAATGATTATAAAAAATTAATTATAGTGTGATATTTTTTAATAATCTATTGAGTTTAATAAACTAATATTAATACAATTAAAATAATTATTGAGAAAATTAATTAAAATTAAGTAAAAAAATTTTTGATTGTTACTAAGTAGTTTATTTATTAAATAATGTATTCAGTAAAGTTTGTCTACCTCTAGAACATAAAGAAACAAACAACTCATTCTCTAATTATTTTTCATATTTCTCTAAAACAAAAAGAAACGCTTGGCATATTCTTCAAATTTTCTCCCAAAAATCCAATCTCTCAAATTTTTTTCTAGAAAATGGCCAAAACATAGGAGACCAAAGCCTAGAGAATTGTACCATTAATGGAATATTCCAGGACCAGTAGTGTATCCAAGAATTTCATTAAGTGGTGTGAAATTAATAATAAAATTTTTAAATTCAAAATAGATTATTATTTAATGAAAGTAAAATTTAAATATATTAATCTAAATGTTCTCAATGAGATTTCATATTTTGAAACGTGATCATAATCTCAAAATTCATAATTACATCTTTGAAGTTATCATCCATTCAAGTTTGCAAATTTGATTAGAAGATAGAAAGAATTTAGGTCGAAGTGATCTTTTGGAAGACTTTCTATAGATAGGAAATATTTGACGTTTATAATATAGATAATAAGTATTATCTTTTAGATTTTTCTTTTTAGATAAACATTACATTACTTACTATTTCAAAATTTGCATTATTTTTTAGGGAGTTAGGAGTTTTAGAGATAAGTATGAATTTGTCATATTCTTATATTTTAGAGAATTAGGATTATTGGAGAGACCTATAAATAGGCTTACATATGTAGATTGTCAGACACAACATGAGCAATAAAATTCTTTAATTTCCTCTCTACGAAAAAAGGTTTTACTTTGTGTTAAAGCTAGTCATGAATAGACTTTCTTTTATTTAAGTTATTTGTGCAATAGCTTGTTTTTTTTCTTTTTCTTTCCTCCCGATTTTACCCATTGCATCAGTTTGGTTCCAGAGTAGGCTTAGTCTTTTCTGATGGCTAATGCATGAGTAACTGGTGGTTTTTGAAACAACCAAATTGTTGATGGAGATTAGACTTATCCAACTCTGCAAGAGAAGATTCATGCATTGAGAGAACTTATTGATCACCATAGATTGGAGGAAATGTATTTGCGTATGGATGCTCTTAGCATAGACAGGAGGCCAAGGCATGAAGCTAAGGAATTTGTCCAAGCACCACGACTGGTTCGACATGATCCTATTCATTAATGTCATCAACATGCTAATGTGGAATATTTAGAAGAGGAAGAAGAAGAAGATATGGAGATGCTCAATATGGAACGAGAATGTAGTACCCCGACCAGGAGGTGTCTTCTCCCGTTCGAAGTGCTACTCAAATCTATACGACAAGCTCTCTGGATAAAAGAAAATAGACCTTTCAAAAATCAAAATATTTAATTCTCACAAGTGCCATTCATCAATGGTTTAACTTGTCACCAAAGTATCATAGATAGCACTTGATGATTTCAAATCTACCTACCATATCCACAAAAATAACTCATCAGGCTACAATCCGTAGATCCATGTATTCATTGGGCTTATTACCTCAAGGATCTCGTGGTTAAGTCTATCCTCGTTGGTCCTTCTCATCTGGGCTAAAGAATAGAAGGAAATGGTACAAACAATGTAAGTTCGAATGACTTAGTAAGCAGTTAACGAATGACTAACACAAATACATAGAGTGGTAACATGTTCACAAGTATTGAATCAATAGAGAATAACACTCTATCAACATGCTTTTTGAGAACACAGAATGATGGAAAAACAGTAAATACTAAATCAACCAAGAATAATAATAGCTATAGTAGATATACCAGGTATAACACAGGAAAAGGAATACATGGCAGATACAGAATAATAAAGAGATAATATATCAATGACATTTTCACAAAACCAGCTGTTGGTAATTCTCCTGCCTTATTCCTCCACTTTTGAAAACAACATGAAAATCCTTATCCCTCCGATTCCAATTGATCGACTTGGATAGTTAACCAAACCAATAGACATGGCTAGTTGCATGCCTCATCCCCTCATAGCCAGCTATCTCCAGCTGAATATGAAGCCAAATGTACTCAAAAGGGTATCAACTGGAGATTGGTCGCTGTCGGTCCGCTTTATCCAGTCCATATCCCAAAGCCTATCCTAGGGCCCACCCGCAAGGGTATCTAGTAATTAGTATAATATAAGCATCCAACAACATTTCACTCAACATGTCATTTTTCCGTGATAAACAACAATCAAATAATCAAAACCAGACTCATTTCCAGATAACAATCATGGCTATGAGGGACAATATATATTAAAATCCATTTATCAGTTTTCACACATAATTGCCAAATTTCAAATAAAATCATTTAAATCGAGAACCATAAGGGCGATATGTGATAAATTTGATAAACACTTTACTTTTTAGAACTTGTATGAAAAGGATATTCAGTTTCGAAATTCAACAGCTCGAAATGAATAGGAATTCAAGTAAGCAGAGCTCAGGAATCACATGTAAAGAAGAAGAAAAGTATAACTAGACTATCAAGAGCAATGCACAAATCGAAGGTCGACATGGCATAAATGAACAACAGTTTCTAACAAAGAACTAGGCAAGTGGAAGTAACATATTTACTAATACACACACACACACACACACACACACACACACACACACATATATATATATATATATATAAGAAAAGAAATTACATTAAGCAAGATCGAGAGAGTGTGGGATAATAAAGGCTTAAGGATTTCAGACAAGAAGAACAGTTCAGACAGACAGTCAGATTTAGCACAATTGCTAAAGAATAACATAGAATGAATAGACATTAACTACTGAATCTCAATACAACCAGAATCAAGCGACAAGGGTACTATAATACAAATAAGTATGTTCTTTCCTCAACAAAGAAAGCTAATATAAACTCACTTTGTGAATGCAGAGGATTCATGACCGTAACATTGCTCCAACCGTTACTTCCTAGTTAATCCATGGTTGTATCATATGATAACCTAAATCATTACTACATAACTCCTTGAATCATATACATATTTATACCTAGCATCTTTGTTAAGATTTAGTCTTTAGCTCATTTTATCCTATCGTAACTTCTAATCTTGTTTCCATACCAAAACGCCTAAGGACAGTTTAGTTCAGAATTCTCAATTCATCTAGTTGAAGGATAAGTTATCAATAATCTTATCTTCAGCTTCCCCAACTATATCAATTCAACTTAATAATTTCCAATGAAAGCTATATAATCCTAAAGCTGGTGTTTAAATTCATGACAAAGTCTAAATTTACCATCTATGTCACTTACTACTAATTTATACATCTAATTTCATTATAATATACTCAGTCGTATCAAATCAGGGCTAATTAATCTAATAAAATGAAAAGTTACCAAATTAAATTGGGTCCTGGTCCAAATCACATCCCAAAATTAGTCCTACTACGTCTAGAATTAAATTTCAGGTACACTGCTCAGTCACCGCTGTGATGTGGCCATCTGCTGTTGCTTAGGTGAAAACTCTTTGGACCAAAAGATGTGCCTCATTGAGTCCGTCAGAACCCCTCAACCAATTTCACCATTCGCAGCCTCCTCGCCGACGAATTGTACAAAAATCAAACCAAAACCCTAGCACTACTGCCTTCAGCCTCAATTACTTCATTGTCGGCCGTTGAAAATCCAATTAAAAGGTACCAAAATGCTCCTCTCAACAAGCCCATCAAAACCCACATAATATTTCACCGTTTTCATTGCCGAAAGTCAGCAACCATTGCCTTGGTCTGCCGCCTTAAATTTTTTCAATGAAATCACCATTTATTTGGTTTATATTTGGTATGGGTGTGATAGAAATCCAACCATGCTTTTAATTTTTAATTTGGAACTGAAACGAAGAAGAATCGAAAGTGGGAAGATGTTGGGTGAAGTTTTGAAAATTAGATGGATTTTGTCCTCACTTATATATATATAAATATTTTTGAACTTCTTCAATTTGAACCATCGAATTTTAACTGACTTCAATTAAGTCCCCCAAATTTTGACCGACTTACAGTTCCACCCCTGAGCTTTGATTCGGTCCTAAAAGTTTTGTTATTTATACATTGACCCCCTAACCTTCTTAATTTCAGTCAATTAAGTTCAAACTGATTTATTTTAAAGTCCTTAAACTTTTATTTCTCTCACATTAACTCCTAAATTTTATATTTTTTGGCAATTAAGCCCTTATTCTTAGTTACAATTAAATCCTTCGATTCCTAATATTCTACCTATACTTTAAGTAATTTAATTTTAATCAACTTTAATTTATAATCTCAACATTAGGGCGTTACAAATAAAATCAACAAAATCGGCCTATCCAACCCCCCACTAGAGACGTAGATTTTTGCCTAAATGTAGATCTTCCATACTTAATGACAATTTAATTATTAAAGCATTTATTGATTGGCTTGTAGAAATAGATAGAATCTTTTACTATTTGGAGATTCCTGAGGAGCGTAGAGTAAAATTAGTAGCCTACAAGCTAAATGGAGTTATCTCTACTTGGTGGGACAAGACGTAAGGAGTTATGAAGGTAAAGGACGAGTTCGAACATGGTGCCAAATAAAGAAGTTACTGAAGGCTCAATTTTTAAAAGGAAATATTCTAAAAGGAACCGACTTCAGTCAGCACCCGCAAGCATAGAACAAAATATGCAAACTTACAACTCGTACAGACAAATTGAGAAGATGGCGTATGGCAAAGCATCAAGTAAAAAGTTTAAGAAGGTGATCGAGACTCAAATGCACATGCAGAAGAACCTATAAACCAAGTCGATTTCTAAAAAGTGCTACCATTGTAATCAACCTAGACATCTTTCTAGTGTTGCCCAAGAAGAAAGGGTATCAACATTACAGAGCATGGGGAGGCTTGATGGAACAACAATGGAGAAGATGCAGAGGATGACCAAATTTTTGTGGTTTGAAAGATGATACTGGCACCAAGGAAAGAAGATATGACTCAACCTCATCAACTTTTTTGAACAAGATCCACTATTAATGGTAACATCTGTTACTTAATTATTGATAGTGGCAGATAGGAGAACATCATTGGGAAGAGCTCTGTTGAAAGGCTGCAACTATCAGTTGAAAAGCATCCACATCCTTAGGGCTTGTTTACTTTGAGTGATGAGGTTAGATTAATTACTTTATGTTGGCTAATAAATTGTTTACTTTGCATGACGACGGCCTGTTACTATCACTCAACCCGGTATTATTTTGAACTTTTGCATGATAATTTATCACACCCTGGGAGGTGTGATACAATAATCTCATTAAGCTAGCTGCAATTGTAGCTTTCAGAATACCAAAAATATCCCTAAAACTTGAAGCAATTACTCAATTGTCATTTAGGTGTTTCTCAAGTATATTGCCTAGTCAATTCTGATTTGCATTTTCTGCTGTTACCATACAAAAAACTCCATAGTTCAAGCTTCATTATGTAAACGACATTACCGATATATCAAAGCAAGGAGAAGATCGAAAAGGTTGCAACACTTTCTGAAATTTTATTACCTGATTCTACAAAAATTGGTTTTGTTGCGATGGCAATGGTTGTAGTGCAACTGCATCGGTGTCTATGTAGATGAAAAAATTGGAGAAGAAACAAAAAGAAATACTGAAGAAGAAAAAATAAGAAAAAAATTGAAGAAGAAAATAGTAGAAAAATTGAAGAAGAAACTGAAAAAAGGAAAAGGTCATAATAGAAAGGGAAAAAAGACAAGGAAATTTGAAGAAAAAAGATCATAAAAGAAGAAGGGAGATAGAGGGGAAAATCTATAGAAGTAGAAGAAAAAAGAAAGGAGAGAAGAAAAAAAAAAAGAGGAAAAGAGGAAAAGTAAAAAATATTAAAGAAAGTAAATTTATGGGTAAGGGTGTTTTAGTAAATATAATTTTAATCATTTTATTTAATCCATCAAAATAAACACAATATAAAAATATATTGTGATATCCTTCAATTATTCACATGAAGTATACATAAGATTATTTGAATAAAATAATCCCATCTTTCATCTAATCATGCATTTGATCAATCAATCATTTATCCCATCAACAAAATTAAATGAGCCCTTACAATATTGGGTGGATCAAGGTCATTGGAAACATCCAAGTAATAAAGCATGGCAAAGTTTCTCTTTTAGTTGGGAAGTATAAAGATAAAGCATACTATGATGTGGTAGATATGGACGCTTGTCACTTACTATTTTGTGGACCTTGGCAATCTGACAAGAATGCGCATCATTTTTATAGGAAAACATATAAAAATTTGAGATAAATGGAGTAAAGATGACATTATTACTGCTGAATAAAACGTCTGAGGTGAAAACTTCCAAAGTGGAAGGTAAAAACATTAACTCATTTATAGAAGGAGTTTGAGACTACTTCTAGAGAGACTCACAAGTTCATTGCTTAGTGGTGAAGGGAGTCTTTACTGTCATGAAGGATCTACTAGAGAAATAACTTCTTGAAGGCATATACTTATTATTTGAAAAGCTTAAAGATATTATTCCTAGGAGCTACTAGCAGGACTACCATCAACATTCAACACCGTATTGATCTTATTCCTAGAGTTAGCTTATCGAACCTACCACATTCTTGCTTGAATCTAAGGGAGAATAAGATTTTGCAAGAGAAAGTTGAAAAGTTGTTGCTGACGGACATATCTAGGAAAGAATGAGTCCTTTTGTTGTTCCAGCTTTGTTGACGCCAAAGAAAGATAGAAGTTGGTGAATGTGCATAGACAGCAAAGTCATCAACAAGATCATAGTAGGACACAAGTTTTTCATTCCTTGATTAATTGGATGGATCAAACTATCTTTTCGAAGATTGATCTTCACAGTAGATATATGCTATAAAAGTAGGATTTTTGACTAGGAGACGAATTGAAGACTGCATTCAAGATGCGAGATGGACTATATGAATGGTTAGTGATGCTTTTAGGCTTAACTAATACTCCTAGTACTTTTATGAGATCGATGAATCAAGTATTGTACTTGTTTATTGGAAAGTTTGTTGTAATATACTTTGATGACATCTTGATATACAATCATACTCAGGAAGAACACGTATTGCACTTAGGAGAAGTATTAATTGTCTTATAGCAGAATAAACTCTACCTTAACCTCAACTAATACAACTTTATGATG
Source organism: Jacaranda mimosifolia (assembly GCA_018894105.1). Lineage (NCBI taxonomy): Eukaryota > Viridiplantae > Streptophyta > Magnoliopsida > Lamiales > Bignoniaceae > Jacaranda > Jacaranda mimosifolia. The sequence goes on from CM032124.1 coordinate 15,175,866, forward strand.
TCTGAGTTGTTATTCTTGGGGTTTATTGTTAGTGCCAGTGATATTCGTGTTGATGAGGATAAGGTGTGAGTTATTCGAGAGTGGAAAATACCCAAAAAAATAAGTGAAATGCTAGTTTTTATAGGTTGGGAACTTTTTACCGATGATTTATTCACCATTTCAATAAGAGCATGGTTTTTATTACTGATCTCTTAAGGAAAGAGTAAGTTCCAATAGAATGAAGATATAGAGAGAAATTCCAATATCATCAAGGGGAAGTTCACTAATACTCCAGTCTTAACCTTGTTTGGTTCTAATAAAGTCTTTGAAATAGAGTGTGATGCTAGTGGATTTGGTGTTGGAGCTATTTTTCCTCAAGAAAAGCGACCAATGGCTTTATTTAGTGAAAAGCTGAGTAATGCATGACATAAATAGTCTACTTATGATAAAGAGTTTTGCACAGTTACATGAGCTTTTCAACATTGGGAGCATTATCTTTTTGGAAAAGAATTCATTCTTTATACTGAACATTAAGCTTTGAAATATCTTGGAGGTCAAAGAAGAATTAACTAATACATGTATGCTAAATGGATCAATTTTTTAGAGAAATTTCCATATCGGCTTCGACACAAGTCTAGGATGGAGAACAAAGTAGTAGATGTTGTGAGCCGTGAGTGGCATTATTAGCAACCCTTAGCTACGAGATCATTAGCTTAGAATTTTTAAAAGATAATTTTGAAGTTGATAAAGATTTTGGATATAGTTGGGAGAAGTGCCAACGTAAGCAACCTGCTGAAGATTTTCACTTTTTTCGAAGGCTTCCTTATGAAAGATAATAGACTCTATCTTCCACGCACTTTCTTACATTAAAAAGCTATTAGAGATTTGCATGGAGGAAGATTAGCTGGATGTCTTGGAAGAGATATGACTATTGTTGTAATTGAAGAAAGATACTATTGGCCATAATTGAAGTAAGACATTGGAAGATTAGTACAATGATGTTACATATGTTAGACTGCAAAAGGCCAAACTTAAAATACTAGTCTTTATACTCCTTTGTCCGTCCCTAAGCATATTTGGGAAGATTTATCTAAGGACTTTATGCTTGGTCTGCCAGGAATTCACGAGGTATGGGTTGTCTGGGTGAGGACTTATCTAAATGTCTTCACTGGTTGGGATCTCATTTCTTGTATCTTCTACATTCAGAATCCCATCTCCAACCTTAGAAGTGTTCACGAGATTATTGTTAAGTCCATATTAGTATTAATTTTAATATCATGTTTAGGACTTAACAAATAATTTTCTTGTTTAAAAAATTATAATTCCCTTTCTAATTGATGAAAATTTGGAATTACAGGAATATAAGTGGAGAAGCTACAAAAGGGGACAAATTGACACAAGTGGGTGGGAATGCTGACAGGATGACACATCATTATCTAATCAAGGATGGTAGAAAAGTCTTTTTATTTATTCGAGTCCTATTCTAATCAGAAGACTCTTTTAATCAGTTATAAATAAGTCTTTAAGACACTTAGTTAGGAGTTTTTTGGGATTTGCTATTTTGGATATTAGAAGTATCGCGAGAATTTGGGATTCAAATGAGGACAAAGTGGAGATCAGATTCATCTAGGAATAGAGTTTCTTCTTCTCCCTTTGATTTTGTTTTTAATTCTGGATTTGAAACGATGTTTCGTTTTATTCATATTTTGTTCGACAATTCAATCATGAACTAATTTGTTACTCTAGGATTATAATGGATTCTTTTAAATAAATTGATGCATGATTTTCTTCCATGAAATTAATAGTGCTTAAGGTTATTTCTTCTATTGTGTGATTTTTCTATTTGATTGCCTGATCAATAGTCAAGTGCATCTTTAAACCCTAGAGGAGTCTTAGAAAAGAAAATCTAGGGATTGGTTGACAATAGAAGACCTTAGGATTAATTGTTCAAATTGATAAACTAATTAATTTGTTAGTAGGATAGGAATATACATGCTTGTCCTAGGGAGTTAGTTGAGTAGTACAACCTTATTCATAATTTAGTTAATTCACATACGAATATAGTGAATTGAATAAATTAGGGATTTGATTGCGGGTACTTCAGAAGAACCTCGTAATTTCATAAGACTCAAGACTAATAACATGTTATTAATTTCATACGAAGAAAATTATGTGATCAACTTATTCGATTGATGAAATCATAATTCTAGGCTTCTATATCCTGATAGAAATCTTAATCAGTACCTTTTTTTCTTATTTTCATTGGTTTAGTTTTAATTCTTATTTAATTGATTTTTTTTTTAATAAAACAAGTGTGTGATAAATTAATAATTAGTAGCGAATAATTTAATTCCTCGTGGGATCGATACTCTTCTCATCATTTTATTACTTGTTGCGACACGTGCACTTACATAATTGTTTGCATTATTTATTTTGCACAATACAACCAACAAGTTTTTGGCGCCGTTTCCGAGGAACTAAAAATTATTTTGTTTCTGCTAATATTAATTTTAAACGCCAAGTTTTAGTTCAATTTTTTTTTACTTATTTATTTATTTATTTTGTTTTATTTAATTATTTATTTTTATTTATTTATTTATTTTATTTTTTTTGAGCAAACAAGTATATTGCAGAAATGGTAAAGAAAGATGGATATTTGGGGGATTATGTTATCCCATAAATTCAGGGCTTTCAGACAAGAATTGCTAGACCATCTATTCAGGCTAATAATTTTGAGATCAAACCCGCTATCATTCGGATGATATAGAGTTCAATCCAGTTTGAGGGGTCTCCAACAGAAGATCCAAATGCTCATCTAGCTAATTTTTTGGAGAATTGTGATACCTTCAAATATAATGAAGTTTCTGATGATGTAATCCTATTGAGGCTATTTCCATTGTCACTAAAGGACAAAGCAAAGAGTTGGCTATCATCTTTGCCATCGGGATCCATTGCCACTTGGGAGGATTTAGCCAAGAGATTCTTGGCCAAGTTTTCCCACCATCACGAATAGTCAAGTTGAGGAATGAAATTACATCCTTTGTCCAATTTGATCAAGAAACATTTTATGAGGCATGGGAAAGATATAAGGAGATGCTCAGAAAATGCCCTCATCATGGATTGAAAAAGTAGCTTCAAGTGCAAACATTCTGCAATGGATTGATCGCACAACAAGAGGGATAGTTGATGTTGCTGCATGAGGTATACTTACGAGGAAAAAGATTGGAGAAATATTTGAGTTATTTGAGGAGATGGTAGCAAACAGTTATCAGTGGCCAACTGATAGATTAACTCAACCAAAGAAAACTACAAGAATCTATGAGGTAAATGCTGCTACATCTTTGAATGCACATTTGGAAGCTTTAACAAAGAAGATGGACACACTAGCAAGTATTATGACCCAGCCAGTGTAGCAAGAGAGCCAATTTATTACTTGCGAAATTTGTGGTGATGCACATTCGAGTGATCAGTGTCAGCATACTTTGGAATCAGTGCAGTTTGTTGGGAACTTCAACAGGAATCAAAATAATCCATACTCAAATACTTATAATCTTGGATGGAGACAACACCCCAGTTTTTCTTGGAGTAATAATCAAGGACAAACTTCAGCACCTAAACCTCTACCACCAAGCTTCCAGCAACAAATAAATCCACCAACTCAAGAAAAGAAGCCATCATTAGAGGAGATGTTTATGCAGTTCATGAAAAAAATTAAAGCAGCAATTCAGAGTCAATCAGCTTCAATCAGAAATTAAAAACACAAATGGGCCAGCTAGCCACTGCATTGAGTATGAGACAATAAGGAACTTTGCCAAGTGATACTGAGATGAATCCTAAACGAGAAGGCAAGGAACATTGCAATGCTGTTTCTTTGAGGAATGGTCGAGAATTGCAAGAATTTTAAAAGGTCCTTCCATCTTCATAGGAATTGGAAGAAGAATCACCAGTTGAGAAGGGAAAGGATGAGAAGCAGAAAATTGAAGAAGTTGATCCTATCAGACTACCTCTACCCTTTCCTCAAAGGCTTAAGAAGCAAAAGTTAGACAAGCAATTTCAACAATTTTTAGAGGTTTTCAAGAAACTCCACATAAATATTCCATTTGCTGAAGCCTTAGAACAAATGCCTAGTTATGTAAAATCCATGAAAGCAATTTTATCTAAGAAAAGACGTTTGAGTGAATTTGAAACAATGCCTCTCATAGAGGAATGCAGTGCAATCATCCAAAAGAAGTTACCTCCAAAGCTTAAGGATCCTAGGAGTTTCACCATACCATGCAAAATTGGTACTAAATTTTCTGGACGAGCACTTTGCGATTTGATAGCAAGCATAAATTTAATGACACATTCCATCTACCAACGACTTGGATTAGGAGAGATCAAGCCAACTAGTGTAACCTTACAACTTGCGGATAGAACATTCAAGTATCCTAAGGGAATAATTGAAGACGTATTGGTGAAAGTTGATAAATTTATTTTTCCTGTAGATTTTATTGTGTTAGACATGGAAGAGGATACTGAAGTTCCAATCATCCTTGGGAGACCATTCTTGGCCGCAGGTAGGACTATCATAGATGTGCAAAAAGGTGAGCTAACCATGAGGATCCAAGATGAAAAGGTAACTTTTGATGTGATTAAAGCATTTGATTTTCCTGAGGACATTAATAAGTGTTTTGCAGTTAGTGTGGTAAATCAAAAAGCCAAGTCACATAAATAAGAGACAGAATATCAGAGTAATCGCAAAATTTTGAAAGACCAATTAGAGCCAGGTGAACAGGTACTATTCTATGGCTCCCGTTTTAAGTGGTTATTAGGAAAACTAAGACACGATGGTCGGGGCTATTTCGCATAATTGAAATTTTTCCACATGGAATGATGGAGTTGAAAATTGTTGGGAAAGTGATTTGATCATCAACAATCTACAACCACCTTAACCAACATCAAGTGAAGCCCGAAAGTCAAGCTGAAAACTATAAACCAAGCACTTATTGGGAGGCAACGCAAGTTTTTAATTATTTTATTTATTTATTTTAGTATTTTTTTTATTTGTTTATTTATTTAGTTACTTGTTATTTGGTTTTTTTCTTTTTAGCAAAAAAAACAGGTGGCCTGCCCGCACGAAGCGTCTTAGTCTTTTAAGATGCCATTCTAGTGTATTGTGCGCCTGGGCGCAAGCAATTTGCGCCTCGACGCACAATCTTTAACCAAAAAGAAAAAGAGGGAAGTCAAAATTGGGGGCAGCCAATTTTGACTGCCCCACCCCCCCCCCTCCAGCCGACCCCACCCCTATCACCACAAAACAATTCCCTACCTTTTTTTTCTTTTTCTCTTTTCCTTTTCCATTTTTCTATTTTCTTTTTCTTTTTTTTTTCTTTGTCTCTATATTAATCTTTTTTTTTCTCAAACAAACCCACCTACACCACCATTCTCATCACTTCCTCTTTAGCATATTTTAGATATATTAGTGTTTTAAATTGATTTGACTTTTTAGATAGTTATTAGTTAATAAAGGCCTATTTTATTGATTTGAGAGTTTGGAATTAATTAGATTATTTTTTGAATAATTTTAATTTAATGGCTATTATATAAGATTATTCAATAAATAATTGATTGATTATTGAGGTGAAGTGATGGATATTTGGATGCAAACTGAATTAAATTTTTGGATGTTGATTTATTGATTAGAATTTCTTAATTTTTTTTACGTATTATTGGGAGTAATTTTATTTGGAATTAGTTCTCACCACAACCATATCCTTACATTGCTGTTTCAATTCCAACCCCGGAGGCCAAGAAGGATGATGACTTCATCGATTGATCAGGGCGTATTTTTTTTCTTTTCTTTTTCTTTATTTTTTTTTTACTTTTTTTTAATCCTTTTTTTTCATATTAGTGTCTCTTATTTTCTTGCTTTCTCTGTCATGATAGTATTAGTACTTTGAGGGCAAAGTACATCTCAAGTTTGGGGGTGCTTTGCGCGTTAATTTTTAGTCCTTTGTGTTCTTTTATTTTCTGTTGTTTTGATTTTTATTAGGGTTCAATAATTGAGTCGATGTCTTGCATGTACAAAAATTAATCTTCTTGAATCAATAAAGATATTACTCCTTTAATTTTATATTTCGTGAAAAATTATACTTGTGTGATGATAGAACTGTGCACTTTGAGTAGAAGCAATGCTAGGATGACATCCCCTATCTTTGAGCACTCTCTTTCTTACTTCTAGTTATTAGTTAATTTAGAGGACATTTACGCATGAGTTACATAGATAATACTTTAAACTCTAGAATTTGTTTGATTCCCTATCAAGGCGAAATCCTAGAAAACACTCAATTAAAGGAAATGACCTAGGCCATTTTTGACCTGCTTGAGCCTTTCAAGCCTACCAAATGATATTATATCCCTTGGGTCCCTTTTTGAGCCTATTTTTAAATATCCTTTTCAATTGTTAACTAACTCAACAACCAGCCTAAATACATGGTCCCACCAAATAAATCCCACAATTACTTGTTAGACCTATTTGAATTTCTTATGAAGATGGGAACAAACAGTATGGTGCCCATGAGTTTGATTTTCTTCCTCCTTAAAAAAAAAAAACACAAAAACAAAAACAAAAACAAAAAAAATAAAAATAAAAAATGCATAGTGGCATGAGCACCGGAAAAAAAATCTGAAAAATGGAGAAAGAAAGAAATTGAGAAGTACTGTTCAATAAGTTTGGGAGAGAATTAAGAGGTGATGATGAACAATTGATGTGGCTATTGAGTCATATTATCCATATTTTTCCTACCTTTACCCAATCCTACATTACAAGCTATGAAAGTCCTAAATGATCCTTTATTTAGTGTATTCTACATTAGTGGAGATAGAGATGAAAAGCAAACCTATGGAGTATTAGAGTAGAGTCTTGTACTTTTACATAAATTAATCTGAGTTGCCAGTAACTACTTGTAAAGAAAGCACACACATACACGGGGGATTCATTTGAACATTGTATTTGCTTATTTGTGCATAATGAAATTAGATTGCAATTGTAGTTGACTACGAGCATAGCTTTGAAGTAGTTCTGAGAGTAGCAAAAAGAAGTGATGTTTTTGTATATGAATTTTTGTGTTGATTTGTTTTTCTTTGAGTGTCTTTGAGTCTTTTCTTTGCGTTGCTCGAGGGCGAGCAACACATTAAGTTTGGGGGTATTTGTTAAGTCCATATTAGTATTAATTTTAATATCAAGTTTAGGACTTAACAAATAATTTTATTGTTTTAAAAAAATATAATTCCCTTGCTAATTGATGAAAATTTGGAATTACAGGAATATAAGTGGAAAAGCTACAAAAGGAGACAAATTGACACAAGTTACTGGAAATGCTAACGGGCCGACACATCATGATCTAATCAAGGATGGGCAGAAAAGTATTTTTATTTATTCGAGTTATATTCTAATCAGAAGACTCTTTTAATCAGTTATAAATAGGTCTTTAAGACACTTAGTTAGGAGTTTTTTGGGATTTGCTATTTTGGATATTAGAAGTATCACGAGAATTCGGAATTCAAATGAGGACAAAGTGGAGATCAGATTCATCTAGGAATAGAGTTTCTTCTTCTCCCTTTGATTTTGTTTTTAATTCTGGATTTGAAACGATGTTTCGTTTTATTCATATTTTGTTTGACAATTTAATCATGAACTAATTTGTTACTTTAGGATTATAATTGATTCTTTTGAATAAACTGATGCATAATTTTCTTCCATGAAATTAATAGCGCTTAAGGTTATTTCTTCTATTGTGTGCTTTTTCTATTTGATTGCCTGATCAATAGTCAAGTGCATCTTTAAACCCTATAGGAGTCATGGGAAAAAAAAATCTAGGGATTGATTGACAATAGAAGACCTTAGGATTAATTGTTCAAATTGATGAACTAATTAATTTGTGAGTAGGATAGGAATATACCTGATTGTCATAGGGAGTTAGTTGAGTGGTACAACCTTATTCATAATTTAGTTAATTCACATAGGAATATAATGAATTGAATAAATTAGGGATTTGATTGCGGGTAATTTGGAAGAGTCTCGTAATTTCATAAAACTCAAGACCAATAACCTGTTATTAATTTCATAGGGAGAAAATTATATAATCAACTTATTCGATTGATGAAATCATAATTCTATGCTTCTATATTTTGATAGAAATCTTAATCAGTACCTTTTTTTCTTATTTTCATTAGTTTAGTTTTAATTTTTATTTAATTGATTTTGTTTGAATAAAATAAATGTGTGATAAATTGATAATTAGTAGCGAATAATTTAATTCCTCGTGGGATCGACACTCTTCTCATCATTTTATTACTTGTTGCAACACGTGTACTTGCGTGATTGTTTGCATTATTTATTTTGCACAACACAACCAACAATTATCTAGGGTGATTTCCACCTCTTCGGAGGTTTTTCTTGCTCTAAATTTATGCTCATCTATCTTATTATTTTAGTCACTTACCTCTATGGTTTTCCCATTGAATCCGAAAAAGGGGTTGTTAATATTCTGTAGCCAAGCATCGACCATACCTAGTCGAACGAAGGCATCATGGAGTATGGTATTTGCGAAGATCCCATCATCTACTGAAATCTTCTTCATCTAGGAGTAAGTTGGGGAGGCCAATATTAGCAGGGCATTAGTGTGCTCTTCCTTTTTTGCCTTCAAGTCTCCTTTTCCAAAGTGACGTTAAATAGTGAGGGGTGCATCTTGCATGTGCAAGGAGCCAACTCTAGAGAGTGGGCTTATATTTGTCTTGCAGCTCTCGTGAGGGGTTGGTAGGATCTGACTCTTGCTTTAGCATCTTTCTACGATGCTCCATGCTCTAAATCCAAGTTATTTTTTAAGGTTATCTCATCACTTGGTGACAAATTAGCTCTTTAGCGTATCCTCGTTGGATTAGTACTTTTATCTCATTTTATTGTTACATTACCAATAGTACGTCTCATCTGTCATGAAGGAAACATCAATAGTTATCCTAAATCTACCTTTTGGGACCGTCTGTCATTTTTTGTAGTTCTCTATGCGAGTTGTTGTTTCTCCAATGTGGATACACTTCTTAGCTCGAATCAAGAGCACATCCAAAGTGGCTAGGTGCTTGCCCTCCATGAGTTTCTTGAACCTCATATATCTCAAATTCTGTCGTACAATTTTGGGAGAGATTTTTGAGTTGAATTAGGAATTTCATGAACTGCGAGAATGAAATCCTCATGTAGGTCTTCCCATTCCTTCTGCTTCATGGTGAACAAATAGGCCACAATCTTGGGTAACTTTGGTTTCATTGAACTCCAAGAGGTTGATCACCTTAAATATATGGTGGTGGTGGCGGCGGCTTACCATGGCATTCGACCAACCACTGAGTTCTACGGGTGGCCATGAGGCCGCCTCCTCCCTTTTTGACCTGACGAGGTCACCCTATCTTCTTTTTTGAGTGCCTAGGGATAGCCACCCCACAGGCAATGTTGTATAGTGTACGGGCAATCATTCTTATTATAGTCCATGCTGAAGTATCTCCTGCCAATGCCATTGTGGTCTCTTGACTGATCTATAGGATTGACCTTTTGGGATGCAGTTTTCTGTGGCTTAGTGGTGAACTTCAATAGGCAATTATCGACAACATTCTGCGCTATCGCTTTTGTTGCTACCGTGCTAAAGCATCTTTTTCCAATGTAATAGGATCTCTAGAGTTGATTTGCAACTCTGTCCTATATGGAGCTAAGCTTGTGCTCGGATGGTACCTTTGGTATTGGGAACACGCTAGGCACTTGTTCAGTCATCTAGTCAGTTACTCTCAACATTCTCTCCTTGGGTTGCTACTAGGGTGCTGGAGTCTTGAGCTGTGGACCTTATATGTATTCTTAATGTTCCATATGTCAAAACGGAGTTTCCCACAAATGGCACCAAATAATATTGCATGGAATAAGATTTGGGTTCTTTCCATAAATTAACGAATGGTAGCTACTCTTGGAATGCGCCTACTTAAAGTTAGTACTCGAATGAGTATTTAGATGCCTTTTCTGGCTATGGAAGTTTGTTTTTGTACTTGTCAAGTTCTTGATGGGCTTGAACTCATTTAGGTTATGGAGACCATCTTAAACGTATTAGTTAAGTGGGCTCAGTGATACTTTTCATTTAATCAATTTAATCTCTTATTGAATTTTTATTTTAATACCTTTAGGATTATAATTCACTACAAGAAAACGATAAATTGGTGACAAAATAGTAAGTGACAATGCAAAAGTTGTCACTAATTACATATATTAGGTGACAAAAAAATTAGTTTTGTCACCTTAATGATTTTTACAAACCAAATAGTGATAAGAATAGTATTAAAATTGCTACCATAGACAATTAGTGATACACCTATGGTGACTATGGAAATCTTGTCACAAATTATAATGACAACTTTTATTGTCACTAAATTGTCACCATAGGGGGTATCACTAATTATTAAGGGTGACAACTTACAATATTAATTTTTTTCACTATTAAATCATGTTGTGACAAAATAAAAATTCTTGTTGCTTAAAAATGATCATTAATGACAAGATAAAAGTTATTGTCACTCAATGCATATTATTAGTGACAATTTTTACTTTGTCACATATTTTATCACTAATGTTATATTTTTTTTATTTTGATTTGGCATATCACATTCTCAGTTAAAAAGTCCAATGCATTGGCCATATAATACCCTTGTGATAAGAGAACATACAAATCAGGCATAATGTCCACAAGGCATGGTGTGGAAAAGGCAGATGTGGAAAATGAAGAAGCGAGTTGCTGCCTATGTCTATTTGCATCTAGTTATTATAATAAAATTCTTGGGATGCATTTTTGCAAATAATAATAATAATAATAATAATAATAATAACAATAATAATAATAGTTTTCTGCATAAGGTAGCTATAAGCTCTTTTTTTTTTTGGTCAATATTGATTCGTTTGTGTAATTATAACTTCCTACATAAGTTTGTGATATGCTTGGTTGGATCGAATGCAATGTATTCAATCCAATCAAGATTATTGGTTCGAGGGAGGCAGTGATTTTCACCACCCAATCCCTAATGTAGAATAAGTCAAGAATGCATTCAATCCAATCAAGATTATTGGTTCGAGGGAGTGAGTGATTTTCACCACCCAATCCCTAATGTAGAATAAGTCAAGTGCATAAATAGAGTCACCGATGAGAGCTCCATTTTGCAAAAACAATTATAGTAAGTTCCCTCTAGGTCCCTGAGATGTGATAAAAGAGGTGGAGGGGTTGGTATGGGTGGTTATACGTTTGGGTTTTGAAACTAGTTTGGATGGGTCTCAAAGTTGGTCTGATGTTTTAGGTTTTGGATCTACCCAACTTCTTAAGATATTGTATATGCATGTTTTAAATATTATATATTTTTATGTTATTTATATTGGTATTTTAATATATGCAAAAAATTGTGTATATTGCATGCATACTGATATATTAATATAAATTTACTTATTTTATAAGTTTAAATAATAATGTAATATTAATACATAGTTATGCATTAAAAGTGATAAATATGTCAGAAACTTTTGAAAAACTAATTAAAGCATGCATGCACATATAAATATGTAAAAGGTTAAGTTTCTGTTAATGATATTACTTTTTCATGTTTAGAAAGTTAAGTCGATTTTTTTTCAAAAAGTATATTTTTATACTTATTTTCCGGGTGATTTTTAATATAGAAATAATAGAATAAGAGCTGTCTTGTATTGTCATTTATCAAAAGGAAATTCAGTGGAAATTAATGTTATTGTGGTGTATTCCCTCTTGAGATAATTGTTAAGAACTAATAATACCAAAACCGTGAGCCCGCACGCCCAGCACTAAGTTATAATTAATAGCTGCGTTAAAATGTGAGTAGTGTTTAATTTGTAACGTCCTCCTATTTTAGTGGAATGATGGTTAGTTCATCATTGGCTGGAAATAATTGGTCTGTTACTATACCCTATAATTAATTAGCAAACTGCTGGGGATATATTTATTAAGCCAAAACAAAGCTATACAGCTCTACACTACTTAGATATATGTATACGCATGTATACATATACATATATATATATGTATAAATATAACTTCTCTATAATAAAATATAATTTCGAAACTTATGGGAACGTCTGGTTTCATATTAGAATGTTTTGGGAGAAAAAATTTAATTTGAAGAATATGTTTTAATAGAATGAATTCATATTTAGTTTTGTTTTGGGAAATAGACAAATTTAAGACATGTACTTTGTCATGTCAATTTTTGTTTGATTATCGTTGTCATACTTAATTTTTATTATTTTTATGTCTAACTTTTTAAGCACTATAATAGTTAAAAATAAATATTTTAATAATAGTTAAAAATAAATATTTTATATCAAAATGAATAAAAAACATTACATATATAGTTCGATTGATATGACAGTTTAAAATAATTGAAATTTTTAATAATATTTTGAAAGATAAAAATATATTATGAAATATTAGATTTATTTTGAAAAAATTCATTCACGAAGAAGCAAAAATATGTACCACGCATGTATTCAAATTGATGTACAGGATGCTCTCAATTTCTTTATAATAAGACAGCTACTTTAAAGTATAATTACTTTCCAACTTAGTTAAATAAGGTCCAAAAGAATTTGTCTGCTACGGACTTTCTCCACGCTAAAAATAGGAGTTCCAATCGCAAGGCACAGGATGTTCAATGAGATTTTAAAAATAAATGTTTTTATATAAATTGTACACAACATTATTATGAAGTCTACTTAAATTAGGCTTTACTGCCTGTCTAGCACAGAGAAATATATATATATATATATATATATCCTAGTTTTTTAATTACTTGAATTAGTACTGTTTCTGGAAAGTACTGTGTTTTTTCCTCTTTGTCCCAAAACTAAAAAGATCATTCCATTGTATTTTTCAAGTACAGATTAGATTTGATGTGAAAAAAGGTTGCGGGCGCATAAAGTGGATTGGCATATTGTTGGGCGCTGCGTCCGGCAACAAATACAATCGGCAAATGGCCAATTGTGGCAACCGTTCTGCAGAGCTCCTTCGCGCATGGGTCCCAAGCCATCCGTTTTTTACTAGTTTAAAACTACATATATACTTGAATGATGATGAACCATTAATTTACAACCATAATTATATATTTTTTCAAATAATACGCACCTAATTAAATATCCACACCAATAAAATCATTAAAAATCTCCTTTTTCGACTATAATTTTGTACACAAAAAACAAATTCGAGGCATTCAGATATATTTATTAATAAAAATCATAATAAAATTACATCACGAGTTCTGCTTGCTAAGAAAAATATGAAAATTTATGTATTTATTAATTGAAAGGTAACTAATCTATCTAGTCATGACTTATGCATTTCTTAATTGAAAGGTTATGAATAAATATAACTATTAGAAAAGTCCTCATATGTCCACCTTAATTCCACATATATACATATACATATATACACACACATAAACGTATAATCAGTATAAACTTTTCATCTTCTTGTTCAAATAAAATGCAAATATTTTATTTTCACATTATACAATGTACCAACACACTTGCATATGAGAGTTATCTTTGTCCCTTGCCGAACTTAGGCCATATAAGATATGACCTCCCTTGACATTTGGTCGAAGGTCTAGTTTAAATCTTTTATTTCATTTCCTATTTCATCTCCTATTACATTTCATAAATATACGACATGTGTACTAAATATTTCTTTATAAAAATGATTGCTTGAGAATCAGATATACTTGGAATAATTACAACAAGTTGGAATATGAGATGACATAGAGAATGAAATAGAAAATTCAAAGTGTTGAAGACCTGGGTTTTACAAAGTTTGCCAACCTAAGTCTATTGGTCTAAGTCGGCTCGTTAACAAATTTGAATTGTCACTCAACTTAGTCTAATAGCTCGACCAACTAAATGATGATCTCATGATTTATTGAACATAAAAGCATAATCTAATAACTTGGCACATTTGGGGAAAGTTTCACCAAGAATTGATGGGCTTTCAAGTTTGGCCCAACATTAATTGAAGTACTTTGTGGGCATCAACAATAATTAATATTTATATTTACTTGACTTTCCTTTAACCAACTTTCATTTTAGATTGTGTTCAACTAAACTAGATACTTAAAAATTGCATGGAGCATTAAAATATTATACACTTCCCATCTCAATTATATGAATTTTATGTCTTTCTTGAGAGAATGTCCTAAGATAAAGCTAAATTTCTTAAATGGATGCCCTTTTCCCCAATAATTTTTACTTCAAATAATAATGTGATATTATTAGCTCTCAAGCACAATTTTTAATATCAAAATAATGCAATCATACACGATTTTTTTTTTCTTTTCCAAATCAAATGAGAGCGATGAAAATAAAATGGAGGGAGTATTTAAAATCGAAGTTATTACCAATCAAATAATAATAATAATAATAAATTCATCAGATATTACTATATTACCAAATAAAATATAAATATTTTACTTTATAAAAACATTATATAAACATTCAACTACTCACGTCTGCTTCAATTAATATTATTTAAAATGAGTAGCATAAAATTTTGCGAAAAACAAAAGGTAGAATAAAAGGAATTTAATTGATAGTTTTAATATTTCCAAGTTCCAATTAGCCCCAACTTATTTGAATATTCTTAATTAATTCTGTATTGTCCATCAAATTAACACTTCAACAATTATGTCCAATATCTCTCATTTGTTGCACACTAATGTTGTATATATCCGTATACATCCCAGTTTACATACATCTACATCTATGCATATAAATGTATATGTTATAGGTATATATATGTACATGCATGTATTCATGAGTGTACTCAGTACTTGAACGTTTAATCCATGCGACGGCGCACGATCTTCTGCGCAGTAAATCACCATAATTACATTCACACCATTAATTATTTACATTTACATTTACCATGCCCTCGTCTTCTTCTCTTCCATATATATTCCCACCACCACCCTCATTATCCTATCACTCACTATAATTGCGTACTTCAAAAAACCAGAACACACACACACACACACACACTCTTTCTTTTTCAAAGATGGAAGCTAAGGCACTCAACATGGGGTGGTCAAATTATAATCAAGTAATTGCAAAGGATGAATATGAAGATGTTTTCTCCTTTCCATCCCAACTGCCTCCACCTGATTTCAGGTGACACATATATTACTAATGATCATGTTTTGAAATTTGTTTACAGATATATATTAGACCAAGAAGAAAAACATACATATTGCAGATAGCTGACAGTATTTACTTTTATTTTCCTTGTTTCTCTCTGTGTGTGTGTGTTTTTTTTATGGGGAATGAATACCAGTGAAGTTTGTGATTTTACTTGCTGGGATTTCCAGCGTGAATTTGGCATGCAAGAAATCTGTCTTGATGCTGTTCCTCTGGCGGAGATGTATCTAACTGACCCCTTTTATCCACCTCCTGATATTGCACAAAAATATGCTCCATTTCCAGGTAAGATTGTACGTATATATAGCATCTGGTCATCATTTTCGCAAACTGTATATATAATGATTTTTTATCCTCTCTTTGACTTTTACCTTCTATATGCCTGTTATTGCAGAGGTTTATGTCTGTAATTCCGGGAGTGCATTTGGGGTTTGGGATGAAACGAGGACAGGAGTTCAGGTTCAGGCAAAACAGCAGCAGCAACAGCAACAGCAACAGCAGTTGGCGCTATTCCATAACAATAATAACGGGACATTAATGTTTGATGAAGAATTGCCAGTGGAAGAGAAGAAGCAAGTTGAAAGATCCAAAGAAGTAATGAAAAATAGTACCAGTTCGAAGAAGTTGTCAAGGAAAATCGTTTCCCAGTACTTTTACATGCCAATAACACAAGCAGCAAGGGAACTCAATGTAGGGTTGACGCTGTTGAAGAAAAGGTGTAGGGAATTGGGAATTAGGAGGTGGCCACACAGAAAGCTGATGAGCCTTCAAACCCTAATCAAGAATGTCCAGGTATTACTT
The DNA here is from genome assembly GCA_018894105.1 of Jacaranda mimosifolia. Lineage (NCBI taxonomy): Eukaryota > Viridiplantae > Streptophyta > Magnoliopsida > Lamiales > Bignoniaceae > Jacaranda > Jacaranda mimosifolia. Next base: position 15,191,911 of record CM032124.1, read on the forward strand.
CTTTCCCGCCCGCCCGCTTGCTCTCTCTCTCTCTGTCTCTCCTTGAATGTGTGTCCCACTGTGTGTTTATGCGTGAAACATAAAGATAAATGTGTTCTATTAGGTAGACAAAATATTGACACAGAATTTTGGTTCAGCAAGGCCCTTGTACGTAGGAGGAACCAACATTTTCAAATAGAAGAATAACACACGAAAAGTTAACAATGATATAAGAAATTTGGGCTTACTTTTTGACAGTTTAGGAGATTTTACAGCTAGTGATTCTTGTGTGATTTGGGTTTGACAGGAACTGGGAAAGGAGGAAGGAGAAGAGAAGTTGAAAAAGTCCATAGAGATTTTGGAACAAGAGAAAAGAATAATGGAAGAAGCTCCTGACATGCAATTGGAAGACAAAACCAAGAGGCTAAGGCAAGCATGTTTTAAAGCAAATTACAAGAAGAGAAAGCTGATGAGAATGACTACTCATGATTCTTCTTCAAGATCTGCACCATCTACTAGTTATAAAAATGCTGTGGCTGATAATGAAAATACTGTGAATTGCAGTGGCGGCTCTAGGGATGATCTGATTGATGATGATGTTGATGAAGAGTTGAAGTACTTCTTGTCTGATTGCTTTTCTTCTGATTATGGTGCTGGCTTGATGTTCTAGAAGTGTTCATAATCTGCCATGTAATTTAGTTGCTGGGGTTGTCTGGGAATTAATTAGGTAGTTATGGCATTGTATTTGTAGAAATATGTTTATATATGAATCTTGGAAGCACTTACATTCCATTCAAGATTAGAAATAGTCAGAATTGGAATCCACCCCCCCCCCCCCCCCCTCCTCTTTTTTTTCTCCTTCCACATTTTGTAATTTTTGGGATACTTTTAAAGACAATTACTTGAAAATAAGATACACTTAGCATATTTATATATACCAAATTGTAATAGATAATGAAATAAAGAATTAAAAAATGGAAATAATTAGGTTGGATTGGCAACTTTTTTATACCTACATAGACATTCTAGCGAATAACTCATATGTGACATCACATATATAGATGCGTTTTAAGTTTGTAAAAATAAAAAAGAAAAATCATAACGTTCTTGTTTCTCTCTCTCTCTTTCTTAGTTGCTTATCAAAAAATGTAAGCTGAAGTGTTGATTTTGAAGTTAAAGAATCAAAGAAAGTTCTAGTAGGTCAAGCTGTAAGTACGTGAACTTGGCCAGTAAAACACAAAACACCATCTTTCATAGACTGGTACCTTAGACGAGTTATCAACAGCATTGATATTAGTCGTCATATACATGTAGCTTGCTTGCTTCGCCACAACAAAGTACGTGAATAAATAAGGAAACATTGTTGCTTGATCATTTGCTCCACGGCCCTCTTTATTATTTTTTGTTTTTAATTTTTTAAGTAAGGTGAACCTAGATTAATCAAATCACATCAAATACGTAATTGGATCTTTTTTTTTCCTCCATATTTTATCTCACCCTAAATAGAATGACTCCAGTACTTATGTTGTGCCCCCAACTTATTAGTAAAGAATAAGAAGAGAGTAAAGTACCGACTTGCGTATGGAACAAACACGCCAAAAAGGGAGGGGGGGGGGGGGGGGAATGTGGTGTAGAAGAAAAAATTTTGATTTGTCTTAACGAATATAAGTGCAATTAAGTCTCGTTCTATCTTGCACAGGCTTGTTCTTGATTTTTTATTCATCGATCATAAAAAGTATAATTAAGAAATTTTTTTACTTTAAAAGGAGGAGATCACATTCATTGAAATTTTTATTCTTTTATTTTTTGCTTTCGTTGAATCAAGAAATAAAATAAATTTATGAACATCTTTTACTAACATGCATGAGATATTCTCTAAATAATTCAAAATGACACCGCATATAATGCTTTTTGTGTTTGTAAAAGAAAAAAAAATTGGAAAAAGAAAAATCACCGTGATCTTGGTTCTTTCCTTTTTCTTTCTTCAATTCTTAATTAAGTTGAATATGGATTAACTAAAATAAATCAAACAGCTGGCGATATTAGCAATTCCAAGATAATATATTTACGCACAAATCTATAGTAGCATTAATTCATTGGCTGTTTATAGACTTTTTTTTCTTTTTTTTTTTCTATAAATGTATATATAGTATTGTAACAATAATTAAGAATGAAATTTGATTACTAGGAGTGAGTGTTTGGACTGTAATTGATTAATTTCGATTTAATTCTTAATTTTTAAAATGTGAAAATTTAATAATTATGTATACAATTTATAAAGTTCCATAGTCTTAAAATAACAAATATAATATATTTTTTTATAAGTAGACAAAATTGATATGATCTCTCTTCAAAAAAACCAATGACCTCTTATTTCAATTTTTTTTTCTTCAAACTAGCTTTTCTTTTTTCTTCGGTCACTTTACTTCATTATAACCTTTTTCTTTGACTTATCATAAAAAATTAAAATACATATTGTGAAATTATTTAAAAAAATTAGTTTCGTACAAAAAACAAATGCATATTTTATTTATTTTACACAATACAAATTTTAACACATATATTGAATGTGCCAAAATCGCTAGTAATACTTTGGCAAAAATTAACTCCATTTTAAAAAAAATAATCAAAAGATCTCTCTCTAATTTTGCATTTTTTTTCTCATTTTTCTTTAATTGCTTAACCTTATTATAGTTTTTTTCTATTATTTATCCTTAAAATTCAAATAAAATATTAAAATTATTCAAAAGTTTATAATATTATCCAAAATAATAAATAAATATTTTTATTAATTTTATACTGTAAAAATTTTAATGCACATATAGAGTATGTCAAAATTAACAGCTAGTATAAAATAATTTCATCACTTGCTGTATAGTTATCCAAAACCACTGCAATCAATCAACAAGAGTCTCTTCTATCATAAAATTCGACACTACAAGAAAAAACAGGTTTTAGAGATGGATTTTTCGGTCTCTGAAGACCAATTTTTCGTCTCTAAACTAAAACAGAGACGAATTTTACAGTTGCTGAACTTGTGGCTGAAGGCCCCATCTCAAATTCAAGAGACTGAATATTTTCCATCTTTGAAGTTAGAGACAAATAAAATCAGTCTATACGTATGTCTCTAATTTTCCTTGTTTCCTACAAAATCCGTCTCTAATTTCGTAAAATTCTTGTCTTTGATTCCGTCTCTAAATTGATAAATATGTCAAATAATTTCATATCTAATTTATTTCAAAATCCATCTCTAATTTCAACCAGTTCATCAATAAATCCAAATTTAATTTTGTCTCTAAATACATCTCTAATATTGTCTTTGAATCCATTAATTTGTGCCTCTTATTCCATTTTTAATGTGTACATAATATTTTTCCAAATTTATTTATAATCTTTTTTCTTTAAATTCAAATTGATAACTTGCTCATGTAACTTCTTAAAGCCAAATAAAATTAAGTTTAGACACAATCTCATTAACCATCCATAAAGAACATGAAGCTAGTTACTTTCATTGATTAAAAAACCGGACCGGACCGTCCGGTGGCCCGGTCCAATTTTTTGGAAAAATCGAAAAACAAAAAAATGAGCATTTTTTATGAAAACCGTCCAATCTGAATAGTTCGACCGTTGAACTGGTGAACCGGTAGCGGTTCACTGGAATCGGAACGATTATTTTTTTTTTTTTAATTTTTTAATGAATTTTTTTTTATTTTTTTGACTAAGTACTAAAGTTAAAGGCTATAATACAAGCTAAAAGTCAAAACAGCCTAGTATTAGTCAAATGAGGAGTGGCTCAGATATCATTAAATTATTTATGTGTTTAAGCTTTAAACTTTAAACTTGATATATTCAAAATTTTGGATTGTGATGTTAGAGAATATCATTTAAACTCTTTATGTTTTATATTTTGGCATTTTATTAATTTTTTAAATAATATATAATACAATATATATATATATTGCGTAATTATGACGTCACGGTTCAATTACTGTCCAACCAACGATTGAACCAGTGAACCGTGAACCGGTAAGTTTTTCGGTTCAATGAGCGGTCCGATTTTTCGAACACTGGTTACTTTAACTATCCATAACAATATAAAAGAATGATTAAATCTTAAAAATTAAATAAACAATTCATATAAATAACCCAAAACTCCTCACTCATTTGTATTAGTTATAACCAAATTATTCTTTTTGAATGCTTCTACGCCTTGGGTTTCCATAACTTCTTTAAAGTTCTTGGACAACAAAGAGAATCAAGGATCAATTACATTGAAAACAACATCAAGCATTATGGTCAAAATTTTGTATTACAACTTCAATTTCATTTAATCTCAAGCAAGACAAAAGACAAGTTAAGCAAAACCCATATTAAGCTCCTTGCTCTATTTAACTGATCTTAAATAAATAAATAAAAGGTGGTGTTCAAGTTTGTGCAAGCAACTTAGCCATAATTCTTATCACCATAGGATTATAAGAAATCCCAGTCCATAAAAAAAATATATGTAATCGTGCATAAATTGCATGTTTGTATGATTGTATGCAGTAGAAAAACATATATAGCTAGCTTTATATCCAATGGCATGCATATATCTGAACGAAATTTTTAGTAAATAACACATGCAATGGACCTAAATGCTCATGAAATCCTTATGTGATGAAAGATGAAGTAATGAATTTAAAGTTTCAGCAGATAACTTACCTGAACCGATTTCGAAGAGATAATAGAAGACTAGTTCCACCTACTTAAAGTTCCAAAAATATTAGCTAAAATTGTCATATCCTTTTCCCGAGTAGCACGCAATCTCTACCTATTTAGAAAACTACTGCTCAAGTAAAAAAAAAAAAAAAAAACAAGGAGAGGGAGAGAGAGAGAGAGAGAGAGAGTCCGAGAAAATCTTATTACTGATTGATGGAGGTTTCATAACTAAGATTAGAATGCATAATGCAACTAAGATTTAACTTGTTCTATATGATTTAATCAATATATTCCTCAAAAGGTAATAGAGAAAGTGGAGAAACATAGCATAATGCAAAACTTGGAGGAAAAGATGAACACTCCCAACTGCTATTTAGCCACCTAAAACAAATGCAATACAATTGCAAAGGCAAAAAAAGTATTTTTGGGAAGTCAAATTGATAAAGAAGACCACAAAATTCTTCCTTTGAAAGTTGACCAATCACTTTATTCCATCAATCGCCCAAAAGTATAAAAATTTCCAGCAAGTGTTTGTGCTAAAGTAGTCACTCAGCAAAATATTAAAAATTGCATCAATGGAAAAGGAAAAGAAAAATAGAGCAAGATGACATGATCATATTTTTAGACAAGTGATCTACCTTTAAACTTCTTTCTCGGCTATTCCAGTGCTTATCTCCATTCAAAAGCTACACGATTTTTTATGAGTCTTCATATTTATCCTAGCTCCTGAATGATTAAATTAATAATACTAGACAGTAAAAGTAAATAAATCAATTTTTTGTAGATAATTGAGCAAGGAGAATAGCACATGAAAGAACCAACACTTATATATAGAATATACTGACAATATTCCAAATAGAGAAAAATTAGAGGACATTTCTAAATAAATACTAAAATAAAAGTGCTCTTGCTATGAATAAATCGTCTACTCCAAATGAGTTGTCAAATCAAACATCAAAGCTTTGCTTTAATAAGCTGAGCCCCAACTTGTTTAATTTAGTAAAGTATAAATGCTATGATATAGATATTTCTAGGAAAATATGAAAATAAAAGGTTTAATTAGATTATTAATTAAGAGTGCAATATTACCTGCTAGCTTGCAAGTTCAACAGGTACTTGATGCATGCTATTGAATGTGCTAAGGATCCAGCAACTAGGGGAACATATGGTGTGATAGTTGGAGCATTTCGTGGTGCAAGCTCTTCCATATAGTTGCAAAAAATATCATAGAGCAGCATATCCCACCTGCAAATAATTCCCTAAAGGGTTTCAATAGAGACATTAAAATATTATCCAACCAAGACATGGACTTAAGGCCCTGTAGCAAGCAGGAAGATAACTTCTAAAAGAGAACTTACAGAAGGGTGGCAAACTTGCATTAGTTCCTCTCCACAGTCTTGAGAATCCTTCCTAGAAGGTTCCCCATGGTTAGAGTTATTTTCACAAATGAAACTATGAAGGCTATATTGAGCACATTTCCTATTACTGTTCCCATTCTCTTAAAATCAAGCAATGATTTCACATTTGCAAAATAAAGCCAAATTGAAGGATATTAAAGTAGAATTTACCTTAAATAGTTTCTAATATACTATTTATAACCAAAAATTAATGCTTCCAGGAAAATTCACTAATCTACCATATTACTTTGTATAATACGTCCAATGTTCCTCTAAAATGGGTACAATATGGAGAGCACGAGTGCGAACAGTTGCACAAACAACTTATGGCATAGAATTTTTGTGTTGCAGCATCTGAATAAACACCCAAACCCAAAACTATTATGAGAACATAGTTGATTGCATGTAATGTAATTTAGTTAGGTTATAAGAAATTCCTTCACAAAGTACCTTATGGTTTCAATAGTTCAATAAATAAACATTTGCATATTTATAGTAAAAACTTTTCACTTGCGATCATCGCATATTTATATGAAGTTGTGGAGGTGAAGGTGCAGCAATGAGGTAGCTGAGGCTGTGGTGGTAAAGGGGGAACGACAGAGTAGTAATTGGTCGGTATTAGAGGCACAACGATGAAGTGGCGATTGCTATTGTAGTAGAGGCACAATGGCGGAACGACAGCCATTGCACTGGTGATGATGGAGATGCAATAGCGAAGTGGTGGTCTAGTGACAGCACAAAGGAACAACGGCTTAGGGATTTAACTTACATCAATAAATTTAGGAAAGTGAGGCTGGGTAGTTTAGGTCTAATAATTTCTTTTTCATTTTAAAAATCAACTGAAATGCATCTTAAATCATCTCTAATTTGTATGATTTTTGTTAACTCTAGAAAAACATATCAGAGACATTAAAGAAATAAAATTAGTCTAGAAGTCATTTCTATTAAGCGGAAATTTGTGTCAAAATTCAAAAAATTGAGGGGGAATTATTCCATTTCAAGCATTATACAACTTTTCAAAAACAAAATTGATGGATAAGTAGTGTGGGAAATATTTGGGTCTCTAGTTTTGTCTCTAAGTTTATCTCCGTTTTGTACTTTGTTATTTTTCCTAATTTTATTTTTTAAATTTTTAGAAAATTTTAAACCTGTCTTTGAATCCATCTTGATTTTAAATTATTATATTAAATTCATACAAAATGTATTTCCATCTCTAAATCCATCTCTACTTAATAAAAATTAGATATGGATATTTTTTCATCTCTAAATTTCAATCTCTGAAACCCTATTTTCTTATAGTGCTATTGTGTGTGTGTGTGTGTGTGTGTGTGTATTTAGTTGTTAACAAATAGATCCAATAATTGAACCAAAATTTGTTATCATGATATAGAGTTGCACTTTTCTTTCTTTCCTTTTATTATTTTTTCCCCTAAACACGCACATTTTAGAATCAATACAGAAGTTTTAAAAAGTATCAAATAACTTCTTTCAGTGCTTCTAATTTTTCTTCTAAATATCTAGCACATTTATTTTATTTTAAATAAATATTGTAATAAATTATAATAAAAAATTAAATTGTTAAGCACCAAAATTTATAAGTCCAAATTATACGTTATTTAACTATTTTAACTATAATAGAAAATAATTTAATAATTTAAAAAATTATATGTTAATTCATCATATAATCTAAGATAAAAGAAATTAATTTTGCTATAAATTATTTATACAAAAAAAATGGAGGAGCTAAAATTTAGAGGAATCGAAAAAATGAAGAGAATTCATTATTGTTAGAGGGAATCAATATTTTGGAAGAAATCAAGTTAAATTATTATGTCAAACTAATAATAAAAACAATTGTTAATATTTTTTATGGGCCAAATTTTGGAGGGAATACAAAGTTGGAGGGAAACAAAATTGCATTGCCTTCCAAATTCATTAAATAAATTTATACATATGTATAAAATAAGAATATATGAAATAATGAGAAATGAAAAATAATGTAAATTTATATATGTATAAAATGAGAAATATATGATGAATCTTCTGTAAATTTTATTGAAATTTATATATATATATATATATATGTGTATATATATACTATATATGCATATAACTATGAATAAAAAATTATATTATATATATGTTTTTATAAATATTAAATATTATTTAATTTGGAATGAATAAATAAAAAAATAGATAAAATAAAAGTAATTTAAATTTTATTGATAAATTTATATATATGTATATTATATAGATGTGAATAAGTATAAGTAGAAAAAATAAGTATACATGTATGAATAATTAGAAAGAAAAAAGATAAAAATAAAAATTATTTAAAATTTTATACATAAATTTATATATATATATATGTAAAATGAGAATATATGAAATAATGAGAAATGAGAAACAATGATAAATTTATACATATATGTATAAAATGAGAAATATATGAAATAATGGAAGAAGAGAGAAATGAGAATAAAAAGAAAGGAAAAGAATGAAGAAAAAAGAAAAGAAATGAGAAATATATGAAGTGCTGGAGGGGAAGGGTGGGGATTCTTCTTCTTCTTCTTCTTCTTCTTATTATTATTATTATTATTATTATTGAATTCTTTATTTATATTAATTGAATAATTGAATTATTTTACAATATTTATTTATTTTAATTTTATTATGTAATCTATAATTATATAGTTAGGATGATAGACTCAAAATTTTATTGTTCAAGTTTTATTTTGTTATATCTGAATTAATAAATAAAATATATTTATATTTAATAGAATTATTTTAGATGTATTTATCATTTTAATGTTATTATGTAATTTTGAATTATATAGATAATAGGATAGACTTAAATTTTTATTGTTTAATTTTTATTTCATTTTTAACTTAACAAATAAAGTCGACAAAATTTATTTAAATTTTTAGATATTTTAGCATTATTAAATATTTTAACTTAATATTATTAAAATTATATGGCCAAAGATATAAGTTAGATTTTTAAAAAAATTTAGATGATAAATTCGTATGAAATAAAATTTTATAAATTTGAAGGATATTTGATATTTTAAATTCTAATGTTTAGAATATTTTTTATTTTAATATTATTATTTAATTTATAATTATATAGTTAGGATGACAGACTTAAAATTTTATTGTTTAAGTTTTTTTTGTCATATTTGAATTAATAAATAAAATATATTTATATTTAACAGAATTATTTTAGATGTATTTATCAATTTAATAATCTTATGTAATTTTGAATTATATAGATAATAGGATAGACTTAAATTTTTATTGTTTAATTTTTATTTCATTTTTAACTCAATAAATAAAGTCAACAAAATTTATTTAAATTTTTAGATATTTTACTATTTTAACATTATTAGATATTTTAACTTAATATTATTAAAATTATATGGCCTAAAGTGAAAATTTAGATTTTTAAAAAAATTTAGATGGTAAATTCGTATGAAATAAAATTTTATAAATTTGAAGGATATTTGATATTTTAAATTCTAATGTGCAAGTTTAAAATTTTTTTTTAGGACTCAATTCATTTAATTTGATAATTTAGCAAGTGGGATACATGTGTATGTGTGTTTATATATGTGAATATATATAAATATATATATATATAAGTATAAAAATATTTTTCAAGATTTTTCTTTTTTTTTTTTATCTTTTTGCTTTTTTCAATTTTTATGTACCTATTTTTAATTTTTTGTGCAAATATCCTTTTTTTCAGTCTAGTAAAATACATGGCAAGAAGGGGTTGCCACACCACATGCCACGTAGGACAGAGGATGTGATGTGGCGCCATGTAGATCGGGCCTGCTGCAAATGAATTTGGGCTAGATTTGTCCTCAAATTGCCAAAATTCAAAAGTTAGTGTACCAAAAACATAAAATCAAAATTTACCAATAGGATATAGTTACGGGACCAATTTTGCATTTGTCCTCCAATATTTAGAAGTTTTGTGGGTTAAAATGAAATTTCTTTTAGTCAAATGGGCTAATGCTAGGTACTAAGGAATTAGGGGACTGGAATTGAAGATGATTGTTTTCTGGAGGACTTAATTAAGTTCTGGGTAGAAGTTCTAGGGGTTGAATTGAGATTTCAAGAAGTTGTTCCTTATATAGCATTTGCCCCCCTCCCCCCAATTTTCCCATTTTCTTCACCGTGCACATTCTTCTCCTCCTCCGGCGAACTCTTCGACAATGGCGAGAAACCCCTAATCAACCCAACCAAAATCTTCCACACCTCATTAGGACCACATTGATACCATATGCAAGTCATCCATTCCGGCGAATCACTGAAATTTTGAAGAAAAAAATCGATGGGCAAAACGGAGCAATGGTTGGGGCTAGCTTCTGGGCGGTATTTCTAGTGGAATCCAGCTCAAGGAACACCGTGGTGCCTTTCCATTGGAGTTTGGCTCGATGGTGGAGGCGAAATTGAGGAAAACTAAGACCTAAGTGGTAAAATTGGGTTATTAAGAATAATTGAACTATTATTATTGACTTGGTATACTATTACGACGTTAATTTGGTAATTAATGGCCTGATTATATTCCTTTATCGAAACCTGCATTATTCGCATTTTCTTTAACGAAAATATCAATTGAACCCTTAACTACCGATTTAACTAATTAATTATCGATTTTAGACCATTATCTGTATAATTGTGATTATTAGGTCAAATGAGAATTTTGACAGTAGACCTATTCTTTTGGTTAGGTGATGAGGAGCTGAGTCTTGCGGACCAGTGGGTTGTGACTGCTTTTCTGAGGCTTTTGAGGTAAGGGTCTAGTTACCCTTTTATTTCTGGGAAGTGAATGGAAGTGAATGATCTTTGATTGTTTGAATTGCTTAATTGCTTGAATTCCTCGAGTTATTTGTTATTTGATTCATGTTCCTAGTGAGGTTCCATCGCTTTGGTATTTGACTTGTTTAAACTTATTCATTATCTGTTGTACCGCTATGTGGGTCGAACTTGTATATATTTTATAGCTGAATCTTGATTCTTGAATTTTGTGAATTATCGTATTCCTGTTATTATCTGCTAATTGATTCGTACACCCATGTACCGGTTTACTTACTTAATTTTGCCCTAAAATAGTTGAACGTTCCTGTTCTAGCGCTATGAACTTCCATGTCTTATCTGTTAAAAATCAGTTTGAATTCATTTTGCTTATCGCATGTTTGGCCTTGTCAATTTATATGACTTTATTTTGTATCACGTTGATTTGTTGTATGAGCATATTTGAATCGTTTTATGTTGTTATTTGTTGCCTCGTCGGCACACTTGATTTATTTGGTACAGCATTTGTGTAATCTTGTTAGCAATCCAGTTTGTTTATACTTGATATTTGTATGGAGACATGTTGGGCCGAGTGCCAATCCTAGCGGAATGTTGGGATCTATAAGACACACTAGGGTTCTACCTTGGGTATCAATGATATGCTAGGGGTCCACCCTAGGTATCAACGGTGCGCTAGGGGTCCACCCTGGGCATCAACTCTATATTATCATGATGGAGGAATAAAGAAAAAATCTAATATGCATGTTATACTTGGATTATTTGGATTGCATATTGTGCTTGGATTTGTTTGCTACCCTTTGTACTTTGATCAAAGAGCAATAAGGACAGTGTTGTTTTCTTGATTTAGATTGGGTTGATGTCCAGGTCAAACGTGCCGACGGTGATACCTCTCGTAGTAAACTGGTTGAGCTGGCCAATGGCAATACCTCTCGTAGTAAATCGGTTGAGATGGCCAGGCTGTTCAAGTCGATGGTAACCGCTCTTAATCTAGTTCTTACTCATAGCTTGAAATCTGATAATGTCTTTGCTCTGGCATATTTGTGTTTTTCTTATGTTACCATGCCAGTTGTTTACTTTGTACCATCCCTCACTGTGTCCTTATAACTCACCCTTTTATGTTATGTTTGATTCTCCCAGCAAGGTTTGATGATGGATCTAGACTTCAAGCTTGGATTGGAGATTATATTTTGCAATAGAACAGATGTTTATATGTGATTATGGGTTTATTTGGACAATATTATGATTTAGAGATGTTGTGATATGTTAAGCTGAATTCAAGATCTGCGGTATCTATATATTATATTGAATGCTATGGGACGACTTTTGGGTATGTATGTAGTACTTGTGTTGTAGTCTGTTTAGGATAAAGCATGTTGTTGTCGTTGTTGAATTTTGGAATTTTATGGGCTTATCGTTTTGTCTTGTGGGTTATGGTTTAAGTTTGAATTGGAGTGGCATCTTAGCTTAGGGGTTATCCCAAGGGGGTGCTGCAATTACATTTTAATGATTGGTAAATAGAAATATGACCAATAAGAATGGAATGATTTTTTTAAATGATCAAATTACCATTCTATAAAAAATTATTTAAATAAAAGTATTTATTCATAAACTATTTTTTATATTTTACCGTAGATATTTCTTAAGTCAGTCTATAATCATAAAGTTTTAATATTGCTTTTAATACTATTCGAATTACATAAGTAAATATATGTATTTTATATGTTATCAACAAGTTATATATGTTTACGCAAAAATGTATGAACACAATTCATTTAAAATTATTATTTTTAAAATTATAATTTAGCAAGCTCTTTTGAATTTTTTTGACAAAATATAATTAAAAAATCATAAAATACTTTATAACTAGAGTACTTAACTTTTTTGTGATAAGAGAACGATTTATTGTACATTTTTTAAAGTTTAATTTGAAGAGTTGCTGATAGATGGACGACTCTTCATTTATTAGATTTTTATATATTTTTTAATCATTCGAAGATATGCAAATATAAATAATATTTTAAATTATATATATTTGATTAGCATGGATCAAGTCAATGATACTTCTACTTTTTTTATATTATTTTTATTAGCTTATATTTTTATAATAATTTAATAAATTTTATAATATTACTAAAAAATATATGAATAAAATATATAATTAAAAATACGTAGCAATCAAATAAATTGAAATACAATATCAAATGTTTACAAAATGAAGATTTTTTTTCTTAAATATAAAAAGTATTTTGTTAAATTTTTGAGTGATATAGGCTCATTCCCGATGAATTAGGAATAGCTAAATTCATGGGGGAGGGTGAGAATGGTTAAACACATCCTTTTGGGAATGAAGATTCCGACGGAAATGGGCATTCCCATCTCTAAATATACCAATCATGAGTTTAGGAATGAACTTGAGAATGTCCATTCCATTCCCATTTCATTCCTACGTACCAATGAGATGGGAATGGAATGGACATTTTCAATTCCATTCCTAAACCCACGATTGGTATAATTTAAAGATGGGAATGCCGAATCCCCATTGCTAAAAGGATGGATTTAGCCATTCACTCCCTCCCCCATAGATTTAGCTATTCCCAATTTATCGAAAATGAACGTATATTTTTTCTTTTTTAACAAAATTACACTCCATAATTTAACAAAATACTTTTATATTTAAGAAAAAAAATCTGCACTTTGTAAATATTTGATATTATATTTCAACTTATTTGATTGCTATGTGTTTTTATTTAATTATATATTTTATTCATATGATTTTTAGTAATATTATAAAAATTATTAAATTATTATAAAAAATAATAAATAATAAAAGTAAGAATAATTATGCGCATCTCAATTTTCATAATAAAAACAAAGTAAAAATATCAGCGACCTGGTCCATGCTAATGAAATATTTATAGTTTAAAATATTATTTATATATGCATATCTTCGAATGACTAAAAAATATATACAAAACTAATAAATGAAAACTTGTTCATTCTATCAACAATCCTTCAAATTAAACTTATAAAAAAGTATAATAAATCGTTCTAACCTTATCATGAAAAAGTTAAGCACTTTAGTTATAATGTATTTGATAATTTTTTTAATTATATTTTATCGAAAAATTCAAAAGAGCTTTCTAAATAATAATTTTAAAGAAATTGTGCTTCTACTTTTTTGTATAAACATATATAAATTGTTGATAACATATATAATGCATATATTTATTGACGTAATTCAAATAACATTAAAAGTAATAAATTGCATAGTTATAGACTTACGAAAAAAAATATCTACGGTAATATATAAAAAATATCTTACTAATAAATACTTTTATTTTAATAGTTTTTTAAGAAAGGATAATTTGGTCATTTGAAAATTTTATTTCATTCCTACTAATCATTCTTATTTATCAATTATTAAAAAATGGAATTAAAGAGGAAATGATGATTCCATTCCTTTCTCATTTATTATATATACCAATCATAGGATAAACTATATCAACATCATTCTATTCCTAAGTTCATTTCATTCCTAAAATTATTCCATTTCCACCTAATTGCATTCCTACATACCAATCACCACCTGAGTGTTACTTGAACTTAGCTCCTACATACACTTGACCCACTAAGGATTTCCCAAATAGCCATTGTACTTTAGAGAACGACCCAATATCAACATAATTAATGTTCGGATCACACCTTAATTAAACTATCTAGCTTGCTTACATGAGGGAGCATTCTTATATCCGAGAGCAGATGAGCTAAACACGAATCATAAATTAAAACTTTTTTGGATACAAACTTAAATTCGACGAGCTCCAGAAACAAACTCAAGCTCTCACTTACAAAAATATAATCAATAATATTTAAATTAATTTGAATTAATACTCTCTAATTCTTTCATCATCCTTATCATCATTAATGCTATATATTATTAATTGAATTAAAATATAATTTTAAATAGTTTTTATTTTATTATAACATATATTAATAGTCACCATAATGGTAACTATTATTACAGTAATATTCTTGTTATTTTATTTCAACAATTTTTTTAAATTAATATTAATATATAAAATTTTGAAAAATCTCACTTATTATTCAAATATTAATATAATTATTTTTTAATTATGAATAATTAAAATAAATATTTAAAATATAAAAAATGAAAAAAATAAAAATAAAAACTCGCAACTGAGAGCAAGCTTTTGAATACTTCTACTTGAACTTGAACTCAAACTCATATCGTCAAAAAACTCAAAGCTATATCGAGCACCTTATTTATCAAAAAATAAAAATAAAAAATTATGTCGAGCACCTTGGCTGAATAGGCTCCCTCGCACAGGTACTCTCGAAGCATTAAACAATCCAAGGAGCAAAAATTAGTTGGATCATTTTTAGAACGTATTTCAGCCAGTCCAGAAATATTTGTAGGAAAATTACAAGTTAAAATACAGTTCAATATAGCTAAAAGGAGACCTATATATTTTTTATACCTCAGCAACCTGCTCTTCTGTCACACGCACACAGCGTGAGAGAGAAAAGAGGAATTTCAGCTGCAGAGTTCCAATCTTGAACAGCTAGAACTGCTCCTCAAATGTTATTATCAAATTGGAAGAGACATAGTGCGCATTAACAACAAATTAAACATGATAGATCATTTTCTGGGACAGAAGCACTTCAATACAAAAAGGAGAGCAAACAGGGTTCAGTAAGTTGCCTACAAAACTGGAACTTCGGCGCAGTAATGAATCCGAAATAACCGCTCTACTTTATTTTTTTCTCAAAGATCCTTCAGCTGTAGTAAAAGCCTAGGCAGCAACAGGTTGCTTCTGAACAAAAGCCATACCTTTTTCAATACTAGCCTTCAGCTCTGGCTTGAGAGCTTCCAAAGCCTTATGTTCATACTCAGTTAATCCTTGAAGCTCCGATGAAATCACAGCCTCAACCCCATTTTTCCCAAGCTTAATCCTTGAAGCAAAGAATGGAACCTCAGTCAGGTCAGACTGGATATAGGAGCACTCATAGACATCAGCATCACCATCAAGAGCACGGAGTGAGGACTCAACAAACCGTGCTGCGGCATATGCCATAGAAAGAGTGGCAGACCCTGCTCCAGCCTTTGCCTCAACAACTTCTGTCCCAGCATTTTGAATCCTCACAGTTAGCTCTTCCACTTCTTCATCAGTGAAAGTAACGGAAGGTTTTGTCTTTGACAACAGGGGTAAAATTGTAATCCCTGCATGACCCCCAACAACTGGGACATCCACATCAATTAGCTTCAGGTTTTTCTTCTGAGCAACAAACATGTTTGCTCTGACAACATCAAGAGTGGTGACACCAAAGAGCTTCTTTGGATCATACACTCCTTTCTGTTTCAAAACTTCAGCAGCAATTGGCACAGTAGAGTTGACAGGATTGCTAATAATGTGAACGAAGGCATCAGGGCAATTATCAGCAACAGCCTCAACCAAGGTTTTCACTATGTTGGCATTAATGTTAAAGAGGTCATCACGTGTCATACCTGGTTTCCTCGGAACACCAGCAGGTATAACAACAACATTCACACCTTTCAAACAATTGGCCAACTCAGATGCTCCTGTAAAATCTGATACCTGAGATGGTGTGTTGCAGTGACTGAGATCAGCAGCAACTCCCTTGACGTTTGCTATATCATAAAGATTCAATGAAGAAACTAGTGGTGACATCTTGACCAGAAGGGCTAGTGGCTGACCAATACCACCAGCAGCTCCAAGAATAGCTACTTTATAGGACGCATGAGGCTGCACATAACTGTAAGACCTCTGGCTACATTTTTGTGCTTTTGTATTGTAAGAGCGCTTGAGAGCTATCATACTGTCGCTTTCTAAGAATGAAGATTTCGATTCACAGCTCAAAGAGTTTGCAGCCTTGAGTCCACTAAAACTCCTAAGGCAGTTTTTAGAGTTGAACTTGATGCTAAAGGACTTTGACTGTGTAAGCCGGCCAATTTTTGAGCCAGCAGATGCAGTAGATCCAATTGAAAGACTGGTTGCAACAGATGCAGTAGATCCAACTGAAAAACTGGTTGCTGATGTTGCTGCCATCTTGCAACCTGTAAATAATGAAATCTCAAAATTCTCAGGACAATAAAGAACAGAAATGTTAGACATAGACAACCTAACCCAACTCTGACTATATTAATAGCCATTATTTTATATTTGAAGGGAGTTGAACAGTAATAATGCTATTTACAGGATTGCTGAAAAACATAAAACTGATCCATTAGAGATATCCAAGTGTAAATAATTAGGGAAATGTGTACAAAATATCTCTTCATGATACATATGAGTAGACAGACTACAAGCTCATTGAGAAAGATACTAAGATCTTACTTAACAATGATTTCTAAATTCACAACATACAACAGTTGTATTTCAATGTGATCCAAGTTAGGCACCACATAAATTGCATAATCCAGTAAGAAAACTTCTCTTAAATCTAGTTGTAGTCCACTTAACAGGCAGGCTTTGACATAAGTATGATGGTGCACAAAACACGGGCTATCGCAAAATATGCTCTCTGCAACTATTGGTGCTTGAAGTTTAGCATACATATCACCAAAGAAGTCAAAGGAGAATTAGATCTTATAGATTTAAGATTTGAAATCATCTCCCCCAGCTGCAACAAACTAATACCGCAGGCACCACCAAAATTTACCGATGTGAATCAATTAAAAATTCTAGATGGTTGTAAATCATAATGCAATGCAAATAATTTAAGTATTCGATCCCTGTACTGCAAACATCAAATGACAGATAACATGGAGGCCTAACCAAGTATCCTATAAGTTAAATCCCTCTGAAGTAATCAGATCTTTTTGGAAAAAGAAAAAAAGGAAGACAGAAGAAAAAAGCATGTCATTTTATTCAAGATAACTACATCTATAAATCTACTCCCAAAAAAATACTTAAATAAATTGACAACAGAAATAACTAAATTCAAATTTAACAAAAGGAGAATTCCAGATCTATTGTACACCAGGAATTCATATACGTGAAGAGTTGCGCATTTTATCTAGTACCCGCGATACTTCAAATTAAGAGATAACAAGAAGGACTGCAAAAAACAAAAACAAAAAGGAACAAACGTGCAATTTAAATTCAAGTTCAGATATTCTTCTTCGAACATTAATTTAAGAACCCTTCATAATGTAACAGATCTATAAGCTACAATAGGTCAAATCAATCCAACTTCACTCAAGTTATCATCAGTTGAATCAGAGAAGCTTAGAAATTCTGCAGAAGTGATACAATTAAACATATATATATATATATATATATAAAGAACTAATGAAACGAAAGAAGTGAGAAGAGTCAGTGTACCTTCAGGCGTGAAACTCCAAAGTTGGTGGTGGTGAATAGAATGGTTTTGCAGGGGGGTTGGGTTAAAAAGGGCTTTTTCACACGCACAAAAACGCTGGAGTTGGTGTTATTTGAGAAGGGGTTGGTTGCTTTATCTTAATTTTCTCCGCCGAAGGGCCTCGATCAAATCTACATACAACACATGTATCTATAGTCAGTAGTGACAGCGCTTTCAAGCAAAGCCCAAGGAATGTTTGGTTACTTTTTTTGTTTGATTTTATTATATATTTAATTATTTATTATGTGTTTTGAAATAATTTTACTATGTATTTAATTATTTATTATGTGTTTTGAAAGAATAAATTATTAAAAAATATGAAAAAAAAAATTGGTATATTTGTTTATGTTTTGGGGAAAATATTTTTTACTGTAACAATAAAATTAATATTTTTTGTTGGGTTTTTGGGGTGAAAATAAAATTAAATAATTTTTTTTAATATTAGAATAATAATAAAATATTATATATATATATATATTGAAACATACACATTTTGGAGAGAATGGCGGTATGTTTTTTGCATAAACATAACCAAACACTCCTCCAGTAAGTATATTTATTATTTACTTTTTGCTCCATTAAGTATAATTGTAAATACCATGTCTGCTTGTGTTTTGTGAAAATAAATTTATTTAGGCAAAGTTTGGCACCATCAGGACAAAAATACCAAAATGTCCTTCATTTTTTTAAAACCCCCAAAATCCCCCACTCATTACATACATATTATATATTTTTTATTATTATATTCAATTTTATTTTCACTTTAAACACCCAATAAAAATATATTATATGAACTGTTCTAATTATTTCCTCCCAATATATAAACAAATACATAAAAATTCTCCAAAATATTTTCTATCTATTTCATCAAAACATATCACTATTAAAAAATGTAACCAAACACTCCCAGAGAATCTTTTCTTGGGCTGAACGATTCTCCAAGGAAATATCGGCCCTTAGATTATTGACTTTGATTTTGCGGCTGAGATTGCTTCTGATGAAAAGAAGATCAACGGGCAGGTTGGTGTAACTGGCCGAGAAGGGTGCTTGTTACTGGGCCCCAGTGTTGATTTTATTCGGCCAAATTGTCTCTATTATTTTTAAATTGAAAGAAAATGAAAAACATTCTTTCCTTTTTGCCCTTTTGTACTTTTCTTTTTCGTTTTCGTTTTCGTTTTCGTTTTCTTCTACTTCTTCTCTCTCTTATTTCTTTTTAATTTTTTGTTTCTTTTATGTGTATCGATAAAATGAGACTGTTCCTAGCCAAGTTCGTAATTTGATTTCTCTTCAAGTCTATATTTATAATAGGAGTATAATTGAGGCGATTTAACTTGAATTTTTAAAAAATTTTGAATTTAAACTTATAAACTTAATCTTGAAATCCAATTCATTCATCTGAAAATAATTAAATTATTTTAAAATTTCGATGATCTTAAATAGTATTGTTATTTTTTATTCTTTCATCATCATTGATGTTGTTGTTATTTTATATTGTTAATTAAATAAAATACATTTATAAATTTTTAATTTTATCATAACACTTAATTAATAATACTAGTAGATGTTACACGAAATCAAGTATAAAGTTCTTTTAGCAAATTGCTACATAGTGGATTTCTACTATAAAAAAACGCCCCCTTGTGGACACAGTATTAGAATTAAAAATGAGTGATCTGATAATTTTTTTTTTTTGTGAGTTGATACTTATATTGATTGAGATTTTAATGGGCTTAAGCCTATGAAAATTAAAGATCCAAGATTCATTTTTAGTATGAGTGGCAAATGGATGGGTTGGGTTGAGTTTGATTTGGACTTATGTGGGTTGGGTTCTATATGAGTTAAGATAGGTCGGTTGAGTTCAAAATGGGTTGAATTGTCGTTTGGGTTGGATTTGAAATAATTTCAATAGAAAATAAAAATTTTGATTTAATTTATTTATTCCAAAAAATAAATTCAAAAAACTATAGCAATATTAATATACCTTCTACACTCTATTTAATATATAATTTTAGAACATAATGAGATGATATTAAATTATATACCTATTTTATTAATTCATATTATAATATTCAATTGTATTAAAAATTAATTATGAGTAGTATTTCTTTCATGACGAAATTAATTATGAATTATTCATATGAGGGTGGATGCTTTTTTTAGTTGTTATATGTTGTGTACTATGGTCTACGAATAATATTAATTAGTGGAGCTATTTTATGCTTCAAAATCATAAATATAAACTAGTTGACAAGAAGATATGGGATTCAGAGGAATAATACTTTAGCTAAATTTTGCATAATGTTGTACACACAAGTTTACTGCTTGGCACTTGATTTCATTTCAAGATATTGAATCCAAATTAAATCTTCAAATTATATACACCTAATTTAGATAATTAATTTATTAATATTGTACAAAGCCCAATATGTATATTTTAATTATAAAATTACTAATAATAAAAAAAATACGAGACTTTGATAAAATTAAAAAATTAAAACTAATAATATTTTTTATTATTAATTCAAAATTAAATTTATTAAATTTAACTTAAATTTTTTGAATGAACTTATTTTGAACCCACTTGAAATCTATTTTAAATTCAAATTTAATATAGTCCATCTAAAGCATAATCCGCTCAAACCCATTTCAAAAATGTTGAGTCCAACCTAACCCAAAACCATGTGAGTTGGGTTGAGCCCATGGGTTCTAGCCCAAATTAACACCCATAATCTTGAGTAAGCTTAGTTGATTATTCTAATTAGTCATATTTGACTTTTCATTTTTATTTTCCTAGGGTCTTAATTGGGTGTATGGTCTAGCCCTCCTACTTTGAATTGAAATTTATCCTTTTCAAATTCAAAGTATAATTTCTATTTTCAGCTGTTATTTTTAAGTTTGCCTTGCCATGATAATTAATCTCATTTTTTTATTTAATTTATCTTTGTTTAATTTTGATCAATTTAATGATCAATTTCATAACTAATTAATTAATTAATTATCAATTAAGGATTATTACTTTATTTATTTTTCAGGAGAACTGTACTTCATCAGTAGTTTCGTTCTTCGCGAGCCTTATATCGCTCAAGTTGGAAGCCATTGCTCATCACTAGCAGGATGAGTTCGAAAAGGTAGTTTGATACTCTCTCTTTACTCCTTTCTAACATTTACGTTAGCCAACACTTGGAGGAGGGGGAAAGATACTCTAGGAAGTTTGTCTTTTGAGAATAGTCATCCCCTTCAGTAGAGAGAAAATAGTGTGAAGTGGAATCCAATCTTAAGAAAAAATTGCACAGTAGCAATGATAGTTGTGGGGTCGATCCATACGATAGTGGAGTCGGTGAAGACAACAATGTTGGTGTTTGTGGTGGCGACCGGTCGCCCGCTTCGTCTTGGGGGCAGCAAATTAAAGACGCCCTCTCTCTCTTTGTTGGTCAGTCACCCAAGGGGCCACCGGCCAAGGGTCGGTCACCTATGGCTATGGGGGCAGCCCTCACATATAGGGTGGGCACTCGTCAAGCACCTTTACTGCCAAGTCACCCGTCACCTTAGGCGGTTGCGTCGAGGCTAGTTGAGTGGGGTCGTCCCATGCAATGTTATTTCATTTTTATAGTCTAAAGGCCTTTCTTTCTATACATTTTATCATTTTATTCCGCATTGCGTAGCTAAACATTGCAAGCATGTTCGCCAATATTTAGCCAGAGAGCTGGCCTCTATATGGGTTGGGTTGAGTTTGTTTTGGGCTTATGTGAGTTTGAGGTTTATATAAGTTGAGATAGGTGGATTGAAAGTGGGTTTGATTTAAAGTGAGTTGAATTGTGAATTGGGTTAAGTTTGAAATAGTTTCAATAGAAAATAAAAAAATTGATTTAATTTATTTATTTCAAAAAATCATAGCAATATTAATATACCTTATACACTCTATTTAACATATAATTTTACAACATAATGAGATGATTTCTTAAATTATATACTTATTTTATTAATTCATATTAAAATATTCAATTGTGTTAAAAATTAATTATGAGTAGTATTTCTTTCATGACAAAATTAATTACGAATTATTGATATGGGGTGGATGCTATTTTCAGTTGTTGCATATTGTGTACCACGAATAGTTGTGGAGCTATGTTGTGCTTCAAAATTAGAAATATAAGCTAGTTGACAAGAAGATATGACATTAAGAGGAGTAATACTTTAGCTAAATTTTCATAATGCTATACACACGAGTTTACCGATTGACACTTGATTTCATTTCAAGATATTTAATTCGAATTAAGACTTAAAATTATATGCACCTAATTTTAGATAATTAATTTATTAATATTGTACAAAGCCCATGCTGTACATTTTAATTATAAAATTACTAAAAATATAAAAATACAAGAATTTGATAAAATAAAATAAAAATAAAATAATAAGATTTTTTATTATTAATTCAAAATTAATTTTATTGAATTTATTAAATTTTACTTAAATGTTTTGAATGGACTCATTTTGAACTTAAATTTGATACAGTCCATCTAAAGCCCAATCCGCTCAAACCTATTTCTAAAATGTTGAGCCCAACCTAACCCAAAATCATGTGGGTTGAGTTGAGCCCATGAGTTCAAGCCCAATTTGACACCCATTATCTTGAGTAAGCTTAGTTGGTTATGCTGATTAGTCATATTTAACTTTTTATTTTTATTTTCCTAGGTTTGTAATGGGATGTATTTGTCTAGCTCTCTTGCTTTGAATTGAAATTTATCTTTTTTAAATTTAAAGTGTAATTTCTATTTCTAGTTGTTGTTTTTAAGTTTGCCTTGTCATGATAATTAATCTGGTTTTTTATTTTAATTTGTTTTGGTTTAATTTTGATCAATTTAATGGTCGATTTCATAACTAATTAATTAATTATTAACCAATTAAGGATTATTAGTTTATTTATTTTTTCAAGGGAATTGTACTTTATCAGTAATTACATTCTTCGTGAGCCGTATATCGCCCAAGTCGGAAGTCGCTACTCATCGTTGGTAGGATGAGTTGAAAAAGTTAGTTTGATACTCTCTATTTACTTCTTTCTAACATTTACGTTAGCTAACACTTAGAGGAGGGGGAAGACACTCTAGGGAGTTTGTCTTTTGAGAATAGTTATCCCCCTCAGTAGAGAGAGAAAATAGTGTGAAGTGGAATACAATCTTGAGAAAAAATTGCACAGTAGCAATGATAGTTGTGGGGTTGATTCATACAATAGTGGAGTCGGTGAAGATTGTAGTTGATGGTAATTATTACTGTGGGCGCATCGAAAGACCATCTTACTCTTCAGTAATATAAAAAATATCACCACAGGATAGGATCAGTGTCTTTTTGCGCGGGTCGGGTCACGACCTGACTGGACCCAACCCGAGCCGGGCTGCGACCCGAATGCTAGATCGTAGATCAACCCGTGATCCCACGTTTGGAATAGCGTCAGCACGATCCGTATGGAAAACACCAATCGTTGACTATAAAGAGCACAGTTCCAGGTCACGTCATAGATCGATTGATCATAAGCTATTTATATCAAGTTTCCTTTTGAGTTATAACTCGAACTTAATTAATCACCTTACTAATTTAGGCATATGAGGGCCTTAGCTGAGGCCGATCTCAACTAGCCTAACGTGTTCTCTTGTGATCAGGTTAGAGGCCCAAATTTCACTTGTGTGGTTTCGGGTCGAGGTGGTGACTGCGATCAAAGGCACCTTGGACATTTCGGATCGAGGTCATAGCTGTGGAACTCTAGCCGCATCAGTTGGCACTGTTTGTGGGAAATTTGACTTGATTCATCTATAGTAAGAGTCAGCTGTGAGTGATGGACAGAACTCCTGGAAGGACCCTGGATACTCCTATCCCCATATCGTCGATGACCCAATCCTCGCCAATATCGCCAACCTCCGCACTGCCACCCGTGGCAGTACCGCAGAATGCTCAAGCGGGCGTAGAGCCAAGAACCTCATCATTGGATCTTAGCGGAACGCAGATCATCAGATTAGCATGAGCGACCTCGAACAAATGGTCTTTCAGATGAGCTAGCGGTTATGGGAGGAACACGAGCGTCGAGCTCGAGAAGAAGTAGGGGTACCCCCTCAGGCAGGTCCTACGTTAGTAAACCGGTCCCTATTCCAAGAGAGAAGGCCAGGACCCTCGCTAGCGGAAGGGGTGCAGGAATTGCGGATATCCAGGAGAGAGGAGACTGCGGACTCAAAAGAGAGAGGGAGCAAGGTGGCAAAGAGGGTATATCACCCACCAAATATTTATCGAAGGGAAGAAGGGTCAAAGTTGGAACTGCTGACACTAAACAGGGATGACCCGTCGTTTAAGAAACCCCAACCTTTGCTCTCCAAGGAGGAAGTTGACGAGATCAATAACCAGGTTGAACAGTTGAGTAGGAAGATCGACGAGCTTAGAAAGAAAGGGACTTCAGCATTACAGAAAAAGAACTCACCGTTCTTGGCAGAGATACTGGCTGAATCGGTGGATCACACTTCAAACTGCCCGACCTGCCTAAGTATGATAGGAATAAGGACCCCCAAGAACATGTAACAGCCTTTGAAAATATCATGAACTTATATGGTCAGTCTGACGCCATGAACTCTAGGATCTTTGTAACCACGCTCACCAGAAGGGCACAAGAATGGTTCATGGGGTAGGTCCCAGGAATGATAGTATCTTATGATCAGCTCATAAGGAGGTTTTTATACCAGTTCGCTAGTAAGAAGAAGTCCAAGAGGTCAGCAACTTATTTGTTCACTATACGGCAAAGGGAAGACGAAAGCTTGAGAAGCTTCATGAATAGATTCAACAATGAGATGCTGGAAGTGCAAGACCTGTGCATTGATATGATCACAAGCATCCTTATACATGGCCTGAAAAAGGGACCATTGGCTTCAACTCTTGCTAGAGAACCCCCGGAGAATAAGGAGCAAATGATAGAGGTGGCGCAACGCTACATCCAGAAAAAAGAGAACAAGTCATGAAGGATCATGAGTGGTCCAAAAATGCTCCACACAAGACTGAGAATGACCAGAGGAGGTTTGAAAAAGACTAAGGTCCCCCCAACGCTCGATTTGAAAAAGATCGTCAGCGATCCCCACTTAGGAAGTACAATCACTACGCCCCACTCAACACCACAAGGTCGCATGTACTTATGGCCATTAAGGGATCGAAGATACTACAATGGCCTCGAAAGATGCGGGATACCCCTGAAAAGCGAAACTCAAACAAATACTGTCGTTTTTATAAAGATCGGGGTCATGACACAGAGGATTGCATCAAGCTCAAAGATGAGGTTGAGAGGCTCATCATGTAGGGGTATCTAAAGGAGTTCGTCGTTAGAACCAAAGGGCATGAGTTCGAGGGCGAGTCTAGAAGGAAGGGGGATCGATCTCAGTCTCGGAGTAGATCTCGTAGTAGAGAAAGGAAGGGCAAGGAAGTAATCAATGACCCCGTAGGGGACAACTTACCCAAGCGAGGAGTCATATACATGATAGCTGGGGGTCCCACATCTGGGGATTCCCATAGCTCGGGAAAGAGGCACATTAGATCTTTCAAGAACTAGGTAAATCAGAAAAGAACTAGCATTGTGGTGAATATTACTAACGAGCTTGTTATTACATTTGATGGCAAAGACTCTCTGGGGGTCGTAGGTCCCCAAAATGACCCTATGGTCATCACCATGGATATAGCAAATTTCATTGTACACAAGGTCTTGGTGGACAACGGAAGCTCAGTTGACATAATATTTTTGGAGGTCCTAAAAAACATGGAGCTCACGCTCACAAGGGTCTCCCCGATTTACATATCGTCAGTAGGATTTGGAGGGGCCGAGGTCACGCCGATGGGAACTATTAACCTCCCAGTGTCTCTGGGAAAGGATCCGTGCTGCAAGACCCTGATGCTAAAATTCTTGGTGGTGGATGCCCCATTTGCATATAACGTGGTCCTGGGTAGACCTGGTTTGAACCAGTTCCAAGCAGTAATATCGACTTTCCACCTCAAAATGAAATTCCCAACTAACGGAGGAATTGGAAATGTGAGTTGAGACCAAAAGAAGCAAGGGAATGCTACCATGTGTCTCTGAAAAAGAGGATTAAGGGTGAAACCTCGGGGTCGGGGTGGAAAAGCGAGGAAGGAGGATCGAGGTCAAAAGGAAAGAAAGCCCTTGTGGCCTCGGCAAAAGACTTAGCAAACTTGAAACCCCAGGATGAGAATAAGAATAGGCGAGTCAAGGACTGTAGGATCGAACCCACAGACAAGATCAAGGAAATTGAGTTAGTGCCGGGGGACCTGAGCAAGACAACAAGGATTAGAACTCAGATGACCCCATAATTGGAATTATTGACTATCGAATTCCTAAGACAGAATGCGGGTGTCTTCGCTTGGAAGCCCTTAGATTTTGAAGGGATAGACCCCAGGGTGATAGTGCACAGGTTAAACGTGGATCCCCAAGTCCGGCCCGTCCAGCAAAAGAAGAGGAATCACGAGGTCATGAAGAACAGGATCATAGAGGATGAAGTAAATAAACTGTTGGAAGCAGGTTATGTTGTTGAGATCAGGTACACGAAGTGGTTGTCAAATGTGGTGGTCGTGCCAAAAATAGATGATAAATGGAGAGTGTGCACAGATTACTCAGACCTGAACAAGGCCTGTCCTAAGGACCCTTACCCTTTGTCGCGGATTGATGTGTTGGTGGACTCCACAGCGGGATGCATTCTCCTTAGCATGATGGGCGCTTTCTAGGGATACCACCAAATCTTTATGACAGAATAAGATCGAGATAAGACAACATTCGTAACTGAATGAGGCATCTTCTGCTATAGCGTCATGCCCTTTGGGTTAAAGAATGTGGGTGCCATCTACCAACGATTGGTTAACAAGATGTTTAAGGAACAGATCGGGGTCATGATGGAAGTATATGTTGATGATATGCTGTTCAAGCGCCTGAGCGAGCTCGACCACCTGGTGCATTTGGAAGAAGCCTTCGCTATAATGAGAAAATACAAGATGAAACTTAACCTATATAAATGTACCTTCGGAATTAAAGGAGGAAAGTTTTTGGGGTACTTAGTTAGCGAGCAGGGGACAGAGGTGAACCCAGAGAAGATTAAGGCCATTACCAACATGGGCTCGCCTAAGTTGGTAAAAGATGTGCAGAAACTGACAGGTAGGATTGCATCCTTAAACCGATTCATCTCGAGGTCAACCGACAAGAGTTTGCCATTTTTTAAGATCCTAAGAAACATGATGAACTTCCAATGGGATGAGGTGTGTGAAAAGGCATTTCAAGATCTTAAAGGTACCTAGCCTCATCTCCTATGTTAGCAAAACCTATTTTGGGGAAGCCCCTCTACTTGTATTTAGGAATATCAGGGTATGCGGTCAGCTCGTTCCTAGTCAGAAAGGAGGACGCGGTATATAAGCCCATGTACTACGTGAGTAAGATATTGCAAGGAGCAGAGGGCTGATACCTGGAGGTCGAAAAGTTGGCACTAGCCTTTATGACGGCAGCAAGGAAGTTGAGACCCTATCTCCAATCTCATAAAAAAATTATTTTGACTAACCACCCCTTGAGATAGGTCCTAGCTAAACCTGACGCTTCGGGTAGATTGACCAAGTGGGCAGTGGAGTTGGGAAAGTTTGACATTGAGTATCGAAGCAGGAGTGTGGTGAAAGCCCAAGTCCTAGCCGATTTTGTAGTTGAGATGGTGGGACATGACCCCGAACTGAGTAAGGAAACATGGATGATGTATGTCGATGGATCCGCTACCTCCCAGTGTGGGAGAGCGGGAATTTTCCTCAAAGGACCCGAGCACGTAGAGCTCGAGTTCGCTGTTAAACTGGCTTTTGGGGTCACAAATAACGAAGCAGAATATGAAGCCATGGTTATAGGGCTGAAAGCTGCCAAGCGTATGAATATTAAGAAGTTGAATGCTTACACTGACTCACAACTTGTTACTCTCCAAATAGAAGGAACCTTTGAAACCCGAGAAAGGTCAATGACGGAATACCTGAGAAAGGTAAAGGAGCTCATGGCGGATTTTGAATTCTGCCAAGTATAGCAGATCCCGAGGGAAGAGAATGAAAGGGCGGATGCCTTAGCTAAGTTAGGCAGTTCCACCATAGGAACCCGAAATGCGAACATAACCTTGCTGGTAGTTGAGAGATCTGAGTTAGAGAATGCCATCCCTGAAAAAGAGATGGTGATGCAGATAGAGGAAGGGACAGCTTGGAAGGACGGCCTAATTCGGTACTTGACGGATGGGACCTTACCCGAAGACCAGAAGGAGGCTAAAAGACTAGCTTTCAGGGCAAACCAGTTAGTTATGGTCGGCAGGGATTTATATAAGAGATCAGTTGAAGGACCTCTATTAAAATGCCTGGGACCCGAGCAGGCTTAGTATGTGATGCGAGAAATCCATAAGGGTAGTTGCGGGAACTACTTAGGTGGAAGGTCTTTGGCCATGAAGACCCTCCGGCAGGGGTATTTCTGGCCCACGATGAACCAAGACGCGACCACCTTAGTGAAGAAGTGAGAGAAATGCCAGATCCATGCTAACCTATCCCGTCGATCCGCTATCTCAATAGAGCCGGTTCCTATGTCATGTCCTTTTGATCAATGGGGAATAGATATACTGGGCCCGTTCCCGAAGGCTCAAGGTCAGAAGAGGTTTGTAATAGTAACGGTCGAGTATTTCAGCAAATAGGTAGAGGTAGAGGCATCCGTAAAGGTCACTGAGAAGGAGGTCATGGGTTTTCTCTGGAAAAACATAATATGCAGATTTGGGATTCCTAGAGTTTTGATTTCAGATAACGGAACTCCATTCAATGGGAAGAAAATCAAAAGCTGATGTGAGGAGCTCAAGATCAAACAACAATTCACTTCAGTTGGGAACTCGAAAGCAAATGGTCAGATAGAAGTGACAAATAGGGACCTTTTGAAAAGCCTCAAGGCCCGATTAGATGACGCTAAGGGGGAATGGGCTGATGAACTCCAGGGGGTCTTGTGGGCACATCAAATCACCCCAAAAGGCAATGGGAGAGATCCCGTGCTGCTTAGTGTACGGAGCCAAAGTTGTGATCCCTGCTAAGATTAGGGAACCAACCCGGAGAATTTTGGAGTATGAACCCAGAGATAATGTTGATGCTAGAGAGTTCGAGTTGGAGATAATAGAAGAAAAGCGGGATAAGGCGTATATCAAGATCCAAGAATATAAGAATCTCATGGTGTGGCAATACAATAAGAAAGTTCAATGGAGGAGCTTCGGGATAGGAGATTGGGTCTTGAAAAAGGTGGAGGTATCCAAGCACGTAGGAAAGCTGGACCCAAATTGGGAAGGACCATACAAAGTGGTGAAGGTAACTAGGCAAGGGTCATATAGGTTGGAAAATGCCAAGGGAAAGGAGCTACCGAGATCGTGGAACGTACAAAATTTGATAAAAAATTATATTTGAAAATGTAATGAACTTTGTAATGACAATTTTCCTTGCAATGCAGTTCGCTTAGCTTGCTTTATTTAATTCCAGGAACTTGTTTTCAAGCAGTATTATGTATGTCTTTTTTCATTGCAGAAAGAAAATTTCCAAGTGAATGGGATCGAGTTCCCATGAGGGATCTGAGCAAGATCCCCATGGCGAGAAAATTCCCAAGAGAATGGGATCGAGTTCCCGCGAGGGATCTGAGTAAGATCCCCATGGCGAGAAAATTCCCAAGTGAATGGGATCGAGTTCCCACGAAAGATCTGTGCAAGATCCCACGGCGAGAAAATTCCCAAGTGAATGGGTTCGAGTTCCCACAAGGGATCTGTGCAAGATTCCCACGGTGAGAAAATTCCCAAGAGAATGGGATCGAGTTCCCGCGAGGGATCTATGCAAGATCTCCACGGTGAGAAAATTCCCAAGGGAATGGGATCGAGTTTCGACGAGGGATCTGAGCAAGATCCCTACGACAAGAAAATTCCTGAGAGAATGGCATCGAGTTCCCGCTAGGGATCTATGCAAGATCCCCACGGTGAGAAAATTCCCAAGTAAATGGGATCGAGTTTCTAAGCAGGACCCCCTCAATGAGACGGGATATTAAGATAAAGCATCGATGTTATATAAAGTGATAATTAATGAAAACCCTATACTTCATTAAGTTCAAGCGTTTACAATATCGTTTGGGTCCTCAGGCTCACAGTACAATGAGGAATAGGGGTTGGAGGAACCCAACCCGGGAAAAAAATAAAAATACAAACTCTCATTTTAGTAGAATTTCTATTATACTTGTAGCCCAGTTTCTGCGGCCGCTTCAGGGGAAGTAGGAGCTTCGTGAGGAATTTCACCTTCATCTGCATCTAGGGGAGGGACATTGTCCTCCTTGGCTAAGAATGCGAACTCGTCCTCAGCCTCATCTTCTTCTAGGAGCCCGTTCGAGAGGTAATCTTTTAGATCTGCATCTTTGGTGAAATGGAGCTGCTTTAGATCAAAGCCTTCAACGATCCCAACCAGTTTCTGAAGTTGGGCATGGCACTTCAGGAAACTCATGTAAGCATATTCAACTGCTTTCTCCTCGACCATGGACTCAAAAATGCCAGACTTCCTAAATGCCCGTGCTCCCGCCATTCTAGTGTTCTCGATCAGCTGCTTATACTCGAAGGAGCTCTCAAATTCAGCATGTCCTTTGGAGCAGCCCAACTCATAGGACGCTTTCTTCTCCAAGGCCAAGGACTTCTTCATTTTTGAAAGCTTCTGTTTTAGCTCCTTGATCTCACGATCCCGATCCGCCAGCTCCTCTTTATGTGACGCGAGCTCGTTGTCGATGGACTGCTGAGTCATTTTCAAATTGGCCTCGAGCTCTTCTTTGGCCTCTTTGAGCTCCATGACCTCCATGTCTCGGGCTATGAAGCGGCTCCGCCAGTAGGCGCATTGGAGGGATAGCTGGTGCATGTATGTGATCTCTTGAAAAAGAGACGAATGGTGTTAGCTCATGAACTCTAGTAGTTTGAAAATTTTTGAAAGATCCCACGATGTTCTAAACTTTCCTGTATGAGGGCATGGGCGCCATGCTCCTCGAGTCAAGCAAAGTTCATGGGTGCGAGTAAGGCCTGGTCTTGGGGCATCAGGCACCCCTTGTAAAGCTCAAAAGAAGTCTCTGCCGATCTCAACCGCAACACGGAGCTTTGATCTGTAATTTTCCAGTTCGGGATTAAAAATAGATGCAAAGAATCACTGGAAAAGCTCGAGTTGATGGTCTTGTAATACTTACGTGCATCATTCAGCAGGACCTCGCATCAAGCGATGATGTCGAGGTCGCGGGATAAAGCCAAAGCAGGATCGGGTTCGGTCCGCGCTTTCTTACCTAAGGAGCCCCCTTCAATCGACCCTTTTTCCTTGAACTTCTCTGAGAGGCTTTTATTGGATTGACTATGAGAGGTCAACCTTGGGCTTTTGCTCCTGGATCCGTGTTTTTGCTTCTTGCCCTTGCTCTCGGAGGTTCCCTTGGCAGCGACCTCGACCTCAGGAGTGGGTTCGGCTTCTGAACTGGGGATTTAGTTGAGAGGAACATGTTGTTCAACTGGAGCTACTATGTTGGTAGAATGGATTGGGTTCGGCGTCAGGGTTGTAGCAGGTGCAGCGGGCACGAGCCTAAATGACTGTAATTTGGCCAGTAGGGCCTCCTTTTGAGCCTTTATCTTATTGATTATCCTCAGATTCTTACTCGACATGGCTGAAAAACAAAAACACAGAAAGAGTTATACTTTAGCCTGTTACAAATAAAGCTAAAATGGAAAAAATAATTAATGGTGACAGAGAAGACCATCTTCTAAGGTCCTTTGGACCCGAATGTTAGCTGGCGAAAGGCCAACGACCTTGAGAACTTCCTCTTTCAGGATCTCATTAGCTTTACATATGGGTGGTTAGAGTGTCTATGAAATTTTATCCCCACGTGACCTCATCCGATACAGAGAGCTTAGGCTTGCTATGCCTCCAATTGGATCTGAACCGCCAAGGGCGGTTGGCAGGGGCTCGGATAAAAAGGAACTTTTCCTTCCAAGGGCCTAAGGAGGAAAGAATCTTATCTATAAATTTACACGATGATCGCGCGGTAAGATAATAAAACCCGCGTTCCCCGGATCGGGTTGAGTTCGTGATCGAGTAAAGTGACCAGAAGTAGGCGAATGAAGGCTCGACCCCTAGATGGGTCATTATAATAAAAAAACAAAGGATATAACTTATTGCGTTGGGGATGAGCGGGGCTGGGCACACGTCTAACCCTAAGAGTATGTTCTCTATGGGGTCAGGGATAGGAAACCTCAGCCCCCTTCTAGGATCCCTACCGAGAATGTGGCACAGCCAGAAGGGGGAGATGTATCCGATATGACTTATTGGGGAATATTATTTCATAGTCCGAGGCGATGAAGAATTTTGACCTGACCTCGGTGACCACTAAAGACCCTAGGTTTGGGATTATTACTAGCCAGGGTGACGGTGCGAGAACGTACTCCTCCGTCTCGGGATCCTGGACTAACTGGCTTACTAGGGTTGGAGGTGAACTCATCGGGTTTGGGTTTGAAGGATCAAGATCCTGGGATCTGAGAGGAAGAGGAAAAGATGAAGGACTCGAGAAGGGTACAAGTTAAAGGAAGGTCACGCCCTCAGAGCCTGAGGAGGAAAAAGTACTTTTATCTGACCCCAGCTGATAAGGGCTTTTGAGTCTTTTCAGAGGAGGAACTTGAACTCGAACTCGAGTTTGAGGCCATTATTAGAGGAGAAGACAAACCTAATAAAGCGAGGTCTTGGGTTGGTGATGGCAAACGGATATCGGAGTTTGACAAGGCTAGCAAAGGTAGAGCGAAAAAGGAATCAAATGAAGTAGTGGAGTAACCCTCGGGAATTTATATAGGAAGGGGAGACGGTTTATTCTCCGAGGCGGCATCAACGACCCTGATTAAAGGGTCTTGATTGGACGGCTATGGAAAATCAGCACCTACTTCCATAATTGCATAGGTTTATCTCCCCAGGCAGGAGCAGGAACCAACACACTTAGGAAGCTGGGGAGTTAATGATGCTAATTATTACTGTGGGCGCATCGAAAAACCATCCTACCCTTCAGTAATATCAAAAATACCACCACAGGACAGGATCCACGTCTTTTTATGCGGGTCGGGTCACGACCCGAATGCTGGACCGTAGATCAACTCGTGATCCCACGCTTGGAATAGCGCCAGCACGATCTGTACGGAAAGGACCAATCACTGACTATAAAGAGCACAGTTCCAGGTCACGTCACAGATCGATTGATCATAAGCTATTTATATCAAGTTTCCTCTTGATTTAGAACTCAAACTTAATTAGTCACCTCACTAACTTAGGCATCGGAGGGCCTTAGCTGAGGGCGATCTTAGCTAGCCTAACGTGTTCTCTTATGATCCGGTCAGAGGCCCAAATTTCACTTGTGTGGTTCTGGGTCGAGGTGGTGATTGCGATCAAGGGCACCTTGGATATTTTGGATCGAGGTCATAGTAGTGGAACTCGAGCCGCATCAGCAGTATTATTGTTAGTGGTGGCAACTAGTCGTCCGCTTCGTATTAGGGGTAGCAAACCTTTTCTTTGTTGGTCAGTCACCCAAGGGGCTATTGGCCAAAGGTTGGTGGCCTATGGGGGCAGCCCCCACATATAGGGGTAGGCACTCGTCAAGCAGCTCTACTGCCGAGTCATCCATCATCTCAGGCGGTTGCATCGAGGCTAGTTGTGTGGGGTCGTCCCTCACAATGTTATTTCATTTTTATATTCTAAGGGCTTTTTTTTCTATGGATTTTATCATTTTATTCTGCCTTGCTTAGCTAAACATCACGAGCACGTTTGCAAATATTTAGCCAGGGAGCTAGCCTCAAAGGAGTTGTTTGTGTCACAGTTTAGATCAGAGTCTAAGTCTGAGTTTGAGGAACAATGTTGTTTAGAGGGGGAACCTTGGGGATGCTCTTCTTTTAGATAAGGTTTCTTCAGTACTAGCCATTTGCCTAGTTCACTTACTCTCGAGGAGTTGGATCTTTTGAGTCATAGGATTAGTTTGTCTAATGAGTTTGAGTTTGCTCTCCACACCAAGAGGACAACTTTATGTCACTCACTCCTGAGTACTAAGCTGTTTTCATTGGGTATTTTAGTTGTGGGTATTCCTTTCTTCCAAATCCTTTATTGTTAAAGATAGTTAAGAGTTGTGGGTTATATTTGAGTTAGCTTGCTCAAACTCATTTGCATACTTTATGGGGTTCCAACATCTCTTTAGAGAGTTATGCTTTCCAATTTCCATAAAGAGCTTCCTTGCTTTATTCATACTTAGAAAGATATGGAAGGAACCTTTTTTTTCTTTGATTTTTCCTAGGTCGAGTGAGGTGTCCTCTTTTCGAGGCCTTGGAAAGATCGCTTTTTTTTTTTTGGTGAGATGTAAGGGTTGGGCTGTCCCTCGTGTATGAAGTAATTCACCCTCCGAAACGCATTTGTAGAAGATTCATCATGATCTCTTATGCATTTTGACAACGATGGGTTGTTTGCTTCTCCCTTTGATGTCCCTTATATGCTACGGTTGGAATGTTGGGGAGCAAGTGCTCGATCAAGGGAGTTAACCGAGCTCGACCATTTGAGCTTGAAATGGAGTAAGGGCTCTACCGATCTCACATTGAGTTATGAGTTAAGGAGTTAAGGAGTTATTGAGTTCTATCCTTAATGGTCTCTACTATATGGGTATTCTAGAGTTATAGGGTTCCTCGAACAATGTGATATCTTACACCGAGTAAATCCTTAACCCTTCCCCCTCTTACTAAGACTGAAGAATATTCTTACCTCTTGGTACTTAATTTTTCAATTTTCTTTTTATCTTCATGTATGCGCACTTGCCTTTACACTGTCTGCCTTTCTCTTGGAACTTATGCCTATTTAGTATTTCTTCGTTTTATGTATTTTCTAATCTAGTTTAATTTAGCTAGTTGTAGTTGGGAAGAAAATTGACTTTGCGATGACTCAAGCTAGGAGGGAGAGCTATGGTGTTCACAAAGGGCCTTCCCTGAGGCTATAGTGTGGGGCCTTGCTCCTAGCTACTCGGCACCCATCTATGGAGGCATCTTGGGGAGTCTTTGCTTTCGCTCCTTGCTTATGTTCCTCAATTAGGCATAGATAGTGATTCTAAGCTTGATCATGGGCTAGTTGGGAAACACACTCAGGAGTTTATCATGAGCTTCCCTCACTCTCGCCATTCTGGCTAGGACAAGGGATTGTTCTCTTGTAGGTTGAGGAAGAATTCTAACATAGATTCTCGCTATGATACTTATAAGACCTCCTATAGCATTGATAGTCTCCAAGATGAAATCAATGAGCTTGGTTAAGGTAAGCTGAAGGTCTACTCATCTTCGTAGTTGGTAGAGCTTGCCGCCCAAGATTTTGTATAGATGAGCATTCGCTCTACTTCTTTATTCCTTTACGACCTAGGTTTTTTCATTTTCCTTCATATGAAATTTTCAAATATATTAGAGGCTGAATTTATTTTTTACGGAATAGAAGTTTTTTACAACTATACATACATTCACTTTTATTTATAGTTTTCTTTTGTATTTTCTAACGACTATATACTTTTATATTAGAAATTATCTTTTAATTATATATTGATACAAAAAAATTATGCTGTAATACCAAACTCAAGAGGATAAGTGGATATTATTATAATTAAATTAACATGGCAAAAATACCTACGTTGTTTGTTGACCAAGTGAATATTTATTATAAATTATATTGAGCATATGGGTTATTAGACTATAAAAATATGTTATTAAGTTATGTGATTAATAAAAAATATTAACCAAGCTATAAATAATTAAATAATGATTCAAATGGTTTTAAAAACTTATACATTTATTATGATAAATGAATTCATTTTATAT
Source organism: Jacaranda mimosifolia (assembly GCA_018894105.1). Taxonomy (NCBI): domain Eukaryota; kingdom Viridiplantae; phylum Streptophyta; class Magnoliopsida; order Lamiales; family Bignoniaceae; genus Jacaranda; species Jacaranda mimosifolia. Next base: position 15,228,140 of record CM032124.1, read on the forward strand.
ATTACAAATTTTAATATGTTAATTTCTACGTTTTCATGAATTTATAAAAATTTCATATATAAGTTCCAATCAAAGTTGAAACTAGGGATGCTTAGTAAAATAATAATTAATAGCTTACTATAGTCACAATTGTTATTCTTATTTTTTCCAACAAATTAAATCTATACTTAATTCAATTATATTACTATTTAGTCTAATTTTGAATAATAACTTTTTAAAAAGCTCCGGAAGCAACATAAGTAAAGAAAATCAATTTTTCCAACTGTAAAATATATTCAATCATCTATTAATAGGTCAATGAACAAAATAGAAAATATAAACATATTTCAAATATACGTATAGTGGTAATTTTATTGGTTCTTCTAATTAATAATCATTATAGTGTGATTCTAAAATTATTTTGTGTTAAATGCCTTAAAAGAAAAAAAAATTAAATTATTTAAAATACCCTTTTTCGATTTCAAGATAACAAATTTATTATTTGGTAAATGATATGATAAAGTAAGACCTTAAAGGCAAAAAATTAAAAAGCAAATAAGAGGTCTTAATTAAATAAATAAATAAGAAAAGGGTAAGTGAACCAAAAAATTTAGCTCCCGAGATAGGCACCTAAACCTAAATGGCCGAAGCTCACCAAGAACTTAATCAATGTAATTAAATACCAACTCTCAAACCAAAAAGGCATTTAAGTAACCATTGTCTATTAGCAAACTCAAGCTTTGACTCTAAGCAAGCACGTTTCAAGAATAAAAGCCCAACTCATTTTGCTGATTTTTGGAAAGAATCTAACTCCATTTTCGTGCAGCATCATCCTGGTGTTGTTAGTAAGAACCCTATGCTAATGTATGAAACACTAAGGATGCAGACGAGATACAAAGCTTGAGACTCCAGTGCCCAAATGGCAACACGAGGCAAGGATGCGTACCGCCATAAGAGACAATGCCCTAACAATAAGCTCTGTTTCCAAGGGGACCAATGCTGCACAAATAACTCTTGATGATATTGGCAGAAGATGCCTTACTACGGACACTAGTGAAGGCGATAACGTAGAGCCCCATAGAGCGTTATTCGTTGGAGTTCACTGCCGAGCCGCACACTCCATACTCAAAGACTGTATCTTGCAAATTCCTCAGGAGGCCATGATGACATTAATGTGAGATGCCTCTATGCGGCCCTAGAAAAAATGATGGCCCTGTATAATGTGCAATAACATCCATAGAGGAACCATCCCTAAGCACTTGGAGTAGGAGAGGGGGCGACCTCATCGTCGCCTTCGCTAAGGTTGGTCCCCATGTGGCAATTGAATTGGAGAAATGAGTGGCCTCATGTCTGGTCCTAAAGCTCAATCAATGGTTTACCCCTACGGTTGATCGCCATTGTTGCCACTATAGATTCAAGGTGACTAATTCTTCAAAGTTTGGTGAAATTGAAGATCTCCTAAGAGTATTTAGATAACATATGGTGCACTTGGAGTTGTTTGCCTAATGGAGCGCACCCTCACCCTACTTAACTAGTTTCCTATTGGAGCCATCATTGAATTAGAGAGGATGGCGCAACACCTTTTGGGCAACATCTTGGCCAACTGGAGGTATCCCAGGACTACAGCCTACTCATTCATCATAAAGCAAAAGGAAGAGAAAAGCTTGTGGAAGTTTCGCATTTCATCCTGGCGGTATATGAGATTCCCCTACTTAATCCAAAACTTCTACCTAACATCATACAACAAGGCGTAAGATATAGGAGGTTCAGAAAACCCACAACCCAAGCACCTAGCCACTTCTGAGTGCCTTTAATTCGAGTCAAGAAGTGCATCAATATTAAAGAAATAACAACTCCCACAAGGAATCATAAAAGATGATGGACAATCTCAAAACGAGGCGAATACCTCGTGATGGGCTACTTTAAAGGCGTCCCTTAACCAAAAAGACAGCAGATGATCCCAAGAAGTAGAGCAAAAGATGAACTATTGAAGAATGTAATTGCTTGAAAAATGAGATCAAAGGATCAATCCAGCAATGATATACTAAAGAGTAGTTGCCAAGTGAGAAAGGTGACCCTAAGAAAAAAGGAACAATCCAGACTCAAAGCACAAAGGATTGCCAAAAGATGCCAAAGCACGAATTAAGCCTCATAGAGAGTCACAACAACATGACACCAATAACCTACCCATCGTGGAGCTATATTAGCAGTTTCTAATAGATTTTCAAGAGGCAAATCCCTTAACACCTAGAAGCCTTTTGTGAGGGCAACAAAGTAAATGCAAGCCTCTACCTAGAGCAAAAAGTGTTTATCCCACCATTAAAGTTCACCTTCAGAGAATGAGACTTGGAGACAAGAAGAGATGGATACACTGATACATAAATAATTCTGTACTCCCCGGCACATTCTTGAGAAAAGAAGATCTTAATAGATAGCAAAAGCTCTAGAGATTTTACTCCATGATTTCTCCCCCCAACTAAGCATGGTCAGTACCCACTAGTGATGGATCAACCCCTCTTTTGCGAGAGTGAATGAACAAAAAATAGATACAAGCAATCGAAAGGAGAAGATAGATTAATACAAGCCCATAATTGGAAGAATTCCTAAAGAGATGGAAGTCACCCCAAGTAATCCTAGAAACACCATCAAGGCCAGTGGTGGAATCCTAAAGGCAAAAAATGAGATCCTAACCAACGGAGATGTTTAGACAAGTCCATGCCCCCACCAACCATGTCTAAGAGCACCTGAGTTACCCTTAGAACCCTTATGAAGGAGTTTGGTCGTCACTAAGAGATATTGGTGGGTGAAGGATTATAAAGATTACTGAAGCTCGTAGGAGCCAAGAACAAGTCCCTAGATAATCTAACGATTAAGCAGGATAGGCACATCCTAGAAGAGGCACACAAAACCAGAGGACGCAAATGCGCAATGCCTAAGTATGTTTGAGAAATCTTTGAGTTGGGGACTGGGTGATGAGAAAAAAACATCAAAATCCATCATAAAGTTATAAATGCTCATTGGGAAGGAACTTATAAAGTTATGAAGATTGCAGATACTTATAAGTTGTAGATATTGGAAAGAAGAGAAATATTTAGAATTTAGAACATCTCTAATCTGAGAAGATTACCTCTAAGATACTACGGACTCTTACCGCATGGACTTGTCATACTTATTTCTAGACTAAGTCCTTTTACATAGTTTAATTTTTCTTCTAGTAACTTAGGCAAGTTCTTCTCATTTATCATGAATAAAAAATCGTCCAAAACTTGGGAAACTCCAACTGTTTCTATTTCTACTTCAATAAAATGTTCTAATGCCCTTCTATATACTTCTCTTTTTTCTGCATACTAATTACTTGTAGAAATATCTCATCCACAATAAGAACAAAGGAGGCATGCACAAAAAAAAACCAAAAAGAAAACAACAAAAATGTCTCCGCGAGAGACCTCAAGCAACTCCTTCCATGGAACATCTCTACGGGAGATCTAAGCGGCTCCCTTCATGGAACATCTCCATGGGAGGCCCAAGCAACTCCTTCCATGGAACGTTATTCTCAATAGGAGACTCTGAGTGGCTTCATCCATGAAAAAATAAAGATTACTATAAGACCCCTTAGAGTATAGATGGCAAACTGCATCAGCACCACTATATGATCCGGCAACTTTTCTAAAGGATCTCCAAAGCGTAAAGCTCTGCAAAAAATTTTAAATTCTTTACAGAGTGTAAAACTAAAGTAAAAGTTTCAGGTGATCTTTGGAATGTGAAGCTCCGCAAAGATTCTAAGTACATGCTATTTATACACAAAGTAGTAAGATATAAAAGGAATACATAATTAGCACATTTATTCTAATTGCAATCAATCATCATAATCAAATCTTAATTATTACAATCAATCAATCATAATAAATCCTAATTATCTAAACAAGTTTAATCATAGTATTATATATAGAAAATAGCAATCCTTATAAATTTGAGGGAGCGCTAAAAGACTTTAAGGATAGCTCTCATTTAGTAGAACAACGCCATTATTTCAAAAAATATCAAGAAATGCTTTATCGCAGGGATTCAAATTACTTGAATGTAAAAGAGAGGATTAAAAGAAGACGAGAACGAACACAGTTAAAAGAGAAGGACTAGGCCTAGCAAAAAATTACCTGTAGGTGTGGGCATCCAAAGAAATGAGGGTAGTGACCTTGTTTTCTCCACCCAATAAATTGCGGATAATTTTACCTGCCGTTTAATTATCCGCCACTTTTTTACCCAACCCGCAGGTACTTACCGGTAACTTGTTAATAACCATATATAAATTTTTTTATTTAAATTTTTCTCTAATTCCCACAAATACTTTGGAGACTATTACACCTTTTTAATGACAACAACAATGTTCAAGTGGTGTTTAATTTTTAGTTCAAAAACTTTTAACTCATAATGAGATTTAAATTTGAACATCAAATTGTAATATAATTTAAATTCGATGGATGTTTAGACATTTAACCTATAGTTTTCAAACTAAAACACTAAACATGCTTTAATTATTTGTTCAATATAATATTTGAAAGCATTTTTTATTAGTTTTATTTAGGTAACATTTAAATAATATTATATAAATTGAAAACTGCCTATTAATTTACTTTCAAAAATTGAATAATATTTGTTCAAAAATTTATCACGAGTACTCATGAGTTATTCGTTACCTGTAGTCACGGGTAATGAGTCGCATGTCTTGTATTAAATAAAAAATAAGTGATTTTATCCATGAATAAATTCACCCAACCTATTAGTATCCACTCTTGAATTACCCACAAATACCCACTCTCCAGGTGAAGGACCTTAGGGGCAATTTGTTTATCTTTATTTTTCATTTTCAACTGTTTTTACTATTTAAAAACAAATTATCAACAATTTATCATTATTTTTATTCATATTTCAACTCATTTTCATCTCAAAATACATTTTCTAATAACATATATATTTTCTCTCAATAATTTCTTTTTCTTTTTCATTATTACTATATTTGTCCATGTATAACCTACTAAACTCTATATAATAATTACTCTTCCCACAAACAATCGAAATAAAAATATATTTTCGGTTTATTTACTTTAACTAGCTTTTCAAATTTTAAAAATATTAAAAAATTAAAAATAAAAACGCAACCAAACTCCGTATTACTCTTGTAATCAAAATGTAGCTTTATGTTCCTGGCTTCCATTAAAATATTTCAGACAGAGATAAGGTGTAATAATTAACATATACCAAACGTACAACTCTCTAATTCGAAGAAATAAATCAACAATCTTCCTCGCACAGATCAATTCCTCCTGCAAACAATCACGGATTAATCATTCAATACCCCAGCGGGTTACCGGGTACGACCCTCATACACTCAGCTTCTCCATCTCGTTCCTCAGCGCATTAGCCCTCACCAAGCTTCCAATGGTATTCACAGCCAACTTCAAATCGTCCAACGGGTTCCCGGGCACGACCCGCTTGTACAAATAGCTATCGAAAGTCATCTTTTGCACATACTCATCGGCGCACATCTCCACGAACGCCTCCTTCGCCGGATTTGATCTGTAGAAAACCTTCTGCAAAATATCTAAAACCTTGTATGTGGGCCAATATGTCTTATCCCACTTCTCCAAATACACCCTCAAATCACTCTCGTCCACCATTCTCTTCCCGTTCTCAGACCCCTCCACTATAGCCTCCGCGCACATCTGCCCACTCTTCGCCGCGAAATATATACCCTCGCCGGAGCATTTAGTTACATACCCTGCAGCGTCGCCGACGAGCGCCACCCTATCGAGAACTCGCTTCGGCCGTGGGTGTTCCGGGATGGGGTGGGCTTCCACGCGGATGATTCTCCCTCCCTCAATTTTGTCGCGTGCGCGGAGTCTGGTCGCGATTTGGAGTTTTTTGATGTCGCCTTTGTGGGTCACGGTGCCCGTGCCGACTGCCACGTGATCGCATTTCGGGAAAACCCACCCGTAAAAATCCGGCGAGACATCGTCACCAACATACATTTCTGCCAAATTTTCATAGTATTTCATTTTGTCATCTGGGATTTTGATGCGCTCTTGGAAGGCAATGGCGTACTCGTAGTCGCCGGCGTTGATGCCTTTCGCGACACGGGAGTTGGCGCCGTCCGCGCCGATGATGGCATCCACTTCCAGTGTCTTCTTCTCGCCGGCGGCCCCTGTTTTCGCGTTATAGTCGGTGTACTGTAAAACGTATGGCGCATTCTTTGACTGGGGAAGGTCCATTTTCAAGAAAAGACCGTTGATGATGGTGGCTCCAGCGGTGGCGGCGCGGTCGCGGAGGTAGGAATCGAGTACTTCGCGGCGGACCATGCCGATGTACTCGTGCGGCTTCAGGGTTTGGCCAATGTCCACGGCCACATTAGACGGTGAAATCATCTTCATCTTTGTCACTTTACGGTCGATGATGTCTAGCGGAAGGTCGAATTCTCCGACCATACAGAGTGGGATTGCCCCACCGCAGGGCTTGCAGTTGTCCAGCTTTCGTTCGATGAGGAACGTTTCTATGCCTCCCTTGGCTAGTGTCTCAGCGGCGGAGCCACCAGCGGGGCCGCCTCCCACCACGGCCACTCTAAGGTTGCGCCCATTGACTCTCGGGCTAGATTTTGAGGCATTAATGCTGAATCTACAGTGGCGTAAGGTTGTGGCGGTGGTGGGCTTGAAGAGGAATATAGAATTGTTCTCCGGCGTGGAGTGGCGGAGGCCGATGAAGGTTTTGAGGGCAATGGAAGCCATGGTTGGGGAGAGTGTGGGAGTTAGTGGCGGAGAGTGGAGAGTGTGGGAGGTTTTATCTTAGGAGTTGAAGTGAATTTTGTTGGATATGGTTAGGGGATTTGATGAGGCGAGGGCCGTAGGATGGGAGGGAAGCGAGGGTGGAGATTGATTGAGGATAATGGGGATAGATTTTTGCTTTGTTTGTATCGTCAACTCAGTGGGAGTAAGGAGAAAGGAGCAGAGTCAACTTTTTTGGCGTGTAAGAATGAGGGGACTGATTTTGCATGTTGGGAGTGGATCTCGTTCGGCCACGTTATGCTGGGTTAAAACTTTGGTTTGCCAAGAGGTTGGGGGTTGGTTTGGACTTTGGAATACCCGAGGGTCTGTTCGAATTATTATGACAGAGGAGGGTTCAAGCCTCAAGGGCAGTACATTATTATAGTTATTCTTGCACCACTTCATTACTGCAATTGAATTTTAGGGGTACTTTGCTGATTTTCCCCCACCTTCATGCTGTACTTCCCACATTTTATTTTTCACAAATAACTTGTTAGTTTAATTGCACATTACTCTTCAACTTATGGCCTCATTTGCACATTGTCCTTCAACTATTGTTGATGTACAATTTTACTACCTAAACTATTGAAATGTTCGCCAACACCACATTTGCTCATTTTCGGTGGAATCCAACCAATCAGCATTGGACACGTGGACTCAAGGCACCGAAATATTCTTGTTAGATTCCACCGAAAATGTGCAAATGTGGTGTTGGTGAATATTTTTATTAGTTCAGGTGGTGAAATTGCACATCGACAATGGTTGGGGGGTAATGTGCAAAGAAGATCATAAAATGGGGGGTTAACTATAATTATCCACAAGACACGGTGTTGTGCCCGTAATCTTATGCATTATAAAACTTTTTGCACTATTTTTAAATTAATCAATATTTTTAGCTTTTAGGTTTTCTTAAATTTAGATTATAGAGAAAGAAATAAATATAGATAAAGATTTCACAATACATAATCTATAACTTTTGGCGAATTTTTAACTTTCATTTTCATCAATGTGGCAGCAAGTCTTAGATTTTTTCTCATATTGTTTAGCAGTCCATTTAGGCCCATTTACTTTGAAGTATTATATAAAAATATCATTTTATCTAATCTAATAGTATGCATACTTCGTGTGATATAAATTTAATATCCCAATTCTAACCCATTACAAAAATTTGTCATCAAGGGATAAGACATCCCACCTAGAAGGTGGGATATTCTTATCCAACTTATTTTTTCATTTACTAATAAAAATAAAATGTTCAAATTATCTCCATAGCCTTAAAACAAATTACGCCAAATATTATTATTTAAATTAATATTTTGTGGCAAAATATAAAAAATAAAATTAATTTACTTAAATATAATAAAAATAAAATTAGTGTTGTGGCGGTTAAGGCAAAATAAAATTTAATTAAACTATATAAGTTTGCGGCCAAAAAGACATAAACTTGAATAAGCATAACATAGTGTTTTATTCAAATTATTAATTGGTTGGCAAAACATGATCATAAAATTAGTTTACTTAGATATAATAAAAATAAAATTAAATATGTTCTGAAATTTGGGGTAAAATTTAAATTCAATTAAATTATTTAAATTTGTGGACAAATGATATTTATTTGAATAAACTCATCATTTTATTTTATTTAAATTGTTAATTTAGTTGTCAAAATACAAAAGCATCTATCAATTATGAAAAAATCTAGATCTGTTAATGATTTGTAAGGAATTATTTAACATTCATAAAAAGATATTTCTAAAATTTTAAAACAAAGACTATATTGATAAAATAAATATGATAGATAGAATAGTCCATCAAAATACACATGGTATAATTATTTTTAACTAATTTATTGTTTGAAAAATCATATGAAGAACACATGATATTTATTTAATTATTTAATCCCATCGCTTATTTTATTTCATATCTCATTAATTATTTTTATCCCATCACACAAAGTAAAGGAGATGTCAGAGATTTATCCTTCTAATTAGACATGATACACAAGCTCAAAATATCCTTTTAAAAATAGAGTAGGATTATTATTGACTTGATTGTTTCATGGATCTTTGTAATTCTGAACTTTATTGTTTTTCAATTATTTTATCATTTCTTTTGGGATTAAAAATATATAGCATCAATCAATTTTCTAAAGTTGTATATTTATTATTTACTAATAAATATATTAAGTTAGATTATATTTTGCTTAAATATCACCAAACTTCAAACCTGTAAATAAATAAATTTCTCTATGGTGCTTTTTACCATTTACAAATTGAAATGATTAAAAAAAAATTTCAAAAAACAAAAATATCTGTTTATAATATATGTAAAACTATAACTTGAAACAACATAAGCTATTGATTGATCATAAGCAATAAATTTCCTAGCGGCAAAACTACCTGCAATACTACTCCACTTAAAGCATATTGTGGAAACCAATTTACCAAGAAAAATGCATTATCCAATATTGGGGTCAACCATGGAATAAACCTCGAGTCCTCTCTTATGCCAAGCCCCCAAAATATCACCAAAAAGGATTCAGCATTTGAAGCAAATTCTATAAAGCAGCAGAGTAGCATCCCTCCAACACTGCAGAACAATATTCTTAACGCGCAAGTAGTGGATCCATCCAACAAATTCTGATCCGCATCCACCACGCCAACATGTTGTTCCATGCATTTCCAACCTGCTCAAATGATATGCTGCTGCAGCAGGTATCATGATCATCCCCTGTACGAATGAAGCCTCATGCATCAAACCAATCCCCCTGGAATTCAGTAACAAAATTTTTAGAGAGAAATCAACTTTCTGATCAAGTCCACTCCATGCATTTAAACTCATTTAACATTTTGATCGAACTCCTCATCTAATCACCATTCTCCAATCAGCTGATAGGCTACTCCATCCGGCAAACTTCAATCACAGTACACATGGCAAAATGACAGCGAACCAAACCACATCCCTGCACAGCATCTAACCCAGCAACTCCATTCCAGTTCTCTCATTACCCTTGCCATTTAAGCTTCAGCGAACCACGACAACCTCAAACCAGTAGCAAGCAAACAAATCCTCATTACTGTGCAGAAACTCAAATTTGTAGCTGCAATGGTACAACAAAAGTTATCCCCAAACAGCAACATTAAAATCGACTGTGTACAAGCCTTTATAGCAGGATTCACAAGCAATGTTCTTCAATAGCATATCATGTCATTGCTTCAATTAAATTTAAGTGACAATATCACTACTTCTCTACACCACCCCCCCCCCCCCCCCCCAAAACAAATTCAAATTTCTAGAGTAATTGTGAAGAGATTAAGTGGGGTGTAGGTTACAATTCATTCAGGGCCTTCAACTTGTCCTAGTCGCTTAATAGATCATAACCTAAACTGCAGCCCACATGACAAAACCAGCTTACATCTTATGTGTTTATTTTATTAAACATTTTAAAGATAGAAACAACTTATATCTTGTGGAAACTAAACATTACTCTTCAGCATATTTCCTAAGGAATGAAAAACAACTTTCATGTGTAGGCGGTGATTCAAATGCCCGGCAAAATAGGGGGGAATTATACTTCCATCACCATGGATGTCCAATGAAATCGATCATAATAAGCTAATGAAAGCAGAAGCTCAAACTACTAGCGTTTTTCTTGATTGAGATCAATGAACAAACTACAACTTCAAATAGCAATGTAAAGAATACGAAAAATTACTTAATCATAAAGAAATAATAGTTTTTACATTAACTATTTTTAAAAGACTCACAAATACCTTTTTACAAAAGGGAAAAAGACACAAAAGCAATGCTTTTCCATGCAAATTCAGGACATACAATCATACACACAGATTAGGCAAAAAAATAAAAGAGCTTTTAACAACTAAATCTTGTTTTCATCAATCCCATCAAAGCAGGACCCTTAATTCTCTTCCATACAAAAAATAGCAACCAACACTTCTGAGTATAAACACGCAAGTATTTATATTAAAATCTACAAAAAGGAAAGTTCTTATAAAATACTAAACCACTCCATTTAAAGAGTAAGTGGTGAGTGAGTGTGAACTTCTGGTCATCCTGATAATCCTTGTAAAGAAGATATGAAACTATAAGGAACCCAACGATATTTTTTATATCTAAATCACATAAACCAACACAAAATTTTTAAAAATAAATAAAAATTAAAATAGAAAAATAGTCACGAATACAATTGGTTGTCCAGTTGCTCAAGGTCTGTTGTTGGCCGCCGACTTACTGGTCAGTTTTGCACACATCTAATAGAGGGAGTTCAGCCCGTTGGCATTTTGTTTTATATCTTGCAAAAGACTTTGCACTTTTTGTCTTTATTTTTGCAAAAGATTTCGAACTCATTTTTGAACTTTTATTGTGCATATCTTGTCTCTCTAGAATTATTAGTGAAGTTCGACGTTTTAAAATTTTAAATGAGATTAGTTAGTAGAAGTGCACTTTTATAGCTCAAAAACTATGAATCTCTTAGTTCTAACTTATCCTTTATACATTATGTCGTATTTTAGTTAGAATGATAAATTCTAATCTCTACATAAAAATTAATAATTCCTTTCACTTCTTAAATTAGCTTTACTCTGCTGCATAATCTAAAAATCGTTTATGAGCCCAATTGAAACCTCTTCTTAGGTACACTTTACAATCATAATTTGAGCGATAGTTTTATGGATATTGATATCATTTTGTGAAACATATACTTATAGAAGAAATCATTTTTTACAGACCCCACATCATATTGCTAAAGAGAACATAAAAATAGGCAATTTAAGTAATTCACAAAGGCGCTAACTATCAATTGTAAGTATATATTCAGCAGTTTTCCAATAATTACCCTATGCCAAAGAGTGAGGCCAATGACATCAAGACATCCGCAAGCTTATCATACCCGCTTGGGAAAATTGCAATTTTAGTCCACTAACTATATCCTATTTTGATTTTAGTCTATTTTGATATGGAGTTAACACATTTGGTTCATGGGCCGATAAATTTTCACACATTTAGTCCATTTTTTGCAATTTTGGTCCATCGAGCCGAAATTTTTTCAATTGGGTTGGAAAATTGCTTACTCAGCATTAATTGGGCCTAAATATTGGGAATTTTGCGACATTTGTCAAGTAGCTTAACGTCAGCATCCACCTCAGCCGCCATGTCAGCTAAGTGGCTGAAACCCAAAAAAAGAAAAAAAAAAAAAAGGAAAAACTGATGGAAGATTCATAAACCACCCCACATCAACCCACCCAATCTTCCCCCTCCCCTAACCCCCCCACCCCCACCCCCACCCCCCCCCAGCCGCCAGGAACGCTGGTTGCCGACCTCTGTGAGCGGCGGCAAATCTTCCCCCTCCCCTATCCTCACCCCCACCCCTAGCCGCCGACCTCTACGAGCGGTGGCCAGAGGCCTCCATGGCTGCCTGCAAACGTGGTCATGGAGGCCGCCTCTGTGAGCAGCAGCCATGGGCGCCACTCACAGAGGCAGCCTCCATGGCCGTGTTTGCAGGCGGCCATGGAGGCATCGCTCGCAGAGGGGCGGCCATGGCGGCAAGTAAGATGAAGGTGGGGTGGGGAGGGGTGGGGTGGGGGTGGGTGTTATTTTATAAAATATAATATAAAATATTTATTTATTAATATATATTATGTATAAATACATAAGTATATTTATATATTTATAATGTATTATATTATGTCTATTGTATTATATATTTATGTTCATTATATTATATATTTTATATTTATAGTTGTGTATATATATATAATATAAATAAAAAAAGAATAAATTAGAAAGATGAAAATAAAAAATTGGTATAAAGGAGATGAAAAAGATATATAAAAATGTATGAAATAATATATTTAAAAAGAATATATGAAAAAAGATATATAAAAATATATGTAAAAAGAATAAACAAATAAAATTAAAAATATATGTAATAACTAGGGGTAGTATGGTCTTTATACATTAAAACTAGGGCTAAATTGCAGCAAATCATGAGAAGGAGGTAATGTTTATTGTTTAATATAATTGAATGCAATATTATTTTAATTTTTTCTAGTTTATAAATTATTTATTTATTTTATTTTTGATTAGTGAGTAATGCAATTAAATTTAATTAAATAAATGATATATATTTATTATTTTAAAATTATTAATTATGTAACTTAATCAATAAATATATTTATTATTTAATATTATTAAATAATTAATTACTTAAATAAATTATTTTATATATAATATTATATATTAAATAGAATATTTTAAATATGTAATAATATTGAATAGATAATACTATTTTAGACTTTTATTATTCTTAATTATTTATTTATTTAATTAATTAATTTTTATCTATTATTTGTTATTATTTATTAATTAATAAATAATTCATTAAGTTTGAATAAATTATTTTACACATTTTTACTTTATTTTATTTTATTTTATAATAGCTTTTCATTTTTACCCACATGGCGCAGCAAATAGGGTGACGTGGCCGGTTCATGCCAAATGGCGTAAAATGCCCAAAATTGGAACCCAATTGCTGTTGATTGGATTTCTGGCATATTCAATTTCAAATTAATTAGTCCGATGGATCAAAATCACAAAAAATTGGACTAAATGTGCGAAAATTTGTAGGCCTATAGACCAAATGTGCTAACCCCATATCAAAATGGATTAAAATAGAAAAAGGATATAATTGGTGGACCAAATTTGCAATTTTTCCTACCCGACTACATCGCAGATCTAGATTTCTGATCAAATGCAATTCCTTAGCATTGGCTCTCACCATAAATCGACTCTTGGCTTGCTTCTGGTTAAACTTGTGCCTCTGCTGCAATTGGCCCACTCTCTTATTCTTTAATCCCCCTAAAACAAAAATGCAGAAATTAAATTAAATAAACAGGCAAGAACCAACAAAAAATTCAAACAAAAACTCAAGGAAAATGCTAAAAACAAGGGTAGAAAGTAATACTTGCTTAGATAGGGAACCGGGGATGGAGGCAGTAGAGATAGCAGTAGCTGAAGTCATTTTGCATGATAAATGGAAAATACGTCATGTTAGGTATTTGCTATAGGATAACAAAGACAGCTGAAGAAGAAAATATGTCAAAGCAAAAGACAACAGATAGAAGACTCTTCCACCGCCATTAAAAAATTCAAAACACCAAAAGCATATGAACGACAAAAAGAAGTAAGGAAATAAAACCATAGCTATCATACCATAGAAGGAAAATAAGCTTAGCTAAACACCTTCAAAATAAACACCGAGTAACCTATGGTCCAGCGGCATAAGTCTCCCACATAATGTGGGAGGTCAAGAATTCGAGCTCTAACGGACTCTTGATGTGCGTGTGTATAAATAAAAAATAAAAAAAAACACCTTCAAAATAAACATATTCCAAAGTGAAAAAAACACAAAATAATGAATGGGCGAACAAGTAACCACTCCCGGTATGGCAAAAACTGTATACCCACAACTCCGTACAATCAGGTATAGCTTTTTTCTTTTCTTTTTTCCATTCTCTCTCAAAAACTTAATCCCAAAACTCTAAATAGATATCAACTCAATCTGACTCCAAACAACTGCCACCAAAATAAATGCTATGGGAAAAGACAAGAGGAAAAAGAAAAGGACATTTTTCGAGCAAAAAATTGGAAAAACTTCCGCGGCAAATCCCTTAAAATCAGGGCTGCGAAGCTCTATTTTCATCGACTCTTCTGCCTCCCAATCCAACACAATAGAATAAAAGAAAAAAAGTGGGGAAAAATAAAAACAAAAAGCAAGAGCCACATATTGCCCCATTTAACCCATTACAAACACAATTTCGCAAATTCAAAACCAGCATAACAACGTTTCTTCTGAATTGCAGCGGGACCCACATTTTATAAAGATTTTCTTGAACAAGGCATAAACAGCAAAGCATAGTGTACAAATCCATAATGCGTATAGTAACCAAAACAACGTCGTTCTGATCGAGCGTGGCAAATTAAAAAGCACGGAAAGGGGGGCACACGCCGTGGCACTGTTGCCATGCGTATCCCCCCTAAGTAATATAGTAATACATTTTTAGATGTTTCACGAACAAAGATATACTTTTCTCACTTCAATAATTCTTATTTATTAGCTAGCCAATGCTGTCCTCGTAGGAGAATACCTATCATTAATAATTAACAAGATTCTTTTGTACGTGCATTGCCTTAAAATGGAGAAAATTTTGCTACCAAAATCTGTAAATTTAAAAAGCCGTATGTGGCCAAAGACCATCTTGAGCTCCCACTGTCTTGTTTGCATTACAATATCTCAAGAAAAACTTTGATGTCGCAAATGCAACTTCAACAACAAATTCTCTTTTAATAAAGATGTTACGAAAACACAGCACATATACACACACAATCACACAAAGAAAAAGAGAAAGAAAGGTATTAAATGTGGGAATTTAATATGGTTTTACTATGTCTATATCTACTCTATGGGTAAGGTAGTGAGAAAATTTTTAATTCGAAGCAATCAAAAGATATATACAATTAATGTTCATTATAAAATTTGAATCCTCTTGATTTTTCAAGATACTCATATTCACCAAATAGACCAAAAGTTATATAATATTTCAATAAGCCCGTGCCTTCTGCTATTAGTACATACTTCTATTTTTTTCTTATGTAAATCGCATCGTGAACTTCTCAAGTCAGGTCATAATTTGAAATCATCAAATTCAAGCTACATGTATATTAACAAAAGAAAAATGAAAAGAAAGCACACTACCTTTAATAAAAGAATCCAAGTACTTTACCTATCAATTTTTTTTTCTTATATTACATTTTTTTTTAATTCTAATTCAGACAAGTTTTCAACACTTTTAGGGTACTCAATCCAAAAGGCCATCGAAAAAGTAAACATGTGAAAACATGATGTCAAAATCCTAAATTTCATATAGTCATATTGACTAGTCAAATGCAAAAGTTCCTCTCCATTCATGCACAACACTCACCAACTCATTTTCAACGAGTGAGAGACTACTCTTTTTGACTACAAACGGGAGTGTAAATGGATATTAAATTGATCGAATATATTATTTTTATATCTATATTTGTTTAAATTTTTGAATATTTGGGTACGGATACGGATTTGATGGATATTTAAAAATAATATTTGAATTCGTGTCCATCGAAAATTGGTTGAATTCGAATATATCCGCATTTGATTATAATTATTAGATGCATCCATATTTTATTAAACTTATCCGTATTCGAATTATTTTTTTGATATTCATATTCGATGATGATTATTTAAATATCTATTTATGAATATTCAAATATGTGAATTTATGAACTGATAACAAATACATATTTTTAATTAATAGAAGAAATTATACAATTTCATTAAAAGAAAAGCAATCAAGCAAATGACATAATTTCTAATTAATAATTGACTTAATAATTGATTATTAGTATTAATTAATGTCAACAATGATATTTAAGTATATTAATTATAAAGTCAACCAATAATAGTTATGTTGATTAACTTTATTCTTCAATTTTTTTCTCTATATTATAATAATTTTTTAAATTTATTCTTTTTTCTTCTCAATTCTTCAATTATGATTTATATATATATGGATTATGAGATTTTTATTAAAAAATATAAATAATAATTATTTAAAAAATATATATTTTGAGCGGATATTAAACAGATCGGATACGCATTTATTATATCCGTATTCATTTATAATCAGATATCTACTAATCGAATACGGATAATATTTTCTTTAAATGGATGCAGATAAATTTTATATAAACGAATACGAATGCGAATAGTAAATGAATTTTTGAATATCTATTTACAGCCATAACAACAAATATAGGAGATTTAGCGACCTCAATACAGCCCATTTATTTGAATTTTTGACACATGCCTCACTAGAATTTCATCAAACATGCGCTCATCACCTAATTCACCACATTTTATTTAAATGCCAATCAATTAAGTCCTCAAACACATATTAAAGTTCAAGCCATCACTGCCCGAATGCATTTTCAAAATTATCAGAAGTATAAGTTCACAAAGGATAGTGTTCTTACAAATCCAATATAGAGAACATTATAGATGATATACATGGACTTCAATTACCAATGAGCAATAGAGAAAATAAGTTTAGTATCCATGTGGCACTACTTCAGAGACATCAAATTTATGCAGTTTCAATCTAGAAATAAAGTCTTAACGGGCAGTTTATGGTCCAATAGGTATGGTACCTGTTGGACCATAACTGCCAATAACATGCTGCCATGAAGGTCGTTGTATCCCTTTTTTAAAATAATGGAGAAATCTCTATTTAGCAAAAGACTAAAAAATCCCTCTATTAGAAATAATTTAAAAAATAGAAAATATGAAGGATATATATGTAAATTTAATATGAAACAAAACCCATCAACAAGCTTTTGAAATAATTTGTGAATAAAATTTGAGTCTTCACTCTTCCACCATGAATTAAATGAGAAAGAATATTGAAAGAAGATGCATTCAAATTATCTCCCAACACTTCCCAAACCAAGAAAATGTGAGTATTTTTGAAACCCTTTTCGTGAAAAATAGATGAATAATTGTGATGACGATAATGTGGGTGTGTATACATTGTAGTGTATTTTTCTTGAAGAAGTGAGTCTTCTACCATAAGAATCGAGAAAGAAGATTGAAAGAAGATCTCTTCAAAATCTCTGCCAACAATTCTCGAAGCAAGAAAATGTGAGAAATTTCGAAACCATTTTCGTGAAAAATAGTTGAATAATTGTGGTGAAAACAATGTGGGTGTGTATGCATTTTAGTGTATTATTCTTGAAAGTGTTTTAGGTAAATATGTATAATACCCACTAAAATCAAATAATTTTTTGGGAAAGAAGATTTTTTTCTAATTAAGCATATTTTTTGTTTTTCTTCCTTTTTTTTGGGGCGGGGGGGGTAATGAAGATTTAAGTGGAATGGATTATTGATATTTGTATGAAATGATAAATATAAATTGCTTGCTTGTTCACATATTATCACGGAAAGAGAGGAGAATTATCCCACCCATCTAAAATTTGACAAATAAATACTCAATTTGAGATAGAACATTATTCAAGGACACACATGTATTGATATTTTAGATAGAATAGTTTTTTGTATTGAAAAATTAAGTGTAGGGAATTATAGACATTGTTATGAATTGAAGTGAGTAAGTTTAATATGTTGTGTATGTGACTTAGTTCGATAAATGATAATTGTTCGATTTATTGGTTTAGAGTATTTGAAATTGATGGTTGTTGTGTTGAACACTCCTTGATGAAGGTTTTTGTGAAACATAATTGCCATATGAATTTCAAGAAATATGTATTATAATGTTGCAGGCAACATACAAAGTCATATGGGCTAGGTTTCATATTATCTTCTAAGTGTTTAATGTTGTTTGAGATGCAGTGTTGCATAAATCATATGGATGAAAGTAATTATTTTGATTCGGAGGGTGCATGTAGCTCAAATCTTTGTAGTGATGCTTATTCTAGTGTTAGGGATGGAATTAAGTCTTGGGAAGATATTGATGATTGGGACTCAAAAGATGTGTATGAGGAAGTTGTATGACAATTGAAAATTTTCACTGTGGAGGATGCCGGAAAATTTTATGTTGCATATGCCAACATTATTGGTTTTCGTATTTGAAAATAGTTTGTGAAAATTCACAATGGTCCCATAAAAAATAGGGAATGAGTTTGTAATTGTGAAGGGTATCGTAGGCTATGTGGTGAGAATTTTGTTCGATTTCGAAAACCAAAACCTTCAGGTGTGGATGCAAAGCTAGTTTCGAGTATCACATGATCGGCATTCTAACCAATGTGTTGTAACAAGATTCAAATCATGACACAATCATTCCTTGGAAGGACGCGACAGAGGTATGATGCAACATTTTTTAATTTAGATGATATATAATGATGTAAATTATTTATATTGTAAATATCATGATTTTGATTTATAATTGTTGCATGTATTTATTAGATGCAGATAAATTGATGTTGTTAGTAATGACAAATTATGGTATTAAACCATCATTTTTTTTGGATTTTATGGAAATGTTGGTTGGTGGTCCTGGAAAAATGACATTTAATAGAAAAGATGCGTATAATTGGTTATACACGTAAAGACAAAAAAAAATAAAAAAATTGAAGGTGGGGATGTGAAACTTTGTTATTAATGTTGGAAAACATGAAAAAATTGGATGAGGGTCTGATATTCAAATACACAGTTGATGAGGATGGGTCCCTTAGTAAACTTTTTTGGTGTGATGGAATGTCTAGAGCTGAATATGAGCTGTTTGGAGATGTGCTCGTATTTGATAGTACTTACAAAATAAATAGATATCGTTTTCCACTTGTTTTATTCTTTAGTGTGAATAATCATTACTCAACTTGTGAGTTTAGGACTGCAGTTATATATTACGAGACTATAGAGTTGTATTGTCGATTGTTGAGAATGTTTGTTGAGGCAATGAACGAAAAACAACCAATCTTGGTTCTAACTGACCAAGACTCCTTTATGCGAGTAGCAATTCTTGGTGAATTTCCACAGGCCGCCCATAGAATTGTAGTTGGCACTTATGAAGAAATGTTAGACAAAGAATGAGAATCCTCAATTTTGTTCTAAGTTTGTGGGGTCGTTGAGAAAGTGCAATACTGTGGATGAATTTGAACAACACTAGGTGAAACTGATTGAAGATCATGGAATAGCAGAACATCTATAGGTTATTGATATTTATGAGAAAAGGGAAATGTGGCATGGAACATATTTTTGAGATATATTTTTGGCAAGGATGAGAACCACACATCGGGCAGAGTCTCTAAATTCACTAATCAAATTATCCATCAATCAAGTACTAACATTGATTGATTTTTTGAAGCATTACAATCAAACATTACAAAAGATTAGAAGTGATTTCATTTACAACCAGAATGAGTCTAAGAAGAGGAAATCTAATGTCAGGCCTAGCCCCTTGCGAACTTAGAGAAACATGCAGCCATAATTTACTATAGAAAAATTTATTATGTCATGTGTGATGAGATTGGGGCTGAGCAAGGCCTTTTGATGGAAAGGCGACGTGATGTCGGTGAGAAAAAACACGAGTTTATCTTTGGCTAATATGATAATCCAGAGGCTAAGCAATATGTTGTGATTGTTGATTTAGAAGAGGAAAAGTTTATGTGTGATTGTATGATGTTGGAATCTGAAGGAGTTCTATGCCGACACATTATATCGAGCTTTAAGTGTTTTAGGCTTTCCTCATTACCAAGTAGAAGTATACATTCCCGTTGGCTTATTGAGGCAGGGATGCAATTGAATAGAAGATTTTCATCACCTATACCAGCATTTGATATGCAACACCTTAGGTTTGCAAATTTGATGAAAGAATGCTTGAATATGTCTTACATTTCTTCTCAATCCAAAGTTGCGACTGCGATGTCTATGAAAAGTGTTAAAAAGTTGACTAGTGAAGCCGACGATGAGTTGTTAAGTCAAAAAAATGTACATGGTGAATGTAGTACTAAAGATACCTCCCATGATGATGAGCATGAAGAGAAGATTGGTGACCCTCATAAGTACAGATATGATGCATTTGTGAGGAACCCTAATAGAATTAGGACAAAAGGTTGTTCTTGGGCCAAGAAACAAAGATGCAGTACATGTGGGTAAGTGAAACAGATGTTATGTTGTAAGTGATAGTATTTTATTAAATTGTTTGCTAGTTTACGTGTTAATATTGGTTGTTGTTTAGTAGTCGTTAATGGTGATTTATGTATTGAAATGGTATAATGCTAATTTTGAATTTATATTTTTGTAGTCAGCATAGGCGCAAGGTTAGTACTTGCATAACTAATATGGACATGGAGGAGGGAAAATTAGATCGGCCAACAAAGAGTGTTAAATCGAAGCATAATAAAGGTAGTAAGACTAAGCAGAAATGTGAGACTTGCCAACCTAATGCTAATGTGGGTACACGCGATGAAAATGGAAGTACCATCTTTAATTAGAGTGGTTGTCCATTGTCCTTAATACCACAGACATTCTCTGCTCCAAGATCCTATAGTGGTGGTACATTCATACAACAAGTGTAACAAATGCAACAGCCTTATTCCTTCGTGGCATACCCAATGCACCCATTGCATGGCAATACACAAAATATATTTTCTCAAATAGGGGTAAGTTGAGATATTGCAATGAAAGTTTGGTTATTGATTAGTCTTTTGAGTGTAGAAGATATTGATTAGTTTAGATATGATAGCTATCACTAATTTGGTTATTTGTTTCTGCCTTTTGTATCATATCCTGCATAGCCTTCAAGTAGTGGTCCCTCAATGAATGAGGCCCATCATATTGTCAATCCGTATCAATATATAAGTCTTGAGAGTTTGAGATTTTAGTTTATATTTGTAATTGGTATACTCTTCATATCAGCATACGTGTATTTGGTAATTAAATTTCTAATTAAGATTAATATATTATATAATTGCAGGTCGGAAGTACCATGGATTATATGTATTCGATGTTTGGAATTGGTTTCGGACTGGGAGTTCCCCTAAGAATGCATGTCTATTATCCTATGGTACCTATTGGATGGTTACCACGAAATGGTGAATAATAGATTATATTTAGATTATCCATGTATATGTATTGAAGAATGGACAAATACTTTGTATGCTATGAGGTGAAGTTTTGAGTGAGAAAAAGTGAATGAAGAAAAATGTGTATTACTAATTTTGTTGAAATTAGAGTAAAGAGGTAAGTTGAGATCAATAGAGTCATCTAGAAATTTGTACAATTGTTGTAGCATTAGAATGACTTTCAATGTATGTGCATGTTGGAAAATTTGCTAATTTTGATGCATTGGTTAAAAGAAATTATAGCCATGGCTTGTCATGTGCAGACAGTCCGTGTCAATGCATCAATTAAGTACAATGTTTGATTTCTAATTATCTCATTTCAAAGAAAGGAGAGAAATATTAAATCAAATCACATCAATAAGAGAGAAAAAGCAAATTGGTGAGTTTCAATATTAGCTAAGTGCCTAAGTTATTCAAGCAAAATCTCATCAAATGCCTTGCTCTTATTAATTCTGCTTCAATTCGAGCCCTTGTGACAACAAAATTGTGGCAAATTTAAGGGCCAAAAAGTGAGGGATTGACTATCTATTTTAGCAAATGACAACAAAATCAGTAAGGCAAAAGACCTAATATCAAATTCTCTCAACAGCAAACAAAAACTGCTTGTGTGCACCCAACTCATGATATAATCCTAAACACCTAACCCCAATTGCTACCAGACGAAGGATCAAAACCTCTCTTGAACAAATTTCTCCCTTCAACCAAAAGGATACCCAGACCCAAGTTCAACTCCCCTATTCAACATATTTTAGTTTAAGATACCAATTGAAAAGTATAAGGCACCAATTTTCTATTCATATTTTAATAAAGCCCACTAATGGAGCCTCCATCAGAAATCCAAGAGTTTCACTATTTGAATGAGACAACATTGAAGCTCAGATACTTCTCGATTGTTCATGCTTATCGTGACTAGAAATAGAGCTTTCATTTTCATAATCTTTGTATACATATACATCACACATGGTCATCCCAAGAGTAAAAAACTGCAGCAAATCCAACTGGTAACCAAGCACAACCTAAATCCACCATTAAACACCATAATTGTAGCAAACCAAGCATAACCTAAATTTCCCACAAAATCCAACCGACAACCAAAGTAAAAAACTCAGGTCCCTTGCTACAGTAACCATTAAAATAGAAACTACTCCAAAAAAAACAAACAAAATTAAATCAAAGATCATCCCAAAAATAACATAAGCATTTAAAACATCCACATTAAAGCATCCCAACTTAAAACAAGACACAGAACATCCCCAAAACATCCAAAATTAATTCAAAGATAATCCAAAAAACAACATAAGCATTAATTCAAAGATCATCCCAACACAAGTCAAATTAAAACATCCAAATTAAAACAACATAAGCATCTTAAAACATCCAAATTGTAGGTTACATATCCTTCCAATAACATAAGAAACAAAGAGATTGTTCATCCATTAGCCCTAAATGGCAAAACATCAAAAGATATAAGAGACTTTACTTAAGGAAACCTCAATCATCATCTTGGTCTTCATCCTTGCTGGAGTCATCAACCAGAGTAGGTTCAATGTTTTGAGCTTTTGGGAGAGCGAGGAAAGTAGACATGTTGACACCAATTTGTTGTGCACAAGTGCGAAATATTTGCTTAATTGCTCCAATGCAAACATTTTGATATGCAAATTGCTCACCACATATAATCTCCTGGTGTGCAATACGCTCTTTTAGCTTCAACTTTGGATGGATATATTTATCTAGCAGTGAACGTATATCAGAAGAGGAAGAACCACCTATGTTGAGGTTGCCTACGTTAGGGGTTATCATTGCTCGAACTGAAGATTTTGGCTATGGTGTTCTCACATATGGCACTCCTTGGTTGCGATAGCTCCTCATCCAAGCCCATTTTAACTCCAACTCTATTAGGAATCTCAATGGGGCGGGGTAGGGGCAGGGATAACTCCCCCGCGAGGTGAAAATACCCCCGTCCCCTCCGTCCCCGTGGTGGGTATTTGTCCCCACTCCCCTATGTGGAGACAGGCATCCATGGGTACCCGGGGGTTTGATCTAAAAATTTATTAAATTCATAAAAAAATTTAGAAATAAAAAAAAGTACTAAAATTTTCCAATAATGTAAATTACTTTCAAATTTAAAAGATTGTCAAACATAAGTACATAACACATGATATTTAATTATGTTTTACAATAAAATATTAAAAGATAACTAATACATAAACATAAATTTCAAAAAAAGCTAGCAATTTGTCAATTTCTCCAAAGAAGTGGGGGCACCGCAGATGCTGGGAGAATGGAAGGCAAATGATGAAATGAATAAAAATTAGGTTTGACATATATATAAGGAAATAATAATAATTTAATTATTTAAATGGGTAATGGGTACTTGCGAGGATGAGGACTGTGATCCCCGCCCCCGCATCGTTTAGCATTTCAAGGACTAAATTATCCCCGTCCCCATCTCTGCAGTGGAGAATATTCTCCCCGAATCCATCCCGCCTCAGGGATGGGTAATTTTGCTATCTCTAAGCTTTATCACAAAGAGCAGTAGTGAGAGATGGAAACCATAGGTCGTACCGAGGTGAGTTGGCAGATTAGAGAATAACATAGTAGATCAATTGACCTTAGTCAATAGTTTTTCCAGTTATGATTGCATAGAGGATGATGGCGTGCTCCTTATTCACATCACCTGTGTGCGTCGATGGAATCAGTCATAATTTGATGAAATAAATAACTAGTTAAATATATTCATATCACCTGTGTGCGTTGATGGAAGCATCTTTGATGAAACAAAGTTGAGGCACACCCTCACGGTAGGGTCGAAATCTCTAGCGTTCAATGACCTGGCACCCTTTCTCCCATTCACCTATTTTGTTCCTTTAGGACAAATACAAGCAGTTATCTCATCCAAGTTAGGATTTTCATCCACTAAATGGTTGTATTAGTCTTCCTCAAATCAAGTGTCAAGTAGAACTAGTTTATGGCTTCACTGTGGAATGGAACCTGTCATCCCCTCACATACGCGACACCAGTTTTATGCTCTGAAGCATTTGCATAAAACTCTAGAATAGTAGGAATGACAGCTGGAATAGGACATTCAAAGAATTTTATCCACTTTGTAGAGTTAATAACATCATAGAATTCCTTAAATTGTTCTTCAGGTCTAACATCGAATCCTTGCGCCACAATAGATGGCTTGAAAATGACGGAATGATTGCACCATTCTGTAGCTTTCGCGGAGATAAATTTTTTGGTATCAAATGTTATCCTGCTTCCCTTCTTAGCACTGCTCCCCCATCTTAACTTTCTTCTTCAGTGGCATATCTCTGCATAGAAAGAAGAATAAAAATTAAACCTATAACATAACCTACATAGGGACGTAATCGCATTAGAATACGTGAACTAATGAAAAACGTAATCCTATTTAAATAATTTCTGAAAAAAAATATTAATATAGACATGTGAATGTTGGTAGGGTAACTTAAAAAACTTAAAAAATAAGGTTAACATATGTATCTGTTGGCGACCACCAAGAATAGAAAGCAGATTATATTAAAGATCACAGAATAATAATTAACAAAAAATTCTATGAATAAGTTTCCTCAATCATCGTACATTTGGCACCTATTTAGACACATTAATCATAATATCTCAACCTTGACATCCTATAACAACAATTGTAACTGCAAATTGACTTGGTCTTCTAAAGTTGCTTTAGTTTTTTTTTTTATTTGTCCGTATCTCAACATATTCAAAAATTATCCAAGCTCCATTATTCACGATGCAAAGATATGTCTATATTTACAAAATTTCTTAAACAACATCGAAAGCAAAAAATATAGAAAATTTCCATGCCGTGATTGCATATTGGCAACCTAAAACTTAAAAATATAACAAAATCTAAGAAAAACATATGTATCTTCTTCAAATAAAAACTACAAGTTGCGTAAGTTTGGGCGATTTGGTCTTACATCCAACACGTGATACAGTCTGGCCTCCTTTAAATCTAAAGAATTTTGGCTTCAAATAGTTTAAGCAGAAGAAGAAGAAGAAAAGAAAACAGAAGATTTTGCAAATAATTTTTAGAGAACAGAAGAAAAGAAAATGGAAAAAGAAATATGTCAAGCGGGAAGAGGAAGCGGTTTATTGTGATTTGGAGTATGGCCACGCTCTTAGTCCAATGGGTTTTGGGTTAGTGCCCAGTGGTCAAAATTTGGAATAAATATTTTTAGTTGCGGTATATTTCATCCAAGCCGGGCCATAAAAATTCTTTTTATGCTACATGGTTCAGCCAGAGATCTCTGTATCTGCAATTTAGTGACATGAAAAAAAAATTACTTAGCCTAACGGTTGTTTTGTTTTGTCTAATATTGTTCAAATGGGTAGGCCACAGTAATGTACCATGTCAAAGGCCAATCACTCGAAATCTTTTTTTTTTTTTTTGTCCTATACACGGATCAATTAAAGCCCCAGCCACAAGCTTCTGAATATTAGTAAAATGTTCAAAATTCTCAATATATTTATTTAAATTTTTAGATTTCTAAAAGGAAAAAATAAAATAAAAGCAAGACTTAGTTTGTTGGCTTAAAAACCGGACCATAAAATTATAAAGGGCCCCAACATTATTTAACAAAATTAAAAATTAAGTTGGATAAATATTATATCCAACCCAATCATAGCAACCAAATGGAGAGGACAATATTAGTTCTTTTTTCTTTTCTCACCCTTTCCAATCATTATCTTTGTGAGTTAAAATTTATTTTTCTTGAAAATAAATTACTAAATTATTTTTGTCCTATACACATACCAATCGAAGGCCTAGCCACAAACTTATGAATATTAGTAAAATTTTCAAGATTCTCAATATATTTATTTAAATTTTTAGATTCCTAAAAGAAAGAAATAATATAAAAGCAAAACTTAGATTGTTGGATTAGAAAATGGACAACAAAATTATGTTTGGCCCAACTTTTATTAACAAAATAAAAAATTGAGTTGAATAAATGTTATATCTAACCCAATCATAGCAACCAAACGAGGAGGACAATATTTGTTTGTTTTTCACTTCTCACCCTTTCCAATCATTCTCTTTGTGAATTAAAATTTATTTTTCTAGAAAATAAATTATTAAATTATTTTTGTTCTATACATGAATCAATCAAAGCCTCAGCCAGAAGCCTCTGAATATTAGTAAAATTTTCAAGATTCTCAATATATTTATTTAAAGTTACTTAGATTGTTGGATTAGAAACCGGACCACAAAATTATGAAGGGCCAACTTTTTTTAACGAAATAAAAAATTGAGTTATTATATCTAACCTAATCATAGCAACCAAATGGGGATGACAATATTTGTTCTTTTGTCTTTTCTCACCCTTACCAGTCATTCTCTTTGTGAGTTAGAATTTATTTTTCTTGAAAATACATGTATATTATATGCACGTAGATATGTTACTTTTTTGAGTTCTTGCCATCAACATTTATTTTAATATTAATATAAAAAAACTATACTAATTCATTTTAAAAATTATATGTTTAACTTTAATAAATACATATATATTAACATATGCATAACTTTTTTATCTTTTAGACTTTTACTCCCTAAGTTCATTTAATTATATAACATTATTTTCCTTTTCCAAACCAAGTCAAAGTGAATTTCTTTCTTTTATCTTCTATAATATTTTATGGATTATGTTTAATTTTTTAATTTAATGATACATAAATCATATTCACATAACATATTATGTGAATCTTTCTCATATCATCAATTATATATATATATTATATTAATTAAAATTCATATTAATTTTTAAGTATTATATTTATAATATTTATAAAAAATATTAACATTTAAATTGTTTTTTACATTAAAATATTTAAAAATTAACTTATCGGCCGGTGCAAAGCACGGGCTAGTAACTAGTTATATATTACAATGCAAGTATCATTGGATATAGTAAAATAGATGTCATTGGCTAATCATTCTTCATCAACTAGTTTTATATTATGATTGGATATTTAAAATTAACACAATAAACTTACTTATGGACACATAAGCATTTTACTACTACACTTAGTGGCACTTTGAGTCACTGCCCATGCTAAGAGGAAGACAAAAATGCAAAGCACGGTAAAAAGGTTGATTTTATCTTTTGGGGTAGACATCATTTGCTCCAATGCTATAACCCTTTCTTCAAGTTGGTCTCTGATAATTTGCAACTTTAAATTCACATTCTTTAGTTCTTCGTTTTCTTGTAGTAGTTGCTCGATTCGATTCTCGCTGTCATAATTTTTTTTTTTTTGGCAAATCTCCCATTTTTTTGTTTACAATGGAACCAAAATTTTACTCGTCTTTAATAGTGGTGGATCAATCCATTCAAAAAAGGCACAATTATCAAATGAATACTTTGAACATCCGTAGAATCGATGTCCGATGTTATTTTCTATAACACCCCTGAAATTCAGTATTTTCGGAAATAAGAATTTAGAAATTAAGAGAATTATTGGTCAGATTTTAAGGCCCGGAAAAGAAATATAAAAGGACTCAATTGTGAGATTTTGGAAGTTTGGGGGTTAAATTTACAAAATTTTAAGGACTTGATTGAACATTTTCTTAACTTAAGGGGTAGGCATGGAAGAAAAATAGTCAACAGGGGCTTAGGCGCATTTTTTCAGAACTTCTTGGACTTAGTTGAGGAGTGTTCATTTTTAGGGACTAAATTGCAAAATAGGAAAATTTGATTTTTAAGAAACGGGCAGCAGGATATTTTTCTCCACTTTTCCTTTCTTCTTTCTTCCTCTTTCTTTCTTTCCTTCTCCAACCGCGAACACCATCTTTTCTCCTCTGGCGACCATAATTTTGACGACTTTCTCCCATACCCAACCTCACCAACCAACTCTCCTCACCCCAGCACCCTATCTCCACCATTGCATGTACACACAACTCGGCGAGCTACCGCGAGTGAGAGGATCAAGATACCATTCGCGTCGAACAAGTGGGTTTGCACTTTTCCAACTACGAATCCGACTTTTGGGAGGTGGTCTAGGTATATCTCAGTAAGGAGATCATCATGGAAGTGTTGCATTTGAGTTTTATGTGGCGACGGTGACGGTGGATGGAGATTGGAGCACAGTGGATGAAGGAAAATTTTGGGTTGTTGAGCTCGTTTCTGGTGGCTACAGGCCTCGAAATGTTAAACCAAGGGCATCGTTGGAAAGCTCTCATCGAAAGGAGAAAAATAATGGTGATTTCATAATTTTTCGGTGACAGTAGACAGCAGCGCTCTAGCAGTGCTCTGGCGACCTCAGACCAGTTTCACCTCCTAGACATGACAGTCGCAACCGTGTAATCGGTTTGTGGTTTTGATACTCCGGTAGCAAGATTTGGCATTTGGATTTAGTTGTACCTTTAATATATATATGTTGCATGTGTTGTACCTTTCCTAATTTAACATTGTACCTTGCCAAGAATAGGAATTTGGGAAGAGATGATATGTTTATATATACGTATGTTGATCCTTATGCAAGGAGTATGGAATAAGTGGACCCGGACTTATGAAATGCCAAAACTTGGATTTAAAATAGTATTAAGGATTATATTATAAGATTAAATGGCATTTGATTAGGAATTGATTATGTAAGGATTAACCATATTGTGTGATTTAAGATTATGACCATGACCTTGAAATAAGAATAAGATACCGTATTAAGTGATAAATTAGTGATTCTGGATTATTAATGGTATAATTATGATTAGTAGGATTTAGTATGGATTTCGATTGTAAATATTACTTTTTTGGTTAGGTGACGGAGAATTGGGTTCCACAGATCAGTAGATGACAGATCTTAGTAGCTTTTTCTGAGACTACAGTGGTGAGGGTCTGCCAACCTGGCACTCCTTTCAATTATCTGTTATTGGGATAAGCCCCTGTGTGGGTTTTCTATTTCTGTACCGTACTCAATTATGTTTGAAATCTGAAATGTGTTTGAATTCTGATTGTTATCTGTTATCTAATTTGAACACCCCTATGAGGGTTATCTTTGATATCGATTTTGCTTCTATCTGTTTTGGCATCCAGAACTCCTATTCGTTATCTGTACCGTTCTATTATCTGTTCCATTTGTTCTATTATCTGTTGCCTTGTCGGCATTTCTATACTGTTCTGAACTGTTTGTACTGTTATCGATCTGTTATCCGAATGTATGTTATATGTACGATCTGTTATATGACTGTCTGTTATTTATCCATATGTTGGTATTGATTCGTTCTATTGGTAATCAGTTATGTACCAAGATATACCTAGTTAAGTTATGTACCAAGCTGTGCTTGGGTAAGTTTTGTACCAGGTTATCGTGTTTGGGTAATTCAGTTTGATTTGACTGATAAGTTTTGTACCAGGTTGTTATGCCTGGGTAAGTTCAATTTGAATGGTACTAGGTGGTTATGCCTGGGTAAGTTTGGTTTGATTGTATAAGTTTGATATGATATGCTTAGGTAAGTTTTGTACTAGGTTGTTATGCCTGGGTAAGTTCAGTTTGAATGGTACTAGGTGGTTATGCCTGGGTAAATTCGGTTTGATTTGTTTAAGTCTGATTTGACTGATAAGTTTTGTATCAGGTTGTTATGCCTGGGTAAGTTCAGTTTGAATGGTACTAGGTGGTTATGCCTGGGTAAGTTTGGTTTGATTCTATAAGTTTGATCTGATATGCTTAGGTAAGTTTTGTACCAGGTTGTTATGCCTGGGTAAGTTCAGTTTGAATGGTACTAGGTGGTTATGCCTGGGTAAGTTCGATTTGACTTGTATAAGTTTGATTTGACTGATAAGTTTTGTACCAGGTTGTTATGCCTAGGTAAGTTCAGTTTGAATGTTACTAGGTGGTTATGCTTAGGTAAGTTTGGTTTGATTGTATAAGTTTGATCTGATATGCTTAGGTAAGTTTTGTACCAGGTTGTTATGCCTAGGTAAGTTCAGTTTGAATAGTACTAGGTGGTTATGCCTGGGTAAGTTTAATTTGATTGTATAAGTTTGATCTGATATGCTTATGTAAGTTTTGTACTAAGTCAATATACTTGGGTAAGTTCTGTATTAGGTTGTTATGTTTGGGTAAGTTTAGTCCGTTTTATGTAAGGTTAAGTTCGGTACCAAGTTGCTGTGCTTGGGAAAGTTTAGTCTAATTGGAAAATGCATTTGATTTGATTTGTTTATTTGAACAATTTCTACTTTGTTTGATTGTCATAGACTGCTTGTCGGTCTTCTAATATGTTCTGCCTGACTATTGAATTATAATTTGTTGAGTTGACTCTTCCTCAACAGATTCTTTTTACGCTTACAGTTATCCCTCACTAAGTCCTTTGGACTTATCCCCCTCCCCCCCCCCCGATTTATTTTGATTCTCTCAGACAGGAACTAAGGGAAGGATTTGGACTCCATGATGGTTATAAGTATATTTTGTAATAGATCAGGTGTTGAATGTATATATGGCATCATCTAATAGCTAAGTATGGATGCAAGATGTTGTGATATGTCATGTTGAGATGGATGACTTATGGGATGTAAATATTTTTTCATATTAGAACATGAATCATGGCATTTACTTAATGGTTTATTGAGTTAGTTAAGTTTGAATTCCGCTGCTTCTGATAAGTTGACTTTGAGATTTTGTGGTAGGTACCATAGTATTATGTGTTATATGTTACAGGTTATTTAAGTTAGAATTCGCTGCTATTTCTGATGAGCTTGAAATGTTCGATTATGGGCTTATTGAATTGTATTTTAGGTTCAGAATTATTGATTGGAATGTTTTGACATCTTAGCTTTGGGTTACCTGGAGTGGTGTGTCACATTTTCCATGAATGCAAATCTAGCCTTTGCGTTCTCACCACATTAGCATATGATTCCTTCTTTGTTGCAATGAAACATTGAGTTGTTGTTGCATCCCGTGCTTCTTGGATTAGGTGATCGCTTATTTCTAGAATTTGAAGAATTTTTAGAAGCCCTCCCTTCAATTCACCACATGTATGGACACAAATTACTGTTAAATTTGAAAATTATAAAATATGATTTATGATAGTGTAAAAGGATACTGTAAGCAATGCATATGTTAGTGAAAAAGGAAAGCAAAAAAAAAAAAAGCAACTTATGGGTGAGTAGGTAGTAAGAGAAGTATATTCTTTGCATAAATAACATGATTAAACAAAACATGGATTAAAGAAAATTTTCCACCATTTAATCGTCCCGCTAATTCTTTCCCAAATGTG
Organism: Jacaranda mimosifolia; assembly: GCA_018894105.1. Classification (NCBI taxonomy): domain Eukaryota; kingdom Viridiplantae; phylum Streptophyta; class Magnoliopsida; order Lamiales; family Bignoniaceae; genus Jacaranda; species Jacaranda mimosifolia. Next base: position 15,259,871 of record CM032124.1, read on the forward strand.
AATTAACTTCACATGAATGGAGATGTTCACCAATTGAAAAGAATTGCATGTTCATCTACCCTGCCACATCAATCTATCACTGAAAGAGGGTGACAACATAGCCTGCGCTTCTAGGCATAGGGTGTCAGCAGAATTGCTTGTCTCGTGGAAGGGGGTTATGTCCTACCTCAGCGGAGTTATTCTATAAAATGCACTCTAGTTTATAATAATTTTATATATGAAAAAAGAAATTCAAGACTAACATAAAAAATGATAATTTGGCATACAATTCAAAATTTTATTTTATTCCTAGTTCACAAAATAGGATTACATACTTAATAAAAAAAAATTATAATTTTATACTTAATTCACAAAATACAATTATATACTAAATCAAAAAAATTATAAAAAATTCAAGCATTTGAATAGGATTACGTACCTAACTAGCTTTTAATCTAGGCATTGCACTGCACAATAATTTTAAATTTTATTATATATAATTTTGGTTTATATATCAATTTTTGAATAAATATTGCAATAACAAAAATCATTGTTTTTCTATGAATATTTTACTATACTTATAATGCACCCTACATAAAATATAAGATTATAAATCATTCTTTAAATGAATAAAATCAATCAAAATGAATATAAATAAAAAGTAGCTGTATGGGCCATTTGAGTAATAATTTCATAATTATTATTAAATTGCACAAAAATTAATTTTTAAATTTCATAATTACGTAAATTAATGAAATATTCTTGAAGCATCGACCTAACAAAATAATAATAAAAAAAATCACAGCTTAAAGGAAAATCAAAATATAAAAGAAGTAAAAAAAGTTCGATCAAAAGCAAAAAATAAATATAAAATTTTTATTTACCACGAAATCAAGACTTCGAATTCCTTTTGTAAATTAATCTGGCTCATAAATATTAAATTTTTTAATATTAGCAAACCATATTCAAATTATGAAATACATGCATAATAAAAAAAGAAGAAGAGAATTTAACTCACCAAGCAAATGATCCTATAGAGGTGAAGAAAAAAGAAAAAATATTTTTGTACCTTTAAATATTAGTGTATTGCATGTTTGGTTATTTTTAGTATATATTACTTGCAGGGATTGGGAGCTTAAATTAAGGAACTTAACTTAATTAAAACAACAAATTATAGGATAAAATATAATTTAGGAAAATATTGAATTAAAGTAAAATTTTTCGAACTAAATATAGAAAGAGGAATAGAAATTATTACAATTGCAAAATAAGAAAAAAATCTCAATAACTACTTTTCAAACTTAATGCCTGAATTTATTAAATGAAATTTTAAATATTTAGCATAAGTATGTCAATAGCTAAATTTACGTACCCAAATTAGTTATTTATATAATAACTTAACAGTTTTTCTTATAAGATCAATGGCAACAACGATTGTATCATACTTGATAAGATTTTAGAATTCCTTAACATATGCAATCTCAAAATTATTATTTTTAAAATAAATTAGCCACCAATTTACTTTATTTGAAATAAATATGCTACCTTAATAGTGTGGTCTATAATATAGTTCGAACCAATACTATAAAAATAGCTTGTTTATATGTAAATTATAATTGAATCTATAGAAGTGTAAATATTAAACATATGAAAAGTAATAAAATTGCTTTTAAAAGATCAACTGAAAATAATTTTACATGCATAAATTAGCATATATATATATATATATATTAATTCCATACTTAAACTAATATATACACATATATTGAGAGACATAAACATAAACATTAATACGGATTATCACACACATGCATATATACATATATAGATATATATATAATATTGAATACTTACTATCATTAGATATGGAGTTACCAAAAAATCAATCAATATCGTATTGACTTATTAGTAATAAAATAGATTTTTTTTATAGCAAATTATATATGAAAATTATTGAGATGGCAAAAAGGAATAAAAGTAACATATCCACATCATCGCCACATAATAAATATTCTTAAACAAGGTTGAACATCATTTTACTTTATATATATATATATATTAGATTCACATGACAATTTATTATACAATCAAAAACTAATACACTTAATTTCATTAAAAACGAAATTCAAGACTATTTGGTAATAAGACAAAAATTATGGGAAACATCCATAAGTGGAAGCCCTGGAGTAGGATTATGTACTTAATCCAAATGATAATATATTATACAATAAAAACTACCATTTCATTGCATTAAAAATGAAACTCAAGACAATTTGGTGGAAACACATAAATTATATTGTTAACATCCATCATGGAGAAATTATGTTACCAAACAAATGTCCACTAATTTCGATTTTAACATTATAATTGTTTAATATATTTACTCAAACTTTTTAAGAATAAATGTATTGTAATATTATATTTTTTTGGCTCATTTATTATGTTTACTCGATTTAATTAGGACAAGATATATTATGTGAACAAACATCTTGTCCACTTTTATTGATTTTACCTAAGTTCATTTTTGATGTTGAATTCATTAATTTATTCAAACTTTGTCCATATTTAAGTAATTTTCTTTATTTTATCATCTACATTTTTTTTTATGTTAATAGCTAGTCAGATATATGGTTACATAAACATAATTTGATGAAATAAATAATCAAATGAATGTTTGATGAAATAATCCAATGATTGTTATGAAGTCTTGTACTTTTGAAATATAATTAATATAGGTTATATTAAAAAAATAATTATTTAAAATTTTAAGATCACATTAAAATAATTATCTAATTATCTAATAGAGTAATGCACGTGATTTGATTTGATGATTTATAGTTCATATGCATATAAAAGATTTAGTCTTTTAGGTATTGCATTTGTAATATTTAAAAACCAAATATTAAAATCTAAACTATAAGTAAAATTAAATAACATATAATTTTATACTTACCCCCTGGTGCAATGCATGAGGCTAATAAAATCCTTTGAGATTTTTAAAATGATCATAAAATATCAAGTATTTTTTAGTAATCAATTAAAAATAAATAAAGTATCAACATTTCATAAGTTTCTTTATTAAAGTTTTTGACAATGTTTGACTTTGTCAAGTGTTACATAAATATATAAATATGTGTTCATCTTTTTCGTAAGCAACAGATAAATTGTAAATTGGGATGAGTAAGTGGCAATATTAAGATATTCCAATGGTTGTTATGAATTCGTGTACTTTTGAAGTATATGTAATATAAGTTATATAAAAAATATAAATATTTAAAATTTTAAGGTGACATTAAATTGTTTATCTAATCAAGGTATAAACATCAATGGTCTGATCAAATGATTGTGTAATGCTACCTCTCGGGATAGCCCCTAAGTTGAGGCGCCACTAAGATTCAGACTTAAATTTTAACTCATAATACAAATATTAGGTCCAACAAAAAATGTTTCCAAAATTATCAGAGATAGCAATGAGCTACAACCTAAACTAACCTTAACAAACATTCATTGTTTCATCTTAAGCAATGGATTTCATAGATCCCATCATTCATTGTTTCATACATACTAAACAACAATGGATTTCATCTTAAGCAAACCTCATCAAAAGTACTATATACAAACCACAACTGATCTCATAATATTCAACATGATATATATATATATATCCAATAGATGTTAAATTCAGACTTAACATACCACAACATCTCTAGGGCATACAAAATGTCCAAAAGTACCCATAAGCATATGCAATCGTTTTTCTATACCAAAATGTGTTAGTTGATCCAATCATGTAGTTCAAGTTCATCACCTATTCCTCTTTGAGAAAATCAATGAAATACGGGGGGTAAGCCTAAAGGACTTAGTGGGGGATGTTCGTAATAATAAGTAGTAGGGATCTGTCGAGGAAGAATCAACTCAACAAATCATAATTTAACATTCAGAATAAGAACATATCAGACACAAATAACAGTCTTAGCAAATAGGAATCACTCCTTCCTTATTGTTCCATGAATAGTTTACAAACAATCGACTACAGTCGAAACAAAACAATCCCGAGTAACATATGCCGTCCAACAAATCAGAACATGACAGGCATATCAGATTTCTCCTTATACCAGTCAGTCAGTCAATCAGCCAGTCAATCAAATAGTTAGTCGGTCAGTAAGTTAGTCAGACAGTCAATTAGTCAGTCAGTCAATCAATTAATCAGTCACTCGATTAGCCAGTCAATCTATAAGTCATTCAGACAGTCAATCAATCAGTTAGACAATCAATCGGTCAGTCGTTCAATTAGTCAGTTAGATTAACACTTCCCAAGCATAACAACAAGGAACAACTTATTAGCACGTCCCGAACTTAATAGCTGGGAACAATTTATCCTAATTAGTCAATTAGTCTTACCAAAGCATGACAGCTCGGTACATGACAGATGCCTATACGGTCTGTATGGCACATTGCTGATGCCTAGGGAAGGAATCCCTAACACCTTGCTGATACCAGATCAAATAAGTGTGTTGGCGATGCAATAGATAATCGTATAGGACAGTACAGAAATGCTGACAAGGTAATATAATAACAATATACAGGTTCAAATAAGCTAACACGGCCATTTAATGCTGTAACGGATAAACAAATGTGCCGGCAAAGCAACAGATAACATTACAAGACGGTATAAATAACAAGACAGTAATAAATAACAGAGCGATACAGATAATAGGCAAGAGGTCTGGGCGCCAAAACAGATAGGATTCAAAATCAATATCAAGAGATAACCCTCACAGGTGTATTCTAATCAGTCAACAAGTAACAAGCAAGATTCTGAACAATTCATAGATTTCAATAAACCAATGCAGTACAGTTCAGAAACAGGAACTCTCACAGGGGTTTATCACATTAACAGATAGATGGATTCAAATGCCAAATTGGTAAACTATCACCTCCATAGTCTTAGAAAAAGCAATCACAGTCAGCAGCCTACTGGTCTATGAGACCCACTTCTTTGTCACCTAACTAAAAGAGTATATTCACAGTCAAAATCCCCATTCAACTCTAATAATCCTTAGCAATCTAAAATCACTAATTGCTCAGCTAATACGGTATTTTTAGGGTTAGCTCGACATAAACATTATGGAATAGTGCTAATCACGCTAGTCTCAAGAATGAGATAATATCAGGTCCTTAATTACATAATTAACCTCGTATTATTACACCAAATCAATAATAATGTTCAAATCATCATAATTAGCCTAATTATCGCCACTTAGGTCACAAATTCATGAAATCCTCAATTTAGGATTTTAAATCCTTTAAGTAACTCAATTAACCCAAATTATCATAAGATAAATTCGAATCTGGGTCCATAAGGTGTATAATCATACATGCATTGGAATATATATACCAATCATATATCAATTCTTCATTCTTGGCATAAAGAAGATTAAAGAGAATAATGGTGCAACATATATGTATATATATAGGCATAATCCTCAATCTAACTCCTTTACCCAAGATTCAATTATTGAAGCTCCGAAATCATAAACTAAGAACACCGTTATGATTGTCACGACGAGCTGAATATACTATCTTAGCTCCGCTATGGCGCCGCCACCATTGGCCGATGTCCGCCACTATTGGAGATCGTCACCAACACCACTAAAAGATGCGTTTCAACCTCAGCAATCCAAATCCATGGTCAATTTCAAGCTCAGCCGCTGGGAAGGCCCTGAATTGGTTGGAAAACACCACTGACTTTCTTAATGCTGCTGCCTTGCAACTGCGCTCGATTCAGCTCAACTGGTCACTAGTTCACAAAATTAAGCCCACCAACTCATTCACCGAGCTGAACCCATCAAGACCCATTTTTGGTCCACCCTAGAGGTCCTCGAAATGCCACATCAGTTACATTTTATCGTGGCTCAACTCCAGCCATGATTTTTTGGCCGTGCACCGCTAAGTTCTAGCTGCATGTGGTACCTACGTATCACCGTGAAAAGATAAAAAAGATGGTTAGTTTGGTTTTTCATTTCGAAGTGGTCGCCGAGGTGGTCGCCGGAAAGAGAGAGAGAGAGAGAGGAAATAAGGAAGAAAATAGGGGATGTATATATAAAACGCATTTTTCCCACTTAGCAAATATACCCCAGAATTTTCTTCCCAGCCTTGATTGAGTTCTTCAAGGTTCCCTTAATCTTCAATTCAGTCCCAAGACTAAGTTAGTGCATTTGACCCAAAATATTGTATGCAAACCCCCATAATTCATAAAATGGTCCAATTGAGTCTTCTCAAATTGCGATTCGACCCCAAAACTTTCAATCTCTTTGCAATTAAGTCCTATTTATTTATTTTTCGAGCCCTAAACAACAAATATCTTGATTTCTAAATCCTTGTTTTCTCAAATATTCAATTTTAGGGGTGTTACATACCTCTCCCTTTAAAAGAATCTGGTCCCCAGATTCTCATTTGAGTACTATTCTGAGTGGCAGAAAATAAGCAGATTCGGTCAAGCAGTCTACATTCTCCCTTCAATATATTCTGCCAAAATTTCTTCTTCAGGTATCGATACATCTTCGTGCTTCTCAGATGCATCGTGTATCTTGACTTGTGTGCCTCATCTAACAATCTCTCTTTCATTGCTTTCAACACACATATCTCTTTTACGGAACAAAAGAATACCTTGGTTGTTGGTATTGAACTCAGACTTTCCAAAACTTCCAACCTTTTCCTTCTGTTTCAACATCCATATATCATTGGCTTAGGGCCCACTGCATTTCATCATATAATTTAGATTGTACTTCTCTCCACAATCCTACTCGCTGTATTAATTTTAACACAACATATGTTCTTAGGCTTTTTGATGCTTCTATTTCCTATAAGTGAGCCATTTCAACCCTTTGGCTCAAGGCATTGGCTAATACATTTGACTTTTTGAGTGATAGGTGATGGAAGAATCGCAGTATTCTGGAATTTTCATCCATCAGCACTGTCTCACGTTCAGGTCCTTATTCCAATCAAATGGTTGACTTTTCTGAGTTAATTTAGTCAACATGTTAGCTATTTTGGAAAAGTTTTGCACAAATCTTCGTTAATAGCCGACAAAACTTAGAAAACTACAAACTTCTGTCACGTTTGCCGATCTCTTCCAGTTAACTACCACTCTATCTTAGAAGGATCAACCTCTAGCCCATCTTGGGATATGATACACTCAAGAACAACTATTTTCTTTATCCTGAATTTGTGATTGCAAACTTTGCATTCAACTGATGCTTCCTTAAGGTTTTGAGAACGAAGTGTAAGTGTTTTACGTGGTCTTTTCGGGCCTTTAGTTGGTAGTACCTTTGCTTCAACTCCAGCATTACAGAAGATTCTTGTCTCCACAAAAGGTTGATTAATTCTTCTATATGGTGTAAGGGGTAGTGAGCTCACTTCTTTTAGGAATACTTCATAGTATTTAGTCCCTACTTATATTTCCTCGATTTTAAACTGTATCTCGGGGTTTGTTGATAAGATACACCAAGAATTCTCGCCTGCCTTCTCTTAAAATCTATCTGGTATCTGGCACAGATATAACTGGCATTAGGAGGCATTATTTGTTGAAGAGCATTTTGGTATTGGTATCTCATCTCCGAGAATTATGCATTTGGTGCAGCAGTTCACTTATGCATGATAACTATATAGCTAATCCATTTCGAGTATCACTTTGTACTCTTGGATAAGCATTTGTATGAGGTTGGCTGGTTATACCCCATCCTTAATCGTTATCTTCTACTATCTCAGTAGGATCTAGTGCTTCTTATCCTTTCAGGGCATGGGCTCGAGCTCGTACTGCTTGCTTTATGCTAGCTCTTTTTCTTGCAGGGGTATAGGCTTTTTCTTCTGGGGCAATCTTTCAAGAAATGTTGGTTGCTACCGCAACCTATACACCTACCTTACTTCTTCCAACATTCAATCTCTTCTTTCTCTACACTCTCCATTAATCTATCTAGCATTTAACCCCTTGCCCCAAGTACTGATTTTAAATGACTTGACTCTACTCTTCTATCCTTTAAAGCCTCATGCATATCATTCAGCTTCTACTCAAGACCTTGGCACAATCTCGAAGGTTTTCCTTTTCCTCTTTTAAAACCTTATTCTCGTTCTTCAAATCTTGCACTCTATCTTCGCCCATCGGTTCCTTTTCTTTAGTTATACATTTATATGCTTGACATACCAAAAGTAAGAGGTTATACATTGGTTGGCCACCCCAATCATAACCCTTCACTTCCTTAATGTCAAGCCTTATCCTAAAAGTTCATGTCTTATTCAATTCCACAATCAAACTTCATATTTTCCTACCCAAAATCTACATTCCAAGGATCATATCCCTACAAAGCTTAGGTATCCCTTAACCCCAAGTGTTTACATTCTGGATGATTCCTAATTCAAGCTTAATCTCAAGTAAGTCATTCAACTCTAACTCCTCCAGACATCTAAGAGTAAAAGAAGGAGAATGATTAGATAAAAGTAAACCAAACTCAAGGATAAACAGTCATTCTATGATAACGACAAGATCCCAAAGAGATCCTACAGTATATAAACTCAACTCAGTAATATCAACTGATCAAATTCATCTTAAATCCTTGAATCACATAGGAGCCTCTCAATACGCAAAATACCTAAAATTCATACTCAAACTAACCTAAACAAAAGGTTAGTAATAAATACCAATGATATCCAAATACCTAGGTCATCGACAAACCTAGGCTCTGATACCATCTCTATAACTCTTCTTCTTGGGATAGCTCCTAAGTTGAGGCGCCACTCAGATTCAGACTTAAATCTTAACTCATAATACAAACATTAAGTCCAATAGAAAATTTTTCCAAAATTATCATAGATAGCAGCGAGCTTCAACCTAAACAAACCTTAACAAAAGTAAAATTTGCATGCCATGACACATCCCATCATTCATCATTTCATACATACCAAACAATAACGGATTTCATCTTAAGCAAACCTCATCAAAAGTACTATATACAAACCATAACTAATTTCATAATATTCAACATGATATATACACCCTATAGATGTTAAATTTAGACCTAACATACCACAACATCTATAGGGTATACAAAATGTCCAAAAGTACCCATAAGCATATACAATCATTTTTTTATTACAAAATGTGTTCGCTGATCCAATCCTGTAGTTCAAGTTCATCACCTATTCCTCTTTGAGAAAATCAATGAAATACAGGGAGTAAGCCTAAAGGACTTAGTGGGGGATATCTGTAATTATAAGTAGTAGGGATTTGTCGAGGAAGAATCAACTGAACATATCATAATTTAATAACCAGAACAAGAACATATCAGATACAAGTAACAATTTTAGCAAATAGGAATTTCTCATTCCTATTGCTGCATGAACAATTTACAAACAATAGACTATGGTCAAAATAAAATAATCCCGAGTAATATACGCCGTCCTACGAATTAGAACATCACAGGCATATCAGATTTCTCCTTATACCAGTCAGTCAGTCAATCAAACAGTCAGTCGGTCAATTAGTCAGTCAATCAATTAGTTAGTCAGACAGTTAGTCGGTCAGTCGGTCAATTAGTTAGTCAGACAGTCAGTCAGTCAGTTAGACATATCAGCACGTCCTAAGCATAACAGTAGGGAACAACTTATTGGCACGTCCCGAGCTCAACAGTTGGGAATAACTTATCCTAATAAGTTAATCAGTCTTACTAAAGCATGACAGCTCGATACATAACAGATGCCTATACAGTCTGTACGGCGTATTGTTGATGCCTCGGGGGGAATGCCTAATGCCTTGCTGATATCGGATAAAATAAGTGTGCTGACGAAGCAACAAATAACAGTACATGATAGTACAGAAATGCCGACAAGGCAATACAATAATAGTATATAGGTTCAGATAAGCCGACATGGCCATTTAACGCAGTAACAGATAAATAAATATGCCGACAAGGCAATAGATAACATTACATGACGGTATAAATGACATGACAGTAACAAATAATAGAGTGATACAAATAACATACAAGAGTTCTAGGCGTTAGAACAGATAGGATTTAGAATCAATATCAAGAGATAACCCTCACAGGGGTATTCCAATCAGTTAACAGATAACAAACAAGATTCTGAACAATTCACAGATTTCAATAAACACGATGCATTACAGTTCAGAAATAGGAACCCTCACAGGGGTTTATCACATTAATAGATAGATGTATTCAAATACAAGATTGATAGAACCTTACCTCCGTAGTCTCAAAAAAAGTAATCACAGTAAGCAGCCTACTGGTCTACGGGACCCACTTCTTCATCACTTAACCAAAAGAGTATATTCGCAGTCAAAATCCCCATTCAACTCTAATAATCCTTAATAATTACCACTATACCATTAGCAATCTAAAATCACTAATCGCGTGGCTAGTATAGCAGTTTTAGGGTTGGATCGACATAAACATTGTGGAATCGTGTTAATCTTCCTTATCTTAAGAATGAGATAATATCAGGTCCTTAATTACAAAATTAACCTCATATTAGTTCACCAAATCAATAATAATGGTCTTATCATCATAATTGGCCCAATTATCGCCACTTAGGTCTCAAATTCAAGAAATTCTCAATTTAGGATTTTAAATCCTTTAACTAACTCAATTAACCAAAATTATCATACCATAAATTCAAATTCGGGTCCACTAAGTTGTATAATCATACATGCATGGGAATATATACCAATCATATATCAATTCTTCATTCTTGGCATAATATAAGATTTATGAGAATAACAGTACAACATATATGTATATATGGAGGCATAATCCCTAATCCAACTCCTTTACCCAAGATTTGATTATTGAATCTTTGAAATCACAAACCAAGAACACCACCACGATCGTTGCGATGAGCTAAAGATAATGTCTTAACTAGACAGTCACCAACACCATCAAAAGATGCGTTGCAACCTCAGCAATCTAAATCCATGGTCAATTTCAAGCTCAGCTGCTGGGAAGGCCCTCAATTGGCTGAAAAATGCTATTGACTTCCTCAACGCTGCCGCCTCTCACCATGCCCAATTTGGCTCTGCCAGTTACCAATTTGCAAAATTAAGCCCACCAATTCATTCACCGAGCTGAACCCATCAAGACCTACCTTTGGTCTGCCCCAGAGGTCGTTGGAACACCTCGTCAGCCACCTTCCACTGTGGCTCAAATTCGACCGTGATTTTTTAGCCGTACATCGCGGGGTTCTGCCTGCATGTGGTATCGACGAGTTCACTGTGAAGAGTTAAAAAAGATAGTTAGTTTGGTTTTCTGTTTCGGGGTGGTCGATGGGGGGGGAGGGGAGAGAGAGAGAGAGGTTGGTGGAGGAAAAGAAGAAATGATGAAGAAAGGTGTTGGGGGAGGGGGAATGTATATATAAAATGCATTTTTTCAAATTAGAAAATTATCCCCAAAATTTTCTTCCCAGCCTTGATTAAGCCCTCCAAGGTTTCTTTAATCTTCAATTCGGTCCCAAGACTAAGTTAGTGCCTCAAATTCACCCATTTGACCCAAAATAATTCCATGCAAACCCGCAAAATTCATAAAATGGTCCAATTGAGTCTTCTTAAATTGCAATTCGACCCCAAAACTTTCAATCTCCTTGCAATAAGTCCTTTTTAATTTATTTTTTGAGCCCTAAAATCTGACCAATAAATATCTTGATTTCTAAATCCTTATTTTCACAAATATCCAATTTTAAGTGTGTCACATATTGAAATATAATATTCAATAAAATTGATTACATTTATATGAATACAAAAAAAAAAAAATACTATTACATATAGCACAATTTTATGCTTTTCTAATTGTATAATTTTGATAGGAATTATACAATTTTGGCCAAAGGTAAAATCCTTAGAATTTCTCAGAACATTTGTTACTCACCTTTATATTGATACCATGTACATTTATTTTTATAATTTTACTTAATTATAGTAATTCTGACATGGATTAATGGTGTTAGGTTAAAAATTGATTTTCTTCTGCCAAAACACTCTTTAAACCATCTCAAACCCTAAGCCCTCTCAGCCCACTCTAATGTGAAAACCTCTAAACCATATAGAAGGCACAACCATATCCAAATTCATGTAATTATTTTATTTTTAATGCACACAAATAAAATATTGGATATCATTGTCTGCCTATGAAATTAAAATTTGTTCATTAAGTTAGTTTTTACTACAGAATTAAACCATGTTGTTAGATTTTAAATTATGATATTGTAATTTTCATATTAAAGGTTTCCATCCAATGTTTTTTGATTTTATGACTATACAAATATAACATACATTAAATTTTTTGATTTTAATTAATATAACAATTTCAGCTCACACTAGTACTGATATATTTGATTATAAATTTCTAATTATTGGATTTTTTATCAGTCTATTTGTTTGTAATGCAAAATATTTTAATTTATTTATTGATAAACTATATTGTAAAGAAATAAAAAAAATGATATTATATGCCCCATTATGTATAAAGTATTAAAAAATTTGCATGCCCACCACCATCTTTCTTCATATCAAGAGGTAATATATTTTGGCTCAATAAAATGTCACTACGGCTATGAGTATTTGTGCTTAAAGGCAAAAAGGATGAAGCTACTTCCGCCCTTTTTGCAGGTGTGATGGGTTGGAAAATAGTGTAATGTCTTGTCAGCATTTGCCTTCACGAGGTGGTGCGGAATTGAATTTACATTTAAGAAGAGTCTAAAATTTGGCTGCCATTGTGGAAACCGGGCTGCTGCATCAAGCCATCCCAACTTTTGCATTCCTAGATGCCCATAATTTTGATAGGTGTCCACCTTTTCTTTTTTTATTTTAGTTTCTCCCTATCGATTTACATTTTTTTCTTTCTTTCTTTTCTCCTATTAAGTTAATTTAAAATTAGTGATGTACAAATACATTGAAAATGAATTAATTTTTGGGACAAATAAAAATTAACATATATAGAATAATCTACCTGCTAGTGATTTAATTATTCTATTTGCATTTTAGAGGTTATTAAATTTAATTATAAGAGATAAATCATTAATTCTAATAAATATTCTAGTAAATTTACTAAGTAGTTGAAATTTTTCTGTTTGTTTAAATATCATATAAAATTAATTGTTTATTACCTTTTTCTTATTAATATTCCTTTTTCAATTTTAACAATCTTAAGAATTCATGTATAATTTATAAATCTAAAGGCACCAATTCTTGATACTATATGAAAATATAATTTCTTATTAATATTATTTTATATAATATTTAATTTTTAAAACAATATAATACAAACTTCCTTTACACATGTTAGTAAATTATTAACCGATACCATATTTTAATTTCTATTTAGGCGTTCCAACCAGTAAACTTGCATCTTGTAGTCTAAATTGATAGCAAACAATTAGAGGGGTGGCACATGGCATAAAAACCACCACTAATAAAAGATTTGATATTATATTTTCAGATTAGGTATATTGATGGGATAATATAAAAGATTTAAAGTAGTATTCATCATGAAATTGACTTTTTCAAGTGATATCGAAACAATATCTTTTAAAATAAAATAATATTTTATTAATTGAACATGAGAAATGATATTAAAAATTGTAATGGGAGTTAAAGTTTGATTTATTCTAGGAAGTCTTTTACTATTCAAATTCAAATGATAATAATTTATTGTGATTATTTCAGTAATTATATCAAACAAAAATCTATGCATACTTAAAATATTAACTTATGTAAAATAATTTATGCTTAACACACTTCAGTTTTTACTTTACTAATAGTCAATGTGAACCAATATAGGCAATGTTCATCTACAATTAACTTGCAAGTAACAGCCATCGATTCTCAAGAAATTATGTGTCTTGAAAATCTAAAAGATTTTTCATTAATACTATAATGGTTTATGAGATTGCATTTTGACCAACTTTGTCTGACAACTCCCAAAATACATCCCAACCATTTATATACTCTACATTTGAAAAGCCTGGCTCCGCAGTATACAAACCTCCCTCTCTATGTTAGAACATGAAGGTAATAAAATCATGCTCATAGCCCCCCAACCCTTCTCATTCTCGGTTATTTGGACTACTTTAGAGTTTTTTTAAACATTGCATTTCTATTGGTTAACACTAACGTGATTATTTTTGACAGGTTAATTAGCTACATTTGTTATGGAAAAAACAAAGAGGCCTACAAAAAAGAGTACAATCATTCAAGTTTCTTTTGAGTTGGACTCAGAAGAAGTGATCACGATGCAGGAGGAAAGCTGTGGTCGGTGAAAAAGAATAAATGAGACGACAGATGTGGAAAGCAAACTGAGGCACCACGAGATAGGTTCACAAAACTCATTAGTCATCACCAACGATCTGAAGAGCAAGGAGCTCACCAATACGACCACTTCACAGAAAAATAACATGATTAGGAAGTACTTGAAGCCAAGGAAGAATGTTTGAAGGATATGCTTCTGATGTCAGCCACAAGTGAAGATGAGGAGGATGTTAAGTTGGTCCTATATTTTTTTTTTATGAAAATTTTCTTTTGCTTTTCTGGGGTCACTGTAATATGAGAATATGTGGTGTTGAGTTCTGTTTTAGTTTGTTGCAGTGCAAATGGCTTTGTATGAATGGCTAATCGAAAGTGTTTGTTACAATCCTATAAATGGTGCTTGTTTGTTTAAGTTAAGATATTTGAAAGATTTTTTTTTCTTGATACATACATTTTTTGCTTATTATATAGGCATTCATCGTCGAATCAATAAATGATTAAGGATCTATTTAGATTAATAACTTAAATTATTTTTGGATTTGTTGATGTAATTCATAGTCAATGTTCAACTCACATTCTTGTTGATGATAATGTCCCTATTTAATATGAAGAAACTATTTCAATTTGAAATGGGAATATACTCAAAGTATACAATATAAGTTATTTTAAATTAAGATATATATTACAAGAAATTATGTTTACACAATTAATGCTAGTAAATTGCATTGTTTAAATAATTAAGCTTGTTAAAGTTAAAATATTTATCTATGACATAGGTTGTTGACCCTTTTCCATCAGTAAACTTACTCTATTAAAATGAAAAATAAGTTAATATTTTAGCTTTTAAAAAATAAATTAATAATATTGAAAAATTATAACATTATTTTAAGGTAGAAAAATGAGAATTATTTTCACAATATGCATATGCAATGTCATTAATTTCTTCTAAAAGTGGATGCTTATTGGATAAAGAATTTTGTGTAAAAATTATATCTCAATTATTAATTCCTATGAAACTACTCAAAGACATTATTGTATTAATAAATTTTTATGCTATTATCTCCACTAAGGTTAAAATATTTATCAATGGCATAGGATGTACCATTAATTTTTTGCGAGTGAAAAAAAAATTGCAATAATAAAGTTCATCTATTATTTGTCAATAAAAACATTCTTGGAGTTTGCTACTATACTTCAATAAGGTATAATATTTTATGCCACAAGATTTATTAATCTTATTAACTCTCTTGTTCTTTTACAAAATTATCGTAATTACTGAAATGCCATTCTCACAAAAACCATTGCTACAATTACTTTCAACCAAATGGCCATGCACCTGCAACCCTTTTTTCTTCTTGAATTAAAAAAAGATTCAAAATTGTGATTTGCTCATGCTGGTGCATTAAATGTGAGTTCATTGCTACTTTCTTCCAATCAAATCAGATTAAACTCTAACCTAGGCATGCTACAGAGGTCAATGACAAATTACAATAAGGGGCAATTCAATTGAGGAGGATCAACTTCATTCTTCATTTCCATTGTTTCCACCAACTCACTCACCCTCATTAACTCACCAAAAATTTGTCATACTCAAGTGATATTGGAGGCTCTGTCCAACTTCTTTATGCCTAATATTTTGGCAATTACTTTCAGCAAATATATTGAATACATGTAAGTTAGTGTTATTTCTTCATTGAACATTTACTATAATTCACAATATCCACATATTAACTTAAATGCATTTATTGTGCAATCATTTCGTTAGTTTTCACCTGCATTACAAAATATCAAAAGATGTGTGTGTATTTGTTCCTTAGTAATTTACAGTTTAGCATTGAAAAGTGCAAACAACATTGTGGAATACAGGACTTCCATATATAATTGGCTGGGGTTGATAGTATAAATAAGCGTACTAGTTTTCTGAGGCTAGTTTGTCTCCCTAAATGTTACATATTATTTTTACCAATTTCTATATATATATATATATACTATAAAACTATATATCACTTCCTACATATAATGTATATATGTTTTATAATTTTTTAAACAAAATATGATATGATTATGTTTCAAACGTTATTGTAGGGATGGCTTTCTTAATAAAGGTATACTCAAGAGGAAACTTTCTTTCGACCCTCCAAATGTAGGGGAGTCTAAATGTCGCATCTTGAATTTGGAAGAGGGACATTTCCATCGATCAAACACTAATGTTTATTTGTCAAACCAAGACACACCAGAGCCATCAATTGCTCCAATGGAAACCAAATCAATGACGGAGCTTAAATATGTTCAAGCAAGCTACGCACTACTGCCTAAATTTTTGGTGAGCTATGTGTTGTTATTGCAATTGTTATAATGGATAATATTTTCTACAATCATGTCCATAATTCTTCTTCATCTATTGTGTCAATTGTAGCAGGATTGACAAATTGAGCATAGAACATCCTTAAGGAAAATCATTGACATAAACAAGATGCTTAAGCCATGTCAAGTTGAGGCAATCACTCAGATGGCATTTGAAGTTTTTAATAGGATACAGATGGAACAATTGGACAACGTACTTGTTAGGTGGTTGATAGATCAATATGATTACATGACAAGTATGCTTACCATACATGGGAAGCATTTCAATATAGATGATGCTGCGGTCATTGTGCTTTGGGTATTCCAACAACTGACGATAATAGGACACTAGTTTGTTTAAGTACAGATCACAAAAAATTATATTAGGCATTATTTAAAATCGTGGGTAGAAGGATAGATCTAGGAGACCTTACCGATAGGCTCAAGAAGGACACTAGTGTAGGGATGGCATTCAAGGTCATATATATGACCTTATTATTTGGAACAATATTCTGAGGTACAAGCAAAACCTCCCAGCTTATTATTTGAATCTTTTGTTAGACTTGTCCGAAGTGAAATACATCAACTCAGCAAGATTTGTTCGTCATCATACTCATGAGGCAGTTAGGCAGTAGAAGAGAAAGCCACAAAAATACGTCGGAGGATGTTTGCTCTTTTGGCAGTTTCCATATAAGAATTCTTATAATACATATTTTTATTGTCTATACCCATATCGCAATCAACTTCATATTTTAATATCATAGTGTAGGTATTTTTCCTATCGCGTGTGTCGCCACCCGGTTGTCACTATCTCATTAATCTTGAAAAGAATTTTTCATATGTTGATAGTTTGATGCGAAATTGCATAGAAGTATTGATGAAAGCTATGGTAAACTATGGAGGCTATTGAAATCCCAAGGTAAAATTTTAAACCAAAATTTAGGATGTTGTTTTCTTAAAACATAGCTTAATTATGGATAGTGCTTCAAATTTAATCCCAAAGCATATATGTGATTCCTTATATAGTCTAAGTATAATTATTTGTAAATAGTAAACAACTATAGTTATTCAATAATCAAACATCAACCTTATCTATAAATAATTCAAGCGTGCGATTTCGAGGAAGGGAAACCTTGCCATCCACAAAGAGGCTTAAAATTGCCAAGGCAAGAAAGATTGGATTCTAAATTGCCAAATGATATTGTTGACGTATGGTGCAGCCAACCACCGATTTTCTACAACAAGAATTTCGACTTTGGGGTTCATGAGGATACTCTCAGCATGACATTCATAAGTGATCAGTGCAATGAGGACCAATCCAAACAAACATCATATGATATCAAATACACACAGTTGGGAGGCAATGAAGCAGCATTGTCTAAGGATGAAAGTGTTACAGGCAGTTCCCAATTGCAATATGAAGTTCCTTTACTATATGGAAGAGTTAAGGCATTGGAATATCAAATAGTGAAAATAATGCAACTTGTTAAAGAAATTCAATTGAGCATCAAATCTTATGCGGATGATGGAAAAAATATGAAAAAGGAGATTTGTTCAAAGTTGCAAGCATAACTTGTTGGTGGGAAATATTCATGGCAAATTCTCGAAAGGAGCTTACGAGCATATTAAATGTAGCAAACTCCAATTTAGCAAGATAATTCGGTGTGATTAGTGGGGCAACACCATCAAATCAAAACTAGCGGAGGTGTTCCACAAGTTCATTTCCTTCATCGGAACAAAAACCAAAAGTTGACGCTTCATATTCAAGAGAGTTCTTATTTGATAAGAAAAATGAAGGTGATGGTACATCTCCGGAGAAACCAATTGACCTTAACAGTCCATCTAGGCTATGTAATAGCTTCGCCAGGCGCGATACATATTCTTTCATTAATCTTATGGCTGAAGAAGATGCAACAATGGAATTTTTGTTTGATGAAGATAGAGATTTCAGGTATTTTCATGTTACACATTTTGTTCATGTTCGACTATGACCCTATATTATATTATTATTGTAATGGTTTTTAAGTTAGCCTCGCTATATTTTTAAAATCAATCTGACAACGTTTGGCCATTGCTCAAAAATTATTTGTGTTATGGCAACTGTGTAGCAGAATGTATGACTACATTTCAAGTCCCGACTTGCATTATATTACTGTCACAGCGCAAACGTACTGCCCAAATTGTAATGAATGCGATTGTGTGTTCATTGAATTTGCAAGCTACAATTGTAGTGTACATGTTTGTACATCTATAGTATATAGATATGATGCAAACATCAAGTACATTATTTCACACACTCACTTTAAGTTGTATCATCAGGTTACTTTCAATGTTTATTCTAATTTAGTTTTCAATACTTTCATTTTATCATTTCAGTGACATTGTTGTCAACTTTGGAATGTGGCACATTACCAGATGCAATGTTATGTGCTTAAAACCATATATAAACTTGAATGGGAATGTAAGTGATCAATAGTTACAATTCGTACTTGTGCTACTATTGTATTGAATTGTTTTTCTTCTTGATTTTCTTTATATAATTTATCATTGCTTTGCTTATTTATGCATGTTGGAGCATCGAGAGCATTATTTTCTCAAACCTTATTGGTACTTCCCACCAATGTTCTCGGTAAGTTATTAGCTACCACCAATCACTTACTTCAATCTCATATACTTAATGGATTTAATATTCCTATGCTCGCTTACTTATATACAACAAATGGCTTTAAAAGCAATGCAATCTAATGAGAAAATAATCAAGACATTCTTTGAATGGCTTGACCAATTTAGCAACAACATAGAGCACTGTGAGCAGATTTACATTTCGATTAATGATTTATGTGAGCATTGGTATCTATGCATTATTGACTTGAAGCATTAGACTGTGGTAATTTGTGACTCAGCAATGCATGATAATTTGAAATGCTATAGGGAAGCCATTGTTAAAAGATTGGTATTGAAATTATTTGATCCCTTCATAAAAAATTTATATGTTTTTCTATGAGATAAGCTAATGAAAATGATACTCTTAAGATTCTAAGTTCAACGATGGGAGCGATTGTTCCTAAAGTGGAAACCTGAACACTATAAGCATGTAATATCATCTGACCTCAAATATGACTACCCTAATTGGGTTCCTGCACAAACTAATTTGTAAGTAGATGAATATAATATATATGTAATTAGGGCATTTGGCATAATCAAAGCTAATGGGGGATATTAAAATAGATTGACACATCTACTTTTGCAGGAGGGATCGTGGATTATATGTTTGTATGATGATGATGTATGACCATGTTGCTAACATGAAGCTTAGAGAGGTATTGAATCAATAATTTTAAATTTTTTTAGCAATTTGTCGAATTTAAAAATTGATGTCACTATTGCTCTCGTGGTTGTAGGAATCATCAGTTGTTGCTCGAAAGAAATTGACTGTAAAAATGTATAGGTGTAAGGAAAATAGAATTGCGTGGTGTAGAGATTGACATTCACTTTATCCCAAACAAACTGCCACGTATGGTAATATTACATTTTGTCTACCTATTAGTATTGCATGATACTTATTTTTCCTTTGATTCATGCAATCAAGCATATTCAATGCAAACTTTTTGTCACCAAAGAGAACAACGATCTTGTTTTTTATGGTACTAGTTTTTGAAATGTTTCGGCTATAGAGATATGGCATGTTTTAAGGTGTTGTACTCGGAAAGACAGGTTTGGGTGTGTATTTCAAGGATGGTCCAAGGTCTTTATTGTTGTCTACATATTATTGCATCCATTTTTAAATATGAAGCACCGGCCCATTTGTATGAATCGGATGATTACATCTACCCCCAATTCATATCTTGATCAAAAGCTGTTATGCATCAACTTCACATTAAAACTGAACAATAGCATAAACTTTGTGCAAACAGAGACATTTTCCCTACGTTGTTCGAAATGCAATAAGGTGACTTTCTTGGGCAAATTGGAGCAACAGGAACCTGACTCTAAAAGAGTTATCAGTCTACTAAATGGAATGATGTCACATGAATAAGGGATGTCAAGTATGCTAGTATCTTAGACGCTAAGCTGGGGTTGCCATGCTATACACAGGATATCTATTCACCTTGAAGACAAAAATATCAAAGTGAGATATACTTCCATTTAGTGTTACAGACAACCTTACAGCCCCATCAAAAACTTAGTTTAGTCGACATATTGAACTAGTTAGTATATCATAAAGCAACCATCAAGTAATTAAAATAATAATTCATCTATCTCATAGTTGTAGAGCTTAATTTACTTAATTACTTAGATAAGTTGTTTGAATCATATTAGAAAATTACTTATTGGCTTAGCATTCTGAACGACATATAAATGTAAAAATAAAAACAACACCCATAAAAGACCCAAATCCAACAAGAATCAAGAATTCGAAGTTTCAAGCTTTTTTCTCAACAAACAATACCTATAACAGTTAAAAATTGCCTTTGCTAACTTAATGGCTCTTTCATTATACCTAAGGACATTTACAATAGTATCAAAAAGCTGCTAAAGAAACTCTAGACCTAAGCAGAAATAGCAAAAAAGTTGCATTTCTTAGATACGCATGAAAAATATTATACAAATTAATAGAAGCCAAAGGTTGAATACTTATATGAAAGAAATATCAAATGAAAATCTATAGCCCCCAAAAGAAAAGGTTAAAAAAAGAGAAGAGACAAAATGAGGACCAAAATCTTCTTACAAAAGAGAGACCCCATGAAAGTTAATAAATTTTCTATTGCCTTCCCTGTAAGTTAGCAGTAGTAGCTCCTTTACAGGAAGATTTTCAAGTAGAACTATATTTTACCTTAAAAACTAGGGACAATACTATGTCTATACATAATACATGTACAAGTTACTTGCAGCAGCATAAGCAAATGAGTTTTCAAAGGGATGCCAGGCCAAGTGGAGCAGCTTTGTAGTGAAATCAAACGAATTTCCATTGGCATCAACTCGTGGACTTTTGCACCTACAACATAGTCCCTCAGCATTCTTATGAGTAAGGAAAACAAATGACAAACAAAGTGAGCCATGCATCATATTTGTAAAAAGGACATAGAAGCACAAAGATGAAGAGACAAAGGTCAAAGACAAGGGAAATAGATACCTCGTTGGACAACACAAGTGATGCTGCTGCTTAGGGATCTAGAAGGCCTTGAAGGGGGTCTGGACCTACCTCCTAAAAAGGTCTTCAATTGTTGTTTTATGTAATTCACCTTTGGTCTCAAATATTCAAGAACCTGGAACTAAGCCAAAATGCTGTTGGATTACAGTAATTCACGTTTGGTCTCGAACATTCATGAACTTGAAAGGTTGCCACTGGGCCAAATTCCATGTTAATATCTCATAACTAAAACCAATCATTATCAATCAATGAATGATTAAAAGGCAGCAAAGTAGCATCCAGTACTACTATAAGCTAATGCTCCAAAGATGCTGTAATAACCTGGTAGAGATGATAGCTAGTAAGGTACTAGGATCCAATTATAAAAAAGTTAAAAGCTTAATAAACTAGTGCTTACATGCTAGCTAGGATAAAATCATGATTGAGATTTAGATTAGGATAGAGTATTACCTTGAAATTGCAAAATCCAAGGAAAATGAGGTGAACTCTTCACCAATCTAGAAACTGCTAGAAATTGCGCAGCAGGAGAGGAGTAATTTTTGCCTCCGTAAAATCACTTCAAAAAATCACAAAAAAGTTATTGGAGCTACTCAAAACCTTGGGGAACTCTTAATAAAAAATGCAGGCCGAAAAGGTTTCTGGATCTCCCTGGAGAAAATAGCCAAATCAGACTCTGTGCAATGGACTCCAAACCGTAGCAAACAAAGTAGCTTGCCTCTATTGATATGATCTACACGCCAAATAGATCTTCCAAAATCTTTAGCCTATAATCTGGAATAAGGCCAGAGATGAGCTATAGTGGAGGCCGATTTTTGGTAGGAAAGAAGAAAAAGAAGAAAAAGCAAAGCTTTCAACACATGAATGCAATGAGTGCAAGGATTTTGGAGGGAATGGTGGAGAATCTAATTCTTCACACCTTTTGACATTATGACCAGCTCTCTCTCTCTCTCTCTCTCTCTATATATATATATATCTATATATAGAGGCTAGAAAGTGTGATGCCAAGGTGGCATCACACCCCCCATGAGAAGAAGGGGTGGCCAACTTGCATTTGCCATGGTGGCAAATGTAAATTTAAATCTAATTTGAATTTCACTTGCATTTTAATTACATTTGAAATCTAATTTCAAGTTAATTAACATGCTAATTCAAATGAACATTTCATTTGAATTTTTCCTCCAAAATGTGTTCTTCCCATTAATTCAATTAAACACTTTAATTTAATTAATTAACCTTTGACTTAACTCTTAAGTCAAATAAGCTCAACTCTTAAGCTTGAATGTTGTTAACTTAACTCTTTATGTTAACTTGACCAATTGATGGTCATATTGGCACCAAATAATTAACTTCTTAAATTAATTGATTAATTTAACGCTTAAATTAATCAAGCCAAAATTGACCTTCAAAATTGGCACCTCAAAATCTGTCCACTAGGAGACTTTTTCTAACACTTAGAAAATCTTTTCTCCATTAAATAGGAAGCTAATTGGTTTTTGTGTGTGACTCAATAGGTCCTTGTGATTTTTGAATATCATATATTCAATTTAGTTTAAAACACTTTTAAACTAATCGACTCAATTCAATTAATCTCATTAATTGAAGAGTACCTAATCTCCATGGTCGATGTCAAACCTCAAGTCCATAGAGCCCAACTAATTGGCCAAAATAAATATTCTGGAGAATCATTATAGCTCTACGTATAACATGCAAATACGGTCCTTCCGTATCTTATCTCTCAAAAGAGGCCTAGAGCAAGATATTTGTCGACTTCCTAATAGCCTTGTTACTATGCTTCTATTCTCAATGTTCGATTCCCTTATGTGACCTCATCTTTGAAAAATTTCTTTTTCAAATTGTCACACCACCTTGCGCAAAGATTTCTTGGAATCAATCATTATAGAATATATAGGAGATGAACTCGCTTTTCACAAAATCAAGGAGTTGGATTCCATCTTAGATCTCACAAACCTCTATGCCAAGTAGCTCATACCCAACCTCAACCCAAAAGACCCACTAAGTGGTTAAGGAAGAGTCAAAACATAAGGGCTAGACACAAGGTTACCATGGATCCGCAGGTCAGAGGATTAATAATATACACTAGTGTAAGCTGGAGAACTTGCTACTACTGACTTGCCGCTACGACTATCTAGTAGATTCTCCGGTGGGTCTTCAGTGCCTTGTTCTCTAACATGAACCCATATCTCATATGGTTGCTCATTGAACGAAGCAATATCCAACTCTTGGATTTGTGCATCATCAGTGCAAGTTTATTCGGATCTTAGATGCCCTGTCTCATAAGATCCTATGACTTGGAAGATTTAGGATCATGACCGTGTGAGACTTATTCCATGATCATCGAATCAGTTCCATAGTCATAAGTGATCTAAGGGCTTCATCCAAATACAGGTGAAGTAATAAAGAGCATAAGATGAAGATGGTCATATGAAGAATATCATTCAATCAAAATTGTTTTACAAGGAAATAGTTTTTACAAGGCCAATCTAATTAGCTTGGCAGGCACTATTTCAACAAGAGAGCTTCAACCTAGTAAGTAGATAAAAGAAAACTTTTTCACCCAATTAGTTAAATAAGATCATAATAGATTTTCCTATTTCTAGTACCAAGATTGTGTTAACACAAACCCAGCTTTTATATAAACCTTATACATGTTACTCTGCTAGCGACAAGTTCCAGTTAATCTAATCTTGAATCATCTATTTACAATATCATAACACATTTTCTTTATAACACCAATATATTACAGTAAGAAAAACTCTATACTACTTTTATCACGCATGGTTTACCAATCAAAAAATGCTACATGCCTTCACTATCACCTACTCAATTAAAGTGTACACTGCACAAGTCCAAATAAGAAACCAACAATTGAAGCATTTAAAGGAAAAAACGCTTAGTGCAGAAATAACTGCAAAACCTTAAGGGTCATGTAATCACGACTCAGTATATATCTTCCATCCTTTGTGAACTTAATATATGATACTGAAGCAATTATCTTAGTGAAAAATAATCTTGAGGCAATGCCCCATGTTCCTCAAATCTGTTTATGAATAGAACGTCAATGTCTTATCGATAAAGAGCGCAATTCTAAGTGAGGTAGATCAAAGTTAAAGAATACTATTCTACTTATACTATGTTCCAGAGATTTATACATAGATCATCAGCTAATACAAATGTTTCCTCATACAAAATTTTGAGGACCAGTGATAGTCTTACCCAAAAAGCATGCACATCACCCGTTTAACTTAGAAAACTGGCAAATTTGCAAACAATCCAAAATTGTAAACTTACAATACATCTACAAAAGAAATGAAAAATTAATGCACAAATAAAATTTTTTTTAACACCCAAATAAAAATACCTTTTGCATTGAAGGAAATACATCAGATTCCAAACGCTGCATTTTCTGGATCATGAATCCCATAGTAATCATAAAAAACCCTAATTTGTATCCATACTTAATATAATAAAATTGAAAAATTTTATCCGTTCTACTAAACAAATCCAAGAATTTAAACACCCACCCAAAAATATCTTTGCTGCTCGAGGATTCTTCTCCACCTCATGCTTGAGTTTGGTTGAGTAGATAACATTTGGGGCTGAAACTTTATCCACACCTAATCTAATAAATTGTAAATTTACAGAACATCTACAAAAAAAAAAAAAAAAAAAAAGAAAAAAAGAAAACTTAATGAACAAATCAAAAAATTTTAACACCCAAATAACAATACCTTATGCACTTGGGAAAAAAACATCAGATTCCAAACGCCTCCTTTTCTGGGTTATAAATCCTATAATAATCACACAAAAACCCTAATCTTTATCCATACTTAGTATAATAAATTTGAAAATTTGTATCCCTTCTACCAAACAAATCTAAGAATTTAAATACCCACCTAAAAATAGTCTTTCGTGTTCGACATTTTTCACCATCTCATGCTCATATTTGGTTGATGAGATAACATATGAGGCTGAAACGAGGGGCAACAACTTCTCACCTAAATTCTGAATGCAACAGAGGAGTTAATTTTGACTTTTCACAAAATTATCATACCTCCTCATGTTGAATGTAAAAAAGGGGTTAATGTGAATGCAACAGAGGGGCACCAACTTCTCACCATCTCTCCTCAGTTAGAGATATTACAAATTTAGGTTTTGATTTTCATTTTTTTTTTCCAATTTTAAAGGAGGATTAATATTGGCTTCGCACAAAATAATTTTTTAATTGCCCCTCATACCCAAGCGATGTGGAAGATTTCTATTGGGAGTTATTATCCAATAGATATTGAGCAATTTATTCATTTTTCTTCCTAATTCTTCAATTATGATATATATATATACATACATGGATTATGAGATTTTTATTGAAAAATATAAATAATAATTATTTAAAAAATATATATTTGGAGTGAATATTAAATAGATTGAATTCGTATTTATCATATTTGTATCAATTTGTAATCAGATATCTACTAATCGAATATGAATAATATTCACTTTAAACAGATGTAGATAAATTTAATATAAATGGATACGAATGCCAATGGTAAATGAATTTTCAAATATCTATTTACCGCCCTAACTACAAATATAGGAGGTTTAGCGAGCTCAATACAACCTATATATTTGAAATTTTCACACATTGCTCACTAGCATTTCATCAAACCTATGCTCATAACCTAACTCACCACATTTTATTTAAATGCAAATTAGTTAAGTCCTCATATACGTATTAAAGTTCAAGCCATCATTGCCCGAATGCATTTTCAAAATTATCAAAAGCATAATTTCATGAAGGAGAGTGTTCTTACAAATCCAATATAGAGAACAAGATAGATGATATACATGGACTTTGATTACTAATGAGCAATAGAGAAAATAAGTTTAGTATCCATGTGGCATTACTTCAGGGACATCAAATTTATGTAGTTTCAATCTAGAAATAAAGTTTTAGAAGCAAAAGCTCATAATAGTTGCGTTCTCCAAAGTAAAGCTCATGATTTAGCATTTTCCAATTATCTGCACTATAAGAACAAATTCTAGAAGGAAAAGCTCATATCATGATTGCCATCTCCAATTGTCTACACTATAGAATAAATACTAATTTAATATCATCAGGAAAGCATATTAAACAACAACATAAAAATAATAACAAGAATAAGATACTTAATACAGCCATCCATACAAAATATATTGTATGAATTATTCAACTTAAGCATCAATCTTCTTGTTACATTTATTGGTTAATTATCAGCTTCCCCAAAAAGATTCTTGCAAATTAATTTAATAAACATAGCATAAAAAAATTAAATAACAATTTAATAAAGATAGCATAAAAAAATTAAATAACCTTTATATTGCTTAGCACAAAATGAGACCCTCCAAGTTATGCATCTCTTATTTCACTAGTGTGGCTATTATGTTTATCTGGATGGCACAAGTTATATTTTTTGGTCTTCTCTACAAGTTCAAAAGCTGAAGGAAGACATTTTGTAGGCTATTAGCTTCTTCTATTCTTTTAGCTCCAAGGATGCCATGTTGGAAAATAGTAGATTATAAACAACAGATTATAACAGAATAACAAATTAGTTTATAATCACAGGGTAATGTTTGTAAAAATGATATAACGAATATTTCAAAAAACAGCATACAATTGAACATATATTTCAAATATTCAATTGCAATTCAGTTTAACACATGCATAAACTAAAAGCAAACAATCAATTTGGAATATAAGAATAGAAATAACAAAGTAAGTATTTTAAACCAAGAACTTATCTCAAAGTTCTGTATCGTAATAGAACTTATATAGATTGAATCATCAGATAATGGTTTGCAAAAATTATTGTCCCTAGCAGTGCAATGGATGCAACAAAACTTCCTCTAGGATAAGATAGTCAAGAAGGTTTTTTGATGCACTTTAGAAAGCTCCATCTCAATCACCACTCAGTTGTTGAATTACTGACAAGCAACACTAAGATGTGAAGAGACTTATATGAGAGAGAGAGAGAGAGAGAGAAGTGAGAGTAAGGTATGTTGTATTAATTCTACCCATAGCATTAGGTTTATATAGGCAAGATGGAGGATCCAGAAAGCTGTTTAGGTTTATTTTGGTCCAGATACATTTTGGAGCAAGTGCATAAATGTGTCTAGATTCATTATGGAGCAGATGCAAT
The DNA here is from genome assembly GCA_018894105.1 of Jacaranda mimosifolia. Lineage (NCBI taxonomy): Eukaryota > Viridiplantae > Streptophyta > Magnoliopsida > Lamiales > Bignoniaceae > Jacaranda > Jacaranda mimosifolia. Next base: position 15,287,847 of record CM032124.1, read on the forward strand.
GAACCTTTAACTCCAGAAACATTTATGGTAGTTTCCGTAACTGCAAAAACGGTTCTGTAACATTAAGACCAGATTTGACTTTTGAATTTTTAAATCTAATTCTAAAAATTTAAATACCAATAAAAATTAAAATTTTAAGCAAGCGGCAGTGTGCACGTGGGCACACCTTCATGAGTCCCTTAATTGATACTTTACTAAGCACCAATACGTGAACTACATATAAGGTGCAATCATACTGGAAAAACTTCTAATGTGGGATAAGCGATCTTATATAAGACAAAAGAGCCTTTGATACTCCCACTTATTCCCCTATAATTTGTCTCAAATCCAATGTGGGTTTCCCCTATATTCATAACCTTTTGCACTTTTTTTCCCTCTTCTCATTTCCACATCAACTATGGATTCCCACCAAATTGGCATCAATCCATAAAGCTAAACCCTTCTTAAACATGTAATTAGTCTCAAATCCCAATTGATTTGATGCCCATTACAATAATCACCCACAAATCCATAGTGTTGGACTTTCAGGATTATCGTAACCTGCTTTCAGTGATGGTACCTTCTGGTTTGAACCACCACATAAGTTATCCAACTTATGCCACCACAGAGATAAATATATCAAAGCCTCAAATTTGGCCCTTGGATGTGGCGACGTCCATTGGTAACAACTAGCTACATGGCTATGTAGTGATCTTTTGGTTTAACATGTTATGACCATGTGTCCCAATCCTGCTTCATGAATATTTTTTAGGAATAACCCTTTTCCTCTAGTCGCAGCCAAATGACTTCATTCACTTAGTTGGGCATTTCCAGGGATGCACTGCTACATCTCGTCAATATGGCTTGACCCCATTTAGAGTTTGCACTTTTACTTTACTAGCAGTAAACAACACCTTCCAGGTCTGGCAGGGACAGACTCAGATACTAAAGTATTAGTTAAGTTTAGGTACACTTTGACACACTCAGCAACTTGTTTATATCACATTGAACCTTTCGTGTAGGATCTCCACTTTGTAGGTTGGGTTGCCACTGCAGGTGCATCATTGATGGGTTTTTAGTCCCATCCCTAGCCTGGATTTTTAGATTAAAGATAACTCAAGTCGTTTGGTCAAAGGATCGGCCACATTATCTTTGGATCCAAGAAAATCAATGGCTACAACCCTATTAGACACAAGCTCCCTTATAGACTTTAGTCTAACTTGGATGTGTCTCTTGATCTTTTGATTATAATTTGAACTTTTGATTTTTGCAATTGTGGTTTGACTATCACAATGCACTGCGATTTCAGAAAGGGCTTACTAACTATGGGTAATTAGACCATCAACCCATTTAGCCACTCAGTCTCCATTTCAGTTGTGTCCAAAGCTCATAACTCTGCCTCAAATGTAGATCGAGTTACCAAAGTCTGTTTAATAGACTTCTAAGAAACAACGCCTTCACCTAAGGTAAATACATGCCTTGTACACCCATTACTACTAGAGTATTTGGCTATCCAACTAGCATCACTATATCCCTCAAGTACTGCAGGGAATCTGCCATAATGCAAAGCAAATTATGTCGCACCATTAAGATATCAAAGTACTCTATCTAAAGCCTCCCAAAGGGTTCTGTTGGCACAACTTGCATACCTTGCCAGCTTCGAGACTGCAAGTGATATACCCAGTCGTGAGTTATTTGCAAGATATTGCAAGCTCCCAATAATCTGAGACTACTTTAATTGAGATACAACAATATCACTTTCATTCTTGAAAAGAGTCACAGAAGGATTATATAGTATCTTAGCGATTCTACAATCCTTATAGCCAAATTTCTCAATAATCTTATCAACATAATGAGACTGAGAAAAGGCTATACCCTTAGTTGACCGAATCAACTTGAGTCCAAGAATCACATTAGTTTCACCGATATCCTTTATTTCAAACTTATTTTTCAAGTATGATTTTGTCTCATTGATAATCTCAATGGTAGAACCAATCAATAAAATATCATCCACGTATAAGCATATAGTAAAATACAATCATCACCTTTAACCTTACAGTAAATGCACTCATCATTCTCATTTATGCTTAAACCAAATGATAAAATAATTTCATCAAAATTTTCATGCCATTGCTTAGGCGCTTGTTTTAATCCACAGAGGGATTTAACAAGCTGGTAGACCTTTTGCTCATTATCAGAAGCTACAAATCCCTTAGGATGATCTATATAAATCTCTTCCTCGAGATCACCATACAGAAAGGTTATTTTCACATCCATCTGGTGAATCGGGAATTCATATACAGAAGCCAGTGCGATAAGCACCCGGATTGTAGAAAATAGGTATCGAAGAAGTTTATTCCCTCTTTGTCTAAAGCTTTTGGTAACTAATCTGGCCTTAAACTTATTTATAGTTCCATCAGACCTGAGTTTCTTTTCAAAGATCTATTTGCAACTAATTGTAGTACACCCCGGAGGTAGATTAACTAATTCCCATGTCCCATTATCGACAATGGGATCCGTCTCACTTTTGATAGCTAGCGTCCAATGCTTAGCTTCGGATGAGGCCATAGCCTCATTGAAGGTCACAGGATCATCCTCGATACTGTAAGTGATGAAATCACTTCCAAAATCTTTGATGACCCTAGCCTTCTTATTTCGTTTAGGTTTGTCTGGTTCTTCAGCTCTAATGGATGTTGAACTAGAACTACTTGGATTAATATCGGCATTTGACATCTTTTCTGTATGTTCAAGAACAGAGGTCGATGTAAGAGTTGAATCTAAAGAAACATCCTGAGGTATTCTCGTTTTCATGGAAACAAGTCCTTAAAGAATGTGGCATCACAAAATTCTACTATTCTGTTAACCTCTATTCCAGGGATTTTGGACTTAATTACCAAAAATCTAAATGCATAGCTTGTTTCCACATAGTCCAAGAAGACTGGGTCAACAGTTTTAGGACTAAGCATTTTCCTCATGTCTTTTGGAACTAGAACTTTTGCAAGACAGCCTCACACTCGGAAATACTTTAAGCTAGGTTTTCTATCTTTCTAGAATTTGAAAGGAGTGCATTCTTTGTGTTTTAGAGGGACTCTGTTCAAAATATGGCAAGCCGTATTCAAAGCTTCTCCCCATATAAATTTAGGCAGCCTGAAATTCAAAAGTAGATTGTTGATCATATCTTTAAAGGTTCAATTCTTTTGTTCTGCTACCCCATTAGATAAGGGAGAGTAAGAAAGAGTCTCTTCATGAATAATATTGAAATTTCAGCAATATTCATCAAAAGTATTGAACTCATATTCTCTACCTCTATTTGGTCTTAACCTCCTAAGTTTTTTACCAATTTGTTATTCAGCTTTGTTTTCAAAAATGATAAAGTTTTCAAGTGCTTCATTCTTATGTTTTAACAGAAAAACACAACAATATTTACTGTAGTAATCTATAAAGGTAATGGAGTATCTTTTCTGATCTTTTGTTAAGATTCCATTGAAATTATAAATATCCATGTGCACAAGCTCAAATAATTCAGAATTCCTTTCAATCGATTGATAAGGTTTTCTTACTTGTTTAGCTTTAGCACATATTTGACATTTGTGACTGCATTCAATATCATGTTCAGGTACTAAATTCAAGTTCATCATACGTTTAGTAGAACTAAAATTTAAATGACCTAAATGACTATGCCATCAATAAAAACTTTCAACAATATTCACTAAGGATTCAGAGTACACATTTTTATTGATTGAATCTGAATTCAGATACTCGACTCTTAATTTGAACAAACCATTGAACAAATAGCCCTTTCTAATAAATAAACCAAAATGCTGAATTACAACTATATTGAATTTAAAAGTCAACTCATAGCCTTCCCTAACTATTAAAGAACCACTAATAGTATTTCTCTGTATTGTTGGGATGTGGTGCACCCATTGCAGAGACAGTATGTGCCCCGAAGGAAACTTCAGGTCCATGCGTCCTATCCCAAGCACCATGCCAGCACTGGAGTTCCCCATTGTTATGGATTTTCCATCAATTGGCTGATAAGACACAAAAGCGATTTATCAGTACAAATGTGCACATTTTCCCCAGTGTCTATTAACAATCAAAAGGTTCGTAAATAGTACAAACTTCAAGTTTTAAAGTTACGTACCCATCAATGGTCGTCTCTAGCTTCGCTGGTCTCCCCAACAACCATGTTGACCACTGCGGGGGTAGTTGAGTAGGGTTTTGCTTTAGCTTTCCTAGATGGATAGTCCTTAGCCCAATGGCCTACCTGCCTACAATTGTAGTATGGTTTGTTTGCTTTTGGTTTCTTAGCTTTAGCTTTGCCCTTACTTATGGTTCAGACTTTGAGTTTACTTGGTTCATTTTATTGAACTTCTTCTTTCCTTCAATTACCATATTTGCCTTAGGTTGGTGCTCAACTAGAACTCCATAAGTTTAATTCTGGTGTTCTTCCTTAATGCTTATGGCAATCATAAGATCATCTAAGGACAACTTCCTTTTTTGATGCTTGAGTTTTATTCCAAAATTTTCCCATTTTCCCAAGACTTGGGAAAATTTTCCAATATGGACATGACCAAAAATTTCTCAAGCAGTTTCATCTTAGCGTCAGCAAAAGCATGCTCAAGGTTGATCAATCCATGCATCTGTTCAGTTACATACTTTTTCTCAACCATTTGATACTTTCTGAACTTGGAAACAGAATACTTCTTGAGCCCTTGCTTTCTAGTATTATATTTACGATCTAACTCATCCACAATGACTTAGAATGTATGAGTCAGAGTAATATACAATGAAGAGAACATTTGACAGTGATGACAAAAAGATCCCTTGAACTAAATGATCTTTCTCAATCCACTCAGCTATTTCAGCTGCTTTGGGATCAATATTAGTTGGTTCAGGTCTAGTCACCTGAATCACCGAAAGAAGACCTTTCATTGTGAACCAAATTTTCATTCGTTGTTGCCTACATTTGAAAAATTGGCCCCCAAACTTTTCTAGCAAGCTAGATAGGTCAACTTTAGAGGACAACAAAGAACCAGCACTAGAACCACTTGCAGAAGATGCCATTTTCAAATATATAAGCAGTTTATACAAACACTAAGAATAATTTCTTCAAGATTGTTGGAAAATAGCAAATTATAAAATATATATTATAACAAAATAACAAATCAGTTTATAATCACAGGGTGGTATTTGTAAAAATGATATAAAGAATATTTTAAAAAACAACATAAAATAGAACATATATTCCAAATATTTAGTTGTAATTCAATTTCAAACATGCATAAACCAAAAGCAAACAACCAATTTGGAATATAAGAATAGAAATAACAAAGTTAGTATTTTAAATCGAGAATGTGTCTCAAAGTTTTGTATCGTAACAGAAATTAAACTGAATCACCAGATAATAGTTTGCCTTGAAGAAATTATCGCCCCTACCATTGCAAAGGGTACAACGAAACTTCCTCTAGGATAAGGCAGTCAAGAAGCTTTTTTGATGCACTTTAGAAAGCTCCACCTCAATCACCACTCAGTTGCTGAATTACCGAAAAACAACACTAAGATATTAGAGGGAGAAAAGTGATAGTCAAGTATGTTGTACTTACTCTGCCTACAACATCAGGTTTATATAGGAAAGAGAGAAGAGCCAGAAAACTGCCCAAGTTCATTGTGGTCCTGATACATTCTTCAGCAGGTGCATAAACATGTCCAAATTCATTATAGACTAGGTGCAATAAACCTGTAACTCCAGAAATGTTTCTGACAGTTTTGGTAACTGTAGAAACGGTTCTACAACATTAAAACCATATTTGACTTTTGAATTTTTAAATTTGATTTTAAAAATTTAAATACCAATAAAAATTAAAATTTTTAGTAAAAAGATTAATTCGCCCAAAAGCCCATTGCCAGAGTAGGGTCGGGCGGCGGGGCATGCGTAGGCAGATCCTCATGAGTCCCTTAATTAATACTTAACAAGCACCAATACTTGAACCAGATAAAAGCTGCAATCATATTGGAAAAACTTTCGATATGAAATAAGTGGTCTTGTATAAAACAAAAGAGCCTTTCATTCTCCCACTTATTCCTACATAATTTGTCTCAAATCCAATATGGGATTCCCCCATATTCATAAAATTTTGCACTTTGTTTCCATCTTCTCATTTCCACAACAACTATAGATTCCCACCAAATTGGTATAATCCATAAAGCTAAACCATTTGTTAAACATGTAATTATTCTCAAATCCCAATTGATTTGATGCCAATTACAACATGCCCTATATAAGGTAGAATTCTAAGTTCCCTAATTAATGAAAGTGAACTACAACAGATTCTGCGATATTCCTCTAGGCTTCTTTCTTTTCAAAAAAAGGCAATTCTTTATATTTATCAATGAATTTCTCTTGAAGAATCAATATGATCATTTTGCCTATCTAAATCTTCATCTGCACTTGAAAATAATTTCATATCTATCCTCCATTGAGGATAGATATCTTCTTGGGGCAACGTTCTATCCATCTTCCATGTCATTTTATACGCACAAGAAAGACCCATGATCTTTTAGAGTGTCATTTGCATGGAAATAGATATTTATCTAATTAAGCAAATTTATATTGTCAAAAGAGCTCCTCAATTGCACATATAGAAAAATGAATAAGAAGTTTACTGAATAACAGAATGCAAAATTTATGTGGGACATAAATATTCTCATGGTAAATTTGTGTTTCAATCTCACGAAACTAATTCGCTAGACAAATTTTAATTTTCAACTCACAAAAACTACTGATTGAAACTTGAAAATTTGTCTTGACAACTGCATGTGTTCTTTTAGCTCTTGAAGTCATATAAATCCCAAAATGCAAATGATTCCCAATCCAAGTATACACAAACTCTTTCTTGAATAGAAGCCAATTCTCCCTTTATGATCGAGAGAATTTTTCATCTCATTATATTGCATTTCAAAGTCTTCCCTAGATTCATATGAAACACTATATATTCTTTAGAAGATTGAATTACATTCGTCCAACTTAGCAAGAAATCCTCCCACTCATTTTTTTTTTTTTTTTTGGAATTACTTCTTGTATTTAACTGTTATAGTTAATGTGCCATACAGATAAAAGATGTGTTATTTTTGGAAAAAAAGCTCATTGGCATTAGTGATGCCAACTCTTTGTCACTCACATTAGACAATGGATATTTAACATCACACATAATTTCTAAATATCTTCTCAATGCGCAAACACAGTGTTCCACTTTTTCCTTTTGCAATACAACAAAACAAGATAACAATGAAGTGTAAAATTTGTCACTCAACTATTTCAACTATTGGCATTTTATATTTTTGATAGGTGCAGTTTACGATGAAGACATTTTGATAACTTTTAATCAACTTAATAGAATAGTGATGAGCAAAAAATAAATGCATCATATGTCCCTCTTTATCATATCCATGTCATTTATAATTCGACTCTTACCGAACACTTATAATAGTGCTTGTAGCATCATTTTTCTAGTCAAACTCTTATTTCTAAGTATTGCTCTTGCATTGTAAATGTCCCTTGCTATTGCTAAAAGATTTGGATTCTTTTTTCGAAAAGCACTAATAATTTACCTTTGTTCAACTCCAGATATTGTCATGTCTTTCACTAATTGTGTCTCCTTAATTGAAAGATGACAAAAGGTAGGATATTTAGACGTATTTCTTGGAGGTACATGATTATACAATATTTTTTCTTTTTTAATTTCAGACTATACATTTTAAGTAAGTTTTTTTTTTTATAGAAAGAAATGTTCCATTGACTTCTCTATTATACACTTGCTACAAAAGTATCTATATGCTTAATGATTTGTTTATTTTTTTTATTATGACACTTCTATAAAAGAGTCTTATTAACATATTTTGTTGAGATAGTTCTCTTACAAATATCTCAATTTTATGTAGTATTAATATTGTACCATGACATTTTTTCAAAAGTGTCTTATTAACACTTTGTAAAAAGATATTTTTTTGAGAGATGTCTCAGTTATATTCTATTATGATACATTTCCTAAAATGTAATAATATTTGACATATATAAACATAAAAAATAAATAAAAACTTGGTGCCTATTCCCTAAAATTTTTATCAAGCCTGGTGCAATTTTTTTTTCCTTCTTCCTCACTTGTTGATACAGACTCTAATACTTCCAAAACAATCCCCAACACTCTCAAAGTAAGAAGCCACTTTTTGTCCTAAATCCATATCATTCCAGGCACTACAAGAGAACATTCCTTCACCAATAGAAAAATTATGACGAATAAGATTCCATTATAAATAAAAGATAATTGTCATGCAATTGTTGTAGATTACTGATGATCATAAAAAAAGACCAAAAGTTATATGTTAGTGATGGCATTTTGACAAATTTATGATGAACTTTTCTGATAGTTTTTTCCTCAAACAAAAACTTAACATAGATTATACATATAATCATAAGTGATAAATTTACTATCACTGATTTGAGTTAATAAAAGTCTTGACAGAATTTACCATCGCTATCAATGAAAAAAAATTGATTTGCACAATTCAAAGGATTTGATCTTGCGACCTTAATTAGAATCAATACAATCAATTATGGAATTTACCATCATTGATTTAATATTAACAAAAAAAATTGCATTTACTTAATATAATGAATTTGATCTTGTGATCTTAAAGTAGAATTTAATAAAATCAGTAATAGAATTTATCATTACTAATTCAAAATTCCTAAAAATAATTACACTTATGTGATAGTATTAGTTCAAATTTGCACACCCTAAATAGAATTATAAAAGCCTTTCCCACTTAAGCAACTTAAATTGAGTAATTATAATTTAGAATCACAATATATATAAACAAATCCTATAGTTCATTTCTTCATTTAGAACTCATTCCTTCTCCATCTATCATTGATTTTTGTTCTCCCCAAGTTCTAGTCAATAACTATATTGGGCACGCAAAGTATCTCCTAATCCAAGTCCAGGTATTCTATCTTCCTCTTTCTCTTTCTCTTGCATTTCGATCACCTAAAGCTCTACGATTTTTTATTCTTTTTTGTTTTGTCGAAGATTATCTGCTATGGGAATGGATTATTAGAGTTGGAACAAAATGTATAAAATTTTTGAAATGAAATTACCACTATGAGGTAACTCCTATATATTCGCATTATATACTTCAATTACTATGTAAATAGAGCTGCTTTTGGTGATTTCTTGTGAATCGAGCTACTTGTGGCGATTTCTAGTGAATGTTCGTCATTTTCCATCGATTTGTGTATTTTTCTGCTGTTGAAATATATCTTGTTGAAGACTTTAGTTTTTTCTTTATTTCTTTTTTTTTTTTTTTTTGTGGAAGATTTGAGTTATCAAAAAGAATAATAATATCAATGGAGTGTAGGCTTTATACTTTCTATTTCATATCCTAGTCATTCAATTTTTCAGGTAAGGCTCTTCTTCAATTACTTTGAGCATATAATGAAAGTAAGTATAATGGCTGGTGTTTTTCTTTTTTTCTTTTTTTTTAACCATTGTTTGGATGTGATCAGTGAAAATAAAGTAAAGACACATTGGATCGTAAGTTTCATGCTGATGTATTATCTAATTGACCTATGTTTCTTTTTTCCATTTTTCACTGAATATTATGCATCATTAGCATAGTTTTAAATTCTCCAAACGAAGCTTTGTGCATAATTCATGCATAGAAATGGAATTAGTATTTAATGTAGTACAATAAAGTAATCAGATCAATGGCAGCAATGATGTTGTTTAATTACAACGTATTGATGTATATAGATTTGGAAAAAAAAAAAACAATACAAACTAAGATTTCATAGATTTTAGAAGTACCTATTTCATTATTTTGGAATTTGACCATCTCAATATGAATTTGTTATAAAACTAGCCTCTCTCTAAGCAAGTGTGTTGTGCACATAAGGAGTTGCGTAATAGGTAACATTGAGTCCTAAAATTCCATAGTTGAGAGCGTTTTGGGGTTGAATCTCATTTATGTGTGGGTGTTTTGTCTGCTATCGTGCTCTTTAGTATGCTTTGATTTAGAATAATTGGTAGCATTTAATTAATCTTGGTGCTTGAGAGCTCCATTCAATTCCAAAATGGAGCATAAGTTGTAGATAAGCAATGATGACACTGCCACTGTGGACCAAAAGATAAAAAATAGTTGAATTTGTTGCATTGCATTAGTAGGATTTTATTATATTTGAATTCCTAACAGGGTCAATATTTTTTCCTCTATCACATCTAAATATTTCATTTGCCTTGGTTACATCAACGAATAACAACATATATCATTCAAAAGAAAAAAAAAAAGAAAAAAGAAGAAGATCATACCTTGTAAAGAGACTAAAGTGATGATTTAGGAATCATATTTCGGACTTAAAAAATTCTTATAGGTATTAGAGGAACTTCTTTGTATAGGTTGTTTTAAGTTAGTTGATTAACATATAGCAGCATCTTACTTTCACGTTTTCTCCATGGAAAACACTTTTGGTAAGTTTTTGCACCTTTAGCCACTTTTGGCCCTTTTAATGATATAGACTTGCTTGTGCTAGCGAACAAGAACAAACATTTTGCTCACTTTTATATCGAGACCCAACATCTTGGATTTAATAGGTAGAAAGAAGATGGATTGGTGAAATTTCTCAGTGCTAATTAGTTTTGTTAGATTTACTATTTGTATAGCTTAAAATATCGGAGCCATCATTTTGTTCTCTACTAGTTAATTTAATATTTTTCTGAACCTAGGAGATGATGGAAGGTTATGTTCCCATATTGTATTGGAAATAATAAGAATAAAGATGATATTATGGCAATATGCAATTGGTTGAAAAATATTTGAGTTTTCCTAGTATCTTGTGACCATGTCCTCTACAATTTATTCAATAGACTTTGTTCTTGGCATTTTTTGAATGAAGGTTTATGACTTTTAAGTTTTTTTTTTTCCTTGTCTTGCATTACAACTCATCTTCAATTGTATTTGCAAAGAGGCGAAGTTTCAATTGCACCACTAGTTCTATGGTATTGCAATCTCAATTGGGCTTACCTAAAACTATTAAAGCTATAACCCAATGTTCCATTAGCACTTTGGTATGGTTGTTCTCTTTAAAATTTTCATACGTGAATTCAATATCTCGAAGGAAAAAAAATTACATCTTCCTTTCCATGCATAAATTCAATATCTCTAAAAAGTTTGGCAATGTATTAATATTAGTGATCTTTGTATGCTTGTAGGAGTTGATTCTTGAAAGTCTCCTCACTTGGAGCTTTTTGAGCTTACTGACACAAAAAGAAAATTACATCTTCCTTTCCACCCATAAATTCAATATCTCTAAAATGTTTGGCATTGTATTAATATAAGTGATCGTTGTATGCTTGTAGGAGTTGATTCTTGTAAGCTTACTCACTTGGAGCTTTTTGAGCTTACTGACACAAAAAGGAAAGGGTGAATTAGTAAATGAAAAATCCAAGATGATCATGTGAGCTTTTCTATTTAATGAAATTATATTTTTTTTAGATATGCTCTAACTATGTGTTAGTGCATTGTTTTGAAGATCTATGAGTTGCGATTCTTTAATTTTTCTAGACAATAAATTAATTTGGTTTTCATTTTGTATTCCACTATATAGTATTTGATTTTACTTGTAATTGTGCATGACTTGGGAGAAGACTGGGAGTGAAGATAGAGAAATTAAGTTTGAGAAATTAGTGATTGTGGATGATATAGAACGAACGAATGTGTTTTTCTTTTATATTTGGGCTATGGGAGGTTCACAATGAAAAAGAAAAATGTTGGGGTATGATTTTGCTTTGTCGAGACAGCACTTCATGGGCCATCACTATTTACTTGTTGTTTTTATTTTGGTCTATAAAATTTAATGTGATTATCACTTTATGTAGTCATCAACTATTTTACCCTTGTATCTCTCATGAAAATTAGGGTACCTACAATTCTTATTTATTATATATGGTTCGCATTTGCATTATAGAAGTGGAAGCGGAAGTGGAACATTACTTGTTCTTTTTTCTCTTCACTAAGCTTTTGGAATGAGCTAACATTCCAGCTGAAATTGTTGTTTGAATTCTTTAGTTTTTTGGAATAAGTTTTTAGAATTGGAAATTCATGTAACACTTTTACGTAATTGTTATTTCATATTATTGAGATCTAGGTCTATGTACATTTTCCTTTGTCTTGTTTGATTTTGTGTTGTGATCCACAGTTCAAAATTCTTTAATATGATTATTGTTTCCTTGGTAACTTTAGTTGGATTTTGGTGAACTAATAAATCGATTTTAGTTCCTTAAAGCACCGTGTGTAGTAATTTAATGAGATTGACTAATTACATTTTACTTAAGACATCTTGTTGATTTATTCGTGGTTTACATGTTTCTTAAATTATAATAATTTAGTCTTTGTGGATTTGATCATCCATTCTATTTGTAGGAAACTAAATCCTGATTGTTTTATTTAGAGCTATAGGATTTTTAATTAAAATAGATCACACTATAACAAGCACAAGTGTCATGTTACTATTTACATGAGAGAAGCTTTTTCTAATGCATCTAAGCTAACTATGTCAACTATTGCAAGATGTTTAGTTTGATTTGTCCATATCTCTATTAGATTTAGCGCTACAAGGCAAGAAATCCCAGACTTAGTTCAAGTTGGCATTCATCATTTTTTTAAATGGGTGAGGTTTTGAAATTTGAAAAGTGGATTTGTTTCAAATGCAATGAGCCAAATATCTTGGCTGGTTGGGAAAGAGACAAGGATAATTAGGATTAGCTAGTATTCCCCTTTTAAGACTATCATTTGTCAAGTAAATTTACCTAGATACTATGATCTTGGGTATTATAGATTGTTGATTAGCTAAGGATGTTGAGTCTGGAATATTGTAGTTTTTTTTTTATTATCTTTTGTTAAATGAATTTTCTTTATTGCCATACTCCATGGTTGATCTTGCCTGTGCTTTAATATTTTTTGGGATATGATTTAGGTTGTATTTAGGTATCAATAAGGTAGGAGGTGATATTATTCTAAATATATTACTTAATTTGTTTGTAATATGTGATGGGATTAGGATTGTATTGTGATAGATGAGATCTAAGTTGGTCACCAATAAGAAATTATTTTGTTGATTTAGTGACAAATTTAGTGATAGATTTTATATTGAGTTTGTCACATGTAAGAGTTTATTTGCTTAATTTTGTGACCAACTTAGTGATAGAAAAGTCCATCACAAAAATAGTTTGTCACAAAATTTATAACTCTAAACATATTTTTGTAATGAAACATTTATAAATTAATAATAAAAATTTCATCACAAAATTATTTCGGTGACGGACTTTATGTTTGTCACAACTAATCAGCAATGAGGTATATACTAACTGATATGTGATGGAATAAATCCATCAAAGAATCATGTTTTATGATGAATTTCATTAAATTTTGTGATGAAGTTTTCCATTGGTGAATGGTGATTTACTGTAGTGAAGTCGACGTCAAATGAGATATTATATTCTAGCTTTTGTGGGTAAGGGAAGAATAGGTAATATAGACCAAACTTGGATGATTTATAGGTATATTTTCTTATATATAAGTATTTCTATTAGATTGCCTTTTTCCTTTTGCTTGGAGGTCTCTTCATAATGAACCAAGTTAGTGCTGACTTAGAGTATATTTTCAAATTTAGAGACATAAGTCTTTAAATTTCTTTTTAATATGGAGAGAATAATTGTATTTTTATTTGGAGGCTTGAATATTGTTCACTATAATGAAACTTTCCTGAAAAAATTATCATAATCTATGACTGATTTCTATTTTTCTTTTATATTTTTGCATTTGTATGTTGACCTAATGCACTTATTTGAACTTAACAGATATGGCTACCCATGTAATCTTCTCATATGCAATATGACCTGTTTTAGACTTGAAGAAGTTGAATGTAGAAGTTGTAGAAATCTTTTATTGTTTGTGCAGATGTTGTTTAACAAATAATAGGAATTTATACTAACACTTTATGTAGGGGAGGCAAACATGAAGTAGGAGAGTTTTCTATGACTTATGCGTACACTTGATGAAAGAGAGAGCCAACAAAGTAAGAAAGGTGAGAATTATGACCTACGTTGAATGCTAGCTATTTTTATGTTTTCATTTTGGCTGACATAATAGTGGTGTAGTGTCATTTTTTGATATTCTTTGACTAGACTCCAAGCTAAAATACATTTTAGCTTTTTTCTTGTGTCTTTTATCAACTTTTTGTTTCATATCATCATACACTTCTTAAGATTATATGAGATTAGAATACAGCTTTTGAGGATCATTTAGTAGTTCAAAGTTTGTGTCTAAACTTTGAAATACAAAGCCAGTAATAAGTGATCCCTCCTTGTTTGAAAAATGCCACAAGAAAGTTTTTACTTTTCCTGAGATGTTTAAGAGATTCATCTGAAGGATATTTGTGTTTTAGTTTAGCCTTGGGAAGAATTCGCTAAGTTTGTCAAGTAAGGGATGCATGATGGAGTTATCTATATTATCATGAATAATTAAGAACCAACAGCCATCAAATACATTGAAAGTATACCTTTTTCAACTATTTTTTGTTAGCGAAAGATTACAATTATATTAGCATTTTTAATGGTGCTCAAACAATGTGCAACTATGACTATTATTCTGCTTACCATTGTCTTATCCAAAGCTCCTTGCCTCTGATGTCTATGATGGTATGCTTAGTAGATACGTGTCATCGCATGACCCATTCGTACTAGGAAGAAATTGAAAATTTGAAGCAAATAGATAATCAACAAAATAAGTAAAAACAAGAGCAAAACAGATAAATAGAAGAACTTTTGAAGATGAACAAGCAAAGATTAAAAGTAAGGAGTCAACTCCAAATGTTATATGTTTCCCTTCATCATTTTCTTAGCTCCCAACATTCATTGAATTCAACTTCAAAAGTATTAATGGGATGTCTCTGTAGGTAACTAATTTGGAAGTTGATCCCTATTGCTTCACTTTTTATTACATAGGTTTAGCTTATGTTCATAAGTAGAATGGATTGTTTATGTCAAACATATAGAGTTTGAGTTTTTTAGCATTGCATTAATTGTTGAACTTATAGTATGATTTAATGTCTATGATGTCTAATTAAGGCTTGATTTTGTTGAATTGATTCTGAAGTGATAAGGTTTGAGTTGACGTTGAATTAATGGATTGAATTGTTGTTGCTACTCATACTCTAAATGAATGCACAAAGTTCAAGTGTTCGAATGTTGCATTAATTTATTTGGATTTATACCTGTAGTTTATTATGTTTTAATATCTATAGATATCTAGCTAAGGTTGGTTTTGTCAATTGATTGATAAGGTTGGATTGATATTAAATTGTTGGGGTTGAATTGATGTTGGTACTCCCATTTATAATTGCATGCATAATGTGAATCACTCAAAAAACATATATACTAAGATGTTTGTTGTAATATGCCATTTCTTCATTAGTTAAAGTTGAATCCAGGTATGATTAATCCCTCAAAATTTATCAAAATTGGTCATCTTGAAAACTTAGATCCATTGAAACTAGCCGAAGGAACACAACTTGAAAAGATTATATGTGAAGTGTATGCCAATATTAGAGTAGAAATGGATGAGGAATTAATTCTACCAACTCATGATTTTACGGCTGTGAGGAGGTTATAGGAAAAAGTATTGCTTGGCCATTTCAGTTGGTAATCTTTTTTTATGACTTCTTATAAAAAAAAATATTTCTCAAGTAAGAATTATAGTAATCATGGTTGTTTACTTTTTGAAAGGTGGTAGCGGATTAAGATTGATGGTAAAATTTGGTTTAATGATGAAGTATACAATTGCACAATATTATGCATGAATAGCTCTCAAGTTAGCTCTTTCTTAGTTGTTTGGACAAAGAACTTAATTAGATTAAGCTAGATTGTAAGTTCACTATTTTATTTTGCTGAGAGATAATATTTTCTATTTTTTATTAAATTTTGTTAAAATTTTTGTTGTGTTCATAAATATGTACCATGGGAATGTGCCACTAGTTGCAAAGGCACTATGAGGATGTTATAAGGAAAAGTATTGCTTGGTCATTTCATTTGGTAATCTTTTTTCTTTTTGAATGATTTTTCATTAAAAAAATTAATTTTCAAGTAAGAATTACAGTAAGCATGATTATTAATGATATTAATTTTTTACAGGTGGCAATGGATGAAGATTGAGAGTAAAGCATTTGTTTGATGATGAAGTATGACATTGGACAATATTATGTATGAATTGATCTCAATTTAGTCTTTCTTAGTTGTTTAAATAAAGAACTTAATTAGATTAAGCTATAGTCTTTATTGTTTTGGACATGATTATTAGATATATTATCTAGTATGTGTAGTTATGTTCTTTTGAACCTATAGACAAATATTAATGACTTATTTCTTATTTTTATGGAATTTTGTTGAATCTTTGTTGTGTTTATGAATATGTACCCTGGGAAAAGGCCACTAGTCGCAAAAGATACTATGAGGACACTTTTATTTGGTTTAAAGGTGTAACACCCCTAAATTTGGTATTTTGGAAAATAAGGATTTTGAAATCAAAATATTAGTTTGGCAAGTTTTGGGGCTTGAAAAATAAACAAGAAGGACTTAAGTACATGGAAATTGAAAGTTTTGGGATCAAATTGCAAATAGGCACGACTCAATTGGAAACTATTTAAAGTTTTGGGGGTCTAAGCAGAAATAATTTAGGTCAAATGGGTCAATGTCAAGCACTCATCACTTGGGAGGCTCAATTGAAAGGTGGAAATAATTTCGGGGGTCTAATTGAAAGCTGAGAAGAAATATTAGGGTCCAATTTAATATTTCTAGAAATTCCCTTTAAATACCAAACCCCCCGTATTTTCCCCTCATTTTCTCCTATGCACCCCACTCTCATTCTCTTTGGTGACTTCCTCCCGATGCCGACCAAACTTTAAACCAAACTAGCCATCACCTTTCTCTCGACATAAGGAGCACAATGGTGCCAAGTTTGACTAATCGTTGAGAATTGAGCTCCAAGTAAAGCTTCACAGCGGAAGTGGCAGGTAAGTTGGCTTCAACAATTGAAGCTTAGATTTGAGTACTAGGTTTTGTTGGGCTCAGCTTGGGGATCATGCATATAGTTTCAATTTCGGAATTGGGCCACTGGAGAGGGCAGAATTATGGTAGGGAGATGCGGTGGCACGCGGTGGAGCTGTGACATTTTTCGACAAATTAAGCGACCAAATGACAGCAAGTTGAGAAATTGATAAGGAGTTTTTGATCAGCGCAGCTGGACACACCGATTAGTGGTGGCAAAGTTCGATTCCAGCGACGGTACACGGCGGCGGTGCTAAGTTAGTTTCATCACCTCATTGTGACGATCGTGTGTATGGCATTAGTTCATGGTTTTAGAGTTCTGATAAAGACATCTTGGATAACAACTGGAATTGGGGTTAAATTTGTATTGCATGTGTATGTTATCTATTTCAATTCCTATGATATATTGTACAAATGAAGAACACACGATTTGATTGGAAATAAAGCTATGCATGAGACATAGGACATGCATGTATGACTATATAGATTTAGTAGAACTAAATTTATTATATTATGTGACAATCTTGGTTAATAATTTATTTAAATGATGAAAACCCTAATTCCATGGATTTGAGACCTAAGTGAAAAATTAGGTTATTAAGGATAATTGGATCGTTATTACTGATTTGGTGAGATATTTGAAGGTTGATTATGTAAATAAGGACTTGATTATATCTCTTTACTAGAACCGATTTGATCCCCATAAATATTTCCATGATAATGGTGTCATTAGCTCGTTCCGTATTGATAACGCCGAAAGTGAACCTTAAATTACCATATTAATTGAGTAATTGTTGATTTTAGACTGTTATTTGTGTAATTGTGGCTATAAGGTCAAATGAGGATTTTGACAATGGACCTATTCTTTTGGTTATGTGCCAAGGAGTTGGGGTCCCACAAACCAATAGGTTGTGACTGCATTTTTTAGGCTTCAGAGGTGAGAGTCTAACCTTCTGGGTATTTATTTTGTATGCCCTGTGAGGATCTGCCAATCTGGTACTTGCTTATACCTATCTGTTATTGTGATAAACTCCTAAGAGGGTTGAACATGTTTTTGTTTCGTAACTGAGTCTTGGTTATTGGAATTTGTGAATTGTTTGAATTCTTGTTTGTTATCTGTTAACTTATTTGTATACTCATATGAAGGTTGTTCCATTAATTTTGCCTCTGATAAGAGTTTATCATGTTTGTTTCAGGTGCTTAGAACTCTCTAATGTTACATGTTACCATTCTATCTCTGTTATCTTTCTGTCATCTATTATCATTCTATTATCTGTTATCGTTTGGTTATCTGTTATCATTTTGTGTTACGATTTGTTGGCTTGCCTGCACATTTGTTTACTCGTACAACGTTATGTGGCTTTATTGGCTTATTCGAATCTATTTATCTGACTATTTATCCAAATTTGTTTATCTGATATTGTCTCGCCTAGTCGACAATCTGTTAATTGCCATGTGATATAAGTATGGAGATATGTTAGGTCAAGTGTCAATCCTAGTAGAATGCTTAGATACATGAGACACTTCATAGGGTATTTCTTGGGTATCAGCGATACGCTAGGGGTTATTCCCTAGGTATCAACGATCTGCTAAGGGATATTCCTTGGGTATCAGCGATGCGCTAGGGGTTATTCCCTGGGCATCAGCACCTACCATGTACCAAACTATCACGCTTAGGTAAGTTTGATTGACTAGAATAAGGAGAATCTAATATGCATGTTTTGTTCTGATTTATTGGGTTGTATATGTTATTCGGGATTGCCTTGTTTCGATTTGTATTCTGATTATTTGGAATTTGCTCATAGAGCAACAAGGACGGTGCAATTTCCTGGTCTAGATCGAGCTGTTGTCTAAACCAAACTATCTGGTAATGCCTCCTATAGTAAACTGGTTGAGATGGCCGGCCAACGGCAACCTCCTGTAGTAAACCAATTGAGATGACCCCGGGCCATTCATGTTGATGGTAACAACTCTCGGACTAGTACCTACTTGTTAATCTTTGACCTAGAGATCCCTATTTGTTGAATTTGATAACGCTTGTGTTTCTGATACATTCATAGTCTATTTGCATTGTCTTAATAGCTTATGATCTGTTGAATTATTTCCTAGTCAGTTGAGCCCTATGTTCTATTAACTGAATTTTATCCCTCACTTAGTCCTTTGGACTTACCATCCCGTATTATTCTTAATTTTTCCAAACAGAGCTAAGTGACAGTCATGGATTTCAGGCTTGGATTGGATAATATATGCTCTATAATTGACTAGGTGTTTATATGTGCTTTCGGGTTCACCCGAATATTATGCTATAACTTAGAGATGTTGTGATATGTAAGTTGAACTAAAGATCTGCGGTATGTATATATTATGTTGATTGTTACAGGTTTTTTATGGCATGTATACTACTTTGGTGAGATCTGCTTAAGTTGAGAAGCATGTTGCTGTCTTTGATGAGTTTTGAAATTTTATAGGCCTATCATATGTGTTTTATGTTACAATTTAAGTATGAATTGGTGACATCTCAGCTCAAGGTCACCCTGAGTGGGGTGCTGGTATCAGAGCCTAGGTTTTCGATGACCTAGGTTAACATGAGAATGATTTTTATGACTAGAATTGATGGGTTTACTAGCGATTAAACTTGAATCAGGAATCAATTAGGATGTAAACACTCGAGTTGAGGAAAGCCTAAGCTGTGCTAACATCTGATCCTAGGATATGAACTTTTGGGATAAGGCTCGACATTAAAGAAGTGAAGGGTTATGATTAGGGTGGCTAGCCAATTTATAACCTTATTGATGAGTAAATTGGATTAGGAATCTTGGGAGCATGATAGAAATCATTGAAAAATATAGTCTCGAGAAATTTTTAAAGTTTTACCCCCTTAATCACTAGAAAGATCAGACAAGTAAAACATATGAATGTGAATTAAGGAATAACTAGAATTGGAGTAATGAGATGTTATTTGAGGTTCGAAATAACTTGATGAACTTTACCTTTGGATATTAGACAAACGGATTTCTTTTCTTTTTACTGCTGTAAGCTTATTGAATTTTGTTAAACTTTCTTTTCTTTTATTTTACTCTTCGTAAGCTTGAGAAGTTTGACGGAGTTGGAGATAACTGAGGTATTGTTTTATTATCAGTAAGCACATGCTTAAGATTACCTGAAGGATATCAAACGTGAGATGGCATCACCAAACCTAACCCCAACGCATTCTCCTAGTCGAGAAAATTTGGATGAGGATACTCTGGAATGAAGACATCCCTATAAGTGTTGAAGAAGGGACACGAGAACCTCAAGTGCATTCAACAGTAAAGAGAGAGGTTGTAGAACAAATAAATACAATATGGCAGCAATTCCTACAATCGCACCAGCAACAAGGTCCGATGGATAGCCCTGAGAGAAGTGAAGAGCCTCCCAAATTCGGGACTTTAGCACATCTCCTTGAGTTCCACCCCCAATGTTTATAGGTGAATCGGATGATCAAAAGGCAGAAGCTTGGATCATGGAGATTGAAGATATTTTTCAGATGTTAGGTTACACGGATGACCTCAAACTTATTTTTGCCATCTACCTATTGGAAGGAGCTATAGGTCAATGGTGGACTTTGGTAAGTTAACGATTCTAATATAAGAAGGTATTTTGTACCTAGGACAACTTCGTGTGGGAATTTATGAATAGGTTCATACCATTAGAAGTCAGAGATGCCTGAAAACAAGAATTTGAGAGTCTTACCCAAGAGGACATGATAGTGTGGCAGTATGAAGCCAGATTCAGTAGATTAATTTGGTATGCCCCGCAGATATGGAGAAAAGAATGATGTAAGAAATTGTTGGAAATAGTTCCTGGCAAGCCAATAGATTTGGCCTTGTAAAGCTATTTTCTTGTAAAAACAATCTTGATTGAATGATATCTTGTATATGGCCACATTCATCTCATGCACCATATTACTTCACTGGCATTTGGATGAAGTCCTTAGATCACTTAAGACTATGGGACTTGGTCACACACTAGGTGGTGATCATGGAATAAGTCTTACACGGTCGTGATCTTAAAACATTCAAAGTCATAGGATTTTCAGAGCTAGGACATCTAAGATCCGGATAAACTTGCACAAACTATGCATAAATCCAAGGGGTTGGATATTTCTCTGTTCCATGAGCAACCGTATGTGATACGAGTGCGTGTTAATGGGTACTTGTTAGAGAACAAGGCACTAAAGACCCACCGGAGACTCCACTAGGTAGCCATAGTGGCAAGTCAGTAGTGGTTAGTTCTCCCGCTTACGCTAGTGCATATTATTAGTCCTCTGACCTAAGGATCCATGGTAACCTTGTTTCTGGTCCTCATGCTTTGACTCATCCTTGGTCACTTAGCAGGCCGTTCGAGGTGAGATTGGGTATGAGCTACTTGATATGGAGGTTTGTGAGATCCAAGAGGGAATCCGACTCCTCGCTTTTGTGAAGGGCGAGTACATCTCCTATGCATTCTATAATGATCGATTTCAAGAAATCCTTGCTCAAGGTGGTATGACAATTTGGGAAAAGAGTTTTCCAAAGATGAGGTCATATAAAGGAATCGAACATTTAGAATAGAAGCATAGAATCGAGGCTATTAGGGAGCCGACAAATTTCTTACCCTAGGCCTCTTTCGGGAGATAGAAGACGGAAGGACCGTATTTGCATGGAATGCGTAGAGCTTTAAACGGTTCTCATATAGACATTCATTTCGACCAATTAATTGGGCTCCATGGGCTTGAGGTTGGACATCGACAATGGAGATTAAGTACTCTTCAATTGATGAGATCGATTGAATCGAGTCGACTAGTTTAAAAGGAATTTTAAACTATAATGAATATTAAATATTCAAAAGCCACAACGGGTTGTGAGCCTATGTCCAATGAATGGTAGAACCCAATGTGTCACACAAAAAATCCAAAAGACCTTCCTAATTGATGGAGAAATTTTTCTAAGTGTTAGGAAGATAACCTTTTTCCATGGCTGATTTTTGGGAGACTTTTGAAGATCAATTTTTGCTTGACTAATTTAAGTGTTAAATTAATCGATTAATTTAAGGAGTTAAATTAGGAAAATAATTAAAAAGTTAATTATTTGGTGCCACATTGATCATCAATTGATCAAAGTTAACTTAAGGGGTTAAGTTGACTAAAGTAAACTTAAAGAGTTAAGTTTACTTGACTTAATTGTTAAGTCAAGGTTAATTAATTAAATTAATTAGATTAATTTAATTAATGGAAGAACAAGAATTTTAAGAGGGAAAATTCAAATTGAATTTGAATTAATTTGGAATAAGATTCTAAGTTGGCAAGTTGGCAAGATGAAATTCAAATTCAATTGAAATTCAAATTGCCAACTTGCACACAACTAATTTTCGGTTCCCACATCTTCATGGGAGGTGTGATGCCACCTTGGAATCACACCTCACACACTCTATATATAGATATAGAGCTAGACGAATTTTAGTGTAATTTTCAGCATTAGAAAATCAAATTCTAAATGCTTTCCCTCCAAAAAACCTTTCTAGGCAAGATATTCATGTGTTGAATTCTTCCTTTTCTTCCCTACCAAAACTCTCCAAAAACCGATCATACTCCATCTCTATCTTTAGATCTAATCCAACTTAGGATCTGGAGATTTAGGATCTCATCTTTGGTTTGTGGATCAACGTTGGAGGCGATTTCGAGTGAGATCGCTATTTGACAGTTTCCTGCAGATCGTCTGACTTTGCGAATTTTTTTTGGAAGATTTGATGAGATTTTTGATCCAAATTTTCTACTGAAGATAGCCTAAGGTGTTAGATATCTCCCAATTTTTTTTCGTTTGAATTTATTCAGAGTTTTGGTTGGTCAAATTCGGATCTGAATCCGCTGCGCCAGATCCAGTTGTGAATCTGCCAACACTTGGAGATTAGGTTTTCTTCCTTGGATCTTGCTTTTAAAGGTAAGTATCTTCTTCTAATTCTGAATATCCTGCATGGTATGACCCTGGGATGACCGATTGGCATTGGATTTGGTGTTTTAATTTTGAATTATTGTGCATCCTAATGCCATTGTTCCTTCAAGTGGTATTGGAGCCAATATCATGCACTTATTTGGATTTTTTTTGGACAATTGGATCATGTGATGATCTGATTGAATTCACCACATACTTGATTCATTGTTGAATTGGAGTGTGTGGATTGAAGATGCTTGTGGTTCTTATCCTTGATGAGTTGAAAGCATATTATTATGTGATTTAATTGTTGATTCGTATAACTAGCATGTTTTAATTCATACTTGTTAATGTTGAATTTTGATTTGGCATTAATTGATGTTATATGTTTATGTAGCATGTTTATGAATGACTGAAAGTGTTTTGGTCATTTTTGGATCCAATTGGATTGGAGTTTGTTTGGAGTTTTTTGAAGAATATGATTCTTACTTGGACTAGTTTTTTGAAGCATGATTGAACACGTTATTTTTCAGTTTTAGAAGCAGTTTTGAATGTGAAAAATGGACAGAAATGTGTGTTGATATGTTAGGAACATATGCTAGATTTATTGGTGCATAAAAGTTGAACTTTTGGGGCTTGAATTGCCCCCTAGAGGCGAACGGCCAGCAGCGGCCAGCCGTGGCCAGGTGCTGCCTAGCCAGCGTCCACACGCGGTGCGCGCACGCTGCCCGGGCGTGCGCCCTGCCTGGCCGGAAGCTGCATGGTGTTGCCTTGGGGGCAATTTTTTAGCTCACAAAATGTTCCTTTGTTGCTCAAAAGTCTTTTGTATCACACATGACTCATGTACAAGTGTTGTGCAAGGTCTCAAGTTTATGTTTGACATTTTTAAGTGCTTCTTAAAATTAGTTAAAGTTAACCTCCAAGTTAGTTGCATTGTTGTTATGCATAACCAATTATTTGTTTATGGGATGGGCACAAAATTGATAGAATTAATTGTTAATTCTAGTTTATTTATTGTTCATTTAATTGTTGAATGGATGATGAATGAATGGGGATGATCATGAGCCTTTAATATTGATTTTATTTATTTTCAAGTTGTTGAAAAATGGTTGTATTAAATTGTGGCTTGCATGCCTCTTAAATTCATCTTGTAATTGTTATGAGAGTAGAATCACTAGGAGTGAGGATTTCTTTCTCATGTAAATGTTACAAGGAGCAAAGGAGTCCATTGGAGGCGTGAAGACTTTTTGAAGGCCCATGAATGTATGGGATACAATCATGTAATAGCTAGATTTAATCAACCCACTTAAAATCAACTAAATGATGCACCTATGGCTCTAAGTGCATCACTTGGTTAAGGCTCATGGTCATCCCACCCTAGATGTATGCTAGGCGCATTTACTTATTTATGCTTTCCATATCCTATTGTTGTATGCGATGAAAGATTAGGATATAGAGAACCTAAATAAGAAGATAAAATGATGAGATCTTTACAAGCTAAAATCCCCCCACTTGGAAAGTCTAAGTTTTCAAATATTAAGTCAAAATGGATTTCAAATTAAAAGGAGTTTTAATTAATCCAAGCCTTTTACCAATAGTATATGGCATGATGACGCTAGCATTTTTGTGTGGTATACATTCGGTCATGGGGGTCACACTTAAGTGGAAAGCCGTGACCATATATTGAGCATACGATGCATCTTTGAATTAAGAATGCCCACACATTATACACTCAGTAACGGGGGATGATGTGGTGCCCGTCTTGAATCAAAGAATGATTGGTAGGTTTGACTTAACGCCAAGTAATGTAGAGGTCGTCCTATTATGGGGATCTACATGAAATGGTAAGGCAAAATATATCAAGAATTGTATAAGATGCAATTAGTAAAAGTTGCTTACCTTTGGATTACTAGTAGATATACATCCGGTCACGAGGGTCTATTTTCAAGTCCTTGTGATCTTGATTCTCACTAGGAAATATGATTTCCCGAATACTTTTTGGGGGTAAAGTATTTGATAAAATAGTGGGAGAAAAACATGCTTGAAAGACCATAAAACATGTTTTTTGTATCAAATTCAATCACATGCTTATACTCTTTTTTTTGCCTCTTGTAGATTTTCGAAATCTTCAGCTAAAATGTCCAAAAATCCACTCTCAAGCATTTTGAAAACCAATAAACTAACCGAGCTTAACTTCCAAGATTGGCTTAGGAACCTTAAAATAATTCTTGACTCTGATAAGAGGACTTATGTCCTAGATCAATGTCCCGTGGACACATTGGGCAATGACGCATCTAATGAGGACCGCAAATGGTTCGCGCGATTTGTAGATGATGATCTACAAGTTCGATGCCTCATGATGGCATCCATGACTAATGAGCTCCAAAAAACTCATGAGCATATGAAGCATGCTTGTGAAATCTATAATCACCTGCAAGAGTTGTATAGTGTGCAAACAAGGTACGAAAGGTTTGCGCTCTCTAAGGAACTCTTTAGAGTACGGATGAGTGAAGGCTCCAATTTCCATGATCACGGTCTCAAAATGATTAGTCTTATTGAGAAGCTTGGACGACTCGATGTGATCATGGACAATGACCTTTACATAGATTTTGATCTTACAGTCATTACTGCCATCGCTTGACCAGTTTGTTATGGACTTCAACATGTCCAAGCAAGAAGTTACGATTAGCGAACTGGTGAACATGCTTGTGACCGCGGAGGCCATGTTGAAAAAGGATAAACCTCTTATGCTTGTTTCCACCTCTAGGTCGAAGGGCCCTAAAGGCCCCAAGAAGGGAGGAAAAAGGAAGAAAAGTTCTTCCTCTAAAGGGAAGCAACCTGAGAAGGGTTTCGGGAGAGCAAAGAAAAAGGCTAAGACTGATGCAAATTGTTTCCACTGTGGTGAGAAGGGTTATTGGAGGAGAAATTGTAAAGCTTACCTTGCTACTCTTGAGAAGGGTATGTTTTTCATTGAAGTGCATTTAACGATAATTTTTTCCACATGGGTATTCGATACCGCATGCGGTTCTCAACTCTGTAACTCATTTAAGGGGATGGAAAGAAGATGGAGTCTGCGTGAAGGGGATAGATCCTCCACCTAGGAAATGGAGCAACTGTTGCTGCCACATTCCAAGGAATAATCAAGCTAGATTTAGGGAATAAAAGCATTGTACTTGATCCTGTTTTCTATGTACCGAATCTTGTCAAAAGCATTATTTCAACTCCCGTTCTAGATAATGAAGGATTTCATTTTTCAATATCGAATGGAAAATTGTTGGCATCAAAGAATGGTTCTTTTGTTGCACAAGGTACATTGACTAATGGATTGTACATACTTGATTCCCAACCTTCACTAATGCACATTAAAAAAACAAAATAAAGCAAGATATCCAAGAAAATGCCATGCTTTGGCATGCAAGACTTGGCCATATATCCAAAAATAGGATGAGCAAGTTAGAAGCCCTCAAAGCACTAAATGTTAGTGGCATTGAGGAACTTCCAACTTGTGAATCTTGTTTAAAAGGAAAAATGACCAAAGCTCCGTTTGTAGGACAATCGGAGCGCTCCACAAATCTTTTGGATTTGATCCATACAGATGTTTGTGGACCACTAAGAGTTAGTGGGAGAAGAGGCTATTCTTACTTCATCACCTTTACAGACGATCATAGTCGATTCGAACACTTGTATCTTATGAAGTACAAATCCGAAGCCTTGAAAAGTTCAAAGAGTAAAGGAATGAAGTAGAGAAGCAATTAGGGCTAAGTATTAAAACTCTACGATCGGATTGAGGAGGAGAATACTTAAGCACCGAATTCTTGGATTATCTAAAGGAGAATGGGATCCTCTCACAATGGACTCCACCCAGCACACCCCAACTCAATGGAGTAGCCAAGAAGAGAAACCGCACATTGTTAGACATGGTGCGTTCCATGATAAGCTTCTCCGATGTACCAATATCCTTTTGGGGATACGCCTTATAAACGGTAGCGAAGTTACTAAACCTAGTACCTTCAAAGTCGGTGCCAAAAACACCATATGAGATATGCCATGGCAAAGCACCCTCTTACCATTATTTAAAGGTTTGGGGATCTCCCGCCTATGTAAAACGAACAGTGGGAGATAAGTTGGATAGTAGATCCATCTTGTGCAAGTTTGTGGGATACCAAAGAGAGTCTATGGGTTATTAATTTTATGATCTCTCAGAACAAAAGGCGTTTGTCTCGAGGAACGCCTATTTTCTAAAAAAGCAATTTCTACTAGATGGAAATGGCATTGTTATAGAACTTGATGAAGTTCAAAGCGATCAACAAATCCCACAAGCAGTGGAAACAATTGAATCACAAAAGCCTGATGCACAAACTCTGAGAAGGTCAGATCGGGTCAAGAAGCAACCCGAAAGGTTTGAATTTCTTCATGAAACGGGACAGTTGGATAGTGATCCGAGGACTTACAAGGAAGCTATGTTGGATATGGATTTGGGACGCTGGCTTGAAGCCATGAGATCCGAAATGGACTCCATGTACTCAAACAAAGTATGGACTTTGGTAGATCCACTAAAGGGAATGGTTTCCGTTGGTTGCAAGTGGATCTATAAGCGAAAGCTTGGAGTAGATGGAGAAGTAACAACTTTTAAGGCGCGACTAGTGGCTAAAGGTTATACTCAGAGACCCGGTATTGACTTCGAGGAAACCTTTTCACCGGTCGCAATACTTAAGTCCATTCGGATTCTACTTGCCATAGTCGCATATTACGACTATGAGATATGGCAAATGGATGTGAAAACTGCCTTTCTCAATGGTAACATTGAAGAGGAAATTTACATGGAGCAACCGCAAGGTTTCACACCTAAAGGGAGTGAGCAAATGGTTTGCAAACTCCAAAGGTCCATCTATGGGCTTAAACAAGCATCTCGAAGTTGGAATTTGCGTTTTGACAAAACAGTTAAATCATTTGGCTTTATCAAAAACGTATATGAACCCTGTGTATATCAAAAGGCTAGTGGGAGTTCTGTACATTTTATTGTGCTTTATGTCGATGACATCATTC
Organism: Jacaranda mimosifolia; assembly: GCA_018894105.1. Lineage (NCBI taxonomy): Eukaryota > Viridiplantae > Streptophyta > Magnoliopsida > Lamiales > Bignoniaceae > Jacaranda > Jacaranda mimosifolia. The sequence continues at coordinate 15,315,979 of CM032124.1, forward strand.
TCATTGGGAATGAGATTGGAATGTTAGAGTACACGAAAGCATGGTTATCTACACAATTCTCCATGAAGGATTTGGGAGAAACGTCCTACGTATTGGGAATATGTATCTATAGAGATAGATCAAAAAGGATGCTAGGGCTATCCCAAACCCAGTACATTGACAAAATTCTAAAAAGGTTTAGTATGGAAGAATCCAAGAAAGGATTCCTTCCTATGGGGTATGGCATTCGTCTCTCAAAGTCTATTGCCCCTAAGACTGAGCAAAAGAAACGAAAGATGTCCTAAACACCCTATGCCTTTTCCATATGGAGCATAATGTATGCAGTTCAATGTACAAGACCGGATGTGGCACACTCGCTAAGTGTTACGAGTAGGTTCCAATCTAATCTCGGTGAAAGTCACTGGTTGGCCGTAAAGACAATCCTCAAGTACTTGAGAAGAACAAAGGATTTGTTTTTAGAATACGGCAATGAAGAATTGAAACTCGAAGGGTTTTCGGATTCAAGGGAGATTGAAGATATTTTTCAGATGTTAGGTTACCCGGATAACCTCAAACTTATTTTTGCCATCTACCTATTGGAAGGAGCTACAGGTCAATGGTGGACTTTGGTAAGTTAACGATTCTAATATAAGAAGGTATTTCGTACCTAGGACAACTTAATGTGGGAATTTATGAATAGGTTCATGCCATGAAAAGTCATAGATGCCCGAAAACAAGAATTTGAGAGTCTTACCAAAGAGGACATAACAGTGTGGTAGTATGAAGCCAGATTCAGTAGATTAATTTGGTATGCCCCGCAGATATGGAGAAAAGAATAATGTAAGAAATTATTGGAAATAGTGCCCGACAAGCCAATAGATTTGGCCTTGTAAAGCTATTTTCTTGTAAAAACAATCTTGATTGAATGATATCTTGTATATGGCCACATTCATCTCATGCACCATATTACTTCACTGGCATTTGAATGAAGTCCTTAGATCACTTAAGACTACAAGACTTGGTCACGCACTAGGTGGTGATCATGGAATAAGTCTTACACGGTCGTGATCTTAAAACATTCCAAGTCATAGGATCTTCAGAGACATGACATCTAAGATCCTGATAGACTTGCACTAACGTTGCATAAATCCAACATGTTGGATATTGCTCCATTCCATGAGCAACCGTATGTGATACGGGTGCGTGTTAGTTGATGCTTGTTAGAGAACAAGGCACTGAAAACCCACCGGAGACTCCAGCTGTAGTGGCAAGTCGGTAGTGGTTAGTTTTCCTGCTTACGCTAGTTCATAATATTAGTCCTCTGACTTGAGGATCCATGGTAACCTTGTGTTCGGTCCTCATGCTTTGACTCATCCTTTGTCACTTAGTAGGTCGCTCGAGGTGAGATTGGGTATGAGCTACTTGGCATGGAGGTTTGTGAGATCCAAGAGTGAATCCGACTCCTGCTTTTGTGAAGGGCGAGTACATCTCCTATGCAGTTTATAATGATCGATTTCAAGAAATCCTTGCTCAAGCTGGTATGACAATTTGGGAAAAGAGTTTTCCAATGTTGAGGTCATACAAAGGAATCAAACATTTAGAATAGAAGCATAGAATCGAGGCTATTAGGGAGCCGACAAATATCTTGCCCTAGGCCTCTTTCAGGAGATAGGAGATGGAAGGACTGTATCTGCACGAAATGCGTAGAGCTTTAAACGGTTCTCATATAGACATTCATTTCGACCAATTAATTGGGCTCCATGGACTTGAGGTTGGACATCGACCATGGAGATTAGGTACTCTTCAATTGATGAGATCGATTGAATCGAGTCGACTAGTTTAAAAGGAGTTTTAAACTATAATGAATATTAAATATTCAAAAGTCACAACGGGTAGTGAGCCTATGTCCAATAAATGGTAGAACCCAATGTGTCACACATAAAAGCCAAAAGACCTTCCTAATTGATGGAGAAATTTTTCTAAGTGTTAGAAAGATAACCTTTTTCCATGGCTTATTTTTGGGAGACTTTTGAAGATCAATTTTTGCTTGACTAATTTAAGTGTTAAATTAATCAATTAATTTAAGGAGTTAAATTAGGTAAATAATTAAAGAGTTAATTATTTGGTGCCACATTGATCATTAATTGATCAAAGTTAACTTAAGGGGTTGTGTTGACTAAAGTAAACTTAAAGAGTTAAGTTTACTTGACTTAATTGTTAAGTCAAGGTTAATTAATTAAATTAATTAGATTATTTTAATTAATGGAAGAACAAGAATTTTAAGAGGGAAAATTCAAATTGAATTTGAATTAATTTGGAATAAGATTCTAAGTTGGCAAGTTGGCAAGATGAAATTCAAATTCAATTGAAATTCAAATTGCCAACTTGCACACAACTAATTTTCGGTCCCCACATCCTCATGACATCACACCTCACACACTCTATATATAGATATAGAGCTAGACGAATTTTAGTGTAATTTTCAGCATTAGAAAATCAAATTCTAAATGCTTTCCCTACAAAAAACCTTTCTAGGCAAGATATTCATGTGTTGAATTCTTCCTTTTCTTCCCTACCAAAACTCTCCAAAAATCGATCATAATCCATCTCCATCTTCAGATCTAATCCAACTTAGGATCTAGATATTTAGGATCTCATCTTTAGTGTGTGGATCAACGTTGGAGGCGATTTCACGTGAGATTGCTATTTGACAATTTCCTGCAGATCGTCTGACTTTGCGAATTTTTTTTGGAAGATGTGATGCGATTTTTGTTCCAAATTTTCTACTGAAGATAATCTAAGGTGTTAGGTATCTCCCAATTATTTTGTTTCCGAATTGATTGAGAGTTTTGTTGGTCAAATTCGGATTTGAATCCGCTGCGCCAGATCCAGTCGCCAATTTGCCAACACTTGTAAGTATCTTCTTCTAATTCTGAATATCCTGCGTGGTATGACCCTGGGATGACCGATTGGCATTGGATTTGGTGTTTTAATTTTGGATTATTGTGCATCCTAACGCCGATTGTTCCTTCAGTAAGAATGAGAGCTTTATTAAAGGATTAAGGTTAGAGGTACGACAAACCCTTACATCTTTTGAACAGTCTAACTTTGAGGAGGCCTGAGAAGGAGCCTTAGGGGTGGAACAAGAACCTCTTGAGGTATATACATATGAAAGAAAGGGAAAGTGAGGGATAGCTTTGAACTTAAAATCTCTGCTAATAAGGAAGGTGGTTAAGGTAGGAAACGGCTAAAGGCCTAATATGGGACACTAAAAAGGAAATGTGGATTTTGTAGAAGTTTAGGTCACGAGGAATCTAATTGCTGGAAAAGACTAGGAAGATGCAAGGGGTGCGGTAGCTGTCAACATCTCCTCAGAGATTGCCTCAACAGGAGAGGCCCAACACCTGTAGAAAAAGGATACAAGAAAACAGGTGGCTGAGGGTTCTATCTAAGTTCTTGAATGTCATTGGAGAGTCTGATGCCGCAAATCTTTAGCTTTATATCCCAAATTGAGTCCAGTAAGCAACAGACATATTGTTTGTGCCTGTACCTAGTATGTTTAGTTTTTGTGAACCTATGGATAGCTGTTTGGGAATATGTGACATGTCTGGTATGTAAGTTGAACTTGGCTAATCCTTACTGTAACTATCATGTAAGCATGAATTCTACAACAAATTGCATTTCATGTAATAAAATTTCTTGTAACGATGGTAAATTTCATTGCAAATGTTGTATTTGTCGTAACAAAGTTGAATTTTTGTTACTAAAATACTTATCTTGAGTAATAAAACAAAAATCTTGTTACATTTAACTAATATATGTAACGTTAGATTTTTTATGTTTTGTAACTAAATAAATATTTATTATGGAAAATGTCATTGTCACATATAATATTTTTTGCCATTTAGGGAAGTTTATTTGTTAAAAAAATTGGGTATTTATTGTAACAGGAAAATATTCGTTACAAATAAATTATATTATAACAAAATGTCTTGTTACTAAAATTAATTTTCCCTCCAGAAATTCATTCCCTCCAAAAGTCAATTGTACACAATGGTAACAATAGTTTTCGTTACTAAATGTAAATGGCAATTAAATTAATTTTGCACCCATAGTTTGTGAGTTGGGCCTTAGTTCAAGAAATGGGCTTCTCAACAATTCAAAGAAGTTGTTAATTGGGTTTGACTTAGTTTTATGATTGGACTTGACCAAAGTTTTAATTGGTGAGTTATGCCTTATTATAAGAAATGGGCTTGAACAAATTTGAAGTGAAAAAATTGCTTAACTGGGCTAATTTCATTATAGAGCTCAGAGTTACAATTTTTTTTTGAATTACGTGTTGAAGTGGAATTCTTTTAAGGGTTGGGGTTTAACAAATTTATAGTGGATTATTTTTTAGATGGGCTATCATTTAAGAAATAGATTTACCGAAATTTATAGTCAATTAATTGGTGATTTGGGCTTTGTTTTAAGAGTTGCTCTTCAACAAATTTGAATTGATTAAATGATTCGTTGGCTTTCTTTAAGGAATTGAGCTTGAGCAAAATTTTTAGTGAATAAATTAACAAGTTTCCTATTTTTTTCCCCCTAAGAATTCAATGATGAACAAATTACAAGTGGATTAACTTGTGAACAAAGGCTTTCATCTTGAGAAATAAGCTTGACCAAATTTTGATTGAATAAATTAATTGGCATTAGCAACTTTTGTTTTATTGATGGGGGTTTACCAGTTTATAGTAAATTAGTTTATTTGTTTAAGAAAGAATTGGGCTTAACATTAATTTAAAGAATTAATTAATTGAGTTTTACCAACTTGTTTTTTATTATTTTGGGTCCATCAATTTTTCAGGGAATTGGTATTCTTTGTTTAAGAATTAGGGTTGACATTAACTTAAAAAATTGGTTAATTGGTTTTCTCTAATTTACTTTTAAAAGTTAAGCTTCACCAAAATGTATAGTGAACTGGTTCATTGGGCTTTGTCTAAGAATTAGATTTCACCAATTTTTTTATTATAATAATTTAAAATTTGGTTATTGTGCTCTTTCAATTTTTTAATTAATAATTGTGTTTGACCAAATTTTTTAATAAATTGGTGAATTATACTTCAATTAAGAATTACTTTATTAATATTTTTAATTATAAATTAGTGACTTGGACTTTATATAATAGTTGGTTTATTTCTTAATTTAAAGAGTTGGTTAATCTGGCTTCACCTAATTATTATTATTATTTTTTTTTTTTTATAATTGGGTTTGATAACTTTGAAGTGAATTAGGCTTCACATCAATTTACACTTCACCAACCTTTTTTATTTTTTTAAAACTAGCTTGGTAATTTTTTGGTGAGTTAGTAAATTCAGCATTCTTAATGACTTAGTCTTAATATAATTTATAAATTCAGTTAATTGGGCTTTACCAACTTATTTTATTATTTTTAAGACTAATTTTTTAGAACATTAGTAAATTGGGCTTTCTTCATGAATTAGTCTTCACATTAATTTAGAGATTTGGTTAATTGGGCTTTGCCAACTTCTTTTTTATTAAATTAGCTTGACCAATTATATAGTTAATTAGTAAATTGGACTTTCCTGATGGGTTTGAACTAATTTCTTTTAAGAATTGGGCATGGGCAATGGTAACAATTTCTTTGCTTACCAAGTTTATGTAATATTGGTTTATATTCCCGCCTAAATTTCCTAGAAGTGGCAATCGTGTCGTGTTGGGTTGTTTCATGTCGGGTTGAGATATGAATATTATAAAATTTTGCTCAACCCGAATCCAACCCGAAAAGTGTTCAACCCAATAAGCTTCAACCCGAATCCAACCCGAAAGTTTTTATGTCAACCCCAACCCAACCCATTTCAACTTGTGGTTATTTTCTTTTTTAGTAATTCATCTAAAAAACATATAATATTTTATATTCAATTTAAATTTTAATAAAAAAATTAACTCATACCAAGATTTTTGAAAAAATCAACTTATCCTAAAATTTAGGAAAAAGTCAACTTTATATTCTGATAGCCCATATTTTGTATCATGATGCAATTTGATAATTAGACTTCATGTAATTTCCTATACAACATCAACAATAGTAATATTTAATCATTTAAAACTAATATCAAGTCATAAATTAAAAATGTAAAAAACATAACATATTCCAACAACTAATTTTAGCTATATCTCTTTATTGACATTCTCTTCTTTCAATTGAGATTTGGGCCAATGAATAAGTACATAAAGGTAATCATTCGTAAAACATATGGATACATATATACTTTTTTTGTCTTTCTTAAATATTTAGGTAGTCTTATGTTGGGTTGTATAATGTTGGTGGGTTATAAGATAAAATTATCATGCTTATCAGATAACCCGAAACCTAACTCATACCAACTCAAAATTTTCGTGTTGCTTATCATGTCAACCCGATAGCAACCCAACCCAATAACTCCCAATCCAAACTCAATAACATCATGTCGATTTGTATCGTGTCGAAATTTGCCACCCCTAAAATTTCCATGATTCAAAAGTTGGCTAAATACAAATTGTAACCAATTGTTTTTTGTTGTTGAATTTGGATGGCAATGCAATTTTGTTTCCCTCCAACATTGTATTCCCTCCAAAATTTGGCCCATAAAAAATGTTAACAATTGTTTTTATTATTTAGTTCTACATAATAATTTAAATTGATTTCTTCCAAAAAATTAATTCCCTCCAATAATGAATTCTTTTCATTTTTTCTATTCCTCTAAATTTGAGCTCCTCTCTCCATTTTTTTTTTATAGATAATTTATAGCAAACTTAGTTTCTTTTATTTTAGATTATATGATGCATTAACATATAATTTTTTAAATTATTAAATGACTTTCTCTTATGGTTAGAGTAGTATTAAAACTTGGACTTATAAATTTTGGTGCTTAAAAATTTAATTTTTATTATAATTTATTTCAATATTCTTTTAGAAAAATTATGAAAAGTCCTTAAAATAAATAGTTAAAGGTTACATAGTTGAATAGAAAAAGAGAAGAAATAAATCTAGTTTACCATAGTACTTAACGAAAAGAAAACGATCCCTGAAGTTTGGCCTATTAATGTTTCATTTTGTGTTTTAATCATTGTGTTGATCAGTTAAAGATTTTTATAAGTTATAGATCTTTATATGTTGATCTTGTGTATGTTTTACTACATAAATTGCTAAAATGAAGATAACTTTCGTGGTCTAATATAGTGTAAAAAATGTATTAACTTAGAGAATATTATTAAATATAATGATTATTAACTTTTATGGAATTGAACAAGTTGTTCTCAAGAATTAGTTGGTCCACGTATTATATTTCCTTAAAAAAATAAATTTTCCTTTTTTTTTTTTATTCCCTCCAAATTTTTGCCCCTCTCTCCATTTTGTGTATAAATAGTATATACAAAAATTATTTGTTTTATTTTATATTATAAGATGAATTATGACGTATTATTTTGGGGGTTAAAAATTTAATTCTATTCTTTGTTATTATTTATTAGGACATTATTTTTGAACAAAAAGACTTTAGAAAAATTATTTATAAATTTTAAAAACTTTAGTCTTTATGTGTAATTATTTTCATTTTAAAAATTAAAATATTCTATACTAATAATATATTGATATGGACAATTTGAACATACATTTATTGAAAATTTTATACTTGTAATTAATGCAAATTGTTGTGAAATTGATCAAATTGTATAACGTTAATATAGTTGAAAATTTTGAAATACTCATGACAATAAGTTTAATAAAATTATTTTTTATCCCCCATATATTTAATTAAATTATGAAATACTTTTCGTTTTATCTCCATTTAAGTATTGTAATATAATAAATTGAAATGCATTTACATCAAATTTTTATATTTAAATTTATCTCCATATAATGTAATTGATCATAATCTATAATTCACCTATATTAAACAAATATATTATAATTAATTACAATTTGTACAATTAAACAAAAACACACTGAAATTTATAGGAAATTGAAAAATTATAATATAAATGATAAAAAAAATTATAATATTATTATTATATTATTATAAAAAAGTCATTTTTAAAGAACCTAATTACACTTTTTTATAGTTAAACAAGAAATACAAGGCGTCAAAAGAGCTTTCTCTACATACTTTGTCTGCCCCTTTCTTCCTGCGTGATGATTTCTCCACTCTTAAATCTAAAGAATTTCAGAGAAAAGATAATGAGAAAACAACAAAATCTGAAAAATCCATAAAGGTTTGTTGCTTATTACTGCTAGTATCAGTTGGGTTTTCTTCTTTCTTCAATCTTTTATGTGTTTGCATTTTTTGTTAGGAGTTGTCTAGGAACAAATTACTTTTGAGTTATTTATGGAGAAACAGAAGAAGGAATTGTGGGAACATAGAAAAAAAGGTTTTTTGAGGTATGTGATGATTTTTTGAAAAATATTCATAATTTTTTTCAATTTTTAGTAAACAAAAATGCTATGAGTTTTTAGGCTATTGATGTTTCTAGGTATCATAGTCCTTTATGTCAACCAGAAAGAGTGGGGTTGAGCTCTCCTTTGTTTGCTGGTGTTAATTTGGGGAAATAATTGATGGTTTTTCAATTTTGATTTTATATGGCCAAGAAGCTGATGCTGCATGTGGTTTCAGTTGGGGCATTTTCTACCTTCGGTTGAGTGCTCCAAGATTCGGCATTTTACGGCTCTGTATGGTTTGGTTGCATTGAATCTTGCTGCTTTTGAATGGTTTGTTTTGAATTCGATGATGTTACTTACTGCTGTTAAAGGAATGCAGTTGGAATTTTGTTCAGTTTTTGGATGTTTTGACCTTTTGAAGTTGTTCACAAATGTTTTCCGTAGTGATTCTTGTTGGAACTGAACTTTGAAAATAGTGTAGTTGATGATGGAGATTTCAGGAATTTTTAGGTGAAATGAATCACTTTGTTGTTGAATTATTGTTGACTCTAATTACTGTGATTTTGAATGGTGTCCAAGGTTGCTACAATTACTCCTAGTCAACGTACATGTTTCTTGCTTTCTATATGGATTGATAATTTCATTTTGTGGTTTGTGATCTTGCTGTCCTTGTTTTGGTGCAAGTCAAAAATTTTATTTTGGTTATGTTGAAATACTGAATGTAATGAAAATGGTCAGTTGGTTTTGAATTGCACGCTTCCTTTGTGTCTGGATGGGAGGCTTGGTTTTTGCTATTGCTTTGGCAGATTATGCCTGGGATACTGCTTCATGTTTTGTTCAGAAAACACGAACATATTGGGCCTAGGTCTCTTGGCTTTTAATTCAATAACAGTTAGTTCTAATGTTCAGTTTTTGTGACTGCACGGCCATCCCTTTTGCTGAAATGTGCTGTTGCCAAAAGATTTTGTTAAGGAAATCTATTGAAAGAGTTGCTGTTGATGTGTAAGTAACTTTGATGATTTTGGTGGCATGTTGAGTCTGCTGTCATAGAATTTTGTTGGATGAGGTACTAAATTGTCTCGCTAAATGGTTGATTTTATTTCTAATATGATTATGGGGAAGTAGAGCAGGGCATCTGGCCTTGGATTTTGATGGTAGTTACTGTTGATTCTACCCAGCAGCTTGAGTTTGGTGGTTTTGCTGCTGCTATGCAGAGGATTTAGTCTTGGAAGATATTGTGCATTATGTTGAGGGAACTAATTATCTTGTAAAATTGTCCTAAAGAGAACTTGATACCTGAATGTTGTGGTAGACTTTAGTTTTATTTTTTAGTGGAAATTACTGTGACTCGAACTCGATCTTTAGGTTGGATCTTTCCTTGGAGTTTCTGCTGAAAATTCTGCTTTATGAAGGACTTGGTCCTGAATTCCCAAGACAATTGTTGGTTTTGAATTTTGCCACGTGGGCGCCTAATTGATGCTATTTTGTGCTGCGGAAGGGATTCAAACCCCAACTTTTGGAGGTCCAATGAGCTGAAATTTAAGATTTCTTTTTGTGCCAGAATGTGGAATTGATCATGGGCCCTTTTGGAGTCTCAATTGAAGTTGTTGGAAATTTATATTGGATTAGAAATCTTGGTAGCTCATATTTTGTGATATTTTCTTTTGCTATTTTCTGTTCTTTTATTTTGGGAAGATGAGTAGCAACTGGTTATTTTGTAAGGGAAGTAGTACTTCCTTGCTTCTAATTCTGCTCGAAACTCTTGACTTGCAAATTCTTATTTGATTATAATAAATCTTGAGCCTTTATTTTTTTGAAAAAACAAATTCTCTATGCAGGGAGACTTAGGTGCATACTTGAAAAGAAAAGGTGTTTTAAAGCTGCCAGCAGCCATAAAGTTTGCCCTAGATATTGCAAAGTTAGATTTTAGGCAGTTATGCTAACTTGGCTGTTGAAAACAACGTGCATCATGTGCTTTGCTACTCATAGTTCTTTGGTGGTTCTAAATTATTTTCATTTGTAATAAAAGTTCACCTGACCTTGTTTAGTTTCATCTCCTTTTGTCAACCTATTGGTTTTTGAGTGAAAATGAAAATATGTTTAGATTAGTGTGTAGAAGAGTTGACCTATAGATTAAAAATGTTACTTTAATGTAAGACTGGTAATTTATTGGTCCTAGTATTTTCTTTGTCACAAACAACATTGTTAGGATGAGAAAAAAAAATTTAAATTGCTTGTTTGATTTCATTTTCATTTTCAATGTTCATATTTTTGTACATGTGGAAATAAAAATAAGTTCTATTGGTATTTTGGGTGAAATGAAAGTAGTGGTGTAAAATACTAAATGCTGTCCCCACTTACTGGTGAGCTTTGATTGTGGGCTTCACATCTATATGCAATATTGTAATATATATGATGAGGCCTCTAACTGCTTAGCCTAATATTTTTGGGCCGCCTTATGGCTATGGCATTGGCATGAGTATGATTGAATTTGTTTCTTTAACTAATTAAGCTATAAATTATCTATATACCGATATTGGTTTGTCTATCTGCTCCATTATGTATCTAAATTATCACCACTCATTAGAGATATATAAATTAATGCATTATATATATATATATATAATGTAACATGTATTATATATGATGCTTCCTTCTACTGCATGCCTACTTTATTAGGGAATTTTGTTCATTAAAAAATTGCTTGCACGAAATTAATTAAATTTCTGGTGCGCCTTATATTACATTAATAGGTGGTCAAGATAGATTTAGACTACTAGAGTATGGAGTTGGTGCCTAAATGTGTGCTTCAAACATTATTGTGTTGTTTGTTTTATACTAGTTAATTTCCAACGTTAGAATTGAACCTCTTTTATTTCATTCTGGTTTCGGTGATACATATATGCATATATATATATATACGTATTTGCATTATTGAAAGGTATATCTACTGAATATCAAAACCCTTAATATATTTTTAGAAATACTCCTGACCTGCTGTTTAGAAAGGTCAATTTAAATTTATGATGTAGACAATTTTTGTTGGGTTGCACATTAATTCTTTAAATTTTAATTTGTTCTTCTACTATTGATATCTATACAGGTATGAAGAGGCCACAAGGTCATGACGTACGAACATATAATGCTATTTGTACTTTCTAGCTAGCTAGAAGCAAAATTTAAAACAAAAGACTAATGTTTCTTAATTATATATTTTATTAAATGCTGATGGATTCCATTTTTTATAAGTAGATAGGATAAATGTTAGTATTCTAAATGCTAATTTGGTTTTGTTGGTTATTTGATGTACTTATTTGTTACAAATTTTTATTATTTTTCTTTAATTGGATGTTGATGCTTTTTTTTTTTTTTTGTAAGTAGATGGGATTTTTTATTGCAATTTTTTGTTATTTTTCTTTTATTAAATGCTAATGTATTTCATTTGTTATAAGTAGATGGTATAAATATTAGTATTCTAAATGCTAGTTTGGTTTTGTTGGTTTTTTTCATATAATTATTTGTTGAAGGTGATTGAGGTCAATTTAAGCCCTATTTCAGCTTGAAAATAGTCTTAGCTTTAGCTTGATTTTGAGTTCAAACTCTTATAAGTTCACCTCAGTTTCAGGCTGAAATTAAGGTGTATGTTCAAGGTGAAATTGACCTAAAAAGAGTCACATCTTCAGCTCATTTTTAAGCTAAAAATGAGCCTAGTTTATAGCTAAAACTGACCTCAAGTGTGGTCAGTTTTAGCTTGGTTAGTTTCATCTTGAAATTGATATTTTTCAAGTTCAAGCTGAACTTGGCCTAAGTTTGGGCTTTAAACTAAGGTACAATTTCAAATGTACCAACTTGAAATTGACATATACCAACTTGAAATTGACATGAGTTTGTTTTTCTACATCTTCACCTAATTATATGTAAATGTGGAAAAGGTCAAAGGTCATTGCAGGAAATAGAGCACATATGCCGTACTCTTATACATCCGATTCTAAATCATTCTTTGTACGATTAATGGAAATGGTAATGTATAATTTTAACTTTATTTTATTTATATTTTCTCTTGTCATTATAAAAAGTTCTATACTAAAACTACTACTTATAATTGCAAAGGAAAATCAAAGCTAAAGTAGACAATTTTGGAGTCACTCATATGAAGAAAGGTACCGGAGGGTGTATGAATGCTACAGTTGCAAACAAGCATGTGAGTTCATATTCTATATTATAATGTCCATTATATCTAAGTATGTGCTTATTATGTTTGTGACAGGATGTAATGAAAAGGAGAAGGGATAAAGTATTAGAAGAAGAGCTGGAGGAAATTTCTGAAAGGGACACTACTAAGGAGTCATTGGGCACACTGACAGAATATAAAAGAGGCATGGTCCATGGAGTTGTTCCATCCAAAGGTAGTAAAAAGATGAGACTTCAAGCTATACAACTTGAGGCAGTAAAGGAGAAGTTGACCAAAGCTGAAAATGACTTACAAGGTTCAATATATCTCATTAAAACTCAACAAGGAAAAATCTAAAGCTATGCTGAGCAATGCAAGAGCTATGAACAACGACGCCAAAAGCAAGGTGCATAAATAGCAAGCCTTAAAGACGGTTAGACCAAGCTGAAACAACTCATGGTGGCATTGCAAGATAAGCTTACTTGAAGTTAAGTATGTGCTTATGATGCAATATGATTTTACTTGAATTTTGCATATATGGAATTTTGAGATATATGATATTCAAAACTAAGAACAATAAAATTAGAGTTATGAATATTGAGGCCTCATATTGTTTTTTTATTTGATTGTTTGTCAGCCACCATGTGTAGAATAATTAATTGAGTCGAGTTAAGTTATAAGAATTATAATTTCTAGAATTTTACCGTGCTTTATTTCAACATGTAAGTTCACATCTTATACATGCACAAATTTAATCTTTTCATATATGTAAATAATTGGGAGAACTTTTAGTTTGGAGATTATTGCAGGCTTCTCCAGTTAAATTTTTGTTACTAAAAAAGAACATGATATGATACATATTTTTTTAACTCATTTGGTAGTATAGCTAAAAATTAAATGAAATGTATTTTTGTATTCAACATTATCTTCTATATTTTGTGCAGTTTATGTTGGATAAGAGATGGTATCATACAAATATTTTATTGCAACTTTCTCCCATAAATTGTGCCATTATTTTATGAAATTTTGATGTTATATTAAGCCCTTGTTTTGCGTATGTACCAACTTACCCGATCTGAGAAAAGATAGATGTATATTGACTAGTTAAACATATGTAATATCGAACTTGAAATTCTTCATGTTCACAGTGTGTTGTGGAATTGTTTTTTGCATATTGTTGGAAGCAGACGTTTCTTTGATGATGTTGACGAGAATTAGGGAACATGTTTTGAAGATATATTTTGTTAATTGAACGATAACACTTTTTGAAAACTTGACACTTTTATTTGATTGGTATATATCTATTTGGTTATTATGGCTTTGGGTGGTAGTTTGAATTTGATATTAATGTTTTGAAATTATATTTATGTCTATGGATAGATGGATGTGGTTGGTGTTATATTTATAGATGGATAGATGTGCTTACTCTTTTGTTTATTGAAAGAATGACTATATATTTTTTTATATTTAGGATGTTGGTATACTATAAATTTGAACTTCTTTAGCAATTTCATGTCCAAATTGAGCTACTAAATAGGGAAAAATAAACACTTTTTATAACAGTAGTATTGTTATGAAAGCAATTTATTGGTAACGAAACTTATTTATCACTTTTCTTAATTGTAATAAATCCTAATTTATTGTATCTGTAACGAATTATTTTACTTATTTGTAACGAACTATTTACTAATTCGTAACAAATAATTATTTACTCTAAATCAAGACATTAATTATTTATAACAAATACATTATTTATTTGTAACAAAATATTAAAACCTTATAATTAAGAGGTAACAAAAAATTTAGTTATATATACTAAATGTAACAAAACTATTAATCTCTTTTGTAACAAAATTGTTAGTTATGTATGCTATTAATAATGAGATGCTTATCTTTGAATTAAAGCACTATTTAACTAGTCATAGCCAAATATTTTGTTACATGAACAATTTGTAAAGATACTAAATTAAATAAATAATGTGATTATATGATGCATTAGTAACGAATAAATAAAACGCGACAAAACTACCAATGCTTTGGTAACTAAAATATTTTGTTACACTATAGAAATATATTGTAACTAGCACTATTTCATTACTAATACCATATTTTTGGTAACGAAAAATTTTGCTGCCATAATTTAATAATTTGTAACGAATCAAAACGTTCGTTACAAATACTTTTAGCGATGGGCTTTAACACACAAAACTTCAGTAATAAAAATTGCGTTACCAATAACATAAGGTAACGAATTTATATGTTAACGTAATGAAATTTGTTGTTACTAAAAGTGTAATTTGTTGTAGACCTGTAATGTTGATAGTCGTTATGGCCATAGTGGTTTTGTGATTTTTGTAAATAACGGTAAGTACTTTATTAGGGTATAATAGAGGACCTCAAGTATTGAAATGTCGTGATTAAGGCAACGAGGACACAAGAGTGTTATATGTACCGGTGTTAACCAAAGTTCATCTAATTGAAGATGAGAATTTGGGGACCAAATTCTTTAAGGAGGGAGGATTATAACACTCATAAATTTGGTGTTTTAGAAAATAAGGATTTAGAAATCAAAATATTAGTTTGACAAATTTTAGGCTCAAAAAATAAACAAGAATGACTTAATTGCATGGAAATTGAAAGTGTAGGGGTCAAATTATAAATAGGCAAGATTCAATTGGACAACATTTTAAAGTTTTGGGGGTCTTAGTGGAAATACTTTAGGTCAAATGGATCAATGCCATGCACTTATCACTTGGGAGGCTCAATTAAAAGGTAGAAATAATTTCGGGGGTCTAATTGAGAGCTGAGAAGAAATCTTAGGGATCGATTTGATATTTCTGGAAATTACCTTTAAATACCAAACCCCCCCCCACACACACATTTTTCCCTCATTTCCTCTCGTGCACCCCTCTCTCCTTCTCTTTGATGACTTCATCCCGACGTTGGCCAAACCTTGAACCAAACCAACTATCACCTTCTTCTCGGCATAAGGAGCACAATGGTGCCAAGTTTGACTTGAAACCACCGGCGAATCGTCGGGAATTGAACTCTGAGTAAAGCTTCATGGTGGATATGGTGGGTGAGTTGGCTCCAGCGACTGAAGCTTATATTTGAGTACTGGGTTTCATTGGGCTCTGCTTGGGGATCATGTAGATAGTTTCAATTTTGGATTTGGGCTACCGAAGCTAGCAGAATTAAGCCAGGGAGACGTGGTGGTGCAGCAGAGCTGTGGTATTTTTCGTCAAATTGAGTGACCAAATGGAAGCAAGATGAGAAATTGATAAGGGGTTTTTGATCAGCGCAGCTTAACTCATCGATTGGTGGTGGCGAAGTTCAATTCTTGCGACGGTATACGGCAGCGGCAATGGAGCTGACGAAGTTTCATCACCTCATCGCGACAATCGTGTGCGTGGCATTAGTTCATGGTTTTGGAGTTCTGATAATGACATCTTGGGTAACAACTAGAATTGGGGTTAAATTTGTATCGTGTGTTTATATATCTATTCCAATTCTTGCAATATATTGTACAAAAGAAGAACATGTGATTTGATCAGAAATAAAGCTATGCATGAGATATGGGACATGCATGTATAACTGTATACATTTAGTGGGTATGTGATAATCTTGGTTAATAAGTTATCTAAATGATGAAAACCCTAATTTAATGGATTTGAGACCTAAGTGACAAATTGGGTTATTAAGGATAATGGGGTCGTTATTACTAATTTGGTAAAACATTTCAAGGTTAATTGTGTAAATAAGGACCTGATTATATATCTTTAGTGGAATTGGTCTGATGCCTATAAATATTTTCATAATGATGGTGTACTTAGCACGTTTCGTATTAATAACGTTGAAGCAAACCCTAAATTACCATATTAATCGAGTAATTATCGATTTTAGACTGTTATTTGTATAATTGTGGCTATAATGTCGAATGAGGATTTTGAAAGCAGGCCTCTTCATTTGGATAAGTGCTAAGGAGCTGGGGTCCTACGGACTAGTAGGTTGTGACTGCATTTTTGAGGCTTCGAAGGTGAGGGTCTAACCTTCTGGGTATTTGTTTTGTATACCTTGTGAGGGTTTGCCAATCTGGCACCTCTTATACTAATTTGTTATTGTGATAAACCCCTGAAAGGTTGAACATATTCTTGTTTTGTAACTGAATCTTGGTTATTTGAATTTGCAAATTGTTTGAATTCTTGTTTATTATCTGTTAACTGATCTGTATACCCCTGTGAGGGTTGTTCCATTGATTTTACCTTTGATGAGAGTTTGTCATGTTTGTTTAGGCGCCTAGAACTCTCTGATGCTATCTGTTATAGTTTAGTTATCCATTATCATTTTGTGCTATGATCTGTTGCCTTGCCGGCACATTTGTCTACCCATACAGCATTATGTGGTGTTATTGGCTTATCCAAATATGTTTATCTTACTGTTTATCCAAATATGTTTGAATTTATTTATCTGACTGTTTATCCAAATCTATTTATCTAATACTATCTCACCTAGTCGGCAATTTGTTAATTGTCACGTGATATAAGTATGGAGATATGTTGGCCCGAGTGTTGATCCTAGCGGCATGCTTGGATACATGAGACAAGTCAGGGGCTATTCCTAGGGTGTTCGCGATACAGTAGGGGCTACTCCCTGGGTATCCACGATGCGTTGGGGGCTATTCCCTAGGCATCAGCACCTGTCATGTACCAATCTATCACGCTTGGGTAAGTTTGATTGACTGGAATAAAGAGAATATGATATGTATGTTCTATTTTGATTCATTGGATTGCATATGTTACTTGGGATTGCCTTATTTCGATTGTATTCTGATTATTTGTATTCTGCTCATAGACCAATAAGGACAGTGTAGTTTCCTGGTCTAGATCAGGCTATTGTCCGTGCCGAACCGTTCGGCAATGCCTTTTGTAGTAAATCGATTGAGATGACCTGGCCAATGGTGACCTTCTGTAGTAAACTGATTGAGATGACCCTGGGCCGTTTGCGCTGATAGTAACAACTCTCGGACTAGTACCTATTTGTTAAGTTTTAACCTAGAGATCACTATTTGTTGAATTTGATAATGTACAGTCATGTCTTGTTTGCATTGTCTTAATAGCTTATGATTTATTAAATTATTTCCTGGTCAGCAGAGCCCTATGTTCTATTAACTTTACCTCACTAAGTCCTTTGGACTTACCCTCCTGTATTATTCTTGATTTTCCCAAATAGGGATAAGTGACAGTCATGGATTTCAAGCTTGGACTGAAGAATATATGCTCTGTAATCGACTAGGTGTCTATATGTGCTTACGGGTTCACCGAATAGTATGCTATAACTTAGAGATGTTGTGATACGTAAGTTGAACTAAAAATATGCGGTATGTATATATATTATGTTGAATGTTACGGGTTTTTTAAGGCATGTATATAATACTTCTATGAGGTCTGCTTAAGTTGAAGCATGTTGCTGTCTTTGTGATTTTTAAAATTTATGGGCCTATCAGATATGTTGTACATTACGATTTAATTTTATGGGCCAATCAGATGTGTTGTACATTACGATTTAAGTCTGAATTGGTGATATATCAGCTTAGGGTTACCCTTAGTGGGCTGCTACAAAAGGAAGATTGTCTTATATATGTTAGACACAATACAATGTCGTTATAGTATAGTTGAAAATAGGGAAAATTGCGAATTTGGTCCTTTAACTATAGTTAACTTTTTAAATGGTCTATTTTCTCTTGAGGCTTGCGCATTTAGTCCATCATCTCAAATTTCAAATTTGTCATCACATTTAGTCTATTTTTTGGCGAATTTAGTCCTTTGAGCCGTTTCATTTGAAATCAAGTTGAAATATGTTCAATAACCTCTAATTGGGCCAAAAGCTTAAGAGTTTTTGGCCATGTGTACCCGCATTTTTTGCCACATTAGCTTAAATTTAATCTCATATTAAACTTAGAAATGTGAATTAGGAAATAAAGTTGCTGCACTTATTTTTTAATCCAAAAGAAATAGAAAAGGAAAAAGAAAAAGAAAAAGAAAAATCAAAAAGAAAAAAGAAGAAAAGATCTAAGAGAGAGAGAGCGAGAGAGAGAGAGAGAGAGAGAGAGAGAGAGAGAATAGCCAAAATTGCACACAGTAAAACTTACTTTAATCTTGAAGAATCATCACATCAAGAAGATGGTAATGATTCGTCCCTCTAGTAGTATGCATCTTCCACATCCTTTGTATGGTAAGAATATATATTCTATCTTTTTGGTTTTGTCATTTATGTTTTGAAACTAAATAAAGCTTTATGTTTACATTATTTTTGATAAAAATCGATGTCATAAGAAGTATACTTTTCACTTTTCAGTATTCAAGTCATACGTAATGCATTGTGATCCCTGTTTTTATTAGAAAAGTTTTATTTGACTGGTCCCCTTTTGTCTGTTAATCTAAATATATGTGGGTCGGAATTTTTTCTGAGTTTAAATTTATTTATTGTGTTTGGTTAAGTTTAAGTTTATTTATTGTGTTTGGTTAAATCTGAACATGTGGGTCAATTTATTTTTTTGGGAGTTGTGAATCTTTTTTTTTTCTCTCTATTTTTGGATGTGGATGCTATAGATCCAATTATATGGTCTGAAACCCAAAATGAAGTTGACGAGAAAGTTGATGAATAAAGTAATAGCATTGATACTTTGTACGAGAGTAAGTACGAGAGTACGGGTTAGGGTGATATTGGAGATGATGATATGCTTTCGCAAAGTTTTGTTGACCATGAAGAAAAATGGGTTGGGACTAATAATATCATTGAGAATGAGGATGCAAATATAAATATAAATTAGGAACTGAGTGAGAGAAACAGTGAAGATTTGTTTTGTGGGATAGTGATGCATTATTGGATAGTGAGGTTAAGTCAGGCTGTGCGGCTAATATTTCTCGTGCACCTATCTTCAATAGTAACAAAAACTATCAGCCGAAGTTTCAACTGGGAATGAAATTTAAGACTAAAACAGAGTTTATAAAGGTAATTCATGCTGAAGAAATACAAAGCATGAGGAACATAATAATAAAATAAAATGGTAAGGAAAGGGTATATGTAATGTATGAGTCAGAGAAGTGTGGGTGGAAGATGCATGCATATAAGGTAAAGGATGAAACAACTTGGCCAATTCAAACTTATGATTTGAATCATAACCGCCAGCCGACCTTTGATGTTGGCAATGTTTACATCTTCCTACCTTGTTGAGAGGTTTGTAAATAAATTGAAAACTGACCCAAAGAGAAAATTAGAGGAATTTAGACAAGAGTTTGTTGAAGAAATTAGGGTTCGTGTTTCTTGGAACCAGGCTTACAGAGCAAAGAAAATGGCGTTTTAACTTATTGAAGGAGACCTAAAGATTCAGTTTGCTAAACTCTGGGACAATGCTGTAGAGCTGAGGAGAACAAACACTAGTCCCACCATAATTCTGGGTGTGGATAACTCAAGTGGTAAGAATACTTTCACACACTTTTACTGCTATTTCAGTGTCTTAAAAATAGGTTCTTGGCTGGCTGTAGGCCAATACTTGGGTTGGATGGTTGCCACTTAAGTGTTCCTCATAAAGGAGTGTTTCTAACAACTGTTGGCATTGATCCCAACAACAAGCCATATCCTGTGGTTTATGCTGTTGTAAACAGATAAGTTGGGGATATTTGGGGTTGGTTTTTAACTTTAATTCACATTTATGTTTGATAAACAAAAAGGATTAATTCAAGCTACTCAAGAGGTGTTTCTTGAATTTGACCGTGATTTTGTTTGACATTTGTGGAGAAATTTCATGAATGCTCGGTGGAGAAGTCTTGAATTTAAAGTGGTATTGTGGAGAGCAACCAACAGCACTACTGTAGGACCATTTGAGCTGCAAATGAAAAAGATAGCAGATCTTGATCCATTATCTGCAGAGTAGTTTAATGATGAGCCGCCAACTCAATGAAGCAAATCATATTTCTCTGCCTTCCAAAGTGTGATATGGTATTAAATAATTTATGTGAATCATTTAATAATGCAATCTTGTATGCTAGAGAGAAGAATATCATAATGTTGCTTGAGTGGAGTAGGGAGTATATGATGACAAGATTGCAAAAAAATAGAGACAAAGCAAGAGTATGGAAGGGCAGTTTATATCCTGCAATTTTGGACATATTAAGTGAAAATATTGAGAAGTTAGGAGATTGCATATCAAGAAAATCCGATGATATGCACTATCAAATCACACACATATACGGAGGGCAATTTTGTGTGGATTTGTTGTTGGGGAGCTTATTGGGATTCCATGCCTTTATGCTTGTTGTGCTATATGCAACCAAAGACAAGATCCTATTTAGTTTGCGGAGACATGCTACATTGTTGAATGCTATAAAAAAGTATATGAAAATGCTATAATAGGGATAAATGGTCAAGATTTTTGGGGGAGACTATTCACAGTCCTCCACTACTGCCGAACTTCACAAAGCATAAAGAAAGACCTGCAAAGGCTATAAGAAGAGGTTGGATTAGCCTGTGTTGAAAGGAAAGAGAAGAGGTAGGGGGAGGACTTTTGTAAATGACCATAGAAAATGAAAAGGAGGCAAACCACACTCAAGTGCAACTTTTGTAAAGAAGTTGGTCACAACTTGAGAAAGTGCCCACTAAGACATCAAAACAGATTGATGAGGAAGAAATATGTGACTTGACATTTGATACACAAGAATTGGAAGATGTCTTTGGTACTCGAGCATCCCAAACTGCAAGGACTAAATTGAAGGTATGCTTCTTATACTTAGTTTCTAATAAGAATTGAACGGTAATTTGAGTTTTGTTGTGTCTTGTCTTCTTAGGTGAAGAGAAATATATTTGCAACTAAAGGAATATCAAGTGACTTGAATGGTACACGAGTTGGTGAAGGTCCTTTAAGGGTACATATGAAGTTTACAAAGATTTTTTAATGTGATACATGGTACAACTATATATTTCCTTTTTTTTAAGGTAATTGAGAAGAATACATGTGTCAATGAAACTGATCCAATAATAAGGGGCGAGACAAATGTACATAAGCAACTTATTTTTTTGCTCTTAGGAACATGTATTTGTACTATAGTTATTAAATCAGTTAATGTTTTTTTCCTATAGGTTACTAAGATGGACCTAACTGCTGCTAATGGTACAAGTGAACCTAAAAGAAGATCTACATCAAAGGCTCAAACAAAGGTACATAAAGATATTCCATATTTGCATTCGAATGCTTACTGTATTTCAATCACTAATTCAATTATCTCTTGGTTTTATAGATGACAGTAGATTATGGTACAAGTTGAGTTAGAAGATCTCCAAGATCAAAGAAGCTTAGGTTTGATGAAGGTACAAGTGGAATTAGGAAATCTCCAAAGAAAGTACCTGGACCTTCAATGTATCAGCAGTTACAAATATTTCAAAAGTAATCTCACTACAAGTCAAGGAGGAAATAAGTACGTGCAGCTGAGTAGTGTCACCCAGGCAATGGACCATCTTAATGGAAAGAAAAAGAGAAAGGTGAAGCTTACAAAGCGGAAATAATGAATCTTTGGATGTGCCTGATTTGTTAAGATAAAGTTAGAGTATGTTTTTGTCGCAAATGGCTCTGTCACAAATGTCAGTGGATTATAATTTCATTACTTTTTATCTTTCACCTTGAAGCCTTGAAGCTTGACTGCTCAACTAAAAGAAGTCTATATTGCTTATTTGTTTAAGATTTTCCCATATAATAGAATATTTACATTTCTAGACGCATCAGTTTTATAGCTGTCTCTTCCCTATGATGAGTTAGTTTAATAGTTTAGTGATGCTTAACTGCTGCTGGAAATTGATTATAGTCTAGGAATCCTGTGTGTATGTTGCCTAGTATGTGGTTTTGAGTATTGCTTACTTGGTTTAAGAATTCTGCTGGTTTCTCTTGATCCAAGTTGTTGGACAGTCAGGTTTTCTCTGTCATGTGTGGTTTCTGGCTACCATTGGATGGATTTGATTATGGCCTACTATCATCAATCCTTATCTTTTCATGTTAAATTTATGTCTAGTTTTCTGATTCAGTCAAGGCATCATCTCTTAATTGCTGGATAGTTTGCAAGATTGTTGGTTCTTTGG
Source organism: Jacaranda mimosifolia (assembly GCA_018894105.1). Classification (NCBI taxonomy): domain Eukaryota; kingdom Viridiplantae; phylum Streptophyta; class Magnoliopsida; order Lamiales; family Bignoniaceae; genus Jacaranda; species Jacaranda mimosifolia. The sequence continues at coordinate 15,338,673 of CM032124.1, forward strand.
CTACATCTACTGCTCAATTTGCAAGCTTCTTGTTTGATTTGATTTCTCCAAAGTTTTGTTTGATTTGATTTCTCCAAAGTTTTCTTTGTCCAGAACTGCTACTCATAGCCGCTTACGCAGCTGGCTTTTCTTTTGTTTTTTGGAATGCCGAATATATTCAGGAACTAAGTCTGCTACTGTTTAGATGCTCAGAATGTATTCAGGATCTTGCTGCAAGTTTTGGCTCCATTTGGCTGCTGTTATTTGTTCAGAAACAACCAAAATTTTCTGTTGCTGTTGCTGCTGCTGGACAAATTGTAGTGTGGTTTCCGTGAGCTAGAAAGTCACAGAATTGATGCATGAATTTTGCTGTTGGAGTGAGTTTTGGTGCAGTGTTGTTCAAATAGAATTTTTTGGGGAATTTTTTATTCGGCTCTTATTTCTTGATTGAAACTTTTTTGTTGTTAGATATTATTTTCACTAAGCAAGGAGATTGTTGTTCATTTTGCCTTCCTAATTTACTTTGGCTTGACGCATGGCTGGATTGGAACTTTTAGCTTAATGTTGAACATGTGGTGTGGGCAAAAAAGATCGACCAAAAGATGGGAGCATGCAGATTAATTCAAGTACCTAATTCAGGTTGTTAGATGTTTCTTTCAGGGAGGAGCAAAAAGATCAACTTAGGAGCTATGGGATATAGCAGGAGCACATCTCAGCCTTGCTCTAATTTTGTGTGACATTGATTGATACCCGGAATCCCGCGTCTAATTTGTGCGGAAGCAATCTAACCTTTCTCTGGCAGTCGCATCCACAAGATTACAGAATGAAATTTAAATGCTAATAGAATAACCTGACGCTAGGGGCACGGATTACCTTTCTTACCTGTGATTCTGCGTTCCTCCAACCTTGAGAATCTTGAACTGGTGAGGTATATGCAAATTTTTCCAAGCCAGGGTGACCCACATGTTTCTCCTTGCTTGAGTCACCATGTGAAGATAAAACTTAAAATGGGCCATAACATAAGCATCACTAGAAAAATCATTCTTATCTATTGCCGCTATTCACATGGCAGAATCAAATTAATACAAAGAAAGCGCCATGTAAAACTAAAATTACAAAGAAAAGTTTACCTTGTCTTTTCTAACTTCAAAATTCTTAGTCTTCAAATGAGGATTTTTAATCTCCAGCTGATCAACATACAACAACTAGATCACCTTCAAAATCGCAATTTTTCCATGCAAAAATATAAGATGTAATTCCATCACATTTATGGAGATTTTTTTAATACTGATGGGCCTTCTAGTTCATATTTGTAGAGGCACTTAAATGGGCCTTGGGGTTTTGCATGTAGGGATCGACATGTAAAATTGTCCTTATATTTGTGCAAGGAGGCATATTTATTTGTGTTTGTATAATTTATATGGAGACATTTAAAATGTTTTCATGTGATTTATAACGAGACACATTTAGTGCCATGCATCTAAGCAATATATGTTACGTAAAAACCAATTAAATGATACAATATAGTTTCACTATACCATTGTTTTGGAGATGGCATCAGCCATCTTAAAATGGTTCTTTTGGGGACGCTTATAGGTGTAAAGGTGTTAGGACCTATTTTTATAAGACATTCTCATAAAGCATCTCACTTATGAAAGTATCCCAATACGCTAACTATTGGGACGCTCTCCATGTCATCATAAATAATTTTTCTAGTAGTGATGAATCTTCCAAATACCACAAGCCTTTTGTTACCCCAAACTTCAAAACAACGCACAATAAGATGACTGGCCAAATCATTTTTCTTTGATTCGTTAGAGCATTATCACGGTATTTTCTTCCTTTTTTTTACATCCAATAAAAACATAATAACACATTTTGGATGTCTTTATGAATATGTCACATTATTGTTTCAAGCAAATACTATGAATAGTGTCAAGAAGCTCATCTCAGCAACTGAAATTTACTATTGCAAGAGAAACTAACATTTTAAGGTGTCAATGCTTTCTCCGATTTCCCTATTCCTTTTTTTCCGGAATCAGTCTTCATGGCCAAGTCTTCCTTTCTCTAGTTACAACAAGTTAATAGCGATAGAAGACTTTTTTTTTTCCCCCGAGAAATACTTAAACAATATATGAAGTTCAGCTAATAAATAATGAAAAATGCTTTATTTTAATACAGTTATTAGAATTAGATTCATCCAATCAAAGTTAAGAATCCTAATTAGACTAACTATTAAAATTAGATTGGCAAAGCAACAATCATAAAAAAAGATGTGCCATCTACTTTTGTAAATAATTCTGTAGTAACAAGAAAAAATAAAAATCCATTCAATTTCGTTAATAGAAAAGGATATAGCAAACATTTCTTATAGCAATCAACCAAATAAATATGGACTCCACAATAAATCAAAATAAATATAATTACCTTTAAAATTGTAATTATCAATGTCACTTAATAATAGTTGAAGAAAGTGTGGAGACATCTTCTATATCACGGGCTTGAAATTTTTTGAATATTTTTCTTTTTTTTTTGAGTTGTACCAATTCTTCATCATCTTGATTCTTCATATTTACTAAATCTAATTTCCAAGTTTACCATGAGAAAAGGAGTTGAAGATAAAAGGGTTAGATGCATACTATAAGAGTAGTGGAGTGAAGAAGAGGATATTTTTATCGGTGAAAAACTGGAGAATATAACCTAAAAATAAAGTGGAGGAATTGAGTCATTTTTATAATTATTTTTGTGTTTTAATAAACAAAATACTATAATTGTACATATTCAATTAATAAATATTATTATTTTATAAAAAAATTATTTCAAACAGTTAAGTCGTAATGTCGAATGGTATCTAGTTAGTAGAATAACAATTACAGGATACATTAAATAAAAATTTGAAGGTGAAATTTTTTTATACTTAACAAGCTTAGGTATCATCTTGGGCCAAGGTATGGAAAAGAAATATTTTCAAGGAAAATTTAATCCAATCCCCTCTCTAAAATACTGATATGATGGTTTACTTTCCCGTGAAAAAAAGGTCAAAAAACCACATGTTTTTGAAAATATTGTGAAAATTCTCCTTGAGGCCATAAGTGAAGTGCAGGTGGTTTTATGCGAATTTTTATGATCTTTTTATATATAAAATGATTATCATACCTTTATTATATCAATCGTTGGATTTTTTTTTTATTTAAATGAATGGTCTAGATGGAATAATAATTAATATTTATAAAAGATATATAAAAAATATCTATACATTTATATACATAAACACAACATATCATATATATTATAATATATTATCGACATTATATAATATGTATTATAAATATCATATAGTATTATATAATATATAATATATTATATACATATATTCACATTTGGCTGCCATGACAACCATGACTAGACTGCCCTGGTAGCCATCCGAACTGGCCAGATCCTTTCAGCGGCTGTCGGCGGCCACAGTCTACGGTGCCGCTGTGTGTTAGTTTAAAAAAATAATTTTTTAATATATTTATATATACACATTATATATAGGGTGAGTGGGGATGGGGATTGGAGGATGGATACTTTGCAAATCATTGTGTAGTAGATGGGACTTCTTTCCGGCATTTTTTCAACTCCTGGTCTGAGATATCCAGATGTTCTGATGATTCAATATCGAAAACCCCTGTTTCTGAACGTTGGTTTCCTGGAAACATTAATCCCCTCAAACCTATTCCTATTCCTCCAATAGAGCAAAATCTCCAGAATAACTTCTCAGTTCTCAACTCCAATATTGCTCCGAAGGGTCTTCCATTTCAGCCCAGAAAATGTCGCCAAGCTCAAAGGGAAGGCAGATTTGGAAGCGGGCACTGACAGAATCTCCTCATTACAAGCAGTTTCGGCTCATCTATGGCGATCCGTGGTCCATAAAAGGCAAAATATTCATGGTAATAATAACAAAAAAGAGGTCAGCTGCATGCTAGTAGTTGGTGCAAGACCAAGAATACCTCTGCCTGATGGTTATTTTGGATAAACTGGAAACGCAGTTTATCCTACTAGATTTACAACGAGTGAAGTTCAGCTATTGCAGAATGGACTTGGCTGAAGCTCCACGAATTGGTAGCTCAGCAAACCCGTGAGGCAAGAATGGGTGAAAAATCCCATGATAGAGTGGTGAAGGGTATTAATACTCTTGCCGTAAACAGTTCGCCTCGGCACAACGTGTACGGCAATGATTTTGGGTGGGGGAAACCGGTGGCTGTGAGGAGTGCCATGGCTCAGAATTTCGACTGGATGATGACGGTTTTTCCGGCGCCGGAATCTAGTGGCGGCGGTATCCATGTGGAAGCTTGTCTGGCTCCTCAGACATTGCGGGCTGTGGGGGAGGATCCCGAGTTCATGGAAGCTGTCACCATTATTTAATGAAAAATCTGATTGATCGGGATTCCGGAGTTGTTTAGTATTGGCGCATTGTGTCTTTCATTTTAATTTGATTCAGCATTTTGGCTAATGTCAACTAAACATGGTAATTGTTATTTCATTTGGGATCTTTTACTCCATTTCGTTTTTCATCTCCGATTCTAATATGATGTATATATGCTAAGTGTATTTGGTTCTCAATCAATTATTTTTATAAAAAAAATATTTAACACAGGTGTTATACATCTATGGAATGGAATAGGAGATGAAACATATATTGAAATAGAAGATCTAAATCGTTGTTATTTACACTCCAAAATTTATTTTTGGCACTCAAATTGATTTTTAATCGATAGAAATTGACCATTATATCTCTTTATTTTTAAGATATCGTTTAATTTAAATTATTGGACAATTATGTCCTTATTGTACTATTATTTGTCTTATTAAATATAATTTTGATTTATTCCTAGCCTTGATTCATTCTATATCAAATTTAATAGAGCACATAAAAACAAATAGATTATCCCATCTCAAAGTTCAATCACCTCATTGAAAATAAGGCTATGAACTTCAATAGAAAAATAATGTGAGTCTTGTTTTATTTCATAAAGACTGATGTAGAAAGTTATTTCAATAAAAAAAAGTGAAATAAAGGAAGAAAAGAATATTGCACCTTGTTGTTTAGACCCAACAAAAAATCATCTATACTGCGGGGTACCAGAAAAAATGCAGATGATAGGCCTCATTTTCTCCATCCAATAAAAGGCCACTCATTTCATTGTAGTGTTATTTGAAAAAAATGCTTTACAGTATTTAGTGATATTAATTTAGTGGCATTTTATATGGTAATGATATCAAAAAAATAATATGACGATAGTTATAAAAACTTGTCACTATATTATAATATTTAATAAAATTTGATTATAAATGAATAAAATAGTGGTGCTTGATTGAAAACGCCAATATAAAAATATTTTTAAAGCATTTAAATAGCCATTAATTCTTTTTTAAAATATTCTACTCATATTTATAATGGTGTCATGTAGAAAGAAAAAAGTCAAAAATAATTAGTAGCACTAACTTAATGGCATTATTGGTGTACTAATACATAAAAATAATATGTGATAGATGTTAATATATATATATATATATATATTCACTACCACTACAATATAATTTTTAGTGGCGTTTTGATTAGTAAATGATAAGTAAAATAATACCATTTGATTGAAAGTATCATATAAATGCATTTTGAAGACATTAATTAGTATTCATAATTTTTTTAAATAAAGACAACTCATTTTTATTTATGGTGTTATTTAAAGAAAGTAACATTAAGTATCTAGTAACACACTAAATGACATTTTACAATATAGTAACACAGTAAAATAATAAATATAGTGATAGTAATAAAAAATACTGGTATAATATAATACTTAGTGGTATTTAATCAATATTTGACAAAATAAAGTTGCAGTATTTTACTGAAAACACCAATATAATTATATATTAAAAACATTTAATATTGTAACATGAGAATATAAAATTATATAAATGCTTGCTATCCATAAATTAGTTATGGCGCAACATGAGAAAATGCTACAACACATAGAGTATAGGTACATTAATAACTACAAATTTATAAATTTATATATCTTGTCATTAGTGTATTGATTAAATAACTAAATGATATATTTTTGGTGTATTGATTAAATTAATAATATTTTAAAAAATGTGAAAACTTAAGTTTATGTCATGTCTTTCTCTCCTCACCTATACATTATGCTTTTTCTTCCTCGATCTACTTTTCTAGATATTTTTTCTGTCTCCAGACTTAATTTCTCTAGTTTTTTTTTAAATGCATTATTTCATGTAATAAATTTAAGTAAATAACATGAGAAAATATAGTTTCATATAAAAATAAAATAAATATTTTTAATTATATATATTTAAAATTTGATGGGTAGCTTTGATGGTTAACCAACCTTCACAAGAATCACTTGACTGTAATTGTAATTTATTTTTCTTGTTATTATAAATTTTAATTTATTGAGATTAGTTAATTATTAGGAATAATTAAATTTTATTTGTTATAATTAATTTCTTTACTACTCAAAGCTGAAAAAAATAATAACAAACAAGCAACTAAGTATATAAGGATAGAAATTTCAGTACTTCTAGTCCTTGTTGAACATCTAATTATTAGGTCTCCTTCTCCATATTACATTCAAACCATTTCCTTCACTTTACAATACACATTCAAATCTTTAAATTTTCCAGCAAAATATTTTCCTTAGGAAACTGTCAACGCATTCCTCTTCATTGAAGAAATCCAAAACGATAGGGCAAGAAAAGGATCGCTAAAATATTTCAACACTCTCGACTCTTGTTCATTCTTCTTAGTAGGTATGGTTCCATATTTAAACTATACTTTAAACATAAACTTTGGTTAAATTATATTTTATAACTTTTGTATTTTGTATGCATATGATATTTGTGTTGTTGAAGTTGTTACTGCTAAATTTTTATTTTGAAATTCTAGAGTTAGACGTTTTACATGAGTTCGTGAGCCAAATTATGAAAATTTTATTTCAAATTTTTTTTGTATGATATTTAACTTGTTTAAAACATGTCAGTAAAATTTCATGTTTAAATAAGTAACACTCCTAAGATTTGGTACTTTGGAAAAATTAGAATTTAGAAATCAAGATATTGGTCGGTCGGATTTTAGGGCTCGAAAAATAAATAAAAAGGACTTAATTGCAAAAATTTTGAAAGTTTTAGGGTCAAAGTGCAATTAAGCAAGACTTGATTGGATCACATTTTCAAAGTTTTGGGGGTTGCATGGCTAGTATTTGGGTCAAATGGATCAATGTGAGGCACTAATAAGTTTTGGGGGCTGAATTGAAGTTGTTCAATTTTTGGGAGGATCCAATTGAAGGCTGGAGCAGAGTTTTGGGGGTCAAAATCCAATTACCGAAAGATGAATATATATGTATGTTCCCCCCCTACTAGAATTTTCATTTTTACCCCTAACTGTTGCGTCTTTCTCCTCCAGCCACCTCCTCCAACGAACGGCGATACCTTACATATTATATACCAAATTGTTGCTCTCTTCACAGTGAACACAACGATACCATTTTCTCCCTAAATCACCCAGCATAGCGGCTAAGAAATCCCTCAAAAGTCACGACCACGACAAAACTCGACAGCGCGACATCATTGGCGATGAAATTAGAAATCTAGGCAGTGGGTTTTGACGGGTTCAGCTCAAGGAATGTAAGGATGACTTCAATTTCCAATTCCGACCATCAACGGCAATAGAATTGTAGGAAAATTGAGACAGTGGCGTAAGGTGGCGCAGTTGATCGGAGCTCTAATTGAAGGTCAATTCGGCGGTGAATGGCAAAATTAACTTTAACATTTTGTTGATTAAGCTAAAAAGCATCGATTAGTTGTGGAGTTGGCATTTTTCGGCGACAGCGCATGGTGGCAGCGGTCCCAAGACAGTTCTTCTCCTCATTGCGGTGATCACGGTGGTTTTTTCGGTTCATGAATTCAAGGTTTTGATTGAAACATAAATTGGGTAAGAAAATCCAAAATTTAAAAATTTGAGACCTAAGTGAAAATAATCGGGATAATTAAGATATCTGTACTATTTATTTTGATTTGGGATACCGATATAAGGCTAGATATATAATTGAGGATTAATTTATGTTCTATTATTAGACTTGATATGAAAATCGGGATTACTTTGGCAATAATGACTTTACTAGCAATTTTAGGCCAATAGTACCGTTTAAGCTTTAAAACTATCATATTAATAGAGTAAATAGTGATTCTTGACAGTGAATCTTCTTCGGTTAGGCGACGAAGCAGTGGTTCCCACGGACCAGTAGTCTAAAGATTAAGGTTGCAATTTTCTAAGACTACAGAGGTGAGGGTTTGCTAACGTGGTACTTCTTTTACTTATCTGTTATTGGAATAAACCTGTATAAGTGTTTCCTGTTTCTGTACCGTACTGAATTATGTTTCTAGAAATATGTGGATTTGTTCAGAATTTTTTGTTTTTTGTTAATTGACTTTATACCCCTGTGAGGGTTATTTGTTGATCATGCTCTGATTGATTCTGTTATCTATTCGTTTTGCGCCCAGAACCTTCAATTGTTATATGTTATTTGTCCGTACTATTATCTGATCGTCCTGTATTATTATTTGTTGCCTTGCCGTCATTGTTTACTGTCTGTAATTGTAGACTAGAACATCCTATTTGTTATCTGTTCGATTTGTTATTTGACTGTATGTTATCTGTTTGTACTGTTATTTCGAGACATTAATCCTTGCTGTGAGCATGGGATAAGTCATAAGCCCTAGGATGTTAATCCCTGCTAGGTGTATGGGATAAGCCATAAGTCCTGAACTCGTGATTAAATAACGGGACGTTAATCCCGACTGGGTTCCTGGGAAAGCTGTAAGCCTTGGGACTTAATCCCTGCTAAGTGCATGGGATAAGCCGTAAGCCCAACACTCATGGGAAAAGGAATATCTGATCGATCTGTTTTGTTTCGTATTCTAACTGCATTATAATTGCTTGTATTATGCTCGTAGAGCAACAAGGTTGTGAAAGTTTCTTGGTCTAGATTAGGCTATTGTCCAGGCTGGATGAGCCATCTACATTTTCTCCCGAACTGATTTGGTTAAGATAGACCATTCTTCTCGAACTAATCCGGTTAAGATGATCTCGGGCCGTTTGAGCTGACAACAACAACTCCTCAGCTAGTTACTTATGATAATCTTGGAATACGAAAATGTCTATCTAGCACGACTGTTTCTTGATTGCCTGTTATTGGATCAGTTTTGTCTGATTGTATTCTACCTATAATCGCTTGATATGCTCTTGTTTGATTAATTAATGATAATTTGTTGTGTTGATTCTTTCTTGACAGATCCTTATTATTACTATTACGATTATCCCTCACTAAGTCTTTGGACTTATCCCCCGTATTACTTTGATTTTCTCAGATAGGGTTAAGTGATGGATGCGGACTTCTGGCTTTAATTGAAGGAAATTATGTTTTGTAATAGCACAGGTGTTTAAATGTATATATGGAATCATCTGAATATTTAGCTAGACTTGAGATGTTGTGATAATGTCATGTTGATGTTGATGACTTAAGGCATGTAAATGTTTTGCTAGATGTAAGAAAGTGAATCATGGCATTTACATAATGGTTTGACGAGTCAGTTAAGTTCAAAATTTCTACTGCTTTTGGTAAGTTAAGATTGAATGTTATGGGCCTGTTGATTGAATTATAAGTTTAATTTAAGATTGAACTGAGTGGCGCCTTAGATAATGTGCTATCCCCAGTAGGGGTGCCACAAAGGTGATATCAGAGTCTAGGTTTTCCGATAACCTAGGCATTGGTAACATTGGGATTTGCGATTGACTTCTTATTTAGGTTAGTTTGAGTATGAACTCTAGGTATTTTGCCATATTGAGAAGCTTCTATGTGATTCAAGGATTTAAGGTGAATTTGATCAATTGACATAGTGAGATAAGTTTGTTTACTGCAGGATGTCTATGGGATCTTGTTGTATATTATAGAATGATTAGACTTGTATATCTTATGAGTCTGATTTGATTTTATCTAATTCTTTCCTTCTTTTATTCATAGAAGTTTGGTGGAGTTGGTAGAAGTAATGGCATCGCAAGGAAGTTTGGATACACCCATTCCACCTAGAACTAGACAATAGGGGAGACCTCCTGCGCAAAGGGTTATTAACCGATGAGTTCCTAAGCGGGAAACACCTACCTACCCACTACGAATACCGGACGAGAAAGTTTCTTAAACTTCTCCAATGGATCAACTCGTTGTAGATCCCCTAGCAGAGCCTGATCATCAAGAAAGATAGAGATGCAGATAACCTAACCACCAACCGGCAGATAGAGCAGGGGTAACAAAAGTATTTACAGAAGACCGAGCCCTAGAGCAATTCTTTTGTTTCAATCCTCTGAAGCTCTTGGGAGGTCCTGATGATAGAAAAACTGAGGAATGGATCGAGAGTTTGGAGAATATTTTTGAGACACTGCATTATTCGGATGAGCGGAGGGTTCGATTTACCATGTTCCTTCATAAAGGTTCCACCCGAAGTTGGTGGAAGATGATTCATCGAAGATGGATAGCTGAAGGAACCCGCCGAACTTGGGAGAATTTCACTGGAGACTTCATGAGTAAATTTGTGCCAGAAGTGGTGAAACAAGCAAGAGAAAGGGAGTTTATAGACCTTGTACAGGTGCCACAGTCTGTAAGTCAGTACGAGGCTACTTTTAGCTGACTAATACAATATGCTCACTATATACAAGATGATGAAGGTCAAAAAGCTTGACGATTCATACAAGGGTTGCAACCCGAGCTTAGGCAAGGCTTAGCCATTTGTGACTTACCAAATCTCAATTTGGCAGTAAGCAGGGCACTGCAGCTTGAGTCAGAGCTACAAGAGATCTAAAAGATTGAAGATAAGAGTCGGAAAGGAAAGTCACACCCTGAAGGATAAAGTAATGCCAAAGGAAAATGGTTGAGGCTACAGGTGGCAAGCAATACCTAGCTAACCCTTCATTCTAGCAAGAAGGCAAATTTAACCCAAGAGAGAGCGGCCAAACAATGTGAATTATGTAGGGGATTTGGCCATAAAGAGTCTGGATGTTCGAGAAAACAAGGCAGATATGTGGGTTGCGGTAACAACCAACACTTTGTGAGAGATTACCACAAATGAAAAGGCTTAACTAACACCTACAAGAAAAGGAAAACAGACGGCAGAAGCTAGCAGGAGACAAAATGACCAAGCTCGTGTATATACCCTAATAGGAGAAGAAGCACTGGATCCTACTGAGATGGAAGAAGGTATGGTTTCTATTTTTGAAATCTATGATAATGCCTTATATGATCCTTGTGTTTATATTCTTTCATACCTATCGCATTTCCTTGAATTAAAAATGCAACCCGAGCTATGGTTCATTAGAAAAAAGTTCATACAACCATAGAAATAGGGTTAAAAATAGACACCATGTATCAAAATTCGCCCAGATGATGATTGGGGATAAAGTATACCCTGCCAACCTTGTATCGATGCTTGTCCAAGAGTACAAAGTGATACTCGAAAGGGATTGGCTATAGGGTCATTAGGCACCGGCGAACTGCTGCACCAAATACATCATTCTCGGAGATGAGATATCAATACCAACACGCCCTTCTACAGATAACGCTTCTCTATACTTGCAATATTGGCTCTAGAGATTAGAAAGATTTTGAAGAAAGGCGGGCGAGAATTCTTGGTGTGTCTTACCAAAAAATCTCGAGATACAGATTCGAATTGAGGAAATGGAAGTAGGGGCTAAATACATGAAAGTATTCCCAAAGGAAGCGAGTTCATTACCCCCTACCCCACGTAGAAGAATTATATGACCTTCTATGGGGACAAGAATCTTTTTAAAGCTGGAGTTGAAGCAAAGATACTGCCAGTTGAAGGCTAGAAAAGACCACGTAAGGTACTTACATATGATTCTCAAAACCCTGAGACAGAGCATCAGCTGTATGCAAAGTTTGTAAGTGCAAAAATTGATAGCAAAGGTGGCTTTTCTTGGGCATATCATATTCCAAGATGGGGTAGAGGTTGATTTCCCTAAGACAGAGACAGTAGTTAATTAGAAAAGACCGAAAAATATGATTGAAGTCCATAGTTTTCTAAGTCTTGCTGGCTATTAATGAAGAGTGTGTGGAATCTTTATTAGAGTTGCAGATTACTACAAATTTTGTATGTATATATATATATATATTTCTTGAACCATGTGTAATAAGAACTAATACCAATTGGATATCAATTAATAGAACACTCTATTTAATTAATGCAGATAAGTACAGTTTGCCGCTAGAAACTTCCCACCTACCGAATGGCATCACCAAAACTTACCACAATGAATTCCCCAAGTCAAGGAAATCTGGAAGAAGATACCGTAGAGCTGTGATGCCCAATAAATGTTGAGGAAATGACATGGGAACCACAAATACATTCAACAGCGAGGGGAGAAGTTATAAGCAAATGAGTGCAATATATTAGCAATAAGGTCAGGTAGATAGCTCCGAGAGGAATGAAGAGCCTTCAGAGTTTGGGACTTTAACACATCTCCTAAGGTTCCATCCCTCAACGTTTATGGGTGAATCGAACCACCAAAAGGTAAAGGCTTGGATCAGGGAGATCAAAGATATTTTCCAAATGTTAGATTACCCTGAGGACCTCAAACTCACATCTACTGTTCATTTGTTAGAAGGAACTGCAAGTCAATGGTGGACTTGGTGAGTCAACGATGGGAATATAGGAAGGTCCCTTGTACCTGGGATAATTTTGTGTGGGAATTTATGGATAGATTCATACCACGAGAAGTAAGAGATGCCCAAAAACAAGAATTTGAGAATCTTACCCAAGAGGATATAACCGTATGGTAGTATGAAGCAAGATTCAATATGTTATTGTGGTATGCCCTGCAGATATGGAGGAAAAAAGAGTATGAGATTGAGAAATTTGTTAAAGGTTTAAGATCGGAGATACAACAGATTCTCATGCTTTGTGAGCAGTCTAACTGCAACGAAGTCTTAGCGAGAGCCTTGTTTGTAGAACAAGAACCTCTTGAGGTATCTACCGACGAGAACAAAGGCAAGCGAGGAAAAGTTTCTGAACTAGAAATAGCTGTGAATGGTAAATGTGAGTCAAATAGGAAACGATTGAAGGACCAATTTGGGAGGCCAAGAAAGAAATATGGATTTTGTAGAGGTTTCAGTCATGAGGAATCAAGCTGCTGGAAGAAACTAGAAAGGTGCATAGGATACGGCAGTAATCAACATCTATTCCGAGACTGCCCTAAAAACAAACAGTCAACCTCAGGTGTACAGAAAGGAAAAAGAAAACAGATGACTGAAGGTTACGTCTAAGTTCTTAATTAACTGAAGAGAATTCGAGACTGCATATTTTAGCTTCATACCCCAGACGAAGTTTAAAAAGCAGTAGGCGTATGGGTTATGTCTGTGCCTAGTGTGTTTAAGTTCTATGAATCTGTATCTAGATGCTTGGGAATGTATCATATGTTATGAAATCTGGCATGTTAGGTTTGAATTTGACTACTCTTTAATGCATATATTATGTAAGTGTGAAGTTGTGGTGTTGTTAATTACTTGCCGCTTTAATGATTTCATGGTATCTTAAATAAGAGCATGCACTATGTTAGAACTAAGATGGAGGATATATATTAAGTATTAAGTATTAAATAATATAATTGTGATTAATAAGGTTGAATGAGAATTTTGATAGTGAATATACTTCTTTGGTTAGGCGACAAAGGAGTGGGTCCCGCGAACCATTAGACTAAATATTAAGGTTGCAGTTTTTTGAGACTAAGGAGATGAGGGTTTGCCAACCTAGCACTTCTTTTACTTATCTGTTATTGGAATAAACCCCTGTAAGGGTTTCTTGTTTCTGTATTGTACTGAATCATGTTTCTTGAAATATGTGAATTTGTTCAGAATTTGTTTGTTTTCTAATAGTTGACTTGTGTGCCCCTGTGAGGGTTATTTGTTGATCATGCTTTGATTGATTCTGTTATTTGTTTGTTTTGGCACCTAGAACCTTCGATTGTTATCTGACCGTCCTGTATTATTATTTGTTACCTTACCGGCATTGTTTATTGTCCTTAATTGTCGACTAGAACATCTTGTCTGTTATTTGACTGTATGTTATTTGTCTGTACTATTATTTCGGGATGTTAATCTCTGCTATGTGAGCAAAGGATAAGCCGTAAGCCCTGAACTCTTGATTAAATAATGGGACATTAATCTCGGCAGGGTGCCTGGGATAAGCCAATAGCCCTGGGATGTTAACCTCTGCTATGTGCATAGGATAAGCCGTAAGCCCAACACTTGTGAGAAAAGGAAAATCTGATCGACCTATTTTGTTTCGTATTTTGACTGCATTCTGATTGCTTGTATTTCACTCACGGAGCAACAAGGTTGCGAAAGTTTCTTGGTCTAAATGAGATGTTGTCCAGGCTGGATGAATTGTCTACATTTCATCTCGAACTGATTCAGTTGAGATGGACCATTCCTTCCTAACTAATCTAGTTGAGACGATCCCAGGCCGTTCGAGCCGACAGCTACAACTCCCGAGCTAGTTACTTCTGATAATCTTAGAATTCCAAAATATCTATTTTGCGTGATTGTTTCTTGATTGCCTATTATTAGATCTTTTTTGTCTGATTTTATTCTGCCTGTAATCGCTTGATATGCTATTATCTGATTGATTAATGATAATTTGTTGAGTTGATTCTTCCTCGACAGATCTTTATTGTTACTATTACAATTATCCCTCACTAAGTCTTTGGAATTATCCCCCGTATTACTTTGATTTTCTCAAATAGGTTTAAGTGATGGACGCAGACTTCTAGCTTTAACTGGAGGAAATTAGGTTTTGTAATAGTACAGGTGTTTGAATATATATATGGAATCATCTGAATATTTAGCTGGACTTGAGATGTTGTGAGAAAGTCATGTTGATGTTAATGACTTAAGGCATGTAAATGTTTTGCTAGATGTAAGAAAGTAAATCCTGGCATTTACTTAATGGTTTGATGAGTCAGTTAAGTTTGAAATTTCCCCTGCTTTTGGTAAGTTAAGATTGAATGTTATGGATCTATTGATTGAATTGTAGGTTCAATTTAAGATTGAACTGAGTGGCGCCTCAACTTAGGTGCTATCCCGAGTGGGGGTGCTACAGAATAGTTTTTTGTGAATTTTATAAAAATCTTGAAAATTTCTTGTCTGTTTGAGAGGCAAATTTGAATAGTTTTTTTATAAATAAATTTATTTACTTATTGAAGTGAAAGGATTTTAAATTGAAATATTTTATTATGAAACTTTAATTTGTCTAGAATATTACTATGAAATCTTAAATTCTCAAACTTAATATTTATTATTTTTAAAAATTATCAAGTGTAACTGCCTTAGTGCCTGATAGGTTTGGACTATCTTGAATTTGGGGGATTTGCTACCCACTATAATGAAAGTATTTTAATCTATTAATTTTTATAAAACTAAATTGAATTTATCTAGATTAAACCATCAAAATATTGGAATACAAGATTTTTTTTATTTTATTTATAATGAAAAGTAATGATGTGCTTTGTTAGAAATCTTTTTAATTCCGAATCGTTTGTTTTATATGAAAAGAATATTATGATGTTTCTTTTTCTCTTACTTTCCAAATGCATTTAAGAAGACAAAT
Organism: Jacaranda mimosifolia; assembly: GCA_018894105.1. Lineage (NCBI taxonomy): Eukaryota > Viridiplantae > Streptophyta > Magnoliopsida > Lamiales > Bignoniaceae > Jacaranda > Jacaranda mimosifolia. Next base: position 15,354,384 of record CM032124.1, read on the forward strand.
GAATTATAAATCTATCTTTTAGGTTTCTATAGGATTTTAAATTACCTTCATGTGAGGCATGTAGAAGAAGTAATAGCTATAATACTATACGGTATCATATTGAAAATTTTGTTAAAATTGAAGCTATTCTTTTTGTTCACTACTATTGCCTCTTGAACATGACTTTATACACTTATATTAGCTAATCTAGCCTTCAACATCAACATAAAAGCTTTAATACTCTTTTTTGGCTTTCTAATGTTGTAAGAATCAAGCCAATTGGATATATGGAAACAAAGTCATGAGTAAATTACCAAAATATGTATGAAAGGAGAAATTCTTGATTAATTTTGCAAGCACATATATACTAGCCTATCAATATACATTGCTTTCTAAAAATTGACCCACCCCTAAAATATTTTAATAGGATTTCATTGTTTTTATTCATAGGAATAGAGCACTATATTAGTTTTCTAACTTCTCTTCTACTTTACTCTAATGTTAGAAAATCTTTTTGTTAGTATTGGTTTTAGATTTTCATTGATTGTTGTCCTGATTTTTTGGGATGGTTTTGGGGTTGGATTTCATGGATCGAACTGGAATGCTGAGTTGAAAATTACTTTTGTGTCAACAAATGTTTTTGACTTAAAACATCAAAGTCTGTCCTTGATCCTATTGATAAGTACTGTAAGTGTTCTAAACCTTATATGTGTAATTTTATAGTATACTTTTCAAAATTTAGAAGGATATATACTATATATAAAGCAAATGACACGATTTCTACCCCCTCCCTCCTCACTGTATTATAAAAAAGATATTTCACTACGCACCAAAAAAATATATATATATTTTCTTTCTATTAACAATCATGTGAGAATATCTTTCCTTTTTCTAAAGCTTTCGATATATTTTTTGCAAAAGGTATATTTTGCTGCATACAAATTTTTTCTTTCTTGTAATGATTTTTGCATGAAAGTTATGTTTGAAAGCTTGTCATATGTGAAAATTACTTTTTTTGAACAGTTAAATGCCATGATCAATACAATGAAATAACTGTTATTATTACTATTATCGTTACTATTAGTTGCATCCAACTTGGCCTGGGTATGCAAAAAGTTTCATTGGACAACAGTGAGTTTGCTGACTGGACCCTAAGCCCCTATGGCCTAATCCCCCAAGCGCACAACAAAAGCATTTGTGGCTGAGGTGGGTCGTAGGATTTTGTGAAAACCTAAGCTCGAGCACTATTTGGTAAGGTCACGCCTTACTTGGAGCGATAAGGACTGTCATGGTGGGAGTCATAAGGTTAATTGGCTTCACCAATTGCTGATTGATCATTGGTATTCAAATGTCAAAACCATCACTTGTTAACTATTTTGTCTCTTGTTTATAAATGTATATCGCTCAACTGTCATTTGCTTGTTTCTCCTTAAATTTTATAAATTGTCAGCACAATTTCTTTCATTATCCACTCTAATCAAAGCATTTATGAACATATGTTACACCAAAATGGGCATTCACTAAATCTTTTACTCACATTCATTGTAATTTTTGTTTTCTTCTAGCAGACTTAGAACCGAACTACTATGAGGTTGTGGAACTGCTTTCAATGAGGAATAGAGCTAAAGGTTCTTGAGGTGAGAGCTTCGTAGTAATTATTAGTATTATCACTGTGTTAGCAATTAGTTTTTCTTTTAATAAACTTCTAGTTAAAGACACGGTATTAGTAATTTTGAATTTTTCTAAGTTGAAAGATTTATTAATTTAGGGTGAATTGCATTTTACCCCCCTGTATTAGCCATAAGTTGCAAAAAAAATTCCTATGAAAAAATAATAAGCAATGCACCTCCTTGTGATTTTAAAAAATAGCAAATTACCCCCCTTCGACTAGCGGTGCAAATCACACGCGGCAAGTGAGGTTGGTTCTAGGGTTTTTGGTGATGAAATGTCAATTTTGCCTCTTAATATCAACCGTTGGAATTATTAAAAAAAATTGACGGTTCAAATTACTTCTATCTAAAAAATATATATATAAAATATAAAAATATATTTATATATACCTACATATACATATTTATATATATATATATAAACCCACTACCCACCCCCGGCACCCAACCTTCCCCCACCACACCAGCGGCGGCCATGGCGGCCGCCTCCTTCAAGCAGCGGCATGGCCGCCATGGCCGCCTGCAAATGGCCACGTTTGCAGGCCGCCTCGGTTTTGCCAAGGCCGCCGCTGCAAAGGCAGCATCCATGGCTGCCTGAATATAATAAAAAAAAAAAAAAATTGAAAAACGAGGCCATGGCCGGATCTGGCCACAATGCTGCCATGGCAGCCCGTAAGGTTTGGGGAAAGGGGATGGGGGGTGGGTTGGGGGGTAGATTATTAAATAGTTATATATATATTATCATATATATGATAATAAATATATAAATATAAATATCTTATAAAAAATATATATGTATACAAAATATAATATAAAATGTCTATTTAGTAATATATATTATGTATAAATATATACATAAATATTTATGTATTTATAATGTATTATATTATATATATTATATTATGTTTATTATATTATATATTATATATTTATATTTGTATATATATATATATAAATATATATAAATAAAAAAGAATAAATTAGAAATCGCGTATTAAGAATCAAAGGAGGATTATAATGGAAATACCCTTTTGTTAGGTGACAACAAAGTGGGTCTTGCCGACTAGTAGGATTGCTGACTGTGGTTGCTATATCTGAAAACTACAAAGATGAGGCTCTGCCAATCTGGCACCTTTTCTAATTATCCGTTATTTGTGATAAGCCCCGTTCGGGTTTTCTGTTTCTGTACCGTACTCTATTTATTTGAAATGTGAATTGTGTTTGGAATCCGATTTGTTATTCATTGTCTGATTTAAACACCTTGTGAGGGTTATCTTTGATACCGATTTTGTTTTCTGATTGTTCTAGTGCCCTGAATTTTCTTTACATTATCAGAATTCTGTCCCTTGTACCCTGCAGCCTTGTCGGCTATCCCCACATAACTTGCTAGCTTCTTACGAGTCTATTATTTGTTAAAAGGATCGTGTCGATCTATTGTTCTGTTATTTTACATGGTTGCCTTATCTTATGAACCCTAAACGGCCTTGCCGGCCAGTGTATATTATTGGTTCAACTACGTATTTGTCATAATCATACTGAATGTTTAAAGGTACAACTTATACCTGTTAGCATTACATTACATTAACCCATTGGACGCCATAGGCCAGATATCACCCGGAGGGACACCACGGGGGGGATTTTGGCTCAGGGCTAGGCCTGAAAAGATGGCCGGGCGGAACAGACCGACGATGACAAGTCTGCCGGCTAGTACCCACATACGATCTTGACTCAATAGGGAGTTGGAGGTAGCGAACTGTGAGTGGCGGGATCTGGCATGCAGTCGACCATGCCAATAAAAGAAAGTTATTACTTGCTGAGCTGAGTGCTCGAGCAATAGAGCAATAAGGAAATCTTGTTTATACTGTACTGACGTTCGGTACTAGTAACTATACATTGATCTGCGAGTAATAAGGATGGAATCACCAACAGTCTAAAATAGTTGATATCATGTGTACTTTGCAAAATGTTGATTCACGTTGAAGTGGTGGTTTTAGAAAATATGCAAGTAAATATAAAATTGCCACTATAATACTATTTAAATTGCATTTTTTAGTATCTCTAATGTCTAATTTTGTTGTACTAGGCGAAATGATAATATTAGTATTCGCATTTCTAAAGAATATATAATAATAAATTTGATAGTCAGAAATTCATATTAAAAGCTTCTATTAATTGAGACAATGAAGTTAATGTTAGTATTGTAGTGAATCAAAAAATAAAACTGCTATAATTAATTTTATTATTAGCAATTGCATAGTGCATTTAATGTGATAATACAGTTCAACAAAACATGAAAATGTTAATGAACTTGCATATGGTTAATAAATTTATGATGTTGATGATGCTATTCAAAATTGGGTGAGGTCATTTTTGGAAGACAGTACAGTATTGGTTTATTCTTTCAAGAATGCACACAGAGATATATGCTATTCTCAAGAGTTCTTCCACTCTTAAAATTTTGACAAATGATATTTTGTATCCTATTTCTTTTTGGGACTTAGAATTTTTAGATTTTAGGCTTAATGGGCCAGTCCCATTAGGGCTTTTCTTCTCTCTTGGCGAGCTTCGCTTGTTCTTTAAGCTCCCTAGTCCATTTACTTAGTTATTAATTTTAGGATTAAATGGCTATATTAAGTCAAATTACCAAAATATTTTAGCCACATCATTAAGCCCCCATCTCCCGTCTTCAGTGAGAAATTATTAATTTTTCATCAAAAATATATTTTAAATTTAATTTAATAAATTTATCTTATGTTAATTTTGAGTAATTGTTCTTGGCTTAGTGCTTTGTAGATTCCCAACTTTTGTGCAAGTTAAGTTTGACTAGGCCACAAAGTTTTTAAGTCTTCCAAGAAAGGTTTCGTAAAGGTGGTGTTTGTTGACACCTAGGAGAAAAGGAAGGAATTTTACTTTGGCTAAGGAGGAGAAGAGGATGAGATAACTTCAATAGGGTGCCAATATGAGTCATCAAGGTAGAGTCTTCTTCTTACTTTTGGACTCTTAGACTTATTTTTTCTTCTTGGTCCATGTATCTGCATGTTCTATCTTGGCTTCTTTAGAGTTAATGAGTATTCCAAGGTCCCTAGTTAGGGGAAAAAGGTCTAAGTCCAGCTCTTATTTGAGTTCAAGAAAGAGGTCTTCAACATATCAATCAGATGGAGGCAAAAAAGAAGCCTACATAGTAGTGTTGTGGCCAAACGACTGTGCGTGCGCTCGATTGGGCTGAGAACCTGAAGGGGTAGCATGCGAGGTGCCCATCTTGGGCACCTGCATAGTGCCTGCTTTGGGCGCTCTCTTGTCGATGGTTGTCCTCCACAGGGTGTTGTAGCATATCTAAGTTCTCCTAAGGTGAATTTAGTTTAGGCCTTAGAAAATTTTGAGAAATTTCTGGGTGAAAGAGACTATAGAGTCATCTTCATTGTCCAATTCTGGTTTTGAAGATGAGGGTTCTACTGAGGAAGATTTTAATGATGTTCCCATTGGGGATGATAATTTTTCAAAAGCAATGAGAACTAGGTGTTTACTTGAGCTGCAAAAGTTAGATATTTTTAGATGCAGGATTTTTGCATCTATTGAGTTTAAGTTTGTCCTTCCTTCTTCTCAAGACAACATGTTATCACCACCTAAAGGTTTTTTCACGGTTTTTAGTAGTTATTTCAGTTGTGGGTTCTCCTTTCTTCCTAGTCCTCTGTTCCTATAAATAGCTTGCAGCTATAGTGTGTCTCTAAGTTAGTTCATACATAATTTCATTATGTCTTTTGCATGTTTTATATAGTATTTGAGTGAGTTAGGTTTGCCAGTATTTTCTTATAGCTGTCGTACCTTGTTCAAGGTGCATAAAGTGCCGAATAAACCTTTCTTTCATTCCTTTCCTAAGCGACAGTGGGTTACCTTTGTCTAGAAGTAATTGATGGGATAGATTATTCTTTGTCAAGGACGAAGGCACGGAACATTCCTTGCAAATAAAGTAGTCCTCCTACTTTGTTTTGTCTTAGTCAAGTTCATTGCAATCTTCGAGTGATCTTGGCTAAAGTCGGGTTGTTTGATTTTCCATTTTACATCACTTATATATTTTCTACTATTACTTTGCATATTTTGTCTTCTAATTCATGGCTCATGCTATTGCTCTTTATGCATTTTTATATGTTCTTTTACATTGTATGTATATTAACCTAGTTATCTTTCTCTTCACTGACAGAAAAGAAGATTGACCTTACTAAGATTCATGTTTGGTGGGCTAACATAGGAATAGCTGAGAGACATATTGTGGGATAACAACGTAGAGACATACTGCTAAGTGCGCATCACCCTAAGCCCCTGGGCCTATGACTGAGAGATATTTGCACTCCACCAACTCCGGCTATGGGTGTTTTTACTACAGGTGATGAGGTTGAGGTGTTGCCTTCCAGTCCTTTGGGGAAGCATACTTGCAGTCATAATACTCGCATGTCCTTTTCATGCTAGCGAGCGCAAAAGGATTTTTTCTTTACAATCTATCGTGGAATTATTAAGTGGACTCTCACTACGATGTTGACGAGACAACATTTATTATGGATTGCATGTGGGGCATCGTGTGTGAATATGATTAAAGAAAGTAGAAGTTGTTCTCTTCTTCCTAGTTAGCAGAGATAGCCACTAGAGATTTTGCCTATGTATAAATTTACTTCTTTATTTTGGTTCTTTCTTTCCTCCCTTCTCTTTTTTTTTTTTTTTTTTTGCCATGATTATTTAACTTTAGAGTGTTCATGTATTTTTCCAATGCAAAGAGAATTTGGTCATGCAGACGTTTTGCAGAGTAGAAGGAGCTCTATCTATAGCAAACGTCTCAAGGAAGAAGCCGCTGAAATAGTTAAGCAGTGCAGCCCAAAGGATGAGGAGCTATCTCAACTACTTGTGGAGCATGAAATCTTGAATTCAAAATATGTGAAAGAGGTGAAGAGTGGAGAGAAATTCAAGAGTTCTAATACGAGGAAGATCTTTATTAATACTATTCATGAGGAAGCTAGCAAGAAATTTAGAGATTTTGATGAAGTTTTTGAAGCAATAGAAGCAGAGGCAATAGTGATTTATGAGCAAACCATTCAAAGTTGTTGCCACATTCTAGGTGTGAATGGTAGATATTCCAAAAAAGATTTGTTAATGCTAAATCCCACTATTTCGATGAACATCGCTGCTAGAAAATCTAATAAAGGCCTTGACAAAAGATCGGGAGCTATGACAGAAGAGCCAGCAAAGATAGCTCCACAAAGATAAACATATATAGTTAGAAAGCAGTAGTGAGTACGATCTATCTTTAGAGAGTTGTTCAATATTTTTTTCTTTCACATTGATGTTCTCCTTCACAAGCTAAGTATTAGTCAAATGTTTTATTATTTTTCTCATTTAATTGCAATAAGAACATTTTTCATTTGTGTTTATCTTGCATTCAAACAAATGTATAGTTAATCATATTGCATAGTCATGCTTTGCGAACTTGAGGGTAAAAATATCTAATCATTATCATAAGTGTTGGAGGAAAAATATATGACGAGTATTTATGCAAGATGCTGGATTTAGACACACAAGTGAAGTGCAAAGATAAGGTGCCAATGCTGAGACACGGTGTCGTGCCAAGGTGCCCACTGGACACCGGACTGAGACACCCACTCTTGGGCTCCCATTGGGTGCGCTACGCTAGGGCGCTCTTTTGCAACTATCCTTGGGCACCCGGCTGGGGCGCCTATGAGGCACCCCCTTTTGTGGACTTTCCCGAGCATCCGTTGGATGCCCAACTTTGGATCTTTTTTTTCTTATACAAATTTTTTCTAAGTCTGCATTAGCATGATACCTTCAATAGTTATGTGGAGACATGGAGAATTTTTATGTAACGAAGCATGATGAGTACTTTAGCGTGTTCATGAACTAGAGGTGATTGTCATCATCAAGTGAGATGAGATTATTTTGTTGTGGTGTGGAGCCCCCTTCTTAGTATCTTACTTAGTTTACTTTAAGTAAAGTAGAATTCCCAATGAGGGAGATTGTTATTTTCGTGCTCAAGTCTAGCATAGACTAGGTGTCAAGACAAGAACAAGTGTAATCATGATTTTCTAAGAGACTTCGCAGTAAGTGCATGATGATGTGTGAAGTAGCCAGACTTAGGCATTTTCCTTGAAGCATTCTCCGAGTGTTGGATTATCATTGACTTCCTTTGCTGCATGATGTAAGTATTGTCCAAGATGATCTTGGCGAATGTGCTTAGATAATTGTGATGTACTCTTGAAGGGAGTTGATAGTGGAATTCTTTGACGCTCCATACTCCTGAAGGGAGTCTTTAGAGGACTTAGGGGTGTGCACAAAAAAAACCAAAACCAATTGAAAATTGGAAGAGCCAAACTGAACCAAACCAAAGTATATTTGGTTCAATTTTTTATTATATCTAAAAGAAAATCAATTTTTGGTTCGATTTAATTTTTTTATTCAATTAACAAAGTCAAATTGAAAACCCAGAAAAAATTGGTTCAATTTAGTTTAATCAACCAAAAATCAGTTTCACCATTATTTTTGGTTTGGTTTTAGTTTTGATTTATAGTTTTGACTTCCATTTAAAAAAATATAAGAGTTGATAATAATATATTCACTAAATTAACACTCTACTTGCTAATGCTTTTTCTTTGTACTATTTAAATGCAATATATATGGTAATTGTGTTACAATAATTCATCATTTACTAGAAATTACAAAATATAGTTATTTTTAGGTAACAAAATTTGTATTATTAATTCTTCTTAATCAATTTCATTATAATATTTCTATTCTTGTTATTGATTTTTTTTACTTTTATCACACCTTGTTTTCTTCTTCTATAATGTCCATATATAATGAATGAAATTAAAAGTATTTTTAGATTGTTAATCTCAAATATCAAGTGAATTTAAGATGACGTGAATTGTGAATTTATTTTACATATGACTATTAAGTTATGAGTGCAATTATGTTTGTTCTATTCATTTTATATAGTATTGTTTGCTTCAACTTCAAGCCTTCAACCACAAAAAAGGAAAAAAAATAAGTTCCCTATAAAAATATAATTTATATAAAATAGAAAAGAAAATTCTACTCAAATCAGTTTGATTTTGATTGAACCAAAATAGAAACTGAATCAATTTTAACTGGTTTGGTTTCAGTTTTGATCAAAATCGAATTGAATAAAATCAATTATTAGCTGACCGAGCCAAACATGGTTTAATTCAATTTTTGATTTTCCATTGCACAAAATCAAAAAATTTGGTTAACTAGTTGAACCACCTTTGAATGGTTGAAAATGAATGCACACCTCCAAAAGGACTTTTTTATAGTGCCCTGTACTCCTGAAGGGAGTCTTTAGAGGATTTTTTTGGAATGCCCTATACTTCAAACTTTAGACAATTTTTTAGGATGCCAAGCACTCCAAAGGGAATTTCCAGAGGACTTTTTCAGAAGGTAACTACAATGTACCTCCTAGGGGCCAATAGTGGGATTACATGGGCTATCACGTACCCAGAGGGGCCTTTGTAGTAGGTTTATGCTCGATGACTATCACATACTCTTTGCACTCCTCGAAGAGCCTTATAGTGGGCTTATGTTTAAAGCTACTTCCAAATACTTCTTAACCTTTGCAAGATGCAAAATCATAGAAAAGGCGTAATATATGGAATATGAAAAAGTTTGCATTATGTAAATATATGAGGAACTAATGCCGTCCTTGAGTGGATAAGCTTTATTTGAATTTAAATGAGAGATGGAAAAAATCTTTAAAATAATGATGCTCTTAGGAAAGGCATGGAACACTCTCAAGTGTAGTGACGTAGCTGAACTGGCAAGTATGCAGGTAGGCGATGCCTTCGATGGCAGCTCCAAGTGCTAGATTATCAATGGCATCTCCTATGTTGTTCCAATGATGCATGTTGGGAGAACTAACTTTATGTTGGTAGCGAGAGTAGAGCTCTTTCCTTGGTCATAGACATTTTTTAGGTGGCTCTACAAGACTCTTCCCTTCTTCATTGCGGGATTGTTCTTCAAAGGAGATCTTTCGCATGTCCACATACTTAGCGAGGTTCCCCACTGGATTAGTGCTTCAATTTAATCTTTCAGGCTTTGATATTATTCTGTAGTATGCCGGCTGAGGCTATGAAAATTGCAATATCCTTTCCATTCGCACTTCTTTGGGCTCCTAACATCCATTGGGGGTATTTGATTGAGCCTTGGGATGCATCAGCTCACAACATTTCTGCTATGCTGGCTGTAAAGGGTGTGTAATGATGTGCTATCTATCTAGTTCTCTATGTATTCGCAACTTATTTTCCCTCCGAGCTGACTCCTAGATCTATCACCCTATACTTTCCAGCATCTTAAGGAGCCATCGCTTCTTTATGAGTCCTCGTTTTCTTGTCCTTTTAGGATTGGAGCTTCTTTAGAAGTTTGATGGGGCCATCCTTTATGTGGTCTAGTGCATCGAAAAACCTTAGGTTTTCTAATAGTTCTTTCTTCACAAGGTGACGTTTGTTGGTTCTCCCTCCAGCAGGGCTGGTGCTTGAAGCTTAAATGCATAGTGAATTCTATGTAGCTTCCTTCTCGGTGGTAGTGTCATCTATCTTGTTGGGTCCTCTGAAGAGCATTAAAGGCATTCTGGTGTGAGATGGTCACGTCCATCATTCGTACAGTATTGGTGGAGTGCTTTTGGTGTGTTTCGAGGAGTGAATGGACAAACTCGTGTTCTATACCTCAGGAGCATTTAGGGGATCACTCAGCTCCTATATTGTGTACTTCACAAAATGGCCCAGCTGGATCCATCTTTCGGTTTCATCCTTCAAGTGTCTACACCACTCAATAGTATTTCTATAGTATTGGTGGAAGTAGCACCATTTATTCATCTTTTGCTTTTCCTTCTCCTTTGTTACTTTCTAAGGAAGTTGTACATCACAGCCGCATCATAAGGCTTTATATAGAATTACTTTCGGTGGCATAATAAGTAAGGTGTAGATAGTAAATATCAAGATTGATTGTGCCCACATACTTTGGGTTTGTTACTCTGATCTTGCTCTTTCATTGGTTGTGTACTTTTATCTAAGTACTACTGTGGATGGGGGCATGTTCTTGATGTCACCTGGGACATGTAGTGTTAGTACCTGAGTCCACCCTTCAGTCGCAACATGCATCGAATTAAAAAGGATTCCCTTGGAATAAGACTGAAAGTCTTGAGTTGGAGTAAAGACTCGCTCAACATTGATCCTTTGGGTGGTCAAATCTCGGAAGGGTGAAGCCTCCCAATCTCGCTAGTGTTTATGGTGACTTCATACGTGCTGAGCAGTTGAACTAGCCATGACTTTAGTGGTAACACATTCCAACAAACTTGTCAATATCTCTAGAGTCAGCAACACTACAAGATCTCTGGGGAGTGACACCTGGTTCGCAAGTGTTTCTCTTAGAGAGATGAACACATCAAGAAGTAGCTCTGGCATTACTTGCAAAGATGCCTCTACCTAGTAGCTCTCCACACCTTTGAATGTTGTTGCCACCTGGGTATTGAAAGGGTAAGCTCCATATCTCTCTTGTATTCTCAGCGTTTCTTCTTCTTCCTTTGAGATTCCCACTGACAGCGCCAAATGATGCTACTTGGAATTAGAACGAAGTCTTTTTGGAAGATAGTAGAGTGTTGGTTTGTCTTCTTAGGAATGCACGAAGATAGATATGCTCTTCCCAAAAGTTCTTCCACTCTAAGAAATTTGGCGAATGATTTTGTTATATCTCGTTTCTCTTTGGGACTTGGTACTTATTAGGGTTTTTTATGCCCACTTGGCAGGCTTGTCTTGAACTTTGGATTCTCGGGCCCATTTGTTTAGTTGATTAATTCTAGGATTAAATGGTTATATTTAGCCAAATTACCAAAATGTCCTTAAGTTCATTTTTAGTTACATTAGATGTATTATTAAACAAAAATATGAATTGAACGAGAGAAACATAATCACAATATAAATTGTTTAGTTATCCAATTTTACAATTTGATGTATTTTATGTGATAACTTTATGTTTGGTAAATACTAAACATGAGTAATAGGCGTGCTAGCTAAAATTGTCTCACATGAGTGCTTGATATTTTAGTTAGTGTCTTAAACCACAATTTTAACTTGAGGTGTTGGACACGAGCACAAACAACAATTTATTTTCAAAGCCTCTGTGCATTTTATATTTAAAAATTAATTATTTAACCTATATTTTATTGAGATTTGACTTTATTATTTGGAGGTTAAGTTCAACAAAGACTTTTTTATTTTTAAGTGATTTGATTTATCTACTTTTCTGTGGTAGAATTAAAAAAAAATACTAGGTTTTCTACTAATAAATAAACATCTATTTTTATAAATAGGAGTATATTATTTTTACTTCGGATACACTTGCAAAGCTGGTGATATTCATGAAATGTTATTTTGAGTTGCAAATAAAGCAATACAAAGAAGTAGAGAGTGTGTCTTTTGGCAATTTTGATCGTAGTTGTACAAGAAATTTTTTATCTTAGGTTTGGTATAAAGTTAATTTTAGAGTTGTTGTGTACTAATAAATTGCTCACATAGTGGAAGAACGAAAAATTCTCGTTGATGTTGGAAGATTTTTCTAAACCACACAAATCTATATATTTTTTATTTGTTGGATATTAATTTTCTATCTCAATTACTTCTATTATATGCGCAACAAGTGGTATTAGAGCATGACTGGGTTGAAAGTTGAGATTTAATTTTTTTAGAATGGACATTTTGCGTCAGTGGCAAATTCCACGGTTCCATAATTTGACGATAAAAGAAATTTCACTTATTGGCAATTAGGGTGAATGATTCAACAAGGTTTAGCAGTAGAGTAGTGTCAAAGGGAACGGAGATGAAGGCAACTGACATGAAGGATTCATATTAGGAAGATTTGAAATCATACGTGAACACCCTTCCAAGAGAAGAGGGGAAAAAAAATTTCACATTGCCTATTATAGTTAACTCTGAAGTATATGAGATTGCTTGTGTTTTCATTTTTCATTTTCCAAACTTGAGAGATAAAAGTGAGGTTTGTGAGTTTATAAGGTAGAAAATTTAATTATGAGTGCATGATTGGTTGTGAAGTAAAAGTGTAATGATTGGGGTTGATATGATAGGTAAAAGTTATAAAATGTTGTTTGGTTGTGAGTTTTTTATGAGAAAAAATTATGAGATGGTATTTGGTTGTAAGGTTTTTATGAGAAAATCTTGTGAACGAGTGATTGGTTATGAGTTTTTTTTTTTTATTTATTTGAGAAAAAATTATGAGATGGTGATTAATTTTGAGGTATGAGTTAAAATGTTGAGCATGTAATAGTTGCTATTTTATGTTTATATATAGGTTTTATTAGAATAAAGTAAAATTAGTAAAATATACTTTAGAATATCCTATAATATATGTACTAAAATATAATAATGAGTTCATGTGATAATTTAATTAATTAAACTTAAAACTTTTTAAATATTATTTAAATATTAAAATCTCCTAACCTCAAACAATCGCCCAAAGATGCAAGAAAACTTTCAAGAGGGGAAGCATAGGCTTGGAGAAAGAATCCAAGAGGAGATGAATAAGTTTTCAGAGAAAAAAAAAAGTGGGGGAGGTTTTTCCTTTAAAGTTTACTTGTGAGTAAGCGTGTAAACAGATATTAAAACGATCGAATACACTGTTTTTATATTTGTATTCATTTAACTTTTTGAATATTCGGATATCGGATACAGATTTGACAGATATTTAAAAATGATGTCCAAATTTGTATTCGTTAGATATCGATCAGATTCGGATATATCTATATCCGATTATAATTATTTAGATGCATTCATATTTTATTAAACTTTTTCATATTTAAATTATTGTTTTATATTCATATTCAATGATAATTATTTTGATATCTATTTATAAATATCCAAACACGTGAATCTATGAACATATAACAAATACATATTTTAATTAATAGAACGAATTATATAATTTCATTAAAATGAAAGCAATCAAACAAATAGCATAATTTTTAATTATTAATTGACTTTATAATTGATTATTAGTAGTTAATAATAACAACAACAACAACAACAACAACAACAACAACAACAATGGCATTTAAGTATATTAATTATAAATCACCCAACAATAATTATGTTGATTAATTTTAGTCTTCAATTTTTTCTCTATATTACGATAACTTTTTAAATTTATTCTTTTTTCTTTCCAATTCTTCAATTATAATTTATATATATATATGGATTATGAGATTTTTACTGAAAAATATAAATAATATATTATTTAATAAATATATATTTGGAGCAAATATTAATCGGATTAGATACGCATTTGCCATATTCGCATCCATTTATTATCGGATATCTACTAATCGAATACGGATAATATTCATTTTAAACAAATGCAAATAAATTTTGTATAAATGGATACGAATGCAAACAATAAACGAATTTTTGAATATCCATTTACAGCCCTAGTTGTGAGATAAATCTTTTTAGCTCACATCCAAACACACATCTTCACAATACACACACACACACACACACACACTCTTAAAGTGTGTTTGTGGAAAAATTCCACAAACAATGACCCCCATTTGGTTTCATTTTTATTTTCATCATTTTTAAAAGTTGAAAAGTATTTTTTTGGAAATGAGTTTGTATTTGGATGAATTATTGAAAAAGTAACGATTATGTTGGTTTTAATAGATTGTAGGTGGAGGGAGATAAAAATAATGGAATAGAGAGAGAGAAAATATATAGGTTATTGGGCAAAGATATATAAGTTATTGGAGAATGTGTTTTGAAAATAAAAATAAAAATAATGTTAGGTGAAAATGTGTAAATAGTGATTTGTTTTATTTTTGAATAATAGAAAATCGAAAAAGGGGCTATGGAAATGAAAGCAAACGGGGCAAATTTTTGTCTGTCAAATACTAAGGAAACAAATGAATATTAAAATTATATAGGACCACAGTTTGCAAGCATATCGAGATACAAACCACAACACTCTAATTCAAAATCAACTAGGCAAAAGGAAAAAAAAAATAGCAACAAACTCTAATCATTACAATGACAACACTTACAATTACAGTATGTGTAACAAAGCAGTATTTCGGAATAGAACAACATTTTTTCACATCCAACAAAGTGCATTACAATTCTTAATCAAACAAAGCATTGTACAACTTTATTTTGACATTTAAAAATAAATAAATAAAAGAAAGAGAAAAGGAAAACCAACAGAAATGGGCAACAAAGTAAGAGGCTGGCTGTGAAGACACAATAGGGAAAATTGCATTTTTGGTCCTGTAAGTTGTACCAATTTCATATTCCTTCCTTTATTATAGGGGTATAGCAATTTAAATACTTGAATTAAAGAAAAATTGGTAATTGCAAGACGATTGGAACGGAGCCAGCCAACTGCTGCCGGAATTGTCCTACGTGGCACATCATTTGGTGATTTTAGCAATTTGGAGCCAAATTTAAGCTAAGTTGGCAAAGGGGTGTATAGGTGGCCAAAACACTATAAAGATTAGAGGAAAAATTGACATTTGGCACCCATTTTGGGAGGGGAAAATCACTATTCACCCCCAAATTCCCTCCAAAATCACCTTCTTCTTCCCCATTAATTAATTTTACTTGGTTTCTTTCATAACTTTTGCAATTTTTTTTTCTTTTCCCTTTCTTTCTTGAAATCAATCAAACACTATAAAGAAGAAGAACAATGTCTTCTTCAGTATCAAGTCCTTCAACTCTCTATTGCGATTGCAGAAACAGAGCTTAACTTTGCACCTCTTGGATAGATGACAATCCTGGAATAAGGTTCCATGGATGCATTAACTGAAAGGTAAAGAAAAAATGGTGCTTTTGGCATATTTTCTCATACCCTATTTTTGTCATTTTGTTCCCATAATTTCTCAAGAATGGAAAAATTGATTCTGTGTATCAAGTCTTTATTTCATTTTTTTTCTTTTTTTTCGGACTATAGAGAGGTGGTTGTTACTTTTTTGTGTGGGAGGATCCAACTATGTGTTGGGGGGCCTTGAATCTTCTTACAACATTGCGTCGGCAGAAGGAGGCATTGTAGGAAGAGGTGAAAAAACTTAATAGAAAGGCAAAAGTTCTAAAATTGATTATCGTCCTTAGTTGGTAGCTTTTTGTTGTAATTTGGTTGGCTTAAGAAAGAGATAGGATGTATGAAGATAAGATATGGAATGATATGGAAGAAGATGAAGATCTATGTAGTTAATGTAGTGTCTTTTTTTTTTTTTTTTTTTTTTAAATTGTAGAAGATGGAATGGAGTAAGATAGAGGATGGATGTAAAATCTTCTTGTTGCTGTTGCTACAATTTTCGAAAGCTTTTACCCTTAGCATTGTTGAAGGGAAAATAGAAAGTGTATGTATGCATTATAGTAGTTTAATTTTAAGCAAAGCAAATCTTTATTTTCTATTCAATTTTCTTATTTATTTCATTCCTTAATTGATGTTGTTTGTTGGTAGAATAGAATGATATGTGTAATTGAAAAATGCAGTAAGTAAAGACCAAACTAGAAAAGAAAACCTAACTCTTAATGTGGTCCAACAAACCTGCAAAAAGAAATACATAACTAAAAGAGACAAAACATGCAGTTAAACCTACCTTTCTTAAACAAAGTACTGCTACATACCAACATTGTATTCCCAGCTTTTAAGTACAAATTAATTGCATATTTATACCCATGAAAGCCAAAAGTTCAACCATGAACCATCAGTGCCAAGCCAACAAAAACTAGTCAAATATTAATGTTGGATATACAAAACTAAGAAAAGTATTCAAATACACAAAAAAAGGTACATAACATGCAGTCAAACCATACATTCATAAAAAAAAAAATCAGATTATCAGAAAGGCTTCTTTCCTTTCATCTTGGAACTCTCAGTTACATCATTGTACTTAAACAAAGCAGCAGTGAGGTTTGAGATAGTGACAAACTTCTTTCCTCCTTCCTTAATGATAAAATTTGAAGGTATGGATGCATTGAGGTAGGAAGCTTAAGTTGTGGGAGGGACAACTTGTGGATACGTGAATGGAGCCGGTGCTCTTATTTTTACCCCTGGAGCTAATGCTTTTAACTGTGAAGGAAAAGGCATTTGAGAATGAGCTTGCTGAAGCTGTTGGAACATAGAAGGTGGTCCTTGAGCTACAACTGGAGATGGAAGTATCGGTTCAGTTAATGGTGCTTGAGCTAGGGTTGACATTGTGAATTGACTTCCTTGAGTACTTGCTCCTCTAATCTGCAGGAGTTGCTCCAAGATTGAAGGACCATGATTCAGTTGTGATGCTTCAAGATTTGTTGGAGTTAGTGCTCTTACCTGTTCCATAAGATAGATGTAACATATCAAAACATATAAATATTAACATAAATGACAAATATATACTTAATTGGTCAATTATACTAACACTTCTTGCCCGTCTAACTTCATTTTGACCAACTGAAGCTTGCTCTATTCCATCATCTCTGCGATCTGCTTCGCTCCTTTTCCTCATCTATTACAAAATCTAAGTTTTAGACAATTGAAGTTTAGTTTAAACTTATAATTTACAAATATTACTATAAAGCTAAAACTTTACTCTAGCATTTTTGTCCCTTCCAACTTCATTCTGGACAGCTGAAGTGCCCACTTCAGAGTTTTCCCCCCTCCTCAACTGATGGACAATATAAGATAGATTCATAATCTCATAATATAAGATAGATCAAATATAGATGCATAATCTCATAATATAGATGTACTAACTTTATAAATAGTATCTCTAAATTTTGTGATGCATTTTGTAAAACCAAATACCTCTAATCGGTTGATTTGACTTAAAGATTCAAGCTGTGTTCCTTCAGATGCATTTGTTGTTGCTCCATCATTTAAAGGGCAGTATGCTCTGTTATGTCCCTCAGCACCACAGCTGCTACACTTAATTGTTTTCTGTTGTCTTCTTAGCTTGAATGGATTTGCATTGATCTTAGGCTTCCCCTTATTTTTTTTCTTCCTCTTCTATGGCATCTCATCTGACTGTCTTCTTCTTGCTTTTGTTGGTCTTCCTGTAGATCTTCCCTGGTGAGCTGGAAGAGGAGGAAGAAATTCTGACTAATTCTGACTCTTTCCATTCACCTCTGCCATTATGGGCATAATTGCATTCTTATAAACTTTGTTGTAAGCCTCCACTATATAGCATTTGTGAATAAACTTCTCATAATCCCAGCCTTGAGAGTTTATTGCACTTCCAATCAAATCCCACTTTCTATATCCACAACATCCTTTCTTCAAATCCACAGTATACTAGGTCTCATCAAAATAAGCTATTTGATAATGCCAGTCATTTGCTTTAATGAGAATACAATCCCTCATTTTCTCTACAACTTTGTCAATTATTTTCTTGATCTTGGGACAGTAAGTACCCTTCCATTTTTTTGCTGCTCCATCCCTATTTTCTTGCATTCTTTTCATTAGCTAGGTATGCTATTATCCACTCTAACATAGAAAAAATTGGTTTCTCCCTAGCCTCCAAGATGTTACTGTTGAAAGTTTCACAACTATTGTTCACCAGCATATCACACTTAGGATATCGATGAAATGGGACCTACTTCATTGATGAGGTGGTTTCTCATTAAACCACTCAATTGGCCTTTCATTTAAAGCTTTTATCTTAGCCATCCTCCTGTTAAATTCATTGACTGTAGTAGCCCTAGCTGCCTTCCATAAAGCTATTTTAAAGGCTAGACCTCTAAAACCAACATTCTTGAAATTAGAATGCATGTGCCTCACATAAAACTTATGAGCTGCATTAGGGAATATTTCTTGAAATGCTTGAATCGGGCCTTTTTGCTTATCACTTATCAAAGTATACTCATAATCATTCTCAATTTTGAGGTCTACTTTCACTATGGTAACGAACCAATCCTAAGTGTCCCCTGACTCCATATTTACTACAGCATAGGCAATGGGAAGCATATTATTGTTGGGGTCAATCCCCACTGTAGTTAGTAACACTCCCCTATGAGGTCCCTTCAAGTTACAACCATCTACCCCAATTATAGGCCTACAACTAGCAAAAAAACCAAGTTTCAAAGTAGAACCTGTCAAATCTATTCACCCCACTTGATTGATCAGTTCCTAAGATCACAGTATAACCATGATTTGTTCTTTTGATTTCATCAGCATAACTCTACAACAAGTAATACTGCTCATCTGGCCTCCCTTCTAACATGTGAATTGCTTTTCTTTTAGCCCTATATGCTTGATCAAGTGAAGCATGACATCTAAGCTCCTTAATGGCATCCACACTAAATCCCTTAAACATTTTCCTTAGGGTCATATTTGAATTTTTGGACATATTTGCCAGATAACCACTTGGATTTCATATTTTTCACATTATATATCTGCCCATAGTTGTGATTAGGGTTGTATTGCCTTACTAGGAAGCTACATTCATCTCTGACTTTATGTGCATAAGTCTTCCTACCACGTCCATCATCAGCACACTTAGCATACACCCTAATCTTGTCACCCTTAGTGATGTTCAAGCTTCTTTTTGTTTTTATTGCATGTGAATGCACAGCTTGCCTAGACTCAGCTTTGGTGCTAAAGATCACGCCTAGTTCAAAGTTTTGATCATACAATTGAACATGATTAAAATCTGGAAATTTTGGCCCTTCACACTCACCATCAGAACCTTTAGTATTGTCCAAGTCATCATCACTCTCCACCACATCCTCATCTCCAGATTCATGCGTTGCCCTTTGTTCCTCTTCTTCTCTAACATTCTCATTTTCAATGTTATCATCATTACACTATCCTAACCATTCCACCTCAGAGTCAACA
The DNA here is from genome assembly GCA_018894105.1 of Jacaranda mimosifolia. Taxonomy (NCBI): domain Eukaryota; kingdom Viridiplantae; phylum Streptophyta; class Magnoliopsida; order Lamiales; family Bignoniaceae; genus Jacaranda; species Jacaranda mimosifolia. Next base: position 15,373,925 of record CM032124.1, read on the forward strand.
TTCTCATTAAACAACCTATCATCTTCAATATTTTCATCCTCGATTGAGTTTAAATCAAAGTCACTACTGATGGTAGCACTATCACTATCCCCATGTAGCCTTTCACTATCACCATGTACATCTTTAGTCTCTATTTCCTCTACCAGTTCATCTAAGCACCCGCCAAGCTTAGAAAAGTCTCCCACTGCTTCTGCAGCTCCCTCTTCAAAACCCTCAAAACTATGTTGTTCATCTAACACATTAAACTCAGTCTCTTTTTTTTCAGTTATATCATCACTCTCACCACACTTAGCCCCCAAACTCACCCCATCATCAAGCCTTGTTGTTTCTTCTTCTAGATTTACTTCACTTTCTATATTTGCAGCATCTTCTACCCCATTCCCAATCACTCAAATTCTCATTTTCTTCATCGTCAGTTAATTCAACATATTCAACAAATAAACTTACCTCTCTACTTGTGGTTAATTTTTCTTCGCATAACTTTTTCAAAGCATCATCAGTGCCTATGAATAGAAACCCAGTCGTAGTTCTATTGTAATATTTAAAGCAACAATCTAAACCCATACGTTTACTCAGTTGATCTAATGCAGCTATACTTAACAAGTGAATTTTAGCATAGTCAAATTTAATTAGTTTTCCCTTCCCTGCATATTTTATGACTGAGGAAGATGTGTCAAAGTATCCCTATAATGTAGAGTTAATGTGATCTTCCTACTCTTTGGATCTGAGAAATAAAAAATAAAAAATAAAAAAAGTAAATTCCAGGTAGGTTTGACTACTGTTCAAACACACAAAATCTTTGACTAAAAACTTTTCAAAAAAAAAAAAAATCGTCCGCAGACAGAACACATCAGGGACCACCATTCAACTACTCCACACAAACACATTACTTTTCATATTTAAAAGCTACACATAGTCACAAATCATCATGCATTTACAAAAACAAATGAAGACCCAAAATATAAGGCTCCATACACATGTGATAACATAAAATAAAAAAAAAGGTGAGAATCTTTAACACTTACCATATTGAGGAGGTGGCAAAATGTGACTCTCTAGGGCTCTTACTTGTGGCATTTCAAAGCCTACCACTATTGACGGCAGTACCCTCGAATGTCAATGCAAACTGGATGTAACTTCTTCGATTGCATGGTTTTTCAGTGGGTTTAGGTATGGGCAGAAGGAAAGTTTCTTTCTTTAGGGTTTTCCAAAATCGATTTGGGAAAATGAAGAACTGCTGTTTTTTCATTTGTTGCTAAACAACTTTTTTTTTCTTTTTGGTTTTTTCTTCAAAAATCCCTCCTAAATTGACCTACGTCACCTTACAATTTTGGCCACCTAAACACCCCTTTGCCAACTCAGCTTAAATTTGGCTCCAAATTGCCAAAATCCCCAAATTATGTGCCACGTAAGACAATTCCAACAGTAGTTGGCCGACTCCATTCAAATCATCCTCCAATTACCAATTTTTCTTTAATTCAAATATTTAAATTGCTAGACCCCTATAACAAAAGACGGAATCTGAAATTGGTACAACTTATAGGACCAAAAATGCAATTTTGGCAAACATAATACTCATGGAGCCACTCTATGTACTTTGTTTCGTATGTTTGGATTTGAAATTCTTCAAATTATGCATTTTTTAGGATCTAAACAATTCATATATCTTAATAAAATATATATTAAAGAATATGTAAAATATTTATACACACACACACATACATATAATATATAATATTATGTAATATATATATATATATGATATATACATATATATGTTAAATAAAATATATATATACATATACATATATATATGCATACGTATATATACAAAAACAACCCCACACCCTCTCCCTCACTTCTTCGCCCCAACCCCACCAGATCTAGTGCCAAATCTGGCCATGCAGCAGCAAGTTATTGGCCGTCTGGCCATGCTACTTGTTGCCCATATATGGTAGTTGCACAGGCAAAAGCCGTGGGTCATGAGGAAGAAGTGGGGGAGTGGGGGCCGAGAGGGATTATATTTTTCAATTAATAAATAATTTAGTTTAAAAGATATAGTTAAATTCTTTTACTTGTTTATCCTTAATTAATGTTGTATTTAACTTTTTATTTTATTATATTTTTAATAAGTTAATAAATTTAACTAAATTTCATTATCTGTAACACCCCTAAAATTGGATAATTGAGAAAATGAGGATCTAGAAGTCAAGAAATTAGTTGGTCGGATTTTAGAGCCTAAAAAATTAATAATAATGACTTAATTGCATGAAGATTGGAAGTTTTGGGGTCAAATTGCAAATAGGCAAGACTTGATTGGACCACATTTTCATTATTTTGGGGGTTTGCATGCCAATGTTAGGCACTAACCTAGTCCTGGGGCTGAAATGAAGACACTAAAAATCTAGAGGACTCAACAAGTAGCAAAATAGTTTAGAAGGCCAATTTAGAATTTCTAAAAAAGTCCCCCTATAAATATTGTATTTTTCATTTTCCCCCCATTCCTTCTAACTTCTTCACCTCGACCACTTTCCCCCTCCACCAGCGATTTTCTCCAATAGCCACTATTTCCAGAAAACAACACAGCTATTCACTTTTCCTTAACCGCAGCATTATGTTGATACCACATGCACACACATTTCACCGGCGGATCGCCGGATATTGAAGCTGAAAAGCTTGATGCGGCGATGAACGACGAGCGATGGCGAGCAGTGGAGAAGGCCAGTTTTTGGGCAGTATGTTTTGAAACTTTCAACTTGAGGATCATCGTGGTACTCTTAAATAAAGTTTTATGAAGTGCTGGTGACGGAATTTAGAGAAAACTGCGGCGGTAGAAGTGGTGATGTTGGGCAATTGAAGCTGAAATTGGACTTCAATTTGATGGCGATTGGTAAAATTGATTTGGGCATTTGGTTAGTGGAGCTGAAAGGCATCGTTTGGTAGTGTTGTTGATTGTCTCTGGCGGTGGCGAACGGCAATGCGATAGCAAAACTGAGGCAGAATCTTTGCCTCATCGCGATAATTATGACGGTGTAGTTGGTTTGTGATTTTGAGATTTCGGTTAAGACATCTTGGGGTAATGATCGGATTTGGGTTTAAGTTTTGTATTATTTAATTTCTTCCAAGTCTTGTATATTGCCAAAAGAAAATAAGGATTTGATAATGATTGGTATATATACATCCCATGCATGGATTGTTATATGGTTTAGTGGACCCGGATATGTTATCTTATATGCTAACTTGGATTAACTAAGTTTATTAAAGGATTTAAACCCTAATTTGAGGGTTTTATGAATTTGAGACCAAAGTGACAACAATTGGGTCAATTATGATGATTGGACTATTATTGTTGATTTGGGATAATGTTATGAGGATAAATATGTAATTGAGAACTAAATTAAATCCCATTACTGGGACCAATGCGAACCCCATAACTATTTCTGTAATAATTGACTTAGTTAGCACGTTTCATACCGATAGTATGGATCGAACCCTAAAATTATCGTATTAGCTGAGCAATTAGTGATTTAAGAATGCTAATGGTGTAATTGTAATTATTAAGGATTATTAGAGTTGAACGGGGATTTAACTATGAATATCCTCTTTTGGATAGGCGATGAAGAAGTAGATCCCACGAACTAGTAGATTGCTGATCGTGGCTTGCATTCTCTGAGGCTATGAAAGTTAGGGTCCAACCTCTTGGGTAATTGATTATATGCCTTATGAGGGTCTGCCAATCTAGTGTTGATTCAGCTATCTGTTATTGTGATAAGCCTCTATCAGCATTTCTGTTTCTGTACTATACTATACCCTATTTATTACAATCTGTGAACTGCTTGAAATCTCACTTGTTATATGTTATTTGATGTGTACACCCCTTATGAGGATTATCACTTGGTATTGATTCTGATTCCTGTCTGTTTTGGCGCGCAAAACTCTTATTTGTTATCTATACTGTCTGTTTTGTTATCTGACTATCTTGTTATCCAATCGTTCTGCTACCTGATTGTATTATTATTCGATCATTTTGTTATCTAACTATTCTATTATCTAGATATATGCCTGAAAATATGTATCGATTGATTAATATCGATTATATGTATGGAGATATGCTTGGGCCGAGTGCCAATCCTAGTAGAATGCTTAGGTATATGGGACACGCTAGGGATACTCCTAGGTATCAGTGATATGCTATGGATACTCCTAGATATCAATGATATGCTAGGGATATTCTTAGGTATCAGCGATATGCTAGGGATACTCTTAGGTATTGACATGTGCCAGAGATACTCTTGGGCATCAGCGATATGCTAGGGATACACTTGGGCATCAATGATGTGCTAGGGTACTCCTAGGCATCTACCATGTATCAAGTTGTCATGCTTAGATATGTCTAGTTGATTGGAATAAGGTTTTTCTGATATGTATGCTAAGTTTCTTCCATTGAACTATATATAACTCAAGATTGTTTATTCTGACTGTATTCGATTGTTTGTAAATTGTTCATGGAGTAATAAGGAATGAGAGATTCCTATTTGCTTAACTTGTTATTGCCTGTATCCTGAAATGTTTCTGTTTAATTGTTAAATTATGATTTGTTGAGTTAATTCATCCTCGATAGATCCCTACTGCTTATCATTATGAATATCCCTCACTAAGTGCTTTGGACTTACCCCCTTCTCGGGTCTCTCGTATTTCTCTGATTTTCTCAAACAGGATTATGTGATGAACTTGTACTACAAGCTTAGATCGGTGATCATATTTTGTAATAACAAAAACATTTCTATATACTTATAGGTACTCTTGGACATTTTGTATACCCTAGAGATGTTGTGATATGTTAGGTCTGAATTTAACATCTATAGGGTGTATATATTATGGGGTCTATTATGGTTTGTATTTAATACTTTTGTTGAGGTTGCTTGAGATAAAATCTACCACTGTTTTTGATAATAGAATAGGTGTTTGTAACTGTTATGGATTCAATCGTATGTTAAGTTCTAAACTCAGTGATGCTGTGATGTGACAAGATGAAATTAAGTTTTGTGGTATGTATGGAATGAAGAATGCTATGGAATCAGTTAATGCATGTAAACTGTACTTTTGTTAAGGATTGTTTAAGATTGAATATGTTGCTATCTCTAATAAGTTTTGGAAAAAAAAAATTCGATGGGCCTAATGACTGTATTATGGGTTAAGATTTAAGACTGAATTGAGTGGCACCTCAACTTAAGGGCTATCCTGAGATGGGTCATTATAGAGGTGGTATCAGAGACTAGGTTTGTTAATGACCTAAGCATTAGGTATCATTGGGATTTGTGACTGACCTTCTATTTAAAGTTAGTTTGAATATGAATTTTAGGTATTTCTGCATATTGAAAAGCTCCTATACGATTCAAGGATTTAGGATGATTTGATCAGTTGATGTTAGTGAGATGAGTTGATGTAATGCAGGATATCTTGGGGATCTTGTCATTATCATAGAATGATTAAGACTTGTATATTTTTTAGTTTGGTTTACTTTTATCTAATTCTTCTCCTTATTTTATCTTTGAAAGCATAGAAGAGTTGATAGAGTTGATGGAGTCTCAAGGAAGTTTTGGTGCACTTGTTCTGCCTAGAACTGGATGACGGGGAAGGCCTCCTGGGTGACGGGTCATTGATCGATGGGCTCCAAGACGAGGGGCACATGTTTACTCTCAAGCTATGCAAGAAGAAGAGGTTTCGCAAACCCCTTGAGTGGGTCAGCCAGTAAACCCTGTAGATCAAAGAGGACCAGGATTTAAGCCAAGGCTCAACAGCTGAGTGGTGGGATAGGAGTTGTTAATGCGATAGCTAAAGATCAAGCATTGGAATAGTTCCTTCACCTTCAACCCCAAAAGTTTTCCAGAGGACCGAATGACCGAAAAGCAAAAGAATGGGTAGAAAACCTAGAAGTCATATTCGAAACCCTATGCTACCCAGACGAACAGAAGATGCGGTTTGCCATGTTTAGCAGGATCTATGAGGAGCTAGTGGAAATGATTGACTATAGATGGGCTGCTACAGAGGCCCACAGGATGAGGGATAACTTTACAAGAGAGTTAATGGACAAATATATACCCCTAGTAGTCAAACAAGCAAAAGAGTGAGAATTCATGAATTTAATTCAAGGAAACCAGTCCCTCAGCCAATATGAGGCGATTTTCAATCGACTTATATAATATGCTCCCAATATCCTGGAGGATGAGAGTAGACAGATTCAACGATTTGTGTAAAGGCTGCGGCTAGAGCTCAAATAGGGTTTGGCCATTTTTGATTTACAAAATCTCAACTTGGCAATAGGCAAGGCACTGCAACTTAAGTCGGAGCTGCAAAAGATTCAAAAAATTGACAATAAGGGCCTCAAGGAAAAGATGCACCTCGAGGGCAGAATAATATTAGAATAAAGCAATTGAGGCTTCAAGTTAGAAGCACTGCCCAACAAGCCCCTTAGTCTGGCGAGATGGCATATTTGACTTAAGAGAGGCCATGAAAGCAATGTGGATTTTATGGAGCATCTAGCCATAACGAATCAGAATGCTGGAAGAAACAGGGTATGTGCTGGGGTTGTGGAAGTATTAATCACTTCATGAAAGATTGCCCCGAAATGAGAGGCCCTATATCTGCAGGGAGAGAAAAACAAATAGCACCGATCTTCGCCTTATTGCGACGATCTTGATGGTGTAGTTAGTTTGTGATTTTGAGGTTTCGATTAAGACATCTAGGGGTAATGATCAGATTTGGGTTTAAGCTTTGTATCTTTTAATTTCATCCGAGTTTTGTATATTACCAAAAGAAAATAAGGATTTGGTATATGATTGGTATATACACATCCCATGCATGGATTATTATATGGTTTAGTGGACCCGAATATGTCATATTATATGCTAACTTGGATTAATTAAGTTTATTAAAGGATTTAAACCCTAATTTGAGGATTTTATGAATCAAGACCTAAGTGGAAACAATTGGGTCAATTATGATGATTGGACTATTATTGTTCATTTGGGATAATTTTATGAGGATAAATATAGAATTAAGGACTAGATTACATCCCATTACTATGATCGATGCGAACCCCATAACTATTTCTGTAATAATCAACTTAATTAGCATGTTTCGTACCGATAGTACTGATTGAACCCTAAAACTACAGTATTAGCCAAGCAATTAGTGATTTTAGACTGCTAACAGTGTAATTGTAATTATTAAGGATTATTAAAGTTGAACGAGGATTTTAACTGTGAATACACTCATTTGGATAGGTGACGAAGAAGTAGGTCTCGCGAACCAGAAGATTGCTGATTTTGGTTGCATTTTCTAAGGCTACAAAAGTCAGGGTCTATCCTCTTGGATAATTGCTTGTATGCCCTTTGAGGGTCTGCCAATTCGGCATTGATTCAACTATCTATTATTTTGATAAACCCTTGTGAGCGTTTCTGTATCTGTACTATATTGTATCATGTTTATTGAAATCCATGAACTGCTTGAGATCTCACTTGTTTATATGTTATCTAATGTGTACACCCCTATGAGGGTTATCGCTTGGTATTGATTATGGTTCCCATTTGTTCTGGTGCGCAGAACTTTTGCCTGTTATCTATATTGTTCGTTCTGTTATCTAATTGTTCGTTATCTGACTATCCTATGATCCGATCATTCTGTTATCTGACCGTACTATTATCCGATCATTTTGTTATTTGACTGTTCTGTTATATAGATATATGCCTGAAAATATATATCAATTGATTAATATCTATTATATGTACGGAGATATGCTTGGGCCGAGTGCTAATCCTAGCAGAATGCTTAGGTATATGGGATACACTAGGGATACTCCTAGGTGTTAGTGATATGCTAGGGATACTTGTAGGTGTCAGTGGTGTGCTAGGGATACTTCTGGGCATCAATGATGTGCTAGGGATACTCCTAGGCATCTACAGTATATAAGCTGTCATGCTTGGATATGTCTGATCGATTGGAATAAGGTTGTTCTGATATGCATGTTCAGTTTGTTCTGTTGAGTTGCATATGACTCAGGATTGTTTATTCTGACTGTATTTCATTGTTTGTAAACAGTTCATGGAGCAATAAGGAATGAGAGATTCTTATTTGCGTAACTTGTTATTGCTTGTATCCTAAAACGTTCCTGTTTAATTGTTAGATTATGATTTGTTGAGTTGATTCCTTCTCGACAGATCCCTATTGCTTATCATTACGACTATCCCTCACTAAGTCTTTTGAACTTACCCCTCTCCCCTAGTATTTTTTTATTTTCTCAGATAAGGTTATGTGATGAACTTGTACTATAGGCTTGGATCAGTGATCATATTTTGTAATAAAAAAACGTATATGTATGCTTATGGGTGGGTACTCTTAAACATTTTGTATACCCTAGAGATGTTGTGAAATGTTAGGTCTGAATTTAACATCTGCAGGGTGTATATATATTATGTTGAGTATTATGGGATCAGTTATGGTTTGTATATAATACTTTTGTTTAGGTTGCTTAAGATGAAATCTACTACTATTTCTGATAATAGAATAGGTATTTGTAACTGTTATGGGTTCAATCATATGTTAAGTTCTAAACTCAGTGATGTTGTGATGTGATAGGATGAAATTAAGATTTGTGGTATGTATGGAATGACGATCGCTATGGAATAAGTTAATGCATGTAAAATGTACTTTTGTTAAAGATTGTTTAAGATTAATCTGTTGCTCTCTCTGATAAGTTTTAAAAAGAAAAAAAATTCTGATGGGCCTAATGATCGACTGTATTGTGAGTTAAGATTTAAGATTGAATTGAGTGACGCCTCAACTTAGGGGCTATCCCTAGAGGGGGCGTTACATTAATCATTTTAGATATATTTATTATTTGAATAAATATTAATATATTTATTTTAAATATCTTTGTTTTAGAATGATTATTATTTTATTAAATAATACAATTAAATTTAAAAATTTATCTTTTTCAATTTATAAACAATTTAATTAAAAGTACATATATTTAAATTTTATTTACTTATTTATTCTCAATTAATATAGTTTCTAATTTTTTATTTATTGCTCTTTTAATTAATAAATAAATTTCATAAATTTTGTTAATTATTTTAGATATATTTACTATTTGAATAAATAATTTAGTTATTTGAAATCTCTTTATTTTAAATATGATTATTACTTTAATAAATAATTTACTTAAATTCAACTAAATTATTTTAGATATGCTTACTAGTTTAATAGTATTTAATATGTAACTCAATTAACAAATCTATTTATTATTTAATATTATTAAATAAATTTAATTATATAGGTAAATTATTTTAAATATGTATACTATTTAACATAATTCAAAATTGTAAAATATCATAATACATAAAGAGGTATCTAGGACTTTAACCATCAAACTAATTTTTTAGTATTTTTTACTTTTTCATTGTTTTTGCTACTAGGGGTATCTCAGACATTTCACAACTTCCATCTACATTACAATTAAGCTTGTCATTTTAGGGAACTTTTGTATTTTTCAAAAAAATGAGAAGCTTTTCGTAATTACGTCAAACCTCATAAATGGTAGCCGTAATTCATCCAAAATAAAATATAACAATATCATAATTGAATAATCGAATTCAAAAATCCCCAAATTCTAGGATTGAGACTAGGTAGTCTAACCAATTCTACTTCAAACAACATCTAAAAAATATATTCCCTTGTTCCTCCAACAAATTTGCAATATCTGTTTCAATTCAACCATTGGATTTTGGTGGGGTGGTTGTGTCATTTTTGAGCTCAAGATACTTTCCTTATTTTCGTAGGCGATTAAGTCTTTTGTTTTTGGACTTGTTGCCGGTTGCTGGGCAACGTTTTCTTCTTCAGATCATTATATGTACCAAGTGTATGTTTCATAATTCAAAAACATGCTAGGTGCCTCATGTTTTTTGATAGTCCACTTGTTTTGTGGGGACACATAGTGAGTTTGCATGGTATTTTAACGCTATCAATTAGTTCATTAATACCAATAAAAATATAAAGGTATTATTGGTATGCAGGAATGAAGTGGGAACCAAATGGGCGTTCCCAAGTCTATTTTTCAACTTGTTATTGATATGTTTTAGAGATGAGAATGTCCATTCTTGTTGGAATCCCCATTCTTAAAAGGATGGGTTTAGCCATTCCCTCCAACCCTCATGGGTTTTGCTATTCCCAATCCATTAGGAATGAACACACACATACACACCTACACACACACACACACACACACACACACACACATATATATATATAATTACACTCCAAAATTTAACAAAATACTTTTATATTTAAGAAAAAAAATCTTCACATTGTAAACATTCGATATTATATTCCAACTTATTTGATCGCTACGTGTTTTTATTTAATTATATGTTTTATTCATATATTTTTTAATAATATTAAAAAAATTATTAGATTATTATAAATTATTATAAAAATAGAAATAATAAATAATAAAAATAAGAATAATTATGCGAATCTCAATTTTTATAATAAAAAGTGCAAATATTATTGACTTTGTTCATGCTAATGAAATATATATATTTTTAAATATTATTTATATACACATATCTTCAAATGATTAAAAAATATAAACAAAACTAATAAATGAAGAGTTGTCCATTCTATCAACAACTCTTCAAATTAAACTTATAAAAAAGTACAATAAATCGTTCTAACCTTATCACAAAAAAGCTAAGCACTCTAGTTATAAAGTATTTTGTAATTTTTTGAACCATACTTTATCAAAAAATTCAAAAGAGCTTGCTAAATTATAATTTTAAAAATAATAATTTTGAAAGAATATGTTTATACTTTTTTGCGTAAACATATATAACTTGTTGAAAACATATAAAATGCATATATATTTACTGATGCAATTCGAATAACATTAAAAGTAATATTAAAACAACATAATTATAGACTTACTCAAAAAAATATCTACAATAATATATAAAAAAAATATTATACTAATAAATGATTTTATTTTAATAATTTTTTAGAAAAGGGTAATTTGGTCATTTAAAAAATTCATTCTATTCCTACTGGTCATTTATATTTACCAGTCATTAGAATGGAACCAAAAAGGAAATGACAATTCTATTTCTTTCTCATTCCTTGTACATATCAATCATAGGATAAACTATATCAACATCATTCATTTCCCAACTTTATTTCATTACTAAAATCATTACATTCTTATCCAATTCTATTCCTATATACCATTCACCACCTAAAGAACTTTTGAAAAATTTTATAGTGCGGTGGGTCTTCAGATATGATCCACATATTACGTAGCAAATTGAATTTAGCCTCTCTCGTTCCCTTTTATGAAAATTTAACACTAAACTAGTCTCATGCGAAACCAATGGAACGGATGAACTCTGGGTTCAGTAATATTTTATTGCTTCATAAGACGTAGAAAAAAGGGCCAAATTGCACAGTGCCTCCTGTAATATTCGAAATTGATTCATAATCCTATGTGAAATAAAAATTAGCAAAAAATCCCCTATATTTTCTAAAATAATGCAATGAGCATCCCTGCGAAGGTCGGGGTCATTCACGCGTGGGTGTGAGCGATTTGCATGTATTTTTATGGGTAAAAAGACAATCATACCCCTTACTTATCAGCTATTAGATTTTTTTAAAAGAAATCAATGATCCAAATTAAATCACATAATATCTTTAAAAAAATAAAAGAAATAAATAATATATTATTATATATAATATAATAAATATATGTATAATATATAATACATATATATAATATAATGTATAGCCCACCCCACGATTTTTCATAGCTACTGGCAGCTGATGGCCATGGCTGCCAACTTTTCAGGAGCCACTCCCGACAGCTCGCCAGTCGGTTGCCGAGGGCAAAACAAAAATGAAAAAACAATAGATGGCAACCAGCGGCAGCCATGGTTGCCCATCGAGTTTGGAGAAGAGGCAGCTACGGCTGCCCGTCGGGTTTGGGGAAGATGGGTTGAGGGGTGGGGCGGGGCGGTTGGGATGGGGGAGATGATTATATATATTGTATATGACATATATATAATATATGTTATGATAAATTTATATATATGTATATGATATGTATATAAGTATAAATGAAAATTATATTTTATATTTTTACAAATAATAAATATTACTTAATTTGAAATGAAGAAAAAAATTATATATATTACATGTTATATATAATATGCTTATTATATGTACAAATAATACTATATGCACATATATACATGTTATGATAAATTAATATATATAAAAGTATAAATAAAAATTATATTTTATATTTTTATAAATAATAAATATTATTTAATTTGAAATGAAGGGAAAAAAATTATATATGTATAAATAAAAAACATATATGTTTATATTTATAGAAATACATATATTTTATATGTAACTATAAATAAAAAATATATTATATTTTTATAAATATTATATATTATTTAATTTTAAAAGAATTAAAGAAAATTTATATATGGATATATGTGACATGCATAAATAAATAATTTATAATATCTTTATAGATAAACTTATATATGTACATATATTATATAAGTGTAAAAACTATATTATATACTTTTTCAAAATTATTATGCATAAACTTATATATGTATACATATTATATATAAATATAAATAGAAACATATATATATCTTTTTTATAAATATTAAATATTATTTAATTTGAAATGTATAAGAAAATAATTTTACTTAAGGGTAATTTTGTCTTTGTACTACTCAATGAACATTAAACAAGAAGAAGAAGGTTGTTGGGTCAAGTGAGCAACGTTCAATTAAATATATAGGGTATAGGAACAAACTCTAATTTACAGAGGATTATAAAACCAATTTTGAATATCATAGAGGGGGCGCTATGCAATTTACCCTGGAAAGAAGTAATAGCAAAACCATGAATATATATATATATAATAGCGAACAGCCACGGATATGTGAATCTTTGTGATTGAATATAACCACACTACATAAATGATTTTCATAACAAAATATTAAGTGCAACGTAATATTAAAATTATTAATAATGAGATATATTAATTGATAAGAGTAATAATTTGGGATAATTTCAATTTTCATCCCTCAAGTTTGTCACTAATTCAATTTGCGTCCCCCTGGTTCAAGTTGTTTCACATTGCATCACCAATGTATCTTAATTTCATCCAATGTTGTCTTGTTGTTAATTGGGCCGTCAAATAATAACGGCTGAAAATTGGAGAGAACATGGCACCCTTTTAGACCAGATCAATCACTCTTTCTCCAAATCCACTTTCTCTCCTCTCCAAGCAGCAAAAATAAGGGCTTTTCTTTTCTTCGAATGAGTTGTTCTTCTTCTTCAATTAGGTTTTTCAATGAAGCTGCACCAAAAGAGCAAGCTTATTATGGTTGTCAAGCAATAATGGGATTACTAAAAGTATGTCAACTTCTCTTTGACGGATGGATAAGATACAATGCTTGAGGATGGAGAATGCAATTCCTCTCCTAATCTTTCATTAACATCTCCCAAGAGTAAGAGTTTAGTTCATGACATAAATGATGAAATCACACAAATGGGCATTCTCCATTTGAATAACACGCAAGCTACTGTGTGTCTCTCGGCCAAGAAGATTCTAGGTATTGCTTGCGAGAATCTAACTCTGTATGGCAATCTGCATCATCTGCTTTTAAGTCATCACCAGCCTTCATCTGGAGGTTGCTGAGGTTGGCACTAAGTCTAGATGTTGTTGGTGGTTCGCTCTAGTATGGTCACATATGCACACAAAATCATGATCAGAAGCCTCACAAAATGTCTTTCCTCATCCATGCTACATTTTCCATAAATATGAAAATTATGATTTGGAATGTAAGAGCGATTAGTAACCCTTTATCACACAAAAGATGCACCACCAACTTTATTTGGAGCAAAAGCCTCATATTATTGCTATCCTCGAACCATTTATTCAACTTGATGCAACTTTCACAAATTTGGATGAATGTTATCTTTGCGAATTTCTTTAATAAGATCTATTGCATCTTTGTAGAAGGGCTGGTGCCTAAGGTGCTCTTGGATAAGGAGCAACTAATTCACTTTCAAGTGGCCACTACATCCTTAAGGTTTTCGATTTTCTGTTCTATTATATATGGTTGCTACACCAGAATAAGAAATGGATTTTATGGGATAATATCTGTCCATTATGCCTCATGATTAGCCTTCGATACTTGATGGGATTTCAGCACTACCCTACACTCGAATAAGGCTCAGGGCAACTAACAACACAGGCTGCACACCATGGATGACTTCCAAGACATAATGGTTGATTGTAGCCTTTCAAAAGCGGGCTTTGTGGGTTGCAAATACACCTATACCAATAAGCCATACATGGAAATGATTGGATTAGTTTCTTATATCTAAATTGATGGCTTGATCTTTTCAACGACACCAAGTTGGAACAAGCAGAAGCTGTTGTAGCTAATTGCCAGCACAAGTTCTACTCCAATCCATGCGATGCCAATCTTTATGCACTTAACAAATCCATGGCTGACCTTGCTTATGCCTAATGCCTTACCTAATGAAGAAGCGTATTAGAAACAAAAGATGGTCTTTAGGTGGCTTATGTACAGAGAGAGAAACTTAAAATTTTCTAAACAATGGTTTGAAAGAAGGCAAGAAAGCATAATTCATCCTCTAATTTAAGACCCAAGTGAAGTCAAAGTTGGCGGCATCCAATATTTTGACACAGTTCTAGCACCCAGAAACACTAGACAGGCGGATAACTTGCACATGATCCCGCGATTGGTGATGAATGAAGATGGCCATTTTCTCTGCCAAGCTCCCATGGGGGAAGAGGTCATGAAATAGGCAGCATTTAACATTGATCCAAACAGCATAGTGGGGCCAAATAGATTTACATCCCTCCTTTATATATCAATCTTATTGGGATACATGAGGACTTACTGTGAATAGTTCTATTCTACAGCCATGGTAAACATGCTTCCTTAGTACATCTTCATTGATAGACCTACTTGAAGAAGAAGAAGAAGAAGAAGAAGAAGAAGAAGAATTTGAGGGGAAAAAAAAAAGAAGAAGAAGAGAGAAGTCCTTTTCTACTTTTCTATTGTTGCTTGAAAGGATAGAAAGTGGATTCTGGAGAAAGAATGACAAATCTGATAAAATAACGAACTTATGTTTCCTCCAATTCATAGCCGTTAGAAGTTAACAGACTAATTGACAGCGGGGATACGATTAGATAAAATTAAGAAACGTTGGTGATGCAATGTGAAACGACTTGAATCAGGGGGATGCAAATTGAATTAGTGACAAACTTGAGGGACGAAAATTGAAATTATCCCTAATAATTTTATTATAAATAATAAAATTTATAGATTGAATGAAATTGTATTTAAATTATCATTGTCAACATTTAATGACATTTGATAATAACATGGTAAAACCAAAATTGTTACAAATCTCTATGGCATTTTTTATCATTATTGAGTTGTCATTATATTACATATATATTATTAATTTACTATCAAAAAATTAAGTATTCATTATAAAAAATACTATGAAATCAATTTTGCAGATATTGGTATAGATTATGACTATAAATTTTTGTAGGAAATGCAAAATTTTGAAATAACAAATAACAAAATTATTATATATTGATCAATTCAAAATCTTGTTCAATGCAATCACTACAGATTAATTATGCATTATTTATAGAAAAATTAATATCTATATATATATATATATATAATTATCAATTATGAATTGATGGTAGCCAAAATTAGGTAGGATCGCATTTAACATTTATTTTTCCTTCGGTGTCAAAAGCAGAACTTACAATATTATTATTTCCTTTTCTGCCTATGTGGTTCGACAAACAAATAGCAATGGGTCCCGGACATGTGATGCTTGCTACCTAGCCACGAGAGGAAAAGTGTAAAATCAGGCGATTGTTTAGGGCCCGTTTGGTTTTATTTTTAAATCACTTTTTTCATTTTCTACTATTTCAAAAATAAAAATCATCAATTTTTAGAAATTTTCACCTAACATAATCTTCATTTTTTTTTTCAATACACATTCTCCAATAACATATATATATATATATATTTCCCAATAACCTATATATATTCTCTTTCTATTTCATTATTTCTATCTCTCTTCACTTACGACCTATTAAAACCAACATAATCATTATATTTTCAAATGTTTCATCCAAATACATTTTTATTTTCACATCACACATAATTAATTCTCACCATTTTATAAATGATGGAAATGGAAATAAAACCAAACGGGCCCTTAACTTCTCATCAAGAGAGAAAATCTTCTACTTGAAATTGTTTGCTCCATTTAATGTAAAAAGGCGTCTAACGAGTTTTAATTAAAAAAATATTATAATTTTTTTATATTATATATATTTTTTAATTTATAAGAAAGTAGACCTAATTTTGAAATATATATTTATAATATTTGAATAATATAAAATTACAAGATTTTCGAAATGTTAGAGATGATAAATTTGTTGTAATCAATATGTTAAAAGCCAAAAGAGTCCATTACAATTTGAAAATAAATTAATAATTTCTTACTTTTTTACAAAAACAAGTTCATAAGATTTTAAAATCTTATTTCAAAGTTTATTAAAATGATAAATTTTATTTTAGAAACTTATAATTTTATCTTTTGGATATTTTTATCGATAAGATGTTTTAAAGAGTTAATATATAGTCAATGAGGTAATCACATATCCATTGGAATGACAGCTCAAATGGGTTGCATGTATTTGAATTGGATTCTAATTGGGGTTTAATATTTATTTCTTCTAGTCCAAACTAATTCAATCTAATGAGAACCTAAAAGGGACCAAACCACCCTGACGACTATAATTTTTTTATAAAAAAAAATCATACTTGACTAAGTTATCGTGTGATTTTTGACCCTGAAAAAATTGAATTGACCCGATTAACTTGACATTAAAATTACAAGCTAGCTACAGTGATTGAAAAATCAAAATTAAACAAGAAAAATCAATAACTGAATGGCAATTGTGGCTATTTATCACCAAACAGTATGGTCGAAAAAATTGTCGTCACTAATTCTGTTAAAGACTGATTTTTGCTTTGGTGACAAACGAGTGACTGAAAGATTTGGTTGCGACCTTTTTATTTCAGTCATAAAGTTGCTTTTCTGGTAATCCAAGTGTATTCAAAAAAATATTTGACCCACAATATGTATTGTAAAAAGTACTTTATATATAATAACTTAACGGTTATTATGATATGGTGGAGGAATTTTTGTTTCTTTTTTAATAGTGATAAATATAAATTACACTTTACTCCGCTAATTTATATGCAAAATAATACTTCTAATTTATATGCAAAATAATACTTCACCCTCCTTAGCTATAAAAATGAAGAGTAAAATAGTGGGATATGCATAAATCATTTGCTTTTTCCAGAGGTATCCGCTCAGTAGTCAGCATTATCGTTGCAATTAAGTACGAAAATAAAAATTGCTCTCGTGTTTTGTCAGCTTTGCTGTCATATTTTCACATGATATTGAAATGCCACCTGACCAAGGAATCCCATTTTTTTTATTCCCAAACACAAAATATGGACCAAGACTGGCTTGAACGTAAGATCAATTTTTTATTTTTAGAATTTAGAGCATCATTGGGTTCCGTGTTTTAAAATGTTGGAAAAGCTTACCGCTGACACACTGTTTTCTCTCTCCTTTCGTTTCTTTTTTTTTTTTATTTGTTTGTTTCATTTTTTTTTCTAATATTTTTCATTGTTAATATTAATTTATTACTTTAAGCTTTTTTCTTTTTTTATTTAAAATTATATGAAGATGTGTATTTCTAAATTTATTAAGAATTTAATATTTATTTCAACTTATTATAGATAATTTAAGTATTATTTTATTAGTTTAAAATATATTATGTTTCGCTCTTTGCCTGCAATTTCTAGATCTAGGCCTCACGCCCCTTTTTTAAGATTTTAGGAATTTGTGAATTGATGTTTTAATTATTTTTGGATATGAGTGTTTATAAATTTTTCATTTCCAAGAAACATTTTTATGCATGTTTTAGATTTAAATATTTAATTACATTTTTTAGAAATTTTTATTGTAAATTTATAAATTTGAAATTTGATTTATTAAATTTGTAAATTATTTATAAATTTTTACTATATTATAAATCTCACACAAACCCATGACACCAAAATTCAATTTATTGATAGACAATCTATTTTTTAAATTAAAAAAAATCAATTTATTATATTTATAAATTATTTATAACTTTCTTATATTATTAATCCTAAGAAATTATAAAACACCAAAATTCGATTTACTGATATATGATCTATTTTTTAAATTAAAAAATTCAATTTATTATATTTATAAATTTTTTATAACTTTTTTATATTATTAATCCCAAACAATTCTAAAACAACAAAATTTTGATTTATTAATAGATTATATATTTTTTAAAATTACAAAAAAGTTCAAATTATTAAATTTATAAAGTATTTATAAATTTTTTTACTCTAATTCACAAACAAAATCAAAAACTAAAACTCATAAAACAATTTTATTATTTCAAACAAATATCTCAAATATATCTAAAAAATAGTCTAACAACCAATCATAACCTCACATCACATTACATCAATACATCACATCACAATAATCATTACACTTTATATTACAACTAATTACAACCTCATTCCCTATTCTCATATTTTTAAAACACCAAAACATCCCAAAAATCTCTAAAACACTAAAACATAAGACAAGTCTCACAATCAATCACAACCTAAATTCTCTTTCCGCTTTGTTTGTACATGTGTTGAATGAATAGTGAAAAATAATTAATTAAGAGAATGTATTTTGAAAAATAGGTTTGAAAAATATGATGTAAGTTTGTTTTTATTTTGGGAGTTGATGAAAAGTATTTTGGGATAAAATATTTATTTTAAAATATTTTTGTAGGAGATAAATTTTATTGTAAATATCAAATCAGTCACCTTTTTGTTGGACTAGTAGTGTGAAATTGATATTTTTATGAATTTTTAATTTACATTTATAGTTGGATGTTTGATATGTGTGTGTGTATTAGGGTTAGATGAGTTTTGTAACACCCCTAAATTTGGTATTTTAGAGAAGATTTAGAAATCAAAATATTAGTTTGACAAATTTTGGTGCTCAAAAAATAAATAGGAAGGACTTAATTGCATGGAGATTGAAAGTTTTGGGGCCAATTTGTAATTTGAGGAAAACTTAATTTAACAACTCTTAAAAATTTTGTGGGTCAAAGTGGGAATATTTTGGCTCAAATGGGCGGATGTGAGGCACTAAGGAAGTTTGGGGACTGAATTGAAGTGGGTTGAACTTTGGAGGACTTGATTGGAGGCTGGGTAGAAGTTTTGAGGGTCAAATTGAGATTTTCTAAAGTTGTTCATTATATAGCTTTTGCCCTCCCCACATCTTTCTTCATTTCTTCACCAAGCACCACCATCCTCCTCCCTCGGCAATTTCTCCGGCAAAACCTCGAATTGAGAAACTATCCTGATCAAAGCCTTCCTCTCACCACCAGGAACCCAACCATACCTCATGCAACTTGAGATACTACAACAAGTTACACTTTTAGTAACGAATAATTTCGTTACCATAATGTTGAAATTTGTTACCCAAAATATTGGTAACGAATTTTTGGTTACTGAAGTTTCGTGCCCTAAAGCATGTAGCAAAAAGTCTTAGTAACAAAATTTATGGTTTGTTATGAATGATGAACTTATGGTGATGAAATGTATCGTCACAAAAAGTTTCGTATCAGTGACAAAACAATGTTAGTTACAATAGATTTCTACATCGCAACGAAATACCTAATTACCAAAACATTGGCAATTTTGTCGCCTTTTATTTTTGGTTACCAATGCATATTATAATAATGTTATTTATTTAATTAAGTATAGTTACTAATTGTTTATGTAACAAAATATTTGGTTACAAATAGTCAAATAATGTTTTAATTCAAAAATAAGCATTTCTTTACTAATGAAATAGATAACTAAGAGTTTCGTTACGAAAGAGTTTAAAAGTTTTGTTACATTTAGCACACATAATACATTAATTTTTTGGGTCTAATATCTCTAGCGTTGGGCCCAACATTAATTGGGTCGTCTTCTCCATGGGCCACTCCAACTGGCCAAAGCCCAATCTCAGGGCTTGACTTGATTGACTCGGAGTCGGGGCCACCTGAATGGGCCCAACATTAACCGGGCCGTCTTCCCCATGGGCCGCTCCAACTGGCCGAAGCCCAATCTCGAGGCTTGACTGATGGACTTGGCACTGGATTGAAGGTTGGGCTTCATAAGCGAGGCCGCCTGAATGGGCCAAGGCACGGTGGACTTAGGCGTGCTGGGCAATGGAACAATGGGCCACCGGCATATAGGTTGGAGAACACTGCCCAACGGTTTTTGGGTTGGAAGGACTAATGCACCTGCCCGTGCCCCACCCGCACATGTTGCAAATGGAAACTCAAAATCTGCTGGAAGAAGGTCTCAAACCTGCACCTGCCTACGCTTGCAACAAGGCACTTACCAACTTGGCTACAACTGATATTTGTTAATATATATATCTACATAGATAGTTATCAAGCTTGGCTTGGCTTGTTTAACTGATAAACTCGAACTGTTTGCAAATCGTCTCGTCTTATTTATACCCCTAGGTCTTAATGTAAATAAAATAAAATTATAAAAAATATCAGTTGGAAGAGTAAAAGGTGTGAATTTTTTCACTATTAAAAGTAAGTTTTGAAAATTAATGATATGACATAATTAGTTTATTAGAATATTTTAGAATAATACTATTATTTTTAAAAATAAAATAGTAATTATCATTTGAATAAATAAAATAAAAGTATCAAATAGTGAACTAAAAGAGATAAATAGAAAGTGTGGGATAATTATATAATATAGCTGCATGAAGCAAAGAAATTTTATTACGTATATGTATATATAAATTGTTAGGTAAAGGAGTAATATTTTTGCATTGTGTGTTTTGGGTAAAGAAAATACTATAATAATTCATTTCATTAATCAAAATATATAATATTAACAGACAAGTAGAAATACAGACTAAGTGGGTGTTTGGCTAAGTTTTTAATAAGAAGATATTATAAGAATTTTTTAAGCTTATAAAAATATCAAATTTTATCTTTTAAAATAAGTCTTGCAATGTATGAACAAAATAAAAGCTTAAAATTCATACGGTCTAAATTATTATAGGAGTATGTTCAAATTTTAAAAATAAGTGAATACCTCTTTACATTTTGTAGAAGAGCTTATAATATAAAACACTTTATTTTAGAAATTTATTAAAAAATATATTTATCAAAAATAATTGGCATTACATATATATATTAAAAAATTATGGACAAATGTTGTTGGGGGGAGGGGGGGGGGGGAAGTGGTGTGCGTGATTTTGTAAAACATAAAGAAGTTATTTTGTGTGTGTGTGTGTGTGTGTGTGTATTCACATGAGGGTTTGATGCTCATTTCACAAATCATAGGGGGGTAAATTGTAACTAACCCAATAAAATTGTTACTATTTCAATGGAGCCCTTACTTTTCTTTTTTTTTGCTAATGTAATGTTTGGTTATATTTGAAAAATTACATTTTGGTCCCATTAGATAGGGGGTATGCACTTCTGGTAATTAGGTTGACACTTATAGGACCAAAACTCTAAATTTTTTAACACATTTGGGACAACACCTCAACTTCCATTAGTGTTCGGGCAAAACGTTAAATTAAAAAAAAAAATTAATTACCCAACAACCCCAAAAATTTAATTTATTTATAAAAATTCCACAAATTTTGAAATGCCCAATCAAACTTCATTAAATTTTTTTTAAAAATTAATAATAAAATTTAAAAATATGTAACAAAATCCTCATAAAAAATTAAAAATTTTATATCAATATAAATATATATAAAATAAATATCATATAAATATATACATAAATATATATATATAACCCACCCACCTCCCCCAACCCCTCACCGACGGCCATGGCCAGCAGCTAGTGCCATGGCCTGGCTTGGGGGTTGGGGGGGGGGGGGTCGGTGGGTAGGGTGAGGGGGGAGAAGGAGCAATATATATATATATATGTATGTATGTATATATATATATTTACCTATTTATTTTTTGTTAATTAATAAATTTTAATCAAATTAGCCTAAATTAATTTTTTTAATTTTGTTATTTATTTAAAATCATTACATTATTTTGCTCAAAATAATTAAAATTATTTATTTATTTAAAATTATTAAAATTATATTGTTAGAATAAAATTTTAGATTTTATTTTTATTTAAATTATTTATTTTGATTAAAACTCTAGATCTCACACATTTTGACTTATTTATTTTTATTAACTAATAAATTTAATGAAATTAGTTTAAATTAAGTCTTGTTTGTTTATGAATTGGAGCATTTTGTCAAAATATTTTAGCAAAATAATTTTTTGAAAGTAAGGTTAGGGAATGTGATGGTTGTTTGTTTGTATTTTGGGTGTTGGGTGGAAAATGAATTGACAGAAAATTATTTATTTATTTGTGTATTAGGGGGGAATAAGATATCGTATTAATAACTTTTTTATTAGGTTGGGAGGGTGAAATTGGTATTTTAAAATTACTATTGTTAGTATGATATTTTTAGATCTTATTTTTATTTTTAAATCATTTATTTTAGTTAATAAATATTTTTTAAAATTTACTAAATATATTCAACTTAATCTAATTAAATTATTTTAGATATTATTACTTTTTAATATTATTGAGATATAATTCAATGACAAAATCATATTTAATTAAGAGATGGATTTGATTTTTATTTTTATTTTATAATTAATAAATATGTTTAATTAAATTTGATTAAATTACTTAAGATATGTTGATGATTTTAGATTTTTATTTTTTTAATTCGACTTCAATTAAAAGATTATTTAATATTTTAAAAAAATATTAATAAAATTATTTAAATTTATTTTGAGTAATTTAAATAATATTAAAGTTAAACCCCCATGTTAAAGTTACAAATAAGTCGAGGGGAATTTTTTTTTGAAAAATAATCAAAACAACTTTTGAAGGATATTTTTGAATTTTAATATAAATTTTCAACCGACATATACAAATTTGTTAAGGATGCTAACATTTCTTCAAAAATTTAATTAAATATATAGGGATAATTTTTTTTTATTAAATTTATAACTATATTACTAAGTTTATATAATAATAGTACAAGCCTACAAAATAAAAATATGAAATGATATATTCATCTCATATATAATTATAGAGTATAGTTAGATATTTTAAAACATTTAGAAGTTGTTTGAGTGGGTTTATGAACTTCTCAAATTATTTTATAAGATATTTGATAGCTTATAAGATGTCAAAAAGTATTTCGTTAATTATAAAATTGTCAAAAAGTGTTTCATTAATTATAATATTTTATAAGATATTTTAATTATATTAATGATAAAATTGTCATTACTAATACTTTATAAGCTCCAAGATTTTTTTATCCAAACACTTTGAGAAATAATTTTTTTTTTTTTAAAATCTAGTATCTTATAAATTTGAAAAATATCTTATAGAATGTAGAAACTCCAAAAACATCTTATAAGATTCAGGAGCTTATAAGACATTTTAAATAATTTTAGCCAAACACCTTCTTAATGTCCCTTTAGGCTTTAGCTAGTTAATAATTTTAGTATTTTTACTATTTTATTTTAGAATTTAAAAGCTAATTATTCTAGTTTAGTTCATTCTTTCTAATTATTGATTGACTTTATGATTAATTAATATTAATAAAATGACATCAATATAAATTAATTATAAAGTTAATCAACAATAATTTTAAAACACATGAAGGTTTTTTGCGTTTTTTTTTTCATAAAGGGTTTTTTTTTTTTTGCCCTTTTCCATTTTCATAGGGGGTAAAAATGTAAATTTTCCTTTATAAAAGGACAATTTTGAATTAAGGCCTAAAGTAGAACATAAAACCTTAAATTGACAATATTGCCCTTAAAAAGTCAAAATTGATCAATTTTCCTATCAAATACTGTCGTAAAGTAGTTTTGAGGACTAAAATGAAATAATATATTAACGTTAGCGACTAAAAGATGAACTTTCGTTAGTTGGGGACTAAAGTGATTTTAGAGTAAAACTTGAGGGACTAAAGTGATTCTATACTCTTTTTTTTTTATATTAATTAATTATGTTAATTCATTTTGCAATCTAATATAAAAGAAATTAAGTTTGGTATAAATTATTTATACAAAAAAATGAAAGGAGGAGCTAAAATTGGGGGGGGGGGGGGGATTCAAAAAAATTAATGGAATTCATTTTGGAGGGAATCAAATTTTTAGAAGAAATTAAATTAAATTATTATGTGGAATTAATAACAAAAACAATTGTTAGCTTTTAATTTGTCCCAAATTTTGGAGGGAATACAAAGATGGAGGGAACTAAACTAGGCAAAACTGCGAAATCGGTCCTGTACTTATACCCTACTTGCAAATTTTGATTTTATCTTTTCGGGCCACAAGATTGGGTTAATATATCCTGAAATTTGGCAATTTGATAACAAATTAGGTCTGAAACTCATCCGTCAGTAGCCTGATCTTACATGGCGCCTGATTTGGCACCGCGTGGTGCCATATCATCACATTTGTCTTCCTTCTTTCTCACGTGGCAATAATGTGGCAATTCAACGTGCCATGTCAACAAAAACATGAAAAAAAATAATAAAACATTTATGGTTAAGAGGATAAATTGAAATTTTTATCAATAATTTTTATTTATGATACTTGAATTAATGAATAAAATATTTTTATTTTGAATTGAACTATTTTACATATATTTGTGATTTTAATATTATTGTGTAATTTAGATTTAATTTACTGAAAAATTGGTCAAGCCCAATTAATAAAAAAGATCTTGGTGAAGTCCAATTAATCAAATCTATAAATCAATATGAAACTTAGTTCATTAAGAATGGCCAATTAGTAACTCATTGGAAAATTGGTCAAGCCCATTAGGAAAAAGAATAAGTTGGTAAAGTCCAATGGATGAATTTTATAAATTAATATGAGGCTCAAATCATTTAAAAAACTTTCAAGCCCAATTTAAAAAAAGTAGTTGGTGAAGTTAAGTTAACTAATTCTTTAATTAAGAAAGACACAAATTTTTAAACAAAGTTCAATCACGAATTCACTATAATATTTGTAACTCAATTCTAAATGAAGTCTAACTCATCAATTCACTAAAAAATTTGGTGAAATACAATTTTTAATTAACTGGAGAAGTTAAATTAACCAATCTTTAGATTAATGTAAATCTCAATTCACCAATTTACTCACCAAGTTATAATTGATGAATTCTAATTCTTAAACAAAGCCTAATAAATAATTTTCTAAAACTTTTTGGGAAATTCAGTTCCTAAAAAATAAATTAGAGAATCACAATTAACTAATTTTTTTAAATTAAAGTCAAACCCAACATAATTTTTTACCATTGGTGAATCATTATTCTTAAAAAGAGATTAATTGAAGCCCACAAAGAAGCCCAATTTATTAATTTACTGAAAAATGGTCAAGCCCGTTAAGAAAAAAATAGAAGTTGGTAAAGTTCAATTGACGAATTTTATAGATTAATATGAAGCCAAGTTCATTTATAAATTTATCAAGCCCAATTTTAAAAAAGAAGTTAGTGAAGTTAAATTAACTAATTCTTTAATTAAGAAAGACAAATTTTTAAACAAAACTCAATCACGAATTCATTAAAATATTTGTAACCCAATTCTTAAATGAAGTCTAATTCATCAATTTACTAAAAAACTTGGTGAAATACAAATTTCAATTAGTTGGAGAAACTCAATTAACCAATCTTTAAATTAATGTAAATCTCAATTCACCAATTTACTCACCAAGTTATAATTGATGAATTCCAATTCTTAAACAAAGCCTACTAACTAATTTTCTAAAACATTTTGTGAAACTCAGTTCTTAAGAATAAATTAGAGAAGCACAATTAACTAATTTTTTAAATTAACGTCAAGTCCAATTCTTAAAAAATGACACTAATTCATTATAAAATTAGTGAAACCCAATTAATCAACTCTATAATTTAATGTTAAAACCAATTCTCTACCACATAACATTAATTTATTAAAAAATCAGTGAACTCATATTAATAAAAAGAAAAGTTGCAAAAGCCCAATTAATGAATTCTTTAAGTTAATGTCAAATGCAATTCATATAGAAATCCCAATTCACTAATTTACAAAGACAATTGTTGAAGCCCAATTAATAAAAAAAATAAGTTGGTAAAGCCCAATTAATGAATTTTCAAATTAGTATGAAATCCAATTTGCCAATTCACTAAAATATTAGTTAAGTCAATTAGTAAAAAATAAGGTTGTCGACCCAAAGTAATCAATTATTTAAACTAACGTGAAGTCCAATTAATAAAAAATAAGCTTAGTTCCTTAAAGAAAGTCCAATTCATCATTTACCTCACCTCAAATTTGTTCAAGACAAAATCTTAAAATGACGTCTAATTCACCACTTAATTTACAATAAATTTGATCAAACCTATTTCATAAATGAGAACTCCCAATTCAGTGAATAATTTACAAAAAATTTATAAAAACCAATGTTTTAAAGAAAATTGGCTCAACTAATGGATTATTCACTTCAAATTTCTTCAAGGTCAATCGTTAAAATAAAATCTAGTCCAACAATAATTCACTAAAAAATTGGTTAAGCCCAATTACCAAATTCTTTACATTATTGTGAAGCCCATTTCTTGAACAAAATCCCAACCCAAAAGTATTTGTAAAAATTTAATTTAATATCCATTTATAATTAGTAATGAAAATCATTGTTATCATATGTGTACAATTTATATTTGGAGGGAATGAATTTTGGAGTGAAATTAATTGAAGTTTAGTAACTGCAAACTTTGTCACAATATATTTTATTTGTAACAAATATTTAGTTGTTACAAAAGGTACCAAATTTTGTTACAAAAATATCTTCTTATTTGACAGAGAATGTTATATGTAACAAAACAACATTTTTCATAACAAATTATTATTTAGTTACGAATGTAAAAAATTTAAGGTAACAAATTTGAGTTAAAGGTAACAAGAATTTTACTTAGTTACTCACGAAAATTTTATTTGTAAAAAAAATCAATTTTGTTAATATATATCTAACATTTGTAACAAATTTTACCTTTGTTACCAAAATTTTTGTTACGTGAAATGCAATTTGTTGTAGTGCCGGTGAGCTGTCGAGAAATTGAAACCAAAGGCTAGGTTGTAACACCCCTGAATTTGGTATTTTTGAAAATTAAGAATTTAGAAATCAAGATATGGGTTGGTCGGATTTTAGGACTCGAAAAAAAATATGAAAAAGGCTTAATTGCTTGGAAATTGAAAGTTTTGGGGTGGAATCACAATTTCAGAAGACCTAATTGAAAAATATTTGGAAATCTTTGCAGGTCAAAATGAGAATATTCTAGGTCAAATGGGTGAATGTTATGCACTAAGAAGGTTGGGGATTGAAATTGAAGTTGGAAAAATCCTGGAGGACTTAATTGGAGTCTGAGCAGAATTCTTGGGGGTCGAATTGAGATTTCCAAAAAAATATTCTTTATATAGCTTTTGCCCCCCTCTCCCCAATATTTTCTCATTTCTTCACCACAGCCCTTTTCCTCATCTCTCCGGTGAACTCCTTCGGCGATAGGTTGTTTCCGAAAACCAAGCTACCCAACCTCTTCCCCTCACTCCCAACCTCAACCATACCACATGCAAGGTGTTTCAATTGGTGGCACACTGTGAAACTGAAGACCAAGGTGAGCTCACGACGAAGAGTAACGGGCCTAACTTTTCTGGTGGCTTTTCCTAGTGACTAATGATGGGTTTTGTTGGGCTTAGCTCAAGGATCACAATAGTGGTCTTGGATTGAAGTTTGGTGCGGCAAGGGAGGAGAATTAGGCAAGGCAATGTGTGGCGGCGAGGGGTGTTACAGTGGCTTCAGGCCTGTAAGTGACCTCCAATTCGGTGGCAAAAGTTAAAATTAACCTAGGTATTATGTTTGTTAAGCTAAAGGCTTCGATTAGTGGTGGTGTTGACAAGTTCTGGTGGTAGCGGATGGTGGTGGCGTTAAGGCAGTTTCCTTTCCTCGATGTGATGATCGTGCTATTGGTGTTGGTTTGTGATTTTGAAGCTCCAGTTGACACATTTTGGGTAAAGATTGGAATAGAGATTTGACCTTGTATTGCTAATTCTTATAATACTTGTACTATGTCAAGAGATGAAGGATTTGATATGGGTTTTGGATGTATTTATGGACCATGCTTGTGAACTTTTGTAACTTAGTGGAATCGAATTTGCATTATTTTATGATAATTTTGGGATTAATTGAGTTAATTGGAAGAGAAAATTCTAATTTTGTGAATTGAGACCTAAGTAATAAAATTGGGTTATTGAGGATAATTGGATTGTTATTATTAACTTGGCACGATATTACGAGGATAATTATGTGATTAAGGACCTGATATATCCCTTTATTGAGACCGATGTATTTAGCATCTTTTTTATTGAGAATGTCGATCGAACCCCTTAACCATCGATTTAGCCGATTAAGTAATCGATTTTAGATCGTTATTTGTATGATTGTAATTTTAAGGTCGAATAAGGACTTTGACCATGGATTTAATCTTTTAGTTAGGTGACAAAGAAGTAGGTCCTGCAGACCAGTAGTCGGTTATTGCAGCTTTTTGAGATTGTGGAGGTGAGGGTTTGCCAATTTGGCACTTTCTTACTCCTATCTATCGTTGTGTTAAACCCCTATGTGAGTTAGACTGATTTATGTACTGTATTGTATCTTGTTTATTGAAATATGTGAATTGTTCAGAATCTTGCTTGCTATCTATTAACTAATTGGTATACCATGATTAGGGTTATTTTCTGAAATTTATTATAATATGAACTTAGTATTTCTATTCTGGTGCTAAGAACACACACTATCTCGATCGGTTTGAACTCATCCTGGCTGTTATACGTTTGATCTTGTTCAGTTATTTGAGCTTGTTTTGTAAGTTAATAATTTGCCATGTTGGCATATTTAGACTGCTATACGTTGTATTTTTGAGTTGCCTCAAGATCATTAGACCTTTCTCTTAGAGTTAAATCACTACTCTTCACATGGGTTCGTATACTGGACCTCTCGCTTTCACTACTAGTTCTATGTTTCTCAAAAACGCACCTAGAAATGTAACTGTCACTACTCTCACATATAATGGACGTATCAATACATATTTGAGACTGAAGATAACTGTCAATGCAACTAGTAATGTGATTATTCCAACTAGATTGAGTTATGTACATATAACGATTGTATAAGAATCTTGACTCGTAGATCCATTATTCATATAACTAGAATTGTGATAACTAGAAAAAGAACTTTCTAGTTCACTCAGAAAAGAATGATCGTTGTCAATCTCAAAAATCTGATTTTCAATATCAAAATAGATAGAATAACTGTCTCCATTACTATCGCGTACTAAAAAAGTATCATCAGAGATGAAATTCCGAATGTCTTTGACACCAAATAAATGATCAACATTACTGTAACTAGAATTGTCCCGACCCCTCCAACTATGAATGTTTTTAGCCCTACCTTTTCTATTCGGATCTTCACTTTCACTAGTATTTTCAATAGGACCAAGATTGTCCGTTGATTTCTTTATCCCATACCTACGTTCTAACTTCTTCTTAAACACCATCGAATTAAACCACCATCTTTCCATAGAGTTTTCTTGCCCCCTATTTGCATAAAAATACAATAGATGAATAGTCATTCGATCCACAATTCTTTATTTTTATTTGAATATCTTATTTCCTATTAGACTAAACATAGAAATTCAATCATTACTAATAATAATAAGAAGTGTGAAAAATGATATCTTTTATATATACAGAGATATATTTGGGTCGAGTGCCAATCTTAGCGAAATGCTTGGATATGTTTGGGTAAGTTATACACCAAGTCTTCATACTTGGGTAAGTTATGTACCAAGCTGTCATGCCTGAGTAAGTTGGTACTAAGTTGTCATGCTTTGGTGAGTTTGTACCAAGCTGTCATGCTTGGGTAAGTTTGTATTAGGCTGTCACGCTTGGGTAAGTTTGATTTGATTGGAATAAGGAACATTTGGTATACATGTCCTGTTCTGATCTATTGGTTGTATCTATTATTCAGGTTGGTTTTACTTTGACTGTATCCAGTAAGTTTGTACCAGGCTATCATGCTCGGATAAGACTAACTGGTTGATTGACTGACCAACTAGTATAAGGAGAATCTAATATATGTGTCTTGTTCTGATTCGTTGGACGACATATATTACTCGGGATTATTTTGTTTCGACTATATCCAATTGCTTGTAAACTATTCATAGAGCAATAAGGAATGAGAGATTCTTAATTGCTAAAACTGTTATTTGTATCTGATATGTTCTTGTTCTGATTGTTAAATTATGATCTATTGAGTTGATTCGTCCTTGACAGATCCATATTGCTTATGATTTTGATTATCCCTTACTAAGTCCTTTGGACTTACCCTCTTTATTACCTTACTTTTCTTAGAAAGGTCTGAGTGATGAGCTTGGACTCCATGTTTGGATTGGTGATCACATTTTGTAATAGAAAAGATGTTTGTTAACGTTTATGGGTACCCTCGGACATTTTGTATAACCTAGAGATGTTGTGATATGTTAGGTCTAAATTAAATATCGGCAGTATGTATATATTATGTTGAATGTTATGGGACCCCTGATGGTATGCACTTAGTACTTTTATTGTGGTTGCTAAAGATGAAGTCTGCTGCTGTCTTTGATAAGTTTGAAATGTTCGTTATGGGCCTATTGTTTGTTTATAGGTTAAGATTTAAATTTGAACATGTGACATCTTAGCTTAGGGATTATCCTGAGTGGGATGCTACATGGGCAGCGACGGTAGGTGACGGGCATAGTGTAGCGGGAGCTCAAGATTTGTAGTGAGTTCTGTTGCTCTCTGCTCAAGGAATAGTTTAGAGTCATCAGCTTCTAAAAATTGGTCATCAACAACGGAGAATTTAGACAATTGGGCAGCAGCGACGTTAAGGTATCAACTTCATATTTTGGCAAATTGCCCATCAATTCTACGGAGGATGTAGAAAAAGTGGGCATTGTGTTAGTTGAGCTGAGAGGCGTCGCATAGTGGTGGTGTTGGCCATTTTCGATGATAGTGGACGGTGGTGGCCTACGGCCGGCAACGCGGCCCAGCGGCAGTGCTGAAGCAGAATCTTTGCCTCATCGTGAGGATTGTGAGCATGCCCTTGGTTTGTGATTCTGGAGTTTTGATTGGGAAATCTTGGGTAATGACTAGATTTAGGTTTAAAGTTTTTGTATCGTTTATTTTGCTTTCCGAATCTTGTGTATTGTTGAGGAAGATGTAAGAATTGGATATGAGAGGTGGAATATGTACCACGCATGTGAAATTTTATAGCTGAGTAGACCCGAATTTGCATTATTTTATGATAATTTTGGGATTTATTGAGCTAATCGGAAGAGAAAAGCCTAGTTTTGTGGACTTGATACCTAAGTAATAAAATTGGGTTATTAAGGATTATTGTACTGTTATCATTGATTTAGTATATTCTCGCAAGATTAACTTAATAATTAAGGACCTTATTATATTATCCTTTTATCGTGACTGGCGTAATTAGCGATTCCATAACAATAGTGCCGACCAAAACCTAAACTACCACATTAATTGAGTAGTTGTTGATTTTAGATCTTTAATAGTAAGATTGTAATTGTTGGAAGTTATTAAGGTTAAATAAGTATTTTGACTGTGGACCTATTCTTTTGGTTAGACGAGCAGCTGGGTCCTGCGTACTAATAGGTTGTGACTGTAGCTCTGATGCTACGGAGGTGAGTGTCTGCCAATCTGGCACTTGAATAAACCTATTTGTTGATTGTGATAAACCCTTGAGAGGGTTAAATCAATTTCTATACTGTACTATATCTTGATTATTGACATTTGTGAATTACTTGTGATCTCGATTGTTATTTGTAAATTTATGTATATATCCCTATGAGGGTTGTTCTGTTGATTATATTTCTGATAGAAGCTTAGTTTGTCTATTCTGGTGCCTAGAACTCTTCTATATTATCTGTTATCATTCTATTATTTGACTATTCTGTTATCTAACCGTTTTGTCATTTGATCGTTCTGTTATTGGTTTCTATTCGGTTATTTATTTATCTGATAGTATTTTACCTTGTCGGTAATTCATTTATTGATTATTGATATAGGCTTGGAGATTGTTGGGCCAAGTGCCAATCTTAGTGGAATGCTTAGATATATGGGACACGCCGAGTAGCCTGCTTGGGTGTCAGTGATAAGCTAAGCAGCCCACTCAGGTATCAACGATGCCCCATACAGTTGTATGCGTATCTGCCATGTACTAAGCTATTACGATTTGGTAAGACTGACTGACTGGAATAAGGAAAATCTAATATACATATTATGTTATGATTGCTTAGACTGTATATGTTACTCGGGTTTGCTTTATTTCGATTGTATTCCAACTATTTGTAATTTGCTTATGGAGCAACAAGGATGGTATAGTTTCTTGGTCTAGACAGGCTGTTGTCTGGGCCGAATGTGTAACACCCCACTCAGGATAGGCCCTAAGCTGAGATATTACCCAATTCAAGCTTAATAAGACCCATCAACAAGCAATAGGCCCAAAAGAATTCAAACTTAAACCTTTCAAAAGCAGTGGATCATTTTCAAACTTAAACATCACGACATGTACTTAGGTACGTTCCAGGATTCATTATATAATATCTAATCAAATATTTACATGCCTGAAGTCAAAATAGCATTCATGACATATTGAAACATCTCTAGGCTAAGGTTAACATTCAAAAGTTCTCATCAACATATAACGACATCTATTCTATTACAAAAACATATCTTCAGTCTAATCTCCGAAGTCTAAATCTTTCACTCAAATCTGTCTGAGGAGATAAAGAAATAAAATGGGGTAAGTCCAAAGACTTAATGAGGGGTATTTTCATAAAGCGAACAATTGAGACCTATCAAGAAAAGAACTTCTTAACAGATCATATTACAAACTTTAAACAAGAACGATCAATATACGAGCATTTACAAGTTAAGCAAACAGGATTCTCTCCTGCCTCATTGCTCCAAGAATATATTTTAATCGATCAAGAAACAAGCACGATCAAGCAACCAGTATAACATATGCATTTCAACAAACTAGACAAGTGTGCATATCAAAATCGCCTTATACCATTCAAACAAGTACAGTTACCCAAGCATGATAGCTTGGCACATAATTGTGCCCATATGGACTGTATGGCACACAACGATGCCCTGGGGGAAATCCTTAGCGCAACTCCCGATACCTTGGGGGAAATTCCTAGCGTATCGTTTGAAATCCCTTGCGTATCCTATGCACTACAATGCCCAGGGACAAATCCCTAGCGCAATGCCGATACCCAGGGAGAAATCCCTATCTCAACGCCAATACCCAGGGGGAAATCCCTAGCATACTGTTGATACCAAGGGGGGAACCTTTGCGTACCAGTCAAGCCCACATCAATTAAATTCTCCAATCAATTAACAAGTACCAATTAGTTACGCAGATGCCTAAGGGGAAATCCTTAGCGCACTGCTGAACCATGTAAAACAAGTATGCCGGCAAGGCAACAGATACGATACGATTTGATAACACTTTACAGGATAATATCAGGTATCGAGCAAGAACAAGTACGATAATAGATAACAATCGAAGGTTCTAGGCGCCAGAACAAACAAGTACAACTCATCGTAGAGTATAACAAGAATTACCCCTTACAAGGGTACAAGTGTCAAGTAATCATTACTAATTGAACACGCGAGCAAGAATAATTCCAATAACAAGAACAAATACACAAGCGAGTGCGATTTCAACAATCAAGAACAATCAATACAATCAAGTTGGACCCGCACAGGGCTCATTCCACAAAAATAGATAGATATAAACAAGGCCAAAATGGCAAAACCTCACCTCCATGACCTCATAAGATGCAACTCTTATCAGCTGTCTATTGGTCCTTGAGACCCAGACCCACTTCTTCGTCACCTAACCAAAAGAGTATATTTACAGTCAAAATCTATTTTCAACTCTAAATATTGTTAATAATTATAATTATACTAATAGTAACCTAAAATCACAATTTCTCGGCTATTACAAAAAATTTGGCATAGTTGATATCAAGACGCTAATCAAGTCTCTACCATACGAACAATTTACGAGATTATGTCGATTCTAGTATCACAATGAAATTCATTCCTTAATTACTCAACCATTATCATAATGTTGTCCAAATCAACAATAATAGCCCAATTGTAGCAATTAACTAATTATTGTCACTTTTATCTTGAATATATAAAATTAGGGTTTTCTTCTTATGATACTCGAAATTTCCCATAATTTTCATAAAATAATACTATCTAATTTTATGAAACTCATACTGGCACATGCACATACCGAGTCTTAGTCCCATATTATCTCAAATCACCCAATTATCATATCACAAGTTTCAAATTTCATAAATCATAGTTAAATCGCTTAATTATCTCAATTAATCCTAACATTACATAAAATAATATAGATATAGGCCCACTAATTACACTATAGTACATACAAGGGAATATATGTATATATATCAATCTAATACAATTCTCATCCTTGGCATATTACAAAATCATAGATATAATAGTACATCGCATTTATATATACATATATATAACCACATATATCATCCAATGCTTTTACCCTGTTCCGACTATTGAAATCTCAAAACCATGAACCAAGGGTACTGTCACGACAGTCGCGATGAGGAGAAGTTTCTGCCAATGCTCTTCTGCCATGCCGCCTCCGCCGCAGCTAGAAATGCACAAAATCACCGCCAAATTACTCCTCTCAATTCCAGGAATACAATGCTCCTATCAATTTTGCCAAACGCCACCGGGAAGACAGTTAATTTTTGCCTCAAAATCGCTGCACCACCTTATGCCACTACGGTTCGTCGTGTCCGTTTCGCCGTCACCAGTGGTCGGAATCCAAAGCTAACTTCATCAAAAGCTTCCTTTAGCTGGACCCATCCCAAAATACCTTTAATTCTCCATGAAATGTCGCTGAAAACTGGAGACCCACCAAGCTCCGCCGTCGTTCCCTTCAGCCTTCATATTTTTTGGTTATTTGCTGGAGATGGTATATGCATGTGGTATAGTTGTGAAGCTAGGAGTGAGGAGAAGAGGTTGACTGGGTTAGATTTTGGTTTAAGTCACTGTCAGTGGAGAATTATCGGAGAAGAAGGAGAAGGATTCAGTTGAAGAGAAGAAGAAAAATATGGGTAGAAATGCAATTATCCCTATTTATAATAAGTACTATTTGATAATTACAAACTGACTCCCAACTATTTGGTTAGCTTTCAATCAGGCCCAAACGTTATAAAATATGAATTAAGCACCCTTTAACCTAAAATAATAGCCATGCAAACCCCAAAATTTCCATGGTTTGCTCAATCAAGTTTTCAAAAATTATAAATTGACTCAAAAAACTTTTAAAATGAAAATAAATAAAAAATATGCAAAATAAAATAAAATAAATTTAAAGGTAACACTCTTATATTAATTTGAAATTTCCAAGGGTATTACAGACCTCCCCCTTTAAAAGAACCTAGTCCTCAGATTCTCACTTGAATGCTGAAAAGGTTCGGGATATTGCTGGTGCATAAGGTCTTCTTGCTCCCACGTGGCTTCTTCCATATTGTGGTTGGGCCATAGCACCTTCACTTGGGGAATTTTTTGATTTCCAAGCTCTTGAAATTTTCGATCCAGAATGCAAACTAGTTGTTCTTCATATGTCAAATCACCCTTCATTTGCAAGCACTTAGGTGATATGATGTAAGATGGGTCAGGGTAGTATTTCTGAAGTTGTGACACATGGAAGACGTCATGTATTCCTGTCAGATCTTAGGGAAGGACGAGATGGTATGCTACAGGCCTGATTCTCTCACATATTTCATAAGGTCTAACATACCTCGAACTTAGCTTTCCGCCTTTACCGATTCTCTTCACCCCTTTCTTCGGGAATACCTTAAGAAAGATTTGGTCACCAACTTCAAACTCCAAATCCTTTCTCCGATTATCTACAAAGCTCTTTTGTCAATCTTGGGTTGCTTTCATCCTTTGCTTAATCACCTATACCTTTTCGATAATTTCTTAAATTAACTCGGGTTTTATAGTACTCGATGACTCGCATGTTTTGCCTTTGTATTCTTCCAAATCCCAGTGTATCGGTGATCAAAATTTTCTACCATATAAAGCTTCGTACAATGTCATCTTAATAGTAGATTGGTAACTATTATTGTAGGCAAATTCAATCAGAGAAAGATGCCGAGTCCAACCTCTGCCAAAATCCATAACACAGGCCCATAACATGTCTTCTAAAACCTGAATCACCCTTTCTGATTGCCAGTCTGTTTGTAGATAAGCAGCAGAGCTGAATTTCAGTTTCATTCCTAGATGTTCTTACAACATTTTCCAAAGTCTTGACGTAAACTTTGGATCTTGATCTGACACAATACTGGTCAGAATGCCCTGCAGTTGGATGATTTCCTTAACATACAACTCTGCTAACTTTTCAACCTTATACTGCGTCCCGACTGGCAAAAAATGTGCTGATTTGGTCAATTGATCCACAACCACCGATAAACTTTCATACCCTCCTCGAGCTACAAGTAGACCAGTCACAAAGTCCACGATGACCTTTTCCCATTTCCAATATGGGATTAAAAGCGACTATTGCAATCCTGATGGTCACTGGTGTTCCACTTTTACAAACTGACAGGTCAGACACTTTTGCACATAATTTGAGATATTTGCTTTCATTCCATTCCACCAGAGCTGTCTTTTTAAATCTTGGTACATCTTTGCACCACCGGGATGTACCACGAACCTCGTCTAGTGTGCCTCTTCCAGTAGTCTTTTCTTAATTTCTCTTGGCACATATATTCTTTTTAGAAACAAAAGGTGTCCTGGCTATCAATGTTGAACTTTGACTCTTCAGCACCTCTGGCCATTTCTTTTTACCTCATTATCCACTCATCTTCAGCTTGAGCTAGCCAAATTTCATCATACAATTGGGGCTGTATTCTTATTCCTGCGACCCAAGCGCGCTGTTTAAGTCTCAGCCCAGTCCTCATTCCTTAGCTTTCTAACATCTATGTTCCTAGTAGATGAGCTAATCCTACTTTTTGGCTTAAAGCGTCGGTCACCACATTAGCTTTTCCAGGGTGGTAGGAGATGGTGAAATCATAATCTCCTAGAAACTCCATCCATCTTCGTTGCCTCATGTTTAAATCCTTTTGTGATTGTAAGTATTTGAGGCTCTTGTGGTCAGTATACACCTCAAATCTAGCTCCATAGAGGTAATGCCTCCACTCCGACAGTGCAAAAATGATCGCTGCTAGTTTTAGGTCTTGAGTCGTGTAGTTTTCTTCATGGGTTTTTAATTTTCTAGATGCATAAGTGATAACATGCCCTCTTTGCATCAATACACATCCCAACCCCTTATTAGAAGCATCTGCATACGCCACAAATCCTTCTAGGTCATATGGAAGAGTTAGAATTGGAGCCTTCATCAGTCGTTTTTTTCAATTCCTGGAAACTCCACTCACAACCTTCATCCTAAATGAAGGGTTGCTCTTTCTAGATTAACCTGGTTAGTGGACTAGCTATTTTAGAGAAATCTTGAACAAATCTTTGATAATAGTCGGTCAGTCCCAGAAAGCTCCAAATTTCAGTAATATTTTTGGGTTTCTTCCAATTGGTTATCACTTCTACCTTAGAGGGATCAATCTCTATTCTTTTTTGGGTGATAACCTGTCCCAGAAAAGCTATTCTCTCTCCATCCAGAACTCATATTTGCTGAGTTTAGTGTACAACTAATGTTCCTTCAGAGTTCGGAGAACTATGTGCAAATACTTCACATGTTTTTTTCTAGACTTGGAAAAGACCAGAATGTCGTTGATGAAAATAACCACAAACTAGTCTAGATACGGCCTGAAAACCCGATGCATTAGATCTATAAATGTTGCAAGAACATTGGTCAAGCTAAAAGGCATAACCACAAACTCAAAATGACCGTACCGGGAGTTGAAAGTGGTCTTTGGAATATCCTCTTCTCCAACATTTAGCTAATAATACCTTTGCCTTAAATCCAACTTCAAGAAGATTCTTGACCCTTGTTGTATATTGAACAATTCCTCTACATAGGGTAGGGGATGCTTGTTCTTAACGGTGATCTTATTCGATTCCTGGTAATCGATGCACATTCTTAGGGACCTATCTTTCTTCTTGACAAACAGCACTGGGGCTCCCCAAGGTGATGTGCTTGATCTAATAAATCCCTTCTCCAGTAGCTCCTGGAGTTGGTTCTTCAGCTCCTTAAGTTCGGCTGGTGCTATTCCGTAAGGAATCTTGGAAAAAGCATGGTCCTAGGGAGGGTGTAGATGACAAATTCTATTTCTCTGTCTGGTGGTAGCGAATTTAACTCTTAAGGGAACACTTTTGGATAATCAGCTACCACTTCCACATTCTCATGTATAACTGCATCTCGAGGCTTATTTATAAGGTATACCAAGATTCCTTACCCTCATTTCTTCAAATTTTGTGAAGCTTCTAATGCCGATATGACTGGTATTGGGGATGCACTACCTGCTGAGTGATGGGATGATATCGATGTTCCTTCCACGAGCGTAACGCACTTGGTGTAATAGTCCACCTGTGCCTGATGATGGTATAGCCAATCCATTCCTAGTATGAAATCATATCCTTAGATGGGCATCTGAATGAGATTGGCAGGATATACTCGATCCCCAATTACCACCGACAATCTCGATATATGGTATCGGTTATTAACCTTGCTCCCAAGTGTTTGAACTTCTACTTGATACGCTATGGTCTTGGGTTACAATTTTAATTTTTGAGAGAACACAATAGAAATAAAGGAATATGAGACACCAAGATCATATAAAGCTTTTCCATAAATTTCAAAAATGGAAATTTATCTTCTACCACCTTGTTTGGATTTGGGGCCTCTTCACTTGTTAAAGCATGAGCACGAGCCATCACTTTTTGATTTCCACCTGCTCTTGCTATTTGCTTTCCTTATTTGGTAAGTACTGGACCCTTCATCCTGGGGCAGTCTTTCATGAAATGCTGATCACTTCCATATCGCAGGCATTTGCTTTGTTTCTTCCAGCATTCTGCTTCTTCATGGCCCGCCATTCCATAGAACCCACAATGTACTGTGTTTTATCTTGATTTGCTCCCCGGTCCATCCTTGGAACCCTTTGAGGAGTACCTCTAATTTGTAGCTTTGGCTGTTTCTTACTAGCATTATTTTGTCCGACAAGATATGGTCTTCTTTTTCGCCCTCTGTCCTCAATCTTTTTGATCTCCTGCAACTCCACCTCTAGCTGTAATGACTTGCTTACAACTAAGTAAAATTCTGTAGATCCCATGTAGCCAAGCCCCGCCTAAGTTTTGGTCGTAACCTTTGAAGGAATCGATGAGTCTGCAGGCTCTTATTTTCTTATATGTAGGGGGCATACTGTACGAGTCTGCTAAAGGTAACCTCGTACTAATTCACAGACTGGCTCCCTTGAATCAAATCCATAAATTTTTGTTCCTTGGCTTGTTTGGCTACGAGGGGCATGCACTTGTCCTTAAATTCTTGGATAAAGTTTTCCTAAGCTCTGGGGTCTCCGTAGTCATCCACCTACAATCTATCATCTGTCACCAACTCCATGCAGATTTTGCTAAGAGAAAAGTGGCAAAACACACTCTTTTCTCATTCGGGTAATGCAAAGTCTCGAATATATTTTCCAAGTCTTCCACCCATTCCTTAGCCCTATGGTTCACCAAAAAATTTCAGGGGCTTAAATCGTAGAAAGTGCTCCAGTGCTCTATCTTCTATGAATACGTCTGCCATCCCTGCTTTATCTGCTGGTTAGTGTTCGGTTGTCTGGGCCTCTATCTCTCTCGATGATTAGGTTTTACTGGGGGATCTATAGTTGGTTGATCTATTAGAGGAGTTTGGGAAACTTCCTTATTCAATAGCTGTTGTGGATAGGCAAATGCTTCCTGCCTAGGGATTTGAGGCACATTAGGCCGCCAATCTGGTGGTCTTTCCCTAATACCCATTCTTGCAAGTGCAAAAGTATCAACACTTCCTCTAGATGCCATTTTATTTTCAAGATCTCTTGAGTATGTTCAAGTCTACGAACATAAGTCGCAAAATAAAACCACAGCTATCAATAACTATATAAATTGAAAATAAATGTCAAATTATAAAATTTAACACTAAAACAACAAAACAAATGAATAAATGATCGTCTAAAAAGGGAAATTCATTAATAACCAAAGTAATATTAACAAAGCCATACACGTGAATCAAAATACTAACTAGCCGTCCGTTCGATCTGAGTCAAAATGATAGGGTGGGTATATTGATATTTATATATATATAGGGAAAAACTAGTCAGTGCTATATGTTGACATCCAGAACACTACTACTATATGTACATGGCTATAAACACATCCACATCCACTCTATCATCTAGTCTAAACCATTAGCATCAGTGATGTCAGATTCGGTATTCCTCTATGTCTTCCCATTGGTCCAAATCATCCCACATCAAATCTGGGTCTACATCATCACCCTCGACCTCATCATTCTCTTCATCTTCCAACTTTGTATTGTCATATGACAATTCTGTTATTGGTTCCTATTTTGTTATCTATTTATCTGATAGTGTTTTACTTTATCGGCAATCCGCTTATTGATTCTTGACATATGCTTGGAGACTGTTGGGCGAAGTGCTAATCTTAATGGAATGCTTGGATATATGGGATATGCCTAGCAGCCTCCTTGGGTGTTAGTGATAAGCTAAGCAGCCCGCTTAGGTATTAGCGATGCCCCATACAGTTTGTATGCGTATCTGCCATGCTTTGGTAAGACTGACTAACTGGAATAAGGAAAATCCAATATATATTATGTTATGATACCTTAGACTGCATATGTT
The DNA here is from genome assembly GCA_018894105.1 of Jacaranda mimosifolia. Taxonomy (NCBI): domain Eukaryota; kingdom Viridiplantae; phylum Streptophyta; class Magnoliopsida; order Lamiales; family Bignoniaceae; genus Jacaranda; species Jacaranda mimosifolia. The sequence continues at coordinate 15,415,273 of CM032124.1, forward strand.
ACTTGGGTTTGCTTTGTTTTGATTGTATTTCAATTGTTTGTAATCTGCTCATGGAGCAACAATGATAGTGTAGTTTCTTGGTCTAGAGCAGGCTATTGTCTAAGCTCTCAGGATAGGCCCCAAGCTGAGATATTACCCAATTCAAGCTTAATGAGACCCATCAACAAGCAATAAGCCCAAAAGAATTCAAACTTAAACCTTTAAAAAGTAGCAAAAAATTTTCAAAAAACTTAAACATCACGACATGTACTTAGGTACATTCTAGGATCCATCATATAATATCTAATCAAATATTTACATGCTTGAAGTCAAAACAGCATTCATGACATATCGAAACGTTTCTAGGCTAAGATCAACATTCAAAAGTTCTCATTAACATATAACAACACCTATTATATTACAAAAGCATATCTTTAGTCCAACTCTGAAGTCCAAATCTTTCACTCAAATATGTCTGAGGAGATACAACAATAAAATAGGGTAAGTCCAAAGACTTAGTGAGGCCTATCTTATTAAAGCAAACAATTGGGACCTGTCAAGGAAGAACATCTTAACATATCATATTATAAACTTTAAACAAGAATGATTAATGTACAAGCATATGCAAGTTAAGCAAACATGATTCTCTCATGCCTTATTGCTCTAAGAACAGATTCTAATATAAATATATATACACCAACCACACAATCTATATATACATATTTATAAATAATATAAAAATATTCATTTCACCCCAATAATTCAATAAAAAAGTGACTGATGTGACATCTATAGTAAAATTTGTTTCTATCCAGAATACTGCCAAACAAATAATTTTCTTTTAAAACATTCTCCACCAACCACTCAAAACACAAACAAATAGCCATCACATTCTCCAACACCATCACTCAAAAACCATTCCCCTAAAATATTCTCCACAATTCACCACAAAATCTAAACAAACAAATTGTTGCTCTTTTGTAATCCAAGTTGTAAGCGCAAATTTCTTCATCTACAAAAATCAAATTACAAGACAAGAAAAATCTGTACAAATAAAATAAAATTAAAACTTATTAATTCTAAATCTAATCTATCATCTAATCCTTTGATTTTTTTCCCTTCCGAAGATGATCTTAAAATTTGATGAGCTGCATAAAAAATGCCTTAAACATCGTGGATTTCCGTGAATTTGATTTGATTTGAAGAAAATAATATCAATTCGAGCGATTCGCACCTTAATCTCAAATAAAATGCTAAAATATGATGAGCTTTGCGAAGAACGCCTTTGACACCATGGATCTCCTTGAATTTGCTTAAGAGAATTCTTGGACTCTTTCAAGGTTTCTCTCACTTGCTAGGATTTGTGTTGTGTCTAGGATGAGCTTTGATCACCCCTTTATGTATATATGCTTAATGAGAGACTTCCAGATTGACTTGAACTTCTTTGATGATTATCTCTTAGATAAGATAATATCAAATATTTTTGATTTGACAATATCAAACATTAAAAGATAATGTCAAATATCAAGAGATTATATCAGATATCTTTGATTTGATAGGTCCATGACATAGATACTCTATCTTTGACACTTGTCAATATTTGATTTGAGCATAAAATAAATATTAGAGTATTAATTAAAATTTACTATTTATCTTTTGGAATTAAATTTAATAAATTCCAAGAAATAAATAGAAAATTTAAATTAATATCTAGCATATTATTTTATACGTGTCACTTCTCCATTAGCTCAAATTAATATGTCTACAAAGACCCACACTTCAAGGCTTGGCAAAAGATGTGTCCATCATCTGTGAAAGAGGCAAGACTTGAAGTATTTGAGAGTTTTTTCTTTTCTTTCCATTTCTTTAAATATATTTATGACAAGAAATCCTTCAAGCCTTTCTTGAGCTATAGAGCCCTTCTACAAACATGTTGCATACTGCCATCAAGATTTATATCTCTTTATGGGATCTTCATGGACTTTGTGGATTGCCAATAGTTGGAGATTTTTATAATGAAGTCCTCACATCTGCCTAAGAACCCAATAAAGGATCAAGTCATAATGTAGTTCAAAGTAAGCATCATTTTGAGGGGGGCTGTCGTACACAATTTATACTCATGTGGTTCAGGAGTAACATGCAATTTAGGCTTGTGTGCTAAGGAGTATATTTAACTTGAGTAGACATTTTATACTTGTGTCAAGGAGTTAACTTGAATTTCATCAAAAATTTACACTCATGTTAAAGAGTCTACTTGAGTTTGACTTGATTGATAGTTTACACTCTTATCAAGGAGTACATAAGGTGACATTGACTTAAAGGTTTTTAGATAGTTTATGCTTGAATCTAGGAGCATTATTTATAGTTTAGGCACTTATCAAGGAGTACATCGGAGACCTTAGCTTGAGAATTTTAGATAGTTTATACTCGTATTTAGGAGCATTATTGATAATTTAAATTCTTATCAAGGAGCATTTGGAATTTGAAGACTTGGGCTTTGGACTTGAGGACATGAAGATTTGTCTTTGATTTGGAAACTTAAAAATTTGAGTTTTGGAGTTGGAGACTTTGAGACTTGAGCCTTCACTTGAAGTCTTGGAAGCTTGAGTCATGGATTTTAGAGATTTGTAAACTTGAGTTTGAAGTCTTGAAGACTTGAGTTTGAATTTGGAGACTTGAAGACTTGTGTCTTGAATTTGAAGACTTAGAAACTTGAGAGTTTTAGATAGTTTATGCTTTTATCTAGGAGCATAATTGACAGTTTAAGCTCTTATCAAAAAGCACTTAGAATTTGGAGATGAAAGTTAACTGCCCCCAACATCTTCCACATCATTGACATCATTTAAGTCTTCTTGTTCGTCAAAATTCATGCTCATTTTAATGTTATGTGCATGAGTTGCCAAATCTTCAAAAGTTTTTGGTTTGATTCCTTGAAGTATGTAGCAAAGATTTCAATGCATTCCTTGGATACATATCTCAATAGTTGAAACCTTTGATAATATATCTTTGTAGTTAAGGCTCAAATTTCTCCAGCGATTGATATAGTTAGTGATAGGTTCTTCTTTTCACTAGTGGGAGTTGGTGAGTTCAACCATGCTGACTATCTTTTGAGTGCTATAGAAACGATTGAGGAACTGTTGTTCCAATTAGCCCCAACTATCGATAGAGCCTGCCTCTAAGTTAGTGTACCAATCAAAAGCATTGTCCTTTAATGATCAAACAAATTGCTTGACCAGATAATCTCCATATGTCCTAACATTAGAAGTCTTAATGAAATAAGCCACGTGCTACTATGGGTTGCCCTTGCCATTGAATTGCTATAACTTTAGGGGCTGGTAATCAATCAATATCTTCAAGTTGTCAATCCTTCGAGTATATGGCTTGGAGTAATATATGACTTAGAACTTCCATAAAGCTTTATTTTCATATTCCTTATGATAAACTTCTTCAAAGGGTCAATGGAAATTAATCCATTAGTGGAAACTTGTAATTCTCTATTTGCAGTCTTTTTATTTTCAGTTGACTATTTCTTTATGGATGTTTAGCCTTCATTCTGAGCCCCAATTTGTTTCTCCACCATGTAACTAGCATCAAGACTGTCCACTTTGCTCATCAATTTGGAGATTTGAAAGTTTCGCTCCTTGACATGTTTTGTGAGTCTTTCAATGGCCTTTGTCAAATTTGCAATTTGTTCATCCAATATTGTAGCATTTGTCACCATCATTGTCACCATGCTCGAGGAATTTGATGTTAAGTGGAGAATGGATGATGCGGATTCTTCCTTTGAGTTTTCATCATCTTCATTCATATCAATAAAATGTGGCTACACCTTTTCCACAACAAGCGAAGAAGTCACCTCCTAAGATGATTGCAACTTTTTGTATATATTTCTTGTGATGACGCCTTGCTCCAGCACTTAAGGAATTTGAGGTAGTAATTTTCAATATAGCAATCTTATTGATGACCATCTGATACTTCAATCTTAATAAAAGAAAGAGATGAGATGTAGAGATTGTCCCACTAGGCATGCCAAAAATTTATAAGTGCAATTTCTTTGTTTGCAAAAAAAAATTAAAAAATTACAAGACAAGAAAAATCTATACAAATAAAATAAAATTAAAACTTATTAATTGTGGATCTAATCTCTAATCTAATCCTTTGATTTTTCCTTTCTAAAGATGATCTTGAAATTTGATGAGTTCTGCAAAGAATGCCTTTAACGTCGTTGATTTTCTTGAATTTGATTTGAAGAAATACTGCCAATTCATGGGCTCCGCACCTTAATCTCGAATCAAACACCAAAATATGATGAGCTCCATGAACACATTAAACGCCATGAATTTGCTAGAGAGAATTGCTGGAGTTCTTCAAGGTTTCTCTCACCTGTTAGGATTTGTGTTATGTCTAGAATGAGCTTTGATCAACCCTTTCTATAGATGTTCAATGGGAGATTTCCAGATGGATTTGAACTTTTTTGATAATTATCTCATAGATAAGATAATATCAAATATTAAGAGATAATATCAAATATATTTGATTTGACAATATCAAACATCAAAAGATAATTAAAGCGCCCTGCCCGGGAGGTGCTTGCTTCGGGTCGGGAGCTACTCCAGTCTTATCCGCAATAACTTAAACCAAATACGCATCTCCAAAATTCAATTTAAATAGCTGCACAGCAACCAAAAACAATTTATCCCAACTTACTACTGCAGCCCACTATTTAAAATCCCACAAGGGAATACAAAACCACATGCAGTTTCTAGCACTAAGTTTACAACTGTCATATGTATCAAAGCCATACACACATAAGTTAAGAGATAACCAAAGAAGCCGAATCTTTATCCAAAACTCGAAAGATTGCATCTTAACACAACACTCGAAGGATCATTCCATGAAGAACCATATGTACATACCAAAAGTTCTCAAGGGCAAACCTTCAACATTGCACAACATTCTCCAGTCTAAACATCACAATTAGGTGTAGTCTATATGTACATACATAACACCTAATCTATTACAAAATAGTCTCCTCAAGCAAGTCTTAAACCTTCAGCCATCATTCAGTCCTGTCTACGAAGAGAATAAAGATAGCAAAAAGGGTAAGTGCTAAAGACTTAGTGAGGGAAATACAACAAGCTATCAAAGGAAAATTGTCGACAGAGCAGCAATTCAATAGATTTATCAACAAGCAAGATATCACAATTAAACACGATTATACCAGAATGTATATAATATCAAATTCAGCAAACAGAACCTCTCCATCCTTATTGCTCCCCGAATAGAGTACAAATAGAATCAAACAGAAACCCAAGGCATAATATGCATAACAGATTTCCCTTATTCCTCCATTATCCCAAGTATAACAGCTTGTCCTAAGCATATTTGTTAATACTAACAACCCGTCAATTATTCCAGCATAACAGCTGAGGCTAATAGTTCATAAATTATTCCAAGCATAATAGCTTATCTCAAGCATAACAATTGAGACTATCAGTTCGTAAATTATTCCAAGCATAATAACTTGCACCAAGCATAATAGTTGAGTCTAACAGTCTGTAAATTATCCCTACATGACAAAATAAGTGATAAACAAATACAAGCAAGGCCATACAAATTATATGCAAAATAATTTCAATTAGGAGTGCAAAAACACGATTTGGCCGGCAAGACCCAAAATCAACGCAATAAAGGGAAAGTCGGCAAGGCTGTAGGTTATACGGGAAAATCATAGATAGAATAATAAGAGTTCTGGGAACCAGAAAGAGTACAATCAATTTCAATAGATAAACAATCAGGGAATTCAAACAATCAAGGAACATTCACTTCCCAGAAAAAAAGTTACACTAACTTTCACCTTAAATCTCCACAGAGATGCTATCATGTCTTACGGTTCTGGAGACCCTAGCTCCTCGTTACCTATTCCAATAGAACATATTAAATGTCAAAATACTGGTTTTGACCTTTTAAATAATAATTAAGCCGTTTATATTGCATTATCGGTTGTTTTACAGTTAATAAAATATTTGAATGTTTAATTTTGAAATTACTGAGAGGTGATGTGCTAGTTACATCGTTAATACCATAATACCCATGAGGGTCATATATGCTCCAGTTATTGAATCAATTTAGATTCCTATATTATAATTATCCTTGCAATGTCATACAAAGTCGATTTATATATTACAACGGTCAAATCTACTATTAATAATCCAATTTATCAATTAGGCCTCACATATATAAAATCAAGACTTTAATCACCTAGTTTAGCTCAATTAATCATGATTTACAGTAGAAATTGAATTAATGATTGAATCAGTTCAATTCAGGAAACATTTAACCATTCAAACAAGATTTCTCAATTATCTCAATTAACTTTGTTTAATGATAATTAGCTTCTAATTTATTATATGAGTCCATATATACTTACAATCAAATTCTTATCCAATTATTTTAATCTATAATCACGATTCTTGGTCTAATTTACTTAAATTTACAATGAAAATCAACTTTACAATTTAATTTGATTAAATTAGGAATCCAATTAACCGATTAATAAAGATTTTACCAAATTGACTGAGTTCAAGGTTAATTCACAATCCAAAACCTTGTTGCACGTGTTTGGATTGTTGTCCTAGAGATTCTGCCCAAAATTCGCTAGACCACCGCCAACAAAATTGAGGCATGACACCACCAAAAGATGTGCCTCGCTGCCCTGATCAAAGCCCCCAATCCAATTTTTTGTTTGGATGTCATTTGGCCGAGACCACTGCACCACTACCACCACCATCACCATCACCACCGCCACCTTTCTTTTCTTCAATTATCCCTCCATAAGTCGTGGATTTCTCAAATAAAAGACACCATTGTCTTCCTCACGCCGTGCCTATTAAAACCCATTTCCTATTTATGAGTTTCCATCACCAAAACTAAGCAACCCATCACCACTGTCATGAGGCTCCATTCGAAGCTTAATTCTTGGCGATTCGCAAGTTGTCTCCATGAAACGTTAGTACCGATGTGTTCCTTAGGCTAAGGGGAGTGTAATGGTGTGCAGAGTGTCAAGCTTTGCCAGTGCCAGAGGGGGGTTCACCAAATAAGGAAGATGGGTTTGCATGTATGAAGCTGAAGAAGTATGAAGGTAGTTTGCTATTTATAGGGAATTTTCAGATATTCTGAATTGACCCTTGAAACTTTTCCCAATTTTCATTTGAAGCCCCAAGAGTTTTTATCAATTTTCAATTTAGCCCTCAACTTGTTTAGTTCCTTAGACTAACCTAGTTGACCTAAAGTATTTACAAATTGACCCCCAAAACTTTCAAATGTCCTACAATTAAGTTTTTTTTATTTATATTTTGAACCCCAAAAGTTTTGTCAAATTAATATTTTGATTTTTAAAAATATTACTTTCTAAAATGCTAAATTTAGGAGTGTTACTATCTTCTCCTCTTAAAAGAATCTGGTCCCCAAATTCTCATCTTTGACTAAAAGACTTTGGTTAATACTGGCACATGTGTGGGTCTTATTCCCAAGTTGTCTCAATCAAATGTTGTTTTATCCTATTGTCTCAATATACTTCACCCAATCCCTAGTGACGTTTATTTCACTAAGATTTTTAAGAATCTCGTCTTTTTGGCTTCCCAGCATATCCATTGTTACCAAGGCATGTGGTGTCACTCTATATTTCTAGAGTTGTCTAGTAATTCCAAATTCTATGGTTCCATTATCCGTCATCACTTAAAATTTTCTTGATTTCCACGATTGAACTTATAGAAAGTAAATTAAACTATCCCAAAAATGAGTTTTTAACCTCTTTGATGATTCCCTAAAATCATGAAGTGCTTAATACTTATTTTCTATTGAGTAATTCTTATGCACATCATCACATGTCATTTCAATACTTAAAAGGTTCTCCAAGAGATCACAAAACCACTACGACAACAAACAGCTATTAACACCATAAGTTCATATTTACATGATATCTACATTAAGGAATAGCCAAATTCAAACTTAACATGACTGTTATATATATATATATATATATAACAAGTCATAGACTTCCATACAACTAACTACAGGCTCACAAAGCTATACATACTAGATACAATCACAAACAATCCATCTGCTACTTATTAGATTCCATATGAGAAATAAGACCAAGAATATGTAGGATCGGACTTTTTTCTATTGTTCAAAAACTTAGATAGGACCTTCAACTACTTGTTTCCCTTTATCCTTTGGAGCTCATTGGCTTGAGTTCCTCAACTCACTTATTCTCATTTGTATACTTTGCATTTCAACTTATTTCCAAGGTCAATCACCAGTTTCTACATCTAAGATCAAATTTTCCCGTTCTTGTGATACTTATCTTTATCCTTCATTTATTTTGCCTACCTTTGAGTATGTTAACCCATCCTTGGGACTCAAAGTATTTGTCAATCCAATACGTACCCATACCATACCCATTGGTATATTTATATTCCTTAAGGATGTCTCTTTATCCATTATTGGGGGGTATTTCTGTTTCGTTAAAGTAATCACTCTCTCATGAACAATTATCTTTCTCATGGTATAGGTATATCTGACATTTTCTTAGGTTTCCCAAAGAAAGGTAAGAATAGTATCATGATTAGTTATCTCTCTAAATTCCGAAACACCTTTTTTTGTTCAAATCAATGATCTTTCTTAGCTGACTTCACTAGGGAACCTTATTATTTTAAGAGAGGCCTTGGATACATCATTAGCATCAATTGGATGAACTCAAGAAACTTTTGTAACTTTAATACATTTTCTGGACATGTTTGATTAACTATAACCTTAAATTCTGATAGAATTAGTCCTTAATGTTCGCGATGCCAAACACAGATGTGGTGTGGTTCATTCCACAACTCCAAATAATTTAAAGGTTTCAACAAGATCCGTATGATCCAATCCAAACCATATTATCTTAATTCATAATGTCTGTATTACAAGTAAAAGGCAGTTCTTGGCCCGCCTTCTCCTCAAGTTTCCCATTCCATAGTATCTTTTCCTTATCTTCGATTTTAAACAAACCCCAAACACATGCATTAGATTAAATAGCTTATAAGGAAAAAGATATTCCAATTTCTCAAACTTCATGGGTTTCCTCGAGTTCTTACTATTATTCTACCAGTCTTTATCAGTGATATAAGATCCCTCTTAAACGTAAGTAGATACTCAATTCCTTTGTTCTTCAAGTTTTCTCAATACTCCAATTTTCTCATCATTCCTTATTTCATACACTTATATTTTACTTATCTGATCCTTTCAGTGATTGAGAGTTAAAATTCTAGAAATTTCTCAAGGCTATCCTTCATATAGTTTCTATTATACTGCCAACCTTACTAATCCTCATTTGCGCATTAATAGTGTTATAAAGTCCGTCCTCCCACTGCAATAAATTTTATGCCACAAGACTTCCTATTTTTGGATCTACTAGCAGAGGGAAATAAGGTCTAGCATCAGCTTCAGTTATTCCCATGAGATATTTCTAACTCAAGCATCCTACGAGCGTATTAATTTCATTCATTGATAACCACCTACTAATTTAGTCGATATGGAATCACCTTCACATTTTAAGATGTTCTGGCGGTGTCGTACCCTATTGTATCGCGATTCATGGGCTTATGAGACAAGTTCAGATCCAATTTAGCCAAGATCTCTTAGAACTCAAATCAGCATATATGATATACAAGATACAATTTTATTTATATACACGACTCATGCGCGATATTATCATTCTACATATAAATTAGTGCTATGTAGTTCTTAAGAATGTTTAAATTGTCAATCGACCTAGCTAACATTTGATTCACGATAGGTAAAACTTACTAAATTTAATATCTAATTGTTATAACCAAACGTTCACCATATTCTACTTGCTGAGCTAAACTAATTACTCGTATGCATATATGCATGCCTTGACCATTTCACTAATTAGCACATGTTATGACTCTTTAGTTTGATTTTTCAATGCTAGGGTGCGTATTTCTATTCTCATTCGTACCTTCTATATCTTTAAGTTAGGGGACAACATTATGACACCGATCTCTATCCTTTACCTACATTCCTACTTGCCACGGTAATAACAACATCTTCTTTGTCTTTCCCTTTTGATCTTCTAGCTCTCATTTAGTTGATTCCCTCGCTCTTATCTACTATTTCCTGTATTCCAAAACTGGTTATGCCCATTTCTCTTCAAATTTTTAATATGAGGAAGCATAACTCTATTGTTGCCAACAACCATTCTCTAGACCACCATACAAATTCATCCAATATTAAATTACCTATATAACCTTCTAAACCATCAAATGCAACGTTGTTCAGGAGAATCCTCAATTTATAAATATAAAATCTCACAAAACACATCTAATCGTGGAATATTCCTCCAAATTTCACCTTTTTCAAAATTCGAAGAGTCCTGTCCTATGCTTGACATCACTAGAATATCAATCATACACTGGTAATTTTGAGAATATACCTTTTCGTCATTGATTGTTTTCTTAATTTCCATAACCCTTGGTCTCAAATTCCTATCATCAAGACTGGGGCACAACTTTTCTATTTCCCGAAACATTGGTTCTTAGTCGTCGTCAGTCTCTTTTATACCCTCAAGCTTCATTAAAGAATCGTGCCTTATCAAAATGCTGACTTTCATTCTCTGTACCTAATTCCCTTTATTTGTATCAGTATCCCCTTTTTATCTCATCGTATCCTTTGTCAATATAAGCATACCATTTAGATTTCAATTGTCTACACAAGTCATACATAACTCAACCCTAATACTCATGCATTTCTCAAATGCACTGTTACCTGCTATAATCATTTTCTTGTGTATCCCACATAACCAAATTTTCATCCGTAAGTACGTGAGAGGAATTTGTTCACCTAAAGAAAATCACCTTCTGACCACTACATATCTTCCTAGAATGCCCTTTTAGTTATCATATACAATTCCACGAATGTTGCTTGCACCATGTTGATTCCCAAAGTAACTCTTTTCACATTAAATACATTTTTTTCCCAACATGCTTATCCATTTATCAAATTCAACCTTAACGGGTATTGCTCACATCACGCCATAATTCTAAACAACATCATTCTTACCAATAACTATACGTTTATATGCCTAACATACCAGAAGTAAGAGATTATACACTGGTTGGCCATCTCGGTCATGACCTTTCACTTTATTAATGTCGAGCATTAGCCTAAAAGTTCATATCATATTCAAATCCATATTCAAACTTCGTATTTTCTACCCAAATTTTCACATTCTAAGAATCATATTCTGACATAGCTTAGGTATTCTTTTAACTCAAGTATACACATCTAAATAATTTTCAAAATCAAGCTTATTCCCTATAATCTGAGAATTCCACACTCTGAGGATCATATCCTAGCATAGCTCAGGTTTTCCTTTATCCAAGCATTTACATCCTAAATGATTTCCAATTCAATTCAATCTCTAGTAACCCATCGATTTCAGTTACAAAAATCATTTTCATATTAACCCAGGTCATCAAAAACCTAGGCTCTGATACCACTTCTATAGCCCCTACCCGAGAGGTGCCTACTTCGGGCAGGGAGATACTCCAGTCTTATCCATAATAACTTAAACCAAATATGCACCTCCAAAATTCAATTTAAATAGCTACACAACAACCAAAAATAATTTATCCCAAGTTACTAGTACAACATACTATTTAATAACATCCTGCGAGGGAATACAAAACCATAATGCAGTTTCTAGTACTAAGTTTACAACTGTCATATGTATCAAATCCATACACGCATAATTCAAGAGATAACCATGGAAGCCGAATGTTTATGCAAAACTCATAAGATATTTGCTTAACAAAACACCTAAAGGATAGTTCCATGAAGAACCATATGTACATACCAAAAGTTCTTAAGGCCAAACCTTCAACATTGCACAACATTCTCCAGTCTAAATGTTACAATTAGGTATAGTCTATATGTACATACATAACACCTAATCTATTACAAAATAGTCTCCTTGAGAAAGTCTCAAGCCCTTAGTCTTTATTCAATCATGTTTGGAAGAGAATAAAGATAGCAAAAAGGGTAAGTCCAAAAGACTTAGTAAGGGAAATACAACAAACAGTCAAAAGAGTAGCAATTCAATAGATTTCTCAACAAGCAAGACATCACAATTAGAAACATGATTATATTAGAACGTAAACAATATCAAATTCAACAAATGAAACCTCTCTGTCCTTATTGCTCCCTGAATAGAGTACAAACAAAATCAAACAGGACCCCAAGGCATAATATGCATAATAGCTTGTTCCAAGCACAACAATTGAGACTAACAGCCGTAAATTATTCCAAGCATAATAGCTTGTCCCAAGCAAAACAGCTGAGACTAATAGTCCATAAATTATTCTAAGCATAACAGCTGAGACTAACAGTCCGTAAATTATTCCAAGCATAACAACTTTATCTCAAGCATAATAGTTAAAACTAACAGTCCGTAAATTATTTCAAGCATAACAGCTGAGACTAACAGTCCGTAAATTATCCCTACATGACAAAACAAGTGATAAACATATGCTAGCAAGGCCAGACAAATGATATGCAGAACGATTTCAATTAGGAGTGCAAAAACATGATTTAGTCGGCAAGACCCAAAATCAACGCAATAAAAGGAAAGCTAGCAAGGCTGAAGGGTATAAGGGAAAATCAAAAATAGAATAATAAGAGTTTTGGGTACCAGAACAAGTACAATCAATTTCAACAGATAAACAATCAAGGAACATTCACTTCCTAGAGAAAAAGTTAGGTTTACCCTCACCTTAAATCTCCATAGAGATGTTATCACGCCTTACGGTTCTGGTGACCCTAGCTCCTCATTACCTATTCCAATATAACATATTAAATGTCAAAACACTGATTTTAACCTTTTAAACAATAATTAATCCTTTTATATTATATTATTGGTTGTTTTACAGTTAACAAAATATTTCAAGGTTTGGTTTTGAAATTACCAAGAGGTGACGTTTTAGTTACGTCGTTAATACCATAACACCCACAAGGGTCATATATGCTCCAGTTAATGAATCAATTCAGATTCCTATATTACAATCATCCTTGCTATATTACACAAAGTCAATTTATATATTACAACAGTCAAATTTACTATTAATAATCCAATTTATCAATTAGGCCTCACATATATAAAAGCAGGGCTTTAATCACCTAGTTTAGCTTAATTAATAATTATTTACAATAGAAACTAAATCAATGATTGAATCAGTTCAATTCGAGAAACATTTAACCGTTCAAACAAGATTTCTCAATTATCTTAATTAACTTAATTTAATGATAATTAGCTTCTAATTTACGATCCGAGTCCACATATACTTACAATCGAACTTCAATTCGATTATTTTAATCTATAATCAAAATTCTTGATCCGATTTACTTAAATTTACAATGAAAATCAACTTTACAATTTAATCTGATTAATCAGGAATTCAATTGACCGATTAATGAAGATTTTATCAAATTGATAGAGTTCAAGGTCAATTCACAATCCAAAACCTTGTTGCGTGCGTTCGGATTGTCGTCTTAGAGATTATGCCCAAAAGTTGCCAGACAACCATCGAAATTGAGGCGCGACACCACCAAAATACGCGCCTTGTTGTGCTGATCAAAACCCCCAATCTAATTTTGTGTTTGGATGTTGTTTGGCCGATCAATTTATCGCAGCATCACCACCATTGTTGCGTCACATTTTCTTCTATTATTACTCGATTCGTCGTCGATTTCTCAAATCGCCGGAACTGAGCAACCCATTACCACCACCATGAGGCTCCGTTCGATACTTAATTCCTGGCGATTCGCCAGTTGTCTTCATGAAATGTTGTTATCGACGCGTTCCTTGGGCATAGAGGAGTCTAATGGTGTATAGAGTGTCAAGCTTTGCTAGCGCTTGAAGGGAGTTCACTGGAGAGGGAAGAGGGGTTTGCATGTATGAATTTGAAGAAGTATGGGGTCTGGTTCGCTATTTATAGAAAAATTTTAAATATTCTAAATTGACTGTTGAAACTTTTCTCAATTTTCGTTTGAACACCCAAGAGTTTTTAGAGTTTTCAATTCAAGCATCAACTTGTTTAGTTCCATATATTGACCTAGTTGACCTAAAGTATTTACAAATTGACCCCTAAACTTTCAAATGTCCTACAATTAAGTCCTTTTTTATATTTTGAATCTCACATAATTTTGTCAAATTAATATTTTGATTTTTAAAAATCTTACTTTCTAAAATGCTAAATTGAGGGGTGTTACAATAATATCAAATATCAAGAGATTATATCAGATATCTTTAATTTGATTGGTTCATAGACATAGATACTCCATCTTTGACACTTATCAATATTAGATTTAAGCATAAAATAAATATCAGAGTATTAATTAAAATTTACTATTTATCTTTTGAAATTAAATTTAATAAATTTTGAGAAATAAATAGAAATTTTAAATTAATATCTAACATATTAGTTTACATGTGTCACTTCTCTTGGCTAAAAATTATTATGTCTACACAAGTATATTTAAAAAATGTTTGATGCACAATATGTATTTTAGAAGCTATTTTATACTTAGCAGTTATTATGATGCGAAAGTCGATATATTGGACGAATTTTTGTAGCTTTTTAATAGTGATAAGTTAACTTTATTCTCCTAGCAAAATAATACTTTACTCTCCTCAACTTTAAAGGTGAAAAGTACGTGTAACTGTAGGTGAATAATGTTAGTCATAATAATTCTAGTTCATGTGATATGCTTCAGTAGATCTACACTGCCCATGTATTGTAACCGATCATTTGCTAAACAAATTACATAGAATTGCTATCTGTACAACCCTTATGTAAGACTTATGCATAGTCTTTGTTTAATTCAATATACAAATTTAGGGAAAAAATGCCTTTTTAGTCCTATAATTTAACTGTGTGCACTTTTGGTCTCGAGCTTATGACATTGAACACTTTCAATCCAAATTTCATAACTTTTTTAACATGATTTTGGTCCTCCACCCAATTTTTAATTAAAATTTGAACGAAAACTATTCTCTATTTATGAAAATCCCTCTAAAATTTTATCTATTTATGAAAAGATGTAAAAAAATGTACCATTTAACCCTTATTAAAAATATTAAAAATTAAGTACCACAAAAACTCTTAAAAAAATATTTTAAAATAATATATATTTATATATACACATCTATACTATGTATATATATTTAAACACACATATATACATATAAATACATACATACATATATATTATATATAAATCCCATCTCCACTCTTAATCCCCCACCCAAATCCAGATGGTCGGTCGTGCCTGGTCATGGCCATGATCGATGCCTAGCGCTATCCATGGCCAGGCAGTAGGTGGTCATGACTAGCTCGACTCTGGGTTGGTAGCTTCGGGGAGGAGTGGGTGCGGGCGGGTGCAGGGGACTGAGGCGTTGGCCTACTGAAGAGGGGGAGAAAAAGATAACCTTTTTTTTTTTGGTTTTGGTTTATAAACTTTTACTTATTTATTTTTTTAACTAATTTATTAAGTATTAATTTAGGTATTATCATTATTCAAATAATTAATGTTTTTACTTATTTTATTTATTTAAAATTATTAAATTATATTATTCAAAATAATTTGAATTATATTAAATTAATTAAACTTGTCAAATTATTTATTTAAAATTATTAAAATTATTATTGTTAGTTTCAAATTATTAAATTACTAAATTTTTAAAATTATTAACATTATGTTGTTAGTTTTAAATTATTAAAGTACTCTATATAAACTTATTATTTTAATACTTTGGGGTATGTAATTTAAAGTAGTTTAAAATTATAAAATCATATCTTAAGAGATGGATTTAATTTTAATTTTTTTTATTTGTTCTTATTTTATTTTTTAATTGATAAATAAGTTTAATTGAATTTGATTAAATTATCTCAGATATGTTTATGATTTTAATTTTTATTTTTTAATACGACTTGAATTTAAAGAGTATTCAATATTTAATTTTTTTTTATTAATAATAAAAAATATTTAAATTTATTATGAGTAATTTAAACATTGTTAAAATTACGCCAGAATGGTATAAAAAGTATGAACTATAGGTCCAATGGCATTTTTGCCTAAAAAATATTGGGAACAATTATAGGAAGATATATTTTAATTTTCACATAAATTTTCAAATGATATCAGTAAATTTGTTAAGGTAGGCTAATGGTTCTTTACAAAATTTTAGATGGAGTAAAATTAGAGAGTCATTGTAATATCTTTGGGCTTATTTAAAAATGAGTCAAACCTTAGGATTTTTTATGTAATTAAATCTATAAAAAATTAAAAATATTAATATTTAATGGAGTTTGTGGATTTCCTATCAATTTTAATGGCAGAGTGACCAAACATGTTAAAATAATTATGAAATTTGAACAAAAAATCTTTTATGCCATAAGCTTAGGACTAACCGTACACACACAGTTAAAATTTTTGACCAAAAATGCAAATTTTTTCATAAATGTAGTGTAAATGATTTTTTTTTTCAATCACGATTTATCCAAGATCGACTCCCAACTTCAGTATTTTTCGTCACTTAGCTACAACCATTAGACTCAGAATCGAATCATCATGCCAACGAAGAGATTTAATCATAATAATAGTAATAAGTTGTATGTAAAATTAATAGACTAGTTATCTATTGTAAAAAATTTAACAAAATATACATATGACAATTTTAAGATATGACTAAAATTATTGTTCTATAAATTTGACTGATGTTAAAACTCACCAAATAAAATAATGTAGTATCCATAAATCATTTGCTTTTATCGGAGGTTCCTTTCAGTAGTCACATGTTCTCTCAGCTTTGCTGTCGTATTTCCACGTGATATTGAAATACCACCTAACCAATTACCAACGCCACATACTGCCCTATCCCTGCACTTGAGTACTATCTGCGCTCCTCCCAAAACCATTTCTTTTCTTTTCGCTTTATTTGTTTGTAGTGATGAATGAATTGTGTATTTTACAGAATATATTTTGAAAAGTAAATTTGAAAAATATGATGTATGTTTATTTTGTTTTGGGTTGATGAAAAGTGTTTAGCTATAAAATTATTTATTTAGAAGTGTTTTTGGAGAAAATAAATTTTATTATACATATTAAATTAGTCATTTTTTGTTTGATTAGTGGGTGAAATTGCTTTTTTTTTTTTTATAAATTTTTATTGTATATCTATTGGTGGATGATTGGTATACTTATATATATACATGTGTGGGTGTGGGTTGGGGGAGTTTTGAGCGTTTCCGAAAAAGAATTTTGGATAGAATTTTTAAGAGTTTTAGAAAATGAAATTTGGGAATGTAACGGCACATTTTGGTATTGTTTTTAGAGGAACAAAATATTTTCAAAAAAAAAAAAAAAAAGAAAGCCTAAATTGAGAGGACTATTTTTTGTTTTCCAGAAAAGAGAGTTAACATATTTACGGATTTGTCCCTTTACCAAAAAAAAAGAAAAGAAAGGAATAAAATGTTGGCTTTTGATCTAATTTCCAAACGAGATTTGATCGATGATTTTTTTTTTCTTTTCTCAATGGATTGTATAATAATATGTCTACCATTAACTTTGACTGAATTGACTTTTATTTTTCTAAATTCATCATTTCCTTCTTTAAATTATGCTAAATAGATGAAAATAGTTGCTTTCTTTAATCAGTAGTAAAAAAATTAAGAAATGTAATCTATGTTTGTAATCAAAATTTTTTTAAAAAAAAGGATGAAATCTATACTTTGTCCAATAATTAAATGTAGTTGATAGAAATCCTACGCTGATTTTTTCTTTTTTATTTCTCATTTTAAAGGCATACATTTAGTCACATTCCTTTTTTAAGAAATGTCTTATTCAAGTTAAAATAGTAAACTAAAATATTACAAATTATTATAAAAATAAAATAATAGTTAATATTATACATAGGCATCTAATTAAAATTATAATAAACTTAGAAACAAGGATTTTAATGACACATCTTCAAGATAATTAAAATTGATGATGGTATTTTTTGTATAATGGGCTCTTGGATTTCGACCTGAAGGAACTGATCGACTAGAAAGATAGAATTTGAAGATATGAGTTGGATCCTATAGCCACAGAACAAATGTTAGGCTAGCCAAGAGGGTCCTCAGCTAAGACCCTTCGATTATTAAGTCAGTATATCGATCTAAGAGTAATTGGATAGAGTAACAATTCAAAGAGAGTATCAAGGCTTACCTTTACATCTGAAGAATAAGGTATCTAAAATGCTCATTTAGGGGTGAAAAGACAAGCTTTTCCTTGATATATTTCAGACATTGTTCCCATAAGTAGGGGAAACTTAGGTCCTTCCAACCTAAGTTAGAGCTTTACAAATGGCTGGTTGGCCGGAGAGGGGATCCATACTTCCATTAATGCGAAGGTGATGCGCCGTCAATCTAATTAATGCAGACAGTCTAGTGGTTGAGGTGCATTTAATATGGATGCGATGGGTGGCAGAGACTGTTATTAATGTTCTTACCTTGCTCATATCGACCTCACGGTAGGGGAATTCGACCTCTTCGATCGAAATGGGAATATCTGCACCTCTAAGATGTTTTATTGGGCCTTTCCATGATATAATCATATTGGGGTTGTTAGGCCTAGCCATATCATGAGTCCTCCCCACTAGGCAGTTCGACCATGCTAAGGTTGAAGTTAGGAGTAGCTTGAGAAAGTTGTCGAATTTAGGTTGATGAGAATTGTCAGAGCAGGAAAAACTTTTCGAATTTCGACCAGGGTAACGAAAGCAGGAGCCGTTTCAGGATGTTACATGAATATTCATGCATGGGTAAGCGGCAGTTATGCATTTATTAGCTAGTTACCGGTCAGTTTAACTAATTGACATTTTGGGCTCGCCTATAAATAGTTGTTTTCACCCTCTATTTTTTACTTTTACTGCAATGCATTGAGGTCAAGTACTGAAGCTTTGGCGTCGATTTTTTGAGCAGTCTTCTATATTTATCTCTGCCATAGTTTTCGTATGTCTTCCTTTTTTGCAATTTAAATTTTGCTAGCAATATCTTCTCATAGTATGTCGAGCTCAAGTTCCGATTTTGATGCTAAACTCTCATTAGATACCTTGACTAGCGGGGCAGACTCAAGTGATTCATCTAGTGGTACGTTAGGATCTCCTCAATAGCTTGAGTTGGGTATAGCCGAGGGCGTATTGGAGGTAGATAAGGGGGTAGGTCCTTCTAACCTTAATATCGATAAAGCTAGGCCCTTAGAGCCTATGGTCGAAAAGGAAAAGGTGTTAGGAGAAGCAGATGAACCTCCTAGGTCGAGGGTTAGGCTATTCACAACTATTCATTATAGCGATATTGTGTCAAAAATATCATCGAACGACCTTAGGTCTATTATGGGGAAGTATTATATTCCTAATGAGTTTGAGTTAATTAAACTTAGGGCTGCGGACAGAATGCACACTCCTCCAAAGGGGTGCATAACTATTTTTGAGGACGCAATGAAGTGCGGTCTTAGGTTTCCTTTAGCTGATCCAATAGTCGACCTACTAAGAGGCTTCTAAGACTATATAACTAGCTCCTGCCTAATTACTTTTCCCTTATGTGTATTTTTGTCGTTCTGATGGCCATTTTCGACCAACCTTCTTCCTGGGCTAACTTTAGCTATCTATTTCATTTGCCAATGTCCCAAAAGTCGGGTTTAGTTGAGGAGTTGAGATTTTACTATTTGACAGCTCTACCCCGCGAAAAAGTCTTTAGAACCCTATCCTATCATGACCAAAAGTGGAAAGAAAGGTACTTTTACGTTCAATCCCCATGTGGGGTCAGTTTTAACATTTTGAAAGAGTGGATGATGGGTAGAGTCGAGATAAATACGGATGAGAACCTATCCTAGAATAATATTTTTATCAGAGACCTCCTTGAATTTGGTGAAATGGATACTTTCGAGTTTATAAAGGAGAGAAATTTGGTTTTGGGAGGATTGTCGACCGCTCAATTGAGGTTGTATGCTAACACATGCTTAGGAACCTTTGTAATTTATGTGATTTGTTATGCGTAATCATCTTTCTGATCGACATTTGTTTGTTTTTTCCAAGTTAGGCAGTCATGAACCGCACGAGGTAGATAGCAATGCAAAAGCAACAAGAGGCTTAGCAGCATTGGGAGGCTCCCATTGCTCATCGGTCGGCCACTGCCCAACCTACTGGAGTTGGCCCAATGGCTGTTGGAAGTGAACGTGCCGCCGTTCCAAGTACTGAAGTGGCTAGTAGCCCATCTTCGCAGCAGAAAAGGAAAGCTATTGAGGCCACAGCACAAAGTGCTCCAAAAAGTACTACGACCGAAAAAGGAAAGGAAAAGGTGAATGAACCCAACGAGGCCGCTTATGCACGTTGCCACCCGAGTTTGTGCAATCTACCCAAATTTCCTAAGCTATGATTTGGTGATAAAATTGGGTGTCGAATACAGTAACCATGATGGGTGCGAGTGCAACATCGGTGACGCCCTTAGCCGTTCTTACAGCTAGTCTGTTCCAAAAAGATCAAGTCAAAATGTTCAATCACAATCAGTTGTCTACTCTAGAAGCTTTTACCTTCCATGCAAATATGATAAAGTCTCGTGTCGAATTTAGTTTTCCTCTATGCCAGATTTAAATTGATGTAATCAAGATTTATTCATTTTTTTAGGTTAGGCAGTAGGGGTATAATCTCCACCGACGCTATGAATTGTGTGAGACCAACTATATGTGGTTGGAAGAAAAATGTGAAGAGTTGGAAAAGGAGCAGAATGAGCTAGTTAAGCCCAAGGTTGAGTCCTTAAAGTCGAGACTAGCAGAATTAACTAAGTAACTTGAGGAAAATGATGTTAAGCTGCTGGCTGCCATTCAAGGCAAAAGTCAGGCTGAGGAGCAACTAAAGAAAATAATCAACTCAAGTCAGGAAACTTCTGAATTTGGTCAAGCAAAGGGCTATGGTAGCACATTACGATATGCCCGACTGAGTTCTTCAAGGCACTGCCCGAAATTCAAAAGGAGGCTGTGTAATAATTTATGCTCTGCTTGGACTTCACCGATGCGAGCATTACATTTAGCATTGATGATGCTAAAGAGGCGTTCAACCGTGCGGCAAAACAGTTTGAGTTCCTCAGTTATGAATTTTGAGTGGAAGATAATGCACGACTGGATGTGATGAAGAACGAGCGCCTTGAAGCCTTCGACAAGAATACTTCTCCTAAAGAAGATATTATACCTGTTGTTTCTCCTCTTTTGCGGGTCGTTGCGGTGGGGAATGAATTTGGGTTTGCAAGTGAGTTTACCTTGGATATATAGAATAATGAAGTGAACGTAGCAAACTTTTTCCTTAATGGTGGTCCCGTGTTTTTGACTGAGGAGGCTGGGCCCTCTCAACCTGCTACAACACATTAGACTGGGCCTGAGCAAGAGGTTGATGGGCCACCCCTAGATAAAGGTCTTGATTCAATCGATGAGCTTCTTAAGGCTATTGACAAGGTGGCTGACGAGGTATGGGCTCGACAAGGAGATGGCGCAAGGTCTAGCTAGATGATCTTGCATTTTGTGTAATTTTCTTATTTTTGGAAAGATGTATGGCCTGAAGGGGCTTCTGAATGGTGTTTTAATTTTGTTACCAAACTTTGATGTTAATATTATTATTTGATTATTGAAATGCCCTATTTTTCAATCGAATCGAATCAATCATACGTTCATAAAAATGTGTAGACAAGAGTTGAATTAAGGGGTCAACTACAGGGTTGACTTGAATCTAAAATAATTAATTCATAAGCAGGGTTTTACGCACGACTATGAAGTCGAGTAAATTGTCATGTGATAATTAGACCATACGTTTCTTGTTCATGCGACTGTAGGGTTGACTTGATCGCTGTTTAATAATTGAATTTTACACACCTTTGATCATGCGACTGAGGGTTCGACTTGATCATTGCTTAGTAAGTGTATGATACACAATTTTGATCATACGACTATGAGGTCGCGAGATGATATTCATTAAAACAAGTGCTTGCTGTATAATGTAATCTACGTATAAACCTTTTCAGGTTAATTGCATTCCAGGGTTTGAGAAGTTCATTTTCTCTCATGTCAGCTAGTCGGTCGGAGTTATATTTTGCCACTTTCGCTACAGAATACGGACCTTCCCATTTGAGGTCAAGCTTGCCAATATTTTTGGAGACTTCAACCTTTTTAAGAATGAGGTCTCCTACCTTAAAGCATCTTTGCCTAACGCCTTTATCATATTGCTTAGATATGATCGACTTGTACCTCTGTATTTTTGTGAAAGCTTGCTGCTGAAGCTCATCAATAGTTTCAAGGTCGAATTCCCTTTCAACTTGGTTTCTGATGGGTTGTAGTGTATAATTCGAGCTGTATGTTAGATCAATTTGGTAGGAATAATCGCTTCTGAACCATAGACTCGATTGTATGGGCTTTGTCCAGTGGCAGTTCTTGGGGTGCAGTTCTTGGGGTGGTCTGATAGGCCCAAAGGACTTCTGGTAGGTCATCTGCCCAACTAGCATTAAAACCTTCTAATTGAGTTTTGATATGATCTAAAATAGTTCTCTTAGTGACCTCTATTTTACCGTTGGCTTACGAGTTGCTGACTGAAGTGAAATGTTGTCCAGTTCCAAGGTTTTCACACTATTCCCTATTTTTTTGCTTTGAAAATAGCTGTTGTTGTCAGATATAAGGACTTTAGGCAAGCCAAAGCGGCAAATGACATTTTTCCATAAAAACTCCTTATCGTTGTGTCTATGATCTTGGTTATAGCTTCCGCTTCGACCTATTTGCTGAAATATTCGATTGCTACTATCATATACTTCCTTTGGCTAGTAGTTTTTGGAAAAGATCCTACTATATCCAACCCCCATTGGTCAACTAGCCATCTGATCTGCACTGGGATGATGGTCATAGCCAGTTGATGAGTGATATTAGCATGGACTTGATAGGATGGGCATCTTTGAGCAAATTCGACGACATCCTTGTGCAAAGTTGGCCAAAAATAGCCATGCCTAATGACCTTGTAGGCTAACGTACATCCTCCTGAGTGATTACCGCAAATGCAAGCATGGACCTCCTATTAGACTTCTTATCATTGATTGGGCATCAAACACTTCAGTGGAGGCCCTAAAATAGGCCTCTTATATAGCTGGTCAAACTCATCTAAAGCAAATTTTGTTGCACGTGCTCTTAACCTGTGGGCTTCTACCTTATCCAGTGGTGTTTTGGCTTCCCCGAGATAGGACTTAATTTAATCAATCCAACTTCGGCCCGTGGCGTCAACAGTGAAGACCAGATTTTGATGGAGGTTACTAATGGCAGACCTATCCGAGACAAAAAATGTGATAGCCCTTTCCTTAGTACTTTGTAGAACTAGCGAACTTTAAAAGCGCATCTGCTCTTTTATTTTTCAATCTGGGCACCTGGATGAGAGTGAACTTTTCAAATTGTTGCTGACGTCATTTAACTTTTATCAAATAGGTGTTCATGGTCATTTCCCTAGCTTCAAAGTTTCCCCCAAACTGCTCTGTGACCAGTTGCGAATAAGTTATAGTTGCCAATTGCTTGACCCCCCCTACCAAGAGCTATTATCATCCCCGCGATCAGAGCCTCATATTCTGCCTCAATGTTCATGACGGGGTAATTTAACTTGATTGCGAAATCATATTCCTCTAGTTGAGGGCGCTTTCTATATTTGTGGCTGATCCATCTATATGTAAAGACCAAATTGGTTGTTCAAGACAGGGTATCAACATGCTCTGCCATGAAATTAGCTAGCACATATGCCTTTATAGCAGTGCAGGGTTGGAACTTGAGGTGAAATTCTCCCAGCTCAATGGCCCATGGTTACCCTCCCCAATGTATCGGGCTTAGAGAGTACCTGCTTCAATGGTTGGTTTGTCAAAATGATGATACTATGTGACAAGAAGTAGGGCCTCAACTTTTGTGCTGCTGTGATCAGAGCGAAGGCAAACTTTTTGATCTCCAATACTTATGTTTGGGACCTTGCAAGACTTTACTACTATAATATACTGGCCTACATAAGTCTTGCTAAGTAGATACCAAAATTGAACTAACTATTGCCGTGGAAATTTCCAAGTACAAACTCTATACTTCTTTCACCATAGGCTTCGAAAGTATCGATTGCTCGGTTAGGTACTGTTAGAGTTCGACTAGAGCCTGATCACATTTGCCTATCCATTAAAACTTCTTTGCGTTCCTGAGGACCTGAAAGAATGGCAAACTTTTATCTACTAATCGGGCTATGAATCGTCCGAGAGTGATAATTCTCCTGACCAATCTCTAGACATCTCTCACTGTCTTTAGCAGCGAGATATCTTGAATTGCTTAGATTTTTCTGGGATTAGCTTCAATACCTCTTTGGTTGACCATGTAACCTAAGAATTTTGCACCTCTCACCCCAAATATGCATTTGTTTGGGTTAAGCTTCATGCCAAATTCTCTTAAAAACGAAAATGTGTGGTCAAGGTTAGCTAAGTGGTCTGATTCTCTTTTTGTTTAACGATCATATCATCCACATAGACTTCCATAAATCGACCAATTTCATTTTTAAACATGAAGTTGACCAGCCTTTGGTATGTTGCACCAGCAGTCTTTAATCCAAATGGCGTGACCAAGAAGTAATACACATTGTTTGGTACCACAAATGCAGTTTTATCTCTATCCTTGGATGCCATAAAACTTTGATAGTAGCCTTAAAAGGCATCCATCATGCTCAGAAGGTAGCATCCTGCAGTTGAATAGACTAACAAATCTGTGCGAGGCAGAAGATACAGGTCTTTAAGACATACTTTATTAAGATCAATAAATCATAACACATTCTCCACCTACCCTTATTTTTTTAGGAACAAGGACTACATTACATAACTAACTAGGATATTGTATTTCAACTATGTAGCCTGCCTTTAGAAGCTTGTTGACCTTGTGTTCAATGATCTAAGTCCTTTTAGCATTGAAGGTTCTTATCTTTTGTCTGATCGGTTTGAATGATGGATCGACATTAAGATGATGGACAATGATTTAGGGGTCGATCCCCTATAGGTAGGTTGCTCTCCATGCAAAAACATCAATATTTTTACTGAGAAAATTGACCAATATACATTCCATATTATGTCCTAAACTTGTTCCTATCCTCATTGTTTTGCCAGGGTTAACAGATTTGAGTTCTATTATTTTGAATTCTTCAACGGGCTTGACTCTAGTGTCTTCCCTCTTTCTCTTTTTATTGATCTGTCCCTCCTCGGGTTCCATTACAGGGATGTCCCCCAAGGGCTTCAGTTTTGGTCGAGTTTTGTGTTCATTGGCCTCGACCAAAATGGTATAATACCTCCAAGCCTCTTTCTCATTACACAATAACTCCCTACTTCCAGCTGCTGCTGGGAATTTAACCTTCATGTGATAAGTGAATACAATTGCTCAAAAATCATTTAGTGCTGGTCTCCCCAGAATGGCATTATAAACAAAAGGTGTGTCAACAACGAAGTAGTTGATCATAAGAGTGCACCTTGTGGGTACCTGTCCAAAAGATGTAGACAAATTTATGGATCCAGCGTGCATAATATCTGATCCCCCAAGACCGACCAAGGGCATTTGAATAGGGTCAAACTTTAATTTTCCAACCTTCATCTTGTCTAATGTGGGCAGGAAAATGATGTTTGCAAAGCTACCATTATCGAACAAGATTTTCCTAACCTCGAAGATGGCTATTTCGATAGAAACTACCGAAGGGCAATCTAACTTGCTCTCCGCGCCCTAACCTCCTAAGTGGTCATGGTCGGGGTTAGAAAAAGATATAGGATTCGTATTTGTAGAAAGTTGATAGACTGGCTTGGCCTGCCTTGACTTACTGGAGTCCAGGTGCTTTTGTGCTTGCTTTTTTGTCGATTTAGAGTCCCCCCCCCTTGGTTCTCCTGTGATTGTATCAATACTGCCTCTCAAGAGAGGGCGGTCGTCTTTGACCTTCTGCTTTCCATTATCTTCTTTTCGCTTTGGCTGACAAACCATTCTCTATGAGGAGTTTGGTTGGTTTGAGCTAATGCTTGCAGGGCTTTCTAATCAATGTATTTTTTGAGGTAGCCTTGTTTGATGAGATGCTCAATTTCATCCTAGGGGTTGAAACAATCTTTCGTGTCATGGCCCTTTTGCCAATGAAAATGGCAATATTTTTTTGGATTTCTTCATGGCTTCTGTCTCACTGAGTTATCTTGGTCTTTTTAAGAGGTTATCATGTTGTATAGCAAACAAGACCTCTGTCTTGGCAGTATTAAGTGGGGCATAATTGTGGAAATGCGTTATTAGAGATTGGAAAATGCTTTATTGAAAACGCTTTATTGGAGGTTATTTTTGCATGTATGTGGTCACTATGACTATGCAACTACAACATTTGTTCAAATTACAGAAGCTGCTTATTGGGGTCGATTGACCCATCATATTGGAGTAATCCAATCGAAACTTTTGCATCAATCGTGATGCATTCATCAATGATTTCCTGAATAAATGGAGATTCCTTCTCACGCCTGAATTTGGGAATATTGTCAGGTTGTGTCCTCTCCACATTTCTCTTCAACATCTCTTCCAATCTTCTTGGTGTAAGGGATGTGGTGTAGCATTAGCGGCGATAATGGGCTAGTTGTCATGTTTTTGCAAAGCAATAGATAGTTGCATGAAAAGCTAGGCAGAATCTGATTACTGATCATCTGCATAAGTTGTGGGATGGTCAAAGTGACCACTTGCTCTAGTTGAGAACTAGAACTTTCAACTTGCTGGTCAAGCTGATTCTATTATGGCAGTGGTGGAAGAAGTGGTGATATACGATTACATTATTTCTCAGATGTGGTTCGCCTGGTGTTAACCATTTTTCGACTACAAATTTCAAATCTTCCCATAGACGGCGCCAAATAATGATGTTATTTTTTGTATAATAGGCTCATGAATTTCAACCTGAAGGAACTAATCAACTACAAAGATAGAATTTGAAGATGTGAGTTGGATCTTGCAGCCACGGAACAAATGTCAGGCTAGTCGAGAGGGTCCTCGATTAAGACCTTCTGATGATTAAATCAATATATCGATCTGAGAATAATTAGACAGAGTAACAGTTCAAAGAAAGTATCAAGGCTTACCGTTACATCTAAGGAATGAGGTATTTATATTGTTCATTTAGGGGTGAAAAGATGAGTTTCTCTTTGATATATTTCTGATGTTGTTCCCATAAGTAGGGGCAACTTAGGTCCTTTTGACCTAAGTCAGAGCTTTACAAATGGCTGGTTGGCCGGAGAGGGGATCTATACCGTCATTAATATGGAGGTGATGCGTCGTCAATCTAATTAATGCCGACAGTCTAGTGGTTGATGTTCATTTAATCTGGATGCGATGGGTGGCAGAGACTGTCATTAATGTTCTTACCTTGCTCATATCAACCTCGCGGTCAGGGGATTCGACCTCTTAGGTTGAAATAGGAATACCTGCACCTCTAAGATGTTTTATTGAGCCTCTTATTAGGCCTCTCCGCGGTATAATCATATTGGGGTTGTTGGACCTAGCCATATAAAAAATAAATAAATAAAAATCTGTGGATTTTATCAAAAAAATATTAAAATTAAAAATGTTACATATTATAGTAAAGACTATGAGTAAATAATAAAATTAAATATCTGCTTCTCAAAAATTTAAAACAATTAAAGGCGCCGACTCTATTGAAATAAGAAAACTATATAGCTCAAAACATTGATCATATTCACGTTTTCTTAAAGATTATTATAATTAAATAAATAAAAATACCTGAATTTTATCAATATCTCTTTTTAACGGTCCCCATGTTACCAAAAAAATTTAAGTTATACGGCAGGTTGTAATTCTATAGATATTTTTTTTCTTTATGTCCAAACGAGCTTGTTCAATTACAGTTAGAAAACAAATGATCTCAAAAAAAAAATAAAAAATTGTAGCTATACTTATTTTGCATGAATAAGTGTGGCTACTACAAGAAAAAGATAGGTTAGCGATAAAATAATAAGTGACAATACAAAAGTTATTACTTATATATATTAGATGACAAAAAAATTTATTTTGTTACCTTGTATAATAATTTTTACAAACTAAATAATAGCAATAATACTGTTTAAGTTGTGACTATTGACAAGTAGTGATATTTCTATGGCGACAATTTAGTGACAATAAAGCATTAGTTTTGTCACTTATGACCTATATTATGACAAAACAAAATTATTGTCACCTGAAAAATATCATTGATGACAAAAAAAAAGCTATTGCCACTTAATATATATCATAAGTTGCAATTTTTACATTGTCACTTACTATTTGTCACTAATATAATATTTCTTTTGTAGTGAAAATAATTGATAGAATAAAAAATACCTATATTGACTGATACCTAAAAATGATTTATTTCAAGTTAAAAGGTAGTTTACTTTTATGTGAATTATTTTAACTTTATATTAATAATTGGTGAATTAAATAGTAAATATTTTATGTAATACTTACACGCATGAAAGCTCGATAGTTTTTCAATTTTTTACGCATAGGTGTATATGTTAAATAGTTTTTGTTTAAAACCTTAAGATAAATTGTTAATTTTATTCTCAAATAAAAAATAAAATCTTTAATTAAGAGTAATCTAAACTCAAAGTAAATATATAAGTCTTAACATTTTTGATAGACAGGTGAGGTCTGCTGGGAATAAATTAAATAAACAGCCCTTTAACGGTTTAATATACGGAAATAATGAAAAATTTAGAGAAACCAGTACAATAAATTTTAGTGCACTATTTTTACTAAAAATACAACATATTTTTATATTATAGTTGTAATTTCAATAGAAATGCCACTACTAGTTCTATATTAATTAATTAGAAACTGTAATGCACACAAACATATATAATATAATTAAGAAATACCACTAGAAATTTAGAAGTAGAAGCTATATATTTACCAGCATTCATTTTTACTAGAAATACCACTTACTTTTACATTCAAATTTTCTTAAATCTGTCCTGCCATCTTATATATCATATCAATTTAAATTAAATTAAATTTGACATAAAGTATCCATTGCCACTCCAATGTAATTAAAATATATTTCAAAGAAAAATGTCTTTTTTGTTTAAAAATATAAACTTAACAAATTTTAATTTCTATTACCTAGCTACCATACTCAATATTTTCAAATAAACCATTTAAGTATATTTTATTTTGAAATAAAAATCAATAACTATTTTTTCATATTTTAAATATGCTCAAGTTTGGAAATTACAATGAAATCACAATAAAACATGCTATCATTTGTTGATAATTTAATTAACCGAAGAAATAGATAACATATAAACAAAGTACCTAGCTAATATTACAGAACTAGAAGAACTATCTAATAAAAAATTAATTTATCCTAAAAATCATTTTAGCTATTCTTGAGCATAAATGGATCTTTTTGCAAATTTGTAGAACAAGGAGAGCTAGTTTGGTTGGATGATAAGGTGGGCTATAATATTTTTATCTCATCTTATTATTCATTTGATTGAAATGATAATAAATACTCAAATGCAGATGAATATCAAAAGCTCGTATTTATATATGCAACTCTCATAATAAATCAACATGCCACTTTTTAAAGATTTATTCATCATATCAATCAAATTATATTATAGTCATAAAAAATCATATAAATTATTTATGATAAATAATTATAAGATAATTTAAAAATAAAGTTATGATCAATAATACTGCCAAGCTACGTCATCGCCTAGCCGGGTTGCTGGCCCATGCTGTCTAACTCCAGTCCTCAAGGTGGCCCACAGGCAACCTTGCACTGCTTTCTCCTCAATGGTCGTAATTACAATTTGCTTTTCGCTTATGGTGGCCGGTGCATTAGGTCTGTTGGTTTAAATTTTGCCATTTTGGGGATGTTTTAAGAATATTTTTAGAGAAATAATTTTTAAGAAATATAATTGAGAAATGTGATTGTTGTTTGTTCGTGTTTTAAATGAAGAATATTTTGAAAAAAAATTATTTATTTGGTAGTATTTTAGATAAAGACAAATTTTACATTAAACGTCATATCAGTAATTCTTTTGAGGGGGTTGTTGGGGTGAAATTAATATTTTAATATTATTTATAAATGTGAATACATAGATAATTGTGTGATTGGTGTATGCAGATATATATTTGTAATGATAAATTTATGATAGAGTATTGAGGAATAGATTCTATGATGAATTTTTAAAGGTATATTGGGAATTACGTTGTGTGTTTTGAAAAGTTGAATTGAAAAATGTGGTGATTTTTTTTTTATTTTATATTTACACACGTATATTAGAAAAAAAAAAGTGGTAATTTGTTTGTTTAAGTTTTAAAAATTAAAAAATATTATGGGAATTTAGCACCAAACAAGGCACAGTGCTCTCTGCTCATCATCTTGTCGTTGACTGAAAAAAATTCGCCATATCAATAAATATAAATAGAAGAAATATAGAACACGGAAATTTTGGAATGGTACTTGAGAATGAGAGGGACAGGATCAATTAAGTTATGACTTTGTGGGTTTAATTTGAGCCTTTGCCGGGATTTTTTATAGTTCTAATTATTTTGTTTTTATCGATTATTATTTAATACTTTGTATCGTGCCAAGTGTTTATTTGTTTTTGTAAATAAAATAAAGTTAAATTTAAATAATTACTCCTTTTAACATCAAATACCTTAAATATCCCTTCTATTTTGTTTAACCCTTTTATTTAACATCTAATTTTATTTAATATTTAACATCTAATTTTGTTTAATATCTTTCATATTTTGTAATGATATATATATATTTTATATTATAGTATCCCATCTGATTAATCAATCTCTTAAATTATAGTAATACCAAGAATTAGATTATATATTATTATGTATTTTCTTTTTTAATTTTCTCACATTTCAAAAATTTCGTATTTTTAAAAAATATATATTAATAATAAAATAAAAAAATATTTTATTAAATATATATAAGAAAGAATTATTAGAAACTCTTTAAAAAAAATTTATATCTACCCAATCTATTAAAATAATTTTCAATCTCAAATATACATCCCATCAACTTTTTAGGCAAAATTTCATTTTTTATCCTATAACTTTGCCTAACTTGCATTTTTGTCCTATATCTTCAAAAATTACAATTTTAGTCTTATAAGTAAAAAAAAAAAAATTGCATTTTTAGTCCTTTTTTTCCACCAAAAAGTTGATGTGGCTCACCGGACGTGTGGTAGCTTGGAGTTTTGCCATGTTGGACTGCCTGTAGGCATTTTTTTTCTTTTTCTTGCTTAGTTGGCAACGTACATATCTTTTCTTTTGTCTTTTTTTTTTTTAAATTTCAAATATATGATATAATTAATATATACACATCTGTTTAATGTATATTTATATATTACATATCGTCATTTTTCCTTAAAAAAAAAAAATCTCAAAATACCCTCTGCTATCTTTCATTTTCCCCATTTTTTTTTTCATTTTTCAATATAATACATACATATATTATATGTATACATCATATATATTTTATTATTATTCTAAGAACAAAAAAATCGCTCAATTTTATTTTCAGTCCAAAAATTCAATAAAAAAATATTGATCTGACTCATACATTTAAAAATATCTTCCTCGAAAATATAAACAAACATACAAAAATTCTCCAAAACTAATTTTTAACTATTCCTCAAAACATAACCAAAAATCAATTACATTCCCTAACATAATTTTCACATTATCTAATAATTCATTCTTCCAAAGCAGATAATAAATACATAATAAAATTACACAAAAAGCATAACCAAATTAAGTTAACAATATTAGTTTAACTCACATATTTAAAATAATTTTAACTCACATGTTTAACTCTCATATTTAAAATAATTTAATTAAATTTAAACATAAATTAAAATTCCTAACCCCACACCACTCCTCCCCCCCCCCCCTTCAACAACAAAAATAAAATAAAATTTAAGTTTCAAATATGTGATATAATTTACATGACACACACATATATATACACATATTATATATAAATTGATATATTTGTATAAATATAATTATAACTTATAATTATTCACTAATTAAAAATAAAAATCTAATATACTATATTAACAGTATAATTTCAACTTACATAATTAAAATGATTTAGTTAATTTTATATACAAATTAAAACTAAAAACTAAAAAAAAAAGAAAAAATAGTATATGGCTGCCATGGCCGGTGGCAAGCTTACCCAGATCTGGGTAGGCCGACCGCTAGCCATGGCAGCCACCTGGCCTGTAGCCAGCCCGCCCATATCTAGGCAGGTGGCCTCTGGCCATGGCTTCCATGGCCAGCAGCTTGTTGGTTGGGGAGGTGGGAGGTGGGAGGTGGGGGGGGGGGGTTAATGTATGTATATATGTATATATAAATATCTATCTACATAAATAAATATATATGTCTATATTTAAATAAATAAATAAATATATGTAAATATAAATATATATATCTAGTTGGCATTTTTTATATTTTTATTTCCAACAAATCAAGTCATGTAAGCAGGATTTTTGCCAACACATTAAAAAATTCAAAATTGACACACTCCAGCGAGCCATGTCAGCTTTTTTGGTTGGGTTTTTTGTTACTTATGGGACTAAAATTCTAATTTTTGAAGATATAGGGTAAAAATACAAATTAGGCAAAGTTATAGGATAAAAAATAAAATTTTGTGTAAAAAGTTGATGGGATGTATATTTTAGATTGAAAAATATTTTAATAGATTGGGTAGATATAAATTTTTTTTAAAGAGTTTCTAATAATTCTTTCTTATATATATTTAATAATTTTTTTTTATTTTATTATTAATATATTTTTTTAAAAATATGAAGTATTTGGAATGTGAGAAAATTAAAAAAGAAAATACATAATAATATATAATCTAATTCTTGGTTTTACTATAATTTTAGAGATTGATTAATCGGATGGGATACTATAATATAAAAAAAAATATTATTACAAAGTATTGAAGATATTAAACAAAATTAGATGTTAAACATTAAATAAAATTAGATGTTAAACAAAAGGGTTAAAAAAATAAGAAATAATATTTAAGGTATATGATATGAAAATGGGTAATTGTTTAAATTTTACTTCGTTTTGTTTACAAAAACAAATGGACACTTGGCGCAATATAAAATGTTACACAACAATAGGTAAAAACAAAGTGATTAGAACTATAGAAAACCCCGCATTTGATGTTGTATGAGTGTATGTGGTGAGATTTCAACAAATTAACTAAACTAAAATTAGATTTTCTTCTCCATTTCTCTCTTTAATTCCCTCACAGAAATTTACAAAAAGATGGCAAAAATTGAAGTAATATCTTCAAGTCTTGTTGTAATGGCAAACAAACGTCATCCAATTTCCATTTCCAGGATGGAGCTAACTCCATGGGATTTGCAATTACTCCTAGTCGACCCTATTCAAAAAGGGATTCTGTTTTACAAGCCTGAATCCCAAGAATTGCAAAACACCTTCGTTGATCACCTCAAAATCTCATTCTCCCGTACGCTGGACTTCTTTCCTCCACTCGCCGGCCGGGGGAAATTGCAAATTTAGTCCACCAACTATACCCTCTTTCGATTTTAGTCCATTTTGATATGAGGTTAGCACATTTGGTCCATGAGCCCATAAATTTTCGCACATTTAGTCCAATTTTTTGCAATTTTGGTCCATCGGGCCGAAAAATTTTCAATTGAGCTGGAAAATTGCCTACTCAGGATCGATTGGGCCTAAATATTGGGGATTTTGTGACATTTGTCAAATTGCTCCACATCAGCGTCCACCTCAGCTACCACGTCAACTAAGTGTTTTGAACAAAAAAAAAAAAGGAAAAATTGAGGGGATAATAAAAAAAAAAATTTCAAAAACCACCCCCACATCAACCTACCTAACCTTCCCCCTCCCCCAGCCAGGAACGCTGGCCACTATAGTTGCCAGCCTCTGCGACTGGTGGCAAACCTTCCCCCTCCCTCACCCCCACCCCCACCCCCACCCCTAGGACGCTGGCCGCCGGCCTCTGCGAGCAACAGCCATTGCCACCCAACCTTCCCCACCCTCACCCCCCCGGCCATTAGGAACGCTGGCCACCATGGCTGTCGGCCTCTGCGAGCAGCAGCAAACCTTCCCCCTCCCCCATCCCCAGCCGCCAAGGATGTTGGCCGCCGGCCTCTGCGAGCAGCGGCAAACCTTCCCCCTCCCCCACTGTCGCCGAGGACGTTGGTCGCTGGCCTCTGCGAGCGACGGCAATAGCCTCTATGGCCGCTTGCAAACGCGGCCATGGAAACCACCTCTGAGAGCGGCGACCATGGGCACTGTTCGCAAAGGCAGCCTCCATGGCTGTGTTTGCAGGCGGCCATGGAGGCACCGCTCGCAGAGGGGCGGCCATGGCGGCAGGTAAGATGAAGGTGGGGTGAGGGTGGGGTGGGTGTTATTTTATAAAATATAATATAATATGTTTATTTATTAATATATATTATGTATAAATACATAAATATATTTATATATGTATAATGTATTATATTGTATTATGTCTATTATATTATATATTTATGTTTATTATATCATATATTTTATATTTATAGTTTTATATATATATATATAATAGTTTCAAATTTAAAAATAAAAAATTGGTACAAAGGAGATGAAAAAAGATATATAAAAATATATGTAAATAGAATAAACAAATAAAATTAAAAATATATGTAATAACTAGGGGTAGTATGGTCTTTATATATTAAAATTAGGGCTAAATTGCAGCAAATCATGAGGAGGAGGCGGTGTGCTATTTTTTTAAAATCACAAGTAAATTTGTTACTTTTTTTCAATCATAGGGTGTCTTTATATAGTGTGGTATATTATTAAAAAAATTATTTTAAATAATGTTTATTGTTTAATATAATTGGATGCAATATTATTTTAATTTTTTTCTAGTTTATAAATTATTTATTACTTTATAAATTACTAGTTTATAAATTACTTATATAAATTATTATATATATATAAAATAATATATATTAAATAGAATATTTTAAATATGTAATAATATTGAATAGATAATATTATTTAGACTTTTATTATTCTTGATTATTTATTTATTTTATTTATTAATTAATTTTTATAATAATTATTATCTATTATTTGTTATTATTTATTAATTAATAAATAATTCATTAAGTTTGAATAAATTATTTTACACATTTTTACTATTTTATATTTTTTAATTTTATAATAGCATTTCATTTTTACCCATGTGGCGTAGCAGACAGGGTGACGTGGCCGGTTCGTGCCAAATGGCGTAAAATGCCCAAAATTGGAACCCAATTGCTGCTGACTGGACTTCTGGCGGGCTTAATTTCAAATTAATCAGCTCGATGGACCAAAATTGCAAAAAATTGGACTAAATGTGCCAAAATTTACGGGCTCATGGACCAAATGTGCTAACCCCATATCAAAATGGACTAAAATCGAAAGAGAGTATAGTTGGTGGACTAAATTTGCAATTTCCCCTGCCGGCCGCCTGGGCACCGTTAAAAATGAAGGTAACAGTGTTTGTTTCTTCCTGGATTGCAACAATGCAGGAGCTGAGTTTACTCATGCAGTCACCGGTGGTGTGTCCATGTCCGACATCTTGGGACCCAGGTACATACCTGAAATAGTCTCTTCTTTATTCCCACTGAATGGAATAGCCAATTTTGAAGGTGTTTCCAAGCCTTTGTTGGGGGTGCAGGTCACTGAGCTTGTGGATGGCTTCTTTATAGGCTGCACGGCAAACCATGCCGTAGTTGATGGGACTTCTTTCTGGCATTTCATCTACTCTTGGTCAGAGATATCGCGTGGTTTCGACACAATATCAAAAACCCCTGTATTCCAACGTCGGTTTCCTAGCAATTTTGCCATTAATGATAATCGCCTCATCCATCTTCCTCCATTAGTGGAGCCAAATCTCTTGCATAACGTTGTTCCACCTCCAATATTACTCGAAAGGGTTTTCCACCTCAGCAAAGAAAGTGTGGCTAAACTTAAATCCAAGGCCAATTCTGAAGCTGGCACTAATAGAATATCATCTTTACATGCTTTCACGGCACATTTATGGCGAAGCGTTCTACGTATTCACAATCTATGCAGCCAAGAAGTTTTATTGGTTCTACTAGTCGGAGCAAGAGCAAGAATCCCTTTGCCGGATGGCTATTTTGGGAATGCAGTTTATGTTGCTAGAGCTACAGTTAGTGAGCCTGAGCTCTTGCGGAGTGGACTAGGCT
Organism: Jacaranda mimosifolia; assembly: GCA_018894105.1. NCBI lineage: Eukaryota > Viridiplantae > Streptophyta > Magnoliopsida > Lamiales > Bignoniaceae > Jacaranda > Jacaranda mimosifolia. The sequence goes on from CM032124.1 coordinate 15,451,719, forward strand.
ATGTTGGGTTGAAGATCAATGAATTGGTTGCCCAACAAACCAGGGAAGCAGCAATCAAAGTCGTGGAAGACTGGGTGAGAAATCCGACATTATTGGACAAGAGGAGCATAACTTTTATCGTCAGTAGTTCGCCTCGGCATAATGTATATGGCAATGATTTTGGATAGGGTAAACCAATTGCTGTGAGAAGTGAAAAAGGGCAAAAACTTGAAGGGAAGATGACGGTTTTTCCTACAGCCGTGCCCGGAGGCATCGATGTAGAAGTCTGCTTAGTGCCGGATACATTGCAAGCAATGGAAGCTGATGCAGAGTTCATGGAAGCTGTCACTGTTTGAAATGGCTATAGACCGTGGCTGCATGCTGTGCAATATTTTTCACTGGCATCCTAATTTAATGACTAAGGTAACGTTTGGTTACAAATTGTATGTTTTGTATTATGTATTTTGGGAGAATAAATTTTGGACGTAGAGTTGGGGAATGTGACGTTGTATTGAGGAATGTGATGAATGTTTGTTTATGATTTGGGAAATAGTTAGGTCATTCGGTTTTGTTTTCTAGAGGCATTTCATTTTTTGCTAAAAATAAGTAGTGGAAAGTATTTGGAGGTTTTATTTAAAATGAAATAATAATGTAGGGTTGAAATGAGTTGTATTTGGATATTGTTGTATTTTTATATTAAAAGTCATGCAAATATGAGCAAGAAAAAATAAAGTGTGAAATGGGAAGAGAGAGTGTGTTTGGAAAAATATGTTGAGAATGAAAATGTTTATGAAAATAGGAGAGAAGTTGATAGCTTTCTGTTTTCATTTTCAGGAGAAATGAAAATGATGTTTGAAAATAAAATGAAACAGGCACTTAGAAAATTATTTTGGGGAGTTTTGATATGTTTGTTTATACTTCGGGAGGAAATTTTTTTTACTGTAGTGATCAAATTAATGTTTTTTTGTTAGATTTTTGGGGGTGAAAATGGAAATGAGTAGATTTTTTATAGTAAGTGATGAGGGTAAAATCTATTTATAACAGTATCTGGAAAGAATCTGGATGAATTGACCTGCCTGGTCGAACAATCAAAGTTGGGTTGAATCCTACAATCACGAGTAAACGTTAGGCTAGCCGAGGGCACTTTGACACTGAAGTTAGTACGAGATCGACTAGATATAATGAGCAGCAGAGTGAGGACTTTGTAGTGTAGAATGACATATCTTTAGTGAGGCTAGAAAGGGGGTATTTATAGCCTTCTTCAAGTGAGGGGTTTTCCAGATATGCCCTCAGCATGCAAAAAGGTCTCTTGTCCTTGCATGAAGGGCCTTAGGTCATCTTCCATTCTTATACTATTACAGGTAGCTTCATCTCTAGGTTTCAGGGATAGAATAGTACACTGGAGGAGCGACCTTACCTGGCACGACAGTATGGGAGGTGCTGGGGCGGCATGCGCTATTAATGCAGAGATATGCCGCATGTCAGGGCATTTAATGTGGCCAAGGAGGGATTCCACAGTGGTTCGACCTTTATGGTCGACAACGAGGTTGAGTTCATGGTAGGTTGACGGCCTGTAGAGGAGGTAGCTGGGTATAGGGTCAGATGGGTTGAACGTCCGACTTCGGATACCAGCCTAGTCGAATGACACCTGCATCGTATAGTGCATCTTCTATAAAAAGGTATGAGTGGTCGACTGAGGTTGTCCAACATCGGCAATGTGATTGGGCCCAAAAATGAAATAGGCTTGATGTTGTACTCTTGGGTTAACAGTCTTTGGGCTGAGCCTATTGGACCATCCCATATCATGAGTCCCCCCTACTTTCGAATTTTGAACAAGATGATCGATGAGAAAGATTGGGGAGTAGTCTATTGTAAAGATACGAAGGTCAGTCGACGAGGGTTATTTGAAAGTTGACCTGGGTTTAGCACATTTAATGCACCGATTACATCGTGCCAAGCGCACGTCTAACGGCGGTTATGCCATTATTACAAACACTTGGGTTTCCCATGCTTGCATGCGTATAAATAAGCACGGTTAAAGCATCTATTTTTACTTTTACCGCTTTGCATCTGGTCAAATTCTGAGCCAACTGCTTTTTTTGCTATTATTTTGTACCTTATATTCCATCGAGAACAAGTAAGTTTCTTCCTCCGTTTTATTTAGTTCTTCCTTGTCTTAAGAAATGCTGTGCTTATCTGATTCTGAGGGTAGTCTGGGGGCGGATAGTGAGGTTACATATTCTGATCAGCTAGGGGGATCAACTAATGAGTCGGGCAGCTCGTCTAGTAGCTCGAGCAACTATCGCACTGCTGGGGGTGTTGATGCTAGGCCAAGTCAGGCCATGGTGTCACATGGTCGACTATTCACCCTAACCACTATAGTGAAATAATGTCCACGATAACGGCTGTCGACCTGGCACGTATTAGGCAATTGTATCTGTCCCTTAGGAGTATGAACTCATAGTGCCTAGATCGTCTGATAGGATGCATCGACCTTCGGTGGGATGTATAACTGTGTTAGAGGAGGCCTTTCGATATGGTCGTAGGTTCCCCTTAGCTGGGTCTATAGTTGAGCTACTGATGGATTTAGAAGTGTGTATAACCCACTACTGCCAAATTACTTTTCGACCATATATAGCTTAGCTGACCACTTTCACAAATTTTTCTAATCTTTTTTACTTACCCATGTCCTAAAAGTCAGGTAGCACCAACGAGTCAGGCTTTTATTATATCACTGCTCAACCCCACCAAAAATTTCGTGTCACCGAGGCCTTTTCCTACGGGCAGGAGTGGAAAAAATATTTTCTGCATGTTCGAGTAGCTAGGGGCTTCAATATTTCGAGAGGTTAGTGGATGGGTCATGTCGAGATGCCGAGTAACTTAGCTCCGACCTAGCCCAATACATTCATTCGGAACTTGGTGGAGTTTGGTCAGATGGAGCCCTGGATGTTTATTGATGAAAGGAGTGTGGTGTTAGCTGGCTTATTGCCAGCTCAGCTGGACTTGTCAGCAGATGTTCGACTAGGTAGCTAGTGCTATCGATTCTTGATTAGTTTGTTCACTTGTCATCTGTCTGTTTGATTTTGATCTTTTGTTATTTGTGTGGTTGCAGATTGAGACAAGAGTATGAATCGTTCACGAGCAGAGGCTTTGGCGAGGGCTGAGAGGAATGAACAGCATCATCAAGCTACAGCAGCCCGATGAGGGGCTACTCTGGTCGCAGTGGCGCAACCCAATGCGATGACGCCGTTGCTGTTACCCACTCCATTGCTGGCTCGGCCTGTGGTGACTATGGGAAGCAGCCCCGCAGGTTGAGGAAAGAGACCCATGGTCGAGCAGACCGGACTTGGTCTAAAAAGAATGGTAGTTGAGAAGGGCAAAGGGAAATCCACGGGGTCAGGCCAGCCCTCTGGATATGATTTGTTCGGCCAGTGCAGGGACAACGTGCTGTTCTAGTTGCCAAAACTACTATCGCCGAGGTTCATGATAGAGCCGAGCATGGCTGTGCATAATTCTTACTCGACGGAGATGGCGGGGTCGACTGGGGCTGCTTCTCTAAAGGTCATGATGGTTGGACTATTTGCGCCCCGCTAGAAGAAACTCATGGGGCTAAGCCAGGATGTTGCACTTAGAGCTTTAGCTTATCACTTAAACATGGTAAGGTTCTAGTTGATAAATTATCTTGTCGAATTTTATTTGTAGGTCGAGATTGTTCTCTTATCATGGATTTTTTTTTTTTAGGTGAGCCAGCTAGGCTACCATTTTTATAGGAGGTCGGAACTGGCCCTTGCTGACCATGAGCATCTGCAGAAGGGCGGGGACATGGAGACTTTGAAGGCTTAGCTCGAGTCTTTACATACTAGAGTCGAGGAGCTCAACGAGGAGGTCGAGGAGTTCAACAGCTAGCTCTAATTAAAGGATAGTGAGCTGATTCCTACTATCACTGAGAAGATAAGGATGGATGAGTTGCTAAACTAGGCCAGGATGGATGCGCAACATGGTTATGATTCTGGTCGGACAGCTGGTTGGAATACAGTGATCCAGGAAGCTCGGGCTGAATTCTACAAAAAGTTGCCATTGATGTGGCGAGAGGCCGTGCAATAGTTCATGCTATGCTCAGCATTCAAACATGTGAGCGTTGTCTTTTTCTTTAGATGACGCTAGGAATGGGTTCGACAAGGCAATCAAGCCGCTGCAGTACTTGGGCTATTCTTTTTAAGCAGAGGATAAGGATTGCAGTAGCCCCATCGTGGATAAGCAGCTGTAGGCATATCTTGAGGACGAGGAGACCGATTATGGAGAGGGGGCTGTTGAGACTCCCGTGGTCGAAGGGGCTTTAGAGGCTCCATTTGTCGAGCCACTGACTGAAGCGCAGAAAAAGGTAGCCGCGGTAGCCAAGAAGCTGATTGATGTGGCAAAGGAGTTTGCTTTTGCGAACAACTTTGTGTTCGAAATTTAGGATGGCATGGTCGATGCTGCTGAGTATCTTCTGCCAGTCGGGGGTGCTTTTCTGGCCGATGAGGGTGCTCTAGGTGCACATGCTGAGGGCACAGGGTCAATCTGAGCTTCTTGCCTTTCCTTTTGTGTATATTTTATTTTGCTTTCATTTGAAGGTTGTAATCGAGAATTTTGGATTTAAATAAAATACTCTTTTGCTCGCCGATACATACTGTTCTTTGCTTCGCTTTTAACATATTTGCTTTTGTCGAATGTTAATTATTCTTAAGTAAATGATTCGATCTGATATAGTGCGATACTAAAAATAATGGAATTAGTCCAAGATTATGCTAAAATGACCGCCTCGTTAAATGAAATCATCTCGACTTAGCGCATCACACTGAGCGAATTTCGACGACAAGGTCGAATTTTAATTCATTATTGTTTGATTTGGACTGTGCATTTTTATTTTAGTGACTTAAGCCCGTTTGGTCAACGTAGGGGTCGACAATAAACAATCAGTCGGTTTATTGATCGCTGCCAAAAAGCTTGGTCGATGATAAATGATTGATTCATTTATTGATCTTGGCTGAAAAGCCTTGACTTAGCGGCTGGAAGCATGCTTAGTCGACTTCGGGGTAGACAATAAATGATTGATTTGTTTATTGATCGTGGCTGAAAAACCTTGACTTAACGGTTGGAAGCTTGCTTAGTCGACTTCGAGGTTGATGGTAAATGATCGATTCGTTTATTGGTCATGGATGAAAAGCCTTGACTTGGCAACTAGAAGTCTGCTTAGTCAACTATGGGGTCGTCGATAAACAATCGATTCGTTTATTGATCGTGGCTGAAAAGCCTTGACATAGCAGCTGAAAGCTTGCTTGGTCGACTACAGGGTCGACGATAAATGATCGATTTGCTTATTGGTCATGGCTGAAAGCCTGCTTGGTCGACTACGGGGTTGTGTAAGTAGGTATTTGTAAAAAATGTCAAAAATTTCATTGTTGCGAAGGAATACAACGGAGACCAATGACCTCTTTAAATATAGAATTTCTTTAAATTTTTGGCATTCCAAGGTCGCGGTAGTTCGTTGCCATACAGGTCAACTAGTCGGTATGCATTGTGTTTTGACACCTTGACCACAGAATAAGACCCCTTCCATTTGGGCTTGAGTTTTCCTATATTCCACGACACTTCCATTTTCTTGAGGGCGAGGTCTCTGAATTTGAAGCTACACAGTCGAACTATTTTGTTGTAATGCTATGTCATTTTGACCTGTATCGCTGTATCTTGTTATAGGCCTCATGTCGCAGTTCGTCGACTGTGACCAGGTCGAGTGCCCTTTCTGTCATATTTCTAAGTAGGTTATAATGGATTACTCGGGCCGTGTATTGTATCATCTCGGATAGGATGCCTGCTTTAGAATCATAGACCAAACTATACGGGCTGCAGCTCGTGGCTGTACGAAGAGTGGTTCTGTATGCCCACAACACCCTAAGGAGATCATCAGCCCAGCTTACTCCTAACCCCTCTAGTCGAGCTTTGAGCTAGTTGAAGATAGTTCTGTTCGTGACCTTTGTTTGACCATTAGCCTGGGTGTTTCCGACTAAAGTAAAGTGTTGGTAGATCCTCAAGGCCTCGCACCAACTTTTCGTGTTCTTGCTTTGAAATTGGGTTCCATTGTCTGAGATTAGGATCTTAGGTAGGCCAAAATGATAAATTATGTTCTTCCAAATAAAGCTCTTGATGGCCGTGTCAGTTATCTTCGGAACTGCTTCTGTCTCGACCCACTTAAAAGTATTCGAATGCAATTATAATAAACTTTTGTTGGTCGAATGTTTTCGATAAGGATCCAATGATATCGATCTCCCATTGGTCGAATGGCCACGTGATCTGAACGTTTACCATCGATGTTGCAAGCCCATGTGGCGTGTCTATGAAGGACCTCGCTGGCAGGCGTTAGGCATTTGAGAGGTGGTCCTAATATTGACCTCTTATAAAGTTGTCCATGCTCATTGAGAGCAAACTTGGCTACTTGTCCTCTAAGCCTGTGCACATCATTCCTATATTCAGGGAGTGTCCTTTGGCTCAAGTAGATCTTGATTGGGTCTTGCTAAGAAGGAGGAGTTTCTTTGATGCTTCCCACCAAATCCTGGTCGTGAATACTTATAGAAGGTGTGATGGCGATCAAGAATGTTATGGTCCTCTCTTTGGTCCCTTTCGTCGAGCTAGCAAACTTGGAGAAGGCGTCGGCCCATTCATTTTCTAATCGGGGTACCTGACTGAGGGTGAAATTCTTGAACAACTGTTGTAATCTTTTCACCTCGACCAGGTATTAACTTATCTTGGCCTCTTTGGATTCAAAGGTTCATTCGATCTGCTCTGCAACTAGCTGGGAATCGGTGATTGCCACTAGCTGCTCGAAACCACAAGCCACTACTATGTTTATGCCTGCAATAAGCGCTTCATACTCTGCTTCATTGTAGGTGATCGGGAAGTTAAGTTTGATTGCGAAATCATATTCCTCGGCGAGTGGGTAGCGGAGTGAGACACCAATTCCACCTCCTGAGGTGGTTGCTGATCCATCGACGTGCAAAGTCCATACAGAGGAGTTTTGGTCCCGCTAGTGAGGGAGGTCAAGCCGCTCGGCAATAAAATCTGCCAGGATCTACACGTCAATTGCTATCCGGGGTTGAAATGTGATGTCGAATTCTCCCAGCTGGATGGCCCACTTAGTAAGTCTTCCAGATGTGTTTGGTTTCGACAACACCTATTTTAACGGTTGATTGGTCAACACTATGATTGCATAAGACTGAAAGTAAGGTCACACTTTTTATGTTGCTGTAACCAAAACGACGGTGAACTTCTAGATTTCTAGATAATTGTGCTCGGGTCCCTGCAGCACCTTACTACAATAATAATAGGCTGATGAGTTATCTGTCTCATCGAAATCAAGACCAAGCTGATCGAGGCAGTGGACGCAGCTAGGTAGAGGTGTAGGACTTCTCCCAGTTCCGATTTGGCGAGCATAGGTGGCAAGGAGAGGTATTGCTTAAGATCGACCAGAGCCTGGTTGTATTGTTGCGTCCATTGAAATCCCAGTTTCTTCACGTTCCTGAGTATTTTGAAAAAAGAGAGGTTCTTGTCGGCTAATCGTGCAATGAATTTGCCGAGAGCTACTATCCTGCCAACCAGGCACTATACGTCCCGGACTGTTCGAGGCAGTGCAATGTCCAAGATTGCTTGGATCATCTACTGGTTTGCTTCAACCCCTCTTTGACTAACCATGTAACCGAGGAACTACTTCATCGAACCCCGAAGGTATACTTATTGGGGTTTAGTTTCATACCGGATGCCCGTAGTATTGAGAAGGTGTGATTGAGGTCGATTAGATGTCCCTCTGCTTTTTCTGTTTTGACGATCATGTCGTCGACATAAACTTCCATAGATTTTTCAATCTCATTTTTGAACATGAAATTGACTAATCTCTGGTAAGTTGCCTCTGTATTTTTTAGCCCAAAACGTATGACCAAGAAATAGTATACCCCATTGGGGATAACAAATAAGGTCTTATCTCGGTCCTTTGGTGCTAGGAATATTTGAAAATATTCTTGAAAGGCATCCATCATGCTCAACAATTCGCAACCAACTGTAGAATCCACTAGTATATCTATGCAAGGCAGCGAAAAAAGGATCCTTAGGGCAAGCTTTATTCAATTTGGTTAAATCATTACACATGCGCCAACATTGCACTGCCAAGAGGGATATTGAATTTCTACAATATATCCTGCTTCTAACAGTTTGTTGACCTTCTCTTCGATGATTTGAGATCTCTCAGCATTGAAGGTTTTCTTCTTCTGCTTCACTAGCTTGTACGAGGTGTCCACATTGAGGCGATGGACAATGACACTTGGGTCGATTCCTTAGAGGTCAGAAGCTTTCCATGCGAACATGTCAATGTTTCTGCGAAAGAAATCAACCATAAGACACTATATACAATGGCCTATATCACTTCCTATTCGAGTGGTCTTGTCGAGGTTTTTGGGCTCCAGCTCAATTATTTTGAATCGGCTCGATCCGAGTGTCTTCTAGTTTCCTTTTCTTGCATACAAGTCCCTCATCGGGTTCTGCTACAGGGGCATCGCCCTGAGGGCTTCAGTTAGGGTCGAGTCTTCTGATCACTGAATTCGACTGAAATGGTATAATAACGCCATGCTTCCTTAACGTTGCACACAAGCTCGCCTATTCCAGCTAGGGTTGGAAATTTTATTTTCATATGGTAAGTCGAGACAATGGCACGAAAGTCATTCAGGGTAGGTTAACCAATGATGACATTGTAGGCAAATAGAGCATCAACTACCAGGTAGTTTATCATGAGGGTTCTGTTGCGGGGGGTTCATCTAAATGATGTGGACAGGTTAATGGACCCTTCTGGGATGATTTTTGATCTTTAGAATCCGACTAGTAGCGTACGGACTGGCTTAAATTTTAATTACCCCAAATTCATTCTTTTCAAAGTTGATAAGAATATGATGTTCATTGAGCTGTCATTGTCGACGAGGATATTTCTTAGTTCAAAATTGGCTATTTCAACTGTTACCACCATGGGGTAGTCTATCTTGCAGTCAACTCCACTGTTCTCTAGATAGTTGAGGTCAGGCTTAGTGAAAGAGATTGGTTTTGCTCTGGTTGAGAGCCCAAAAACTATTTCAACATGGGCTGATTTGGTCGATTCCAATCGTCATTAGGTCTACCTTCTAGCGGACTTCGAGTCCTCCCCAGTGGGAGCTCCTACAATCATGTTGATGACTCCTCGAATGGGTGGGTAGGGATCTTGGGTAGGTTTCTTTCCTTTATCTTATCTTTTTGGGCTAGCTGACCTTTCTCTGCAGGGAGTCTGGTCGTTTTGCCCTCTTCATGCGTTGCATGTTCATCAATGTATTTTTTGAGATGGCCTTGCCTTATCAGTCTTTCAATCTCATCGTGCAAGTTGAAATAGTCTTCTGTGTCATGGCCCTTTTGCTTGTGAAAATGGCAGTATTTCTTCGACTTTTTCATGGCCTTGGTCTCAGTCAGCTTCCTGGTCTTTTTTAGGAGGTTATCGTGCTGGATAGCGAGCAGTACCTCTTTCCTCGGGAGTTTGAACGGAGTATAATCATGGAAGTGTTTAATGGGAGATCGATAACTTTCTCTATACTAACGATCGTCTTTCTCCTTATTTTTCTTCTTGTCGACCTTAGGGTTACCATACTTCAGTCTATTTATGTCCTCTTGAGTTTTGTATCTTTCTGCCAGGTTGAGAAGCACCTCCATCGATCGGGCCGCTCGCGTACCAATGCATTGGCACATCCCTTGTGTTTGAGGCCTAAGAAAAACACGTCGATTAGGAATTCGATCAGGGGGCTATCAATCTTCAATACTTCCATGTTAAACCTGGTGAAGAAGTCACGAAGGGATTCCCCTTCATTCTGTTTTACTGTATGCAGGTGAATATGAGGAAACTTTGCCTTCTTTCGACTAGCAAACTGGTGCAGAAAGTTTTCGCACAACTGGTCGTATGAATATATCTACGTCGGCTCTAGCTTAATAAACCAATCGAGCGCGGTCCCTTGAAAAGTGGTCACCAACATCTTAGCATAGATGTAGTCATTATGCCCGTACAGCTCATCATGTGTTCGAATTGTATCAAATGCTCATTTGGGTCTGTCGAGCTATCATATTAGGGCAAGCTGGTCCAGACTTGGACATCGACAGCGATACGCTCATCGATGATCTCCTGGATGAACGGTGATTTTCTCTCTCTTGTCGGAACCTTGGTGGCCTAACATGGTAGTGATTCTTCTCAGTGTTTCTCCTCGAGATCTCCTCTAAATGCTTATTCAGCTGCTGGACTTAATAAGACACCTCCTCCCATTCCTCCCTATTCGCTTGAGACGCATTTCTGTATGGTTAGGGTTTCGAACGCTCAACCCTATCGTGCTGTGGGGCTCGAATGGGTCGAACTTCATGATCAACTGAATAGGTCACCTCCTCGCAAGACGAGCCATTTCTCTGGGAAAATGCCCTAGAGTGGTCTTGCATTTCGAGGGAGGTCGTCTGGACTCTGGTCAACCATGATTCTCTTTTAGCGGTCTCTCCTCAAGGGGTGCGGGTTGCTCTGGTTGGATTGCATGTCGATTCAGAGCTGTAGAGAGTTGAGTAGAAATTTGAGTCGATATTTGCTCGCTGATCAGTTGCATTAATTGGGGCATGGTTATGGTGACCACTTGCTCTGGTTGGGCGCCTGGCCCTAGTGCACTAGGCTCTTGTTGAGGTTGGGAAGGAGGGTGACAAACCTCATGTTCTCTTCTCTTTCTGAAGCGGCTCGCCTGGTGTTAACCATTTTCGATTGCGGACTCAAGTTTTCCCATAGATGGCGCCAAATGATGAGAGTAAAATCTGTTTATAACAGTATCTGGAAGGAATCTAGATGAATCGACCTGTCTAGTTGAGCAATCAAAGTTGGGCTGAATCCTATAATCACGAGCAAACGTCAAGCTAGCCGAGGTACTCTGATGCTCAAGTCAGTATGGGATCGACTAGATATAATGAGCAGCAGAGTGAGAACTTTGTAGTATAGAATAGCATACCTTTGGTGAGGCTAGAAAGGGGGTATTTATAGCCTTGTCTAGGAGAGGGATTTGCCAGATATGCCCTCAACATGCAGAAAGGGCTATTGTCCTTACATGAAGGGCCTTAGGTCATCTCCCATTCTTATACTATTCCAGGTGGCTTCATCTGCAGGTTTCAGGGACAAAATTGTAGACTGGAGGCGTACCCCCTACCTGGAGCGGTAGAATGGGAGGTACTGGGGCGACTTGCGCCATTAATGCGGAGGCATGCCGCCTGTCAGGGCATTTAATGTGGCAGAGGAGGGATTCCACAGCAGTCCGACCTATATGGTCAACAACGAGGTCGACTTCATGGTGGGTTGATGACCTGTAGATGAGGTAGCTGGGTATAGGGTCGAATAGGTCGAATGTCCGACTTCGGATACCGGCCTAGTTGAATGACACCTGCATTGTACAGTGCACCTTCTATAAAAAGGTATGAGCGGTCGATCGAGGTTGACCAAGGTCAGCAATATGATTGGGCCCCTAAAATAAAATGGGCTCGATGCTGTACTCTTAGGTTGATAGTCTTTGGGCTGAGCCTATTGGGCCATCCCATATCAGTAAGAATAATAATAGTAAAATATATTATATGTATATGATATATATGTATATATATTGAAAAATGGGAAATTTTTAGGGATAATGAAAACTATAAGTGGGTATTTTGAAAAAACTTAATTTGGCATTTTAGAGGGAAAAATTATGTATGTTTGGTTATATTTTGGCAAAACATTTTAGCATAGCCTAAAATATTTTATTTTATAAGAATATTTGTTTTATTTTATGTAATTAAAATAATTATAATTTTTTATACTAAAAAAATGAAGTATTTTAATAACATAAAAGTGGATATCATTTGAAAATGTTAAATATCAAAGATAATTGATAAATAATACTTGAATAAATTGTAGGTGTTAAGAAATAACTCTAGAATTAATAATATATTTTGTATATCACGTATTATTTGACTATATATCATTTCCGTTATAATAAAGACTAAATAAGCATGTACATTGTGAACTTGTAACTTTTATATGTGTGTGTGTATATATATATGTATACATTGATGTGCTTCTATGTCGTCTTTAAGTTATTTTAATTTTTTTTATAACTTGAATATATATCATTATGGTGGATGATGTCTTATCTTCATCTTATCCATATATTTCACTCTAGTACTAATAATACTTCGACTATAACTCTTAACTTATAATAGTGAAGAAAAATATGGAATATATTAAAAGAAAATAGAATAATAATTCAATAGAACAACTACAGATAATTTTGTGCAACCTAATTTCCCATCGTTCAAAATTTTTTATACAAAGAGAATATTTATTGCGATATGACAACAATAAAAGTAAATGAAATTATATCTAAGCCCCAGGAAAGTATTTAGATGAGAACTAAAATATGTCCAAGAAAATGGAGAATGCTGCTTGTACTTAGAGGACTAACGTATGTGATGAATAACAAATTTTGTTTCTCCTCTCTTGTCTATTTCTTGGTTTTCAATAGCCTATAAAGACGACGGCTTTTCAATTGCAAAAGGTAGAGGATTTTTTTTTTTTTTTTTTTTTTATGACTTTTAAAGAAATAAATCATTTTAAAAAGCTATAGATCTTATATGAAGTCAACAAAAAACGCTATGAGGAATTTAAACTCGGTTTAGGATAAAGGGTTAACTACCCATACCCCTCTTACATTTGGTTCATAGGTGAAGAAAGGTTAAATTTCATTTTTTGTCCTATAATTTTGTCTACCTTGTACTTTTGCTCTATATCTTAAAAAAATTACAATTTTAGTCCTATAAATAACAAAAAAATGGCAGTTTTAGTCCTCTAGCAAAAAACCCAATAGAAAAAGTTGACGTGGCTTGCCGAAGTGTGCTAATTTTGATTTTTTTGCTGTGTTGGCAAAAATCCAACTGACATGGCTTGATTGGTTGAAAGAAAAAATACAAAAAAATGCCAACTAGATATATATATATATATATTATATACATATATATTTATTTATTTATTTATCTAAATATAGACAAATATATATACATATATATATATTTATTTATGTAAATAGACATTTATATATACATATATACACTACCACCTATCCCTCCCCTCCCAACAAGAAGTCATCGCCTTGCCCATGGGCCGTTGGTCATGGCTAGCCTGTGGCCAGAGGCCGCCCGCCTAGATTTGAGCGGGCTGGCTGCAAACCAGGCGGCAGCCATGGCTGGCGGTCAACCTGCCCAAATCTGGGCAGGCTTGTCATAGGGCCATGGCAGCCACATGGTGGTTGGCCATGATGGGTGGCTGGGGGGTTGGTGGTGGAGAAGAACTTTATTTTTTTCTTTTTCTTTCTTCTTTTTTTTTCTTTTAATTTATTTTTTTAATTTGTATATAAAATTAATTAAATTATTTTAATTATGTAACTTGAAATTATATTTTTAATACAGTATATTAGATTTTTATTTCTTAATTAGTAAATAATCATGAGTTATAATTATATTTATATAAATTATCAATTTATATATAATATGTGTCTATGTATGTGAGTCATATAAATTATATCATATATTTGAAACTTAATTGGCGGGGGGTGGGGGGTAGGGCGGGGGAGGGGGTGGGATTAGGAATTTTAATTAATGTTTAAATTTAATTAAATTATTTCAAATATGTGAGTTTAAATAATATTGTTAATGGCAAATTAGGGGAATGTTTGGTTATGTTTTTTGTCTTATTTTATTATGTATTTCTTATGTGTTTTGGAAGAATGAATTATTGGAGAATGTAAAAATTATGATGGAAAATGTGATTGATTTTGGTTATGTTTTGGAGAATAGTTAAAAATTAATTTTGGAGAATTTTTATATGTTTGTTTATGTTTTATGGAGACAATGACAATTTTTGGGAAAAATTTTTATTTGTGTTTTGGAGGGAAAATGACAATATGTAATATATAAATATATATAATTAGATGTGTATATATATGTGTGTGTGTATATAAATTATATCATATATTTGAAATTACAAAAAAAAAATAAAAATGAAGAAGAAAGAAAAGACATGTATGTTATCAAGTAAGTAAGAAAAAGACAAAAAAATGCTTACTAGGCAGTCCAACATGGCAAAAAGTCCAAGATGCCACATGCCTGGTGAGCCACGTCAGCTTTTTCAGTGACTTTTGCCGACTCCAGCAAAAAAAGGACTAAAACAGCTAATTTTTTGTTACTTATAGGACTAAAATTATAATTTTTGAAGATATAGGGCAAAAATGCAAAGTTATAGAACGAAAATGAAATTTTGCCAGTGAAGAAATTACAAGGACCCACTAATATTTTACTCTATCATACATTTTTCAAAATTCTTTAGTCTCCATTTAAAAATATTGCTGACATTATCAAATTTTTTTTATGACAATCTAAAAATTCCCTTTTGTTACTATTCTAATTATTTTTAGACAAAAGTGCCACTGGGCCTATTTGTAATATATTTCATACTATAGGGAGTGTGATTTTAACATTGTTTAAATTACTCATAATAAATTTAAATATATTTTATCATTAGTAAATCATAAGTATTGAATAATATTTAAATTTAAGTAGAATTAAAAATAATTTAATTAAGTTTAACTGAACTTATTTATTAATTAAATATAAAAACAAGCAAAGGATTAAAAAAGTAAAAATGAAATCAACCTCTCAAATAATTTTTTATAATTTTAGATTACATACTTTATAATATTTAAATAATAATTATAATTATAATTAAAATAATTTAATGAGATTGAATAAAATTTTCTTATTAATTAAGAAATAAAATAAGTAAAATACTAAAAATAAAAAAATCTATTACCTTATTGTAGAGCCCCCACTCGAGATAGCAACTAAGATGAGGCACCACTCAATCCAAACTTAAATCTTATCCATAATTTAAACAATAGGCCCATCAGATTTTTTTTCTTCAAAATTATTAAAGATAGCAATAAGCTTCAACCTAAACAAATCTTAACAAAAGTACAAATTACATGTCGTGAAAAATCTCATAATTCATCGTTTCATACCTACTACAAAGCCTAAGTTCAAGTCTTGACATATCACAACATCTCCAAGTTTCAACTTAACAGAAAAGTGATTCGTACACAGGTCTAAGCCCCTATTCTATTACAAAATGTATATACTTCCATCCAAGCTTGAAGTATGAGTTCATCACCAAAACCTATCTGAGAAAGTCAAGTGATATGGGTGTGGGGGGTAAGCCCAAAGACTTAGTGATGGATAAACTTAGAATAACAGTGGAGATCTATCGAGGAAAATTTAACTCAACAGATCATCAATTGAATAGTTAGAATATGACAGATCCAAAATCAGGCAGTAACAATAGCAAAATAGGAAACTCTTCTGCCTTATTACTCTAGGAACATATTTTAGATAGTCAGGATACGGTCAAGTAATACAAACCTGAAGTATATGCATTTCAATAGAATATAACATGCATTCATATCTGATTCACCTTATACCAAATAGTCAAACGGATTCACCAAATCGTGATAACTTGGTACATGGCAGATGCCCATACGGATTGTATGGCGCACCGCTGATGCCTAGGGGGAAATCTCTAGCGTATAGTTGATACTTAGGGGGAAATCCCTAGTGTATTGTGGATACCTAAGCGGGCCACTTAGCGTATCGCTGATACCCATGTGGACCGCATAGCGTGCCCCACATAACTAAATATTTTGCTCGAATTGGCCTCTAGCCCAACAATCTCTGTACATATAACAAGTCGTGCAGATGCCCATACAGACCGTTTAGCATACCGTGAATTCCAGTTAAACAAACATGCCGATGAGGCAACTATAACAGTACAGAACAGTCAAAACAGTACAGAAAAGCCAACAAGGCAGAATGTTGGCATTAAACAATTTAGATAACCCAGCATGGCCAATTAAAGGTGTAACGGATAACAGACGTGCTGGCAAGGCGACAGATAACAGAACAGATAATAGATAGTAACAAATAACAGAACGGTATAGATAACGGGCAAGAGTTCTAGGTTCCAGAATAGATATGATTCAAAATCAATAACAAACGATAACCCTCATAGGAGTGTACATATCAGATAACAAATAACAATTGAGAACTCAAACAATTCTCAGATTTCAACAAAATTGATTACAGTACAGAAGCAGGAACCCCCACAAGGGTTTATCACAATACAGATAAGTATGAGAAAGTGCTATTTGGCAGACCCTCACCTTTATAGTTCCCAGATAAAGAAACCACAGTCAACAATCTTACTAGTCGGTAGGACCCACTTCTTTGTCACCTAAACAAAAGGATATTTTAACCATTAAAATATTCCTTTGATTCGTAATATGCATAATCATACTATTAATAATCCCAAAATCTCTAATTAACCAACTAATACGGCAGTTAAGGTTCGGTCAATTCTATTAGTATGAAATGCGCTAATTAGCCGATCACTATAGAAATAGTTATGGGGTTGTTTCGATTCCAATAATAGAATGTAATCTAACCCTTAAATCATATAATTATCCTCATACATCATCCCAAATTAACAGCAACAGTCTATTTAACAAAATTGTCCTCAATGTCAATACTTAGGTCCAAATTATTTGAAAATCCTCAAGTTGGGGTTTACATTTTTGAATGAACTTAACTAATCCAAGTTAGTATATAATATGTTACATTTGGGTCCACTAGCTATATATAATAGTCCAAGCATGGGATATATACATATATGTACCAATCACATGTCATTTCGCCATTCTTGATATAATACAAAGTTGGTGCAATATACATATATATACATATATATTCCAAATATCATTCCAACTTCCAACACAAGATTCGATTATGGGGTTTTCAAAATCACAAACCAAGCACACGAGTGCGATCATCTCATCGAGGAGGTAAAACAGTCTCTCTACCTCCGCCACCGTCCGCCGTTGCTGGACAAGTCAACTCCACCACTTAGAGACGCCTCTCATCGAGAGCTATCCAACACCTAGCTCTATTTCAAGTTTCTCTGCTGGAAAAGCGCTCAATCGCTGCCCCGAAACCCTTAAAACCAGTTTGCTCCGTCAAGAAGATCTCGCCGATTTTTGCCGTCGCCACTGCGTGAAACTCCCATGCAATGGCACCACTATGGTCCCCGAGCTGAGGGCTTTCAGAAAAGCTACCCAAAAGTCCGTTCCGGCCGATGCTATTTAAATATGATAATTATGGTATTTTTATAATTTCATAAAGTTAGGATATTTTTGTCATTTTGATTTTTCATACTTTTTGGTTTTTTTTCTTTTCATTTTAGTCAAGAGTAAAATGAATATTTTATATATTCTGTTAACTTTAATGTCTGGTTGTTAGTTTCAGGGGAGTAATTATAATTAATTATTTTTCAAAATACCTTCTGTAGCACCTCCACTCGGGACAACACTTAAGTCAAGGCGCTACTCAGTTCAATCTTAAATTGAACCCAACATATAAATCAAAAGGCCCATAATCAAACTTTCAAACTTATTAGAAATAGCAGTGGATTCCAACTTAAACAAACCTATCGCAAGACAATAAATTCAAACCTTAAACAATCCTGTAATATTCAGCACATATACTAAATATATGCCACAAAATCTCAAATTCAACTTATCAGAAGCAACAAAATTTCAAACTTAACAGAATCGATGAACCATTAAGTACAAGCTATAATTCACCTTTTACATTTGACAAAACATTTACATGTCTTCAGTCATCACATGGCATATCACAATATCCCGAGTTCATGCTTAGCATTTAGATGATTCCATATATATATATTCAAACACCCGATCTATTACAACATATGCTCATGTATATATCAGAATACGAACAAGTAGTCAAGAACAATTAAACAATCAAAAATCAGTCAGATAAAACAGATCAGATCAAAAACGTATCTTATTCCAGTCAGACTAAACTTACCCAAGCGTGACAGCTTGGTACAGAACTTAACTTTACATAAATCGGACTAAACTTTCCTAAGTGTGATAACCTAGTACTTAACTTACCCAAGCGTGACAACCTGGTACAAAACTTAACCAAGCATAGCTTGGTACATAACTTTCCCAGGCATGCTAGCTTGGTACATAATTTACCAGGCATTAAAACTTGGTACATAACTTATTGTTGACGGAACGGGATCAATACCAACAGTATGAACAAATAACAAATCGAACAGACAATAGGATAATAGAGCGAACAGATAATAGATGGTTGGATAACAGCTAACGAGCAGAATCTAAACAATTCACAGATTTCAACAAACATAGCTCAGTACAGTACAGAAATAGAAAACCTTCACAGGGTTTTGTCCTAATAACAAATAATTGATAGAAGTGCCAGGTTGGCAAATCCTCACCACCATAGTCTCAAAAAATTGCAGCCATAATTGGCAGTCTATTGTTCTGTGGGAGCTACTCCTTCGTCACCTTACCAAAGGAATAAGTTCACAATCAAATCTTTATTCAACCTCGATAACCTTCAATAATTACAATCTTACTATTAACTGTTCTAAATTCGAGAGCTATTCTCCAATATTAACACGGTACTAACAGAAGGCATAATCCAGTCCTTATTTATATAATTAACCTCGTATCATATCCTAAATCAACAATAACAGGCCAATTAGCTTAATAACCTAATTATTGCTATTTAAGTCCCAAATTCATAAAATTAGGGTTTTCTCTTCCAATTAACTTGATAATTTCCAACATTTCATAAAATAATAAAATCCAAGTTTACCAAATTTATACTGGCACATGCATATACCAAGTCCTAATCCCATATCATCTCAAATTACCCAATTATAAATTCTCAAGTTCCAACTTCATCAATTCATAATTTAATCACTTGTTAACTCGATTAATCAAAACCTATCATTTAATAATACATAATCCAAGTCCACTATGCCATGTCATAATCCCATTGTCATAATCCATGAATGGGAATGTATATATACCAAATCATATCTCAAACCCTCATTCTTGGCATATTACAAAGTCCAATGGAAATAACGGTACATTGCATGTATATATACATATATATAAACATATATGATCTAACTCCCTTTTTACCCACAAATTTGCTTAACTGGACCTCGAAACCACTAACCAAGACCACCGTCGTGATCCTCATGAAGACCTAAAGTTTTTGCCCAGAAGTCGTCGAAGTGCTGCTGTGCACAGTCACCGAAAAAGATCAACAATACTACCAAAATTCTCCTTTCGGCTCAACTAAGTAAACCCCCAAGTCAATTATGCCAAACACCACCAAATTGAGTTCCAATTTTAGCCTCAACCGCCCAACACCACCACATCTGCCACTGCGGCTTTTCCTTAATTTCTCCACCTTGAGCTAAGGCCTACAAAACCCAGTACCCATACTTGAACTTTGGTCACCAAAGATGGAAGACCCACCAAGCCACACTGTGCTGAAATTTCCAGCCTATTTTTCAGTCACTACACTAGTAGGTTCAAGGAAAAACTTATACCGTTGTGTTCTACTTGAAGAGAGGAAGAGAATGGTATATAATTTGATGGGTTTTGGTGATCAGAGTGAAAAGCCAGTGAGAGGAAAGCTCTCGGTGCATGGAAGAAGAAAATGGAGAAGAAAAGTTGACCAACTTATTTAAATCCAATCTTTTGGAAATTATGATTTCACCCCCCAAAATTTTGGTCAAGTTTTCAGTTAGGTCCACTAGGTTTCAAAAACCTTTCATCTTGGCCCCAAATTAATATAGTGCCTTACTTGGACCCCTTTGACCTAAATTATTTCAAATATTGTTCAATTCAATTTTTCTCAAATTGTAAATTGACCCCAAAACTTTCAAATTTTTTTGCAATCAACTCCTTTTTATTTATTCTTCGAGCCCTAAAATCTGACCAATCAAAATCTTGATTTATAAATTCTTATTTTTCGAAATACCGAATTTCAGGGGTTTACACCTTTATTCAAAATATTTTTCAAAATTCACCCAAAATGTAATTAAACATAACCCTACATAAATGCTTCTTAGCGGGTAAGATAGTCATTTACATAATGTAAAGGATCAGGAAACACACCAATATTACAGGCAGGCTTCCATTCATTACGTTAAGCTACAGTGATCGTCTAAGACTAGATGCTTAATACCTACATTAATTAGGCATACTAATATTAAATATACACACCTTATTACATGTATCTTTATTAAAAAATTTGACTGAGAATCAAATACACCCTGTATATATAGTTGGAATAGAAACTTAAATAGATAATCCAAATTGCTCTAGTAAGGAGGACAATTTTTCAAAATTCATGGGGAAAATTCGTTACAAATATAAAATATTAGTTCACAATAATATCAATTAATAAATGTTAAATTAAATAAGCATAATATAATAAGATTGGAAAACAAATTTATTGTGGTTTGATTGGGGGCATTTGGAGCATTATCCTAAAATTAATAATTCGGTACGCTAGGTCACTGGATTATACTACAAAATAGTTGATTTTAGTGATCAAATTCTCAGAAGATAATATAAAATAGTTTCAAAACAAACAAATTTTAGCAGCCAAAATTGATTTAGTTGATAAATTTAAATTCATGAACTTTTATTACAACGACCAACCATTAATGTTTGGTAGCTTTAAATGAATGCTATAATTTGGATTGCTTTGATAAATAGTATAATGACTAACAATGGAGTTTTCAATAAATATTTTCAAGGTTGTTATATACTTATTTATAAATATTGATTGAACAAATTTAACAACAAAATATTGGATTATAGCTATAAGTCTTTTAAGTTACTCATCAACAATCAATAAATTTGACCGCTAAAAATATACTCCATACAACCAACATTATATAGTAGTGGCTGATGCAAAATGAATAATGCAAACAATCACTCAAGTACATACACATGGCGTAATAGGTAATAAAGCGATGAGAGAATATCAATTTCATGAGAAACTAAACTATTTACTACTAATTACTAATTTATCACACACTTATTTTATTCAAACAAAAATTTATTGTGTTGAGAATAAAATTTAAACTATGAAAACTAAAAATTTATATTGATTAAGTTTTTTTCTATCAGGATGAGAAGTCTAGAATTATGATATCATCAATCAAATTGGTCGATGACATAATTTCTCCCTATAAAATTAATAACAAGTTATTAGTATTGAATATGTAATTACAGGATTCTTCCGAATTACCCGCAATTAGACCTCTAATTTATTCAATTCACTATATTTCTATGTAAAATAACTAAATTATGGATGAGGTTGTACCACTCAGTTAACTACCTAGGGCATGCAAGCATATACCTATCCTACTTATAGATTAATTAATTTATCTACTTGAATAATTAATCCTAGGCTCTTCTATTTTCAATCAATCTTTAAATTTTATTTTTTCCAAAAATTTCTCTAGGGTTTAAAGATGTATTTGACTATTGATCAGACAATCAAATAGTTAATGTACATAATAGAAGAAATAACTTAAAACATTACTAATTTCATGGAAGAAAATCATGCTCCAATTTATTCGAAAGAATCCATCATATTCTTAGAATAACAAATTAGTTCATGAGTGAATTGTTAAACAAAATATGAACAAAACAAAACATCGTATCAAATCTAGAATTAAACAAAAAAAATAAAAAATAAAGTAAGAATAGGAAACTCTATTCCTAAATGAATTTGATCTCCACTTTGTCCTCCTTCGAGTACCGAATTCTCGTGAAACTTCTAGTCTCCCTAACAAAAAATCAAAATCAAACCCTAACGAAGTGTTTGAAAGACCTGTTTATATTGGACGGGGTCTCCTAAATGGAATAGGACTCGAATGGATAAAATGACTCTTTTGCTCGTCCACAATTAAATCATAAGGTGTCATCATTCCTACATTTGCCCCAACTTCTACTAACTTGCCCCTTCTTGTAATTTCTCAACTCGTATTCATGCAAATCCAATTTTTCATCAATTAGTAAGGAAATTCTAATTTTTTAAACAAAAAAATTATTTGTTAAGTTTTAAGTATGATATTAAAATTAATACTAATAAGGACTTAACAAACATCCCCAAACTTAATACGTTGCTTGCCCTCAAGCAACACAAAAAAAAGACTCAAAGACGGTCTAAGAAAAATAAATTAACACTAAAGCACATGTATAGAAACGTCACTTCTTTTTGTTATTCCCAGAACTATTTCAAAAATTATGCTCATAGTTAACCACATTTGTGAATCAATTCACTAGGCAATATAAGCAAATACAATGTTCAAATGAGTCCCTCGTGTTTGTGTGTGATTTCTCTACTAGTAGCTACTGGCAATTTGGATTAATTTACATACAAGTACAAGACTCTACTCTAACATTCTATAGGTTTGCTTTTCATGTCTATCTCCACTAACATAGAATACACCCGTTAAAGGATCATTAGGACTTTCAGAACTCGTAATATATGCTTGGACAAAAATAGAAAAGATATGGATAATAATGACTCAATACCCAGTTACCCACAACAAACATTTATTCATTATCAATCAATATTCCCCCAAACTTTTTGAACAATACTTCTCAATTTCTTCTTCTCCTTCTTATTTTCCCCGGCGTTCATGCCATTATGCACTTTTCTCTTTTTCTCTATTTCTTTTACTTTTATTTTATTTTATTTTATTTTTTGTTTCTTATTTTTTACACATGAGGCCTTATCTACACCACTATTTTTAAGATTTCAAACCCATGGGCATTGCAATGTTCGTTCCCATCTTCATAAGCTTTTCAAATACTTCTAACAAGTAACTATGGAATTTAATTGGTGGGATCATGTATTTCTGTTAGCTGTTAAGTTGGTTGCTAAATAAAAAAATGCTTAAAATAAGCTCAATAGGGGACTGTAGGGATATAATATTATTTGGTAGGTTTAAAAGGTTCAAACGGGCCAAAAATGGCCTAAGTCGTCTCTCTACTTGAGTGTTTTCTAGAATTTCATCTTGATAGGAAATTAAATAAATTCTAGAGTTTAAAGTATTATCTATATTACTCGTGCATCAGTATCCTGTAATTAAACCAATAACGAAAGGTGAGAAAATGAGTGCTTAACAATAGGGGGTTACATTCTAGCATTGCTTCTACTCAAAGTATATAATTCTATCATCATGCAATTATAATTTTTTACGAAACACAAAATTAAAGAAGTAATATCTTCATTGATTCAAGAAGGTCAATTTTTGTGCAAGCGAGACATCGACTCAATTACTAATCCCTAGTCATAATCAAAATAACAAAAAATAAACCAAAAAAAAGTACTACTAGAACTAATGCATAGAGCATCCCCCAAACTTAAGAGATACTTTACCCTCAAAGTGCTTGCACTAACAAGTCAGAAGAAAGCGAAAAAAAAAAAAAAAAGACAGACATCAATATGAATAATAACAATAAAAAATATAAAATAAAAATAAAGCAAAGAAAAAGAAAAGAAAGAAAATACGCCCTAATCAATTATCAGCATTATCGTCCTCCTTGACCTCTAAGGATGGAATTGCAGCAGTAATGTCAAGGTATAGTGGTGGTAGGAAATAACACCAAACAAAATTATCCTTGATAATACCTAAAAATCAAGAAGTTCCAATGAATAAATTCATAATCGACTGAATTTTAACTTAACTAACATCCAGATATCCAACACCTTGCAATCATCAACAAGAATTTATCAAATAATCTTAAATATTTGTGGCAATTGTGAAGAAATTTAGTCACCACCAGTAGAAATTTACTCATCGCCAATAATCTTAAAGATTGAATTCTACTATCCAAAAACAAATATCTGAATTATCTAATAAAAGATAGAAATAAGTTTAGAGATTTACTAAAACACAAGGCTAATGTTTTTCAATAATTCTTATATGGTAAAATATATATTATATCGATGTCCATCACGCATAGTTTTCAGGCGCAAACTAAGAATATATTTTTATCGATTAAGTAATCAATAAATAGCTGAAACTTGACAGTAACAATTTTATTAAATGTGAGGCAAAAATTAGAACAAGCTTAAGAAAAATATTAATTTATTAGATCAAGGGTCCACAAATGTTATGACAAACTCCTCTTTAAGCATAGTGTCACATATAGTATGTTGTCTTTTTGTTAGCACAATTAACAATAAAAATACCATAGATCTGTGTTAATATTTGGATAATTAGTACCACCAAGTTGAAGACAATATAGCTTATTTATTAGAGAATTCAAGCTTGTCACGATAGGCTTCTCTTTGGCCAGGGTATGCCATGCATATTAGATATTCTATATGCAAGAATAGGATATGAATATCCCAAATTTGAAAAAGTTGACTATTTTAGGAGAATGAATCCTCTAATCAGTATGCTCTCCACCAACAATACTAAATCATAACACACTACAAAAAGAAAAGGGGTATTAGTCAGTACTCGAGGGGGCACTAAATAAGAAAAAGTTAATCGTTAATAGATTTAATGACCAATTTAATGATTGTTCCGCGTTAATAGATTTAATGACCAATTTAATGATTGTTCGAAACGGTCATAAAAACCTTTATCACTAATTTGTATCAATCACTAAGTAGTAACTAATTAGTAATCGATCTCTGATTGCCCTTGTAGTCACTAATATAAATTTTTTTGAAGAAGTTTTGTATGGTTATTAGGCAGTGGCTACAATATGTGGTCACTGATTTTAAGTAGGTCAAAAAAAAATAAAAATTCAACTTTGCATCTTTCAGAATTCAAACACATGCCTTGTTGCTTGTATAGATAACTTACTAACTACTACACCAAATATATTTTCTTACATTTATTTCAACAATATAATCTATATCACATATACAAGTCAAAATATATTTATAATAAAATTCTTATAAACAAGTTACTATTATTTTGCTTTTGTATTTCTATGGATTTAAGGCCTAACTGAAAAAATTGGGTTATTAAAGATAGTTGGGCCATTATTATCAATTTTGTGTATTGTTATAAGGTTAATTATATAATTTATGGATTCGATTATAACCCTTAATGGGAACAGAAATATAAAAATCTCGTGAGTACTTTGGTATTAACAGTATAAATTGCATATTCCCTATCAATAATATCGAACGAACCCTAAAATACCGTATTAACCAAATAATTATCAATTTTAGACTGCTATTCGTATAATTGTGATGATAGAGTAAAAGCGAGAATTTTGACAGTGAATTCGTTCTTTTGGTTAGGTGACGAAGAGCTGGGTCTCACAGACCAGTAGGTTGTGATAGCATTGCTGAGACTATTAAGGTGAAGGTCTACCAATCTGGTACTTATTTTATGTAAACCTATCTGTTATTTGTTGTAAACCCCTGTAAGCATTAAGCTTGTTCTTATTCTAACAAACGACTGATTCTTGATTATTGAATTCCGTGATTTGTTTGAACTCTTGTTCGATATCTATTAATGGATGCATATACCCCTGTGAGGGTTTGTTTCATCAATTTTGATTCGGCTAAAAACTGCTTGTTCTGTTCTGGCGCTAGGAACTTTTATGTCTTATCTGATATCGATCAGTTCGGATTCATTTTGCTTGTCATATGTTTGGCCTTGTCGGCTTATCCGAGTCTGTTTCGTACATTAATATTTACCTTGTCTGTAGATGTACCATTCTGTGTTGTTATTTGTTGCCTTGTTGGCATATTTGATTTGTCTAGTACAACATTATGTGGCCTTATTGGCAATTCGTTTGTTGATTCATGATATGTGTATAGAGTTTTTTTTGGGCTGAGTACCGAACCTAGCGAGATGCTTGGGTATATCCGATAAGGTAGGGGTCCTCCCTGGGCATCAGCGATGCGCCATGCGATTTGTTCAGGCATCTGCCATATACTGAGCTATCATATTTGGATTTTCATTTGATTTGGATTGAATAAGGAGAATCTAATATGCACGTTATATTATTATTTATTGGATTGCATATGATACTCGGGTTTGCTCTATTCTGATTGTACTCTAACTGTTTGTATTTTGTTCATGGAACAAGAAGGACAGGTTCCCATTTGTTGAATTTGATAAATGCTTGTGTTATGATATGTTCATGTTCTGATTGGATTGTCTTAATAGTCTAAAATCTATTGCATTATTTCTTCTCCAGCAAATCCTTTCTGATTGTTTACTGAATTATCCCTCACTAATTCCCTTAGACTTGCCCTTCTATATTATTCCTGATTTTTCCCAATAGAGTTAGGTGAAGAACATGACCTTATGGCTTGGATTGGAGAATCTATTTTGTAATAGATTAGGTGATTATATGTGCGTATAAGTTCATCTGTTCATTAAGCCTTGACTTAGAGATGTTGTGATATGTGAGATTTGAATTTGAGACTTATAGCATGTAAATATTGTGCTGATAAAATGATGCTCTGGGTTTGTAGTTAATCTTGGTTTAGAACTGAGATTTTGGTTACTGTTGGAACACTAGTTAGGTGATGTGGTACCTTAGTAGTGCTGTGATAAGTTTGAGGTGTGTTGTTATTCATGAGTTCTATTGATATTTTATGGGTCTATCAATTATGATGCATTATGAATAAGTCTGAATTAATGACATCTCAAATTAGGGGTTTCCTGAGTGGGGTGCTACAGAGGTGGTATCGGAGCCTAGGTTTGTCGATGACCCAGACATTGAATATCATTGGGATTTATAACTAACCTTTTGTTTAGGTTGGTTAGGATATGAATTTTAGGTATAGTGTTTGATACTAGGTGGTAGGAAATATACCTGGGACGGTCGACCAGACTATAATCTTCACTTTCAAAAGTCGAGCACTGAACTGTAGATTGAGTTTGAATTTTGGGTATTCTGCATATTGGGAAGTTCCTGTGTGGTTCAAGAATTTAAGATGAATTTGATTAGTTTGATATTAATGAAATAAGTTTCTGTATTGTAGGATGATTGGTGATCATAGAAAGGGGAAGAAACACGTGAACGAGGATAGCATGGAGGATTTAAGGAAAAAGATTAAGATGTTAGAGGAAGAGAAGGCAAACCTTCTGAGATTGTGCCAAGGACTTGAGGAAAAGCGTTAAAATATGCATGAGGATTAAATGATAGAATAACAGAGTTAAGTTATTTAAAATCAGTACTTGGGATGAGAAGTTATATGCCAGACAGATTAATGGAAAGCATAGAAAGAGAAGAGACCTATGTGAGGATTGCAACGACTCAAATAGAGGGACTCCGTACTATTAGAGCTCAGATGGAGGAGAATTTTCGGATATTGGATTTTGATCATAGGTAATCAGTAGATATGCCTTACATGGCGATGGACTAGGTGATGAGGATGATAGCTCACTATGATAATGCCATAGATCATGTTATTAGAGTTGGTGTAGGGATTGATACTGATGCTAGACTATCCATGGTTCGCCCTTCCCTTGAGTCAGGGTGTGGACAAGGTGTATACATTAAGGATATACCAATTAGAGACCCTGTGGAGCTTCCAGTAATTGAGCCAGATGAGGATACAGAGGATAATGTAGAGAAGGATCCTGAGGAGGATCCCGTATAGGATATTCTAGTCGATGAACTACTGATGTCGATATGGATATAGAGATAGATGTGGACGGAGAGGATGAGGATACAGATAGTCCGTTATCATAGATGTAGAGGACTAGACTCAGATGATCCTCTGTCTATGGATGTGCCTGTATATATATGTATATAGGATGCAGTAGTAGCTCTTGACCACTAGATGGAGTAGTTTAGGCTGGGATGCCTAGATGCGTAGATGACACCCTAATAGCAGCCTTGTTATTTTGATTTTGACCAAGTATATAGCCAATTAGCCAATTTTGGAAAATTTGTCTTTGTACATACTAATGTAGCCCTATTAACCCTAACTCGATATATATATGAACTTTACCTTCGGATATTAGATAAATGGATTTTCCCTGGTATGAGTTTATTTGATCTTGTTAAACTTACCATTTCTTTTTCTTTTTCTCTTTTTCGTCATAAGCTTAAGCAATCTGAAAGGGTTGATGATGACTGAGGTATCATTTTGCAACTCAATGAACACAGGCTAAGAGTACTTAAGAAATATCAGACGTGTGATGGTTTAACACTGGAGTGTTGATAGACCCGCTCCAGCACGAGCAGGTCATAGAGGGCGGCCGCTTGTTAGATGGGCCGATGAACTAAGAGCTCCTAGGTAGGAAGCAACTGCCTATCAACTATCTTTGCTAGACGAGGAATTCTCTCAAACCCCACCAGCTGGACAACCAAGGGGACCTATGTATTAGGATGAACAAAGTTCTTGGTGGCATAACCAACTATAGGGTGGTGGAGTAGAGATGGCAAATATGGTTGCTAAGGACCGAGCATTGGAATGATTCCTTCACTTTCAGCCTCCAAAGTTTTAGGGGGAACCAGATGATAGAAAGATGGAGGAATAGGTAGAGAATCTAGAGAATATATTTGAGACCTTGTGCTACCCAGATGAACAAAAAGTTTGGTTGCTATATTTCTTCTAAGAAGACCTGCACAGAGTTGGTGGAAAATGGTGAACCGTAGATGGACCACTGAGAGAACTCGCAAATCTTAGGAGAATTTCACCAGGGAATTTATGGACAAATATATATATCTGGTGGTCAAATAGTTAAGGGAACATGAATTCATGGATCTAATTCAGGGAAACCAATCTGTTAGCCAATATGAAGCTGCCTTTAGCCGGCTCATTCAGTATGTTCCCTATATGCTGGAAGATGAAAGTCAATAGACTCGATAATTTTTACAAGGACTGTGACCAAAGCTCAGACGAGGGTTGGCTACTTGTGAGTTGCCAAATTTTAATCGGGCAGTGAGCAAGACGCTGCAGTTAGAGTCAGAATTGCATGAGATTCGGACAATCGATGATAGAAGTTGGAACGAAAAGTCATACCCTAAAGGACATAGTAGTACCGGAAGAAAACAACCAAGGCTACAAATTGGAGGCACTACTCAATAAGCGCCTCAGACTAGAGAGACTATAGACTTGACCTAAGAAAAGGTATCGAAGTAATGTGGATTCTATGGGGCACATGGCCATGAGAAGTTGGAATGTTGGAAAAAATAAGGCAAGTGTATGGGCTGTGGTAGCGACCAGCACTTCTTGAAAGATTGTCCTAGAAAGAGAGGTCTAGCATAAGTAAGAGAAAAAAGGCAAGTGGCAAGAGCTGGTGCAAAACAGAAAGTGCGAGCTCATGCCTATGCCTTGACAGGAGAGGGTGCACCAAATCCAAACGAAGTGGTCGAAGGTACAATCTCTATTTCTGGAATTTATGGTAATTCCTTATATGACCTTACTGCTTCACATTCTTTCATATCTACCACATTTTCCCCAAAACTGAATAAGCAACCCGAGACTATAGCTTATCAAATAGAAGTTCAAACACCTTTAGGAGTAGGGTTAATAATAGATACCATGTGATATCGGATGGCCCACAATGGCCCAAATCAGCGAAGGCCCAACATCCAATCAACAGCACAATACCCAAGTGACTCTTCAACCATGTTCGACCAATCCGCAAGGCACTCCATGGCCCTCGGAGACTCTCGATTGCTATCGACCCCTACTCTCGTCGATTCTCAGGTCGAGCCCTGCAAAGTACTCTGCCACCGCATTAAATGCGTTGACTGGCAACACGCCTCCTCATTAATGGCGCATGCCCTCCCCTCACCGTCTGACACAACAGACGCCGCAACAATGTGCCATCTTGTCCTGCAGTATAAAAGGACATCCAGCTGACAATATTCAAATGGGGGAATTGACCGATTACCCCCGGCCGGAGGCTGGAGGACCTTGGGGTAAGCCAAGGGCTTCCCTGATATTTCCCGCAAGGGGGAAGAAGATAAAAACCCTTCAATCTTGCCTTTCACAGGTATGCACTCATACACTCAAAAGCCCCTACATTCCGCTGCTCGATTAAAAAAGTCGAATATATACTGACTTGAGCGTC
Organism: Jacaranda mimosifolia; assembly: GCA_018894105.1. Classification (NCBI taxonomy): domain Eukaryota; kingdom Viridiplantae; phylum Streptophyta; class Magnoliopsida; order Lamiales; family Bignoniaceae; genus Jacaranda; species Jacaranda mimosifolia. Next base: position 15,481,834 of record CM032124.1, read on the forward strand.
GGAGGGCCTAAGCTGAGGGCCACTCGGCTAGCCTAACGTTTGCTGTGATTGCAGGATTCCAATCCCAAACCAGTCCAGAAGATCAATACCCCGAATCCGTATCCATCATCGAAATCGAACCCTCATCATTTGGCGCCATCTGTAGAAAACACGGAATCCTCTATTGAAATGGTAAACACTAGGCGAGCCCCATCAGAGAGGGAGGAGAACCGGAGTTCTAGTTCTCCTACCGCCCGCCAGAACCAAGGACAAGACGAGCAAGCACCCAGTATGCAGCCGGAACCTGTGGTCACGCTCACAATGCCCCAGCTAATGTAGCTCATCAGCGAGCAAATCTCAGCACAGATTTCTGCCCAACTCTCGGCCGCACTGAATAGACATGCTGTGTAACCAAAGCCGGCAGCCAGTGCCATACCTCAGCCCGCAGGCCCGGAGAGGGCACGGCCAGAAGAGTACGCACAGTTACCGGAGTCCCCTAGACGTTTATCCCTGAAAGAAGGGAGCCTGGGCCATTTTCTGAGGGAAGCAGCCCGCCCACCGCCGAGAGAGGAGGTGGCAGACTTCGTAGACCATGATGTTCGGCCCTTTCAAGCCCCGCAACGCTATAGGGCCGAGCGTTCTAGAGGCAGGCAAGACCAGGACCAGCAAGAATGGGAAGAAGTCTCTCACCAGGTGCAATAGCTGAATAAGCGCCTGGAGGAACTCTCGAAGAGGAATGCTGATAGGACCATGCGACCGGAGATGCCTCCGAGATTTTGGAGGGAACGGGACTCCCCTTTTGTCCAGGAAATCATCGATAAGCGTATTACCATTGATGCGAAGATCCCCACAGGGCTCCCGAGGTATGACGATTCTACGGACCCGAATGAACATCTGATGCAGCTGCATGGGCATAACGAGTATATACATGCAAAGATGCTCGTGACCACTTTCCAAGGCGTGGCCTTAGACTGGTTCGTGAAGTTTGAACCGGCATCCATTTTCTCATACGACTAGTTATGTGACAAGTTTTTGCACTAGTTCGCCAACAGGAGGAAGGCGAAGCTACCGTACACCCACCTGCACATAGTAAAACAGGCTGAGGGCGAGTCTTTATGGGACTTCTTCACCAGGTTCAACACCGAGGTGTTGAAGATAGACAGCCCAAGGATAGAATTTTTGATCGATGTGTTGTTTCTAGGGCTAAGGCACAAGAAGTGCGCCAATGCTTTGGTCCGCACACAGCCAAGAACAATGGAGGAGCTCTTCGACCTCGCCGAGAGATACATGACCTAGGAGGAGATGAACAAAATGAAATATGGCAGCATAGAGGCCGACAAGAAAAAGGGCAAGGAGAAAGAGGAGAAGTAGAGCAGGGAGGGGCGCTGCTCCCCGATCAAACATTTCCATGACTACACCCCACTCTCTATGCCAAGGAAGGAAATCCTCTTCGCCATACAGCATGATAACCTGCTTAAAAGGGCTCGAAAAATCACAGAAACTGAGGCTATGAAGAAGTCTGGAAAGTACTGCCATTTTCACAAGAATAAAGGGCACGACACCGAGGACTACTTCAATTTGAAGGATGAGATCGAGAGGCTGATTAGGCAGGGACATTTGAAAAATTTTGTCGAGAAGATAGCTCGACGTGAGGAGGGGGCGCTCGACCGGACTCCCCGTAGAGAAAGGTTGGTCAGCCCACAACAGGAGGACAAGGGAAAGAAACCAGCCCGTGAAACCCACCCGCCCATTAGAGGTGTCATCGACACGATTGCCGGGGGGCCTGCAGGAGGAGACTTCCGAAACGGAAGGAAGCAAACCCAGAGGTAACTTGACTCGACCAAACCTTCTAAGGTCGAAACAGTGTTCTAATTGACAACCAGCACCGAGCCGATCTCGTTCACCGATGCAGACTTAGACCACCTCGAGGGTCAGGCCGCTGACCGGAAGCTCGACTGCCCGATGGTGGTCACCATTGAGATCACCAACTTCGAGGTGAGAAAGGGGTTGGTCGACAATGGCAGCTTGGCAAACATCATATTCCTGTCGACCTTGAACAGAATGAACCTGGGCAAACTAAAATTTGATCTAGTCAGGACTCCCCTAGTTGGATTCGGGGGATCAGAAATTATACTAGAAGGGTCGATTAGCCTATCCACTACATTCGGGCAGGGACATCGCAGCCGAACTCTGATGATCAACTACTTAGTGGTCGATGCCCCATTTGCTTACAATGCCATTGTTGGTCGACCAGCCCTGAATGACTTCAGAGCCATCGCATCCACATACCACATGAAAATAAAGTTCCCGACCCCCGCGGGAGTTGGTGAGCTTTTATACAACGTCAAAGATGCCTGGCGTTGCTACACAATCTCTGTGGATTCCAGCGGGTAGAAAAAGAGACCAGAATTGAAGGCCTCGGGGGACGCCTCTGTAGCGAAACCCGATGAGGGACCTTCATCGAAAAAGAGAAAGTTGGATGACACCAGGGTCGAGCCAACGGAAGAATTCAAAACAATTGAGCTCGAGCCAGGGAACCCCGACAAGACAACAAGGATCGAAGCTGATATAGGGGATCGACTGGAATGCCTCATGGTCGACTTCCTCCGACGCAATATCGACGTCTTCGCATGCAAAGCTGCCGATCTGCAGGGCATTGACCCCGACATCATTGTCCACAGGCTTAACGTGGACCCTGCCCACAAGCCAATTCGACAGAAGAAAAGAACTTTCAATGCCGAGCGGACACAGATCGTCGAGGAAAAGGTTAGCAAACTTCTAGAGGCTGGTTATATTGTAGAAATCCAATATCCTTCTTGGCTTTGTAATGTAGTCCTTGTTCCCAAGAACGAGGGAAAATAGAGGATGTGTAATGATTTCACAGATTTGAATAGAGCATGTCCTAAGGATCCTTACCCCTTGCCTCGTATTGATTTACTTGTTAATTCCAGGGCTGGTTGCGAATTGCTTAGCATGATGGATGCATTTCAAGGTTACTACCAAATATTCATGGCACCTGAGGACACGGAATAAACTGCTTTTGTTGTCCCCAATGGGGTATATTGCTTTTTGGTTATGCCGTTTGGACTTAAGAATGCTGGCATAACTTACCAAAGATTAGGTAACTTCATGTTCAAGAATGAAATTGGGAAATCAATGGAGGTTTACGTCGATGACATGATTGTGAAAACAAAGAAAGCAGAAAGCCACTTGGTCGACCTGAGACACACATTTTCCATTCTAAGAGCTTTCGGTATGAAGCTCAATCCTAACAAATGCACATTTGGGGTTCGAGGAGGAAAATTCCTGGGATATATGGTCAGCCAGAGAAGTATCGAGGCCAACCCACAGAAAATTCAAGTAGTTATAGACATTGTTCCACCGCGCACTGTTCGGGAAGTTCAATGCCTTGTGGACAAAATTATTGCTTTGGGCAGGTTCATAGCTAGGCTGGCAGACAAAAGCCTACCCTTCTTCAAAATCTTGAGAAACACAAAGAAATCGGGATTCAAATAGGACGAACAGTGTGACCAAGCTCTGATCGACCTCAAGCAACACCTCTCTTCGCCATCTCTCCTTGCCAAGCCTGAGCTCGGGGAAGTTTTACAGTTATATCTGGCGGTCTCTTTGGCTTCAATCAGTTCAGTGTTAACACCGATGAGAGCTAGGAACCCTTGTCCAGTTTACTACTGCAGCAAGGCCCTTCAGGGGCCCGAACATAACTATTTAGAGATCGAGAAGTTTGCCTTGGCCCTAGTCACGTCAGCAAGAAAACTGCGGCCCTATTTCCAATCCCATACAATTGTGGTACTAACAAACCAGCCGCTAAAGCAGGTGTTGTCGAAACCAGACACTTCGGGTCGACTCATGAAATAGGCTATCGAACTAAGAGAATTCGACATCCATTTCCAACCCCGAGCAGCAATAAAAGCACAAGTGCTGGCGGACTTCATCCTCGAGAGAGTCGATCTCCCGGTTCAAGAGATGGAAGACGCACCTTGGTGGACCCTACATGTTGACGGGTCCCCGACATCTACTGGAGGAGGAATAGGCGTATCCCTCCGATCCCCGCTGCCTGAAGATTACGATTTTGCAGTAAAACTCGACTTCCCAGTCACTAATAATGAAGCTGAATATGAGGTACTCATTACAGGAATGCACATGGCCATAGACCGTGGGGTCGAAAAGATAGCAGCCTTTACTGATTCACAGTTGGTCACGGAGCAGGTCGAGGGAAACTTCGACGCGAGAGAACATAAAATGGCACAATATCTCACGAAAGTCTAACAGCTACGGTAGAGGTTCTGAGATTTTTCATTAAGCCAAGTTCCCCGATCAGAAAATACGTGAGCAAATGCGTTTTCCAAGCCGGCAAGCTCGATGAAAGGCACACGAGAAAGAACCATAACATTTCTTGTCGCCGACCAACCTTGTATCTCGGCCCACGGCCCGGGTTTGGTCGGGTGCCTCGAAGACGCAACCCATTCTTGGCAGGACCCGATCAAGCTTTATTTGAGCCAAGGTACCTTACCCGATGATGAAAAGCAGGCTCGTAAACTGAAGGGCTTAGTGCCCAAATATGCGCTGGACGATCACAGACAGTTATATAGAAGATCAATCGCAGGACCGCCGCTCAGATGTTTAGATCCCGACCAGGCGAAGGAAGTGTTGCAGGAAATACATGCAGGCATCTGCGGAAACCACTCGGGAGGCTGGGCCCTAGCACATAAGATCACGCGATATGGGTATTTTTGGCCGACTTTGTTGAAGGATTCTGTTGACTTTGCTAGGAAATGCCCATCTTGTCAGGTACATTCGAACATGCAACACCAACCAGCCGCACCAATGATAAATATTGATATTGCTTGGCCATTCGACCAGTGGGGCATCGACATAGTCGGCGCGCTCCCAAAGACCACCGGCCAGCGGAAGTTTATCATAGTAGCCGTTGAGTACTTCACAAAATGGGTGGAAGCCAAAGCAGTACCGAAGATCACTGATGCAGCCATCAAGAGTTTCATTTGGAAGAATATTGTTTGCCGTTTCGAGTTGCCTAAAGTCCTCATCTCAGATAACGACACCCAATTCCAAAGCAAAAACACAAGAAGATGGTGCGAGACCTTGGGCATTACGCAGCACTTCACTTTAGTGGGAAATTCGCAAGCCAATGGACAGACCAAAGTGACCAACAGGACTGTCCTCGATCACATTAAGAGCCGAATAGAGGAGACGGGAACCAGCTGGGCGGACGACCTCCCGGGAGTCCTTTGGGCCTACAGAACCACAGGTCAAAGCCCGTACAGCTTAGTTTATGGATCCGAAGCAGTGGTCTCGTCAGAACTAATCCAGCACACCGCTAGAGTGATCCATTACAATCCAACAGCAAATACATCGGAGAGGGCACTGGATCTAACAACTATAGACGAGAAGCGCTTAGCGGCTTACAACAGAATACAGAGGTGCTGCTCAAAGATGGCGGACCGCTATAACAAATCGGTACGTCCGCGAAATTTCAAGGTGGGTGATCTTGTGTTAAAGAAAGTGGAAGTGTCGAGGCCCGTAGGCAAGCTTGACCCAAAGTGGGAAGGACCGTACTCAGTCATCAAAGTGTCTGAAAACAACGCCTATCGATTAGCAGATGTTGCAGAGCGAGCTGCCTCTACCATGAAATGCTGTAAATCTAAGAAAGTTCTTTGTATGAACTGCTCATTGGCATTTGTTGTACCGATTAAAGAACAATCAAGTTCCATCATAATTAAAAAGCACGACACGACTGCAATAAAACCTTAGTCGACCTCATAGTCGACGAAAAGCTTAAACTTAACAAGTCAAGGCGAAGAACCGCGACCACCTTAGTCGACCCCGTAGTCGACGAAAGGCTTAAACTCATCAAGTCAAGGCGAAGAGCTGCGACCACCTTAGTCGACCCCATAGTCGACGAAAGGCTTAAACTCATCAAGTCAAGATGAAGAGCCACGACCACCTTAGTCGACCCCGTAGTCGACAAAAGGCTTAAACTCATCAAGTCAAGGCGAAGAGCCGCGACCACCTTAGTCGACCCCGTAGTCGACGAAAGGCTTAAACTCATCAAGTCAAGGCAAAGAGCCGCGACCACCTTAGTCGACCCCATAGTCGATGAAAGGCTTAAACTCAACAAGCCAAGGCGAAGAGCCGCGACCACCTTAGTCGACCCCGTAATCGACGAAATGCTTAAACTGATCAAGTCAAGGCGAAGAGCCGCGACCACCTAAGGTGACCCTATGGTTGCCAAAAATTCCCAAGAAAGTGATGTCGAAGTCCCTGAGGCAGGATCACAAAGTCGATGGCACACTTCGTAGAAAATCCGCTAAAGCTCGAAGTCGAGCCCCATCGACAAATTCAATTTATACTTTGCTAATCATAAGTGGCAACGAAGTTTAACTTATCTCGCAACGGCTTAAAACAACGTTCGAAAACGAACAGCTGGCCGATGAAGGGCAACAAACGTTATTTCATTCTCAAAAAGCCTCAATGAGGTATGTGTATCAAAACAAAAACAAGTATTACAAGCCTTAGCTCGAACTGCCAGACCCTTCGATTGGTAATGCGGGAACGGGAGCAGACGGAGGCTCAGGCGGTGCCATTGCAACGGGCACGGCCGCAGTGATAGGGCGAGAGGGGCTGGCGGCAGAAGGCATAAATAGCCGCTTGGTGGCCGGGAAGAAAGAGGCAGTGTTGGCCCGACCCTCCGAGATTTCATAGGTGAGGTCGCCGGCGAACTCGAACTCCTGACCTACCTCCTTCACTTTTTTTGGAGGTCTTCTTTTTGCCTCTCTTCAGGAGTCATGTCGGTCTCCCCTGCTGCCCCTACCTCGGCTTCAGCCTCGTCAACCTCTTCATCACCAATTGGGCGCAGCTGCTCGTCGAAAGCAAGGCCTATCTTCGAGCGATCTTCATCGCTAACCGCATAGCCCAGGTGCCGTATTTGTGCAATAGCTTTGTTAAAGGTACTTCGGGCATCGTCCAGGGCCAACACCATGCTCGCATCCTGAAAAGTGGGGCTCACCATGAACTGTTGCACTGCCTCCGTACGGATCTCCAGAACTATCCGCTCGAACTCTGTCCTGGCCTCGACCAGCTGCCCGACCAGATTCGTAGGCGACCCGGATGTCCAATTCGAGTTTTTTCCACTTCGCCTCCATCTTTGTCTGCTCCGTCACCGCCAGCAGGACTTACCGGTCTTTCGCCTCCATTATTTCGGCGTATTTGGCATTTTCCTTCTGCACTTCCTCAAGCCACAGTTGGATGACTCTAGCTGGGACTTCAACGTCTCAGCATCGCCGCCAGCGTTCAACTATTCACGATCGGCGAGCGCCAGCTCGGAGCGGCGGTAAAAGTTGTAGGCGATTTGCCCGACCTGAAACATAAAAGTCATTTCTATCCATGCAGGGAAAATCGATTACACAAGTTTACAGCTTATAAGATCTTACCATGTTCGCGTGATACGCGAGCTCACAAAGCACCCCGGGCTGACTCAGGCCCATTATCCTCTTCTGGTCAGCCAGAAACTGACCAGCCAACAACCATTTCAAGGGGTCGACCCAGATCCATGCATATAGGACGAGTCGTCCAGGAGTAGGCTACGGTCCGACCCTAAACGAGGAGACGGGAACTTCCTCAGGCCGAATAAGGTCTCCGCACCTCGATCCCTGAAGAGATCATTTCCCATCGGCATCCCCTACCCCGCGCTCTTCGACTTACTTTTTTCCCTTCCAGCAGCAATCTTTTGGGCGGGGCCCACTCTATTCGCCCATGGGTCATTTCCCTCGACCCGCGACCCTCTCGACCACTACTACTCGACCAGGCGAAGAGGTCGGGGATGGCGCAGAGGCCGCCGCTGGTCTGCGAGGCTCGTCGCCTCCAGTCAACACTTGTCGAGACGCAGCACCTTGTTTGCACTGTCGGTTCCTTTCAGCACGAGCCACTGCATCACTCCTTGCGCAGTTCATGATTTCGTCCCGGTCTGTAAGGAACAGATACAGCAGATGTTAAATACAGAAATGAACGTAGCTAAACAAGAAAGCATGGCACACATTTCATCTACCTATCTCATAGTCATCTGCAAAATTTAGCGGGGCTGGCGACAACCCCGCCAACACTAACTGCTGCTCCTCGAGGAACACAGTGGCCTCCACGGGACCAAATCCGACCAGATCCCTCACGAAGGTGTTTGGCCAAGTAGGGTGCGATTCCCTGGTATCTCAACCTGTCCCCCCAACCACTCTCAAGGAATGTCAAACCCCCCCTTCACCCGAACGAAGAAATAATGTTTCTTCCACTCCTACCCATAGAAAGATGAGGGAGCTACGAGAAAGTTGCGGTGAGGTCGAGCAGTCAGATAGTGAAAGCCTAACTCCTCGGAACTACCAAATTTTCGTGACATGCACAGATAGATGAGGTTGGAAAAATTTTTGAAACTTGGGGCCTGATCGAACAGATGCATCAAAACTAAGAAACTGCAGAGGGTGGCAAAGTAGTTGGGTAATAGCCGAGTTATGCACACTCGAAGAACCTTAAGCAGGCCTATCATACTACCACCTAAGGGGAACCTCAACCCACATTTTAGTGCATCCTCGAACACTGTTATGCAACCGGCAGGAGTGCGGTGCATTCGACCAGGAGGCCCGGGGGTTAATAGTTGATATTTAGGAGGAATATGGTAAAGCTCCCTCAGGCGCCCCAAATCCGTAGGAGTCATTACAGAAACTATTTCACTATAGTGGTCCAGGGTGAATAATCGCCCACGAGAAGGGGTACCCGGCTGGGCCTAGCTTTCCCACCACGCGTGCCGCTCAAGCTCCCGGAGCTCGAGTTGCTCGAACCAGAACCACCGCCGGACAACCCACTAGAAGGAGCAAGAAAATCCCTACGCCCCTCAGACATGGTGGCCTCACTGTCCCCCCTGGCTACCCTCAGAACTGAATAACCCAAGCATCTTCTTCAAAAGAAAAATAAATAGAAAGGATTCGGAGAAACGAAAAGCCGGAGGAGCACTTACTGGATACGAAGGTTAAGTCCACAAAATCTGCGAAGCGAATGCAAAGTTTAGGGAGTCTTGTAGAGAAAGATATCCCCTAAACGTTCTTGGAAATTCTGAAGCGGTAAAAGTAAAAATGGGCAGAACTACATTAAGTATTTATAGGAACGGGGACGTAGTTTCCCAAGCGTCCAGGTGTGGTTACCCAAACATCCACATTAATGGACGGAGACGTTACGTCGCCCCACGCGCTCCACGATGTAACAGCTCAGCAAGCACGTAATACTCTGATAGATTTTCAAAAACCCTGGTCGATGTTCGCTACTTCCCAACGCCGCTCGTCGATTGTCTGTTTGGCCTTGCGAAGTGGGGGGACTCATGATATAGGATGGCCCACAATGGCCCAAATCAGTGAGGCCCAACACCCAATCAATGGCACAGGACCCAAGTGACTCGTCAACCATGTTCGACCAATCCACAAGGCACTCTATGGCCCTCGGAGACTCTCGACCGTTATTGACCCCTACTTTCATTGATTATCAGATCGAGCCCTACATAGTACTCTGCCACCGCATTAAATGCGTTGACTGGCAACACGCCTCCGCATTAATGGCACATGTCCTCCCCTCACCGTCTGACACAGCAAACGCCGCAACAGTGTGCCATCTTGTCCTGCAGCATAAAAGGACATCCAGCTGGCAATATTCAAACGGGGGAATTGACCGATTACCCCCGGCCGGAGGCTGGAGGACCCTGGGGTAAGCCAAGGGCTTCCCTGATATTTCCCGCAAGGGGAAAGAAGATAAAAACCCCTCAATCTTGCCTCTCACAGGTATGCACTCATATACTTAAAAGCCCCTACATTCCGCTGCTCAATTAAAAAAGTCAAATATATACTGACTTGAGCGTCGGAGGGCCTAAGCTGAGGGCCACTCGGCTAGCCTAACATTTGCTGTGATTGCAAGATTCCAATCCTAAACCAATCCAGAAGATCAATACCCCGGATCCGTATCCATCATCGAAATCGAACCCTCATCACCATGTATCCAGATCGTTCAGTTGTGATTGGGGATGAGGTATATCCTGTCAATTTTATACAAATGCTTATCCAAGAGTATGATTTAATACTTTGAAAGGATTGACTATATAGTCATTAGGTATAGGTGAATTGCTACACCAAGTGCATAACTCTTGGAGATAAGATACCAATACCAACACGCCATTCCACAGATTGCACCTCTCCCATACCAATTATATCTGCATTAGAGGCCAGAAAGATTTTAAAGGAAGGCAGACAAGGGTTTTTGGCGTGTCTTATCAATAAACCTCAAGACATAATTAAAATGGAGAAAGTAGAAATAGTAGCTGAATACCGTGAGGTATTTTCGGAAGAGTTGAGTTCATTGTCCCCTAACTGAGAGATAGAATTTGTTATTCACATTCTTTCGGGGGCCATGCCTTTCTCCAAACCTCCTTATTGAATGGTACCTGTTGTGCTTAAAGAGCTGAAAAGTCAACTGCATGAACTATTGGAGAAAACATTTATAAGGCTGAGTACTTTTCTCTAGGAAGCCCCCATACTATTTGTCAAGAAAAAGGATGGGTCCATGATAATGTGCATTGACTACAGTGAATTAAATAAAGTTACTATTAAGAGCAAATATCCCATGCCACATGTAGAAGAATTTTTTGATCTTCTGCAGAGATAAAGAATCTTCTCAAAGCTGGATTTGAGATAGGGGTACTACCAACTAAAGATAAGAGAAAAAGATATTTTGGAGACTGCCTTTAATTCTCAATATGGTCATTTTGAATTCGTAGTAATGTCGTTTGGTCTGATCAATGCCCCTAGCAGCATTTATGGATTTGATGTATCTGGTGTTTTGACCATACCTGGACCAATTTGTGGTCGTCTTCATCGATGACATTTTGTATATTCTAAGACTAGAGAAGACCATGCAAAGCACTTACGCATGGTTCTCGAAACACTAAGAGAGCATCAATTGTATGCAAAATTTAGTAAGTGCAAATTTTGGATAAAGAAAGTGGCTTTTCTCAGGTATATTATCTCCCAGGATGGGGTAAAGGTTGATCCTTCTAAAATATAAGCGATAGTCAATTGGAAGAAATTGAAAAATATGATAGAATTTTGTAGTTTTCTGGGTCTTGCTGGCTATTACTGAAGATTTGTTCAAGATTTTTCTAGAATAGCTGGTTCGTTGACTAAATTAACTTAGAAAGATCAACCCTTTAACTGGAATGAGGATTGTGAAAGAAGCTTCCAAGAATTGAAAAACAAGTTGACTATGGCTCTCATATTTGCCCTTCCAAATGGATTAGAAGGATTTGTTGTATATATAGAGGCTTCTAACAAAGGGCTATGATGCGTGCTGATGCAAAAAGGGCGTGTTATCGCTTATGTATCCAAAAAATTAAAATCGCATAAGGAGAACTACCCGACTTATGATTTAGAGCTAGCTGCTGTAATCTTTGCATTGTCTAAGTGGAGATATTATTTATATGGAGCTACATTCGAGGTATACACCGATCACAAAAGTGTCAAGTATCTATATTTGCAAAAGGATTTGAACATGAGATAACGCAGATGGATGGAATTTTTAAAAGATTGTAATTTTTTTCATCACTTATCACCCAAAAAAGGCAAATATAGTGGCTAATACTTTGAGCGGGAAGGCTGGGATGGCTTACTTACTAAGGACAGAAGCATCAGAAAGCTTGAGAATGAGTATTGTGTTGAAATTAAAACAGCGAGCTTTGATTGTATGAATCAAAATACAGTCTGAATTACATGATAAAATATGAAGAGCCCAATCGAATGATAAATGGATGTTGAAATAGAAAGAAATGATTAGAAGGTCTGAAGAGTCTGAGTTCAGTACCGATAGCCAAGGCACCCTTCTGTTTCGTAAGGAACACAAGATAATGTTCACGATACATCCAAGAGGCATAAAGATGTATCGAGACTTGAAGAAACAGTTTTGGTAGGATAGAATGAAGAGGGACGTAGCAGACTATGTGCAGAGGTGTTTTAACCTGCCAACTAGTAAAATCAGAACATCAGCGACCATTAGGGTTGCTACAACTACTACTAATCCCTAATTGGAAATGGAAGTAGATTACCATGGATTTTGTAACAGGTCTACCAATAGCCAGGGGAGGATATGACAGCATCTGGGTAATAGTATACTGACTGCCCAAGTCTACTTATTTCTTGCCAGTTGGAACACAATACAAGGTTGAAAAACTAGCAAAGTTATATATCAAGGAAATCATTAGACCACATGGGGTTCTGACCAGTATTATATCAGACCGAGATCCAAAGCTCACCTCGAGACTTCAGAAAGGTCTGCAAAAGTATTTGGGGATAAGACTATGGTTCAGTTCTACATCTCACCTTCAAATAGATGGGCAATAAAAAAAGAGTCATCCAATCTTAGACGATATGCTATGAGCTTGTGTCTTAGATTTCAGTGGAAGTTGGAACTGACATCTTCCTCTAATTAAATTACCTTGTAATAACAGTTATCAATCTACTATTCAGATGGCACCGTACATGTTGGAATAGTACCCGACAAGTCAATAGGATTGGCCTTGTAAAAACTAATTTCTTGTAAAATAATCTTGATTGAATGATATTATTTATATGGCCACTTTCATCTTATGCGTTATATTACTTCACTTGCATTAGGTTGAAGCCCTTAGATCACGCATGACAACAGAACTTGGTCCATTTGCTGGGTGGTGATCATGGAAAAGTCTTATACGATTGTGATCTTAAATCTTTCAACTCGTAGGATCTTATGAGATGGGACATCTAAGATCCAGATAGACTTGCACTAAGGATGTATAAATCCAATAGTTGGATATTGCTTCATTCTATGAGCAATCTGTATGAGATACGGGTGCATGTTACAGGATGCTTGTTAGAGAACAAGGCACTATAGACCTTCCAGAGAATCCACTAGATAGCCGTAGTGGAAAGTCAGTAGTGGTCAATTTTCCTACTTACGCTATTACAAATTATTAGTCCTCTAACCTGAGGATCCATTGTAACCTTGTGTCTGGTCCTCATGCTTTGACTCTTCCTTGACCACTTAGCAGGTCTTTCGGGTTGAGGTTGGGTATGAGCTACTTGGCATGGAAGTTTATGAGATCCAAGATGGAATTTGACTCCTCACTTTTGTGAAGAGCGAGTGTATCTCCTATATATTCTATAATGATCGATTCTAAGAAATCTTTGCGCAAGGTGGTGTGACAATTTGGAAAAGGAGTTTTTCAAAGGAGAAGTCACATAAGGGAATCGAATATTGAGAATGGAGACATAGTATCGAGGCTATTAGGGAGTCGACAAATATCTTACCCTAGGTCTCTTTCGGGAGATAGGAGACGGAAGGACCATATTTGCATGGTACGCGTAGAACTATGATGGTTCTGCAGAATATTCATTTCGGCCAATTAGTTGGGCTCCATGAGCTTGAGATTGGACATCAACCATGGAGATTGGGTACCCTTCAATTAATGAGATTAATTGAATTATGTCGATTAGTTTTAAAGGAGTTTTAAACTAAAATGAATATAAGATATTCAAAAGTCACAAAGAGTTGTGAGCCTATGTTCAATGAATGGTAGAACCTATTAGGTCACGTAAAAAAGCCAATTAGCTTCCAAAATTGGTAGAGCAATTTTCTAAGTGTTAGAAAAATAACCCTTCGGTGGCCGATTTTCAAAGATCCAATTCAACGGTCAATTTTCATTTGATTAATTTAAGTGTTAAACTAATCAATTAATTTAAAGAGTTAAATCAGAACAATAATTAAGGATTTAATTATTTGGTACCATATTGAACATCAATTGGATTGACTTAAAGAGTTAAGTTGACTAATTTAAGCTTAAGAGTTAAGCTTGTTTGATTTAAGAGTTAAATCAAAGGTTAATTAATTAAATTAATGTGTTTAATTTAATTAATGGGAATCATATTTTTTGGACGAAAAATTTAAATGAAGTGTTCATTTAAATTAGCATCTTAATTAATTTGGAATTAGATTCCAAATGAAATTGAAATGTACATGAAATTCAAGTAAGACTTTAATTTAAATTTTGCCAACTTGGCATGCCACATGGGCAGTCATCTTGAGGAAAATGTGATTCCAACTAGCATCACACCTTCCACCCTCTATATATAGATATAGAGTGCATGCAAAATTCGAATTTAATTAGATTCTTGCATTCCCTCCAAAATTCTCTCTCCATGCATTGCATCATGTGTTGACGCTTTGCATTTCTTCTTCTTCCCAACTTGAAAATCGGCCTCCTCTACCTCATTTTATCCTCTCTTACTCCAGCTTCTAGTTAGGGGAAATTGGAAGATTGATTGGTGTGTGGATCATATCAATAGAGGCAAGGCACTTAACTTGCTCAGTTTTGGAGATCCACCTACAGTAGCTTCCGGTTGGCGAATTTTTATGGAGTTATACAGAAGTCTTTTTGCTCCAATTTTTTTAATGTATCTTCCCATGTGTGTGGAGGTATTCCATATTTAATTTCGTGAATTTTAGAGCAGTGTATCCATGGAAAAAGTTGTCGTCTTTCTGCTGTACTGATTCCATATAGTTTCTGGATCTGAGAGAGAGAGTTGATTTTCTCCTTGTTTTTGAGCTACAAGAAGTAATTCTTCTTCATAATAAACATCTATAGCATGACTAGATCCTTGGTAGCTTTAGTAGCTTAGTTAGTTTCAAGCTTATGTAGTTTTGATTTATGGACCCTAATGCTACTCTTGCCTTCAAGTGGTATTGGAGCCTTTTTCATGCTATGTTTTGGATTATTGTTTGATTGATTCATGTGATGAATTAATCAATATCACCAAATACTTGATCCAAGTGATGGATTGGAGTGTTCGGTTGATGATGCTTGTGGCTCTATTGCTTGATGAATTGAAAGCATGCTTTTATGTGATTTAAGAGTTGATTCATATTTTAGTATGTTTCAATTCATAGTGATAGATGTTGAATATTGATTTAGCATTTATTGATTTTATATGGTGATATAGCATGTTTACGATTGATCAAAAGAGTTTTGTTCATTTTTGGATCCAATGTTATTGGAGTTTTGTTGGAGATTTTTGAAGAATACGATTCATACATGAACTTGATTTTTGAAGCTTGATTGAGCACTTAAATTTCCAGTTTTAAAATGTGTTTTAGATCTAAAAATTGGTCCATAATGTGTGATTTAATGTTTAGAATGAGTTCTAAGATTTTTGGAGCACAAAAGTTGAGCCAAAAATGGCCTAACTTGCCTTTGACCCAAAATAGGGGCTGCTGCCAGCTTCGGTGCACATTGGCAGGACTGTGACCGAA
This sequence comes from Jacaranda mimosifolia, assembly GCA_018894105.1. Taxonomy (NCBI): domain Eukaryota; kingdom Viridiplantae; phylum Streptophyta; class Magnoliopsida; order Lamiales; family Bignoniaceae; genus Jacaranda; species Jacaranda mimosifolia. The sequence goes on from CM032124.1 coordinate 15,497,209, forward strand.
ATTTACTGCCCAGCCATGTGCTTGCCTCGGCCAGCAGTGCCCGGTCATGGATTGTGCGAGTTTTTATGCAATTCTTGGGCTCCTTTGGTGGCTAGAAATGTTGTCAAATTATGTGTTTTTAATGCAAAAGCATTGTGTAAGTTCTCAATATAATGTTTTGACATTTTTCAACCTCCTTAAATCTTGTTAAAGTTTATCTTCAATAGTTGCATAAATGTTATGCTTCAATTATTTTTTTATGAGATAAGCATTTGACTGATAGAATTAATTGTTAATTCTAGATTTATTTATTGTTCATTTAATTGTTGAATAGATGATGAATGAATGGGGATGATCATGAGCCTTTAATATTGATTTTATTTATTTCAAGTTGTTAAAATGGGTTGTATTAAATTGGGGCTTACATGGCTCTTTATTTCTACCTTATAAATGTTATGAGAGTAGAATTACTAGGAGTGAGGATTTCTTTCTCATGTAAAAGTTACATGAAGAAAGGAGAACTTGGAGGCATGGAGACTTTTGAAGACCCATGAATATATGGGATACACTCATGTAATAGCTAAATTTAATCAACCCACCTAAAATCAACTAGATGGTGCACCTATGGCTCTAAGTGCACCACTTGGTTAGGCTCATGCTCATCCTACCCTAGGAGCATACTAGGCGCATTTACTTATTTATGCTTTCCATATCCTATTGATGTATGAGATGAATGTTTATGATATAGAAAACCTAAATAAGAAGATAAAATGATGAGATCTTTGCAAGCAAAAACCTTCCACTTAGAATGTCTAAGTGTTTTTCAAATATTAAGTAAAAAAAAATACAAATTAAAAGAGTTTTAATTAATCCAAGCCTTCTACCAATAGTATATGACATGACGATGCTACCACCTTTGTGTGATATACATCCAATCACAGGGGTCATACTTAGGTGGAAAGCTATGACCATACACTTTACATGAGATGCACTTTTGATTTGGGAATGCCTACACATTATACACTTGGTCACGGGGGATGTTGTGGCACCCGTCTCGAATCAAAGTTTGATTGGTAGGTTTGACTTAATACCAAGTAATATAGAGGTTGTCCATTAGGAGATCTACATGAAATAGTGAGGTAAAATATATCAAGAATTGCATAAGATGCAATTAGCAAAAGTTGCTTACCTTTGGATTGCTCGTAGATATACATCCGTTCACGAGAGTCCACTTGCAAGTCTTTAGGATCTTGATTCTCACTAGGAAATATGATTCCTAAATTCTTCTGGGGGATGAAGGATTTGACAAAATAGTAGAAGGATAACATGCTTAAAAGACCATGAACATGTTTTTAATATCAAATTTAATGTTCTAGTTAATATTATTTTGGAAATCAATAAACCAACCGGGCCAAGCTTCCACGATCGACTTAACCTCAAAATCGTTCTAAATTCCTACAAGCAGATATATATCCTATATCAAGGTGCTCATAATCCCATGGGGATTAATGTAGATCAAGGGACACGTGAAAAGTTCACGAATTAGGATTAGGATCGTCCTATCCCATAGTCTCATAATGGCATCTACAAACTTTAAAAGTCTCAAAGATACATGAATAGTACCATGGTTAAAGTTTACAAGAGTTGTAAAGCAAACAATGTATGAGAAGTTCATGTTGTCAAAAGTGATTTTTCAAGCTAAGATGGATGTGAAGTCATGTGTCATCGACTAAGGTCTAAAGATGATTAGGCTTGAAGAAGCTTTTTCTACTTAAATGTGGTGATGGAAAATGGTCTCCATGAGGATTTAATCCTCATATCCTCGCCGAGTTTAATTGATCAAAGTGTTGATCTAGAAGAAGACTACATGACAAGGGTAAATCTTTGACACTTGTTTCCTCCTCCAAGTCTATGGGCCCTAGGGGTGCTAGAAAGGGAGGTAAAAGGAAGAAAAGTTTTTCTTCCAAGGGAAAACAACAATTAAAGGCATCCGAAGGAGTCAAGAGGATTATAAAGGAAATAGTCGATATTATTTGTTTCTACTTTGGCTAGATAGGCCATGAGAAGCCATTATACAAGGAATACCTTGCAACCTTTTGGAAGGGTATGTACTTTATTGAAGTGCATTTAAGGATAAATTCTTCCTCATGGATATATGATATCGCATGTGGTTCTTATCTTTGTAAGATGTTACAAAGAATAAGAAAGAAGAATAAAACTAAGTGATGCGGATATGATCCACCACCTTGGCTAAGGAGCAAGAGTTGTGACCAAAGTTGAAGGCGTATAATAAGTTGGAATTAGAGAACTCCATAATTGTATTGAACCCTTGTTATTATGTGCCATATATTGTTGAGAACATTATTTCAAATTCCTATTTTGGATAGTGAAGGATTTGATCCTTCTATATCAAATAGGAGATTGAAGGCATTAAAGAATGGGTTCTTTAATTGCTTGTGGTACACTTAACAAAGGATTATACATATTAGATTCTCAACCATCACTAATGCACTTTCAACAAAGTAAGAAAAATAGATATCCATGAAAAAGCCATGTTATGACATGCAAGACTTGGGCATATCTCTAAAAATAAGATGAGCAAGTTAGAAGTCTCAAAGCACTAAATGTTAGTGGCATTGAGGAACTTCCTACCTGTAAATCTTATTTAAAGGGAAAATGACCAAGGCTCCTTTTGTAGGACAAACGAAGCGCTCCACAAGTCTTTTAGATTTGATCCATACGAACGTTTGTGGCCCACTAAGAGTTAGTAGGAAAGGAGGCTATTCCTACTTCATCACATTCACCGATGATTATAGTCAGTTCGGACACATGTTTCTTATGAAGAACAAGTCTGAAGCCTTTGAAAAGTTCAAAGTGTATAGGAGTGAAGTGGAAAAGCAATTGGGGCTAAGTATTAAATATCTTCGATCGGATCAAGGAGGAGAATACTTGAGCACCGAATTCTTGGATTATCTAAAGGAGAATGGGATTCTCTCTCAATGGACTCTACCAAGCACACCCCAAGTCAAATGGAGTAGCCAAGAGGAGAAACCGTACCTTGTTGGACATGGTACGTTCCATGTTGAACTTCTTCGATGTGTTTATATCCTTTTTGGGATATGCCTTAGTCACGACGGTGAAGTTACTTAGTGTAGTACCTTTAAAGTCGGTGCTGAAAGCACCATATGAGATATGGCTTGGCAAAGCACTCTCTTACCAATATATCAAGGTTTGGGGATCTCCTGCCTACGTGAGACGGATAGTGGGAGATAAGTTGGATAGTAGATACACCTTGTGCAAGTTTGTGGGATACCAAATAGAGTCTATGGATTATTACTTATATGATCCTTTCGAACAAAAGGTATTTGTTTTGAGAAACACCATCTTTTTAGAAAAGAAATTTCTATAAGATAGAAAAAGGTATTGTGGTGAAGTTCGATATGATTATCAAATTCGACAAATGGTAGAAACGAATATATATCAAAGAGCTTTACACACAACCTCTGAGAAGGTCGGACCGAATCAAGAAACAACCTGAAAAGTTCGGATTCCTTCATGAAATAGGCCAATCAGATAGTGATCTATAGACTTATGAGGAAGCTATGTTGGACATAGATTCAGGACATTAGCTTGAAGCCATGAGATCCGAAATGAACTCCGTGTACTCAAAAAAAGTATGGATTTTGGTAGATCCACCAAGGGAATAGTTCTCGTTGGTTTCAAGTGGATTTATAAGCGAAAGCTTGGAGTAGATGGAGAAGTGGTGACTTTTAAGGCGCGACTAGTAGCAAAAGGTTATACTTAAAGATCTGATATCAATTTTAAGGAAACCTTTTCACTGATCGCTATGCTAAAGTCCATTTGGATTCTACTTGCCATAGTCGCATATTATGACTATGAGATATGGCAAATGGATGTGAAAAATTGCTTTCCTCGATGGAGACATTGAAGGAGAGATCTATATGTAGCAACCACAAGATTTTACATCTAAAGAAAGTGAGCAAAAGGTTTGCAAACTCCATAGATCTATTTGTGGACTCAAACTAGCATCCCGAGGTTGGAACATATGTTTTTGATAAAACAGTCAAATTGTTTGGCTTTGTCAAAAATGTGTATGGACTATGTGTGTATAAGAAGGCTAGTGAGAGTAGCATACAGTTTATAGTGCTTTATGTCGATGACATCCTTTTCATTAGAAATGAGGTAGGAATGTTAGAGTGTACTAAAGCGTGGTTATCTACACAATTCTCCATGAAGGATTTGGGAGAAAATATCTTACGTATTAGGAATACGTATCATAGAGATAGATCTAGGAGGATGCTGGGGCTATCCCAAGTCCCGCACATTAACAGGATACTAAAGAGGTTTAGTATGGAAGCATCCAAGAAGAGATTTCTTCCTATGGGACATGGCATTCGTCTCTCCAAGTTTATAGCCCGCAAGACCTACAACGATAGACAAAGTATGTCCCACATACCTTATGTCTCTACCATTGGGAGCATAATGTATGCAGTTCAATGTACAAGACTGGATGTGGCACACTCGCTAAGTGTTACGAGTAGGTTCCAATCCAATCCCAGTGAGAGTCATTAGATAGCTGTTAAAGCAATCCATGAGTACTTGAAAATGACTAAGGATTTGTTTTTCGTATATGGCAATGGAGAATTGAAATTAGAAGGGTTTTGGATTCAAGTTTCCAATCCGATGTAGATGACCTCAAATCCATTTCTGGATTTATATTTTGCTGCAATGGCGGCGCGGAGAGTTGGAAAAGTTCCAAAAAGACACCACGATCGAGACAACTATTGAGGTGAAAAAATTTGTGGTTTTGGAAATCGTAAAAGAAAGTGTTTTGATAAAAACTCATCCAAGAGTTGAATGTAGTGCTTAGAGTGCATAAGCCCACAATTGTCTTTGGAAGATAATTTTGGACTTGAACCAAGATCTGATCAGTGATCCAAATACAGTAAATGCGTTATCATTTTATATGTGATTTCATTTGATAGAGGCGACAACTGAGTGGACAAAATTGCCTCAAAAGAGAATTTAGCATAACCATTGTTTAAACCCCTAAAAGTAAAATGTCTTGGAAGAACATCTTGAGAAGATGGGTTTCAAGGCCATTGGGAATTAGCTTTAGGGTAAGTAGGAGATTGTTGGAACAGTACCCGGCAAGCCAATAGGATTGGCCTTGTAAAAATTATTTTCTTGTAAAACAATCTTGATTGAATGATATTCTGTATATGACCACCTTCATCTTATGTTTCATATTACTTCACTTACATTTGGATGAAACCCTTAGATCATACATGACCACGGGACTTGGTTAGTTCACTGGGTGGTGATCATGGAATAAGTCTTATATGGTCATGATCTTAAATCTTCCAAGTCGTAGGATCTTATGAGATGGGGCATCTAAAATCCAGATAGACTTACACTAACGATGCATAAATCCAAGAATTGGATATTGCTCCATTTCATGAGCAATCTATATGAGATACGAGTGCATGTTAGTAGATGCTTGTTAGAGAACAAGGCACTGAAGACCCTCCGAAGAATCCATTGGATAGCTGTAGTGGCAATTCGGTAGTGGTCAATTCTTTTGCTTACGCTATAGCATATTATTAGTCCTTTAACCTGAGGATCCATGGTAACTTTGTGTCTGGTGCTCATGCTTTAACTCTTCCTTAACAACTTAGCGGGTCTTTCGAATTGAGGTCGGGTATGAGCTAATTGGCATGGAGGTTTGTGAGATCCAGGATGGAATCCGACTCCTCGCTTTTGGGAATGGTGAATGCATCTCCTACGTATTCTATAATGATCGATTCCAAGAAATCCTTGCGCAAAGTGGTGTGACAATTTGGAAAAAGAGTTTTTCAAAGGAGAAGTCACACAAGTGAATCAAACATTAAGAATGGAGACATAGCATCAAGGCTATTAGGGAGCTGACCAATATCTTGCCCTAGGCCTCCTTTAGGAGATAGGAGACGGAAGGATTGTATTTGCATCGTATGCATAGAGCTATGATTGTTATCCAAAATATTCATTTCGGCCAATTAGTTGGGCTCCATGGGCTTGACGTTGGACATCAACCACAGAGATTGGGTACTCTTCAATTAATGAGATTAATTGAATTGAGTCGATTAGTTTAAAAGGAGTTTTAAACTAAATTCAATATAAGATATTTAAAAGTCACAAAGAGTTGTGAGCCTATGTGTAATGAATGGTAGAACCTATTGGGTCACACACAAAAGCCAATTAGCTTCCAAAATTGGTAGAGCAATTTTCTAGGTGTTAGAAAAATCACTCTTGGGCGACCGATTTTCAAAGATCCAATTCAACGGTCAATTTTCGTTCGATTAATTTAACTGTTAAATTAACAAATTAATTTAAAGAGCTAAATCAGACCAATAATTAAGGAGTTAATTGTTTGGTATTATATTGACCATCAATTGGACAAGTTGACTTAAAGAGTTAAGTTGACTAATTTAAGTTTAAGAGTTAAGCTTGTTTGATTTAAGAGTTAAATCAAAGGTTAATTAATTAAATTAAAGTATTTAATTTAATTAATGGGAAGAATACTTTTTGGAGGAAAAATTTAAATGAAGTGTTCATTTAAATTAGCATCTTAATTAATTTGGAATTGGATTCCAAATGAAATTGAAATGCACATGAAATTCAAGTAAGACTTGAATTTAAATTTTGCCAACTTGGCACGCCACATGGGCGGTCAACTTGAGGAAGGTGTGATGCCAACTAGCATCACACCTTCCACCCTCTATATATAGATATAGAGTGCATGCAAAATTCGAATTTATCATTGCTGAAAGTGTGAGAATTAGATTGTTGCATTCCCTCCAAAATTCTCTCTCTCCATGTATTGCATCATGTGTTGAAGCTTTGCATTTCTTCTTCTTCCCAACCTGAAATTCAGCCTCCTCTACCTCATTTTCTCCTGTCTAACACCATCTTCTAGTAAGGGAAAATTGGAAGATTGATTGGTGTGTGGATCATATCAATAGACGCAAGGCACTTACTTGACTTGCTCAGTTTTGGAGATCCACCTGCAATAGCTTTCGATTGGCGAATTTTTTTGGAGCTATCTAGAAGGATTTTTGCTCCAATTTTTCTATAGTAGCTTTCTCTATGTGTGAAGGTGTTCCAAATTTAATTTCGTGAATTGTGGAGTAGTGTATCCATGGAAAAGGTTGCCATCTTTCTGCTGTGCCAATTCCAGATAGTTTCTGGATTTGAGAGAGAGAGAGTTGATTTTCTCCTTGTTTTTGAGCTAGAAGAGGTAATTCTTTTTCCTAATCTAGATCAATAGCATGACTAGATCCTTGGTAGCTTAGTTATTTTCAAGCTTATGTAGTTTTGATTTATGGATCCTAATGCTACTCTTGCCTTCAGTAAGAAGCACCGTATGGTAGGAAATGTTAGTCACCATTACATTGGGATCTTGAAGAATATAGAAGTAGCCCTGACAAGTCTATGGGAACTATAAGGCTTGAATTAATTCAAGAGACTATAGAAAAGGTGCATAGTATTAAGCAGAGGATTATAGTTGCTCAGGATCGCCAAAAGAGTTATGTGGATAAGCAAAGAAAGGATTTGGAATTCAAGGTTGGTGACCAAGTTTTTCTTAAGACATCAACGAGAAAAGTTGCTCGAAGAATTGGCAAAGACGGAAAGCTTAGCCCAAGATATATTGCTTCCTATGAGAACTGTGAAAAATTAAGACCAATAGTGTACCGTCTAGTGCTACCCTAAGGTTTGACGGGTATACTCAATATCTTTCACGTATCACAACTTAAAAATACTATCCTGATCCTTCTCAGGTTATCTCATATGAGCATATGCAATTGCAATGTGATCTGAGTACAAGGAGCAGCCGATCCATATTCTAGATCGAAAGATTCAAGAGCTTAGGAATAAGAGGATTTCTCAAGTAAAGGTGTTCTGGCGCAACCATAACGTGGAAGAAGCAACTTGGAGGTGAGAAGATCTCATGCCCCAACAATATACCGAGCTCTTCCAACACTCAGGTGAGAATCTGGGGACCAGATTCATTTTAAGGGAAGAGGTATGTAACATCCCTAGAAGCCACATAATTGGTAGAATTCTATTACTATTATTTTTGCAGTTTTTATTAAGTTATTTATTTATTTTTTAAAGTTTTGGGGGTTAAAATATGAATAGAGAAGACTTGATTATGTTATTATCTAAATTATAGGGGGGCCAATATAGAATTTCTATAAGTTAGGTAAGCTAATATGAAGCACTAACAAGTTATAGAACTAAATTGAATGCAGTTGAAATTTAAGGAAGCCATTGAAGGCTGACGAAAAGTGTTGGGGGTCGAATGTAGATAACCAAAATTTGAATTATATATGTGTTTAGGCCCCACTTTTTCTTCATTTACACCAGACCACCCTCTTCACCTTTACCGGCGACGGCCTGGAACAAAAATATAAACTGACCAACGCCTCCCTCACGTCCTTCGGAAATCAGTGGTACCACTGTAGCTAGAACCCATCGGTGAGCTGACAGAAAATCATGGCCGAAGTTGAGCCACAACGGAGGGTGGCGGACTCGGTGTTCTAGCGACTTTTGGAGACGGACCAAGGGTGGGCCTTGATGGGTTTAGCTCAGTGAACAAATTGGTGACCACAATTTCATGAACTAATAACCGACAGGGCAACATTAAGGTGGCCAGTAATGTTTTTGGGCCAATTGAGCGTCAATCTGGTGGAAAAGTGAAAAATCAATTTGGCATTTTGTTGAGTGAGCTAAAAGACGTCGAATGGTGGAGGTGGTGACTGTCTCCAATGGCTGCGAACAGCAGCCAGTGACGGTCGTTGCTGGTGGCGTGGCGATAGTGCAGAGGCAATTTGCTTGTCTCGTCACAGTGATCACAGGTGTGGGGTTAGTTTGCAACAATTAAGTTTTGATAAGGAGATCTTGGGTAAATGACCGGAATTGGGATTAATACCTTGTGTCATCTATTTCTTGTTGATTATTGTATTATGATGTATAAAATGAAAGAATTTGATATGGGATCTAGATATGCACCATGCATGTGTAATTATATAATCATGTGGACCCAGATTTATATTATTATGTGTAAATAATGTTTGATTAATTTAATTAAATGATTAAACTCTAATTATATGGATTTGGGGCCTTAGTGACAAAATTAGGTTATTAAAGATAGTTAGGCCATTATTATCAATTTTGTGTATCGTTATAAGGTTAATTATATAATTTAAGGATCCGATTATAACCCTTAATCAAAACACATATATAAATCTCATGAGTACTTTGGTATTAATGGTACAAATAGCATATTCCCTATCGATAATATCGATCGAACCTTAAAATACTATATTAACCAAGTAATTATCAATTTTGGACTGCTATCCGTATAATTGTGATTATAGGTTCAAAATGAGGATTTTGACAGTGAACTCGTCTTTTAGTTAGGTGACGAGGAGCTGGGTCCCACAAACCAGTAGGCTCTGATAGCATTTCTAAGACTATTGAGGTGAAGGTGTACTAATTTGGTACTTGTTTTGTATAAACCTATCCATTATTTGTTGTAAACCCCTGTGAGGGTTAAGCTTGTTCTTATTCTAAAAAATGACTAATTCTTGATGATTGAATTTCGTGATTTGTTTGAATTCTTGTTTGATATCTGTTAATGGATTCATATACCCATGTAAGGGTTTGTTCCATTAATTTTGATTCGGCTAAAAACTGTTTGTTCTGTTATGGCGCTGAGAACTTTTGTGTCTTATCTGATATTAATCAGTTTGGATTCATTTTTGTTATCATATGTTTGGCCTTGTTGGCTTATCTGAGTTTTTTTAGTATGTCAATGATTTGCCTTGTAGCCAGATTTGTACCGTTTTGTGTCGCTATTTGTTGTGTTGCCGGCATATTTGATTTATCTAATACAACATTGTGTGGCTTTGTTGGCAATCCGTTTGTTGATTCATGATATGTGTACAGAGTTTTGTTGGGTTGAGTGCCGATCTAGCAAGATGTTTGGGTATATGCGATATGGTAGGGGTCCTCCCTAGGTATTAGTGATGCGCTAAGGGTCCTCTTGGGTATCAGCGATGTGCCATGCGGTTTGCTTGGGCATCTGCCATGTACTGAGCTGTCATACTTGAATTTCCATTTAGCTTGGAAGGGATAAGGAGAAACTAATATGGATGTTATATTATGGTTTGTTGGATTGCATATGTTACTCAGGTTTGCTCTGTTTTGATTGTACTCTAACTGTTTGTATTCTAATCATGCAGCAATAAGGAAGGAGAGGTTCCCATTTTCTAAATTTGATAAATGCTTATGTTATGATAAGTTCATGTTCTGATTGGATTATCTTGATAGACTAAAATTTGTTGAATTATTTCTTCTTTGGTAGATCCCTTTTGATTGTTTACTGAATTATCCTTCACTAAGTTCTATGGACTTACCCTTCTATATTTTTCCTAATTTTCCCAAACAGGGTTAGGTGAAGAACATGAGCTTATGGCTTAGATTAGAGAATCTATTTTGTGATAGATTAGGTGCTTATATGCGCACATAAGTTCATATGTTCATTAAGCTTTGACTTAGAGATGTTGTGATATATGAGATTTGAATTTGAGACTTAATGGCATGTAAATATTATGATGGTGAAATGATGCTCTAGGTTTGTAGTTGATCATGGTTTAGAACTGAGATTTTAGTTATTGTTGGAACACTTGGTAGGTGATGTGGTACCTTAGTAGTGCTGTGATAAGTTTGATGTATGTTGTTATTTATGAGTTATGTTGATATTTTACGGGCCTATAAGTGATGATGCATTATGATTAAGACTAAATTGGTGACATCTCAACTTAGGAGTTTCCTGAATGGGGTGCCATTTAACTCTTCAGTTTTCTAAATTTTTTTGACATTATAAAACCTTCAAATGTTAGCTTCTACTACAATAGTGGAATTTTACTGGTCAGCAACACTAACTGTATATTCAAGTTTGAATGGTGTATTATATAGGTAGTGAAATGAACAAAAGCCAATCTAAGTAATGAATAAGGTTATTGATGTATCGAGCTCTCACAGAAGTAAGTAATCAATCCAAGGAATTGTTACAAAAACTAACCTTATTTATCCAATGGATCATTTTGAATTGGGTATGGCTTAACCCTCCTCTGGCTACAGGAAGGTCTTCATCCTTTGATCTCCAAAAGGAATATTTGGAACCTTTTTCTTTGGGTGTTGCTTCAATCAATGCATTCTTCTTTCTGACTTTCTGTTATCCCTATCAATAGCAATCTCTAGAACACTCATGTCCAACAAACTCAAGGTTCTATGGTGACTGGCAATTCTATCAGCTTGATCAGTAATCTCATCCTGCGTCTCTAGAAATCTGCTCTCTTCTTGCTCTACCAAAGGTTGGTATCCTCATTACTAGCTACCACTTCTTTCAGACTCTTTCCTTGATTTGGGGTTTAGATTATGGAACTAACTTTTACGCTAAGATTGCTATCTTCTTTTGGAATATTTCTATGATTAAGTGAGTTAGTTATAACTATTTTAGTTGCTATATCTTCATATGTGGTCTGTTGTGAAATCCCAAAGTTCCAGAAAGAAAAAGAGCCAACTCATCACATTTTTCTTCATACACGTTTACTTGACGACATGGTTTGTTCCCATCCACATCAAATGATTCCTTCAATGCTTTTTCAAAATGCAAAATTTTGGTCTTCTATTATAGAAACAAATTGTCTATGACGGCTAACTATAATATATCTCCATGACTTCTTTAGCTTAGTCAAATGGCCCTTATTAGAAAATTGAGACTTTAACATCATATGATGATATAAGTACCTTTTCCAACGAAGAAAAAACCTTCTAGAATTTTATAAATCATGATAATATCAAACTTGTGTATTAACACCTATTGTAGATCGTGGATGCCATCAAACATTTACTGATACAGTCCTAAATTTTTTATATTAATATATATGTAAAAAGGCCTCATTACAAGTAAACTAAAATATGAATGTCGCTCTATAGTTTTGATTGTTCGTTGATAAATGCTCCAGGACCTTATCTACTCTAGAAATGATTAGTGGTTGTTTCTCCCTAAATGTTTTCAGGCAGTAGGCTCCATGTGAAGGCAATCTTGTCACACTACCAAGGTATGCTTTAATTTTATTAATTGTTAAATTTTTCAGGTTTCTCAAGAATTTAACCTTAGGATTCTTGCATAAGTCAAATATATTACTAACATCTATGATCTCCTTTACAACTATTATTTCACCTTTTTCCATGTTTACAATCTCAAATTATCATGACTCGTCTCTAGGTGTTTGCATTAGATATTGTGTGGCTGGAACAGTAGGACATAAATTAATGTCAGCCAAAATACTGACCCAAATTAGGCTTGATGAGAGTGTCCAAATTGATGTTCAATGCCAGTTTCTTACTCCTCTCTTATTCATAGGTTTATCTAAGTTAAAATATGTTTTCTTTTGAACTATTTAGGAAATTTTTTGAATAAGAAGTCAAAATGCCAACTAATTCTGCTCATATGAGCATTAAATTAGCACTTGTATTGCTTTTATAAATTCTTTGTTTTTTTTTTTGGTTAGAGATGCATGTTATAATTCTTTATCTTTATTCTACATTTAAATTATATTTATTTTAACTATGTCCGAATATTTTTTTCCCCTCTAGATATATCAAATTATCTTTTAGTTCTCATACTGATGCCAAAGGTATTGTGGATCTTGTTAAGTTAGAGAGAGCAAAGTAATAGCTTTTTTTTTCTAAATTAGCTCTCACATTTTGCCTAATATATTGCTTAGAGAAACATCACCACACAATGCATTGCATATGTGACAACATAAAAGTAAAAAAGAGAACGGATTAGGAGCATAAGAAATATCACTCTTTAATGGCTTATCTTCAGGAATTACTAAATAAAAAAGTTGTGATACTAAGAGTTGTGTAATAAGAATGTGATGCATTATGCAAGGGATTAGTTGGCCACGAAATATGATACTAAGGGAGATTTAATTGCTGAAAATTTGATGGGATGAGGATTAATACTTGCTAAGTTGAGCCTACTTGATGAGCTTGTTGTTGCTCCACATGGAGGCACAGGATTTTGCTGCGCAACACTTTTAGGAAACTGTTGCCTAGCATAGAAAATCTATGCTTGCTAAAAAAATGTTGTGCAAATTTAAGGGATGCTGCTGCTGTCGAAAAATGATGTTATTGCTGTTGAAAAATGTTACTGTTGCTGAATAAATGCTATTGAAAAACGTTACTGATATTGGAAAATAATGAATAAATGGTGCTGAAAAATGTTCCTGCCCCTGAATAAATGATGTTGCTGCTGCTGAATAAATAGTGCTGCTTGAGGCCTGGTATTGATATAAAATATGAACTGATATTGAACTTGCTAGTTTGGTAGCATATGAGTGATGGTGGAAGTGGATTGTAATGGCATGAACCTACAAATCATGATATATTTGTTTGAGGATAAAGTTGAGGTTCTTGAGGGCCACCAACTCCCAAGAAAGGTATTGTTAATCTTAAGGATGGAGGAACTGAGTATGCCTTACTTCAGATTTAAATAACTCATTTTTTTGTTGTGCTTAAATAGTGGCTATTGTTTGTGGGAGTTTGGTCTGCATTCTAATTGATGGCTATCTTGAGTTTAGTTTTTGTGTGTTGTTTTGGTACAATTCTTGTTGGTTCTCTGCAAAATTTCTCTTGATTCGCTATGGCTCGTATTTTCATAATGTTGTTGAAGCCACATGTTGTTGCTGCATCTTTTTGGACATTGAGAGGATCAAATTGCTGCTCTATTTTGTTGCCTAGTTGGTCTCAAATGTTTGTAAATTTTTTGTACATATTTTAATATAGCATTTCAAGGATGGTTGGCTCGTGTGGAAATTTTTTTACCTATCATCAATTTACATGTGAAAGGTAGATTTAGGCTTCTTTTGATATGATGCAAAGGGAGCAAATGTTTCCTCATTTATCATGGCTCAAATCAAAAAAACTATGTTGTAATCTTCTATTTTATTATAGAAAAAGTATTGAGTACATATCAACAATTATTTCAAGCTATTTTTGCAGCCACTAATTGGTTGGAAAAAGAATTAGGTTTCTACTATATATATATACATATATATTAGCAGCTACTAGCTATGACAATTTTGGTCACTAAATCATAAAAAGTGTCATAAGTCTTGCGGTGATATTAAAGTTCTTACAACCAATGATTTTGTTGCTAAAAGATCTTCTTTAGCAATTATGCTTTGCCTAGCAATGTGGTCACTAAAACATGTTAAATAACATAACAATTGCAGCCATCCAAAGCCTATTACACCTAATGACTTTATTGCTAAAGATTCACTTTTTACCAACCAAAATGACGTGGTCATTTTATGCGTATCTACAACAACCATGCCATTGGTATAGCAACCACAAACTTTTACATTAGCGAATGAGAAAACTTGTCACTGATTGTTCATTCTTTAGTAACCATTTTTTGGATGGTTGCTAATTAATGCATCTTCAGTGTCCAAATTAATAGCTCGTCACTAAATACTTTTAGTAGCTACTTTGTTGTGGCCACCAGTGACCATCATTATTTTGGTCACTATAAGCTTTAGAAACCATGTTTTACTTTCAACGACTATTAAAAATGATCATAGAAACCATTTTTTCTTGCAGTGGATGTTGATTGGGATCCATGGGCATTTTAACAGGAGTGTTGTCATGCACATTGAATTTCTTAAGAATTTTCTCAACATAATAGAATTGAGTGAGGATCAGTGCATCAGTCGTTCAGATAATCTTAATCCCCAGTATAGCATTCGCTACACCCATATCTTCCATGTCAAAATGCTTCATAAGCATTTTCTTGACTAGTCAAGATTATATCTTGATTGCTACCCATTATCAACATGTCGTCAACATACAGGTAAACCATGACAAATTCACTTTGAGTGCATTTTACATACACATATTTGTCACACTCATTTATCTTAAAGCCATTTGACAACAATATTTTGTCAAATTTTTCATGCCATTATTTCGAAGCTTGTTTGAGTTCATACAATAACTTAATAAGTCTGCACCCTTTCTTTTCTTACCCAGGAACAATAAATCCTTCAGGTTGTTCCATATATATTTCTTCATCTAACTCACCATTCATGAATGTAGTTTTTACATCCATTTGATGTATTTCAAGGTTATTTAGGGCTGCTATTGCAATAAGCACCCTGATGGATGTGATTTTGTCACTGGTGAGTATGTATTGAAGAAATCTATTCCTTCCCTTTGTTTGAACCCTTTTGCTACCAATCTAGCCTTTTATTTATCCATAAAGCCATTTATCTTGTACTTCCTTCTAAGAATCCACTTAAGTGTAAAGGTTTGTGGCCAGCTGGCAGATCAACAAGCTCCCAAGTGTGATTCTGCATGATCGACTCTATTTCGCTGTTGATAGCATTTTTTCATAAAGGTTCTTCTAGACTGGACAATGCTTCACCAATCATTGTTGTTCTTTTTCTAACAGATAAGTTAGGAAGTCTGGGCCAAGCATCTTTTCTTTTCTGACCCTTTTGTCTTGATTTTTCATTAGTTTGAGAACCACTTGTAGATTCCAAAGTTCTTTTATGAGGACTTGATTCTTCTTTATCTTTACAAGGAAAGATATTTTCGAAAAATACAGCATTCAAGGATTTAATGTCATTCCTTCATTTATATCAGGAACTACTAATTGGTGCACCAAGAATTGGTAGGCACTACTGTTATGTGCATATCCAATGAAAATGTAATCAATAGTTTTTAGCCCAATTCTTAACTGTTTTGGCTTAGGTACCTCTACTTTAGCCAATCACCGCCACACTTTCACATATTTGTAGGAGGGTTTGTGACTTTTCCATAATTCATAAGGGATTTCATCTTTTCCTTTATGGGATATTTTATTCAAAATGTGGCTAGCTGAAAGGATAGCTTCCTCCAACATGTTTTGAGGTAACCCAGAACTAATCAACATAACATTCATCATTTCCTTGAGAGTTCAATTTTTACGTTCAATAGCTCCATTAGATTGAGGTGAGTAAGGAACTCTTCTTTGATGAATAATGCTAGAAGTTGAGCAAAATTCTTCAAATGGTGGTCCATATTTACTGCCTCTATCACTTTTGATAGCTTAATTTGTTTACTAAGTTGATTTTCAACCTCAATTTTATAGCACCTGAATGTTTCTAGTGCTTTATATTTGCTTCGTAAAAGAAATACATAACAAAACCTTGTGCAATTATCAATAAAAGTAATGAAATACTTTTTTCCACCTCTAGTTTGCACAATCTTCAAATCATATATATCACTATGGATTAATTCTAGAGGCATCGTGCTTTTTTCAACCTAGTGAAAATGAACTTTAGCTATTTTCACTTCACCACATATTTCACATTTATGAGTTGTGTCAATTTGAAATGGAGGCAACAATTCTAAGTTTACCAATCTGCTCGAAGTGTTGAAATTAACATGTCCTAATCTAATATGCCATAATTCACAACACTCAATCAAGTAAGCAGAAGTAGAGGCATTATTATTGTTATTCACTTGAACAATTTTGATTATAGGCATTACATTGAACTTGAACAACTCATTTTGCACATAGCCTCTTCTTAGAAATATGCCATTCTTAAAAAACACAAACTTGTCAGACTCAAATACAAGTTTAAGATAATTTTTCACTAGCACAGACCCTGACACTAAGTTCTTGCATATGTCTAGCACATGAAGAACTTCATTCAACGTCAACTCCTTTCTAGAGGTCATCTTCAGAACAACCTTGCTCATTCCAATAATATTAGAAATTGTTGAATTTTCCATATATAGTTTCTTTTCAGAGAAAGCAGTATAAGTTGAAAACATATACTTTTCAGAACAAATGTGCTGAGTGGCACTAGTGTCAATCCACCATTCTCTCGGATTGTTAACAATATTGGCTTCAAAAACCACTGTCGAGAGGCTCAATTTAGACAAGTCCAAAGGTACAGATTTTTCCTCAGTCGTATGGGCTTGATTTCGTTTATTATTCTTAGAAAGCCGGCAATCTTTGGCTTTGTGGTTCAGCTTTCTACAATTCTAACAATTTCCTTGAAACCGCATTAGTTTCTTTCCTACATTGTTTGAGCTAATTCCTTGATGATTTCTCTTTTCACTTGCTATTACGCTTGGTTCAACCAAATTGGCTTTGGCCTCCATTTTAATTCTGCCTATTTTGACATAAGACGTCCAATTATCCTTCTCAATCCTCAATCAGGCAATCAAAATTTCAATAGTCATATGCTTCCATTTATGTTTGAGATAGTTCTTAAAGTCTTTCCGCGATGGTGGTGGCTTTTCAATGATAAGAGCTACTTGAAAGGATTCGCTCAAAGTCATGTTCTTAGGATGAATTTTGTGCAAAATAATATGCAAATCTTAAACTTGGCTCATGAAAAATTTGGAATCCACCATCTTGTAGTCTAGAAATTTGTCCACCACAAATTTCTTCAAGTCGGCAAATTTTGCTCAGTATTTCTTATCAAGTGACTCCCACAGCTCTTTAGCTATCTTAATAGGGCTATAAACATTATATAGTGGGTCATCCAGTCCATTCAGAATATAGTTCCAGTACAAGAAATTGCTTCGGTTCCAGGCATCCAAAGCTGTCCGATTTTGGACATTAGTGTTGTCTTCAGGTACGACAAGTGCGTCCTCTTTTAGAAATCTAGCAAGGCAAAGTCTTTAGGTAAAACAACATTTTATGCTACCACCTCTTAAAATCAAGTCCAGCAAATTTTGCTGGTCTTTCTCTGTGAGTACGAACAGGGGCAGGAACTGGTGTAGTGACTTGAGTAGTAGCAGTGGTTTGCAGAATAGTAATTTGGTTTGATGCCATGATCACAGAAATTAAATAATTCATCATAAAATTGTAATCTTGTGGTATAAATTTATGTAATGAACTAGTTGAGATGAGAGTAGAGAGCTCTTTGTCTTTAAGATGAATTAGCCTCGCACTGGGGCTAACGGCAATAGACTATCATCTCTCAAGATACAATGACTAACTAAGATAGTAGCAACACTACAAACCGTCTTATCTCTCAAACTTTAAGCGTACTGAACTCTTTCTGGACTTATGCAGAATTTTTTGAGACTTATTCAGAAAATTGTGTAAAATTGACTGATTGGAAAGATGTAATCCGGGACTAATATATGGAACTTAGGAGCAGCTGGAAGGTGGTTAACATAGATGTTGGTTTTCCAACGCAGAAAGCTAGAAGGACTGATATATAGAACTTAGGAGCAGCTAGAAGGTGGTCAACATGGCTGCTGGGTTTCCAATACATAAAGTTGGAAGGATGCATTCCAGGTGCATCCTCTCCTCAAGGAGGATTAACTCAACTCGTTTTTCTAGATTCGAGAATGCATTCCAGGTGCGTTCTCTACGCTTATAGGCTATCGTCTTAGTTAGTCGTTGGCCCAAACTAACGGAAACAAGCTATTATCTCCAAGATTTTGTTGGTTTTCCAATGTAGAAAGTTGAAGGTTGCTATAGTTTCTGTTTAGGCCAAAACAAATTAAGATTAAATTTAGTGCAACAAGTTAATATTGGACTGAAGGCCCAATTTAACCCAAGCCCACAACCATGCCGCCACGCGCCAAGCCGGCCTAGCGGCGGCGTGCGTTTGTGTATTGGATTGAACCTATTACCATATAGGTCCTCTCCCCTCCAAACACTTGTGGTACCCGCAAGAGGCCCATTCCTTACCTCTACACTTGAGGTATATATTTTAGTCTTCCTTTCATTCATCTTTCAATGTGGGATGGAGTTTCACTCCTCCCATTCTTTTTGCTCATTCTTAGTCTTCTTAGTCAACCATTAGCTCACTTTGACCATTAATTTCTCATTCACTCGAAATTGATGTTGGCCAATTAAACATATTATCGTCATCTACTCGTGGCATAGTTTACGACGATCACCAATTTCTTAGAAATTAATGCTTTGAGCACACTTAAAAGTTTGGTCAAAAAAGACCAATTTCCAACACACACAACTTCCTAATAGCTAAGTTTTAGCATCTTGGCCACTTGAAGATAGTTTTATTAAGCTTAAATTCACAAAGTCTTACCTTCTTCCACCTACTCTTATGCGATTAATAAACTCCAGCTCAAAATAAAGCGGTGATAAATGGGCCAAGGGTCTTCCCACTAAACCAATTTGAGAATGGCGAAAAAAAAAAAGAAAAAAAATGACCCTACCTGTTGTTTGCAGGAGAGAGCCGCGAATGAAGAGAAGAAAGGAATTGTGTCAAGTAAACAAAGAGAAAAAGAAGAGAAAATAAGGTTTTTGGTGGTATCTTGGTCAAAACAAGTGCATGAATAGTCAACTGAAAACACAATGTTGAATTGAAGAGTTAAAACTGAAAAAAGGGTGAATAGAGACCGACTCCTAAACTAAAAGTGAGTTTGAATATTTTTAATTAAAGTACTCTAATTTATAAGCAGAATAATGCTTTTACCCTCCTTTACTTTAAAAGTGAGGAGTAAAATAATGGAATATGCATAAATCATTTGCTTTTTCTGGAGGTATCCTTTTAGTAGTCAGTTGTCAGTATTAGTATTACCATTGCAATTAAGTGCGAAAATAAAACTTGTCCTCGTGATTTCTCTGCTTCGCTGTCATAGTTCCACGGGATACTAAAATACGACCTAGCAAACGCCACATGCTGCTCGCAGCACTCAACCCCGCACGCAGTATCGGCACTCCTCCCAAAACCATTTCTTCTCTTTAATTCCGCTTTGTTTGTTAATGTGTTGAATGAATTGTGAAAATAATTAGTTAAAGAGAATGCATCTTGAAAAATTCGTTTGAAAAATGTGATGTAAACTTGTTTTTATTTTGGGAGTTGATGAAAAGTATTTTAGGATAAAATATTTATTTAAAAATGTTTTTATAAAAGATAAATTTTATTATAAATATCAAACTCATCACCTTTCATTGGATTAGTGGAGTGAAATTAATTTTTTTATAAATTTTTAATGTATACTTATAGTTGGATGCTATGTGTGTGTGTATATATATTTTTTGTATGACATGATATGATATAGTATACTTAACCATTGTTATGATATGGAAGTCGATGTGGTGGAAGAATTTTTTTTCTCCATTTCAATAGTGATAAATTAACTTTATTCCCCTAATTTATATGCAAAATAATACTTTACCTCAACTTTGAAAGTGAAGAGTAAAATCTATATTATTATATATATTACAAGTGTATGGGATCCGTATTTGTACAATTTTGATTAAATTTTGAATTTTGAATTAAATTAAAATTTTATTTTATTAAAAATCTATTAAAAAATAATTTTATTTTATTTACAAAATCTTTTTCATTTCTATTTTCAATATGTGAAAAATTCTTTGATCATATGAACTCTATAATTTGATAAGTTTTTCATAATTTTTCTCTTATTTTTAGTAACTAATTTATATTTATAGTACCACCGTATGCAGAGTATTTCGAAAGTCATTTCATTAATATTTTAAGTTTCTAGCATTTTTTTCCCCTCTACTCTTTATGTCATTATTTCATACTTTAAATTATTTAGTGTTTGCTTTGTTTTATTCAATTTTTTCACATAATGGAAGAGATCTCTTGAACTTTAATGCCTATCATTTATCTTTTATTTATTGTTAAATTTGTAAACTTTTATGTCTTTTTTCTTATTACTTAGTTTAAGTTATCAATTTATTTATTTTTATTTTTATTTTTAAATACTCTTGTTGTTTGTTTAATTGTATAATTATATGAGATGAGATATATTAATTGTTCGTAGTATTTTGTTAATTTTATTATATTTATATTGGTTACAATTTTCTCTTCAACTATCAATAAATTCTATCATTTAATTTTTATTTTATTTAAATTGTTGTACATTTACTATATTTTTACTCATTCCTTGAATTGAGTTATTAATTTATTTGTTAAATTTTTTATTTTATTTTTAAATTCTCCTATTTTACTCATCTAATTTTATAATTTTATAGGATGAGATTTATTATATATTTTTTAACATTTTTAAAATTTATTTCACTTGTTGAATAATTATATTTTTGAAATTATGTCATTTATTTTTTATTTTTTGTTCATATATGTAGTTATATATGTATGAGTATGCATAACTCGAACTCTTTTTAAAAATTTTATGTACTACTTCACTAGTATGTATTCTTAAGTTAGTCTTTCTTTATCGATTTGAAAAATGTTATGAGTTAGTTTTATCAATAGAAAATACAACCATTAATTTTGTATGTTTATAACACTGGACATAATTTAATCCATCAAAGTGTATATCTAATTTTATTTTTTTATTTATTTGAATTTGCATTTTTTTTTTTGGTGAACAACTTGTTTTATTATTCTTTATTTTTCTACTATTTTCACGATATACATAATATGAAGATCTAGTTATGTAGCACCCCAACCAGGAGGCGCTTGCTCCCGATCGAGGTGCTACTTCGATCAATTTTTCAAGATTTTCCAAAATGCAAAATATGCACCTCCAAAATTTTCAATTTAGATAATTTCATAATGACCTAAATAATAAGTAAGATCAGAATCAATTAATGACATCTATGTCAACTATTTAGGCTATAAAACATCAACCAAACTTGAGTCTCCATAATTTACAATTGCTTAAAAGCTCGCATCTAACATTTGAAGCTCTAATATTTTACACTTATTAACAGATAAAGGCATAGCCTATTGACAGACACACTATTTACACTACACATACACTGCATCCTTATGATTTGTAGATAGATGTCTTGGTAATACTATTTTCGATAGCACGGCCACCATAACCAAGTATTACAGGTCGGTAGCACGGCCTTCATAACCGCACGACCTTCATAACCAATATAAATTAATAACAACTAGTTATCAATATTGTTTCACAGTCAACATAAAAAAATATGGTTGTTGGATTGAGATTAATTTGGTCGAACCGTTGTTCAGCTGTCAAATTAGAATCTAGTTTAGGTGAGATCATCAGAAAATTCACAATTTCAAATGATACTTTTCAAAGTTCCTCATATTAAAATATTGTTATTCATAATATCTTATTTTAAATAATTGTTCAAGGGTAACATTTGAGAAAGGAGTCAAATGGAGTATTTAGCTAATACCTCGAGGTCAATACAGGAGTTCAAATGCAAGAGTTCAGAGATAGATATATCAGAAATACAATAGTGCGGAACAATGATTCAGTTTCATAGTTTCAATGCACGAACGAACAGACAATAGTATGATATTTACTAGATAAAGGTTTTGTCCCCATCAAGGAAAGGTAGAATAAATCTCACCAGGCAATATTAGGTCGCAAAGCTTTCCTTAATGAACCCGGTAGCTACTCTCTCCGTTACCTAGTTATCCCAAAATATCGTATTAGAAAGACTAAAATAACCTTATTTTAATTTCTTAATTTATATAATTATGCTCAATATATGGATTGATAATTTGTTTTCTTTTCATAATCCTTATTAATTCTAGGTTCACATATTAAGATATTTAACCATGTCGAATTCTTGTCTACCACATAATCACATGTCTAAATAGTAATTATTTTATCTTTTGACATCATCAAACCCTATCTTATATCTTAGATCATGAATCAATTACTTATTCAAGTCTAGTTAACTTAATTCTAATAATTATTTCGATCCTTGGGAATTACCTAACTAAAGTTGCTTAATTTAAATGGTTAGGGATTACAAGTTTAGCCATATCCAATTTAATAAGATTATGTACATATAGGATAATATACAATTTTTTCAAAACCTCAATAACATATGAGCCCAAGACATTTAGAACATACACAAGATATTTAGATTATAAAATCTCACTTCAAATGGTACGTCTCATTCAATTTTTAGTTCAAACCTAGCTATACATGTAATTTCTTTTATTTACAGTCCAAACTTTTCAATGCGATAATACTTACATTGATAGTTCTTAACAAAGTCAATTACTAATTTATTAAACTTAACTTTTGAGTAATTTATTCAATTAAACTTCATGTATATTATGATTCTTGGATTAATTTAATCTTTTAATCTAATTGATACTTAGGAATCAATCAAATATATTTAATTCAATAGCTTTTACTTAATTTGGGTCGATCTAAAGCCCAAATTCAAACCCAGGAATGGCTCAGATAAGCCCTAAAATCATATTCCAGCATTCTGACCTTAAGTCTCCATAGCTCACCATCGTCGAACCACTGTCGAAAAATTATCTAACAACACTAGTCTGTTCGACTCTTTTTGGTGAGCAAAAAACCTCATTCAATTTCATGATTGGATGTTTTTTTGCCCGGTCAATTGGCTGAAAAATAGCCACAAACCCTTCGTAGCGCCGCCATCTTCAAATCACTACCACCAGCTGCTATTTCCACAAATTGAAACCATAAATATCCCACTCATCATGTTGCGAAAATTTTTCACCTATTTCTTTCGTATCTCCGCTATTGAAAGTCAACAACCCTGCCACCACCACTGTTGAGCTCCGCTGCCTTTGAATTTCCTGGCGATTCACCAGTTATTTTGGGGAGTTTTTGGTACTGTTGTGTTTGTTGAGTTGAGAGGAAGCTAACTATGGCTTTCGTTTTTCATTTGGAGCTAAAATGGAGGAGAGCAGAGTTTAGGAGGAGTAGGGGTTGCATTTGAGAATTTAACTAAATTATGTCCTTAATCTTATGCATATAAATCATGTTCCAGCTTCTTCAATTTGGCCTAGAGTTTTTAGACCACCTTTAATTGAGCTCAAGAGTTTCAACCGCCTTTTTGTTTAACCCTAAAACTTTCAATTCAGCCCTTTAGATTTTTAGTTTTTCACATTAGCCCATAACATTCTTAATTCCAGTCAATTAAGCCCTCGTTTATTTATTTTGAAGTCTTTAAAGTTTTAACTTCATCACATTAAGCCCTAAATTTTATAATTTTGGGCAATCAAGTCCTTTTTCTTATTTGCAACTAAATCTCTCAATTCCAAATATTCGTGCCTAAAACTTAGTTAATTTAATTTTAAGCAATTTCAATTTATAATTCCCAAAATTGGGGTGTTATGCTCTCGCCCCCTTAAAAGAATTTGGTCCCCAGATTCTCATCTAACATCCGGGGAAACTCAGAATATCGTTGATACTTATGTTGAATATCGATCTGGTTATATTTCTTCATAAGCTGGCTGCTAAAGTTTCTTTAATTCGGCTTGGGCAAGTATTGTTTACAATATCAGTCTCCACTCCTATTTCCTTATCTAAATAGGTCAAAAAATTGCATGTGCTGACCTTTGAATTCTAGTTCAACTTCATAGTGAAATAGGGAGATATAGAAGGACAGGTATTATGAAAGTCACATGTAATTTGGATGAGATATTATAATGTATTTCATATCTTCGGGAGCATCATGTGGATTCGGTGCATTCCCCTAGGTAGGGGCATTAACACGAGTTGGGCTATTATGCCTTTAGGGCTTTATCCATTTCTTGTTCTTGGGATAATTCTTGACATAATGTTCATATTGCCGTACCTTCTTCCAACACATAGGTTCTCTATGATGAGTGTCACCACAAAATCCATGAGATTTTCTTGGATTTGGTTGGGATGGACGATGAGTATTTCCCATTTGGAAGGGGTAGCTAGATGTTGCTTCATCTTGAATCTCATGTTGTTTCCTTCTAGAGTTATTTCTTTCTCCACCTTGAGTTCTAGACTTCGAAGTCTTCCTCTACTTTATCTTTTCTTCAATCTTACGTAGCTGTTTAAGTTCTGATTCTACTTACATTGCCCTATTCACAGCTCTGCTATAAGTGGGCAATTCACAAGCTATAAGGATTCTCCGCAACTCAAGTTTTAATTCTTCAACAAACTTTCGTATTCTACGCCCCTCATCACCTAATATATGTAGTGCATACTGGATTAAGCAGCTAAATTTGGCTTCATATTGGCATACTGACATAGATCCTTGAATAAGCTCCATAAACTCCGACTCCCTGAGCATTCTTTACGACATCAGGCATAAACTTATTCATAAATTCACTTTTGTAATTCTCCCAGGTATAAGATGTATCCTCATGACTCCACTATTGGTCCAACAATCACCACCAATGATAGGCATCCTATCTTAAGAGAAAAGTGGTAAACTTGACTTTTTGTTTGTTTGAGTAATGTTGTACCCAAAAAATTTTCTCAACTCCCTAAGTCCACACCTTAGCTCTTTGATCATGTGGTTCACCCATAAACCTTGGTGGGTTGTATCTAAAAAATCGTTCTAGCATTCGATCTGTAGTAGGTTCTACAATATTTTGAGAACTACTGACTTGACTTAATTTGCTGGTGACAGAGTTCCATAAATTAGTGCCATATCATGAACATTTGTTTTGCAAGTTGTCTTCTTACCCCCATGTTTATTTGTAGGTCTGGTATCATTCTTTCTTTATACACGAGGTGTCCTTGGTTGGGAGTATTTTCTACTTGGTCCTCTTGTGCTCCAGCTCGATTAGTGGGTAGCTATCCTCTACAACCTCGAACCAACCAAAACAAAGAAAGTGATTGAGGTTGTTCTTGCGATGCCATTTGGTGTATACAATCTTCAAGTCTTATTAATAATGCTAAATCTGCAATGTTGAATAAAATATCTTTTTAAATAATTTTCCAAACTTCTATCAATTCTTATCATAATATACAAAGATACGTTGAGTATAGGCTCATTCCACTTGATATAAAATACAAATATGATTATCAAACTAGTGTTAGCAAATGAGTTTACATCGACCTTACACATAAATTTATATAAGTTAGTCATTAAACTCATCATTTGCATAACTGAACACAAACACAATTAATTACATCTAATATTATTATTGTCAAGACAATATTATACTGTTTTTCCCTAAATTTACAATACAATTTCTTAGAACCTCATTTTTTTATGAGCAATCTTTCTTTCTCCCTACTTCGTTGTCATCCTACAATCATACTAGTAAGCTTTCATAACCAATAAACTAATTACCTCAGACATTTTAATTGCAAACATATACATATGCCATTCACTAATCATCTTCAATGATTTCCTTATGGAAAATATTACCTTATTTCCCTCTCACATATCACCATGCAGTCATACAAATCAATCTTATTATCGAGATGTTGGTTCCAAACTAGCCATACTATTTACATCTTGATCCCATGTATACCAAACACTTATTATCCCAAACAACTTTTTATTTCCCAAATTCTGGTATCACAAAAATATTCGCATAACAACGTGATCTCAAAATATTTTTCCATCCAGCATTAATAAGTCGTATCCATGATACCTCAAAAGTAATTACTATATACTGGTTGGCCACCCCAGTACTAATCCTTTACTCTTTAATATCAAGCAATATCCTAAAAGTTCATATCTTAACAAAATTTTCAAGTCAAACCTAATCTCCATTAATCCAAAAATTCCACATTTCATATTTCAAGAGTATTGGAACCATCAACATTCTACCTTCCTCCAAATAATCATATTATCAAACCACAACACGTTCATGTCCACAATGAAGATCCGAGGAGGTCTTTACTCATCTAATTCGATTATATCTAGAGCGATTATTTGTTTACCAATTGATGTGCTCCCAAACACGTTCATGCCATTTATAAATCCTCAAAAGTATTATTCTCCACAAACAGAAAAAGTCGCATGTTTTATACCTCTAGAGTTACTGATTTTAAACTGGCCAGCCGCCTAATCATAACCCTTCACATCCTTTGGATCGAACATTGCCCCAAAAATTCATGTTCTAATCAGATTTTAGAATCATGCTCAATCTCCACTAACCAAAACTTTCACAATCCAAGGATCATATCCTAGCATAACTCAGGTTTTCAAACCTAAGCTCTAATACCACCTCTTTAGTACCCCGATCGAGAGGCTCTTGCTCCTGATCGAGGTACTACTTCAATCGAATATTCAAGATTTTCCAAAATACAAAATATGCACCTCCAAA
Source organism: Jacaranda mimosifolia (assembly GCA_018894105.1). Lineage (NCBI taxonomy): Eukaryota > Viridiplantae > Streptophyta > Magnoliopsida > Lamiales > Bignoniaceae > Jacaranda > Jacaranda mimosifolia. The sequence goes on from CM032124.1 coordinate 15,524,319, forward strand.
ATTTTCAATTTAGATAATTCCATAATGACCCAAATAATGAGTAAGATTAGAATCAATTAATGACATCTACATCAACTATTTAGGCTGCAAAACTTCAACCAAACCTAAGTCTCCATAATTTACAATCATTCAAAAGCTCGCATCAAACATCTCAGGCTCCAATATTTTACACTTATTAAGAGATAAAAGCATAGCCTATTGACAAACACACTAGTTACACTGCACACATATACTACATCCTTACCATTTGTAGAGTTCTTGATAATACTATTTAAACTATGTACAATAGCCCAAACTATTGTGCCTTCAAATCCCTTGACCTAAGGCAAAGAACGGAAGAATAGTACAAAGATGGTAAGTTCGAGTGAGGTAATGATCAAAATGCATTGATATGATCTATGAAGTATGATATATGCATATAAGAACAACATTTATTTTGAGTATAAATTAAGACACGTGTCCAAGCAGCAGGATACTGAAGAATAGATAGATTCCATGGAATTTGCAGAATAAAGTTAAAGATCAAGTGCTAACTCAATGCTGTCCAACGAAGAGACATCTCAAGTTTTAGTACATAGAGTGGAAAATCTCATGTGCAGAACTCAAAATTTGCATTAGTTTAAAGAACCACGTATACAAGTACATTTCATAAAAGACTCAGATTCAAAATTTATGGATAAGTTCAATCTTATAAAACTGACCGTGCAGAAGCATTTAAATGAAATAACTGTATGTTCACATTTAATCAAATTGACCGCACAAAAGTATTTTCACTTTGAGCTTTATGTCGCAATTTCCATATAGAGTAGAATAAGTCAAAAATCACTTCCAAGCTTATTAGTAAGATAATTTACGTAACCAACGTATAATTACAAGCGAGTTAGTATGGATGCCTCTATCACCACGAGTCAGCCTACATGGCTACCTCTATCACTAGTATATACAAATATGGGCTAGTAGAGATAGCTTCCACAACCATTACAGTATAAGCCCAGTAGAGATGGCTTCCACAACCATATTACATTACGGGCCGGTAGAGATGGACTCCACAACCAATATATCACGGGCCGGTAGGGATAGCCTCCACAACCATTATATTACGAGTTGGTAGAGACAGCCTCCACAACCATTTTATTACGGACCGGCGAAAACAACCTCCATAACCAATATATTGCGGGCTGGTAGAGATGCCCTCTACTATCATTATATTACGGGCCTGTAGAGATGGCCTCCACAACTATTATATTACAGGCTAGTAGAGATGGCTTTGATAACCAATATATTACGAGTCGGTAGGGACGGCCTCGACAACTATTATATTACAGGCCAGTAGAAAAGGCCTCCACAACCAATATATTACGAGCAAGTAGCACGGCCTCCCCAACTAGAATATTATGGGCGAGTAGCACAGTCTCCACAACCATTGTATTACGGGCTAGTAGCATGGCCTCCACAACCAATATAAATCAATAATAACTAGTTATCAAGACTGTTTCACAATCCACATCATAAAATATAGCAGTTGGATCGAGATTGAATTGATCAAACCATAGTTCAGTTGTCAAATTAGAATCTAGTTTAGGTGAGATCATTAGAAAATTCCCAATTTCAAATGATACCTTTCAAAGTTCCTTGAATTAAAATTGTTATTCAAAATATCTTATTTTAAATAATTGTTCAAGGGTAACATTTGTGAAAAGAGTCAAGCGGAAAATTTAACTAATACCTCAAGGTCAATGCAAGGTTCAAATGCAAGAGTTCAGAGATAAATATATCTGAAATAGAACGGTACAGAACAATAATTCAGTTTCATTGTTTCAATGCAAGAACAAACAAGCAATAGTATGATATTTACTAGATATAGGTTCTTTCCTTAGCAATAAAAACAAGTATAAACCTCAGTAGACAATATTAGGTAGCAAACATTTCCTTAATGAACCCATAGCTTGTCTCGCCATTACCTAGTTATCCCAAAATATCGTATTAGAGATACTAATATAACCTTATTTTAATTTCTTAATTTATATGACTATGCTTAATATATGGATTGATAATTTATTTTCCTTTCATAATCCTTATTAATTCTAGGTTCATGTATTAAGATATTTAACCCGAATTTTTGTCTACCATATAATCACATGTCTAAATAGTAATTATTTTATCTTTTGGCATCATTAAACCCCATCTTATATCTTAGATCATGAATCAATTACTTTTTCACGTCCAATTAACTTAATTTTAATAATTATTTCGTAACTAAAGTTGCTTAATTTAATTGGTTAAGGATTACAAGTTTAACCATATCTGATTTAGTAAGATGATGTTTACACAGTTTTGTCAAAACATCGATAACATACAAGCCCAAGACATTTAGAACATACACAAGATATTTAAATTATAAAGTCTCACTTTAAATGGTACGTCTCATTCAATTTTTAGTTCAAACCCAGCTATCTATGTAATTTCTTTTATTTACAGTCCAAACTTTTCGATGCAATAATATTTACATTGATAGTTCTTAACAAAGTCAATTACTAATTTATCAAACTTAACTTTTGAGTAATTTATTCAATTAAACTTCATGTATATTATGATTCTTGGTTTAATTTAATCTTTTAATCTAAAAGATACTCAGGAATCAATCAAATATATTTAATTCAAGAGCTTTTACCCAATTTGGGTCGATCTAGAGCCCAAACTCAACCCCATGAGTGGCTTGGATAAGCCCAAAACCAGATTCTAGTGTTTTGGCCTTAAGTTATCATCGCCCCCGTCAAACTTCCGCTCACCGTTGCGGGACCACCGCCGAAAAACTATCCAACAACACTAGTCTGTGTGCCTCTTTTCGATAAGCAAAACGCCTCTTTCAATTTCACGATTGGACGTTGTTTGCCCTATCAATTCCCTTCATAGCGCCGCCACCTTTAAATCACCACCACCACCCGCCGTTTCCACAAATTGAAACCATAAATATCCGACCCATCATGTTGTGAACATTTTTCACTTATTTCTTTCTTGTCTCCACCATCAAAAGTCAGCAACCCGCCACCACTGCCATCGAGCTCTGCTGCCTTCAAATTTGCTGGTGATTCACTAGTTATTTTTTGGTGTTTTTGGTACTGTTGTGTTCGTTGAGTTGAGATGAAGCTAAATATGGCTTTCGTTTTTGATTTGGAGCTAAAATGGGGGAGAACCAAGTTTGGGAGAAGTAGGGGCTGCGTTTGAGAATTTAACTAAATTTTGCCCTTAATCTTATATATATAAATAATTTTCCAGCTTCTTCAGTTTAGCCTAGAGTTTTTAGACCTCCTTCAATTGAGCCCAAGAGTTTCAACCGCCTTTCTGTTGAACCCACAACTTTCAATTCAACCATTTAAAGTTTTAATTTTTCTCATTGGCTCATAATATTCTTGATTCCAGTCAATTAAGCCCTCATTTATTTATTTTGAAGTTCTTAAACTTTTAACTTCATCACATTGACCCCTAAATTTTATAATTTTGGACAATCAAGCCCTTTTCTTATTTGCAACTAAATCTCTCAATTCCCAATATTCATGCCTAAAGCTTAGTTAATTTAATTTTAAGCAATTTCAATTTATAATTACCAAAATCGGCTGTTACAAATTATATTTACATAAAAGATTATAGAATAAACATAATAATTTATTTTTTCTATATTTTCTTTTTACATTCTAGTTTTCATCCATATATCCCTCACTAATTCCGATTTTGAATAAATTTTATGCTTATAATTGCTTTATCAATTTACTATTATTTTAACTTTGATTACTAATGTAAACTCTCTTCTTCACTTATTCAATAACTAAGATACGAATCAAACTAAAAAGTTTCTTATTAACTTATATTATGATATTGATTTTAACTTTATAAATATTTTATAGGTTTTTTTTTTAATTTTTTTAATTTTTTTTAACTGTCGTAGCTTTGTCTTGACTTAATTGATTTTTAATCAAAAACCAAATTAGATAATATTTTCTTTAAATCTTTGCAGCCTATATATTAGATAATTCTTCTTATTTTAAGTTTCAATTTCATATATACTCATCGTCTTTTTAGTCTAAATTGATTTTTAATTTTAATTTTTTCTAACAACTATTAAGCTATCAATATTGTGCTCTATCCTTCTCATATATTTTTTATTTCTAATACAACTTTTTGTTAGTTTTTGTTTGTATAATGTTTTCTTTTTCTTATAAATTATACAATAATATTCATATGCTTTTATCTTTGGAAGTTTTTGAATTTGTTTTTACATTCTCGTCAAATAATCTTGAAATTCATTTTTCATGACATCGTGTATATAAGATTTCATATTCTGTAATGACTTTACATGTTTCAAAATTCTTAAATACTAGATTTTGATATATTAGATTAATTATATTTAATTTTACTCATTACTTGACTTTTTTTGTAATATTTTAATTTTTATATTGTTATTTTTAATTATATCTATAATTCAATAATCATATTAATATATATTTTTAAGAATTCATGTATAGCACAGCACAATGCTAGTAATGGAATATGCATAAATCATTTGCTTTTATCGGAGGTATCCTTTCAGTAGTCATGGGGATGCAAATGAGCTGAGTCGAACCGAGTTTTGCCCATTTTCTCAGGCTTGAGCTCGAGCTCGAGCTCGACGAGCTTAGGAAATTGAGGCTCAAGCTCAGCTCAGCTCGGCTTGATTCATTAGGCTCGTGTTCGGCTCGGGTTCAAGCTCGAAAAGTTAAATTATTTTATAAAAAAATTATAAAATTACTATATTTTATTTTATTATATTTAAAATTAGCTATAGGCTCAAGCTCAGCTCAGCTCAGCTTAGCTTGTGCTTGAGCTCGAATAGTTAAATTATTTTATAAAAAAAATTAAAATTAGTATATTTTATTATATTTTTTATATATAAATATTTTTTTAAATAAAAACTATAGGCTCGCGAGCTTGTAAACAAGCATGATTTGGCTCAAGCTCGGCTTGAAACTTACAAGAGCTTGGCTTGAGCTTGAACATTTTTCAAGCCAGCTCATCAAGCTCGTAAGCTAGCTCAGTTTGTTTGCATCCCTAGGTAGTCATATGTTCCCTCAGCTTTACTGTCATATATCCGTACACCTCCCAAAACCATTACTTTTCTTTTCACTTTGTTTGTTTCTGTGATGAATGAATTGTGTAAAATATTTTGATAGAATTTATTTTGAAAAGTAAGTTTAAAAAATATGAATGTTTAGTTTTGTTTGGATTGCTATATATATATATAGTTGGAAGATTGGTATCTTTATATATTCTAGCATGTACCCATGCTATGCACAGATTCTACTTTTTTCTTTTAATGTTTAAGTTCTTAATGAATAATATGTACCTTTATCTTCCCTTAGAAAGATTCAACCAACTTTAATTTAAATAATTAATAATATATATGTAACTTTATAAATATTTTTCTAAAAATCTAATTTTGAAATAGTTAGGAACTTTCCTATTGTTTAGGTTTGGTAAAAAATGACTTTTTATTCAAATTAATAAAAATAAAAAATATAATGTATATAAGTCCTCATTTTACATAAAAGTGAGTTTTAATGCATAAATTTTTTTATCTGTATAATTTGAACATATTTTCTATCAATTTAAAATATATCAAGACCAATATTAATAAAGAATGGAATTTCATATTCATTGTAATATGCATAAAGATAGACATGCGATAAGAAAAAGATGTTTGTGTTAAAAATATTAAAACAAAAGCACCATCACCATTATTTTGACAAATTATAAATGACAATAAATCACATTTAAATATAAAATAGTATGGTGAACATTTAAAAAATAAATACATACTTTTAACAATTTAAAATAACAATAATACTTAACACGTTATGTATTTAAAAGAGATCATCTCTTTAGAAGATAGAAACACTCTTCAAACCAATCAAACCTAAAACAAAATTCACTGTGCAATGAACATCTGGCCTCACAAATTTTGGTGGAACGGGAATGATAAATGTGAATGCATAATCTTGGAAAGATTTGATATGCTTCTGTAATAATTTTATGCCATTTCCCTAATGAAATAATTATTATGTCAAAATTGTTGGATTGCTTATAATATTATTTTTTCTATAAATATAACTATAATAATATCTTTTCTTGCAAACTCTTGAAATAAATATCTTGATTACAGAACATATATTCGATTTGTTTATTCAGCAACTTCAAGCTAATCGCACCACTACTGTCTTTTGCTCTTAAATGAACACGAAACCTGCATTTATATAATAACTTATTTGTATAAAATAAATGATTGAAATTTTATAGATACATATAAAATTGAAAAAAGTTTACTTGATAGTTACATCAACAACATTACGATTGATGCACATCATTTTTCCATAAGAATATGTACAACAATTTTTACAATGATTGCATGTGTCATACCATATTCTATCGGCATCAATTTCCTCAATACGCACAACAATGCAAAAAAATTTAACCTATGCAAAATAAAATAATTAGCTTGGTATATAAATATATATACACATATTATTTAATTGATTATAACAAAATATTTTACAAAATAAAAAAAATTAATCACAAAAATATTATCTTGTAAATTAGTAGATGATGACTAACCTGAAATTGAGAATAATCTATTCCAAAAAACCTAAAAAATTAAATATATCAAAAATTAGTAGAACATCTATATATTGAATAATAATACAATTACAATTAAATATAAAAAATTAGGTAGATGACTAACCTGAGCTCGAGAACAATAATCTATTCCAAAAAGCCTACAAAATTAAATATGTCAAAAGTTAGTCGAATAGATTGGAAGACTTTTTTTTTAACACAATTGAAATTCCTGTAGATAATCTACAAATTTACAAATAGTGAAATTCAAAATCCAACAAATCATTTACGCTCTCCCATCAGAGCATGTCAAAATGAGAAATCAGAATAGGTAACCCTAACTAAAACTGTAGCCACCACCACACCAATGTATCTATTCTTTTGCTTAGGCACACTCAACAGGAATGTGTCTGGCCAACCAAATATCCTTAGGCATGATGGAAACACTCTTGGTGTGAATATCGCACAAATTGGTATATTCAAAGAGACCCACTAGATAAGTCTCAACCGCTTCCCGGAGTGCAAGCACAGTGTGACTTTGGAACCTGAAATCCGTCATAAGTTCCTATGCAATTTCACAAACCAACCGCGGGAACTGGAGCTTGCGGATGAGAAGCTCTGTGCTCTTCATGAGATGGTTGGAAGATTTAATGAGAGATACTTGCAAATTGGATGTGTTTTTATTAATTAAATTATATTTGGGCTCCACCACTTTATATATGTGTATGGATAGAAGAGTTTTAACCCATCTAAACATCTATGACACTATCTCATTAATGATATGAAAGAGATAATATAGCACCCCCACTTGGGATAGCACCTAAGCTGAGGCGCCACTCAGTCCAGACTTAAATTCGTCTATAATTCAAATAACCGGCCTATCCGAAAAAATTTCAAAATTATCAAAGATAGCAACAAGCTTCAGCTTAAGCAAATATTAATAAAAGTACAAATTACATCGCATGATAAATCCCATTATTCATCGTTTTATACCTACTACAAACCACAAGTTCAAGTCTTAACATATCACAACATCTCCAAGTTTCAACTTAACATAAAAGTGATTCATACACAAGTCTAAGCATCTATTCTATTACAAAATGTATATACTTTCATCCAAACTTGAAGTATGAGATCATCACCAAAACTTGTCTGAGAAAGTCAAATGATACGGGGGGGTAAGTCCAAAGACTTGGTGAGAGATAAACTTAACAATAACAGTGGAGATCTATCAAGGAAAATTCAACTCAACATATCATTAATTAAACAGTTAGAACATGACAGATCCAGAATCAGGCAGTAACAATAGCAAAACAAAAAACTCTCCTACCTTATTGCTCCAGGAACAGATTTCAGGCAGTCAGGATACGATCAAGTAATACAAACCCGAAGCATATGCATTTAAACAGAATATAATAGGTATGTATATCCGATTCACCTTATATCAGACAGTCAAACAAATTCACCAAAGCGTGACAGCTTGGTACATGGCAGATGCCCATACAGACAGTATGGCACACCACTAATACCTAAGGGGAAATCCCTAGCGCATCATTGATACCTAGAGGGATATCCTTAGCGTATCATGGACACCTAAGTAGGCCACTCAGCGTATCGCTGACACCCATGCGGACTGCATGCCGTGCCCCAAATAACCAAACTTTCCCTCGGATTAGCCTATGGCCCAACAATCTTCATATATATAACAAGTTGTGCAGACGCCTATACAGATCATATGGCGCACTGCAAATTCCAATTAAATAAGTGTGTCGATGAGGTAACTATAATAGTACAGAACAGTAAACAAATGCTGACAAGGCAGAACGATAGCAGTAAACAATTCAGATAAGCCAACATAGTCAATTAAAGTTGTAATGGATAACAAATGTGCCGACAAGGCAACAGATAACACAACAGGACAAAACATATAACAGATAACCTAATGGTACATATAACATGCAAAAGTTCTAGGCGCCAGAATAGATAGGATTCAGAATTAGTAACAGACGATAACCCTCACAGCGTGTACATTTCAGATAATAGATAACAATCGAGAACTCAACAATTCTCATATTTCAACAAGACAGAATACAGTACAAAAATAGGAACCCTCATAGGGGTTTATCACAATAACAAATAAGTATGAGAAAGTGCTAGATTGGCAGATCCTTACCTTTGTAGTTCTCAAATAAAGCAACCACAGTCAGCAATCTTACTGGTCAGCAGGATCACTTCTTCGTCACCTAAACATAAGGGTATTTTTAGCATTAAAATCCTCCTTTGATTCTTAATACACATAATCATACTATTAACAGTCCCAAAATCTCTAATTAACCAACTAATATGGTAATTAAGGTCCGATCAATTCTATTAGTATGAAATGCGTTAATTTAGTCGATCACTATAGAAATAGTTATGGGATTGTTTTGGTTCCAATAATAGAATATAATCTAGCCTTTAATTGAATATTTATCCTCATACATCAATCCTAATTCAACAACAACCCATTCAACATGATTAACCTCAATGTCAATACTTAGGTCCAAATTATTTGAAAATCCTTAAGTTGGGGTTTACATTCTCTAATGAACTTAACTAATCCAAGTTAGTATATAATATGTTACATTCGAATCCACTAGCTATATATAACAGTCCAAGCATGGGATATATACATGTATATACCAATCACATGTCATTTCTCCATTCTTGATATAATACAAAGTTCATGAACAATGGTACAATATACATGTATATATACATATATATTCCAAATATCATTCCAACTTTCCAACACAAGATTCGATTATGGGGTTTTTGGAATTACAAATCAAGCACACAAGTGCGACCATCGCATCGAGGAGAAGAAACTGTCTTTCCGCCGCCACCGCCGCCGTTCATGAGAAAATCAACGCCACCACCCGGAGATGCCTTTGGACGAGAGTTGTCCAACGCCCAGCTCTATTTCAAATTTCTCCACCAAAAAAGCATTCAATTACCACCCCAAACCCTCAAAACCACCTTCTACCACTGTGAAGTTATTGTTGGTTTTTGCCTTCGCTGCCGCGTGAAACTCCCATCCAATGGCACTACCCTGATCCCCCGAGCTAAGAGCTTCCAAAAAAGATGCCCAGAAGAGTGTTCTCACTGTTGGTCCGATGTCGTCCGTTGCTTTCACCAAGGTGGATTTTCAACTCCCATTTTTCGGTGGTCCTCCGCTCGGAATGGTATGTGCTTGGTGTCAAGAGGTTGTTGAAGGTGAGAGGAAGAAGGTGTTCGATTTGGTTTTAGGAAATGGAGCTCACCGATAAAAAATCATTGGAGAGAAGAGTGGTTGGTTGCGGGAAGAAAAAGAAGAAATTTGGGTGGGGGGAGAGAAAAGGAAATTTGGTATTTAAAGAGTGTTTTCAAAATTCACATTTGGCCCCCAAAACTTATTGTTGATTTTATTTAGGTCCTTCAACCTAAAAAACATTGGAGTTAGACCCAGCTAATTTAGAAGCTTCCATGCAAACACCTCGAGTTTCAAAATTGTAACACCTCTAAAATTTGGTATTTTGAAAAAAATAAGGATTAAGAAATCAAGAAATTAGTTCGTCTGATTTTAGGGCTCGAAAAATAAATAAAAAGACTTTATTGCATGAAAATTTAAAGTTTTGGAGACGAATCACAATTTGAGAAGACTTGATTGGACCATTTTTATAAATCTTGTGGGTTTGAAACAAATAATTATTGGTCAAAGGGGCCAATGTTAGGTACTAACTAAGTTTGGGGGCCAAAGTGAAGGGTTTTGAAACTTTAGAGAACCTAATTAAAACTGACCATACAATTTGGGGGTTAATCTATAATTAATGAAAGTCCAATTATATAAATATGGGATTTGCAATTTCATCCACCATTTTCATCATCTTCCTCACCGAACCACTATGATGTCTCCTCTGGTGAACTTCCTTCTCCGATGACAAACTCTTATCACATCTGGTATCAATCTCTTCCATTCCTCTAGTAGAACACAACCATATCTTTCTCTTCCAAAACCCACCAATGAGATGATCAAAAATTTTGTTGGAATTTTTGGCCACTGTGGTGGCGATGGGTCTCTTGTCTCCAACGGCTGAATCTTGGATATGAGTAGTAGGTTTTGAAGCCCTCAGCTCAAGGATCACAACCGTGGTTTTATATTTCAAAACAGAGCACCGACAGCGGTGAAATTAAAGAAAAATCTTGTAGCAGCGTTAGTAGCGGGTTGACTATTTTTCGGCCAATCGACTAGCCAATTGATATTTGAAACTAAATTTGATTGGGGGGTTTGAATTGTAGAGCTAAAACGCACCTTTTGATGGTGGTGGTGAGCTTTTCCGGTGGCGGCGGCACTATAACAACTTTTGCATCTCATCGTAGTGATCACCTGCATGTGATCGTGATTTCAGAGTTTTGATAGGATGATATACCTCCCAAGCATTGCGACGCTTTGTATAGTTGAGAAAATGCGTGGTTTGATCAAAAAAATTGAGATATGCATATAATTATATAAGTTAGTGGACCCATATCAAGTTATATTATGTGATAACCATGACTTAATTAAGTTAATTAGGTGATGAAAACCCTAATTTTATGAATTTGGAGCCTAAGTGGTGATAATTAGGTTAATTAAGATGATATAGAACCAAGATTTGGGCCATGAATGTACTATTATAAGTTTAGTAAACTCGAATTTGTATTATCATGTCATAAATTTGAGATAAATTAGGATTTTTAAGGCATATTGGACCATCGTTATTGATTTAGTATGTTGTGGCAAGGTCAATTGGATGATTTAGGACCCAATTATATTCCTTTAACGAGATCGTCGCTATTAGCATGTCTTTATCGAGGCTATCGATTTAGCCAATTAAGTATTAATTTTTAGCCGATGTTTGTGTAATTGTGATTATATGGTCGAATGAGAATTTTGACTGTAAGTAAATTACTCCTTTGGTTAGATGACAAGGAGCAGAAAACTGTAGACTAGTAAACTGTAACTGCACTTCTAAGGCTTTTAAGGTAAGGATCCACCAATCTGGCACCTTTTGTATGTATTGATTTTCTTGATAAACCCCTGTGAGAGTCGGTATTGACTTGATTACCATACTCTATTAATTATTGTTACCCCTGTGAGACATCTGCAAATTGGTTCTTGCTTTGCATGAGTTTATTTCATATCTATCACTGAACCCATTAAGTTCTGCTAATTTGATATCTATCTTGAATGCCGTTGTTAATTGTCGAACCTTGTGTGGTTTTCTTGATTTGAAACTAATAGGTATTTTATCCGTCTTTTCTTGAAAATAGTTGTTTCTCAATCAAAATCTACTAATCTTTCTGAACTTGTAAACTCTATTTGAAGTTGATTGTTCAAGTGTATCGTTGATCTCCTTGTTGGCATATATGTTAAACTATTCTGCCATGTTGGCAATTGAACGTTGAAAATATTGACACTTTTAAATAGCTAGTTTGGTTAGTATTATAAAATATGTACCGGGTAGAGCAAAGAACCACACTCGTTGACTGGGCATGTCCAGTGGGGGCCCCTCTTAAGTCTGTCATCGTTAGCACCTCTAGATTTCAATACTAGACCTATTTATGTTAGAAGTTCTCTTAAATTGTTCATGTATCTTGCTTATTTGAATAGGCCATGCTGACCAATATTGGAAAAAAAAATTCCTTGTAAATTGTAAATCTGCTAAAGTTCCGAAATGTTCATGTTATTGCTTGAAAAGTTGAATTGATATATGTTGGCATTATATCATTCAACCTACATATATGCCCTTAGAAAGTTCAGACTGAAGGGACACCACAGGAAGTTGGGCTTGTGGCTAGGTCCGAAAAGACGGTCGGGCGGTACGGACCGACGGTGAAAGATCTCCCGGCTAGTACCCAACTACTATCCTAACTTACAAGTAGCTAGAGGTAGCAAATTGTGAGTGGTAGGATCGATCATGCCGTTCACCATGCCATAAAAGCAAGTTGTTACACACCGAGCTGTGTGCTCGAGCAAATAGAGAGATAAGGAGAAAGTTTTCAAGTTTAGGTTAAATGCTGCTGTAAAGTTACCATGTATTCATCAAGGAGAAATAAGGAATGATGTCAACAGGCCAGCTAAATGTTTACATGTTTCATGTTTTTATGAGTATAAATCTGATTTCCATCAATCATAAACTAATTATCTTATTTATTATCAATGCCCTTGTTTATTGCCATTTAAAATTCAACATTTTTCTTCTATCTCTTGTCATGTGTTCCCTCACGGAGTCCTTAAGACTCACTCTCTTTGCTATTCTTTATTCTTTTGCTAGACAGGTCCAAGTGAGGAACAGAGGCTCACACTTTGGTTGGAAGTTATTTTGTAATAGATTAGGTGTTATGATTGTATATATAGTCTATACCTGATCAAGACAGCTATATAAGAGATGTTGTGAAGATATTTGTATGAAACCTAAGATACTTTATTGTACATACTATGCTATGGAGTGATCTTTTGGTTTAGTGCAGGCTGCTATCACTCGAGTTATTAAATTTTTGGTTGCTGCACGACCTTATGAGTTGAAATTGAATTTTGGAGGTGCGTTTGAGATTTAAATTATTATGGAAAAGATTTGAGTAGCACCTCGGCCCGAAGCAGGCACCTCCCAGACGAAGCTCTACATAGGTGGTATCAAAGTTTGGGTTTGGAAAGCCCAAGCTACGCTAGGACATGGTCCTTCAATATGAAAATTGTAGATAACAGATGTTAAGTTTGATGCTGGAAAGGACGATGTCGCATGGAATTATGGCGTCATATGAGTAGTTTCAGTTGAGGAAGAATCTGATGATTAGATAACTAATTGGGAAAATTTGTACTCAATATGTAAAGGATTACTTTGGAGATCCACGTTGTGCAAGCAAAAATTGTGGAAGTTTTATGTGTCAAGTAGGGATCGTTCTGAGAAGATATGTAGTGGCCAGAAAGTGACTACCTTAGGACGAACAAATTTCTGCCATTTGCTTGCGGATGAGAATTAGACTGTATAGACACACAGAAAAGAGGATTAATGTTGAAAGGAATACATTTGGAAAGTAAACGGCCCTCAGGAATGCATGATGACTGACTTATGTGTATGATTAAGATTTAAGTGGTATGATTATGTTAACTAGGGATAACACTATGGAAAAAGGATCATTTTAGATAGGGATGACTCTGGTAGTTGAAATGGCATTTAGGAATAATGGTGCTTGGCATGCATCTACAGTTATAGCTCAAATGGAATGACCATTTTGTGAAAAATCACTTTTGTTGAGTAAGAATTATTTTGGAAATCAATATTGTTTGAGCAATATTTGTGGTAGTTGCATCTAACGTGTAAAGAACTGTTCTAGAAAAATATGTACTTGATAAGTGAATGATTATCTTGAAGTGAATAGTAATTGATGTTTGAATGTGGTTGAAATTCGGTTGGCATAGCTACACTAGGGAGATTAGTACCTGATAAGGCATAATTCTCGAACGAAGCTTGAGGATGTCAATTAAATTGACAATGAGAAAAGAACCAATGTTTTGGGAAATAGAAAATGAAATCATATCCTAGACCTACTGATAGAATTTGAGACTATAGGTTATGGAAATTAAGGAAATAATCAATGACGAAAAGATACGTTCTAGGACGGCTAGTGTATGATCCAGTAAAATAGGGATGTCAAGCACGGGACTCCTTGAATTTTGAAAAGGTGAAATCTGGAGAACTATTTCACGTTCAGACATATTTTGTGGGATATTATGAGCATTTGATTATAATAACGACATGCAAGATTTAACAAGTTCTACCTGTCCTAAATTATTAAATGTCAACTAAGTCGTAGCGGATGATTATCAGTCAACGAAACTGAAATGATCAAAGACAAAAACAAAGGTGCCTTAATTTGAAATATCCCATAGGAAAAACTGAAGGTAATGTTAGACTTCATTTCCCCGTCCTGTGAGTAGATCCGAAGATAGAAAGACTTGAGGCACAAAACTCATTATAGTGAAATAAAGAACCTTATAACCTTACAGCTATGCAACTAAGGCTAGTAATTTTAGGAATACGACAGAAACCATACCAAGGATGGCCTTGAGGATTTTTAGAAATTATACCCCTAAATCACTGAAAGGATTAGATAAGTAAAATATAGGGGTATGAATTAAGGAATGACGAGAAAATTAGAGTGTTGAGTAAACTTGATAAATAAAGGAAATTTGGTTATACGAGAATGATCTCATACCACTTGGGGAAACTTAAGCCACAAGATTGACAATCTTGCTTATGCTTAAGACTATCGGAATGGTGATTGTTTAAGGAAATAAAGATATCATCTAAGAATCGAAGAGAGAAATTCTAGCAGATTGTGAATGTACTACTAAGTATAAATTGGTTCAATCTAAGAACTTACAAACACTACGAGTTTAAAAATGAAATTTCTATATTCAGTGGTTCATGAAATAAGTGGAGGATAGATATGAGTATCACAAAAATGAAAAACTTTGATCTTAGATGTAGAAAGTAGTGATTTATCTTGGAAATGAGTTTCACCCCACATGTTCTCAGTTTTATCTCTCAGGTGAAATCTCAGGAACGTCAAATGGATTGTCCGTGGCTATATCTAGAATGGTTAGTTTTGTAAACCTGCAGCTAGCTATTTGGGAATGTATGACCTATCATGAAGGCTAGCATATTAAGTTTGAACTTGACTACTCCTTGGCATTAATATCATGCAAGTATGAGATGTGATGATGTGCATAAGGATTACTCGATTGAAAAGAAGCATAAGAACCTTGGTGCTTTTATGGGATTACCAAGAAGGTTTAAGATTCATTATTAGGATAGTTTAACTTACTCCCTATAAGTTTGATTGTGGAAATCAAAGGAAAACATTAAGTGGCATTGGTTGGGATTAATTGCAAGGAAATTAAGCTATTATTGTGGTTTGGGATGATATTATGAGAAAGACTATGTAATTAAGGACTAGTTTGTGTTCTGTTATTAGACTTGATATGAAAACCAGGATTATTTTGGTGATAATAAGGATTTGAGCATGAGACAGGGCTGATGGATGGAAATTTCAGAAGACTATGATTCCTTCATCACATATCGCCCAAAAAGGCAAACGTAGGGGCCAATGCCTTAAGCTGAAGGACTGCAACAGCTTACTTATTAGCAGTATAAGCATCAGAAAGCTTAAGAACAGATGTTGTGTTGAAATTAATACAACCGGTGGGATTGTAGAGATAAGTGCAATTCAAATTACGGGACGAAATGTGACGAGCCCAAGTCAATAATATATGGGTAATGAAACAAAAGGAAAAGTCAAAAGTTCTAGAGAGTCTGAGTTCAACATCGATACTCAAGGCATTCTTCTATTCTATAAGAAGTATGCGTGCTGGAAGAAGTAGAAGATATGTTGTTAGATGAGGCACACAAGCTAAGATATACAATGCATCTAAGAGACAAAAAGATGTATCAAAACTTGAAGAACTAATTCGGACAAAAAACCTAATTATTTTCTGCTAGTCGGAATAGTACTAGGATGAGAATCTGGGGACTAGATTCTTTTAAGGATGAGGTATGTAACACCCCTAAATTTTGGTATTTTGAAAAAAATAAGAATTTAGAAATCAAGAAACTAGTTTGTCGGATTTTAAGCTCGAAAAATAAATAAAAAGGACGTAATTGTATAAAAATTGAAAGTTTTGGAGATGAATTGCAATTTGAGAAGACTTGATTGGACCATTTTTAGAAATCTATTGGGTTTGCATGGAATTATGATTGGTCAAATGAGCGAATGTTAGGTACTAACTAAGTTTGGGGGCCAAAGTGAAGGGTTTCGAAACTTTAGAGGACTTAATTGAAGCTGACCATACAATTTGAGGGTCAATCTGTGACTAATGAAGGTCTAATTATGTAAATATGGGATTTGCAATTCCATCCCCTGTTTTCATCATCTTGAGTATTAGGTTGTGGTTTCAGATTTCAGAACAGAGCACCGATGGCGGTGAAATTGAAGAAAAGCAGCACGGCGGTAGGTTAACTAGTTTGTGGCCAATTGATATTTGAAACTAAAATTGATTGGAGGGTTTGAATCGTGGAGCTGAAATGCACATTTTGGCAGTGGCGGTGGCGGTGAGCTTTTTCGGCGACTGTGGCACTAGAATAATTTTTGCATCTTCTCACGGTGATCAAATGCATGCAAGCTGATCATGATTCCGGAGCTTTCATAGGAACATATTGGGTAAAAATGGAAAATGAGTTTAAATTGCATGCATGTGTATGTATATACCTCCCAAGCATTGCAACGCCCTGTATAATTGGGAAAATGCGCAATTTGATCAGAAAATTGAGACATGCATTTAATTATATAAGTTAGTGGACTCGGATCTAGTTATATTATGTGATAACCATAATTTAATTAAGTTAATTAGGTGATGAAATCCTAATTTTATGAATTTGGAACCTAATTGGTGATAATTAGGTTAATTGAGATGATACAGAACCAAGACTTGGGTCATGGATGTACTATTATAAGTTTGGTAAACTCGAATTTGTATTATTCTGTGATAAATTTGAGATAAATTGGGACTTTTAAGGGATGGACCATCATTATCGATTTAGTATATTGTGGCAAGATCAATTGGATGATCTAGGACCCAATTATATTCCTTCAATGAGATCGGCAGTATTAGCACGTCTTTATCGAGGCTATCAATTTAGCCGATCAAGTATTGATTTTTGGTGGATGTTTGTGTAATTCTGATTATATGGTCGAATGAGGATTTTAACTATAAGTATATTACACTTTTGATTAGGTGATGAGGAGCAGAAAACTGCAGACCATTAGACTTTAACTGCATTTCTAAGGCTTTTAAGGTGAGGATCCGC
The DNA here is from genome assembly GCA_018894105.1 of Jacaranda mimosifolia. NCBI lineage: Eukaryota > Viridiplantae > Streptophyta > Magnoliopsida > Lamiales > Bignoniaceae > Jacaranda > Jacaranda mimosifolia. The sequence goes on from CM032124.1 coordinate 15,541,886, forward strand.
CAATCTGGCACCTCTTGTACCAATCGATTTTTTTTATAAACCCTTGTGAGGGTTGGTATTGACTTGATTACCGTACTCTATTAATTATTGTTACCCCTGTGAGGGATCTGCAAATTAGTTCTTGCTTTGTATGAGCTTATTTCATATCCATCGTTGAACTCGTTAGGTTCTACTAATTTGATATCTATCTCGAATACCGTTGTTGATTGTTGAACCCTGTGAGGTTCTCTTGATTTGAAACTAATGGGTATTTTATCCGTCTTTTCCTAAAAATAACTATTTTTCAATCAAAATCTATTAATCTTTCTGAACTGGTAAACTCTATGTGAAGTTGATTGTTCAAATGTATCGTTGATCAGCTTATTGGCATATTTGTTAAACGGCTTCGCCCTGTTGGAAATTAAACTTTGAAAATCTTGACCCTTTTAAATATCTTATTCGGTCAGTACTATAAAATATGTACCGGGCAGAGCAAAGAGCCAAACTAGTGGATAGGGCATGTCCGGTGGGGGCCCCTCTTGAGTCTGTTCCAGAGCAAAGAGCCACACTAGGTGACAGGGCATGTCCAGTGGGGACCCCTCTTGAGTCTGTCCCCGTTAGCACCTCTAGATTTCAATACTAGACCTATTTATGTCAAACGTTTTCTTAAATTGTTCATGTACCTTGTTTATTGGAATAGACCTTGCCGGCCATTATTGGAAAATATTTTGCTTTGTAAATCATGTTATTACTTGAAAAGTTGAATTGATATATGTTGGCATTATATCATTCAACCCATGGGGACGCCCTTGGGAAGTTCAACTCAGAAGGACGCCATTGGAAATTGGGCCTGGAGCTAGGTCCGAAAAGACGGCATGGCAGTATGGACCAACGGTGACAGATGTCCTGGCTAGCAGCCATCTACGATCCTGACTTACAAGTAGCTGGAGGTAGCAAATTGTGAGTGGCAGGATCGGGCATGCCATCGACCATGCCATAGCAGCAAGTTGTTACACGCCAAGTTGTGTGCTCAAGCAAATAGAGAGATATGGATAAAGTTTTCAAGTTCAGGTTAAATGCTATTGTAAAGTTAGCTTGTATTCATCAATGAGCAATAAGGAAGGATGCCAATAGGCCAGCTAAATGTTTACATGTTTCATGTTTCTATGAGTCTAAATCCGATTTCCGTCAATCAGGACTTGATTGTCTGATTTGTTATCAATGACCTTGTTTATTGCCATTTAAAATTTAACATTTTCCCTCTATCTCTTGTTATGTGTTCCCTCACGAAGTCCCAAAAGACTCACCCCTCTTTGCTATTCTTTATTCTTTTCCTAGACAAGTCCAAGTGAGGAGTAGAGGCTCAAGCTTTGGTTGGAAGTCATTTTGTAATAGATTAGGTGTTATGATTGTACATATAGTCTACACCTGATCGAGACAGCTATAAAAGAGATGTTATCAAGATGTTTGTATGAAACCTAATATACTTGATTGCGCATACTATGCTATGGAGTGATCTTTTGGTTTAGTGCAGGCTACTATTATTCAAGTTATTAAATTTGGGTTGCTGTCCAGACTAATGGGTTGAAATTGAATTTTAGTGGTGTGTTTTGGATTTAAATTATTTTGCAAAAGATTTGAGTAGCACCTCGGCCCGAAGCAGGCACCTCCCGGATGGAGGCCTACAGAGGTGGTATCATAGCTTAGGTTTGGAAAGCTCGAGCTACGCTAGGACATGATCCTCATATATGAAGATTGTGGATAATAGATGTTAATTTTAATGCTGGAAAGGACAATGTTGTACGGAATTATGGTGTGATAGGAGTAGTTCAGCTAAGGAAGAATATGATGAGCAAATAACTAATTGGGGAAATTTGTGTGAGCAATATGTAAAGGATTACTCTGGAGATCCACATTGTGCGAGCAAAACATCGTGGAAGTTTTATGTGTCGAGTAAGGATCATTCTGAAAAGATATGTAGTGGCTAGAAGGTGACTACCTTAGGACAAACAAATTTCTGCCACTTGCTTGCTGATGAGAATTAGACCATATACACATAGAAAATAGGATTATAGTGAAATGAAAAACCTTATAACCTAATAGATGCGCAACTAAGGCTAGTAATTTTGGGAATATGACAAAAAACATACTAAGGGTGGCCTTGAGGAATTTTTAAAAATTATACCCCTAAATCACTGAAAGGATTAGATAAGTAAAATATAGGGGTATGGATTAAGGAATGACGAGAAAATTAGAGTATCGACTAAACTTGATGAATAGAGGAAATTTGGTTATACAAGAATGATCTCATAGCCCTTGGGGAAACTTAAGCCATGGGATTGACAATCTTGCTTATGCTTAAGACTATCGGAATGGTGATTGTTTTAAGGAAATAAATATATTATCTAAGAATGGAAGAGAGAAATTCTTGCAGATTGTGAATGTAATACTAAGTATGAATTGGGTCATTCTAAGAATTTACAAACACTCTGAGTTTAAAAATGAAATTTCTGTATTCAGTGGTTGACGAAATAAGTGGAGGATAAATATAAGTATCACCAAAATGGAAAACTTTGATCTTATATGTAGAAAGTAGTGATTTATCTTGGAAATGAGTTTCACCCCACATGTTCTCAATTTTATCTCTCAGGTGAAATCTCAAGAACGACAAATGGATTGTCCGTGGCTATATCTAGAATGGTTAGTTTTGTAAACTTGTAGCTGGCTATTCGGGAATGTATGACCTATCATGAGGGCTAGCATATTAAGTTTGAACTTGACTACTCCTTGACATAAATATCATGTAATTATGAGATGTGTAATGTGCATAAGGATTACTCCATTGAAAAGAAGCATAAGAAGCTCGGTGCTTTTATGGGATTACCAAGAAGGTTTAAGATTCATTATTAGGATAGTTTAACTTACTCCCTATAAGTTTGATTGTGGAAATCAAAGGAAAACATTAAGTGGCATTGGTTGGGATTAATTGCAAGGAAATTAAGCTATTATTGTGGTTTGGGATGATATTATGAGAAAGACTATGTAATTAAGGACTAGTTTGTGTTCTGTTATTAGACTTGATATGAAAACCAGGATTATTTTGGTGATAATAAGGATTTGAGCATGAGACAGAGCTGATGGATGGAAATTTCAGAAGACTATGATTCCTCCATCACATATCGCCCAAAAAGGCAAACGTAGGGGCCAATACCTTGAGCTGAAGGACTGCAACAGCTTACTTATTAACAGTATAAGCATCAAAAAGCTTAAGAACGGATGTTGTGTTGAAATTAATACAACCAATGGGATTGTAGAGACAAGTGCAATTCGAATTGCGGGACGAAATGTTACAAGCCCAAGTCAATCATATATGGGTAATGAAACAAAAGGAAAAGTCAAAAGTTCTGGAGAGTTTGAGTTCAATATCGATGCTCAAGGTATTCTTATATTCTGTAAGAAATATGTGTGCTGGAATAAATAGAAGAGAGGTTCTTAGATGAGGCACACAAGCCAAGATATACAATGCATCTGAGAGGCAAGAAGAAGTATCGGAACTTGAAGAAGTAATTCAGACAGAATGTAATGAAGAAAGAATGTGAATCAACTAACCGAATCTACTTATTATTTGCCATTCGAAACAATGCTCAGATGGAGAATTTGGGGACAAGATTCTTTTGAGGGGGGAGGTATGTAACTCTTCTAAAATTTGGCATTTTGAAAAAATAAGGATTTAGAAATCAAGAAATTAGTTGGTCAGATTTCAAGGCTCGAAAAATAAATAAAAAAGACTTAATTGCCTGAAAATTGAAAGTTTTAGAGATGAATCGCAATTTGAGAAGACTTGATTTGACCATTTTTATAAATCTTGTGGGTTTGCATGGAATTATTATTGGTCGAAAGGGTCAATGTTAGGCGCTAAGTTTGTGGGCCAAAGTGAAGGGTTTTGAAACTTTAGAGGACCTAATTGAAACTAATCGTACTATTTGGGGGTCAATCTTTGATTAATGAAAGTCCAATTATATAAATATGGGATTTGCAATTTCAGTCCCCCCTTTTCATCATCTTCCCCATCGAACCACCGTGATCCCTCCTTCGACGAACTTCCTTCTCCGATGACCAACTCCTATCACATGTGGTATTAATCTCTTCCTTTCCTCGAGTAGAACACAACCATACCTTTCTCTAATAAAACCCACCAGCAAGACGATTGAAAATTTTGCTGGAAGTTTCGGCCACGACGATGGTGATGGGTCTCTCATCTCCGATGACTGAACCTTGGATGTGAGTAGTGGGTTTTAAAGCCCTCAGCTCAAAGATCACAATCGTGGTTTTAAATTTTAGAGCGAATAACCGACGGCAGCGGAATTAGTGGCAGGTTGACTATTGTTTGGCCAATTGACTAGCCAATTGATATTTGAAACTAAAATTCACTGAGGAGTTTGAATCATCGAACTAAAATGCAACTTTTGGCTGTGGTGGTGACCTTTTTTGGTAGTAGTGGTGCTAGAATAGTTTTTGCGTCTCGTCCCTGTGATCACAAGCATGCAAGCTGGTTGTGATTCTGGAGCTTTGATAGGAAGATATTAGGTAAAAATGGAAAATTAATTTAAATTGTATGCATGTGTATGTATATACCTCCCAAGCCTTGCAACGCTTTGTATAATTGGGAAAATGTGCGATTTGATCAAAAAAAATTGAGACATGCATATAATTATATAAGCTAGTGGATCCGAATCTAGTTATATTATGTGATAACCATGATTTAATTAGGGTAATTAGGTGATGAAAATCTTAATTTTATGAATTTGGAACCTAATTGGCGATAATTAAGTTAATTGAGATGATACTAAACCAAGATTTGGGTCATGCATATACTATTATAAGTTTAGTAAATTCGAATTTGTATTATCGTGTAATAAATTTGAGATAAATTGGGATTTTTAAGGGATATTGAACTATCGTTATCGATTTAGTATGTTGTGGCAACATCAATTGGATGATTTAGGACCCAATTATATTCTTCTGACGAGATCAACGCTATTAGCGTACCTTTATCGAGGCTATCTATTTAGTCGATTAAGTATTGATTTTTGGCCAATGTTTGTGTAATTGTGATTATGATCGAATGAGGATTTTAACTGTAAGTAAATTACTCTTTTGGTTAGGTGATGAGGAGCAAAAAACTACAGACCAGTAGCCTGTAACCGCATTTCTAAGGCTTTTAAGGTGAGGATCTGCCAATCTGGCACCTCTTGTACCTATCGATTTTCTTGATAAACCCATGCGACGGTTGGTATTGACTTGATTACCATATTCTAATAATTATTGTTACCCCTATAAGGGATCTGCAAATTGGTTCTTGCTTTATATGAGCTTATTTCATGTCGATCGTTGAACCGTTAGTTTCTACTAATTTGATATCTGGCAGAAATATTGTTGTTAATTGTTGAAACCTGTGAGGTTCTCTTGATTTGAAACTAATAGGTATTTTATCTGTCTTTTCTTGAAAATAACTGTTTTTAATTAAACTTTATGAATCTTTCTGAACTTCTAAACTCTATTTGAAGCTGATTCTTCAACTGTATCATTGATCGCCTTATTGGCATATTTGTTAAACTGTTCTACCCTGTTAGCAATTGAAGGTTGAAAATCTTGAACCTTTTAAATATCTTGTTCAATCAGTAGTGTAAAATATGTGCCAGGCAGAGCAAGAACCACACTAGTTGACAGGACATGTCTAGTAGGGGCCCCACTTGAGTCTATTCCAGAGCAAACAGCCACACTAGTTGACAGGGCATGTCTAGTGGGGGGCCCTCTTGAGTCTATCCCTATTATCACCTATGGATTTCAGTACTAGACCTATTTATGTTAGAAGTTCTCTTACATTGTTCATGTACCTTGTTTATTGGAATAAGCTTTGTCGGCCATTATTGGAAAATATTTTGCTTTGTAAATTGCAAATCTGGTAAAGTTTCGAAATGTTCATGTTATTGCTTGAAAAGTTGAATTGATATCTGTTAGCATTATATCATTCAACCCACGGGGACGCCCTTGGAAAGTTCAACCCAGAGAAACGCCACGGGAAGTTGGGCCAGGAGCTAGGTCTAGAAAGACGGACTGGCAGTATGGACCGACGGTGACAGATCTCCCGGCTAGTACCCATCTACAATCCTGAGTTACAAGTAGCTAATGGTAGCAAATTTTGAGTGGCGGGATCGAGCATGCCGTCGACCTTGCCATAAAAGCAAGTTGTTACACGCTGAGTTGTGTGCTTGAGCAAATGGAGAGATAAGGAGAAAGTTTTCAAGTTCAAGCTAAATGCTATTGTGAAGTTACATTGTATTCATCAAAGAGCAATAAGGAAGGATGCCAACAGGCCAGCTAAATGTTTATATGTTTCATGTTTTTATGAGTTTAAATCTGATTTTCGTCAATCATAAACTGATTATCTTATTTATTATCAATGACCTTGTTTATTGCCATTTAAAATTCAATATTTTTCCTCTATCTCCTGTTATGTGTTCCGTCGTGAAGTCCTTAAGATTGACCCTCTTTGTTATTTTGTATTCTTTTCCTAGACAGGTCCAAGTGAGGAGCAGAGGCTCACGCTTTGGTTGCAAGTCATTTTGTAATATATTAGGTGTTATAATTGTACTTATAGTCTACACTTGATCGAGACAGTTATATAAGAGATGTTATGAAGATGTTTGTATGAAACCTAAGATACTTGATTGTACATACTATGATATGGAGTTATCTTTTGGTTTAGTGCAGGCTGCTACCACTCGAGTTATTAAATTTTGGTTTGCTGCACAGCCTTATGAGTTGAAATTGAATTTTGGAGATGCATTTTAGATTTAAATTATTATGGAAAAGAGTTGAGTAGCACTTTGGCCCTAAGCAAGCACCTCCTGGATGGGGCGCTACAAAAACGTGGTCAAATCAAGTCTGACTTATTTTCGAATTGACTCCAAAACTTTTAAAATCTTGAAATTGAGGTTTTCTTGTTAACAAGTTGACCCCCAAAATTCAATAAAATAATATATTAGCAAGTATAAAATAATATTCGTGAAAATTAAATAATGGAAAAGTTAAATTCAGCAAACCATAAAAGTTTCGAGGTATTACAGATAATATCAAATTCAATTTATAAACTGAAAATTCAAAAAAGAAATCATTTATCTAATGAAGATTATTTTTTTCAAATATAATATATCCATATCAGTTAAAAATAAATATGAATAAATATCTTTAAAATAAAATAAATAATATCAAATTTAATAGCCAAAAATTATTGAATTTTTTTGAATTTAATTAAGAAACTCAAAATTCTTAGAATTTGTCACTTGGCCAAAATTGCAATCAAAATTGCATAATTGTGGGTCCCACACCATTGTGATGTATATAATAGTATAGATATATATATATACTATTATATATATTGCAATGGTGTGGGATCCAGAATTATGCAATTTTAATTCTAATTGTGCAATTCTAGCTAAATGGCTAATTCTTAGAATATGTAATATTTTAATTCAATTAAAAATTTATTATTAGTTGTTGATTATTATCTCTAACCAATATGATTGTATCTTATATCTAATTTTCTTTCATTTGAAATTCAAAATCTATCAATCTATCTATCTATAAATGATCTATACTATTATTTATAGCACAGTTTTGTACTTATCTAATTGTACAAATTTGATTCTAATTGTGTAACTTTTTGCCAAATATCAAACTTTTAGAAATTTGAGTTTTTTAATTTAATTAAAAAAAATTATTAGTTGTTAATTATTATCTCTAATCGATAAGATTCTTATTTCTAATTTTCTTTCATCCAAAATTCAAAATGTATTTGATAATATTTCACAATCTTTATCTGGTAGATGATTTGACATTATCTATATGATATTATATATATTGATGAGATAATATCAAAGATATTTTGATGTATTAAAACTCTTATACTTTATATTCCTAAATACAATTTAAAAAATGAAAAGACATCCAAGTCTCAAGTAACTCTCATTCAGTCTTCCAATTTCACATCTTGAAGAGGAGAAATTACCAGGTATCTCCATAAGAGTTTTTCTATGTAAGTAAAGAAAACGGTATTGCTATTTAGTTATATTCTTCCATTGATTTTGTTATTAAGGTTTTAATTTTATGTTTTGTACATTATATAGAATTAATTAACTTTAAGTATTGAAATAATGCCTGTGCAGGATAAAGGGAATATTGAGAAGGAAATAGAATCAAGAAAAACATTAAATTTTTGTGATTAGTTTACATCAGAAACACAAGGTTTGTTCTTTTTTTATTATTTAATGATATTATCTTTTGATATATTTAATTTATGAGCTTTGTGGGATAGACAATTTACTCAATTATAATAATATTTTTTTATTAATTAAACACATATTCAGTGATGTACGTCCACTTTATGATTATTCACATTATTGTAACAATAAATTTTTTTTTTAATATTAATATATGTAAATAAGTGGGAAATTATTTGTACATATTAATGAAACTTGGTGATTCTAATCAAATTTTGATAAAGATATTTACTTGAGTATATAGTGACTAAGGATGATGAGCAGTAGCAAGCAGTCGGATTTTTTTATCTTTAGAACTAAGTTTAAGAATACTTTATTATTAATTTATTTGAAAAAATATGAATTTTTCATTTATATTTTATATCAATTTAATTTTAAATATAAATAACTACTAAAATTAATATTATAACTAGCATGTACTTGGTGTGAGGCATCGAAAATAATTTCAATATTGAAAAAAAAATTTAAAAATTATATATTTAATATTATAATTATTTCAACATTATTTTCAGTGCATTGTACTAGGTACATTCTAGTATTATATATAAAATAATAGTGTGTGACCCACAATTATGTAATTTTGATTTTAATTGTGTAATTTTGGCCAAATGTCAAATTCTTAGAATTTTTAGTATTTTAATTCAGTTGAAATTTTTTTATTAGTTGTTTATTTACTTTTATATTTCATTTTAATACAATCAACGTATCAATTATAACTAAAATATCATGTTGTATTTATCCAGAATTGCAATATAGATTTCTATCTCATAAGTGAAGTAAGGAATAACACAAGGATCCAATTACAAAACCAAAAAGGCTAAACAGAACTTGTCTATTCCTTATCCCAATGATCTAATCATACTATTAAAATAGATTTAACGGCATAAAACTAACCTTGAATGCTTAATCCAAGGAAGAAGTGGATGACAAGTATGAACTCTTCAAAACTATCAATCCTAGCACAACAAAGTAGTGACAATAATTGCCCAAGCAAATCAACTCTAATTAACTTGAAATTTGGATAGCAACACCTCAACACACTTGAGGATCACCAGTAAAAATTGAAACAAAATCCAAAAACGCCAAGGCCTCAAAATCAGCCTCCAAATTTATTGCACTGCTTTGGATCTTCAAGAGCAAAGCTCTCCAAATGTGAAGACTGTAATGTTATGATCCAGATAGCCAAGGAGAGCTCCAATCAACCTCCAATCAGTTAGAGAACTAGAGGAAGAAGAAGAAAGGGAGGGGGCCGAAAATGTGTAGAGAAATGATGAGGATTGTATGAAACTTCAACATATAAGTGGATCACACCTTTTGGAAGGAAAAATGGAATCTAGTATGCATTACCTCATGTGGACAACCACCTCACTACTTATAGAGTGGATGGTGTGATGCTAGTTATGAAAGAGATAAACAAATATTTATGTAAAATAACATATCATCACTTCTTTATGAAAGAGTTAGAATTTTGAGAAATGAATGATTATACATTAATTGATATGCAAGTCCTCAATTTGTCAAAGTTTTTAAAATTTAATTATTTTTATAATAATACTTTTAGGCACTACAACAAATTACATGTTTAGTAAGGAATAATTTCATTCCCACAATGCTAAAATTCATTACCCAAAATATTGGTAACGAATTTTTCGTTATTGAAGTTTAGTACCCTAAAACCCGTCGCAAAAGTCTTAGTAACAGAATTTATGGTTCGTCACAAGTGATGACCTTATGATGACAAAATGTATCGTCACAAAACATTTCGTATTAGTAACAAAACAATATTAATTACAATAGATTTCTATCACGTAACGAAATACCTAGTTACCAAAACGTTGGTAGTTTTGTCACCTTTTATTTTTCGTTACCAATGCATCGTTACAAATTTTTTGTGTAACAAAAAAATTGGTTATGATTAGTTAAATAATATTCTTATTTTAATAAACTTATCATTACTAATAAAATACATAACTAACAAATTCGTGACAAAAGATATTAATAGTTTTGTTACAATTAATATATACAATTAAATGTTTCGTTACCTATGACTTGTAAGGTTAAAATATTTTGTTACAAATAAGCAATGAATTAGTTACAAATAATTAATTTCTTAATTAAGATTGAGTAATCATTTGTTACGAATTGGTAAATAATTCGTTATGAATGAGTAAAATAATTTGTTATGGATACATAAAATTAGATTATTATGATTAAGAAAAGTGACCAACAAATTTTATTACCAATAAATTGTTTTTGTAACAATATAATTTCATTACAAAAAGTGTTTTTTCCCCCTGTTCAATAGCTAAATTTGGATATGAATTTATAGAAGAAATTAAAATGTGAAGTATACCAACTTCCTAAATATAAATAATTCAAAGTCATTCCTTCAGTAAACAAAAGAGCAAGTACATCCATCCACCCATAGACATAATACTAACCACATCCATCCATCCATCCATATGCATAAATATAATTTCAAAATATTAATGTAACACCCCCTCTCGGGACAGCACCCAAGCGGAGGCGCTACCAGTTCAATCTTACAATACCATTCAAATAAAACTAAGAAACTTGAAATTTTACCCACTCAATGATAAAACAACCATCTCAATCCAAAAGATCGCCTCATAAAGCATAATATATATAACCGAAGTCCTAAGTTCACAATTGTCTTACATAATGATACTGATATCAATCTGGACTAGATGTAAAGCATATATACAACCAGAACACCTAATCTACTACAAAATAGCTTCCATCCCAAAACATAGTCTCCTGCCTCTTACCTCGACCAATCTGGAAAGATAAAGAATAACAAGAAGGGTGAGTCATAAGGACTCAGTGAGGGAAAATATTAAGATTTAAAGGTAGTGAATGAGACTTTTGGACAACAATAAGATGACCAATTCATGATTAAGAGAAATAAGATTTAACTCTCATAAGAATAGGAAACATGTAACATTTAGCAGGCCTGTTGGCATCCTTCCTTATTGCTCCTCGATGAATAAGCAATAATATTTCAATATCTTGAACTTGAACAAGAATAAGTTTCCCTTATCCCTCCATCTGCTCAAGCACACAGCTCGGCATGTAACAATAATTATGGCATGGTCGACCGCATGCCTGATCCCGCCACTCACAGTTAGCTACCTCCAGCTACCTATAAGTCGGAATCGTATGTGGGTACTAGCCAAAAGACCTGTCACTGTCGGTCCGTTCCGCCCAGCCGTCTTTCTGGACCTAGCCCCGGGCCCAACTTCCCGTGGCGTCCCTCTGGGTATAACTTCCCAAGGGCGTCCCCATGGGTATAACAATATAATGCCAACATATAACAATATCACTTTTAAACAATCAGTATGAATACAACCGGTACAATCTGTAACAATCAATATACTGGCTAGCATAGCCATTTTGAAACAATAATCCAAGCATTCTGCTGGAATTGGCACTCAGCCGATACAATCAGTAATCAAGTATGTTTTTCGGGCCAATAATCAACACATAAAAAAGATTCAAGAAATACAAGGTCAGCCGGCAAGGCTGTGGGGTACAAGGAACAGAAATTGACAACATAAAGGGAGTTTCGGGCACTGGAACAACTAAAATAGATTTCATGACAAAGAATAGCCCTCACAGGGTGTTCAAATCAAATGTCAGATCATAAAATGAAATCAATATCAAACAATAACCCTCACAGGGGTGCTCCACTCAGATGATAGATAACAAATAAGATTTCAAGCATATTCAGAGTACGATATAGAAACAGAAACCCACACAAGGGCTTATCACAAATAACAGATAAATAGGAAAGGTGCCAGATTGGCAGACCCTCACAGATGTTCTAAATAAATACGAGTAAGCTTATACAAGCAACAACCCAGAGTGGGAGAAACCTCACCTCTGTAATCTCACAAATGCTATTACAGTCAGCAGCCTATTGGTCCGCGGGACCCACTTCGTCGTTACCTATCCAAGAAGTAATATTTACAATCAAAATCCATACTTAATTCTATTAATCACAATTATTCCATTAATAATCCAAAATTTCTAATTTATCAATTAATCCAATATTTCATTCCTATTCCAAGGTCAAACATAATCCTAATCATGCCATAGGATTAATCTTATATAATCAATTCCTAATCAATGTCATAAAATTTTATAATATACTCCTTAATACTATAATAAGTACAATTTTTTCATTATGCATGAGTCCGGTTCCACTTTATCCATATTCCATAGCACGGGATACCAAAAAATGTGTATATATATCATCTCAACATCCTCAAATTCTATTCTTGGCATGAATATAATTTAATAGCAAAATATATACATATGCATGTACATATATATATATATAACAATTCTTAAATTTCTACCACAACTTCACAACAAGACCTCGGTTTCACAAACCAATCACGTCACTGCGTTCGTCACGACAAGAGGAGGAAACTGCCCCAAGGTCGCCGGAGCACCGCCGAAGCGCCACCGCCCACCGCTGCCGGAAAAATCTCAAACTTAGCAGTCCGACTCCTTTCGAGCTTCTGAGTCCAACGGTGCAATCAGATTTTGGTTTTGAGCTCTGGATTCGCCGAAAAGTACGATTTACAGTCAAGCTCTCCCAACTCGAATCACCTCGATTCTCGAATTCCGGCCGTTCGAAGCCACATGCAACCTTCTCAAAACCTTCCTCACACCCTCAGCTTCCAAAACACCCTTCAAATGCTCAATCCACCATCGGAAAAGAGAAAACCCATCACTACCCAACTTTCAGGGTCTTCTTCAAAATCCTCCGGCCGCCATGTCTCCTCCGTGCATGATGGTTGTTTGGTGTTTGGAGGGTGCTGAAGTAGAAGATGGTGGTGTTGGTTTGTAGTTAGGGGCTAGTTTTAGTGGTGGAGATGGTCACGGTGGTGGTGGTGTTTTCGGGAGAAAAAGGAGAAAAGAAAGAAATGGGGAAGAAGAATGAGGAAAATGGAGAAGAAAGAAAGGAAAAGAAAGAAAAGAAAAGAAGGAAAGAACAAGGGGCTGCCATGTGTCCCAAAATCTAATATTTTTTATTTTTTATTTTTTAAAATTGCTAAATCAAGTTTTCATAAATTTTGAAATTAACTCCCAAAATTACATAAAATAATAATTTAACAACAGTGACATAAATTCACAAAATTTAAATATATAAAATTTAAATTCAATAAATTATAAAATTTCGGGGTGTTACAATCCCCCCTCCTTAAAGGAATCTGGGCCCCAGATTCTCACCTGAATTTTGAAATAGATCCGGATATTGTTGGCGCATGAATTCTTCAGTTTCCCAAGTTGCTTCCTCAACATTATGATTGCGCCAGAGAACTTTTACTTGAGGAATCCTCCGATTCCTAAGCTCTCGAAATTTTCTCTCCAGAATTCTAATCGGGTGTTCCTCATATGTCATATCACTATGCAGTGGTATACTGTCATGAGAAATGATGTGGGAGGGGTCAGGATAATATTTTCGAAGCTGTGAGACGTGAAAAACGTCATGAATACCCGTCACTCCTTGAGGTAAAGTTAAACGATATGCTACTGGTCCAATCCTTTCACTTATCTCATAGGGACCAATATATCTTGCGCTTAGCTTTCCACCTTTCCCAATCCTTCGAATGCTTTTTCTTTGAAATACTTTGAGAAAAACCTGATCACCCACCTCAAATTCCAAATCTCTTCTTCTCTTATCTGCATAACTCTTTTGTCTATCTTGAGCCGCCTTCATCCTCTGTCGAATCATCTGTATCTTTTCAATAGCTTCCTGAATAAATTTCGGTCTCAAAGTACTTGAGGATTCTTCAGTGCTACTTCTGTATTCTTCCAAATCCCAATGTAGCAGTGACCGACATTTCCTGCCGTACAATGCTTCGTACGGTGCCATCTGTATAGTTGATTGGTAACTATTATTATAGGCAAATTCAATTAGTGGAATATGTCGGATCCAACTCCCGCCAAAATCCATAACACAGGCTCGTAGCATATCCTCTAGTATCCGAATAACTCTTTCTGACTGACCATCAGTCTGAGGATGAGCAGTAGAACTGAATTGTAGTCCGGTTCCCAAGTGTTTCTGCAAACTTTTCCAAAATCTGGAAGTGAATTTTTGGGTCTCGATCAGATACAATATTAATCGGGATTCCATGCAGCCGGACAATTTCCTTAAGATATAACTCCACCAATTTCTCAACTTTGTAATCTTTCCCAACTGGTAGAAAATGTGCAGATTTCGTTAAACGATCTACTATCACCCAGATACTATCATATCCTCCTCTAGCCATTGGCAGACCTGTTACAAAGTCCATTGTCACCTGTTCCCATTTCCAGTCAGGGATAGGAAGTGGCTGTAGCAACCCAGATGGTCGCTGGTGTTCAGCTTTCACTAGCTGACAGGTTAAACACTTCCTCACATATTCTGCTATGTCTTTCTTCATCCCATTCCACCAGAACTGTCCTTTCAAATCTTGGTACATCTTAGTTCCTCCTGGATGTACGGCATATCTCGCTTTATGTGCCTCTTACAATAGTTTCCTTTTTATCTCCTCGGGTACACATATTCTCTGGCGGAATAAAAGAGTACCTTGACTATCTATACTGAACTCGGGCTTCTCAGAACTCCCAGTTGTCTCCCTCTGCTTCAATATCCAACTATCATTGATTTGAGCTCGTCGAATCTGATCATATAAGTCTGGTTGTACCTTTACTCCTGCTATCCAACTTCGCTGTTTCATTTTGATCACTACATTTATTCTTAAGCCATCTGGCGTTTCTCTTTTCAATAGGTGAGCTATTTCGGCTTTTCGGCTTAGTGCATCGGCTACCACATTTGCTTTTCCTGGATGGTAATTAATAGAGAAATCATAGTCTTCTAAAAATTCCATCCACCTCCGCTGTCGCATATTCAGATCCTTCTGAGAGTGTAAGTACTTGAGGCTTTTGTGATCAGAATATACTTCAAACGTAGCCCTATAAAGATAATGCCTCCACTTTGACAGAGCAAAAATTACTGCAGCCAACTCTAAATCATAAGTTGGGTAGTTTTCTTCATGTGGTTTTAACTTTCTAGAGGCATAGGCGATAACTCGCCCTTTCTGCATTAACACACACCCAAGCCCTTCTTTAGAAGCGTCGGTAAATATGACAAATCCTTCTAATCCTTCTGGAAGGGCTAAAACTGGAGCTGTCGTCAGTCTACTCTTTAGTTCTTGAAAACTTCGCTCACACTTTTCATTCCAGTCAAATGGGTGATCTTTCTATATTAGTTTAGTCAACGGGCCGGCTATTTTAGAAAAATCTTGCACAAATCTTCAATAATATCCAGCAAGACCAAAAAATCGAACTTCTGTTACAGTTTCAGGTCTCTTCCAGTTGACTATTGCCTCTATCTTAGAGGTATCAACCACTATTCCATCTTCAGATATTACATGTCCCAAGAATGCTACTCTTTCTATCCAAAACTCGCACTTACTGAATTTGGCATACAACTGATGCTCTTTCAGAGTTTGGAGAACTAAATGCAGGTGCTTTACATGTTCTTCTCTTGTCTTCGAGTATACCAGAATATCATCAATGAAAATGACTACAAACTGGTCCAGATATGGTCTAAACACTCGATGCATTAGGTCCATAAATGCCGCTGGAGCGTTAGTTAGACCAAATGGCATCACTACAAATTCAAAGTGACCATATCGAGAATTAAAGGCAGTCTTTGGGATATCTTCTTTTCTAATCTTCAACTGATAATATCCCTGCCGTAAATCCAGTTTTGAAAAGACTATAGACCCTTGTAGTAGATCAAACAATTCTTCCACATGCGGCAAAGGGTACTTATTCTTGATAGTGACTTTATTTAACTCTCTGTAATCAATGCACATTCTCAAGGTCCCGTCCTTCTTCTTGACAAACAATACTGGGGCTCCCCAAGGTGATGTGCTTGGTCTAATGAACCTTTTTTTCCAATAGTTCATGAAGTTGACACTTTAGCTCTTTGAGCTCTGCAGGTGCCATTCGATAGGGAGTCTTAGAAAAAGGTGTTACCCCTGGAAGAGTGTGAATTACAAATTCTATCTCCCGATCTGGGGGTAACGAGCTCAGTTCTTTCGGAAATACTTCCAGATATTCAACTACCACATCCACTTCTTCAATCTTAACAGTTTCTCGGGATTTGTTAATAATATACGCCAAGAATCCTTGCCCACCTTCCCTCAAAATCTTCTTAGCTTTTATAGCAGATATAAAAGGTATAGGGGAAAGGTCATTTGTGGAGTGGCGTGTAGGTACTGAAGTCTTAGCCCTAAGGGTGAGGCTTTTAGTGTAACAATTCATTTGTGCCTGATGTTTATATAACCAATCCATTCCAAGGATTAGGTCATACCCTTGTATGGGCATTTGTATAAGATCAGCTGAATATACTCCATCCCCAATCAAAATCGAACAATTCCGATAAATGACATCTGAAACATAGGCTCTGTGGGTTGCCCTACACCTGGATTAACCTGAGGGTTCTGTGAAACCTCTTCCTCTTGCAGGTTTGGTTGCCCAATGGGTGCTCCCTGCCTTGGAACACGCTGTGCAGCAGCCCTTGGACCAGGTGGTCTCCCTCTTCCCCTCCGACTTGATTGGGGCGGTTCAGGGATATGAGAACCTTTATGGGATGCCATAGTTTTCCTTTCTTAGCTCACTTGCTAACAAATTACACCACCGTATCCAAAGTTAGCATCACAATGGGTAACCTAAATATAGTTATAAGACATTCAATAGGTTAAGTAAAGTTCGATTGCGAAAGGAAGAACTACAACTAGTCAACTATCCATTTCCTATGGCCTCATCATATATCCTCTTAATTCTCATTATCCTAGGTCATCGACAAACCTAGGCTCTGATAACACCTCTGTAACACCCCCTCTCGGGACAGCACCCAAGCGGAGGCGCTACCAGTTCAATCTTACAATACCATTCAAATAAAACTAAGAAACCTGAAATTTTAACCCACTCAATGATAAAACAACCATCTCAACCCAAAAGATCGCCTCATAAAGCATAATATATATAACCGAAGTCCTAAATTCACAATTGTCTTACATAATGATACTGATATCAATCTGGACTAGATGCAAAGCATATATACAACCAGAACACCTAATCTACTACAAAATAGCTTCCATCCCAAAACATAGTCTCCTGCCGCTTACCTCAACCAATCTGGAAAGATAAAGAATAACAAGAAGGGTGAGTCATAAGGACTCAGTGAGGGAAAATATTAAGATTTAAAAGTAGTGAACGAGACTTTTGGACAACAATAAGATGACCAATTCATGATTAAGAGAAATAAGATTTAACTCTCATAAGAATAGGAAACATGTAACATTTAGCAGGCCTGTTGGCATCCTTCCTTATTGCTCCTCGATGAATAAGCAATAATATTTCAATATCTTGAACTTGAACAAGAATAAGTTTCCCTTATCCCTCCATCTGCTCGAGCACACAGCTCAGCATGTAACAATAATTATGGCATGGTCGACCGCATGCCTAATCCCGCCACTCACAGTTAGCTACCTCCAGCTACCTATAAGTCGGAATCGTATGTGGGTACTAGCCAGAAGACCTATCACTGTCGGTCCGTTCCGCCCAGCCGTCTTTCTGGACCTAGCCCTGGGCCCAACTTCCCGTGGCGTCCCTCCGGGTATAACTTCCCAAGGGCGTCCCCATGGGTATAACAATATAATGCCAACAGATAACAATATCACTTTTACACAATCAGTATGAATACAACCGGTACAATCTGTAACAATCAATATACTGGCTAGCATGGCCGTTTTGAAACAATAATCCAAGCATTCTGCTGGAATTGGCACTCAGCCGATACAATCAGTAATCAGGTATGTTTTTCGGGCCAATAATCAACACATAAAACAGATTCAAGAAATACAAGGTCAGTCGGCAAGGCTGTGGGGTACAAGGAACAGAAATCGACAACATAAAGGGAGTTCGGGCACTGGAATAACTAAAATAGATTTCATGACAAAGAATAGCCCTCACAGGGTGTTCAAATCAAATGTCAGATCATAAAATGAAATCAATATCAAACAATAACCCTCACAGGGGTGCTCCACTCAGATGATAGATAACAAATAAGATTTCAAGCATATTCAGAGTACGATATAGAAACAGAAACCCACACAGGGGCTTATCACAAATAACAGATAAATAGGAAAGGTGCCAGATTGGCAGACCCTCACAGAGGTTCTAAATAAATACGAGTAAGCTTATACAAGCAACAACCCAGAGTGGGAGAAACCTCACCTCTGTAATCTCACAAATGCTATTACAGTCAGCAGCCTATTGGTCCGCGGGACCCACTTCGTCGTTACCTATCCAAGAAGTAATATTTACAATCAAAATCCATACTTAATTCTATTAATCACAATTATTCCATTAATAATCCAAAATTTCTAATTTATCGATTAATCCAATATTTCATTCCTATTCCAAGGTCAAACATAATCCTAATCATGCCATAGGATTAATCTTATATAATCAATTCCTAATCAATGTCATAAAATTTTATAATATACTCCTTAATGCTATAATAAGTCCAATTTTTTCATTATGCATGAATCCGGTTCCACTTTATCCATATTCCATAGCACGGGATACCAACAAATGTGTATATATATCATCTCAACATCCTCAAATTCTATTCTTGGCATGAATATAATTTAATAGCAAAATATATACATATGCATGTACATATATATATATATAACAATTCTTAAATTTCTACCACAACTTCACAACGAGACCTCAGTTTCACAAACCAATCACGCCACTGTGTTCGTCACGACGAGAGGAGGAAACTGCCCCTAGGTCGCCGGAGCACCGCCGCCCGCCACTGCCGGAAAAATCTCAAACTTAGCAGTCCAACTCCTTTTGAGCTCCTGAGTCCAACGGTGCAATCAGATTTTGGTTTTGAGCTCTGGATTCGCCGGAAAGTGCGATTTACAGTCAAGCTCTCCCAACTCCAATCACCTCGATTCTCGGATTCCGGCCATTCGAAGCCACATGCAACCTTCTCAAAACCTTCCTCACACCCTCAGCTTCCAAAACACCCTTCAAATGCTCAATCCACCATCGGAAAAGAGGAAACCCATCACCACCCAACTTTCGAGTCTTCTTCAAAATCCTCCGGCTGCCATGTCTCCTCCGTGCATGATGGTTGTTTGGTGTTTGGAGGGTGCTGAAGAAGAAGATGGTGGTGTTGGTTTGTAGTTAGGGGCTGGTTTGAGTGGTGGAGATGGTCACGGTGGTGGTGGTGGTGTTTTCGGGAGAAAAAGGAGAAAAGAAAGAAACGGGGAAGAAGAATGAGGAAAATGGAGAAGAGAGAAAGGAAAAGAAAGAAAAGAAAAGAAGGAAAGAACAAGGGGCTGCCATGTGTCCCAAAATCTAATATATATATTTTTTTTTAAAATTGCTAAATCAAGTTTTCATAAATTTTGAAATTAACTCCCAAAATTACATAAAATAATAATTTAACAACAGTGACATAAATTCACAAAATTTAAATATATAAAATTTAAATTCAATAAATTATAAAATTTCGGGGTGTTACAATTAATCCCAAATTCAAGCTAACTACCAAAGCTATGATAACCAAATGGGTATATGAGTCAAACAAAAGTGATAAGTTTTGAAGAAATATTATCATTCAAGTGACAAAAGAGATTTGCAAAACATCTTTCTTAATCCTCATCAACTTCATCAGAAAGTAGGCTATTTCCAACAACCTGCAAAAAATGATTGCACGGCATACTGTGAATATGGAGAACATCAAATTAGATATTACATATGTTTAACCAATTAGTATACATCTATTTTTTCTTAGATTGGATAAGCAAGGTATAAAAGAAAAACAAAGGGTTAATATTACATCAAAAAAATATGCAAAAAAGAAATAGCACAATTCATAGGAGGAAGTTGCAATACGCAATAAAAGATTTGCATGATACCTTCTCTTGTCCAACATAAACTACATAAAATATCAGAGAAGATAATATTGAATATAAAAAGACATTTCATTTAATTCATTAGCTATATTACCAAATGAGTCATATTTTTTTCTGATAACATGACTTTAAATAGAAAAGCCCATAATAATCTCCAAACTACAAGTTCTCCCAATTATTTACATATATGAGAACTCACATGTTGAAATAAAGTACGATAGAATTCTAAAAATTATAATTCTTGTAACTTAAGTAAACTCAGCTAATCATTCTACATATGACAAGTGACAAACAATAAAATAAAACAACAATATAAGGCCTCAATGTTCATAAGTCTAAATTTGTTATTCTTAATTTTGATTATCGTATATCGCAAAATTCCATATATGCAAAATTCAAGTAAAATCATATTACATCATAAAGACATACTTACCTTCAAGTGAGTTTGTCTTGCAATGCCACCAAGAGTTGCTTCAGCTTGGTCTGACCGTCTTTAAGGCTTGCTATTTCTACAGCTTATTGTTGGCATTGCTCTTGTTGAGTTTTGATGAGATACAATACACTTTCTAAGTCATTTTTCAACTTTGCTCAATTTCTCCTTCATTGCTTCAAGTTGCATAGCTTGAAGTCTCATCTTCTTGCTTCCTTTAGACGGTACAACTCCATGACTCATACCTCTCTCATACCGCATCCTTGTGCCCAACAACTCCTTAATAATGTCCCTTTTAAAAACTTGTTGTAGTCCTTCTTCTAGTGCTTCGTCCCTCCTCCTTCTCATTTCATTCTGTCACGAGCATAAATATATATATAAGTACATACTTAAATATAGGGAATATTTTATTATAGAACATGAATTCACATGCTTGTTCGTAGTTGTACCATTCACATACTCTCCGCTACCTTTCTTTATATGAGTGGCTCCAAAATTATCCACTGCGCTTTGATTTTCCTTTGCAATTGTAAGCAGAAGTTTTTTAGTATAGAACTTTATGTAATGACAAGAGAAAATATGAATAAAAGAAAGTTAAAATGATATGTTACCATTTTCATTAATCGTATAGTGAATGATTTAGAACCAGATGCATTAGTGTATGGCATAAGTGCTCTATTTCTTGCATTGATCCTCGACCTTTCCTACATTTACATATAATTATGTGAAGATATAGAAAAACAAACCTATATCAATTTCAATTTGATATATTTTAAAGTATGCCTCAACTTAAAGCCCAAACATAGCAAATTTCAGCTTCATATTGAAAGTTGAATCTCAATTTGAAGCTCAAACTGACCAACCTAAAACTGACCATACTTAGGTCAGTTTTAGCTCAGAATTGCCTTCAAAACTGCCCTCATTTTTAGCTTGAACTTGAGCTGAAAATCTGTCTAGTTTAAGGTCAATTTTACCTTGAATCTACACTTTAATGCCATCCTAAAACTGAGGTGAAACTGGATAGAGTTTGAGCTAAGTTTTAAGATAAAACTAGGATTACTTTCATACTGAAATAGGGCTTCAATTGGTCTTGATTACATGCTACAAATAATTATATGAAATAACCAACAAAATTAATCCAACATTTAGAATCTCAACATTTGTCCCATCTACTTATAAAAATAAAATGCATTAGCATCCAATTAATGAAAAATAATAAAAATTATGCAATATTACATAAAATAACCAATAAAAGCAAACTAACATTTATCCCATCTACCTACAAGAAATTCAAATACACCAGCATCTAAGAAAGGAAAACTAACAAAAATATTCAACAAAAATTGATATCAAATGACAATCAAACCAAATCAACATTTAGAATTCAAGCATTTATCCCATGTACTTATAAAAATGATATAAATCAACATCCAAAAAAAAAAAAAGGAAAAAACACAAATTCTTAGCAGCTAAAAAGAAAAGGTAAATTGTTCATCATCGACATACAATAAATAAAAACCCCAATGTTGCCAACAATAGTTATTATGTAACCAAATACCTGAAACATAACATCTCCAAAGACATCACATAATTCCAACCATTTGTTTTATGGGATCCAATCAAAAGGCACCTCACTACTTGGATCCACACCATTTCGAACAATTTTCCTGTATATCTCACTCAATCTTCCCTTATAATGCTTGTAGTTGTCCGCAAACATGTCCTCTACATACATTGTGATCATAGGATCAGTCTTCCATCCTTTAATTGAAAACCATTGCTAGGAATACGTTAAATTATACACAAAGTCAATCATTAAGATAATGAATATCCATATGCTTATAATAAAAGGAAAACTTAAAAATTTATCAAATAGGTAATGAACTTACATCTAGTCCAACATACACATGCAATTTATCATGTTCTGGAATTTTTTTTCCATGTTGTTTTCCAATCAAGTTCAGGACTATGGCGAACAAGAATATCAATCCCATTAAACAAATAGAAAGCATACTTGATCGGACTCTTTAAGCCCTCAGGAAATTCAATTTCCAACACTTTGCCCCCCTGATAAAATCAAAAATAAGAAAACTTAAGTGAACACATTGAAATATAACACATAACATATTAAAGATACTAACACTTACATTTTTTGCAATTTCTCTCTCTATTGCCCTGCATGTGCTTGCAGTGCGACTTCTTTTTTGGTGCAATCAATTCTTTATTTGTCAATATACAAATATAAAATAGTAGACACAATTATAAATTATATGAATTAAAAAAAAGTTAATTTAATGTAGATGTATTAACCTGTGGTCGGAGTAGAATCTGTAGTTCCAATCTCTCCAATACCCTCTTCGGGGAGTAGAGTTCCTACAGACTGAGTCTCTTCTTATAGCTGAGTGCCTAATGATAGAGCATTCAATGGTGCATCTATTGATGGTGATGGCATGGCATGAGGATTTGAAATAGCTGGGGATGCCTACTGATTAGCTGCACCACTCTTAGTAACACATGGAGTTACTTAGTGGTGTGTAGCTATAGGGTCAGTTTGTACGACAGCTGGAGAAGATTCTTGTTGGTTTGTAGACAAAGAAACCTGACTCGTAGTCATAGTTGGAGATGTGGAAGGATCTACAACTGTTACAGGCTTTGGAGGTAGAGGGGATAACTTCCTACTTGTACTGGTGGTACTCTTGGTTATGGGCACATCAAAAGTTGAAAATTGATTTCTAGTGAAACGTGGAGATTTCCGCAGAGATGTGGGATTAGAAATTTTTGTGGTTGAAGGATTTTGAGTGCCTTCATTCATCTTTGATGGAGCATTCCTATTTATTGAACGATGCAACACAACTCCCTTAGGCGGCATTTTCACTGCCAAAAAAAAAAAACCAAAATAAATTAATCATTTCAATATAACATCAAAGAAATAAATAAAACAAGATAAACATTCCAGCAAAAGTATTCAAACAAAATTGAAAATTTAGGAATGTAAGAATAATTTTCTATTGAATTTGAAATTCAACAAAACAAAAAATTTATAGTTTGAGAATTTAAATAATAAAATGCAAGACATGACATTTAATAGCATTTGACAACATGTATATAAATGACTAAGACTCAAGTTAGAATGAAAATAAACAAAAGAAAATTTTATATGGCATGAAATTCAAACAATAGAAATGAATGCAACTATGTTAACAAATAAATTATTCTATTGAATGCATAACATTTGAACCTATGTTACATTAAATTAAATGGTTGTTTTTGTATCTTACTTTTATGAGGAAGTATGAATACCATTTTCATCTTCATCAAAATATTGATTTAATGTTTTATCTTCCTCATCACATGAATCATGTTCGGCATTATATCCATTCTCTCTAATGCCATTCAGAACATCTTCATCTATAACATCAGGCTCAATATCTTCTCTAGCTAAATAGTTCAAATCAATGTCATCATTTGCCAATACCGTTGCATCCCTATTTGAATCGTGATACTGAAATGCATCAATTTGACCCCTCAAGTCAACATTACTCTTATCTACTACATCTGGTTGTTCATGTTTAGGAAGATTCCAAAGATGCCTATGGTGATGCGTTGCACAATTTGACAATTATCACCAAACTTAGTATCATGGATGTAGAAAGCTTGTTGCACTTGGTTTAGCAAGATCATCTTTGTACCATCGAGATCTTATATCAATACTGACAAAATGCTTATCATGTTTTATTGTGGTTTTGCTACCAGTATTGAACCACTCACACTGAAATAATACCACTTTGTATCCACAAAAATATGTGAGCTCTAGTACTTCAGTTAAGAAGCCATAGAACTCTACCATTTCATTATTGTGCTCCCCCTCCACAATCAATCCACTATTTTGTGTGGTTCGGCAATAATGTTGATCTTTTGCATGAAATCAAACTTCATTGACACAACAACTAGAATAAGACTTTGTTAAGTACGATTGAGGACTATTTTCCAATGATCACAATTCTTTAGAAACATGCTCAGGGTGTTGGTGATAGACTTTGTTTATCTACAAATAAATATAGATATAGAATGATGAGCGCTAGTGCAATTTAGATTTAAACTAGTATTAGTATAATTTACAACTCACATACTCCTTAAACCAGCAATGGAATTTTTCTTGATGTGTTTTTTGAATGTCTCTCACATTGAACCTCTTCAAATCCTCTAAGTGCTTTCTAAACTGTATAATTATCTTAGGTTATGAGAAGTATTAAGTTCAAAATATTATATGACAAGCTTAAGATGAATTTTGTCTTACCCTTTGCAAGGATCCATTTCATTGCAGTTATTCAATATAAAATTGTGGGCTACCGGAATCTACTTTTGGGATAGTGGAACAACAGGTTTAAGGGGTCCAAATAGATGGACTTTCAATGCAAAGACGGAAAGCTCGCATTTATTTGGTTGGTCGGCACCATCATTGTTTTTTGCAACCCTGTTAGACCTTTTTTCAATATCATGTAGATACACTGACACAAATGTTAAACACTCTTTGACTATGGATTCTTCAGCAATAAAGCCTTTAGGTCAAGCTTTGTTGCGCACATAACGCTTAAGAGATTTAAGGAACCTAAAATAAAATGTTACATAAAGAAGCTTTGTTAATGCCCTCTTTTTGGATTTATTTGAATAGGAATTTTTGTATTTGATAAAAACATAGGATTCATTTTACCTTTCAATTGGATACATTCAACGAGAATGAACCGGACCAGCAATTTGTGCCTCTTAAGGTAGGTGAATTGCTAGGTATACCATGATATCGAAAAATGCAGGAGGAAATATTTTCTCTAACTTGCATAAAATAAGAGGAATATTTATCTCCATTTTCTCAATATCAACCATTCTTAGTGTCTTTGAACATAAGATGCTAAAGAATTCACTCAATTCAAATAACACTTCACTGACATCCTTATGAAGATAACCACGAATGCCCACAGGTATCAAACGTTGTATGAGTACGTGGCAATTGTGTGTTTTTAACCCGGACATCCTTCCATCTTTTACACATCTAGAAATATTTGTAGCATATCCATCAGGGAACTTGATAGATCTAAGGAAATCACATAAGTCCTTTTTATCCGTGGATGAAAGATTGTAACATGCTTTAGGCTTTATTGTTACATTTCCACGTCTTTGTAAGCGTAACTCCTTTCTTATATTAAGATCACGTAAGTCTTCTCATGCCTCTTATATGTCTTTTGTTTTTCCATCGATGTTCAGTGATGTCCCCAACACACTATCACAAATATTTTTCTCCAAATGCATGATGACATTAACATTGTGTCGAATTTTGAGTTTATGTCAATAAGGCAACTCAAAAAATATACTTTTCTTTTCCCAATTCCCTTCCTCCATGCTTCATTTTCTCTTTTGATTACTTAGGTGTTTCCCAAGTATGTCGAGCATATGCTCAATGTTGTTCAAGTGTAGAATCACTTCATCCCTAATCCATTCCATAGGTGTAGAACGACTTTCTAACTTACCATCAAACAATTTGCTCCTACGAAAGGGATGGGCATTATCCAAGTAGCGATGATGACCCATGAAGCATATCTTACTTTGAATCTTTCTTGAATTTGTGTCATAGAGGCAACAAGGACGCGCTGTGTATCCTTTTGTGATCCATCTTGCCAAATTACTAAGTGCAGGAAGATCATTAATTGTCAACAAAGTTGCTGCACGCATTTGAAAAGATTGCTTACTAGAGACATTATATACCTCGACCCCTTTCCATAATTCTTTTAACTCTTCTGTCAATAGTCTAAGATAAATATCAATATCCTTTCCAAGAGCCCAAAGACTAGAGATAAGCAAAGGCATCATAAAAAAGTCATTTTTCATGCATTTGTATAGTGGCACATTATATGGAATGACTACAACAGGCCACATACTGTATGGATTGCACATGTTTCCAAAAGGATTGAACCCATCTATAGCAAGACCAAGTCTAACATTGCGTGGATCTGAGGCAAAATCTAGATATTGAAGATCAAATTCCTTCTAAGCAAGTGAATCTGTAGGATGGCTCATACATCCTCTATATCCAAATGTTTCTTAGCATGCCATTGCATATCAGAAGCAGTTTTAGAACACATATAAAGCTTTTGAGTCTCAGAGTCAAAGGAAAGTACCACAACACCTTTTGGGGAATTTGTTTTCCTTTCCTTTCCTTTCATGAAGTGTCCTATGAGGCTCTTTACAAATGGAACAACATGTTGCATTTTCATTCTCTTTCCAAAATAAAGCACAATCATATTTGCATGCATCTATTTTTATGTACCACAATCCTATTCCTAAAAATAGTTTTCTAGCCATGTAAAGATTTTTTGGAACCACATTACCTTCTGGTAGGACCTCTTTGAACAATTCAAGTATCATGTTTATTGCTTTATCGGACATTCTATTCATTACTTTGATATGCATCAATTTCACAGTAAAGTTCAACTAAGAATTGTTCTTGCAACTAGGGTATAGTTTATGAGTGGCATCATGTAGTAGCCTTTCAAAATTTTGTTTGTTTGATTCATAATAGGCATCAGAAAATTCTGCATCTCTAATTTCCCCTATCATTTCATGTAGTTCATCATTCCCATCACCATCACATTCTTGAGATGACCACATACTATCATTTTCAAAAGGACCACTACTATGAGTACTTTAAGAAACAGGCTGATCTGATTCATGTTCCCATGATGTATCTAGTGTCAATAGTATGCAAAAAAACCCCTTATATGCAAATCTCTTTTAACATCAACAAGGCTTTTTCTTTTAATATTTCGACATGTATTGCATGGACATAGAATTTTATTGTCTAAGTCAATTGCATTTTCCCTTGCAAACTCAATAAATGAGTCAACACCAACAATGAATTTGAGACTGAATCTATCTTTCTCATATATCCAACTTTTATCCATATCTGCAATACATAAATAAGTTTGGGATTATGTGAATCATATTCTTATTTTAAGGAGCTTAATTTCCATATTTTTATATTTCAATACCTGATTTCATTTGGTTATTAATTCTTACATGGAAATAACATGTGTTTAGATCAATGATTTCAAAATATTTACTTATAGAACTAAAAGTGATATTTTAATATAAGAGTGATAACATTTTAATCTAAATATGTTCTTTTACATCAAATCAATCAAATAATATTGTGATATTATTGTGGATCTTTTTATTTTCTTTACGTTCCTCCGTTGAAATTATGTTGGGATAAAATTTATTACAACTTTAATAAGAATATAAAGGAAATTACAATACAATTACTTAATAAATTTTAATTTTTTTGAGTTAGATAAATATGAATTACTTGACAAGTAGGTGCATTAGATTTGAAAATGACAATTAGATGCACGAAAATAAATAAATAAATATATATATATTGTTGAAATTGTTAAACGAGAATTGACATATTTAAAGTTACAAAATTAATAAAACAAAAATGAAAACTAAAAATGAAAATAAAACTTAAAACAAATATCAAGTGGGGTTGAGCACCATGAATATGACAAAATAAAATAAAACTCAAGGCAAATAAAGGAAAAAGGAATGAGGGACAATAATTAATTTTTTGTAAAGTACATAACAAAGTTACATTAAATTAATACTAAAAGACACAAAAAGTTCAAAAACATATTTTTAATATATTCACTTACTTTTGTCCCTTTGTGTCAATATTATTAAAGTCAAAACGATGAATTTAATTATTTTTTAAGTCCTTAAGGTTCTTTTTAACTAAACCCCCTATGCATTGTTCTCACACAAATAGAATGAAAACACTCTAATAGGTCTAACCTAATTACAACATTCATTTGATTACTTGATTGTGATTATAGACTTAAAAATTTATTTTGAGTTTATAAGATTAAATTAATTAAATTAGTTTTTATCGTTAATTAAAAATCAATTAATTTAATCCAACAAATGTACACAATCAATTTTTTTTATCTTGTGGTCCAACAAGAAAAGTAAATCTTTTAAAATTAATGGACTTTTATTACAAAATTAATATTTTAATTAATATTAAATAATTAAATTCTTTGAAAATTCAAAAATCAAATTTACTATTATTAAATACTTTTAAATGAAGACACGATAAAGAGTTTAAGTCTTTGTGTACATGCATGATATTCAGAAATTTTAAATAAGACAAAGCCAATTAGTTAAAATTAACTAGTTAACTATCAATTTTGTAAATATAAAAATTAACTAAGAATCAAATGAGTTCAGAAACCAATACCTCAAAAAATATGGAAAATCAATCCTGACAATCCTCAAAAAACACAACAATCATGAAAGCCTTTGTAGCTTATCCTTGGAATGAAGCCCACAAACCAACATGATAATCCTATATATGTTTTAATTATGCCAATATATATAAGCTTCTATATCATATAGGGGTTTACATATTGGTGAAGAATGAAGCATATAATCATATATTTGTATAATATTGTTTGGTTCTCATGCATAACCCAATGATTGCACCTCAATACTATTCCACATAGCTCTAGAAATAGAAATTAAGGCATAAAAGAGACGTAATTCATATATTAAAAGAGTAAAGCAATAGAACATAGAAATTGTGTGAATTCAACCTTTAGCAAAGAGGTTTGAACTGTGTTTGTAATCTCTTCAGCTAGAATAGACCTAATTAATTGGCTGATAATAGGGATAGGCAAAAACTCCTCTGTTGCTGAAAGCCTCTACAAATTTACATAATTGACAGTGAAATTAGGAGTAGAGAAAAGAAGAAAGTGGAAGATTACAAAATTAAACACAAGCAACTAGAAGAAGAAATGCCATCTATCCAAATGCTAAATGAAGCAATCATATATATATATATATATATATATTTACAGAAAATGACTTGATTCAAGAATCCTGAAATTTAAGAAATTACAAGTGAAGTATGCCCAATCGAAAACTAGCAAATGACTGCCATAACAAATTAAAGCATAAGAATTTGTGAAGTCTAATCCTCAATAATGTGGAGGTTACAGTAGTGAAGACCATTTTTTTTCTTTTTTTTTACTTGGAATAGGTTCAGGATATATTATAACCGAAAAGAGAATTACAAGTTGGGATTGTCTGAGCAAAAATTAAATGAGGAAGTACTTACTTCCTTTATAATTTATGAAGCATAAAATAAATTAAGAACAAGTGCTAAGATCATTTGCCAAGCAAATTGAAATTGAGCCCAACATAATTGGGGCCTAATCCAACACGAAATGAACAGTCGATAACTAAATTGCATGCTGCCAGGATAGAATCCAAAAAGTTATGTGGTCCATCAATTAAATATAGGCGCCTCTAAGTAGCAGGATCGAACCCCAAATTAAGCAAAAAGGCACCAATTTCAGGTGCCCAAGGAAGCAGAAAATAAGACCAAGGATCGATTCTCATTTCCCCCAAATTTCAGCATAAAACTAAGGCACTCAATATGGTTCAAGGCTCAATACCCCTCTCAAGCAAACTCCAATAAAATAAATTCGGCCAATCACAAAAAAAAAAAAAAAAAGAAGCCAGAGAGAGATAGAGGAAAAAATGGGATCCAATTTTGCACCAATACAGTGGAAATTGGTCCAATTTAACCATTCCAGCGGAAAGAACGCCGCCCAAAAGAGCATGGATCAAGCTCCCATTCCCTCAAATCAGCAACCACCAAAAAAGGAGCAAGGAATGAATTCCCTAGAAGCAAAATTCCCGTTTAAAGACATGCAACCTCCAAAATAATTGGACCCAATTTAACATGCAACCTCCAAAATAATGAATACTTTGACAGCAGGAAATTTTTTGGGGGTGGAAAAGGGAAGAAAGGAGAAAAACTAATTGACTGTCTGAACCCACCCACATTATCCAAGTATTTTCTGTTGACAAGAATTTTGAGGAATTTTCTATTGACAAGTGCAGTACCTCAGATTATTTTATTCTTACTTTTCTTCCAGCTTTTTCAAAATCTCCTCTGTAGTTCTATCCAGCTCGTCTGCAATTTTACGTTGCATATCCTAGACATAATTGGGAACTGTTTGCATACATCTCCTTCGATCATATCCTGCAAAAGAATTGCAAAGCTTCATTTCATCAGCCATTAACAGAAAGTTTACTTGGGGAAACAACAAAGGAAGAGGTAAAAAAGAAACCATAAGTTGTGTCTGCCAAGAAAAAAGACTCAACTTCAGAAATAAACAGTGAGCATCAACAGACAGGATTGAACAGTGAGCAGCAGCGAGATTGAACAGTAAGCAGCAGCAGCAGTTGTTGTGCATAATCAAAATATTTCATGCAAATTTCACCAAACTCATATAATCAAATATGCAAATAACCATAAAATATTTAAAATAATATAGATACGAAAATGTAAACGGCTGGCCTGTAGGAGTCACGTCACTTGACGCTGTCCTAAGATCGTGATGGCCTCCCCTCCATGCAGGTACTGGCGGCTCACCACCACCCCAAGATAAAACCCAAAAGGTCACAACCGGCGTCTTCTATTATGAGCACGATCACAAGAAGACTGGTGAACAAGACCTTATCTAGTTGCCCAAAATTTATATATCAAACTGGAAGAATATTTAGATAGTAAGAATGCATGAAGATGAGAGAATTGTCTTCCTTACATAGACTCTAGGACACCTATTTATAGTGCTTAGGATAACTAATGCAATTGATGAGAATAAAACCAAATTAATGCATTGTTGGGTGTTACAAAATAATGGGGATGTTACAAAATTAAAAAGGTAGGTTACACTTTTAAATGAGAAAATCTGAAAATGTTATTTGAATTTTGAAGTTTTGAAACTTCAATTCATAACAATCCCCCACGAGGTTTAAAACTTCAAAATTACATATAAGAAATATAATAGGGCAACTTAATACCATGCAATAGATGTAGGAGCCTTCCGAGCTTTGAGCCCACACTTAGTGTTGATGATTTCCATTTGAGGGAGCCATAATGGACTACGCCTTGAATTAGGTCCCTTTGCCAAACTTCAATACATCACACACATGGTATTGATATCAGTCTTTGTTCAAAGCGGGTTAGCACTATTAATGGCCATGCGCTCGTATCTTGATTCTCATGAGAGTCTCTAAGGTTAGCCCGAACCTATAGCCACGGCCTCATGGTAACTTTCATTTAAGTGAAACCTCCAAGGGTACGTGTGATCTATACCCTACGGAATTCCCGCCTTGGTCTCATTAAGGGCAGTGCCCAACCTAACATCACACTATACAGCACTATCACCATAGGGATGGGAAGTAGACGCTCTCCTTTAAAGTAGTGCTAATCGAGTCACGCATTAAAGGTTTTTTCTACCCATTGAACCTTCTTCATGGGGTCTCCATTCACAAAGGTTGGGTTACCCCCGGAGTTGACTCCCTTGTGGGCTTAAGCCCATCCCCCTTGATGATTCATATACACCCTTTTTGGGTAGACCGTTGGTCAAATTATCTGCCAAGTTCTTCTTAGATTTCACAAAATTAAGAGATACAACATTTCTCTTTAATAAAGACTTTATACTTTTAATAACCATAAAATATTTAAAATAATATAGGTGCCAAAAATTTTTTATCTGATTTTTGCAAGAGTTTTGAATTTGGTTTTGTTTAATTTGTCAATCAAACTATAAAAAGTGCTACTTTTACTTATTATATTACAAAAATATATTTAAAAAATAATCAACTAAATAATTTTATTTTTTATGTTTAATAATACAATATATATTTATTAGTAAAATAAGAAATAATATTTAATTATATACTGCATCGAGCCTAGATACAGACGGCTTGAGATCTGCTCGCATTAAAACTCGAGCCTGGGTAAAGCTAGCTTAAGATTGGCTCATGAGACTAGTGAGCCGACATGACTTGTATGCACCCTAGACTAGACGACCATTGCCCAATAGCTAAAGAAACAAGGGCTCAAGCCTGTGATGAGAAAAGAAATGTGTGATGAAAGGAAGGAAAAAAATGGGAAAAAGAAAGGAAGATAAAAAATGTGTAGTTTGTCACTGAGATTTTAGTAGCTAAAGGTAGTTTTTCTTGTACTGTATATTTATCTTATATGAAGTATCACTAAATTAAATGACATATGTTTTTCTACAATACTACCCTCATTAATTTTACAACAAGTTGTTGATTCGCATTTTACAATTTTAGTACATTAAGTGCTTCATAAATAGTTTTAAAAAATAATAAAAAGATATTTAAAAAAATCTATTATATTAGATAACATAATTTTATAATTTGGAATTATATATATTATAATATTAAAATAATAAATATATCTAAAATAATTTAGTTAAATATAAGTAGCTTTATTTATTAACTGAAATAAAAAAAAAAAGAATAAATATAAAATCTAAAATTATTATCCTAACAATATAATTTAATTTCAAATAAGCACTTAACTAATGTTAATCATTTCAAGATAATTCTAATATAGTTTAAATCAGTTTGAACAATATAAATTAATAAATTTCAAATAATTAAAATAAGTGAAAATAATTTTTTTCAATTAATACTTAATAATATAAAAAATATTTTACTAATAAATATTTTTATTTTAATAACTTTTTACAAAAGGGCAATTTGGTAATTTAAAATACAAATATAAGATAAAACAAATAATTTTTGTATATACTATCTATACACAAAATGGAGAGAGAAGCTAAAATTTGGAGGGAATAAAAATTAATGCAAAAATTCATTTTTGGAGGGAAACTTATTTTTGAAGAAAATATAATATGTAGAGTGTAGACCAACTAATTCACACTAGGGCCAGGGGAACCCTCTAACTTGAATGTGCCATCCACTCATTAGCCCACTAGTTGAGCTTGCTGAAGACTGGAAAGACAGATTGCTGGCAGCAGGACTCAAACCTACGCTAGCGCTAGCAAGCAACAAGCAACAAACCATATTGGCTACATCCAGCAAGTTGTTAGGACACCTGTACAAACACTTGTAGTTTTTCAAATTTTGGTATTTTGAAAAATCAAGATTTGGAAATTGAGAAATTAGTTGGTCGGATTTAGCCTAGAAAAAAATGATAAAAAAGACTTAATTGCAAGAATTTTGAAAGTTTTAGGGTCAAAATTGTAAATAGTCAAGACTTGATTGGACCACATTTTCATTATTTGTGAGTTTGCATGGAATTATTATGGGTCAAAGGGATCAATGTTAGGCACTAACTAAGTTTGGAACTTAAATTGAAGATGAAATAACTTTTGAGAGCCTAATTGAAGACTGAGGTAAAATTTTGGGGATGAAACCGCAATTTTAGAAATATTACATTTCAAAATGTTGGTCAACTCTTTCTTCTTCATTTTTCCTCCATTTTCTTCCCATGCACCGAGTTCTTTCGTCTCACTTCAGCGAACAACTTTAGCCACTGAAACCTTTGAAATTATATACCATTATTTTCCTATCTTCGAGTAGAACACAACAATATAAGTTTCTGCTTGAACTAACTAGCATAGCGACTGGAAAACAGGCTGGAAATGTCAGCACAGTGGGGCTTGATGGGTCTTCTATGTTCGGTGATCGAAGTTCAAGTATGGGTACTAGGTTTTGTAGCCCTTAGCTCAAGGATCATGAGGGTGGTTTGGTATTGAGATTTCGAGCACCGGCAACGGAGGAATTTGAGGAAAATCAATGCGATGGAGGTAGTGGTATTGGTAGATTGAAGCTGAAATTGGACCTCAATTCGTGGGCAATCAATGAAATTAACTTGGAGGTTTGCTTAGTTGAGCTAAAAGGAGCATTTTGGTGGTAATATTGGTTTGTTCCGGCGACTGTACACAGCGGTGCTCTGGCGGCTGGCGGCGGCGCTCCAGCAGTGCTCTGATAGCTTCGAGACAGTATCTTCAGCTTGTCATGGCAATCATAATGGTGGTCTTGGTTTGTGATTTCTAGGTCTGGTTAAGAAATTCTTGGGTAAGGATCGGTATTGAATTTAGGGTTTTTGTACCGTTTTAAATTCGTATGAATTTTGTATCTCAAAAGAAGAGCTAAGAAATGTGTGCCAAGTGGTGATCTTTATATACATGCATGGATTATTATATGGTTTAGTAGGCCTAGATTCGAATTAAAATTTTGATTTTTGGGTAATTGAGTTAATTGAAAATTTTGGAACCCTAGCTTGTGGATTTTATGGATTTGGAACCAAGTGATAATAATTGGGTTATTTAAGGTGATATGGGACTAAGATTGGGAACATGCATATGTCATTATAAGTCTAGTAAACTTGGACTGTATTCTTTTATGAAAATTTTGGGAATTAATCGAGTTAATCGAAGGAAAACCCTAATTTTATGAATTGTATTGTTGATTCGGGATAATGAGATGAGGTCAATTATATAAATAAGGACTTGACTATGCCCTTTTGCTAGTACCAATATAAATCCTATAAATATTCCCGTATTAACAGCATAATTAGCCGTACCGTAATGATAATATCGATCGAACCCTAATTATCATAGTGATTGATTAACTAGTGATTTTGGGATTGTTAATAGTAAGATTTTAATTCTTAAGGATTATTAAGGTTGGGTGGGGATTTTGAACGTGAACTTACTCTTTTGGTTAGGTGATGAAGAAGTGGGTCCCGTGGACCAATAGATTGCTGATTGTGGATTGCATTTTTTGAGGCTACGGAGGCGAGGGTCTGCCACTCTTGCACTTTCTCATACCTGTTTGTTTCGTGATGAACCCCTGTAAGGGTTTATGTTTGACTTGATTCGAAAACTTATTGATTCTCGATTGTCGAATTTCATAACTTGCATGCATTCTTGGATATTATTATATGTTTAAGTCCATTCTGGTGCCTAGAATTTTCTTTACATTATTAGATTTCTGTCCTTATACCCCAGCTTTGCTGGCTAACCCTATATTCTTGATATTTGTGAAAGTAATATTTGAAAAGGTCTAGCAGACCTATTTGTGTCAAAAGTTCTCTTAAATTGTTCATGTACCTTGTTTATTGGAATAGGCCTTGCCGACCGTTATTGGAAAATATTTTGCCTCGTAAATTGCAAATCTTGTGAAGTTCTGAAATGTTCTTGTTATTACTTGAAAAGTTGAATTGATATCTGTTGGCATTATATTATTCAACCTACGGGGATGCCCTTGGGAAGTTCAACTCGGAAGGACACCACGGGAAGTTTGGCCTGGGGCTAGGTCCAAAAAGACAGCCAGGCAGTACAAACCGACAGTGAGAGATCTCTCGGCTAGTACCTACCTACGATCCTGACTTGTGAGTCGCGGGATCGGGCATGCCGTCGACCATGCCATAAAAGCAAGTTGTTACTGCCAAGCTGTGTGCTCGAGCAAATGGAGAGATAAGGAGAAATTTTTCATGTTCAAGTTAAATACAATTGAAAAGTTATCATGTAATCATCAAGGAGCAATAAGGAAGGATACCAACAGGCCAGCTAAATGTTTACATGTTTTAAGTTTTTTTCTATGAGTATAAATCTAATTTCCGTCAATCATGAGCTGATTATCTGATTTATTATCAATTACCTTGTTTATCGCCATTGAAATTCAATATTTTTTCTCTATCTCCTGTTATTTATTTCCCTTACTGAGTCCTTAAGACTCACCCTCCTATGCATTTCTTAAATATTTTCAAACAGGTATGAATAGTGAAGAATGGGGACTGATGCTTGCTCGGAAAAATTGCTTATGATAGGCATTTGGATATCATTTGATGGTGACTATGGGATTAGAGACTATGGACAGGACTGGACTCAGTTGGAAGACTTTTAGCTTGTATATAATGTTGGCGTGTAGTGTTATTTTAAGTCGAAATATGCCATTGTTTATAAGGCATTAGAATATGAATATGTTGCACTTCTTGTAGTGTTTCTTGAAGTTTGAATTTTGTTGTTTTTGGTTGCACGTATTGCGTACTCTAAAATGATCTTTTGAGTCAGTTCTAAGCTACTATCATTTGCATTGTAAAATTTTGGTTTGTTATGTAGTCTTATGAATTGAAATTGAATTTTGAAGGTGTGTTTTGGATTTAAATTATTGTGGAAAAGATTTGAGTAGGACCTCAGCCTGAAAACAGGCACCTCTTGGACGGGATGCTAAAAAAAAAAAAAATAGAAAATAAAACTTGTCTTCCTCCCAACCACC
Source organism: Jacaranda mimosifolia (assembly GCA_018894105.1). Classification (NCBI taxonomy): domain Eukaryota; kingdom Viridiplantae; phylum Streptophyta; class Magnoliopsida; order Lamiales; family Bignoniaceae; genus Jacaranda; species Jacaranda mimosifolia. The sequence continues at coordinate 15,578,848 of CM032124.1, forward strand.
ACTCCTAGCACCCCCCACCCCCACTGCCCCCAGCCAAAACATCCTCCGCCAACCCCTGCACCAACCTGTTCCTTCCCCACCCCACCAGCCTATGGGTAGGTTGGCCGTGGCCAAATCTGGAGCCTGGCCCTATGACCGTGAGTTGTGGCTGGCCGTTGACCGGTGAGGGCGAGGGCAGGGGGTAGGGTGTTATATATATATATAATATACACATGTACATAAATATATTATATCTTGAATATTTTTTTTTATAGAGCTTTTGTGTAATTTTTTTTTAGTTTTTTATTTTTATTTTTTTATTTTTTTTATGTATGTTATTGAATATTTTATATTTTTAAGTATTTGTGGGTTTTTTTTATAAGTGGATCAAATTGTAAGGGCCTGTGAGTAATTAATTTTTTCTATTTTAACAATCTCCATCAACATTTAATGGAAATTGAGGGCGGAGAACTAAAAATGTTAAAAAATTAAGAAACTTGCACTAAATGTGTTGAGTGGCATAAGTTTGGACCAACAGTGTACACACGATTAAATTATGGTATCAAAAAAATAATTTTCCCAATAAAATTGTTACCATTTCAATGGAGCCATTACTTTTCTTTCTTTTTGTTAACGTAGTGTTTGGTTATGTTTTATATGTTTTGTATTATGTGTTTGGGAGAACAAGTTTTGGAAGTAGAGCTGGAGAATGTGATAGTTGTGTTGGAAAATGTGATAAATGTTTGTTTATATTTTGGAGAATAGCTAAAAATTTGTTTTGGAGAGTTTAGGTATGTTTGCAATTAAAAATTTCTAGATAATTAGATATTTACACATAAAAAATTAAATTAAATAAAAATGTGAAAAAAATAAATGATTTGAAATATAAGTATAAAAAATATATATATATATAAGAAAAAACATATAAAAATAAAACTATTATGCACATATACATATTAATATATACACATTACATACATATATAAAATAAACCCAATACCCTGCCAATGTGGCAATTGACCTTTCCCTTGGGCTAGGTGTGGATGGTTTGAAGGTGGGGGGAGGGGAGTGTTTTGGGTTTTCTTAATATTTGTACTTTATTTAATTGTAAAATTTGTTAAATCGGTTAATGGTTTGACGTATAGATCTAAGTAGATGCAAATAAAGAATAATTTTGTCTTTTACTTTTTAGATATTTAATTTTTTTAACTATAGTGAAGGGTGACATGGGCATATAGGGAGGTGCCAATTTTTGGAGGAAATTTTTAATTGTGATGTGATATTAATAATTAAAATATTTTTTACACTTTAAATTAAATTGATTTATAGAGGGAGCAAAATTTTGAAGGAAAAAGCTTTGGAGCAAATTTGGAAGGAAACAAATTTTAGGTGGGATTTTATTTAATTGTGATTTAAAATTAGTAACAAAAGTATTTGTTACCATTTTCATATGACAAAATTTTGGAGGGAAAAGATCTTTAGAGGGTAAAATATTAATTGTAGTAACAAATATATTTGTTACGATAAAACTTAATTGTAACAAATTTGTCAATGTAACAAAAAGTAGAGACTTTTCTTACAAATATATCTTTCTAAAAGGTGGGAAATTTTATTTGTAACAATACTTCAGTTTTTGTAACAATTTTTTCTTTACTTACAAAAGAATAACAATTTTGGGTAATAAATATTCATTAAAGACAACAAATATTTTTCTTGGTTACCCAAGATGAGTGCTTCAGTAACAAAATTCCAGTCTGGTTATGGAAAGTCATGATTTTGTAATAATTTTTCCTTTGTTACCAAAATTTTTGTTGCAAGAAGTGCAATTTGTTGTAGTGAGGTATGTAAAATATTTTTAGACAAAATTATATATATAAAATATAAAAAATAATTTTATTGAAGAATTTGTTTCAAATATAAGTGGTTACTTCTTACAACAATTGTAAACTCTGAATTTTATTTTTACATTATAGAATTTAAATCACTATAGTTTCTTAATTAGCAATATAAAAATAGAGAACTCATTTTCAATTATTTGAAATAAATTCTTTTATATGGGATGCATATATAATTGACATAGTTGAAAATTTTTAAAGGTTTGATAAATGACCACTTAAATAGCAAATGATATCAATTTTCATATTTTTTAATATATATTACACAATTTTATAGTTATATTGCGTACATTTATTTTAATAATTTTGCTTATAATAATTCATAAAAATATTTTTACATGGATTGATGATGTGAGATCAAAAAAATTTAACTGAAAATAAGTATCTATTTAATTATATGTAGTTTTTATATTCTAATTATAAAGAAACTTATGAGAGATTGATACTTTTATTTCAAACTAAATACTGAAATTTTACTTATTATTTTATTCATGTACATAATATATGTTAATTGATAATTTTAAAATTAATAAAATAACTACATGTATAAATAAAAATCAATAAATTTTGCTTACCAAAGTTATATGAAATATTAAGAGATATTTTATCTTATAAAAATTGTATGTTACAAACTACTTATTGAATTAGTTATCAAATAATTAATAACCTAATGTAAGCTATTTTCATAGATAAAGCACACAAATATTATATATTTACTCTAACAATAAATATTTAACATTTAAAATTCTCAAATGTCAAGAAAATTGCAACTATAACTTTCACATTATTAAGAAATCATACAAAATAAACTTTATATTATAAAGAAAATTACTTGCTTATTTATCATATTAAAGTATGTATGTATAAATATATATAGATATATATATATATCAAATTTAAAAAACATATTGAGCAAAATATTTTGTGCTATTTTTATTTTATTAATTCTTTTATTTATTTTTTAAAATTTTATCATTTTATAAATTTTTGTGTAATTTATAAACTTAAAGTGAGCAATTCTTTATATTCTACAACTTATTTAAGTATAAATATCTTCGAATATAATATATTTAATTAAAATATTCATATTATTTTGCTTAAATAGTAATAGATTTTCTTACATTAAATGCTAAAAGTAATTACAATTTATGCTTTAATCACATAAAATAAAATAAATATAAATAAATTATTCAATGATATTATCATTGTCAGTGCATCGTACTGGGTACATTTTGGCACCCCCACTCGGGATAACACCTAAGTCGAGGCGCCACTCAATTCAATCTTAAATTGAACCTAATATTTAATCAATAAACCCAAAAGATTTCAAAGTCAACTTATCAAAGCAGTGGAAATTTCAAACTTAACTAACTCAACAAACCATCAAGTACATATCATGATTCACTTTTCTTACATTTATCAAAACATTTACGTGCCTTAAGTCATTAACATCAACATGACATATCACAACGTCTCTACGGTATACAAAATATCCCAAAAGAACCCATAAGCATATACAATCATTTTTTATTACAAAAATGTGTTCGCCCATCTAAGCCTAGAGTTCTAGTTCATCACTTAAACCTATCTAAGAAAATCAAATAAATACGGGAGGTAAATCCAAAGGACTTAGTGAGGTATAATCTTAATGTTTAGAATAAGAACAATATCAGATACAAATAACGGTTTGAGCCGATAGGAATCTCTCATTCCTTATCGCTCCATGAACAGTGTACAAACGATCAGATACGGTCAAAATAAACAAGCCCAAGTCATATGCAGTTCAACGAAAATGGCTTCACATGCATATCAGAACAATTCTTATTCCAATCACTCAGTCATATCCAAGCGTGACAGCTTAGCGCACAGAAAATGCCTAGGGGTATCCCTTGCTCATCACAGACAGACGGTAGATACCTAGGAGTATTCCTAGCATATCACAATACCCTTCTGCCTCCATAATAGTACAATCGATCAACAATAACAATTCAATGGCACAAGCATGATAGCTCGTCAATAACCATGGCACAAGCATGATAGCTTGGCACACAGAAAATGCCTAGGAGTATCCCTAGCTTATCATAGACAAATGGTAGATACCTAAGAGTATCCCTAGCATACCGATACCTAGGAGTTTCTTTAGCATATCACAGACAGACGGACGATACCTAAGAGTATCCCTAGCATATCGATACCTAGGAGTCTCCCTAGCATATAACAGACAGATGGTAGATACCTAGGAGTATTCCTAGTATATCGATACTTAGGAGTCTCCCTAGCATATCTAAGATAGATGGATGATACCTAGGAGTCTCCCTAGCATATCACAGACAAAAGAATGATACCTAGGAGTATCCCTAGCATATCATTGATACCTAGGAGTCTCCTTAGCATATCACAGACAGAAAGAAGATACCTAGGAGTATCCTTAGCATATCGATACCTAAGAGTATCCCTAGCATATAACAGACAGACGGATGATACCTAGGAGTATCCCTATCATATCGTTGATACCTGGGAGTATCCTTAGCATATCGATACCTAAGAGTATCCCTAGCATATCACAGACAGACGGATGATACCTAAGAGTATCCCTAGCATATCACAGACAGACGGATGATACCTAAGAGTATCCATAGTATATCATTGATACCTAGGAGTGTCCCTAGCATATCACTAACATACGAACAAAATCAATCAATCGAATTTGTCGACAAGGCAACAGATAACATATACAAAAATGCCGACAAGGTAATGCCATAACGATTAACAATTACGATTAAGCCATCATGGCCATATACAAACAGACAGGTATGCCGGCAAGGCATACGATAATAAGATAGTAACAGGAAATTTAGCGATACAGAATATATATAATAGTTTTGGGAAACCCCACAGGGTTCAAATCAAGAGAACCGTACAGGGTTCGGTAATCAATAGCAACGATAATGAAAATCAAGACAGATATCATATTAGTATAACTTAACTAGGTTCAACGATAGATATGGAATAAGCTCATATAAACCAAGTGCTGATTGGCAGAATCTCATAGGAGTACAACAAATAATAGAGTGTGATTATCAAGTCAATTATCAAACCTCACAGGGGTTTATCATGAAAATCGATAGGTTCAAGAAATGCCAGATTGATGGATCCTCACCTCCATAGTCTTAGATATGTAGTCACTGACTATTGATCCATGGGACCCATTTCTTTGTCACCTAATACAAAAGAATAGGTCCAAACTCAAGATCCTTATTCGATCATATAATCACATTTATACAAATTAACAACCTAAAATCGATACTTAATGGGTTAAATCGATAGCCTCAATAAAGGCATGCTAATAGCATCGACCCGGTTAAAGAAATATATAATTGGGTCCTAAATTGTTCAGTTGATCTTGCCATAATATACTAAATTGATAACGATGGTCTAATATCTATTAAAAATCCCAATTTATCACCACTTAGGTTCCAAATTCATAAAATGAGGATTTCTTCATCTAATTAACTTAATTATCAAGATTATTATGCGATATGACAAAATTTGGATCTATTGACTTATGTAATTCTACGCATATCTCAATATTTTGATCAAATCGTGTGTATTGCTCATTTATACAATACATCATAAGGTTTGGAAAGTATATACATACACATGCATACAACTTTAACACAAGTTTATCATTTTTACCCAATATCTTTTTATCGAAACTTTGAATGAACGATTAGTTTGCGTGTCTATAATCCTTACGACAAGATGAAGATTCTGTCTCTTCACCACTGCCACCCCGCCGAAGATGGCTAACGACACTACTAAAAGACATGCCTCAGCTCAACAAACCAAACCCCTCAATCAATTTTGAGTTTTACTGCCAAGAAGGCCCTCAATTGGCCAAAAAACAGTTAGCCTACCACCAACATCGTTATGCTGTTTTCTTTCAAGTTTTCCATGTATGGTGGTCCGTTTGAGAATTTAAAAGTGTTAGCATGATCCTCGAGCTGAGCCCATAAAAACCCACTACTCACTTTCAAGCTTCAGTCGTCGGAGGTTGGAAACCCACCAAGCTCTGCCATGAGTTCACTTCAGCCTCAATTTTTCGGCAGCCTTGCTGGCTATTTCCAGTAGTTCTTGGCACTAGCGTGTTCATGGAGCTGAGATGAGGGGATTGGGTAGGTTAGTTCTAGGTGTTTGGTCATCGCCGGAGATTTGCCGGCGAGGGATAGTGCACGGTGGTGTTTAGAGAAGAAAATGAAGAAGAAAGGTGAAATTGCTATATATATATTTACCAATTTTTGGTAGTTAGGTTTTGGCCCCCTAGAAGTTTGTTTCAGCTTTCAATTAGGTCCACCAAGATTATGCCCTACTTCAATTCAACCCTTAGATTGTGTATTACCTCACATTGACCCCTTTGACCAAAAATAATAGCCATGGAACCCCAAGACTTTGAAGATATAGTCCAATCAAGTTTTCCTAAATTCCATCTTAACCCCAAAACTTTCAAAATTCTTGCAATTAAGTCCTTTTCACTTATTTTCCACAATACAAAATTTTAGGGGTTTTACACTCCTCCCCCTTTAAAAGAATCTGGTCCTTAGATTCTTACTTGAGTTTTGGATGAACTTCGATAAACACCGGTACTTGTAACATTCTAGTTTCTCTTTGCCTCAATCACCTATTATTTCAATATTTAAAATATCCTCCATTTCAGTTCTGATAGAGTGCATGCTCATATTTAAAAGACCATAAAGCCATTATAGCAACAAACAATTAACAACATCACAAGTTCACACTTACATATTATTTACATTAAAGAGTAGTCAAGTTCAAACTTAATTTACTAGTTGTCATAACTTATCATACATTCCCAAGCAACTAAATACAGGTTCACAAAAACTTAAACATACTGGATATATACATAACCCATATGCTTACTGCTGCTTAAACTCCGTCTGGGTTATGAATCCAAAATATGCCGTATCAGACTTTCCTTCGACATCCAAGAACTCAACTAGAACCTTCAGCCACCGGTTACTCTTTTCCCACTGATGTTGGACCACTCATATTGGGGCAATTTTTCAAATAGTGTTGATCACTACCACAGCCCAAGCATCTGCCCTTTTTCTTCCAACATTTCGATTCCTTGTGGCTAGATGCTGCACAAAATCCACATCGCTTTTGTGGTCTCTCTTGAGTCAAATGTGCCATCTCGCCAGTCTGAGGGGCTTGTTGGGCAATGCTTCCCACTTGAAGCCTTGACTGTTTCTTTCCAACTTTACTCTGCCTATTAAGGTGCATCTTTTATTTTCAGCCCTTACTCTCAATCTTTTGGATTTCCTGTAGCTCTAACTCAAGTTGCAGTGCTCTGCTTATTTTTGAATTGAGATTTAGCAAATCACAAGTGACCAAGCCTTGCCTAAGCTCTGGCTGCAGCACTTGCACGAATCGTCGAGCCTGTCGACCTTCATTATCTTGTATATAGGGAGCATATTGTATTAGTCGGCTAAAAGTAGCCTCGTATTGACCAACAGATTGTGCACCCTGTATAAGATCTATAAACTCTCTATCTTTTGCTTGCTTCACCACTTCTGGCATATATTCACTCATGAAGTCTCGGGTGAAATTCTCCCAAGTTTGTTGGGTTCTTTCCGCTACCCACTTCCAATCAATCATCTTTTACCAACTTCGGGCAGAACCTTTCAGAAGGAACATGGCAAATCGAACCCTTTGCTCACTTGGATAATGCAGTGTCTCAAAAATATTCTCTAAATTGTCAATCCATTGTTCAGCTTTTCTATCATTAGGGTCTTTTGGGAACTTCATGGGATTGAAACAAAGAAACCGTTCTAATGCTTGGTCTTCAGCTGTCTTATTAACCACTACTACTCTAGCCTCTGGCTGTAGATCCTGTGGCAAAATTCCCGATTCTCCCTGATACACAGGGTCTATTGGCTAACTATTTGAAGAGTTTTGTGACACCTCTTCTTCTTGCATAGCTTGTGGGTAAGCAAGTGCCTCTTGTCCTGGAACTTATCGGTCGCTGACCCGTCGCCATGAGGTCTTCTGTGCCGTCCAGCTCTAGGAGGAACATGTATACCGAAACTTCCTTGAGATGCCATCAATTTTGCTAACTCCTCCAAGCTTCTAAAGATAAAAGAAGAAGAGTTAAATGAAATCTAACCAAACTCAAGGATACACAAGTCTAATCATCCTACAATATATGACAAAATCCCATAGACATCCTATAGTATTGAACTCATCTCCTCATACCGACTGATCAATTCATCTTCACTCCTTAAATCACGCAGAATCTTCTCAATGCAAAACACAACTAAAATTCATACTTAAACTAACCTAATTAAAAGGTCAGTTACAAATCCTAGTAATACCCAAATGCCTAGGCCATCGACAGCTTAGGCTCTGATACCACCTCTATGGCACCCCCACTCAGTTTAATCTTAAATTGAACCTACAATTCAATCAATAAACCCAAAAGATTTCAAAGTGAACTTATCAAAGCAGCGGAAATTTCAAACTTAACTAACTCAACAAACCGTTAAGTACATATCATGATTCACTTTTCTTACATTTAACTAAAAATTTACATGCCTTAGGTCATTGACATCAACATGACATATCACAACTTCTCGAGGGTATACAAAATGTCCCAAAAGAACCCATAAGCATATACAATCGTTTTCTATTATAAAAATGTGTTCGTCCATACTTGCCTGGAGTTCCAGTTCATCACTTAAACCTGTTTGAGAAAATCAAAGGAATACGAGATGTAAGTGAAAAGGACTTAGTGAGGTATAATCTTAATCATAAGTAGTGGGGATCTGTTGGGGACGAATTAACTCAGCAGATCCTAAGTTAACGTTTAGAACAAGAACAATATCAGATACAAATAACGGTTTGAGCCGATAGAAATCTCTTATTCCTTATCGCTCTATGAACAGTGTACAAACGATCAGATACGATTCGAATAAACAAGCCCCAGTCATATGCAATTCAACGAAAATAGCTTGACATGCATATCAAAATAATTCTTATTCCAATCACTCAGTCATATCCAACCGTGACAGCTTGGCCCACAGAAGATGCCTAGGAGTGTCCCTAGCTCATCACAGACAGATAGTAGATACCTAGGAGTATTCCTAGCATATCACAATACTCTTTTGGCTTCATGATAGTACAATTGATCAACAATAACAATTCAATGGCACGAGTATGACAGCTCGGCAATAACCATGGCACAAGCATGATAGCCTGGCACACAAAAGATGCCTAGAAGTATCCCTAGCTCATCACAGACAGACGATAGATACCTAGGAGTATCCATAGCATATCGATACCTAGAGTCTCTCTAGCATATCACAGACAGACGGACGATACGTAGGAGTATCCCTAGCATATCGTTGATACCTAGGAGTCTCCCTAGCATATCACAGACAGAAGGAAGATACCTAGGAGTATCCCTAGCATATCGATACATAAGAGTCTCCTTAGCATATCGCAAACAGATGGACGATACCTAGGAGTATCCATGGGTATCAACATATCATTGATACCTAGGAGTCTGCCTAGCACGTCACAGACAGACGGACGATACCTAGGAGTATTCCTAGCATATCGATACCTAGGAGTCTCCCAAGCATATCACAGACAAATAGACGATAACTAGGAGTATTGTTGGCTTGTTTTGTGCAAAAATAAATAATGCAAACAAATACGCAAGTGCACGTGTCGCAACAAGTAATAAAATGATGAGAAGAGTATCGATCCCACGAGGAACTAAATTATTCGCTACTAATTATTAATTTACTACACACTTGTTTTATTCAAACAAAATCAATTAAATAAGAATTAAAACTAAACTAATGAAAATAATAAAAAAGGTACTGATTAAGATTTCTATCAGGATATAGAAGCCTAGAATTATGATTTCATCAATCGAATAAGTTGATTACATTATTTTCTCCTAGTGAAATTAATAACAGGTTATTATTCCTGAGTCTTATGCAATTACAAGGTTCTTCCGAATTACCTGCAGTCAAATCCCTAATTTATTCAATTCACTATATTCCTATGTGAATTAACTAAATCATGAATAAGGTTGTACCACTCAATTAACTCCCTAGGGCAAGCAGGTATATTCCTATCCTACTTACAAATCAATTAGTTCATCAATTTGAACAATTAATCCTAAGTGCATGCCAACATTTTGGGATAAATGCTACAGCATTTGTTAAGCCATATTACAATCTTGAATATTACTTGGCAATATATCAAGGGAGCTTTTAGCCGATATGGGGTGAAGATTATTGGGACGAACGTAATTTTGAGCTAGTCCATAATCCAGCCCGTAGAGAGAGACGTGTTGCAAGAAGAGATCGCATTACTCAGATCTAAAATGAAATGGATTGGCCCCAAGCAAGTGCGAGACAACAAACCCGCCGTCAAGCCTAAACCCAAGCCCAAGCCCAACATACTTAGTTCTTCCAACTTTAAATTTAGGCTTTATTCTTTTATGTTTTTCCTTTGTATCATACTTTATGAATAATAAAATTGGTGAAAATTTTCAAAATTTCAGGCAGTTGTGATTTTTGTTACATTTCACTTACACACTTAAAGAATAAAGCTCACACATTGTTCTTTAATTTAGTGAGTATTACATATTAGATGCATAAAAAATAAATATATGTAGCATATAAGCCAATATTTCAGCTATGTCTTAGGAAGTTGAAATGTAAATTTGAACTTTAAAATTAAGAATTAATAAAAATGATACATGATATTCATCATTTTCATCCGATATACATTGGCATTGACAATGAACGTTTATTTATCTCAATAACCATGTGTATCTACGCTCAAAAAATGGATCATCTCCCATTTGAGTTCAAATCTAAAAGATGAAAATAAACATTGATGAAGTAATGTGAATGGTGGGTTACGTATTTATTAGTAGAATAGGTAAATAGGACCGAGTACGTAAAAGCATTATGTGACAGTTTCACATGCCATAATAATAACCTACCTTGAAATTACAAGCATCACTAAATGATTAGAAGGTATGATAATTCTTGATTAATATATTAACATATAATGATGTATTGAGGTTTTACATGCCTATTTTGGCCAAGGTTATAACATTACAAACATTCTTTCATGAGTTAATATAATATATCAATTAAAGTAAGCACAGAGTTTAGTAAATTCATAGAATATGCCTCAATCACTTGAATTTTATCAAATAGTAAATTCATAAAATATTTTAAAATTTTATACTAAATATTTAGGGCTCATTTTTAATATTTTAAAAAAATTAATTATTCAAAATTTAAATACAAAATAACATATTCTAAATTAAGTTTTTATAATATAATTTTTATTACTCTAAAATAAATAAAAATTATTTTTTAATAAAAATAATATACACACAATATTAGGGTAGGGCTGACATCAGCAGATGAAACATCCTTGAAAAAACAAATTCAGCCGATAAATTCCAAAAAAAAAAAAAAATTAAACCAAGAGGCATGGCTTCTCTTGGCTTTTTTTTTTTTTTAAAAAAAAAAACCTTCCCCACAAGAGGCGAGCAGACCCACACGTCTTGTCGGCAAATTAAGTTTCCATGCAAGAGGTGTGGCTATGTTTATTTAAAAAAAAAAAAATTTAGCTGAGTTAAGACGTGGTTGCAAGCCATGCCTTATGTTAGTTTTGCAAAACTCTCAGGACCGTGGTAGTTTTATAAAAGTTGTTTTTTTCAGCATTATTTTTATAAATTAGCTCTTTTTAATTAATTTAGAGTTTATTTTTCAAAAAAAAAAATTATTATATTTTTAAAACACATCTTTATATTGTTCTTTTTTATTCTAAATTAATTATATAATTTTTCAGTATATTTAAATATTTTATCAATGTTATTACTTTCTTATTTCCTCAATATTTATTTAAAAATTAAAGTTTTATGGCCAACTTAGGATTGTAATTTTTATATTACTTAAAAGTATTAGCATGTAGTACATTTTTATTTCAATTAATTATATTTATATTTATTTTTAATACTATTTTCAAATATTTTTGTATGTCCATATAAGAATTTATCTTTGATATTGAATTTTTATTTTATTATTATTTTAATTGCGACTCTCTTGATTTATCTAGATAAAAAAATTATATGTACTTCTTATTTGAATAATGTACCTCGAATAATGTGATGTTATAAAATATTTAAAAATATTATAAATTTATTAAGTTGTTGAAATTATTTCAATTTTCTTATCAAATGAATGAAGAAATTCTATATATTTTTCTATAAAAAAAATATTCATTAAATTTACTTGCACTTGATTTACCCATTTCTAATTATGTGCATATATGAAAGATTTTTTTTTTCTTCATTTTTTCCTATATAATATCATGTGCTTTATAAGTTTATCTCAGTTGGTTGAATCTTTACTTATTTATAATATTTTTTATAAGAAAATTATTTTTCTTATCTTCAATAAATAAATTATTTATAAAAAATTATGTATATACAGCCAAAAATAAAAATTTTATTGTTAAGTGAACACTTTTATACAACGGTTAATTAAGCAAAAATCCCCAAATCAACTTACAATTTAAGGATTAGTCCTTAGCCATCCTTTCCTTAGTTTTAACTCCCCACTTTCAACTTTAAATTAGAGTTCACTCTCCACTTGAAGTAAAAAGACCAAAAAGGCCTAACTTAAATTGAAAATGAAAAAAAAACTCTCCATTTTCCCACTAACAAAATCGTTAGTCACATAACTCCCCCCATAACTCACGTTTTCTCTTCTCATTCCCTGACATTTTTCTCTTCCTATTCCCTTTGTCTATGCAAACCCGACAAACGCAGCAACAACCTTCTACTTGCCATTTCCGCACTGGTGTTGCAATGAAATCTTTATCTCTTTCACTTTCTTGATTAGGAACTAACTTTTCTCCATTCCTTTTGTGGTCGTAGATAGAAGGGTTTCTATTTCGCCCCTCAATTGCATAGCCTATGAAGTAAGTTGTGTAATTTTCTATTTTATTATTTTTGTATTGAAATACAGAAGATAATGCAGTACATTACTTTGTTTGCTTCTTGTTTGATGTTTGTTTTTAATTATTTTAGGAAGGATTTTGATATACTTAAGTCACCACGATTGGTCCTTTTGTTGATTAAAAAAATTCCTAATGTAAGCTTTTTGGTACTTGAATAATATCAATTTATATTTCAATTGTTGTTTGAACTGTATGCTTCAAATATCAGTTATCTGAATTTAGTAATTATATGATTTATATAAGGTGTAATGTATATTAGTTGTTTGCAACTGAAATTTAGAGATGTTATCTGATTTATGGTTTATACGATGTGTACACATCATGTTTAAGCATTTCTTTGGCATCCATTCTTGCAAACTTATGATTAATATGATTAGTATTATTTAAATAATATGGTATGAAAATTCAAATTTTCAGTATCTAAATTGTGACTTACAGTATAGATCTCCAATTCAGTATTATGTTCCAATTTTTTCGGTAGCAAAATTTAAGTTTTCAGCATTTTAATTCTGACTTTGCAGTACATAAAACCACCAAATCAGTATGTTGTGTAGTTTGCCTTTTTTTTTTTTTTTACAAAAGTTGAAACTTTTAGTATTTAAATTGTGAGTTGTAGTACACAAAACCTCCAATTAAGTATTTTGTGCGGTCTTTGTAGAACAAAAAGTCAAACTTTCAGTATTTAAATTGTGAGTTGCAGTACACAAAACCTCCAATTCAGTATTCTGTGCAAGTCTTTTTGGTAGAAAAATTCAAACTTTTAGTATTTAAATATTGACTTGTTGTTCCAAAACCTCCAATGCAGTATTTACATAGCTATGTATATCTCTCTTTTCTATAGAAATAATGGTTAAAACTTGAGGAAGTGCACACCAAACTACCGAAGGTAATAGAGACTCCAAGCTATATTCTCTGTGCTCTCCAGGGTACTTTAAAAATATTATGAAAGAGTTGGATGGTAAGATGAGCTTTAGACACACTGAAGCACTAAAGAAAACCCATTTTCTATGTACCTTAAAATAACTGATTTGAGTAAATTGAGTAATAATAGTGTTATTAGTGTTGAAGCTCTCTTAAGGAGGTTCGATATTAGGTCTTGTTTTTTTTATTTTTGGTAACAATATTAGGCTTCTTTTTACTGTGAGGTACTTTTCTATTGTTGCAGGGTTGCAGCAGGTAGGGAAACCTATGAATTTTGATATAAAGATAGAGCCAGAAACTGTTAAACGGTTATTTGAAGGAAAAAATAAGAATATCACTCAAGTGGAGATTTGTAAAAGATTGAATGAGTTGGCAGAAAATCATAGTGACTAGGATATAGATGATTTTGTTAAAGTGTACATACTACTGGTTTTCAACTGTATTTTGTTTCCAACTAGTAACTATTTGACGCCTAGATTCCTTTGATCGTACGTGAATGATTTATCTTCCATTAGCTTTTATGCATGGGGAGTTGATGCATTTAAGTTTTTGCAAGATGAGATTTTGGTGCATCTAGGAGCTGAAATAGGGAAAGGTACAAAAAAGAAATACTTTGGTAGATGTGGTATTGGCTTGATGGTAAGTTAATGCCATTGTTACTATTAATATTTTTTATTACTATTATTGAGTAACTACAACATTGCATAATTCTTCTTTTGAATAACAGGCTTGGGTTTATGAATGTATTCCTTACTTGGGAACGACAAATTCATTGCATTCATTTCCACGATTCCTTCGATGGTATGAGAGTAAGATCCCCATGAAAGTTTCTAATGCAGACGAAAAATTCAAGACAATTACTAGAAATATGGTAATAACTTATATTCCTTATCTTTGTTGTTATAATAGTTTTATGTACATATAAAATTAAAAACTAAGTTGTAGAGTTATGTTTGAACAAGTTGTTATATTTATCTGTTCCCCGATGAGGAAAAATTGTTGTTACCAATACATCATGGAGAACTAACTGTTGATGTGTATGGCTTGCAAGGAATGTTACATGAGAAAGAAAAAGAGATAGAATTACTATAAGAAAGACTTTTCTTTTTCGAGAATAATGGACTTGCTATTGTAGTTGAGGCTAAGAAGAAGAAACACAAAGGGAAGTTAAAAGAAATAGAGCTCAAAGAAGAGGAAAAAGATGAGAAAGAAGTGGAGCAAAAGAATGAGGAAAAAGGGGAGGAAAAAGAAGAGGAAGAGAAAAAAAGAGAAGAAGGGGAAAAAGAACAAGAAGAAGAGGAAGAAAAAGAGCAAGAGAATGATGAAAAGAAGAGCAAATGAAAGATCAAGATGAAGGTGATGATGGTGGAATTCACCCTAAAAGTCCTGAATTGTGGGGATATTCTACCTTTAGAAGTGACCATAGCTTTTATCATGACAAGTATGCGAGATTGAGGTGAGATGACCCAAAAAAGAAAAGAAATGGACATTGTTTCACCTAGCACTACACCACAAAGGACAAGAGGAAAACAGATTGCTCATAAGAACCATGGCAAGAAGGAGAAGGTATGTGTATACAAGTTTTAAATACTGCATTTTGGAGTTTTTATACTTTATGTAAGTGAGACAAATATTGTAACACCTCTAAAATTCGGTATTTTTGAAAAATAAGGATTTAGAAAATCAAAGTAGCAGTTGGTTAGATTTTATGGCTCAAAAAATAATGAAAAGGGTTTAATTGCAAATAGGCAAGACCTAATTGGATCACCTTTTAGGAATTTTGGTATTTGCATGGAATTATTTTTGGTCAAATGGGTCAAAATGAGACACTCAAGCATTTGAGGGACCGAATAGACGAATGGGAGAATTTTGGAGGACTTAATAGCAGGCTGGAAGGAAATTTGGGGGTCAATATACAAATATAGAAAGTTCAATTCTATAAAATGGCAATTTGCATTCCTCCCCTCCCCCAACATTTTCATCATCTTCCCCACCGAACACCCTCAACCCTATCACCGGCAAGCCTCTTTGTTGACGACCAAAATTACCAACTAAGCTAACCGCCATTTTCCTCTCCTCACGATGAGCACACCAGCACCAAGAATAACCCAATCTGACCGGTGAAACAGCTGAAAAACTGAAGTCGATGAGAGCTCACGGTAGAGCTTGGAGGGTTCAACATTCTGGTAGATTTTGGGCGTGACCAAAGGGTATAATCTGATAGGCTCAGCAGGAGGTAAGCGCTGATGGCTTCAATTTCCATTTTTGGCCATCGACGGTGAAAAAATTGAGCAAACTAACATGGCGGCAAGTTGAAGACCTAGTTAGGTTTTCTGGCAAATTAAACCTCAATTTGACAGCGAATTTCAAAACTGATTGAAGGGTTTGATTCATGGAGATGAGATGCGTCTATTGGTGGTGTTGTTAGCCATCTCCAGCAGCGGTGCAATGGTAGTGAAGAGGCAAAATCCTTGTCTCACCGCAAGGAATGCATACACGAAAGTTGATCGTGATTTCAGGGTTTCGATAAGAAGATATTGGGTAAATGGTTGGATTTAGGTTATAATTGTATGCATGTGTATGTATATACCTTCAAAGTCATGCTATACATTGTACCAACAAAAGAATACGCGGTCTAATAAAAAAATTGAGACATGCATGTATACTATAGGCCAAATGAGTCTGAATTTGTATTATTGTGTGATAATCTTAGGATTAATTGAGTTAAACAGAAGAGAAAAACCTAATTCTATGGATTTGAGACATAAAGTCGAAAATTGGATTATGAAGATGATTAGATTATTATTACTGATTTGGAATAATGTTATGAGGTTAATTATGTACTAAGGACCAGATTACATCCTATTACTGGAATCGATAAACCCTAAAACTACCGTATTAGCCGAGCAGTAGTGATTTTATGCTATTAATGGTGTAACTGTAATTATTAAGGATTATTAGAGTTGAATGGGGATTTTGATTGTGAATATACTATTTTGGTTAGGTGACGAAGAAGTGGGTCCTGTGACTAATAGATTGCTGATGGTGGATTGGCCTTTTCTCTGGGATTATGGAGGTGAGAGTTTGCCAATCTGGTACTTCTTGTACCTATCGATTTTCTTGATAAACCCTTGTGAGGGTTGATACTTGACTTGATAGAATTGGTACTCCTGTGAGGTTCTACCAATCAGTACTTACTTTGTATGAGCTTATTCCATAGCTATTGTTGAACCCAGTTAAGTCCTGCTGATATGATATATGCCTAGATTTTTGTTATCGTTGCTATTGATTATCAAACCTTGTGAGTTTCCCAAAACTCTTGCTTGTATTCTGTATTGCTCGATTGTTTGTTATTGACTTGCACTGTTCTATACTGTTATAGTTGCCTCATCAGCACATTTGTTTAACTAGTACGAGTAGTACGCCATGCGGTCTGTATGGGCATCTGCACAAGTAGGCATCTCCTCGGTCGACTGACTATATTCGATTGTTGTAAACTAGGCATCTCCTATTTGATTGTTGTATATTTCTTATTTTGTTATATCCAGAAATGTTCTTGCTTAATTGTTAAATTATGATATCTTGGGTTGATTCTTCCTCGACAGATCCTACTGCCCACTATTTTGATTATCCCTCACTAAGTTATTTGGACTTACCCCCGTATTTCTTTGACATTGTCAGATAAGGTTAAGTGTGAGCTTGAACTCCAGGCTTGGATAGGCGAACACATTTTGTAATGGAAAACTTTTGTATATGCTTATGGGTACTCTTGGATATTTTGTATATCCTAAAGATGTTATGATATTTTAGGTCTGGATATAACATCTGCAAGGTGTGCTTATATTATGTTGAATTTTATGGGATCAGTATGGTTTATATATCTACTTTTGTAAGGTTTGCTTAAGATGAAATCCGCTGTTGTATCTGACAGTAGAATAGGTGTTTGTAACTATTAAAGGTTCAATCAGTGATATGATAGGATGAGATTAAGGTCTATGATATGTATGGAATGATGAATGCTGTGGACTCAGTTAATGCATATAAACTGTGCTATTGTGAGGATTGTTTAGATTGAAGCTTGTTGCTCTCTGATATTACTGCATTAAGTTTGAAGCATGTTGTAAGTTTATGATCATTGTGGATTATTGGGGAATTGTGAAAAATTTTATGGGCCTATCGAATATAATGTTTGCATGTTATAAAGATTTCTAAAGGGCTTATTGACTATATTTTGTGGATTCGATTTAAGATTGAATTAAGTGCCATCACGGCTTGTGTGCTATCTCGAGTGGGGTGCCACAAATACTAAGTTACATTAAAAAATACTACATAGCTGGACTGAAGTACTGGATATATGTAGTACATTTTTTATAGGAGAAGATGAAGGATGTCCAAAATATTGAGTTAATAGAAATTAGATCTGCAGACTCCAATTTATCAGATGCTGAGGACTTCTTTAATTAATTTCAAGGACAAATACATTATAGAGGGCGGTCCGAAATATCTAATAGATTGAGAAATTATTGACTCATATATACAAGATAAAATAGACTAATTATAGTGAATACACATTATCCTTTTTTTAGTAATTTTATGATTTGAGTAATATGATGATTTATTGTTGTAGTGTTACTATTTAGAAGGGGCCTGATCTTCAAATTGGAGGATATATATTTTGCAATCAGTTGTTCGAAAAAGAGTTGAGCTTAGATTTAATTGATTGCGACATTAAGATCTTGTGCAGCCCTTCATTTACGAAAAAATGTGATCACAATATTTGGTGTATGACTCGTACATGCAGGTATGTAGTGGTTGTTTTGTATTTCTAGCTACAAATAACTTAATTTAACAAGTTCTAACATTAATTCTTGGTAGGAGGAAATTTTGAAAGAACTTGAGAAAGCAAATAAGAGGCGTGCTATGAAACAATACGAAATTCTAAAATTTATTGGTCAATTAAGCACGTGAAAGTTTCTAGAAGAGCTGAATTTAGATGTGCTGAACAAGTGCCAATTTATTATATTCCCTACTAACAGCCATTATCACTGGTTCCTCCTTATGTTAGACACGAGTGAGAAAAGTTCATACAAATGAACTCATCCTAGTCTCCCCAGATGAAAGCAATGACAAAAGATTTAGTAAGTTCTCTTATATTTGTGATACATTCATCCAAGTATTTGAATAAAACGTATTTACAAGCTAATTTTTTGACTGGATATCTAAAACACTACTTTGGGTATATTGTGCCATAAAAGAAAGTGCAAATATGATTTTTTTCACCAACAAAATAGGAACCTAGATTGTGGAGATTATTTATGTCTTTGGGCTGAGTGTTATGCAAGAAACACAAAGGATTTCTGGCATTATGCAAATGAATGTTCTACAGATGCGTATCGAGCACATATTGCTGTAAAAATTCTAACTGATGAGCATGGTTTAATGTATTATAGGGGAGAAGAATGATGTTCAAATGGTTATTATCTGGATGAATTAACTATATTGTTATTTTGTATTTCTGAATTCTTAGTAGATAATATTTATAATTTGTGTATTTTAGATGATTAGAAATGGATGGTGTTTACAATTTATAGTATAATTTAGAAATTTATTTATAAATAGATGCTAGTAATGATATATATGTTATCGAGATAGCTCAAAATAAGTACATAAGTAATAGAACTCAACACACATGAACACAGAAAAATCAAGTACATAAATAGAAAAAATAAGTACACAAAATTAACAAATTAAGTACGTAAACGTAGTTCAGGAGTACATAACTGCCAAACCAGGGTACTTATTTGCAAACTTTCAGTATCATTCTTATAACATGAGGGATCTAGGTCAATTTGACCTAATCTGACCATTGCGTGATCATAAGACCATGACGTATTAGTCTTAGGACTCATATAGCCATGATAAGTTCACTGGTTGTCGATGGTGGTGTTGGGAGGACTAATTTGGCTCATGCATCAATGGTTTATACTGCTATAAATAAGAGCGCAAGTGGTTGGATGTGGGTGTTTGAGTTCCCAACTATTTCAACATGTACTATCACGACCATTTATTCAACAAACCATAGTTTTTTCACGTTAGTATGTTTTATGTGTTGTTTCACCCATCGAATTGAACCTTATCTCAGCCTTTGAAAAGCAAGTACATAAACACGAAAAATAAGTATACAATATTTGCAAAGTAAGTACATAAATGCAGTTCTAGAGTATATAACTACCAATTGTGGGTACTTTTTATTTGATTGCTGGTATCATTCTGAGTACATAAAGAATCATGTTCAATTCGGCCTAATCTGGCCATTATGTGGTCATAAGACCATGGCGTATTAGTCATAGGACGCATAGAGTCATGATAGGTTCTATAGTTTTCCATGGGAGGATACATTTACCTCATGCATTAATGGTTTATAACACTCTAAATGAAAGCGCAAGTAGTCGAATGTGGGTGTTTAAGTTCCAACAATAAAACACTTACTATCACGATCATTTCTTCAACAAACAACGATTCTATAGCATCGACTTATCTTATGTGTTGTTGCACAGATCGAATTGAGCCTCATTACAGCCTTTGAAAAAGCAAGTACATAAACATAAAAAATTAGTACATAATATTAACAAATTAAGTACATAAACACAGTTATGGAGTACATAACTGTCAAAATTAGGTACTTTTTCACTGATTTCCAGTATCATTCTCAGCACATAAGGGATTGAGTTCAATTCAGTCTAATCTGGCCATTACATGATCATAAGACTATGGCATATTAGTCCTAGGACTCATATAGTCATGATAGGTTCACTGTTTCAATGGTGTCATGAGGATTCATTTAGCTCATGCATAAATAGTTTATACTACTATGAATGAGAGCGCAAGTGATTGTATGTAGGTGTTTGAGTTCCCAACCATTTCAACATGTACTATCATGATCATTTCTTCAACAAACCATGGTTTTGTCGCGTTGGTATGCCTTATGTGTTATTCCACACATTGAATTGAGCCTCAACTCAAGACATTTTAAAAGCAAGTACAGAACACATGCATAATAGGTACACAACATTAGCAACTTAAATACATAAACACAATTCTGGAGTACATAAATGCCAATATTGAGTACTTTTCTGTGGATTTCTGGTATCATTCTCAACACGTAAGTGATCGAGTTCATTTCGGCCTAATCTGGCCATTGTGTGATCATAAGACCATGGCGTATCATTACCCACATTAGGGATTTCTAGTACCATATCTAAACGATTTCACACTACTATAAATAAGAGTGTAAGTGGTTGAATGTGTGTGTTTGAGTTCCTAACCATTTCAACATGTGCATATCCAAACCATTTTTTTAATAAACTATGGTTTTGTTGTGTTTGGGTCACTTATGTGTTGTTCCATGCATCGAATTGAACCTCATCTCGACCTTTAGAAAGCAAGTACATAAACATGAAAAATAAGTACACAACATTGGCAAACTAAGTACATAAATACAGTTCTGGAGTACATAACTACCAATATTGGGTACTTTTTCTGCTGATTTCTGGTATCATTCTCAGTACATAAAGGATCGAGTTCAATTCGGCCTAATCTAGCCATTGCGTGATCATAAAATTATGGCGTATCATTATCAGCACATTATGGATTTCTAGTACCATACATGAATGATTTCATGCGACTATAAATAAGAGCGCAAGTGGTTAAATGTGTGTGTTTGAGTTCCCAACTATTTCAACATGTGTATATCCAAACCATTTCTTCAACGAAGCATGGTTTTGTTGTGTTTAGGTGTCTTATTGTTGTTCCATGAATCAAATTGAGCCTCATCTCAGCATTTGGAAAAACAAGTACATATACATAAAAAACAAGTACATAACATTGGCAAACTAAGTATATAAATATGGTTCTGGAGTACATAACTGCTAATACTGGGTACTTTTTTGCTGATTTTCGGTATTAGTCTCAGTACATAAGGGACGAGCTCAATTCAGCCTAATCTGGCCATTGCATGATCATAAGATCATGGCATATCATTATCTGCACATTAGGGATTTCCAGTACCATATATGAATGATTTCACACTGCTATAAATAAGAGTGCAAGTGGTTGAATGTGTGTGTTTGAGTTCCTAACCATTTCAACATGTGCATATCCATAACATTTTTTCAACAAACCATGGTTTTGTTGCGTTTAGGTCACTTATGTGTTGTTCCACACATCATATTAAAGCTCATCTCAACCTTTGGAAAGCAAGTACATAAACACGAAAAATAAATATACAATATTTGCAAATTAAGTACATAACCGTAGTTATGGAGTACATAAATGCTTATATTGGGTAATTTTTTGTGAATTTTCAGTATCATTCTCAACACATAAGGGACTAGTTCAATTTGGCCTAATCTAGCCATTGCGTGATCATAAGGCCATGGTGTATCATTATCAACACATTAGGGATTTTTGTTATTATACACGAGCAGTTTTACACTACTGTAAATGAGCACGCAGGTGGTTGGATGTAGGTGTTTGTGTTCCAAAACATTTCTACATGTGTCTATCCAAACTATCTCTTCAACAAACCATGCTTTTGTCACATTAGGGTATCTTATCTGTTGTTTCACGTATCGAATTGAGCCTCATCTCGGCATTCGAAAAGCAAGTACATAAATACAAAAAACAAGTGCACAATATTGGCAAACTAAGCATATAAATGCTGTTCTGGAGTACATAACTGGTAATATTGGGTACTTTTTCTGATAAAATGAAAAACAAATCCAGATAATAGCTCCAATGTAAACCTTCCCAATAGTTAAAAATAATACTCGTTCATGATTTCTTTCACATTAAAATATGTCCATATTTTACAAAGTGTACAACACAAGTAATTCTATAAAAATTCTCCGATTAAAAGACAATATAGTACAGATGTTACAACTTAACATGTCCTCCAGACAAGGACGAACTTAGCAGCTACCTATAAGCATGTGTACACTGTCTATTTATAATCCATCTTCTTTTAAATCTTTGCCTTCTTTGCATCCTCTTTTTCCTAATTGAAGAGAAATAAAATTAATGAAAATATTATTTAATAAGTAATGACAAATGGTAATAAAAGTATAAATATACAATAAAATGGTAAACAAATCTTCACTGTATCAATTTGGACTAAATGGTAGGAATGTGACTTTTACTCAATAGAAGCACAAGCTTGCTTCCAAAATGTTGTATCATTTTGTAGTGCATTCTATCATCTTGCTCTACAACATACACAATTTTTGTAAATCCAACTATTTAAATCCACAACACACAATTTATTATGATCTATCATCTCAAAACTCCTACAAACTACTAATGTGTAGATTGAGCAGAAGTATTGGAGTATCAAAGTGGAAGTACTAAATTACACTAATCTGGTATTAATCAGTGAACCAGGAAGTATGATAATATATAAATAAAGTATCTTATTAAGGAGGAAGAACATGTAACAATCAAATACTAATTGAAATACACTGAAAGTATAATGAAGAACTAATGCAATGAAAATATGAAGAAACTTATCAATACATATAATAGATTTTCCTTCCACATCTTTCTAGTTCATTTTTTAGAATAACCATCAAATCAATGATGCACATTTTAAGAATAATATGCAATTGAATCATATTTAAAATATCATTATCAATTTCCAAAATGACATACATTTTTTGTTGTGGAGCGAAGTATTGCAATTTATTGAGCTCAAAACTAATTCCAGGCCAATTTTTCCCAATATGAAATAATAATTCTATCAAACTCATGCCTTCATAAATTGATAGAATATAGAGTTATCCATTATACACACAACTTCCTGATACTTGAGTTTTAATTTCTAGGCCACTCGAAGACATTCTTATTACATTCAAATTCACGAATTATTACCTTCTTCCATGCGCAAGTGATATACTCCACCTCAAAATAAAGTGGCGATAAATGGAGACAAAGTAGCCATGCTTCTGCTAATATATTGTAGCTGATTACAGGGAAAAAAAAAGAAGGAGAAATAAGCTTTTTTTGCCGCAAGAAAATGAACAAGAGAGAGAGAGAGAGAGAGAGAGAGAGATGGGTCCATAGGGTTAAGGAAAGAAAAAAAAACCCATTGAACTAAGGTCATTTCAGTCATTTTAAGTGGGTGGGGAGTGAATTCAAAATTGAATTTTGAATTGTGGAATTAAATTGAAGAAAAGAGTGGGTGGGGACTGAACACAAAAATGAAATTGGGTTTGGGAATTTATAAATAAGTTCCCCTTTATACAATTTATATGTTTCATATTTAGTAATTTATATTCACTTTTATAATATTAACTATTAAAAATTAAATGGAAATACGAAGTAATGAAATTATCTAATAAATATGAGCTATGATAAATATTAACTTATTTTTTATTTAAAGAGAGAGTTTTTTTTCTTCATTTAATTATACATTTTTATCTACAAAATGTTAAAATTTATCCCCAAAAAAGTAGTTGATGACTAAGTTATTTCAAAACAACATCTAATTTTTATTTTTATTTTTTTGTATTTCTATCAATATTTAATTATTTCTAATCAAAAAATTAATAAATAAATAAACAAAATTCAATCTTTTGATCAAATAAATTAATTTTATTTTTTAATTAAATAATTATTTTCTAGACCACTAAAAAGTAAAATTAAAATACTTAACAATTATAACTATCTCTTAACATCTTGACTTACTTAAAAAAATTTATAACTTATTTGTCGCTTATGAACGAGATAAACAAATATTTATGCAAAATATCAAATCATCACTTATTAAAGAATTAGAAGTTTGAGAAATAAATAATTATAACTTAATTGATATGCAAGTTTTCAATTTGTCAAAATCTTTAAAATTCAATTGTTTTTATAATAATATCTTTAGAAAAAATTATTTATTTAATATAACAAATAATTTCATTGAAGAATTTGTTTCAAATATAAACAGTTACTAACTACAACAACTATAAACTCTAAACTTTATTTTTATATTATTAATTAGAATCATTTTTGTGGTGCCCCACCCAGGTAACCCTTACGCCGAGGTGCCATCAGTTCACATTTAAATCATAATATAAGAGATAGCTGAGGAGCCCACAATATAACATGTCTCGAAAGATAGTAGCAAAATTCTAAACGCAATAGAACACCACTGGAGTGCAATATATAATATCAAAGTCTTCTAGTTAACATTCCGTCATATCAACCGTTCTCAAACCTTAAAGCTACGATTAGGTACATTCTATATGTACATACATAACACCTAATCTATTATAAAATAGTTCCTTTGAGCAAGCCGCAAGCCCTCAGTCTTCTTTCATACTTATCTGGGAACGGAATAATGAATAACAAAGAGGCGTAATTCCTAAAGACTTAGTGAGGGAAATGTGAAAATAGTCAAAGAAAATTTGTTGAGGGAGCAGTAATATAAATAGATTTATCATCAGTGAGAGTTTACATTTTGAAACAAGATCATTTTAGAGCCTTAATGATATCAAATTCAACAAATGGAAATATCTATGTCCTTATTGCTCCTAGAATGGAATACAAACAGAACCAAACAACCCCCCATAGTATAATATTCAGAACCTATTTTCCTTATTCCTCTGTTAACCCAAGCATGACAGCTCGGTAAGATCCATTTTGCCTATATATTGATACAATCAAATAACAAATGCCGATGAGGCCAAACAAACGATATGCAGGACAATTCAATTAGGGAAGCAAATTAGTTCAATAAACAATTGCCAATGAGGTAATACAAACGATATGCAGAATAATTCAATTAGGAAAGCAAAACATGATTTGGTCGACAAGACCTATAATCAATACAGTGAAGGGAAAAGCTAGCAAGGCTCTAGGGCATACAGGACAAATAATAGATACGACAATAAGAGTTTTGAACGTCTGAGCGAATACAATCAATTTCACAAATAAAAGATCAAGGAATTCAACAATCAAGGATTTTAAATAATCAAAGAACATTCACTTCCCAAAAGAAAGATAAGCTTAACCCCCACCTTAACTCCATAGAGGTGCTATTACATCTTACAATCCTGGAGGCTTTATCTCTTCGTCAGCTATTCTAATATAATATATTATAAATCAAAATGCTTGTATCGTATCCCTTAGCAATAATTAAACCATTTATACCTTAATATCAGGTGTTATTCATTACGAGGCACATCTACCTAATCCAAGTTCTTGCCCCATTTCGGATATAGTAACTTAGGCTAGAATATTCTGTTAATAATTAATCCTTGCAACGTTACACAAAGTTAAACCTAATTACAGTAATTAAATTAACAATAATTACATTCTAATTACCAATCTGGGCATACTAGCACTGTACACAACTTATATATCCAAATATTTTGACTTGACATTATAAATCTTATCATGATAATCTATAGTTACAATTCAGTGCCATTAATCTTAACTTAACATTAGTAATTATCTTAACATTTTAACTGAGCTCAATTAGGAGACATTTAACTGTTTAATTAGAATTTTACCATAATCTTGAATTTAATGCTCTAAGTCCATGATAAATAAATCTAGACTATTCGAATGAATTTTAAATGTTTTCCTTCTAACAAGCAATCTTCACAAAATTACACAATTTAGATTTCTCAATTATATCAATTAACTTAATTTAATGTTAATTAGCTTCTAATTTATGATTCGAGTCCACATATACTTCCAATTGAATTTCTATCTGATCCTTTTAATCTATAATCACAATTCTTGATTCAATTTATTTAAATTTACAATGAAAATCGGCTTTACAATTTAATCTGATTATATCAAGAATCCAATTAATTGGTTAATCAAGATTTTACCAAATTGACTGAATTTAACGTCAATTCACAATCCAAAACCTTGTTGCATTTGTCCAAAAGTCGTTGGACCACCGCTGGAGCAGGGTTCCACCATCACCAACTAATGCATTTTTCCACGCTGAGTAAAAGCCCTCTTCCAATTTTCATCTTCGTCAATAAATCGCAAGTCAATTTGAAGAGGAAAGTTCACAGCGCCATCGCTGGCCATCGCGTGTTCCTACTTCAAAACCCACTACGCAAACCTAATCTCCAATCACCAAAATCTGGTGACCCGCTACCACCGCCATGCGTTACTTTTTGCTCTAAATTCCTCTACATTTTGCCAATTGTTTTGTGATGAATTTGTTACCACTGTGTTTGTTGTGATGAAAGGAAGATGGTGGTCGATTTGGTTCTTTGATTCGCTGGTGTTGGTGAGAGATGGTTGCAGGGGAAAGTGATGGGAATGCATGTGAGAATTAGACAGAAATAAGGGCTCTTATTTTATATTTTTTAGTTTTCTCAAATCATAAATTCCTCCCTAAAACTTTCTCTCAGAATTATATTAGGTCTTTCAACCTTTTTAGTGCCTCGCATTAGCCCTTTCAACTTCGTAGTGCCTCACATGAACCTAGTTGACCCATTTTAATTTTGGATTGACCCTTAAAAGTCTTCAGTTCCTTACAATTAAGCCGTCATTATTTATATTTAAACCCCTAAATTTTTGTCAAATTAATATTTTGATTTTTAAAATCCTATTTTCTAAAATACTAAATTTAGGGGTGTTATAATCTCCCCCTCATAAAAGAATATGGTCCCTAGATTCTCATCTTCAACTAGAAGAACTTCAGTTACTAGTGCATATATTGGTCTCATTCCTAGGTTGCCTCGATCAAATGTTGTTTTATCCCATTGTCACAATATACTTCCTCAACTTCCTAATGACGTTTATTTCGCTAAGACTTTTAAGATTCTCCGCCTTTTGGGTTTTCTCAACATATCCATTATTACCAAGGCATATGGTGTCACCTTGTATTTCTAGATTCGTCTAGTAATTCCATAACCCAAGATTCCGTCACCCGCTATTACTTAAAGTTTCTCTTGATTTCCACAATTTAGCTTATAAAAAGTAAATTAAACTTTCCCAATCTCCTTGATGATCCCATAATATCACTAAGCGCCTTATGTTAATCGTCCTATATCATTACCACACTTAAAAGGGTTCTCCATTTCATCCTAATAGAGTGCATGCTGTTATTTAAGAGATCACAAAACCATTACGGCAACGAACGACTATCAACATCACAAGTTCATATTTACATGATTTTTACATTAAGGAGTAGCCAAGTTCAAACTTAACATACTTGACTTCATAACAAGTCATACATTCCCAAACAGCTAGCTACAAATTCACAAAAACTAAACATACTAGATATAGTCACGAGCAATACGTTTGCTGCTCCTTAGATTTTGTCTAGGATATAAAGCTTAAGATATATAGTATCTGACTCTTTTTTTTGACATTCAAGAACTTAGATAGAATCTTCAACCACCTATTTTCCTTTATCCTTTTGAGCACTTGTGGATGACTGCCTGTTTTTAGGGCA
Organism: Jacaranda mimosifolia; assembly: GCA_018894105.1. NCBI lineage: Eukaryota > Viridiplantae > Streptophyta > Magnoliopsida > Lamiales > Bignoniaceae > Jacaranda > Jacaranda mimosifolia. The sequence goes on from CM032124.1 coordinate 15,607,192, forward strand.
ATCCTAGAGGACATGTTGTTGCTGCTGCACCCAATGCACTTTCTTAGCTTTTTCTAACAGTTAGATTTCTCATGATTCAACCCACTACAAAATTCACAAGTCTTCTTTAGTGTTTTAGATTGGACTTTCAACCGTTTCCTACCTGAACCACTTTCTCTACTAGCAGTGATTCTTAGTTCAAAAACTTTCCCTTACTTACACTTTCTCTCATTTGCATATACCTCAAGCGATTCTTGCTCATCCACAAGGCTCTCTCTAAGGCTTTCTCAAAGTTAGACTATTCACAAAGTGTAAGGGTCTGTCGTATTTCAGATTTTAATCTTTTAACAAATTTCTCAGCCCTATACTCTTCTTTTCTCAATATCAACTGGGTGTATTGAATCAATCTACTGAATCTAGCTTCGTACTGCCACACTGTTCTATCCCCTTAGGTAAGACCTCAAATACCTATTTTTGGGCATTTCTCACTCTTCGTAGTATAAATTTATCCAGAAATTCCCATACGAAGTTGTCCTAGGTACAAGGTATTTTCTTATATTCCCATCGTTGACTTACCAAAGCCACTATTGACCAACAACTCTTTTCGAAAGATTGACGACAGGTATAAGTTTGAGGTCATCTGGGTAACCTAACATTTGGAAAATATCTTTGATCTCCCTGATCTAAGCTTCTGCCTTGTGGTGATTTGATTCACGCATAAACATTGGGGGTTGGAACTTAAGGAGATGTGCTAAAGTTCCAAACTTTGGAGACTCTTCACTTCTCTCAGGGTTATTCAACTGACCTTGTTCTTAACGCAATTCTATGAATTGCTGCCACATTGCAATAATCTATTCTATAATTTCTTCTCTCACTGTTGAATGTGTCCTTTCTGCAATAGTTGTTGGATATCTCTGTTCTAAAGTATCTTTTTTCAGATTTTTCCGACCAAATGAATGCATTGGGTTAAGTTTTTGTGATACCATTCAATAAGTTGCAAAACCCTATAGTTGTAGACCATACTTATCTATAATATTTAATAAGATGTTTATCAATTAGTATCTAACCGTTATTAGTTCTTATTACGCAAGGTTCAGGATATATAAACATAATTTTTTTTAATCGAAAACATATCATATCTCGATTAGTATCAACATTAGATGTTATCTTATTTATTGCTTTACTCCTTCCACATATAGTGTCTATAAGATGGTTGTTAAACTAACATATAGCCTCGTGTTTGAGAAGAGGATCCCAACTAGGTCTAAAATAATTGTGGTTTAACATATACTGATGATGGCGTCTACAGTTATTGTTCTGAAAGTAATCTCATTAGGCATAGTCATATATGTATGTATCTAGTGGTCTTTTCTCATTAATCTTCAATTTTACCAAAGATTCTATTGCTCTTTATTCTTTTCTCATTTCCTTTTTGTTGTTCTCATTCCTCATCTATATCCCTTAGAATCATTTTTCCTCCCTATAGGTATTCAAACTTTATTTCCTTTCATATACCTTCAGATCTACTATTTTGAAAGAGTCCCGAAAAGTATTAATTGGAATAACCCAAGATACTTTTATACCTAGATCTACTATTTTGAAGGAGTCTCGAAACATATTAATTGGAATAACCCAAGACACTTTTGTACCTTTGATATGTTTTCTAGCCAGACTCGATTGCCTATAGCCTTAATTCTGGTAGGTTTAATCTCTAAATGTTTGGGATGCCAAATGCAGATTTAGTATTGCAAATTCCTCAATTCTAAGTAATTTAAAGGTTTCCACAAGATCCTTATAAACCAATCCCAACAACATTATCTTAATTCATAATGTGTGTATTACAAGTAAAAGACTGTTCTTGGCCCACCTTCTCCTTGATTTTCTTCTATAGTATCCTCTCCTTAGTTTTGATTTTAAACAAACCCCAAACACGTGTACTAGATTAAATAGCTTATGAGGAAAAGGCATTCTAATTCCAAACTTGATAAGTTTCGTCGAGCTCTTACTATTGTATACTAATCCTTATTACTGATGCAAGATCCTTCATAATTAAGCAGATATTTATTTCCTTTGTTCATCAAATTATTTCAAACCTTAAATTGCACCTTATGACTCAATCTTTGCCCTTATGTTTCACTTGTACAATTATTTCAATGGTTTCACATGTAACTATGTTGTTCGAATCACATTATTCTTCTATTTTTTGGTTCCTTGCTTTGATAATCAATCATGTTGCAATCCTATTCCCAATGCTACATCTTCTTTCCCATAATTCCTATTTAAACTCTGAGTTTTACATCCTTATCTAGTGTTTTCTTTCATATTATTTGTACTTTTCACATATTCCACGACTAGTTTCAAGCCCCTTTTCCTCAGTTCCGAGGTCTTTTCCTCCAAACTTCACCTCATATAGCAACCAAACCTTCATTCTTATCTCTTGTCATCTTAATATCATACCTATCAACTTTCTCATTATCAATGCACTAGTTTCTCCAGATAGCCACACTAATCAAGCCACAACTGTATATGCGTGTCAAGTACTATTTTTCCTAAATGTTATTCTATCTATCAAATCCATCTTTCCATCATGTTATCCCTTATCAATATAAATATATTGTTTAAATTGCAATTGTACCTATAATCAAATATCACTTATCCCTAATAATCATTCATTTCTCAAATACACTATTACATGCAATAATCATTTTTCTATGTATCCGTATAACCTGATTCTCATCCATAAGTACATAGCAGAGATTTGTTCATCCTAAGGTAATCACTTTCAGACCATTACATATCTTCCCAAGAAGATACTTACTCATTAGATACAACTTTCACGAACATTGCTCGCATAATGTTGACTTCCAAAGTAACTCTTTTCATACTAAGTACAATTTTTCCCAAATAGTCATCTACTCATCATATTCAACTTTAACATATATTGCTCATATAATGCCATAGCTCCAAATAGTATCATAATTACTAATAACTATATGTTCAGATGCTTGACACACCAAAAGTAAGAGGTTAAACACTAGTTGGCCATCTCGGTCATAACCATCTCGGTCATAAACTTTCACTTCCTTAATGTTGAGCAATATCCTAAAGGTTCATATCCTGACATAGCTCAATTATTCTTTAACTCAAGTATACACATCCCACACAATTCTAAAGCCAAGCTAAATCTCCACTAACTAAGAATTTCACACTTCGGGGATCATATCCCAGTATAGCTCAGGTTTTCCTTAACCCAAGTGTTATATCCTAGCCGAGTCCCAATTTAAGTTTAATCTCTAGTAAACTGATTGATCCTAGTTACAAAAAATCATTCCCATATTAATCTAGGCAATCAAAAACCTGACGCTGATACCACCTCTATGGCGCCCCACCCAGGGTAATCCCTAAGCTGAGGTGGCACCAGTTCAAACTTAAATCATAATATAAGAGATAATCGAAGGGCCTATAATATAACACATCTCAAAAGATAGTAGCAAAATTCTAAACAATAGAACACCACGAGAGTGCAATATATATATATATATATATATCAAACACTTCTACTTAATATTCTGACATATCAACAGTTCTCAAACCTTAAAACTACGATTAGGTACATTCTATATGTATATACATAACACCTAGCCTTTTACAAAATAGTTCCTTCAGGCAAGCCACAAACCCTCAATCTTTTTTCATACCTACTTGGGAAGGGAATAAAGGATAACAAGAGGGTATCCTAAAAACTTAGTAAGGGAAATGTGATAAACAGTTAAAGAAAAGCTTCCGATGGAGCAGCAATATAAACAAATTTATCATCATCAAGACTTTATGATTTGAAACAGGATTATCTCAGAGCATTAATGATATCAAATTCAACAAATGGAAACATATCCATCCTTATTACTCCCATAATAGAATACAAACATAATCAAATAGCAACCCATCGTATAATATTCATAGTAGATTTTTCTTATTCCTCCGTTAACCCAAGCATGGCAGCTCGGTACGATCCATTAATTCAAGCATTCTGCTTGATATGATTTATTTTCCCTATATATCGATACAATCAAATAACAAATGTCGACGAGGTCAAACAAATGATATGCAGGACAATTCAATTAGGGAAGCAAAACACGATTTGGTTCAATAAACAATTGTTGACGAGGCAATACAAATGATATATAGAACAATTCAATTAGGAAAGCGAAACATGATTTGGTCAACAAGACCCAAAATCAATACAGTGAAGGGAAAAGTAGGCAAGGTTGTAGGGCATACATAATGAATAACAAATAGGACAATAAGAGTTATGGGCACCATAATGAATAAAATCAATTTCACAAATAAACGGTCAAGGAATTCATCAATAAAGGATTTAGATAATCAAAGAACATTCACTTCCCAGACGAAAGATAAGCCTAACCCTTACCTTAACTCTGTAGAGCTGCTATTATGTCTTATGGTCCTAGAGGTCTTAGCTCCTCGTCACCTATTCTAATAGAACATATTATACGTCAAATGCTTGAATCGTATCCTTTCGCAATAATTAAATCATTTATACCTTAATATCGGGTGTTACTGATTACGAGGCACATCTACTTAACCCAAGTTCTTGCCCTATTTTGGATACGGTAATGTAGGCTAGAATATTCCTTAATAATTAATTCTTGCAACGTTAGATAAAGTTAGACCTAATTATAATTACATTCTAATTACCAATCTGGGCCCACTTACACTATACACAACTTATATATCCAAATATTTTGACTTGACATCATAAACCTTATCTGATAATCCATAGTTACAATTCGGTGTGATTAAACTTAACTTAATATTAGTAATTTTCTTAACATTTTAACTAAGCCCAATCAGGAGACATTTAATTGTTTAATTAGAATTTTACCATAATCTCAAATTTAATACTCTAAGTCCATGATAAATAAACCTAGACTATCCGTATGAATTTATATGTTTTCCACAACCAATCTTCACGAAATTACACAATTTAGATTTCTCAATTATATCAATTAACTTAATTTAATGTTGATTAGCTTCTAATTTACAATTCGAGTCCACATATACTTGCAATCGAATTTTTATTCGATCCTTTTAGTCTATAATCATAATTCTTGATTCAATTTACTTAAATTTACAATGAAAATCGGCTTTACAATTTAATCTGATTAAATCAGGAATCCAATTAATCGATTAATCAAGATTTTACCTGATTGATCGAGTTCAAGGTCAATTCACAATCCAAAACCTTGTTGCATGTGTCTGGATTATTGTTCCGGAGATTCTACCTAGAAGTCGTTGGACTACCACCGAAACTGGGTTCCACCACGACCACCACCACCAACTGATGCATTTCTGTATGCTAAGCAAAAGCCCTATTCCAATTTTCACCTTTGTCAACAAATCACAGGTCAATTTGAAGAGGAAAGTTCACAGTGCCATCTTCGGCCATCGTATGTTCCTACTTCAATTCCACTCACTCCGGTGGTCCATTTCATCAATTGAACGTATCGACATGCTCCTCCAGCTGAACTCGTCAAAACCTACTACGCAAACCCAAGCTCCAGTTGCCGTAATCTGGTGACTCGCCACCACCGTCGTACCCTGCCTTTGGCTTTAAATTCCTCAAATGTTTCGTTGGTTGTTTTACGCTGAATTTGGTACTACTGTGTTCATTGCGATGAGAAGAAGAGGGTGGTCAATTTGGCTCTTCGATTCACCAGTGCTGGTGAGAGATGTTTGGAGGGGAAAGTGACGGGAATGCATGTGACAATTAGATAGAAATGAGGGCTCTTGTTTTATATTTTTTAGTTTTCTCAAATTGCAAATTCCTCCCCAAAACTTTCTCTCAAAATTCTATTGGTTCCTTCAACCTTTTTAGTGCCTCGCATTGGCCCCTTCAACTTCTCAATGCCTCACATTAACCCAGTTGACCTATTTTAATTTCAAATTGACCCCCAAAAGTCTCAAGTTCCTTACAATTAAGTCATCATTATTTATATTTTGAACCCCCAAATTTTTTTCAAATTAATATTTTGATTATTAAAATCATATTTTATAAAATACTAAATTTAGGGGTGTTATAATTTCAGTGTTTTAGCAATATAATAAAGGAGAACTCATTTTTAATTATTTAAAATATATTCTTTTATATAGGACATTTATATAGTTGACATAGATGAAAATTTTTCAAAAGTTTGATAAATGACCACTTAAATAGCAATGATATCAATTTTTTTTATTTTTCAATATGTTTAATTACACTATTTTATAATTATATCGTGTATATTTATTTTAATGTTTTTGTTTATAATAATTCATAAAAGTATTTTTACATGGATTAACGATATGAGATAAAAAAAATTTGATTAGAAGTAAGTATCATTTAATTATTCGTAATTTTTATATTCTAATTATAAAAAAAAACTTACAAGAGACTGATATTTTATTTTAATCTGAATATTTAAAATTTACTTATTAGTTTATTCATGTACACAATATATGTTAACTGATAATTTTAAAATAATAAAATAACTACATATATAAATAAATAAAAAAAAATTTACATATCAGAATTACATGAAATACTAAGAGATAGTTTTGCTTATAAAAATTGTATGTTACAAACTATTTATTGAATTAACTATCCAGTAAATAATAACTTAATGTAAGCTATTTTCATAGATAAAGTACAAAGGTATTATATATTTACTCTAAAAAAAATATTTAGCATTTAAAATTCTCAAATGTCATGAAAATTGTAACTATAATTTCCGCGATAATAAGAAATCATACAAAAACGCTATACTATGACAAAAAAATGGTTTACTTATCATATCAAAATATGTATGTATGAGTATATATATCTAATTTAAAAAAAGTATTTTGTAAAATATTTTGTGCTATTTTATTTTCTTAATTCTTTATAATTTTTTAAATTTTTGTATAATTTATAAATTTAGAGTGAGAAATTCTTGATATTCTATAACTTATTTAAGTATAAATTATATTCAAACATAATATTTTTAATTGAAATATTTATATTATTCTATTTAATTTGTTGTTGATTTTCTTTCATTAAGTGCTAAAACTAATTACAATTCATGTTCTAATCACATGAAGTAAAATAAATATTGTTATAAATAAATTATTTAATCATATAATTACTTTTGGTACATCGCACTGAGCACATGCTACTACTATTATATAGCACAATGTTGTAGGCCCACAATTGTGCAATTTTAATTCTAATTATGCAGTTTTGGCCAAATGTCAATTTCTTAAAATTTTGAGTTTTTTTAGTTCAATTGAAAATTTTTCATTGGATATTTATTTACTTTTATATTGCATTTTAATACGATCAACTTATCTATTATAATTAAAATATCATGTCATGTTTATCCAAAATTGCAATATAAATTTCTATTTTATAAGATAATTCATAAAATGTCTATATTCATATTTTTGTAATTTAAAAAATATTTTATAAGCATCATAATAAGTACTCTTATCACATAATTCTATCTTATAAATTTAATTTACTACAATGTTAATAGATAAATATTCAATTTGTTTTATGCATAGATTTTATTATTCTACAATTATTTGTTTTACAATTTTTTTCTATATTATTGGTAGTACAGTTCTATATTTTTAACTCTAGGACTTCTTTCCCCAACTAGCATAATATAACAATGTTTTTCTAAAATTAATTTAGAGTTCATTTTGCAAAAAAAAAATTAATATTTTTTTGAAACACATCTTTATATTGTTTTTGTTTTGTTTTTATTCTAAATTAATTCGATAATTTCCCATTATATTTAAATAGTTTATCAATGCTATTACTTTATTATTTTCTTAATATTTATTTAAAATTAAAGTTCTTATGACCAATTTAGGATTGTAAATTTTATATTACTTAAAAGTATCAGCATGCATTACTTTTTTATTTCAATTAATTATATTTTATACATTTATTTTTAATACTATTTTCAAATATTTTTGTATGTACATAGAAGAATTTATCTTTGATATTGAAATTTTATTTTACTATTATTTTCATTGTAGCTGTAACACCCATAAAATTGGGAAATTGAGAAAATGAGGATTTAGAAATCAAGAAATTGGTTGGTTGGATTTTAGGGCCCAAAAAATTAATAAAAGGACTTAATTGCATGAATTGATTGGACCACATTTTAGGAATTTTAGGGGTTTGCATGGAATTATTTTGGGTCAAATAGGTGAAATTAAGGCACCAACTAAATCAGGGGGTTGAAATGAAGATTATGGAAATCTTGGAGGACTCAATTGAAGGCTAGATAGAAATCTTAAGGGTCAATTTGAGATTTCTGGAAATTTCCTTTAAATAGTCAATTTTCACTTCTTCCCCCTATTCTTCTTGTCTTCTCACCACGTCACATCATCACCCGCACTAGCGATTTTACCGGTGACCACCCCGAAACGAAAAACCAAACCAACCATCTTCTTTATCTCTTCACGGTGAACACGTTGGTACCACATGCAACTAGAATCGACAGGTGTAGTGGCCAAAAATTAAGACCAAAGCCACGATCACGGCGGAGTAGATGGAGCAGGTTCACCAGTAGCGGAAGCTTGCAACTGGGTAGTGGGTTTTGTAGCCCTTAGCTCAAGGAAAAGTTTGGTACCTTTAGCTTCCAGAATCGACAACCGTCGGCGGCGAAAACTAGAAGATACTGCAATGGCGGAGGTGGTGGTGTTGTGACCTTCAAGGCTTTATTTAAGGGTCGAATTGGTATCAAAACTCAAAATTAATATAGGCGTTGGGTTGTTGGAGTTGAAGAGCATTGAACGGCGATAGTGGTGACTGTCTCCGGTGGTGGCGGGGTGGCGGAGCTGGAACAGAATCTCCAACTCGTTATGACGATCGTAACTGTGTTCTCAATTTGTGATTTTGGAACTTCGATAATTAGATCTTGGGTATAAGAGTTGGAATGAGATTATATATACATGTGTATTGTACTGCTTATCTAATAAATCTTGTATTATGTCAAGGAATGAGGATTGATATATGATTTGGTATGTATATTCCCATGCATGGATCATTATATAGTTTAGTGGACCCAGATATGTCATATTATATGCTAACTTGGATTAATTAAGTTTATTGAAGAATTTGAAACCTTAACTTGTGGATTTTATGGATTTGGAACCCAAGTGATAATAAATGGGTTATTTAAGATGATATGGAACCAAGATTCAGGACATGCATATACCATGATAAGCTTAGGGAACTTAGATTTGTATTATCATGTGATAATTTTGGGTTATTTGAGCTCATTAAAGGATTAAAACCCAAATTCTGTGAATTTGGAACCTAAGAATAGAATTGGGATTATTAAGGAATATTAGACCGTTATATTAGTTTAGTACATTGTGGCAAGATCAACTGGATGATAAAAAGACCTAATATTATTCTTTTATCGAGACCGCGTGATTAGCACATTCAGTAATGATAATACTGATCGAACCTTAAAATTATCTTATTAGCCAAGCAATTAGTGATTTTAGACTACTAATAGTGTAATTGTAATTATTAAGGATTATTAGAGTTGAATAGAGATTTTGACTATGAATATACTCTTTTAGTTGGGTGATGAAGAAGTGGGTCCCACGGACTAGTAGATTGTTGATTGTAGATTTCATTTTATGAGGCTATGGAGGTGAAGATTTGCCAGCTTAGCACTTTTTATACTTATCTGTCATTGTGATAAACCCCTATGAGGGTTTCTATTTCTGTAGTGTATTGTATCCTAATTATTAAAATCTATGAAATACTTGAGATCTCGCTTGCAATCTGTTATCTGATATGTACACCTCTGTGAGGGTTACAGCTTGATATTGATCTTGTTTCCTATTTGTTCTGGCATCCAGATCTCTCGTATGTTATTGGTTACCGTTCGTTACCTACTACTGTCTTGTACAGATTTAGGACTCTTGTATGTTATTAGTTACAGTTGGTTACCGGCTACTATCTTGTTATCTGTACTGTTCTGTAAGTTATTATTTTGCCTTGCCGACAATTCATTATTAATATGTTATTTGTATGGTGATATGTTTGGGTTGAGTGCCGATCCTAGCGGAATGTTTGGATATATGAGATACAACAGGGGCTATTTCTTGGGTATCAGTGATGTTCACTAAGGGCTATTCCTTGGGCATCAACATCTGTCATGGAATGTCGGATATATGAGACATGTCAGGGGCTATTTTCTGGGTATTTGCAATACTACTAGGGGCTACTCTTTGGGTATCACTGATGAACCGGGGGCTACTTTCTGGGCATAAACATCTATCATGTACCGAGCTATCATGCTTGTGTAAGTTCAGACTGGTTGACTAATTGAGTAATTGACTGATTGAGTACTTATCTGACTGACTGACTGATTGACTAACTGACTGACTGATTGACTAACTTACTGACTAATTACCTGACTGACATAATGACTGATTGTTCGACTGACTAACTGACTGACTGATTGACTTTTTTGACCGACTAATACACCAACCAGAATAAGGAGAATTGGATATACATGTCATGTTATAATCTATTGGACTGCATATGTTAGATTTGCTTGATTTTGATTGTATTTCACTCATATTGCAACAAGGATGGTGTAGTTTCTTAGCCTAGATCGAGCTGTTGTCCAGGCCAGACGAGCCATCTACATTTCCTCCCAAACTAATTCAATTGAGATGGACCATTCCTCCCAAACTGATCCAGTTGAGACGATCCCAGGCCATTCAAGTCGATATTCACAACTCCCAAGCTAGTATTCACTAGTGGCATTGAATTTGTTAATGGCTGTATTCTAGTACATTCATGATGCGATTGCATTGTTGTTAAATAATAATATGTTGAATTATTTCCTCTTCCGTAGAGCCCTTATGATCTATTACTGATTTTTAGCCCTCATTAAGTCCTTTGGACTTACCCCTCTCCCCCGATATTTCATTAATTTTCTCAGACTGGGTTAAGTAATGGATGCAGACTTCTAGCTTGAACTGGAGAAAATTATGTTTTGAAATAGAACAGGTGTTTTATGTATATATATGGGTACACTTGTACGTTAAACCTGACTTAGAGATATGCTTATATGTCATGTTTGAAACTAGTATTTGTAGTATATATGTCATAATGAATATTATGGGACCTCTGATGGTACATGCTTAGTATTTTGATGAAGTTTGTTTAGGTTGAAGTCTGCTGCTATCCCTGATGAATTTTGAGAAATTTTGTTGTGGGCATATTGCTTGTTTATGGGTTAAGGATTAAGTCTGAACTAAGTGGTGTCTCAACTAGGGACTATTTCAAAAGGGGGCGTTATAGAGGTGGTATTAGAGCCTAGGTTTGTCGATGACCTAAGCATTTGGGTATCATTAGAAATTGTGACTGACTTTTGTTTAGGTTAGTTTGAGTATGGATTTTAGGTATTTTTACGTATTGAGAAGCTGCTGTGTGATTCGAGGATTAAGATGAATTTGACTAGTTGATATTAAAAATATGAGTTTGAGTATTGTAGAATGTCTTTGGGATTTTGTCGTTATCACAGAATGGTTCAGATTTGTGTATCCTAGAGTTTTGTTTAATTTCATATAATCCTTCCTCTTATTTTGTTCTTGGATGTTTGGGGGAGTTGGAGTTGATGGACTTACTTGGGATTAAGCTTGAATTGGGAATCATGTGGAATGTAAACACTTAAGTTAAAGGATACCTAAGCTATGTAGGGACATGTTTCTTGGAATGTGGATTTTGGGTAGGAAAATATAAAGTTTGATTGTGGAATTGAATGTGGAATTGAATAAGACATAAATATTTAGGATAAAGCTTGACATTAAAGAAGTGAAGAGTTATGGCAGGGGTGGCCAACTAGTGTATAACTCTTACTTCTAGTATGTTAGGCATATGAATGGATAACTAAAGGAAAGGAACCGATGGATGAAGATAGCATGGAAGATTTGAAGAACGAGAATAAGGTCTTAAAGAAGGAAAAGGAAAAGCTTCTGAGATTGTGCTAAGGTGTTGAGAAGAAGCTGTATGATATGCATGAGACTTTAAAGGATAGAAGAACAGGGTCAAGTCATTTAAAATCAGTACTTAAAGCAAGGGTACTACCCGTTGAAGGCCAAAAAGACCAAGTAACACACTTACACATGGTTCTAGTAACCTTGAGAGAGCATCAGTTGTATGCAAAATTTAGCAAGTGTAGACCTTGAGTACAAAGGTAGCTTTTCTTGGGCTTGTCATATCCTAAGAAGGGGAAGATGTTGATCCCTCTAAGAAAGAGGTGGTAGTCAACTAGAAGAGATCGAAAAATGTGGTAGAAGTTTGTAGTTTTCTAGGTCTTGTCAGCTATTAATGAAGATTTGTGCAGAACTTTTCCAAAATAGTTGACATGTTGACTAAAGTAACATAGAAAGGTTAACCATTTGACTGGAATGAGGATCTAAACATGAGACAGAGCTGATAGATGGAAATTCTAGAATCCTGCAACTCTTCCATCATTTATCACCTGAAAAGGCAAATGTAGTGGCCAATGCCTTGAGCCGAAGGGCTGGAATGGCTTACTTACTAGAAATACAAGCATCAGAAAGCCTAAGAATTGGTGTTGTGTTAAAACTTAATACATCGAGTAGGATTGGAGAGATAAGTGCAGTTCGAATCATAAGATGAAATGCAGTGAGCCCTAAGCCAATGATATATAGATGATGAAATTGAAGGAAAGGTTGGAAGTTTTGGAAAGTCTGAGTTCAATACCAACAACCAAGGTATTCTTCTACTTCGTAAAAGAGATATGTGTGCCGGAAGGAATGAATGAGAGATTGTGGGATGAGGCACATAAGTCAAGATACACGATGCATTTGAGAGACACAAAGATATATTGGGACTTGAAAAAGCAATTGTGGCGAAATGTATTGGAAGGAAAATTTAGATCAATTGACCAAATCTATTTATTTTATGTTAGTCAGAATAGTACTCAGATGAGAATCTGGGGACCAGATTCTTTTAAGGAGGGAGGTATGTAATACCCATAAAATTGGAAAATTGAGAAAATGAGGATTTAGAAATCAAGAAGTTAGTCGGTCAGATTACGAGGCCTAAAAAATTAATAAAAAAGACTTAATTGAATGAAAATTAAAAGTTTTGGGGTCAAATTGCAAATAGGCAATACTTGATTGGACCACATTTTTGGAATTTAGGGGGTTTGCATGGAATTATTTTAGGTTAAATGGGTGAAATTAAGGCACTAACTAAGTCTGGGGGTTTAATTGAAGATTATGGACACCTTGGAGGACTCAATTGAAGGCTAGATAGAAATCTTAAGGGTCAATTTGAGATTTGTGGAAATTTCCTTTAAATAGTCAATTTTCACTTCCCCCCATTCTTCCTTTCTACTCACGGCATCAAACCATCACTCTCATCAGCGATTTCACCAGTAACCACACAGAAATGGAAAACCAAACTAACCATTTTCTTCATCTCTTCACGGTGAACACGCCGGTACCACATGTAACTAGAATCCATCGATGTAGTGGCCAAAAATTGAGACCGAAGCCACAATCATGGTGGAGTTGGTTGCGTGGCTTCACTGGTGGCAGAAGCATGCAACTAGGTAGTAGGTTTTATAGCCCTCAGCTCCAAGAAAAGTTTGGTAGCTTCAACTTCCAAAATCGACCACCGTCGGCGGCGAAAATTGGAAGATACCGCGGCGGCGAAAGTGGTTATGTTGTGAGCTTCAAGGCTTTAATTGAGGGTCAAATTGGTAGTAAAACTCAAAATTGAGTAGAATCAAATGGCAGTGGCGCTGACTGTCCCCAGCGGCGGTGGTGGCGGAGTTAAGACAGAATCTCCAACTCATCGCGACAATCGTGATTATGTTATCAGTTTGTGATTTCAAAACTTCAATAATAAGGTCTTGGGTATAAGAGTTGAAATGAGATCATATATATATATATACATGTGTATTGTACCAGTTATCTAATAAATATTGTAGTATGTCAAGGAATGAGGATTGATATTTGATTTGGTATATATATTCCTATGCATGGATCATTATATAATTTAGTGGAGCCTGATAGGATTAATTAAGTTTATTAAAGAATTTGAAACCCTAACTTGTGGATTTTATGGATTTGGAACCGAAATGATAATAACTGGGTTATTTAAGATGATACGGAAACAAGATTCGGGACATGCATGTATGATTATAAGCTTAGAGAACTTGGATTTGTATTATCATGTGATAATTTTAGGTTATTTGAGTTCATTAATGGATTAAAACCTTAATTCTATGAATTTGGAATCTAAGAATAGAATTAGGATTACTTAGGAATATTGAACCGTTATTATTGATTTAGTACAATGTAGCAAGACCAACTGTATGATTAAGGACTTGGTATTATTCTTTTATCTTGACCAGCGTGATTAGCACATTCAGTAATGATAATACTAATCGAACCCTAAAACTATCATATTAGCCGAGTAATTAGTAATTTTTTAGTGCTAATGGTGCAATTGTAATTATTAAGGATTATTGGAGTTGAATAAGAATTTTAGCTGAGAATATACTCTTTTGGTTAGGTGACGAAGAAGTGGGTCTTGCGGACTAGTAGATTGCTGATTGTGGATTTCATTTTCTGGGGCTACGGAGGTGAGAATTTGCCAACCTGGCACTTCTTGTACTTATCTGTCATTGTGATAACCCCTGTGAGGGTTCCTGTTTCTATACTATATTGTATCCTGATTATTGAAATCTATGAAATGCTTAAGATCTCGCTTGTTATCTGATATGTAAACCCCTGTGAGGGTTATTACTTGATATTGATCTTGTTTCCTATTTGTTCTGGCATCCAAAACTCTCAATTTTATCGGTTACCATTCGTTACCTGCTACTGTCTTGTTATCTATATTGTCTTGTATGTTATTATTTTGCCCTGCTGGCAATTTGTTATTGATATGTTATATGTATAGAGATATGTTTGGGCCGAGTGTCGATCCTAGCTGAATGCTTGGATATATAAGATACATTAGGGGCTATTCCCTAGTATCAGCGATGAGCCGAGGGCTATTGCTCGGGCATCAGTATCTATCATGGAATGCTTAGATATATGAGACACGTCAGGGGCTATTTCTTAGGTATCTGCAATACCGCTAGGGGCTATTCCCTGAGTATCAGTGATAAGCCGGGGGCTATTCCCTAGGCATTAACATCTGTCATGTACTGAGCTATCATGCTTGGGTAAGTTTAGACTGACAGACTAATTGCCTGACTGACTGACTGATTGCTTGACTGACTGACTAAATGATTGCCTGTCTTATTGATTGACTGACTTTCTAACTGACTGATAGACCAACTGGAATAAGGAGAATCGGATATGTGTGTTATGTAATGATCTGTGGTACTGCTTATATTACTTGGGTTTGCCTGATTTTGATTGTATTCCACTCATGGAGCAACAAGGATGGTGTAGTTTCTTGACTTAGATTGGGCTGTTGTCCAAGCTGGATGAGCCATTTGCATTTTCTCCCAAATTAATTCGGTTGAGACGGACTATTCCTCCCGAACTGATCCGATTGAGACAATTTTGAGTAGTTCAAACCGACATTCACAACCCCTAGTTAGTACCCACTAATAACCTTGAATTTGTTAATGTCTGTATTCTGTTACGTTCATGATCCGATTGCATTGTTTGTTAAATTATAATCTATTGAATTGTTTCCTCTTCAGCAGAGCCCTTATAATCTATTTTTAATTGTTATCCTTCACTAAGTCCTTCGGACTTACCCCCCTTCCCCTACATATTTCATTGATTTTCTCAGACAGGGTTAAGTGATGGATGCAGACTTTTGGCTTGACTAGAGGAAATTATGTTTTGTAATAGAACATGTGTTTTTATCTATATATATGGGATTACTTGTACGTTAAGCCTGACTTAGAGATATGTTGATATGTTAGGTTTGAAATTAGTGTTTGCAGTATGTATGTCATAATGAATGTTATGGGACCTCCGATGGTACATACTTAATATTTTGATGAAGTTTGTTTAACTTGAAGTTTGCTGTTATCTATGATGAATTTTGAGAAATTTTGTTATGGGCCTATTGCTTGTTTATGGGTTAAGAATTAAGTCTGAACTGAGTGGCATCTTAGCTAGGGGCTATCCTGAAAGGGGGCGTTACAATACCTCTCTTGATTTATCTAGATAAAAAAATTATATATACTACATATTTGAATAATGCACATCGAATAATGTGATGTTATTAAATATTTAAAAAACTTAATAAAATTATTAAGTTGTTGAAATTATTTCAATTTTCTTATCAAATGAATGAAGAAATACTATATATTTTTCCATAAAAAAATATTCATTAAATTTACTACCACTTGATTTACCCATTTCTAATTATGTGCATATATGAAAGAATTTTTTTCATTTTTTCTATATAATATTATGTATAATAAATTTATTTCAATTGGTTGAATATTTACTTATTTATAATATTTTTTATGAGAAAATTATTTTATCTCTCTTCAATAAATAAATTATTTATAAAAAAATTATGTATGTACAACCAAAAATCAAAATTTCATTGTAGGGATCTCATCATCCATTCGATATATATAGGGAAAATTATTTTTTTATTATTCTATAAATTTATCCAATTTTTTATTTTATTTTATATTTTATCCAATTAAAAAGTTAGTCTTATAAATAATTTTTTTTTACACATATAGTTTGATTTTCATCCGAATCTCATAAATGACCGAAAATGCTGATATAGCATGCCAGATTTTGTTTAATTTAGGAATTTTTACTTAGGTGGCAAATTTTCAACTGACATGGCAATTTTGTTTTCTTGTTGGAAGAAGTCTTTGCTTGCTTATATTTTTATTAGTAGTACTATTATTAATATATTATTAATAGTATTATTAATAATAATACTAATAATATTAGATAATAATGTTACAATTCTTTGCTTGCTTAGATTTTTGTTAGTAATACTATTATTAATATATTATTAATAGTATTATTAATAATAATACTAATAATATTAGATAATAATGTTACAATAATAATAATAATAATAATAATAATAATAATTATTTGACTAGTGGAGTTAGTCGAACCCTACAACCAATGAACACACGTTAGGTTAGAGGGCCTTCAACTATGACCTTCTGATGCTTAGGTCAGTAGATATTTGACTAGAAGGCAATTTGGTAGATTAACGACTGATGAAAATGTAAAAGCATTCTTTTTAGGCTAAAATGAGGGTATTTATAGCACCTATTATTTGAGGAAGATGGTGGGGTCAAAATGACCATGTTCTCCCTATTGTCCAACAAAATCCTCTTCTGTCCATAGGGGCATTGAGGGTCATTTTAGGGTTGGTTGGTAGCCATGCTTTTGATTGGTTGAAAACAAGGGGCACCCTCACCATAACTAATGCGAAGGTGACCGAATGATGAAGTCATTAATATGGACAAGATCGTAGTTTTGCGGCATTAAATGTGACTATGACCAATGGCAAATGCTGCAATTAGCGCAGTCCTAACTAGGGGATGTGCTGCTTTGCAACCTACTCGACCAAACATGATCGAGAGGGCTATGATCGTGCACATCTGCGAGACTCTTGTTAACACCCTATTAAGGTTGATATGCTTTGTTCTGGTCAAGATTGGATCTTTGTACTTGGGCCTAAATGTTGGCTCGGCCTAATGCTGAATACTAGGCTAACTATTTTGGGCTTATCAATTGTACCCACATCATGAGTTCCCTCCACTCCTTAGTCTAACCGATCTTGTGGAAGATGGGAGTGAGAAATAACTCAGTTATTTTAGATTATCTCGACCTGACAATTTGAACATTGAGTAGAGTTCAGATGGTGGCAATCACTAAGCGGTTTCGTATAGTTACCTTAGGCGATTAATCACAATGACCTGTGGTTACACAATAAATAACCGATAGCAAGTTAATTTAATTGGTTGACATGCCTGGAGATGGGCCTATAAATAGTCCGTTTGACTACTTATTTATCACTTTTATTGTGTCAGTGAGAGGTTGAGCTCTGAATATTTTATTTGAGTGTTCTCGGTTCCAATGTTTGGACAAAGTATTTTTTAGCCATTCTTCATTGGGAATTTTTGTTGCTGTTTTCTTCATAAGTTCTTTTTGCCCCTTTAAACTTGCTACTATGCATTCGCATTTCAATATTTCCATCTACAATACGGCTAGGGTCTTTGAGGAAGGAAGAGATAAGTTAAGTGATTTTGAGGCAACTCGATTGCCGGAGGGTTCGACCACTGATGGTAGTTCTGGCAGTAACATGTTGAGTAGTTTTAGTAGTTTTGGCAAGGGGATTGGAGATGAGGAGGAATTACAGTAGTTGATAAGGAGATAAGGCCCTCTAGCTCTGTAGTCGATGAGGGATGCCCGTCTGGTGAGGCCCCTCGACCTCTGGTGTCAAAGGGGAGGTAGTTTACGGCTGCACATTGTAGTGAAATAATGCCAGAGATTTCTTGAGATAATTTGGAGTCGATTAGGCGTAGGCATCACATTTCTTTTAAGATCAAGTTAATCAAGCCAAGATCGAGAGATAGGATGAATATGCCCCCAGAGGGGTGTACAGTTGTATTCAAGGATGCTTTCAAACGCAGTCTTAGGTTTTCGATCGCACAACCCATAGTTGGCCTGCTTACTAGTCTTCGAGTTTGTATCACTCAGTTTTGCAAATTGTTTTCTATCTTGTATAGTTTTGTTATCCTGATAATGATTCACAATCAACCCCCATCTTTTATAAATTTTAGTAATCTCTTCCATCTGCTAATGTCCTAGAAGTTGGGAAGCTTTGAGGAGTCAGGTTTTTACTATCTTACCACCCACCTTCATTGAAAAATATTCGCGAACCCCTCATCTTCTCATGATCAAGATTGGAAAAAGGGGTACTTCTTTGTTTGAGGTCCTAGTGGAAGGAGCTTTAATATTCTAAAGGGTTGGTTGAGCGGTCGAGTCGAAATGCCCAATAATGAGAATCCGACCTAGCTTAATACATTCATCCAAGACATAATCAATTTTGGAAAAATAAAGGCGACTAGGTTTACTAAGGAGAGGAATTTGGTATTGGCAGGTTTGTTGACCGCTTAATTGAAGGTGCCATCGGGTGTGCATTTTGGTAGAGTCAATTCTATTGCGCTGTTGTTGTTACTTTCACCAACAATCGATAATAAACCAAGTACGCCAACAAGTAATTGCTAGGCAACAGAGGGCATATGAGCGGCGAGAGGCTGCTGGCAGCATCCTTGGCTGCCCAGTCTGAGAGTGCTCTGTCGGGGACTCCTCGAGCTGCTTAACAGAGTGTACTCACTTCCACCAGCCCTATTGCACAATTGAAGATGAAGATTTTGGACGCAGGCGTATCTAGTTGACTAGCACCCACAAAGAAGATCGTTATGGAGAAAAGGGAAGTGATCATTTTCAATGATATTGATGCATTCGAGTTGTTGCCCGATGAAGAGCTATTCGAGCTGCTAGACTTTCCTGAACCATATTGTAGGCTAGGGATTGGAGTATCGAATATTGCATCTATGATGGATGTAAGGTCGACATGAATGACCCCTTTGAAGGTGCTCACGGCTGGTTTGTTTCTCAAAGACCAAAAAAAGATGCTCAATGTGCTGTCGACTGACGTACTGAAAGCGTTTGCGTACCATGCGAATATGGTAAAGCATTCATTTTGTTCGATCTATTGTGGTGCTCCAATTCATATGTTATTAATGCTCTCGTCCTTTCCTGTAGGTTGGGCAGTAGGGTACAACTTACATTGTCAATTCTAGCTATCACAAAGTGATCGTGCCAATTGGCAACAAAAGTGTGAGGAGTTGGAGAAAGAGCAATTTGAGCTTTCAATGACTCATATTGAGTCTCTTGAGTCTAAGATCGAGGAGCTAATGAAGCAAGTCAAGGAAAAAGATGTGGAACTGGTAATAGCCATTACTGAAAAGAGCCGCCTTAATAACGTGTCAAAAAAGGCGAGAATGGAGGTCGAGGAGGCTTTCCTCTTTGTTAGGGTATGGGGATATGATAGCTGCCTTCATTATGCGAGGGCTGAGTTCTTCAAGATGCTACTTAGGCGGTGCAATAGTTTATGCTTTTTTCCGCCTTTATTGATACTAGTGTGGTGTTTGGCATAAACGATACTAAGGAAGGATTTGAGAAGGCATTGAAACAGTTGGAGTTCTTTGGCTACCAATTCAGCAAAGAGGACAAGGCTCGCTCGATGTGTTTAAGAATGGCAGCTAGAAGACTATCCTAAAGATGCTTGGTAGAACCTCCTATTCACAAAAAATTCCTCTCTGGGTCAAGAATTGAACTTTGCCATCCAATTCACCTACGAGATCAAGAATAAGGAGGTGGAAATAGCCAAGTACTTCTTTGTTGTCAAACATGAGTTCTTAGGCAATGAGGTGGGAACATCTCATCTAGTTGGTATGTCTCTTTCTAGGTAGGAACAGGAGGTTGAAGGTCCACCACGAATTATTGCAGTTGACACCATGGGAAAAAATGAGCTCAACAAGGCCATGGATAAAGGAAGTCATTGCTCACACTGGTTCGGGTGAATGGGCTATGTCCAACTGATTGTTTTATGAATTTTGATATGTAATCTCAACAATTTCTCGTTATAAGTTGTAACTTGAACTATTTTTTGTTTTGACTTGAATAATTTGTAGTTTTGAACAATTTTTAGTTTTTATCAATGCTTTTTGTTGAATAGAGTGTCCCTCTTTTTATTTTTTTTTTTGGTTTGCATTGTTTTAAATTGATATCTAATTACTTTGAGTGAAAGGCCGATCCCTTCTTTGTGTTAGCTAGTCGAAACCAAATTAAACTGTAAATTGTATGGTCAATTGTTGTTGACCATGTGCTTTGAGAAGACTGGATGTCGCACAACTTATGATTAAGTCATCTGCGCTTGGCAATTTTATGAGAAGTCGGGATCTCATTCAAAAAATAAAAATTTGGTCCTTGTGTGCTTCAAGAAAACTGGATCTCACACAATTTATAAATATTTAATCCATTTTGGATGATTAAAATAATGAGAAAATAGGGTTTTATTTTGAAATAAGAACTTGGTTGGGGAAATAGGATCTCAAAAAAAGATATAAGAATTTCTAGACGACAGAATCTCGTTTATACATAATATCTCTTAAAATTCATGGTATTCCATGGTCCAGGCAGTTCGTTACCCTCCATGTCCGCTAACTAGTAGGATTTGTCACTACTTTTACAATACTGCGATCTCATTTCAGGTCAGGGTTGCCTATGTTCTTTGAGACCTTCACTTTTTTGAAAACAAAATCACCAACTTGAAAGCTTTTTTTTTTAGCATACTTGTTGCGACTCTTTATCATGATCGGCCTATACCTTTGCATCTTCGTGCATGCTTGTTAATGTAGCTCATTGACCATCTCTAGATAGGGTAGTCTTTCTAATTCGTTTCTTATCGGGTTGTAGTGGATTTCCCGAGCCGTGTACTGTATCAGTTTCGCAGGGATTACATCATCTAAATTGTAGACCAGGCTATAACGGCTGTGACCTGTGCTGTTCATGAGGTTGTTTTGGAGGTCCATAGCACCCCTGGGAGGTCGCCTGCCTGATTCCCCTTAAATCCCTCTAGTCAAGTTTTGATATGATCTAGAATGGTTCTATTGGTGACCTCTATTTGCCTATTTGCTTGTAGATTGCCTACTGATGTGAAATGTTGCCATATACCTAGGCTTTCACACGAATCTCTGGTCTTTTAGCGTTGAAATTGCGTGGTGTTGTAAGATAATAGTACTTCTAGGAAAACAAAAATGACAGATGATATTTTTCCACAAGGAACTCTTTATTGTGGCATCCATTATTTTTGGATCAGCTTCTGCCTCGACCCATTTGGTGAAATATTCAACTACAACTATTATATATTTCCTTTGTCTCGTGGCCTTTGGGAATGACCCCATAATGTTTTTTCCCCACTGGTCGATGGCTAAGTAATATTAACTGGGACTAAAGTCGATCCTGGCTGATGACTGATGTTAGCATGCACTTGGCAGGATTGGCATTTTCTAATGAATTTGATTGCATCTTGCAATAATGTTGGCTGAAAGTATCCATGTCTGATGACTTTATAGGCTAATGCTCAACTGCCGGAATGTTTACAACAAATACCTAAGTAGATTTCTTTTAGCATGTCCTAGGCTTCATCTTGTTTCAAGTATCTTAACGCGGGACCAAAAAGGGACCTCCTATATAATTGTCCAAACTTATTGAAGGCAAACTTGGCTACTTATCTCGTCAACCTCCAAGCTTTTAACTTAGCCTTTGGTATCTTACCTTATGTCAAATCTTGTCTTACCAGCTAGGAGATGACTCCTCAATGTCCCAAATTTGGTTGTGGTCAAGTCCCTTTATTGTGGGTTTGTCTGTGGCCAAAAACATAATTATCCTTACTTTGGTCCCTCTAGTCGAGCTGGCAGTGCATCTGCTCTCTCATTCTTCGGCCTAGGGACCTGGCTTAGTGTAAACTTTTTGAATTGCTGTTGTAACCTCTTGACCTCTGTGAGGTATCTATTCATGGAAGCTTCTTTGGCTTTGAAGTTGCCATCAAATTGCTCGGCTACTAGGTGGGAATTTGTGATGGTTGCTAGGTTGACTCCCCTATCTATTTCCATTTTTATGCCTGCAATAAATACCTTATACTCAGCGACACTGTTAGTTATTGGGACGTCGAGCTTGATAGCAAAGTCATACTCCTCTACTAAGGAGGAAACTAAAGAGATTCCTACTTCTCTCCCTGATAATGTGGATAATTTTTTGATGTGCAAAAACTAGATACATGGCTGTTGTTCGACTATTGTGGGGAGATCAATGCATTCAGCTATAAAATTCGTTAATAATTGGGATTTGATGGCTGTTTGGAGGGGTTGGAACTTGATGCCAAATTTGTCTTATTCAATAACCTATTTAGTCAATCTTCTACATGTATCTGGCTTTAGTCACTTGTTTTAGGGACTAATTTGTCAAGACAACTATAGAGTAAGATTAGAAATAAGGTCATAATTTCCTCGTCACTGTAATCAGAGTAAGTGCAAATTTCTTGATCTCTAAATAGCTAGGCTCGGGACTTTGCAAAGCCTTACTGATATAATATACAAGTCGATGCGTGCCATGGTCGAATGACATAAGGACTAACCATTGTTTACGAGATGGCTAAATATAAATATAAAACTTTACTAACAGATGACTTGGCTAGTAGTGGAGAGTAGACAAATATTTGTTTAACTTGACCAAGGCTTGGTTACATTCCTCTATCCACTGAAAAATGCTTTGCATTTATAAGGATCTTGAAAAATGGTAGGCTTTTGTCTGCAAGTCGGGTAATAAATTATCCCAGGGTTATGATTCTCTTTACTAGTCTTTGTATTTCCCTAACTGTCTTCGGCGGTGAAATGTTCTGAATTGCTTGAATCTTTTATGGGTTTACTTTTATGCCTCTGAATAACCATGTATCTTAGGAACTTGCCTCCTCTAACCCTGAATGAGCACTTGTTGGGATTAAGCTTCATCCTAAAGGCTCTTAATATAGAGAATATACAGTTGAGGTTCGTCAAGTGATTAGTTTCTTTTTCATATTTGATGATCATGTTATCTATATAGACTTCTATTGTTCGACCTATCTCATTTTTCAACATAAAGTTTGCCAATCTTTAGTAATTTGCCCCTACATTTTTTAGGTCGAATGGCATCACTAAGAAATAATATAAACTATTGGGGACCACAAAAGAGATCTTGTCCTTATCCTTGGGAGCCATAAAAATTTGATAGTACCCTTGGAAGGCGTTCATCATACTTAATAGATCACAACTTGTAGTGGAGTCGACTAATAGTTCTATTCGAGGTAGTGGGTAAAGGTCTTTAGGACAGGTTTTATTCAAATTACTAAAATCATTACACATTGTCCATTTGCCTTCATTCTTAGGAACAAGGACTGCATTATACAACCAACTAGAGTACTGAGTTTCTATAATGTATCCTACCTCTAAGATCTTGCTAACTTCCTCCTCCATGATCTAGTATCTTTCAACATTGAAGGTCCTTGTTTTTTTTTTATTGGCTTGTATGAGGTATTATGGTGGACGATGACCTGGGGGTTGATACCTTTCAGCTGCTCTCCAAGAAAAAAACATCAATAAAATCAGCCAGTATGTACTCCATGTTTTTGTCCAAATGCATGCTAGTCCTGTTGGTCTTGTTGGGGTTGCCAAGTTCCAATTCAATAGTCTTGAATTCTTCTACAAATTTGACTCTAATCTCTTTTCACTTCCTTTCTTTGGTTATTTGTTTCTCCTCGAGATCCATTATTGGGATGTCCCTCGAGGGCTTCAGTGTTGGTTGAACTTTCTGGTCGCTTGCTTCCACTGAAATAGTGTAGCAACGCTAAGCTTCTTTCATGTTACCTAGCTGCTCTCCAACTCCTGCACTTGTAGGAAATTTGAATTTTATGTGGTAGGTCGATATGACTGCCTTAAAGTTATTAAGGATAGGTCTCCCGATAATTGCATTATATGCGAATAGTGCATCGATTACTAGATAACTGATCATCAAAGTTCATCATTTTGGTGCAGTGCTGAATGATATAGACAACATTATGGATTTGATTGGAATGATCTCGAAGCCACCAAACCCTACAAGTGGGGTGCTAGCTTGCTCAAATTTTAGTTGGCCCATGAATGAGGTAGACAATCCAATACTATACAAATCTTGCGTAATGTTGACAAGAAGATGATGTTTGTTGAACTACCTTTGTCGACCAGGATCTTCCTAACTTCAAAGTTTCTAATTTCAACTACAACCACTAAAAGGTAATCTAACTAGCTGTCCATCCTTGTTCTCTCACATGAATGAAATCAAAGTTTGAGAATGAAATAGACTTAGTGGTTGTGGAGACTTGATAGATTGTATCTACTAACATGTTTTTTATGGACTCTAATTTTCTTTGAACCATTTTTAGATAACTGATCATCAAAGTTCATCATTTTGGTGCAGTGCCGAATGATATGGACAACATTATGGATTTGATTGGAATGATCTCGAAGCCGCCAAACCCTACAAGTGGGGTGCTAACTTCTCTGAGTGCTAGTTTCTCAACCTCAATTTTTTTCTTTTCCTTTATCATCTTTCCTTGGGCTCCTTGATCTTTCTCTATATGGAGTTTGGTTAGTTTGCCTAGAAGCCTTCTAACCTCTTCAGTCAATATGCTTCTTCAAATGTCCTTTCCCGATAAGGCATTCTATTTTGTCGTGCAATTGAAAATAATCCTCAGTGTCATGGCCTTTCTATTTGTGAAAATGGCAATAGCTTTTTGAATTCTTCATAGAGACCGTCTCATTGAGCTTTCTTGATTTTCTGAGGAGGTTATCATTATATATTAAAAATAAGACCTCCTTCATTGGTGTGCTAAGGGGAGTGTAGTCGTGGAACTTTATGATGAGGATCAATTGCCATCTCTCTATTGCTTTTCTTCCTTATCTTTCCTTTCATTACCTTTCTTTTCCTGCTCATGAGCTCCATATTTGATTCTGTTCATGTCCTTTTAGGTCATGTATCTTTTGGCCAAGTCAAGCAACTGCTTCTTAGTCTCTCCCTAAATAATGCATTCGCGCATTCCTTGTGTTTAAGTCCAAGAAAAAGAACATCAATTAGGAACTCAATCCTGAGGTTGTCAATTTTCAATACTTCAGTATTGAATTGAGCAAAAGAGTCTTTGAGGGACTTCCCGTTATTTTGTTTAACTGTATGAAAGAGTGTGTGTATGGGAACTTGGCTTTTCTCCAATTGGCAAACTGGTGCAAGAACTTATCACATAACTGACCATAGGAAAATATCGAGGATGGTTCCAATTTAACGAACTATTTAAGAGCTATCCCTTGGATTGTGGTGACCAACATCTTGGCGTGAATGCATTTATTATGACCATGGAGCTGCATCATGTGCTCGAACTGCAAAAGATGTTTATTTAGGTCAGTAGATCTAACATATCTAGGTAGGTCGATCGTGGTCTTTGCATGAATTGCTATGCACTCTCCAACTATTTCTTGAATGAATGGTGAATCTCTCTCCTGACGGAGTCGAGGAATGTTGTTAACCTGTAAATTTCTTTCATTGTTTCGCCTCAAAATTTCTTCCAATCACCTATTCAACTATTGGACCTAATGGAAAATTTCTTCCCACGCATTGTGGTTTGCTTGGGATAGATTCTGACTCTTTTGGGGCCTAGGGTGCTCAACTATCTTGCGTTGCTAGGCTCGATAGGATCGAGCGAGGTGTTCAACTGAATCTATCACTTCCTTCTGGGAATGATGGGGTCCTTCACGAGGGAATCGTCTTGGGCTAGCCTCCCACTTGCTGGTTCGATAATGGATCTCCTCCAGTGTTCTTTCCTTATACAATACTTTTTCTTTCTATAGGGATCTGTCTTCATGTTGTGATGGATGGGGGGTTCCATTTACCATAGGTGCATGATTGTTATTATACCTTTGCAGTACGACTGAAAATTAAGCTTAAATATAGACTGATATTTGATCACTTATTATCTGCATAAGTTGTGAAATTGTTAAAGTTGCTACTTGCTCTAGTTGAAAGCTTGGTCCAGCTACATCTTGGGCCTGCTAAAGCTAAAGTGGCGGTAGGGGTACTGGTGGTGGTGATCTGTGATCACTCTGCCTTTCGGATGTAGTACGTCTAGTTTTCACCATTTTTATAATTGCGGATTTGATATTGCACGGATGGAACCAAATGATTATGTGTATTTCTGGTGAGTGGGTTTTGTTCGGTGACTGAAAAGGCCAATGGACCAAAAAAATGGGCTCAAGGAGCAGTTGGTGGAGTGAGTCGAACCCTGAAAGCAATGTACACACGTTAGGCTAGTCGAGATGGTCCTCGACTATGACTCTTTGATACTTAAGTTAGTAGATATTCGACTAGAAGGTAATTTGGCAGAGTAATAGCTTATGAAAATGTAAAAGCATCATTTTCAGGCTAAAATAAAGGTATTTACACCTATTATCTAAAGAAAATGGTGGGGTCAAAAGGACCATGTTCTCCCTACCCTCCAACAAAATCCACTCTTCCGTATAGTGGGCATTGATCGTCATTTTAAGGTTGGCTGGTAGCCATGCTTTTGATCGGCCAGAAAATAAATGTAACACCCCAAAAATTTTATGATTTATAGAATTTAATTTTCATTATTTAATTTCATGAATATTATTTTATATACTTGCTAATTTATTATTTATTAAATTTTAGGGGTCAATTTGTTAATAAGAAAACCTCAATTTGAAGATTTTAAAAGTTTTGGGGTCAATTCAAAAATAAGTTATTTGATTTGACCACAATTTGAAACTCTAGAGGTTTGCATGAAAGTTCCAAAATCTACTGGGCCTAACTCCAACTTTCAAAGGCTAAAGGACCTAAATGAAATGCCACAAAAAATTTTGGAGGCCAAATGTGAATTTTGAAAACTCATCCCTTTAAATACCAAATTTTCTTTTCTCTCCCCCCCTCCCATCCCCCAATTTCTTCTTCTTCTTCTTCCCCGTGACCAACCACTATTCTCTCCGGTGAGCTCCATTTCCCAAAATGAAACCAAACACCTTATTCCCCTTACACCACGTACATAGCATTCCAGGTGGAGGGCCATTGGAAAATGGGAGTTGAAAACCCACCTCGGCGGAAGCAACAGACGATGGTGGACCAGCGGCGAGAACACACTTCTGGGCAGCTTTTCTGGAAGCCCTCAGCTCGGGGATCACGTTAGTGCCATTGCATGGGAGTTTCATATGGCGGCAAGGCGACAACTGGCAAAAACTTCACGGCAGTGGAAGGTGGTTTTGAGGGTTCGGGGCGGCGATTGAAGGAAGGCTTTCCGGGCGGAGAAATAGAGCTGGGCGTTGGACAGCTCTCGTTGAGAGGCATCTCTGGGTGGTGGCGTTGATTTTTTTAGCGACGGCGAACGACTGCAGTAGATAGATAATTTCTCCTCCTCGACGCAACGATCGCACTCGTATGCCTGGTTTGTGATTTTGGATATCCCATAATCGAATCTTGTGTTGGAAAGTTGGAATGATGTTTGGAATATATATGTATATATACATTTATATTGTACCATTGTTCATGAACTTTGTATTACATCAAGAATAGAGAAATGACATGTGATTGGTACATATATATATATCCCGTGCTTGGACGGTTATATACAGCTAGTGGACCTGGATGTAACATATTATATACTAATTTGGATTAGTTAAGTTTATTAAAGAATGTAAACCCCAACTTGAAGATTTTCAAATAATTTGGACCTAAGTATTGACATTAAGGATAATCTTGTTAAATGGACTGTTGTTGCTAATTTGGGACAATGTATGAGGATAATTATATGATTCAAAGGCTAGATTACATGCTATTATTGGAATCAAAACAACCCTGTAACTATTTTTATAGTGATCAACTAAATTGGAGCATTTCATACTAATAGAATTGATCGAACCTTAATTACCGTATTAGTTGGTTAATTTGAGATGTTGGGACTGTTAGTAGTACGATTATGCGTATTAAGAATCAAATGAGGATTTTAATGGTAAAAATACCCTTTTGTTTAGGTGACAAAGAAGCAGGCCCTGCTAGCCAGTAAGATTGCTGACTGTGATTGCTTTATCTGAGAACTAGGAAGGTGAGGGTCTGCCATTCTGGCCTCAATTATAATTATCTGTTCTTATGAAATGACCCTTGTGAGGGTTTGCCAATCTTGTAAGCAAGTAAAGCACTAGGATCCAATTATAAAAACTTCAAGAGCTTAATAAACTAGTGCTTGCATGCTAACTAGAATTAAATCATGCTTGAGATTCAGATTAGGATAGTGTGTTACCTTGAAATTGCAAAATCCAAGGAGAATGAGGTGAATTCTTCACCTTTCCAGAAACTGTCATCAAATATGCAGCTAGAGAGAAGCAATTTTTGCCTCCATCAATTCACCCCCAAAAATCACAAAAAATTATTAGAGATGCTCTTGAGGAACTTTCGGTAAAAAATTTAGACCAAAAAGCCTTTTGGATCTCCCTAGAGAAAATTGCCAATTCAAACTCTGTGTAGTGGATCTCTAAAATCGTAGCAAACAAAGTAGTTTGCCTATATTGATATGATCCACACACCAAATAGATCTTCCAAAATCTCTAGCCTATAAATTGGAATAAGACCAGAGATTAGCTATGGTGGAGGCCGAATTTTGGTAGGGAAGAAGAAGAAAAAGCAAAGCTTGCAACACATGAATGCAATGCTTGCAAGGATTTTGGAGGGAATGGTGGAAAATCTAATTCTTCACACCTTTTGACATAATAACTAGCCCCCATCTTTCTCTCTATATCTATATATAGGTGCTGAAAGGTGTGATGCCAAGGTAGTATCACACCTCCCATGAGGAAAACCTACCAATCAAACTTTGATTCAAGATGGGCACCACAATATCCATCGTAACTGAGTGTATAATGTGTGGACGTTCTTAAATCAAAGGTGCATCTCATGCAAAGCATATCATTACAACTTTCCACTTAAGTATGACCCTTGTAACCGGATGTATATCACACAAAGGTGGTAGCATCTTCATGCCACATACTATTGGTAGAAGGCTTGGATTAATTAAAACTCTTTTAATTTGTATCTATTTTGACTTAATATTTGAAAAATACTTAGACATTCTAGGTGGAGAATTTTTTTCTTGCAAAGATCTCATCATTTTATCTTCTTATTTAGGTTTTATATATCATAACCATGCATCTCATATATCAATAGGACATGGAAAGCATAAATAAGTAAATGCGCGTAGCATGCTCCTAGGTAGGATGACTTAGAGCTACTAGTGCACCACTTAATTGATTTTAGGAGGGTTGATTAAATCTAGCTATTACAAGAGTGTATCCCATGCATTCATAGGTCTTCAAAAGTCTCCATGCCTCCAAGGTCTCCCTTGCTCCATGTAACTTTTACATTTGAAAGAAATCCTCACTCTTAGTGATCTACTCTCATAACATTTATAAGGTAGAAATAAAGAGGTATGCAAGCCCCAATTTAATACAATCCATTTCAACAACTTGAAATAAATAAAATCAATATTAAAGGCTCATGATCATTCCCATTCATTCATCTTCTGTTCAACTATTAAATGAGCAATAAACAAACCTAGAATTAATAATTAATTCCATCAATTAAATATTGATCAAATTAGCAGATAATTGGTCATGCATAACACTTATGCAATGTTTGGGGATAAACTTTAAGAAGATTTAAGGAGCTTAAAAAATGACAAACATAAAATTGAGAGCTTGCACAACATTTGTGCATTCATAGCACATGGTTTAACATCATTTCTGGCTACTAAAGGAGCCAAAAATCAAGCTCAAAACCTACCCAACCCCTAGCCGGGGACTGCTGGCCATGCCAGGTGTGCGGCTAGGCAGTGGCTCGCGGCTACTGCCTTTCCAGCTTGCACCAAGTTGGCCAGCTGGCAGCCCTTATTTTGGGCTAAAAGCTAGTCAAGCCGATTTTTAGCTTAACTTTTGTACACTAAAGATTCTAGAACTCTTTCTAAACATTAAATCACACATTATGGACCAATTTCGTGATCTAAAACACACTTTAAAACTAGAAATTTAAGTGCTCAATGAAGCTTCAAAAATCATTTTTAAGTATGAATCGCATTTTTCAAAAATCTCCAATAAAACTTCAATCACATTGGATTCAAAAATGACTAAAACACATTAAGGTCAAATTTAACATGCTATATCAGTATATAACATCAATAAATGCCAAATCAAGATTTAGCATAAATAGCTATGAATTAAAACATACTAATCATATGAATTAACACTTAAAACACATATTAGCATGCTATGAAATTCATCAATCGAGGAGCCACACACAACATCATCCAAGCACTCCAATCCATCATATGAATTGAGAATTTGGTTATTATCATCAATCCATCACATGAATCAATCATCAACGAAAAATCTAAATCTAAGCATGATTTAAGCTCCGATACCACTTGTAAGCAAATAAAGCACTAGGATCCAATTATAAAAAATTCAAAAGCTTAATAAACTAGTGCTTACATGCTAACTAGGATCAAATTAGGTTTGAGATTCAGATTAGGATAGAGTGTTACCTTGAAATTGCAAAATCCAAGGAGAATGAGATGAACTCTTCACCTTTCCAGAAACTGTCAGCAAATGGGTAGCTGGAGATGAGTGATTTTTGCCTATGTCAAATCACCTGCAAAAATCACAAAAACATTACTGGAGATGCTCAACATCTTGAAGAACTTCAGGAAAAAATTCAGACCGAAAAGCCTTCTGGATCTTCTTGGAGAAAATCACCAAGTCAAACTCTGTGCTGTTGATCTCCAAAACCGTAGCAAACAAAGTAGTTTGCCTCTATTGATATGATCCACACACCAAATAGATATTCCAAAATCTCTAGCTTATAAGCTAGAATAAGACCAGAGATTAGCTATGGTGGTGGCCGAATTTTGGTAGGGAATAAGAAGAAAAAACAAAGCTTTCAACACATAAATGCTATGCTTGTAAGGGTTTTGGAGGGAATGGTGGAGAATCTAATTCTTTACACCTTTTGACATAATGACTGGCCCTATCTCTCTATATCTATATATAGGTGCTGAGAGATGTGATGCCATCCTATGATGAAAAGGGGAAGCCAACTTGCATTTTGCCAAGGTGGCAAATGCAAATCCAAATCTAATTTGAATTTCATTTGTATTTCAATTACATTTAAAATCTAATTCAATTTAATTAAAATAATAATTCAAATGAACATTTCATTTGAATTTTCCCTCCAAAATGTATTCTTCCTATTAATTAAATTAAACTTAATTAACCTTTGACTTAACTCTTAAGTCAAATAAGCTTAACTCTTAAGCTTGAATTTTGTTAACTTAATTCTTTAAGTTAACTTGAACAATTGATGGTCATATTGGCACCAAATAATTAACTCCTTAATTATTGGTCTAATTTAACTCTTTAAATTAATTGATTAATTTAACACTTAAATTAATTAAGCCAAAATTGACCTTCAAAATTGGCACCTTAAAATCGGTCCACTAGGAGATATTTTCTAACACTTAGAAAATCTTTTCTCCATTAAATAGAAAGCTAATTGGCTTTTGTGTGTGTCCCAATAGGTTCTACCATTCATTGAACATGAGCTCACAACTCCTTGTGACTTTTGAATATCATATATTCATTTAATTTTAAAACACTTTTAAACTAATCGACTCGATTCAACTAATCTCATTAATTGAAGAGTACCCAATCGTCATGGTTGATGTCCAACCTTAAGCCCATGGAGCCCAACTAATTGGCCGAAATGATTATTTTGGAGAACCATTATAGCTCTACGCTTACCATGCAAATACAGTCATTCTGTCTCCTATCTCTCGAAAGAGGCATAGGGAAAGATATTTGCCGACTCCCTATAATAGCCTCGATGCTATGCTTCTATTCTCAATATTCAATTTCCTTGTGTGAACTCATCTGTGGAAAACTTTTTTACCAAATTCTCACATCACCTTGCGCAAGGATGTCTTGAAATCGATCAGTATAGAATACATAAGAGATGCACTCACCATTCACAAAAGCAAGGAGTCAGATTCCATCTTGGATCTCACAAACCTCTATCCCAAGTAGCTCGTACCCAACCTTAATCCGAAATACCCTCTAAGTGGTCAAGGAAGAGTTAAAGCATAAGGACCAAACATAAGGTTACTATAGATCCTTAGGTCAGAGGACTAATAATATGCACTAGCATAAGCTGGAGAACTTGCCACTACCGAGTTTCCACTATAGCTATCTAAGGGATTCTCTAGTGGGCCTTTAGTGCCTTGTTCTCTAACAAGCATCGACTAACATGCACCTATATCTCATAGAGTTGCTCATGGAACGGAGCAATATCCAACTTTTGGATTTATGCATCATTAGTACAAGTCTATCCGAATCTTAAAAGCCCTGTCTCGTAAGATCTTATGACTTGAAAGATTTAAGATCATGATCATGTGAGACTTATTCCATGGTCATCGAACCAAGTCCCATATTTAAGAGTGATCTAAGGGCTTCATCTAAATGGTAAGTGAAGTAATAATGAGCATAAGATGAAGATAGCCATATAAAAAATATCATTCAATCAAGATTATTTTATAAGAAAATAGCTTTTACAAGGCAAATCCTATTGGCTTGCCAAGCACTATTCCAACAAACCTAGCACTTTTGCATACTTATTTGCTATTATGATAAACCCCTGTGAGGGTTCTTGCTTCTGTACTGTATTTTGGGTTGTTGAAATTTGAGAATTGTTATGTTTTCGATTGTTATTTGTTATCTAAAATATACACCCATGTGAGGGTTATCGTCTGTTACTGATTCTGAATCCTATCTATTCTAGCACCTAGAGCTCTTGCCTGTTATCTGTACCATTCTATTATCTGTTACTATCTACTATCTGTTCCATCCTATTGTATTATCTATTGCCTTACCTACACATTTGTTATCTATTACAGCTTTAATTGGCCATGCTAGCTTATCTAAATTATTTACTGCTATCGTTCTACTTTGTTGGCATTTTTGTACTGTTCTGATTGTTATGTACTATTACAGTTGCCTTGTCGACATGTTTGTTTAACTGGAATTTGCAGTGCGCTATACAGTTCGTATAGGCATCTGCACAACTTGTTATATGTACGAAGATTATGGGTCCAGAGGCCAATTCGGGCGAAATGTTTGGTTAAGTGGGCACGCCATGCGGTCCGCATGGGAGTCAGCGATGCGCTAAGCGGCCCGATTAGGTATCACCGATACACTAGGGATTCCCCCTAGGTATTAACAATGCACTAGGAATTTCCCCCTGGTATCAGCGGTGCGCCATACGGTTATATGGGCATTTTTCATGTACCAAGCTGTCACACTTTGGTGATTCTGTTTGACTGTCTGGTATAAGGTGAATTGGATATGCATGTCTGTTATATTTTGTTGAAATATATATGTTTCGGGTTTGTATTACTTGACTGAATCCTGACTGTCTGAAATCTGTTCTTGGAGTAATAAGGCAGGAGAGTTTCCTGTTTTTCTATTGTTACTATCTGATTCTGGATCTGTCAATGTTTTAACTATTTAATTGATGATCTATTAAGTTGAATTTTCCTTGATAGATCTCCACTGTTATTCTTAAGTTTATCTCTCACTAAGTTTTTGGACTTACCCCCTCTCCCCCCGCACCCGGTATCACTTGGCTTTCTTAGATAGGTTTTGCTAATGATCTCGTACTTCACGCTTGGATGGAAGTATATACGTTTTGTAATAGAATATGTGTTTAGACCTGTTACGAATCACTTTTACGTTAATTTGAAACTTGGAGATGTTGTGATATGTAAAGACTTGAACTTATGGTTTATAGTAGGTATGAAACGATGAATGATGGGATATGTCATGGCATGTAATTTGTACTTTTGTTAAGATTTGCTTAGGTTGAAGCTTGTTGCTATCTTTGATAATTTTGAAAAAAAATTTCTGATGCGCCTATTGTTCGAATTATGGGATGAGAGTTAAGTCTGGATTGAGTGGCGCCTCAGCTTAGGTGTTATCCCGAGTGGGGTCGCTACAATAAAGGGCACCCTTATCATAATTAATACTGAGGTGACTAGTTGATAGAGTCATCACATGATGGTACTTTGGCAGCATTAAATGCAGACATGACCAATGGCAATCGTTGCAATTAATGCGGTCCTAACTGTGGGATGTGCTGCTCTGCAACCTACTCAACCAGACATGGTTGAGAGGGCTGCGGTCACGCACATCCGTGAGACTCTCGTCGACACCCTACTAGGGTCGATATGCTTTGCTTCTAATCGAGATTGGATCTTTATATTTGGACCCAAATGTTAGCTTGGGCCTAATGCTGAATACTAGGTTGACTATCTTGGGCTCGTCGACTATATCCATATCAAATGGGTATAATTTCTTTGTTTGAGAAGATCCTCTAATGTATCAAAGAGTAAAACAAGTGATACTTTGGTGGCTTAAGATGCTGAATGCAACAAAGAAAAAATTGTTAACACTTTAGAAAAGGCATGGTTTATCTTCGGTCTCAAATTAAAAAAGATTAAATTAAAATATACTAATTTAATAGCCACTTGAGTCACTCCATTAATGGAAGCCATCTTCAATCCTCAAATTGAAAAAAAAGGCACTTATCGGATCAATCTGTGAAACTGATAAAAAATGGGATCGAAATTTAAATTGGCCTAACTCATGAGACCAAAAATACAATTTATTCATATTTGGTATCCACCCATATTTGTTACATGAAAGATAACCCTATTCAACACCATGGACAATACAAAAGCATAACCATGTATCAAAAAACATAAATACATAAAAACTCTACATGTATCAAAATCATAGATGGTTGTTTGGATAAACATATTATATTTATAACCTAATTTCACTAAATGTGTGACCTAAATACAAGGGAAAATATGGTAGATCTAAAAATTTGTATAAGAGTTGTTCAAAATATATGTTATTTTGTAATTTCATCCTCAATATATATTGTATTTATACATTTCTTTTATGAAAAACTAAAAAATAACTTTGTAAAAAAACAAGAAATAACTTTTTTATCTTAGAGATAAAGAAGACTTTTTAAAAAAAATATATATATATATATATATAGAGAGAGAGAGAGAGAGAGAGAGAGATTAACCTTCTAATGATCAAAATAAGTTGCAGTTTATTCCCCTAGCTTTTTATGCAAAATGATATACCAACCCCCCCTCAACTTTAAAAATATCGAATGGTAAACAAATGATTTGTATTTTCGACTATATCCTTTCGTTTGTGGATCATCATTGCTGTTCCAAGATGGATG
Source organism: Jacaranda mimosifolia (assembly GCA_018894105.1). Taxonomy (NCBI): domain Eukaryota; kingdom Viridiplantae; phylum Streptophyta; class Magnoliopsida; order Lamiales; family Bignoniaceae; genus Jacaranda; species Jacaranda mimosifolia. Next base: position 15,643,249 of record CM032124.1, read on the forward strand.
GTCCATTGCTCAGGTTATTTCAGGATGTGATTTGTCACTCAGTATTGCGATTGCGATTAAGTGTGGGAGAAAAACTCTGCTGCGTGTCTTGTTAGAATTACTCCAGGGAGGTGGAACATTTAATGCAAATTGGATGGGATAGCGATTTTGTTGCATTTTCTCGCCTCTCCTTTCCATTTGATTGGACTAGCATCACATACAAAAAAGTTGAGGCGCTGATTACACGCATGTTTTTTTTGCCTTTTTAATATAAAAATAATTAACATGTCCTTGGTGGGATACACCAAAAAAAAAATTAATATTAAAGTAATTTATTTTATAATAATATATATTTTACTTTATGTGATTAAAAATAAATAATAATTATTTTTAGTATTGAAAGAAACAAAATTTATTACTAATTGCATAAAATAATATGAATGTTTCAATTTAAAGATATTATGTTTGAAGACAATCTTTACTTAAATAAGTTGTGAGATATGAGGAATTGCTAATTCTAAGTTGATAAATTATACAAAAAATTTAAATCGATAAAATTTAAAAAATAAATGAAAAAAATTAAGAAAATAAAAGTAGAGCAAAATATTTAACTAGATATGATAAGTAAGTAGATAATTTTTTTAAAATATAAGTTTTTTTATATGATTTCTTAATGATGTGGAAGTTATACTTACAATTTTTATGACATCTAAGATTTTTAAATGTTAAGTTTTTTTTGGTAGAGTAAATATGTAAACCTCTTTATATTGTGTCTATAAAATAAGTTATATCAAGTTATTATTTGATAACTAATTCAATAAGTAGCTTGTAACATATAGTTTTTATAAACCAAAATATCTCTTAATATTTTATATAACTCTGATAAGTGGAATTTATTTGTATTTATTTATATATATATAGTTATTTTATTATTTTTAAAATTATGAAATAACATATATTATGTACATTAATAAAATAATAAGTAAATTTTCAATATTCAATTAAAGATAAAATATCATTTTCTCACATATAAGTTTCTTTTATAAATATATAAATATGTACAATTAATTAAATGGATATTTACTTTTAGTCAAATTATTTTGATCTGACATTATTAATCCATATAAAAATATTTTTTATGAATTATTATAAGCAAAATTATTAAAATAAAGTAGGTGATATAATTATAAAATTGTTTAACCAAATATATTGAAAAATATATAAAAAAATTGATATTATTTGTTATTTAAATAGTCATTTATCAAGCTTTTGAAAATTTTCAATTATGTCAACTATATATATGTCCCATGTAAAAGAACTTATTTCAAATAATTAAAAATGAGATCTCTATTATATTGCTAAATAACTAAAATGATTTTAGTTAATAATATGAAAATAAATTTCAGGGTTTATAGTTATTGCGAGAAGTAACTTTTTATAATTGAAATATTCTTTAGATTAAATTATTTGTTATATTTTATATATATAGTTTTATCTAAACATATTTTACATATCTAAACTATATTATTGTAAAAATAATTAAATTTTAAAGATTTTGATAAATTAAGCTCTTATATATCAATTAATTTATAATTATTCATTTCTCAAACTTCTAGCTCTTAATAAAGATTATGAATTATTATTAAATATTTTTTGAATTTTGGATGAAAAGAAAATTAGAGATAAGACACAATAATATCGGTTAAAGATTATAATCAACAACTAACGAAAATCTTTTAATTGAATTAAAATAATCAAAATTCTAAAAATTTGCCATTTGGCCAAAATTACATAATTAGAATAAAAAATTGCATAATTGTGGGTTTCATACTGTTGTGCTATATATAATAGTGTAGACTAATAAATAATCATAGAGTCACGAAATTTTATTGAAAAAAATATTATATTAAAAAATAAATAATGTGGCTGAATACTTTTCAAAAATATAAAAGAATTAAAGATGTTGATTTGCTGAATGTCTATTGAAAAGAAATATATATGCATATATATATATATATAAAAGTTGAGATGTTGAACATATCAACACCTCTTTAAAATAATAAAATAATATAAAGAAAAAGAAAAAGAGGCATGAATTATTAATATTACTTCAAATTATTTTTTCTTTATAACACCAATTATCATTTTTGCCTTACAATGAAAAACTTAAACATTTTAAATAAACGTAATGTAAATTTCTAATAATTTTATTAAAAAAGTATGAGCAAGCTAGCTTACTAAGTTACAATAATAGAAAAGAAATCAAAATAAAATTATGATTATACTTTCATGAATTAATGTACAACAGGTTTAATAAGATAAAAATGCATATATTAATTAACTTATGCAATTTAAAAAAAATACTAAAAGTGATTTACTTAAAGTTGCAAAAATAAATTGTTTCTATCTGGAATATATCAACTTTATATCAATTATTGATATATTAAATAATAAATATTATATAATACTTAATCCACTTATATAGTTGTTAGTATATGGTTTTTCAATTCTCTTTTAGCTCTTTCTTAGGACAAACAGGTCTTTTTGCAAATTGTGTGGAGAGTTTTATACAATATTTTAGCCAAGAAGTATATTCCAATAATAAAAATTGTGGTCGATAAAATATTCATAGTAGAAATATACCCTGACAAATATATTTACCTTATAAATAAAAGGCCAAGTTCTAACCTTTAGGTAGGGGACTCGATTTGTTGCTTCGCTAATAAGGTCGTGGGTATCCTATCGACTTCAAAGCAAACCATATTATTTTTCATTTTTCACGTATCTTTATTTATATTTTTCAAACCATGTGTTCATTTATCCTGGCCTATGACTATTAATTTTCTAATAATTATTTATGATAAATAATAATAAAAAATATTTTTACAATATTAATCTAAGCATAAAATAAATAATGCTTTCTTAATATGAGATTATGAGTTGGTAGAGTCATGTAAATATACTTTCACAATTTGAGAGGGTAAAGTATTACATGCAGATGATATTCAAGGTATAAAAATTCACACCTTTTCAATAATAATTTAAAAAAGGATACGCCTGTAATCGAATAAATTCCCTATATATATATATATACCAGCAGCACATATTGATTCTTTTCTTTCTCTACGTAATTAAGGCGATCAATTACAACATACAGTCCGCTCATGCAAGCTTAATTATGAAATTACTAGTCTGAATTAAATGGTGACATATACATATATATATATATGTATGTATTTATGTAGCTAGCTTCATAATATTGTTCACAAATATAAACTCACTAGAAAGTACTTCTTTAGATTAGATATATGAGTATATATAATGTGTCTCTGCAAGATAATTCTACAGATGGAGCATTTTTGTCTCTGTGCTTCGTAAGAATACCACTAGAACAAGATACACATATATACGTAGATGGTGACCTTATTGGCGTAATTAGCTAGCTGTGATATCCCTGATGAAAACTATTGGCGTAATTAGCTAGCTGTGGTACCACTGATGATAACTATTTGCGTGTATATTATATTTATAAATACCCTCGTCCTTGAATTCAAACTGCACATATATGTATACAAGTCCACAAGAATTAATCATAAGATGGCCAAAATTGATGTCATATCATCATGTCTTGTTCCAATGGCAACCAGTGCAATTCCCATTTCCAGGATAATGGAGCTAACTCCGTGGGATTTGCAATTCATCCTACTTGACCCTATTCAAAAGGGGATTTTGTTTTACAAGCCTGATACTCAATCCCAAGAATTCCAAAATACCTTCATTAATCACCTTAAAAACTCACTCTCCCGTGCCCTAGACTTCTTTCCTCCACTCGCTGGCCGCCTGGGCACCGTCAAATACGAGAATAACAGGGTTTGTTTTTTCATCAACAGCAATAATGCAGGAGCTGAGTTTACTCATGCAGTGGCCGATGCTGTATCCGTTTCCGACATCTTGGAACCTAAGTACGTGCCTGAAATAGTCTCTTCCTTATTCCCACTCAATGATGTTCCCAATTTTGAAGGTGTTTCCAAGCCTTTGCTCGGGGTGCAAGTCACTGAGCTTGTGGATGGCTTCTTTATAGGCTGCACAGCAAATCATGCCGTCGTAGATGGGAATTCTTTTTGGCATTTCTTCAATTCTTGGTCAGAGATATCGCGTGGTTTTGATACAATATCGAAAGTCCCTGTATTTAAACGTTGGTTTCCTCGCAATACCACTAATGATCATAATCGCCTCATAATCTCTTTTCCGTCGCAAAATCTTTTACATAACTTTGCTCCACGTCCATTGCTCGAAAGGTTTTTCCATTTTAGCAAAGAAAGTGTGGCTAAACTCAAAGCCAAGGTCAATTCTGAAGCTGGCACTAACAATATATCATCTTTACAATCACTCACGGCTCATTTATGGCGAAGTGTTACACGTTGCCGACACCAGCAAAGTATTGGCAATCTACGCAGCAAAGAAGTTCACTTCGTTCTGCTAGTTGGAGCAAGACCAAGAATCCCTTTGCCGGATGGCTATTTTGGAGACGCAGTTTATGCTGCTAGAACTGCGGCTACTGAGGCCGAGCTCTTGAAGAATGGACTAGGCTATGCTGGGATGAAGATCAATGAATTGGTAACTCAGCAAACTAGTGAAGCAGCAATGAAATTAGTGGAAGACTGGGTGAAAAATCCCACATTATTGAGTAAGGGGAATGTTTATTTTGTCATCAGCAGTTCGCCTCGGCACAATGTGTATGGCAATGATTTTGGATGGGGAAAACCAATTGCTGTGAGAAGTGGAAAAGCGCAGAAGGTGGACGGGAAGATGACGGTTTTTCCTGCGGCCGTACCCGGAGGCATCGACGTACAAGTTTGCTTAGCGCCGGAGACTTTGCAGGCGTTGGAAGCTGATGCAGAGTTCATGGAAGCTGTCACCATTAAAAACGGGGATATGTATTAAACAAGTCACTTAATTAGTTTAGCGCTAAGAAATTAGTTTTGGCAGCTACCGTGTGATATTTCTTACTAGCATATTCATGTGCCAAAAATAAATTTAATAATTTGTGAACATTTCAATTTATATGCCAAAATTAAAAAGTGAATAAGAAAATTGAAATTAAAGTGACAAATAATTAAGGACATTATAGTGGATAGATTGATTCTATCGCACATTGAAAAAAGTATGCAAGCAGGTAAAATAAAATAAATAATTTTTTTCCCCCCTTAGTGTAACCCGATAAACACACTCCTATAGAAAAGTTAGCTCATGAGCTCGAGCTATGATTTGAGCCCACAACTCTTTGGTGGAGATGAGACTCTTAATCAAAAGAGCGGTTTACATGATTTTATCTTTTAGTTGTGTCCTTAAAAGAAATGATCATGATCCCTAATAAAGAGTTATGCCTCATCAACAAGATTTCATTATACAACTATAAATAGAAGCGCCTAGAACCTAGTGAAAATGGAGAAAAAAGAAGTTTAAGTTGAATGAGATACAAAGAGAAGTTTCAATATCATCAAGAAGAAGCTCACTAATGCTCTAGTCTTTGAGTTGCCTAGTTTTGAAGAAGTCTTTGAAGTGGAGTGTGATGCTAGCGGATTAGTTGTTGGAGCTGTTCTTTTACAAGAGATGCGACCAATGACTTTCTTTTGCTAAAAGTTGAGTGATGCATGACAGAAGTAGTCTACTTGTGATAAAGATTTTATGCAATTATACATGCTTTAAAGCATTAGGAGAATTATCTTATCGAAAAAGAGTTTGTTTTTCATACTAATCATCAAGCTTTGAAGTACCTTGAAGGCCAAAGAAGAATTAGTTAGGACATGCATGCTATATGGATTACTTTTTCTAGAGAAATTTCCAAATCCACTTCGGCATAAGTCTGGGATGGAGAACAAAGTACCAGATGCTTTGAGTCGATCAGCAGCATTATTAACAACTCTTAGCTACAAGATCATTTTCTTTGAATGTTTGAGAGACAATTATGAAGGTGATGAAGATTTTGGAGATATTTAGGAGAAGTGATGACGTTAGTAACCCTTCCTTGCATGAGAAAGTTATTAGAGATTTGCATTGATGAGGACTAGCTGGACATATTGCCAGAGATAAGACTATTGTTGCAGATGAAGAAAGATACAATTAGCCACAATTGAAGCAAGAAATTAGAAGATTAGTACAATGGTGTTATACAAGCCAGATTGAGGCCAAACTAAAAATACTAGTCCTTGCACTCCTTTGCTGGTCTCTAAGCATATTTAGGAAGATTTATCTATGGACTTTGTGCTTGGATTGCCATGAACTTAACGAGGTATGGATTTTATTTGGGTTGTGGTGCATCGTTTTTCAAAGATGGCTCATTTCATCCCTTATAAGAAGATTACAAATGTTTCTAATGTGGCTAGATTATTTTTCAAGGAGACTTTGTGTTTATGTAGAGCCCCTAAATGAATAACTATGTAGGGATACTCAATTCTTTAGTCATTTTTTGTTGTCTCTTTGAAAAATGTTTCATTCATCATTATAGTTTAGTTGGACTACATATCCATAAATTAACGAACAAATTGAGGTTTTGAACCAAACTTTGGGCGACTTTGCATATGTGGAGAAAGACCTAAACAACAGGTTTTTGCCTTATCATAGGCTGAGTTTGCTTATAATAATGATATTCGGAGCATGACGGGACAATCTCCCTTTCCTATTATTTATATGAAATGCTCTCGACATGCTTTGGACTTGATTAAACTTCCACAAATACTAGGATCAAGTGTAATTGCAACCCACATGGCGAAACAAGTGTAAGATATTCTAGCTAGGGTCAAGCAAAAATTTGAAGAAGCTAATGACAAATATAAAGCAACTGCTAATAAGCAACAATGTTTCCAGACTTTTGAAGAAGGATATGAAGTTATGGTGTTTTTGAGGAAGGAAAGGTTCTAAGTTGATACTTACAATAAATTGCAGCCGAAGAAATATAGGTCATGCTGCATTCTGAAGAAAAAAAACCAATGGTAATGCTTATTTTGTGCAATTGCCAGAAAATATGCAAATTTTAAGAACTTCTAATGTGGCTGATCTTTATCCTTATAAACTATCTGATAATCCCTTGTATTCAAAAGACGCTGATAACTTGAGGGTGATTTGTTTTCTTAAGAGGGGGAGAATTGATACGGAAGCCAGAAAGAATCTTGGTTGAAGTGATCCTCTCAAATACTTTATACACAATGAAAATACTTGATGTTTATCATATAAATAATAAGTTTATCTTTCAGATTTTTTTCTTATAGATAAACATTATATTAATTTTTATTTCAAAATTTTACATTATCTTTAGAGAGTTAGGTGTTATTTTATATTATCTTTTAGGGAGTTAGGAATCTTAGACATAAGCATGAATTTGTCATATGATAGAAAATTAGGAGTGCACCATCATGATATATATATATATATATTTAGTAGCACAAAATATGACGCAAAACAAACAAACATAAAATATGTTCTATTGTGATATATTTCAGAAAAGCAAATTGAGGGAACAAAAATAGAGAAGAAAACAAACCAGTAACAAATTTGAGTACAAAATCAATTAATAGAATGACAGTGTGCAAGAACCTAGGAATACATCTATACCTCCAATTCTTTTAAAAATCTAATATTTACTCTAGATTCATGATTATTTTTATCTGTATTTTGTTATGACACTATTCAAAAAAGGGATACTTGATTTTAGAAATTTGGAGTGAACTTGCCATCCATAGATATAAGATTCTTAAATTTAAACTATTTGTGGGGCAAAAGGGGAATTCTAAAATTTAGGTAGGACTTTGAAATAATTAGTTAAAATTCAGGCTTTTATTTTATTTTTACAAATAAAATTGTTCAAATTCAATAAGTTAAAACTAAATACCAAAAAGTTAATAACTTAAATAGGATAAGTGGCAACTTGAGGTGAAGCCACATATTTTGACCAAGCCTAATAAACCTTACCACTTTAAAAAAAAAGTATTTCCCCCTTCATTATCAGCAAAATTGGGATATTTAGGTAGAAAAAACAGAAAAAAAGAAAAAGGGAGAGAAATAGGGAAGAGAAAAGAGAAGAAGTAAGCGAGAATAGAGGAAAAAGGGAACCCAACTCTTGCTTCTAAAATGTAGCATTCTTTAGCCATTTAAAGTGGTTTATTTGGAATCATCTGTGTTTATTATAGCATATATATTCAAGTTATGGTTTAAATTATGTATGATTTTGTGTGCTTAATTTGGTAAACACCAATTACCTTTGGACATAAGTTTAAGATAGCTTGACAAGTGAAAGGGCTTATGAAGTTTGAACGTATATACGTCTTATTTTTATGAAATTTATGGCTGCAAATGTGTAAGTACGTCCAAAAGTAGATTTAATTCAAGCCTAGATGGTTTAGAATTAAATTAAAAAAATCACATTTCTATAATTAACATTTGGACTTTAGGATTGGTATCAAGACAGAAGTGTTATGGCTGTATTAAACTTAAAATCACCACATAATGTTAGTTGATATAATTTGTGAGTTACTAAATGATAAGTAGGAAGAACTATAGATGAAAATTTGAAGTACTTGATTAGAATACTTTAGTTGGTTGGAGATGAGAATTAGAGTTACATATGTAAGTAGGAACTAAAATATCTTATTATTGAGTGTATGACATATTTATGGAACTATGAACTATATGGAAAAAAAAGTACAAAAACAAAATATTAAAAGAGATTTAGGAAATGAAATGTAGAATGGGAAGGAAAAGAGTTAAGGGAGGACATAGATAATGAAGTTGAAGAAATACTCTTTAGTTAAAGTTTGGATATTTATTATGTTTTAGGATTCATTACTTCTTGCCCTTGGTACATAAATTTCACTAACTAAGGTATATTGGTTGAACTCTACATCAAATTTTAGTATTTATTTGGAATAGGCAACTTGCATAACGGTTCATCTTATCTTGAAACACTGCACTTGGTAAAGTACGATGAGTGCTATAACCTGAAGAAATAAGATAATTTTCCCATCAAAATGAACGTGAGATGATTATTATGGAAATGAGAAATAAAAAGAGAGAGAGAGAAGAAGAAACACATTCACATTATTCTTTTTGGCTGATCATCATATAATTATGCATGCAATATAGTATGTCTGGATAATTGAAAGGTGTATCGATATGAATATGCTAGTCCATCTCATACAGGTGTAATGCTTTATCTCATCTCGATTGCTTGACTTTGATATCATGTTTATCGTACTTTACTTTGAAATTGTGACAATTGATCCCATTCGGCGTGAGCATGGCACAACTTATTCAAGCAACAGTAGGCTTGTCGAGTAGGATGTGTGTACCTCATGGCCCATTGCCCATAAATGCATGACTGGAGCTGTCATGGTGAGAAGAGGTCACAGGATTGGCATATCCCAGGCATGTCTACCGATGGTAAGGTCGCACCTTGTTTGGAGCAATTGAGTTAATCATGGTCGATGAGATAAGGGTGACGGCATCAACAATCTTTAGCTGTATCCTACCTTGTTAAATAATTTATTTGCTACCGTACTTGTCATTACATACATAATATAATGATAAGTCAACTAATATCTAAGTTGAAAAACATATGCACATAGATACTCGCCTTACTAAGTTGTATATGTAACTTATGGCTTTTACCTATTTCAATTCCTTTAGGAGCGAAAGGCGAGGAGCAAGGCAAGGACTTTGGCATAATATAGGAACAAATATGTAAATATTAGAGGGGACCTTTTGTTGGCTTTGATGTTATAGAAGATGGTGGTCCACCCTATTTTTTATATTTTATATAGACCAGCTATGTTATCATGTCATGGTTTAAATAGCACAAGCCAGAATATATTAATATTTTAAGATAATCAACATCCTGTAATTTTCATCTGTAACGGTACGTGCATTTAAAAAATATGTTATGTTGAGATTGGATTCACAATTTAGATGCTCTATTTCCTAAAGATGATAAACTAGGTTCATAAATGAGAAATTTGACAGTTTAGTGGTATCAAAGCTTCGGGTAACACCAAGGCTAAACCAAGATAGGATCCTCGGATCATAACGATTATGGGGTTTGAGAAATGCAGGTTGTACTAATAATACCCTTAAAATTTTGCGGATGCTTGTGGTTTTGCATAGTGCTTTAATTATTATAAATTAATGCTAGGGGGCCCACTAATGTGTGATTCATTATAATTTTGGCGCTATGCCTAAGATATATTGAGAGTAAGGAATATCCAGACTGAGAAAATGATTGCTTGGATCTTTATTTTTTTTTAAGGAGGTAATTATTTTAGGTTACTATATTTCTAGTTCTAATATCTTGAATTTTCTTAGAATGGATAATAAGGATAATGTTGATAGTTCCCTACAAGTTAATTAGATTGACCTTATAAACTATTTCCTTGTTAAACAATCTTGATTGAATGATATTCTTTATATGGCCATCTTTATCTTATGTTCATTATTACTTCACTAGCATTTGGTTGAAGCTCTTAGATCACACAAGACTATGGGACTTGGTCACGCACTGGGTGGTGATCATAGAATAAGTCTTACACAGTTGTAATCTTAAATCTTCCAAGTCATAGGATCTTACGAGACAAGACATCTAAGATCCAGACATACTTGTGCTAATAATGCATAAATCCAAGGGTTGGATATTGTTTCGTTCCATGAGCAATCCGATATGAGATATGGATGTATGTTAGTGCGTGCTTGTTAGAGAATAAGGCACTAAAGGCCTGCCCAAAGAATCCACTAGATAGCCAAAGTGGTAAGTTGATAGTAGCACATTCTCCAACTTATGCTAGTGCATATTATTAGTCTTTTGACCTAAGGATCCATGGTAACTTTGTGTTTAGGTCCTTATGTTTTGAGTCCTCCCTCGTCACCGAGCGGTCCGTTCGTGTGGTGATTGGGCATGAGCTACTTAGACTTGGAGGTTTGTGCAATCTAAGATGGAATCTGACTCCTCGTCGTTGTGAAGGGCAAATGCATCTCCCATGTATTTTATAATGATCTATTCGAAGAAATTCTTGCGCAAGGTAGTATGACAATTTTGAAAAGGAGTTTTTCAAAAATGAGGTCATAAAAAGGAATCGAACATTGAGAATAGAAACATAGTAACGAAATTATTAGAGAGCAGGCAAATATCTTGCCTTAAGCCTCTTTCGGGAGATAGGATATGGAAGGACCCTATTTGTGTGGTACGCATAGAGCTCGAAGGGTTCTCCAAAAGCATTCATTTCAGCTAATTAGTTGGGCTCCATTGGCTTGAGGTTGGACATTGACCATGGAGGTACTCTTCAATAAATGGAGATTAATTAATTGATTTGATTAGTTTAAAGGAGTTTAAACTAAAATGAATATATGATATTCAAAAGTTACAAAGATTTGTGAGCCCATGTCCAATAAATGGTATAACCTAATGGGTCACATACAAAAGCCAATTGCATTTCCTACTTGATGAACGAGAATTTTCTAAAAGTTAGAAAATCACTTCTTGTGGACTGATTTTGAGGTTGGTGAAATTAAGGTCAATTTGGACTTGATAAATTTAATTGTCAAATTGATCAATTAATTTAAAGAGTTAAATTAGACTAATAATTAAAGAGTTAATTATTTGGTGCCACATGACCATTAATTGGTCAAGTTAGCTTAAAGAGTTAAGTTAACAATTCTTAGCTTAAAGAGTTAAGCTAATTGACTTATGAGTTAAGTTAAAGGTCAATTAATTAAATTAAAGTGTTTCATTTAATTAATAAAGAGAATCAATTCTGGAGGAAAAATTCAAATGAAAGGTTCAATTGGTGTGGCTTTTTAATTAATTTGAAATTCGATTCCAAATGAAATTAAAATGCACACAAAATTCAAATTCAAATTTGAATTGCAACTTGCTAACTTGCAAGGCCAAGTTAGCGGTCACCTTGAGGAAGGTGTGATGTCACCTTGGCATCACACCATCCTCATCCTATATATGTATTTAGAGAGAGGGGGAGAGAGAGGGGCGGCCACATGGTACACATTGTGAAGAATTAGATTCTTTCACATTTTCCCTCCAACTCTCAAGTGTTACCTCATGTGTTGAAGCTTCACCTCTTCTCTTCTTCTCCTACCTCAAATCAATCCTTCATTTCTATAAATCTTCTTTCTATTTTCAAGCTGATATTAAGGAAATTAGGATCTAGCATGCATTGCTGTGTGGATCATAACAATTAGAGGCAAGATAATTGGATTGCTTCCTTTTGGAGATCCACTGTCAGGGCAGTCCACTTGTTGATTTTTTTCTAGCACTTTCCTAAAGATTTTTAAGCTTAATTTTTTACGGTATATTCATAAAGGAGTTTAGAATATACTATAATTTTTTTGGAATTTTTGGAGGAGTTGGGATCGGGCAAATGTTGCATCCAAACTGAGCTGCCGCTATGAGACACTTTCTGCCTGTTGGAGTCATCTTCAACATCTCTTTGGTTTTTAAGCAAATCAACAGCATGTTTAGGTCCTTCTTAGCATGTGTAGCCTAGTTAATTTCAATTTTTAAAGTTTTAATTATTGGATCCTAGTGCTATATATGCCTTCAAATGCATCAAGAGAAGATTCCTCTTCAAGAACAATTCTTGTCAGGGGGGCGAGACCTCGTAGTATATATACCCCATCGGTGCCTCGAGGGTGTGCCGTGGGAATGCTGAGAAGGCTTCTTGGAGCATATCCAAACTGAATGGTTCACCGCTTAGAAAAAGATATGAACCGATACTATAGGCTAAATACAAAGGTAGAAATTAGGCTCCAGATGCATATTCGACACCTAAAGGTTGAGATTGCAAGAGCGAGGTTGATGAGGGAGAGGGAGAGCGAGAGCGAGCGTAATAGAAATAATTGGCAGAGGGTTAGGAGGTAGGCCAATAACCTCTATGAAATACTAAGGGAGGAAGCTTGGGTAGACCCTCATGCTAGTCCAAGGCATGAAAGTGATATGGTTGAGATTGCTCTGAGGATTCAGTAAGAAATGCTTAAGAAAACATAAAATAGTTCCTAAAACTATAATAATTATATAAATAATAGAATAGGTTAGTAAGATGAAAAGATAGTTGCAGTTGTCTAGCGATGTTGTTACTTTTGCATGTACAGGTTGTTGAGTGCTCCTTTTGTTTGTATAAGTTTAAGTTTTCTACTAACGCTCAACCTTGTATGATATAAAAAGTTTCTACTTGTATTATAATGCCACATTTTGTTCTCCCTACTATGATTTTGAAACTTATAAATGATGTGCTTATATTTTAAAGTCTAATTGCATTTTGAAATATGTAGATGGCACCACAAAAAAGAACACAAAATGCACAAGGAAATACTCACTCCTCGATACCCATAGGGGAACAACACTTAGAAGAACAAAGGAAAAAACCTATAGCAATAACGAATGGTAGAGAGGATCACCTAGCTGCTGTATCAGAATGATTTACTTAGGTAATGCAAAATCAAATTAGATAAGAATAGGTATAGTCTAATCAAATATTAGATTGTTTCATACGTTTTCAACCTCCAAAATTTTTTATGGAATGGGATGATCAGAAAGATGAAGTATAGCTTGAAGAAATGGAAAAAATATTTAAGGTCCTTGCTTGTTTAGAAGAATAGAAAATAGCGTTTGCTATCTTTTGTTTTGAGGATGCTGCTAGATCTTGGTGGTATTCTGTGGACATGAGATCGGAGCAAAAGCATACTAAAAGAACTTAGGCGAACTTCGTCGTAGAATTTACTAATAAGTATATGCCACCAGTTGCTCAAGAAAACAAGATGATGAGTTTAATATACTACGGCAAGGGAACCTCACGGTAGCCCAGTATGATGCTGAATTCTCTAAACTAGTGAAGTACTCTCCTCATATGAAGAATAATGAGCCTCACTGCTCAAGAAATTTTTTAAGGGGTTTGCATAATGAAATTCAATGGAATCTTCTTTCTCATCATATAGAAATGTACACAGTGTTGGAAATAGTGTCCGACAAGCAAATAGATTTGGCCTTGTAAAGCTATTTTCTTGTAAAAATAATATTGATTGAATGATATCTTGTATATGGCCACATTCATCTCATGCACCATATTACTTCACTAGAATTTGGATAAAGTCCTTAGATCACTTAAGACTACGGGACTTGGTCACGCACTAGGTGGTGATCATGGAATAAGTCTTACATGGTCGTGATCTTAAAACATTCCAAGTCATAGGATCTTCAGAGATAGGACATCCAAGATCCGGATAGACTTGCACTAACGATGAATAAACCAAGGTGTTGGATATTGCTCCGTTCCATGAGCAACCATATGTGATACGGGTGCGTGTTAGTGGGTGCTTGTTAGAGAACAAGGCACTGAAGAGCCACCGGAGACTCCACTAGGTAGCCGTAGTGGCAAGTCGGTAGTGGTTAGTTCTCCTGCTTATACTAGTGCATGTTATTAGTCCTCTAACCTGAGGATCTATGGTAACTTTGTGTCCGGTCCTCATGCTTTGACTCATCCTTGGTCACTTAGCGGGCCGTTCGAGGTGAGATTGGGTATGAACTACTTGGCATGGAGGTTTGTGAGATTCAAGGGGGATCTGACTCCTCGCTTTTGTGAAGGGCGAGTACATCTCCTATGCATTCTATAATAATCGATTTCAAGAAATCCTTGCGCAAGGTGGTATGACAATTTAGGAAAGGAGTTTTCCAAAGTTGAGGTCATACAAAGGAATCGAACATTTAGAATAGAAGCATAGGATTGAGACTATTAGGGACCCGACAAATATCTTGCCCTAGGCGTCTTTCGGGAGATAGGAGACGGAAGGACCGTATTTGCATGGAACGTGTAGAACTTTAAATGGTTCTCATATATACATTCATTTAGACCAATTAATTGGGCTCCATGGGCTTGAGGTTGGACATCGACCATGGAGATTAGGTACTCTTCAATTGATGAGATCGATTGAATCGAGTCGACTAGTTTAAAAGGAGTTTTAAACTAGAATCAATATTAAATATTCAAAAGTCACAACGGATTGTGAACCTATGTCCAATGAATGGTAGAACCCAATGAGTCACACACAAAAGCTAAAAGACCTTCCTAATTGATGGAGAAATTTTTCTAAGTGTTATAAAGATAACCTTTTTCCACGGCCGATTTTTGGGAGACTTTTGAAAATCAATTTTGGATTGATTAATTTAAGTGTTAAATTAATCAATTAATTTAAGGATTTAAATTAGGCAAATAATTAAAGAGTTAATTATTTGGTGCCACATTGATCATCAATTGATCAAAGTTAACTTAAGGGGTTAAGTTGACTAAAGTAAACTTAAAGAGTTAAGTTTACTTGACTTAATTGTTAAGTCGAAGGTTAATTAATTAAATTAATTAGATTAATTTAATTAATGGAAGAACAAGGATTTTAAGAGGGAAAATTCAAATTGGATTTGAATTAATTTGGAATAAGATTCCAAGTTGGCAAGTTGGAAAGATGAAATTCAAATTCAATTGAAATTCAAATTGCCAACTTGCACACAACTAATTTTCGGTCCCCACATCCTCATGGGAGGAGCATCACACCTCACACACTCTATATATAGATATAGAGTTGGACGAATTTTAGTGTAATTTTTCAGCATTAGAAAATCAAATTCTAAATGCTTTCCCTCCAAAAACTTTTCTAGGCAAGATATTCATGTGTTGAATTCTTCCTTTTCTTCCCTACCAAAACTCTCCAAAAACCCATCATACTCCATCTCCATCTTCAGATCTAATCCAACTTAGGATCTGGAGATTTAGGATCTCATCTTTGGTGTGTGGATCAACGTTGCAGGCGATTGCGCGTGAGATCGCTATTTCACAGTTTCCTACAGATCGTCTGACTTTGAGAATTTTTTATGGAAACTGTGATGCGATTTTTGATCCAAATTTTCTAAAGAATATATCATAAGGTGTTATGTATATCCCAGATTTGTTTTTGGAATTATTGAGAGTTTTGGTTGGTCAAATTCGGATCTGAATCTGCTGCGCCAGATCTAATCGCGAATCTGCCAACACTTGGAGATTTGGCTTTCTTCCTTGGATCTTGCTTCTAAAGGTAAGTATCTTCTTCTAATTCTGAATCTGAATATACTGCATGGTATGACCCTAGTATGGCTGATTGGCATTGGATTTGGTGTTTTAATTTTGAATTATTGTGCATCCTAATGCCGATTGTTCCTTCAAGTGGTATTAGAGCCAATATCATGCACTTATTTGGTTTTTTTGTGGACAATTGGATCATGTGATGATCTGATTGAATTCATCACATACTTTATTCGTTGATGAATTGAAGTTTGTGGATTGAAGATGCTTGTGGTTCTTATCCTTGATGAGTTGAAAGCATGTTATTATGTGATTTAATTGTTGATTCGTATAACTAGCATGTTTTAATTCATACTTGTGAATGTTGAATTTTGATTTGACATTAATTGATGTTATATGTTGATATAGCATGTTTATGAATGACTGAAAGTGTTTTGGTCATTTTTGGATCCAATTGGATTGGAGTTTGTTTGGAGTTTTTTGAAGAATATGATTCTTACTTGGACTAGTTTTTTTTTTGAAGCATGATTGAGCACCTTATTTTTCAGTTTTAGAAGCAGTTTTGAATCTGAAAAATGGACAGAAATGTGTGTTAATATGTTAGGAACATATGCTAGATTTATTGGTGCATAAAAGTTGAACTTTTGGGGCTTGAATTGCCCCCTAGAGGCGAGCGGCCACGGCTGGCCGCTGCCCAGGCAGCGTGCGCCCAGCCTGGCCGGCAGCTGCATGGTGTTGCCTTGGGGGCGATTTTTGAGCTCACAAAATGTTCCTTTGTTGCTCAAAAGTCTTTTGCATCACACATGACTCATGTACAAGTGTTGTGCAAGGTCTCAAGTTTATGTTTGACATTTTTAAGTGCTTCTTAAAATTAGTTAAAGTTAACCTCCAAGTTAGTTGCATTATTCTTATGCATAACCAATTATTTGTTTATGGGATGAGCATTTAAGTTAATTCTAGTTTATTTATTATTCATTTAATTGTTGAATGGATGATGAATGAATGGGGATGATCATGAGCCTTTAATATTGATTTTATTTATTTTCAAGATTGTTGAAAAATGGTGGTATTAAATTGTGCCTTGCATGCCTCTTAAATTCATCTTGTAATTGTTATGAGAGTAGAATCACTAGGAGTGAGGATTTCTTTCTCATGTAAACATTACAAGAAGCAGAGAAGTCCATTGGAGGCATGAAGACTTTTTGAAGGCCCATGAATGTATGGGATACAATCATGTAATACCTAGATTTAATCAACCCACTTAAAATCAACTAAGTGATGCACCTATGGCTCTAAGTGCATCACTTGGTTAAGGCTCATGGTCATTCCACCCTAGATATATGCTAGGCGCATTTACTTATTTATGCTTTCCATATCTTATTATTGTATGTGATGAAAGACTAGGATATAGAGAACCTAAATAAGAAGATAAAATGATGAGATCTTTACAAGCTAAAATCCCCCCACTTGGAAAGTCTAAGTTTTCAAATATTAAGTCAAAATGGATTTCAAATTAAAAGGAGTTTTAATTAATCCAAGCCAAGCCTTCTACCAATAGTATATCGCATGATGACGCTACCATTTTTGTGTGATATACATCTGGTCACGGGGGTCACACTTAAGTGGAAAGCTGTGACCATATATTGAGCATATGATGCATCTTTGAATTAAGAACACCCACACATTATACACTCGGTCACGGGGGATGATGTGGTGCCCGTCTTGAATCAGAGAATGATTGGTAGGTTTGACTTAACACCAAGTAATGTAGAGGTCGTCCTATTATGGGGATCTACATGAAATGGTGAGGCAAAATATATCAAGAATTGTATAAGATGCAATTAGCAAAAGTTGCTTACCTTTGGATTGCTAGTAGAAATACATCCGGTCACGGGGGTCTACTTGCAAGTCCTTGGGATCTTGATTCTCACTAGAAAATATGATTTCCCGAATGCTTTTTGGGGTAAAGTATTTGATAAAATAGTGGGAGAAAAACATGCTTGAAAGACTATAAAACATGTTTTCTATATCAAATTCAATCACATGATTATACTATTTTTTTTCGCCTCTTGTAGATTTTTGAAATCTTCAACTCAAATGGCCAAAAATCCATTCTCAAACATTTTGGAAACTAATAAACTAACCGTGCTTAACTTCCAATACGGGCTTAGGAACCTTAAAATAATTCTTGACTCTGATAAGAGGACTTATGTCCTCGATCAATGTCCCGTGGACACATTGGGCGATGACGAATTTAATGAGGACCGCGAACGGTTCGCACAATTTGTAGATGATGATCTACAAGTTCGATGCCTCATGATGGCATCCATGACTAATGAGCTCCAAAAGACTCATGAGCATATGAAGCATGCTTATGAAATCTATAAGCACTTGCAAGAGTTGTATGGTGTGCAAACAAGGCACAAAAGGTTCGCACTCTCTAAGGAACTCTTTAGATCACGGATGAGTGAAGGCTCCAATGTCCATGATCACGGTCTCAAAATGATTAGTCTTATTGAGAAACTTGGACGACTCGATGTGATCATGGACAATGACCTTTACATAGATTTGATCTTACAGTCATTGCTGCCATCGTTCGACCAGTTTGTTATGAACTTCAACATGTCAAAGTAAGAAGTTACGATTGTGATCTTAAAACATTCCAAGTCATAGGATCTTCAGAGACAGGACATCTAAGATCCGGATAGACTTGCACTAACGATCATGGAATAAGTCTTACACGATTGTGATCTTAAAACATTCCAAGTCATAGGATCTTCAGAGACAGGACATCTAAGATCCGGATAGACTTGCACTAACGATGCATATATCCAAGGGGTTGGATATTGCTCCATTCCACGAGCAATCGTATGTGATACGGGTGCATGTTAGTGGGTGCTTGTTAGAGAACAAGGTACCGAAGAGCCACCGGAGACTCCACTAGGTAGCCGTAGTGGCAAGTCGGTAGTGGTTAGTTCTCTTGTTTACGCTAGTGCATATTATTAGTCCTCTGACCTGAGGATCCATGGTAACTTTGTGTCCGGTCCTCATGCTTTGACTCATCCTTGGTTACTTAGCGGCCCGTTCGAGGTGAGATTGGGTATGAGCTACTTGGCATGGAGGTTTGTGAGATTCAAGAGGGTATTCGACTCCTCACTTTTGTGAAGGGCGAGTACATCTCTTATGCATTCTATATTGATCGATTTCAAGAAATCCTTGCCCAAGGTGGTATGACAATTTAGGAAAGGAGTTTTTCAAAGTTGAGGTCATACAAAGGAATCGGATATTTAGAATAGAAGCATAGGATCGAGGCTATTAGGGACTCGACAAATATCTTGCCCTAGGCTTCTTTCGGGAGATAGGAGATGGAAGGACTGTATTTGCATGGAACGCGTAGAGCTTTAAACTGTTCTCATATAGACATTCATTTCGACCAATTAATTGGGCTCCATGGGCTTGAGGTTGGACATCGACCATGGAGATTAGGTACTCTTCAATTGATGAGATCGATTGAATCGAGTCGACTAGTTTAAAAGGAGTTTTAAACTAGAATCAATATTAAATATTCAAAAGTCACAACAGATTGTGAGCCTATGTCCAATGAATGGTAGAACCCAATGAGTCACACACAAAAGCAAAAGACTTTCCTAATTGATGGAAAAAATTTTCTAAGTGTTAGAAAGATAACCTTTTTCCGTGGCCGATTTTTGGGAGACTTTTGAAGATCAATTTTGGCATGATTAATTTAAGTGTTAAATTAATCAATTAATTTAAGGATTTAATTTAGGCAAATAATTAAAGATTTAATTATTTGGTGCCACATTGATCATCAATTGATCAAAGTTAACTTAAGGGGTTAAGTTGACTAAAGTAAACTTAAAGAGTTAAGTTTACTTGATTTAATTGTTAAGTCAAGGTTAATTAATTAAATTAATTAGATTAATTTAATTAATGGAAGAACAAGGATTTTAAGAGGGAAAATTCAAATTGGATTTGAATTAATTTGGAATAAGATTCCAAGTTGTCAAGTTGGCAATATGAAATTCAAATTCAATTGAAATTCAAATTGCCAACTTGCACACAACTAATTTTTGGTCCCCACATCCTCATGGGAGGTGTGATGCCACCTTGGCATCACACCTCACACACTCTATATATAGATATAGAGCTGGATGAATTTTAGAGTAATTTTTTAGCATTAGAAAATCAAATTCTAAATGCTTTCCCTCCGAAAATGTTTCTAGGCAAGATATTCATGTGTTGAATTCTTCCTTTTCTTCCCTACCAAAACTCTCCAAAAACCTATAATACTCCATCTCCATCTTCAGATCTAATCCAACTTAGGATCTGGAGATTTAGGATCTCATCTTTGGTGTGTGGATCAATGTTGGAGGCGATTTTGCGTGAGATCACTATTTCATAGTTTCCCGCAGATTGTCTAACTTTCCGAATTTTTTCTGGAATCTGTGATGTGATTTTTGATCCAAATTTTCTAATGAATATAGCCTAAAGTGTTAGGTATTTCCCAGAGTTTTTTTTAGAATTTATTCAGAGTTTTTGTTGGTCAAATTCGGATCTGAATCCACTACGCTAGATCCAGTCGCGAATCTGCCAACACTTGGAGATTTGGTTTTCTTCCTTGGATCTTGCTTCTGAAGGTAAGTATCTTCTTCTAATTCTGAATCTGAATATACTGCATGGTATGACCCTGGGATGACCTATTGGCATTGGATTTGGTGTTTTAATTTTGAATTATTGTGCATCCTAATGCCGATTGTTCCTTCACACAAAGGCAGTAGAGAAGCCATTAAGAGTGGAAAGTGGTTTAGCTGAAATTGGAGACTTATTAAGACAAGATAAAAAACCAAGGCCTCCAGCAGTGCATTGGCAAACTGTTAGGAATCACAGGAGAAGGACAAAAAGCTCAAAGACCTTACCAGAAAGAAATTAAATGTAGTCAATTGTCCAAGACAAACCTATACTAGTTGGCCCAACCAACTGTGTGCTATTATTGTGGGTATGCTGGCCATTCTAAGGAAAGGTGTCAGAGAAAAGCTGGGAGGTGCTTTAGGTGTGGAAGTGATTAATATTTTCTAAAAAATTATCCATAATAAATGAGTAAGCCACAACCTCCACCTGCAGGTAGTGAAAAATCAAAAGAACAAAATTACATGGGAGTAAACCTAAAATTCCAGGTCGTGTATTTGCATTAGGAAATGAAGGCCATATTGAGCTAGACCCAACCTTTGCAGTTGAAGGTACGATACTCATCTTTTGAAAGCTTGGTATTTTTTTTTTTTAATATCCTGGAGCTTCACCCTCTTTTATCGCATCTCATTTTGCTCAAGGCCTAGAAAAGAGACCAGAAAACCTACCTTATAATTTGGAAATTAGTTTGCCTATGGATACATCAATACCAACAAATGTTATGCTTAAATTGAGTAAAATTGAGATCGGTGATAAAAGTTTTCTTGCCGATCTAATCATGCTACCAGTCCAAGGTTATGATGTTATACTTGGAATGGATTGGTTATCATCGCATCATGCCCAAATTGATTGTCGTGCTAAGATGGTTAAACTTTGTGTACCTAGGCAACGAGAAGTGGAAATTGTTGGGAATTGAGGAATTTTAGATATGACGATTATATCAGCTACCCATGCCATAAGATTTTATGGAAAGGGGGTTAGGGATATTTAGCTAATATGATTAACAATTCAAAAAATAAGACGGTGCTGAGAGAAATCCCTATTGTATCTGAATACCAAGATGTATTTCCTAAGGAATGAACATCATTATCTCCAATTAGAGATCTGGAATTTGTCATTGAAACTCTTCAGGGACCTACACCAATATCCAAACCCCATACCACATGGCACCAGCAAATCTAAAGGAGCTAAAAACCCAACTACAAGACTTATTAGAACAATGCTATATTCAGCCAAGTACTTCTCCATGGGGTGCTCCAGTTTTATTCGTAAAAAAAAAGAGTTATTATACATATGCATAGACTATTAGGGACTTAATAATGTCACCATAAAAAATAAATATCGATTACCTCATATTGATGAACTGTTTGATCAACTACAAGGGTCTTAGGTGTATTCAAAATTAAATTTAAGATAAGGATATTATCAATTAAGGATCAAAGAAGAGGATATCTTAAAACAACCCTCAATTCTAGATAGGGCATTTTGAGTTTGTAGTTATGCTCTTTAGATTAACGAATGCACCGGCTACATTTATGGATCTCATGCGTCGAGTATTTCAACCATTTTTAGGTCAATTTGTTGTTGTCTTCATCGATGACATACTAATTTACTTTAGGATTGAGAAAGAGCATGGACATTGTTTGCAGGTGGTGCTACAAGTTCTTAGAGAAGATAAGCTTTGTGCCAAATTCAGCAAGTGTGAATTATGGCTCAACCAAGTTACCTTTCTAGGTCATATTATCTTTGAGGGAAGAGTTGATCCATCAAGGATTGAGGCAGTAGTTGAATGGAAAAGGCTAGAGATAGTAACGAAAATTCATACTTTTTAGGACTTGCTAGATATTGTCGAAGGTTTATAAGGGATTTCTCTAAGATAGCAATACCTCTTAGAAATACCGTTAACCAAAATCACTTAGAAGAATACACCATTTGTTTGGAATCATACATGTGAGGCCAGCTTTGAAGAACTTAAGAAATGGCTAATGACTACTCTAGTGCTAGCCCTACCAGTCGAGAATGAAAATTTCATGGTGTACACAGATGTTTTTGGGGGAAGGATTAGGTTATGTTCCAATGCAAAATGGAAAGGTTATTGCTTATGCATCAAGGAAATTGAAACCCTATGAGAAACATTCCTACGCATGAACTAGAGCTTGCCACTATTGTTTTCGCCTTAGGGAAATAGTGACATTATCTTTATGGAGCATCTTTTATTATATTCAAGGATCACAAGAGCCTTAAATATTTATTTTCACAAAAGGAGTTGAATATAAGCCATAGGAGGTAGATGGAATTCCTCGAGGATTACGATTGCTCGATTCGATATCACCTAGGAAAAGCAAATGTTGTTGTAGATGCTCTAAGCAGAAAGATCATCTTAGCCAACATTATGGCTAGAGGTGGAGAATGCTAGAAAAGGTTAGCTTACGGAATTTAGAAAGAGTTAAGACAGGGATACATTTTGCCAACCTGCAAGTAAAACCTAACATACTAGAGAAAATTACTATTGAACAAGAATAAGATGTGGAATATAAAGACCTCAAAGTGACCATTAAAAGTATGCCAAACTCTCTATTTGGAGTAAACCCAAAAAGAGTTCTAAAATTTTGGGGTAGAATTTGCGTACCTCAGAACGATGATTTTAAAAAGAAAATTTTAGATGAAGCCTATCGATCCCGCTATAGCATCCATCCAGGCGATAATAAAATGTACCAAGACTTGAAGTTACACTACTGGTGGAACAATATGAAAAAGGGAGATTTCAGAATATGTGGCAAAATGACTAGTATGCCAACTATTAGAATAGTGCTCTGCAAGCTAATTAGATTAGCATGTAAACTATTTCACTTGTGATACAATCTTGATTGAATGACATTTTTTAAATGGCCATCTTTATCTTATGCTTATATTTACTTCATTGGAATTTGGTTGAAGCCCTTAGATCACACAAGACTAGGGATTTGATCACGCAGTGGGTAGTGATCATGAAAAGAGTCTACACGATCGTGACACTAAATCTTCCAAGTCGTAGGATCTAATGAGATAGGGCATCTGAGATGTAGATAGACTTGCAGTAATGATTCATAAATCCAAGGGTTGGATGTTATTTCATTTCATGAGTAATACCGTATGAGATATGGGTGTATGTTAGTGGTGCTTGTTAGAGAACATGGTAGTGGCAAGTTCTCCAGCTTACACTAGTGCATATAATTAGTCATTTGACCTGAGGATCCATAGTAACCTTGTGTTTAGGTTCTCATTCTTTGACTTTTCCTTGGCCACGTAGTAGGTAGTTTGGGTGGTGTATGGGCATGAGCTACTTAGATATAGAGGTTTCTGAGACCTAAGATGGGATCCAACTCCTGATCATTGTAAAGGGCAAGTACATCTCTTATGTATTCTATAATGATCGATTCCATGAAATCCTTGTGCAAGGTAGTATGACAATTTGGAAAAGGAGTTTTCCAAAGATGAGGTCATAAAGAGGAATTGAACATTTGAATAGGGACATAGAATCGAGGCTATTAGGGAGCCAACAAATATCTTGCCCTAGGCCTCTTTCAAGAGATAGGAGACGAAAGGACCGTATTTGCATGGTATGTATAGAGCTAGAATGGTTTTCCAAAAATATTCATTTTGGCCAATTAGTCAGACTCCAGGGGCTTGAGGTCGGACATCGACCATGGAGGTTGGGTACTATTCAATTAATGGAGATTAATTGAATTGAGTCGATTAGTTTAAAAAAGTTTAAACTAATGTGAATATTAAATATTTTGAAGTCACAAAGAGTTGTGAGCCTATGTCCAATGAATGGTAGAACCCAATGGGTCACACACAAAAACCAATTGCAAATTCTATTTGATAAAGGGGATTTTTCTAAGAGTGAGAAGAGTTCCTTAATAACCGATTTTGGAGGTTGACCGATTGACACAACTTGATGTCATTTTGGCTTGATCAATTTTATTGTTAAATTGATCTAATTAATTTAAGGGGTTGAATTAAGACCAATTAATTAAAGAGTTAATTATTTGGTGCCACATGACAATCAATTGATCAAGTTAACTTAAGGGGTTAAATTAACAATGTCTTGATTACGGAGTTATGCAAATTGACTTGAAGAGTTAAGTAAAGTTAATAAGTTAAATTAAAGAGTTTAATTTAATTAAAATGGAGAATTAATTTTGGAGGAAAAATTCAAATGATATGTTCATTTGGTGTAAATTATAATTTATTTGGATGACATTTCGTGAAATGAAATAAAAATTCCAAATAAAATTGAAATTCACATGCCAACTTGGAAGAGCAAGTGGCGGCCACACTTGGCATCACACCATCCTCCATCTATATATAGATATAGAGTGTGAGAGAAGCGGCCACATGTGATTTTGCAAGCTAGAACTAGATTATCTCAATTTCCCTCCAAATTCTCAAATGTTGCCTCATGTGTTGAAACTTCACTTCTCTTATTCTCCTACCTCCAAATCAGGCTTTCATCCAAGAATTTCTTCTCTTTGTTCTCCAACTAACATGTAGAAGAAAAATATTGTGCAGTGGTGTGTGGATCTTAACATCAGAGGCAAGATAAATGAATTGCTAGCCTTTGGAGATCCTCTGTTTTGGGCAATGACTTTGGAGGAACCTTTGGAAGTCTTCTTAGATACATTTTGAGCTAATTTTTTTATTGAAGATACATTAAAGAGTTGGTGTTCTTTTGGTTCAAATTTCACTCAAATTGGAGTTCATTTGGTTGAGTAAACGTTGCTTAGATTCTACTGTGCTGCCTGGGATACAGTTTTCAAGGAATTGGGATCGTTTTCCACCTTCCTTTGATTTTCTAAAAATCTAGGTAATTCTCCTTCCAAATTTGAATTTGTGATATGCTTAGATCCTTAGATTCATATGTAACCTAGTTATTTTAGCATTTTTATGCTTTGATATATGGATCCTAGTGTTATATATGACTTCAAGTGGTATGGAGCCTAATTCATGCTATGATTTGGATTTTTGATTGATTGATTCATGTGATGAATTGGTTAAAATCACCAAATACTTGATCAAACCTATGGATTGCAGTGTTTGGATGATGTTGTATGTTGCTCCTTGCTTGATGAATTGAAAACATGCTAATATGTGTTTTAAGTGTTAATTCATATGATTAATATGTTTTAATTGATAGTTGCTAATGTTGAATGTTGATTTGGCATTAGTTGATGTTATATGTTGATATAACATGTTTTATTTGGCCTTAAGGTATTTTGGTCATTTTTGGATCCAATATAATTGGAGTTTATTGAAGCTCGGAGATGACCTTGAAAACATGTCACTGCCCGCCTAGGTCGGGCCCTGGACAGGCAGTGGGTGCTCCTTGCACGTGGTCATGCGCCTAGTGCCGAACAAGTGATGGCAGTTTCGGTCTTGCTTAAGACAACTTAATTTTTTGTGTTCTTTTGGTGGCTAAAAGAGTTTTAATCATACTACATTAATGTATAAATGTTGTGCAAGTTCTCAAAATTATGTTTGACATTTTTGATTGCTTTTAAAAACTTGTTAAAGTTAATCTTCAATTTTATGGCATAAGTGTTATGCTTCCTCTTGCTTGGCCAATTAATTTTTTATGAGGTAAGCATTTAATTATTGCAATTGAATGCCAATTCTAGATTTATTTATTGTTCATTTAATTGTTGAATGGATGATGAATGAATAGGGATGATCATGAGCCTTTAATATTGATTTTATTTGTTTCAAGTTGTTGGAAAATGTTGTATTAAATTGGGGCTTACATGCCTCTTAATTTCTATCTTGTAAATGTTATGAGAGAAGAATCACTAGGAGTGAGGATTTCTTTCTTATGTAAAAGTTGCATAGAGCAAAGAAGGTTGTTGGAGGCATGAAGACCCATGAATGTATAAGGACACACTTATGTAATAGTTAGATTTAATCAACCACTTAAAATGAACTAAGTAGTGCATCTATGGCTCTAAGTGCATCACTTGGTTAAAGCTCATTGTCATTCCACCCTAGGAGCATGCTAGGTGTATTTACTTGTTTACGCTTGCCAATTAATATAGGGTATACAGTTGAACGACTAGCTGAGATATATAAGGATGAGGTTATTCAACTGCATGGGGTACCCATCAATGTTATCTCGGATCCAAGGTACTTGTCATGATTATGGAAGAAAGTTCAAGAAACTCTAAGAACCAAGTTGCAATTCAGTACTACTAGTCACCTACAAACAAATAGGCAATCTAAAAGGACAATACAAATACTTGAAGATATGCTCCGTACTTGTGCACTAGATTTTCAAGGGGATTTGGACAAAAATCTTCCACTGATTGAATTTGCATATGACAATAGTTTTCAATCAACTATTAAGATGGCTTCCTATGAAGCATTATATTGAAGAAAATGTAAATCTCCTATTTATTGGGATCTTAATGAACATAAAACCTTAAGTCCTACCACACAACAAAAAATTCAAGGGTTCCCAGATTTAGTCCGAGAAGCTATTAAAGTTGTCCAAATAATTCATGAAAAATGTTAACCACATAGAGTCGTCAAAAGAGTTAAGTTGATCATAGAAGAAAAAACTTGGAATTTGTGGTGGGAGACAAGGTATTTCCTAAGGTATCTCTTCAAAAAAGATTGGTGAAGTACATAAAGGGTGGGAAGCTTAGCCCTCGATATGTAGGACCCTTTGAAATTATAGAAAGAATAGGCAGTGTGGAAAATAAGTTAGATTTACTGTCAAATCTTGGAGGAATACAAAATGTCTTCCATGTCCCCCTTTTAAAGAAATACCATCCTGACCCATCGCCGTAATAAAGCATGAATCACTCCAGCTTAATGTAGATCTATCATATAAGGAGAAACCTATTCGTATTTTGGATCGAAAATTTTGAGGGCTACGAAATAGGAGAATCCCTCTAGTGAAAGTACTGTGGCGACAGCATAACATTGAAGCTACTTGGGAATTAGAAGACAACATGCTCAAGCATTACCCTGAGTTCTTCAAAAATTAGGTATGAATTTGGGGACCAAATACTTTTAAAAGGGAGGAGTGTAAGAACTTAGGAATACAATTATTCCTCCAATTTTTTTAAAACATCTAATATTTACTCTAGATTCATGATAATTTTTATCTTTATTTTGTTATGATACTATTCACAAAGGGGATACTTGATTTTAGAAATTTGGAGTGAACTTGCCATCTACAAATATAAGATTCTTGAATTTGAACTATTTGAGGGGCGAAAGCAAAATTTTAAAATTTGGGTAGGACTTTAAAATAATTAGTTAAAATTCAACCTTTTATTTTATTTTGACAATAAAATTGTTCAAATTAAAGGAGTTAAAACTGAATACCAAAAAGTAAATAACTTAAATAGGATAGGTGGCAACTTGAGGTGAAGCCATGTATTTTGACCAAGCCTAATAAAGCTTACCCCTTTAAAAAAAGTATTCTCCATTCATTATCAACAAAATTGGGATATTTAGGTAGAAAAAATGGAAAAAAAGAAAAAAGGAGAGAAATAGGGAAGAGAAAAGAGGAGTAAGCTAGAATAAAGAAAAAAAGGAACCTAACTCTTGCTTCCAAAAGGTAGCATTCTTTAGCCATTTTAAGTTATTTATTTGGAACCATATGTGTTTATTAGAGCATATATATTCAGGTTTTGGTTTAAATCATGTATGATTTTGTGTGCTTAATTTGGTAAACACCAATTAGAGTTGGACATAAACTTAAGATAGCTTGACAAGTGGAAGGGCTAATGAAGTTTGAACTTGTATAGGTCTTATTTCTCTAAAATTTATGGCCGCAACTATGTAAGTAGGTCCAAAACTAGAGGAATTTAATTCAAGCCTAGATGGTTTAGAATTAAATTAACAAAATCATATTTCTATAGTTAACCTTTGGACTTTAGGATTGGTATCAAAATAGAAGTGTGATGACTGTATTAAACCTAAAATCACCACATAATGTTAATTAATATAATTTGTGAATTACTAAGTGATAAGTAGAAAGAGCTATAGTGGAAAATTTGAAGAAGTACTTATTAGAACACTTTAGTTGGTTGGAGATTAAAATTAGAGTCACATGTAAATATGAACCAAAATATCTTATTATTGAGTGTATGTCATATTTATATGTTGAATGGGAAGGAAAAGAGTTAAGGGAGGACATAATTAATGAAGTTGAAGAAATACTCTTCAGTTAAAGTTTGGATATTCATTATATTTTAGGATTCATTACTTCTTGCCCTTCGCACATAAATTTCACTAACTAAGGTATATTGTTTGAACTCTATATTAAATTTTAGTATTTATTTTGGACAGGCAACTCGTATAATGGTTCGCCTTATCTTGAAATGCCGCACTTTAGAAAGCATGGTGAGTGCCGTAACCTGAAGAAATAAGATAATTATTCCCATCAAAATGAATATGAGATGATTGTTATGGAAATGAAATATAAAATGAGAGAGAAAGAGAGAGCAGAAGAGCAAGAAGAAGAAGAAGAAGAAGAAAAAGAAGAAGAAAAAGAAGATGAAGAAACACATTCATATCATTATCTTTTGCTGATCGTCATGTCATTATGCATGCAATATAGTATGTCTGGATAATTGAAAGGTGCATCAACATGAATATGCTAGCCCATCTCACAGTACTTTATCTCACCTTGATTGCTTGACTTTGATATCATGTTATCGTACGATGCTTTTAAAAATGTGACAGTTGGGCCCATTTAGCATGAGCGTGGCACAAACTATTCGGGCGGCATTGGGCTTGTTGAGTAGGATGTGCACCTTATGGCCTATTCCCCATAAATATATGACTGGAGCTGTCATGGTGAGAAGGGTTTGCAGGATTGGCATGATCCCTAGCATGTTTACTAATGGCAAGGTCATGCCTTATTTAGAGCGATTTAGTTAATCATGGCTGGTGAGATAAAGGTGATGGCATTAACAATCTTTAGCTGTATCTTACCTTGTTAAATCATTTATTCACTATCGTACTTATCATTGCACACAGTATAATGATAAGTCAACTAATATCTAGGTTGAAAACCATATGCACACAGGCACTGGCCTCACGAAGTTGTATTTGCAACTTATGTCTTTTGTTTATTTCAATTTCTTTACAAGCAAAAGACAAGGAGCAAGGCAAAGACTTTAGTATAATATAAGAACCAAATATGTAAATATTAGAATGGATCTTTTGCTGGCTTTGATGGTATAGAAGATGGTGATCCCCCCTATGTTTTATATTCTATATAGATCGGCTATGTTATCATGTCATGGTTTAAATAGGACAAGGCAACATGTATTAATATTTTAAGATAATTACTATCCTATAATTTTCACCTGTAATGGTATGTGCATTTGAAAAAAATAATATTAGGTTGAGGTTAGATTCACATTTTAGATGCTATCGTGACATGGTGAGTCGAGGCTTGCATGGATGCAACTTTCTTAAAATTTTATCCGCCTCCCAGTGGTGCTCGATAACTGCCGACTGACAACCTCCCAAGATACAATGACTTTAAACAGCCAAAAGTGACACCCCTATCGGTTGAACCTCCAAACTAAGCTGGCTTGAACCCTTGTGCTTAATGAAAATTTGTATATATGTATGCTAATGTGAATACCTATAATGCTAGTATGCTAGGATGCTTGTATGAATTTTCTGATGAAATGACACTAGACAACACCTATATTTATAGAATTGAAGTGCATATTTCTATAAGATATATCCTTAAATCTGCCAGACTAAATAAATGTTAGGACCTTAATTTCAATTTCAAAAGACGTGGGTTGCAACTCTTTAAGGAAACTAGACCCGATTGTTGGAAGAATCAATTTCGGCCTCAAAACTCAAAATTTAAAAATAAATATAATAATAATTATATAAAATAACAATAATTATTATTTTTGAATAACTACTATCTATCTACTCCTATATCTTAGATAATTTTTAGCTCATAGCTCATTCTTTAACTAAATTTGCTCATTCAATACTTAGTTAAATTTGGCACTTAGCTACACTAACAACTTCTCCTCAATGAGACAAATTAATTGATATAAGCTTTATTAATTTTGGCTTCATAAATCTTATTTTATTTCCCTCCAAACTTGGTGGGTCTTCATACTTAAGTGCCAAAATTCTAACAATCTACCACATGAATGAGCAAATAGTCTGACATATATGCTCATGAATATAGATGCACGATAGAGGTTCAACTTGAGTGATATTGAATCGGGAAAGGTTTCTTATGGCTTTGAACCTTTCTTAGTGAGCACTATCGGGTGCGCTTGCCAACTAGTGAATGTGACGCCTTAAACTGTTCGGCTTTTGTGTAAACCACGACAATAGTACTACATATAATACCACTCAATAGTCAATTTTATGGTTTAATTGTTGTGTTCATTTATGCATTGAACAATTCTTGGTATTCATGAGTACTGCTCTAAGAATTCAACCTTAAAAATTCTCGTAGGATCAGCCCAATCCCTACTCACATAGGTGACTTATCGTTCAAAGGCTCTTACTGCATCCCCCCTTAATACGTCAAGATATGAGAGTCATTAAAAGTAATGCTTAACCTAGAACTTATATAGGATGCACTATCTGCTCATCAATAGAATAGACTAGATGGTTGTGGCCCCCCACAGTACTTCCACATCGAATTACAGTCACGTAACTTTTTTTTCCCTTTAAACCTACCTCATGGGATCTCTAATCACATAGGTAGGGTTCTTGTTGTGGTGAATTAGTTATTTAAAGGCTTCAGACCTATTCTCTCCAATGATTTATTTACTTGCTCCCTATTTACACCTTTGGTTAGCGAATCTGCAAGGTTATGTTTAGACTTCACTTAGTCAATTGAGATAACTACACTAGAGAGCAGTCATCTAACAGTGTTATCTCTCCTCTGTATGTGTCAAGACTTACCGTTATATAAACTACATCTCTATTGAAATAGTGCCCCATGGCTAATTAGATTGGTATATAAACTATTTCACTTGTAACACAATCTTGATTGACTGATATTCATATTAAATGGCTATCTTCATTTTATACTTTTTTACTTCACTAGCATTTGGTTGAAGCCCCTAGATCACACAAGACTACGAGACTTGGTCATGCACTGGGTGGTAATCATGAAATAAGTCTTACATGGACGTGATCTTAAAATATTCCAAGTCACAGAATTGTAAGAGACGGGGCATCTATGATTTGAATAGACTTACACTATCCATGCATAAATCCAAGAGTTGAATATTGCTCTATTTCATGAGCAATCCATGTTAGACGTATGTGCTTGTTAGTGCGTGCTTGTTAGAAAACAGGTTCATTGAAGGCCCGCCCAAAGAATCTACTAGATAGCTAAAGTGGCAAGTTCTCCAACTTATGCTAGTGCATAAAGTTAGTCCTTTGACCTAAGGATCCAAGGTAACCTTGTGTTTGAGTTCTTATACTTTGACTCTTCCTTGGCCACTTAGCGGGTTTTTTGGGTTGAGATTGGGTATGAGCTACTTAGACATAGAGGTTTGTGAGATCCAAGATGGGATCCATCTCTTCGTTGTTGTGAAGGCGAGTGGATCTCTTATGTATTCTATAATAATCAATTTCACGAAATCCTTAGCCAAAGTAGTATGACAATTTCGAAAAGGAGTTTTACAAAGATAAGGTCATAAAGAGGAATCGAACATTAGGAATAGAAATGTAGTTATCAAGGCTATTCAGGAGCCAAAAAGTATCTTATCTTAGGTCTCTTTCAGGACATAGGAGAAGTAATCATAGAGCTAGAATGGGTCGCCAAGAGCATATTCATTTTGACTAGTTAGTTGGGCTCCGTGGGATTGAGACTAGACATTGACCATGGAGATTAGGTATTCTTCAATTAATAGAGATTAACTTAAAGAGTTATTAGTTTAAAAGAGTTTAAAATAATGTGAATATTTCAATATTCTACATATCAAAAGAGTTGTGAGCTCATATCCAATGAATGGGAGAACCTAATAGGTGACACACAAAAGACTAAAGGAAGTTCTATTTCATGGGATGAATTTTCTAAGGAGTTAGAAAATTCACCTTGACCATTTTTGTGGAGAAATCAATTAGCTAATTTCTTAGTTATTTTGGCTTGATCAATTTAATTGTTAAATTGATCAATAGAATTTAAAGAGTTAAATTAGACCAATTAAATTAAGGAGTTAATTTAATTGGGGCCATATGACTATTATTTAGTCAAAGTTAACTTAAAGAGTTAAGTTGACACTTTGTAGCTTAAAGAGTTAAGTCAATTTAATTAATTAAATTAAAGAGTTAATTGAATTAATGTGAGGATCATTTATTTTGGAGGGAAATTCAAATGAAGGAGTTCATTTGAGGTTAATTTGAGATTAATTTGAAAGACATTTCATGAGATGAAATGTAGAGTTAAATTAAATCCAAATGCAAGTGAAATTCACATTTGACATGCAAGTGGTTTGCCAACTACATGCAAGTGGATTGCCAAGTTGGCAAACTACTTCATGGAGGGTCTAATGCCAACTAGCATCACACCATCTACTCTATTAATAGAGTGAGGTGGCTGGCCACTTGAGAATAATACAAGCAAGTTGGTAGATTCCATTCTTCCCTCTAAAAAGTGTGATCCACTCATGTGTTGAAGTTTCGTACAATGCTCACCATTTCTCACCATAATTTTGGCCCTTTTCCTCTTTTCTTCTTCCTCTAATTCTCTAGCTGATTGGAGGTTGATTGGAACTCTCCTTGGGTGTGTGGATCATAACATTAGAGGCTTTACACTTGGAGAGCTTTGCTCTTGAAGATCCACTTCGGTGCAATAATTTTGGAGGCCTTGTTGTGCTCGAATTTGGTTGAAATTTTAAATGGCAATTCATAAGTGTGTGGAGAAGATCTCTGCCAATTTTCAACCTATTTGGAGTTGATTTGCATGGTCAATTGTCGGTGTTTCCCTATTGTGAGCGGACTTATAGTTTTGACGAGTTCATTATTATCATCCATATCTTCCTTGGATTTAGCATTCAAGGTTAGTTTTCTGCCATTACATCCATTTTAATAGCATGATTAGATCATTGGGATGAGGAATAGACAAATTTTTTTTAGCCTGTTTTGGTTTTATATTTGGATCCTTAGGCTATTCCTTACTTCAAGTGGTATTCGAACCTAATTCATACTATAATTTGGAATTTGTTTAATTGATTCATATGATGAATTAATCTATATCACCAAATGCTTGGTTCAATTCATGGATTTGAGTGTTTGGTTGATGTTGCTTGTGGTTCCTTTGTTGATGAATTGAAATAAGCTAATATATGTTTTAAGTGTTGATTCATATGTTAGTATAATTTTAATCCATAGATGTTAATATTAAATGTTGATTTAGCATATATGTTGATATAGCATGTTTAATTTGGCCTTTAGATGTTTTTGGTCATTTTTGGATTTAATTGGATTGAGTTGGATTGGAGATTTTGAAGATTGTTGATTCTTACTTGCACTTGATTTTTGAAGCATGTTTGAGCACTTGAATTTTCACTTCTAAAAGGTGTTTCAAATCTGAAAATTTGTCCAAATTATGTAAAAATGTGTTATGGAAGTGTTCATGTGGATTTGGAGTACGAAAACTATGAATAGGGGCCAAAAACTTGACCAAGAGATAGCTTAGCAGGGCTGCCACCCGGCCGCCTAGCCCAGCAGGCAGTGGGCGTACCATGCGCTAGGGCCGGGTTGCAGCCTAACCAAGGTTGCCACAAGGTCGTTTTTGGTAGTTTTTGTGGTATTTTGTGTTTCTTATCTATTTTTCACACATATTTGAGTGCACAAAAGTTGTGTAAGTATTTCAAAATTATGTTTGACATTTTTGAATGCTTTTAAAATCTTGTTCAAGTAAATCTTCAATTTTATGCGAAAATGAGATGCATAAATGTTATGCTTATTTTTGCTAGTTAATTAATTGTTTGTCAGATAACCATTTAATCTGATGAATTGAATGTCAATTCTTATTGATTTTATTTATTTCAAGTTGTTGAAAAGAGTTGTATTAAATTGGGGCTTGCATGTCTCTTAATTTCTATCTTATAAATGTTACGAGAGTAGAATCACTAGGAGTTAGGATTTTTTTTCTGAAGTAATTGTTGCAAGTAGACAAGAAGACCATTGGAGGCATGAAGACCTATGAATGTATGGGATACATTTATGTAATAGCTAAATTTAATCAACCTACTTAAAATTAACTAAATAGTGCACCTATGGCTCTAAAGTGCACCACTTGGTTATGGCTTATGGTCATCCCACCCTAGAAGCATGCTAGGCGCATTTACTTATTTATGCTTTTTTTATCCTATGATGTACAAGATACACGGTTAGGATATAGAAAGCCTAAATAAGAGAAGATAAAATTGGTGAGGTCTTTGCAAGCAAAAAAATCCCTCAACTTAGAAGACTCTAACTGCTGTCAAAATACTAAGTCAAAATGGATACAAATTAAAAGGAGTTTCAATTAATCCATGCCTTCTACCAATAGTACGTGACATGAGATGCTACTACATCTATGTGATGTCTCATGAGTTGTGGGTCACGTTTATGGTGGAAAGCTGTGCTCATATACTTAGCATACGATGCACATTTGATTTGACGATTCCAATGCATTGTCACACAAGTCGTGGAATCCCATTGTGTGATTTAAATCAAAATTTGATTGGTAGGTTTGACTTAACACCAAGTAGTGTAGATATCACACGAGTCATGGGTCTACATGAAAAGTGAGACAAAATATATCAAGGATTGTATAGAGATGCAATTAGCAAAAATTGCTTACCTTGAGATTGTTTGTGGATGTCTCACGAGTCGTGGGTTCACTACAAGTATTTTTAGGTCTTGATTCTCACTAGGAAATGAGATTTCCCAAATTCCTTAAGGGGCTAAAAATTTTGATAAAATAGTGAGAGAAAAACATGCTTGAAAGTCCATGAACATATTTTCAATCTACATATTCAATCACATGCTTATATTCTCTTTTTCGCCTTTGATGATTTGCGAAATGTCAAGAATGGCTATAAATCCACTAAGCATTATTTTGGAAACCAATAAACCAATCAGACCTAACTGCTACGATTGACTAAACCTCAAAATCATTCTAAATTCTAAGAAAATTATATATATCTTATATCATGGTGCTCCTAATCCCATGGGGATTGATGTAGGTCAAGACACACATGAATAGTTCATGTTAAAAGGTTGAGGATCTCCTCCTAACCATAGTTTCATTATGGTGTCTATTAGCTTTAAAAGTCTCTAGGACACATGAATAATACCTCGGTTAAAACTTACAATAGTTGTAAAGCAATTAGGGTATGAGAGATTCATGTTGTCTAGGGAGATTTTTTTCCAAGCTAGGATAAATGAGGGGTCACATGTTCTCGACTATGGTTTAAAGATGATTGGACTTGAGAAGCTCTTCAACTTAGATGTAATGATGGACAATGATCTCTGTGAGGATTTGATCCTCTCATCCTTGCCAAGTTCATTTGACCAAAGTGTTGGTCTAGGTGGAGACAACTATGACAAGGACAAACCTCTAACGATCTCTTTCTCCTCCCATAGCAAGAATAAGAAATGTTCTTTTTCAAGAGAAAACAAACATTTAAGGCATCTAGTGGAGTTAAGAAGATTATAGAGGACATAGTCGATGCTACTTGTTTTCTATTTTGGCAAGAAAGACCTTGGAAGTGGTATTGCAAGGAATACCTTACAACCCTTGGGAAGGGTATGTACTTTGTGGAGTGGATCTAAGGATAAATTCTTCCTCATGAATATATGATATCGTATGTGGTCCTCATCTGTGTAATTTGTTTCAAAAAATGGAAAGAAGAACAAATTTTAGTGATAGGGATATGATCCACCGCCTTGGCAAAGGAGCAAGAGTTGCGGCCAAAGCCGACGGCGTCATCAAGTTAGACTTTGGGAACTCCTTTATTGCACTTGATCCTTGCTATTATGGGTTAAGAACATTATATCTATTCCCGTATTGGATAATGAAGGATTTGATTTTTCTATATCTAATGGAAATCTGAAGGCATTAAAGAATGATTCTTTAATTGAACAAGGTACATTAAACAACAGATTATACATTTTGGATTCTCAACCATCATTGATGCACATTCAAAGTAAAAGAAAATTAGATATCGAAGAAAATGCCATTTTACGGAATGCAAGACTTAGACATATTTCTAAAAATAGGATGAGCAAGTTAGAAGCCCTCAAAGCACTAAATATTATTAGCATAGAGGATCTTCCTACTTGTGAATCTTGTTTGAAGGAAAAAATGAACAGGGCTCTTTTTGTAAGACAAATGGAGTGAATTATAAGTCCTTTGGATTTGATCCATACGAATGCTTGTGGACTACTAAGAGTTAGTGCTGGAAGTGGCTTTTCATACTTCATCACCTTTACCGATGATCATACTCGATTAGGACATATGTATCTTATGAAGTATAAGTCTAAAACTTTTGAAAAGTTCAAAGAGTGTAGGAATAAAGTAGAAAAGCAATTGGAACTAAGTATTAAATCTCTTTGATCGGATCGAGGATAAGAATACATGGGTATCAAATTCTTGGATTGTCTAAACAAGAATGGGATTCTCTCTTAATGGATTAACCCAGCACACCCCAACATAATGGAGTAGTCGAGAGGAGAAATCGTACCTTGTTGGACATGGTACGTTCTATGATGAGCTTCAGTAATGTGCCTATATCCTTTTGGGGATGCGCTTTAGAAACAACAATGAGGCTACTAAATGTAATACCCTCAAAGTCGGTGCTAAAGACACCGCATGAGATGTGGCATAGCAAAGCACCTTCTTACTCTTATCTAAGTATTTGGGGTCCTCCCACTTACGTCAAGTGGTTAGTAAGAGACAAGTTTGATAGTAGATCCGCCATGTGCAAGTTTGTGGGATACCGAATGGAGTCTTTGGGTTATTACTTTTATGATCCCTCGAAATAAAAGGTGTTTGTTTCAAGAAACGCCACCTTTTTGGAAAAGGAATTTCTATTAGATAGAAATAGTGTTGTTATTGAACTTGATAAAGTTCAATATGATCAAAATATCCCACAAGCGGTAGAGACAATTGAACATCAAGAGCCTAACACACAACCTCTGAAAAGGTTGGACTGGATCAAGAAGCAACTCAAAAGGTTTTGATTCCTTCATGAGACGGGCTAATCAGATAGTGATTTGAAGACTTATGAGGAAGCTATGTTGGACATAGATTCAAGATATTGGCTAGATGCCATGAAATCCGAAATAGACTCCATGTACTCCAACAAAGTATGGACTTTCGTAGACCTATCGGAAGGTATAGTAACCGTTAGTTGCAACTATATCTATAAGCAAAAGCTAGGAGTTGATGGAGAGGTTATGACCTTCAAGGCATGATTAATGGCAAAATGTTACATTCAAAGACTTGGTATTGATTTCGAGGAAACCTTTTCACCGGTCACTATGCCTAAGTCCATTCAGATTTTACTTGCCATAGCCATATATTATGACTATGAAATATGGCAAATAGATGTGAAAATTGCTTACATTCAGAGGGAGTGAGCAAAGGGTTTGCAAACTTGAAAGGTTCATTTATGGACTTAAATAGGCATCTTATTTGATAAGTTGGTCGAATTGTTTGGCTTTATCAAAAATGTGTATGAACCTTGTGTGTACAAGAAGATGAGTGGGAGTAGTATATAGTTTATTGTACTTTATCTTCTCATTGGGAATGAGAGAGAAATTTTAGAGTGCACTAAAGCGTGGTTATTTACACAATTCTCCATGAAGGATTTGGGAGAAGCATAATTCATACTAGGAATATGAATCTATAGTGATAGATCGAAAAGGATGTTGGGGCTTTCCCAAACACTATACATTGATAAGATACTAAAGAGATTTAGTAACCAAGAAGGGATTTATCTTGATGGGACATGGTCTTCATTTTTCCAAGTTTATAGCCCCTAAGACTGATGATGAAAGAGAAAGAGTGTTCCACATACATACCTTATGCATCCGCTATAGGCAACATAATATATATCGTTCAATGTGTAAAGTTGGATGTAGCATAGGCTCAAAGTGTTATGAGCCATTTTCAATCCGACCCTGGTGAACATCACTGAAAAGCCGCAAAAGCAATCCTTAAGTACTTGAGAAGAACTAAGGATTTGTTTTGGTATATGGCAATGGAGAATGGAAACTTGAGGGCTTTTTGGATTCTTATTTCCAATTCGATATAGATGATCTAAAAATCCACCTCAAGATTTATTTTTTGCCTCAATAGCAGCGTGGTAAGTTGAAAGAGTTTCAAATAAGACACCACGGTTGATTCTACTATTGAGGTGGAAACCAAAACTGCAAAGAAGGATGCTTGGATGAAAAACTCCAACCCAGAGTTGGATGTAATGCCTAACATGCAAGTGCCTATAGTTGTCTTTTGAAGACAACTTAGGACTTGAGCTAAGGTCTAATCACTAATCCAAACATAAGTAAATGCATTATCATTTCATTTATGAGATCCATTGACATAGGCAACAATTGAATGGATAAAGTTACCTCAGAAGAGAGTCTAGCAGAAGTACTGTCTAA
Source organism: Jacaranda mimosifolia (assembly GCA_018894105.1). Taxonomy (NCBI): domain Eukaryota; kingdom Viridiplantae; phylum Streptophyta; class Magnoliopsida; order Lamiales; family Bignoniaceae; genus Jacaranda; species Jacaranda mimosifolia. Next base: position 15,682,692 of record CM032124.1, read on the forward strand.
ATCCCTAAACGCAAAAGGTCTTTGAAGCCTGTCTTGAGAAGATGGGTCTTAAGACTATGGGGAATTGGGTTTTGGACAAGTGGGAGAATGTTGGAATAGTGCCCTGCAGCCAATTAGATTGGCATGTAAACTGTTTCACTTGTGACACTATCTTGATTGAATGATATTCATGTTAAATGGCCATCTTCATTTTATGCTTATTTTACTTCACTAGCATTTGGTTGAAGCCCGTACATCACACAAGACTACGGGACTTGGTCATGCACTGGGTGGTGATCATGAAGTAAGTCTTACATGACCGTGATCTTAAAATATTCCAAGTCATAAAATCTTAAGAGACGGGGCATCTATGATTCAGATAAACTTGCATTAATGATGCATAAATCCAAAGAATTGGATATTGCTCCGTTTCATGAGCAATCTATGTTAGATATGAGTGTATGTTAGTAGGTGTTTGTTAGAGAACGAGTTCACTAAAAACCTGCCCGAAGAATCTACTAGATAGCCGAAGTGGCAAATCGGTAGTAGCAAGATCTCCAACTTACGCTAGTGCATATAATTAGTCCTTCGACTTGAGGATCCATGCTAACCTTATGTTTGAGTCCTTATACCTTAACTCTTCCTTGATCACTTAGCGATTCTTTTGGGTTGAGATTGGGCATGAACTACTTAGACATAGAGGTTTGTGAGATCCAAGATGGGATCCATCTCTTCGTCGTTGTGAATAGCAAGTGCATCTCCTATGTATTCTATAATGTTCGATTCGATGAAATCCTTGGCCACGGTAGTATGACAATTTGGAAAAGGAGTTTTCCAAAGATGAGATCATACAGAGGAATCAAACATTAGCAATAGAAATATAGTTATCGAGGCTATTAGGGAGCCAAGAAATATCTTGCCTTAGGCCTCTTTTAGGAGATAGGAGATGGAAGGACTGTATTTAGATGGTAAGCGTAGAACTAGAATGGTTCATCAAGAGCATATTCATTTCGACCAATTAGTTGGGCTCCATTGGCTCAAGGCTAGACATCGACTATGGAGATTAGGTACTCTTCAATTAATAAAGATTAATTGAAAGAGTTATTAGTTTAAAGGAGTTAAAACTAATGTGAAGATTTCGATATTCTACATATCACAAGAGTTGTGAGCCTATGTCTAATGAATGGGAGAACCTAATGGGTCACACATAAAAGTCTAAAGGAAGTTCTATTTGATGGGAGGAATTTTCTGAGCTAGAAAATTTACCTTGATCGTTTTGTGGAGAAATCAGTTGGTTAATTTCTTAGTCATTTTGGCTTGATCAATAGAATTTAAAGAGTTAAATTAGACCAATTAAATTAAGGAGTTACTTAATTTAATTGATTCCATATGACTATTAATTAGTCAGAGTTCACTTAAAGAGTTAAGTTGACATTTTCTAGCTTAAAGAGTTAATTTAGACGACTTAAAGAGTTAAGTCAATTTAATTAATTGAATTAATGTGAAAATCATTTATTTTGTAGGGAAATTCAAAAGAAAGAGTTCATTTGAGGCTAATTTGAGATTAATTTGAAAGACATTTCACGACACAAATATAGAATCAAATTCCATCCAAATGCAAGTGAAATTCACATTTGACATGCAAGTCAATTGCCAAGTTGGCAAACCACCTCTTAGACGGTGTGATGCCAACTAGCATCACACCATCCATTCTATAAATAGAATGAGGTAGCCGGCCACTTGAGAATAATGCAAGCAAGTTGGTAGATTCTATTTTTACCTCCAGAAAGTGTGATCCATTCATGTATTGAAGTTTTACACAATCCTCACCATTTCTCTCGACTTTTTTGGCCCCCTCCCTCTCTTCTTCTTCCTCTAGTTCTCTAGCTAATTGGTGGTTGATTGGAGCTCTCCTTAGGTGTGTGGATCATAACATTAGAGGCTTCACATTAGGGGAGCTTTGCTCTTGAAGATCCACTGTGGTGCAGTAATTTTGGAGGCTAATTTGGAGGTTTTTCCATGATTGGATTTAGCTAAAATGTTAACTGGAGATTTTCGAGTGTGTTCAGCAGATCTCTGCAAATTTTCATCCTATTTGGAGTTGATTTGTGTTGTCAATTGTTGGCATTTTCCTGCTGTGTATGGATTGACAATTTTGAAGAGTTTATTGTTGTCATCCATATCTTCCTTGGATTTAGCATTCAATGTTAGTTTTGTGCCATTAAATCTATTTTAATAGCATGATTAGATCCTTGGGATGAGGAATAGATAAATTTTGTTTAGCCTGTTTTGGTTTTATAATTAGATCCTTGGGCTATTTCTTACTTCACTTTGTGCTTTTTCGATCGCAGATTTGCTATCACAGTTGATGCAAATTGCTAGCACAGGTTTTCGCTAATTTGGAATGTCTTGCCAAAACTGGCATAGCAATTCGACTTCCTCGTCTACTTTATCCAATGCTATGAACTTTGATTCCATTGTTGATCTAGCTATGCAAGTTTGCTTCGAGGATTTCCACGATATAGCTGCCCCGCCAAAAGTGAATACATATCCACATATGGACTTAGACTCATTTGAGTCAGATATCCAATATGCATCATGATATCCTTAATTACAGCTAGATATTTGGTATAGTGCAAGGCATACTTTGTGGTGTGTTTTAAGTACTTTTATACTTAGCATACTAGTGCTTTTGCCCAAGGTTGTTTGTATATCTATTTAGCTTACCAACTGTATATGCAATGTTCGGCCTCGTTCCGTTTTTAATGCATATGACATTTCCAATTATACGTGCATACTCCACTTGAGACTTTTCTTTACCGTTGTTCTTGGTAAGTTGTTGGTTTACATCTATTGGTGTTTTCACCGTGTTACTAGCGAGATCTAGAAACTTTTGCAACACTTTCTCAATATAGTGAGATTGTGTTAATGTTATCCCATCAGGTGTTCTTACAATTTTAATTCTTAGTATGACACCAATGACACCTATATCTTTCATATGGAACAGTTTCTTTGTCTCTTTGATCATGTCACTGTTGCTTCCCATGATTAACATATCATCTATATATAAACATACATTGACATACTCAGTTGGTCTACCTCTAATACACACACACACACGTGTCACACTTGTTAATTTTGAAGCCATTAGCTATTATTACTTGATCAAATTTAAGATGCCAATGTTTTGGTGCTTGCTTTAAATCGTATAATGATTTAATTAATTTACACAACTTCTTTCCTTGGACTAGAACTACAAACCCCTTAGGTTGTTCCACATAATTTTCCTCATTGAGGTCACTATTTAGGAATGCCATTTTTATGCCCATTTGATGGATCTCAAGATTATTAATAGCAGCAAAGGCAATTAATAATCTAATTAAAGTTATTCTAGCCACTGGCTAGTATGTATTAAAGTTGTCAAGACCTTCTTTCTGTTGGAATCCTTTGACTAGTAGCCTCACCTTATACTTATCTATTATACCATCAACACTCGTTTTCCTCTTAAAAATCCATTTACAACCGAAGAGTTTATTTCCAGGAGGTAAATCTACTAGTTCAAAGGTCTGATTATTCATGATGGACTCTATTTCACTATTTACTACTTCCTTTCATAAAGGAGCTTCAGGAATTGTCATAGCTTTAGGAAATATCTGCGGTTCACTTTCTAATACGTAAGTTAAGAAGTCGGGTCCAAAGGATTTAGCCATTTTAGCTATTTTGCTACATCTTAGCTCAATGCCCTATTTACTCGACTCTTGAACTTCTTGATGTCTTTTAAATGATACTCGCCTTTTTTTTTTCCACATAAATATTTCTTCAAGAAAGCTTGTGTTCCTTGACTCGATTATCATATTGACTTGAATGTCTTCAATATCATATTTATGCACAAGGAGCCAATAGGCAGCACTTTGATGTGCATAACCAATACAGATCCTACTGAAAGAGGTGTAGGGCTAAGGATCCAATTTAAAATATTTAAAAACTGAAATCTAACATATCTTACACCGCCACAAGGATCTAAATCATGCATATATAGTGGATTAAGGTTGGATTGTTACCTCTTGAGCAAAATCCAACCAAAGGTAGAAGAATAACTTTTTTTCCCTACAGAAAACTACTACTAGCGCAGCTAGGTGTGATCAACTTTTGATCTAGAAAACCACCTCAGAATTCAACCAAATCTAGACCAAAATGAAAGCTGACTCAAGGAGGAGTGTCCAGATATAAAATTCAACACCAAACTCCTTCAGCAAGATCTTGAATAGAGATGTCAAAAAATCTATTGAAACAGGGGATCACCAAAGCAAACAATCCAAAATTCGTCTTGCCTCTAATGTCAAAGTCCACACACCTTTGGACAATCCTTTCCTTCTCAATTTAGCTGGGAAAATTAAGAAGGAAGAGAGCTAGGTTGAAGGTTGAAAATGGAGGGGAGGAAGAAGAGAGTGAAGCCTCAACTCATGAGAGAGTCACTTTTGGAGGGAATTTTTTGATCTAAATTAGATACAAAAAGTGTGATCTATTCTTCTTGTTGGCCACCCTCCTCTACATCTATATATAGAGGGAGGATGGTGTGATGGCATCACACCTTCCTCAAGTGGGGTTGCCGACTAAGCATGGCAACTTGCAAGCTTAATTTGAATTTTCCCTCCAAAACTCATTCTTCCATTTAATTAAATTAAACACTTTAATTTAATTAAATATTGACTTAACGTTTAAGTCACCAAACTTAACTCTTTAAGTTTGACATGACCAATTGACAATCATGTGGTACTAAATTAAATTAACAATTAATTTAATTGGATCAATTTAACAATTAAATTGATGAAACTGAATGACTAAAAATTGCATCAAGATTTCTTCCTCACATTTTCGGTCCTCTTGGAAATTTTCTAACATTTAGAAAATTCCTCTTTGTTATTTAGGATTTCCAATAGGCTTTTGTGTATAACCCATTAGGTTCTACCGCTCATTGGACATGGGCTCACAACAATTGTGACTTTAGAATATAATATATTCATGTTGGTTTAAAACTCCTTTTAAACTAACTAACTTATATCAATTAATATTTATTAATTGAAAAGTACCCAATCTCTATGGTCGATGTCCAATCTCAAGCCCATGGAGCCCAACAATTGGCCAAATAAGTGCTTATGGTGAACCACTCTAGCTTTATGCGTACCATGGAAATACGTTTCTTCCATCTCTTATTTCCATGAAAAAGGCCTAGGGCAAAACATTTGTTGGGTCCCTAATAGCCTCAATGCTATGCATCTATTCTTAATGTTCGATTCTTTTTGTGACCTTACTTTTGGAAAACTTATTTTCCAAATTGTCACATTGCCTTGGCCAAGGACTCCTTGGAATCGATCATCAACACATAGGAGATGTACTGAACCTTCACAAAGACGAGGAGTCAGATCCCATCTTGGATCTCATAATTCTTAATGTCTAAGTAGCTCATGCCCAATCACCACCGGAACACCAGCTTAGTGTTTAGGGAGGAGTCAAAGTATGAGGACCTAAACACAGAGTTACAATGGATCCTTAGGTCAAAGGACTAATTATATGCACTAACGTAAGCTGGGGAAGTTTCCACTACCCACTTGCCACTACGGCTATCTAGTGGAATCTTTGGGCAAGTCTCCAGTGCCTTGTTCTCTAACAAGCATCTACTAATATACACCCATATCACATATGGTTTGCACATGGAATGAAGCAACATCTAACCCTTGGATTTATACATCGTTAGTACAAGTCTATTCGAATCTTATATGCACTGTTTCTTAAGATTCTATGACTTGGGATGTTTAAGATCACGACCGTGTAAGACTTATTCCATGATCATCACCGAGTGAACTGACCAAGTCCCATAGTCTTATGTGATGTAAGGGCTTCAACCACATAACAGTGAAGAAATATTAGCATAAGATGAAGATGGCCATATAAGAAAAGTATCATTCAATCAAGATTATATCACAAGTGAAATAGTTTACATGCCAATCTTATTAGCTTGCTAAGCACTATTCCAACACCTATCAACTATCTTTGGTCCTATTTTGACCATTTTATGAGGTGGTACTCCTACTTTAGCTGGACACCCCTATACTCGAAGATATCAATTGGATGGCGGGCATTTTTTTTATGCCTCATGTGGTATTTTTTGTAATTTCTTGTAGGATATCTTATTAAGTAGGGTTAGTTATATTTACACCCCTTCTGAAGTAGTGAAATTATTATCTACTCCCTTCGAACTTTCAAAATTATCCATGCCTCCCCTTTGTAAATATTCAGTTTACCAAACTATCCCTTGCGTTAGTGTTTTTGACAAAAAATGATGACATCAACAAAAAATTAAGTAAATTTTCTATTTTTCCCTTAACTTGAAAATAATTATGATTTATTGACTTAAATATCCTAGGTAAGATTTAGAAACTTGGAGGGGTGTTACTGTAATATATTTATAATCAAAAGGGGACATATTGTGGTCACATGTAGTACCGGGATCTAATTATCAAAGCATAAAAATGCCAAAACAACTAGGCTACCCATGAATTCAAGAATCTAAACATGCCATATATTTATATTTGGTATGAGGATTGCCTTGATTTTCATAAAATCAAAGAAACTTGGAATAAGATCTCAATTATTTGAAAACTATCTCCCAGTGACATAGTGAAATCCAAATAACTTTTTCCCAACCAAATAATTTTTTATCTAGCAGAAAATTTTACTAGAACTCACCAATACCTTGATAGATCGATGGTAGAAAATTCAAGTAGGATAGAAAATGAGAAGGCTTTCCAAAAAGGCCTCTAAACGACTGCCTGAAATAGAGGATCTCCAAAGGCTACCAATCCAATTGTTTTGCATCTAATGATAAGATCCACACACTAATGCACAATCCTTTTATTCTCAATGTTAGCTGGAGAACGAAGAGAAAAAATGTAAGGATGAAGGCTTGATTTGGAGATAGGTGACAAAGAAAAGTGAAGCTTCACCACATAAGGCAATACTTGGGAAATTGGGGGGGAAATGAGAGAATCTAATCTTAGATCTAGATTGCTTGCACCAAAATCACATGTGGCTGCCCCCTTGACACTCTATATCTATCTATAGAAGGAGGATGGTGTGATGCCAAGGTGGCATCACACCTTCCTCAAGTTGGCGCCAACTTGCTTACAAGTTGGCAAGCAAGTGCCATGTGAATTTTTTGTGCACTTAAATTTCATTTTGAATCTATTTCATCTCATGAAATGTCATCTAAATAAATTCTAATGCCACAGCAAATTAACATTTCATTTGAAATTTTCCTTTAAAATTAATTCTTCATTTTAATTAAATTAAACACTTTATTTAATTAATTTTCCTTTGACTAAAGTATTAAGTCAATTTGCTTAACTCTTTAAGCAAGTTGTTGTTAACTTAACTCCTTAAGTTAACTTGAGCAATTGATAGTCATGTGGCACTAAATAATTAACTCATTAATTAATTGATCTTAATTTAACTCCTTAAATTAATTAAATCAATTTAAAAATTAAAATGATCAGCCCAAAATGACTACAAACTGTCTACCTCCAAAATCTATTGTCAAAGAATTTTTCTAACTCTTAGAAAATTCTCATTCATCAAGTATGATTTGCAATTGACTTTTGTGTGTGACCTATTGGGTTCTATCATTCATTGGACATGGGCTCACAACTCTTTGTGACTTATAGAATATCAAATACTCATATTTGTCTAAACTCCTTTAAACTAGTGACTCAATTCAATTAATCTCTATTAATTGAAGATTACCCAATCTCCATGATCGATGTCCAATCTCAAGCCCATAGAGCCCAACTACTTTGTCGAAATAAATGCTTTTGGAGAACTATTCTAGCTCTATGCTTATCATGCAGATATGGTGCTTCCATCTCTTATCTCCCAAAAGAAGCTTAGGGCAAGATATTTGTCGGCTTTCTGATAGCATCGATACTATGTTTCTATTCCTAACGTTCGATTCTCCTTTATGACCTCATCTTTGGAAAACTTCTTTTCCAAATTGTCATACTACCTTGCGCAAGGATTTCTTGGAATCGATCATTATAGAATACATAAGAGATGTACTCATCCTTAACAACGACTAGGAGTTGGATCCCATCTTGGATCTCATTAACTTATATGTCTAAGTAGCTCATACCCAACCTCAACTCGAAAGACTTGCTATGTGGCCAAGGAAGAGTCAAAGCACGAGGATCTAAATGCAAGGTTGCTATGGATCCTCAGGTCAAGGACTAATTATATATACTAGCGCAAATTGGAGAACTTGCTACTATCGACTTGCCTCTTTGGATATCTAGTGGATTGTCCAGACGGGCCTTTAGTAGACTTGTTTTCTTACAAACACGTACTAACATACACCCATATCTCAAATGGGCTTACTCATGAAGCAGAGCAATATCTAACCCTTGGATTTATTTATCGTTAGTGCAAGTCTATCTGGATCTTAGATGTCTTGCCTCATAAGATCCTATGAGTTGGAAGATTTAAGATTATTATCTTGTAAGACTTATTTCATGATCACCACCTAGTGCATGACCAAATCTCATAATTTTGTGTGATCTAAGGGCTTTAACCAAATGCCAGTCAAGTAAATGTGAGCATGAGATGAAGATAGCCATTTAAAGAATATCATTCAATTAAGATTGTATTACAAGTAAAATAGTTTACATGCCAATCTAATTGGCTTGGGGGGCACTATTCCAACAATCTCTCACTTGCCCTAAAGCCAATTTCCCATAGTCTTAAGACCCATTTTCTCAAGACGTCTTTTAAAGACCTTTTGTGATAGGTGTTTAGCCCGTGGATCTACTATATTCTCTTTCGAGGTAACTCTCTCCACTGGGGTGTTGCCTCTATCAATGATCTCCCGAATTAAATGATATCGCCTCAAAATATGCTTGGATCGCTAATAAGATCTTGCCTCTTTAGGTTGCACTAGCACCTTGTTGTTGTCACGGAAGACAACGACTAGTTCACAATGCTAGACACTATATCTAGCTCTTGGATGAAAATTTTCATCCAAACACCTTCTTTTGTAGCTTTTGAAGCCGCAATATATTCCGCCTTAGTAGTTGAATCAGCCATGGTGTCTTGTTTGGAACTCTTCCAACTCATCAGGCCTCCATTGAGGCAAAATATAAATACAGAAGTGGACTTTAGGTCATCTATATCGGATTGGAAACTAGAATTCAAAAACCCATCGAATTTCAATTCCCCATTATTGTATACCAAAAACAAGTCCTTAGTCCTTCTCAAGTACTTTAGGATTGTTCTAACAGCCATCCAGTGACATTCACTAGGGCTGGACTGGAAATGACACATAAAACTTAGAGCGTGCGCCATATATGGTCTTGTAAATTGAACAGCATACATTATGCTCGTAATAGCAGGTGCATAAGGTATGTGAGATATTCTTTGTCTCTTATCATCAGTTTTAGGGGCTATAGACTTGGAAAGACGAATGCCATGTCCTATAGGGATGAATCCCCTCTTGGATTCTTCCAAGCTAAGCCTCTTTAGTATCTTGTTGATGTACAAAATTTGGAAAATCCTCAACATCCTCCTTGATCTATCTCTATAGATACGTATTCCTAATACGCAAGATGCTTCTCCCAAATCTTTTATGGAGAATTGAGTAGATAATAACTCTCTAACATTTCTCTCTCATTCCCAATGAGAAAAATGTCATGGGAATAAGAAAAATGTCATCGACATTAAGCACAATAAATTGCATATACTCCCACTAGCCATTTTGGACACACAAGGTTCATACACATTTTTGAGAATGCTAAACTATTTGACTTCAAAGGAAGAGTAGCATTAGGATCCATAAATCAAAACTTCATAAGCTTGAAAATTACTAAGCTACTCAAGCGACTAAGGATCTAGTCATGCTATAGATCTGGATTAGGAAAAAGAATTACCTCTTGTAGCTCAAAATAAGAAGAAGATCAACTATCTCTCTCAAATCCAGAAACTGTCTGGATTTGGCATAATGAAAAGATGGTAACCTTTGCCTCAATTTTACTGCTCCAAAAATCACCAAATTAAATCTGGAACATCTCCACACACTAAGGAAGCTACTGTAAAAATTAGAGCCAAAATCCTTCTGGATCGCTAAAAAAAATTCGCCAACCAGAAGCTCTTGTAGGGAGATCTCCGAAATCGAGTAAGTCAAGTGCCTTGCTTCTATTGATAATTCCAAATTAATTAAGATGCTAATTTAAATGAACACTTCATTTAAATTTTTCCTCCAAAACGTATAATTCCCATTAATTAAATTAAACACTTTAATTTAATTAATTACTCTTTAATTTAACTCTTAAATGAAGCAAGCTTAACTCTTACCTTAAATTAGTTAACTCTTTAAGTCAACTTGACCAATTAATGGTCAACATGGTAGCAACTAATTAATTCCTTAATTATCAGTATAATTTAACTCTTTAAATTAATTGATTAATTTAACACTTAAATTAATCAAACCAAAATTTACCATTAAATTGGATCCTTGAAAATCGTTCACCAAAGGGTGATTTTTCTAACACTTAAAAAATTGTTCTACCAATTTTGGAAGCTAATTGGCTTTTGTGTGTGACCTAATAGGTTCTACAATTCATTGAACATGGGCTCACAACTCTTTGTGACTTTTGAATATCTTATATTCATTTTAGTTTAAAATTCTTTTTAAATTAATCTACTTGATTCAATTAATCTCATTAATTAAAGAATACCCAATCTCCATGGTTGATGTCCAATCTCAATCGCATGGAGCCCAACTAATTGGCCGAAATAAATGTTTTGGAGAACCATTATAGCTCTATGCTTACCATGCAAATACAGTCCTTTCGTCTCCTATCTCCCAAAAAAGGCCTAAGACAAGATATTTCTTGGCTCCCTAATAACCTTGATGCTATGCTTCTGTTCTCAATCTTCGATTCCCTTGTGTGACCTCATATTTGGAAAACTCCTTTTCCACATTGTCACACTAACTTGTGCAAGGATTTCTTGGAATCAATCATTATAGAATACATATGAGATGCATTCTCCCTTCACAAAAGTGAGGAGTTGGATTCTATCTTGGATCTCACTAACCTCTATGCCAAGTAGCTCATGCCTACTCTCAACCCGAAAGACCCGCTAAGTGGTCAAGGAAGAGTCAAAGCATGAGGACCAGACACAAGGTTACCATGGAACCTCAAGTCAGAGGACTAATAATATGCATTAGCATAAGCTGGAAAACTTGCCACTATGGCTATCTAGTGGATTCTTTGGTGGGTCTTCAGTGCCTTGTTCTCTAACAAGTACCCACTAACATGCACCCATATCTTATATAGTTGCTCATAGAATGGAGCATTATCCAACCCTTTGATTTATGCATCGTTGGTGCAAGTCTATTCGGATCTTAGATGCCCTATCTCTAAAGATCCTATGACTTGGAAGATTTAAGATCACGACTGTGTGAGACTTATTCCACAGTCCTCGAACTAAGTCCCATAGTTAAGAGTGATCTTAGGGCTTCACCCAAATGCCAGTGAAGTAATAAAGAGCATAAGATAAAGATGGTCATATTAAGAATATCATTCAATCAAGATTGTTTTACAAGGAAATAGTCTTATAAGGCCAATTCTATTGGCTTGTCGGGCACTATTCCAACAATCTCCTACTTGCCCAAAAGCCAATGCCCTATGGCCTTGAGACTCATATTCTTAAGATGTTCTTCAAAAACTTTTTGCTTTTAGGGGTTTAGACAGTGGTTATGCTAAATTCTCTTCTGAGGCAACTTTGTCCACTCAGTTGTTGCCCCTATCAAATGATAACGCATTTACTGTGTTTGGATCACTGATGAAATCCTAGCTCAAGTCCAAAATTTTCTTCCAAAGACAATCGTGGGCTCATGCACGCTAGGCACTATATCCAACTCTTAGATGGAGTTTTTATCGAAGGACATTTTTTGCGATTTCGAAAACCACAAATTATTTCACCTTAGTGGTGGTCTTGGCCGTAGTTTCTTGTTAGAACTCTTCCAACTCACCATGACACTATTAAGGCAAAATATAAATTTATAAATGGATTTTAGGTTATCTATATCGGATTGAAAATTTGAATATGAAAACCCTTCGAGTTTCAATTCACCATTGCCGTATTCTTAAAACAAATCCTTAGTCCTTCTCAAGTACTTAAGGATTGCTTTAACGGCTATCCGGTGACTCTCACCGGCATTGGATTGGAACCTACTCGTAACACTTAGTAAGTGTGCCACATCCAATTTTGTACATTGAATTGCATATATTATGCTACTAATAGCGAAGGCATAAGGTATGTGGGACATCCTTTGTCTCTCATCCTCCGTCTTAGGGGCCATAGACTTGGAAAGATGAATGCCATGTCCCATAAGAAGAAATCGTTTCTTGGATTCTTCAATACTAAACCTCTTTAGTATTTTGTCAATGTACGAGGTTTGGGAAAGCCCCAGCATCCTCCTTGATCTATCCCTGTAGATTCGTATTTCTAATATGTAGGATGCTTTGTCCCAAATCCTTCATGGAGGATTGTGTAGATAACCACGCTTTAGTACACTATAATATTCCTACCTCATTCCCAATGAGAAGGATATCATTAACATAAAGTACAATAAACTGTACACTACTCCCACTAGCCTTCTTATGCACACATGGCTCATACACATTTTTGACAAAGCCAAACGATTTGATTATTTTGTCAAAATGTATGTTCCATCTTTAGGAAGCTTGTTAGAGTTCATAAACAGATCTATGGAGTTTGCAAACCTTTTGCTCACTCCCCTTGGATGTAAAACCTTGTAGTTGCTCCACATAGATTTCTTCTTCAATGTCTCCATTGAGAAAAGTAGTTTTCATACCTATTTGCCATATCTCATAGTCATAATATACGACTATGGTAAGTAGAATCGGAATGGACTTAGGCATTGCGATCGGTGAAAAGGTTTTCTCAAAATCGATATCGAGTCTTTGAGCTTAACCTTTTGCCACTAGTTGCACTTTAAAAGTCACTACTTCTCCATCTGCTCTATGCTTTCCCTTATAGATCCACTTGCAACCATTGAAAACTATTTCTTTTGGTGGATCTACGAAAGTTCATACTTTATTTGAATATATGGAGTCCATTTCGGATCTCATAGCTTTAAGTCAACATCCCGAGCCTATGTCCAACATAGCTTCCTCATAGGTTTTCGAATCACTATCCAATTGGCTAGTTTCATTAAGAAATCCAAACATTTTGGGTTGCTTCTTAATTTGGTCCGACCTTTTCAGAGGTTGTGTGCTAGGCTCTATGATATATTTTTGTTTCTACCGCTTGTTGGATTGATGATCATTTTGAACTTCACCAAGTTCAACAACAATGCCTTTTTCTATCTTATAGAAATTTCTTTTCTAAAAAAGATGGCGTTCCTCAAAACAAACACCTTTTGTTCTGAGGGATCATAAAAGTAATAACCCATAGACTCTTTTGGGTATCCCACAAACTTGCACAAGGTGGATCGACTATCCAACTTATCTCCTGCTGTCCGTCTAACATAGGCGGGAAGATCCCCAAACCAAGATATATTGGTAAGAGGGTGCTTTGCCATGCCATGTATCATATTATGTTTTGGGTACCGACTTTAAAGGTATTACACTTAGTAACTTCGCCGTTGTCTTTAAGGCATATCTCCTAAAGGATATAAACACATCGAAGAAGCTCATCATGGAATGTACCATGTCTAACAAAGTACGGTTTCTCCTCTCGACTACTCCATTATATTAGTGTGTGCCAGTTGAAGTCCATTGTTAGAGAATCTCATTTTCCCTTAGGTAATCTAAGAATTCGGTGCTCAAGTATTCTTATCATCGGTCCGATCGAAGAGCTTTGATACTTAGCCCTAATTGCTTTTCCACTTCATTCCTATATTTTTTGAACTTTTCAAAGGCTTTGGACTTGTTCTTCATAAGAAACACGTGTCCGAACTGACTATAATCATTAGTGAAGGTGATGAAGTTGAAATAACCTCCTCTCCCACTAATTTTTAGTGGTCTACAAACGTCCATATGGATTAAATCTAAAAGATTTGTTGACTGCTCCATTTGTCCTACAAAAGGAGCCTTGGTCATTTTTACTTTTAAACAAGATTCACAAGTAGAAAGATCCTCAATGCTAGTAATATTTAGTACTTTGAGAGCTTCCAACTTGTTCATCCTATTTTTAGAAATATGTCCAAGTCTTCCATGCTACAACATGGCATCTTCTTGGATATCAAACTTTCTCTTATTTTGTTGAAAGTGCATTAGTAATGGTTGAAAATCCAATATGTATAATCCTTTGTTAAGTGTACTATAAGCAATTAAAGAACCCATTATTTAATGCCTTCAATCTCCCATTTGATATAGAAAGATCAAATCCTTCACTATCAAAAATGGGAATTTGAAATAATGTTCTCAACAATATATGACACATAATGGCAAGGTTTCAATACAATTCTGGAGTTCTCTAACTCCAACTTATTATACGGCTTTGGATTTGGTCACAACTCTTGCTCCTTAGCCAAGGTGGTGGATCATATCCACATCATTAAGTTTTATTCTTTTTTCTTATTCTTTGTAACAACTTACAAAGACAAGAACCACATGTGATATAACATATCCATAAGGAATAATTAATCCTTAAATGGACTTCAGTAAAGTGCATATCTTTCCAAAGGATTGCAAGGTAATTCTTGTAAAACTATTTCCAATGGCCTATCTAGCCAAAGTAGAAACAAATAATATCAACTATATCCTGTATAATCTTCTTGATTCCTACGAATGCCTTTAATAGTTATTTTCCCTTGGAGGAAGAACTTTTCTTCCTTTTACATCCATTTCTAGCACCCTTGGGGCCCATAGGCTTAGAGGAGGAAACAAGTGTCCAAGGTTTGCCCTTGTCATGGTAGTCTCCTTCTAGATCAACACTTTAATCAATAAAACTCGGCGAGGATGTGATGATCAAATCCTCATGGAGATCATTGTTCGTCACTACATCCTAGTAGAAAAAGCTTCCCAAGCATAATCATCTTTGGACCATAGTCGATGACATATGACTTCACATCTATCCTAGCTTAAAAAATCTCTTTTGACAACATGAACTTCTCACACCTTGTTTGCTTTACAACTCTTGTAAACTCTAACCAAGGTACTATTTGTGTGTCTTTGAGACTTTTAAAGTTTGTAGATGCTACCAAGAGACTACGGGATAGAACGATTCTAAACCTAGTTCATGAAATTTTCACGTGTCTCTTGATCCACATTAGTCCCCTTGGGATTAGGAGCACCTTGATATAGGATATATATTTGCTTTTAGGAATCTAGAATGATTTTTTAGGTTAAGTTAATCGTGGAAGTTTGGTCTGGTTGGTTTATTAGTTTCCAAGGTAACATTGAGTGGAACATTTAAACCATTCTTGAGATTTCACAAATCCTCAAAGGCATAAAAGAAAATAAGCATGTGATTGAGTTTGATATTAAAAACATGTTTATGGTCTTTCAAGCATGTTTTCCTCCCACTATTTTACCAATATCCTTCACCCCGAAGAAGAATTCGGGAAATCATATTTCTTAGTGAGAATCAAGATCCTAAAGGCTTGCAAGTAGACCCCTGTGATAAGATGTATATCTACGAGCAATCTAAAGGTAAGCAACTTTTGCTAATAGCATCTCATGCAATTCTTGATATATTTTGCCTCACCATTTCATGTAGATCTCCTAATAGATGATCTCTATATTACTCGATGTTAAGTTAAACCTACCATTCAAACTTTAATTTAAGACAGGTGCCAAAACATCCCTTATGACCTAGTGTATAATGTGTGGGAGTTCCCAAATCAAAGGTGCATCTCATGCAAAGTGTATGGTCACAGCTTTCCACCAAGGTATGACCCCCATGGCTGGATGTATATCACACAAAAGTGGTAGCATCTTCATGCCATATACTACTGGTTGAAGGATTAGATTAATTAAAACTCTTCTAATTTGTATCCATTTTGACTTAATATTTGAAAAGCACTTAGACATTCTAAGTGGAGGGTTTCTGCTTACAAAAATCTCATCATTTTTTTTATCTTCTTATTTAAGTTTTCTATATCCTAAACATGCATATCATACATTAATTGGATATGGAAAGTATAAATAAGTAAATGCACCTAGCATGTGCCTAATACGGCATGACCATGAACCTAACCAAGTGGTGCACTTAGAGCTATAGGTGTACCACCTAGTTGATTTTAGGTAGGTTGATTAAATCTAGCTATTACATGATTGTATCACATACATTCATGGTTCTTCAAAAAGTCTCTATGCCTCCAAGGTCTCCTTCGCTTCATGTAACTTTTACATGAAAAAGAAATTCTCACTCCTAGTGATTCTACTCTCATAACATTTATAAGGTAGAAATAAAAGGCATGCAAGCCCCAATTTAATACAACCTATTTCAACAACTTGAAATAAATAAAATCAATATTAAAGGCTCATGATCATCCCCATTCATTCATCATCTATTCAACAATTAAATGAACAATAAACAAATCTAAAATTAACAATTAATTCCATGAATTAAATGCTAATGAAGTTAACAAATAATTGATCATGCATAACACTTATATAACATTTGGAGATAAACTTTAACAAGATTTAAGGAGCTTGAAAAATGTCAAACATAAAATTGAGAACTTGCACAACACTTGTGCATTCATAACACATGATTTAAGATCATTTCTAGCCCCTAAAGGAGCCCAAAAATTGCACAAAACTCACCCAACCCATGACTGGATGCTGCTGGCCGAGGCAAGCACATGGCTGGGCAGTAAGTGTCGGTCACTGCCCTGCCATTGTGCACTAAATCCGGCAGCAGCCCTTCTTTTAGGTCAAAGGCAAGTTATTGTGCACCAAATATGCTAGACCTCATTCTAAACTTTAAATCACACATTATTGACCAATTTTCAGATCTAAAACACATTTTAAAACTGGAAATTTAAGTACTCAATCAAGCTTCAAAAATCAAGTTCAAGTAAAAATCAAAATTTTCAAAAATCTCTAACAAAGCTCCAATCACATTGGATCCAAAAATGACCAAAACACTTTTGATCAATCATCAACATGATATATCAACATATAACATCAATTAATTCTAAATTAACATTCAACATTAAAATATATGAATTAAAACATACTAATTATATGAATCAACACTTAAAACACATATTAGCATGCTTTCAATTCATCAAGCATTACAGCCACAAGCATCATCAACCAAACACTCCAAACCATCACTTGGATAAAGTATTTGGTGATATTGATCAATTCATCACATGAATCAATGAAACAATAATCCAAAACATTGCATGAAAAAGGCTCCGATACCACTTGAAAGCAAGAGTAGCGTTAGGATATATAAATCAAAACTTCATAAGCTTGAAAACAACTAAGCTACTTAAGTGACCAAGGATCTAGTCATGCTATAGATCTGGATTAGGGAGAATAATTACCACTTGTAGCTCAAAACAAGGAGAAGATCAACTATCTCTCTTGGATCCAGAAACTGTCTGGAATCAGCAGAGCGGAAAGGCGGCAACCTTTGCCCCGGTTTTACAGCTCAAAAAATCACCAAATTAAATATGGAACACCTCCACACACTGAGAAATATACAGTGAAAAAATTGAAAAACCATTTTCGATCACTCCATAAAATTCACCAACTGGAAGCTACTGCAGGTGGATCTCCAAAACCGAGCAAGTCAAGTGCCTTGCCACTATTGATATGATCCACACACCAATCAATATTCAAATTTCCCCTCACTAGAATATATATTTAGATAGGGGAAAATTAGGTAGAGGAGGCTGATTTTCAGGTTGGGAAGAAGAAGGAATGCAAAGCTTCAACACATGATGCAATGGATGGAGAGAGAGAGAGAGAGTTTTGGAAGGAATGCAAAGAATTTTATCTTCACACTTTTCAGCAATGTTATGGCTGAATTTGCTTACCCTCTATATCTATATATGGAGGGTGGAAGGTGTGATGCTAGTTGGCATCACACTTTCCTCAAGGTGACCGCCCAAGTGGCATGCCAAGTTGGCAAATTCAAATTCAAGTCTTACTTGAATTTCATGTGCATTTCAATTACATTTGGAATCTAATTCCAAATTATTTAAGCTGCTAATTTAGATAAACACTTCATTTAAAATTTTCCTCCAGCAAGTATTCTTCCCATTAATTAAATTAAACACTTTGATTTAACTCTTCAATCAAACAAGCTTAACTCTTAAGCTTAAATTAGTTAACTTAACTCCTTAAGTCAACTTGACCAATTGATGGTCAACACAGTACCAAATAATTGACTCCTTAATTATTGATCTAATTTAACTCCTTAAATTAGTTGATTAATTTAACACTTAAATTAATCAAATCAAAATTAACCATTAAATTGGATCCTTGAAAATCGATCACCAAAGGATGATTTTTCTAACACTTAGAAAATTGTTCTACCAATTTTGGAAGCTAATTGGCTTTTGTGTGTGACCCAATAGACTCTACCATTCATGGGACATGGGCTCACAACTTTTTGTGACTTTTGAATATCTTATATTCATTTTAGTTTAAAACTTCTTTTAAACTAATCGACTTGATTCAATTAATATCATTAATTGAAGATTACCCAATCTCAATGGTAAGTGTCCAACCTCAAGCCCACGGAGCCCAACTAATTAGACGAATGAATGTTTTGGAGAACCATTGTAGCTCTATGTTTACCATGCAAACATGGTCTTCCCATCTCTTATCTCCTGAAAAAGGACTAGGGCAAGATATTTTTCGGCTCCCTAATAGCCTTGATACTATGCTTCTATTCTCAATGTTCGATTTTCTTATGTGATCTCATCTTTGAAAAACTTCTTTTTCCAAATTATCGCACCACCTTGTGCAAGGATTTCTTGCAATCGATCATTATAGAATACGTAGGAGATGCACTCGCCTTTCACAAAAGCGAAGAGTTGCATTCCATCTTGGATTTCACAAACCTCTATTCCTAGTAGCTCATACCCAATCTCAACCCGAAAGACTCGTTAATTCGTCAATGAAGAGTCAAAGTACGAGAACCAGACACAAGGCTACCATGGAACTTTAGGTAAGAGGACTAATAATATGCACTAGCGTAAGCTAGAGAACTTGCCGCTACCGATTTGCCACTACAACTATCTAGTGGATTCTCCAGTAGGTCTTTAGTATCTTGTTCTCTAACAAGCACCTACTAATATGCACCCATATCTTATACAGTTGCTCATGGAAATGAGCAATATCCAGCCTTTAGATTTATGCATCGTTAGTGCAAGTCTATTCGAATCTTAGATGCCCCATCTCATATGATCCTATGAATTGGAAGATTTAAAAGCACGACCACGAGAGACATATTCCATGGTCATCAAACTAAGTCCCATAGTCAATAGTGATCTAAGGGCTTCATCCAAATGCAAGTGAAGTAATAAAGTGCATAAGATGAAGATGGCCATATAAAGAATATCATTCAATCAAGATTGTATTAGAAGGAAATAGTCTTACAAGGCCAATCCTATTAGCTTGCTAGGTACTATTCCAACATGACTGTCTTATCAAAACGTATGTTCCAACTTTGGGATGCCTATTTGAGTCCATAAATAGATCTCTGAAGTTTGCAAACATTTTGCTTACTCGCTTTAGATATAAATGAAAGTGAGAGTAATGTTAGGATTCATAAATCAAAACTTCAAAAGCTTGAAAAATAACTAAGCTACTCCAACAACCAAGGATCTAAACATGCTATAAATTTAGATTAGGAAGAAGAATTACCTCTTGTAGCTCAAAACAAGGAGAAAATCAAGTATCTCTCTCGGATCTAGAAACTATCTGGAATCGGCATAGCCGAAAGGCGACAACCTTTGCCTTGGTTCAACTGTTCCAAAAATCACCAAATTAAATCTAGAACACCTCCACACACTGAGGAAAAATTGGAGCAAAAATCCTTCTAGATCGCTCTAGAAAAATTCACCAATCCAGAGCTACTGTAGGTGGATCTCCAAGATATAGCAAGTCAAATGCCTTGCCTCTATTGATGCGATCCACACCCTAATCAATCTTCCAATCTCCTCTCATTAGAAGCTGGAGTTAGAGATGAGAAAATGAGGTAGAGAAGGCTGATTTTCAGGTTGGGAAGAAGAAGGAATGCTAAGCTCAACATATGATGCAATCGATGGAGAAAGAGGGTTTTGAAGGGAATGCAAAGAATCTAATCTTCACACTTTCAGCAATGTATATTTGAATTTACTCACCCTCTATATCTATATATAGAGGGTGGAAGGTGTGATGTTAGTTGGCATCACACCTTTCTCAAGGTGACCGCCTATGTGGCATGCCAAGTTGGCAAATTCAAATTCGAGTCTTGCTTGAATTTCATGTGCATTTCAATTACATTTGGAATCTAATTCTAAATTAATTAAGATGCTAATTTAAATGAACACTTTATTTAAATTTACCCAAAATTTTTTCTTCTCATTAATTAAATTAAACACTTTAATTTATGTAATTAACCTTTGATTTAACTCTTGAGTCAAACAAGCTTAACTCTTAAGCTTAAACTAGTCAACTCAACTCTTTAAGTCAACTTGTCCAATTGATGGTCAATATGGCACCAAATAATTAACTTCTTAATTATTGGTCTAATTTAACTCTTTAAATTAGTTGATTAATTTAACACCTAAATTAATCAAAAAAAAATTGACCGTTAAATTGGATCCTTGAAAATCGGTCACCAAAGGGTGAGTTTTTCTAATATTTAGAAAATTACTCTACCAATTTTGGAAGCTAATTGATTATTGTGTGTGACCCAATAGGTTCTACCATTCATGGGACATGGGCTCACAACTCTTTGTGACTTTTGAATATCATATATTCATTTTAGTTTAAAACTTCTTTTAAACTAATCAACTTAATTCAATTAATCTCATTAATCAAAGAATACCCAATCTCCATGGTCGATGTCCAACCTCAAGCCCTTGGAGCCCAATTAATTTTCCAAAATGAATAATCTAGAGAACCATCACAGCTCTACGCATACAATGTAAATACGGTCATTCCGCCTCCTATCTCCCGAAAGAGGCCTTGGGCAAGATATTTATCGGCTCCTTAATAGCCTCGATACTATATCTCGATTCCCTTGTATGAATCACCTTTGGAAAACTCTTTTTCCAAATTGTCACACCACCTTGTGCATGGATTTCTTGGAGTCGATCATTATAGAACACATAGGAGATACACTCACGCCTCACAAAAATGAGGAGTCAGATTCCATCTTGGATCTCACAAACGTCCATGCCAAGTAGCTCATACCTAATCTCTACCCAAAAGACCGGCTAAGTAGTCAAGGAAGAGGCAAAGCTTGAGGACCAGATATAAGGTTACCATGGATCCTCACGTGAGAGGACTAATAATATGCACTAACATAAGCGGGAGAATTAACCACTACCAACTTATCACTACGGCTATCTAGTGGATTCTCTGGAGGGTCTTCAGTGCCTTGTTCTCTAACAAGCACCTACTAAACTGCACTAGTATCTCATACAGTTGCTCATGGAGTTGAGCAATATCCAACTCTTGGATTTATGCATCGTTAGTGTAAGTCTATCCAGATCTTAGATGCCCCATCTCATAAGATCTTATGACTTGGAAAATTTAAGATCGCGACCATGTAAGACTTATTACGTGGTTATCAAACCGTGTCCCGTGGTCATATGTGATTTAAGGGCTTCATCCAAATGCAAGTCAAGTAATATAATGCATAAGATGAATGTGGCCATATAAAGAATATCATTCAATCAAAATTATTTTATAGGGAAATAGTTTTTACAAGGCCAATCTAATTGTCTTGCCGGGCACTATTCCAACAATTTCCCACTTGCCCTAAAGTCAATCCCCCATGGCCTTGAGACCTATCTTCTCAAGATGTTCTTCAAACACCTTTTGGGTTAGGGGTTTTGTTAGTGGATCTGCTATATTCTCTTTCGAGGCAACTCTCTCCACTCGGATGTTGCCTCTATCAATGATCTCTCAGATCAAATGATATTGTTCAAAATATGCTTAGATTTCTGATGAGATCTTAGCTGTTTGGCTTGTGCCACTGCCATGGTGTTGTCACAATAGACAACTACTGGCACAACAATGCTAGGCACTATATTCAAGTCTTGAATGAAGTTTTTCATCAAACACCTTCCTTTACAACTTTCAAAGCCGCAATGTATTCTGCTTCAGTGGTGGAATCGGCCATGGTGTTTTGTTTGGAACTCTTCCAACTCCCCACGCTGCCATTGAGGCAAAATATAAGTCTAGAGGTGGATTTGAGGTCATCTACATCAGATTGGAAACTTGAATCCAAAAACCCCTCTAGTTTCAACTCTCCATTGTTGTATACCAAAAACAAGTCCTTAGTCCTTTTCAAGTACTTAAGGATTGCTTTTACCACTATTCAGTGACTTTCACCTGAATTGGATTAGCTCGTAACATTTAGTGAGTGTGCCACATCCGATCTTGTACATTGAACTGTATATATTATGCTACATGTAGTGAAGGCATAAGGTATGTGGGACATCATTCGTTTCTCTTCCTCTATTTTGGGGGCCATAGACTTGGAGAGACAAATGCCATGTCCCATGGGAAGAAATTCATTCTTGGATTCTTCCATACTAAACCTCTTTAGTATCTTGTCAATGTACGGGGTTTGGAAAAGCCCCAGTATACTTTTAGATCTATCTTTACAGAAATGTATTCCTAATACGTAGGATGGTTTTCCCAAATTCTTCATGGAGAATTGTGTGGATAACCATGCTTTAATACACTCTAACACTTCTACCTCATTCCTAATGAGAAGGATGTCATCGACATAAAGCACAATAAACTGTAAACTACTCCCACTAGCCTTCTTATACACACGTGGTTCATACACATTTTTAACAAAGCCAAACGATTTGATTATTTTGTCAAAACATATGTTCCAACTTTGGGACGCTTGTTTGAGTCCATAAATGGATTTATGGAGTTTGCAAACCTTTTGCTCACTCCCCTTGGAAGTAAAACCTTGTGGTTGCTCCATATAAATTTCTTCTTCAATGTCTCCATTGAGGAAAGCAGTTTTCACATCCATTTGCCATATCTCATAGTCATAATATGTGGCTACGGCAAATAGAATCTAAATAGACTTAAGCATTGTGACCGGGAAAAAGGTTTCCTTGAAATTAATGCCGGGTTTTTGAGTGTAACCCTTTGTCACTAGTTGCTCCTTAAAAGTTACCACTTCTCCATCCACTCCAAGCTTTCGCTTATGGATCCACTTGCAACCAACATGAACTATTCTCTTTGGTCGATCTACCAAGGTCTGTACTTTTTTTGAGTACATAGAGTCCATTTTGGATCTCATGGCTTCTAGCCAACATCCCGAATCTATGTCCAATAGAGCTTTTTGATAGGCCTTCAGATCATTATCCAATTAGCTAGTTTTATGAAGGATTCCGAACCTTTCAGATTGCTTCTTAATTCGGTCCAACTTTCTTAGAGGTTGTGTGTGAGGCCCTTGTTGCTCATTTATTTCTGTTGCTTGTGGGATTTGTTGATTATCGCGAACTTCATCAAGTTCAACGACAATGCCATATCTATCTAATAGAAATTACTTTTTCAAAAAGTAGGCATTCCTCGAAACAAACACCTTTCGTTTTGAGGGATCATAGAAATAGTAACCCATAGAATCTCTAGGGTATCCCATAAACTTGCACAAGGTAAATCTACTATCCAACTCATCTCTCATTGTCCGTCTCACATAGGCAGGAGATCCCCAAACTTTAAGACAATTGTAAGAGGGTGCTTTGCCATGCCATATCTCATATGGTGTTTTTAGCACCAACTTAGATGGTACTATATTTAGTAGCATCGCCGTCAAGTGTAAGGCCCAAAAGGATGTAGGCACATCGAAAAGGCTCATCATGGAATGTACCATGTCCAAAAAGCTACTGTATCTCCTTTTAACTATTCCATTATGTTGGGGTATGTCAGGTGGAATCCATTGAGAGAGAATTTCATTCTTTCTTAGAGCCCATTTGGATTCATTTTCATGGGCCATTTTCATTTTCAAGTGAAAATGGAGAGAGAAAAGTTAGTTAGAATAGTTGAATTTGAAAATGAGTTATATTTGGATGTGTTGTAGAAAATTATAGGTTTATATAGGTGTGAAAATGAGATATATTTGGATGTTGGGTGCTTTTGTATTAAAATTTGTGTAGTTTTTGAATTTTAATTGATGATGTGATGTGTGATTGTTTGAAAAAAAAATATTATAATTTGAATTTGAATTTGGATTTTAATTTTTAATATTTTTGTGGTAAATGGTGTATGAAAAGTATTGGGAAGATAAAAAATGAGTAAGGTAATGATAAGCGTTGAAAAAGGATGAAAATAGAGAGAGAATATAATAAAAAATGTTTTGAAAATGAAAATGTTTGACAAAATGGTGTAGATAGTGATAGTTTTCTGCTTTTATTTTCAGGTGAAAATGAAAATGGGTTGTGAGAATGAAACCAAACGAGTCCTTAGATAATTCAAGAATTCGGCACTTAAGTATTTTCCTTCTTGATCTAATCGAAGAGCTTTGATACTAAATCTTTTTTGCTTTTCTACTTCATTTGTACTCTTTGAACTTTTCAAAGGCCTCGGACTTGTACTTCATAAGATACACATGTTCGAACCGACTATAATCATCAGTGAAGGTGATGAAGTAAGAGTAGTCTCCTCTCCCACTAACTCTTAGTGGTCCACAAATATCCATGTGGATCAAATCCAAAAAACTTGTGGAGCATTTCGTTTGTCTTATAAATGGAGCTTTGGTCATTTTTCCCTTTAAACAAGATTCACAAGTAGGAAGGTTCTCAATGCCACTAATATTTAGTGCTTTGAACTTTTCTAACTTGTTCATCCTATTCTTGAGATATGACCAAGTCTTGTAAGCCAAAGAATAGTATCTTCTTGGATATCTAATTTTCTTTTACTTGATTGAATGTGCATTACTGAAGGTTGAGAATCAAGTATGTACAATCCATTTATTAATGTACCTTGTGCAATCAAAGAACCATTCTCTAATGCCTTCAACTTCCCATTCAATATAGAAAAATCAAATCCTTCATTATCAAGAATGGGAATTGAAATGATATTCTTTACAAGATGGGGTACATAATAAACTGGATCAAGTACAATGTAAGTATTCCCGAAGTCTAACTTGATTACGCCTTGGAAGGTGGCGGCAACTTTTGCACCATTTCCTAGGTAGAGGATCATATCCCCTTCACGCAGACTCTTTCTTCTATCCATCCCCTGTAATGAGTTACAAAGGTGAGAACCACATACGGTATCAAATACCCATTAAGAAGAATTAGTCGTAATGTTCACTTCAATAAAGTACATACCCTTCTCAAGGATTGCAACCTTCTTCTTAACCTTTTTGAAATGCTTCTCAGGCTGTTTTCCCTTTGAGGAAGAACTTTTCTTCCTCTTACCTCCCTTTCTAGGACCCCTAAGGCCTTTCAACTTGGAGGAAGATGCAAGCATAAGAGGCTTCTCCTTTCTTATAGTTGCCTTCACGGTCACAAGCATATTGATCAATTCATTAATCATAACATCTTGTTTAGACATTTTGAAGTTTATATCGAATTGATCATATGATGGTACCAATGACTGTAGGATCAAATCCACGTAAAGGTCATTGTCCATGACCACATCTAACTATCCAAGCTTCTCGATGAGTCCAATCATCTTGAGGCCATGATTATGGACATTGGACCCTTCACTCATCCTTACTCTAAAGAGCTCCTTAGAGAAAACGAACCTCTCATGTCTACTTTGTACACCATACAACTCTTGCAAGTGTACATAGATCTCTCGAGCATATTTCATGTGCTCATGAGTCTTTTGGAGCTCTTTGGACATGGATGCCATCACTTGTAGATCATCATCTACAAATTTTGTGAACATTTCACGTTGTGCGTCGGTGTCGTCATCACCAAGTATGTCCATGGGACTTTGATCAAGGATGGAAGTCCGCTTTTCAGAGTCAAGAATGATTTTAAAGTTTCTTAACTAATATTGAAAGTTTGGTCTAGTGAGTTTATTGGTTTCCAAAATTGATACGAGTGATTTTTAGCCATTTTGTTAGAAGATTTTGAAATTCTACAAAAAGCGAAAAAATAGTATAAGCATTTGATTGAGCTTGATATTAAAAACATATTTTATGGTATTTCAAGCATGTTTTTCTCCCACTATTTTATAAAATTCTTCACCCCCTAGAAGAATTTGAAAAATCATATTTCTTAGTGAAAATCAAGATCATAAGGACTTGCAAGTGGACCCACGTAACCGGATGTATATCTATGAACAATCTAAAAGTAAGTAACCTTTGCTAATTGTATCTCATTCAATTCTTGATATATTTTGCCTCACCATTTCATGTAGATCTCCTAATGGACGACCTCAACATTACTCAGTGTTAAGTTAAACCTACCAATCAGTCTTTGATTTAAGACGGTCACCACAACATCCCCAGTAACCGAGTGTATAATGTGTAAGCATTCTTAAATCAGAGGTGCATCTCATACAAAACATATGGTCACAGCTTTCCACCTAAGTATGACCCCCTAACCGGATGTATATCATACAAAGGTGGTAACATCCTCATGCCACATACTATTGTTAGAAGGCTTGGATTAATTAAAACTCTTTTAGTTTGTATCCATTTTGACTTAATATTAGAAAAACATTTAGACATTCTTAGTGGAGGGATTTTGCTTGCAAAGATCTCATCATTTTATCTTCTTATTTAAGTTTTCTATATCCTAAACATACATCTCATACATCAATAGGATATGGAAAGTGTAAATAAGTAAATGCGCCTGGCTTGCTCCTATGGTGGAATGACCATGAGCCTAACCAAGTAGTGCACTTAGAGTCATAGGTGCACCACCTAGTTGATTTCAGGTGGGTTGATTAAATCTAGCTATTACATTAGTGTATCCCATACATTCATAGGTCTACAAAAGTCTCCATGCCTCTAAAGGTCTCCATTGCTCCATGCAACAATTACATTAATAGGAAATCCTTACTCATAGTGATTTTACTCTCATAACATTTACAAGGTAGAATTTAAGAGGCATGCAAGCCTCAATTTAATACAACCCATTTCAACAACTTTGAAACAAATAAAATCAATATTAAATGCTCATGATCATCCCCATTCATTCATTATCCATTCAACAATTAAATAAAAAATAAATAAATCTAGAATTAACAATTAATTCTAACAATTGAATGCTTATCATATAAAAAAATAATTGAACAAGCATAACATTTATGCCATTAATTGGAGATTAAATTTAACTAGGTTTTAAAAGCAATTAAAAATATCAAACATAATTTTGAGGACTTGCACAACACTTGTGCATCCATAACACACGATTTAATGTTGTTTCTAGCCACTCAAGGAACCGAAAAGAAGCTGAAAACCTACCCAATCCCAAACTGGGCATTACTGGCCAAGCTTGGCGCACGGCAAGGCAGTAGCTCTCGGCCACTACCTGGCCAGCTTACACCATTGCTGCCAGCAGCCCCTATTTTGGGGTGAAAGGCTAGTCAAGCCTATTTTTAGCTCAACTTTTGTGCACCAAAAATTGTAGAACACTTTGTAGACATTAAATCACACATTATGGATCAATTTCCAGATCTAAAACTCCTTTTAAATCTGAATATTAAAGGGCTCAATCATGCTTCAAAAATTCAAGTTTAAGTGAGAATCAAATTCTCCAAAAAACTCCAATCTCATTAGATCAAAAAATGACCAAAACACTTTTGATCAAAAATCAACATGCTATATCATCATATAACATTTATTAATGCCAATTGAAACATAGTAAAACAAGAATCAACACTTAAATCACATAAAAGCATGCTTTCAATTCATCAATCAATAGAGTCACAAGCATTATCAACCAAACACTCTAATCCATTACTCGGATCAAGTATTTGGTGATGTTGATCATTTCATCACATGAATTAACCAAACAATAATCCAAAACATAGCATGAAATAGGTTCCGATACCACTTGAAAGCAAGAGTAGCGTTAGGATCCATAAATCAAAGCTTCAAAAGCTTGCAAAATAACTAAGCTACTCAAGCAACCAAGGATCTAGACATGCTATAGATTTGGATTCAGAAGAAGAATTACCTCTTGTAGCTCAAAACAAGGAGAAAATCAAGTATCTCTCTTAGATCCAGAAACTATCTGGAATCGGCACAGCGAAAAGGCGGCAACCTTTCCTAAGTTAAACTGCTCCAAAAATAACCAAATTAAATCTGAAACACTTTCACACACTGAAGAAGCTACTATGAAAAAATTGGAGCAAAAGGTCATCTAGATTGCCCCATAAAAATTCACCAATCTGAAAGTATTGCATGTGGATCTCCAAGATATAGCAAGTCAAATGCCTTACCTCTATTGATACAATCCACATCCCAATCAATCTTCCAATTTGCCCTCACTAGAAGCTAGAGTTAGAGAGGAGAAAACGAGGTAGAGAAGGCCAATTTTCAAGGTGGAAGAAGAAGGAATGCAAAGCTCAACACATGATGCAATGCATGGAGAGAGAGAGAGAGAGTTTTGGAGGGAATGCAAAGAATCTAATCTTCACACTTTCAACAATGTATATTCAAATTTTCTCACCCTCTCTCTCTATATATATAGAGGGTGGAAGGTATGATGCTAGTTGGCATCACTCCTTCCTCAATGTGACAGCCTATGTAGCATGCCAAGTTGTCAAATTCAAATTCAAGTCTTATTTGCATTTCATGTGCATTTCAATTACATTTGGAATCTAATTCCAAATTAATTAAGATGCTAATTTAAATGAACACATCATTCAAATTTTCTTCCAAAAATTTTCTTCCCATTAATTAAATTAAACACTTTAATTTATTTAATTAACCTTTGATTTAACTCTTAAATCAAACAAGCCTAACTCTTAACCTTAAACTAGCCAACTAAACTCTTTAAGTCAACTTGACCAATTGATCGTCAATATGGCACCAAATAATTAACTTCTTAATTATTCATCTAATTTAACTCTTTAAATTAGTTGATTAATTTAACACTTAAACTAATCAAATCGAAATTGACCATTAAATTGGATCCTTGAAAATCTATCACCAAAGGGTGAGTTTTTATAACATTTAGAAAATTGTTCTACCAATTTTGGAAGCTAATTGGTTTTTGTGTGTGACCCAATAGGTTTTACCACTCATTGGACATAGGCTCACAACGCTTTGTGATTTTGAATATCTTATATTCATTTTAGTTTAAAACTCCTTTTAAACTAATTAACTCAATTCAATTAATCTCATTAATTGAAAAGTACCCAATCTATATGGTCAATGTCCAAACTCAAGCCCATGGAGCCCAACTAATTGGCCGAAATGAATAATCTGGAGAACCATCATAGGTCTACGCGTACCATACAAATACAGTCCTTCAGTCTGCTACCTCCCGAAAGAGGCCTAGGACAAGATATTTGTCGGCTCCCTAATAGCCTCGATACTATGTCTCCATTCTTAATGTTCGATTCCCTTGTGTGACCTCACCTTTGGAAAACTCATTTTCTAAGTTGTCACACTACTTTGCGCAAGTATTTCTTGGAATCGATCATTATAGAGCACATAGGAGATGCACTTGCCCTTCACAAAAGCGAGGAGTCGGATTCCATCTTGGATCTCACAAACCTCTATGCCAAGTAGCTCATACACAATCTCAATCCAAAAGACCCACTAAGTGGTCAATGAAGATTCAAAGCATGTAGACCAAACACAAGGTTACCATGGATCCTCAGGTCAAAAGACTAATAATATACACTAGCGTAGGCGGGAAAATTAACCATTACAGACTTGCCCCTATGGCTATCTAGTGGATTTTCCAGAAGGTCTTCAGCGCCTTATTCTCTAACAAGCACCCACTGACATGCACCCGTATCTCATACAGTTGCTCATGGAATGGAGCAATATCCAACTCTTGGATTTATGCATCGTTAGTATAAGTCTATCCAGATCTTAGATGTCCTATCTCATAAGATCCTATGACTTGGAAGATATAAGATCACGATCGTGTGAGACTTATTCCATGGTCATCAAACCGAGTCCCGTAGTCATATGTAATCTAAGGGACTCATCCAAATTCAAGTGAAGTAATATAAAACATAAGATGAAGGTGGCCACATAAAGAATATCATTCAATCAAGATTGTTTTAGAAGGAAATAGTTTTTACAAGGCTAATCTAATTGGCTTGTCGGGTGCTATTCCAATAGTAAAATCTTGTGGTTGCTCCATATAAATTTCTTCTTCAATATTTCTATTGAGAAAAGTGTTTTCACATTCGTTTGCCATATCTCATTGTCATAATATGTGGCTATGGCAAGTAAAATCCGAATAGATTTAGGAATTGCGACTGTTGAAAAAGTTTCCCCAAAATTGATACTGGGTCTTTGAGTGTAACCTTTTGCCACTAGTCGCACCTTAATGGTTATTGCCTCTCCATCGACTCCTAGCTTTCGCTTATAGATCCACTTGCAACCAATATGAACTATTCCCTCATGTGGATCTACCAAAGTCCATCCTTTGTTGGAGTGCGTGGAGTCCATTTTGAATTTCATGGTGTCAAGCCAATGTTCCAAGTCTATGTCCAACATAGCTTCTTCATAGGTCTTCATATCACTATTTGATTAGCCTGTCTCATGAAGGAATCCAAACTTTTTGGGTTGTTTCTTGAATTGGTTTGACTTTTTCAGAGGTTGTGTGCAGGGTTCTTCTTACTCACTTGTTTCTACTGCTTGTGGGATTTAATGATCATCTTGAACTTCATCAAGTTCAATAACAATGCCTTTTCTATCTAATAGAAAGTCCTTTTCCAAAAAGTAGGAAAACACATTTTGTTTTGAGGGATCATTAAAGTAACAACCCAAAGACTTTCTGGGTATCCCACAAACTTGCACAAGGTTGATCTACTATCCAACTTGTCTCTCACTAACCACTTGACATAAGCGGAAAGCCCCCAAACCTTAAGATAATGGTATAATAGTGTGCTTTGCCATACCATATCTTATGCAACATTTTTTGCACCAACTTTGAAGGCACTATATTTAGTAGCCTTGCCACAATTTCTAAAGCGTATCTCCAAAAGGATATGTGCACATTGAAAAAACTCATCATGGAACATACTTTGTCCAACAAGGTATGATTTTTCCTCTCAGCTACTCCATTATGTTGGGGTTGCTGGGTGGAGTCCATTGAGAGAGAATCCCATTCTTTTTTAGATAATCCAAGAACTAGGTACTTAAGTATTCTCCCCCTTGATCAGATCAAAGATTTAATACTGAGTCTCTTTTGCTTTTCTATTTTATTTCTATATTCTTTGAACTTTTCAAAGGCTTCGGACTTGTTCTTCATAAGATAAACATGTTCGAACCGACTATAATCATCAGTGAAGGTGATGAAGTAAGAATAGCCTCCTCTTGCACTAACTCTTAGTAGGCCACAAATATCCATATAGATCAAATCCAAAGGACTTGTGTTATGCTATGTTTTTCTCACAAAAGGAGCCTTGGTCATTTTTCCCTTCAAATAAGATTCACAAGTAGGAAGGTCCTTAATGCTACCAACATTTAGTGCTTTGAGAGCTTCTAACTTGTTTATACTATTTTTAGAGATATGTCCAAGTCTTGTATGCCATAGGATGGCATCTTCTTGGTTATCTAATTTTCTTTTGCTTGATTGAATGTGCATCAATGAAGGTTGAGAATCAAGTATGTATAATCCATTATTCAATGTATCTTGTGCAACTAAAGAATCATTCTTTAATGCTTTCAACATCTCATTCGATATAGAAAAATCATAAGATTTATTATCAAGAATGGGAATAGAAATAATGTTCTTAACAAGATTAGGTATATAATAACAAGGATTTAGCACAATGTAAGCATTCCCTAAGCCTAACTTGACAATGCCTTGGACCATGGTAGCAACTCTTGCTCTATTTCTTAGGCGAAGGATCATATCCCCTTCATTAAGGCTCTTTATTCTTTCCATCCCCTGTAACGAGTTATAAAGGTGAGAAGTATATGCGGTAACAAATACCCATGAAGAAGAATTAGTCATCAAGTGGAATTCAATAAAGTACATACCCTTCTCAACGGTTGCAAGGTAAGCTTTGCAATTCCTTTTCCATGGCCTTTTTCACTGCAATGGAAACAAGTAGTATTGGTCTTAGCCTCTTTCTTCTTCTTGATTTCCCTCGAACTCTTCAAGGGTTGCTTCTCTTTGGAGGAATAACTCTTCTTCCTTTTACTTCCCTTTTTTGGATCCCTAGGACCCCTAGACTCAGAGGAGAAAGCAAGCATAAGAGGCTTTTCCTTTTTTATCATCGCCTCGGTGGTCATCAACATGTTCACCAATTCGTTAATTGTCATCTCTTGCTTGGACATATTAAGTTCATAACGAATTGGTCAAACGAGAAAGGCAATGACTATAGGATCAAATACACGTAGAGGTCATTGTCCATGATCACATCAAGTTGTCCAAGCTTCTCGATGAGTCTAGTCTTGTTGTGCCCGTGATCATGGACACTTAAACCCTCAACTATTCTTGACCTAAAGAGCTCTCTAGATAAAGCGAACCTTTTGTGCCTTGTTTGAACACTATACAACTCTTGTAAGTGTGTGTAGATCTCGCTAGTATGTTTCATATGCTCATGACTCTTTTGGAGCTCATTGGTCAAGGAAGCCATCATGAGGTATCTCTTTTATAGATCATTATCTACAAAATCAGTGAACAATTCATGGGCCTCATTGGTGGCATCATCACCCAAGGAGTCTGGTGGACTACGATCAAGAACATAGGTCCTCTTTTTGGAGTCTAGAACTATCTTATGGTTTCTCAACCAATTGCGAAAGTTAGGCCTGGTGAGTTTATTAGTTTCCAAAATAATGTAGACTGGGTTCTTAGCCATTTTGTTTTATTTTGTTTTTTAAGATTTTGAAAATCCACAAGAGGCATAAAAGAAGAGTATAAGCATATATATGATTGAATGTCAATATTAAAAATATGTTCATGGTCTTTCAAGCATGTGTTTTTCCTACTATTTTATCAAATCCTTCACCTCTAGAAGAATTCGGGAAAACTTATTTCCTAGTGAGAATCATGATTTGAAGGACTTGTAAGTGGACCCTCGTAACCGAGTGCTATCCACAAATAATCGAAGGGTAAGCGATATTTGCTAATTGCATCTCATGTAACACTTGATGTATTTTACCTCACTTTTTATGTAGCCTCACATGACCATGCGCTAACTATATTACTAGATGTTAAGTCGGACCTACCAATGAAACTTTGATTCATGACCGCTCCATGACATCCCCCATAACTGAATGCCAATGGAAAGCCTCAAATCAAAGATTCATCTTATACTAAGTATATTTTCTCAACTTTCCATCGTGATCGAGTGCCATCACAAAAAGATAGTAGCGTTGTCATGACATATACTATTGTTAAAAGGCATGGATTAATTAAAACACTTCTTAATTTGTATCTATTTTAACTTAATATTTGGAAGTACTTAGACATTCTAAGTGGAGGATTTTTCTTGCTTGCAAAGATCTCATCAATTTTATCTTCTTATTTAGGTTTTCTATATCCTAACCATGTATCTCATGCATTAATAGGATACAGAAAGCATAAATAAGTAAATGCACTTAGCATGCTCCTAGGATGGGATGACCGTGGGCCTTAACCAAGTGATGCACTTAGAGCTATAGGTGCACTACTTAGTTAATTTTAAGTGAGTTGATTAAATCTAACTATTACACGAGTGTATCCCCATACATTTATGGGTCTTCATGCTCCAATAGTTTTCTTTGCTCCTCGTAACATTTACATGAGAAAGAAATCATCACTTCTAGCGATTCTACTTTCATAACATTTACAAGATAGAAATTAAGAGGTATGCAGGCCCTAATTTAATACAACCCTTTCAACAACTTGAAACAAATAAAATCAATATTAAAGGGTCATGATCATTCCCATTCATTCATCATGCATTCAATAATTAAATGAACAATAAATAAATCTAGAATTGACATTTAATTCCTACAATTAAATGCTTATCTCATAAATAATTAATTGGCCAAGCAAGAGGAAGCATAATAGTTATACAACATTATTGAAGATCAGCTTTAACAAGTTCTTAAAAGCAATCAAAAATGTCAAACATAATTTTGAGGATTTGCACTACATTTGTGCATCTATTATGTGTGAAATAAAACACTTTTGGTCACTTACGGAGCTAAAACAACAAGCAAAACTCACCAAGTCTCAAAACTGCCACCGTCGGCCCAGCCTGGGCATATGGCTAGGAGGTTGGTGTGCGCATAGCGCACTCGCTGCCAGGCCAGCACCCAGCCATGGCTGGTAGCAGCCTTGTTTTGGAGTTATAGCCGAGTTAATTTATTTTAGGCTCAAGTTTTGTGCACTGAAAATTTAGGACACCTCCTAAATATTAAATCACACAATGTAGATAAAATTTCAGATCTAAAACACCTTTTAAAAATGAAATTTTAAGTGTTCAGTCATGCTTCTAAAAACAAGCTTAAGTAAGGATCATATTCTTCAAAAATCTCCGATAAACTCCAATCATATTAGATCTAAAAATGACCAAAACACCTTAAGACCAAATTTAACATGCTATATCAGCATATAATATCAAGAAATGCTAAATCAAAACTCAGCATTAGCAACTATGAATTAAAATATTCTAATCATATGAATTAACACTTAAGACACATATTAGCATGCTTTCAATTCATCAAGCAAAGGAGCCATTTACAACATCATCCAAACACTCCAATCCATATATTGGATCAAGTATTTGGAGATTTTGATCAATCCATCACATGAATGAATCAATCAAAAATCTAAATCATAGCTTGAATTGGGCTCCAATACCACTTCTGGACATATATAGCACTAGGATGCAATTATCAAAGAATAAAAATGCCAAAATAAGTAGGCTACACATGAAGAAAAGGATTTAAACATGCCATAGATTCAGATTTGGTATGAGGATTACCTTGATTTTCACAAAATCAAAGCAACTAGGAATAAGATCTCAACTCCTTAAAAATTTTCTCCTAGCAGCAAATGGAACCCAAGCAACTTTTGCCCAACCAAATGATTTTTCCTCTAGCTGAAAATTTTATTGAAACTCACCAACAACTTAGTGGATCTACATAGTTGGAACATAAAATGAGAAGGCTCTCTCGAAATGCCTCCAAGCAACAACCTGAAACAGAGGATCTCTAAAGGCCAGCAATCCAATTGTCTTGCCTCTGATTATAAGATCCATACACCAATGCACAATCTTTTTCTTCTTAATGTTATCTAGAGAACAAAGGGAAGAAATGCAAGGATGAAGGCTTGATTTGGAGGTAGGAGATGAAGAAAAGTGAAGCTTCAACACATGAGAAAATACTTTGGGAAATTGGAAGGAAAATGAGAGAATCTAATCTTAGATCTAGATTGCTTGCATCAAAATCAAATTTGGCTACCCCCTTCACACTCTGTATCTATATATAGAGAGAGGATGGTGATATACCAAGGTGGCATCACACCTTCCTTAAGTTGGCAAGCAAGTAGCATGCGAATTTTGTGTGGATTTGAATTTCAATTGGAATCTTCATTTCATTTCATGAAATGTTATCCAAATAAATTCTATTGCCACACCAGATGAACATTTCATTGAATTTTTCCTCCAAAATTATTTCTTCATTTTAATTAAATTAAACACTTTAATTTAATTAACTATCCTTTGTCTCAACACTTAAGTCAATTTGCTTAACTCTTTAAGCAAGTTGTTGTTAGCTTAACTCCTTAAGTTAACTCGACCAATTGATAGTCATGTGGCACCAAATAATTAACTCTTTAATTAATTGGTCTTAATTTAACTTCTTACATTGATCTGTTAAATTAATTAGATCAGTTTAACGATTAAATTGATCAAGTCAAAATCACTACAAACTATTTACCTCCAAAATCGGTCATCAAGGAATTTTTCTAACTCTTAGAAAATTTCCCTTCATCAAGTAGGATTTGCCATTGACTTCTGTGTGTGACCCATTAGTTTCTACCATTCATTAGACATGGGCCCACAACTCTTTGTGACTTATAGAACATCAATTATTCACATTAGTTTAAACTCCTTTAAACTAATGACTCCATTCAATTAATCTCTATTAATTGAAGAGTACCCAATCTCCGTAGTTGATGTCCAACCTCAAGTCCATAGAGCCCAACTAATTAGCCGAAATTAATACTTTTGGAGAACCATTCTTGCTCTACGCGTACTATGCAAATACGGTTCTTCCATCTGCTATCTCTTGAAAGAGGCCTAGGGAAAGATATTTGTTGGCTCCCTAATGGCCTTGATAATATGTTTCTATTCCCATTGTTTGATTCCCCTTTACGACTTTGTCTTTGGAAAACTCATTTTCCAAATTGTCATACTACCTTGCGTAATGATTTCTTGGAATCGATTATTATAGAATACATAGGAGATGTACTAGCCCTTCAAAACAATGAGGAGTCGGATCCCACCTTGGATCTCACAAATCTCCATGTCTAAGTAGCTCATATCTAACCTCAACCTGAAATATCCGATAAGTGGTCAAGGGAAAGTCAAAGCATGAGGACTTAAACACAATGTTACCTTGGATTCTCAGGTCGAAGAACTAATTATATGCAATAGCGTAAGTTGGAGAACTTACTACTACCGACTTGCCTCTTTAGCTATCTAGTGGATTCTCCGGGTAGGCCTTCAGTGAACTTGTTCTCTAACAACTATGTACTAACATGTACCCATATCTCATATGGCCTTGCTCATGGAACAGATCAATATCCAACCCTTCGATTTATGCATCGTTAGTGTAGGTCTATCCAGCTCTTAGATGCTCTATCTCATAAGATTCTATAACTTGAAAGATTTAAGATCACGACCGTCTCCTATCTCATAAGATCCTACCCAGTGCGTGATCAAGTCCAGTAGTCTTGTGTAACCTACGGGCTTGAACCAAATGCCAGTGAAGTAAATGTAAGCATAAGATGAAGATGGTCATTTAAAGAATATCATTCAATCAAGATTGTATCACAAGTGAAATACTTTACATGCCAATCTAATTGGCTTGTGGGAACTATTCCTAAACTTGATTAAATATTATTGTAATATTATAGTTGTTGGAATGTAAAAATATATTTGTGCAAGTTTTTATTTGTTATCTTGTATATATATGGTAAAACAAAAATTATTGTCGCATTTTGTCATTCCTATTGTTTCCAAAGTAATATACTTAAACTAGAGCATCACTACCAGGTTCATGTTATTTTGTTTAATGCAATATTACTTAGGAATTAATAATCAAAATTGTTTTTTTGTATAAGATGAGCATATCATTGAAATAATTTGTATCACATAACAACTATCTCCTTTTGCATGCACTATCAAACATTTTCCATATATTTTCAAAACAAGACACTTACCCTTCTATGGCTTTTGATACATTATCAACATACAAAATATATTACCAAGAATATAAATATTCAAACATCGAGTAAGTTGTTCAAACATGATATAATAATAAAGTACTCCATGTGACTTGCCTAGAATCATATGTTGTATGCTGACAAAACTATAATAAGGGCATTAATATAACAACAATGGCAAAAGATTGTTCACTTTGTTTACAAAAATCTCCTATCAATTAACAATTCAAACTTTCCCTTGTTAAGGCTTCGTGGGTTCTGCTCTAGCTCGACTTCCTGAAGCCATCATATTTGCCTATGTTTCTCTTGATCTTTTCTTTTTTTGAAGCATTATAGTCAATAGAGTGTCATCATCTATTTGCACAGCTGATGAACCTACTTCACAATCATGTAGTTATTACAATAAAAAAAAATTAATTATATATCCAAAATAAAAAAAAGACCACTTGTTTAATAGTGGGGAAGGAAAGTAAAATAAGTAAAATAACTTTTTGGTGCTTTCACAACTTAATATTCATACATGAAACGAATTGTTTAATTTTTTTTTAATTTTTTTTAGAAACATATGCAAACAATGACTATGCAAAATAAGAATTTTTTCTGCATCAATTTTAATATTTTTATGTGAAAAACTAAACAAAAATATTACATTTTTCTACTTTCTGTGTCAAAAACTACAAGAAAAATTATTAAATTTTCTATTTTCTGTGTAAAAGAAAAAATAATTGCTCTTTTTTATACTTTTTGTGCAAGAAAGACATTGCAATTCTGTTTTCTACAGAAAATTTATAAATTTCTTACTGTGCAGATTTTTCTGCAGAAAATAGCAATTTTGTACAAAAAAATCTATTTTATGTTGCTATTTTCTACAGGAAAACCAAATTTTCTTTTCTCCAAAAAGTATCAGAAAACATATTTTTCTTCTTAGAAAACAGCAATTTTCTGCAAAAAATAAATTGCTATTTTTTGAAAAAAAATCTATAGAATTTTCAGTAAAAACAACAAAGATGTTGGTAATACATATATATATATATATATTTGCTCAAAGTATAAAAGACTGTCGCAATGTAATTCTTATTTTGAACTCGAAAACTCCTTTTACTTCCTCTTTTGTTTGTATCTCCTTGACATGATCATTTATTGTGCTTCTGACCACATCTACCACATGTCATTTTGGTTGCCCTTCTTGATGGAATCACCTTAACAACCTCTCCTGGTTCTTTTCTCCTATGCTTTTTGGGTCGATCGGGTAATCTTTTCAAAGGTGGAAGAAGTATAGTTCTTGATTCAACTTGCATCGAATGCCAGAAAGTGGAGTCAAAAATCCCATGAATTTTGTGACAGTAGGCTTGTATATACTTTTCCTTATAATAGCTAGTATCTGTGTATATCTCAATGTTTTGTCTCTTGTAAGCTATTGTTAAGGCTGCATGCTTACATAGAATTCTAGAAATATCCCAAAACTACAATCATAACAGCAATTATTCAAATTGACCATGTAGTGGACACCTTCATCATTTATTTGAAATTCATGCGCACTACCAACAAGCAATTGACACTTGATAGACTCTTCTTTTGCAAGATTCAACTTACCAATGACCCTATTGCAAACTAAACTTCTCACTTGTACCCTCTTTTGATACCTTCTCTCTATTTTGCTCATCAACTTGGCCCCTTAAACCATCTAGCAAGGTAAGCACTAGTTTACTCAATCACCAACCTAATGATTGAACGACTAAAAAATATTGTTAGTAACATGGTCATTCTTCAACAAAACATTAAATGCATGTCTAGCCCACAAACTCACTTCTATCTTGATTAACCAGTCAAAGGCCGCTAGTTTTACCTCTTGCAGCTTGTTCATAACATGATTGAAGCATGCTACATTATAGGACATTGCTGCTACCCAAAAGAACTTCTTAACCAAAGCTTCGGGGAATGTTTGTCTCAAGCTAGAATAAATATGTCAGCAACATTTTTTGTTGATTGCAATAGGCACTAATTCATTGATTGCTTCAATTTAATCCCTAGAAGTGAAAGAAAAATCCAAGCATTTTATTAATTTTATCTAACATATAAACATTAGGTACACCCCTTCCACAAATATGAAAATCATTACACATATATTCATTTTGATAAAAAAACCCTTACTAAAGTATCCTTTATAGTACACAAACATTATAGAGACACCCTTCCAACTAGATAAATCTTACATACACAACCCTTTCTAGTACATAGGAAAATCTCGTTATAGACTAAGCAATAGCAGAAATATATAATATGCACCTATTAGAAAATGAAAAATAAAGAAATAGAGTACTAGATAATGTACCTTCTACCTATCTGTCATAAAAGTCCAAGACTTGTCCTCACCAAATATTCCAAGCATTGTCTCAAGGTATTGGAAAAAGAAACTCCAACTCTCTTTATTCTCAGTTTCAACTATTGCAAAAGCAGCAGGGTAGAGTCCTATATTATCATCCAACCCCACAGTTGCTAATAATACACCACTATATAGGCCTTTTAAATGGCAACCATCGAATCTTAAGAATGGTTGGCAACCTTCCAAGAATCCTTTTTTAAAGCCTCTAATCCCACAAAAACTCTTTTGAATGTTGGCTCAAGTGGAATAATTTCACCTTCTGAATGATACTGGAACTTCACCGTACTTCTAGGATTAGTTTTACCAACCATTACAACATATAAAGGTAATTTAGCAAAGGACACGCTACGACTGCCTTCAATCTAAATCATGGCCTTCTTTTTTACTTTATATAATTTCATGTAATCTTGTGCCAACCCAAAATTTTGCTAGCTCATGCCTCATTCCTTTAGGTTTCATCTCAAGGTTTTGTCTCAACATACTTACCAACTTCTCAGCCATACAATTTGCATTGGCCTCTTTCATTTTGTCCACCCTTACACAACTATGATTAGGATTATATGTCTTAATTTGATAAGTAATACCATCAGGAATGGGAGAAGCATGAATTCTCCACTTACAACCGTCAGCCCCGTAATGTGCAGTAACTCTAGACTTCTCATTTCTCCCGAGTGATTTTAAATCCCTCTTTGAACACATATTTTGAGAAAGTATTTCTGAACGCATTAACATTGTGAAATATCATTCCTTTTTCAAGATTTATCTTTTTTGTATCAGTTTTAGCTAGTTGGAAGTCATCTACCTCAAACCATCAATCTATCAGATAAAGAGTAAAGATTACAATGATTGTCAAATTCATAAACCGACAAATTTGCAACACTTAACTCATCAAACATCAAATTTTTATCATTATCCCCGACATTCTTACTATTTTTATCCCAATTACCCTCATTGGCCTCATAACCACTCCCTTCATCTCTATCCACTCCACTAACAGCATCATTTATGGTCTCATCACTCACATCTTCACTAGACTCATCATCCTCAAATCTACTAGCCTCATCCCCATCACGTCTTTTTCCCTCATCGCCTACGTTATTGCAAGAATCGTCTTTCACAACCAAACGGACATATAAACTAATTTCTTTCTTTGATATCGCAAACGTAGTAGTCACATCCATATCATCCCATAAATTACGTTTGTCAATTGTGCTATCAATTTCAGCATCATATGAAAGAAACAACAAACCTTCATTAGTTTGAGGGACATGTGCCAATGCTACACTGGTTATTTCATTCTTCAAATCGTTGTCGTACAATTTTTTGAATCCCAATACTTTGTCATACTAAT
Organism: Jacaranda mimosifolia; assembly: GCA_018894105.1. Lineage (NCBI taxonomy): Eukaryota > Viridiplantae > Streptophyta > Magnoliopsida > Lamiales > Bignoniaceae > Jacaranda > Jacaranda mimosifolia. The sequence continues at coordinate 15,724,173 of CM032124.1, forward strand.
TTCATTTTGTTAGTGTATGAGAAGATCAAAGTTTTTGTCCGTCATGTCTATTACATTATATTAAATTTCAAAAATGAAAAAATCATTAGAAAATAATAACAAAAAATCAATAATATTGTATCAAATGTTGAAGACATTTGCAAAAAAGTACACAGATTAATTCTGCAATGCATTTTCTAGAGAGAAAAAATGAGGAAAAGCATGGATTTTGCTCACTTGTTCTTGTAGAATATTGGATACAAAAAACAAATTTTATGAACTTTTTTCTTTAGAAACCTATTTTTTAATTACAATATACAAAAACTGAAATGCAAAAAAAATAATGTTCAAAAATCATAATGCAGAAATAGTTCATGTAGCAGAAAATAGAGACAGAATTTAGATAGTTCATTAAATCTATTCTCTAAACAAAAAAAAGATTTTAGAAATTGTTTTTGATATAGAAAAGAAACTATTTCAGGAAATTGTCCCTAAAATCTATATGCAATTACAAAAACTAAACTCTAAGTACAAAAACTATGGCAAATGGTCGGAAGAAAACTACATAAAGATGTCAATAGTCACTTCCCATTCCAGCCATTCTTACCTAAATAAAAACCCTAACTAATTTCTTATTGATTTTTAGAAATAATACTAATAGAAAATAAGGTCCCAGGCGGATAAAGGACTCAAAAGAGTGAAGCAGTGAAACAGTGAATAAATTGGAAGTTCCAGAGGTAAACAAAATTCCAGTTAAAGTAGAAGTATAAATAAATGAGACAAGGTGTTTATAGCGGTTCGGCAAGCCTACTCCACTACCTAAGCCAGAGGACATAGGAATTTTGAAAATGAAAATATTATTAGAAAAGAAACAAGAACGAGTACAACGAGCAGCGCTAACTTCCAAAACCTCACAGAAGTGAACCAGAATATTTTATGGGTAATACTGGGGTTTTGTGAAGAAAAGAGTAAAGGAATAATCCTAACAACTCTCAATAGCACTCACTACTTTTACATTAGAGATAATACTTATTAAATAGTCAATTTTGAGATCTTCCAAAGTCGATGCCTCAATTTGCTCCTTAAATACTGTAATGGCAATATACCATTTGTACAGCTGCAACAGTAACATACCAAAAATGCTTTTGTTTCTTAATATGGGAAATTCCATATTTGCTGCACATATTGACTACGTAACTTAATCACGCCAACATTGAAAGGTACCATATAAGTTTGAATTTACTTGGTATAATCAAAATATTATTTTAGGAAGCAATCTTAACAATCTCTCCCTTTTTGATAATGCCATTCTGTTGTTCTCCCCCTGTCTAGAGATGATGTAGCATGGATTAGATTCAAACTATCAAAGCATGCATAAACATTTTTCTCTCCTTGTTTGACGCAATCTTAAGATCCAAAAAAGACAAGAAGACATATGTTTGAATACATAATGTCGAGGACGATGTTCAAGTAAAGCTGTCTAAGCATACAAGACAAAAGTATACATGCTTAAACATAGAATAAACCAAAAAAAAAACTTAAGCAATAGTTTTAAGCATGAGTAGCATTAGTTTCGAAAGTAGTAGCAAAGCATTAGTCTTATGCTAAGATAACCATCAAGCAGTTTTAAGCATAGGTAGCAAACCATTAGTACATCAATTTCAAAAATAGCAGCAAAGCATCAGGCTTATGCCAAGATAACCATTAGACAGAGTTTTAGAAAAAAATTTAGTTATAAGAACAACTTAGAAAGTGGTTCTCTCCCTCATTGTAAAAAGCTTAAGGACTGTGAGGGCATTTGCGAAGGGAAAAGCAAAGATCTTTGATTTCATCTTGAAGATCATCGATTTTAGTTTTACACTTGCGGAAGTTGTTTTCAACCGTGTTAATGAACTCAGAGGATTTGGTGTCGAGACGATCAACGGAGGATGTAATATTCTGAATAAGAAGGAGAAGAGGTGGCTCGAGAGCATCGGGTGTCCTATTTTTGCGTTTAGAGGAGATGCCTTTAGAGGCAACTGAATCAACTTCTCGAATAGATGATCAGAGATACAGAGGGGGTTTTTTCTAGGGTTACGATGTGTCATACTTCCCGATGCAGAGGTAATAGTAGCGGAGTTAGAGGTTCCCTTGAACCATACCCCATCCTCACCGATATGAATCTGTATTTTCTTGAGATTGGGAAGGTCTACTACTTTTTGTTCACTCAGGTCTTTAGCCTGGGGTGATGGAAGAAAGACATTTTTAGAGCAAAGATATGGGTAAGGAGCATGTGATACGGTAGGTTTTTGGAAGAATGGCGAAGGGCGTAGATCATGTTGTGCAAGATAATGTAGCCAATGTTGATAGGCTGCCCAGTGACTGCCATGTACAGAAGGAAAGCATATAGACGGTTCATATCGATGGAGTGACCTCCAGTGGTAGAGGAACCAGAGAGTATAGTGAGGATGATAAGGCAATGGAGGAAGAAATAGTCGATAAGGCGGAGTTTTAATGCAAAACCCGCGGCTAGTTTAAGGGATTTCCCATTGCAGAATAACTGATTGGCCTGAATAAGATTGAAATATTCAAGGGGACACCATTCACCATATGCAACAAATTGGATACTAGAATTTGGAAGTCCAAGGTAATGATTGAGTTTCTCAATAGTAAGGAAAATAGAGGTACTGAGTACATTTGATTGAAGAGAGACAGTAGCAGGGTCGTTACCTTCAATGATAATGAGATTGGCATAAAAGAGGTAAACCAGTGGAGGGTAGGCATTCTCATCAATTTGCATCATATATTTCCACCCCATTTGGTCAACCCAGTTAAGAGCAGGATATGAAGGAATGTCTGAGAAGTCTATTGGGCGCCCACGGTTTAGTTTTCTAGCCATGATATTTGTGGAGAAAAAATTTTCAGCATTAGGGTTTGGAAATTTGAAGATAGTAGGTATAGTTACGAAGTCCCAGTGATTGAAAAAGGAATTTGTGAAGTAGTGGGAGAGAAGAGGCGAGGAAAATAGAGGAGGAGATAATGCAAAGAGCAATAGAGGAAAGGGCGATAGAGACTAGGGACGGACAACAATTGGGGATTTTATAGAAGAGAGAACACGGAGAGATGGAGGAGATTCCTCTGAGTTGGATACGTAGTCCACAAGTTTTGGGAATGTGAGATGGCATCATCGTCCATGGAGAATCAGGAGGAAGAACACCAACAGGATAGAAGTTTCACCATCGGAAAAGAAAGAGGTCGAAGAGGTAGCGGAGATGATTCAGGAATATGAGAGGTTTTATGTTGGTTTATTTGTAAGAAAGACAGATGGTTGAATTTTCAGATTTTCTCCCTATTTTTTTTTTCTTTTTTAATGATGGAAGAAGAATATATTCTTGCCAAAAGAATACACATACCAAGCATAAAAGGAGATTCACACTCCAAATATAAGTTATGAGGAGAAGAAAGAAGGAATGATCCCTAATTTTTGTTTCAGAAAACTGAATCTTTCTTCTGGGAGTAGTTTAGTGAAGATGCCAGCCAACTGATTGTGTGTATCAACAAAGGATATGCAAACATCACCTTTTTGGACGTGATCTTTAATAAAATGATGTCTTATTTCTATGTGTTTTGTGCGTGAGTGATAGACTGGATTTTTTTTAATGCAGATAGCATTAGTGTTGTCACATAAGATAGATATGTAAGGAAATTGTAAGCCATAATCACTAAGGGTTTGTTTCATCCATAATACCTGTGAGCAACAATTGCCTAGCGCTATGTATTCAGCTTTAGTTGTCAACATGGCCACCACACTTTGTTTCTTTGTAGACTAACTTACTAGACATAACCCTAGGAGTTGACAAGTTCCAATAGTGCTTTTTCGATCAATCTTGCACCCTGTACAGTTAGTATCAGAATACCCAAGAAGATTGAAAGATTTGGATTGTGGGTACCAAATGCCAATGTTGGCAGTTCCTTTGAGATAGCAAAGGATTCTTTTTATAGCTTTGAGATGTGTCTCTTTCGGTTTTCCTTGAAACCGAGCGCACAAACTTGTGGCAAATAGTATATCTGGATGACTGGAAGTTGGATACAGCAAGCTTCCGATCATGCCCCTGTATGTTGTTTCATCTACACTTTTTCTATCAGGATCAAGATCCAGCTTTGTGGATACAACCATGGGAACGCTGGATTCTTTATAATCCTACATTCTAAATTTTTGCAAGAGTTCGTTAGTGTATTTTTCTTGAGATATAAAGATTCCAGTTATAGTTTATTTGATTTCGAGGCCAAGGAAAAAATTTAACTCACTTATAAGACTCATTTCAAATTCCGTTGTCATGCATGATGCAAATTCATCACAAAGATCTTTGTGAGTGCCACCAAAAATTATATCATCAACATATACTTGAACAAGCAGTAAATGGCCATTTGATGTTTTTGTAAAAAATGTAGTATCTACTTTACCCATACAAAAACCTTTTGAGATAAGGAAGGAGCTTAGGCAATCATACCATGCTCTATGGGCTTGTTTCAAACCATAAAGTGCTTTTGATAATTTAAAAACATGGTTTCCAAAATTTGAGTTTTTGAAACCAGGAAGTTGTTCAACAAAGACTTCTTCTTTTAGATGTCTATTTAAAAAGGCACTTTTGACATTCATTTGGTAGAGAGTGAAGTTTTTATGTGATGCATATGCTAGCAACATGCGAATGGATTCAAGACGTGCGACGGGTGCATAAGTTTCATCATAATCAATGCCCTCTTGTTGAGAGTACCATTTTGCAACAAGTCTAGCTTTGTTTTTAACAACTTCACCATGTTCATCTAGTTTCTTTTGAAACACCCATTTAGTACCAATTACATTGTGATTATCAGGTCTTTTTACTAGGTTCCAAACCTAGTTTTTCTCAAACTGATGGAGTTCTTCTTTCATTGCATTCAGCTAGGATTCTTCATTTAGCGCCTCATTTATATTGCAAGGCTCTGCGTAGGACAAAAATACATGGTCAGAGAGATGATAATCAGTTGTTTTAGTTTTGAACCTTGTAGTGAATCGAGCATTTGGGTCTCTAATGATTTTCTGTGTTGGATGGCTTGATGCATGTTTGAATTTGCCGATTTTGTTTCCAGTTTCGTCATTGGACGTTCCACTTGCAGTTGAAACTATCTCAGTGAGATTTTTTGATGTGTTCCTTTCTCTTTATTTTTCTTGTTGAAGTGTCTCTATCACTCGGTCAAAACCTGTATTTTCTATGCTCAAGGAATCCTTGGCTAGAAAGGGGTTAGTTTCATCAAATACCACATGCATAGATTCTTGTATAGTCTTTTTTCTCTTGTTAAACACTCTATAAGCTTTACTATATGTTGAGTAGCCAACAAATATTCCCTCATCTGAATTCGGATCGAATTTGGCAAGTTGATCTCTATTATTCAAGATGTGACATTTGCACCCGAATACGCAAAAATAATATATGTTGGGTATCTTACCCTTCCAGAGTTTGTATAGAGTCTTTTTGATAAATGGTATCAAAAAGACTCTGTTGATGACGTAGATGCAGTGTTGACTGCCTCAGCCCAAAGATGCTTAGGAAGATCATACTTATTCAGCATTTACGGGCCATTTCCTACAAAACTCTATTTTTTCTTTCAACCACCCCATTTTGTTGGGGTGTTCTTGGAGCAGAAAAGTTGCGAGTGTATCCAAAATCATTGCAAAACGCAGTAAATTATGATCCTCAAATTCCATGCCACGATCACTCTTAATGATCTTAATCAAAAGCCTTACCCATATGTAAAGAGAAAAATCATCTACGATAACAAAAACATATTTGTTTCCTCCAAAAAATTGAGTTTTCAAGGGTCTAAATAAGTGAAGATGCAGAAGTTCCAAAGGTTTTGAGGATGCAATGTCATTTATTGGTTGAAAATAAGTTCTAACTTGTTTACCTTTCATGCAAACATTGCAAATTTTATTTTTTGAAAACTTTATTTTAGGGATCCCTTTCACCAAATCCTTTTTAACCAATTGATTCAAGAGTTTCATGTTAGCATGACCCACACGTCTATGCCAAGTCCAGCAAGATTCATCAGTAGCAACTAGGCATCAACGTTTTGTTTAAAAAGATCATCTAGATTTATGAAATATATGTTTCTTTCTCTGATTGCAATGAAAATGGTTTGATCATGCTTAGTTACCACACATTCAGAGGTTTTGAAGTGTATTTGATAGCTATTATCACATAATTGGCTTATGTTGAGAAAGTTGTGTTTAAGTCCATCTACCAACCATACATTTTCGATAGAAATTCCATCTTTGTTACCTACTGTCCCTTTGCCAATGATTTTTCCTTTTGTGTTGTTTGCAAATAGTACGTTTCCTCCATTGTATTCTTGTATTTCAAAAAAGAATGACTTGTTTCCTGTCATTTGTTTGGAACATCCACCGTCCAGATACTAAAGTTCCTTTTGAACTTCCTTCTTGGCTGGTTCATGCAACATAAGGAATGGTGAACTTAGGTACCCATTTTTTTTTGGGTCCTAAACTGTTAGACTTTGGAACCCACATATACTTGACCCAACATCTCTTCTTATAGGGCATTTATGTGCTAAGTGAACTCATTTTGAACAGTAATGGCAAGTCTTTTTAAAAAGTCTCATGTTTCTATAGCCGGAATTAATTTTATTTTTGCCTTTAATAGATCTTTTCAGATTGTAGTTGTCATTTAGCAACAACTGAATTTTATTTTCAAGATATCGATTCTTCTCAACTAATCTGTTTCTTTCATCAGTGTTTTTCTTTATGATCTTATGATACTGAAAAACCAGCTCTTCATTTTTGTTTAGAATAGTCTCTAACTGCTCCTTAAACATATTTATCTGAATCTGAAGCTCAGTTAGTTGATTATGGCATTCAACATTAATATCAAGGTCTTTTTCAAAGTTATAGTCAAAGCTGCTGGAACTTAATTGAGACTGTAAAGTTACCTATCTGTCTGCCATGAGACAATTTTCTACATTATCAAACTGATCTGAGTCTAAATCATACCAAGTGATTGTCATAGTTCTTTGTTTTGGATTTCTTTCAGGTTTTGGGCTTTTCTTCAGTTTTGGATAGTTTGGCCTCTTATGCCCTACTCCATGGCATTCATGACAGACAATCTACTCAGTTCGGAATTCCCCAGTATTTCTTCTTGAGTTTGTTCTGGGATCTCTCCTAAAATGATTTTTTACTTGGGTAAGATGTCTAAGTCGCCTAGTAATCATGGCAATTTCTTCATTGATTGTTTCTCCATCTATGTCACTAAAGTCTTCGTTCCATTCTCCTTGATCAGCATTGAAATTAATATTTTTCTTGCTTTTGTTGTCAGAACTCTTTTCTTACTAAGAAGTGTTATTTCGTAAGAAGTGAGTGAGCCAATTAGTTTTCCCAAGTCAGTGTTTCAAGATTCTTTGCTTCATGGATAGCGGTGACTTTGGGATTCCACTCCTTTGGTAGAGATCTTAGGATCTTCCGCACTTGTTCACTTTTAGATATTATTTTTTCCAATGCAAACATGGGATTCACTGTCTCCATAAATCAAGCGTACATTTGACTAATCGTTTCACTTGTTTTCATGGAAAACATCTCATAATGTGAGTAAGCAATGCAATACGCTCAAATTTTACCTATAAGGTCCCTTCGTGGGTAACTTGAAGCGTGTTCCACATATCCTCAGCAGAAGTGCATGTGCTCACACGATTGTATTCTTGTTTGACTAGAGAACATGAAAGGATATTTTTTGCTTTTGCATTCAATGAGAGCATTCTTTTGTGCTCAGCAGTAAGTTCCAGTCTTCCTGTTGAGGATTTGCCTTTGTTGGCGGGAATAAGGGAGCCATAAGCAACAATGCTCCATAAATCATAGTCTAGTGCTATGAAGAATTCCTCAATCCTATTTTTCAATGTTGAGTAGTTGGTTCCATCAAATAGAGGAGGACGTGTGTGGGATTGACCTTCTGCATACACATCAAAACTTGAAGAAGCCATTAAGAACTTTTTAACTCAAGTTGTTAGACTTGTATATATGAGCCTTTGGCTCCGATACCAATTGACAGAAAATAAGGTCCCAAAAGGGTAAAGGACAAAAGAGTCAAGCAGTGAAACAGAGAATAAACTGGAAGTTCCAGAGGTAAACAAAATTCTAGTTAAAGCAGAAGTATAAATAAATGAGACAAGGTGTTTATAGTGGTTCGGCAAGCCTACTCCACTACCTAAGCTAGAGGACTTAGGATTTTGAACCTGCAAATATTATTAGCAAAGAAACAAGAACAAGTACAACAAACAGCGCCAACTTCCAAAACCTCACAAAAATGAACCAGAATATTCTACGGGTAATACTGGGGTTTTTTGAAGAAAAGAGTAATGGAATAATCCTAACAACTCTCAGTAGCACTCACTACTTTTACATTAGAGATACTACTTGTTTAAATAGTAGATTTTGATATCTTCCAAAGTCGATGCCTCAATTTGCTCCTTCAATACTGTAACGGCAATTTACCATTTGTGCGGCTACAACGGTAACACACCAAAAATGCTTTTGGTTCTTAATATGGAAAATTCTAGATTTGCTGCACAGATTGACTAGGTAACTTAATCACATTTGACAAGATTGAAAGCTACCATATAAGTTTGAATTTACTTGGCATAATCAAAATATTATTTTGGGAAGCAATCCTAACAAATACAAAGTAGTATCTAAGATACAATACAAAAATACTTGTTTTTAAACAATTTTAAAGTATTATTAGACACCTAAACCCTTTTCACCAAGGGGAAAAAAAAGCCCCAAAACCAACATCCACTAAACCCTAGCAAACCTTGATTTTCATTTTCCAGGCATCATGAATCACAAATATTTTTAAACAAAAACCAAAGAATGATTAAAATACAGATGATCAAATGAAAGCAAGTATATACCTTATCACATCAAACCCCAAACATACATTTATAGTTTAACAACTTCTTCATGTCAATGCACGATAGTTTGTTCAAAAATTATCTATAAACTTTTGATTAAATGTTATAACACCATTTTCAAAGAAAAAAACAAGTGACGATGGGGAGTTTCAGGCTGAAGTTGAAAGAAAATCTTAAGAAACCCACTATTGGAGTTGGATGCGGGAATGAGGAGAAAAGGATTAATTTTCTATTCTAAACATAAAAGGGGTAAGATTGTATTTTCAAAAATTAAGGATTTTAACCTTTTTTTTTAGTATTTTAATTGAAGGCTAAAATAGTCATTTAATAAATTCCATTTTGTTTTTTTATCAGAACATTTTCAGATGAGAGATATTGATAATTTTTAAAGTTAGAGGGGAGGAATTGGTAATTTCACTATTTCGAAGGGGGTGTAGTTGTAATTAACCATATTAAATAAATAATTTGCAGTCAACACTGCCCTACTCCATGTTCTGAGGTGCCCTTATATTAATTAATAATGCATTCATCATTTCGTTTAAAGTTTGATTTTTGCACATAGCAATACAATTTGATTGTAGTGCATAAGTCGCTATTACTTCATGAATTATTCCATGTTCAGAACAAAACTCTGCAAAGTTTCGAAAGGGATAAACATATTCTCCATCTTTATCACTTTTAAGTATTTTTATTTTACTTTTTGAGACTCTCACCTTCATTTTTGTAATGTTTAAATACTTCAATTGTTTCATCCTTACTTGAAAGTAAATAAACATGGCAATATCATGTGCAATAATCCATAAAAGTTATAAAATACTTTTCCTCCTCTTGCTTGCACCATTCTTAAATCATTTATGTCGATGTGAATTAAATTTAACAGTTTAGTGCTTCTCCTTATTACCTTAAAAAGAGTTTTGGTCATTTTGGCCTCAATGCAGACTTCACACTTTTTTTTTTGTGTTAAGATCCAACTTAGGTGTAATGCCAATTTTAGCTAGTTGAGCCCTAGTCTATGATGCCATAATCTATAGACTCCAACAAATAAGCCCAATTTACTTTATTTTCATTAGTAACATCTTTTGGTACATTCTTGAGTGTGATGGTCATTATATTTAGTTTAAAAAGATCATCATATAAATAACTTCTTTCGACATAGACACCATTTTTAGTAAGTATAAATTTGTTGGATTCAAGAACTAGCAAAAATCCATTTTTACTAAGCATAGGACTTGACACTAGATTTCTCCTTATGTCTGGCACATCAAGCACATTGTTGAGAGCTAGCTATGTTTCGGATGTAATTTCAAGCACCACCTTTTCAACTTCATGTATTTTGGAAGTTGAAGAGTTTCCCATGAGTAGGATTTTATCTTTAGCATTCTTATATGTTGAAAAGAGGGTTTTGTTTGAGCAAACTATTGGAATACTACCTCATAACCAATAAGATTGGCATGTAAAATATTTTACTAGTGATAAAATCTTGATTGAATGATATTCTTTATAAATGGCCATCTTCATCTTATGCTTACATTTCTTAATTGGCATTTGGTCGAAACCCTTAGATCACACATGACTACAGGACTTGATCATGACTACAACACTAGGTAATGATCATGGAATAAGTCTTACACGGTCATGATCTTAAATTTCCCAAGTCATAGAATCTTATGAGGCAGGACATCTAAGATTCGGATAGACTTGCATGAATGATGCATTAATTCAGGGGTTAGATGTTGCTCCATTCCATGAGCAAACCATATGAGATATGGGTGCATGTTAGTAGGTGCTTGTTAGAGAACAGGCTACTGGAGGCCCGGCCAGAGAATTCACTAGGCAGTTGTAGTGGCAAGTTCTCCAGCTTACACTAGTATATATAATTAGTCTTTTCACCTGAGGATCCATTGTAACCTTATGTTTAGGTCCTCATACTTTGACTCATCCCTAGCCACCTAGTGGGTCATTCGGGTTGTGACTGGGTATGAGCTACTTAGATTTAGAGGTTTATGAGATCCAAGAAGGGATCTAACTCCAAGTCATTATGAAGGATGAGTGTATCTCCTATGTGTTCTATGATGATCGATTCTAAGGAGTCCTTGGCCAAGGTAGTATGACAATTCAGAAAAAGAGATTTCCAAAGATGAGGTCATAAACTGGAATTGAACATTGAGAATAGATGTGCAGTATCGAGGCTATTAAGGAACTGACAAATATTTTGCCCTAGGCCCTTTCATGGAGATAGGAGACGGAAAAACTGTATTTGTATGGAACGCGTAGAGCTAGAATAGTTCACTAAAAGCATTCATTTGGGCAATTGTTAGGCTCCATGGGCTTGAGGTTGGACATCGACCATGGAGATTGACTACACTTCAATTAATAGAGATTAATAGAATTGAGTCGATTAGTTTAAATGAGTTTAAACTAATATGAATATTTGATATTCTAAAGTCATAAGAGTTGTGAACCCATGTCCAATGAACAGTAGAACCTAATGGGTTACACACAAAAGCCAATTGGACATCCTACTTGATTATGGGAATTTTCTAAATGTTACAAAGATTTCTAGTGACCAAAAATTGAGGGTTACGGTTGATGCAATTTTTAGTCTTTTTGGCTTGATCAATTTAATTGTTAAATTGATCTAATTAATTTAAGGAGATAAATTAAGACCGATTAAATTAAGTGGTAATTTAATTTGGTTCCAAATGACTATCAATTGGTCAAGTTAACTTAAGGAGTTAAGTTGATAATTACTAGCTTAAATAGTTCAGTTAGTTGACGTAAAAGTTAAGTCAAGTTTAATTAAATTAAAGTGTTTAATTTACTCAAAGTGAAGAAATCATTTTGGAGGGAAAATTCAAATGAAGAGTTCATTTGGTATGGAAATAGAGTTTATTTGGATGAAATTTCATAAGATGAAATGAAGATTTCAAATAAAATTCAAATTCACAAGAAACTTACATGCAACTTGCAACTTGTTAAGATCTAATTGTTAGATCCAACATTTCCCTCCAATTTTGTGATTTGCTCATGAGTTGAGGCATCACACCTTCTTCACCTCCCTCCCTCACTTTTTGGCCTTCATCAACCTGTTGCTTTCTTCTTAGTTTTTCCAGCTGAACTAGGAAGAAAAGGATTGTCCATTGGTGCGTGGACGTTTACATTAGAGGTAAGACATTTGGATTGCTTGTTTTTGGTGATCTTCTATTCCATCAATGACTTTCTGGATTATGTTTGCTGCTTTTTCGAAATTATTTGGAGAGTATTTTTTTTACTGGACATTCTCTAAGGAGTTTTCAAAAATTTGGTCCAGAATTGGCTCAAATCAGAGGTGATTTGCCTGGTCAAAAGTTGATCACACCTTGCTGCGCCAGAAGCAGTCTGCTTTCAGGAAAAGAAGCACATCTTCAAGTTTTGGTTGGATTTTTCTTCAAAGGCAATTATATGACCTTGATCCATTTTATAGGCATGAATTTAGATCCTTGGGAGGTGTAATTCAAGTTATTTTTCAGTTTTTAAATGTTTTAAATTGGATCCTTGACTTACACCGTCTTTCAAGTGGTATTGGAGCCTTAATTCATGCTATACTTTGGATTTTCTTTTGATTGATTCATGTGATGAATTCAGCTAGATCTTCAAATACTTGATCCAGATGATGGATTGGAGTGTTTGAATGATGGTTCTTGTGGCTCCTTTGATGATGAATAGATATTACGCTAATATGTGTTTTGATTGTTAATTCATATGTTAGTGTAATTTGATTCACGATTAGCTAATGATAAATTTTGATTTAGCATTGGAAGATGTTATATGTTGATATAGCATTTTAAATTTGGCCTTAAGTTATTTTGGTAATTTTTGGATCCAATTGGATTTGATTTAATTGAAATTTTTTGGAATAATATGATTCTCACTTAAACTTGATTTTTAAAACATATTTGAGCACTTGAAATTTCAGTTTTAAAAGGTGTTTTAGATCTAAAATTTCATCTATATTGTGTGATTTAATATTTATAAGATGTTCTAAAAATTTTGGTACACAAAAGTTGAGCTAAAATTAGAAAACTCGGCCATGACCATAAAACAGGGCATGCTGCCCAGCTTGGCTGCGCGTTGGCCAGTAGTAGGCAAGCCAAGCGTGTGCCGACTGTGCGACAGTGCACCCAACCTGGGCATGCAATGGCCTAGTTTGGTTATGCGAGTTTTGGCTCATTTTTCTGGCTCCTTTAGGAACCAAAATTGTATTATTTCACACATAATAGATGCAAAAGTGTTGTGTAAGTTCTCAAAATTATGTTGGATATTTTTTAATGCTTTTTAAATCTTGTTAAAGTTCATCTCCAATTATTGCAAAAGTAGGATGCTTAAATGGTATGCTTGTTTTTTCTTGGCCAATTAATTGTTTATGTGATAAGCATTTAATTATTGGAATTGAATGTTAATTCTTGATTTATTAATTGTACAATAATGGATGATGAATGAATGTGGATGATCATGAGCCTTTAATATTGATTTTATTTGTTTCAATTTGTTTAAAAGGATTGTATTAAATTCTATCTTGTAAATGTTATGAGAGTAGAATCACTAAGAGTGAGGATTTCTTTCCCATGTAATTGTTACAAGGAGCAAAGAAGACCATTAGAGGCATGAAAACCTATGAATGTTTGGGGATACATTTTTGTAATAGCTAGATTTAATCAACCAATTTAAAATCACCCGGTTAGTTTCATGGTCATCCCACCCTAGGAGCATGCTAGGCGCATTTACTTTTTTATGCTTTCCATAACCTATTGATGTATATGATGCATCGATTAGGATATAGAAAACCTAAATAAGGAGATCAAATTGGTGAGATCTTGAAAAGGTAGTTAAAATCTCTTCACTTAGAATGTCTAAGTGCTTCAAAATATTAAGTCAAAATTGATACAAATTAAAAGGAGTTTTAATTCATCCATGCCTTCTACCAATTGTATATGTCATGATGATGCTAATAATTTTATGTGATGGCACTCGGTCACGAGAGTCACACTTAGGAGGAAAGTTATGAGCATATACTTAGCATACGATGCACTTTTGAATTGAGGCTTCCCACGCATTGGCACTCAGTTACAGGGGATGTCGTAAAGTGATCTCGAATCAAATTCTGATTGGTAGGTTTGACTTAACACTTAGTAATGTAGATGTCGCACGAGTCGTGGGTCTACATGAAAAGTGAGGCAAAATATATCAAGAGTTGCATATAATGTAATTAGCAAAAGTTTCTTACCTTTCAATTGTTTGTGGATGGCACTCGGTCAGGGTCTACTTACAAGTCCTTAGAATCTTGATTCTCAATAGGAAATATAATTTCCTGATTTCTTCTAGTGGGTGAAAGATTTGATAAAATAGTCGGAGAAAAACATGCTTGAAAGACCGTAAACACATTTTCAAATATCAATATTCAATCATATGCTTATATTCTCATTTTCACCTTTGACAGTTTGCGAACTCTCAAAATGGCTGTTAATCCACTCAACATTATTTTGGAAACCAATAAACTAACCAAGCCAACTTTCACGATTGACTTAATCTCAAAATCGTTCTAGATTCCTAGAAATGGATAGGTATCTATATCATGGCACTCTTTATCCCATGGGGATTAAAGTTGATCAAGAGACACATGAAATGTTCATAAATTGGGTTGAGGATCGTTCTATCCCATAGTCTCATTTTAGCATCTACAAACTTCAAAAATCTCAAGGACACATGAATATAACCTTGGTTTAAGTTTAAGAGAATTGTAAAGCAAACAAGGAATGAGAAGTTCATGTTGTCAAAGGAGATTTTGCAAGCTAGGATGAATGAGAAGTCATGTGTCATCAACTATGTTCTAAGGTGATTAGGCTTGGAGAAGCTTTTCATCTTGGATATAGTGATGGATAATGATCTCCATGAGGATTTGATCCTCACATCTTCATCAAGTTTTATTGATCAAAGTGTTGATCTAAATGGAGACTACCATGACAAGGAAAGATCCTTGATGCTTGCTTCCTCCTCCAAGTCTATGGGCCCTAGGGGTGCTAGAAAGGAAGGTAAAAGGAAGAAAAGTGCTTCCTCAAAGGGAAAGCAACCATTAAAGGCATCCGATGGAGTCAAGAAGATTGTAGAGGATATCGTCGATATTTCTTGTTTCTACTTTGGCGCGATAGGCCATTGGAAGCGGTATTGCAAGGAATACCTTGCAACTCTTGAGAAGGGTATGTACTTTATTGAAGTGTATTTTAGAATAAATTCTTCCTTATGGATATATAATATCGTATGTGGTTCTTATCTTTGTAAGATGTTACAAATAATAGAAACATGAATAAAACTAAGTGATGAGAATATGATCCACCACCTTGGCTAAGGAGCTAGAGTTGCGGCTAAAGACGAAGGCATATAATAAGTTAGGCTTAGGGAACTCCATACTTGTATTGGACCTTTGTTGTTATGTACTATATCTTGTTGAGAACATTATTTCAATTCCCATTTTGGATAGTGAAGGATTTGATCCTTCTATGTCAAATGGGATAAAGAATGGATTCTTTAATTGCTCATAGTACACTTAACAAAGGATTATACATTTTTGGATTCCCAATCATCACCAATGCACATTCAACAAAGTAAGAAAATTAGACATCCAAGAAGATGCCATTCTTTGGCGCGCAAGACTTGGGCATATCTCAAAAATACGATGAATAAGTTAGAAGTTTTCAGAGCACTAAAAGTTAGTGGCATTGAGGACCTTCCCATTTGTGAATCTTTTTTGAAGGGGAAAATAACCAAGGCTCCTTTGGTAGGACAAACGGAGCATACCACAAGTCCTTTGGAATTGATCCATACAGATGTTTGCGGCCCACTAAGAGCTAGTGCAAGATGAGGCTATTCTTACTTCATCAGCTTCACTGATAATTATAGTTAGTTTGAACATGTTTATCTTATGTAGTACAAGTTCGAAACCTTTGAAATGTTCAAAGAGTATACGAATGAAGTAGAAAAGTAAAAAGGACTAAGTACTAAAGCTCTTTGTTCGGATCGAGGAGGAGAATATTTAAGTACCAAATTCTTAGATTATCTAAAAGAGAATAGGATTCTCTCTCAATAGACTCCACCTGGCACACCCTAACACAATAGGGTAGCTGAGAGGAGAAATTGTACCTTATTAGATATAGTACGTTCCATGATGAGCTTCTTCGATGTGCTTATATCCTTTTGGGGATACGCCTTAGAAATGGCGGCGAGGCTACTACATGTAATACCATTAAATTCGGTGCCAAAGACACCGCATGAGATCTGGTATGGCAAAGCACCCTCTTACCATTATCCAAAGGTTTGGGGGTCTCTCGCCTATGTCTGGCGGTTAGTGGAAGACAAGTTGGATAATCGATCCTCTTTGTGCAAGTTTGTGGGATTCCTTGGAAAGTCTATGGTTTATTATTTCTATGATCCCTCGAAACAAAAGGTGTTTGTCTCAAGGAATGCAACCTTTTTGGAAAAAGAACTTATATTAGATAGAAAAAGCATTGTTGTTGAACTTGATAAAGTCCAAGATGATCATCAAATCCCACAAGCGATGGAAACAAGTAGTGATCCTTACACACACCTTATGTGGATCTACCAAAGTATGTACTTTGGTAGATCCACCGAGGGTATCGTACCCATTGGTTGCAAGTGGATCTATAAGTGAAAGCTAGGAGTCGATGGAGAGGTAAAGACCTTTAAGGCATGACTAAAGGTAAAAGGTTATAGTCAAAGACTTGGTATTGATTTTGAGAAAACCTTTTCACCGGTTGCTATACCTAAGTCCTTTTAGATTACGCTTGCCATAGTCGTATATTATGACTACGAGATATGGAAAATTGACGTAAAAACTGCTTTCCTCAATGGCAACATTGAAGAAGAAATCTATATGGAGCAACCATAAGGTTTTACATCCAAAGGGAGTGAGAAAAAATTTGAAAACTCGAGAGATCCATTTATGGACTCAAATAGGCATCCTGAAGTTGGAACATATATTTTGACAAGAAAGTCAAATCATTTGGCTTTGTAAAAAATGTGTATAAACCATATGTGTACAAGAAGGCTAGTGGGAGTAGTATGCAGTTTATTGTGCTTTATGTTGATGACATTTTTCTCATTGGAAATGAGATAGCAATATTAGACTGTACTAAAGCATAGTTATCTACACAATTCTTCACGAAGGATTTGGGAAAAGCATCATACGTATTAAGAATACGTATCTATAGAGATAAATCGAAGAGGATGTTAAGGCTATCCCAAACACCGTATATTGACAAAATACTAAAGCGATTTAGAATAGAAAAATCCAAGAAGGGATTCCTTCCTACGGGACATGGTATTCATCTCTCCAAGTTTATGACCACTAAGATTGAGGCAGAGAGACAAAAGATGTCCCATATACCTTATACATCTGCTACTGGGAGCATAATGTATGTAGTTTAATATACAAGACTAGATGTAACACACGCTCTGAGTGTCATGAGCTACTTTCAATTTAATTTCAATGAATGTTACTAAATGGCCGTGAAAATAAGCTTTAAGTACTTAAGAAGGACTAAGGACATGTTTTTAGTATACGGCAATGGAGAATAGAAACTCGAGGAGTCTTTAGATTCAAGTTTTCAATCCGATGTACACAACCTAAAATCTACTTCTGGATTTATATTTTACCTTAATGGTGGTGCGGTGAGTTGGAAAAGTTCCAAACAAGATACCATAGCCGATTCAACCACTAGGGCAGAATATATTGAAGCTTCAAAAGCTACAAAAGAAGGAGTTTGGATCAAAAACTTCATCCAAGAGTTGGATGTAGTGCCTAGTATGTCTAAGCCTGTAGTTATTTTCTGTAACAACAATGGTACGATTACACTAGTCAAGGAGCCAAGATCTGATCAGCGATCCAAGCACATTTTGAGGCGTTATTATTTGATATATGATATCATTTGATAGAGACAACACTCGAGTGGAATGGATTGCCCCATAAGAGAAATTAGCAGAACTTCTGATCTAACCCCTAAAAGTAAAATATCGTTGAAAGATATCTTAAGAAGATGGGTCTTAAGACTATGGGGGAATTAGCTTTAGGGCAAGTAGGAGATTGTTGGAATAGTGGCCCTTAGCCAGTAAGATTGGCATATAAACTATTTCACTAGTGATACAATCTTAGTTGAATTATATTCTTTATAAATGGTTATCTTCATGTTATTCTTACATTACTTCACTGGCATTTGGTTGAAGCCTTTATATCACACAAGACTACGAGACTTGGTCATGCACTAGGTGGTGATAATAGAATAAGTCTTACACGATCACGATCTTAAATATCCTAAGTCATAGAATCTTATGAGATAGGACATCCAAGATTCGGATAGACTTGCACTAACAATGCATTAATTCAAGGGTTGGAGGTTACTCCATTCCATGAGCAAACCATACGAGACATGGGTGCATGTTATTTGGTGCTTGTTAGAGAACAAGGCACTGGAGGCCCGTCCGGAGAATCTACTAGGTAGCCGTAGTGGCTAGTTCTCCAACTTACTCTAGTATATATAACTAGTCCTTTGACCTAAGGATCTATTGTAACCTTACGTTTAGGTTCTCATACTTTGACTTATCCCTTGTCACCTAGCGGGCCATTCGGGTTGTGATTGGATATGAGCTACTAGACTTGGAGGTTTATAAGATCTAAGAAGGGATCCGACTCATCGTCATTGTGAAGGACGAGTGCATCTCCTATGTGTTCAATGATGATCGATTCCAAGAAGTCCTTGGCCAAGGCAATATGATAATTTGGAAAAAGATTTTTCCAAAGATGAGGTCATAAATCAGAATCGAACATTGAGAATAGATGAATAGTATCGAGGCTATTAAGGAACCGACAAATATCTTGCCTTATACTTCTTTCATCGAAATAAGAGATGGAGGGACCATATTTGCATGGTACGCACCAAAAGCATTCATTCGGCCAATTGTTACGCTCCATGGGCTTGAGGTTGGACATCAACCATGAAGATTGACTACTCTTCAATTAATAGAAATTAATTGAATTGAGTCAATTAGTTTCAAGGAATTTAAACTAATATGAAAATTTGATATTCTAAAGTCACAAGAGTTGTGAGCCTATGTCCAATGAATGGTAGAACTTAACGGGTCATACACAAAAACCAATACGAAATCCTACTTGATGAAGGGAATTTTCTAAGTTTTAGAAAGATTCCTACTGATCAAAATTTGAGGGCTACGATTTTTAGTCATTTTGGCTTGATGAATTTAATTGTTAAATTGATCTAATTAATTTAAAGAGTTAAATAAAGACCAATTAAATTTAATTTAATTTGGTGCCAAATGACTATCAACTGGTCAAGTTAACTCAAAGAGTTATGTTAACAATTACTAGCTTCAAGAGTTAAGTTAATTGACTTAAAAGTTAAGTCAAAGTTTAATTAAATTAAAGTGTTTAATTTAATTAAAGTGAACAAATAATTTGGAGAAAAAATTCAAATGAAGAGTTCATTTGGTGTGGAATTAGAATTTATTTGGATGATATTTCATAAGATGAAATAAAAATTTCAAATGAAATTCAAATTCACAAGAAACTCACATGCAACTTGCGACTTGCTTGCAAGTTGGCATGACATGTGGCGCCCCTTCCTTGAGGAATGTGTGATGCCAACTTGGCATCATACCATCCCCCCTCTATATATAGATATAGAGAGGGGTGGCCGACACATGGTTTTTACGAGCATTAAGATCTAATTGTTAGATCCAAAATTTCCCTCCAGTTTTGTGATTCTTTCATGAGTTGAGGCTTCACGCCTTCTTCGCCTCCCTCCATCACTTTTTGGCCTTCATCAAGCTCTTTCCATTTTCTTAGTTTTTCCAGCTGAACTAGGAAGAAAAGGATTGTCCATTGGTGTGTGGGCTTTCACATTAGAGGCAAGACATTTGGATTGCTTCTTTTTGTGATCCTCAATTCTATCAGTGAATTTATGGACTCTGTTTGCTGTCTTTCCGAAATTATTCATAGCTGATTTTTTTTCTGGACATTTTCCAAGGACCTGGAAAAATGTTGGTCCAAATTTGGCTCAAATCAGAGGTGATTTGCCTGGTCAAAAGTTGATCACTCCTTGCTGCGCCAAGAGCAGTCTGCTTTCGGGAAAGGAAGCACATCTTCAAGTTTTGGTTGGATTTTGTTTGAGAGGTAATTATCTGACCTTGATCCATTTTATAGGCATGAATTTAGATCCTTGGGAGGTGTAATTCAAGTTAGTTTTCAATTTTTAAATGGTTTAAATTGGATCCTTAACTTACACCGTCTTTCACAAACATGTCAAGTTGCCCCAGTGTCCACCCACCACTACTTAGGATTCACTGCTAGATTCACCTCAGAAACCACTACTGAAGTCATTAACACCATCTAAGAGACTATCCACCTCTATAACATTTGCATGAGCAGTCTTTCTCTTCTTTGTAGACCCTCTCTTCTTAGGAGTCCTTCTTTGTTAACGATTTCGATAGTCTTTAGCCTTATATCCTGGTTTGCCACAAACATAGCAGTTGCCCTCAAGATTCTTTTTCTTTTTCTCAATTTATTGGCTAAAAGAGTCTCTTTTTTATTTATTTGATGGCCCTTGTTCCACCACATTCACTTTGCTTTTATAGCTATTGTTGCCACCTTTTGAGAAGTCGATTGTATTCCTTTATCCTCGGCCTCAAAATTAAGTCATCAAGGTTCGCCTCCTTGTGCTTGTGCTTGAGGTAATTTTTAAAATCCTTCCATCCCGGGGGCAACTTCTCAAACAGGGATGTCACTTGGAATGTCTCTCTAAGTGCCATTCCTTCGGCAGTCAACTCGTGTGGTATCATCAAATACTCGTTCACCTAAGACATCACAAATTTTGAATCTATTATGATAAATTCAAGGAACTTATCAACAATGAAAATCTTCGTGCCAACATCCTCCATCTTGTACTTTTTCTCAAGTGATTCCCGAAGTTTTTTTGCCATAGCAATTAGGCTATAGATGTTGTATAGTGTATTGTCCATCCGTTAAGTCTGTAATTTTTGCATAGAAAATCCCTATGATTCTATGTATCAATAGTCACTATAGTCTGCATATTTGAATTTCCCCCAATGTAGGATGCCCTTCCCGCAAGAATCTTGCCAAATTTAATGTTGTGAGATAGAACAATTCTTCTGTTGCCATCTCTTGAAATCTTTCTCGTTGAACTTCTCTAGTTTCTCCGTTTGTCCAATGGCAAGTGGAGTAGGTGTAGTGGCAATCAGTGGAGGAGAATTGGGAGCATTCAAAATTCTACTAGTAACGCTGATCACGTTGTGCTCATTAGGAACATTTGGCATTTCATTGTTTATAGCCATAGTAAATCTCTACAAAACAATATAAAGGAACACTTATATGGTTTAGATTGAATAGAAGTATTGTGCACAAAATGATAGAATTTTGTAACAAAGCTGATACAAACAAATTATATCTTAAGAGAAAAAAGGATGTTGGAATATGTAACAAGGTAGAATAGACTACTATCAAGAAATAAGACTATTAAGTAAAACACAAAATCTATTTTGAATTTGTTTATAACCAAGCAGGCAAATTTAGAATTTAAAGTCAAACAAGGCCAACCTATTTTTATATAGTTAAAGGAGTCATTGGATGTCTTAATTCACGACAATTGCAATACTTGTTTTCTTGAACAAAGACATTAACATTACTTACTAATCAAAGGATTAGTATTTATTTTCCTTCAAATACAACATTAAGTTAATGGACATTAAAAAATGGTGGACATATGATATGTAACATACATAACAAACCAATAATATATAAAGAAAAACCTAACATACTTTATAAGCTGATTAAAGTCTCAAATTAATTAAACATACAAGGCAAACAATAATAGGCAATCTTCAATAAATTCTTAAACATACAAATTGGAATCAAAAATTTAAAACAAACTTTATTATGCACTAAATTATATATACAAAGAGACTAAATAAAACCTTTAGATTGATAGAAAATTAGGAGTGCACCAGCGTGATATATAAATATATATATATATATATAGTAGCACATAATATGACACAAAACAAACAAACAAGAAATAAAATATGTTTCTAATGTGATATATTTTAGAAGAACAAATTGAGGGAATAGAAATAGAGAAGAAAACAAACCAATAGTAGGTTCGAGTATAAAATCAATGAATAGAATGATGGCAAGTCGAGGCCTGCAGGGATGCAACTTTCTTAACATTTTATCCGCCTCCCACTGGTGCTTGAGGACTGCCGACGGAAATCCTTCCAAGATACAATAACTCTGAACAGCCAAAGGCAACACTTTTATCGGCTAAACCTCCAAACCAGACTGACTTGAACCTTTTTGCTTAATGCAAATGTGTATGTACGTATGCTACTATGAGTGCCTAGAATACTAGTATGCTAGGATGTTTGTATGAATTTTCTGATGAAATGATACTAGAAAACACCTATATTTATAGGACTCAAGTGCCTATTCATATAATACGTGTCCCTAACTCTATCAGACTAAATAAAGGTTATGACCTTTATTTTTAATTTCAAAAGACAAGGGCTGAAACTTTTTAAGGAAACTAAACATGACTGTTGGAAGAATTAATTTCAGTGCCAAAACCCAAAATTTAAAAATAATTATAATAATGTTTATATAAAATAATTATTATTATTATTTTTAGATAATTACTATCCATCCACTCCCATATCTTAGATATCTTTAGCTCATAGCTTACTCTTTAACTCAATTTCCTCATTCAATACTTCATTAAATTTGGCACATAGCTACACTAATAACATCTCCTCCATAAGCTACACTAATTGATATAAGCTTTATTAGTTTTAGCTTCATATATCTTATTTTATTTCCCTCCAAAGTTGGTGAGTCTTCATACTTGAGTGCCAAAATTCTACCATGATATTCCTATCTTTTAGAGGATTGCTTATAAATAATATCACATTTGTAGGTTTTCAAATGCAACTTAAGCAATAAAACTCTTCAGTTTTTCCTTAAGATTGAGATTTTCACATTACTTTAAAGCTTGTCCAGAATAGACTTTCTTTTATTCAAGTTATTTGTGCAATAGCCTTTTTTTTCTTTTCTTTTTCTTTCCTCCCAAATTTACCTGCTGCATCAAGAGCTAAATAGAAAACATAGAGTTTTAATGTGAAAAACCCCTCAATGTCAAAGTATGAAAAACACATGGCCAATAAGACCTAATCAAACAACTCTATTTGACATAAAGCAAAATTACAAAAATCCAATGTCCACATAATACTAACCAATTTTGAGTGAAACAAATTCTAAAGCATATAACCTAGAATCACAAAGATTTGGAGCAAGTTTATAAAAGATCTCACAAAACATAGTTATTGTTCTAGCCACAACATAATAATCTCCAATGCTCTAAATTAGATCTCCATCATCAGTTAGGAACATTTTGTAAAAATTTCAAAAAATCGGACCATAAATGACCTAGTCGATTAACTTGTTGATAACTGCTCAACAAAAACTACTTTGTCCAACCACAAAATAGTAACTTCTGGTGCGTCAAATCTCCACCATGCAAATTGGAGCTCTAGCTATGAGAGTTGAATAGTTGTTAAAATTTCAGCAATTTCAAGTAGCCCTCAGTCGGTTGAGTTGATAAAAACTGCCAGGAATAAACTACTCATAAATGTTCAAGAAATACATCTTGAGAAAAAAAGAAAGATGTTCTTTCTTTCTTTAAAATAAAAATCTATATCAAATGGGCATGAGACAAACCCAGCATGATGGAAAATAATTTTACAGCACCAATAGAAAGAAGGAGACAATTTTTTAACTTCTCCCGAAAAAAATAATTTCAATGTACTGGAGTCTTCACCATTTCTTTTTTATTTACATTAATCCTTATATATACTAAATCCCTCAACTTTAGGAATAAACTACCCACTATCTCATCTTCAGGTATCACTTCCCACTATAGTACAAATTAAGTGTGCTAACTGAGCTCGGGAATCCTTCTTATGGTTGATAAATTAGTATGAAATATAATATTCAAAGCTTGGTAATCACAGAGCTTTTACAAGGACTACAACTTGGCTATATGAAGTAATAAATTAATCATCCACTTGCCAGAAGGAAATCTTTAGCTCGATAACAAGTTAGCTCGGCCATATAACTTTAGGACATCATAATCCCCACCCCATTAATGCAGTTTGAAAAGGTCCCTTTTAGACTTGAGTAAATTGTATGCCGAGCTCACTTGAATAAATACTTGTAGTTAAGGCTTATCTTTTAACCAGATTCCTGTGAGTTATATGACATTCATTCAAGCCTTATTTGCTAAGCTTCTCTGAGCTGTAAACTCGTTCGATTCCTTAAAAACTTGAGGTTTGAAGTCACCAAGCTTAGTCGAGTTTGTCAACTTAGACTCTTCCTTCCAAACTTATTCAAGCATTTTGCACTTATTTAAGTCTTACACTACCGAGCTCTTCACTTGAAACTCATTCGAGTTTATTCTCTACGAGGCTCATTGGAGCTTTTCTCTTGAAACTTATTCAAGTTTATCTTTAGTCGAGCTCATTGGAGCTTTTTGACTCAATGGAGTCCCTTCTTTGCTTAGCTTATTGGAACTTTTTGACTCATTGGAGTCTCTTCCTGACGAACTCATTAGAGCTTTCTAACTCATTGGAGTCTCTTCTTGCCGAGCTCATTGGGACTTTTTAAGTCATTGGAGTCCCTTATTTGTTGTGCTCATAGGAGCCTTTTGAGTCATTGGAGTCTCTTCCTGTCGAGCTCATTAGAGCTTTCCTTTTGAAACTCATTCTACACTTGAACATTTCAACCATGATAATATAATTTGTACCAACATTGAAAGGCGGACTGTTCTTAATAAAATGTAATAATAAAAAAAAGCCAATTATACAAAATGTAGTTTAAAGGAAAAAATCAAGCAATCATATTAACTTAATTGAAGACAGATCATATTTAGCTAATTATTTCAAATTACACAAAAAATACCAATACATATTATCATCATAATTATCATTAATATTATTATTAATATGAAAACTGTAAAGAAAACACTCATAATAAGCTTGAATAGGTGATGAAGGGTATTGATGCTACTTCACACCACAAAGTCAACAGATTCAACCTTTCACCTTAGAAAACAAGTTTAATTATCATGAACCACTAGAGTTTAATGAAACCTAATTTCCTACAACTCATCAAGGTCATCTTTTTTGTAAAAGAATTGGATTTCACAAATCAATCACTCATTGCTTTTCTCTTTTTCCATGTACTCATTTTTCTTAAACATTTTACCTTCGTCGTAAGAAAATGGTTCCTCAATAGTGCAGTAATGTGTGGTGATGCTTATCAATAACAAAAGTAAAATAAAAATCAAGAATTTTTTATAAAACAGAACATAGTAAACAAGTGGCATTCTATAAAATCATAAATATCATTAACTGTGTACCATATGACAGCACTCACAATACACTTCTTCTCGCAAACTTTTTATATCATCACAAACAGTCAAACATCAATTTAATTACCACATCAGTAGATAATTTATCACTTAATAACAAAACAAAAAAATCTTCATAAAGTGTAGAAGGCAGAGACCAAAGTAGAGGCATTGGGAACATGGGATCTCATAGCTTCGAATTTGTAATTTTGAATTCCAAACTACAAGTCATTCACCAAAAGAAATTTTCTGCTATTCCATCATAAAGATATTTACTGCAGATTAGAAATTAATTAGAAATGTGATGAATTTATTAGAACCTCTTCAAAGAATGCAAAGAGGGATAGCTGTGTTGTGTGGCTATCAAAATTTAACCTTTCATGCTTAGCGGCATAGATAGTAAACGAGAAAAGTCATAAAATAAAACTCTTGGAATATCTATTTGCAATCATTTAATTTGTGAAGCACCAGAAAAAAAAATCATTTTATAACAACTAGAATACAAAGTTTAAACTCAAATTTAGGTGTAAAATGCCTGCTAGAAATACATAAAGGTTTCAATTGGTAGCAACATTCTTTTTCTTTCAGTCCAGGCTCATAGAAACTGACCAATTGATTCCAAGTCTAGGTTTTAGCAATTAAGCACACCTAAAAGCAAAAGAAGATGAACACTTATTTCCAAAACATTCTTAAACGTAAAAAGGTGCCTACTATTTAGAGAGCATCTACTTTACTTAATTAAGCAATACCACAATGTCACAGTAATTCCAATTTTCAAAATTTATTAAGATTATAATAAAGGAGGAGAGCCTAAAGAACACAAAGGTTATTAGCCTTCCAAACCATGGATTCTCAGGTCAGAGGACTAATAATATGCACTAGCATAAGCTGGAGAACTTGCTACTACCAACTTGCCACTATGGCTATCTAGCAGATTCTCCGATGGGCCTTCATTGCCTTGTTCTCTAACAAACACCCACTATCATGCACCCATATCTCATGCGGTTGCTCATGGAATGGAGCAATATCCAACTCTTGGATTTATGTATCGTTAGTGCAAGTCTATCCAGATCTTAGATGTCCTGTCTCGTAAGATCCTATGACTTGAAAGATTTAAGATCACAGCCGTGTGAGACTTATTCCATGGTCACCAAACCAAGTCTCATAGTCACGAGTGATCTAAGGGCTTCATCCAAATGCAAGTAAAGTAATAATGAGCATAAAATGAATATGACTGTATAAAGAACATCATTCAATCAAGATTATTTTACAAGGAAATAGCTTTTAGAAAGCCAATCTAATTGGCTTGTCGGGCACTATTCCAACAATCTCCCAGTTGCCCTAAAGCCAATGCCCCATAGCCTTGAGACCTATCTTCTCAAGATGTTCGTCAAAGACCTTTTGTGTTAGGGGTATTGTCAGTGGATTTGTTATACTCTCTTCCGAGGCAACTTTCTTCGCTCGAATGTCACCTCTATCAATGATCTCCCAAATCAAATGATATCGCCTTAAAATGTGCTTGGATATCTGATGAGAACTTGGCTCTTTGGCTTGTGGCATTGCCCCATTTTTGTCATAATAGATACCCACTAGCTTGGCAATGTTAGGCACTACATTCAACTCTTGAATGAAAATTTTCATCCAAACAACTTTTTTGGCAGCTTCTGAAGCCGCAATATATTCTGCTTTAGTGGTAGAATCAGCCGTGGTGTCTTTTTGGAACTTTTCCAACTCACCGCGCCGATATTGAGGTAGAATATAAATCCATAAGTGGATTTTAGATCATCTATATCGGATTGAAAACTTGAATCCAAAAACCCATCTAGTTTCAATTCTCCATTGCCGTAAACTAAAAATAAGTCCTTAGTCCTTCTCAAGTACTTAATGATTGCTTTAATGGCTATCCAGTTACTCTTATCGGGATTGGATTGGAACCTACTCGTAACACTTAGCGAGTATGCCACATCCAGTCTTATACATTGAACTGCATACATTATGCTACTAATAGTGGAGGCATAAGGTATGTGGGATATCCTTCATTTCTTTTCTTCTGTCTCGTGGCCCATAGACCTAGAGAGACGAATGTCATGTCCCATGGAAAGAAATCCCTTCTTGGATTCTTCCATACTAAACCTCTTTAGTATCTTGTTAATGTATGGGGTTTGGGATAGTCCCAGCATCCTCTTAGATCTATCTCTATAGATACATATTCCCAATACGTAGGATGCTTGTCCCAAATCCTTTATGGAGAATTGTATAGGTAACTACGCTTTAGTACACTCTAACATTCCTACCTCATTCCAATGAGAAGGATGTCATCGACATAAAGCACAATAAAATGTACACTATTCCTACTAGCTTTCTTATACACACATAGTTCATACACATTTTTAACAAAGCCACACGATTTGACTAATTTGTCAAAATATATGTTCAAACTTTGAGATGCTTATTTAAGTTCATAAATGGATCTCTAGAGTTTGCAAACATTTTACTCACTCCCTTTGGATGTAAAACCTTGTGGTTGTTCTATATAGATTTCTTCTTCAATGTCTCCATTGAAGGAAGCGGTTTTCACATCCATTTGTCATATCTTATAGTCATAATATGCAACTATGACAAGTAGAATTTAAATGGACTTAGGTATTGCGATTGGTAAAAAAGTTTCCTTGAAATCGATATCGAGTCTTTGAGTGTAACGCTTTGCCACTAGTCGTACCTTAAAAGTCACCACTTCTCCATCTACTCCAAGCTTTCGCTTATAGATCCACTTGCAACCAACATGAACTATTCCCTTTGGTGGATCTACCAAAGTTCATACTTTGTTTGAGTACATGGAGTCTATTTTGGATCTCATGGCTTCAAGCCAACATCCTGAATCTATATCCAACATAGCTTCCTCATAGGTCTTTGGATCGCTATCTGATTGGCCTGTCTCATGAAGGAATCTGAACCTTTTGAGTTGCTTTTTGATTCGGTCTAACCTTCTTAGAGGTTGTGTGTAATGCTCTTATTGCTCATTTGTTTCCACTGCTTATTGGATTTTTTGATCATCTTGAACTTCATTAAGTTCAACGGCAATGCCATTTCTATCTAATAGAAATTTCTTTTTCAAAAAGTGGGCGTTCCTCGAAACAAACACCCTTATTTCCGAGGAATCATAGAAATAGTAACCCAAAGACTCTCTTGGGTATCCCACAAACTTACACATGGTGGATCAACTATCCAACTTATCACCCACTGTCTGTCTCCCATAGGCAGGAGATCCCCAAATTTTAAGATAATTGTAGGAAAGTGTCATGCCATATCTCATATGGTGTTTTTGGCACTGACTTAGATAGTAGTATATTTAGTAGCATCGCCGCAGTGTGTAAGGCATATCCCTAAAAGGATATGGGCACATCGGAAAAGCTCATCATGGAATGCACCATGTCCAATAAGGTACGATTTCTCCTCTTGGCTACTCCATTATGTTGGGGTGTGCCTGGCGGAGTCCATTGAGAGAGAATCCCATTCTCTTTTGGATAATCCAAGAATTCGGAGCTCAAGTATTCTCTCCCTCGATCTGATCGAAGAGCTTTAATACTTAGCCCCAATTGTTTTTCTATTTCACTCCTATACTCTTTGTACTTTTCAAAGGCTTCAAACTTGTTCCTCATAAGAAACACGTGTTTGAACCGACTATAGTTATTGGTGAAGTTGATAAAGTAGGAATAACCTCCTCTCCCACTAACTCTTAGTGGACCACAAACATCTGTATAGATCAAATCCAAGAGACTTGTGGAGTGTTCCGTTTATCCTACAAATGGAGCTTTGGTCATTTTTCCTTTTAAATAAGATTGACAAGTAGGAAATTTCTCAATGCCACTAATATTTAATGCTTTGAGAGCTTCTAGCTTGTTCATCCTATTTTTAGAAATATATCCAAGTATTACATGCCATAAAATGGCATCTTCTTGGTTATCTAACTTTCTATTACTTGATTGAATGTGCATTAGTTAAAGATGGGAATCAAGTATGTACAATCCGTTGATTAGTGTACCTTGCGCAATTGAAAAACCATTCTTTAATGCTTTCAACATCCCATTCAATATAGAAAAATCAAATCCTTCATCATCAAGAATGGGAATTGAAATAATGTTCTTAACAAGATAGGGTACATAATAAATGGAATCAAGTACAATGCAAGTATTCCCCAAGTCTAACTTGATAACACCTTGGAAAGTGACCGCAACTCTTGCTCCATTTCCTAGGCAGAGGATCATATCCCCTTCACGAAGACTCCTTGTTCTTTCCATCCCCTATAACGATTTACAAAGGTGAGAACTGCATACGGTATCAAATACCTATATGGAAGAATTAGTCATCATGTGCACTGCAATAAAGTACATACCCTTCTCAAGTATTGCAAGGTAAGCTTTGCAATTTCTTTTCTAATGCCCCTTTTGGCCACAATGGAAACAACTAGCATCGATTTTAACCTTCTTCTTAATCCTCCTGAAACTCTTCTTGGGTTACTTCCCTTTTGAGGAAGAAATTTTCTTCCTCTTACCTCATTTTCTAGGACCCCTAGGGCCCTTTGACATGGAGGAGGATGCAAGCATAAGGGGCTTCTCCTTTCTCATAGTTGCCTCCACAGTCATGAGCATGTTGATCAACTCGTTAATCATAACTTCTTCCTTGAACATATTGAAGTTCATAACGAATTGATCAAATAATAGTGGCAATGACTGTGAGATCAAATCCACGTAAAGGTCATTATCCATGACCATATCCAGCTATGCAAACTTCTCGATGAGTCCTATCATCTCGAGGCCGTGATCATGGACATTGGACCCTTCACTCATCTTTATCCTAAAGAGCTCCTCGGACAAAACCAACCTTTCGTGTCTATTTTGTACACCATACAACTCTTGTAAGTGTACATAGATCTCTCGAGCATGTTTCGTGTGCTCATGAGTCTTTTGGAGCTCATTTGACATGGAGGCCATCATAACATATCTCACTTGTAGATCATCTACAAATTTCATGAACATTTCACGTTGTGCATCAGTGGTGTCATCGTCAAGTGTGTCCTTGGGACTTTGATAAAGGACGTAAGTCCGCTTTTTAAGGTCAAGAATTATTTCAAGGTTTCTCAACCAATCTTGAAAGTTTGGCCAGGTGAGTTTATTGGTTTTCAAAATAGATGGGAGTGGATTCTTAGCTACTTTGTTTGAAGAATTCAAAAATCTAAAAGAGGCAAAGAAAGCGTGTAAGCATTTGATTGAATTTGATATTAAAACATGTTCATGGTCTTTCAAGCTGTCTTCCTCCCACTATTTTATCAAATTCTTCACCCCCTGGAAGAATTCAAAAAATCATATTTCCTAGTGAGAATCAATATCCCAAGGACTTACAAGTGGACTCCCGTAATCAAGTGCCATCCACAAGCAATCAAAGGGTAAGCAACTTTTCCTAATTGCTTCTCACGCAACTTTTGATAAATTTTGCCCTACTTTTCACATAGACCTACGTAACAGTGCGTCATCTATGGTACTAAGTATTAAGTTAGACCTACCAAACAATCTTTGACTCAAGATGGGCACCACATCATCCCCAGTAATCGAGTGCCAATGTGTGGGCGTTCCTAAGTCAAAGTGCATCTTATGCTAAATTCCTGCTCACAACTTTCCTCCTAAGTGTAAACCTTATAATCGAGTGCCATCACACAAAATCGATAGCATCGTCATGGCATACACTATTGGTACAAGGCTTTGATTAATTAAAACTTTTTTAATTTATATCCATTTGGACATAATATTTCAAAGGCACTTAGACATTCTAAGTGAAGGGTTTTTGCTTGCAAAGATCTCATCATTTTATCTTCTTATTTAGGTTTTCTATATCCTAAACATGCATCTCATATATGAATAGGATTTGGAAAGCATAAATAAGTAAATGCGCCTAGCATGCTCCTAGGGTAGGATGACCATGAGCCTAACCAAGTGGTGCACTAAGAGCCATAGGTGCACTACCTAGTTGATTTTAGGTAGGTTGATTAAATCTAGCTATTACATGAGTGTATCCCATACATTCATGGGTCTTCAAACAAATCCATGCCTCCATGGTCTCTTTTGTTCCATGTGACTTTTACATGAGAAGAAAATCCTTAGTCTAAGTAATTCCACTCTCGTAACATTTACAAGGTAGAAATAAAAAGGCATGCAAGCCTCAATTTAATGCAATCCATTTCAACAACTTGAAACAAATAAAATCAATATTAAATGCTCATGATCATCCCCATTTATCCACCATCCATTCATCAATTAAATGAACAATAAATAAATCTAGAATTAACAAACAATTCTAACAATTAAATGTTTTTCTCATAAACAAATAATTGAATAAGCATAACATTTGTGCCGTAATTGGAAGATTAACTTTAACCAATTTTTTAAAAGCATTAACAATGTCAAACATAATTGTGAGGACTTCCACATTTGTGCACCTAATACGTAGGGTGCAAAAATATTTCAAGTACAAAAGGAGTTGAAAATAGGCTCAAATCTCACCAAAATCCCAAGCATGGGGCTGCCGCCCGCCTGGGGCATGGCTAGGTAGGCCATGCGCCCAACAGCCCCTGTTTTGAGGTTTCTAGCTGTGTCAAGCCATTTTTCTACTCAACTTTCATGCATCAATAATTTTAGCACATGTTCCCAACATTTAAACACACATAATAGATGAATTTTCAGTTTCAAAACACCTTTTAAAAGTGGAAATTCAAGTGCTTCAACATGCCTTCAAAAATTAGAAAAAGGCTCGAATCATATTCTATAAAATTTTCTAATAAAACTCCAATCAAATTGGATCCACAATGACCAAAACTCTTTTATCAATCATCAACATGCTATATCAACATATAACATCAATTAATTCTAAATCAACATTCAACATTAATAGTTATGAATTAAAATATACTAATCATATGAATCAACACTTAAAACACATATTAGCATGCTTTCAATTCATCAATCAAGGAACCACACACAACATTAACCAAATACTCCAATCCATCATATGGATCGAGAATTTGGTGATAATGATCAATCTATCACATGAATCAATCATCAACAAAAATATCCAAATCTAAGCATGATTTTGCCTTTGATACCACTTAAAAGCAAGTAAGGTGCTAAGATCCAATTATAAAAACTTTGAAAGATCAATAAACTAGTGGTTACATGCTAACTAGGATCAAATCATGCCTAAAACGTAGATTCAGATAGAGTGTTACCTTGAAATGCTAAAATCCAAGGAGAAAGTGGTGAACCTTTCATCAATCCAAAATCTATCAAAAATCACGCAATATGAATGGAACAATTTTTGAACTCATCATCACTCCTCCAAAATTCAAAAAAAAAATATTGCAACCTCTCAACACCTTGGAGGAAACACAGTCAAAATTTTTGATCAAAAATCTTTCTAGATCTCCCTAGAAAAGTTCACCAATTCGGACTCTATGCAGGTGGATCTCCAAACCGTAGCAAACTAACTTATTTGCTTCTATTGATATGATCCACACACCAATTATATCTTCTAAAACTGGAATAAGACTAGAGATAGGCTATGGTGGAGGCTAATTTTAGGTAGGGAAGAAGAAGAAGAGAGCAAAGCTTTCAACATATGAATGCAATGCTTGCAAGAGATTTTGGAGGGAATTGCAAAATAATCTAATTCTTTCACACTTTCAGCAATGACCTATCCTCACACCAACTATATTTATATATAGGGTGAGGTTGGTGTGATGCCAAGTCCTCAAGGCGGGTGGCCAACTTGCATTGCCAACGTGGCAAATGCAAATTCAAATCTAATTTGAATTTCATGTGCATCTTAATTACATTTGAAATCTAGTTTCAAGCTAATTAAGATGCTAATTCAAATGAGCATTTCATTTGAATTTTCCCTCCAAAATGTATTCTTCCCTTTAATTAAATTAAACACTTTAATTTAATTAATTAGCCTTTGACTTAACCCTTAAGTCAAACAAGTTCAATTCTTAAGATTGATTTTTGTTAACGTAAGTCTTTAAGTTAACTTGACCAATTGATGGTCATTTTGGCACCAAATAATTAACTCCTTAATTATTGGTTTAATTTAATTCCTTAAATTAATTGATTAATTTAACACTTAAATTAACCAAGCCAAAATTGACCTTCAAAGTTGATACCTTAAAATCGATCTACTAGGAGATATTTTCTATTAGAAAATATCCACCATTAATTAGGAAGCTAATTGGCTTTTGTGTGTGACCCAATATACTTTACCATTCATTGAATATGGGCTCACAACTTCTTGTAACTTTTGAATATCATATGTTCATTTTAGTTTAAAATGCTTTTAAACTAATCGACTCGATTTAATTAATCTCATTAATTGAAGAGTGCCCAATCTCCATGGTCAATGTCCAACCTCAAGCCTATGGAGCCCAACTAATCGGCCAAAATGAATATTTTGGAGAACCATTATAGCTCTATGCTTACCGTGCAAATATGGTCATTCCATCTCCTATCTCCAGAAAGAAGCCTAGGGCAAGATATTTGTCGGCTCCATAATAACCTCGATAGTATGTTTTTATTCTCAATGTTCGATTTCTTTATATGACCTTATCTTTGAAAAACTCCTTGTCCAAATTGTCACACCACCTTACATAAGGATTTCTTGGAATCGATCATTATAGAATACATAAGAGAAGTACTCGCCCTTCACAAAAGCGAGGAGTCGGATTCCGTCTTGGATCTCACAAACCTCCATGCCAAGTAGCTTATACCCAACCTCAACCCAAAAGACCTGCTAAGTGGTCAAGGAAGAGTTAAAGCATGAGGACCAGACACAAGGTTACCATAGATCCTCAGGTCAGAGGACTAATAATATGCACTAGCATAAGCTGGAAACTTGCTACTACCAACTTACCACTACGACTATCTAGTGGATTCTCCGATGGGCCTTCATTACCTTGTTCCAACTCTTGGATTTATGCATTTTTAGTACAAGTCTATCCGGATCTTAGATGTCCCGTCTCGTAAGATCCTATAACTTAGAAAATTTAAGATCACGACCGTGTGAGACTTATTCCATGGTCACCAAACAAAATCCCGCAGTCAAGAGTGATCTAAAGGCTTTATCCAGATGCAAGTGAAGTAATAATTAGCATAAGATGGAGATGGCCATATAAAGAATATCATTCAATCAAGATTGTTTTACAAGGAAATAGCTTTTACAAGGCCAATCTAGTTGGGTTGCTAAGCACTAATCTTCCTGAACCGAAAAATAAAAGTGTAGTAGAAATAAAAGATGATGAGTTTAAAAATTAGAAAACCTAATCCTAGTTAAAGGCAATATACTGTAGCAACCAAACCCAAGTGAAAATCAAGACAAGTTAACCAAACTAGAGTTCAAATAGCCATAAAACCTGTATAGAAAAATAAAGAACACAAAAATGAGAATGGCCCCAACTCCTTGCAGCGTATGGAAAAGAGCAATTAAAATGAAGGTACACACATCAAAATGAAGGAAACTAAATGCATGCACCCGCAAAGTAGTCTTTCGAATGGGAGATGAATGCATAGAATTTAAATATTAATATATCAAATGACACTTTTTACATTATTAGTATTCCTGATTTGTGGATGACCTAAAGCACATAAAATGTACGTAGAGTTCAAAAATCAAAAATCACTTTTGTTTTTGCTTATTAACAATTGGACACCCATACATGGCATGAGCTGCGGTCATTCGATTCCTTAGATCCTTATTAAGCAAACATTTGAAGAAATATTTTGCCTCTGAAGACTAAGTTGGCCAAAGATGTTCTTCATAAGTTGGTTTAGCTTTTACAATGACATGAAAGATGTCAGATTCTGTATGAGCCCAAAATTTCAAGTCCAAGAACCAAAGTTAATCAATTAATATAGTGAAACAAGGGTAAAATAATTTCATAAAGCTTTTCCCTCATTGAATGTAAATTGCTTCAAATTGAGTTAGATGAACCAAATCCCATAGAAGCAAGTTTTAAGGAATTTATACTACATTTGATAACACAAAGTTGGTATCTTGGAATGATCTCATCCGTATGATTCCATAATATAAAATTGCAAACAACTTTTAGTTTGTTTTCTTCATAATATAAGTGGTCAATATATCAAGGTTATATCATGCAAGGAATTCCAGTATAAGAACTTAACAAAAGTGCAACAAACATCTTTTTTTTCATCAAAGCAAAACTTATAACATAACAATAAGCATAATGTACAAAATCCCACTAAAGTATTTATTCTTATGGATAGATAAACATATATCACAAACCAAACCTAGAAGCCGTCTCTTTTCCTAACAACAAATTTTTGGTGTAATAAGCACATTACTCATAATACATGCATAGCTCATAAAAGACATAGAGGTAGAAGCTCCCATCGATTCAAGAGTTGACCAACAGATCACAGAGCAAGGAACATCACAAGCAAGCTGAGCCTCAAGGCCATCCACAAGACACGGTATCTTCGCATTGCACTAGAAAAATGTCATGGCCAAACGTTAATAATAGAAACATAAATTGCATAGAGTTTTCCATGTATTCAATGCAAGAATAATTCCTAGGTGCCAAAACAAAAAAGAAAAGAATAATGTCCTGTAAAGTTGTCTAGAGGTAATTCTATATTTCTATTTTTGTGTGCCATTTTACATATCAATTTTAATTGTTTACCTGGAATTCATCAATGTCAACAGTGTTGTTAGCAAAAACGTTGACAAAGAAAACTCATATTTGTAAAGAAAGTAATATTTTTAAGAATACAATTATGCTGATAAAAAATATAAATAAATAAATGACATTTAATATAATTACCTGAACCATCATCATCTATATCTATTGGTCTTCCTTTAGTTTCTGTATTCAAATGAATATCACTAAACATAAAGCAAAACATCAGTATTTTAAAAGAATAAAAAATAAAAAAAATTCTATAAATAACTACAACTTCATATTAAAGAATGTACCTCCAGGCAATCCATGCACAAAATTAGCATCCAACTAATTCTCAACTTGCTTCATCTCTTTCTATGTTTTGGATGCATCAAAGTGATATATATATATATATATCTTTGTAAAATGTTTCAAAAATTGGTTTAATCCTCTACTTCACATTTAAATAAACAAACGATTCATTTGGAGCACGAAAAACCTTTAGCAGGAAGACTACCAAACAAAAAACAAAACTATAAACACTTATATACACTCTTCATTCTCTATTCACTATGTAAAACCTTCATTCTCTATTCACTTCTATACACTCTTCATTCTCTACTCATTCTATACACAATATATTTACCAACAGAAAAGACCTCAAAAATTGCACCTTAGAACCCAAGAAACAATAACATCCTTGAGAAGAATTTAATAGACAATACAAGCCAAAAATAAACAATAAATAAAAAAGATAAAATTAAAACATACCTGAACTATACATCGAAATAAGCATACAATCCCTCCAAAGCATGAAAGACCCTTAAGAGAAACATTGCAAGAATCGAATTAAAGGCACATGAAAACTAAATCATTAAATTCATTCAAAATAGTACAAAACAATGTCAAAAGCCAAACCAAATAAAAGCTGGTAGACATGGCCAATCAAAATGCTGACAAAAAATTATCCACACCTCAATAAAAAGTAAACTAACCGTCAAAAACAAGAATACAAAAATTTAGTAAAAACTAACAGTATATAAGATAACACACAAATAGACAAACATAAATTTGCAGACTGAAGATTTAAAACATTTAATTTCTTAGGGAAAACAAAAAAAAAAAATTACAACATGCAGAGTACTCCACATATAGGAAAGAGTAAAACAAAAGCTTTTAAAATATGCCAAACCAAAAACATGCCTTGAAACTTAATTTGATCAAAACTTAAAAAACTATTTCTTAAGTAAAAAAAAAAAACTTGCAACAAGCCACTAATACTGGCACACATAGAATGACCAAAATGACCTACATACTTAGTCTCTGTTGGTAAAAACTCCCAAGAACAGAAGGGAAAACCATTTACCCAACAAACCAGAGGCCAAATACAAACATGTAGCTTCTACAAATCTCAGCTACCAACAGCACCAGAAGACATTCCCTTCAACTCCTAAAAAACATAAAGATAACATGTAGAAAATGAGAAATCACAAGAAAATGCAACAAAAACAAAGATATGACCCCTAAATCAAGCACCGCAGAGAAAAAATGACTGAAAATGTGTAGTTTAATGTACAAATAAAATGAAATAGAGCATGTAAGAAAGAACTACTTCCATCTAAGGTAGCAATAGGGAGTTCCAGATTCCTACACCCAAACAAAGGGTAATAGCAATAGTGCTTCCACATTTTCTTCCTCTTTTACAGACCAAACAAAATATAGGAACCCTCAATCTCGAAAAATAATATCTCACACTATCTAACCTCCTATCCCACGTAATCTAAGAGCTTTCGTACACAAAAAGTAGAAAAAAACAACAAAGAAAAAAATCTACAAGAAACATGAAACTCTTTGATAGAAAGACACAAAAAATCCTCCCAAAAAAAGGGGTAAAAAGCCCTAATTCACACAATCGGGCATTCTCTCTCCACACTAACACCATAAAAACACCACAAAAAAAAAAAAACATAAAGAAAAGTGTAAGGAAAAAAAACATCAAACTCAACCACAAATCTTACTCAAGAAATCAAACATAATTTCATCATTTATACCCCAGCAGAACAACACTTCTTCTTCTTTTCTGGGAACATACTTTTTCTAAAAAGAAAATGTACAAGCAAGCTAACCTACTGTGCAACTACAGAAAAAACCTAGGAAATGGGGGCATGCTTTGTGGCACTATCGCCACGCGTATCCCTCCTTATATATAATAGTAATATGTTCGATATACTTCCATCTTTTCCAAGTTTTTATTATATTGGTGTGATATTCTATGCACATACATGGTATTATTTGCATGTATCTTTAATTTCTTGAGATCAGAGTTTTGACATTCACCTTAGTTGAGTTTGTGTTTTTCATGAAAATCTCATCTTGGCATGGGTAGAAAGTTTAACAAAATTATACCTAAAGATCAAAATAACTATGTCCCTTTGAAAGGCATAATTTTTCAAACGTATGTTAATATTTATTAATAGTTATTTTCACAATGCATATTTATTTTTATTTTTTTTTGAAGAAAATAATGATTGAAGTCAAATTTTAAATTTGTGGTCTTGGTATATAAAAGAATATAGAACCCCAAAAGGGAAGATGACTCAAAGGAGTCTAATGACTTATAGCAAGATATTTTAGGAAAACGATGAACTGGAACTTCCAGCTAAAACTAAAGTTCCAATAAAAATGAAAATAGAAAATGATATAGTAAATGAGATAAAGGATTTATAGTAGTTCGGCAAGCCCACTCCACTACCTAAGCCATGAGACTTAGGATTTTAAACTTGCACTTTACTCAAAGAAAGGATTAGTATAAAAATACAATAGTCAAGATTGATCCTCCAACACCTTGCTGGCAACGATATCCAACTTGGCTAGTCTGTAATAATAATTTGAGAAGAGACTAATCTTGAGAATTTAGAAACTTTCTGTAATACTTATTGAGAAAAGATACTTGCTATCTTCCAATACAACAAGTCTTGGTATAAGTAAAGTAAGAGTTGTGAATTTTTTCCAAATGAAAGTTGATTGAGTTGATGCTGGAATTTTGCTACAGGCAGTCAAATTTTCTTATTGCTTCCCAATGGTAACTTCTCTTATATAGAATCTGCATAATCAAGGTAAGTTTTACCCTAACTTTCTAATGGCTACAAAGGTTGTTCATGAATTCAAAAACTGCATCTCTTATGAGGTGGCATGCAGAAGAACACCCCAAAGATGGTGTAATGAGACACCCAGCTGATTCACCGGCTCGGCATACTTTTGACTATCTACATCCTAATTTTGCTGTAGATCCTCGCAATGTTAGGCTAGTTTTGGCTACTAATAGATTCAATCCATTTAGAACAATGAATGTTGTCCATAGTACATGGCCTATCATTTTACTGCCGTATAACTTGCCACTAGGGGAGTGTATGAATAAATCATATTTTATGTTATCAATACTCATACCTGGTCCTACTCAACATTGCAATAATATTGATATGTACTTGCAACCATTAATTGTAGAGTTAAAGGAATTATGCGATGAAGGAGTGAGTACATATGATGCGGTATCTTAAAAAAATTTCAAATGTGTGTTGTATTATTATGGACTATCAGTGATTTTCCTGGATATGCAATTTTATCTTGTTGGAACACAAAAAGAGAATATGCATGTCCTCTATGTCAAAAGCATACAAATTCTACATGGCTTGATGGCTCTTGCAAGTTTTTCTATCTATGCTATCGTATTTTCCTACTGAAGGATAATCCATATTGAAAAAAAAAGGTTATTTAAAGGAAATGAAGAGAATCAAAGAGCATCTTCTTATTTGAGTGGATCTTTGGTCTTTGATGAAATAAAAAAGTTTTCAAAATAAATTTGGGAAAAATATTGGTGATTTAGAGCTACCATATATGGGTGTTTGAAGAAAAGTATTTTCTTTGATTTACCATATTGGAAAAAGAATTTGGTGTGCCATAATCTCGATTACATGCATATTGAGAAAAATATGTGTGATAAGTTCTGTATACATTATTAGACTCTGATAAGTCAAGAGATAATCATAAAGCATGTTTGTGTTTGAAAATTATGGGCATAAGACCTGGACTACATCCTTTTTTTGATGAATATAGTCGGGAATAGATACTAACATCTTTTTTTATATTAGATAAATATGAGAAGGAAATGTTTTGCAAGGTTCTAAAAAAGGTAAAAGTTCCTGATGGTTATGCTGCAAATATATCAAGGTGTTTGCACTTGAAACTAGCTAAAATTGTTTGCCTTAAAAGTCATGATAGCCATATATTAATGCAACAATTGCTACCATTGTCACTGCATAAACTCTGGCCAAAGTTAGCGTATTCCCCCTTGATTCGCTTGAGTAACTATTTCATAGATTTATGTTCTAAATCACTCCATCACGCTAATTTGGAAAGATTGGAAAGGGAAATTGCAGTTATAATTTATGAACTAAAAAAATATTTCCTCTAGCATTTTTACATATCATGGTTCATTTAGTTATACATTTGGTTACTAAGGCAAGGTTGGCTGGGCTAGTTCGTTACCATTCGATGTATCATATTGAAAGGTAATTTTTCTTTTGAATTTATTATTTGTAACATATTTTCCTTTTAGCATAATAATTTGTCATTATTATTCTCATTACTTAGGTACTTGAGCACTTTGAAATCCTATGTGCATAATAGAGGTTGTCCTGCGGGATCAATTACAGAATGATACTTGGCAAAAGAATGTTTGACATTCTGCTCTTTATATTTTTGATGATAACGTTGAAACATGGCTTTATCGAGCTAGTTGAAATTATGATGGGGAAGGAGTAAGTTCACCAGGTTTAGATATTTTCTCAATAATTGGTCGTCCATTGTGGAAAGGGAAAGCAATTATTTTGGGTAAAGATACATTGGTAAAAGCTTATCGATATGTTTTATTCAATTGTTATGAGATTATATCCTACAGAGAGTAACCTATTATAGTTTTTTTATCTAGTTCTTTTTAAATATCTCTTAGTTATCCACCTAAATTTCCTATAATTGCTATGCAATCAACATGAGGCATTGGTTAGTTGCAAGAAACATCATGCTACAGAACATCAAATTAAGTGCAGTCATAGCGAGCTCTTTACTTTTTGGTTTTCAAATTATGTGCGTTGAAACTAAGTTACATATATAACATATTATTTCATCTTTCTCTAATAACTTTTCTGAACATATGTTCTTCTATTCTAGGTTCAATAATTGGATATGAATGAAGATGATCCGAAACTTGATGATATAAATGTCTTGCAAGGGGACCTTTTCCTGTTGGGACAAGATATAAAGGTTTCATAGTAAATGGGTTTCGGTTTCATACTAAAGAAGTTGAGAGAAAGAGAAAAACTCAAAATAGTGGGGTAATGGTTAATGCAACAACGACAAGCCTTGAAAGTAAGAAAGATACGAGGCCTATCTTGGAAGAGATGACTTACTATGGAATCTTGAAGGACATAAATGAGTTAGATTATATTGGTGGCAAGAAGGTCGTCTTTTTTTATTGTGATTGGGTATCTAAAGGCAAGAGATTAAAAGAGGATGATGATGGATTCATCTTAGCTAATTTCACAAATATAAAGCAGCAAAGTGAGCCTTTTGCCCTTGCATCTCAAGTGGAGCAAGTATTTTATGTAGATGATCCCATTGATAAAGATTGGAAAGTTGTTATTGAGACAAAGCAAGAGACAAATTTGATGATGGAAAAGATTTGTCAACTGATGGTGTTAAAACTATTTTGCAAAGTGAAGCTTACACTTATCAACCTTTTAATGAGGATGAAGATGTCATTGGGTTCGCGAGAGGGTCCCGGGAATTCCAGTAGATAGTCTAGAAGAATCTATTTAAGTAGAAAATCCAAATAATTTTTTCTTTTTCTTTCCTTTTGTTGTATGTTGCTAACTGGACTATAATTTTATAAGTTATGTTAAGGAAAAATGTAGATGGTGTTGTTTTAGGATGAAGTAATAGTCTTCTCATATTTCATGCATTTATTTAGTATTATTCATAATATTCGCAACCTATTACATAGTTTGTTATGGCCAGATATTGGTCGTTCTTCCTTTTTTATTAATAAATATGGTATTTCCTTTATAGTGATGACAAGCAATCATCATACAGGACGTAAGAAGAATCAATGCATCTAGTAGAAATT
Source organism: Jacaranda mimosifolia (assembly GCA_018894105.1). Lineage (NCBI taxonomy): Eukaryota > Viridiplantae > Streptophyta > Magnoliopsida > Lamiales > Bignoniaceae > Jacaranda > Jacaranda mimosifolia. The sequence continues at coordinate 15,766,525 of CM032124.1, forward strand.
TGGCTCAATTTGATGGGGATGGGTGATAATCAGCAAGAAGAAAATGGAAGTAAGTAGTCAATACATTGTAATAATCACTATTATTAATTTACACATGTTGGGAGAATATTACCTATTTCCAAACTATGAAACTTAGATACGCTAATCTTTGAAGATAAATGAAATGGAAATATTATGTTTTGTGAAATCTAAGACTTTAGAATGATGTAAAGTGAATGAGTAAAACAAAAGATAAAAAAGTATTTAATGTGCTCAAATATGATTGATTGCTTAATCAATAGTTAAGAGAAAACATTTATTCAAAAACAATCATTTATTCAAAAATAATGCCAACTAAATATTTATTGATATGCTATCTCAATCTTTTATGGTGAGCTTGAGCTTTTTGCACTAAAGCTAAGGAAAGAACTATTTTATGCTTTATTGTTTTTTTTGAATATATGCTCCTCTTCAATCATTCTATGTTATTGGAGTATGTGTGATTATTTCTTGGGAAAAAAAATTAGATTGGAATAGTAGTGTTTCAAGAATTGAATGAGACCAAAGTTTTAACTCTCAACTATAAAACAAAATTATCCTCATTCGTGACAATCATTTTTTAAGATATAGTGATAACAACACAATAAATATTAAGAATAACGAGCCAAGTAGTATTGAATTATTCCCAAGCATGTGATATTTGAAAAATATTTTGTAAACTTACCTTTTTATTTTGAAGGTATTGCCCATGAAAAACAAAAAGATCGAGGGGCTACTCATATGGAACTTGTTTGGGCAAGGAGAACACGCATGGAAGTCCACTTTAACAAGCATGGACGACCTATTAGCTCGAACAAAAGCAAGTATGTTGAATTTCTTGGTACCATAGTTAGAAATGGCTCATTATTACCCCTTGAAATAAAGGATTGGCATAAAGTGCCATAATCCCTCAAAAGAGCAACAATATACTTGCTTAAGGTAATACTACACAATCTTTAATGATTTTTTCCTTATTACATGTAATTGTTTTCACTTTTCATCATAAGATTAAACAAAGTTGTTATACATTGTGCTTGACATACTTGGAAAAGTTTGTGCTTCCTCCTGGATTTGAAGTTTGGGCTTTGAAAAACTTGGGTAAAATATGGAGAAGCTGGAAGAGTAGAGTAAAGAAAAAATATTTTGATCTAATGGCATCTCTGGAATAGAATTTACGTAGACGACTGAATTCAGATGATGAAAGGATTTACCCTAATCAATGGAAAAACCTTGTAGTTTATTGGGATTCTACTGAATCATAGGTAACAAAAGAATTTATAATATCTAAACTATCAAATTTATATTACAAATAAAATTAAAGCTTTCTTACTCAAATGTATTTGTATATGCAGAAACGAAGCATTGAAAATGGAAGGCATAGAACACAAAAGAAAATGAATCACAATACTGGAAAGTGAAGTTTTGCTCAAGTTGCTGATGAGATAAAGGTAAGTGTAGATAGTATTTAATTGCTAAAATGATGTTCTAATGGTAATTTCTTGTTATAGAATATAGCAATGGTTGATAGAGAAAGAGAAGAAAGGGACGATGAAAGTGATGATGATATAGATGATGAAATGGACACAATGGATTATGAGCCTAGTAGAGTAAAAAATTTTGGAAAATGTTATACTCAAGATGGGAGCATATCCAATCCAGTTGTTTTAGAGTCATTGGTAATAGTTTCTCTTTCTCTAACTATTTTACATTTATCTAAAATTTAGATTAAAATGAAAAATTATCCATTTTTATTCTTTTTAAACTTTGGCATTACTTGATTACTGTAACACCCCTAGAAATGCCTTCTTTTAATATTTTGTATTTTGTATATATTTTATTTAATTTTCAAAAGTTTTGTGGGCTAAAATACGAATTTAGAAGACTTAATCGTGCCATTATTTAAATTAGGACGGGTAAATGTTTAATTTTTATTAGATAATGGACCTAATGTGAGGACTATTGCCACTTGGTGGCTAAATTGGATACATTAAAATTGGTTGGATTCAATTGAGGGTCAGCAGAAACCTTTAAGGTCAATCTGCAATAAAAGAAAGATCAATTCTATAAATGTTAGGATTTACAATTCAACCCCATCATTTCCTTCTCCTCCACCGAAGTCCACCATCATTCTCTCTCTGGTTATCACCTCTGGCCACACCCTGAAACCTGAAATAGAACCAACCAATATCTTTCTCTCACTTTCAGTATCTTGGTGACTCTACATGTAGGCAAAGACGGCCGAAATCACGATAGGAAAAACTCACCCAAAAAACTAATAGTAATGGAGCTAGGCAGGAACATGTCTCCGGTTATCATTTCACAAAAATAGGGACTGCCTTTGAAGCTTACAACTAAGGGATCACAACTGTGCCTTCAGATTTCAAAATGGACCAGCGATGGCGGTGGAATTGAGCAAAAACTAGAGCGGTGGCAAGAGGTGGCGCAGTGGCTTTTAGGCAAAAATTGGACAAAAATTTAACGGCGTTTGGTAAAATTGATTGGGGGGTTGGCTTGGTCTAGCTGAGCCGTAGCTTTTGGTAGTGGTGGCGAAGTTTACTAGCAGTGGCGGATGGTTGCTGGCGGCGGTAATGTAATGGCGACGGAGAGATTAATTGATCATCTCAATGCGGCGATTACATGCAATGGGTTTATCATGAAGATTCCTTACCGATAAATCAAAAGTTAGGTAAATAATCAAAATTAGGTTAAAGTGTTGTTGTATGTATATGTATACATGTATTCATCTTCAAAACCTTGTATTATAAAATAAAATAAAGGAATCGATTGATTAGAATAGCCATGCATAAGAATGAAACATTCATGTATGTTAATTAAGCCTAGTGAATCCAGAATGATATTATTTCATATGAACCATAGGTTAAATAGCTAAATAGGTGATAAAATCCTAATTTTATGTAATCATGACCTAAGCGATAAACTTGGAATTTTGATGATACTTGAACTATTAAAATCAATATGGTGTAACGTTATAATAATTACGAGGTAATTTAGGGATTTGACTATATTATCCTTATTGGTTTATATTGAGTTTCGGATATTTTCGTAATACCGGCGGGCATAGTCTATTTCACATTGATATAAATCGAACTAGATCCTAAATTATCGTAGTCATCGAACAACTGTTGATTTTAGATTTATAGTTGTATGACTGTAATTATAGGATTGAATGAGGTTTTAACTGTAAAACTACCTTTTGGTTAGGTGCTAAGGAGTTGGATCCTATAGAGTAGTAGGCTTCGATTTGCATTCCGTTAAGGTTATTCAAGTGAGGATCCACCGATTTGGTAATTATTTTGGTAAAGTAATTGCATCATAATTGAACCCTGTGAGGGTATCCCACTTTGGGTTATTGTTTTGATTATAGCTATTCATTAATTGTTGAACCCTATGAGGATCCACTGATTTGGTAATTGTTTTGGTATAGCAATTGCATCATAATTGAACCCTATGTGGCTCTCCTACTTTGGGTTATTATTTTGATTACAGCTATTCGTTAATTATTGAACCTTATGAGGATCCAACGATCTGGTAATTATTTTGTTAAAGCAATTACATCATGATTAAACCCTGTGAGATTCCATTATTCTAATACCTATCTTTGACTATCATTATCATTTATTGTTGATTTCTAAACACTATGAGGTTCTATTGTCTTAACTATCGTTATCATTTATTGTCGATTTTTGAACCCTGTGAGGTTCTATTGTCTTGACTATCGTTATCATTTATTGTTTAGAAATGATTCTATTATCTTGCTAATCGTTATCATTTATTGTTGATTTTTGAACACTGTGAGGTTCTGTTGTCTTGACTATCATTATCATTTATGGTTAAGAAATGGTTCTATTGTCTTGACTATCTTTATCGTTTATTATTGATTTCTGAACCCTGTGAGGTTCTGTTGTCTTGACTATCGTTATCGTTTATTGTTCAGAAATGGAACTATTGTCTTGACTATCGTTATTTTTTATTATTGATTTTTGAACCCTGTGGATTCTATTATCTTAACTATCGTTATCGTTTATTGTTGATTTTCGAACCCTGTGAGGTTCTATTATCTTGACTATCGTTATCATTTATTGTTGATTTCTGAACCTAATGAGGTTCTATTATCTTGACTATCCTTATTGTTTATTGTAGATTTCTGAACCCTATGAGGTTCCATTGATTTGATCATTGCCTTGTGCACCCTTGTGAGGGTAATTGACTATCATTATCAAAATTGACTGTCTTTTGTTGATTGAATTTTATGAAATGATTGAACAGTATTTGTTGTCGACTGAACACTCCAGTGAGGGTTTGTTTTCCTAAAATCGTTCTGATGACAAACTGGTTGTCCTATTCTAGCCATGAACTTTCATTATCTTGTTTATTGTCATCTTAATTGAAGTCGTACTATACTATTATTGTCTTCACCTTGTTGGCTATCGATTGATTGAACGTACTGTTATTGTTTTCACTTGTTGGCTATCGATTGATTGAACGTATTGAGTGAACATACTGTTCTTATTTTTGCCACGTTGGCTATCGATCGATTGAACATACTAATTGATTGATTGTATTGAAAGATTTGTATAGAAGAATTGAAGGGCCGAATGCCTTGCCAAGCTATTATGCTTGAGCTATAGTTATTGCCAAATTGTTATGCTTGAGCTACTATTATTGCCAAGTTGTTATGCGTGAGCTACTGTTTTTAACGAGCTATCATGCTCGAGCTACTGGACTGATTGTTTACTGAACTGAACTGAATGGATCTGTTACTTTACTTTATAAAGGCACAAGGATACTCCAATATGAATACTGAATTTGATTTAGTAGCCTGCATATGTGATTGGGTTTGTTATTCCTGAATTGTATTTTGCTCAAGAAGCAATAAGGCTAGAGTGATTTCTTAGTCTAGATCGGGCAGATGCCCAGGCCAGACAAGCCATAGCTAAACCTCCCGACTGTGATTGGTTGAGATGATCCTAAAACTCCCACGCAGGATTGGTTGAGATGATAAGGCCATTAAGCCGTCGATCACAGTTTTTGACCTAGCATTTGCTAGTAATCTAACCCCTTGATTATTCTATTCTGGCATAATTTTGTTTCTCTTATGCTAAACTGCCAATAATTACTATTGTTGAGTCTCTGCTCTTGAAAGATTGTACATTACTTTACAATATTCCTTACTGAGTCTTTATATCTCATCCTCATGTATTACTCATTTTTATTCAAACAGGTGTGAGACAAGGAACAATGAGGATTGGCAAATCTTATTGGACTTTGTTGTATTAGTGTTTGAGTATGCATATACATATAATGCACCTTGAGTAGTTTTGTTTTAGAGATGTTGTAATATGCCATGACGGAGGTTAGACTTATGGTGTGTATGAATTAGGATATTGGTGATGATATTTTGGTTTGAATGTTGTTGGGCTATTAGTATGGTATATAGCACTCTGATATTAATTTCGCATTAAGTATGAAACATGCTGCGTATTGATGATTGTTGATGTTATTGGAAATATGTGAAAAATTTTATGGGCCTATCGAATATGTTATTGCGTGTTAATAGGACTGAACTGAGTGACATTCCGCCTTGTGGTCTATATCTCGAAGGCATGCCACAGACATGGTATTAGTATTGGATTTGGAAACCCGAGCTACATATATGTGTTGAAGAAATTCTGAGTAATTTGGGATTTAAGATGAATTTGAATTGTTAAATTTGATAAAGGAAGTTATGTACTCCAGGATGGCTAATGGTCATAGGGATGGGAAAGAACCTACAGTCGATAAGGAAAACATGGACTCCTTGAAAAAAAGAATTAGGGTTTTGGAACCATATATGATAGTAGAATGGAATCAAGTCATCTAAAGTTGGTAATTGGGGCAAGTAATTTTTTTCTTGATAAATTGATGGAAAGTGTGGAAAGAGAAGAAATTCAAGTAGGAATTGCCACACATCAGGTTAAAAGGCTTTGAGAGATATGTGCTTAGATGGAAGAAATGTTCTTAATGATAGAATCTAAGGTGGTAGTAGACATTCCCCACCTAGTCATAGAAGAGATTAGAAGGATGATGACCCATTATAGTGAGGCCATAGATCAGGTTATTAATGTTGGTATAAGGATTGATACCAGTACTGGACCTTCTAGAGTTTGTCCTTTTCACGAACCAAGATATGGATAGGGCATTCACATTGAGGATCCATAGGAGCTACCAGTGGAAGAACCCAAGGATGTTGTAGGTGAGGATCCTAAGATGGATCTAGTATAGGAGTTTCTGGTGGATGAGCCACTTGATGATGACGTAGCGGTGTAAGCGATTATGATAGATGACATAGCTATACCAGAGTTTTTGATGGATAAGCCATCTGATGATGACTTGGACGTAGAGGTAGATAAAGATGACGAGGATGCGGAGTCGGTCATCATATAGGTGGAGGATTTAGACTAAGTGATATGCGGGTGTATTTACGATATAACTATGCATATAGAATAGCGTAGCTTTTAACTACTAGGTTAGGCTCTAGCGGCTAGGTTACTTAGATATGGGTAACACCCTTATATTAGCCTTGTCAATTTTTTTTACGACCAGGCATACTGTTAGCATAGCAATTTTGAAATTTTGAATTGTAAAAACACGGATGTAATCCACTCACGCTAACTCGGATATATATATAAATGGAATTTTACCTCAGTTATTAAGCATACTTGAGTACTATATGATCTATGTAGTTTGATAAATTTATTTATTATTCGTATTTCTTTCCGTCGATTAAGGATTCGAGAAAGTTGTTAATGATTGAAATATCATTTGCAATGCAATGATCGCAAGTTTAAGATGCTAAGGAAATATAACCTGTGATGGCATCACATGAGAGTGTTGATGCTCTCATTTCGGCGAGAGCAGGACATTGGGGAAGACCAGTTGGCAGGAGAGCCAATGCACCCCGAAACTTTAGATGGGGAATGCCTGCCTATCAGCAGCCATGGCTTGATGAAGAGGGTTCATAATCCAACCCATTGGATCAGCCAGCTATGAATCAACCTGCTGAGCATGGAGACCCAAAAGGACAACGAGATCAGCAACATGGCCTGGCTATGGGAGGTAGAGCAATGGCAGATAATGAAATTGTTGATAGTCGAGCACCATAACTATTTCTATGTCTCCAACCCCCAAAATTTTCGGAGAGCCTGATGACAGAAAGGCTGAGATGTGGACTGAATGCCTACATAAGATATTTGGGCCCCTGAGGTACCCTGATGAGCAAAAGATCCGATAAGCAACTTTTCTATTAGAAGAATATGCCCATAGTTGGTGGAAAATGATCGATTGAAAATGGACCACTGTAGAAACCCTAAGAACTTGGGGAAATTTCACCCAAGAATTTATGGATAAGTATGTCCCTCTAGTAGTCAAGCAGGTGAGGGAAAGAGAGTTTATGAGCCTGATTCAAGGGAACCACTCTGTCAGTTAATATGAGGCTACATTCAGTCGACTAATCCAGTATGTTCCTTTTATGATGGAAGATAATGGCAAATAGACCTGGCAATTTGTATAGGGATTGCGATCGAACCTTAGACAAGAACTAGCCATTTGTGATTTGCCAAACTTAAACATGGCAATAAGCAAAGCATTGCAGTTGGAGTCAAAATTGCAGGAAATCCACAAAATTGAAGATAGAAATTGGAAAGAGAGGAAATTTTACCCAAGAATTTATGGATAAGTATGTCCCTCTAGTAGTCAAGTAGGTGAGGGAAAGAGAGTTTATGAGCTTGATTCAATAGAACCACTCTGTCAGTTAATATGAGGCTACATTCAGTCGACTAATCCAGTATGTTCCTTTTATGATAGAAGATAAGGGCAGATAGACCTGGCAATTTGTACAGGGATTGTGATCGAACCTCAGATAAGAAGTAGCCACTTGTGATGTGCTAAACATAAACATGGCAGCAAGCAAGGTACTGCAGTTGGAGTCAAAACTGTAGGAAATCCACAAAATTGAAGATAGAAATTGGAAAGAGAGGTCATATGCCGGAAGACAAGGTAGTGCGGGAAAGAAGCAACCCAGACTATAAATTGGAGGTACTACACCTCGTGCACTACAATCTAGTGGGGCAATAAATCTGGTTCTAGGAAAGGCGCGAAACAGTGTAGATTCTGTGGAAGGTTAGGACATGAGAAAACTGAATGCTGGATGAAACAGGGCTGATGCATGGGTTGCAGCAGTTATTAGCACTTTCTGCGAGACTGTCTCAAGAGGAAAGGGCGAACACCTGCAGGTGGAAAAGAGAAGCAAGTAGCAAGTGGAAAGGGGAAGCAAAAAGTGTAGGCTCGCGCCTATGCCCTAACATGAGATGATGCACCTAACCCAAATGAGGTGGTCAGTATGATCTTTATATTTGGAATTTTCGGTAACGCCTTGTATGACCCCAGTGCATCTCACTCTTTTATATCTACCTCTTTCTTCCAAAAGTTAAATAAGTAGCCCGAAACTATGGCATATCAGATAGAAGTTCTTACGCCATTAGGGATATGGTTAACAATAGATACTATATATTGGGTATGCCTGATCACGATAAGGGACGAGATATATCCAGTTGATCTGATACAGATGCCCATTCAAGGATATGATTTGATTCTTGGGATGGATTGGTTGTATAAACATTAGGCACAAGTGAATTGTTACACCAAGTATTATGCTCGAAGATAAGATACCAATATCAACCTGCCAATTCACGGATAATGCTTCTTCGCCATCATTTATATTCATGCTAGAGGCTCGCTAGAAAGATTTTGAAGGAAGGCGGACGAGGATTTTTGGCATATCTTATCAACAAACCTCGAGATACAGCCAAAATCGAAGAGGTAGAAGTAGTGGCTAAAGTATTTCCTAAAGAGTTGAATTCATTGCCTCCAGATAGGGAGATAGAATTTGTCATTTATACTCTCCCAAGAACCACATCGGCATCTAAAACTCCGCACTAAATGGCACCAACAGAGTTCTTTCAACTAAAGGAGCAACTTTAGGAACTGCTGGAAAAGAAGTTTATAAGGCCTAACACTTCTCCCTAGGGTGCCCCAATATTATTTGTTAAGAAAAATGATGGGTCCTTGAGAATGTGCATCAATTATAGAGAGTTGGACAAAGTCACTATCAAGAACAGACATCCCCTACTACATGTGGAAAAGTTGTTTGATCTATTACAAGGATCTACAGTCTTTTCAAAGTTAGATTTGAGGCAAGGATATTACCAGTTGAAAATTAGAGAAGAAGATATCCCAAAGACTGCCTTCAATTCTCGATATGGTCACTTTGAGTTTGTAGTAATGCCATTTGGTTTGACAAATGCTCCGGCAGCATTTATGGATTTAATGCATTGAGTATTTCAACCATATCTTGATAAGTTTGTGATTATCTTCATTGATGACATCCTGGATACTCAAAATCCCAAGAAGAGCATGCCAAGCACTTACGCTTAGTACTCAATTTTCTGAAAGAGCATCAGTTGTTTGCTAGTTCAGTAAGTGTGAGTTCTAGATATAACGAGTAACCTTTCTTAGACATATCATATCTCAAGATGGTGTAGAGGTTGATCCCTCTAAGGTAGAAGTGATAGTCAATTAGAAGAGACCCAAAAACGTGACGGAGGTTCATAGCTTTCTAGGTCTGGCTGGCTATTATCGGTGGTTTATGTAGGATTTCTCTAAACTAGCTGGCCCAATGACTAAGTTAACTTAGAAAAACCAACCATTTAATTGGGATAATGATTGTGAGAGAAGTTTCCAAGAACTGAAGAGTAGGCTGACAATGGCTCTAGTTCTGGCTCTTCCAGAAGGATTAGAGGGTTTTGTAGTATGTAAGGATGCTTCTAAGGAAGGACTTGGATGTATGTTGATGCAAAAGGTATGAGTCATGGCCTATGCATCCCGAAAGCTTAAGTTACATGAGGAGACTTATCCTACTCATGACTTAAAGCTAGCCGCAGTAATTTTTGCACTGTCAAAGTGGAGACATTATCTCTGTGGAGCCATATTTGAGGTATACACAAACCACAAGAGTCTCAAGTATTTGAGATTACGGAAGGACCTAAATATGAGACAGCACCGATGGGTGGAATTCCTTGAAGATTGTGATTTCTCAATTTCCTACCACCCAGGAAAGGTAAATGTAGTAGCAAATGCACTGAGCCACAGAGCTACAATGGCTCACATATCAGGAATGACAGTGACAAAAATCTTGAAGACAAATGCCGTAGTGAGATTGGGGCAGAGAGTTTGGCTTGCTGGGGTAAATGTCCAACCCGAGTTGTATGTAGAAATTTAGTGGGCTCAAGCTAATGATAGTTGGACATTGAAGAAAGAATTGCTTAAGAAGTCCAATGAATCTGAGTTCAGTATTGATGACCAAGGTAGTCTTCTATTTAGTTAGAGAATCTGTGTGCCTAAAGAAATGAAAGAAAGACTATTAAATGAGGCACATAAGTCGAGGTTTACGGTACATCCGGGAGGTACCAAGATGTATCGAGACTTGAAAAAGCAGTTTTAGTGGAATGGAATGAAGAAGGATGTTGCAGACTATGTGCAAAGATGCTTAACATGTCAGCTAGTGAAGGCAGAGCATCAACGATCGGTAGGGTTGCTCTAACCAATCCTAATCCCTAAGTGGAAATGGGGGCAAATTACCATGGATTTTGTATCAGGTTTGCTAACAGCTCGAGGGGATATGATAGCATTTGGGTGATAGTAGACAGACTAACCAAATCTGCTCATTTTCTGCCAGTTGAAAAGTTAGTAGAGTTATATGTTAAAGAAATCGTCAGACTGGACAGAGTCCCAGTCAACATTGTATCTGACTGAGATCCAAAGTTTAGTTCAAGACTTTGGGAAGCCCTACAAGAGCATTTGGGGACAAGGTTATATTTCAGTTCTACCACTCATCCTCAAACGAAAGGACCATCTCAGAGGGTCATCTAGATACTAAAGGATATGTTTCGGGCTTATGTCTTGGATTTTAGTAGGAATTGGAGCCCATATCTACCTCTAATCGAATTTGCATATAATAACAGCTATCAATCCACTATCCAAATAGCTCCATACAAAGCACTGTATGGCAGAAAATGTTGATCCCCATTGCACTGGGATCTTGAGGAATACGAAGGTAGTAGCCATAAGTCTCCAGAAACTATTAGAGCATAATTGGTTCAGGAAACTATTGAAAAGACTCAGATCATCAAGCAAAGAATGAGAGCCACTCAAGAACGTCAGACGAGTTACGCAAATAAGTGGTGAAGGGATTTGGAACTTGAAGTGGGAGATCAGGTATTTCTCAAAGTATTTTCCAGAAAAGGTATTCCAAGGATTGGCAAAGACAGAAAGTTGAGCCCAAGATATGTTAGACCCCACAAGGTACGTGAAAGGATTGGGCTAGTGGCATACCGCCTAGCACTACCCCAAGATGTGATAGGTATTCATGACATCTTTCACATGTCACAACTTTGAAAATATTATCCTGACCTTCCCATATAATCCCCAGGCTAGTATGCCATTTTATAGTAATTTGACATATGAGGAACAGCCAGTTAAAATTTTAGATCAAAAGTTTCGTGAGCTTAGGAATCGAAGGATTCCTCAAGTAAAAGTTCTCTAGTGCAACCATAATATTGAAGAAGCAACATGGGAACTAAAAGATCTCATGCGCCAACAACATCCAGAACTTTTATATAAATGTTAGGATTTTCAATTCAACCCCATTCTTTCCTTATCCTCCACCAAAGTCCACCATCATTTCCTCTCTAGCGATCACCTCCTGCCACACCCGAAAACCCAAAATAGGATCGACTAATATGTTCATCTCACTTCCAACATCTCAATGACACTATATGCAGGCAGAGATTGCAACAGGAAAAAGATATTGAAAAGCTAATAGTGGCGAGCTAGATGGGAGAAGGTCTCCAGCAATCGTTTGACGAAAATATGAACTAGGTTTTGAAACTTACAGCTCAGGATCACAACCACACCTTTATATTTCAAAACGAACCAGCGACGGCAGCAAAATTGAGCAAAAACCAGCGCGACAGTGAGAGATGATACAATGACTTTTAGGCAAAAATTGGACAGCAATTCGATGGCGTTTTGTAAAATTGATTAGGGGGTTGCCTTGGTCTAGCTAAGGTGTAGCTTCTGGTGGTGGTGGTAAAGTTTACCACTAGCGGAGGACGGCAATGGACAACGACCTGTGGGCGGCAGCAACGCGACAGTAGTAGAGAGACAGATTGATCATCTCGATACGACAATTACATGCACATGGGTTGATCGTGAAGATTCCTTATCGATAACTCAAAATTTGGGTAAATAACCAAAATTAGGTCAAAGTGTTGTTGTGTGTATATGTATATATGTATTCATCTTCAAAACCTTGTACTATAAAAGAAAATGAAGGAATCAATCGTTCAGAATTGCCATGCATAAGAATGAAACATTAATGTATGTTAATTAAGCTTAGTGAATCCGGAATTGTATTATTTCATGTGAACCATAGGTTGAATAACTAAATAGGTGATAAAACCCTAATTTTATGTAATCTGACCTAAGCGATAAACTTGGAATTTTGATGATACTTGAACTATTAAAATTGATATGGTGTAACTTTATAAAAATTACAAGGTAATTTAGGGATGTGACTATATTATCCTTACCAGTTTATAACGAGTTTTGGATATTTTCGTAATATCGACAGGCATAGTCTATTTCACATTGATATAAACTGAACTAGATCCTAAATTATTGTAGTCGCCTAGTAACTATTGATTTTAGATTCATAGTTGTATGATTGTAATTATAGGATTGAATAAGGTTTTAATTGTAAACCTACCTTTTGATTAAGTGCTGAGGAGTTGGATCGTACAAAGCAGTAAGCCTTGATTTGCATTCCGTTAAGGTTATTTAGGTGAGGATCCACCGTCTGGTAATTATTTTGGTAAAGCAATTGCATCGTAATTGAACGCTGTGAGGGTCTTCCACTTGAGGTTATTTTTTTTATTATAGTTATTCGTTAGTTGTTGAATCCTGTGAAGATCTACCGATCTGGTAATTATTTTGGTAAAGCAATTGCATTGTGATTGAACCCTGTGACATTCTAATGTTTTGATACCTGCTTTTGACTATTATTATCGTTTATTGTTGATTTCCAAAACCCTATGGGGTTCTACTATCTTGACTATCATTATCATATATTGTTTATTTCTGAACCTCGTGAGGTTCTATTGTCTTGACTATCGTTATCGTTTATTGTTCAAAAACAGTTCTATTGTCTTAACTATCGTTATCCTTTATTGTTGATTTCTGAACCCTATGAAGTTCTATTGTCTTAACTATCGTTATCATTTATTGTCGATTTCTAAACCCGGTGAGGTTCTATTATCTTGACTATCGTTATCGTTTATTGCTTATTTCTAAACCCTATGAGGTTCCATTGATTTGATTATTTCCTTGTGCACCCCTGTGAGGGTAATTGACTATCATTATTGAAATTAACTGTTTTTCCTTGATCGAATTCTATGAACTGATTGAATAGTATTTGTTACCGACTGAACACCCCAGTGAGGGTTTGTTTTCCTAAAATTGTTCTAATGACAAATGGACTGTCATGTTCTGGCCATGAACTTTCATTATCTTATTTGTTGTCATCCTAATTGAAGTCATACTATATAGTCATTATCTTTGCCTTGTTCGCTATCAATTGATTAAACGTAATGTTATTATTTTTACCTTATTAGCTATCGATTGATTGAATGTACTGTTATTATTTTCTCCTTGTTAGCTATCGATTAATTGAACGTACTGATTGATTAATTGTACTAAAAGATTTATATCGGAGAATTGATGGGCCAAGTGCCTTGCCAAGCTGTTATGCTTGAGCTAGTGTTATTACCAAGTTGTTATGCTTGAGCTACTGTTATTACCGAGCTGTCATGCTCGAGCTACTGAACTGAACTGATCTATTACTGTATTGTTATGGAGGCACAAGGATACTCCGATATGCATGTTGTATTTGATTTATTAACTTGCGTATGTGATTGAGTTTGTTATTCCTGAATTGTATTCTACTCAAAGAGCAACAATGTTGGAGTGATTTACCAATCTAAATCGGGCTAATGCCTTTGGTAGATGAGCTACAGTTAAACCTCCCAACTGTGATTGATTGAGATGACCCTAAACCTCCTAAGCAGGATCGGTTGAGATGATCAAGCCATTGAGCTGTCGGTCACAATTTTTGACCTAGCATTTGCTAGTAGTCTAATCCCTTGATTATTCTATTCTAGCATAACTTTGTTTCTCTTATGCTAAATTGCCAATGATTACTGTTGTTGAGTCTCTGATTCTTGAAAGATCGTACATTGCTTTACATTATTCCTTACTGAATCCTTATAACTTACCCTCATGTATTACTCATTTTTTTTCAAACACGTGTGAGACAAGGAACAATGAGGACTTGCAGATCTGATTGGAGTTTGTTGTATTAGTGTTTAAATGTGCATGTACATATGAATGCACCTTGAGTAGTTTTATTTTAAAGATGTTGTAATATGCCATGATGGATGTTAGACTTATAGCATGTATGATTCGTGATACTGGTGATAATATTTTGGTTTGAATGTTGTTAGGCTATTAATATAGTATACAACACTCTAATATTAATTCTGCATTAAATGTAAAGCATGATGTGTATTGATGATTGTGGATGTTATTGGAAATATGTAAAAAATTGTATGGGCCTATCGGATATGTTGTTGCATGCTAATAGGATTGAACTGAGTGGCATTCTGCCTTGCGGGCTATATCCCGAGTGGGGTACCACAATTACTTAGATTAATTACAATCTATTTATTTTGCAGAGGAAAATGAAAGAATTAAAAAGTAACCTACCATGTAGTGCAAAAGATAAAGGTCCAAATGACATTTTTTCTCAAGTAATACAAGATAAAGGTGGAAGAGTACTCATGTTTGGTTTTGGCGTTGCTGCATCTAACATACATGAAAATGTACCTAGTCGAGCTAGTTGTCATCGTATGAATGTAGAGTACAAGAATGAGATTGAAAAGTTGAAGAAAAGAGCTGATGAGCACGACAAGCAAATAAATAAGTTAAGAAAGATGAATATGGAAAGAGATAGAAACAATTATCCTCCGAAAGTCCATAGAGTTCCTTCATCATTATCTAACCACGTCTCAGCCACCAACCATCAAACAAACTCAATTACCAACTCAATGCCTCTAAGGGTAATCAATTTATGAACCAATCCTTTATTTACTTTAGTCTTATATAGAATGTTGTTGATAGAATAATATAATTAAAATAAATATATATCATTTTTAGGAAATTAAAAATGAGTATTTGGACTTGAATATTTTTATGTTGACCATAAAAAGATGAAGCTATTGGATATGTCCTTTTGAGATTGTTCCATGGCAGAATTTTAAAATTGATATACATAATGTATGTTTGGGCGACAATCTCTTTGAGAAGTATGTTTGATCCATCAAAAATTGTAGCAATTGGTCATGTTGAAAGTTTAGATCCATCAAAATAGTTTGGACCTACATAATTAGGAAAAAATTGGTGTGAAGTGAAAGTAAATGTTGCATTATAGTAGGGTGAAGAGTTGTTTCGGCCTATTTATGAATGCACAACTATTCGAGAGGTTGTTGGCATGTCTATTGCTTGGCCAGTCCATTTGGTTAGTATGCTACACTCATTTCTATATCATAATTCATTTTATTTTGTAAAGTTTCGCGGTTCAATTTGATTATCTAATAAATGTTCTTGATTTGTTTTAGGTTGTAGCAGATGAGGATTTGTGAAAAATTCTAATTAATGGTGTAAAGAGATAATAGCAGCAAGTACTCATGATGTAGCTCTCAATTTTTGAAGTTTGTCAGCTAGCTCTATCTTATATTTTTGAACTTATATTGATGGCTGAAATTATTTTGTAAAAGACAGCTATCTTTTGTAACTTAGATTTGTAATGTAATATAATATATTGTTATAAACTCAATTGAATTGAATATAACTGGTGTTGCCAGTTTTTGAATGAGATACTTGCTTTGATGCCTCATTTTTTAATTATTTTTATGACCTTAATGAGCAGCAATGTTTGGATTTATTATGATCTCATAAGGATTTTATGATAGTTTTTTAATTCTTCTTTACTTGACCTTGAAATAAGATGGGGAAATTAAAAAATAGCAGCTTATTTTTGATTTGTTATGTAGTCAAATTTAAAAGCTGATATACCATGATATAGCTCTAAATCTATTTTTATAGGGATTAAGCAAGTTGCATCTTTTACTCATATGAAGTGTTTTTTTTATCTTTCTCTTAAAAATTGATGAGGACTTGTTAATTTTTAATTTTTTCTAGTTAATAGCCACAACCAATAGATTCTTTTAAAGAGGTTTATTAGGACATATTTCCAAATAAGTTTACTAGGATACATTTCATATATTTTCATATAGAGAAGTTTTACATTATTTGATTATCAGGACATAAAATTGTCACCATATCTAAAAGCAAAAGAGACATAAAAGAGTGTCATTATATCCAACATATAGAGACATTTGCAAGTGTCTAATTATCATGTTAATTGGACATTGTAAAGTGTCATTATACCTATATGTGCAGACATTTTTTTGTGTCATGTAGTTGGGTAGTTAAAGTGGTTAAGAACACATTTCCTGACACAACATAGTATCATAAAATAAGTACTATTGAGACGCTTTCAAGTGTTAAAATAACATATTTCTTGAGACACCACAGTATGTCAAAAAAAGGCTATTGAGGCACCCACCAACGTGACTTTCTTGGCTAGCGTCACAAAATCAGAAGTGTCACAATATCTGCCTGTAATGACACTTTTAGGAGTCTTAATAAACCTTTTTATTGGCAGTGAATCAAAAAAGAGATTCTAACAATCTTCCCCTTTTTGATGATGTCTTATTTTATTGTACTCCCCCTATGAATGAGCATAGTGATTCTCCCCTATCAAAAGAGTTTTAGCATCTCTTGTTTTATCAAGCAGGAAAGATTAAACACATCAGTGCATCATACCATAAGATATAATGTGATTTGAAATGCAAGCATCAACATAGAGTTCAAGTTTTGCTAATAGTAATTAGTCATCGAAAGATTTTATTTTAACTAAAGTAACAGATCATAGTGGCAAATTTTCAGATAATCTACTGCGTCTCCCCCTCATCATTAAAAAGTTCCAAGACATGTAGTGATGTTCTCACCAATGTTATACAAGTATCTAGATGGTGAATGAGACGATCCCTACTTTATTTATAAGAAAACAAAATCTGTTCTCAGGAAGAGGTTTGTTGAAGATATCTGCCAATTGATTTTATTATTCAACAAAATTTATGCACACATCACCCTTTTGAACATGGTATTTTATAAAGTGATGTCCAATTTCTATATGCTTTGTGCATGAGTGATATATTAGATATTTTTTTTATGTTAATGGCACTTGTATTGTCACAATGAATGGGAATACAAGAAAAGTTTAATCCAAAATCGCTAAGAGTTTGTTTCATCCACATTACTTGTGAGCAACAATTACCTAGCACCATTTATTACACCTCGGTGGTTGACATGGAGACTACGCTTTGTTTTTTGCTGCACCAACTTACAAGATAAGTTCCAAAAAGTTTGCAAGTTCCAGATGTACTTTTTCGGTCAATTTTATACCTTGCATAGTCAACGTCAGAAAAACCAATCAAGCTAAAGTTTTCAGAGTGAGGATACCAAATACCATTGCTAACTACTCCTTTGAGATAACAAAGAATCCATTTAACAACCTTGAGATGAGATTCCTTAGGTTGTTTTGAAGCCGTGCACAAAGATTGGTTGTGAATAGTATATCTAGTCGACTGGAAATTAGGTAAAGTAGTCTTCCAATCATGCCCCGGTACATTGATCCATCACTACTATTTCCTTCAGAGTTAAGTTCCTACTCGGTTGAAGATGTCATAGGAACATTGGATTCTTTACGATCTTCCATCTTATATTTCTTTAGCAATTCTTTAGTATATTTCTCTTGTGAAATGAAAATTCTCTTTGAGGTTTGCCTAATTTGCAATCTAAGGAAAAAATTCAACTCACCCATAAGACTCATTTCAAACTCATTTTTCATGCATAATGAAAATTCACCACATTTCTTTTAGAGTCCCCCAAAACTTATACCATCCACATATACTTGAACAAGTAGTAAGCGGCCATTTGAAGTTCTTATAAAATGAGTGGTTTCCACTTTACCCATGCAAAAACCTTTTGACATTAGAAAAGTGCTTAAATGTCCATACCATGCTCTGGGTGCTTGTGTTAAACCATAAAGAGCTTTTGATAATTTGAAAACATGGTTTGAAAATTTTGAGTTTCTTAAAACTTGGGAGCTGTTCCACAGAAACTTCTTCCTTTAAGTAATCGTTTAAAAAGGCATTTTGACATCCATTTGGAATAATGTAGAGTTTTTATGTCAAGCATATGCTAATAACATACGGATTGATTCAAGACGTGCAACGGGTGCATAAGTTTCATCATAGTTGATACCCTCTTCTTGAGAGTACCATTTGACTACAAGCATTGCTTTGTTTTTAACAGCATTACCTTATTCTTCCATTTTATTTTGAAAGATCCATTTAGTTCCAATTACAGGATGATTATCGGGTCTTTTAACTAAGGTTTATACCTAATTTTTCTCAAATTGATGAAGCTCTTGTTTCATTGCATCAACCCAAGATTCGTCATTTAAAGCCTCATTAATGTTGCTAGGTTCTGCATAGGATAAAAACACATGGTTAGAGTATTGAGAATCACTATTTTTGGATTTAGACCTTGTAGTTATTCCAATTATTAGATCTCCAATGATATTATCTATTGGATGACTTAATGCATGTTTGAATTTTCTAACTTATTCTCCTCTATCTTCTTCGGAAGTTCTGCTTGTAGTTGAAATTAGTTCAGTAATATTTTGAGTTTATGCTAATTCTACTTCTCTTTCTTGATTTAACACTTCTATAACCTAGTTAAAACCTACAGTTTCTATGCTTAATGTGTCCTTGGCCAATAAAGGGTTAGTTTCATCAAATACCACATGCATGGATTCTTGTATTGTCATTTTTCTTTTATTGAAAACTCTATAAGCTTTAATATTTGTTGAGTAACCCACAAATATGCCTTCATCATATTTGGAATTGAACTTGGCAAGATGTTCTCTATCATTCAAAATGTGGCATTTACATCCAAATATATGAAAATAAGAGAAATTGGGTATCTTACCTTTTTAGAGTTCATAGAGGGTCTTTTTGATAAAGGACCTTAAGAAGACTCTATTGATAACATAGCAGGATGTGGTTATAGCTTCCGCCCAAAGGAATTTGAGAAGGACATATTTATTCAGCATTGTTCGAGCTATTTCTTGTAAGACCCTATTCTTTTTTTCAACTACCCCATTTTGTTGGGGTATTTTTGGAACAGAAAAATTATGAGTGTAACCAAATTCATTACAGAAAGTAGCAAACTTGTGATCATCAAACTTCGTTCCATGGTTGTTTTTGATGGTGTTAATCATATAGCCCTTTTCGTTCTAAAGGTTTTTTGTGAGGGTGATGAAGTGACTTAAGGCTTCATTTTTACGTGAGAGGAATCGTACCCAAGTAAAGCAAGTAAAATCGTCTAATATTACAAACACATATTTATTTCCTCCAAGTGAATGAGTTTTCATGGGTCCAAATAGATCAAGATGGAGAAGTTCCAAAAGTTTGGAAGATGCAATATCATTTATTGGTTTAAAAGACATCTTAAATGATTTGCCTTTCACGTATGCAACACAGATTTTACTTTTTGTGAATTTAACTTTAGGGATGCCATTGACTAAATCCTTTTTAACTAAGTGTTTTAGGAGATTCATGTTAGCATGACCTAGATGCCTATGCCATGTCCAGCAAGACCCATCAATGGCAACTAGACATTCAACGTTTTTTTGGATATATCTTCTAAATTTATTCAGTATATGTTCCTTTTCTCTAACAACAGTGAAAACAGTTTCCTCATGCTTAGTTACCACACATTGAGAAGGTTGAAAATGTACCTGGTATCCGCTGTCGCATAATTATTTTATGCTAAGAAGATTGTGTTTCAACCCATCTACCAGCCAAACATTTTCAATGGAAGTTCCATTCTTGTTACCCTACTATGCATTCGCCAATGATTTTTCCCTTTATATTATTTGCGAATAACACATGTCCCCTTTTGTACTCTTGAAGTTTAGAAAAGAATGATTTATTTCCTATTATGTGTCTGGAATATCCATTGTCCAAATGCCATAGGTCCATTTGAACTGCTTTCTTGACTGGTCCTACAAAACAAGATTTTGTGTTTATAGGTATCCATTTTTTGTTAGGTCTTGAAATGTTAGATTTGGGTGCCCACATATATTTGAATCCAAATTTTCTTTTTATAGGACATTTATAAGCTATATGACCAATCCTGGTGCAATAATGAGAAGTTCTATTGTTAGATGTTTTTATTTCTTTATTTCTAAACTCTATTTCGTTCTTCTTTTTAAGTGTCCTTTTAGATTATAGTTACTGTGTAGTAAATTTTGAATTTTCTTTTCTAGATATTGATTTTTTTCAACTAGTGTATTTCTTTCTTCCGAATTTTTCTTTATGATTTTATCATAATAGTGGACTAGTTCTTCCTTTTCATTTACAGTGGTCTCTAGTTGTTCTTTATGAAGATTTATTTCTATATGAAGTTCAGTAAGTTGGTTATCATATTCTATGTGAATATTAAGATCTCTATTAAAATCATGATCAAATTCAAAAATGCTACAACTTAATTCAAATTGTAAAGTTACCCGTCTGTCTTCCATGAGACAATTTTCTTCATTATCAAACTAGACTGAATTTGAATAATCCAAGGTGATGATAATTGCTCTTTATTTGGAATTTCTTCCGGCCTTTGGACTCTTTCTTAATTTTGGACAATCGAGTCTTTTATGTTTGACTTCATGGCATATAATTTGATCAATTCTCTTTGTTCTACATTGAAAGTAATATTTTTCTCGTTTTTGTTATTGGAGCTGTCTTGTTTTTTGAGGAGAGTCATATCATGAGATGTAAGCGAGCCGATCAATTCTCCCATGGTCATATTCTTGAGGTTTTTGGCCTTATGAATTGCAGTGACCTTAGGAGTCCATTCCTTGGGTAAAGATCTTAAGATCTTCTGCACTTATTCACTTTCAGACATTGCTTTCCCCAACACAGATATAGGATTCACTATTTCCATGAAGCAATTGTACATTTGGCTAATTGTTTCACAACTACCATGGAAAACATTTGAATTAGTGAGTAAGCAAAGTAATTTGCTCTAGTTTCACCTGGGAAGTCCCTTCGTGGGTGACTTTGAGCATATCCTGCATGTATTTTGCAGAAGTACATGTGCTACCTTGATTGTACTCCTCTTTGACAAGTGCACAAGAAAGGATATTTTTTGCTTTTGCATTTGTTAAGAGCATTTTCTTATCTTCAGTGGTAAGTTACAGTCTGCCTTTGTTAGTTAGAGTAAGAGGTCCATCAATGATGATACTCCACAGATCGTAATCCAAAACTATGAAAAACTCCTCAATTCTTTTTTTCAGTGTTAAGCAGCTGGTCCCATCAAATAAAGGAGGATGAGTATGAGATTGACCTTCTACATACCCATCAAAGCTAGAAAAAAAGCTATTAGGATCTTTTAGCTAAAGTTTGTTAAAACTTATATATATGAGCCATCAGCTTTGGTACCAATTGAAAGAATATAAAACCCCAAAAGGGAAGATGACTCAAAGGAGTCTAATAACTTATAGTAAGATATTTCAGGAAAACGATGAAATGGAACTTCAAGCTATAACTGAAGTTCCAATAATAATAGAAATAGAAAATGATATAGTAAATGAGACAAAAGATTTATAGTGGTTTGGCAAGCCTACTCCACTACTTAAGCCACAAGACTTAGGATTTTAAACCTGCACTTTACTTAAAGAAAGGATTAGTACAAAAGTACAATAGTCAAGATTAATCTCTTAATACCTTGCTAGCAACAATGCCCAACTTGGCTAATCTATAATAATAATTTGAGAAGAGACTAATCTTGAGAAGACAGAAATTTTCTATAAAGCTTATTGAGCAAAGATACTCGCAATCTTCTAGTGCAACAAGTCTTAGTTGCCTGAATTCTTTCCAATTGAAAGTTGCCTGAATTGATGCTAGAATTTCGCTACAGGTAGTCAACTTTCCTTGTTGCTTCCCAACGATAACTTATCTCAAGCAGAATCTGCATAATCAAGGTAAGTTCTATACTAACTTTCTAATGGCTACTTTCCTTTATTCTAAATATATAAATCAAGCAATTATATTAGCAGATTTAATAAAATAATTTATACAAAATAGGCATAATCAAAACTAATCAAAGAAGAAATTCTAACAATTATAGCTTTTAGCTTAGTGGTAAGCGTTTGATCCTAACAGTTGATATCAGAGCGAAGTCATGAGTTCGAGTCCTCAAGCTATTGCATAGGGGAGATTGTTGGATTTATTATCCGCATTATTTTTTACTTGGTGACTAACTCCCTAACCCATGGCACTTATAAGGCGCAACCACCCGAAGTTGATTGTAGCCTTACATGATTATGCAAATATATAAGAAAATAAGGTAGCACCTCTGCTAATAGCTATAGCTTTTAGTCTAGTGATAAGTACTTGATCTTAACAGTATAATTAAATGTTAATTAGACATAGGTCTCCCATTTTTCAAATGTATAATTTTAAAAAATGAAATAATTAAGAGACTTAAAGAACAAAGACTATCTGCTATATAAATTCGATCTTGTTTAACAAAATCATGAATAGTTATTTTCAAATTAGATAAAAAATCAATATGTGCTATATATATTATTGAAATTTGTAGTGTCTTAAAATATAAAGTTTATGTAATTACATAATTATTTTATTCATGATTTAAAAATTTAATTACATTATTTTTTTAGTAAATATGATTTATATATTTTATTTTATTTGATGATTTATTTCTGAAAAGTTATGCATTTCTAGATCTAATAATTATTTAAATTAGCATGAACTAATCAAATATTAGTTTATTCTCTTTACTTATAAAAGAGGATAACATATTTAAAAACTTTAATTTTGAAATATTTCTCATACATAAAAGTTAATTAAGATTTTTTATATAATTAAAGATAGTTAACTAAAATTTTCGTCTATCATTTCTTCTCCAAAACTCTAGAGTATTTTACGTCCATGTGTTACATTATAAGATATTTTTCATATAATTGAAAGTGTGAAGTTTGAGTATTGATTTCTCATTTTTCCATATTTGTATTCTTAGAAAGAACTTTCAATTGTCCAATTTTATATAGCATATTCAATTAGTAGTTTTCAAGTCTTTCAATCATTTTTTGCAAGAACTATCGTGGGGGCTGAAACAGAGAGCAAGATTCCAATTTCATTGCCATGTTGCGGAACGATCACAAATTTTCTACACAATTTTGTTCTGCACAATATTTTATGCACCTATTTAATGTTGGAAAATTTTTCTTTTGCCAAAAAATCTCTAAATTACAACCAAACACCACTCTAAGTAATAAAAAAGAATTAAAAAAAAGTAACAGTAGATTGTAGATTCCAGAAGATACTATTTTCAACCCACGCGATCTTCTTCTTTGTAACACCCCTAGAAATTATATGATTGGTGGAAATTTCCTCAGATTATTTATTTAATTATTTTTGGAAGTTTTGGAGTCGAATTGCAATTTGAGAAAACTTAATTGACCAACATTTGGAAGTTTTGTAGGTCAAAGTGAGATTATTTTGGGCCAACCTGTCTATGTGAGGCACTTAGGAAGTTTAGGATCTGAATTGAGGTTTGATCATATTTTAGGGGACTTAATTGGAAGCCAAGAGGAACTTTTGGGGGCTAATTTCTAATTCTGGAAAATAGTCTTATATACATGCATTCGTCCACTAGGTTTTTCTTCATTCTCGCATACGCCCTTCGTCAACCCCCTTGGCAAACTCTCCCCAGCAATGATGAATCCCAGCATATTATATATCAATCTCTTCATCTCGCCATAAGGAACCATTGACACTTCCAAAGCCAATTGGTGGAATGGCTAAAATTTGAGCTCGAAGTCACGGCCATGGCGGAGCTAGTGGGTGAGCTAGCTCTGGCAACTAAAGCTTGATTGGAATACTGGGACTTGTTGGGCTTGGCTCAAGGATCCGCAAATGCTTTCAATTTCAGAGTTGGGTCACTGGAGCGAGCAGAATTGAGGTAAAAAAACGCAGTGAGTTACAGCAGAGCTGTGGTGTTTTAAGGCTAATTGAGCGGCGATTCGGCGGCAAAAGCTAAAATTGATTTGGAGGTTTAATAGAGTTCAGCAAGACACACTTTCTGGTAGTGGTGGTGATTGTTTCTAGTGGCAGTGCAATAGCAGTTTCTTTGCCTTATCGTAGCGATTGCATGTGTGGCGTTGGTTTGTAAATTCAGAGTTTCGATAAGAAGATGTTGGGTAAAGATCGAAATTGGGACTTATACTTTATACTGTTTATTTCTTCTAAATCTTGTGTTATATCGAGAAGATGTAATACTTGGTCATGGGAATTTAGATATATGCCATGTATATGTATTAAGATAACTTAGTGGGCCTGAATTTGCATTATTATATGATAACTTTGGGTTAATTGAGTTTATTGAAAAACTAAACCCTAATTTTGTGGATTTGAGACATAAGTAACAAATTGGGTAATTAAGGACCTGACTGTATTACTGACGTATTTGGTGTGTTCCTTAGCGAAGATATCGATTGAACCGTAACTACCGTTTTAATTAAATTATTATCAATTTTAGAATATTAATTATGTAATTGTGATTATAGGGTCTTTCGAAGATTTTAACTGTGGACCTATTCTTTTGGTTAGGGGCTATGGAGCTGGGTCTCGCGAACCAGTAGGCCGTGATTATATTTTTTAGGCTATGGAGATAAGGGTCTAACCTCTTAGGTATTTGTTTTGTATGCCCTTGAGGGCCTGTGAAACCTATTTTTCTAGGAAGTAATATTCCTTCAACATTGAAATCCATGATTGTTTGAGTTCCTTATGTTTATTGGACATTTGCTTCGTAGACCCTATAAGGGTCTACTTAACTTTCTTCTGGGAAGTGAAAGCTCTATGATTGTTTGAAATCCTCAATTGTTTTGAATTCCTTGTGTTATCTTATGCTTGTTTCGTAAACCCCTGTGAGGGTTAGTTTCATCAAATCTTGCTTCTATTATTGTTCAGTACAATTCGTGGTCTTGTCGGCGTACTTGAATTCATTGTATTTCAGTTGATTGGCCTTGTTGGCATTCTTGAATCTATCTTGTATATCAATTGTTTGGCCTGTCGGCATACTTGATTATTGATTGTATCGATACATACGCATACGGGAAATCTGTTTGGGTCGAGTGCCAATCACAGTAGAATGCTTAGATTATTGTTCCAAAATGGCCTTGCCAGCCAGTGTATTGTGTATATTGTTGTTCCAAACTTGTACCTTGTCATATTCATGGTTATGGCTTTAAAAGTTAAATTCTTATCTATTGGCATTATATGTTGTCCACCCATGGGGACACCCTTAGGAAGTTTCCACCCAGAGGGACACCACTAGAAGTTGGGCCCAGGGCTAGGTTAGGAAAAAAAGCCGGGCGGAACGAACCGACGGTGACAGGTCTTCTGGCTAGTACCCACCTACAATCCTGACTCACAAGTAGCTGGAGGTAGCGAACTGTGAGTGGCAGGATCCGACATGCTGCCAGCCAGGCCACATGACAAGTTGTTACACGCCAAGCTCAAGCAATGGAGTGAAAAGGAAATCTTGTTTATGTTATAATCTGGGAGTAATAATGTTGGAATGACCAACAACCTATTTAACTTGGTATCATACATGCTATCTTACATTATTGATTCGTATTATAAAGTCTTCCTTGTTACCGAATTTGTTTACTGATCATTGCATCTTGATAGCTTTTCATTGACTCTTGTCATTTTCATTTCCCTCACTAATTCCTTAGTATCTTTATTCTCTTTCCAGATAGGTTGAATGAAGTTTGTGGGCTTGGATCGACCTAAGGAGGGTTTTTACAGGTTTTAATGGGATAAGTGTCATGTACATGTGTAAGGATTGTGCCACGTCTTTATCCTCCAATTGAAGGATACTTTGGCAAGTTTAAATGTAATCTTAAATGCTAGTATGTATGTATGTTACTCAATGATCTAAACTTTTGATTTGTATGTTATGG
Organism: Jacaranda mimosifolia; assembly: GCA_018894105.1. NCBI lineage: Eukaryota > Viridiplantae > Streptophyta > Magnoliopsida > Lamiales > Bignoniaceae > Jacaranda > Jacaranda mimosifolia. The sequence continues at coordinate 15,792,953 of CM032124.1, forward strand.
ATGTTTTGTTTAGGTTTGATTATGTCGTGGCTTTTCTTGTTACATTGATCTTGGGGTATCTCTTGAATTATATATTAAGTTTGAATTGGTGGCACGTTAGTTTAGGGATTATCTTGAGTAGGGCGCCACATTCTTTCTCTTAATCATTTCAATCCATACATTGCATATTCTAGAAGATGCAAAGGCCCTTTACCAAATTTATTTTTCAACCCAAGTTCTGTTTACCATTCCAGTTCACCATTTCATTTCGTCATGCATCGAGGTTTCGAATGATCAAATTGTAGCAGCGTTCCTTTTGATAAATTAGCCAATACTCTATGGTCCTAACTCAATTCAATTTTATATCATCACGATGGAACGGGGTCCTCCATTCCGATTTCGCTATGGCCGCTTCGACTGATAGATTGCCGATTCGGGAAACCATGCTTTCTATACATGCATGTTATGTAATATATTTGACATATTAGTATTATAGGAGAGGCTTTTGCTAAAAATACAAAGCTCGGGGAGGAGGATGCAAATAAACCTGAATGTTGACAAACTTATTTGAACTTTATGTGGACAATCAAAAAGAGTATATCTATCTTTTCAAATTTTGAATAAGTATATATCTATTATTTGTTAATTAAAATGAGATTAAGATCTGTTTACAATATACTGAGATAGGAAAAAATTGAAAGTGTTGTCAAATAAACGAAATAGCACTAGCTTACATATATAATTTTCATAATTTGTTTGATTACTATGATTTGCCTATTTTTAATATGTACTCTTGATAATATATGAAAACTAGTTTAATCTAGGGCTTGTTTGGTTGTGTTTTCTCAAAATATTTTTTAACTCCCAAAATCATATCAAACAAGCAACTTTATTCCTTGAGATACACTCCCAAAAAATATTTTTTTTCTACCCAAAATACCCCCCAAAAGGCAAAAAAAAAAGCATACATATTCCTTCATTTTCGCACTCTACCTTTCACATTAACTCATTCATTTCTCTTAGCAATCAATAAAAAATAAAAAAAAGAAAAACTCATTCGTTTCTCTCTCTCAATTCACTCCACTCATTCATTCATATATATATATATGTATATCATTCATATATATATATTTACATGTGAAAATGTTAAAATTCTGCTAATTAATTTTTTTCATATTTAACTATAAATCTAAACAAAAAGTTAAATATATTATGCCAATTTTTTAAACAATCTAAAACATTCAATAAAATATTAATAAAAAAATTAACAGAATCATCCAAAAAAAATTTTAAAATTTATTTGTAATTTAAAAATATGATTTATTCGTATCTTCATTTTCAAATAAAAAATATTATTTACCAATAATTAGTTTATAATACAATGTATTATTTACTAATTATAAAGTAAATATGTTAAGTATATTACAGTTATTTTATTTAATATTAATATGTGATTTTATTACTTTTTATTTATAAATCTAATTTTTTATTAAATAACTTTTATACTAATTATTAGAAATTTATATTTAATTTTTTATTTAATACTATTTATAGTAACTATTATCAATTCATATTAAATTATTTATTTAAACAGTAAATATATTAACAAATTGATTGATTAAAATATAATTAATATTTTTGTTAACTTGTATATTTACTAGTAAATATATTATTAATTAAAGTCTAATTAAAATATTATTTAAATTAGTAAATTTATTAATGATTATAGGCTAATTAAAATATTATCAATGTTATTTGAAACATTACTTAATTCATTACTCTTAACATTATTAATTATAGAAAGTTTGAAAAATCTATTTAATTAACAGTGTGTAATAATATGTTTAACAATTTTCCTTTGTTTAATTATCATTAAATACGGTTTTATAATTTAATATTATTATTTTAATTTTCTTTATCAAATTATTATGTCATGTTTTTTAATTATAAAATATTTTAAAATGAATTTAAAATTAAATTAATTACACATAATTTCCCCACAAATATATATTAATCGTTACCAATATATATATACATCAATCATCTATATATATATTAAATTTAAAAATACTATTTCTCTCTACGAATCCAATAAAAAATTAATTGATTTGACATTTACAATAAAAATTTTCTTCTGCAAAATAATTCTAAACAAACCAATTCATTCTCCATGTTTTCCCAAAATAAAACCAAACAGTTGGCATATTTCCCAAATTTAACGCCCAAAACACACTCCTCTAGGATATTTTCCAAAAAAAACTCAAAACATAACCAAACAAAGCCCTAACATTTTACATCCTCCGTACAAAGTATCTTGTTGAATGGTCATTTGACCCAATGACATCAATCTCACACATAAATTAAGTGTGAGATTGAAGTTCAATCATAACAAACTCTTCACATGCATATGTATAAATAAATAAATAAAAATACCTTTTTGGACCTTTTACCAAAAATATTAAAAGAAAAAGATTCTTTTTTTGAAAAAAAACTTTCTAGACCTATAGGGATGGGCTCATTTCATTTTCATAACCAACTTAAGTTTTTCCAAGGGATTTTGTATATATTATGCTTCAAAAATGAACAGCACTGCAAGTGGATCTTGGATGTGGATACCACCTCAAAGTGCACTTGCTGATCTCCACTCAACATAAATTATTTTCTAAGTTGGCAGAGATATTTACAACACTCTGTAGAGTTGTTTACCTAACAATCCAGATTTTAAACTCCACCTCATGTTGTGAACATAATTTTTGTCCTTTAACTTTACAAAACCAACAATCATCAAGGATCATTTTTCTAGAGGAGTGGTATGTTGCTTTATTTAATAAATTAGTATATTAAAATTAATTAAATAAAATAAATAATTTCATAATAAAAGACACTTCAGTCATCTGTTACTGCACATGAAGAATATATATACTATAAAAGTATACTCACTTTGGTAGATACAGTAGAATATTGAAGCGTAACCATTTGTTTGGTATTGTTTGGGTGTTTAGGAAAAAGTCTTTTCACAAATTATTGTTTGGGAGTAAGGTTGAAGAATGTCATGAATGTCTGGTTTTGTTTTAGAAGAAAGTTAGAATTTGTTTTGGAGAAAAATATGTTTGATTTTGTTTTGGAAGAACACAATTTTTATTATAAATATCAAATTAGGAAAGTTTCTCTTGGACCATTGAGGTAAAATTGTATTTTTATATTAATCTTTTTATGTATAATTATATTGAGTGTGAGATATATATATATATATATATATCTTTTTTTTTTAAGTGTGGGAAATATATATATACACATATATACACGTAGTGATTAATTTTTTGGGGAATGTGATTAGGGTTGTGTAGCAAGAGTACTGGAGATAGTTTATTAAATTTTAAAGTGTGAAGTTCATCTTTACCTTTGATATTGTTTCTCAAACTGAAAAACATAATGAGAAACAGTACCGAACCGAACATAGCCTTAGTTAATTAATTTTACTACCTGAATAAAATATTCAAGAACAATAATTCCCTTGTTTTAATTTGCCCCCTCAACCATATATGGTGGCGCGCTGCCTCTTCAGACTATGAAAATGTACACTTTGCTCCCACGAATGAAGAGAATATAATTATTTGTTTTTTAATTTTATCTCTTTTTTCTGAAAATATTTAACAAAATAATAAAGTTAAAATATTGAAATTTTAAACAATTGTTCTTTAAACATAATAATAAGAAGCAACAAATTTAGAGCAGATCAACTATGAAATGGCATCACTTAATTTTATATATACTATATATGTCTATCTAACAAATTAGTAAATTTTATTTAATAAATACATTTCATATTATTCATCATAAAATAGTTATTAAGTAATCAATACTTCTAGTAAAAGTTATATAGTTTTAAATTAAAGTGTAACTGATATGGGATAGCCCAATATGCTCAGCCCAAAGATCACAAGCCCACCTCATACACTGGGCCCAATTATGCTACCGACGTTGGGTGACCACAGTCGACCAAGAAGATCGACAACATTAGAAGGCTAGGCCTCTAATCAATATCTCAACCACACTGCTCGTTCAACACGTAAACCTTATGCCATGCCTGTGTTAGGTTGACCAGTGAGGTCGATTAGGCGCGTAACTGCCTCTGCCGCATTTAATGCCCTGACAGGCAGCATGCCTTCACATTAATGGCACATGCCACCCCAGTACTGCCCATGCTGCCACGCCAGAGAGGAGGCGCGGGTACAGTATACTATTTTGTTCCCAAAACCTGGAGGGCCTGTCACCTGGAATAGTACAAGGGTGGGAGATGACTTAATGGCCCCCAGGTAAGGACAAAAACCATTACAACAAGTCAAGGGCTTTTCAAACAAATCTTCGCCAGGAGAAGGCTATAAATACCCTTATCAATAACTATACCAGGAAAGCAACACATGTGAGTACATAAAGAATTCGTAGAGATCTGCAACATAATTATGTAAGAAATTTTCATAAAATAGTTCCATGGCTTTAAGAGAAGAGGTACCTCCTCATATAATAGACTATCAATATGGGCTCCAATATTTATTTTTCAAAAACATTAATATTGGTCTCAACAAAATATAACACTTTGTATGGAGATTACATCCCTTCAATGTGGAATGGTGACATTAATTTTTGATCTTATTGCCCAACATTATCATTTGCAGATTTAAGACTAATCATTTGAAGAAAAAAAAAAAGCATTTTTCTCTCTCCAATTTTGTATTATAAATTATTTAATGATTTTTTTGTAAAAACTTTTATGCATTAATTTAAGCGTAAAATTCATTATGTTATTTTGTTTTAATTTTAATTATTTATATTATTTATTTCATACAATAATTTTAATTTGCAGTATTTCTATAATATTCTAATAAGAGGAGTAAAGCTTTCAAAAATAAATTAGATGGCAAAGTGCATATTTTCACTGTCGAAAGAGGCAAAGGGCAACAAATTACTGTTCACCCTTCTATTTGAATATTTGCAAATATATACTTTTTTAATGTGCACACGCACACACTTAAAATTCGATAAAATCCGAATATCAAATCTTATGCATATAAATATGAGGATAATGCTACTAAATTAATTCAATTATGACTGCATTAGAATCTACCCTTTCAAGGTTTTTAACTTGTAAAGCTCACTACAACTTGACATGTTTAAACATTATCATAAAATTTCATATTCAAGGCCCTTGATTTTCATCTATATATGGCACAAAGTATAATCGAGAATTTGAAAGTTATTAAGCATTCTTTTTCTTGAATTTAGAGGGCAAAGATTATATAAAATAACCTTCTCAAAATATATTATATAAAATGTTGTGATAAAGATATTTTGCCATCCAAATTATGTGCATTTTTATATTTTACTAATTAAATTTTTATTTTTATTTTTTGACACTCTACCATTCAGACTATACTTTTCTTTTACCTTTCCATATATGAACTAATTTTGGTAAAAAAATTTGTGGTATTCCATCAAAGGAGTGACATGAGTCTTTTCTAAAGGTGTTTTTTATCACTTCATTAAAAAACTACCTTTTATAGAACATGTAATTGAAGGTACACTAAAAAAAGTTTGTCATATTTCACAATTTAATAAGGCTACACTAAGGAGATGACTATTATGCCCACAAAATAGGAAGATTTGACTATAATACATTAAAAAGAGACATATGACAAAAAGTTTCCATGATGTTAACCAAAATCTATCCCTGTATGGAAAGGTGAAAAAAATGTAGGTTGGATGTAAAGTATCATAAAGAAAAAATTAGTTAGTAAAGTATAAAACATGCATAGTTCAGATGGCAAACTATTTTTCTCTTTAAAATGTTTAAAGTGTTTGGTATTTTTTTAAAAAAAATGCTTATAAGATTCTAGAACGTATAAATTTCTAAAATAAGATGTTGAGATTTTATGAGTTTTATGAGTTTTTTAAGGAATTACTAACTTATTTTTTATATATCTATAAATTCCCTTAATTTTAACCACATTAATAACGAATTTGTCATCACCAACGTGAAGCCCCTAACTCATTTTTAAGATCTCAATTTAACAATATTAATTACAAAATGACCGATGCTAAAATCTAATAGACTCTAAGGTTGTGATTGTTTGTGATCCAATGCCTTATTTTCTTTGTTACTAAAAAAATGGTGTTGTTTTAGTGTTTTAGAGATATGAGAATGGAAAATTAGATTATGATTGGCTGTAAAATAAATTGTTATAATTACAATGATGTGATGAGATGATGTGATATGAGGTTGTGATTGAGATATGTTTGAGAAAATGAAAATGTTTTATGAGTTTTAGTTTTTTGTTTGTTTTGGATTGAGACTATTAGTATAGATAATAGATAAATTTAATAATTTTAATTTTTTTAGAAACTATTGAAAAATGGACATTGAATTATTTTATTATTTAGGAAAATAAAGTTCCGACTAGAAAAATAATAATTTTTTTTATGAATTAAATTTTAACAAATCTCATAGAAATTTGATTTTTATTTTTTGTTTATTCATATAAAAAACAATGTATATCACATAATTTTTATATTTTGTCTTTTTTCCAATATGCATATATATTTTCAAAAATAATGTTTAACAAAAATAAATGAAAAGATAAATTTAATATATTTGATATATTTGATATTTTTCTATAAAATAGACAATTAAATATTTTCTAAATTGAGCAAAAATAAAATTCTGTAACACCCCTAATTATTTATCAATTATGTTAATTATTAATTTATTTATTATTGATTTTTGAAATTTTATTAATTTAATTAGCTTATAAAGTTTGGGGTTAAATTTACGGCAGTGAAGTGGGTCTTTATTTTCAGGCGTCTAGGAAACCCACGACACAAACCCAGTCTAGGAAACCCACGAATGACCGAAGCCGATTCACGGCAGTGAAGTGGGTCTTTATTTTCAGGCGTCTAACCTCACTTCTCAAGGCTGGACTAGGTAGTACTCGACCCAAAGAATACTGGGAAGGCATTGTATGGCTGATCGGAGCAGAGCAGCAGCAGCAGCTAAAAATGGACACACAGTCACTGTGGCAGGAAGGTGGTTTCATGGCTGTGATCCTCGGTTGAAGGCTTTCCTGGCCTCGAATCTGAAAACTGAGCACACCGTTGGACTCAGAAAGAGTAAAGGAAGCGGACGGTGGTGGTTTTGATATTTTTCGAAGACAGCGGCGCTGCGGCGGCTTTCAGATAGTTTGTTCCCTTTGTTGCGGTGGTCGTAGTGGTGCGATCGGTTTCTAATTTTGAGGTCTCAATTGTGCGATTTAGGGTAAAGATCGATTTTGAGATTAGGGCTTTTGTACTCATTTTCTCATAACTCTTGTATCTTGAATAAATATTCCTAAGCTATATCTAGTTGCAAGATTGTTATATACATGTGCCATGTTGGATTTTTAGACCTTAGAGTTGTATCAAATATGAGAATTTGGGAAACTATTAAGTTAAATGAGTTAGAAAAACCCCAAATTTTGGAAAATTAGGTGTTAAATGACAATTATTCAGTTGTTGGATTAGTTGGCTTATTATTATTGATTAGAAAACTGATATGGGATTGAGTTGTATATATCTATTATTTGTGTCATTAAGACCCTATAACCGATAGTAAAATTAGCCGTATTTTAAGAGTATTTTTTTTTTACCATAATCATGGATGAAGTGTTTTATGGAATTAATTAGATGGTTGTCGGTTTAGATAGTCAATAGTAATGTTTTAATTATTGAGGGATATCCTATTTGATTATGGGCTTTGATAAGTAAATCACTCTTGTGGTTAGGTGACGAGGAGCAGGAAACTGTAGGTCAATAGGTTATTAACTGCAGCTGACTTCTGACACTTTTGAGGTGAGGTTTTGCTAATTTGGCATCTTTTCTAACTATCTGTTATTTGTGATATGCCCCTGTGTGGGTTTTCTGTTTCTATATCGTGCTCTGAATATGCTTGAAATCTTATTTGTTATCTGTCATCTGATTCGAATACCCCTGTGAGGGTTATCGTTTGATATCGATTTCATTTTATTATCTGACATCTGATTTGAACACCCCTGCTAGGGTTATTCTTTGTCATCGAATATGTTTTAGTTGTTCTGACACCCGAAAACTCTCTTCATGTTGTCGATTTCTGTTCCTTGTACCCCACAGCCTTGCCGGTTGACCCTATATTTCTTGAATCTATTTTGTGTGTTGATTATTTGGCCTAGAAGACATACTTCATTATTGATTGTAACGGCTGAGTGTCAATCCCAACAGAATGCTTAGATTATTATTTCGAAACGATTGTGCTGGCCAGTATATTGATTGCTACAAATTTGTGCCTTGTTATATTTATACTAATTGTTCAAAAGTTAAACTTATATACATTGACATTACATATTACTAACCATGGGACGTAATGGGGGAACCCACCCGGAGGGATGCCACGGAGGAGCTGGGCTTGGGGCTATGTTCGGAAAAACGGTCGGGCGGAACGGACCGACGGTGACAAGTCTACCGACTAGTACCCACCTATGATCCTGACTCAATAGGGAGCTAGAGGTAGTGAACTGTGAGTGGCGGGATTTGGCATGCGGTCGACCATGCCTTACAAACAAGTTATTACATGCCGAGCTGAGTACTCGAGCAATGGAGCAATAAGGAAGTTCTGTTTATACTGTACTGATGCTCGGTGCTAACAACCATAATTTAATCTGGGAGCAATAAGGAAGGATGCCAACAGTCCATTAAACTTTGATCTTCTGAGCAACATATACCTTGCTGATTCATAGGGGCATTCTTGTTGTTATCACCTATTCACTGATAATTGCACCACATTCCTTTTCTTCGAATCTTTTTAATCTCTCTTCCCTCACTAAGTCCTTATGACTTACCCTCCAACATTATTTTGACTTTTTTCAAACAGGTACAAATGATGGGCAAGGACCTCAGGTTTGAATGTGTTTTGTAATAGTATAGACTTTTGATTGTACCTATATGAAGTTCCATGTAGGTCAGGGTGAATTTGGAACCTTGAAAAAGGTTATGAATGATGATGATTGCCTGAGACCAATACATGTTTGTTGAATGATATGTATTATGTAATTGTGTCCAGGATATATGAAGTTAATATTCTGTATGGCTTGAAGGATTTAGAAGCAAGTTTTATGGATCTATTGTTCGCTACAGGCAAAAATTTAAGACTTAATTGTGTAGCACCTCAGCTTGGGTGCTGTCTTGAGAGGGGGTGTTACAAATTCCAACTACAATTTTTTTTTTTGAAGATTATCATGAATTTATTTTTTATAATAAACTAATCAAATTAATTTTACAATGACAAAAATAACTGAATAAAGTTTTGGTTAATGATATTTTTTTTATTTCATAAAAATAATAAATTTCCATTTCATTAAAAATGAAAAAGTTAATTACCGTCAAATGATTCAAAATTTTGTTTGGCCAATTAGGTTCCAATATTAAAATGAAAAAAAAATTGTCCACACTTCTCATGATGGAAATGAAAAATTATTTTCGGAATATTCATATTCCTATAATTGAAAATGATACAAGACCACATTTTGGGATGTGATAGTAAAAACATTTCTATCCATAATATATATTAGTATATAATTTAATTATAAATCTTATTTTTTTTTTCTAATAAGATATATACTTTTTAGATTAAGACAAAATGAAGATATATTAATTAATTCTTAGAGTATTATTGTTATCCTTTATAAATTTAAAAATAAAAATTATATAAATTACATATATAATATTTAAAATTTATTACATAAAAAAAATACAAACTTAATATATTTTAAACTAATATAATAATATTTAAATTATCTATAATAATGTTAAATAAATATTCGGTTTCTTAATAAATTTCATTTTTTTAAAAATTTAAAATGCACATCTTGATACAATTTTAAAAGGAAAAAAGAAAAAAAATCTTTAAGTAATAAAATAATAACGAGAAAGCATAAAAAAAAATTAAAAGAAAGGAAGAAAAAAAAAACCTAAAACAGACAAGAATTGGTACACCAAAGCCCATCAGCCTAACCCACTCCATTCCCATCACAAAACCCAAAGATATTTTAAATCCTATAAACCAAGAAATGGTCTTGCATCCAAACACATCTTGGTCCATAACTAGTGTTTTAAAGTCAAGAAAATGGGATTTTGTCCCATAGGCAATTGCAGACTAATATCTTATTTTGTCCAAAAACTGTAAAAGTCTGTTTATAAAATAAAATATAATATTTTATATGCTCCTACCATCTTATAAGTTTTTATAAATTAGCCAAGCAACATCTTATAAGTTGTTCTATATCTAACATTCTCAACTCATAAGCTCTACTACTTTCTTTTTGAATAGTTCAATTCGTGGTAGAATACACATTTTCTGCAAGGGAACCAAGTTCCCCAGTAATTCTTTTCTTAGTAGAAGCCTATATATTGAGATCAATTTCAAAACAAATCTTCCAGTTCTCTTCTACGCAAATACAAAAAAGAAAGACATAAATACTGATTGTGATATTTGAAATCTAGTAAAACACGGAAGCTTCATTTCTCCAACCATTATTCTAATATAATTTCAAGAATCAAAGGACTATTTTACATGCCATTTTTTTGCTTGGCCACCGATCTAGCTAGCTATCAAATTTCCGTCTTGAAAAGTCCAAACAAATCACATGTTTCTGCATCTAATTTCCTAATAACACAGCTTTCCAAAGACTCTAGCAAAACCATATATGTTTACATTTTCACCAGTACTATACCACATTACAGCTAACACATACATAAATATTACCACTTATATATTATGATTTGTATGTCTAGCAGTCGATGCATCCTCTTCCTTGTTGTGACCGTGGTGTGTGCCGATTATTCGCCCCTGATCCTGGATAGTCATTTACCTCAATTTCCATTCTTCTGATTGTGCTATCCATTTTCAAGCTTTCCTCAAAGTTTCCCTGCGCGCAGACGTATTTAAGTTTAAACCAAACCATACATATTACTCTCAATAATAGATAATCCTAAAATTTACTAAAATTTTTTGCAAATGTACCAAGATTTGAGGATGCACCAATAGAACCCTTTTTGCGACTTCATAAGCTTGAGGTTTCTGCATCAGATTTCTACTCCCTGCAATTTCAGGGGGGGGAAAAAGAGGAAAAAGACAACGGGCAGAATTATATATCAGTAATGGAAGAGGAGAAGTGTCGGGGTGATGAGATCGTATATATTGAAAGCTTGATTATTACTTGTAAAAGGGACGGCGCCGTTCTCGCATATGAGGTAAGAAAAGCATAAAACGACTACCAATAGGCGAGTACAAGTGCCAGCCATTGATGCAACTCTCTACTCTCTCTTTCTCTCTAATTCCTACCAAACTGATATAAGCAACATAATCTCCAAAAAGCAATCAAGGCATGGATTTATACATTCTTATAATTATGGGAAGTGGGCAACAGGTGGGCAACAAATGGGCAATTTGTATGGTGGCTTTGTGCTGTTTGGTTGCTGCAACAAATCAGCTCAAAGTCAAAAAGGTGTTGAAACTAATTAATTACATTTTTAAAGATGCTTAAATCTCAATTTGAATTTTTTATTTCAAAATATGTTTGGTCTTCCATTTTGATTTTATGTACGTATATATGTAAATCAGATTTATAATTAATTATTTTATATATAAAATATTTAATATAATTGATATATATATGCATGGAATGGAAAAAAAATATGAAATAAAGTATTAAAATATAAAATCCAAAATGATTAAATCTTGGCAAATCTCACCATCACCATCAGGCTTGCATTTTTCCTATGTCAACAAATTAATGTGAACTGTGCAGATGAGTGGAAGGAATAATGAAAAGTTACTATGTCAAAATGGTAAAACAGAAACATGTTCACATTTCCACAAGTGGGAATTGGAAAAATGACCGGCCTGCTTCCTTCATCGTTCAGGTCTTGGTCAGCATGAAATCATTAATTTCAATGAGTAAAAAGACATGTTAATAATTTCGAGGTCTTCACTCAATCACATGACTTGTGAACAACTAGAAATGTTAACTCTGTAGTCTGTCGCACGCACTCACTCTCTCATCATGCCTTAAATTAAGGTATGGTATTTTATATTCTGAAATTTTATTCAATTTGGTATATTACATTTCGTTCATGTACACCAAAATTCATGTGATTCACAGTTAAATGTTAGGGATAAAGATACTTTATTATTTGAACTTTGCGTATTTTTATATTTTGCAAGATGATTTTTTTTAATATTTTACTATTCCAACTATACTTTTTCTTCTTTCTTTCCATATATGAATTAATTTTGATAAATTATTTCATGATATTTCGTCAGATGATTGGCAAGAGTCTTTTTTAAAGGTACTTTTCATCACTTCATTCAAAAACTGTATTTTTAATTTGAAAATATATTGAAAAAAGTTCATAGGATTTTGTGATTTAATAATACTACACCAAGAAAATAGCTATTACGCTCACAAAATTAGAAGATTTGACTATAATACCTTAAAATCGGACAATAAATTGTTTTTCCCTAATGTTTTTTGAAAAAATATATTCTATAATTAATATTTATTTATGATATGATATAAAAAATATGACTTTAGTGCTTCACATTTTTTTGATTTCAAATCAAAATTTTATTTGATTTCATATAAAGTTTTACATGAGAATTGAAAAAAATAAAATTGTTGTGTCTTTATACAATTACATTTAAAAAACAATGGTTCAAATTTAGTGGTAATAAATTTTTTACATTAAATAGATAAGTACTAATCCTAGAAAAAATATTATTTGAGAAATTAAATTACATTAATTTTTGAAATATTCCATAAATAATAAATGATATATATAAAAAGAAGTAAAGTGAGGCTTTTTGGTGCATGCTCTTTGGTTAACCATTCTTTAATAGTTATAGTTAGAGGTACATATATGATGCCATAATTAATAAAATATATTCAACCTATGCATATATTTTATCAATTCTTTGTCTCGATTCAATGTCCGAGATTTCAAAAACGTAGCACAAGCCTGTTCAATAAAACTAGTAAACAGCACTTTGTTGTCCACTTAAGTAGCACAACTGCGGTGCTCTTTCTATGATTTAACAATGCCCAATTCAAACTATTGATGCAAAACGATCATCCAACAGTCGGCAGCGACTTTGTTGCAAGTAAAATGCCAGTAACTGAAAAGTTGATTCACTTAATTAAAGATTGCACGTAGGGCAGGTTTACATTAAGATAAAATTATATTTCACTCATATAAGATATTATTAAATTAAATGACATATAAATTTTTATAGCAAGTTGTTTTTTAGTTCACGAGTTTTTGATTTGTATTTTAAAATTTTAATACATCAAATGCTTGATAAATATTTTTAAAAAAAGTAAAAAAATAATTTCCAAAAAAAAAAAAAGAAAAAAGAAAAAGAAAAGAAACAGTTAAAACAGAAGACGATATGGTTTTTCCATTCTAATCATAAATTTTCATTTTACCCTATGTCCCTATCTTGTATTCTATCTCGTATCTGTTCAAGATTGAACGCTATTCTTCGACCAACTCATTTTTGTCGTAAGTCCCCAATCTTCTCTATCAGTACAATGCGTAGATGCAAAAACGCAAAAGAAGAACAAGCTGGAAGAAGTGATGACAATTAAGCATTGGGCAGAAAATCTATAGGTAGTGTGAGAGAATTTTTATCATAGCTGCAGAGAATTTTCTTGACATATTACAAATGAAGAATAATTTTAGTGGCATTAAGTATTCAAATAATATTTTTGTGTTACTTGTTAATTACTTTTCTAAAAAAATTAAAAATTTCAAGTTGTTAAAAATTCCCATTCTAGTAAAAGATTTCCATATGATTGACACAACATTTTGATGTTGGTAGATACCTGTTGTTTCTTTTCCCCTTGTCCTATTCTTCTTATTTCAGTTAGGTTTCTATTTTATTACTATTCAGATAATCATTAATATTTTTAAAGAAAATTTTAATTTATTTATTTGTGGTTTGTGGTAGATATATTGAAGAATTCAAGCTTAATTAATAAAGAAGGTAAAACTATACCTGATTAGGAAGAGCATATCTCTTTTCATAGCGTGGGCAATTTTAGTTTGCAAGAGAATAAATATGCTAAATCTTCATTGGTGGACTATTATTAACCCAAGAAATGTACTACAATTTTGATAGTGAGTATAAGTGGCAGGGGGTGGGGGGTAAATTAGGCAATTTTCAATTTCAATGTAGGGAAAGATTTACTACTCAAAACTTTTTAACCTTTTAAAAACATTAATTTTTTTGTAGAAATGTATTTCATACACTGACTGGAATTTACAAATCTAAGTCAAAAAACCAGCCAGATCAGAGATAAAGTAAAATAGCAAAGTACAACAAAAGAACATTAGTATTTATAGTAGTTCTACAAATGCCTACTTCGCTACCTAAGCTTTCACTTAAGATTTAGAACTTGTCAAATTAATATTGTGAGAAAAAATTTATACACAATAAGCATAGTAGTTTGATAAAAGAAAAGGGTAAAGATCGAAACATCCTAGTCAAGTGAAAACTAGCTCTCAGCAGAGTGCAAAACTAGAATCCTAGATGAGTTGAAGTACATAACAAAATACTGCGAAACCAATTCTTTTTATGAACGAGCCTAGTGAAACTTCTGCCAGTTTCACTTGCATAACTTCTATGGATTGATGCATGAGTTTCTGCCACTCCATATGGAAAATTCTAAACTCTCTTTCCATATTGAAACTCTAAAAATGATAGAAGATACAGTACTGCTATATTGATTTCTCGCTAAAAGGTCTTTATAGCAACCAGGCACCCTATTTGCTCTCTACATATGGTCCCTTAAGAATAGGTATGACTCTGTCCTTCTTCACCTCTGTGTCCATTGAGACATAAATGGCCCTGTCCTCATCTCTCCATGGCCTATTGAGGACAAGCTCTTCTTGATCTTATTCTCTTTTCCTTCATGGCTTTAATCTAGTATGAATCTTTTAGTGCCTTATTGACATCTTTAGACTCAATCATTTAGATAAAAGCATATTTAAATTTATCTGTTGGAATTTGAAGATCTTTAGGCCTGGTGGTTATTCCAGCTTAGGGGTATCAAATGATTCTGTTGTTAGGATGACGGGAAGCATGCTTAAACTTTTTGGTTCTTCATTCAGTCAACTCTACTAAGCTACTGGAATTAAGTTCAATAGTAGGACTTGTTTCCTAAAATGATTCTAGTTACTCTTAATTTTTCATTAATGGTTCAAATTCTGAAATCTTGGCCAGTTCATCAATTCCTATAATTTTTTTTCTCAAGTGTTCATTGGCATAAGAAGGGTTATTCTCATCAAATGTTACATGCAAGAATTCTTAAACTGTTATTTTTCTCTTATTGAATATGTGATAGGCTTTTCTATGCATTAAGTAACCAACAAAAGTAACTTTATCAACTTTAGAATCAAAATTTGTCAAATAATATCTACCGTTATGAATATAACATTTGCAACTAGAGACACGAAATAATAAATATTTGAAACTTTATTGTGCCATAAGCCATAAGGGGCTTTTTCTCAAAATAGGTCCTAATAAAATACAATTTGAAACATAACATGTTGTATTCATGGCCTCGCCCTAAATGGAATTTGCAGGATCATATAAATTAAGCATGGTTCTAGCGACTTCTTGCAAAATCCGATATTTTCTTTCAACCACTTTATTTTGTTGGGGAGTTTTAGGAGCAGAAGAATCATGAATTTAACCATATCATTCACAAAGTAATGTAAAATTTAATTCATCAAATATAGTGCCATGGTTACTATAAATTTTCTTTACAAAGTAACCCTTTATATTTTGAAGCCTTTTAGTTAGTGGAATGAAAACACTTCAGGCATCATTTTTATTTGGAAGGAACAATACCTATGTGAAATGAGTATAGCCATCTACAGTACTAAAAACATATTTTTTTACCTCCAAGCAAAGCAGCTTTCAGGGGTTCGACCAAGTTAATATGAAGAAGGTTTAACAGTCTTGAAGTTGTAACTTCATTCTTTAGTTTGAAGGATGTTTAGATATGATTTCCTTTCACGCATACATCACATATCATGTCCTTGGCAAAGTTTAACTTTCGAACTCCTTTGACAAGATCTTTCTTTGTAAAATGAGATATGAGCTTTATGTTCACATGACCCAATATCTTATGCCATTTCCAACTTTCTTCTTCTATAATGGCGAAATGCTCCACATTTTGATTGGTTAAATCATCAAGGATTATCCAATAAATATTTGTATCCCTGCTAGCAATAAAATTTGGTTCCTTATTTTGTTTAATAACACAATGAGTAGGATGGAGTTTAACCTCATAACTTTTATCGCATAATTGACTGACACTAAGCAAGTTATGTTTTAGGCCTTCAACAAAAGCCACACATCATCAATATAGTATTAGTTTTCTTACCAATGGTATCTTTACCATTATGTGTCCTTTTGTGTTGTCAACATAGAAACATTATCTACAAGATATTTGTTAAGCTTGAGGAACATGGACGTATCCCCTGTCATATACTTGGAACATTCATTGTCTAAGTACCACTTCTTTTTGCAAGAATGTTACTTGGCATTTACCTAAAAGAAGATCAGTTTGTTTTAGGTCCCTAAACTATATTATGTCTTTTCATAGATAGTAGCAGATAACGTTTTCACCAAAAGAAACTTGGTACTAATAAGCTTTTCAATCGAACATTTACAATTGACATGACTAGATTCATGACAAGTAAAGAAAGTTTTTGGAGATGGTTTGAAATTCTTTCTAGAAGCCATGGGAACTAATTTGGTATTTTGGTGGTTCCTATAGGTTCTAAACTTCTAACCTTTTTTAGCTTTATTTTTAGGATGAATTAGCTTTTGGTTGTGTTTAACACTTGTGTAACATTCACTTGGATCCTCTCTAGCAAGACAACACTCTTCAACCTTTTTACCTTTGATTTCATGGCTCATATTCTCAACTTATTTTTCCAAGGAGTTATTTTCTTTAGTGAGCTAATCATTCACTTTCTTGTTGCAACACCCTATTTTTAGCCACTTTTGTTTCGTATTTCTCCTTATAAGTCTTATCTAGTTCTTCATGTGTATTATGCACTTTTTCTTGTAATCTTTATTTTTAGGTAAAAGCATATTAACATAATTCTCAAAAATCTTTAGAAATTTTTGCACATTCTCATCAATGTCAATTTTATCAATTGAATCATAATTAGAATATGAAGAGGTACTTATTGGATTTACTATGTATTAGTCCTCTTCATTGTCAAATTGCTCACTATCTAATTCATCCTATGTGGTAACCATCACCTCGGACTAAGTTTACTTTTTATTTTTCTTTAATCGACCACAGTCAAGCTTTCTATGTCTGATTTCATTGCATTTATTGCAGCAAGGTGGCTCGAAATTTTGTGTTTTTAGGCTAGTTCTTTTCTATTTTGATCTATTGTTCTGGAATTTATTTTTGAGGTTTATTTAGTTGCTTTAATCTTTAGGAAATCAGTATGATGTTATCCTCAACTTATTCCTCATTAAGCCTTATTGAAATTCAGAGTTAGAATCAGACCCTGAATTAAAGGTAATGTTCTTTTTAGCTTTGTTTTCAAACCTTCATCTTTGTTTTGCAATGTCATTTCATAGGATGTGATGGACCTAATCAATTCACCCATGGTTGCTTTGCTAAGACCACGATCTTCCTAGATAGTTGTTACTTTTGACATTCATTCTTTAGGAAATAATTTAAAAAATCTTTCGAACTTGCTCATGTCAACCGAGTGCGAACATGGAATTAATAGTTTTCATGAACTGCACATACATCTGATTGATTGTCTCATCAGGTTTCATCTGAAACATTTCATATTGACGAATGAGAAGACTAATTCATTCATGTCGAACCTGAGTGGTATTCATGGGTCACTTGCAATATTTCCCACATTTGTTTTGTTGTAATGCATATGCCAACTCAATTATACTCTTCTTTGTAAGAGTGCATAATAGAATATTTTTGGCCTTTGCATTATCAAAATGACCTTTCTATCATATTGGTCAATTCTCTTTGCTCCTTGGAACCATCTGTTTGTTAATTAGTTTCATTAGAACCACTGGCCCTTCACTAACCACGTCTCATTAATCAAAATCCAAGGTAATGGTATATTCTTGCATCCAATTTTCCACGTAGCATAATTAGTACCATCGAACAGTAGAGGCCGATTGTACGATTGCCCTTCTCCAAAGACATCAAAGATATTAGTGGTTAAATATGATATTTTACTTAGGTACTTATACTAATATATAGAACATATAGCTCTAATGCCAATTAAGAGTAATTATAAGCCTAAGAATAGGGAGAATTAGGATTTTTTCATATTTTAATGCAATGGAAGATTTATTACTCAAAATGTTTTAGCATTTCAAAAAAATTGTAAGTCTCTTTCAGAAAAGAATTTGAGATATTGATTGGAATTTTTAAAACCAAATTAGAAACTAGTCAATCTAGTGATAAAGTAAAATAGTACAGCACAATTAAAGAACATTGCTATTTATAATGGTTTGGAAAATGGTTGCTCCACTGCCTAAAGTTTAACTTAGGACTTGGAACCAATCAAAATAAAATTATGAGAAAGAGTTTGTACATAATAAGCACACAATTTGACAGAATAAAAAAGTAAGGATTGAAATACCCTAACAAAGAGCGAAATCAGAATCCCACTAAAATACCCTAGCAAGGTGAAACCAGCTTTCAAAAAAGAGCAAAATTAGAATCCCATCAAAATACCCTAGCAGGGTGAAACCAGCTCTCAACAAAGAGCAAAGTTAGAATCTTAGATGGGATAAAGCAGATTCCAGAATGCTACAAAACCAGTTGCTTTGTGAAAGAGCTCAGGAGAACTTTGACCAGTCTCACTTGCAAAACCTTTGTGGATTGATGCACGAGTTCCTACCACTATGCTTGACAAGCTTTAGGCTTTCATTCCAAATCAAAACTATGAACACCACAAAAGATTCCAACAAATGGATTGAAGTCATAGAGTTGTTATGACTTCGGTCCATCTTCACCTCTATATATCCTTTGAGGCACAAGTAACCCTATCCTCATTTCCCCCGTGGTCCATTAAAGGCAAGCTTCTACTAACCTTATTCACCGTAAGCTCCCTTGAAAACAGTGCAAAGAGTAAGGAATTAACAACAACTAAGCTCAAGGTATATGAGAGTATCACAACTTCACATGAACACTCAAGTAACATATCTTTCTATCTTACCAAGATTCTTCCCCTTAGAATGCAAATGATTTTTCCAACTTATAGGTGCATTATCAATGGGCATAAATTCCAGAATGGTAAGTGACCATTTAATGCAAATAAAAAAACAAAACAATATGACAAGAGTCTATTGGAACCATAATTATCTCATGTACTTCTAACTTGACAAATGATGTAGCATAATTGATCTTCTTTCCTATTTTATAAAGATATGAATATCAAGCTACAATCATTAAGAGATCTTATTAAATAAGAAAAATAAATTCCAGCACACAATGGTAGATTTTAGTAGATTATAAAGGACAAGTAATTTCAAATTAAAGCATGCTCTAAATACATAATTTTGTCACAATCAAAACTTATACTAAATCATCAAGTGGTTAACACAATTAGGGGTGTCAATTTGGGGAGGTTAGGTGGTTTGAGTTGGGTTGAGGTAGGGATATAACATAAAAATACTAAACCCAAATCTAACCCAGCCCGATGTTAAACCCAAAAGGCTCAACCCTAACCTGACCCACAAAAGATCATGTCAGGTTTGGGTTGACCTAATTTTTAGTGAGGTCACCTAACAACCTGATGAACTTGACCCAATCTTATCTATTTATTTTATTTTTCTTATTTATAAATTCCAACATTATAATCTTGTAGAAGTTTGATTGACAAAAAAATCTAAAATTCAGCATAATCATTAAAGTCCAAGAAACATAATAACTTGAAAACTTGTCATGTCCATGAATACTCCGAATATAAAAAAATAACAAACCATTATTCAATAATTAAATTTTTAAAATTTTTATTTTTGGATATATATTATTTAGATTTATTTTAATTAGTCATTTTTTTAGATAGGTCGGGTTGGGTCAGGTTTATTAGGTTATTCACTTATTTTTTTCAAGTTAGGCGGGTTGGCCCGAGATCAACTCAACCTTATCTTTTTTTTCTCAGGTCATTTTCGAGTCTGACCCAATTTAATCCAAACCTAAAAGCACCAAACCCAGCTTGCTTTTTTTTTTTTCCAGGTCAGTTATTGTCAGATTATTGGGTTGGATTTTATTTTGACACCTTTAAACACAATTAGTTTTCAAAACTCAGTGAAAAGCATATATTTTCTATTTTAATTATGGAAGAGATTTAGGTTTTGATGTTCATAAGTATAGTAAGAAAACTGACAAATATGATGTTGTAAATAGCCCAGAGTGGATTTGTTCATTTCTTGGATTTTGTCAATCTTCAAATGGGGTTATGTTCGTAGGAGACATGCAATGTCTGATCTTTAGTGTGAAGTTTCGCACAATAGAATCAACGACCCTTATAAAATGGCTAAGTTTCTTTAGAGCCATAACTATCCACTTGCACTATTAAGATAACTCATCTTCTGAAATGCATCAGATACCTCTTTTGTTGTTTAAACTCCATTTTATATTTGATAGTTTTGCATTTGTATTGCAAAATGATCAAATGTGTTGGAACATTATATTTTCAATAGGGATGTTAAAGTCATTTATCTAAACTTATTTTACAATGTTTTCATCATATGGTAATTAGTATATAATTCTAGACTATGAAATATTCATTGTTGAATATTTATGTATACATCAACCCTGTAGAAAGCACTATTAAATAGATTGGCAGCCTTTGGAATAAGGGCCTACAAAGCTTCGAATTACTTAGAGCACATCGAATGCGGTTGGATATGATTTTCTTTACAAGCAAAAAATAGAGAGTACTAGAGATAGGGATGTTAAAACTGCAATTTCTTTGCCTAGGACTTGCAAGCCTATGATAAAGACCTGATATTTAACTTTACGTGCTGACCAGGTTATATTGGATTGATGGGAAGTCACATGCCTAATTCAAAGTTTTTAGCTAGTCTACTTTATTTTGACAACAAATATAAAAACAGCATATTGATTTCCATTTGTGATACTATATGGTGTGGAAAATTATTTTAAAGTATGTGTGATTGGGGCAACAATATTGTATGGTGAGATGGTTGAGTTATATTATTGGATGCTGTAAAAATTTAACGAAGAGTTTGAGTTGTACCTTCATATGTTCTAACTAAATGCTGCAGTGCGTGTGACCATCAAGACTGAGTATCATGAAGCAAAACATAGGATTTGCAGTAGGTACTTAAAGTGCAATGCACTTGTAATGTTAGAAAGTGTTGTTTCATGCAGATTTCAGTTACCTTATCACCATAAATTGTAATATTGAGGACTTCAAAGTTGCTTGGGAAAACATGATTCAGAGAGACATCCTTGGGTTTTTGGTTGTTTATGAGGATAAAGAATCTTGGAGCGAAGCTTATCTGGATATTTCATGATGAATACTTGGCAAGTAAATGAATTCTTATTTGAAGCTAGATGTGAATCCCGAGTTAAATTTGTTATGACTTTCTAAAGTATTTTCACACTTACATAGGGAAAATGATAGCAACATTCTTGGAGAACCAGATAGCAACAGGAAGCATATACTATCATTGAAATCTGAAGTGCAAAAAATCCTCAAGAATCATGTAGCAACAATATACACAATGATGATTTTTGAGTAGGTGCGAGATGAAATAGTTGCTAAACAAGGAGTTGTATTTCAAGATGTTGTCAATGAAGATGAGATAATTTTCACCATGAATTTCATTCCTTACAACAATCCTTTGGTGAAAACTTGTTGTTTGATTATCAATTGGCCTGGAGTGATTTTCAAAATGTCAATGCCTAATGCTAGAATCAAATTGAATCTACTGTTGGCATGCTATTTCTACTATAAAGTAGTTGCAATAATCTAAACTTCCTAGCCAAATCATCGAATACAAATGGATAGTGGAAATTGGTGTAAAATTGAGGAAGGAATTACATTCTCCCTTCCCTTTGAGGACCCCAATGTCAGAGATATGCACAACTGCACTAGAAGTGTGTGAACTTTTGTCTACTATTATCTTAAACCTAAGAAGAAATTGTGAACACAATTAGTATGTTACATGCTTTTATGGAATCCGTACATCCTAACAAATGGACAAGTTGCTCAGCTGGTGAGAATGAACAAGTAAACCATGAGAAGGGTAATGATGATGGAAAATCTCAAACATTTCTTTGACTCACGACATACATGATCTAAAGTGAAAACGATCTAGAGGGGTTGCATGTGCAAAGAAATGGCATTGTGACCATTGTGGATATAAATAGATTATTAGTTATTAATACAATTAATTTCACTATTTCATCCTATAATGATTGCCTGTTTGGGCAGTCAACTTAAACATAAGGTTAGTATGTGCAAGGTAAATCCCTGTACAGTGAAAAAGATGTATGGTGAAGAAATGAAGAAGAAGAGTGATAAGCTTTTGATACTTGCATGGAAGATGAACAAGAATGGGGAACTACCACTACCACCAACCTTCGAGAGCTGACTTCCTCATATATCCATAGTTGATAGAAACCAAGATGATGACATTCGATGTTATTTATATTAGTTGTTTCCTATTTTATTTATAATAAGTTATTGATATCTTCTTTACATTAACTTATTTTGTGCTTTTCTATTATAGTCTAATTGTTATTATTGATTATGCCCTATGTATATATAATCCTTGTCATATTCAATATAGAATTTGGTTATTTGTTTGATGAATTTATGTAGGTTTGGGGAGGATTTGGAGCTTATATTCTTTACGGTACTTAAGTTACTTAGGCATCTATGTTGCTTCTTTATGTTTTTTTACCTAATATGGTTAGTGAAACACTAATAAAGTAATTTGAATTCATTTGGATGAACTTTACTTGCATTAACTATTGGAAAAAGTATTACAATATACTTTTATGAGTTTATGCTTTTCTCTATATTTTCTTTGAGTTTATGTTCTTGTAAATGTAATAATATACTTGCTATTTCAATGAACATCAATATTTTTAACTACTAAGGGTGCTGAAATTTATTCTTTTTCTAATGGTTATTATGAGAACATAGATGCTGGTGGTGAACCAGATTTTAATGTTATCTTCACTTATATAAATGGCTTTCATTATTAGTTTTTTGAAGTACAGTGCTAGATCGACTCACTCAATTTTTTGGCTTTTCGATAATGATACTAAATTATTTGAAGGTCATGAAGTGAGTTTTTGAAGGCTATGATGGAGTTTTTTTGCATTAAGCTGTAAATATCCCACAATTTTTGAATGATCATATACACACACTTCCAACAAATCTTAATAGTTATAACATATTTGATCAAAAAGGAAACTAAAACAAATCATTAGTCATTAAAATATTCTCCCATAAGAATGAATTCAAATGCCAGCACATAAGTTGCATTACAGTTTCAAATAGTTTATTAACTCCTGAAACTTTAAAAAGGCGTATGGCTCTGAATAAAATTAGAGCTCATAACCTTTCAACAAATTTAATGCCAAAAATCAAAGTAAAGATCAGAGTATGTGTATACTAAAAATGGCACAAAAGAGAACAATTTATTCATTTTATATAAACATCAGTATCCCATCCTTTCAGTTTAAATTCCTATCTAAAATCCATCTATACCCAACTTCCTACAACCAATTAGCAATTTAAACCTTACCCATATTCTCCAAAAAGTTCAAGAAAAATTAGTCAAACTGTCAACATAAAAAAAAAAAAAAAAAAAAAAAACCATTAGCCTAGCAAATTGAACTAGAAAATATCAACTTTTGGTACGATTAACATAAAAACAAAAATATCAGGGGCTTTCATAAATGATCGAATACAAATTTAATTTTTAGTTTCAAGAAAGATCGAATTGCATGTTTTGACTGTATTCCTCATTTTCAAAAGGGTGGGCTCCTCCTATGATGTAGGTGCTTGAGCATGAAGATCTTTTTTGCTGCCTGTTTTTGTGTCCCTTGTTAATTTAAAGTTAACAGTCATCAAATACTTTTTTATACATATCAACGACGACCTTGACATCATTGTCATTGTATATGGTGATTAATGCATATTCTAATGGTTTAATCTCATGTAGTATTAGCTTCTCTCTATCTCCAATCTCACTTTTATCACCAATTTTAGAAATTATGGATGTCATCAAACTTTCCAACATCACCCATGCAATTTTTTTATCTCTCAATGATACATTCTCTATTCTTTAAACTACTTTGAATTGAATTGTGCTCTAGAAATAGTTAGCAAGAAATATATAAAGTCAAAATAATAAATACAAATTATTTGCTAGATATAGAGCCTTTATGACCAATCATAACCTGAACACCATATTATTGTGCTTATAGTCATATAGCTATAGCACTGACTTTTTCCATATCTCAAAAGATTCTTCAATGCCAAGAGTAACAAATTAATTACTTTGAGCAATGTTGAATGTCACATTAGATTTTACTTTTTTTTTTAATTTATCTCAATTAAGGGACTTATGCATCTATATAGAAGTAACATAAATAGGCAAACGTAAAGATCATAATAATAAAACAAATGGAGTCAGCACAACAACACACATAAGGCAAAATAAAATATCTATTGAAAAATTTGTACTTGATCTTATATTCTATTAAATAAGCTAATAGGATTAACTAACATGTACCATATCATATGTAAAAGATCGAAGTTCATTGATTTAATCCATACACCATTTGGAAAGAAAAAGTTTGATGTTAGTTGTAGAAGATATTAGAGATTTTCGTACCCATTAGGTTGCTGCTGCACCTATTCTATCAATTCGTAAAGGAAAGAAGTAGCCACTCTGGCACATCAATCCCTTTATCACTCCATTTTGATAGTATCATCTCCAACCTCATCATCTACAAGTATGATAATAATACGTTATTAATGTAAATGTCATTAAAAATGTCTAACCATAACAATTCTTGATATTCAGTGCGTGGTAAATAGTAACACCATCTCCCTGACTAATTGTTCACTTTGCTTCTTCAAACCCACTTCACAAGGAGAATTAAAAATCAAAATTTCACATTGATCCAAATAAATCCTTACTAGAATCAAAGTTTCAATATTTTATCAAACATAAGGACACTGATTGACTTTCATTTACTCGTATTTCCCAGAAAACATAAATCTAGACAAATATCACCTTACTAACTTCATTGTTAGAATAATGACCTTCTTAAATTAACAATCGAAGTTTCTAAATATTATATCCATCTTCAATAAATTTATTTAACATCTAAGCATGAATATCTAACAATACACTGTGATGGAAATTATATTATTTATGAGTGCACAACACACATACCCTAAATTGTGTTGTAATATTCAGCTGTTGGACTTTTTCAGAATATACTTTGAACCAATCTAACAAATATAAACAACACAATCTCTTACCTATATAATTTGTTGCGAGATTTAATTATTAAAATAGCATAACATTACCATATGCACAATAAATTTATCAACTTCAAAATAGCTTACACAACTTGAAATTACTCTTTTAGCTTCAAACATAAAATCAAGCCCCTTGTAAGTTGGCAATCAATAAACCATACAACTAGCTGACTAGAGCAACTAACATATTAGAGCCTTACAATTTGATCTATAATGTAACTAGTTACAAGACCAAATACATACCTTGATCAAAATTTGAATCGAATAAGTAACCTGGTTTTCTATTGATAGGGTTAAATCTAGAATGGGTTTGTTCTACATCCATTCTCTTTTCAATAGATGTAGAACCAATCTTGCAATCCTCAAAAAACTATTTTGACTCAATAACGAGAGAGTTGGTAAAATTTGGTAAACATGGCATCAACGAAGATTGATAGACACTTAGGGATCTTGACTAGGATATCTTATCAGAGCACCATCAAAAGCTACCTTATGTTTTGGCCTTCCTATACTGAAGGTGCTTTGCATATTTGGACTATGTACTTTGTGAAAATTTCTGGAAACATTACTTGCAATTTTTTCTATCAATGTGCACTCCATAAATCAAGGAAATTCTATCGTAAATGCCTTTATTTGGAAAACTAAAAGCTTCATCTCGACAAAAATGGCATCCATCGAAATTTCATTTGTTACATCTACCACGTGACTCTACTTTTTCTCAATAAAGGTCAATCATTTATTAAATATGGAAAAATACTCTGACATGAATTTGTTGTACCCTAAAGTTTGAATATCCAAACCCAAATTACGAAATTTGGCACCTCATTTAGGTTTTTTCCTATCACTTTGCCATGGTGATTATAGATTGCTAATCTCATGAGCAGGATAGTGTATGTTCGCATAGCCTAGAAAATTGAATGGGCTCATTTTCATGGAACTATTAATAGTACAACCCCATACCTTTCGACTCCAAACACCAACTTTTGCCATAAACTCCCTTATGAGTTCTTGTGTCTGGCCCTAACTTAATTGCTTGATATAGGATTGGTCTAGCTTCACATATTTGCACCAAGTAAGGTGTTGTTCAAATAACATGCTAACCAGAAAAATAAAAAGAATAAATATAACATAGTAGTAAAAGTAAGTTCAGAGACATAAACCCTAAAGTAAATTGTCGTCTCAACTGGCTTTTAAGTTGCCTTCGGTGTATCCCATCCATCAATGACATGGTTAAGCATATTACACAATTGTATTTACATGGATTGTGAATCTTAACAATCAAATCTAGTTGCTCCAATTTCAACTCATTCTGATAACCAGGGAAAAATACTATTGAAAATAGTAACATCATAAGTTTACAATAAACTTAACAGCATATGTGTCGCACATCTTCTTGTAAATAGCCAAGTCCCTGGCTTCCTTTATGGGCTTAGCTAGCACCATCAAGTAAATGTCCATAGTTGATCAACCTTTGTCCCCTAACTATGGGTATGAGTCTTCTTGATGAGGATACCCCTAAACATTCCCAAACCATATCTATTGTAATCTTAAATTCATAACTTGGTATCTTCATAACATGGATGATGGGGGTGACAAGAGTTCTATCCACGTTTTTTGTTCACAACTTCAATATTGATTCAAATCTCATTTTTTATAGTAATTTTATAATATGTTGTCAACCTAGCATTTATTTCAAGCAACTTCGGAGTGATGTTCTTGATCTAATGGCCCAACTTAGATAAACAAATCCCCAAAAAGTTAAAACAAATATAGTCATACATATGTGAAGCTACTTTGTATGTGGGTTGATAAATCATACTTATGAAAGTAAAATGATAGGATATTTCTCCATAGACAGTTGATTGATTAAATAGATGTGTGAAGCATAAAATATCTTATCAAAATGAACATTTCTACTACATAAAAAATTAATACAACTAAAATACATGAAGAATTGAAAATCAATTTAGATCAAATTTTATTTAATCATAAAAAGAAATGAATAAATATGATGTATAGCTTATTAGATACATATTTCAGTAATAGGATACATTGGAAATAAATAGCTCCAACTTTGTCGTCTAATCTACTTGCAAATAAGATATAGAAAACACTGAATGAAAATATTCAATATTAAATTATTTATTTCATATAATTAATGAATACATGTATGCTATCAAAAAATTGAATATAAAATGGAATAGCTTAATAAATTAGAGGACCCAAAGTGCAGCAATAAGTTGCTAAATAAATGATAAAACTGCACCTATACTATCTAAACTTTGAACTGGTGAAATCTTTGTAGCCATCACCTCACGGTTTCTTTTCATCCACATTAGGGAATTTCATATCACAATTAACTTGAGAAAAATTAAAAATTAGGTTAGCTTCATTACATTTGCATAACCTAAAAATAGTCGGGTGTAGAATGTGAGATGTGAAATATAAGCCATTTTTTTACTGAAGTTTCATTTTAAATAATGCCATCAATTGCATGCGTAGAGTAGGGGTGTTTAGAAAAAACCAAAATCGACCGAACTGACCAAAAATCAAAAAAGCTAGATCGAACCGAACTAAATCGAAAAAGGTTTAGTTCATTTTTGATTTTGTATTTAAAACAAAATTGGTTTTTGATTTGGTTCTTTTTTTTTATTCAAATAATCGAAACCAAACTAGAAATAAATAAAAAAATCGATTTGATTCGATTTAACCGAACTGAAAATCATTCAATTTTTTGGTCGGTTATAAAATTTTATTATTCAAGTGTTAGTAGTTTTAGTAATTTCACATTTTTTATTAAATTTTTTAAGTCTAAAATAAATAAATATAAGTTTTCAAATAATGTAAATATTTAATGTATTTATAAGTTTTTGGAATAAATAAAAGAAAATTTTTGATTAGCTAAAAAAATTGAGAAAAAAACGAAGTAAAATTGGAGAAGAGAAAAATGAGAAGAGAAGATAAAACTATATTGTCTTTATTTTATAAAATATAATTGATTTTATCATCTTATTACAAAATATATCAAAATAGTTATTAAAAACCCTATGTTTTATAAATATTATAGATATTAATATACGACATATGAAAACATGAATAATTATGATTCAAAGAGAAAAAAAAGGATAGTTTTTCTAAACTGAAACAATATCATTTTATAATTTTTTTATTATACGAACTAATACACATTACATATAAAAAATGGATGATTATTATTTAAAGAGCAAAAAATGTGATATAAAAAGAAAATTAAATTTTTTCTTTTAATCAATTAATTAAACTTATATACATATATATATATATTATAGGGTGTATTGATGAGTAAAATTAAAATTTCAATCTAAATTGCAAACTATGGGTTTGAATCCTATTCTTGTGGTAGTAGTATATTGCATTGCTGCCTAATAAAGATTTTATCCATATTATTATGAAAACAAAGACTGTTTTGCGTCTAAAATAGAAGTTATTTTTGTTTATTTACATTATTTGTCCTTTCAATTATTCCAAAAATAAAAATTGACAATATAGTTTGAAGGATAAATTGGATCAAATAAAAAAGATAGTTCTGATACCAATTTTATCAATATTCCAAAATTATTCTTTAAAAATGATGATTTAATAAGATTATAATTGTATTTTTCACAAAATTTACAAATCCACAATCTATATTATGATGTAATTGGACTAATTAGATATTCAACTTTAGTAGAGTGAGTTTAAGATTTAATTAGCTATTTGAACTTGGCAGACAACAACTAATATTTGAATATGAAAAAATTGTATACATCGACCTTGGCAATTATAAGCTAGCAAAATTGTGTACTAAAATTTTAATAACATAAAATAATTAAAATATTTATTTATCTTCTTAAATTTATAATATTTTAAATGTATTAGTTCAGAATAGATAAATTATAATTATAGTTAATAACTATAAAAATTACATCATAATTTCTATGTTCTAACTATATTATTAATTTATTTTAAATTCTAAATGTGGAGACATAACCTAAATAATTCAAAATCCTAATATTATATTCAAATTCTAATTTTTAAATGATAATTTACAATTTATATATAAATTATGATTTATAATTGACTTAAATTCTAAAACATAATTTTGAATAACAATTAAGTAATTAACAAATTGCCACTTACTTGCCCCCAATTCCAATCCCAATCGGCCTAGCAACCTCTAAATTTCAAATTCAATTCCAAAATTTCAATTTTAAGTTGATTATTTACTAATTGACACCAAGACCAAGTGGACCACGTTTTGACCTAGTCTCCACTCTCATCACCAAGTCTAGACTCCAGAGTTGCTCCCAACTTTAGAGTTCAGAAATGGCCACTAGTTGTTACTCACACCAAGACTTGCCTTTTGACCAATGACACGAAACTACCCAGCCGACTAGTCCTCATGACAACTGCTCACCCTCACGACCTCACGCAGACACGCACCATTGCACCCTCACGGCCTCACAATCTTCCCCGCGCACAGTCACACCAACACTGGCATCCTTTCTGACACGGTGGCCCATAGTTTTAGCACAACGCAGACACCCTCACGCACTACTAAACCGCTCGATTCTCCATTAATTTCTACATAATTTCAATTTTTTTATTTCTATTTTCATTCTAAACTTCTTACTATCCTAGTATATATCTTTCGTGTAATGTACCATTATTTTATGTATACCTCAAGCCAAAATGTAAGAGCCATTTTTGTATTTTAGTTTTACAAATGGATAAGTGCCCTTTGTTATTAATATGTGAATTTATGTGTTGTTTGACAAGCATTGGCATAAAATTGAGATAATTGTGTATATGTTAATTAAGTAGCTTCAGGTGCTCAAAGAATAAGGAGCCTAAAACAAAATATTATTATGTTGTGATGAGTTGTTGAGTTGTTCATATTTTGTATTTTTTGTTGGATAGGTTTGACATAGTATTTTAATTTTTGATTCTTTTTGTTTCTACATATTAAATCATTATAGCACCATTATGATACTATTCTAGAAAATGAGGAGATAGAGTTCACAATGAATACCAACAGGAAGCAACTTGAGAATACTGATTCGTTTGGAGTTGGAAATGGTAATCCTCCCACTGATTCTCAAAAAAGGAAAAAGAGAAAGAATATAGTGCAGGAGCTTTCTAAAATTTCAAGAAAAATATCTGAGGTATGGATGACATTTTACCATAATTTTTTATAAAAAGGGTAAAAAGAAGCGTAAATCAAGTATTGTAGGAAAGACCATGCTGATGATCCTACGATGAATGACACTTCTGGATTGAAAAGTCATTTAAAAACTTGCAAGAAAAATCCCAAGAAACAGAGTGATAACTACACCATCAATAATTTCACTCAAAGTGTGGATTTGAGAGATCTATCATCTCACACCAATGCCTCCAATAAATTTGACCAAGAAGCAACTTCCTTGTTAAAATGATCATTATGGATGAATTGTCTTGTAGGTTTGGTGAGGGTAAAGGATTTAGACAATTTGTTTCTATTGCATGTCCCTAATCTATTGTGCAATCTAGAACTACAGTTGCTAGAGATTGCTAGAAACTATATTTTTTTGAGAAAAGTGATATCAATGAGTACTTCAATAAATTCGAAACAAAGGTGAATCTCACAACAGATACATGGATGTCTAATAAAAAAATCAATTGTAAGTGCTTTATTGCTCATTTTATTGGTGAAAGTTGGAAGTTGCATAAGTTGATTTTGAATTTTGTTCCCTGTCCTAGCCATAAAGGGGAAGATGTTGGTCTCTTGATTGAAAAATGCTTGCCTGATTGGGGAATTGATAGTATATTTACCATTACTGTTGATAATGCTTCTTCTAATGATACATTAGCACCATACTAGAGAAAAATATTTTTAGCATGGAAGAAGTCAATTTGTGATGGTAAATATTTGCATATGAGGTGCATTGCTCATATTGTTAATCTTGTTATGAAAGATGGATTAACGAATGCTAGTGTGTCACTTGAGTGTGTTCGCACTGTGGTGAGGCATTTGACACAATCACCAGCTGGGTGAAAAAAAATTCAAGGATTATTTTGTTGAGGAAAAAGTAGAAAAATAAGAAATTGTTGAGTCTTGATTGTCAAACCAGATGGGATTCTTCTTACTTCATGCTTGAGACTGCTTTGTTTTTTTCATGGTGTGTTTGATAGGTATGAAATTTGTGAAAAGAAATTTGTGATGACTTTGGTCCTTAAGGACCTTATGATAAAGTAGGACTTCCCACAAATTATGATGGGTTTAAGATTAAAAGATTGGTGAAAGTGTTTAAACACTTTTATGAAATGATTGTAAGAATTTTGGTTCAACGTTTGTGACTTCTAATATATTTATGGATGAAATTAGTGATATTGATATTTTGATAAAATGGTGGGAGGCGGGTGATGACTACAAGTTATCACAAGTAGCAAAAAAAAAAAAAAAGAAAAAGAAACAAAGGTGAAAGCAAAATTTGATAAGTATTAGGGAGATCCTATTAAATGAACATGTTGTTGTTTGTGGTTGTGGCTCTTGATCCTCGGTATAAGTTGAAATATGTTTTCTTAACTCCCAATCATATGTATGAGGGTTAATTAGGAAAGAACATGTGTGATCAGGTTAGCAATGCTCTTCAAGAAATTTTTGAAATACATAAAAGAATATATGGTTCGTCAAAACCATATTTAGAATTAAAGTCACAGTCTCTCCAAAGTAATAGTGGTCCATTTTATTGTAATAGTTCCCCACAAGCCAATTAGATTGGCATATAAACTATTTCACTTGTGGTACAATCTTAAATGAATGATATTAATTTTATATGGCCATCTTCATCTTATGCTAATATTACTTCACTAGCATTTGGTTGAAGCCCTTAGATCACAGAAGACTATGGGACTTGGTCATGCACTGGGTGGTGATCATGAAATAAGTCTTATACGGTCATGATTTTAAATGATCCAAGTCATAGGATCATATGAGACAGGGTATGTAAGATCAACATAAACTTACACTAACAATACATAAATCTAAGGGTTGGATATTACTTCATTCCATAAGCAAACCATATGAGATATGGGTGTATGTTAGTGGATTCTTATTAGAGAACAAGTTCACTGAAGGCTCACCCAGATAATCTACCAGATAGTCATAGTGGCAAGTTCTCCAGCTTACACTAGTGCATATAATTAGTCATATGACCTTAGGATCCATGGTAACATTGTGTTTAGATCCTCATGCATTGACTCTTCCCTGACCACTTGGCGGGTCTTTTGGGTTGACGTTGGGTATGAGCTACTTAGACATGGAGGTTTATGAGATCCAAGATGGGATCTGACTCATCATGGTTGTGAATGATAAATGCATCTCCTATATATTCTATAATGATCGATTCCAAGGAGTCATTGCGCAAGACAGTATGACAATTTGGAAAAAGGAGTTTTCCAAAGATGAGGTCATAAATCAAAATTGAACATTGAGAATAGAAACATAAAATTGAGGCTATTAGGGAGCCGACAAATATCTTGCCCTAGGCCTCTTTTGGGAGATAGGAGACAGAAGGACCGTATTTGCATGGTAAACATAGAGTTAGAATGGTTCTCCAAAATCGTTCGTTTCGGCTAATTAGTTGGGCGCCATGAGCTAAGGTTGGACATCAACCATGAAAATTGGGTACTCTTCAATTAATGAGATTAATCGAATTGAGTCATTAGTTTAAAGGTGTTTAAACTAATGTGAATGTTTGATATTCAATAAATCACAAAAGTTGTGAGCCCATGCCCAATGAATGATAGAACCAAATGGGTTACACACAAAAGCCAATTGCAAATCTTACATGATGAAGGGGAGTTTTCTAAGAGTTAGAAATATTCCTTCATGACCGATTTGAGGAAGTATTTGGTTGACACAATTTTTACTCATCTTGGCTTGATCAATTTAATTGTTAAATTGATCTAAATAGTTTGTGGAGTTAAATTAGACCAATTAAATTAAAGAGTTAATTTAACTGGTGCCACATGACTATCAATTGGTCAAAGCTAACTTAAGTTAACAACGACTAGCTTAAAGAGTTAAGTTAATTGACGTAAGAGTTAAGTTAAAGGTTAATTAATTAAATTAAAGTATTTGATTTAATTAAAATGAAGAATCAACTTTGGAGGAAAAATTGAAATGAAATGTTCATTTAGTGTAAATTAGAATTTATTTGGATGATATTTCATTAGATGAAATGAATAATCCAAATGAAATTCAAGTTCACATGCAACTTGCTTGCAAGTTGGCAAGCAAGTGGCGCCCCCCATCATGGGATGTGTGATGCCACCTAACCATCACACTTTCCCTCCATCTATATATAGATATAGAGAGGGGCAGCCAAGCACATGTGATTACAAGCAAAGTTAGATCTAATTGTTAGATTCTCTCATTTATTTCCAATTTTGCATGTGTCGCCTCATGTGTTGAAACTTCACATTTTCTTCTTCTTCTACCTCTATTTTCAACCTTCATCCTTTCTATTCTCTCATTTGTTTTCCAACTAACACAGGACCAAATTGGATTGTGCATTGGTGGGTGGATCTTATCATCAGAGGCAAAATAATTGGATTGCTAGCCTTATGGAGATCCCTTATTTTCGCAGAATCTTTGGAGTGTCCATTGGAGGTCTTTCTAGAACCTTTTTGAGGTGAAATTTTTACTAGAGAATCGTAAGATGTTGGTGATCTTTTGGTCCAAGTTTCTATCAATTCTGAGTTCGCTTGGTTGGCAAAAGTTGCCTTGAAGCTGCTCTGCCACTGGGAGATTGATTCAAGGAGTTGAAGTCTTCCTCCTAGTTTCCTTTGATTTTGAGCACATCAAGGTAATCCTCACACCAAATCTGAATGTAAGACATGTTTAGATCCTTGGCTTCATATGCAACCTAGTTATTTTTGCGTTTTTAGGCTTTGATAATTGGATCCTAGTGATACATGCGACTTCAAATGTTATCGGAGCTTAATTCATGCTTTGATTTGGATTTTTGTTTGATTGATTCATGTAATGAATTGACCTAAATCTCCAAGTACTTGATCCAAGTTATGGATTGGAGTGTTCGGATGGTGATGTGTGTGGCTCCCTTGCTTGATGAATTGAAATTATGCTAATATATATTTTAAGTGTTAATTCATATGTTGAGAATATTTTAATTTATAGTTGCTAATGTTGAATTTTGATTTAGCATTAGTTGATGTTATATGTTGATATAGCATATTATTAATGAACTTAAAGAGTTTTGGTCATTTTTAGATCCAATTTGATTAGAGTTTATTGGAGGTTTTCGAATAATTTAATTCTTACTTGAACTTGAATTTTGAAGCATGATTGAGTACTTGAAATTCCATTTTTAAAAGATATTTTGAGTCTAGAATTTCATCTATAATGTGTGATTTGATGTTTAGGAAGTGTTCTAAAGTTATTGATGCACAAAAGTTGAGCCCAAAATGGCTTGACTTGGTCCAAACCTCAAAGCAGGGGTGTTGCCTCTCCACGGCAGCTCACATACAGGCTGGCGAACAAGCTAGGGGTATACCTACTGTGTGCCTAGCCCAAGCAGCAAGATTGATTTAGGTTCGAATAAGTTTTAAGGTTATTTTTGTGTTCCTTAAGTGACAAAAAATGATTCAAATCATGCTTGATAGCTGCACAAGAGTTGCGCAAGTTCTCAAGTTTAGGTGCTCATGCATTGACTCTTCCTTGACCACTTAGCTAGTGTTTCGGAGTGAAGTTGGGTATGAGGGACTTAGTCATTTAGGTTTGTGAGATCAAAGATGGGATCCGACTCAACGTCGTTGTGAAAGGCAAGTGCATCTCCTATATTTTCTATAATGATCGATTCCAAGGAGTCCTTATGCAAGGCAGTATGACAATTTGGGAAAAAGAGTTCTCTAAAGATGAGGTCAAAAATCATAATCGAACATTGGGAATAGAAACATAGAATTGAGGCTATTAGGAAGCCGACAAATATC
This sequence comes from Jacaranda mimosifolia, assembly GCA_018894105.1. NCBI lineage: Eukaryota > Viridiplantae > Streptophyta > Magnoliopsida > Lamiales > Bignoniaceae > Jacaranda > Jacaranda mimosifolia. The sequence continues at coordinate 15,828,623 of CM032124.1, forward strand.
TTGCCCTAGGCCTCTTTTGGGAGGTAGGAGACGGAAGGACCGTATTTGCATGGTAAACGTAAAGCTAGAATAGTTCTCCAAAATCATTCATTTCGCTTAATTAGTTGGGCTCCATGAGTTTGAGGTTGGATATCGACCATGGAGATAAGATACTCTTCAGTTAATGAGATTAATTGAATTGAGTTATTAGTTTAAAGGCATTCAATAAATCACAAGAGTCGCGAGTCGATGTCTAATGAATGGTAAAACCTAATGGGTTACACACAAAAGTCAATTGCAAATCCTACATGATGAAAGGGAGTTTGCTAAGAGTTAGAAGATTCATCATGACTTCATGACCCATTTGAGGAAGTAGTTGGTTGACACAATTTTTACTCATCTTGGCTTGATCAATTTAATTACTAAATTGATCTAAATAATTTAAGGAGTTAAATTAGACCAGTTAAATTAAATAGTTAATTTAATTTGTGCCACATGACTATCAATTGGTCAAGTTAACTTAAGTTAACAATGGCTAACTTAAAGAGTTAAGTTAATTGACTTAAGAGTCAAGTAAAAGGTTAATTAATTAAATTAAAGTATTTAATTTAATTAAAATGAAGAATCAACTTTAAAGGAAAAATTCAAATGAAATGTTCATTTGGTGTAAATTAGAATTTATTTGGATGACATTTAATTAGATGAAATGAAGAATCCAAATGAAATTCAAATTCACATTTAAATTCATATGCAACTTGCTTGCAAGTTGGAAAGCAAGTGGCGCCCCCATCATGGGAAGTATGATGCCACCTAAGCGTCACACCTTCCCTCCATCTATATATAGATATAGAGAGAGGCGGCCAAGCACATGTGATTACAAGCAAAGTTAGATCTAATTGTTAGATTCTCTCATTTCTTTCCAATTTTGCATGTGTCACCTCATGTGTTGATGGTTCATATTTTCTTCATCTCCTACCTCTATTTTCGGCCTTCATCCTTTATATTCTCTCCTTTGTTTTCTAGCTGACACAAGAGAGAATTAGATTGTGCATTGGCATTGTGAATCTTATCATTAGAGGCAAAACAATTGGATTGCTAGCCTTTTGGAGATTCTTTATTTGGACAGAATTTTCGGAGTGTCCATTGGAGGTCTTCCTTGAACTATTTTGCGGTGAAATTTTTACTGGAGAATCATTAAGGTGTTGTTGATCTTTTGGTCCAAGTTTTTCTCAATTCTAAGTTCGTTTCATTGGGTAAAAGTCACTGGGAGACAGATTCAAGGAGTTGAAGTGTTTCTCCTAGTTTCATTTAATTTTGAGCACATCAAGGTAATCATGATACCAAGTTTAGGTCCTTGGCTTCATATGCAGCCTAGTTATTTTGGTGTTTTTATGCTTTGATAATTGAATCCTAGTGCCACATGTGACTTCAAATGGTATTGGAGACTGATTCATGCTTTGATTTGGATTTTTGTTTGATTGATTCATGTGATGAATTGATTGAAATCTCCAAGTACGTGATCCAAGTTATGGATTGGAGTGTTTGGATAGTGATGTGTGGGGCTCCCTTGCTTGATGAATTGAAATTATGCTAATATATGTTTTAAGTGTTAATTTATATATTCAGAATGAAGTTGCTAATGTTGAATGTTGATTTAGCATTAGTTGATTTTATATGTTGATATAGCATGTTATTAATGGCCTTAAAGAGTTTTGGTCATTTTTAGATCCAATTTGATTGGAGTTCATTGGAGGTTTTTGAATAATGTAATTCTTACTTGAACTTGAAGTCTGAAGCATGATTGAGCACTTGAATTCCATTTTTAAAAGATATTTTGAATTCGGAATTTCATTTATAATGTGTGATTTGATGTTTAGGAGGTGTCCTAAAGTTATTGGTGCACAAAAGTTGAGCCAAAAATAGCTTGACTTGGTCCCAATCTCAAAGTAGGGGTGTTGCCTCTCTGCGGCAGCGCACATGTAGACTGGCGGGCACGCCAGGGGCATACCTGCCGCCCAGCCGTATGCCCAGTCTAGGTAACAACAATCGATTTAGGTTTGGATAAGTTTTGAGACTATTTTTTGTGTTCCTTAAGTGACAAAAAATGATTCAAATCATGCTAGATAGGTGCACAAGTGTTGTGCAAGTTCTCCAGTTTAGGTCCTCATGCATTGACTCTTCCTTGACCACTTGGTGGGTCTTTCGGATTAAAGTTAGGTATGAGCTACTTAGACATAGAGGTTTGTGAGATCCAAGATGGGATCTGACTCATCGTCGTTGTGAAAGGCAAGTACATTTCCTATATATTCTATAATGATTGATTCCAAAGAGTCCTTGCACAAGGCAGTATAGCAATTTAGAAAAAGGAGTTTTCCAAAGATGATGTCATAAATTGAAATTGAACATTGGGAATAGAAACATAGAATATTGAGGCTATTAGGGAGCCGACAAATTTCTTGCCCTAGGCTTCTTTTGGGAGATAGGAGATGGAAGGACCCTATTTACACGGTAAACATAGAGCTAGAATGGTTCTCCAAAAGCATTCATTTTGGCCAATTACTTGGGCTCCATAAGCTTGAGGTTAGACATCGACCATGAAGATGAGGTACTCTTCAATTAATGAGATTAATTGAGTTGAGTCATTGGTTTAAAGGAGTTTAGACTAATGTGAATATTTGATATTCAATAAATCACAAGAGTTGCGAGCCCATGTCTAATGAATGGTAGAACCTAATGGGTCATACGTAAAAGCTAATTGCAAATCCTACTTGATGAAGGGGAATTTTTTAAGAGTTAGAACGATTCCTTCATGACCGATTTGAGGAGATAGTTGGTTGACACAATTTTCAGTTATCTTGCCTTGATCAATTTAATTGTTAAATTGATCTAAATAATTTAAAGAGTTAAATTAGATGAATTAAATCAAAGAGTTAATTTAATTGGTGCTACTGACTGTCAATTAGTCAAGTTAACTTAAGGAGTTAAGTTAACAATAACTAGCTTAAAGAGTTAAGCTAATTGACTTAAGAGTTAAATCAACAGTTAATTAATTAAATTAAATTGTTTAATTTAATTAAAATAAAGAGCAAATTTTGGAAGGAAAATTCCAATGAAATGTTCATTTGGTGTGAATTAGAATTTATTTGGATGACATTTCATTAGATGAAATGAAGAATCCAAATGAAATTCAGATTCACATGTAACTTGCTTGCAAGTTGGCGAGCAAGTGGTGCCCCCTCCCCAATGGGAAGTGTGATGCCACCTAAGCATCACATTTTCTCTCTATCTATATATGGATATAGAGAGGGGCGGCCAAGCACATGTGATTACAAGCAAAGTTCGATCTAATTCTTAGATTCTCTCATTTCCCTCTAATTTTGCATGTGTTACCTCATTTGTTGAAGCTTCACATTTTCATCATCTCTTAGCTCCATTTTAGTCCTTCATCCTTGCTATTCTCTCCTTTATTTTCCACCTAAAATAAGGGAGAATTGGATTGTGCATTGGTGTGTTGATCTTATCTATAGAGGTAAAACGATTGGATTACTAGCCTTTTGGAGATCCTTTATTTGGGCAGAATCTTTGGAGCATCCATTGGAGCTCTTTCTGAAACTATTTTTAGGTGAAATTTTTATTGGAGAATCTTCAAGGCGTTATTGATATTTTGGTCTAAGTTTTACTGAATTCTGATTTCGTTTGGTTGGGCAAAAGTTTCCTTGAAGCCGTTGTGCCATTGGGAGATAGATTCAAGGAGTTGAGGTCTTCCTCCTAGTTTCCTTTAATTTTGAGCAAATCAAGGTAATCCTCATATGAAATCTGAATCTAAGGTCTACTTAGATCATTGGCTTCATATATAGCCTAGTTATTTTAGCGTTTTTATTATTTGATAATTAGATCCTAACGCTACCTATGACTTCACATTTGATTTCAGTGTTGATAGAGACCTACTGGCAATAAGGGCTTTTAGATTGGTAGAGTACCGTAAAATACATTTAGATGAGAGGGAAATTTAGAAAATCTCAAAGCTTGATATATATTTGAGTGAGAAAAAAGAGAAAAATGTGCTTGATTTTGATGTTCTTGGATGGTGGAATATGAATGCCCACCAATTTCCCATCTTAGCGAGGTTGGCTCGTGATTTGTTTGCTATGCCTCATGTAAAGGCAAGTAAGCCTCCAAGATCCAATTATCAAATTCCAAAAGCTCAAAAATAACTAGTGCTTGCAGCCTACCAAGGATTTAATCATGCTAGGAATTCAGATTTAGTTAGAGAATTACCTCAAAAAGCAAAATTTTGAGGTTTTAATGGTGAACTCTTCACCAATCTAGAATCTGGCAGGCATAGCAGAGAAACAATAACTTTTTCCTCAGTTAAAATGCTCCAAAAATCACTATTTTTTTTTTTTGGAACTTCTTAACTCCTTGAGAAAGTTTCTATAAGAATTTTAGAGCAAATCTCGATCTGGATCGCTTGGAAAAAATTTGGCAATTGACTGCTCTATTTCGATAGATCTCCAAAGCTAGCAAATAAATGCTTTGCCTATATTGATATGATCCACACACCAATTGATCCTCCAAATTCCACTCACTTTTAGCTAGAGAGAATGAGCAAAATATCAGTGGTGAAGGCTAATTTTTTAGGTAGGAAAAGAAGAGAGAATGAAGCCTCAACACATGAAGCAATGTTTGGAAAGAGAATTTTGGAGGGAATTGTGGAAGAATCAAGTGGGTGCCAAGGTGGCAAATTTGAATTCAAATCTCATTTGAATTTCATGTGCATTTTAATTACATTTGAAATATAATTTCAAGCTAATTAAGATGCTGATTCAAATGAACCTTTCATTTGAATTTTTCCTCCAAAATTTATTCTTTTCTTTAATTAAATTAAACACTTTAATTTAATTAATTTACCTTTGACTTAGCTCTTAAGTCAAACAAGCTTAACTCTTAAGCTCAATTTTTGTTAACCTAACTCCTTACATTAACTAGACCAATTGATGGTAAATTGGTACAAAATAATTGACTGCTTAGTTATTGGTCTAATTTAACTCTTTAAAATTAGTTAATTAATTTAAAACTTAAATTAATCAAGCCAAAAATTGACCTTTAATTTGGTACCTCAAAATTGGCCACCAAGGAGTGATTCTCTAAGTTAGAAAATTGCTCTATCAAGTAGGAGGTTAATTGGAATTTATGTGTGACCTAATAGGTTCTACCATTCATTGGACATGGGCTCACAACTCCTTATGACTTTTGAATATCACACATTCATTTTAGTTTAAAACACCTTTTACACTAATCAACTCAATTCAATCAGTCTCATTAATTGAAGAATACCTAATCTCCATGGTTGATGTCCAACCTCAAGGTAATAGAGCCCAACTAATTGGCCAAAGTGAAAACTTTTGGAGAACCATTATAGCTCACGCAAACTATGTAAATACGGTCTTTTCGCCTCCTATCTCCCGAAAAAGGCCAAGGTCAAGATACTTGTCGGCTCCCTAACAGCTTCGATACTATGTCCCTATTCCCAATGTTTGATTCTCTTGTGGGACCTCATCTTTGGAAAACTCATTTTCCAAATTGTCACACCACTTTGCGCAAAGATTTCTTGAAATCGATCATTATATAATACATAGGACATGTACTTGTCCTTCACAAAAGCAAAGAGTCCGATTCCATCTTAGATCTCACAAACCTCCATGCCAAGTATCTCATACCCAACTTTAACCCCGAAACACCCACTAAGTGGTCGAAGAAGAGTCAAAGCATGAGGACCAAACATAAGGTTACCATGGATCTTCAAGTCAGAGGACCAATAAAATACTAGCACAAGCTTAAGAACTTGCCACTACTGACTTACCACTATAGCTATCTAGTGGATTCTTCAGTAGGCCTTTATTGCATTGTTCTCTAACAGGCACCCACTAACATAAACCCATATCTCATATGGTTGCTCATGGAATGGAGCAATATCCAACTCTTGGATTAAAGCATCGTTTGTGCAAGTCTATTTAGATGTTAGATTCCCCATCTCGTATGATCCTATAACTTGGAAGATTTAAGACCAAGATCATGTGAGACTTATTCTATGGTCACCAGACCAAGTCACGTAGTCATAAGTGATCTAAGGGTTTCATCCAAATGCAAGTGAAGAAATAAAAAGCATAAGATGAAGATGGCCATATAAAGAATATCATTCAATCAAGATTGTTATACAAGGAAATAACTTCACAAGGCCAATCCTGTTGGCTTGCTGGGCACTATTCAAACAATCTCCCACTTGCCCTAAAGCTAATGCCCCATGGTCTTGAGACCCATCTTCTCATGATGTTTTTCAAAGACCTTTTGCATTAGGGGTTTTGTTAGTGGCATTGCTAAATTCTCTTCTCAGGCAACTTTGTCCACTCAGTTGTCGCCTCTATCAATTTGATATCATATATCAAATGATAATACATTTACTGTGTTTGGATCACTGATGAGATCTTAGCTTAAGTCCAAAGTTGTCTTCCAAAGACAACCATGGGCTCTTACACGCTAGGTACTACATCCAACTCTTGGATGGAGTTTTTATCCCAACACGTTCCTTTGTAGCTTCCGAAGCCGCAATATATTCTACCTTCATAGTAGAATCGACCATGGTGTCTTATTTGGAACTCTTCTAACTCACCACGCTGCCATTGAGGCAAAATATAAATCCAGAAGTTGATTTTAGGTTATCTACATCGAATTGAAAACTTGAATCCAAAAACCTTTCTAATTTCAATTCTCCATTGCCGTATACCAAAAACAAGTCCTTAGTCTTTCTCAAGTACTTAAGGAATGCTTTAACGGCTATCTAGTGGCTCTCATCGAGATTGGATTGGAACATACTCGTAAGACTTAGCGAGTGTGCTACATCTGGTCTTATACATTAAACTAATACATTATGCTATCCATGGTGGAGACATAAGGTATGTGGGACATTCTTTGTCTCTCGCTTTCAGTCTTAGGGGCCATAGACTTAGAAAGATGAATACCATGTCCCATAGCAATGAATCCCTTCTTGAATTTTTCTATACTAAACCTCTTTAGTGTTTTGTTAATATATAGGGTTTGGGATAGCCCCAACATCCTCTAAGATCTATCTCTATAGATACGTATTCCCAATATGTAGAATGCTTCTCCCAAATCCTTCATGGAGAATTGTGCAGATAACCATGCTTTAGTACACTCTAACATTCCTACCACATTCCCAATGAGAAGAATGCCATCGACATAAAGTGCAATAATCTGTACACTACTCCCACTAGCCTTCTTATACACACATGGTTCGTACACATTTTTGACAAAGCTAAATGATTTGACCATTTTGACAAAACGTATGTTCCAACTTTGGGATGCTTGTTTGAGTCCATAAATGGATCTCTTGAGTTTGCAAACCCTTTGCTCACTCCCCTTAGATGTAAAACCTTGTGGTTACTCCATATAAATTTCTTCTTCAATATCCCCATTGAGGAAAACAGTTTTCACATCCATTTGCTATATCTCATAATCATAATATACGACTATGGCAAGTAGAATCCGAATGGACTTACGCATAACGATCGGTGAAAAAGTTCCTCAAACTTGATACCGGATCTTTAAGTGTAACCCTTTTTCCGCTAGTCACACCTTAAAAGTCACCACTTCTCCATTTACTCCAAGCTTTCACTTATAGATCTACTTGCAACTAACAAGAACTATTCCCTTTGGTGGATCTACCAAAGTCCATACTTTGTTTGAGTACATAGAGTCCATTTTAGATCTCATGGCTTCAAGTTAACATCCCGAATCTATTTCCGATATAGCTTCCTCATAGGTCTTCGGATCACTATCCAATTGGCCTGTCTCATAAAGAAATCTAAACCTTTCGGGTTGCTTTTTAATTTAGTCCGACCTTCTTCGAGGTTGTGTGTGAGGCTCTTGTTGCTAATTTGGTACCATCGCTTGTGGGATTTCTTGATCATCTTGAACTTTATCAAGTTCAATGATAATGCCTTTTCTATCCAATAGAAATTCCTTTTCCAAAAAGCGGGCATTCTTTAAAATAAACACCTTTTGTTTTGAGGGATCAAAGACGTAATAACACATAGACTCTGTAAGGAATCCCACAAACTTGCATAAGGTAGATCTACTACCCAACTTATCTCCCATTATCCATCTCATGTAGGCAGGAGATCCCTAAACCTTGAGATATTGGTGAAAAGGTGCTTTGCTAAACTACATCTCATGTGGCGTCTTTGGAACCGACTTTGAGGGTACTATATTTGGTAACCTCGCTGTTGTTTGTAAGGCATATCCCTAAAAGGATATGTGCACATCGAAAAAGCTCATCATGGAACGTACCATGTCCAATAAGGTACGATTTCTCCTCTCGGCTACTCCATTATGTTGGGTGTGCTGGGTGGAGTCCATTGAGAGAGAGTCCCATTATCTTTTAGATAATCCAAGAATTTGGTGCTCAAGTATTCTCCCCCTTGATCCAATCAAAGAGCTTTAATACTTAGCCCTAATTGCTTTTCCACTTCATTCCTATACTCTTTAAGGTTTTCAAAGGCTTCAAACTTGTTCTTCATAAGATACACATGTCCGAACTGACTATTATCATTGGTGAAGGTGATGCATTAGGAATATCATCCTCTCCCACTAACTCTTGGTGGTCAACAAACATTCATATGGATCAAATCCGAAGGACTTGAGGAGCGCTTCGTTTGTCCCACAAAAAGAGCTTTGATTATTTTTCCCTTTAAACAAGATTCACAAGCAGGATGATCCTCAATGCCACTAATATTTAGTGCTTTGAGAGCTTCTAACTTGTTCATCCTATTTTTAGAAATATGTCCAAGTCTTGCATGCCATAAAAGGCATCTTCTTGGTTATCTAACTTTCTTTTACTTGATTGAATGTGCATAAGTGAAGGTTGAGAATCAAATATGTGTAATCCGTTAATTAATATACCCTGTACAATTAAAGAATCATTCTTTAATGCGTTCAACATTCCATTGGATATAGAAAAATCAAATCCTTCATTGTCAAGAACGAAAATTGAAATAATATTTTTAACAAGATAGGGTACATAATAAATCAGATCAAGTATAATGCAAGCATTCCCCAAGTCCAACTTGATTATGCCTTGAAAAGTAGCTGCAACTCTTGCTCCATTTCCTAGGTGAAGGATCATATTGCCTTCATGAATACTCCTCCTTCTTTCCATCCCCTATAATAAATTACAAAGGTAAGAACCGTATGCGGTATCAAATACCCATGTGGAAGAATTAGTTGCCGAATGCAATTTAATAAAGTACATACCCTTCTGAAGGGTTACAAGGTATCCATTGCAAAATCGCTTCTAATGGCCTATCTAGCCAAAGTAGAAACAAATAATATCGATTATGCTCTCTATAATCTTCTTGACTTCTTCGAATGCCTTTAATAGTTGCTATCCCTTGGAGAAAGAACTTTTCTTCCTTTTACCTCCATTTCAAGCACCCCTAGGGCCCATAGATTTTGAGGATGAAATAAGTGTCAAAGGTTAGCTCTTGTCAAGATAGTCTCATTCTAGATCAACACTTTGATCAATAAAACTCGACGAGGATGTAAGCATCTAATCCTCATGGAGATCATTGTCCATCACTACGTCTGAGTAGAAAAAGCTTCTCCAAGCCCAATCATCTTTAGATCATAGTCGATGACATATGACTTCACATCCATCATAGCTTGCAAAATCTCCCTTGATACCATGAACTTTTCATACCTTGTTATCTTCACAACTCTTATAAATGTTAACCAAGGTACTATTCATGTGTCTTTCAGACTTTTAAAGTTTCTAGATGCCTTCAGGAGACTATGGGATAAGATGATCCCAAACCTAATTCATGACCTTTTCATGTGTCTCTTGATCTACATTAATCCCCATGGAATTATGAGCACCTTGATATAGGACATATATCCACTTCTAGAAATCTAGAATGATTTTTGAGATTAAGTCAATAGAGGAAGTTTGGCCCGGTTGGTTTATTGGTTTCCAAAATAACGTTGAGTGGAACATTAAGCCATTCTTGAGATTTCAAAAATCCTTAAAGGTGAAAAAGAGAAATAAAATGTGATTGAATTTGATATTAAAACATGTTCATTGTCTTTCAAGCATGTTTTTCTCACACTATTTTATCAAATTCTTCACCCCCAAGAAGAATCCGAGAAATCATATTTCCTAGTGAGAATTAAGATCCTAAGAACTTATAAGTGCACCCCCGCTTTAAGTGCCATCCACAAACAATTGAAAGGTAAGCAACACTTGTTAATTGTATCTCATGCAACTCTTGATATATTTTGCCTCACTATTCATGTAAACACCCAGTTTTGAGTGCATCTACATTACTAAGTGTTAAGTCGAACATACCGATCAAACTTTGATTCGAGACGACTCTATGTCATCCCACACTTTAAGTGCCACTGCAGGGAGATTCTCAAATCAAAAGTGCATCATATGCTAAGTATAAGCTCACATCTTTCCTTTTAAGTGTGATCCCCACTTCGAGTGCCATCACACAAATTCGGTAGCATCGTCATGGCATATACTATTGGTAAAAGGCATGGATTAATTAAAACTCTTTTAATTTATATCCATTTTGACTTAATATTTGAAAAGCACTTAGACATTCTAAGTGGAGGGTTTTTGCTTGCAAAGATCTCATCATTTTATCTCCGTATTTAAGCTTTCTTTATTCTAAAGATGTATCTCATACATCAATAGGATATGAAAGCATAAATAAATAAATGCGCCTAGCGTGCTCCTAGGGTGGGATGACTATGAGTCTAATCAAGTGGTGCACTTAGAGCTATAAGTGTACCACCTAGTTGATTTTAGGTGGGTTGATTAAATCTAGCTATTACATAAGTGTATCTCATACATTCATGTGTCTTCAAAAGCCTCCATGCCTCCAAGGCCTCATTTGCTCCATGTAACTTTTACATGAGAAAGAAATCATCACTCCTAGTGATTCTACTATCATAATATTTACAAAGTAGAAATTAAGAGGCATGCAAGCCCTAATTTAATACAACCCATTTCAACAACTTGAAACAAATAAAATCTATATTAAAGGCTCATGATCATCCCCATTCATTCATCATCCATTCAACAATTAAATGAACAATAAACAAATATAGAATTAACAATTAATTCCATCAACTAAATCCTAATCAAATTAACATATAATTGGCCATGTGTAACACTTATGCAACATTTGGAGATTAACTTTAACAAGATTTAATGAGCCTGAAAAAAATGTCAAACATTTTATTGAACACTTGCACAACACCTGTGCACTTTCTATGTGTGAAACAAAACTATTTTGAGCATGAAAGGAGACACAAAAACAAGGTAAAACTCATTCTTAGCCTAAAAATGCCACTGCTGCATGGGCTGGGAGTGATGCCTAGGCGTGACCGCACATAGAGTGTGCACGTTGCCCAGCCAATACCTAGCCGTGTGCGGCAGACTGCACATTTTAGCTTTAGGACCGAGCTATCTCATTTGTGGCTTAAATTTTATGCACCAAAAAATTTAGGACACCTCCTAAACATGTTATCACACGTTTTAGATAAAATTTCCAAATTCAAAATAGCTTTTAAAAGTGGAAATTGAAGTGCACAACAAGCTTCAAAGACCAGTTTAAGTAGGAATCACATTCTTCAAAAATCTCCATCAAAACTCCAATCAAATTGGATCCAAAAATCACCAAAACTATTTTAGTCAATCATCAACATGTTATATTAACATAAAACATCAATTAATGCCAACATTAAAAGCTATGAATTAAAACATACTAATCATATGAATTAACACTTAAAACACATATTAGCATGCTTTCAGTTCATCAATCAAGGAGCCACACACAACATCATCCAAACACTTCAATCCATCATATTCATTGAGAATTTGGTGATTACGATCAATCCATTGCATGAATCAATCATCAAAAAATTCAAATCTAAGCATGATTTAGGCTCTGATACCACTTGAAGGCAAGTAAGCTACTAGGATCTAATTATCAAACTTTAAAAGCTCAAAAATAACTAGTGCTTGCAGCCTACCAAGGGTCATGCTAGGAATTCAGATTTAGTTGGAGAATTACCTCAAAAAGAAAATTTCTAAGGTTGCAATGGAGAACACTTTACCAATCCAGAATCTGGTAGGCTCTGGCACAGCAGAGAAACAACAACTTTTTCCTTGGTTAAAATGCTCCAAAAATCACAATTTTTTTTTTGAAACTTCTAACTCCTTGAGAAAGTCACTATAAAAAATTCAGAGCAAAAATCAATCCAGGTCGCTTGGAAAAAATTCGGCAATTGACTGCTCCATTTCAATAGATCTCCAAAGCTAGCAAATCAAATGCTTTGCCTCTATTGATATATCCACACACCAATTGATCCTCCAAATTCCAGTCACTTTTAGTTGGAGAAATGAGCAGAATATCAATGGTGAAGGCTTATTTTTGAGGTAGGAGAAGAAGATAGAACAAAGCCTTAACACATGAAACAATACTTGAAAAGAGAGTTTTGGAAGGAATTGTGGATGAATCTAATCCTTCACACTTTCTTCACATATGGACGATCCTCTATTTCCACATCTCTATATAGATGTTGGATGGAGTGATGCCACAGTGGCATCACACCTTCCATTAAGGGGGGGACGGACCGGCCAAGTAGGGTGCCAAGGTGGCAAATTTGAATTTCATGTGTATTTTAATTACATTTGAAATCTAATTTCAAGTTAATCAATATGGTAATTCAAATGAACCTTTCATTTGATTTTTCTTCCAAAATTTATTCTTCTCTTTAATTAAATTAAACACTTTAATTTAATTAATTCACCTTTGACTTAACTCTTTAGTTAAAGAAGCTAACTCTTAAGCTCAATTTTTGTTAACCTAACTCTTTAACTTGACCAATTGATGGTCACTTGGCACCAAATAATTAACTCTTTAATTATTGGTCTAATTTAACTCAAAATTAGTTGATTAATTTAACACTTAAATTAATCAAGCCAAAAATTGACCTTCAATTTGATACCTCAAAATCGGTCACCAAGGGGTGATTCTCTAACTCTTAGAAAATTGCTCCATTAACTAGGAGGTTAATTGGCTTTTGTATATGACTCAATAGGTTCTACCATTCATTGGACATGAGCTCACAACTCCTTGTGACTTTTCAATATCATATATTCATTGTAGTTTGAAACACCTTTTAAAGTAATCGACTCAATTCAATCAATCTCATTAATTGAAAAGTACCTAATCTCGATAGTCGATATCCAACCTCAAGCCCATGGAGCCCAACTAATTGGGAAAAATGAATGCTTTTGGAGAACCATTATAGCTCTACGTGTACTATGCAAATATAGTCTTTCCATCTCCTATCGCCCAAAAGAGGCCTACGGAAAGATATTTGTTGGCTCTCTAATAGCATTGATACTATGTCTCTATTCCAAATGTTCGATTCCCTTATGTGACCTCATCTTTGGAAAAGTCATTTTCTAAATTGTCAGACCACCTTGCGCAAGGATTTCTTGGAATCTATTATTATAGAATACATAGGAGATGTATTTGCCCTTTACAAAAGTGATGAGTCAGATTCTATCTTGGATCTCAAAACCTCCATGCCAAGTAGCTCATACCTAACCTCAACCCAAAAGACCCACTAAGTGTTGGAATAATGCCCGGCAAGCCAATTAGATTGGCCTTGTAAAAGTTATTTCCTTGTAAAACAATCTTGATTGAATGATATTCTTTATATGTCCACCTTTATCTTATGCTTTGTATTACTTCACTTGCAATTGGATGAAGCCCTTAGATCACACATGACTATGTGGCTTAGTTCGGTGACCATGGAATAAGTCTCATATGATCGTGATCTTAAATCTTCCGAGTCATATGATCTTATGAGATAGGATATCTAAGATCTGGATAGACTTATACTAACGATGCATAAATCCAAGAGTTGGATATTGCTCCTCTCCATGAGCAATCGTATGAGTGTATGTTAGTGGGTGTTTGTTAGAGAACAAGGCAATGAAGGCCCACTGGAGAATCTACTAGATAGCCATAGTGGTAAATCAGTAGTAGCAAGTTCTCCAACTTATGCTAGTGTATATTATTAGTCCTTTGACCTGAAGATCCATGGTAACCTTGTGTATGGTCCTCATGCTTTGACTCTTCATTGACCACTTAGCAGGTCTTTTGGGTTGAGGTTGGGTACGAGCTACTTGGCATGGAGGTTTGTGAGATCCGAGATAGAATCTGACTCCTCGCTTTTGTGAAGGGCGAGTGCTTCTTTATGTATTCTATAATGATCGATTATAAGAAATCCTTGCACAAGGTAGTGTGACAATTCGAAAAGGACTTTTTTGAAGATGAGGTCATATAAAGGAATTGAACATTGAGAATAGAAACATACTATCGAGGTTAGTAGGGAGCTGACAAATATTTTGCCATAGGCTTCTTTCGGGAGATAAGATATAGAAGGATCGTATTTGCATAGTACGTATAGAGCTATGATGGTTCACTAAAATATTCATTTTGGCCATTTAGTTGGGCTCCATGGGCTTGAGGTTGGACATCGACCATGGAGATATGGTATTCTTCAATTAATGAGATTAATTGAATCTAGTCGATTAGTTTAAAAGGAGTTTTAAACTAAAATAAATATAAGTTATTCAAAAATCACAAAGAGTTGTGAGCCCATATTTAATGAATGTTAGAACCTATTGGGTCACACACAAAAGCCAAATGCTTCCAAAATTGGTAGAGCAATTTTCTAAGTGTTAGAAAATCACCCTTTGGTGACCAATTTTCAAGGTCCAATCCAACAATCAATTTTTGGTTTGATTAATTTAAGTGTTAAATTAATCAATTAATTTAAGAGTTAAATTAGATCAATAATTAAGGAGTTAATTATTTAGTACCATGTTGACCATCCATTGGACAAGTTGACTTAAGGAGTTAAGTTGACTAATTTAGGCTTAAGAGTTAAGCTTGTTTGATTTAAGAGTTAAATCAAAGGTTAATTATTTAAATTAAAGGGTTTAATTTAATTAATGGGAAGAATACTTTTTGGAGGGAAAATTTAACTGAAATGTTCATTTAAACTAGCATCTTAATTAATTTGGATTTAGATTCCAAATGAAATTGAAATGCTCTTGAAATTCAAGTAAGACTTGAACTTGAATTTTGCCAACGTGGCATGCCACTTTGGTGGTCACCTTGAGGAAGGTGTGAAGCCAACTTGCATCACGCCCTGCACCCTCTATATATAGATGTAGATGGTGTGTAAAATTCAAAATTAGCTATTGAAAAGTGTGAAAATTAAATTGTTGCATTTCCTCCAAAATCTCTCTCTCTATGCATTACATCATGTGTTAAAACTTTGCATTTGTTCTTCTTCCCAACCTGAAAATCGGCCTCCTCTATCTCATTTTCTCCTCTCCAACTCTAGCTTCTAGTGAGGAAATATTGGAAGATTGTTTGGTCTGTAGATCCACCTACAACAGTTTTTGGTTGGCGAATTTCTCTAGAGCATTCCAGAAGGCTTTTTGGCTCCAATTTTTTAGTAACTTCCCCTATGTGTGGAGGTGTTCCATATTTAATTTCGTAATTTTTGGAGCAATTTAGCCTAGGCAAAGTTGTTTTTTTGTTGTGCTAGTTCCAAACAGTTTCTAGATTCGTGAGAGATAGTTAATTTTCTCCTTATTTTTGAGCTACAAGAGGTAATTCTTCATCCTAATCTAGATCTATGGTGTGACTAGATCCTTAGGAGCTTGAGTAGCTTAGTTAATTTCAAACTTATGAAGTTTTGATTTATGGATCCTAATGCTACTCTAGCCTTCACTAAATGGCCAAGGAAGAGTCAAAGCATGAAGACCAGACATAAGGTTACCATAGATCCTAAGGTTAGAGGATTAATAATATGCACTAGCGTAAGTTGGAAAACTTTCCACTATCGACTTGCTACTATAGCTATCTAGTGGATTCTTTGGTGGGTCTTTAATACCTTGTTCTCTATCAAGCACCCACTAACATGCACCCATATCTTATATGGCTACTAATGGAATGGAGAAATATCCAACTCTTAGATTTATGCATTGTTAGTGCAAGTCTATCCAGATCTTAGATGCCTCATCTCGTAAGATCCTATGACTTGGAAGATTTAAGATCACAACCATGTGACACTTATTCCATGGTCATCGGACCAAGTCCCGTAGTCATGAGTGATCTAAGGGTTTATCCAAATGCAAGTGAAGAAATAAAGAGCATAAGATGAAAATGGCCATATAAAATATATCATTCAATCAAGATTGTTTTACAAGGAAATAGCTTCACAAGGCTAATCCTATTGACTTTGTTGAGTACTATTCCAACATCATGCCTATTTCTACTATTATTTCTGAATCTACCGTTAGTACCTCGGGTCTGGTGATTGATGATTTTAGATCCTCTTTAACTTCAAGAATGTTTCAAGCCCTCATTTGTACTCAAGATTAGAATCACAGTGGACCTTCAAAGCCACATGTTGAGGAAGGTTATACTCAAATTGAAAAACTTGAAAAAGGTATGCATTAAATTCATATATTATGGTTCTAAAGATTAATATTTAATTATTATTTTTATGATTGTTAATATATCCATATTTTTCGTATTGATAACTTTAATATTTTGATTGTTTGATTCGTATTTCTAGATGTGGTCTCAAGTATTGGCGCAGGTTCCGTGGTAATTGGTTTGTGATCATGATGGATGGATATTGTTTGGTACATAAGTCATTCTTTGTGCATATTATTTCTCTATTTTTTTTTTGGTTATTTATAATAAATCTTTAATAATGTTATTTGTTATATTTTTATGTTCTTCTTATAGGAATTAGGATATTAAGATTTCATGCAAGTTGGGACATGACACATGAGGAATGAAGGACACAGGTGGATCTGGTGGAATAGAAAGCTTGAAACCCTCCAACTTTCAAGCAAGTCATTTATATGGAATTGGATGTACAAATTATTCTTTGAAACTTAGATAATTTGTTTAGATGTGATCATTCATCATTGTGATGTAATTTTAGACTACTATTTGCCTATTTGAAACTTGGACAATTATATCTTTATGGTTTTAAATTTTAATTATGTAGCTATATTCTTGTGTTCTACTTCAAGACTCAAGCATCATTATTTTTGTAGGTTGTAGCTACATTCTTGTGTTCTTGGTGCCACATCATTACTTCTATCATTACACTTGCAACTTGTCATTGTAGTATTTATATAAATTTTTATTAAACAAACATATTGGTACCAAAGCCCTTTGTCCAATTCAAATTTGTTATCACTTAAACATTTTTTGTCAAATAGTAAAAAAAGAACAAGTAATCTAATTCAAAATTTTAGCCTAAAACCAAATATTCTTTGTCAAACAAACTTTTTGGTACAAATAAAAGTAACCTAATTCAAAATATTAAATATTCACCTAAAAACAAATACTTTTATTTTATTTATCAAACTTACTTTTATCAAATAAATTTTTTGGTACTAAAAAAATAAGTAACCTAATTCAAATTTTTTATCAAACAAGTTTACTTTTATCAAACAAACTTCTATCACACTTTTTTGTACAAAAAAACAAAGCTTTTTTTAAGAACCTTGAACGGGTATGGTTTTGATTTGATAAAATTGAGATCGAACCAGTTAAAAGAATGGTTCGGTTATAGTTTTACCAAACCGATCATAATCGGTTAAAAACATAACCAAACCAAATGGTTTTTGGTTGTGCATTTTGGAAAATCGAAAAATTTGATTAACCGATCAAACCGTTCGATTCAGTCGGTTTTAACCGAATGCACACCCCTGGCATAGAG
Organism: Jacaranda mimosifolia; assembly: GCA_018894105.1. Taxonomy (NCBI): domain Eukaryota; kingdom Viridiplantae; phylum Streptophyta; class Magnoliopsida; order Lamiales; family Bignoniaceae; genus Jacaranda; species Jacaranda mimosifolia. Next base: position 15,846,524 of record CM032124.1, read on the forward strand.
TATAAATTATTGGTTTGTCTCAAGGTTTCCACACCAATTTGTAACCTGGAATCAGTTTTATGGCCTCTAGTTGTTAGACTTAAGCTTGGTGATGCCATAATGAAAATAAAGCCCCTTGTTACTGACTTTGGTAGGAACGGAGCATTCAACCTTGATGAAGTATGGGACTTGCTTGCACTCTCAACGTATGCATACAGATGAACTTTTCTCTTTTGTCTATTTTCACCTACCATGTTATTGTGATAGACTAAATTGTTAAGGCAAATAATGGTTAGAGCAATACGATTGAACAATAAACAAACTGGGAGCAATCCTTAAAATAGTTTGGTATATATAGAAATTGCATAAACAAACATGGTGAACACAAAGTTGCCAGACTAAAAAACGAAAAGGAGCTTGACATGTGTTATGCCAATAAATTAAAAGCATTAAGAACCAATCTCCTTTGATTGTTCCAGGCTGTTAAACTAAATGCTAAATCATTTACCCATTTCTCCTGTTTAGTTTAATGCATACTCATTCTAATATAAGATAAGTCTTACGAATAGGATAAATACACCCAGAATCCAAGGAGTTTTTCATTATTAGCAATGATCTATTTCACTTAATTAAGAAAAAAAAACATTATGATATTTAAGATGTTCATAAGTGATTAAAAACAAGAAACAATATGCACATATCCTAGAACATAAATTCCTTCTTTTCCATCTTGTATAACATGGTCTTTATATTAGAATGCATAAATATGTCATCTTCCCACATGATAAGTACTTTTAAGGTAAGAACACAAACTAGATATGCATAAACGCACAAAATAATTAAGAATAAGTAACTAATTCACAAATGAAAGATAGCTATTTAGGCAAAATAATTTCCCGAGTTTGAGTTACCAAAATTCTTCTACAATGGTTTGGCCCTTTATCACTTCTTATATGCAAGAAATTCCATTTGGACAATAAGTTTTCTCCTACTGTAGTGCTCTATTCGGATGTTAAGCACTCTTAACCGAACAATCATAAGAAAATTTAATTTGTGGTATGGGTTTCTTTTAAATGGATGAAAAGAGAAATTTCATTTTTGAAGTGTGGGTTTTTACAACTAGATCAATGAATATTAGATAGGATGAATATTCTAAATATATAATTGAGATTCAGATTAAAATTTAGCCCACTGACAAGCATACCAAATCTGATACTAATAAAAAAAAAAGAAGAACATTAATATTTTTGTTGCACAGTTAAAGTTTTTAATCATTTTAGATTCATTTGACACATTGACAACCTTCAAATTTCCATACGTAATAGAATCTCATTTTAAAAATAAATAAGAAAGTATCTTTCTTATATGCCTAATTCGAATCAATAAGGACTGGATCAAAAAATTATTTCTGATTATTTTTCCTATTTGACACAAAAGTATATCATAAATTATATTATTGCCATTCTTATAATAAGAAAAAACTGTAGTCAGGTAAAATATTTGACTAGAGCATTAGTTAAAGATCTTAATAGTCATGTCGGGCTCTTATTAAAATTCAATCCCGTCAAAATATGATCCTTGTTGAATCGTATTCCAAAAACATTTCTCTCTCTCTTAGGCACCCAATTCAAAATCAATAAATATAGGATCATCAAAATATTGTAGTTAAGGGAGAATGAAGTTTCTCAATTACAAAAGACGTATTAAATTTTAAGTAATTAAGAATAAGATATTACTAAACTTTAAATTACAGAATCTCTCAACAAAATTGGAAACCTAAGACGAAATATAAAAATAAATCATTTAATATAGGCATTTCATATTTTATAGATGAAGCTGCACAATAATGGAGCTATAGTCTTTTCCACTACTTAGCAGAATTCCGAATTCTTTTTTCTTTGGAATGCAGTATATAGAGTTCTTAGTCTCGAAATTTCATAAATAATTCTTTCTCCACAGTTTCTATTTGGGCTTAATGTTTATGATAATTTTTCTTAATGGGCTTTGGTCAATTAGGGTTTTTATACCATTCTTGTGGGCTTAATCAATTGACATCTCTCGTTTTTTGTTCATTCATTTATTTAATCAATTGAGTCTTTTTAGTATATTTTTACTTTTTAACCTTTGTGGCTTAGTTGCCATATCATCAAGCCCTACTATTTTTAATATGGGTAATATATAGTTGATTTTTAATTTCTATCTTACTTTAGTTTGTTAAAATAAAATGATCAACTAACTAATCTTTGTTTATTGCATTTGGGGATTAGGTTATTTAGAAGTGGGACTTAATTCAAGTTAGAGTTTAAGTTGAGTTGAAACTCGTAGTAATGAGATGAGGGAGTGACACCAGGAGCACCACCAATAAGAGCTATCGATCGCCCCATGAGCAACCGTTGTGGTGATGGCAAGGCAAGCGCCCACGAGCTGCTTGAGTAGGGATCATGGTCTTTGCAATTACTCGTTCTTTCTTTAGATAGCATTCCACTTATCCTGCCTAGTCCTAGGTCTCAAAATTTGTTTCTCAATGTTCACAGAGAGTAGGTTTTATTCGAAGGACTTAGAGGTGTGGTGATTTTCCTTCATGTAAGGAATATTTTTGACACCCTAAAGTGAATAAGTATGAGTTGGACATAAGTGCAAGGACTGATCATGTCGCAATGGGGTCAAAGAGTGTCCTATTTTGCATTCATCATAGGATAGTGACATTTTTTATCTTGAAGATCCTTTAAGATCGCTAGTGGAGTTTCGTATTCTCTGAAATACTTAGACATTTTTCAAAGCTTGTTAGATTATCTTCATTGCTAGGATAAGTTTTGAAGATAACTCATTTATTTTTCACTCGAGGCACCCATAAGATAAGTGTCTTTGTAGCAGGCAACCATGGTGTTCTCTTGGTGTTGCTACATTTTTTGAGTTCATGAACTCTTATTTAGTGTTGGCAACTCTACCTTGTGTTTTTGCTCTAAAGGAGTTAGAACTTGAGGGATGTCAAGTCGTTCCCTTTGGTTAGTTAGAATTTGTAGAATATGTTGGGAATTAGCTATTTTGATTGTGGCTCTCACTTTTGTGAATCACTAACATTTTTTTATGGAGGTTCTCTCTAAGAATTGTTTATAAGTTCTTTCAAAGTTAAGTTATTCTAGGAGCCCCTTGGGGTCTCTAGAGGATGCATTTCTTCAGGCACCCCTTAGAATGTGCTGCTATACCGCATCATTTCACATAAACTTTACAGGTCTTATTGCGAAGATGTCACTTCGCGCACCAGAGGTTTTTTTCGCTAACCACACTTATGATCTCATTGTCAAGAGTGTTTTTTTAATGAGCCTCTTTGAGGGATTTTACAATAGTTATGATCTTCACAAGCCCCTCTTGTTTTTCCTTAGATGGCTAAGTATAGGCCAAATGCGAATAACTCAGCGAATTGCTTGTCTTCGACTACTTTGCGTTTTTCTTCTGCATAAGTAGTAATAAGGCTTATTTTTAGCTTTATTTTTCTTTCATGAGGGCATGTGCTGGCCAAATGCTTTTTCGTGCTTTGGTTGTTATGAATATTTACTCCTTTTAATTTAATGAAATTTTTTTATTCATTCATGTTTATATACTTAATCAAATGTATGACTTTCAAGTATTTAATATATTATTGATGTTTGATTAACATGCGGTGAGGGCACATGAGCGAAGTGTTGAATCCTTTCTTATCAAGCTTTATAGCGCGCCCTTCTAGAGGGGTTTCATAATAATTAAATAAAGCAGCGTGTGAGTGCAAGCCTTGCTGGAGAGGTTTTATCACAATACTTAGTCCTTTGAATTAAATTCAATTGTGTGCCTCACTAGTAAGGTTTTAACATAGGCATCATGTGGTACAAGGGCATTTGGTTGCAAGCCTTATTCGGGAGGTCTTAATAATAACATCAAGTGTTGCTACGATGCTTGAATACAATCCATGTTAATGATGTCTTACTACTGATGTTAAGTGTTGTAATGTTGCTTGACGTGTTGACCACATCCTCCTAGAGGGGTTTTATAGTTGATTTTAATTGTGTTACCACATAACCCTTGGGGGCTCATAGTAGGTTCACGCATGGCGACCAAGCATCCCCAGGGGAGCCGTATAGTGGGCTTACTCCAAGTTACTTCAATTATAAGTATAGTTTAATTTTAGATGTTAGGGTACCGCCACTTACCTCTAGGGAGGATTTATGGTGAGCTTACACGTAGTAACCATATAAAAGAAGGTATGAGCTAAGGATCCAATTATAAAATATTTAAAAAATGAAATCAAACTTGATCACACCTTCCCAAGGATCTAATTCACACCATTAAAATAGATTTAGGTCAGAAAATTACCTTAAAAGAAAAATCCAACCAAAATGAAGAAGACTAGCTTGAACTCCTTCATTACAGTCTACCCTGGCGCAGTAGATTATGGAAAACTTTTGCCCAACCAAAACTTATTAGAACTGGCTAAAATTTGGATAAGAGACCACTAACACCTTAATGAACCTTCAGTAAAACAATCAGCTAAATCAGAAAATCCAAAGTTGCTCCAGAAATATCTCTAGCTTTCTTCCCAAACAGTGGATCTCCAAAAGGTAAGCAAACCAAGTGTTTTGTCTCTAATGACACAATCCGCACACCAATGGACAATCCAAATCTCTTCTATATTAGCTAAAAAACAAGGAAGAGATGAAGGTATGAAGTGGCCGAATTTTGGAGGTAGGAGATGAAGAAAATTTTGAAGCTTTAATACATGATGCAACACATACAAAATTGGAGAGAAAGGGATAATCTAACAATTAGATCTAAAATGCTTGCGCATTCTACATGCTTGGCCACCCCACCCTCTGTATATATATAGATGGAGGAAAGTTGTGATGCTGATGTGGCATCACACCATCCTCAAGGTTGGCGCTAACTTGCTTGCCAACTTGCAAGCAAGTTGCATGTGAATTTAATATGCATTTGGAATCTTCATTTTATCTCATGAACTGTCTTGTAAAGAAATTCTAATGCACTCCAAATGAGCTATTCACTTGAATTTTCCACTCCAAAATTAATTCTTCATCTTAATTAAATACTTTAATTTAATTAATTAACCTTTGACTTAACTCCTAACTCAACTAGCTTAACACTTTAAGCTAGCTTGACAAACTGATAGTCATGTGGCACCCTTTAAATTAACTCCTTAATTTAATTGATCTAATTTAACTCCTTAAATTATTTAGATTAATTTAACAATTAAATTGATCAAGCCAAAATGACCAAAAACTAGGAAACCATGTACCTCCTCAAAATAGGTCATGATGGAGTTTATAATGGTTCGAAAATTTCCTTTATCAAGTTGAATTTCCAATTTGCTTTTGTGTGTGTCCCATTAGCTTCTACCATTCATTGGACGTGGGCTCACAACTCCTATGATTTATTGAATATCATATATTCAAATTAGTTTAAACTCATTTAAACTAATGACTTAATTTAATTAATCTCATTAATTGAAGGGTACCCAATCTCCATGGTCGATGTCCAATACCAAATCCATGGAGCCCAACTAATTGGGCAAAAGGAATGCTTTTGGAGAACAATTCTAGCTTACCATGAAAATACAGTCCTTCCATCTCCTATCTCCCAAAAGTTGCCTAGGGCAAAATATTTTTAGGATCCCTAATAGCCTCGATACTATGTTTCTATTTCCAATGTTTGATATTCCTTTATGACCTCATCTTTGAAAAACTCATTTTCTAAATTTTCATATTACCTTGCACAAGGATTTCTTGGAATCAATCATTGTAGATTACATAGGAGATGTACTTTCCCTTCACAACGACGAGTAGTTGGATCCCATCTTGTGTTGGAATAGTGCCCGGCAAGCCAATTAGATTAGCCTTGTAAAACCTATTTCCTTGTAATACAATCTTGATTGAATAATATTCTTTATATGGCCATCTTCATCTATGCTCTATAATACTTCACTTGCGTTTAGATGAAGCCCTCAGATCACTCTTGACTACAGAACTTGGTTTGATGACCATGGAATAAGTCTCACACGATCGTGATCTTAAAGCTTCCAAGTCATAGGATTTTACTAGACAAGGCTTCTAAGATTCGAACGGACTTGCACTAACGATACATAAATTCAAAAGTTGGATATTGCTCCATTCCATGAGCAACTGTATGAGACATGGGTGCATGTTAGTGGGTGCTTGTTAGCGAACAAGGCACTGAAGGCCCACTTGAGAATCCACTAGACAGCCATAGTTGCAAGTCGGAAGTGGCGATTTCTCTAACTTATGCTAGTACATATTATTAGTCGTCTGATCTTAGGATCCATGGTAATCTTGTGTCTTGTCCTCATGCTTTGACTCTTCCTTGACCATTTAGCGAGTCTTTTGGGTTGAAGTTAGGTATGAGCTACTTAGCATACAGGCCTGTGAGATCCAAGATGGAATCCAACTCTTCGCTTTGTGAAGGGCGAGTGCATCTCCTATGTATTCCATAATGGTCGATTCTAAGAAATCCTTGCCCAAGGTGGTGTGGAAATTTGGAAAAGGAGTTTTCCAAAGATGAGGTCACACAAGAGAATCGAACATTAGGAATAGAGACATAGTATCGAGGCTACTAAGGAGCCGACAAGTGTCTTGCCTAAGTCTCTTTCGGGAGATAGGAGACAGAACGACTGTATTTGCATGGTAAGTATAGAACTATAATGGTTTTTCAAAACATTCATTTCGGTCAATTAGTTAGGTTCCATGGGCTTGAGGTTGGACATCGACCATGGAGATTGAGTATTCTTCAATTAATGAGATTAATTGAATTGAGTCGAACTAAAATGAATATATGATATTCAAAAGTCACAATGAGTTGTGAGCCTATGTCCAATAAATGGTAGAACCTACTAGGTCACACACAAAAGCCAATTAGCTTCCTAGTGGATGGAGCAATTTTCTAAGAGTTAGAGAATTTCTCCCAGTGGACCGATTTTGAGGTATTCAATTTAAAGGTCAATTTTGGCTCAATTAATTTAAGTGTTAAATTAATCAATTAATTTAAAAAAATAAATTAAACCATTAATTAAGGATTCAATTATTTGGTGTCAAAGTGACCATCAATTGGTCAAGTCAACTTAAAGAGTTAACAAAATTATGCTTAAGCTTGTTTAACTTAAGAGTTAAGTCAAAGGTTAATTAATTAAATTAAAGTCTTTAAATTAATTAATGGGAAGAATACATTTTGGAGGGATAATTCAAATGAAATGAAATGTTCATTTGAATTAGCATCTTAATTAGCTTGAAATTAGATTTCAAATGTAATTAAGATACACATGAAATTCAAATTAGATTTGGATTTGCATTTGCTACCTTGGCAATGCAAGTTGGCTGCCCACCTTGAAGAAGGTGTGATGCCAACTTGGTATCACAGCAACCTGACCCTATATATAGATATAGTAGGTGTGAGAATAGGTCATTGTTGAAAGTGTGAAAGAATTAGATTTTTTTGCAATTCCCTCCAAAACACCTTGCGAGCATTGCATTCATGTATTGAAAGCTTTGTTTTCTTCTTCTTCTTCCATACCTCAAATTGGCCTCCACCATTATCATTTTCCTCTCTTATTACAGCTTATAGTGAAGAGAAATTGGAAGTTTTTTTGGTGTGTGGATCATATCAACAGAGGCGAACAAGTTAGTTTGCTATGGTTCGAAGATCCACTTGAGCAAAGCACCGATTTGGCAAATTTTTCCAAGGAGATCCAGAAAGCTTTTTGATTTGAATTTTTTATTTTGTTTCCTAAAAAAGGTTTTGAGAGGTTTCAGTATTTTTTTTATAAATTTTAGAGGAGTTTTAATGAGGTTAAAAATCACTCCATTTCTACTGTGCAATTTCCGGCATATTCTAGATTGGTGAAAGTTTCACCACTTTCTACTTGGATTTTAGCATTTCAAGATAACACTCTATCTAAATCTGGATTTTAGGCATGATTTGATCCTAGTTTGCATGTAAGCACTAGTTTATTTAGCTTTTGAGCTTTTGAAGTTTTTATAATTGGATCCTAGTGGCTTACTTGCTTTCATCTTGGATCTCACAAACGTCCATATTTAAATAGCTCATACCCAACCTTAATTTGAAAGACCCGCTATGTGGTCAAGGAAGAGTCAAAGTATGAGGACCTAAACATAAGGTTACCATATATCCTCAGTTCAAGGGACTAATAATATGCTCTAGCATAAGTTAGAGAACTTACAACCATCGACTTGCCAATACAGATATCTAGTGGATTCTCTGAACGGGCATTCAGTGAACTTGTTCTCTAATAAGCACCCACTAACATGCACCCATATCTCATATGGATTGCTCATGAAATGGAGCAATATCCAACCTTTGGATTTGTGCATCGTTAGTGCAAGTCTATCCGGATTTCATATGCCCTGCCTTATATGATCATACGACTTTGAAGATTTAAGATCATGACCTTGTAAGACTTGTTTCATGATCACCACCTAATGTGTGATCAATTCCCATAGTCTTGTGTGATCTAAGGGCTTCAACCAAATTCCAGTGAAGTAATATAAGTGTGAGATGAAGATGGCCATGTAAAATGAATATCGTTCAATTAAGATTGTATCATAAGTGAAATAGTTTACCTGCAAATCTCTTTAGCTGCATAGCACTATTCCAACAATCTCCCACTTGCCCTAAACCCAATGCCTCATAGTCTTAAGACTTATCTTCTCAAGATGTCCTTTAAAGACCTTTTCCGATTGGGGTTTAGTCAGTGGATTTGCTATATTCTCTTCCGAGGCAACACTTTCTACTCGAATGTCGCCTCTATCAATAATCTCCTGGATCAAATAATATCGCCTCAAAATGTGCTTGGATCATTGATGAGATCTTGGCTCCTTAGCTTGTGCAATTACACTATTGTTGTCACAGAAGACAACTACAGGCTCAGTAATGCTAGGCACTACATCTAACTTTTTGATGAAGTTTTTGATTCCAAACTCCTTCCTTTGCAACTTTTGAAGCCTCAATATATCCTGCTTCTCTGGTGGAACCGGTCATGCTATCTTATTTGGAACTCTTCCAACTCACTGCGCTGCCATTGAGGCAAAATATAAATCTAAAAGTAGATTTTAAGTCGTCTTCATTGTATTGGAAACTAAAATCTGAAAATCCCTTGAGTTTCAATTCTCCATTACCATATACTAAAAAAAATCATAGTCCTTCTCAAGTAGCTAAGGATTACTTTAACGGCCATCCAATGACTCTCACTAGGATTGGATTGGATTGGAAATGGCTCGTAATACTTAAAGCGTGTGACACATTTCGTCTTGTACATTAAATGGCATACATTATGCTCCTAATAGCGGACTCATAAGGTATGTCGGACATTCTTTATCTCTCATCATTAGTCATAAGGGTCAGAGACTTGGAGAGATGAATGCCATGTCCTATGGGGAAGAATCCCCTCTTAGATTCTTCCATACTAAACCTCTTTAATATCTTGTTAATGTACAGGGTTTTGGAAAGCCCCAACATCTTCCTCGATCTATCTCTATAGATACATATTCCTAATACGTAGGATGCTTCTCCTAAATCCTTCATGAAGAATTGAATAGATAACTATGCTTTAGTACACTCTAACATTCCAACGCCATTCCCAAAGCGAAGGATGCCATCGACATAAAGCACAATAAGTTATATACTACTCATACTAACCTTTTTATACACACATAGTTCATACATATTTTTGACAAACCCAAACGTTCTGATAGTCATATTAGAACATATTTTCCAACTTTGGGAAACTTGTTTGAGTACATAAATGGATCTCTACAGTTTGTAAAACTTTTGCTCACACCCCTTGGATGTAAAACCTTGTGGTTGCTCCATATAAATTTCTTCTTCAATGTCTTCATTGAGGAAAGCAGTTTTCACATCCATTTGTCATATCTTATAGTCATAATACGCTGATATGGCAAGTGGAATCCAATTGGACTTAGGTATTGCGACTGGTGAAAAGGTTTCCTCAAAATCAATACTAGGTTTTTTAGTGTAACCTTTTGCCCTTAGTTGTGCCTTAAAGGTCATTATCGTCTCTTAGCATTCGCTTATAGATCCACTTGCTACCAATGGGAATTATTTCCTTTGGTAGATCTACCAAAGTCTACATTTTATTGGAGTACATGGAGTCCATTTCGGATCTCATGGCGTGAAGCTAATGTCCTGACTCTATGTTCACCATAGCTTCTTTATAGGTCTTCGGACCATTATCTAATTGGCCTATCTCATGAAGAAATTCGAACCTTTCAGGTTGCTTCTTGATTCGGTCCGGCCTTCTTAGTAGTTGTGTGTAAAGCTCTTGATGCACACTAGTTTTTACCGCTTTTGATAATCATTTTGAGCTTCATCAAGTTCAGCAACGTCATTTCGATCTAATAAAAATTGCCTTTTCAAAACATTGGCATTCATCGAAACAAATTACTTTTGTTCCGAGGGATCATAAAAGTAATAACCCATAGACTTTCTTGGGTATCCCATAGACTTGCACAAGGTGGATCTACTATCCAACTTGTCTCCCACTGTTCGTCTCACATAGGTGGGATGTTGGAATAATGCCCGGCAAGCCAATAAGATTGGCCTTGTAAAGCTATTTCTTTATAAAATAATATTGATTGAATGATATTCTTTATATAACTATCTTTATGTTATGCCCTTTATTACTTTAGTCACATTTGGATGAAGCCCTTAGATCACTCATGACTATGGGACTTAGTTTGGTGATCAGGAATAAGTCTCACACGGTCGTGATCTTGAATTTTTCAAGTCATAGGATCTTACGAGTAGGGCATCTAAGATCCGGATAGACTTGCACTAACGATGCATAAATCTAAGAGTTAGATAATTCTCTGCTCCATGAGCAGCCATATGAGATATGGGTACATGTTAGTGGGTGCTTATTAGAGAACAAGGTACTGAAGACCTACCGGAGAATCCACTGGATAGCTGAAGTAGCAAGTCCATAGTAGTAAGTTCTGCAGCTTACACTGGGGCATATTATTAGTCCATTGACCTGAGGATCCATGGTAACCTTATGTTTGGTCCTCATGCTTTAACTTTTCCTTGACCACTTAGCGAGTTTTTTGGGTTGAGATTGAGTATGAGCTACTAGGCATGGAGGTTTGTGAGATTTAAGATGGAATTCTTCCTTGGAATCAATTTTGAGGTGTCCAATTTGAAGGTCAATTTTGGCTTGATTAGTTTAAGTGTTAAATTAATCAATTGATTTAAGGAGTTAAATTAGATCAATAATTAAGGAGTTAATTATTTGGTGCCAAATTATCATCAATTGGTCAACTTAACTTAAAGAGTTAAATAAACAAAATTGAGCTTAAGAGTTAAGCTTGTTTGACTTAAGAGTTAAGTCAAAGGTTAATTAATTAAATTAAAGTGTTTAATTTAATTAAAGAGAATAATACATTTTGGAGGGAAAACTCAAAAGAAAGGTTTATTTGAAGTAGCATCTTAATTAATTTGAAATTAGATTTCAAATGTAATTGGAATGTACACAAATTCGAATTAGATTTGAATTTGAATTTTCCACCTTGACAAGGCAAGTGGCCGCCCCCTTAAGGAAGGTGTGATGCCAACTTGGCATCACATCATCCTTCTTCTATATATAGATATAGAGGGTGTGTGGATCGGCCACCAAGTACAATTGATGTGAAGGTTAGAATCTTTCAAATTTCTCTCCAAAACTCTTTCCAAGCATTACATCATATGTTGAAGCTTTGCTTTCATTCTTCTTCTCCAACCTTAAAGCAGCCTTCACCATTAATTTTCTCCTCTCTTTCTCCAGCTAAAAATGTGGAGAAATCAGAAGTTTGATTTATGTGTGGATCATTGTAGTAGAGGCAAAACATTTGGTTTGCTAGTTTTGGAGATCTACTAAATCAGAGCACTGATTTAGCGAATTTTTTCCAAGAGATCCAGAAGGCTTTTTGATCCAACATTTTTATAGCATCTACTCCAAGTGTTGAGTTGATACATGAATTTTTTGGTGATTTTTGGAGAAGTTTAACCATGGCAAAAGTTGCTCTCTTCCTGCTGTGCCTTTTCTAGCATATTCTGGATTGGTGAAGTGGTCACCATTTTCTCCTTGGAAATTAGCAATTCAAGGTAACTCTTTGCCTAAATCTAAATTCCTAGCATGGTTAGATCCTTGTTAGCTTGTAAGCACTAGTTTATTTAAGCTTTTGAACCTTTAATATTGGATCCTAGTGCCTTACTTGTGTTCAAGTGGTATCGGAGCCTAAATCATGCTTAGATTTGGATTTTTTGATTGATTGATTCATGTGATGGATTGATCTAAAATCATAAAATTCTCAATTCATATGATGAATTGGAGTGTTTGGATGATGATGTGTGTGGCTCCTTGATTGATGAATTCAAAGCATCCTAATATGTGTTTTAAGTGTTAATTCATATGATTAGTATGTTTTAATTCATAGCTATTAATGTTGAATGTTGATTTGGCATTAGTTGATATTATATGTTAATATAGCATGTTGATGATTGACTAAAATAGTTTTGGTCATTTTTAGATCCAATTTAATTGGAGTTTTGTTGGAGATTTTTGAAGAATATGATTCTTACTTAAACTAGCTTTTGAAAGCATTTTTTAGCACTTGAATTTCCATTTTCAAAAGGTATTTTGAATCTAGAAATTAATGTATAATGTGGCTTATGATGTTTGGGAAGTGTCATAAAATTTTTGGTGCACAAAAGTTGAGCTAAAATAAACATGACTTAATGCCAAAGTGAAAATAGGGGCTACTACCTAGCTTGGCCGGGTGCTGGTTGAGCAGTGGGAGCACCTTGCGCATGGCAACCGTACAGCAGTGTGCCCAACCTGGGCAAACAGTGGTGGTTTTCAGTTTAGACATGCGTTTTTGTTATTTTGTGCTCTTTTATGTGACCAAAATTATGTTTTACATTTTTGCATGCTTTTAAAAATTAGTTGAAGTTAATCTTAAAGTTTTGGCATAAAAGTTATGCTTCACCAATTGCTTGTTTATTAGATAAATATTTAATTATTGGAATTAATTGTTAATTCTATATTTGTTCATTGTTCATTTAATTGTTGAAGGGATGATGAGTAATAGGGATGATCATGAGCCTTTAATATTGATTTTATTTGTTTCAAGTTGTTGAAAATGGTTGTATTAAATTGAGGCTTGCGTGCCTCTTGTTTTCTACCTTGTAAATGTTATGAGAGTAGAACCACTAGGAGTGAGAATTTCTTTCGCATGTAAATGTTACATGGAGCAAAGGAGACCCTTAGAGGCATGGAGACTTTTGGAGACCCATGAATGTATAGGATATACTAATGTAGTAGCTAGGTTTAATCAACCTACTTAAAATCGACTAAGTGGTGCACCTATAGCTCTAAGTTCACCACTTGGTTAGGCTCATGGTCATCCCACCCTAGGAGCATGCTAGGCACATCTACTTATTTATACTTTTCATATCCTATTGATGTATGAGATGCATGTTTAGGACATAGAAAACCTAAATAAGAAGATAAAAATGACGAGATCTTTCCAAGAAAAAACCTTCAACTTAGAATATCCAAGTACTTTTAATTATTAAGTCAAAATAGATATAAATTAAAGGAGTTTTAATTAATCCAAGCGTTCTACTAATAGTATGTGGCATGCCGATGCTACCACCTTTGTGTGATATACATTCAGTCATGGGGGTCACACTTAGGTGGAAAGTTGTGACCATATGCTTAGCATGGGATGCACCTCTAACCCGAGAATGCCCACACATTATACACTTGGTCATTGGGGATGTTGTGATGCCCATCTTGAATCAAAGCTTGATTGATAGGTTTGACTTAACATCGAGTAATATAAAGGTCGTCCATACAGGGGATCTACATGAAATGGTGAGGTAAAATATATTAAGAGTTGCATGAGATGCAATTAGTAAAAATTGCTTACCTTTGGATTGATCGTGGATATACATCCGGTCACGGGGGTCCACTTGCAAGTCGTTAGGGTCTTGATTCTCTCTAGAAAATGTGATTTTTCGAATTCTTCTTGGGGGTGAAAGATTTGATAAAATAGTGGGAGGAAAACATACTTGAAAGACCATAAACATGTTTTAATATCAAATTCAATTACGTGCTTAAACTTTTTTTTTGCCTCTTGTAGATTTTTGAAATCTTCAATCAAAACGGCTAAAAATCCACTCGCTTGTATTTTTGGAAACTAATAAACTCACAAAGCCTAACTTCTAAGATTGGTTGAGAAACTTTAAAATAATTATTGACTCTGAAAAGAGGACATACGCCCTTGATCAAAGTCCCGTGGCCATAATTGGTGATGACGCTACTGACCAAGCTTGTAAAATGTTCACAAAATCTGTAGACGATGATCTACAAGTTAGATGTACCACTATAAGAGTTGTATGGTGTGCAATCAAGACATGAAAGGTTCACTTTGTCGGAGGAACTCTTTAGATCAAGGATGAGTGAGGGGTCTAATGTCCATGATCACGGCCTCAAGATGATAGGACTCATCGAGAAGCTTGGACAATTAGATGTGGTCATGGAAAACGACCTATATGCAGATTTGATCCTCCAGTCATTGCCCCCATCTTTCGACCAGTTTGTTATGAACTTTAACATGTCCAAGCAAGAAATTACAATTAATGAATTGGTAAACATGCTTGTGACCGCCAAGATAACTATGAGAAAGGAGAAACCTCTTATGCTTGTATCCTCTTCCAAATCAAAGAGCTGTAGGGGTCCTAGAAAGGGAGGTAAGAGGAAGAAAAGTTTTTCCTCTAATGGAAAAAAAACCTGAGAAAAGTTTCAGGAGGGTGAAGAAAAAGGCTAAAACCGAAGCAAGTTGTTTCCATTGTTGCGAAAAGGGGCATTGGAAGAGAAATTTCAAAGCTTACCTTGCAACCCTTAAGAAGGGTATGTACTTTGTTAAAGTGCACTTGACGACTATTTCTTCCTCATGGGTCTTTGATAACGCATGTGGTTCTCACTTTGTAATTCGTTGCAGGGGATGGAAAGAAGAAAGAGTCTTTGTGGAGTAGATATCATCCTCCACCTGGGAAATAAAGCAAGAGTTGCAGCCACTTTTCAAGGTGTAATCAAGCTAACTTGGGGAAATCTCGTGTTGTACTTGATCCTGTTTATTATATACCCCACCATGTTAAGAACTTCATTTCAATCCTCGTTCTTGATAACGAAGGATTTCATATTTATATTGAATGGAATGTCTTGATAATGAAAGATTTGATTTTTATATCGAATGGAATGTTGAAAGCATTAAATAATGGTTCTTTAATTATACAAGGTACATTAATTAACAGATTATACATACTTGATTCTTAACCTTCACTAATGCACATGTTGGAATAGTGCTCGGCAGGCCAATTAGATTGGTCTTGCATAAGCTATTTCTTTGTAAAACAATCTTGATTGAATGATATTCTTTATATGACCATCTTCATCTTATGCTCTTTATTATTTCACTTGCATTTGGATGAAGCCCTAGATCATTTATGACTATAGGACTTGGTTCAACGATCATGGAATAAGTCTTACACAGTCATGATCTTAAAATTTTCAAGTCATAAGATCTTATGATACGGGGCATCTAAGATCCAAATAGACTTGCACTAACGTTATATAAATCCAAGAGTTGGATATTGCTCTATTCCATGAGCTACTATATGAGATATGTGTGCATGTTAGTGGGTGCTTGTTAGAGAACAAGGCACTAAAGACCTACTGGAGAATCCACTAGATAGTCATAGTGACAATTCGGCAGTGGTTAATTCTCCCACTTATGCTATTACATATTATTAGTCCTCAAACCTGAGGATCCATGGTAAACTTGTGTTCGGTCCTCATGCTTTGACTTTTCCTTGACCACTTAGCGGGTCTTTTGGGTTGAGGTTGGGTATGAGCTACTTAGCATAGAGGTTTCTGAGATCCAAGATGGAATCCAAGTCCTTTTGTGAAGGGTGAGTGAATGTCCTATGTGTTCTATAATGATTGATTCCAAGAAATCCTTATGTAAGGTGGTGTGACAATTTGGAAATGTAGTTTTCCAAGGGTGAGGTCATGCAAGGGAATCAAACATTAAGAATAGAGATATAGTATCGAGGTAATTAGGGAGCCAGCAAATATCTTGCCCTAAGCCTCTTTCGGGAGATAGGAGATTGAAGGACCGTATTTGCATGGTACACGTAGAGTTATCATGGTTCTCTAGAATATTCATTTTGGCCAACTAGTTAGGCTCCATGGGCTTGAGGTTAGACATCGACCATAGAGATTGGGTACTCTTCGATTAATGAGATTAATTGAATTGAGTTGATTAGTTTGGAAGGAGTTTTAAACTAAAATGAATATAAGATATTCAAAAGTCACAAAGAATTGTGAGCCCATGTCCAATGAATGGTAGAACCTATTGGGCCATACACAAAAACCAATTAGCTTCCAAAATTGGTAGAGCAATTTTCTAAATGCTAGAAAAATTCTCCCATTGGTGACTGATTTTCAAGGAACCAATTTAATGGTCAATTTTGGTTTGATTAATTTTAGTGTTAAATTAATCAACTAATTTAAAGAGTTAAATTAGACCAATAATTAAGAGTTAATTATTTGGTGCTAAATTGACCATCAATTGGCCAAGTTGACTTAAAGAGTTAAAGTTGACTAGTTTAAGCTTAAGAGTTAAGCTTGTTTGATTTAAGAGTTAAATCACAGGTTAATTAATTAAATTAAAGTGTTTAATTTAATTAACGGGAAGAACACTTTTTGGAGGGAAAATTTAAATGAAGTGTTCATTTAAATTAGTATCTTAATTAATTTGGAATTAGATTCCAAATGTAATTGAAATGCACAAGAAATTCAAGTAAGACTTGAATTTGAATTTGCCAACTTGGCATGCCACGTGGATGGTCACCTTGAGGAAGGTGTGATGAAAACTAGCATCACACCTTCCACCCTCTATATAATGATATAGAGGGTGAGCAAATTTGAAATACACATTGCTGAAAAGTGTGAAATTAGATTCTTTGCATTCCTTTCAAAACTCTCTTTCTCTCTCTCCATGCATTGCATCATGTGTTGAGCTTTGCATTCCTTCTTCTTCCCAACCTAAAAATTAGATTCCTACCTCATTTTCTCCTCTCTAACTCCAGCTTTTAGTGAGTGGAAATTGGAAGAATGATTGGGGTGTGGATCATATCAATAGAGGCAAGGCGTTTGACTTGCTGAATTTTGGAGATCCACTGCAGTAGCTCCAAATTGGAGAATTTTTTTGGGGCTATCCAAAAATTTTTTTTTTCCAATTTTTCATAGTAGATTCCACAGTGTGTGGAGGTGCTCCAGATTAAATTTGATGATTTTTGGAGTCGTATAACTAGGGAAAAGGTTGCCGCCATTCCACTGTGCTGATTCTAGATAGTTTCTGGATCCAAGAGAGTTCTCCTTCTTTTGAGCTACGAGAGGTCATTCTTCTTCCTAATCTGGATCTATAGCATGAATAGATCCTTGGTTGTTCTAGTAACTTAGTTATTTTCAATCTTATGAAGTTTTGATTTGTGGATCTTAATGCTACTCTTGCTTTCAAGTGGTATCGGAGCCTATTTCATGCTATATTTTGGATTTTTGATTGATTGATTCATGTGATGAATTGGTCAATATCACCAAATACTTGGTCCGAGTAATGGATTGGAGTATTTGGTTGATGATGCTTGTGGCTCTATTGCTTGATGAATTAAAAGCATGCTTTTATGTGGTTTAATTGTTGATTAATGTTTTAGTATGTTTCAAGTCAAAGTTATTAATGTTGAATGTTGAATTGGCATTACTCGATGTTATTTGATGATATAGCATGTTGATTTTTGATCAAAAGTGTTTTGGTCATTTTTGATCCAATGAGATTGGAGATTGATTGGATGTTTTTGGAGAATTTGATTTTCACTTAAACTTGAATTTTTGAAGCATCATTGAGAACCTTAATTTTTAGTTTTAAAAGGATTTTTAGATCTAGAAATTGGTCTATAATGTGTGATTTAATGTCTAGAAAGTGTTCTACAATTCTTCGTTCACAAAAGTTGAGCTAAAAATAGGCTTGACTAGCTTTTGACCCCAAAACAGGGGCTGCAAGCAGGTTTTGTGCAAGACGACTGGGCAGTGGCTGAGAGCTATTGCCTAGCCATGTGCTAAGTTTGGCTAGCAATGCCCAGTTTGGGTTTGGCTAGGTTTTGAGCTTCTTTTTGGTTCTTTGAATGGCTAGAAATGACATTAAATTGTGTGTTATGGATGCACAAGTGTTGTGCAAGTCCTCAAAATTATGTTTGACATTTTTGATTGCTTTCAAGATCTAGTTAAAGTTAGTCTCGAACTTGTGGCATAAATGTTATGCTTGTTCAAATATTTGTTTATGAGATAAGCATTTAATTGTTAGAATTAATTGTTAATTCTAGATTTATTTATTGTTCATTTAATTGTTGAATGGATGATGAATGAATGAGGATGATCACGAGCCTTTAATATTGATTTTATTTGTTTCAAGTTGTTGAAATGGGTTGTATTAAATTGAGGCTTGCATACCTCTTAAATTATCCCTTGTAAATGTTATGTGAGTAGAATCACTAGGTGTGATGATTTCCTATTCGTGTAATTGTTGCATGGAGCAATGGAGACCTTTGGACATATGGAGACTTTTGAAGACCCATGAATGTATAGGAGACACTTATGTAATAGCTAGATTTAATCAACCCACCTAAAATCAACTAGGTGGTGCACCTATGGCTCTAACTGCACCATTTGGTTAAGTTTATGGTCATCCCACCCTAGGAGCATGCTAGGCACATTTACTTATTTACGCTTTCCATATCCTATTGATGTATAAGATGTATGTTCAGGATATAGAAAACCTAAATAAGAAGATAAAATGATGAGATCTTTGTAAGCAAAATCCCTCCACTTAGAATGTCTAAGTGTGTTTCTAATATTAAGTCAAAATAGATATAAATTAAAAGAGTTTTAATTAATCCAAGCCTTCTACCAATAGTATGTGGCATGATGATGCTACTGCCTTTGTATTATACATCTAGTTAGATGGGTCATACATAGGTGGAAAGCTGCGACCGTATGCTTTGCATGAGATGCATCTTTGAATTAAGAATGCCCACACATTTTACGCTCGGCTACGAAGGATGTTGTGGTGCCTGCCTTGAATCAAAGATTTATTGGATCATATTCAAGCATCAAAGCAACACTTGATGTAATTTTTAAGACCTCTTGAATAAGGCTTCCAATAAAATGACTTCATACAACATGACACCTATGCTAAAACCTCATTAGTGAGGCACGTAGATGAATTTAATTCAAAGGGCTAAGTATTGTGATAAGACCTCTCCAGTAAGGCTTGCATTCACATGTCACTTTATTTAATTATTATGAAGTTCCTCTAGGAGGGCTCGCTACAAAACTTGATAAAGAAGGATTCAACACCCCGCCCATATGCCTTCACCGCATGTTAATTAAACATCAACAATGTATTAATACTTGAAAGTTATGCATTTCACTAAGTATATAAACATGAATGGATAGAAAAAATTTATTAAAATTAAAATGAGTAAATAGTCATAACACCCAAAGCACAAAAAAGCATTTGGCTAGCACATGCGTTTATGAAGGAAAATTAAAGCTAAAAGGAAGCCTTACTACTAATTATGCAGAAGAAAAATGCAAAGTAGTCGAAGACAAAAAATTCATTGATTATTCGCATTTGGCCTACACTTAGCCATCTAAGGAAAAATAAGAGGGGCTTGTGAAGATCACAACTATTGTAAAATCCCTCAAAGAGGCTCACTAGAAAAACTCTTGATAGTGAGATCGTAAAAGAGGTTAGCGAAAAAACCTTTGGGATGCGAAGTGACATCTTCGTAATAAGACCTATAAAGGTCATGTGAAATGATGAGGTATAGCAGCACATCCTAAGGGGTGCCTATAGAAAACCTGATTAAGAAGATAAAATTGGTGAGATCTTGGGAAGCAAGAAAATCCCTCCACTTAGAAAGTCTAATTGTTTTCAAATATTAAGTCAAAATTGATACAAATTAAAAAGAGTTTTAATTAATCCATGCCTTCTACCAATAGTATGTGGCATGACGATGCTACCACATTTATCGGATATCTCACGAGTCGTGGGTCACACTGATGGTGGAAATTTGTGACCATATACTTAGCATATGATGCACCTTTGATTTAATGCTTCCCATGCATTGGCACACGAGTCGTGGGATGATGTAGAGCGGTCTCGAATCAAAGTTTGATTGTTAGATCCTACTTAATACCTAGTAGTGTAGATGTTGCACAAGTCTAGGTCTACATGAAAAGTAAGGTAAAATATATCAAGAATTGCATGAGATGTAATTAGCAAAAGTTGCTTACCTTTCGATTGTTTGTAGATGTCTCATGAGTTGTGGGTCCACTAACAAGTCCTTAGGATCTTGATTTTCACTAAAAAATAAGATTTCCCAAATTCTTCTAGGGTTGAAGGATTTGATAAAATAGTGGAATAAAAAATACTTTAAAGACCATAAACATATTTTCAAATATCAATATTCAATCACATGCTTATATTCTATTTTTCGCCTTTGATGATTTGCAAACATATGTCCAATATAACTTCCTCATAATTCTTCGAATCATTATCCGTTTGGCCCATCGCATGAAGGAATCCTAACATTTTTGGTTGCTTCTTGATTCGATGCAATCTTCTTAGAGGTTGTGTGTGAGGCCTTTGTTGCTCATTTATTTTCATCTCTTGTGGGATTTACTGATCGTCTTGAACTTCATCAAGTTTAATGACAATGCCATTTCTATCTAATAGAAATTGCTTTTCCAAAAAAGTAGGCGTTCCTCGAAACAAACATCTTTTCTTCTGAGGGATCATAGAAATAGTAACACAAAGACTCTCTAGGGTATCCCACAAACTTACACAAGGTGGATCCACTATTCAACTTATCTCCCACTGCCCGTCTCATATAGGTGGGAGATCGCCAAACTTTAAGATAATTGTAAGAGGGTGCTTTGCCATGCCATATCTCATATGGTGTTTTTGGCACCGACTTAGATGGTACTATATTTAGTAGCATCACTACTATATATAAGGCATATCCCCAAAAGGATATGGGCACATCGAAAAAGCTCATCATGGAATGTACCATGTCCAACAAAGTACGATTTCTCCTTTGATCTACTCCATTGTGTTAGGGTGTGCAGGGTGGAGTCCATTGAGAGAGAATTTTATTCTTCTATAGATAATCCAAGAATTCAGTACCTAAGTATCCTTCCCCTCAATCCAATCAAAGAGCTTTAATACTTAGCCCTAATTGCTTTTCTACCTCACTACTATACCCTTTGAGCTTTTCAAAGGCTTCGGACTTTTTCTTCATAAGAAACACATTTCTGAACCGACTATAGCCATTGGTAAAGTTGATGAAGTAGGAATAGCCTCATCTGCCACTAACTCTTAGTGATCCACAAATATCGGTATGGATCAAACCCAAGAGACTTGTGGATCGCTTCGTTTGTCCTACAAAAGGAGTTTTGCTTATTTTTCCCTTTAAACAAGATTAACAAGTAGGAAGGTTCTTAATGCCACTAACATTTAGTGCTTTGAGAGCTTCTAACTTCCTCATCCTATTTTTAGAAATATGTCCAAGTTTTGCATGCCACAACATGGCATCTTCTTTGTTATCTAACTTTCTTTTACATGATTGAATATGCATTAGTCAAGTTTGAGAATCAAATATGTACAATCTATTTATTAGTGTACCTTGAGTAATCAAAGAACCATTCTTTAATGCCTTCAACTTCCTATTCGATATCGAAAAATCAAATCCTTCATTATCTAGAATGGGAATTGAAATAATATTCATCACAAGATAGGGTACATAATAAACTGGATCAAGTACAATACAAGCATTCCCTAAGTCCAACTTGATAACGCCTTGGAAAGTGGCTACAACTCTTGCTCAATTTCCTAAGCAGAGGATCATATCCATTTCACGAAGACTTCTTCTTCTTTCCTTCCCCAGTAACAAATTACAAAGGTGAGAACTGCATAAGGTATCAAATACCCATGTGGAAGAATTACTCGTCATGTGCACTTCAATAAAGTGCATACCCTTCTCAAGGGTTACAAGGTAAGCTTTGCAATTTCTTTTCCAGTGCCCCTTTTTCGCTATAGTGGAAAGAACTAGCTTCAGTTCTAACGTTCTTCTTAACCCTCCCGAAACTCTTCTCGGTTTGCTTCCCTTTCAAGGACCCCTAGGGCCCTTCAACTTGGAGGAAAATGCAAGCATAAGAGGCTTCTCCTTTGTCATAGTTGCCTCCACGGTCACAAGCATATTTATCAATTCATTAATCGTATCATCTTGCTTGGGCATATTGAAGTTCATAACAAATTGATCATATGAAGGTGATAATGATTGTAGGATCAAATCCATGTAAAAGTCATTGCCCATGACCATAGCTAACTGTCCAAGCCTCTCGATGAGTCCAATCATCTTGAGGCCATGATCATGGACCCTTCACTAATCCTTACCCTAAAGAGGTCCTTAGACAAAGCGAACCTTTTGTGTCTACTTTGTACACTATAAAACTCTTGCAAGTGTACATTGATCTCTCGAGTTTGTTTCATGTGCTCATGAGTCTTTTGGAGCTCGTTGGACATGGATGCCATCATGATACACCTCACTTGTAGATCATCATCTATAAATTTGGTGAACATTTCACGTTGTGTGTCGGTGACGTCATTACCAAGTATGTCCACGGGACTTTGATCAATGATATAAGTCCACTTTTCAGAGTCAAGAATGATTTTAAGGTTTCTTAACCAATCTTGGAAGTTGAGCTCGATTACTTTATTAGTTTCCAAAATTGATGCAAGTGGATTCATAGACATTTTGTTTGAAGATTTTGAAAATCTATAAGAGGCAAAAAAAGAGTATAAGCATGTGATTGAGTTTGATATTAAAAAAAAACTTGTTCATGGTCTTTTAAGCATGTTTTCCTCCCACTATTTTATCAAACTCTTCACCCCCTAGAAGAATTTGGGAAATCATATTTCCTAGTGAGAATCAAGATCCCAAGGACTTGTAAATGGACCCCCGTAACTAGATGTATATCCACGAGCAACCAAAGGTAAGCAACATTTGCTAATTGCATGTTATGCAATTCTTGATATATTTTGCCTTAGCATTTGCATGGTATACATAGAGCTAGAATAGTTTACCAAAAACATTCGTTTGGCCAATTGTTATGCTCTATGTACTTGAGGTTGGACATCAACCATAGAGATTGGGTACTCTTCAATTAATAGAGATTAATTGAATTGAGTTAATAAGTTTAAATGAGTTTAAACTAACGCGAATATTTGATATTCTAAAGTCACAAGAGTTGTGAGCCCATGTCCAATGAATGGTAGAACCTAAAGGGTCACACATAAAAGCCAATTGAAAATCCTACTTGGTGAAGGGAATTCTCTAAGTGTTAGGAAAATTCCTAGTGACCAAAAATTGAAGGTTAAAGTTGATGTAATTTTTAGTCATTTTGGCTTGATCAATTTAATTGTTAAATTGATCTAATTAATTTAAGGAGTTAAATTAAGACCAATTAAATTAAGTGTTAATTTAATTTGATGACACATGACTATTAATTGGTCAAGTTAACTTAAAGAGTTAAGTTAACAATTACTAGCGTAAAGAGTTAAGTTAGTTGACTTAAAAGTCAAACCAAAGTTTAATTAATTTAAAATAAAGAAATAATTTTGGAGGGAAAATTCAAGTGAAGAGTTCATTTGGTGTGTGATTAGAATTTATTTGGATGACATTTCATAAGATGAAATGAAGATTCCGAATGAAATTCAAATTCACAAAAAATTCACATGCAACTTGTTTGCAAGTTGGCATGAGATGTGGCACCCCCTCCTTGATGAAGGTGTGATGGAACCTTGACATCACACCATCCTCCCTCTATATATAGATATAGAAAGGGGCAGCCATATGGTGTGAATTATACTAGCATTGAGATCTAATTGTTAGATTCAAATTCCCTCCAATTTTGTGATTCTCTCATGAGTTTAGACTTCACACCTTCTTCACCTTCCTCCCTTCCTCATTTTTTGGCCTTCATTATCCTCTACATTTCTTCTTAGTTTTTATAGCTGAACTAGGAAGAAAAGGATTGTCTATTGGTGTGTGGAATTTCACATTAAAGGCAAGACGTTTGGATTAGTTGTTTTTGGTGATCCTCTGTTCTAGTAGTGACTTTTTGGACTCTATTTGCAGTCTTGCTAGAATTATTTGGAGTTGAATTTTTTTAATTAGACATTCTATAAGGAGTGACAAAATTTTGGTCTAGATTTGGCCCAAATCGGAGGTGATTTGCCCAATTAAAAAACGATTACACCTTGCTGTGCTAGAAGTAGTCTGCTTTCAAGAAAGGAAGCACATGTTTAAGTTTTGGTTGGATTTTACTTTGTGATGTAACAATCTGACCTTGATCCAATTTATTGGCAAAATTTAGATCCTTGTGGAGGTGTAATCCAAATTAGATTTTAGTTTTAAAATATTTTTAATTGGGTCCTTGTATTACACCATCTTTCAAGTGGTATTGGAGCCTTGATTCATGCTATAATTTGTATTTTCTTTTGATCAATTCATGTATGAATTGATCTTAACGCTCAAATTCTTGATCTATATGATGGATTGGAGAATTTGAATGATATTGTATGTGGCTCCTTTGATGATGAATATAGATTATGCTAATATATTTTAAAATTGTTAATTCATATGGTAGTGTAATTTGATTCATGATTAGCTAATCTAAAATTTGTATTTAGCTCAGGATGATGTTACATATTGTTATGGCATGATAAATTTGGCCTCAAGTTGTTTTAGTCATTTTTGGATCCAATTGGATTGGATTTAATTAGAGATTTTTAAAAAAATGTGATTCTCACTTAAACTTGATTTTTGAAGCATGTTTGAGCACTTGAAATTTCAATTTTAAAAGGTATTTTAGATCTAAAATTTCATCTATATTATGTGATTTAATGTTTAGGAGGTGTACTATATTTTTTGGTGCACAAACGTTGAACTAAAAATCAGTAGACTCGGTCCAAACCTCAAAACAGGGCAAGCTGCCATGCCCAGCTAGGCACCGACTGGGCAGCGATCGTACTTGCGCTGGTATAGTGCCCGGCAAGCCAATTAGATTGGCCTTGTAAGACTATTTCCTTGTAAAACAATCTTAATTGAATGATATTCCTTATATGTTCATCCTCATCTTATGTTCCTTAATACTTTACTCGCATTTGGATGAGGATGAAGCCCTTAGATCACTCATGATAGCGGGACTTGGTCTGATGACCATGGAATAAGTCTCACATGGTCATGATCTTAAATCTTCCAAGTCATAGGATCTTACGAGATGAGGCATCTAAGATCAGGATAGACTTGCACCAACGATGCATAAATCTAAGATTTGGATATTGCTCCATCCCATGAGCAACTGTATGAGATGTGGGTGCATGTTAGTGGGTGCTTGTTAGAGAACAAGACAATCAGGGCCCACCAGAGAATCCACTAGATAGCCATAGTGGTAAGTTGGTAGTGGCAAGTTCTCCAACTTACGTTAGTGCATATTATTAGTCATCTAACCTGAGGATCCATGGTAACCTTATCTGTGGTCCTCATGCTTTGACTTTTCCTTCACCACTTAGCGGGTCTTTCAAGTTAAGAGTGGGTATGAGCTACTTGGCATGGAGGTTTGTGAGAACCAAGGTAGAATTCGACTCTTAGCTTTTGTGAAGGATGGGTGCATCTCTTATGTATTCTATAATGATCGATTCCTAGAAATTCTTGCGCAAAGTGGTGTGATAATTTGGAAAAGGAGTTTTCCAAAGATGAGGTAACACAAGGGAATCGAACATTGGGAATAGAAATATAGTATCAAGGCTATTAGGGAGTCGACAAATATCTTACCCTAGGCCTCTTTTTGGAGATAGGAGACAGAAGGACCATATTTGCATGGTAAGCATAGAGCTATAATGGTTCTCCAAAATATTCATTTCGGCCAATTAGTTGAGCTTCATGGGCTTGAGGTTCGACATCGACCATGGAGATTAGGTATTTCAATTAATGAGATTAATTGACTTGAGTCAATTAGTTTAAAAGTCTTTTAAACTAAAATGAATATATGATATTCAAAAGTTACAAAGAGTTATGAGCCCATGTCCAATAAATGGTAAAACCTATTGGGTCACACACAAAAGCCAATTAGCTTCCTAGTTGATAGAGCAATTTTATAAGAGTTAGAGAATTTCTCCTAGCGGACTGATTTTGAGGTGTCCAATTTGAAGGTTAATTTTGGCTTAATTAATTTAAGTGTTAAGTTAATCAATTTATTTAAAAGGTTAAATTGGATCAATAATTAAGGAGTTAATTATTTGGTGCCAAAGGGACCATCAATTGATCAAGTTAACTTAAAGAGTTAAGTTAACAAAATTAATCTTAAGAGTTAAGTCAAATGTTAATTAATTAAATTAAAGTGTTTAATTTAATTAATGGGAAGTATACATTTTGGAGGGAAAATTCAAATGAAATGTTCATTTGAGTTAGCATTTTAATTAGCTTGAAATTAGATTTCAAATATAATTAAAATGCACATGAAATTCAAATTCATTTGCCAGCGTGGCAATGCAAGTTGGCCGCCCACCTTGAGGAAGGTGTGATGCTAACTTGGCATCACACCAACCTCACCCTATATATAGATATAGAGTGTGTGAGGATAGGCTATTGCTAAAAGTGTGAAAGAATTAGATTCCTTTGCAATTCCCTCCAAAATACCTTTCTAGCATTGTATTCATATGTTGAAAGCTTTTCTCTCTGTTTCTTCTTCCTTACCGCAAATCGGTCTCCACCACTATCATTCTCCTCTCTTATTCCAGCTTATAGTGAGGAGAATTTTGAATTTTTATTGGTGTGTGGATCATTTCAATAGAGGCAAACAAGTTAGTTTGCTACGGTTTGGAGATCCACTTGATCAGAGCACCAACTTGACAAATTTTTTCAAGGAGATCTAGAAAGCTTTTTGATCCAAATTTTTTAATGTGTTTCCTCAAAGATGTATAAAGGTTGCAACATATTTGTTTTGTGAATTTTGGAGGAGTTTTAATGAGGTTAAAAGTCGATCCATTCCTGCTGCGCGGTTTCTAGCAGATTCTGGATTAGTGAAAGGTTCACCGCTTTCTCCTTGGATATTAGCATTTCTAGGTAACACTCTATTTAAATCTAGATTTTAAGCATGATTTGATCCTAGTTAGCATGTAAGCACTAGTTTATTTAGCTTTCAAAGTTTCTATAATTGGATCCTAGTGCCTTACTTACTTTCAACCTCCTGCACAGCTGCACTGTGCAGCTGTGCTTGGGTAGCAATGCCGAGTTTCGAGTAGGACAAGTTTTGGCTTATTTTTTGTGTTCCTTAAGTGACCAAAATTGTTTTATTTTACACATAATAGATGCACAATTGTTGTGCAAGTTCTCAAGATAATGTTGGACATTTTTGCTTGCTTTTGAAGTCAAATTTAAGTTGATCTCCAATTGTTGCAAAATAAGATGCATAAATGTTATGTTTGTTTTTGCTTGACCAACTAATTTTTTATGAGATAAGCATTTAATTGTTGGAATTGAATGTCAATTCTTGATTTATTTATTATTCATTTAATTGATGAATGGATGATGAATGAATAGAGATGATCATGAGTCTTTAATATTGATTTTATTTGTTTCAAGTTGTTGAAAATGGTTGTATTAAATTGGGCTTGCATGCCTCTTAATTCTATCTTGTAAATGTTATAAGAGTAGAATTACTAGGAGCAAATATTTCTTTCTCATATAATTGTTACAAGGAGCACAGAAGACCATTGAAGTCATGAAGACCCTATGAATGTATGGGGATACATTTTTGTAATAGCTATAATCAACCCACTTAAAAATCAACAAGTTGGTGTACCTTGAAGGTTAGTAAGCCACTAGTATCCAATTATCAAACTTCAAAAGCTCAAAATAATTAGTGCTTATAGCCTTCCAATGATCTAATCATGCTAGGAATTCAGATTTAGTTGGAGTGTTACCTTAAAAAGAAAATTTCGAAGGTTTCTAGGGTGAACATTTCGCCAATCCAAATTCTGGCATATTAGAGAAATAATAGCTTTTGCCTCAGATAAAGTGCTCCAAAAATCAAGAAATTTTTTTTTGAACTGCTCAACTCCTTGAAGAAGTTTCTATAAAAAATTAAAAGCAAAACTCAATTTGGATCGCTTGGAAAAGATTCGGCAAGTGACTGCTCTATTCTAGTGAATCTCTAAAGCTTAGCAAATCAAATGCTTTGCCTCTATTGATATGATCTACACACCAATTGATCCTCGAAATTCCACTCACTTTTAGCTGGAGAAAATGAGCAGAGTGTCAATTGTGAAGGTTGATTTTTGAGGTAGGAGAAGAAGAGAGAACAAAGCTTCAACATGTGAAGCAATGTTTGGAAAGGGAGTTTTGGAGGGAACCGTGGAAGAATCTAATCCTTCACGCCTTTCATACATATGGCCAATCCTCTCTCTCTCTATATATATATCTATATATAGATGTTGGATAGTGCGATGCCAAGGTGGCATCACACCTTCCATTGGGGGAGGGGGGCAAGTGGGGTGCCAAGGTGGCAAATTTGAATTCAATTCACATTTGAATTTCATAAGCATTTTAATTACATTTCAAATATGATTTCAAATTAATTAAGATGCTAAATTTAAATGAAGCTTTCATTTGAATTTTCCCTCCAAAATAGATTCTTCTCATTAATTAAATTAAACACTTTAATTTAATTAATCAACCTTTGATTTAACTCTTAAGTCAAACAAGCTTAACTCTTAAGCTCAATTTTTGTTAATTTAACTCCTTAAATTAACTTGACCAATTGATGGTCACTTGGCACCAAATACTTAACTTCTTAATAATTGTTTTACTTTAACTTCTTAAATTAGCTAATTTATTTAATACTTAAATTAATCAAGCCCAAATTTGACCTGCAATTTTGTACCTCAAAATCGGTCACCAAGGAATGATTTTCTAACTCTTAGAAAATTGCTCAATTAACTAAGAGGTTAATTGGCTTTTGTGTGTGACCCAATAGGTTCTACCATTAATTGGACATGGGCTCACAACTCCTTCTGACTTTTGAATATCATATATTCGTTTTAGTTTAAAACACCTTTTAAACTAATCGACTCAATTCAATTAATCTCATTAATTGAAGAATACACAATCTTCATGGTCGATGTCCAACCTCAAGCCCTTGGAGCCCAATTAATTGGCCGAAATGAATGCTTTTGGAGAACTATCATAGCTATACACTTGCCATGCAAATATGGTCCTTCCATCTCCGATCTTCCGAAAGAGGCTTAAGGTAAGATATTTATCGGCTCCCTAATAGCCTTGATGCTATGTCTCTATTCTCAATGTTTAATTCCTTTGTATGACCTCATCTTTGGAAAAATCCTTTTCTAAACTGTCATACCACCTTGCGCAAAAATTTCTTGGAATCGATCATTATAGAATACATAGAAGATGTACTTACCCTTCACAAAAACGAGTAGTCGAATTCCATCTTGGATCTCACAAGCCTCCATGTAAAGTAGCACATACCCAACCTCAACCTAAAAGATCCGCTAAGTGGTCAAGAATAAGTCAAAGCATGAGGACCAGACACAACTTTACCATGGATCCTCAGGTCAGAGGACTAATAATATGCATTAGCGCAAGTTGGAGAACTTGCCACTCTAGCTATCTAGTGGATTCTCCAGTGAGTTTTTAGTATCTTGTTCTCTAACAAGCACTCACTAATATGCACTTATATCTCATATGGTTGCTCATGAAATGGAACAATATCCAATTTTTGGATTTATGCATCATTAGCGCAAGTCCATCTGGATCTTAGATGCCTTATGTCATAAGATCTTATGACTTGGAAGATTTAAGATTACTATCGTGTAAGACTTATTTCATGATCATTAAGCTAAGTCCTGTAGTCATGAGTGATCTAAGGGCTTAATCCTAATGCGTGTGAAGTAATAAAGAACATAAAATGAAGAAGGCCATATAAAGAATATCATTCAATCAAGATTGTTATACAAGGAAATAGTTTTACAAGGCCAATACTATTGGCTTATTAGATACTATTCTAACAATCTCCCACTTGCCCTAAAGCCAATGCCCCATGGCTTGAGACCCGTCTTCTCAAGATGTCCTTCAAAGACCTTTTGTGTTGGGGCTTTAGTCAGTGGATCTACTATATTCTCTTCTAAGACAACTTTCTCTACTCGAATCTTACCTCTATCAATGATCTCCTGAATCGAATGATATCACCTCAAAAATGTGCTTGGATTTCTGATGAGATCTTGGTTCTTTGGCTTGTGCCACTGCCTTGTTGTTATCATAATAGACAACCACTGGCCCAGCAATGTTAGGCACTACATTCAATTCTTAAATGAAGTTTTTCATCCAAATACCTTCCTTTACAGCTTTTGAAGCCACAATATATTATGTCTCCATGGTAGAATCATCTGTGGTGTCTTGTTTGGAACTCTTCCAACTCACCGCGCCACCATTGAGGCCAAATACAAATCTAGAGGTGGATTTTAGATCATCTACATCGGATTGGAAACCTGAATCTGAAAATCCCTCTAGTTTCAATTCTCCATTGCTGTATACCAAAAACAAGTTCTTAGTCTTTCTCAAGTATTTAAGGATTGGTTTTATGGCTATCTAGTGACTCTCACTAGGATTGGATTGGAACCTATTCGTATTACTTAGTGAGTGTGCCACATCCGGTCTTGCACATTGAACTGCATATATTATACTAGTAATAGTAGAGGCATAAGGTATGTAGGACATCCTTTGTCTCTCATTTTCAGTCCTAGGGGCTATAGACTTGGAAAGATGAATGCCATGTCCTACAGGAATAAATCCTTTCTTGGATTTTTCCACACTAAACCTCTTTAGTATTTTGTCAATGTATAGGGTTTAGAATAGCCCTAGCATCCTCTTAAATCTATCTCTATAGATACATATTCCTAATATATATGATGCTTCTCCCAAATCTTTCATGGAGAATTATGTAGATAACCACGCTTTAGTACACTCTAACATTTCTACCTCATTCTTAATGAGAAGGATGTCATCGACATAAATCGACATAAAGCATAATAAATTGAAGAACTCCCACTAGCCTTCTTGTACACATATGGTTCATACATATTTTTACTAAGCCAAACGATTTGACTGTTTTGTCAAAACATATTTTCCAACTTTGGGACGCTTGTTTGAGTTTATAAATGGATCTTTGGAGTTTGCAAACCATTTGCTCACTCCCTTTGGATGTAAAACCTTATGGTTGCTCCATATAGATTTCTTCTTCAATATCTTCATTGAGGAAAATGATTTTCTTATCTATTTGCCATAGCTCATAGTTATAATATGTGCCTATGGCAAGTAAAATCTTAATAGACTTAGGCATCGCGATCGGTGAAAAGGTTTCCTCAAAATTGATACCAAATCTTTGAGTATAACCTTTTGCAACTCGTCGTACCTTAAAAATCACCACTTCTCCATCCACTCCAAGCTTTTGCTTATAGATCCACTTGCAACCAATGAGAAATATTCCCTTTGGTGGATCTACCAAAGTTTATACTTTGTTGGAGTACATAGAGTCAATTTCGGATCTCGTAGCTTCAAGCTAATGTTGTGAATCTATGTCTAACATAGTCTCCTCATAGGTCTTTGGATCACTATCCAATTGGCCTGTCTCATGAAGGAATCTGAACCTTTTGAGTTATTTCTTGATTCGGTCCAACCTTCTTAGAGGTTGTGTGTGAAGCTTTTGTTGCTCATTTGTTTCCACTAATTGTGGGATTTCATGATCATCTTGAATTTCATCAAGTTCAACAACAATGCCATTTCTATTAGATAGAAATTTCTTTCCCAAAAAGTAGGCATTCCTTGAAACAAATACATTTTGTTCCAAGGGATCATAGAAATAGTAAACTAAAGACTCTCTTGGGTATCCCACAAACTTGCACAAGGTAGATCTACTAGCCAACTTGTCTCGCACTGTCCATCTTACGTAAGTAGGAAACCCCCAAACTTTAAGCTAATTGTAAGAGGGTACTTTGCCATGCCATATCTCATATGGAGTTTTTGGCACCGACTTTGATGGTACTATACTTAATAGCATCGCCGCCATGTCTAAAACTTATCCTTAAAAGGATATGGGCACATCGAAAAAGCTCATCATGCAACGTACCATGTCTAACATAGTACGATTTCTCCTCTCGGCTACTTCATTATGTTAGGTGTGCAGGGTGGAGTCCATTGAGAGAGAATCTCATTCTCTTTTAGATAATCCAAGAATTCGATGATCAAGTATTCTCTCCCTCGATCCAATTGAAGAGCTTTAATACTAGCCCTAATTTCTTTTCCATTAAATTCCTATACTCTTTGAACTTTTCAAAGGCTTCGGACTTGTACTTCATAAGATACATGTGTCCGAACTGACTATTATCATCAATGAATGTGATGAAGTAGGAATAGCCTCTTCTCGTACTAACTCTTAATGGGCCTCAAACATCCGTATGGATCAAATCTAAAAGACTCGTGGAGCACTCCATTTGTCCTACAAAAGGAGCCTTTGTCATTTTCCCTTTAAGCAAGATTTACATGTAGGAAGATCCTCAATGCCATTAACATTTAGTGCTTTGAGAGCTTCTAACTTGTTCATCCTATTTTTAGAAATATGCCCCCAAGTCTTGCATGCCATAGGATGGCATCTTCTTAGTTAACTAACTTTCTCTTACTTGATTGAATGTGCATTAGTGAAGGTTGGGAATCAAGTATGTATAATTCGTTAATTAATGTACCTTGTGCATTTAAAGAACTATTCTTTAATGCTTTCAACATCCCATTTGATATAGAAAAAATCAAATCCTTCATTATCTAGAATAGGAATTGAAATAATATTCTTAACAAGATGGGGTACATAATAAACTAGATCAAGTACAATGCAAGCATTCCCCAAGTCCAACTTAATAATGCCTTGGAAGGTAACAACAACTCTTGCTCTATTTCCTAGGCAGAGGATCATATCCTCTTCATGAAGACTATTTCTTCTTTCCATCCGCTATGATGAATTACAAAGGTGAAAACCACATGCAGTGTCATATACCCATGAGGAAGAATTAGTTGTCAAATGCACTTCAATAAAGTATATGCCTTTCTCAAGGGTTTCATGGTAAGCTTTGCAATTTCTTTTTCAATGTCCTTTCTCGCCACAATTGAAACAACTAGCTTTGATTTTAGCCTTCTTCTTAACCCTCTCGAAACCCTTCTCGGGTTGTTTCCTTTTTGGGAAAGAACTCTTATTCCTCTTACCTCTCTTTCTAGGACCCCTAAGGCCCATTGACTTAGAAAAGGATGCAAGCATAAGAGGTTTCTCCTTTCTCATAGTCGCTTCATGGAGACAAGCATGTTCACCAATTTATTAATCATAACTTCTTGCTTGGACATATTAAAGTTCATAACGAATTGGTTGAATGATGCTGGCAATGATTGGAGGATCAAATCCATGTAGAGTTAGTTGTCCATGACCACATCTAATTGTCCAAGCTACTTGATAAGTCCAACTATTTTGAGGCCATGATCATAAGCATTAGACCCCTCATTCATCCTTGTCCTAAAGAGCTCCTTTGACAAAGCAAACCTTTTATGTCTATTTTGTACACCATACAACTCTTGTAAATGTACATAGATCTGTTGAGCATGTTTCATGTGCTCATGAGTCTTTTGGAGCTTGATAGATATAGAGGCCATCATGACACATCTAACTTGTAGATCATCATCTACAAATTTCATAAATATTTCACGTTCTTGGTCAGTGGTGTCATCACCAATTGCATCCACAAGACTTTGATTAAGGATGTATGTCCTCCTTTTAGAGTCAAGAATTATTTTAATGTTTCTCAACAAATCTTAGAAGTTTGGCCCGGTTAGCTTATTGGTTTCCAAAATACTTGTGAGTGGATTTTTAGCCATTTTGGTTGAAGATTTCAAAAATCTTCAAGAGGCCCAAAAAGAATATAAGCATGTGATTGAATTTGATATTAAAAATATTTTTATGGTTTTTCAAGCATGTTTTCCTACCACTATTTTATCAAATTCTTCACCTCCGAAAAGAATTCAGAAAATCATATTTCCTAGTGAGAATCAAGATCCGAAGGACTTGCAAGTGAACCCACGTAACTGAGTCTCATCCACAAGTAATCGAAGGGTAAGCAACTTTTGGTAATTGCTTTTTATGCTTGCCTCACTTTCATATAGACTCACTAACCGTGCACCATCTATGGTACTAAGTGTTAAGTCAACCTACCAATCAATCTTTGACTCAAGACTAGCACCACATCATTCCCCATAATTGAGTGCCAATGTGTGGGCGTTCTTAAGTCAAAGTGCATCTTATGCTAAGTGCATGCTTATAACTTTCCTCCTAAGTGTGATCCCCATAACCAAGTGCCACCATACAAAATCAGTAGCATCGTCATGGCATACACTATTGGTAGAAGACATGGATTAATTAAAACTCCTTTTAATTTTTTTCCATTTTGACTTAATATTCTAAAAGCACTTAGACATTCTAAGTGGAAGGTTTTTGCTTGCAAAGATCTTATCATTTTATCTTCTTATTTAGGTTTTCTATATCCCAACCATGCATCTCATACATCAATAGGATATAGAAATCATAAATAAGTAAATGCGTCTAGCATACTCCTAAGGTGGGATGACCATGAGCCTAACCAAATGGTGCACTTAGAGCCATAGGTGCACCACTTAGTTGATTTTAAATGTGTTGATTAAATCCTGCTCTTACACGAGTGTTTCCCATACATTCATGGGTCGTCAAAAGTCTCCATGCTTTCTTTGGTCCATGTAACTTTTATATGACAAAGAAATCCTCACTCCTAGTCATTCTACTATCATAGCAATTACAACTTAGAAATTAAGAGACATACAAGCCCCAATTTAATACAATCCTTTTCAACAACTTGAAATAAATCAAATTAATATTAAA
Source organism: Jacaranda mimosifolia (assembly GCA_018894105.1). Classification (NCBI taxonomy): domain Eukaryota; kingdom Viridiplantae; phylum Streptophyta; class Magnoliopsida; order Lamiales; family Bignoniaceae; genus Jacaranda; species Jacaranda mimosifolia. The sequence continues at coordinate 15,881,784 of CM032124.1, forward strand.
GGCTCATGATCGTTACCATTCATTCATCATCTAGTCAACAATTAAATGAAAAATTAATTCTATTAATTAAATGCTAATCAAATTAACAAATAATTGGTCAACAACACTTGTGAACCTTCTATATGTGATACAAAACCACTTTGAGCACCAAAGGAGATACAAAAACAAGTTAAAACTCATCCTTAGCCAAAACTGCCACTACTGCATGGGCTGGCCACGCTACCTAGACATGCGCGCGCACGGTGTGCGCATGCTACCCGGCCAGTGCCCGGTTATGTGCGGTAGGATGCAATTTTCTGCTTGAAGACCGAGACATCTCATTTTCAGCTCAACTTTTATGCACCCAAAAATTTAGGACACGTCCTAAACATTGTATCATATATTTTAGATAAAATTTCCAGATTCAAAACATCTTTCAAAAGTGAAATTCAAGTACTCACTCAAGCTTCCAAAAAACTAGTTTAAGTAAGAATCATATTCTTCAAAAATCTCCAACAAAACTCCAATCAAATTGGATCCAATAATGACCAGAACACATTTTAGTCAATCATCAAAATACTATATTAACATATAACATCAGTTAATGCCAAATCAACATTTAATATTAAAAGCTATGAATTAAAACAGACTAATCATATGAATTAACACTTAAAATACATATTAGCATGCTTTTAATTCATCAATCAAGGAGCCACACACAACATCATCCAAACACTCCAATGCATCATATGAAATGAGAATTTGATGATTTAGATCAATCCATCATATGAATCAATCTAAAAAAATCTAAATCTAAGCATGATTTAGGTTCCGATACCACTTGAAGGTTAATAAGCCACTAGGATCCAATTATCAAACTTCAAAAGCTCAAAATTACTAGTGCTTACAGTCTTCCAAGGATCTAATCATGTTAGGAATTCAGATTTAATTGGAATGTTACCTCAAAAAGCAAATTTCTAAGGTCTCCAGGCTGAACACTTTACCAATCGAAACTCCAGCATAGCAGAGAAACAATAACTTTGCCTCAGTTAGAGTGCTCCAAAAATCACGAAAAAAAATTTAGAACTGCTCAACTCCTTGAGAAAGTGACTGTAAAAAATTTAGAGCAAAAATCAATCTGGATCACTTGGAAAAAAATTGGCAAGTGACTGCTCTGTTCTAGTGGATCTCCAAAGCTTAGCGAATCAAATGCTTTGCCTCTATTAATATGATCCACACACCAATTGATCCTCCAAATTTTGCTCACCTTTAGATGGAGAAAATGAGCAGAATATCAATGGTGGAGGCTAATTTTTAAGACAGGAGAAGAAGAGAGAACAAAGCTACAACACATGACGCAATGTTTGGAAAGGGAGTTCTGGAGAGAATTGTGGAAGAATCTAATCCTTCACATATTTCATGCATATGGTCGATCTTCTCTCTCTATATCTATATATAGATGTTGGATGGTGTGATGCCCAGGAGACATTACACCTTCCATGAGGGGGGCAGGGGGCAAGTGGGGTGTCAAGGTAACAAATTTGAATTCAAATCTCATTTGAATTTCATGTGCATTTTAATTACATCTAAAATATAATTTCAAATTAATTAAGATGCTAAATTCAAATGAACCTTTCGTTTGAATTTTTCCTCCAAAATGTATTTTCTTATTAATTAAATTAAACATATTAATTTAATTAGTACTTTAATTTAATTAATTAGTATTTGACTGAACTCTTAAGTCAAACAAGCTTAACTCCTAAGCTCAATTTTTGCTAATTGAACTTCTTAAATTAACTTGATCAATTGATGGTCACTTGGCACCAAATAATTAACTTCTTAATTATTGGTCTAATTTAATTCCTTAAACTATTTGATAATTTAATACTTAAATTAATGAAGCCGAAATTGACCTTCAATTTAGTACCTCAAAATCAGTCACCAAGGAGTGATTTTCTAACTCTTAGAAAAATGCTCAATTAACTAAGAGGTTAATTGGCTTTTGTGTGTGACCCAATAGGTTCTACCATTCATGGAATATGGACTCACAACTCCTTGTTACTTTTGAATATCATGTATTCAGTTTAGTTTAAAATACCTTTTAAACTTATCGACTCAATTCAATTAATCTCATTGCTTGAAGAGTACCCAATCTCCATGGTCGATGTCCAACCTCAAGCTCATGGAGCCCAACTAATTGACCAAAATGAATGCTTTTGGAGAACCATCATAGGTATACGCTTGCCATGCAAATAAGGTCTTTCCGTCTCCTATCTCCCAAAAAAGGCTTAGGGCAAGATATTTGGCGGCTCCCTAATAGCCTCGATACTATATCTCTATTCTCAATATTCAATTCCTTTGTATGATCTCACCTTTGGAAAACTCCTTTTCCAAATTCTCATACCACATTGCACAAGGATTTCTTGAAATTGATCATTATAGAATACATTAGAGATGTACTCGCCCTTCACAAAAGCGAGGAGTCTGATTCCATCTTGGATGTCACAAACCTCCATGTCAAGCAGCTCATTCCCAAACTCAACCCAAAAGACCTGCTAAGTGGTCAAGGAAGATTCAAAACATTCTTCATGTCAAAGGACTAATAATATGCACTAGCATAAGATAGAGAACTTGCCACTACCGACTTGTCACTCCGGCTATCTAGTGGATTCTTTGGTGGGTTTTCAATGCCTTAGTCTCTAATGAGCTACTACCAACATTCACCTATATCTCATATGTTTGCTCATGGAATGGAGCAAAATTCAACTCTTAGATTTATACATCGTTAGAGAAAATCTATCCAAATCTTAGATGCCTTGTTTCATAAGATTCTATGATTTGGAAGATTTTAGATCACGACTGTGTAAGACTTATTCCATGGTCACCGAACCAAGTCCCATAGTCATGAGTGATCTAAAGGCTTCATCCAGATATGGGTAAAGTAATAAAGACCATAAGATGAAGATGGCCATATAAAGAATATCATTCAATCAAGATTGTTATACAAGGAAGTTGCTTTACAAAACCAATCCTATTAGCTTGTCGAGCACTATTCCAACACACCTATGGCTCTAAAGTACATCACTTGGTTAGGCTCAAGGTCATTCCACCCTTGGAGCGTGCTACGCACATTCATTTATTTATGCTTTCTATATCATATTGATGTTTGTGATGCATGGATAAGGATATAGAAAACCTAAGTAAGACGATAAAATTCATGAGATCTTGGTAGGCAAGTTAAACTTCCTTCACTTAGAATGTCTAAATGCTTTCAAAAATTAAGCCAAAATGGATATAAATTAAAAAGAGTTTTAATTAATCCATGCCTTTTACCCATTGTACATGGCATAACGATGCTACCACATTTGTGTGATGTCTCACAAGTTATGGGTTACACTTATGGTGGAAAGTTGTGATCATATACTTAGCGTACGATGCACCTTCGATTTGAGGGTTCCCATACATTGTCTCACGAGTTGTGGAATGTCATGGAGCAATTTTAAGTCAAAGTTTGATTGATAGGTCCAACTTAACACTTAGTAATGTAGATGTCACACGAGTCGTGGGTCTACATGAAAAGTGAGGCAAAATATATCATGGGTTGAATAAGATGCAATTAACAAATGTTGCTTACCTTTCGATTGTTTCTGGATGTCTCACAAGTCGTGGGTCTACTATAAGTCCTTAGGGCTTTGATTCTCACTAGGAAATATGATTTCCTGAATTCTTCTAGGGGGTGAAGGATTTGATAAAATAGTGAGAGAAAAACATACTTGAAAGACCATAAACATGTTTTCAATTATCAATATTCAATCACATTTTTAGATTCTCTTTTATTGCTTTTTTTGTATATTTTTGAAATCTTCAAAACTCAAAATGGCTAAAAATTCATTTGCAATTATTTTGGAAACCAATAAATTAATCGGGCCAAACTTCCACGATTGGTTGAGAAACCTCAAAATTATTCTTGATTTCAAAAAGAGGACTTATATGCTTAGTCATAGTCCGCCGGACGCCCTTGGCAATGATGCCAACAATAATGCACGTGAATTGTTCACAAAGTTTGAGGATATTGATCTACAAACAAAATTTTTTGTGATGGCTTCTATGTCTAAAGAGCTTCAAAAGACTCACGAGCACATGAGATCTATTCACACTTATAAGAGTTTTTTAGTGTCCAAACTAGACACGAACGATTCGTTTTGTCTAAGGAGTTCTTTAGAAGTAGAATGATGAAAGCACTAATGTCTATTATCACGGGCTTAAAATGATCACTCTTATTGAGAAGCTTGGTCAATTAGGTGCTGTCATGGAAAATGAGCTCATTGTGGATTTAATCCTTTAATCATTGCCTAGCACATTTGACCAATTCATTATAAACTTCTACATGTCAATGCAAGAAGTAATGATTAATAAATTAATTAACATATTGGTAATCGGCGAGACTATAAAGAAAGACAAGCCTCTTATGCTTGTTTCCCCTCCAAGTCTTTGGACCCTAGGGGTGCTAGAAAGGGAGGTAAAGTGAAGAAGAGTTCTTTATCCAAAGGAAAACAATCCTTGAAAAGTTCGAGGGGAATTGAGAATAACAAAGAGGCTAAAATCAATGCTACTTGTTTCCATTATGGTGTAAAAGGACATTGGAAAAGAAATTGCAAGGAATTTCTTACAACCTTTAAGAAAGGTATGTACTTCATTGAAGTAAATTTAACGAAAAATTCTTCCTCATAGGTGTTTGATTCCGCATGTAGTTCTCACCTATGTAATTCATTACAAGGGTTAGAAAGAAGAATGAGTCTCAATGAAGAGGATATCATCCTATACTTACGAAATAGAGCAAAAGTTGCAGCAATGGTCCAAGGCGTAATCAAGTTAGACTTGGGGAACCCTCAAATTGTACTTGATCATTGCTATTATGTACCTAATCTTGTTAAGAGCATTATTTCAATTCTCGTTTAGGATAGCGAAGGATATGATTTTTCAATATCCAATGGGAAGTTGAAAGCATTAAAGAATGGTTCTTTAATTGCACAAGGTACATTAAACAATGGATTGTACATATTGGATTTTAAACCCTCATTGATGCACGTTCAATAAAGTAAAAAAAAGTTAGATATCCAAGAAGATGTCATCCTATGGCATGCAAGACTTGGACATATCTCAAAAAATAGGATGAGAAAATTAGAAGCTCTCAAAGTACTAAATATTAGTGGCATTGAGGAACTTCCTATTTGTGAATCTTGTTTAAAGGGAAAAATGTCCGAAGCTCCTTTTGTAGGACAATCAAAGCAAACCACAAGTCCTTTAAATTTGATCCATACAAACATATGTAGCCCACTAAGAGTTAGTATGCAAGGTGACTATTCTTACTTCATTATCTTCACCTATGATAACATTATGTTTGAACGTGTGTATCTTATGAAGTATAAATTCAAAGCCTTTGAAAGGTTCAAAGAGTATAAGTGCAGGGCAAAAATGCAATTTTCGTCCTATAACTTTACCCCATTTGATTTTTCGTCCTATAAGTTTCTTAATATCAATTATAGTCCTATAAGTATTAAAAAATTATCATTTTTCATCCTTTTTTCGCCAAAGCCGTCAAAAGTTGCCAGAAAATGTGACGTGGCACATGGGGCATGTGGGCATTTCTTACTTCTGCCTCGTTGTCAAAAAATAAGTGCTAACATAGGATTTGTGGCATTAGTTGGCATATTACATTTGAAATTTGAAAATTTAAAAAATAGTAATTAGTATAAATGAATAAAAAAATATATAATGAAAGTAAACCCCTCCCTTCCCCATACCCCATACGTTCCTACCTCAGATGTTTAGTTGTCTTTTCTGAAAAACTCAAAACACTCTTCCCCAACCTTTAATCCTCGAACCCTAATTGCTCAATCTAAAACTTTTTGAAGATGCTTCAGTGAAATCTAGCTAGGAAAGTGACACTTCGAAGGTGGGCACTGTTCATTCTAGCAAGATGGTTAAATTGCAGGACTTTATGAACAACGACGAACCTCCACCAGAGTACAGTAAGTGTTCGATTCCAAATTTTCTCTCATTTTTATGTCATTTTTCTTTGTTGCTATTTGAAATTTACAAAATAACGTGGGTTTGTTGTTTGGATTTCTAAGTAATATATGTTGTTGTTTGAGGGTTTGAGCTACAAGTTGTTTTATATGGAAAGTACTGTTCCTTTTTTGTCTCTTGGTATATAATATGCATTGTAGGAAGTGTAAATGGTGGTCCCTCTGGTAGTGTAGTATACCTTTTTTTGACATTTGCTTTAGGGTTTTGATTTTAGCTACTGACTGGTGGTCCCTGCTATCATTTTTTTAACCCAGAAATTGTAGGGCTAAAAGCTTAAAACTTTTTTTGAAATAAGCATGTGGGTTCCATTTATTTTCATTTGTTCAGACATGTGGGTTCCAGATTTTTATGTGTTGTAACTTGTATTTTTTTTCTTTTATGGTATATAGATCCTAACGTTGGGACAATAACTTTGGCTGTGCATTATGGGGGGAAATTTAGAACTGTTCATGCTGTAGAATATGTGGGGGGTCGACCTATAAGTTTGATTGTGTGGAAATAAAATATGTATCTATAAGTGCATTAAGACATTTATGTGACCATGTTAGCTTAGCTGGGGAAAAAAAATACTTTGGTAAGACACATAATGGCTTCAAAGAACTGTTGAATAATGATGAATTGCATGATTTATGTTTTGGGGATTTAACTGGTGTTAGTGAAGTAGAAATATTCATAGAATGTGACATGGAATATTGTGGTAGTAAGTCTGGATCACCAATCATTGAGAGGGAGAATGAAGAAGATGAGGTTTAGCAGTTTAATAATCCATATTGGGATAAGTTATTTGCTGGCATTAACTCTGATAGTGGGGATGATCAAACTGATTTAGAATATTAAGGGACTGATAGTGAAAATGAATATGATAGTGGAAAAGATGATAGTGATTTTGAGGAAAATGTAGACTTGAATGTTGAAGAGGGAAAGCAGAGAGTCAATGATAGGTCTGAGGGGACCGAGGGACTGAGGGATGCGATTGAGAGGGTTGTGGAAGACTTTATCCTAGAAGAAAAACAAACTGAGAACAATTTAGGGGTGTCAGAAGACAATGCGTGTGATGGAAACAACATTGAGGGAGCAGAGGGGGGCTCAGAAGACATTAACATTGATGATATTAATATTGATGATGTTCAGAAGTCCTACTGTGATAGTGAGGAAGACTTTTCTGATAGTGAATATGGGTGGGTAGATACTGAATCAAATTTTGAGAGTGATGATAGACTATTTGATGACCATGTAGATAAAGAGGCTGAATGGGGAAGACATGGTGATAGTGATGAGCATGGTTTACAGGGAGATAGAGAGGGAAAGAGAGAGGGAAATTGTAAGCAGTTAGAAAATGATGTTGAGGAAGATTTAACCTTTAGTGAAAATGATCTTGCAAGTGCTAAAGGGTCTGATGATGAGAATAGGGAAACTAGATTCCCAATATTCAATCTTGTATGCTTGTATGAACCTAGTTTTGATATAAGAATGATTTTCACATCTAAGAAAGTTCTGAGAATAGCAATTCATTCTCATGCTATCAAAACCAAAAGAAGTGTGATCATAAAAAAAAATGATAAAACCAGAATTCATGCTAAGTGTGAGGATAAACAGTGTGAATAGAGACTCCATGCTACCAAAAGATGTGATGATGCTAGTTTCCAGATTAGGGACTACAATCCCAATCACAATTGTGTGCAAACATTTAATGTGAAAATGTAAAGTCTGGCTGGTTGTCTGGGAAGTACCTGCATAAATTTAAGTCTAATCCAAAGATAAGTGTAAAGGGGTTCAAGGTAGATGAAATTGAAGAGATGAGGTGTAATATATCAATTAATCAGGCATATAGAGCTAAGAAAAGGGCACTACAGACATTAGAGGGTTGTGTTGATGATCAGTATAAGCTGTTGTGGGATTATGCAAATGAGATTAAAAGAACAAACAAAGCTTCTACCGTCATTATAGGCACTGAACAGTCTACTGTTGAAAATAGGTTTGATAGAATTTATATTTGTTTACAAGCATTGAAGGTATGGTTTTTACTTGGGTGTAGACCTATAGTTGGGGTTGATGGATGCCATTTGAAGGGTCCTCATGGGGGTGTGCTTCTTACTGCAGTAGGAATTGATCCTAACAACAATATATACCCTGTAGCTTATGATGTGGTCAGTAAGGAAAATGGAGACACTTGGAACTGGTTTTTTACTCTAATTAAGCTTGACTTGAATATTGAATGTGACACCATTTGGACCTTCATGTCAGATAAACAAAAGGGATTTGTTCAAGCACTATTAGATGTGTTCCCAAGCGCAAACCACAGATTTTGTGTAAAATACTTGCACAATAATTTTACAAATGCTGGATTTAAGGGTGTAGCATTTAAGAATGCATCATGGAATGCTGCTAAAGCATTAACACCAAATGAATTTGTAAAGAGAATGAAAGAAATGAGTGACCTTGATGAGAAAGCAGCAGCTTGGTTCAATGACAAGCCCCCTTATGAGTGGAGCAGGTCATACTTTGGTACAACATGTAGATGTGACATATTGTTGAATAATGGCTGTGAGACTTTCAATTGCAATATTCTGGAGGTTAGAGACAAGCCTATCTTGAGCATGTTGGAGTGGATTATGGATTATCTGATGAGGAGGTTGTAGATAAATAGGAGTAGGGCAAATGAAAAGTGGCAGGGTAAGTTTTGTCCAAAAATTCAGAAAATTCTTGAGAGAAATGTTGAGAAGAGTGCTGATTGTATACTTATCAAGAGTGATGACATGCATTATCAAATTTCTTGCTTTGATGGGAGTAGGTTCAGTGTTGATTTAAGTGAAGGCAGTTGTGGGTGTAGAAGATGGGATTTGACTGGAATCCCTTGCAACCATGCTATCAGTGCAATTATGTGTCAAGGATTGAACATAGAAGACTATGTTCATAGTTGCTATAAAGTGGAGACCAACAGAAAACTCTATTCTACTGTAATAATGCCAATCAATGGCAGACATGAGTGGGAAAAAACTAACTTCATTCCACCTTTACCACAAAACCTTAGTAGAGGTGTAGAAAGGCCCAAAAAGACAAAGAGGATGGAGCCAGATGAAATTGTAGAGAAGCAAAGAAAAAGAGCAGTGGAAAGCCAGTCATGAGCAAGAACCAAAACAATCTGAAAAGGCAGCAAGTAACTGTGAAATGTGGCAAATGTGGAATAACAGGTCATAATGCTAAAGGGTGCAAGGGCTTGAGCAAAGAAACTGAGCATGAAGCTGGCAGTGTAGAGGTTGAAATTGAAACTGAGCAAGGAGTTGGCAATGAACCTCATGAAATTGATGATGTAGCTGGGAATGTAAGTCAACCAGATCCCTTTAGTCAAGTGACAATTGAGGCAGATACAAGAGGCTTTGCAGATGTCTTTAGGCCGTCTGAGTTACCTTAGCAGAAACTATAGGTATGTAAGAGTTATTACTTGTGGCGTTGGGCTGTAGTACTTATATGTTTTATGGCTATGCTTATATATATTTAATATTTCTCTCTTTAGGTGAGAAGAAAAGTTGCAGTGCAACCAACAACAAAAGATAATGTTCAAGGCAAAAGAAGACAAAAGAGAGTAAGTATTATATTTCACATTGATAGGATGTTGACTTTTCAAATTGAAGCTTTAATTCTTACTTTGTGCATGCACCATCTTCACAGCCAAGTTCTGAGTGTGCCCAATAAGCCCAAACAAGGAAATGTCCAAGGAAGCAACCCCCTACACAAAATTCACAAGCAGGAGCTCCAAAAGTAATTAATGTTCTACACTTATCTAAGTATGCTATTTTTTCATGCGTTGCTTTAATTATTATTTTTTGCAGGTATCATCTACTGATTATGGCCACCAAGCTCCAATCTGCTCTTTCTTGTAAGAGCAGCCATTAACATAAGGGCCCTCAATGTACCAACAGTTTCAAGAGTCTGAAGTGCCTACTGAACAAGCAGAGTTAACATCATTACACCTGCCCCTTTTATTGACAAAGAAAGAGGTGTGTACAGAGCTGAAGAAGGAACAAATAGCATAATCAAAGGTGGGAAGAAGTTTGTGACACTGAACACTTTAACTGATACTGTAAGAGAAAGAAAAGACAAGAAAGAAAGGAAGGGAAAGTGAGCAAAGAGTTGTCTTTGGATGTCTTTTTTTTTAACATGGGATAAGAATTTCTTTTGTTGTCTTGTATGGGAAACAGTTGTTCTTTTGGGTAACTTCGAAAACAATATTACTCTTGTGGGATTGTGAAACAATTGTTCCTTTTCAAAATTGTAGATTATGTTTTGGACAACTACAATTATATGATACATATAATTGGATCCAAAAATGACCAAAACAACTTAAGGCCAAATTTATCATGCCATAACAATATGTAACATCATCCAGAGCTAAATACAAATTTTAGATTAGCTAATCATGAATCAAATTACACTACCATATGAATTAACAATTATAACATATATTAGCATAATCTATATTTATCATCAAAGGAGCCACATACAATATCATTCAAACTCTCCAATCCATCATATAGATCAAGCATTTGAGCGTTAAGATCAATTCATACATGAATCGATCAAAAGAAAATACAAATTATAGCATGAATCAAGGCTCAAAAACCACTTGAAAGATGGTGTAATACAAGGACCTAATTAAAAATATTTTAAAACTAAAATCTAATTTGGATTACACCTCCACAAGGAACTAAATTTTGCCAATAAATTGGATCAAGGTCAGATTGTTATATCACAAGTAAAATCTAACCAAAACTTGAGCAAGTGCTTCCTTTCTTGAAAGCAGACTACTTCTAGCACAGCAAGGTGTGATCATCTTTTGACTGGGCAAATAACCTCCAATTTGGGCCAAATCTAGACCAAAATTTTGTCACTCCTTACAGAATGTCTAGTTAAAAAAATTCAACTCCAAATAATTCTAGCAAGGCAGCAAATAGAGTCCAAAAATTCACTACTGGAAAAGAGGATCACCAAAAACAAGTAATCCAAACGTCTTGCCTTTAATGTGAAATTCCACACACCAATAGACAATCCTTTTCTTCCTAGTTCAGTTATAAAAACTAAGAAGAAATGTAGAGGATAATGAAGACCAAAAAATGAGGAAGGGAGGAAGGTGAAGAAGGTGTGAAGTCTGAACTCATGAGAGAATCACAAAATTGGAGGGAACTTGAATCTAACAATTAGATCTCAATGCTAGTATAATTCACACCATATGGCTGCCCCTCTCTATATCTATATATAGAGGGAGGATGGTGTGATGCCAAGGTGCCATTACACCTTCATCAAGGAGGGGGTGCCACATGTCATGCCAACTTGCAAACAAGTTGCATGTGAATTTTTTGTGAATTTGAATTTCATTTGAAATCTTCATTTCATCTTATGAAATGTCATCCAAATAAATTCTAATTACACAACAAATGAACTCTTCACTTGAATTTTCCCTCCAAAATTATTTCTTTATTTTAAATTAATTAAACTTTGATTTGACTTTTAAGTCAACTAACTTAACTCTTTAAGTTAACATGACCAATTAATAGTCATGTGGCATCAAATTAAATTAACACTTAATTTAATTGGTCTTAATTTAACTCCTTAAATTAATTAGATCAATTTAACAATTAAATTGATCAAGCCAAAATGACTAAAAATTACATCAACTTTAACCTTCAATTTTTGGTCACTAGGAATTTTCCTAACACTTAGAGAATTCCCTTCACCAAGTAGGATTTTCAATTGGCTTTTATGTGTGACCCTTTAGGTTCTACCATTCACTGGACATAGGCTCACAACTCTTGTGACTTTAGAATATCAAATATTCACGTTAGTTTAAACTCATTTAAACTTATTAACTCAATTCAATTAATCTCTATTAATTGGAGAGTACCCAATCTCTATGATTGATGTCCAACCTCAAGTACATAGAGCACAACAATTGGCCAAATGAATGTTTTTGGTAAACTATTCTAGCTCTATGTATGCCATGCAAATACGGTCCTTTCGCCTCAGGATTTTCAATTGGCTTTTATGTGTGACCCTTTAGGTTCTACCATCCATTGGACATGGGCTCACAACTCTTGTGACGTTAGAATATCAAATATTCATGTTAGTTTAAACTCATTTAAACCTATTAACTCAATTCAATTAATCTCTATTAATTGAAGAGTACCCAATCTCTATGATTGATGTCCAAATTATCGTACTGCCTTGGCCAAGGACTCCTTGGAATCAATCATTATAGAACACATAGAAGATACACTCACCCTTCACAATAATGAGGAGTCAGATCCCATCATGGATCTCATAAATCTCTATATCTAAGTAGCTCGTACCCAATCACAACTCGAATGGCCCACTAAGTAACCAGGGATAAGTAAAAGTATGAGGACCAAAACCCCCCAAGCGGAGGTGCCACCAATTCATGCTTGAAGTATAAGTCAAATGATAACTAGAGAATTAGAAATTTAACCAACTCAAAGGAAAGAAAACAACTCGCACTACCCCAAAAGGTCACTTCATTAAGCAAAATATATACAACCAAGCATCTTAGGTTCAATATAAACATTCACATAAAATCTCTTAGATAGCTGTCTCGATCAGGTGTAGACTATGTGCACAATCATAACATCTAATCTATCATAAAATAAACTTTCAACCAAACCATAAGTCCTCACTTCTCACATCAACCTATCTAGGAAAAAAATAAAGAATAACAAGAAGGGTAAGTCCTAAGGACTTAGTGAGGGTAAACAAAATGACAGGATTCAAAGGAAATCTATTGAGATTCAACAATCAATGAACAATTCAGTAACAAGTATGAATTTTTAATACAAATCAATAACGTACATAGCACACATGATATGGAATTTAATAGGATGTTGGTTATTCCATCTTTATTACTCCTAGATCAAGTTATATTTGCAAGTATAGGGCATTGGTACAACATAAACAAAATTTTGTTATCACTCCATTATTTGAGCAATCAGCTCGGCATGTAACAACTTGTTATATGGCATGGCCGGTCATATGTTAGATCCCATTACATGCCATATGGCATGGCTGATCACATGCCGGATCTCGTCACTCACAGTTTGCTATCTCCAACTACCTATAAGTCAATATCGTAGATGGGTACTAGCTAGAAGATATGTCTCCATTGGTTCATTTCGCCCGATCATCTTTCGGACCTAGCCCCGAGCCCAAACCCCCCTGGCATCCCTCTGGATGAAAATCGCCCATAGCGTCCCATGAGTTGATAAGATATAATGCCAACAAATAAGAATTTAACTTGTAAAGCCATAATCATAATATAACATGATATAAATCTAGAAAAATCAATATACGTGATATATCAACAAGCAAGGCCATTTAGGAGTTACTAGTAAGTCGACAAGGAAAATACAGTATAATATCAGATCGGCAGGATCTCTTTAATTGCAAACACGATCATAAGAAGCTAACAATAAATGGTGGGTAAATTGGCAAGGCTGTAGGGGACAAAGGACAGAAATAAATAACATAATAAGAGTTTTGGACACCAGAACCAAAACCAAAACAAGCAATAATCCTCACATTGTTGTTCACATCAGATAACAGATAACAGTCGAGATTTCTGAACAATATATATTTCAACAAGCACGATACGTCGGTACAGAAATAAAACCCTCACAAAGGTTTATCATAATAGCAGATAGGTACAAGAAAGTGCCAAATTAGCAAACCCTTACCTCAAAAGCCTCAGAAAGAAGCAACCACAGTTTGCAGTCTACTGGTCTATGGGATCTACCTCTTTCGTCACCTAACCAAAAAAAAAGTATATTTATAGTCAAAATCCACATTCAACCCTAATATTTACCATTATCCTATCAACAGTCCAAAATCACTAATCATTCGCTTAATATAATAGTTATAGGGTTGTTTTGGTTCCAATAATAGAATGTAATCTAGTCCTTAATTATATTTTTATCCTCATACGTCAATCTCAATTTAACAACAACAGCCCATTTAACATGATTAACCTCAATGTCAATACTTAGGTCCCAAATATTTAAAAATACACAAGTTGGGGTTTACATTCTTGAATAAACTTAATTAATCCAAGTTGGTATATAATATGATACATTCGGGCCCACTAACTATATAATAGTCCATGCTTGGGATATATATATATATATGCGTACCAATCATATGTCATTTCTCCATTCTTGATATAATACAAAGTTTATAGATAATGCTACAATATACAAGTACATATTCCAAGTCTCATTCCAACTTTCCAACATAAGATTCAATTATGGGGTTTTCGGAATCACAAACCAAGTGCATGAGTACGATCTTTGCATTGATGGGGTTAAATTATCTCGTTGACACTACCACTGCTCGTCGTCATCAAAAAAATCAATGCCACCACCCGAATACACCTCTTAACGAGAGTTATCCAATGCCCAGTTCTATTTCAATTTTCTATATTGAAAAAGCCTTCAATCACTCCCCAAACCCTCAAAACCACCTTCCATCACTGTGAAGTTTTCGCCAATTTTCACCTTCGCCACTGTGTGAAACTCCCATGCAATGGCACTACCTTGACCCCCAAGCTAAGGGCTTTCAAAAAAGCTACCCAGAAGTTTGTTTCAACCGCTGCTCCACCTTCGCCAATTGAGTCTGTCGTTGTGGGTTTTTCACCTCTCATTTTTTTGGTGATCCTCCCCCCAAAAAGTTATGTGCGCGGTGTCATGAGGTTGCTGGATGTGAAGCGAAGAAGGTGTTCAGTTTTGTTTTTGGAAATGGAGCTCGCCCAAAAAAATCGCCAGAGGGAAGAGTGGTTGGTCGCAGAGAAGAAGAAGAAGAAATTGGGGAGAGAAAAGGAAATTTGGTATTTAAAGGGGTGAGTTTTCAAAGTTCTCATTTGGCCCCGAAAACATTTTGCTCCATTTCATTTAGGTCCTTTAATCTTTGAAAGCTGGAGTTAGGCCCAGCAGATTTAGGAGTTTCCATGCATACTCCTAGAGTTTCAAATTGTGGTCAAATCAAGTCTAACTTAGTTTTGAATTGACCCCGAAACTTTTAAAATCTTGAAAATGAGGTTTTCTTATTAACAAATTGACCCCCAAAATTCAATAAAGTAACAAATTAGAAAGTATAAAATTATATTCATGAAAATTAAATTCTATAAATCATAAAATTTTTGGGGTGTTACATCCCACCACTTCTGGTGTCATTCTACTAGTACAAAGCATTGACGCATTAGACAAATGAATCACAACGACACCCCCACACTAGCGAACTTATCATCACTAAATGCACTCAGAATGATACTGAAAGTCCAGAAAAAGCACCCAATTTTGGCACTTATATACTTGAAGACAGGGTTTATGTACTCACTTTAAATATGTTGTGCACTTGTAATAAGGGGTTCTGTACTTAAAATTTTAATTTTTTTTCTAATGAATTCCATTGTTGTGTACGTCTTTTGTGTCTTATATTTCTTACTTTTATATTGATTTCTCATTGTACATATTATCATTTTGAGAATATGGTACTACGTAACATGTAACATATGTCATTTCCTAAAGTTATATGTAGCCTCTCCTTATGCATAAAGTTGCCATTATAAAGTAGTATACAACATTTCCTGATGCATACAACCCAACAAAAGATAGATTATCAACATAAAGGATGACAAAACGTGGTGTGTAGTAGTTGCTCATTGGAAACAAAATACAATTAAAAGCAAAATATATATACAACCTAACAAAATTCAATATCCTAATTACCATGTCTATCCACAAATTCTTGTAACCTTTTAAATATTTGTACACGGTTAACATTCAAATTTTTTTTCGAAAACAAGCAATCAACAATGTATGACTTCATCTTTAGATCGACATCCACAGGTTGCCCTACATGAGATAAGCCTAACACTAAACAAAACTCTACCCCCGAAAAGAATTTCAATGCCTTCACCGAAGAAAAATGAAGTCGTTTGTATGTTGAATCGTCTTATGATCGCCTGAGTTCTATTGAAGCTATAGTAATTCAACTGTGGCATATTATAAAATATGTAGAATGGGGTTTCTTAAGGACCTGTTTGTGTTGGAACCCAATTTTGGGTTCCAACTCCTTCATTGTTGTATAAAAATAAGTTAGGGTGCAACAGTAATATGTTTCTAATTCCATTGCTGCAAATACAGAAATAATGTAAATAAATACTATAAATACCAGGTATTGTATGCATGTACATGCATACAGTACTGAATAAATTAATGCTATGTTTTTCTTCATGAACAATAGGAAACGACTAAACATGTTGTGAACCTTTCAAACAAACTATATTTTCAATGTAAGCCCCAAAAATTGTGCTGCCAACATACCATATATTAATCATATGGTAAACCAACTCAATCATTAAAAAATTAAGGTCATGTTTAACTCAAAACAACTTTCATAACATTTAAAACATGAAATTTAAGTACAAATTACACTAAATCAGTTTAGAATAACAAAATAACAGGGTTTTTTAATACTATTCATTTTAGTACACAAAATACTACCTTTACATACAAAAAGCATGAATTTAAGTGTGTTTTCATTAAAAATGTGTATATAAACAGAGGTTTTAGATATATTTCATGAACATATCACAAAAGTAGTTACATATCCAATATTTTGATGGTAAGATACCTTTTCTAATTCGATGGAAGCATGCAAAATGAAATAAAATCGACGGAACAAGAGAAAAAGATGAAAAGCATACAGGGATGCTTCAAAAACTAGACGGGAGTCTTCAAAAGGCAGTCCACAGTGAATGGGTGCTTCAGTCCAAGAGAGAAATTGGAAGGAAATGGAGAAGAAGGGATTAATCTGATGGTTTTTTTTTTAAAAAAAGAAAAAAAGAAGTAGAAATGAGTAAGAAGCGTGGACGCGATTTTCATCCATTTTAGCGACAGAGAGATGGGCAGCCATTCTTGGTAATTTTCTATTCAAGTGGAGGTTAGTCTAGTAATTTTATAGGTGCTGAGGGGTGATTGCTAAATTAAAAGTGAGATTGGAGAGCTAAAACTCAATTTTTTTATGTGGGGACTGGACACAAATTTGAATATGGATTTGGAAATTTTAAGCTAATTAACCGTTAAATTATTAAAATAAAATTCTTTATGCAAAATCTTATTTATGTTATCGTTGTACTTTCTTTCTTTTAAAAATTGATTTTTCACTTAATAGTTTTCTTTTAGTACTAACTATATTTTTATCAATCTATAAACTAAATTCAATATGAAATGCAATTTATATTTTATCAAGTTGGACAAACTACATGATACTTAAGATTTGTCTTAAATAAGTTTTTGTTTAAAAATATAAATTGAAAATGCAAAATAATATGTTAATATAAAAACTAATGTAATTTAATTTGGTTGATGACGCTTTACTTATCATATAATATTTCAAATAATTATTATTTATAGTTTATTATGGCACTTCTCCATAAATTTAACTATAATCAAATTAAAATAACTTTTTTATTAAATATAAATTTTTTGTTAATATCATGGATCTATCACAATTTGACTAACAAAAAATGTATTTTAAGATGACTTCTTTTTGTTTCATGATAGTGTCTTACTTTTTTTCTTTTTTTCCCCATCAATATCATGTATAATATTAGTAAGTAGCAGCATCCATACATAGCAAAAAATTTGGGCTAAAATAGCTTTACCCCCTATGAAATGCGAAATAGACAGTTTAGCTCGTAAAAAAAAATTAAAAAAAAATTAAAAAAAAAGATTGAAATACCCCCTTATGTTTTTAAACTGTGGTTGACTACTCATTTCGTATACCTGAGTTGAATTTTATACTGTATAGACAAAAATACCCTCATCCATATAAAATTATTTCATATTTTTTTCTTTTATTTAATCTAAACTAAATAATTTTATATTTATAAAACATATAACATATTTATCTACATATATAAATAATATATATATGTTCCTATATAAATATTATATATATAAAAATAAAAGTGTCATCCCCACCTACACCCCTCAACCCATCCCCCACCCTACATCCCTCAAAAATTATTCATGGCAGCCATGGCAATGCAAACTGGCCGGACCTGGCTAGGTCTGGCGATCAGCCACCAGCCTACTGCATTTGGCCCTAGCGACTAGCGACAATTTTGCTTTTGAAAAAAATTATATATATATAGCCAGGCCAGCCATCGACCACTATATCTGGACGCATTTGGCCATGGCGGCTACTGATAATTTTTTCTTGAAAAGAATTATATTTATATATACACACATTTCCTACACACACAAACATATATATATATGTATATTCTTTATATAATATATATATATATATAAAATCGACATGTCTTTCGCAGCAGCCATGGCCACTATTTTTAAGAATGGCCATAGCCAGCAATTTCTTTATCATGACGACCATGGCCATTGTTCTTTGTTTTTGCGGCGACCATGGCTGCCGGTTTTTAAGGGCCACTCATTTTGGCCATGGTGGCCCAAGGGAAATATATATTTTTTTATTTATAAGTATGTATATATGTAAATATATATTATATAATATAATATATTTATAAGTAAATATATTTTTATATTTTTTTATATTTATGATTTAATTTGGGCCATTGATTTTTCAAAAACATTCGACAACTAATATTAGGCTTATATTAAGGGCATAATAGTCTTTTATGTATAAAAAAACCCTTAAAAACTCACATATATATGTGCGTGAGTTTCACTAATGCCCATAACAAGGTGGCTCGTCGCATGATTTTAAAATTGAGGGGTAGCTTTGTTAACCCATTTTTTTCATATGAGGGTAAACCACCATAATCATATTTGACAGGAGAGCTAAATTAAATTTCCTACCATCTCCAACAATTTGTAGTGCATTCTGTCTATTTGCAAAAGATCAACCTTTCCTAAAATAACTCTTTAACATAATTTTTTATGTATATAAATATATATGACATATAATATATTATTTGATAGTTCTATTACAAATCCAATTAATTTTTTCATTGATTTAAAATAAGGAGGCATAAAGAGCTATTAAAATACAATATGCATAAAATAAAAGGATAATAAAGTAGTATAATAAATATAAATAGGCCCATTCTACATTTTATAGATTTAATGACAAAGTCTTTTAAAGGAAGACCCAATTTAATGGGTCCAAAATATATACAACATCATTTAATAGGTCGGAACCGAAAATAAATAAAACTTTATTATTAGCAGCCAACATTCCAATAGAATGCATCTCAATATAAATTAAAGTCCACCATCAATAGCTCGTAGAGGTTGCAGGTTAAATGTACGTTATTATATTGCCAACTAATCATCAAAAACAAAGTTTATGATTTCGCATTTTAAATCCAACGGATCAAATCAAATACATATTTATATTCATCACATGATGTATATACAATCAAATTTGCATAACAGAATATTCCTTGTAAGTTATTCATGAAAATCAAAAGTTTCTACACCAAGGTTAAATTTTTTTAGATGGAAGAAAATTAATAAATTGCTAAAACTGATGCTAATAATAGACAACGTATATAGATCTATTGTGTGGATGCGCCTGCCTATATGTTTATAGTTATACGTGTTTTTGTTAGTGTGTAATTTGATGCGGAGTGAGTGGATTATTGATGTTCACAGAAATTTTGATTTAAAAACTTAGTAGAGCTGTAGATTTGCAATTATTTTTAGGTGAACAGTACCATACCAATCTTTAACCTATAACCAGCCAATTCTGGTGTGGTTTAGATTGGACCTCTTGGTAGAAACTGTTCGACGACTTTGAACCACCCCTATTGGCGTACTATAATTGATATGCTTTAAATAGATTTTAAGAATACTTTACTTAAATCATTCATAAAAATGATGCAATATTAAGGTGGGTTGACAAGCATTGTAGCTCAACCATCAAACCCATGCACTATAAGTACTGCCACATATGACGTAAAAAGGGCATCCAGTCAATTCATTTTTCACTCTAATAAATTCTCTAAGCAAACACGCTCTTGAGTTAAAAACTACTATCTTCAGCAATCAATTGTGAATTTTTGAGAAGATTCAATATCATTTTTGGTGTTGTCTATAGGAAAGCAATTTTCTGATTCATGAAGCATTGATGATGTAGGTGAAATCTAGAGCATGAGATTTTGGTGCTCTAGTCAACCCACATTGAGAAAACAGCGTAAGAAATCATGGAGCACAGCAATCACCCTCGACTTTTGGCCAACTACTAGTGATGCCCCCTGCTTTGGAGTCTTTGGTAGTGCCTCAGGGTCCATCCCATGGAGGGCCTATCTTATAGATCATGAAACAATGCCGCCCCTAGCTAGCTAAAGACATAACTTCGTATGTCGTAGAGCACCCCCAATTATAGCCCCCTGGTCCTCTTATTGAAACGAAGAAGCCTCCTCAACTCCCTAGTAGATAGAGCATAGGCAAAAAAGAGATGCAGATCTATGCCACTGATGTCCCATCAAGTGGGCACTCAAGTGTTCCTTCCTATTGGCTATTATTACTAGTAGCTGACTGCCACTAACTCAGCCCCAAGGAGTGTGGCCCTTGAGTACACCCCTAGAGCCGGCAATGAGTACATTTCCCTGATGGTCACCTTTCCAAGATGAAGTCTATTTGTCTATTTTGCCTTGCCATTGTAGCAAAGTCACTTCCTTGTGGTGTGAAGTTAGCTAACCTTCCAAATTTTGATGACAAGGGCAACCTTAGGAACATCTAGTCAATTTCATGGCATGTAGGAGTTGTACGGTTTAAATGAGGTGGCCTACTGCAAGATGTTCTATATGAAGCTTACGAAGCATGCTCTCGCATAGTTGCCCATCAGGACCATCACTAGCATAGAACAGTAAACATGGTGTTCCCTTATAACTTCTATATCAGTCAAAAGTACCCTAGTTGTTGCGAACCTATTCACCATCAAGTATAAGAAAGGGGAAAGTTTGCAAGAGTATATGCTACTTTATCTAAAAGGTCCACGAGATCCCCCATCTCAATGAGGAACTAATGCCTAGTATCATCTAGAAAAACCTAAGATAGGGGATTTACACAGCAAGAAATCTACCTACTACCTTAGAAAAGCTCCTTAAGCGAGTGGAAAAATACATCCGTATTGAAAAGCTGATGGCCCCAACAAAAGGCAACAAGCGGAAGGCATGGGAGGAAAAGTGCAACTCTGCTAGGACAAGGAAGGATTACTAGTATAACCTCAAGTAAGGATTCTCTAAATAACCCTCTCAATGCACCAAGAGCAAAGGCGTCGTAGAATAAAAAGTCCTAGTAAAGAGGCCCCATAAGATGGTTTATAAACAAAATTTGGAAAAGTCAGAGAAACACTGCAGTTTTCACTGCAGCCGTAGGCATACTGCCAAGGAGTGCTATTACTGAAAGAAGGTGTAAGCTAAGGCTCCAATAAAAAATAATTAAAAACTAAAATCAAACTTGATTACACCTCCCCAAGGATCTAATTCACACCATTAAAGTGGATTAATGTTAGAAAATTACCTAGATAGCAAATTCCAATCAAGAGGTGAAGACTAGCTTGAACTCCTTCAATGCAGTCTACCCTGGCGCAGCAGCTTGTACGCAACTTTTGCTCAACCAAACACCTCAGAATCGGCTGAAATTTAGATAGGAGATCACCAACATCTTTATGAACCTTTAGCAAAAAAATCAGCCAAATTAGAAAATCGGAAGCCACTCTAGAAATGCCTCCAAGTTTCTGTCCAAATAGAGGATCTCCAAAAGGCTAGCAATTCAATTATTTGGCCTCTAATAACAAGATCCACACACTAATAGACAATCCAAATCTCTTCTATGTTAGCTGAAAAATGAAGGAGAGATATGAGCAGATGAAGACCGATTTTGAAGGTAGTAGATGAAGAAAAATGTGAAGCTTCAACACATGAGGCAACACATGCAAAATTGGAGGGAAAGGAAGAATCTAACAATTAGATCTAAAATACTTGTGTGTTCAACATTCATAGCCGCCCACCTTCTATATCTACATATAGATGGAGGGAAGGTGTGATGCTTAGGTGGCACCACACCATCTTCAAGGTTGGCGGCAACTTGCTTGCCAACTTGCAAGCAAATTCAATGTGAATTTAATGTGCACTTGAATTTCATTAGGAATTTTCATTTCGCATCATGAAATGTCATCCAAACAAATTCTAATGCACTCCAAATGAACTCTTCATCTGAATTTTTCCTCCAAAATTAACTCTTCATTTTAATTAAATTAAATACTTTAATTTAATTAATTTTCCTTTGACTTAACACTTAAGTCAATTAGCTTAACTCTTTAAGCTAGTTATAGTTAACTTAACTCCTCAAGCTAGTTTGAACAATTGATAGTCATGTGGCACCAATTAAATCAACTCCTTAATTTAATTGGTCTAATTTAACTCCTTGAATTATTTAGATCAATTTAACAATTAAATTGATCAAGCCAAAATGACCAACAATTTAGTCAATCGTCTACCTTCAAAAATCGGTCAAGATGGAATCTTTCGAACTCTTAGAAAATTCCCCTTTATCAAGTAGGATTTCAAATTTGCTTCTATGCGTGACCCATTAGGTTCTACCATTCATTGGACATGGGCTCAAAACTCTTGCGATTTATAGAATATCATATATTTACATTAGTCTAAACTCCTTTAAACTAATAACTCAATTCAATTAATTTCATAAATTGAAGAGTGCTCAATCTCCATGGTCAATGTCCAACCTTAAGTCTATGGAACCCAACTAATTAGCCAAAATGAATGCTTTTGGAAAAACATTCTAGCTCTATGCTTACCATGCAAATACGATCCTTTTGTATCCTATCTCCCAAAAGAGGCCTAGAGCAAGATATTATTTGGCTCCCTATTAGCCTCGATACTATGTTTCTATTCTAATATTTGATTCCCTTTATGACCTTATCTTTGGAAAACTCCTTTTTCCAAATTGTCCTACTACCTTACACAAGTATTTCATAGAATTGATCATTATAGAATACATAGGAGATGCACTCGCCCTTCACAATGATGAGGAGTCGGATCCCATTTTGGATCTCATAAACCTCTATGTCTAAGTAGCTCATGCCCAACCTCAACCCAAAAGACCCACTATGTGGTCAAAGAAGAGTTAAAGCATGAGGACCTAAACATAAGGTTACCATGGATCCTCAAGTCAAGGGACTAATTATACGTACTAGCATAAGTCAGAGAACTTGCTACTGCCGACTTGCCACTACAACTATCTAGTAGATTCTCTAGGTAGGCCTTCAGTGAAATTGTTCTCTAACAAGCACCCACTAACATGTACCCATGTCACACATAGATTGCTCATAAAACAGAGCAATATCTAACCCTTGGATTTATGCATCGTTAGTACAAGTCTATTAAGATCTTAGATGGCCCGTCTCATAAGATCCTACAACTTGGAAGATTTAAGATCACGACCATGTAGGACTTGTTTCATAATCACCACCCAATGAAGTGACCAATTCCCATAGTCTTGTGTGATCTAAAGGTTTCAACCAAATGGTAGTGAATTAAAATAAAAATAAGATGAAGATAGCCATTTATAATGAATATCATTCAATCAAGATTGTATCACAAGTGAAATAGTTTACATGCCAATTTAATTGGCTTGTAGGGTACTATTCTAACAATCTCTCACTTGCCCTAAAGCTAATTCTCCATAATCTTAAGGCCCATCTTCTCAAGATGTCTTTCAAAGACCTTTTACAATATGGGTTTAATTAGTGGATCTGATATATTCCCTTTCGAGGTAATTCTTTCCACTCGAATGTTGCCTCCACCAATGATCTACTAAATTAAATGATATCACCTCAAAATGTGCTTAGATAACTGATGAGATCTTGGCTCCTTAGTTTGTGCAGTTGCATTATTGTTGTCATAGAATACACCTACTGGCTTAACAATGCTAGGCACTACATCCAACTATTGGATGAAGTTTTTTATCTAAACTCCTTCCTTTATAGCTTTCGAAGCCGTAATATATTCTGCCTCTGTGATAGAATAGATTGGTGGTGTCTTGTTTGGAACTCTTTTGACTTACTGCGCCACCATTGAGGTAAAATACGAATCCAAAAGTGGATTTTAGGTTAGCTGCATCAGATTGGAAGCTAGAATCCAAAAACCCCTCAGATTTCAATTCTCTATTAATGTATACCAGGAAAAAAAAAACCCTTAGTCCTTCTCAAATACTTAAGGATTGCTTTAATAGACATCCAGTGACTCTCATTGGGGTTGGATTGAAAATGGCTCATAACACTTAAAGCATACGCTATATTTAATCTAGTATAATGAACAACATATATTATGCTCCCAATGGTGGACGCATAAGGTATGTGTGACATCTTGCGTCTCTCTTCCTCTGTCTTATGGGCCATAGACTTTGAGAGACGAAAATTGTATCCCATAGGGAGGAATCCCTTCTTAGATTCTTCCATACTAAACCTCTTTAGCATCTTGTCAATTTACAAGGTTTGGGAAAGCCCCAGCATCCTCCTCGATCTATTTCTATAGATATGTATTCCTAATACATAGGATACTTTTCCCAAATCCTTCATGGAGAATTATGTAGATAACTATGCTTTAGTACACTCTTAACATTTCTCTCTTATTCCCAATGAGAAAAATATCATCAACATAAAGCACAATAAACTGTATACTACTTCCATGAGCCTTCTTGTACACATAAGGTTATACAAATTTTTGATGCGATTTGACTATTTTGTCAAAATATATGTTCCAACTTCGGGATTCTTGCTTGAATCCATCAATGGATCTCTTGAGTTTGCAAACTTTTTACTCACTCCCTTTGGATGTAAAACCTTATGTTTGCTCCACATAGATTTCTTCTTTAATGTTTCCACTGAAAAAAATGATTTTCATATCCATTTGCCATATCTCATAGTCATAATATATAGGTATGGCAATTAACATCCGAGAAGACTAAGGCATTGCAACTGGTGAAAAGGTTTTCTTGAAATTGATATTGAGTCTTTGAGTGTAACCTTTTGTCACTAGTCACACTTTAAAGATCATTACCTCTCCATCGACACCTAGTTTTCACTTATAAATCCACTTGCAACCAACGGGTACTATACCCTCCAGTGGATCTATTGAAGTCCATACATTATTGGAGTACATGGAGTCCATTTCGAATTTCATGGCATCAAGCAAATATCCCGAGTCTATATCCAAAATAGCTTTCTCATAGGTTTTCGGATCACTATCCAATTGGCTCGTCTCATCAAGAAATTCGAACCTTTCGGGTTGTTTCTTTATTTAGTCCGACCTTCTCAGAGGTTGTGTGTAAGGCTCTTGTTGCTCACTTATTTCCAATCCTTATGGAATTTGATGATTATCTTGAACTTCATCAAGTTCAACAACAACGTCATTTCTAACCAATAGAAAATCCTTTTCCAAAAAGGTGGCGTTCCTTGAAACAAACACCCTTCGTTCCGAGAGATCATAAAAGTAATAACCCATAGACTCTCTTGGGTATCCCACAAACTTGCACAAAGTAGATCTACTGTCCAATTTGTTTCCTACTAACCGTCTAATGTAAATGGGAGACCCTAAAACTTTTAAATAAAAGTAAGAGGGTGTTTTACCATCCCACATCTCATGTAGTGTTTTTGGTACCAACTTTAAGGGTACTACATTTAGTAGCCTCGTCATCGTTTCTAAGGCATATCCTCAAAATGATATAGGCATATTGAAAAAACTCATCATGGAACGTATAATATCTAGTAAGGTATGATTTCTCATTTAGATAATCCCATTATGTTGGGGTGTGCTAAGTGGAGTCCATTGAGAGATAATCCCATTCTCATTTAGATAATCCAGGAATTTGGTACTTGAGTATTCTCCCTTTTGATCAGATCAAAGAGATTTATTACTTAGTACTTTTTGCTTTTCTACTTCATTCCTATACTCTTTGAACTTCTTAAAAGCTTCACACTTATACTCCGTAAGATACATGTATCTGAACCGAGTATTATCATCGATGAAGGTGATGAAGTAAGAATAGCATCTACTCATACTAACTCTTAATGGGCCACAAACATCCATATGGATCAAATCCAAAGGACGTGTGGTTCGCTCCGTTTGTCCTACAAAAGAAGCATTGGTCATTTTTCCTTTTAAACAAGACTCACAAGTAGGAAGGTCCTTAATACCACTAATATTTAGTGCTTTAAGAGCTTCTAACTTGCTTATCCTATTTTCATAAATATGTCCAACTCTTGCATGCCACAACATGGCAACTTCTTGGTTATCTAATTTTCTTTTACTTGATTGAATGTGCATCAATAAAGGTTGAGAATCAAGTATGTACAATCCATTGTTTAATGTACCTTGTGCAGTTAAAGAACCATTTTTTAATGCTTTGAACATCTGATTTAATATAGAAAAATCATATCTTTCATTATCCAAAACAGGAATAGAAATAATCTTCTTAACAAGATTAGGAACATAATAGCAAAGATCAAGTATAATGCAAGCGTTCCCTAAGTCTAACTTGATTACACCTTCAACTAGGGCTACAATCTTTACTCCATTTCTAAGGTGGAGGATCAAATCCTCTTTATTGAGAATCATTCTTCTTTCCATCTCCTATAACGAATTACAATGTTGAGAACCACATGTGGTATCAAATGCCCATGACGAAGAATTTGTCCTCAAGTGCACTTCAATAAAGTATATACCCTTCTCAAGGGTTGCAGGTAAGCTTTGCAATTCCTTTTCCAATACCTTTTTTCACCACAATGGAAAGAAGTTGCATCAATTTCAACCTCTTTCTTTTTCTTGACTCCCGCAGAACTCTTCAAAGGTTGTTTCCTTTTAGAAAAATAACTATTCTTCCTTTTACCTTCCTTTATCTTTTTTCATAGTCACCTTAGTGGTCACTAACATATTCATCAATTCATTAACCATCACTTCTTGTTTAGATATATTAAAGTTCATAACAAATTAGTCGAACAAGCTTGGAAATGATTGTAGGATCAAATTCACGTAAAGGTCATTGTCCATAATCACGTCTAATTGACCAAGCTTTTCAATTAGCCCAATCATCTTAAGCCCGTGATCATGGACACTCATGCCCTCACTTATTCTAGACCTAAAGAGCTCCCTAGACAAGGCCAACCTTTCTGTCTATCACTAGGATACTTCACATGCTCATGAATCTTTTGGAGCTCATTGGTCGTAGAAGCCATTATTAGACATCGTGTTTGTATATCATCATCCAAAAACTTTGTGAACAATTCACTAGCCTCGTTGGTGGCATTATCACTAATTGTGTCTGTCGGGCTTTGATCAAGTACATAAGTCCTTTTTTCGGAATCTAGAACAATCTTGATGTTTCTCAACCAATCATAGAAGTTTGGCCCGGTTAGCTTATTCGCTTCCAAAATAGTGTTGAGTGGATTTTTAGCCACTTTTAGTTTGAAGATTTCAAAAATCTACAAAAAAGCAATAAAAGATAATATAAGCATGCGATTGAATATTGATATTTGAAAACATGTTTATGATGTTTCAAGCATGTTTTTCTCCCACTATTTTATCAAATCTTTCACCCCCTAGAAGAATTTGGGAAATCTCATTTCCTAGTGAGAATCAAGGCTCTAAGGACTTGTAGTGGACCCACAACTCATGAGACATACACAAACAATCGAAAGGTAAACAACTTTTGCTAATTGCATCTCTATTCAACCCTTAATATATTTTGCCTCATTTTTCATGTAGACCTACGACTCATGCGATATCTACACTACTAGGTGTTAAATCGGACCTTCCAATCAAACTTTGATTCGAGACCGCTCCATGTCATCCCACGACTCATGTGCCAATGCATGGGAAACATCAAATCGAAGGTGCATCATATGCTAAGTATATGGTCATAGCTTTTCACCATAAGTGTGACCCACGACTTGTGAGACATCACACAAATGTGGTAGAATCGCCATGCCATGTACTATTAGTATAAGGTATAGATTAATTAAAACTCCTATTAATTTGTATCCATTTTGACTTAATATTTGAAAACGCTTAGACTTTCTAAGTTGAGGGATTCTCTTGCTTGCGAAGATCTCACCAATTTTATCTTCTTATTTAGGTTTTATATATCTTAACAATGCATCTCATACATCAATAGGATATGGAAAGCATAAATAAATAAATGCTACTAGCATGCTTTTAGGGTGGGATGACCATGATCTTTAACCAATTAGTGCACTCAGAGTCATAGGTGCACCACCTAGTTGATTTTAAGTGGGTTAATTAATTCTAACTATTACATGAATATATCCCATACATTCATGGGTCTTCATGCATCCATGGTCTTCTTTACTCCTTGTAACATTTACATAAGAAAAAAATCATCACTCCTAGTGATTCTACTCTCATAACATTTATAAGATAGAAATTAAGAGGAATGCAAACCCCAATTTAATACAACCCTTTTTAACTTGAAACAAATAAAATCAATATTAAAGGATCATGATCATCCCATTTCATTCATCTTCCATCCAACACTTAAATGAACAATAAATAAATCAAGAATTGACATTCAATTCCAACAATTAATGCTTATCTCGTAAATAATTAATTGGTCAAGCAAAAATAAGCATAACATTTATGCATTTCATTTCTGCACAAAATTGGAGATTAACTTCAACAAGTTTCTAAAAGCAATCAAAAATTTCAAACGTAATTTTAAGAACTTGCACAACACTTGTGCATCTATGTGGTATGATTCAATACACTTTTGGTCACAAAAAGAACACCAAAACAAGCATTGACTCGAGCAAAGCCGAAAACAGCCACTACCTACCCAGCCCGGGCAAGGAGCCGCACCCACTTGCCTAGCCAGTGTTGGAATAGTGCCTGGCAAGCCAATTAGATTGGCTTTGTAAAAGTTATTTCCTTATAAAACAATCTTGATTAAATGATATTCTTTATATGGCCATCTTCATCTTATACTATTTATTACTTCACTTGCATGTGAATAAAGCCCCTAGATCACTCTTAACTTTGGGACTTGGTTCGGTGACCATGGAATAAGTCTCACACTATGATGATTTTAAATCTTCTAAGTCAGAGGATCTTATGAGACAAGGTATCTAAGATCCGGATAGACTTGCACTAACGATGCATAAGTCCAAAAGTTGGATATTGCTTCGTTCCATGAGCAACTGTATGAGATATGGGTGCATGTTAGTGGGTACTTGTTAGAGAACAAGGCACTGAAGGCCCTCCAGAGAATCTACTAGATAGTCGTAGTGCCAATTCGGTAGTGGTTAATTCTTCCCCTTACGCTAGTGCATATTATTAGTCCTCTGACCTGAGGATCCATGGTAGCCTTGTGTCCTGTTCTCATGCTTTGACTCTTTCTTAACCACTTAGTGGGTTTTTTAGGTTAAGTTTGGGTATGAGCTACTTGGCGTGGAGGTTTGGGAGATCCAAGATGGAACCCGACTCCTCGCTTTTGTGAAGGGCAAGCGCATCTCCTATGTGCTCTATAATAATCGATTCCAAGAAATTCTTATGCAAGGTGAACACGAGTTTTCCAAATGTGAGGTCACGCAAGGGAATTGAACATTAAGAATAGAGGCATAGTATTGAGGCTATTAAGGAGTCGACAAATATCTTGCGCCTCTTTTGGGAGATAGGAGACAGAAGGACCGTATTTGCATGTTACGCGTAGAGCTATGATGGTTCTCCAGAATATTCATTTCATCCAATTAGTTGGGCTCCATAGCCCGGAGGTTAGACATCGACCATACAGATTGGGTACTCTTCAATTAATGAGATTAACTGAATGGAGTCGATTAGTTTAAAAGAAATTTTAAACTAAAATGAATATAAGATATTCAAAAGTAGCAAAGAGTTGTGAGCCCATGTCCAATGAATGGTAGAACCTATTCGGCCACACACAAAACCAATTAGCTTCCAAAATTGGTAGAGCAATTTTCTAAATGTTAGAAACATTCACCCCTTGGTGACCGATTTTCAAGGAACCAATTCAACGGTCAATTTTGGTTTGATTGATTTAAGTGTTAAACTAATCAACTAATTTAAGGAGTTAAATTAAACCAATAATTAAGGATTTAATTATTTGGTGCCATGTTGACCATCAATTGGTTAATTTGACTTAAAGAGTTAAGTTAACAAAATTAAGCTTAAGAGTTAAGCTTATTTGATTTAAAAGTTAAATCAAAGGATAAGTAATTAAATTAAAGTTTTTAATTTAATTAATGGGAAGAATACTTTTTGGAGGAAAAAGTTAAATGTTTATTTAAATTATCATCTTAATTAATTTGGAATTAGATTCCAAATGTAATTGAAATGCACATGAAACTCAAGTGACACTTGAATTTGAATTTGTCAACTTGGCATGCCACTTGGGTTGTCACCTTGAGGAAGGTGTGATGCCAACTAGCATCACACCTTCCACCCTCTATATATAGATATAGCGGGTAAGCAAATTTGAATTATTCATTGTTGAAAAGTGTGAAGATTATATTCTTTGCATTCCCTCCAAAAACTCTCTCTCTCTCTCTCTCTCTCTCTCCATGCATTGCATCATGTGTTGAGCTTTGCATTCCTTCTTCTTCTCAAACTGAAAATCGGCCTCCTCTACCTCATTTTCTCCTCTATAACTCCAGCTTCTAGTGAGGGTAAATTGAAAGAATGATTGGGATGTAGATCATATCAATAGAGGCAAGGCACTTGACTTGCTGATTTTTGGAGATCCACTGCAGTAGCTCCAGATTGGAGAATTTTTCTGGAGTTATCCAGAAGGTTGTTTGCTCCAATTTTTTCACAATAGCTTCCTCTATGTGTAGAAGTGTTCCATATCTAATTTGGTGATATTTGGAGCAGTATAACTGGGGAAAAGGTTGCCACCTTTCTGCTGTGCCGATTCTAGACAGTTTCTGGAACCGAGAGAGATAGTTGATTTTCTCCTTGTTTTGAGCTACAAGAGGTAATTCTTTTTCCTAATCCAGATCTATAGCATGACTAGATCCTTGGTCTCTTGAGTAGCTTAGTTATTTGCAAGTTTATGAAGTTTTGATTTATGGACCCTAACGCTACTCTTGCTTTCAGCCAACACCCTGCCTGGGAAGGCTGTCCTTCATTTCCATGGTTAGCTTCGAGTCAACTCACTTTTAGCTCACTTTTTGTGCACTAAAAATTTTAGGACAATTCCTAAACATTAAATCACATATTATAGATGAAATTTCAGACTCAAAAAATCTTTAAAAAATGGAATTTCAAGCGCTCAAACATGCTTCCAATTTCAAGTTCAAATAAGAATCACATTCTTTAAAAAAATCTCCAATTAAATCCAATCCAATTGGATCCAAAAATGACGAAAACTTTTTAACACCAAATATAATATGCTATATTGATATATAACATCAACTAATGCTAAATCAACATTCAAAACATTAGCAACTCTAAATTAAAACATGCTAAACATATGAATTAACACTTAAAACACATATTAGCATAATTTCAATTCATCAAGCAAGGGAGCCACATGCATCATCAGCCAAATACTCCAATCCATAAATTGGATCAAGTATTTGGAGATCTAGATCAATTCACCACATGAATCAATCAAACAATAATCCAAATTAAAGCATAAATTTAAGTTCTGATACCACTTGAAAGAAGGTGTAAGCCAATGATCCAATTAAAAACTAAAATCAAACTTGATTACATTCTAATCCATGCCACTAAAATAGACTAAGGTCAGAAAATTACCTAGGTAGCAAATTCCAACCAAGAGATAAAGACTAGCTTGAACACCTTCAATAAAGTCTCCCCTGGCGCAGCAACTTGTAGGCAACTTTAGCCCAACCAAAACACCTTGGAATCAGTTGAAAGTTGGCCAGAAATCACCAACACCTTGATGAACCTTCAACAGAAAAATCAGTCAATCAAAAAATCAAAAGCCACTCCAAAAATGACTAAGTTTCTGCCAAAATGGAGGATCTCCAAAAGTCTAGCAATTCAATTGTTTTGCCTCTAATGACAAGATCCACAAACCAATAGACAATTCAAATCTCATATATGTTAGATGGAAAACAAAGGAGAGATATGAGAGGATAAAGGCCAATTTTGGAGGTAGGAGAAGAAAAAAAATGTAAAGCTTCAACACATAAGGTAAGACATGCAAAATTGAAGGAAAAGGGAGAATCTAACAATTGAATCTAAATTGCTTGTGTGTTCTACATGTCTGGTCATCCACCCTCTATATCTATATATAGATGGAGGAAAGGTGTGATGCTTAGTTGGCATCACACCATCCTCAAGGTTGGCGCCAACTTGCTTGCCAACCTACAAGCATGTTGCATTTGAATTTAACGTGCATTTGAATTTCATTTGGAATCTTCTTTTCATCTCATGAAATGTCATCCAAATAAATTCTAACACACTCCAAATGAACTCTTCATTTGAATTTTTCCTCCAAAATTAACTCTCTATTTTAATTTAATTAATTAACATTTGACTTGACTCTTAAGTCAATTAGCTTACCTCTTTAACCTAGTTATAGTTAACTTAACTCCTTAAATTAACTTGACCAATTGATAGTCATGTGGCAGTAACTAAATTAACTCCTTAATTTAATTAGTCTAATTTAACTTCTTAAATTATTTAGATCAATTTAATAATTAAATTAATCAAGCTAAAATGACCAATAATTTAGTTAATTGTCTACTTCCAAAAATTGGTCAAGGTGGAATCTTTCTAACTCTTAGAAAATTCTCCTTCATCAAGTAGGATTTTCAATTGGTTTTTGAGTATGACCTATTAGGTCCTACCATTCATTAGACATGGCTCACAACTCTTGTGATTTATAGAATATCATATATTCCCATTAGTCTAAATTCCTTTAGACTAATGACTCAATTCAATTAATTTTATTAATTGAAAAGTGCCCAATCTCTATGGTCGATGTCCAACCTCAAGCCCATGGAGCCCAACTAATTGGCTAAAATGAATGCTTTTGGAGAACTATTCTAGCTCTAAGCTTACCATGCAAATACAGTCATTTCGTCTCTCATCTCCCGAAAGAGGTCTAGGGCAAGATATTTGTCAACTCCCTATTAGCCTCAATACTATGTTTCTATTTCAATGTTTGACTCCCCTTTATGACCTCATCTTTGGAAAACTCCTTTTGCAAATTGTCATACTACCTTGCACAAGAAGTTTATGGAATTGATCACTATATAATACAAAGGATATGCAATTGCCCTTCACAATGATGTGGAATCAGATCCCATCTTGGATCTCACAAACCTCTATATCTAAGTAGCTCGTATCTAACCTTAACCCGAAAGACTCACTACGCAGTCAAGGAAGAGTCAAAGCATAAGGACCTATACACAAGGGTACCATGGATCCTTAAGTCAAAGTACTAATTATATACACTAGTGTAAACTAGAGAACTTGCCACTACTGACTTGCCACTATGACTATCTAGAGGATTCTCTGGATAGGTATTCAGTGAACTTATTTTCTAACAAGCACCCACTAACATGTACTAATGTCTCACATGGATTGCTCACGAAATATAGTGATATCCTACCCTTGGATTTATGCATCGTTAGTGTAAGTCTATCCAGATATTCCATGCCTTTTTCTCATAAGATCCTATGATTTGGAAGATTTAAGATCACGACCATGTAAGATTTGTTCCATGGTCACCACCCAGTGAAGTGACCAAGTCCCATAGTCTTATGTGATCTAAGAGCTTCAACCAAATGCTAGTAAAGTAAAATAAGCATAACATGAATATGGCCATTTATAATAAATATCATTCAATCAAAATTGTATCACTTAGATTGGCTTACCGGGTAGTATTCCAACAATTATTTAAAGGATGAGATTGAAAGTTGATCAGTCCTAATACCTTAAAGAATTTGTTGCCAAGCGGCAAATTACCTAGAAGGTAGCATCATGCTGGAGCGATTAAGAACTGATGTGAGACCCTAGAACACATAATAGAGTTTAAGAAGGCCTTGTATTCACATGGAGCATATAATCTAATGATGATCGCAGTAATCTTGGTGATATTCGCTGGTCAAGACAGAAGAGAATGAGTAAATCCCTACGAAGCTATTTCACAGGCCACTAGACAAAATCAAATTCATTTGTCTAAGCCTATCTTCAATGTCTGTGAAGTTAGACCCTCTAGTGTTGGATTACTATTATATATAACGACCTAGATGCTGGAAAAGAAAGATATTATAATCATTTTTAAATTTGGCCTCCTTAGCTAATTTTCAAACGAATAAGATTTTGGTGGACAATAGAAGCTCAATAGACATAATATTCTGGGATATCTTCTTCTAGCTTGACATGGACAATGCACAGCTTTAGAAGGTCAACACTCCCCTATTATGCTTTAGTGGTTAAACAATAGAGGCCATAGGAGAGAATTCGCTTCCTTTGTCCCTGGGCATTTATCCTACAAGAGTGACTAAGATGATCAAGTATTTCATAGTAAAAGTTCCCTTAACACAAAGCATTCTATTAGGTTGCTAGCTTTTAATCTCTTTTGAGCAATATATTCCATTACCCCATCAAGATAAAGTTTTAAACTCCTTACGGCATCAGAGAGCTGGATCGAATACTAGAGGATAGCTAGGAAATGTTACACTAATACTCTGTGGAAAGCCAAAGTTGCCCCAGAGCATTGAGATGATCACCCTATAAACTACGCACACCAAATTTAAGGGAAAGAGAAACAACCAACCTAAGAAGCTAATTTGATTGATAGGCTAGTTTGGTAGAAGGCAACCTGTAAGAGAAAGGTAAAGGTGCTTAAAGATAAGATTGCAAAGGAACTCAAGGTGGTCGAAGTCTTATCGAGCAATGTAGTGAATACTACAGCATTGGGTTCCTCTTAGAACCTAACTTGGAAAGGCGTGTGGTAGATTTCCTGATGAAAGATGGCCATATATTTGTATGGAGCATGGCAGATCTCTATAGAATCCCCTAGGACTTACGCTACCTCTACATAACATACATGCACCAGTTCAGTACCCATAATGGTTGGCCAACATGGACTTTTATACCTAAGTTAGAAAATGAAGGATGTGCATCGACTTCACTAACCTCAGGAAGGCCTACCCAGAAGACTGATTTCTACTACTTAGAATTAACATATTGGTGTACTTCATAGTGAACTATGAGCTGTTGAGTTTTCTTGACACCTACCAAGGGTATAATTAGATTAGCTTAGCTTTGAAGGACCAAGAGAAAATTAGTGTTATCACCACACCTGGAGTATATTGTCATGTTGTTTGGCCTCAAGAATGCTACAGCTACCTACTAAGG
This sequence comes from Jacaranda mimosifolia, assembly GCA_018894105.1. NCBI lineage: Eukaryota > Viridiplantae > Streptophyta > Magnoliopsida > Lamiales > Bignoniaceae > Jacaranda > Jacaranda mimosifolia. The sequence goes on from CM032124.1 coordinate 15,917,296, forward strand.
CTTGGTCAACCAAATGTTGAAAGACATAGTAGGCAGAAACATAGAAGTATAAATAGATGACATGTTGGTAAAAAGTCACAAATAGGAGGACCACTTGCAAGACCTTACAAAGTGCTTCACCATGCTTAATGAATTCAACATGTAGCTTAATCTTGCAGAGTGCACTTTTAGCATAAGAGTAGAAAAGATACGAGGATACATTATCCAAAGCTCTGAATAAAGATAAATCCTAAAAAGATAAGGGTCCTTGAGATGCTAGCCCCATGGTCTTTTGAGAAAGTGCTAATGTTGATGGGACAACTAACAACCTTGAAAGGTTCATATCAAAGTTCGTTAAGGAGAGTCTACCCTTTTCCAAAATTCTACAAGTGTGTAGATCTTCGAGTAGCTTGAGGAATGCAATAGGGTATTCCAACAACCAAAGAAATACCCTACCTCCCCTCCTTTACTGACAAAGTCAAAGGCTTGAGAACTAATGCTCTTATACTTATTCGCCGCTGACTATCAAAGTCTAAGTGTTTGGAAATTTCATATTAGAAAAGGAAAGTGATGCAAGGGAAAGCTCTATCCTCACAAGAACACTTTATATAAATAGGTCGTCTGGCAACATCGAATGTGGAGCATGCATTGTAAGAAATCTCTCAAGGGGAAAAGTTCGAGAATGCCATGAGATTTGACTTCCCACCTTAATTGATGAAGTACATGAGCAAGTCGAGAAAATTAAACAAATGTTCAAGGATTTCACCTAACATAAATCTCATGCAATGAGAAACCCGCTACATACCACTTAACCAAGATACTATAAAGAGCTAACAAAATACCTTTATGAGATTCAACAAACTAGATCCTAAGAAACTGAACAACAACCCTCCTCTGATGTAATAGATATTAAGAGCAACCTCAAAACTTAGATGGATTCCATCATGTGATTTCTTCTGAACTACATACATTTTGATGAACTAAGGAAAGCAAATTAGTAGGTCAAAGCCTCATAATTCGTACTGATGGGTTAAGGCCTATACAAGTGAGGTTTTTCTCTATCCTACTTGAAGTGCTTTAATGCTCAATAGAGTGGAATATATGATGCATGAGATTCACGAAGGGATCTAGTGGAACTAGTCGGAGGTAAGATCCCTAGTAGTGAAGGCCATCAGATAAGGTTTATTGTTAGAGAAAAATGCAGGCTAATGAACTAACTCAGTACTACTCTGTAGCCAATTAACAACACGTGCCTCTTCGCCTAGTGAAAGCTGGATATCATGTAACCTTTCCCCTAGCACCTGGCTAGTGAAAGTTTCTTATTATGAAAGTATATTATTTTTCCAAATGAGTGGAGGTAGAACCTCTAGCTCAAATATCAAAACCAAAGGTAATAAAGTTCCTATAGAAGAACATTGCTTGTCAGTTTTAGATTCCTCAATTTCTAATATAGGACAACATAACTTAGTTTATGGGAGCAAAGCTTAGAGATTGGGGGAAAGGATTGGTTAAAAAAAATTCTTCTTATATGTAGCCAATCCACAAGCTAACGGAAAGACAAAAATCACAAACTAAACCATACTCTTGCTTCTAAAGATGTAGCTACATGACACAAAAGAGCATAGAAGAGCTCCATTTAGTACTGCAAGCTTATTGAACCACACCTGGAACATCTATAAGGGAATCAACCTTTAAATTAGTGTATGGAGCAGAAGCAATCGGCCCAGCAAAAACCAAAGAAATAAGAGGGTGAGAACCACAATGACAGCCGCAACCCAGAACAGTTAAGGACATACTTAGATCTACTTCAATAAGTGCGAGAAGATATGCATGAGTGCTCTGAAACGTACACATCTAGGATGATTAAATCCTATAATACAAAAGTATGACCCATGAGTTTTTAAGTTGGGGACCTACTAATGTGGATAGCTGAGGCATCAAGCTCGAAAAGGAAGCTAGATGTAAAATGGAAAAGCCCCTATAAGGTGGTAGAAATCATCAATGTGATAGCCTATAAGTTGCAAAACATGGATGGAAGAGATGTACGAAACATTTAGAATATCTCCAACCTAAGAAGATTCTACCCTAGTATTCAAGCTAGCCTGAATTATTTGATATGTTGTACTTTCTTTAGAAGATGTTTGATTTTCAAGTTGTTCGCATTCATATAGTTAATCCTTCGCCATTTTCCTTTGTAGAATAATTTTTTCCATAGAGATGGAGATAGTTTGTGTATTTGTTACATTCTTATTAATATCTTTATGTTTTCCAAGAACTTAACAATCTATATAAAATGCTTGATGTAGTGAACACACCGCAAGCCTCTAGTAGCTTCCAGAAGCCATCCGATCACAGCTCCAAGAAAGCAAAACTAATAAATAAAATAAATAATAAAAAATACATAAGCCCACTCAAGAATCTAAGGACTCCCTACAATATTACGACTCTACATGAAATCCCAAAAAATCTTTAGAGCAACTTAATTCCCATTGAGATTCTAAAGGATTCCTAGAACAACTTGATTCCACTAGTGATTCGGATGAATCCTTGAAGCAACTTAATTTCGTTTGAGATCTGAAGTGGTCTTTAGGATTTTTGTTATCTCTGAAATAACTTTATTCTGCTTAAGATTGTAACGGATCCCTAAAATAAGTTAATTCCACTCAAGATCCTGATGAGTCCCTAAAGCAACATAATTCTATTCGAGATGCTAATGGGCCCCCATAAGAATCTTACATACCAGTTTGCCCCCAACTTAAAAAAAAGAAAAAATATTGAGTAAAAATAAGGGGAAGTAGCACAAAGTAAAGATACTAGCAACCACGATAAATGAATCAACTAAACTAGTGCAATGGAAATCTATATGGGACATAGTCTAAGCTAAAATAAGAAATCTACCCAATATTTAGATAGTGCTCTACAATTCCAAGACTGGATACTCAATCATACCATCAGAACTTGAACTAAAAGTCCCAATATCAAAGTTCACAAGTATACCGACCAACAAAAAAGATCCTGGAAGGATATTTGTTGGCCTCCCTCAAATTTAGCAACCATCCTAGATAGTCTACCTATTTATCACACAAGCCTCTTGTTACATTCATTGCCACAAAGGCATCAACCTCTTTGAACTCCTTCACGGTATCATCCCTAATTGCAGCAACAAATGTCTTCTTTGTAGAGGACTCCAAAACTTCTTGTCTGTCTTCATTTCCCAATTTTACTTTTCCCTCTATTGATCTCGATCCTTGATCATTGCACTAGCCTCTTCCTTGCCTTGATCTTGATCTCTCACTAGCTTTGCAACCTTCTCTATAAGCTATTATTTTTAGCCATCACCATCTCTACTTGGCAGTACATTTACATCGGCAAATTCAAGCTTGCCAAGATAGCACAAATGAGAAATAGAAATGAGGCAAACACGCAGTGCCAAACATAAGAATGATAATACAACATAAAGAGGAAAAAACTAAGGAAACAAAAAAGGAGCGATGACTTTATACCCAAACTAAGTTCTTGGCAACAAGCTTATCAGTTAAGGAGAAAAATTAAATGAAAACTTGCCCTCATCTTGCTCATTCACTCTGCCTTGCCCTGGTCATGCTTAATCACTCTGTCTTGCAAACTCCCTAAACTATAAGAAGTCTCATATTTATCCTAATGAGAGTCAGTGCTCATAATTTTCTTCATCCTATAAATAACAACCCTTTTTCTTTGCCAAGCCCATATATCTAGCAACTCCTAAGCAAACTCCTGAACCCGCTTCCTAGTTAACTACAATCTCCAACTCAACTTCTTCTCCTCCAAAGTGAAACACTAATTGGGGAAGAGAGCACTCTCGATCTACCTTCCAAGCACCGCATTGAAGAAGAAAAACCTCCAACTCTAACATGCTTAGGACCTAGATGGGGCCTCCAACAAATGCAAGCCCTATCTTTCTCGGCTCCAAGAATCTATGCAGAATTTATCTTTTTCCTTATGAAATATAATGAAACCAAACTAGCACAATAGGAAAAAAGGATAAGAAAAATGCATAGGTAAAGCATGGAACCACACAAATGAAAAAAGAAAAGCAACAAACAGGAGAAACATACATCAATACCAACAAGAAACAAGTGAGAAACATTGAAGACAATAGCACTCTCAGAGATCATGATGGACCCCCCCCAATCATACCAAAGAGGATGAACTACTCTAAATAGTAGGGAGGTCGAAACCTTTATCTTTCAAAAAGGAAAAATGATTTTTCAATGCCCCGCGAGAAGATACCACACCACTAAGAAACCTACAACCAAGCCTAGAAAAGAAGCGAAAAAAAGACTCTCTCGGGATCTTCCTAACAATGAGCAAAGAATAAAAGCTATTCACCACTACTATGAGACCCAATTTAGCAAGCAGTGATAAAAACCCATGAAGTGCACAAAGAAGTTTGGGGCAAACTGACTAAAGCACAAGCCATAACTCCTAATGACATCCAACAGCAAGAGGTTAGGTAAGAATAATAAAGCAACTACTAGAAATAATAGGGTATCCCAAAATGGGCAACATATTATAATGCTTTCCTGAAGGCCACAAAGACTTATACTCGCTGAAAAGATCAATCTTAGAACTCAAAATTTTTAATCCCCCTATAAGCAAGGTAAATAAAGTATTGACACTAGAAAAACTCTCAATCTTGTGTAGACCTTATCTCAGGCTCTTTGCTAGATGAATGCTAGCTCTCCAACTCTAACTCGAATGATTCACTAGGGATTGACTCATTGAACAAAGATTAGTTCAGGTGCTCTTGATGTAGAGCTATGCAATACAGAATTGGGCAATAAGGTGTCAAGAGAGATGTATCTCCAATATCAAGGTCCGAAGAAGACGTCGATGCCCTAATAAGTAGGCACAGAGGGAGCCCAGGAATACTTTCAATTTGGAATTAGGTATTTTTAAATCAAAAATAGGGGGTTGGATGATATACCCCAAATTTGCTCTTGGGCCGCATTAGTCAAATCACCTTTGAAAGTGGTATGCTAAGCATAGTAGTCTAACTACCAATGCAGATACTATAAATATTGCCACTTATGTCGATTTATTTTCACTTAGATAAATTCTCTGTGCAAAAGCACTCTCAAGCTAAAGGCCTACTAGCCTGAACAATCAATTGCGGATTTGTAATGAGACCCCCACAGACAAACTTCATCCTTTTCATATATTAATTTCTATAATTATGCTCATAATTTTATTCATAAGTGAAGAAGTAATAAGAGGGATTTAATCAACAATATTATATTGGGATTTGGATCTTAAAGTTTTTTACTAGTCCCTTGAATATTTTTCTTTGCTAAATCTAGATATGTTTATGAGATGAAACAAATTTGTTTTGCCAATTTAAATGCAATGTTCTTGGTTATGCAGTGAATTTCCTATCAAAATTAAGTATCCCTCTTCACTTAGAATTCTACACTTAGAATTCTTTTTGTATACTTCTCTCAATTGCAAGATTTATTAATCTAATATTATGCATATCTCTCATAACCTCATAAAGGTTATTTGTGAGTTATGTAGGAGTTGCCAAGAGTTAAAACTCTCTCCAACCTCTTAACTACCCATATATTAAAATGGATCAATAATTGGGTTAAGTCAGCCCATATGGGCAATCCATTTTAGCAACATCTCCAACTCGCACATGAAAAGGTCATCCCATTCACAAAGTGATTAGCATGGTATAAAATATATCCCAAAAAGTTCATATTAGAGTTAAGTGATGTGATAACTAAGCATACTAGAGTTTCAAATGCATAAAATGGTTAAAGATATATGAGAATTTAGTTCTTCAAATACTAGAGTTCAAACAATATGCCAACTAAGGATATACAACAACTTAATTCTAATAAAAATGAGGCCATTTATGTTGCTATACCATACTTCATTTCACTAAACTAATCAATATACCTTTGATCACAAACAATGAATGTAAGAGCATACATGACTTATATTTATCTCATAAATTCGCAATTATGTTTCAAACCTCTTAGTTAATTGATCGACCAGTGAATATAATTTAGGTGTTAGTAAAAGATGGTCTTTCATTCCTATTAGAATTTCTCTATTCTATTCTAGCTACTTACCTAGATATTCACCGCATTACCGAATAATTCATGGCAGCTTAACAATTACATGCTAAAGTAACAATTCTAAAATAAAGTTTCAAGAAGCAATCAGAAGTCATAAAGATATAATTGAGGTTATTCTAACCTCTAGGTCTCACATAATGAGAAAGTGGGAATTTATTTACTCATTACACATATGGTCGTCTTTAGACACATGGTCTGAAACACATGTTTTGATATATTTCTTCCCAACTAGAAGTGTATGTCAATGATACTTAAAATAAAACATTGTATGGATTTTAGTTCAGGCATATCTCAACTCTTAACTTGAGTTTTCTCCTTTTACTTGTCCTCAACACATATAGCAATCTCAAGAAAACTCAAATCTGGCTATTTGACATGTCCAATGGAGTTTTTTAAATCTATTTCAATTATTAAACCTCAAGTAGTAATCTCATCTTAATAATAGATTGACTGAAGGCAGCATTTGTATAAAATCAGCAGCACCTCATCTCTGCATACTACACAATGTCAAAAGTGATTGCTCGTGCAAGAGAACCATTCTTCACTTGTTTGAAATACCTTTACAATTGAAGACATAGAGCGTATATACACCATTAAAATACTATATGATTTGATAAGGATTAGATCATAAATGATTCATGGACAATTATAATCTCAATCTATGCAATTCAAATATTTTATCAAATGACTCATAAAAATGTCTCTAGGTAATAGCTTAAAAATAGCCATCATCATATGTGCAGACATATACTTCAATGTTTCATTCTTCCTTTCAACTATAATTTCTGACAATGTTGAATTTTGCATCTATGTGGTCGATTATTCCATGATATTTTGGGTCTTTAGAGTAAGCAAGTGTTGATTGATTGTCATAAAAGCAAGGGTTGAATGATTGTCATAAAAATGATTAGAGCTCTCGTATTATTGTTATTATACCCAGATATTGTAAATATCCCTTAACCAAACACCTTCCTATACTATAGAAGCATATACAACAAACTTAGCTTCCATTGTGGACAATGATACACGTGTTTGTTTCTTACTATTCCAAGAGACATAATAATTATTTAGGAAGAGAGCATATCCAAATGTGAACTTATATTCATCCAAATCACCTCCCTATTCATCGCGTATGTATCCTTTTAAGCATGGGTTATTTCCTTAATAGCGAAGAAAACAATTTGTTGTACTTGTGAGGTATCTTAAAAATTCTCTTAACAAGAATCCAATATCTTTTTATAGAATAGATTGATACCCACTAACTAGGCCCTCGACATCATAAATATTAGGGTGAGTACACATCATAGTGCACCCAACAACACTTGAATATGGTATTTTTGGATATCTCAAGTTTTCCCTTAAGAGGGTACATCTTACAGCTTAGAAATTTACCTTGAGCATCAATAGCCTTGACCCAAAATAATAGTTTGGTCAACTTTCAATCAAGCCTAGACGTTATAAAATATAACTTAGGCCCCCTTTTGACCCAAAATAATAGCCATGGAAACCCCAAAATTTCCATGCTTTGCTTAATCAAGTTTTTAGAAATTATAAATTGATCCCAAAAACTTTTAAAATACAAAATAAATAAAAATTCATGCAAAATAAAATAAAATTAAATTAAAGGTAACACTCTTATATTAAATTGAAATTTCTAGGGGTGTTACAGACCTCCCCCCAAAAAGAATCTGGTCCCCAAATTCTCACCTGAATATTGAAAAAGTTCAGGATATTGCTAGCACATAAGGTCTTCTTGCTCCCACGTGGCTTCTTCCACATTGTGGTTGTACCATAGCACCTTGAGCATCTCACCACTAGTGAAAATGTCTCTTCATAACCAATATTCTCTAGTTGAATGTAAACTTTTTCCTGTAGTTAATCCTTATACTTTTCAATGATTCTATCAGCCTTTCTTTTAATTTTGTGAACCTACTTTTTTAATAAGTTTATGCCCAAATGGAAGATCAACAAGTTCCTAAAGATGGTTTGATCTTATTGGCTCTATCTTTTTTTCCATTGCTTTCTCTCATTTATATTTTATAGGACAAGACAGAGCCTCACTCACCTTTTTAAGTCTCGTTGGCATCTTCCAAATAAATCATATTAACGTGCTCTTTACATTCATCTTTAACTTCAAGATGATTTAATATATTTTAAATTATATATAAGTTATGAGGAGGGGCATCACTAACTTCTTGTTACATTAACAAAATGGTGCATAAGAAACAAATAAAAACTCCACAGACTTGTTGGGCACAAGCCTAAACTTTAAATTGTAGGGTTATATTGATATTTTAGATGAAAAAATGAAACCTCCAAAACTTGCTAGTCGAGCAATTTGTATTTTAGTGCAAATATTCTTTACTAAGCAGTGAATATAAATTTCTTAGTCTTTGTAGTAATAGTATGTTAGAATCTACACGTATTACCTTCTATGAGCATTTCAGTGTCAAAGATGCTAATAAGGTAGAACTGGATAGTGACTTCTTGGAAGAATTTGAAAGTGGAATCAAACAAATCTTAGATGATGTAACACGTAGTTCACATATGCATGGTAGTACTTTGTTCGATGCATATCTAGATTAAAACTTAGATAAGTACCAAAATTTATAAAATTATCAAATTGGGGAGCAAAGGTTTAAATTGAGGGGGAAATGGTCATGAGATATATACATAATTGTAAGTGGATCCAAAGTCTACTTAAGAAGCTATGTTATTATTTAATATAGAATTGTGAAAAAAGTGTCATAGATGATTAGACTAAATAAATCTAAAATAATTAAATAGACTCTTGTAAATTTATCTCCCAACAGTAGACCTATTATTGCAAATAGGTTTTGAAAAAAAAAAAAAACTTTTTCTTTTATTTACACCCATACACACATCAAGGGTTGGTTAATTTTCGAACCATAAGCCTCACACTCACACTTATATGTGTCAAGATAGCGCCACTAGGCTAATTAAGTACTCAACAAGAAAGAAACTTAAACCTTGTGGTATTTATACTATTACAAAAACCATACCCTTTTCTTGAGTAAATAGAAGTTATATTATGCACCTTTACGTGTTTTATTCTTTATTTTTTACACAATTAAAATTGAAATATACTATTAAAGACGAACTGAAAATTCCTACACACATGAGTAGTTATAATACCAATTTTTATAACTCTTAAATTTACCATTTCACTTATTTCAAACATCCAATGAAATAAGGGTTATTAATTGTAATTTTTAATCCATATCAAAAATCACATTCATGTACTCAAATAAATTGAGCACAGAGCCATGTTATGAGCAAACCTATGTTGGAAACAAACAACTTCCATGGTACCATCTTTTTTGTAGTTCAAAGTTACAAACCCACTTCAAAATACATTTTTCTTTTGTACGAATTCCAAATTCCATTTTAAGTTTGTGCATTGGGAACACCTCCGCCGCTAAGTTATTCACCCATTTCTTGTTCATTACATGTAGTTAGCTCTTTCTCTCTTTGGTCTTTTTATGTATTTTGTTTTTTAATGTTACACTTATAAAACTCCATTGTATTATATTCATTATGGTTGAACAAAGAAAGAAATCAAAATTTGATATCAAAACAAAGAAAGAAAGAAATCAAAATTTGTAGCCTATGTATCTTCTATTGAACTTTATCCTTACATTGAATCAAGCAAGGCACAATTGGTGATATAAAATTGTACTAACCAATTTTTATGTAGAAAAGGATTTTATGTGTTAGATAAAGATGGCATAAAATATGTTCACTATGTAAAATAATAAATATATATTCGAACTATATCAATCTTTAGCAAAATGAAGGCAACATATGCACAAATAACACATAATAATTAAATGTATTATGCACATAGGAACTACGTGCAAGGGCCGCTATGCTGATAAAATACAAAGTAAGATCACATTAAAAGTATTAAAGTTCCATTGCAACAGTGTAGCTAAAAGTATAAATATAACCAATTTATCTTTGTTGTGGCATTAATATATTGCAATAAAAATGCATTAAATGACATGTTAATGTATCATCAAAAGTGCATTAAATAGCATACCATAATGCCACTGAAGATATCTTTAAATAACAAACTAATATGCTGCTAAAAATGTAGGTAGTGGCATAAGTAAATGCTACAAAAATTATTTTAAATGACAAGGCAACACACCACAAAAAATACAGTAAATGACATTTTAGAATGTTAGAAAGATGTTTTTAATTGGCATGCTAATGTACCATAAAAAATGGATATAGTGATGTTAGAATGCTAAAAAAGGTTCATTTAGATGACATACTAATGTGCCATAAAAAAATAATTAAATAACATGATAAATTAAATGCCACAAAATATTCTTTTGAATGACATGTTAATCTATCTTCAATACTTTACATTTGGGATTCTAACATGCCCCAATTACTCTATATAAGGCTAAAACCTACAACCATCTATTCAAAAGGTATGAGTTTACCATCAAGCTACCTATCAAGCATTCAATATATACACACAACAAAAACACTCATCATTTTTTATGGATTTCGACGGATTGCAATTGAGTTGTCCAATTTTCGATGGATTTTTTATGAAAATTTTTGTGTCAAAACAATCCTCATTGCAAATTAGTTTATACTACTTTTCCAACAAAAATTTCCACCAGAAGTATTTTCGCTAGAATTTCATCAAGCTTTAGACAGAAATTAGGCCATTTGAACCACTTATGTTTTCATCGACTTTTCAATTGAAAAATCCATCGGACATTTTTTTGATGGAATTTCTTCAAATTTCTGATATACATTTTAAATTTTTTAATTAGAACGCTCAGCATGTGTCCCATGAATATACTCTCTAGTATAGAGTGATCCACCAATCTCAGAAGTTTGGTTCTTCTTAGCCAACATGGACTTCTTCTACAAATCTTGGGATTGACAGTGCTGGTATAGCACATCCTATGTTTTCTCGTCAATCCACTCTGGCCTCTTGCCCATCTTCTGGGTATGGCCATATATATCACTTAGTTGGTGACCTTATTTAATATCAAAAGCCCTCTACATACGGCCCTTATACTGGATGTCCCAACAAACATATCTTTGTGAAATAAAATAAAACAAGTTAGCATACTTTCAATATACAGATATAATTTGCAAAAGTAAATATATTAATAACATGCATATATCTGCCACTCCCTAAACAACAAATCTTGAAAGGCCTAGGGGATATCCGATCAAGTCTTATAGGGCTCGCCTGTAGAATCCATTATTTAGTCATAGTGACAAGTCGTTAGTGGCAAGTTCTCTAGCATATGATAGTGCATATAATTAGTCCTTCGACTTGAGCATCCATGGTAATTTTATGTTTAGATCCTTATGCTTTGAATTTTCTCCAACCACGTAGCAGGTCATCCAGGGTTGAGATTGGGCATGAGTTACTTAAGCATGGAGGTTTGTGAGATCCAAGATGGGCTCCATTTCCTTATTTTTGTGAAGGACAATGTATTCTATAATGATTAATTCTAAGAAATCCTTTTGCAAGATAGTATGATAATTTGGAAAAGGAGTTTTCCAAAATTGAGGTATTAAAGGGTAATCGAACATTGGATGTAGAGACATAGTTATCAAGGCTATTAGGGATCCGATAAATATCTTAACCTAGGCCTCTTTTGGGAGATAAGAGATAGAAGTACCGTATTTGCATAGTAAGCATAAGTTATAATGGTTCATCAAGACATAATTCATTCATCCAATTAATTAGGCTACATGGGCATGTTTCCAGACATCGACCATGGAAATTGGATACTCTTCAATTAATAGAGATTAATTGAAATGGTTATTAGTTTAAACGAGTTTAAACTAAAGTGAATATTTTGATATTCAAAATATCACAATAAGTTGTGAACCCATGTCCAATGAATGGATGAACCTAATGGGTCACACACAAAAGCCGATAGGAAGCTCTTATTTGATAGGAGGAATTTTCTAAGGAGTTAAAAAATTCAAGCCTAGGCATTCTGAGTGAGGGACAAGTAACTAATTTAATGGTCATCTTGGCTTGATAAATTTAAGTGTTAAATTAATCACTTAAATCAATCAAAATAATTTAAGGACTTAACACTAATTAACTTAAAAGGTTAAGTTAATTGACTTAAGAAGTTAAGTGAAATTAATTAAATTAAAGAGTTAATTTAATTAAAATGAGAAATTAGATTTTGGAGGGAAGTCAAATGGAAGAGTCCATTTGAATTTGAATTAGAGTTAATTAGCATTTCATTTCTTGACATGAAATGAAAATGTTAATTATAAATGCTAATTAAATGCAAATGCACATGCAAGTTGGCAAGTTGGAAAACTAGCGTACGAGGTGTGATGCTAGCTAGCATCCTCTCACCTCTATAAATAAGCCACCTAGCTAGCCACATAATGGAGTTGGCATTCCACATCATTTCCCTCCAAAAGTGAGATATTTATGTGTTGAAAATTCACACAAAATTCTCTCTTCTCTCTCTCACATCCATTAATACCTCCTATGACCTTCTTCCTCTCTTGTTCTAGCATAAGTTAGGTTGATTTAGTGCTTTTCTAAGGTGTGTGGACTTTGTTATTAAAGGTCCTACACTTGGAGGACTTAGAATTCCTTGGTAGATCATTTGTTGCACTACTTTTAGGAGTAGATTTGGGTGACCAAGGAGTTTATGATTTTAGCAAACGTTTGGCAGCAACTCATTATGTTAGTGGTGGAAAAGCCTACCAAGTTTGCTAATTTTTGGAGCTTGTTAAAGGGACCAACCGTTGGCATCTTCGACTGTGTGTAGATCGTCCATTAAAGTGTTTATTGGAGTTATCTTCTCATTTCTTTTTTGTTGATCTCCAATATTCCTGCATTTAAATCCTTATTTGGAGAATGAATATGATCCTTGGGATGGAGTATTTTGGTTATATTTTGCCTATTTTTGGTTTTATATTTTGGATCCCAATCCTACTCCTTTCAAGTGATGTCGGAGCCTATTTCAAGCTAAATTTGGATTTTAGTGAATTGATTCATGTGATGAATTGATTCTAAATCTCCAAATGCTTGATTCAATATATGAATTTAAGTGTTTGGATGATTTTGCATGTGACTCTCTTTATGTTGAATTGGAATATGTCAACGTGTGTTCAAGTGTTGTTTCATATGTTAGCATAATTTTGATTCAAGTATGATGATGTTAAATGTTTATTTAGCATTGGATCATGTTATATGGTGATATGGTATGTTGATTATAGCTTTAAAGTGTTTTGGCTATTCTTGGATCTAATTGGATTGGAGTTAATTGGAAATTTTAGGATAAAGTTGATTCTCACCTATAATTTATTTTTTAAGTACTTTGAGCACTTTAATTTCTAGTTTTTAAAGGTTCTTGTAATATGGAAATTTGATAAGTTTTGTATGAAATGATGTTATGGAGATGTCCATATGGTTTGGAGTAACAAAAATACAAAATAGTACTTAAATGACTTATTGGTCCACTTTGTGGCAGGGCTGCCACCCTACTGGGTAGCATCTAGGCATGGTTGTGGAGATGCCTGGTGTGCACTCGCTGCATGCCCAGCCGGCCGGTTGGGTAGCAGCTCGCCCAAGGTCACCCCAGAACCCATTTTGTGTTATTTTAGTGTTTCTCGCCTATTAAACTTAGCTATTTCATCCTTATTTTGATGCACAAATGTTGTGTAAGTGCTCAAAGAAATGTTGGACATTTTTGCTTTCTTTTAAAGTCAAATTCAAGTTAATCTTCAATTAAGTGCAAAAATGAGATGCATAAAGAGTTATGCTTATTTGTTACCAATTAATTAATTGTTTATGAGATAAGCATTTACTTGAAGTGAATTCTTATTTATTGTTCATTTAATTATTAAGTGGATGATGAATGTATGGGGATGAACATTAGCCTTTAAATTGGTTTTATTTGTTTTGAGTAATTGAAAAGGATTGTATTAAATAGAAGCTTGCATGTCTTTTGATTTTCTACCTTGTAAATGTTATGAGAGTAGAACTCTAGGAGTAAGGATCTCTTTTCTCTTGTAAATGTTGCAAGGAGACAAAGAAGGCCAAGAGGATCAAGGAGGCTTGAAGACCCATAAATGTATGGGATACATTTATGTAATAAATAGAATTTAATCAACCCACTTAAAATCAACTAAGTAGTGCACCTATGGCTCTAAGTGCACTACCTGGTTAGGGCTCATGGTCATCCAACCCTAGGAGCATGCTAGGCGCATTTACTTATTTATGCTTTCTTTATCTTATAGGAGATGCATGGCTATGATATAGAAAACCTAAATAAGAGAATACAAAATTGATGAGATCTTTCAAAGTAAGAAAAAACCTCAACTTAGAGGAGTCTAAGTTTTCCAAAATATTAAGTCAATTTGGATATAAATTAAAAGGAGTTTTAATTAATCCAAGCCTTCTACTAATAGTTTGTGACATAAGATCTAATACATTTATGTGTTAGCTCATGAGTCGTGGGACACATTTTTGGAGGAAATCTATGATCGCTTACTTAGGATATGATTCACTTTAATTTAAAACTCACTATGGCATTGTCTCATAAGTCGTGGAATGAAATAGTGGAGTTTATAATTAAAGATTGATTGGTAGGTACAACTTAACACCTAGTAGTGTAGATTCACACAAGTCGTGGGTCTACATGAAATATGAAGCAAAATACATCAAGGGCTGCATAGAGATGCAATTAGCAAAAGTTGCTCACCTTAGGAGTATTTGTAGATGTCTCACGAGTCGCGGGTCCTCAAATGATGCCTTTGGCCTTGATTCTCACTAGAAAATGAGATTTCCTGAATTCCTTTGGGGTGAGGAATTTGATAAAATAGTGGGAGAAAAATATGTTTGAAATCCATACACATGTTTTCTGATATCAAAATTCAATCCATGCCCATATTCTCTTTTTTGCCTTTGTAGATTTGTGAAATCTCAATCAATGGCTAAGAATCCACTAAATGTTATTTTGGAAACCAATAAACTCACCAGGCCTTAACTTTCGTGATTGGCTTAGAAACCTCAAAATAATTCTTAACTCTGAAAAGAGAATATATGTCCTTGCTCAAAATCTGTTGGATATCATTGGTGATGATGCCGATGATGAGGTATTTGAAATGTTCACTAAATAGGTAGAAGATGATCTTCAAACCCATTACCTTATGATGGCTTCTATGTCCAATGAGCTCCAGAAGTCTCATGAAAACATGAAGACTGCTTCTGAGATTCATATGTACCTACAAAGAATTATATATGGTGCAATCCAGATATGAGCACTACTATTTGTCTAGGGAGCTCTTTAGGACTAGAATAGTTGAAGGTGCTAGTGTCTATGACCAGGGCCTTAAGATGATTGGTCTCATTGAGAAGCTTGAACAATTAGACGTGGTCATGGATAATCACCTTTATGTGGATTTGACCCTCCAACCATTACCAAGTTCATTTGACTAGTTTGCTATAAATTTCAACATGTCAAGGAAGAGATAATGATTAATGAATTGATCAATATGTTAGTGACCGCTGAGTTGACAATGAAAAAGGAAAAAACCGTTAACGCTTGCATCCTGCTCCAAGTCTAAGGGCCCTAAGAGCAAAAAGAAGGGAGGTAAGAGGAAGAAGAGTTTTTCTTTAAAGGGAAGCAACCATTAAAACCCTCTAGAGGAATTAAGAAAAAGGAAGAGGACAGAGTCAATGCTACTTGTTTCTACTATAGTAAGAAAGGTTATTTGAAGCCGAATTGAAAGGAATACCTTGCAACCCTTGGAAAAGGTATGTACTTTATTGAAGTGCACTTAACAACAAATTCTTCCTCATGAGTATTTGATACTGCACGTGGTTCTCACATTTGTAATTCGTTATAGAGGATAGAAAGAAGAATGAGACTTAGCGATGGGGATTTGATCCTACACCTTGGCAATGGAGCAAAAATTGCGGCCAAAGTTGAAGGCATCTTGAAGTGACACTTAAGGAACTCTTTACTTGCATCAGATCCTTGTTACTTTATACCGAATCTTGTTAAGAAGATTATTTCAATTCCCATTTTGGATAGTAAAGGATATGTTTTTTCAATATCAAATGGAAAATTGTAGGCAATAAAGAATAGCTCTTTACTTGCAATGGCTACACTAAACAATGGATTATACATTTTGGATTCTTAACCATCACTAATGCACATTCAACAAAGAAAAAGAAAATTAGATAACCCAAAAGATGCCATCCTGTGGTATGTTAGTCTTAGATATATTTTTAAAAATAGGATGAACAAGACAGAAGCCCTCAAAGCACTAATGTTAGTGGCATAGAGGATCTTCCTACTTGTGAATCTTGTTTAAAAGGAAAAATGACCAAAGCTCTTTTGTGGGACAAATAAAGCAAATCACAAGTCCTTTAGATGTGATCCATACAGACGCTTGTGGATAACAAAGAGTTAGTGCAAGAGAAGGTTATTCTTACTTCATTACCTTCACCGATGATCATACTCAGTTTGGACATGTATATCTTACGAAGTACAATTCCAAACCTTTCAAAAGGTTCAAAGAGTATAGGAATGAATAAGAAAAGCAATAAGAAGTTAGTATTAAAGCTCTTCAATTGGATCAAGGAAGAGAATACTTAAGTAATAAATTCTTGGATTATCTAAAAGAAAATGGGATTCTCTGACAATGGATACCACCCAGCACACCCTAACATAATAAAGTAACCAAGAGGAGAAACCATACCTTGTTAGACGTGGTATGTTCTATGATAAGTTTCACCGATGTCCCTACATCCTTTTGGGGATATATCTTAGAAATAGCGACGAGGCTACTAAATGTAGTACCCTCAAAGTCGGTACCAAAGACACCGCAAAAGATATGGTAAGGCGAAGCACCCTGTTATTCTTATTTAAGAGTTTTTGGGTCTCCGGCATATGTCAAAAGGTTAGTGGAAGACATGTTGGATGTGAGATCCACTTGGTGCAAGTTTGTGGGACAACCAAAGAGTCCTTGGGCTATTATTTCACTAATCCCTCGAACCAAAAGGTGTTTGTTTCGTGGAACGCCACCTTTTTGGAAAAATAATTTCTATTGGATAGAAATGACATTATTATTGAACTTGATGAAGTTCAAGATGGTCAAATTATCCCACAAGAGATAGAAATAAGATAACATCACGAGCCTGGTGCACAATCTTTAAAAAGATTGAACCGAATTAAGAAGCAACCCAAAAGGTTTGGATTTCTTCATGAAACGAGCCAAGCGGATAGTGATGTGAAGACATATGAGGAAGTTATGTTACATAAACATAAATTCGGGACATTAGCTTGAGACCATGAAATCCAAAATGGACTCCATGTACTCCAACAAAGTATGGACTTTATTAGATCCACCAGAGGGTATAGTACCCCATTGATTACAAGTAGATCTAAAAGCAAAAGCTAGGAGTCGATGGAGAGGTGACAACCTTTAAGGCTAGACTAGTGGCAAAAGGTTGCACTCAAAGACCTAGTATTGATTTTAAGGAAACCTTTTCCTAAGTCCATTAGGATTTTGCTTGCCATAGCCACATATTATAACTATAAAATATGGCAAATGGATGTAAAGACCCCTTTCCTCAATGGAAACGTTAAAGAAGAAATCTAAATAGAGCAACCACAAGGTTTCACGTCCAAAGGGAGTGAACAAAAGGTTTGCAAATGGGTAATATGCATTTTACCCCCTTGTAAAGATCCAAATAAGCTGAAAACCCCATATATTTTTCTAATTGGCGTATAACCCCCTGTATTTATGAAAAATTTGCACACTCGCCCCAATTGATTTAAACGCTTTTTAGATTTATCAAATGACTAAATTATCCTCTTTTATGTTACACAGGCTTGGCTTTCATTTGTTTTTCAATTAACTATTTGAAAACTTCTCTCTCAACGCGATAAAAACTCTAACCTTCAATCTTCAAATATTAAAATGTTAAATATTTTTTGTTAGAGTGAATATGTAAACCTCTTTATAATTTATTTATGAAAGTAATTTACATCATGTTATTATTTGATAAATAATCCATTATGTAGCTTATAACATACAATTTTTATAAACTAAAATATCTCTTAATATTCTATATAACTGTGATGAGTAAAATTAATTTATATTTATTTATATATGTAGTTATTTTGTTATTTTTAAAATTATCAAATAACATATATTATGTGCATGAATAAAAGAATAAGTAAATTTTTAGTATTCAATTTAAGATAAAATATCGCTCGCTCATATATATAAATTTCTTTTATAAATATGTATAAATAATTAAATGGATACATACTTTCAGTCAAGTTTTTTTTATTTGACATTATTAATCCATGTAAAAATATTTTTTTATAAATTATTAGAAGAAAAAATATTAAAATAAAGTAGGCGATATAATTATAAAATTGTTTAACTAAATATAATGAAAAATATAAAATTAATATTATTTGCTAGTTAAGTAATTATTTATCAATAAAAAACTAAAGTGACTTAAATTAATAATATAAAAATAAAGTTCAGAGCTTATAGTTGTTGCAGAAAGAAACTTTTTATATTTGAAATATTCTTCATATTAAATTATTTGTTATATTATATATATATATAGTATATGCATTCAAAATAGGCCAAAAAAAGAGGGTAAAATGCATTCAAAATAGACCAAATTGAGGACATTTCTTTTGATTGTAATAGGAGGGCATATATGTCATTTTATAGCATTAAATCGCTCTGAAAGGTAGAAAAAATCGCACTCTCCGCTCGTGTCTGACCAACATGGAAAGCGGACCCTTTTTTGCAAATTTTTCACAAATACAGGAGGTTATACGCCAATTAGAAAAATATATGGGGTTTTCAGCCTATTTGGCTCTTTACGAGGGGGTAAAATGCATTTTGCCCATTTGCAAACTCCAATGGTCCATTTATGGACTAAAACAACTATCCCGAAGTTGGAATATATGTTTTGAAAAGATAGTCAAATCATTTAGCTTTGTCAAAAACGTGTATGAACCTTATGTGTATAAAAAGGCTAGGGGGAGTTCGATATAGTTTATTGTACTTTATGTCGATGACATACTTCTAATTGGGAATGAGAAAGAAAGGTTAGAGTGTACTAAAACATCGTTATGTTCACAATACTTCATGAAGAATTTGGGAGAAGCATCCTATATATTAGGGATATGAATCTACAGAGATAGATCAAAGAAAATGTTAGGGCTCTCCCAAACATATACATTGACAAGATACTAAAGAGGCTTAGCATGGAAGAATTCAAGAAAGAATTCCTTCATATGGGACATGGTGTTTATCTCTCCAAGTCTATGGCCCCTAAGACTAAAGACGAGAGAGAAAAGATGTCTCGCATACATTATGCATCTGCGATAAGGAGTATAATGTATGCCGTCCAATGTACTAGGCTGGATGTAGCGCACGTTATAATTGTTACGAGCCACTTTCAATCCGACTCTAATGAAAGTCACTAGAAAGCCTTAAAAGCAATCCTAAAGTACTTGAGAAGAACTAAGGATTTGTTCTTAGTTTACGATAATAGAGAATTGAAACTTGAAAGATTTTCAGATTCTAGTTTCCAATCTAATGAAGATGACCTTAAATTCACCTCGGGATTTATATTTTTCCTCAATGGTGGTGCAGTAAGTTAGAAAAGTTCCAAATAAGATACCACAATTAATTCTACCACCGAGGTAGAATATATTGCGGCTTCAAAACCACAAAAGAAGGTGTTTGGATGAAAAACTTCTTCCAAAAGTTGGATGTAGTGCCTAGCATTGCAAAGCCGATTGCTATATTTTGTGACAACAATAGAGTGGTTGCACAAACAAAAGAGCCAAGATCTCATCAATGATCCAAGCATATTTTGAGGCGTTATCATTTGATATGTGAGATCATTGACAGAGGTGATATCCAAGTAGAGAAGATAGCCTCAGAAGAGAATATAACATATCTACTGACTAAACCCCTAACATGAAATGTCTTTGAAGGACATCTTGAGAAGCTGGGCCTTAAGACTATTGGGAATTAACTTTAGGGAGACTATTAGAATAGTGCTTGTAGCCAATTAGATAAGTGTGTAATACTATTTTACTTGTGATATAATCTTAATTGAATGATATTCTTATTAAATAGCCATCTTTATCTTTTACTTATTATACTTCACTTGCATTTGGTTGAAACCCCTAAATCATATAAGACTATGGGATTTGGTCACACACATGATGGTAATCATGAAACAAGTCTCTATAGTCGTGATTTTAAATGTTCCAAGTCATAGAATCTTAAGAGATTAAGCATATAAGATTCGAATAGATTTGCACTAATGATGCATATTCCAAGGGGTTGGATATTTCTCTATTTCATGAGCAATCTAGGTAAGACATGGATGCATGTTAGTAGATGCTTGTTAGAGAACAAGTTCATTGAAGACCTGTCCGGAGATTCCACTAGATAGCCATAGTGGCAAGTTCTCCAACTTACGATAGTGCATATAATTAGTCCTTGGACCTGAGGATACATGGTAACTTTATGTTTAGGTTCTTTTACTTTAACTCATCTATGACCACGTAGCGGGTCATTTAGGGTTAAAGTTGGGCATGAGCTACTTAAGCATAGAGGTTTGTGAGATTCAAGATGGGATCTATTTCTTCATTGTTGTAAAGGATGAGTATATCTCTTATGTATTCTATAATGATCGATTTCAAAAAATCCTTATGCAAGGTAGTATAACAATTTGGAAAAGAAGTTATCAAACCTTAGATATAGAGACATAGTTATTGAGGCTATTAGGAAGCTAACAAATATCTTGCCCTAGTCCTCTTTTAGGAGATAGGAGATGGAAGGACCGTATATGCATGGTAAGCGTAAGCTATAATGGTTCATTAAGATATAATTTATTAATCCAATTGGTTGGGCTCCATGGGCTTGTTGCTAGACATCAATCATGCAGATTGGGTACTCCTCAATTAATAGAGATTAATTGAAAGGGTTATTAGTTTAAAGGAGTTTAAACTAATGTATTTAGATATTCAAAATATCATAATGAATTGTGAGCTTATGTCTAATGAATGGATGAACCTAATGGGTCACACATAAAAGTCTATAAGAAGCTTTTATTTGATAGAAAGTTAGAAAATTCAAGCCTAGGCATTTTGGGATAGGAACGAGTAACTAATTTAATCGGTCATCTTGGCTTGATTAATTTAACTGTTAAATTAATTAAAATAATTTAAGGAGTTAAATTAGGTCGATTAAATTAACGAGTTAATTTAATTGGTGCCATATGACAATTAATTATTCAACTTAAGGAGTTAACACTAATTAACTTAAAGAGTTAAGTTAATTGACTTAAGGATTTAAGTAAAATTAATTAAATTAAAAAGTTAATTTAATTAAAATGAGAATTTAGATTTTGGAGGGGAATCAAATAGAAGATTCCATTTGAATTTGAATTATAGTTAATTATCATTTCATTTCATGAGATGAAATGCAAATGCATGTGAAATACAAATGTACATACAAGTAGGCAAGTTGGCCAACTAGCATGGAAGGTGTGATGCTAGCTAGCATCCTCTCACCTCTATAAATAAGCCACTTGGCCAGCCACCTAATAGAGTTGGCATTCCAAAATATTTTCCTCCAAAAGTGTGATATTCATGTGTTGAAGATTCACATAAAATTCTCTTCTATCCCACTCACCTCCATTAACGCCTCTATCACCTTCTTCTTATCTTGTTCTAGCACAAGTTAGGTTGATTTAGTGCTTGCCTAAGGTGTGTAACTTTATCATTAGAGGTCCTACACTTAAGGGACGTAGAATTCCTTAGTGGATTATTGTTTGCATCGATTTTTGGGAGCAAATTTGGGTGACTAAGGAGTTTCTAATTTCAACAAAATTTTGGCAACAACTTAGTATGTTAGTGGTAGTATAGCCTAGAAAATTTATCTATTTTGGAGCTTGGGAAAGGGACTAATTGTTGGCATCTTCTACTGCATGTAGATCATCCATTAAAGCGTTCATTGGAGTTATCTTCTCATTTTCTTTGTGTTGATCTACAAAGGTAATTTTTCTGCATCTAAATCCTTATTTGGAGCATGAATATCATCCTTGGTATGGAGTAGTTTGGTTATATTTTGCCTATTTTTGGTTTTATATTTTGGATCCCAATCCTACTCCTTCTTTCAGATGGAGTATCCCCGAGTGATGTGGATAGGAAGCAAACAATAATCCAACAACAATAAATGGGAAGGCTTCACCCCTTTCCCCAATTCCCATCCTCCAGTCCAACCTAAACCACCAATTCTAAATTCTATATCTAACATAAGCTTATTATTCATATACACATAAAATTTCCATAAGGTTAAATATACAAATTTATTAAAGAAAATTTCATACAATCGCTTGGTTTTTTACAATCACAAAGCTTTAAATGATATCTAAAATTATGTACACATACACAATGAAATGGATGAACTTAATGCTCAAATTGTTTTCAAAACTCAAACTAGAATAAGGAGTGTAAAAAAATTGGGATAATTTCATTTTTAGTCCCTAAAGTTTATCACTAAATTGAATTACGTCCCAGTGTTTCAATGCATCTCACACTGTATCCCTAATATTTTTAAAATTATTCTAATCTTACCCATCCGTCAAGTCAACCGTTACAAACTAATAGTAGATCAGGTCAATTAATAATGATTCGACTCTTGGAGGGAAAAATAATGAACATCACACTCTATGATCTCATATACACTTCAAGTACTGCATTTCACACCAAGTAGAGATTATTTTATGTATGTGGAAGCCATATGGCACTCAGGCAACTTAACAACAGCAACAATGTCAACATTAGGGGACCATAACAATGAATTTGGATTCTAACTATTCTCGTTATACATATATGTACTAGAGAACCATCATCCTCAGCCCTCGGATTATCAAACTCCCTTAGCATGAAAAAGTGCTCTCCATAATAGCAGCTTGACCTGTATAGTTGGCTACCTAATATGCAATTGTCACAATCCTCCATGTATATGATAGGTTGCTTGACCACCCTAGCTAACTTCTACATCAGAGCATCACCACTGCATGTACCTATATACCTATTCTTCTTTTCAACAAATTTAGAATTGATCATTGTGAAGTCAAGGCTTTTGGCAGAAAAATAAATATTCCTAACTACTTTCGCAATGGCATAAATACAAATCTTTTCTAATGAAAAGAGTATTAAATTCATTTGCTCCAAAGCATGTCTGATGAATAATACTTTAGATGCGATGATCACAAATTCACAATTGAGTTGAAAAGCGTCTTCTTCCCGAGCATTAACTGGATGCGGGATGTTTAGCCCTAGCACATCAATCCAACATATTTAGGATTTTTCATTTGCTTGTTATGGGATGATGTCGAACCTAGGAGTCTAAGAAAGATGAATTTCATTAGTGACCTTCCTCTCATAATTTCCATAGAGCCCATGAATGACAACAAAGTGATGAATGACGGATTCGTGCCCCATAGAGAATATTGACAAATCATTTGGTTTTCTTCCAAGGTGAGAGCAACTCGAGGGCAAAAGCTTCATATATATGCGTTCTATTTTCCTTCCATTCTGGTCACCTAGATATAAGCTTATGTTTTCATGCGAGGCATTGATATTTTTGCTTGAAAATGATGTGTCAAATGTTTGTTATTTATTTTATATTTTTGCATCCTCATATTTTGATAGAATATATACGCATGAACTAGTACACATAATTTTTATTCTTAACATTGTTGTATTTCAGGAGTTGAGTATCAAACTACTGAGTTGTGCTTCTTGTGGACATATGTCGGGTACTTGTGTATAGGAATAAA
This sequence comes from Jacaranda mimosifolia, assembly GCA_018894105.1. NCBI lineage: Eukaryota > Viridiplantae > Streptophyta > Magnoliopsida > Lamiales > Bignoniaceae > Jacaranda > Jacaranda mimosifolia. The sequence goes on from CM032124.1 coordinate 15,941,293, forward strand.
GATAACAATCATCAAAGACTCCACGACCAACACTTATGTTTGGTGATATTGTTGTAATCAAAGTTGATGTTGCAACAGAGACAAAGATGAGAACTACAAACTTTGTATTTAGGATACCAAAAATATGCAATTTTTGCTACAATGGGACATACATGCAACATGTGAATATTCCATTTTGTTGCTTGGTATTTCCAATTATTCTTACATTCCGTGCCTCAACATTAAGACATGCAGCAGGCAGAAAAATATCTAGAATCATGAAACTGGAGAGTCTATAATCACTAGCTACCTCATCATGTAGCTTTGCTAAACCCGAAAAAGCTAATAAGGCCGACACGAGTTTGAACATCTCCAAAACTGAAGCCAACAAACCACCATCACTAAGTTAAGACAAGTAGGAGTGTTTCCACTTGTAAAGATGAGGTGAAATGGGTGGTGGAGAGTAGGTTAAGCAGGGCTATTAGAGCAGTTAAACTCCTATTTATTTAGTGAACCAGATAGTGGAATTCAAGGTCGTGAGAGTGGCAGCCAGAAGTGGCGGTGGAGTGATGGTGGAGCATGAATGTCAGTGCGTGAAATTTGAGGAAGAGAAAAAGCTCAAGTACACTATAATCTGAAATAACACACACCAAGAAGTTCAAATGCTTTAATCACGTGAATCCCATGTGGATGAACTGTTAGTTTTTAACGATTGAGTTGACGGAGGAGAGCAAGATTAGATTAATTTTAAAAATATTAGCCACATAGTGTGAGAGGTTTTGAAACACGGGACGTAATTTGATTTAGTGACAAACTTCGAGGACCAAAAATGAAATTATCCCTAAAAAAAATGTATTCAGTTAGAAAAATGCATTGGTACACAAGTACTTTCAAGAATATATAAAAGTATAAATTTTCAAGTCTTAAGTTTGTGTAAGACTTTGTAGAAGTCCTCCTTTCTAAGGTTTTTCAATCCTAAACTTAATCCTAAACTCAAATTATATATTTGAATTTATAAGGCTTTGTAAGGCTTTTTAATGTATATCCTAAACTCAATTGTAAGCTTAATCTTACACTCAAATTATATAAATGTCAATTAAACTCAATCCTAAAATAAATCCCAAACTCAAATTTTATATTTGAGTTTGTAAGGCTTTATAAGACTTCTCAATCTTAAACTGAAATTACGTAAACGCCAATTGAACTCAATTCTAAACTCGAGTTATAAATTTGAGTTTTAAGTCTTTGTAAGACTTTTCAATCCTAAACTCAATCCTTAACTCAAATTTTATAAAATGTCAATTGAACTCAATTCTAAGCTCAAATTATATAAATGTCAAACTCAATCAAATTCATACTAAACCCTAAAGTAAGCCCCAAATCATATGTCATTCAAACTTATACGAATTTCAAACACAAACTCAATCCCAACTCACAAAATTAACAAAAAAAATTATTAACATGAAAAAATAAAAAAAAATAGAAAACAAACTTTTCAAAATAGGCAACAAGGGCAATAAGGGGCAATGACGGACTTCTTACAACAACTAGAACAGTGCATAATAACATATATTAATGTAAAAGTGAAAAAAAATAAAAGATGCTAAAAATTAAAAGAGCTGGCAACTGTGATGGCGGCGATGACCGGCAACGAGTGGCGGATGGCGTGATGGTGTGGCGGTGGTAACGATTGCGGCAACCAGTGGCGTGGTGGCGGGAGAAAGTGGGAAAACAAGAGATAGGGAGGAAAAGAAGAATAGAGAAAGAAAATGGGGGGAAGGGATAGAAATTTGATCTGACTTATTTATTTAATTTTCCAACGGACTTCCAGTGGATTTCCAACACAAAAAATAAAAATAAAAATAAAAATAAAAAATAAAATAATTTTTATTAAAAATATATAAATAATTTAAAATTTCGATGGTTTTCCATCAAAAACTTCTTGAAAAAGTGACGGCAACTAATATTTTTTATTTAAATAATTTTTTGCCATTTTTGAGGACTGCCTGACGGATTGCTCCATCGAAAAGATTTATTTGAAAATTTTCCAACACCCCGTACCTTTTTTCATTAGATTGGCGTTGGATTCCAACAGCGTTATGGTCTGTCAGAAATCCTTAGCAAATTCATCAGAAATTCCGTCAAATTGTGTCCCGTCGGGAATTTTCTTTGGAAAAATAATTTTTTTGTAGTGGTAGACTGGTAGTAAACAATATTAATTTATTTTGGTACTTTGAAAGTATATTTTATCAATTATTTAATATATACTCAAAATTATTATATTAAATAATGTATTTGAAAAAGTGTGAGAGATTAAATATAGAGATAGCAATGTAAAAAAAATAATAATAATGTATAGGTAAGGAGAGAAAAATGAGTAAAAACTTAAATTTTGGTACTTCTTTAAAAATATAGTTAATTTAGTTAGTTGATACATTAAAAGTAATCAAGTAGTTAATTTAAACAAAACATTCTGATAAGATATAAATTTATAAATTTTTCAATTATTAATATATCTATACATTATCTACTTTTGTGATATTTATGTTATATCACGTCTTAATTAAATTATGAGTGGCATTTTCTTTTTCAAGAAAAGTAGTGATACTAGTTAAATACCTTTAACATATAATTTGTTAGTATTTTCAACAAAAAAAAATATTTTTATACAACTTATTAATCAATTGGCACTAAGTATTGTATTATAGCAGCATTTTTCATTACTATCATTATATTAATTTAATGTGTCACTAGAAGATCATTAAATTAATGCCACCAAATTAATAATTTGCAACATCTTCTATAAATGACACCTCAAATAAATATGAATGAATTTTTTAGGAAAAAATTCATGGCATTATTTGAATGCCTTGAAAATACATTTATGTTGGTATTTTCAGTCAAATGTCACTATTTTTATTTGTCATTTATTCATCAAATGCCTCTAAATATTGTATTATAGTTTTTCTTTTTACAATTATCACCATATTACTCTTGTGTGTCATTACACTATAGAATGTCACTAAATTAGTACCACTAAATATTTTGTCGCACTTTTACTAAATATTGACATCATAAATAAATATGAGCGGTATTTTTTAAGAAAAATTAATGGCACTAGTTAAATAATTTCAAATTACATTTGTTTTTATATTTTTAATCAAATGTCACTAAATATTTTATTATAGTAACATTTTTTTTTTTTACTATCATTGCATTATTTTTGTGTATCGTTACACAAAAAAATACCACTTAATTAATGCCACTAAATACTTTATGACATTTTTTTTTAAATGACACCATACACATATTAGTGGCATTTTTCTAAAAGAAAATTAGTGGCACTAGTTAAATATATTTGAAATACATTTATCTTGGCATTTTCAATTAAATGTCACTATTTTATTTATCATTTAATAATCAAATGCCATCAAATATTAAATTATAAAGGCATTTTTTTACAACTATCACTATATTACATTTTTACTTCATTATCTCACAAAAATGTTATTACATTAGTGTGACTAGATGTCAATTTTTTGTGGTGCCAAAATTCTCGAAAGAGTTGAAACTTTTATACAACCACGTTGTCTCATTACATTGCGAATGTATTGAGAAAGTTCAACTAATTCGATTGCAAAGTAAGTGTCAATTGATCCTAATGTAAAGTTAGTTATTAACAAAGGAGAAGCTGCCAAAAAGGAAGAATATGTCAGATTATCGCAAACATAATGTATTTAGTGAATCAGACAAGACCTAGTCTTGCATGTTCAATTCACATAGAATTACTAATAATTCTTGTGAGGAGCATTGGACTGAAGTGAGTAAAGTACTATATTGGTATTATTGGTATGTAGGAATAGGTGTGAATCAAATGTTCATTTTCAAGTCTATTCTAAAATCTATGATTGGTATAATTTAAAAATGGGAGTCTCCATTCCCAAAAATATGGGTTTAGCATTCATTTCTTTCCCCATGGTTTAGCTATTCCCAATCTATTAGGAATGAATTTATTTTTATATTTAATAAAACTATCCTCTAATATTTAATAAAGGAATTCTAAACCAGCATAAAGACCGTAGTATATATCTCTTTCATAATATTTTCTTTTATATATGGATTTCTCACATGATCTTCAAACTCCAGTAAATTAAAAATCATAATCTTTATCATACATTTTTATGAAATAAAAAACTTGAAGATTGTATAAAAAAAAAAAAAAGAATTATTAAGATATAAATAATTTATCAATAAAATATTTTATTTCAAAATTTTAAACAAAAGGATAATTTTGTCATGTAAAATACTTTCATTTCATTTCTACCTATCATTCATAAATAGCATTCATGATAATAGAATGAAGTAAGGAATAGTGATTTCATTCCTTTCTCTTCTTATCATTCCAAGTATAAAATAGCTTAAACTAAAATCATTCATATACCATATTCATTCTATTCCTAAAAACATTCCATTTCCATCTAATTCTATTCTTGCATACCAGTCGCTACCTAAGTTACTTGAAAAGTTCATGTAAACTATTACTGGCATTATAAGTGTACTTTTTTATACATTCACTTGAGTGTTACAGTGATTCTAGTTGGGCATTTGACGAAGTTAAAGCCAACTTTAAGTAAATCAAGGTGCCACTGTGCTTCTAAAAAGCAAATTCGTCTTGCTTTATCTAATTTTTAATGAATCTGTATTTACATATAGTGATATCTAGTGTTGGAAGCAAAGACATTATATAGTTTAGAAGATTTTTTAAATCTAATGCTCTCATAGATCCTCAAAACGGTTCAATTACTTTGTATTTTGATAATCAAACTACTGTCTATAATATGAACTGAAAAAATGAGATAATGTCAAGCTATTGAAAACACATTGATATGACATACAGCCATATCGGGATTTGTTTGTTTGGTATGAAATTGTTTAGGATAGATGTATAATTCAATATAATTAAATGTTTTGTTGATATATTTAAAGTCCATGATTTATAAAAGGTTAATATTTTATCCTAAAGTGTTGAGATTATGTATCCCACCTCCTTAATTTAATTAATAATTTTGAGATTGGAAGCATTGAGATTAATATATTAAATGATAAAATTATCCTTGTATATTAATTTTTTATATACCAGCGTCTTTTACATATGCTTATACATCTTTATATATAGAAAGACGTGTGAATATTTAAATGTAAGACTTAATAAACAAATATGTATATATTAGTTAGACTTATATAACTTTTAAGAAAATATTAAATTATTTGCACAATCAAACTTATTTTTATAGGTTTTTTTATACAATATTTCTCTTAAAAATATTAAAAAAATTATATGAAAACTATTTCTTCCTTGATATCATAACCAATTTTTTGGGGTAAATTGAAAAGTTATCAATTTTTCAAAATATAAATCTACACTTAATCTGAATTTGTTTTTGCAAAATTACAAATAATGTCCATAAAAATATAAAACGTAAAATAGTTTAATTTATGAAATAAGTGTAAGATTTTATAAAATTTGAAAGCTAATTATTTTTTCCAAAAAAAAAAAATCAACTCTTTTCTAAATAATAATTAATTATAAACTATTGAGAAAAATATAAATATGGACTTAGAGAGTGTTTGGCTAAACTTATTTTAAACATCTTATAAGTTCCTACATCTTATAAGATGTTTTTGAAGCTTATAAGATGTTATATCTTACTTTTAAAATAAGTTATTGAAGTGTTTGGATAAAATAAGATCTTAAAAATAAGTTAAGGTCTCGTTACTTTTTAAAAAAGAGTTTATAAGCTCTTAACATCTTATTTTAGGATCTTATAAGCTCTTTTTTTAAAAAAATTACCAAACACTTTTTATCAACTTATAAGCTCTTAAACATCTTACAAGATGTTTTGAAGAGCTTATAAGTTCACCCAAACACCTTCTTAGTCACTACACACAACATATATTTAAACTCTTTCAAAGAAAATTATTGATTTGTTAAAAAAGGATGGGGTATAAAATTGATATTTCGCACTTATTATCAATTGTAATTCTAACCATCCAAACAATTGATTGTATTAATATTAAGATATCCAAACAAGCAAATAAGAAAGTAGAAAATAATGATATATCTTTTGGACAATGAATCATGCACTTATCAATCATATCTAATCCTATCATTGCAAGGAAACAAGTCCTAAGAATTATGGTTAAGGGAAGGTGGTATGCTCGTGTACCTTCCTATGGGTCAAATATTAGCAACTCTACTAACAAAACTTTTTATTTGGAGAAAAAGAATACAAGATTAACGGTCGAGAATTATATTGATTGAGTTGAACGTCGAAAATTATTTTGGATTTTGGATCGTGATATGATATCTTGAAGTTACATGTAAAGTATTCCTTGTGAAACTATTATTGGGTGGAATTGGCGTGGTTGATGCAACAGCAAGGATTTAATTACTCACATGGCGACCTTCTTTCTCATTGGCCCTGATAAGTGATATGAGAACGTGGGAATGAGACCCAAATGATCGAAATTTCAATGGAGTAATCAATGTGTGATGTGGAACAGATATTGGGGCGCTTAATTATAGCTCACTTCATGGAGTTAATAAGCATGGGCCCGTCTTGAAAATAGGCTGAAGATGTAATATTGGAAATTAATTGAGTGGCATGTGAGCCAGTGACATAAAGTTTTACATAATGTGAAAGGTTAAGAATTCGAATTCTAACCAACTTCTAATATGCATACGTATATCTAAATAAAATAAAAATAAAAATTAATCAGTTGGGGGGCCAATCAAATATTGGCCCGTGGTCATTTCCCTATATAAAAATAATTTAATCAAGGATCAGACACAAGAAAGGTATGCTCCATATTCACAAATACAAAACTCTATTTCTATTCTCATTCATTTGATTTCATTGTTGTTCTTTGTCCTTTACTTCGTATTTGATATTAATTTGATTGTTGGAGGATTATCGCTAACAACCCCCCACGACTCTAACCGTATCTGGTGCTGCAGGCTCAAGCGTGGAATGACCCAACTAACGATTGAAATCCCGATAAGAGGAAAATTTCCGAAGAAGGTGTACATCATCTTGCACAAATGAGCACCTTTAAGACAAAATAGCTACAGGCTATAATCATTAAAACATTAAAGAAAAGATATATGTTTAGATATAATTGACTAGGAAAAATTACAAATATAGGATCATAAATAAAGCTATTTTGTGAAAGACGATCACAACTAATGCTGTGGCAAAATTAGAACCATAAATATAAAAAAATAAAAAATAAAAAAAGAGGAGAAGGCTCACTGGAAAGTACAATCAGCTCACTAGAAAACACAGAGCCAAAATATATTTGTGTGATGCTTGGTTGACACAGTTTTGTGCCTCATCATGTGTCGCATATATTTTGATAAAGGAAAAATTACGAAATAAGATCGTAATAAGGCCATTTTGTGGAAGAATACCGAAATTAAGGAGCAGCAAAAAAAAAAAACCAAACTTAACTACTTAAGAAGCAAAAAATTAAGCAGCTGAAAAAAAGATAACCATATAGAACTAAAACATTGAGCAATAAAAAATAAAGCAAAAATTGATTACATTGAAATGCTATGAGATTCGCCCCATTAATCCGAAATAACTATTGATACAAAATCGAATGAAAATTTACAGTGCTAGAATGCTATAATATTCAACCGGTTCATCCAAAATTGACTGTTGCTGCAAAATCTAATGAAAATTGACAAGTTTGCATATGGTGAAAATTGACAATATTGCTCCTTATTTCAGTTTTATATGTTGTCTCTTTTGTTGCTCCTTAAGTTTGGTTATCTTTTTTGCTGCTCATTAATTTCGGTTCTCTTTTGCAAAAATTGCCTTACTTATGATTCTATTTTTGCAATTTTTTTAATTAAATTACATGTGACACATGACAAAGTATGAAGTTGTACCACCCAAGCATTACGCAAGCATATTCCAGCGTTAATTGTCTTTTCCAGTGAAATGATTGTGCTTTTCAACAAGTCTTGTCCTTTTTTTCAATTTTTTTATTGTTGTGATCCTAGCTTTACCACGATCTTAATTCTGATCCTCTTTTATAAAATAGTTTTATTTAAAATCTTATTTTTACAATTTTCTCTAGTTGACTACTTCTAAACATACCAATGGAAAGCACAAAATAAAACATAAAAAGCTTTGGGGTTTTCTAATTGCAGAATAGAAAGCTGGAAACGCCACTAATTTCCAATATATATGGGCTTATATAATTAAGCTTATGCATCTCTGCCTTCTTCTTTCTTGGTGAGTTCCCATCAGCAATCTTGGCGTTTTCTCGTTTTACATGGTACTATTTTCTTGCTTTTGTTTTTTGGCCCAAAAGCAGAAAGAAAAGAAAAGGGACAGCCAACATAATTGCAACATATTTTAATGGAATTCCAAAGTTGAAAAAAAATCGAATTTGTTCGGTTATAATCTTATTTCCATCTCATATTATATTCCTTCAAATATTTCATCTGAAAATAGATGATTTGTCAGAAAATGCATTTGGATTATGTGGATGGAAGTTAAACAAGAAAAATAAATTGATTGGTTTATGTAATTTTAGATATTTTCTGATAATGCGTTTCACCCTCAATGTTATCAAAATGTTTTTTGCTAGTATAATATGAAAAAAAGAGTTGTTTGCAAAAAAAAGAAAAAAAAAATAGATGGATATAGTTTCAATATAAGTGTATGCACTTTAAAGATGAGATTAAAAACAATTTTTGATAAATTAATTAGAGAAAAATGATATATTTTCTTGTAGTATTTGAAAATTAAATAGGGTAACAAATAGTGATATGTATGCAATTATAATTAGAAAATATCAAAATAGGGGGGGGGGGGGAGTATATTGAGTATTAATTTATAGAATAATAAGAATTATGCCATATCAGCATAATTTAATATTAATTCTTATTATCAAAATAACACGATTCTTATTATTTAATATGAAAATATCCTATAGATATAAATAAAAATGCAAAAAAAAAAAAGAAATAATAACGACTCTCAACATATTCAATATATACAGACAACAATGATATCTTATTCACTACTTTTTTAGCTTTTATGCAGCACGTGTTTCCATCCACTATGATACTTACTCGAACAAAGACTTGTGATGATCATCACATTAGATTAAAATTTTGACTTTATATTTTGGAATTGGAACAAATTTTCTTGGTTGGAGTGAGTGTTGGATGCTGTAAAGTAAAAGACTTTTGTTCACCTACCCCACGCTACCGAGGTGGGGTATTTGTCAACTATAAACAGAAACCAACGGCAATTTATCAGTGCATTTATGAAGACAATTTATGAGGTTGAGAAAATTTGTCGAAAGAAGTTCATCAAATTGTTGATTTTTCCAAAGTGATGTAGTCAAAATATAGGTGGATCACGAATACCATGATATTAGTCCAACATTGGACAAGTGAGGCTTTGAACATACCTTACTATTTGAAAATTTTCAAGAAACGTAAAATCAAGCAAATGGGTCCTCGCTGCTAATCGGGAATGTTTCATGAAAACACCAACTTGGAAAGTTTATGCTCAAGTCAAACAATTAATTAACAATCAGTAGTTATATTTTCTAGAACTAGACTATGGGTCCTTGAGTTTTAATTATATATAATCAATGTTTTCAAAATCGAACCGAACAATGAACCGATAAGGCTACTGGTTACGGGTTCAATCAGTTTGACTATTGGTTGAACTGGTATGATGCCATAATGACATAATAATTATATTTCATTTTATAAATATATATATAATATTTTAATATTACCAAAAAATAAAACTTTCAATTGATATAGAAAGAATATTATTTGAAAAAAACTTCAATTTTCTTATTTTTAAGTATATTTTTTAGAAAATAATGCTATTTTACAATTAGCCAACTATAAATAAATAAAAAATAATGTTTCACATTAATTTAAGTAATAATTTGTTTCGTACTTCAACTACAAGTAAAAATAAATTCTTCTACGCTAAATATTCAACATAATTTAAGAGAGATTAGACAAAATAAAATAACAAATTAAATGTAAGCATTCACATATAACTACCACTTCATTAAATTTCAAGAAAATAAATTCATGTTTCAAAAAATTACATGTCCAAAATCTTTAATCATTATCTTCAACTCATAATTTCTCTTTTCTTTTTTACTTTTTCTTTCTAAAAAAATTAAAATTTTCCAAAAAAAAAAAAGTGAACCCATTGAACCGGTCCGGTTTTGACCAGTTCAATCGGTTTTTGACCGATTTCCACCGATTTTGACCACCACCAATTTTTCGGCTTTAATTGGACTAAACTGGCCTCCGGTCACCGGTCCAACCAGTCGGACCGGTTGATCCGGTCCAGTTTTCAAAACACTGTAGATAACTAGCGACTTAACACATTTGCTACATAGGTTAAAACTTGTATGATATAAAATCAGTAAAAATATTCATTTATTTTTTTAACAATTTAAATATATTTATTTAGTTTTTTAAACAATAATAAAAAATTATAATAAAATGTTAACTGTGAGTCATAGAATGTATGGATTGTAATTAAATGGTAGTTATTACATTGTTATAGTTATGAGGATTAAAAAACATATGTGATCACAGAATGTATGGATTGTAATTAAATGATAGTTATTACATTGTTATAGTTATGAGAATTAAAAAAAAATATGTGAAATTATTTTGAACATATCACTCAAAAATACATAAAAGAAAGTGGGTATTTTATAAAAAGCATAGATAAATATGTTGTACGCAAGCAATGGTAAATTATGTTTTAGAAAGTAAGCTTAGAGTCAGCCCAAAACTTTTAAGTTGAGCAGTTATGATGATTGTTTATCAATTAGAGGATTTATTTTGTGTCTAATAACTCAATCAGATCTGCAAATTTATGGGCCTACCACGATCCCATGTCGGCAGCACAGTTAACCACATTGTCAGTCGGGAAAAGGCCCGTTAAGCTCAAAATTTTACCAGACTACTAGAGTACAGTTTGCAATTAATATGAATACTTCTTTGCAATTTATAAAACTGTTGGAGCATATTTGTCTAAAATATATACTAGCATGCACCCGGTGTGATGTATCAAAAATAATTCTATAATTTATTTTACTTCGTGTGATTAAAACATAAATGGTAATTATTTTTAGCGTTTAATGAAAGAAAATTTATTACTAATTAAACAAAATGATATAAATATTTCAATTAAAAATATTATGTTTCAAGATAATTTATATTTAAATAAGTTATAGAATATCAAGAATTGCTAACTCTAAATTTATAAATTATATAAAAAATTAAGAAAATAAAAATAGCACAAAATATTTTGCGAAATACACTTTTCAAATTATATATATATATTTATACTTATATATTTTGATATGATAAATAAGCAAATGATTTTTTTTTTAAATATAAAGCTTTTTTATATAATTTCTTAGTATTTTGGAAGTTGCCGTTAGTTTTTCATAATATTTTAAGTAGATTTGTAACACATAATTTTATAAGCTAAAATATCTTTTAATATTCCGTTTGATAAGTAAAATTTATTTATTTTTATTTATATATGCATTTATTTTATTATTTTTAAATTACCAATTAACATATATTATATACAAAAATAATATAATAAGTAAATTTAGAGTATTCAATTCAAAATAAAATATCAATCTTTCATAAGTTTCTCTATAAATATATAAAAATGTAGGGATAATTAAATGGATATTTACTTTCAGTCAAACTTTTTGATCTCACATCATTAATCCATGTAAAAATATTTTTATGAATCATCATAAGAAAAAATATTAAAATAAATTTACGCTACATAATTATAAAATGGAGTAATTGAATATATTAAAAAATAAAAAATTAATATCATTTGCTATTTAAGTGGTCATTAATTTATCAAGCTTTTGAAAATTTTCAACTATGTCAACTATAAATATGTCCCATATAATAGAATTTATTTCAAATAATTAAAAATGAATCCTGCATTATTATATTACTAAAAAACTAAAATGATTAAATTAATAATATAAAAATAAAATTCAGAGTTTATGGTTGTTGTAAAAAGTGCCTATTTATATTTGAAATAAATTATTTGCTGAAATTATTATATTCTATATATATAGTTTTATCTAAAATTATTTTACATATCTAAAAAATATTATTGTAAAAATAATTAAATTTTAAAGACTTTGATAAATTGAGAACTTATATATCAATTAATTTATAATTATTCATACAAACTCCTAACTTTTAATAAATAGGTGATGATTTGATATTTTACATAAATATTTGTTTATCTCTTTCATAAGCAACAAATAAATTGTAAGTTTTTTAAATAAGTCACGATATTAAGAGATAACTATGATTGTTAAGTATTTTATTTTTGCTTTGAAGTATATTTAATATGAATTATGTAAAAGTTATATATATATATATATATATATTCTAAGTTGTCTAGAAAATAATTATTTAATTAAGAAATAAAAGAATTTATTTGTCTAGAAAATAGTTATTTAATTAAGAAATAAAAAATTTATTTGATCAAATGATTGAATATTTTTTTATTTATTTAATAATTTTTTTATTAGAAATAATTGAATGTTTGACTATTTTAACTAAAAATAAAGTAATTATATCTATATAAATAAAAAAGAATTTATTAAGTGTGAAAAATTGGTTGTTGTTTTGAAATAACTTTGCTATCATTTTTGGATAAATTTAAAGTTTTTTTGGATAAAAATGTATAATTAAATTAAAAATATCTAACTCTTTAAATGAACAAATAAGTTAATATTTATTAGAGCTCATATTTGTTAGATAATTTCATTACTTCATATATTCATTTAATTTTTTATAATTAATATTATCAAAGTGAATATAAATTACTAAATATGAAATATGTCAATTGTGAAAAAGTATTTATTTAGCAATGAAATTTTCACTTTTAACTGTATATAAATAATACTTTATAAATAAATTTTTTATTGAAGAGAAATAAGATGATTTTCTTATAAAAATATTATAATAAGTAAAGATTCAACAAATCGAAATAAACTTATCAAAATACATGATATTTTTTAGAAAAAATGATCTAAACAATGAAACATTCTTTTCTATATGCACATAATTAGAAACGGGTAAATCAAGTGCTAATAAATTTAATGAATATTTTATATAAAAGTATATAGTATTTCTTCATTTATTTGATAAGAAAATTAAAATAATTTTAACAACTTAATAAAATTATAATATTTTTAAATATTTCATAACATCACATTAGTTGAGGTACATTATTCAAATATGAAGTATATATGATTTTTTTTATCTAGATAAATTGAGAGAGCTACAACTAAAATAATAGTAAAATAAAAATTCAATATCAAAGATAAATTCTTATATGAACATACAAAGATATTTGAATAAATACATAAAATATAATTAATTGAAATAAGAAAGTACTGCATGCTAATGCTTTTAAGTAATATAAAAGTTACAATCCTAAGTTGGCCATAAGAACTTTAATATTAAATAAATAATGACAAAATAATAAAATAATAACATTCATAAAATATCTACATATATTAGAAAAATGTCTAATTAATTTAAAATAAAAGAAAACCAAAAAAAATTTAAATATGTGTTATCAGAAAAATATTAAAAACTTTCTACGAAATGAACTTTGAATTAATTAAAAAGAAATAAAAATATTGTTATATTATGATAATTAGGGAAAGAAGTCCTACAACTAAAAATATAGGATTGTACTACGAATAATGTGGAAATAAAATATAAAAAGAATAATTGTAAAATAACAAAATTTACATATAAAACAAATAGAATATTTATCTATTAATGTTGTGATAAATTAAATTTGTAAGAAAGAATTTTGTGGGAAGGGTACTTAATATGGTGCTTATATAATATTTTTAAAATTATAAACTTATTTAGTGAGATAAAAATATGATAATAGATTTTTTTTTTAATTATCATATGATATAGAAATTTATATTGCAATTTTAGATAAACACAACATGATATTTTAGTTATAATGGATGAGTTGATCATATTAAAATAAAATATAAAGTTAAATAAACAACCAACAAATTTTTTTTAATTGAATTAAAAAACTCAAAATTCTAAGAATTTGACATGTGTACAAAATTGCACAATTAGAATTAAAATTGCAAAATTAGATAAGTACAAAACTGTGCTTTATTAAGTGCTATATTATATAGTATACAAACTATTAATAAAGCACATATCCTCTTTTTAATATGTTTTTGTGTGATGTACCTAAAATGCCATTTCTTCTTTTCTTCAATTTTCAATTTATGTAGTGACTACCATTTACAACCCACACATTTTATACACATAATTATCATTTCATCATAATTTTTGTATAATTACACTAAAGAACTAAATAAATATGAGATATTACTTAAAAAAACTAATATTATACTAAAAATAAATATTTATTTTCTTATTATATGCTGTAAAAATTTTAGCACATGCATCGAATGTACCAAAATTACTAGTTATTAATAAAGCATCGATCTCTCTTGATTTATTTTCGAGTGGAGTACATAAAATTTTCTTAATTTTTATATTTTAATTCTCACATTCATTGATGAAAGTTATACAATATTTTCAGTTCGCTGCAGCTATTTTCATCTTTTCAATTTTTTGTTGGTTGGTATGTTCTCTCTCATTTATAGTATTTTATTTCTTTTACTATCATTTTATAATTGGCTAAGCTATATAAATAAGTTTGAAGTTTACATGTAAATTCATTTGAAGTTTGTCTTCTGAATGCAAAATTCATCACTTTAAAATTTTATTATTGTGAATAAATATTTTTACACATGTACTATATACATATATATTAATTATTAGAGGCACACACATCTAATATACATCAACTGTTAATATGCATTAGTGAGCCCCCCATCCAACTAATTTGGATACCCGAGCTTAAAATATACAAAATTTTAGATAAGAATCGAAAGTTTTAAAGCCTTCCCGACTTCTGGATAATTGATTATACAACAATTAATTAACTTTCGTATAGTTAATTTTTACGGTAATTCGTTTTGCAATAGCTGATTTTGAAATAATTGATTCTATGAAACCACCTTCGGCCAAAAGATCTAAATTTTTGTTTCTTTTAAAAAGTGCATTATTGTGTTTGAACAATCATATCCAGGAATTCAGCCGCATATATTGTATTTACAGCCCAAAAATAATTATAATTTCTCTTAGGATTCAATCCTAACAATCTTCCCCTTTTTTATGATGCCATTTTGTTGTTCTCCCCCTGTCTTAAGATGTTTTAGCATGAATTAAATTCAAACTACCAAGGCATACATAATCATTTTTCTCCCCTTGTTTGAGATAATTTAAGACCCAGAAAAACAAAAATATGCATGCTTACATTTATAATTTAAAAGAAACAGAAAAAGCTTAAGAAGCTATTAAGCATAAAAGACAAGACTACGCATAACTTAACAGATAAAGCTCAAGAAGCTGTTAAGCATGTGAGTAGCAAAGCATTAGTACATTAGTCTCAAAAAGTAATAGCAGACTTGAGCTAGGATAGCTGTAACACCCCGAAAATTTCATGATTTATAGAATTTAATTTTAAATATCTAAATTTCATGAATATTATGTTATAATTCTAATTTATTATTTTATTAAAATTTGGGGGTTAACTTGTTAACAAGAAAACTTCAATTTTTAGAAATTTTAAAAGTTTGGGGTCAATTTGGAATTTATCAAAACCTGATTGAGCACTTTTTGAAAATGTTGGGGTTTGCATGGAAGAACTTTGGTCAATAGGGTCAAATCTATATTTTTCAAAGATTTCAAGGACTCAATTGGGGTTATTTGAAAACCTTTGGGGCAAATCTAAAAATCAGAAAAAATTATTTTATAAAAATTACTTAATTTCATTTGAATCCCCATTCCTTCTTCCTTCTTCCTTCTTCACCCGCAACCAACCACACCACCACCAACAATCTCCCTCTTGCGGCCGTTTTTCCCCAAACCACTCCAATAAACCAAGTCAAGAATACAATAAATATAGCAAAAGGTGTCAACCTCTGGATTCTGGAGGTGGCCCCCATTGCACACCCCCGTGTCAGCAAGTGTGACACTTAGTTCCCGATCTGGCGAGTAGGATGAGAAGATTTCTAATTATTAGAAAACACTAATCTTTTCCATTTATAACTTATTTGGAGTAAAAGACTTTTCATAAATATTCTTTTGTATTTTTATTATTCTTTTTGAGATGTTTTGAAATTTCTTTATTTCCTTAAGTAGCGTAGTTTCGATTATAAAGAAACTAGCGAAATAAATATTAATGCCAAGAGTTTTTTTTATTAGGGATAATTTAGGATTTCAATTGGCTCTAATTAACCCAACAGATCAAACAATTACCATTACCAAAAGCGAGGTGTTTCAGAAAGTGTGAAAACGTATTATGGTTTTAGGAAGTAATTATTAACCAGCAACAGATGGAATTTGAAAGGAATAAAAGACTTCAAATATCAATGATCGAGGAGTTTTTGAAAGAAGAAATAGATATATGATTTCAGAAAAATAATAACGGGTAAACAAATGAGATTGCAAAGGAATGAAAAAAAAACAAACTCACATATCAATATTCAAGTTATTTCGGCAAAGGAATTACAGGTAACAGAATAAAAATTGAAAAGGGATAGAAATCCTCACCAATTCATTTGATCAAGATTTTCCAACAACTTGTACGCCTAAATACCTAAATTCAAGATTTAATTATTATGGATTGTTCTTTTGGTAATAATATTATGTGGCAATAAAATAACAATTAGTTTACTTAAGGTGCGATATATTATTTTAATAGTTATTATTTAATAATTCAAGTGACTATCTTTGAGTGTATATATATAAGGTGATATTTCCTACTTATTAATTTTTCAAATGAATCGAATATATCTTAACACTTCTCATCACATTGTTCGAGGAATTAAAAAAATATCATGGCATCAAAACAACAAATTATAACTCACTTATATCTAAATCAAAATTCAATTATCCAACATCACCTCAAGATCCAACATTTATTCACACCCATCCACCTTCAATCACAAGAAAATAATCAAGTTATCTACATCATAATATTCCCACAATTCTCTAATAAAATCTAACCATTTCTAGAACTTATATCTTATATAGTCAGCCAGGACAGTTTCCATCAAAGCTAAGTTTTAACCAAATCCAAAGGAGTTTAATGGTGATTTTTCCCTCACAATAGATTAGAACTTGATGAATTTTCTAACTGTGACTTTAATTGGATGATCAAATGGACTGATTTTTTATAATTCCAGGTCAAAGTTGAATTCTGACCCCCAATACGTCCGGATGGCAGGTTGCCGTTCCTACACAATTTAGGCTAGAATACCGCATCAATCTTAATAAATCTCACTTCTAATCTTATCTACGTTCGAAAGGATTTCTATCCATGATTTCTTTTTTCGTTTGACTGATAGAGTCTCCAATTATAAGTAAAATAACATCATCTCTTGTTCTACCAGCCTCTGCTTGGTTGTGGCAATGTCAATTCTGGCTGCAATTCAGGTGTGATCTCAGCATAATTTCTAAAACCCCTTCCACCAACATATTCTAAACAAATAGAGCTTTCTGAAGTATCTTTGCATGGTTGATCAGGTAATGGGAAGGTTAGTTTTCAATTTTTTTAAAGTTTAAGTTTGGGTAGAGTCTTACTAGCTAGAGGATTTATGCTTGGTTTGAAGAGAAATTCTGGAGTTAGGACTAGAATTTTGGGGAGACTTTTTTAGAGGGTTGTGGTCCTTGATGAACTACAAAGGTTTTGGCTAATATTTGATGATTAATAGCTGAGGATTTTGGAGAGATAATTACTGGGTTTGAGACAATTTGCAGAGAAAGTGTAGTCTTTGTGTGGAAATGGCAATGGATTTGCCCCTATTTATAGAAGTGGAACTTTTGCTATTTGCTTAGGGAAGCCCTTGGTTTCTACTTTATTCTAATTTGAACCCCTGGATTTTATTGTAATTTAGTCCTCAATTTCTTATTTTATTTAATTAGCCTATAAAACTTTTAATATATACCCAATATACACACACAAACACACACACACACACACACACACACACACACATATATATAATGATGTATTTGTATCTTAAATCATGTATGTTTTGCCTTATAACTTAGGGTGTATGACAAAACTCGTAGTGTAGGTATACTTAGAGAATTTTAAATTTCTTTTTTTTAGCTCGTTTAATCTAAAATGCTATAAACTCAATCAAAGGTGATAAACTCATAAGATAGTCTATATACTGCATAAAATTTTGAACTTTTGATTCCCTACAGGTATTAGATAAGCTTAATAACTTAATTATTATTGCATATTATTATAAAAAATTGCTTACGAGAAAAGACGGGATGTTATAATTCCCGCTCCTTAGAGGATTTTGGCCCTAAATTCTAGCCTCTGAATAAATAAGGGTATTAGTTTCTCGTATCTTCCTCAAGTTCCCAAGTTGCTTCCTCAACATCATGGCTTCTCCATAAGACTTTGACCATTAGGATTCTTTTAGATTGTAATTCTCGATATTTGTGGTCCAAAAGGTATACTGGCCTTTCTTCGTAGGATAAGTTGGGTTCCATCTGAATTTCTTGATGGGATATTATATGCGAAGGATCGGGATGATATTTTCTAAGTTGTGATACATGGAATACGTCATGGATGCTTGTGAGGTTGGCTGGGACTTCAAGCTTATATGCTATTTCCCTTATACAGTCTGTAATTCGAAAAGGTCCTATATATCAAGGTTGTAGCTTCCCTTCTTTTCCCATCCTTTTTATTCGCTTTCGAGTTATAACCTTGATGAAAACTTGATCATCAACGTCAAACTCCAAATCCCAATGACGAGTATCTGCATAGCTCTTTTGTCGGCTTTGGGCAGTATACATGCATTGTTTGATGATCTGAATTTTGTCAATAGCTTCCTAAATCATTTATGCTCACATGGTCCTATTTTGCCTCTTTTCTTGGTGGTGTTCTCCAAATCATCCACGTCTCAATATAATGGAGACTACACTTTTACCCATATAATGCTTCATAGGGAGCCGTTCGAATTGTGGCTTGATAGCTGCTATTATAGGCAAATTCCACTAGAGGCATGTGCTTATCCCATGAATCCTTAAAGTCCATTGCACAAGCCCTCAACATGTCTTCTGTTATTTGGGTTACTCTCTTGAATTGTCCATCTGATTGAGGATGACAGGCTGTACTGAAATTTAGCTTTGTTCCTAAATCCTCATGTAACTATTTCCACAGTCTTGATGTGAATTTTGGGTCTCTATCCGAAACAATGCTGACAAGAACTCCATGAAGTTGAATAACTTCTCTCTTATATAAATCTGCCAAGGTTTCTACCTTGTAGTCAGCTTTGATTGGTAGAAAATATGCTGATTTCGTCAATTGATCCATAATAACCTAAATTCCATGAAATCCTTTTATTACCCTTAGTAGTCCCAAGATAAAATCCATGGTTATCATTTCCTATTTCCAGTCTGGTATAGGGAGAGGTTGTAATAATCCTGCTGGCCTCTGGTGTTCAGCTTTTACTTCTTGACACACCAGGCATTTTTTTACATAACTGGCAATATCTAACTTCATTCCATTCCACCAAAAATTCCTTCTAAGATTATTGTATATCTTGGTGCCTCCTAGATGGATTGTGTATTTGGATTTGTGTGCTTCGTTGAGTATTTCCTCTCGCATAAACTCAGGGATACAAATTATGCCACCAAATCTCATTACTTCCACTTGGTTGGTGTCGAATTCTGAATTCATGGTTTTGACAAATTTCTTGAATTTTGTAACTTCTTCATCCTTTTTTTATGCCTCCTTAACTTTCTGAAATAATTCAGGTCTAATCATAAATCCAACTGTCATAACATGAGTTTTGACTTGGAATAAGTGAAGTTTCTAATTTGAGTCCTCATCATTTTCTTGGTTTAGCTGTGCTTTTCTACTCAAAGCGTTGGCAACCACATTAGCCTTTCCTGGGTGGTATGAAATTCTACAATCGTAATCATTTAAAAATCCATCCATCTAACTCCAGGTCATGGGTAGGGTAGTTCTATTCATAAGGTTTTAATTTCCTCGAAGCATATGCAATTACCTTTCCATTTTGCATTAGAACACATACTAATACTTCCCTAGACGCGTCCATATTTACTATAAAATTTTCTACTTCTGATAGTAGTGATAAAACAGATGTTGTAGTCAATTTATCCTCTAACTTTTTAAAATCATGTGCGCATGAATTTTCCCACTTAAATGGGTGTGCTTTCTAGGTAAGTTGCATTAAGGGTGCATCAATCTTAGAGAAGTTATTTATAAACTTTCGGTAATAGCCTACTAATCCCAAGAAACTTCAAACTTCCCTAACGTTCTTAGCCCTTTTCCACTTAATTACAGCTTCGATCTTAGTCGGATCCATTGCTAGTCCATCCTTAGATACTATATGGCCCAAAAAGGTTACTTGAGTTAGCCAAAATTCACATTTATTGAATTTAGCATATAACTTGTGCTCCAATAGTGTCTATAACACAATCCTCAAATGGTGCTTATGTTCTTCTTTGAACTGAGAGCAAATCAAGATATCATCAATGAATATCACCGTAAAGTTATCTAGGTAGGGCTTTAACACTCGATGCATTAAATCTATGAATGCAGTAGGTGCATTTGTTAATCCAAAAGGTATTACCATAAATTCATAGTGCCCATAACGAGAGTTTAGTGTAGTTTTAGGGATATCTGATCCTCTAATCTTCAACTGATAATATCCTTGCCTGAGATCCAACTTAGAGAACACTCTTAACCCTTCAAGTTGGTCAAATAGCTCATCAATATACATTAAAGGGTACTTGTTCTTAATGGTAACACCATTTAATCCCCTATAATCGATGCACATTCTTAACATACCATCTTTCTTCTTAACAAACAAGACCAGAGCTCCCCATGGTGATGAACTAGGCCAGATGAATCCTAAATCCAAAAGTTCTTATAATTGAGCTTTTAGTTCTACTAATTCTGGAGGTTCCATTCGATATAGTGTTCTTGAATAGGTACGATTCCTGCTACTGTCTCAATTACAAATTTAATTTCTCTGTTTGTTGGTAATGATACCAACTTTTCTGGGAATACCTTGGGAAAATCTTTTACCACAAGGATTTCTTCAATTATGTCTTTATCCTTAAGCTTGTTGATCATGTAGGCTAAAAAGCCTTCACAACCCTGTTTCAACAATTTATTGACTTCTACAGCGGAGACAATTGGCAGGGTTGATTTGGTTTCTGATTCATCTTTATCAATCTCCAAGTCAATAGTCTTCTCCCCAAAATTTATCTTAGCATGATGGCTATACGATCAGTCCATTCCTAAGATGATATCATACTTATTGATCGGCATTCTAATCAGGTTTGCTAGATCTATTTTTCCATTAATCTCACCCCTACAATCCTTGTATAATAAATCAGTCACCATAGATGTGCCCATGGGGGTACTAACTTCAAATAGATAAGGCATCTTATCTAATGGTAGCATAAGATTATGAGTAAATGATGTAGATACAGAATGGGTATCATCGAGGTCAAATAATGCTTTACCAATCTTTCCAGCAATTTTAATGTTACCTTCCACTATAGCTGAAGGATCTGGTGCCTCTTCTCCCTCAATTGCATAGGACATAGCATGAACTTTTGGTTTGCCACTAGATTGGGGGGTTGGCATTTTGTCTATTTCATCTGGTCGAGCATTAAGTGCCGGCGAAAGAGCTTTCATGTTGGGAGCTCTTGTGTTTGATCCTACATTATTGGGACATGCTCTTATATAATGCTGATCACTTCCACATAGGTAACATGTTCCATTCTTGTGCCTATAATTTGCTTATGTATGCCCATGCTGACCACAAAATTTGCAAGGTACTTCAGGCTTATTGGGAGGTTGAGCAAAGTTACCTTGTAAGCTATTGGGGTGGTTTCTCGTATTTCTGAACTTTACAAACCCCTTTTTTCTTAGGTGGTCCTTGGGCCCCATAAGGTGGAGGGGGTTGAGCTTGCTTGGCCTTTTCTTTTGCTGCTTCAAGTTCCATTATACCAACTTCAACTTGCATGGCACGTTCCACTGTTTTAACATAGCTTGTTGCATCAGTAGACCAAGTGGCCCATCGAATATTATGTTTTAAACCTCCCACAAACTTTTTAACTTTTCTTTCTTTGTCATTTAAATAGGAGGGGGTATACTTAATCAATTTGTTAAAAATGGCCTCATATTGGGAAACATTCATGGCTCCTTGAAAAAAATCCAGAAACTCCTTTTCTCTTTGATCTCTTTTAACTGGAACAAATTCTGCCAGGAAGTTTTCACAAGTCTTTTGTGTTCCCTCAGCATTCCATCGGAGCTCTACTGTCCACCATGAATGCGATGCTGCATTTTTAAATTGGTATGTTGCATAAGCAATCTTTTGGGAATCAGAATATTTCAATACCCCAAATATTTTTTGGATTTTTTTGATCCAAGCTTCTATTTTCCTATCATCTGGTTCACCTGAAAACTTTGGGGGTTTGAGCTTTAGAAATCTCTCAAAGGCCTTATCTGAAAGCTACTAAGGCACTATGATCCAATTATAAAAATTTAAAAGCTTAATAAACTAGTGATTACATGCTAAATAGGATCAAATCATGCCTAAGATTTAGATTTGGATAGAGTGTTACCTTGAAATTGCAAAATCCATGGAGAATGAAGTGAACCTTTCACCAATCCAGAAACTACTAGAAAATGCACAACAAGAGTGGAGCGATTTTTACCACTGTCAAATCACCTCCAAAAATCACAAAACAATTACTGGAGTTGCCTAACACCTTCTAGAACTCTCAATAAAAAATTCAGACCAAAAAATGTTCTGGATCTGCCTAGAGAAAATCATCAAATCAGATTCTGTGCAAGTGGATCTCGAAATCGTAGCAAACATTTGCCTCTGTTGATAAGATTCACACACCAAATAGATCTTCCAAAATCTCTAGCCTATAAGCTGGAATAAGGCCAGAGATATGCTATGGTGGAGGCCAATTTTAGGTAGGGAAGAAGAAGAAGAGAGCAAAGCTTTCAGCACATGAATGCAATGCTTGTAAAGATTTTGGAGGGAATGGTGGAGAATCTAATTCTTCACATCTTTTGACATAACAACCATCCATCTCTCTCTATATCTATATATAGAGGCTGAAAGGTATGATCCCAAGGTGGCATCACACTTCCCATGAGGAAAAGGGGCGGCCAATTTGCATTTTACCAAGGTGGCAAATGCAAATTCAAATCTAATTTGAATTTCATTTGCATTTTAATTACAATTAAAATATAATTTCAAGTTAATTGAAATGCTAATTCAAATGAACATTTCATTTGAATTTTCCCTTTGAAATGTTTTTTTCCCATTAATTAAATTAAATACTTTAATTTAATTAATTAACCTTCGACTTAACTATTAAGTCAAACAAGCTCAACTCTTAAGCTTGAATTTTGTTAACTTAACTCTTTAAGCTAACTAAACCAATTGTTGGTCATATTGACACCAAATAATTAATTCCTTAATTATTGGTCTAATTGAACTCCTTAAATTAATTGATTAATTTAGCACTTAAATTAATCAAGCCAAAATTGGCCTTCAAAATTGGCACCTTAAAATCGGTCCACTAGGAGACATTTTCTAACACTTAGAAAAAATTTTCTCCATCAAATAGGAAGCTAATTGGCTTTTGTGTGTGACCAAATAGGTTCTACTATTCATTGAGGCTTACAACTCCTTGTGACTTTTGAATATCATGTATTCAATTCAATTTAAAACACTTTTAAACTAATCAACTCAATTCAATTAATCTCATTAATTGAAGAATACCCAATCTCCATGGTCAATGTCCAGCCTCAAGCCCATGGAGCCCAACTAATTGGCCGAAATGAATGATTTGGAGAACCATTATAGCTCTATGCTTACCATGCAAATACGGTCCTTTCGTCTCCTATCTCCCAAAAAAAGCCTGGGGCAAGATATTTGTTAACACTCTAATAGCCTTGATTCTATGTCTCTATTCCCAATGTTCAATTCCTTTGTGTAACCTCATCTTTGAAAACTCCTTTTTCAAATTGTCAGACCACCTTGCACAAGAATTTCTTGGAGTCTATCATTATAGAATACATAGGAGCTGCACTCGCCTTTCACAAAAGCGAAGAGTCGGATTCCATCTTGGATCTCACAAACCTCCATGTCAATTAGCTCATACCCAACCTCAACCTGAAAGACGCGCTAAGTGGTCAAGAAAGAGTCAAAGCATGAGGACCAGAAACAAGTTTACCATGGATCCTTAGGTCAGAGGACTAATAATATGCACTAGCTTAAGCTGGAGAACTTGCCACTATAGCTATCAAGTGTATTCTCCGATGGGCCTTCAGTGTCTTGTTCTCTAACAAACACCCACTAACATGTACCCATATCTCATACGGTTGCTCAGGGAACAGTGCAATATCCAACTCTTGGATTTATGCATCGTTAGTGCAAGTCTATCCGGATCTTAGATGCCCCGTCTCATAAGATCTTATGACTTGGAAGATTTAAGATCACGATTGTGTGAGACTTATTCCATGGTAATCAAACCAAGTCCCATAGTCATGAGTGATCTAGTGGCTTCATCCAAATGCAAGTGAAGTAATAAAGAGTATAAGATGAAGATGGCCATATAAAGAATATCATTCAATCAAGAATGTTTTACAAGGAAATAACTTATACAAGGCCAATCAAATTGGCTTGCGAGCACTATTCCAACACTATCTTCGTCAACTGGCATGGGTCCTTGCAATGTTTTCCTCAGTTGAAGTGGTGGGTTTTGGCAGAATTGCATGAATTGTTGCCAAAATTGGAACAAGGGTCTCATTTCTTCATTAGTTCCTGCAGCATTTGATGTCGTTGCTCCCTGATCGTTTAAATTGTTACCAAGAGGTTCTTGTTAAGGTTGGTCATCAGCAAATAGCTCCATTTTGTTCCTGAATACTAAAAAAGTCGTCCTACATACATACATGTATTTGTTAATAATCAACATTATGATCAAGCTTATCATAGAAATATGTTCATAATGTATAAATGTAACCATAAGCACATGTTATAAGATCAATTGATTAGTATTTTCTGCATTAATACAAAAGTACTTTAGTTAGTTTCACCCAGTGAACCTTACTACACATGCTATGACAAGGTTATCTATAAATATATACATATCAAAAATGGGGTGAATTATTATCAAAAGAAAAGTACTAATGACATCATGCATCCCCCTAGGGGGAACCTCCACTGGATCCTCCTTCTCTGAACCAGTACCCTCATACTAATCATCAAATGCCCCCTGGCTTCTCTCAGCAGACCTACTGGATTCTACCTCCATCAACAATCTATGCTCATGACCTAACCAATGGTCAGCAAGTCCTCGTACACCTCTAACAGCATCCTGAGCCCTCTTATCAAGTGTCTGGACTCCAAAACTGACCTCACGCATCCGTTCTCTGAGAAATCGGACCTTCTTCACCATATCTCTCCTAATACTCTCGTAACTCTGACTCAGCACAGTACTATGCTACCTTAGCCACTCCACCTCCTCCCTTAACCTTCCTATCTCACCCAGCTACTCCTGGACTTGCGTTTGGAGTCCTTGAATCATTGAACCTCATCCCTCGACCTCAGTCTGGAGCTCCCCTGCCAGTAATTGTAGGTCCAACATCTCACTAGCTTGCAGGTCACACATCATCTCTAAATGATCACGTGCCTGCATGACATGGTCAGTTTCATCACATAGGCGATAGACTATAAAATCAGGAAAACTCTTGACCAAGGCTCTGTCAGAGGTGTAGTGCTGACTCAGAGGATCTACTCTCGTGTAAAGGATATCTTGATGATCTCCTAATCCCATCCCTCCTATATGACCCATCAACATGCCTATCATCATGTCCATTAGTATGCCTACCCCCAAGTTGTTCCATCTGCCAAAGACCAATCATATCATAAATTAGTAAGCATATATATATATATATATATGAGAGTAAATAACAATTAACAGCATAAAATAAATCTATCTTAGCGTAGTTCAAATTTTAACAATGTCCTATTCACTTTCTTTCCATACGTTTTAAAATTTTATCCTATATGCTTTGATACCACTACAAGTGGCACTGGAAAGACTCCAAAGTCACCACACCACAACACTAACTCTTTCTAGGAGATTTTCTTTTCAAGAGCTAGTGTTAAGCTCAAATTAACAAATTAAAATGACAATTTGTATTAAAAGAAATAACTTATATATATCTTCGTACACTAGCCTGAATGTTTCCTCTTAGATGAGCATACATATACTGGTACATGAGATACAGCACTGAAGCCGCCATGGTTATAAGTCTTATTATGTACATATATAAACTTATTGATCGAGGTACATTTGGAATTAAACAAAAGATAACTTCTCATTCCTCTATTCCTAAGATCCTTCTTCAGGTACAACCAGTCCAGCCTCATCTGTATAAAGAGAAGTATAACAGATGAGTTTGAATGACTCAGTAAGGGAAGTTGGAGAGAGTTACCTATATAGAGCTTATACCATATTGGAAGATAATAGAGTGAGAATTGTGTACTAAGTAGGAAGCAAACATTCTAGGACAACTTGATTTCGGTAACAAGCTCTTGTAGTAAATGCTTTACAAGTCACATGCACATATATGAGATATCTTAAGTTTTGTATATATTAGGAGATGCTTTAATAGAATTACTTATGAGATATCTTATCATATCAGAGGCATTACATTCATATCAAACCTTTCATATAACTGCATCACTATCAGCGAGGAGAATTCATATTTCATGTTCAAAATTAAGTGTACAGGGTTCTAGAGGTGGCCCCCGTCGTATATGGCACTTAGTTGCTTACACTTCATTTCACGAAGAATAAAATAGGATTTTATCATTTGAGGTACAAAATACAACTGAAATATGTCTAGTACTAAAATTCAGAGGTGCCAATGACAATAGATTCAAGAGGTGGCCCCCACTGCACATCCCCTATCAACTAGTGTGGCACTTTGCTCCGCCCGACACGTATTTTACAGTACTGACCGAATAAGTTATTCAAAAGAGTCAAGAATACAATAAATATAGCAAAAGATATCAACCTCTGGATTCTGGAGGTGGCCCCACTGCACACCCCCTGTCAACAAGTGTGGCACTTAGTTCCTGATTTGACGAGTAGGATGAGATGATTTATAATTATTAGAAAATACTAATCTTTTTCATTTATAACTTATTTAGAGTAAAAGACTTTTCATAAATTTTCTTCCATATTTTTATTAATCTTTTTGAGATGTTTTGAAAGTAATTTATTTATTTGAGTAGCGTAGTTTTTATTATAAAGAAACTAATGAAATAAATATCAATACCAAGAGTTTTTTTATTAGGGATAATTTAGGATTTAAATCGGGTCTAATTAACCAAACAGATCAAACAATTACCATTACCATAAGTGAGGTGTTTCAGAAAGTGTGAAAAGGTAATATGGTTTTAGAAAGTAATTATTAACCAGCAACAGATGGAAATTTGAAAGGAATAAAAGACTTCATATATCAATGATTGAGGGGTTCCTGAAACAAGAAATAGATATATGATTCCAGAAAAATAATAATGGGATAAATGAATGAGATTGCGAAGGAATAAAAAGAAACTCACATATCAATATTCAAGGTATTTTGGCAAAGGAAATACAGGTAATAGAATAAAAATTGAAAAGGGATGGAAATCTTCACCGATTCCTTTGATCGAGATTTTTCAGCAACTTGTACACCTAAATACCTAAATACAAGATTTAATTACAATGAATTGTTCATTTGGTAATAATATTATGCGATAATAATATAACAATTAGTTTACTTAAGGTACTATATATTATTTTAATAGTTATTATTTAATAATTCAAGTGACTATCTTTGAGTGTATATATATATAAGGTGATATTTCCTACTTATTAAATTTTCAAATGAATCGAATATATCTTAACACTTCTCATCACATTGTTCTAGGAATTAAAATCAAATCATGGTATCAAAACAACAAATTATAACTCACTTATATCTAAATCAAAATTCAATTATCCAACATAACCTCAAGATCGAACATTTATTCACACCCATCTACCTTCAATCACTAGAAAATAATCAAGTTATCAACATCATAATATTCCCACAATTCTCTAACAAAATTTGACCATTTCTAGAACATATATCTTACATAGTTGGCTAGGACAGTTTCCATCAAACCTAAGTTTTAACTAAATCCAAAGGAGCTTGATGGTGATTTTTACCTCACAATGGATTAGAACTTGATGAATTTCTAACTATAACTTTAATTGGAAGATCAAAAGGGCTGATTTTTCCTAATACCTGGTCAAAGTTAAGTTTTGACCCCCAGTCATATCCTGATGGCAAGTTGCTGTTCCTACACAATTTAAGCCAAAATACCGCATCAAGTTCAATAAATCTTACTTCTGATCTTATCTATATTGGAAGGGCTTTCTATTCATAGTTTTATTTTTTTCATTTGATCTATGGAATCTCTAGTTATGAATAAAATAACATCACATCTTGTTCTGCCAGCCTCTGTCTGGTTGTGACAGTGTCAATTCCGGCAGCCATTCAGGTGTGATCTTAGCATAATTTCTAAAATCCCCTTCCACCAATATAATCTACACAGATAGAGCTTTCTAAAGTATCTTTGCATGGTTGACCAAGAAACAGAAAGGTAAGTTTTTGATTTTTTGAAAGTTTAAGTTTAGGCAGAGTGTTACTGGCTAACGGGTTCCTGCTTGGTTTGAAGAGAAATTTTGGAGTTAGGACTGAATTCTAGAGAGATTTTTCAAAGGGTTGTGATCCTTGATGAACTAGAAAGGTTTTGGCCAATATTTGATGATTAATGACAAAGGATTTTGGAGACATAATTACTGGGTTTGAGACAATCTGCAAAGAAAGTGTAGTCTTTGTGTGGAAATGACAATGGATTTGCCCCTATCTATAGAAATAGAACTTTTGCTATTTGCTTAAGGAAGCCCTTGGTTTCTACTTTATTCTAATTTGAACCCATAGATTTTTATTGTAATTTAGTCCTCAATTTCTTGTTTTATTTAATTAGCGCATAAAACTTTTATTATATACCTAATATATATACGCATATATGTATAATGATGTATTTGTATCTTAAATCATGTATGCTTTGCCTTATAACTTAGGGTGTGTGACAAAACTCATAGTGTAGGTATACTTAGAGAATTTTAAAATCTTTCTTTTTTCTTAGCTTGTTTAATCTGAAATGCTATAAACTCAATCAAAGGGGATAAACTCATAAGATAGTCTGTATACTGCATAAAATTTTAAACTTTTGATTCCCTACAATTATTAGATAAGCTTAATAACTTAATTATTATTGCATATTATTATAAAAAATTACTTATGAGAAAGGACGGGCGTTACAGAATTTTATTTTCAAGACACTGGCTTTTCGTAACTAGTCTATTTCTTTCCTCAAAGTTTTTCTTTATGATTTTATTGTAGTGAAGTACCTGTTCTTCTTTTTCATTAATAGTAGTCTCTAATTAAGATTTATTTCTATTTGAAGTTCATTGAGTTGATTATGGCATTCTATGTGAGTGCCAAGATCTTTATCATAATCAACATCGAAATTGCTGGAACTTAATTGAGACTATAAAGTTACCTGTCCGTTGGCTATGAGACAATTTTCTTTGTTATTAAACTGATCTGAATCTAAATCATCACATGTGATAGTCATGGCTCTTTATTTTTGTTTTCCCTCAGTTTTTGGGCTCTGTTTCAGTTTTGGGCAGTTTGGTCTTTTGTGCCCTACTTCATGGCATTCATGAAATACAATTTGTTTTGATCAAAATTCACCAGTGTTTCTTCTTGAGTTTATTTTGGGATCTCTTCTAAATCTATTTTTCACTTGGGTAAGTTGTCGCAGTCGCTTGGTTATCATGGCAATTTCTTCATTGAGTGTTTCTTCATCCATATCACCAGAGTCTTCGTTCCATTCTCCTTGATCAGCATTACAGGCAATATTTTTCTTGCCTTCATTGTTGGAACTTTCTTCCTTGCTGAGGAGCGTCATTTTATGAGAAGTGAGTGATCCAATTAGCTCTCCCATAGTCAACTTCTCTAGATTTTTTACTTCATAGATAGCAGTGACTTTGGGATTCCATTCCTTTGGTAGAGATCTTAGGATCTTCCACACCTATTCCATTTTTGATATTGTCTTTCCCAAAGCAAACATGGGATTCACTATCTCCATAAATCAAGCATACATTTAATTGATCGTTTCACCTATTTTCATAGAAAACATTTTATATTAGTGAGAAAATAATGCAATATGCTCTAATTTTACCTGTAAGGTTCCTTCGTAGGTGACTTGGAGCATGTTCCACATGTCCTTGGCTGAGGACATATGCTCACACGGTTATATTCTTCTTTGACCAGAGCACATGAAAGGATATTTTTTGCTTTTGCATTCATTGAGAGCTTTCTTTTGTCCTCAGCGGCAAGTGTCAATCTTCCTGTTGAGGATTTGCCTTTGTTTGTGGGAACAAGAGGCCCGTCAATAACTATGCTCCATAAATCATAGTCTAGTGCTATGAAGAATTCCTCAATCCTATTTTTCCATGTTTAGTAGTTGATCCCATCGAATGGAGGAGGATATGTGTGAGATTGACCTTTTGCATACACATCAAGACTAGAAGAAACCATTAGGAACATTTAGCTCAAGTTGTTAGACTTATATATATAAAACCTGGCTTTGGTACCAATTGAAAGATAATAACGACCCAAAAAGGGTGAAAGGACTCAATGGAGTTAAAATGAAAGTAATCAACAAACTGGAAGTTCCAGATATAACTGAAGTTCTAGATAGTAGAGATATAAACATAAGAGACATAATATTTATAATAGGTCAGCACGTCTACTCCACTACCTAAGCCAGAGGACTTAGGATTTTGAGCCTGCAAATATTATTAGCAACAAGAAAAAAAAAAGGAGCGAATATAATGAGCAATGCTAACTAGCCAAAACCTCTTAGAGCTATAGTGAAGACACTCAGCTAAACTAGGGTTATGGGACTTGTTCAGAGAAGAGGAATAATCCTGCTCTATATGAAAGCACTAACTAATTTTACATAAGAGACATTACTATTTTAAATAATAGGCTATGACAACGTCAAAAGTTGATGCCTCAATTTCCTCCTTGAATGCTATAACAGTAATATACAAAGTGTGCGTCTGCCTTAGATGGTGAAACGATATCATACCAGAAATACTTTTGGTTCTTAATATGGGAAATTCTAGATTTTACTACATAATTTGAGTACTCTATTAATCACACCTAACAAGACTGAAAATTGCCATATAAGTTTGAATCAACAAGGCATAATCAAAACATTGTATTAGGATTCAATCCTAAATTGTTGGATTGATTATCCACATCATCCTTTGACTCGGGGGCTAATTGCCCAGCCCATGGTGTTTATAGGGCGCAACCACCTCAAGCCGACCGTAGCCTTGTGCTATGCGTTGTCAAATGTATAAGGAAATAAATCTGTGCCTCTTCTAATAGCTATAACTTTTAGTCTAGTGGTAAACACTTGATCCTAACAATTGGTATCAGAGCAAGCTCATGAGTTCGAGTCCCCAGGCTATTGCAGGGGGGGGAGATTGTTGGATTTATTATCCGCATCATCCTTTGACTCGGGGACTAACTGCCAGACCCATAGTGCTTATAAAGCGCAACCACCTCAAGCCAACCATAGCTTTATACGGTGCTTTGTGCTACCAAATATATAAGGAAATAAATTTGTGCCTCTACTAACAGCTATAACTTTTAATCTAGTGCTAAACACTTGATCCTAACAATTTCGTATGCATTTCTAAAAATCATAATTGATAAACAAATGGCTTAAAATAAATTCCCAAAAACTTGACCACAATAAGAGTCCAAATTACTCAAAAATTCTGGAAGTTCGACCGAAGTCACTCTATATCTCCCAGAAAAATACCCTATAAATATCCCATTTCAAGTCACACATAATTTTGAGCGAAAATAGGAAAAACAAAATTTTGTGGTTTTATGTCTTTTGTGCCTAATTAGGATGTTACATTCAAGTTACCAAATAAAAAACAAGATAATGCTTTGGCCTTTGACAAATTTTTTCTATTTCATAAACCATAGGTAAATCTTGTTGATAGGAAAAATAGCTTCTAGCTCAGCGGGCTTTGACTACAAGGAGGTTTAAAACACCAATTATGGTTATCGGGTATTAGTGGGCCCCAACTTGTAATGAACTGAAGAAGAAGATTAAGCCGGATTCAAGTAGCCTTCAACATTCACAAAAATCGTATAAGCCCAAATATAAAAGAGGTTGAAAATGGGTTAGTAGGGTCAAGGTAAAGAATTAGGATCCAATAGGATTCTAGGAATTAGATTGTATCCAAATCCGATAAGAATAAAGAGATAGACTCTTAGTGATAATCAAATTCCTAATATATATATATATATAACCCAAAGGTCAAAAGGAGGTAACAACATAGATTTCTCACTATTTTCTTCTTGATTTATACGTATTATTGGTTAAATTTTGACATAAACATTAAAGGATTTTCATTGCACAGCTCCAGTGTCTCTAAATTTTTTTTTACAAGGTGTTCAAAAGCTCAATAAAAAATTTCGTCGAATTAAGTCAAGGAGCATTTCATCCGTTCCCAAATATAAATTTTGTTTAGATTAGTTTTATGTGTGTGTGTGTATATATATATATATTACAACTAGAATATATATTATTGTATATAGCACAATTTTGTGCTTATTTAACTGTGCAATTTTGGCCAAGTGTCAAATTCTTAAAATTTTGAGTATTTTAATTCAATTAAAAAATTAGTTGTTGATTAGTATTTCTAACCAATATGATTGTATCTCATCTCTAATTTTCTTTAATTCAAAATTCAAAACATATTTGATGATATTTCATAATCATTATCTGATAGAGGATTTGATATTATCTATTTGATATTATATATTTAGGAGATAACATCAAAGATATATAGGTATATTAAAATTCTTCTACTTTATATACCTAAACCCAATTTAAAGAATTCAACCTATATTTCAAATTTGACATCTTGAAGAAAAGAATCACCAAATATCAAATTTAGCATTTTAGAAAGTAAAATTTAAAAATCAAAATATTAATTTGACAAAAATTTTGGGGTTCAAAATATAAATAAAGAGGGCATAATTGCTAGAATTTTGTAAGTTTTGGAGGTCAAATTATAAATATTTTAGGTCAAATGGGCAAATCTAAGGTATTAATAAGTTGAGGGCTGAATTGAAAGTTGATTAAAACTTCTAGTGGGGTAAATGAAAATTGAGATAAGTTTTGGGGTTTAATTTGAAATTTCTAAAAATTGCTTATAAATAGCCAAAACCCCTCTAAAGTTTTTCAAATTTTAACCATGCAACCCATCCTCACCTCTTGCCAAAAAACACCCCGACGCCGGCGAACCTTCGACACAACCTACCTATTATAACATTTTGTTTCACCTCAGTGAACACATCCACACTTAAAACTCTCCAAACCGACCAGTGAAACGTCATCAAAACGTAATTAAGTTGAAGCTCATGACGGTGGTGGGGAGAGGTACTATTCCACTGACTATTGGTGATGACCAAAGGATGGGTTTTGACAGGCTCGGCTTGAGGAAGGCAATGGTGATCACTTCAATTTGATAAACCTGAAAGCAAGTAATGCACTAAGATCCAATTATAAAAACTTCAAAAGTTTAATAAACTAGTGCTTACATACTAACTAGGATCAAATTATGATTAAATTTCAGATTTAGATAGAGTGTTACCTTGAAATGCTTAAATCCAAGGAGAAAGTGGTGAACCTTTCACCAATCCAGAATTTGCTAGAAACCGCGCAGTAGGAATGGAGCAATTTTTAACCTCATCAAAACTACTCCAAAATTCACAAAAACAATATTGTAATCTCTCAACACCTTGGAGGAAAAACCTTAAAAAATTTGTATCAAAAAGCTTTCAAGATCTCGCTGGAAAAAATTAGCAAATCGGACTCTGTGAAGGTGCCTCTCCAAACCATAGCAAACTAACTTGTTTGCCTCTATTGATATGATCCACAAGCCAGATAGATCTTCCAAAATCTCTAGTCTATAAGCTGGAATAAGACCAGAGATTAGCTATGGTGGAGGCCAATTTTAGGTTGGGAAGAAGAAGAAGAGAGCAAAGCTTTCAACACATGAATGCAATGCTTACAAGAGGTTTTGGAAGGAATTCACAAAAGAATCTAATTCTTTCACACTTTCAGCAATATGCAATCCACACAACCACTATATCTATATATAGGGTGAGGTTGGTATGATGCCAAGTTGTCATCACACCTTCCTCAAGGAGGGCGGCCAATTGCATTGCCAAGTTGGCAAATGCAAATTCAAATCTAATTTGAATTTTATGTGCATCTTAATTACATTTGAAATCTAATTTGAAGCTAATTAAAATGCTAATTCAAATGAATATTTCATTTGATTTTTCCTCCAAAATATGTTCTTCCCATTAATTAAATTAAATACTTTAATTTAATTAATTAACGTTTGACTTATCTCTTAAGTCAAACCAGCTCAACGTTTAAGCTTGAATTTTGTTAACTTGACCAATTGATGGTCATGTTGGAACCAAATAATTAACTTCTTAATTATTGGTCTAATTTAACTCCTTAAATTAATTGATTAATTTAACACTTAAATTAAATTGACCTTCAAAATTGATATCTTAAAATCGGTCCACTAGGATGTATTTTCTAACACTTAGAAAATTCCCTCCATTAATTAGGAAACTAATTAGCTTTTTTGTGTGACCCAATATGTTCTACCATTCATTGAATATGGGTTCACAACTCTTTGTGACTTTTTAATATTATATATTCATTTTAGTTTAAAACACTTTAAAACTAATCGACTCAATTCAATTAATCTTATTAATTGAAGAATACACAATATCCATGATAGATGTCCAACCTCAAGCCCATAGAGCCCAACTAATTGGCCGAAATGAATGTTTTGGAGAACTATTATAGCTCTACGCTTACCATGCAAATACGGTCCTTCCGTCTCCTATCTCCTGAAAGAGGCCTAGGATAAAATATTTGTCGGCTCCCTAATAGCCTTGATTCTATGTCTCTATTCTCAATGTTCAATTCCTTTGTGTGACCTCATCTTTGGAAAACTCCTTTTCCAAATTATCACACCACATTGTGCAAGGATTTCTTGGAATCAATCATTATAGAATACATAGGAGATGCATTCGCCCTTCACAAAAATGAAGAGTCAGATTCCATCTTGGATCTCATAAACCTCCATGCCAAGTAGAACCTCATCCCAAAAGACCCATTAAATGGTCAAGGAAGAGTCAAAGTATGAGGACCAGATATAAGGTTACCATGGACCCTCAGGTCAGAGGACTAATAATATGCACTAGCATAAGCTGGAGAACTTGCTACTATGTCTATTTAGTGGATTCTCCAATGGGCCTTCAATGCCTCATTTTCTAACAAGTACCAACTAACATGCACCCATATCTCATACCATTCTCATGGAATAGAGCAATATCCAACTCTTAGATTTATGATTCGTTAGAGCAAGTCTATCCGGATCTTAGATGCCCCATCTCGTGAGATTCTACGACTTGGAAGACTTTAGATCACAATCATGTGGGACTTATTCCCTGGTCACCAAACTAAGTCCCGCAATCATGAGTGATCTAAGGGCTTTATCCAAATGTAAGTGAAGTTAATAAAGAGCATAAGATGAAGATGGACATATAAAGAATATCATTCAATCAAGATTATTTCACAAGGAAAGAGCTTTTACAAAGCCAATCTAATTGTCCTGCCGAGCACTATTCCAACAGAACCGACGCCGAATAGATAAGTAATTGGAGAAAAATAGCGCGGTAGCGTTGGATGGCGCTGCGCTATTTTTTGACAAATTGGCCAGGCAATCGGCGATGGATTGGAAAATTAATTTAGGGGAATTATTCACCTCGTTGAGGTGCATTGACTGGTTGTGGCCGCGCACAGTTTCGGTGACAGAGCACAGCAGCGATCCGATGACTTCCAGATAAAATCTTTGGGTAGATGGTCTGATTGCATGCATGCCAATTTTAGACCGTGAATTGGCTATGAATTATGTTTAATTTATGTAAAATTGATTTAATCAATTAAATGATTCCTCAATCGGTTCGATTAAATTATAAAGCTAATTTCTTTGTAAATTTAAGTAAATTAGACCAAGAATCATGATTATGGACTAAAATGATCGGATAGGAATTCAATTGTAGTATCTATAGACCCAAATCGTAAATTAGAAGCTAATTCTCATTAAATTGAGTTAGTTGATGTAAGTTAAGTTAACTGCATCAAACTATAATTATGGACTATCAAGATAAGATTTATGATGTCAATCTAACATGTTTGGGTTTACAAATTGTGTACAGTGCTAGTGGCCCAAATTGGTGATTGGAACATAATTATTGTTAATTAAGTTAATCGGTGTTATTATATGTCTGACCTTTATGTAACGTTGCAAGGATCGAATATTATAGAAATTTGAATTAATTTATCCACCGGAGCATATATGACCCTCATAGATATCATAGTGATTAACGGCGTAATTAGCAAGTCACCTTGCAATATTTTTGAAATCGAGCCTTGAAATATGGTATTAATTGTAAAACAATCGATATTAAAATTAATGGCATAATTATTGTTTAAAGGTCAAAACAAGTGTTTTAACATTAAGTCCATTCTTTTGATTAGGTGACGAGGAGCCGACTCCGTAGGAAAATAGGCAGGGATAGAATTTCTGTGGCAGTTAAGGTGAGAGTTACCCTAACTTTCTTATGGGAAGTGAATGTTCCTCGATTATTCAAATTTCTTGATTGTTCGAATTTTTAGATTATTTGAATTCCTTGATTGTTTATCTATTGAAATTGATTATACTCATTCCGGTGTCTATAACTCTTATTCTCCTATATGTTATTGTCCCATCTATTATTGTCCCGTATACCCTACAACTTTTCCAACTTTCCCATTATTGCACTAATTTTGGGTCTTGCCAACCAAATCGTATTTTTGTACTTCTAATTGAAATCATTCTGCATAATGTTTGTATGGCCTTGCCAGCATTTTTTTATCACTTGTATTGTCATATGGGGATAATTAACGGGCCGAGTGCTTAGGACAAGCTGTTATGCGTGGGAAAAGCTATTATGCTTGGAATAATTAACGGGCTGAGTGCTTTGGCCAAGTTGTTACGGTTGGGAAAAGCTATTATAAATGGGATTATGGATGAGTTGAGTGCCTGAGTACCGAGCTGTTATGCTTGGGTTAGCGGAGGAATAAGGAGAACTTGTTATACATATTATGCTTTGGGTTTCTATTTGATTTTGTTTGTACACTATTAAGCGAGCAATAAGGATGGAGATATTCCATTTGCCAAATTTGATGTTAATTATGTTATGATATAATCGTGTTTCTAATTGTAAAGACTTGCTTGTTGATAAATCTGTTGAATGGCTACTCCTTCGATAATTTTTGCTTTGACTATTTATCGTATTTCCCCTTACTAAGTCTTTAGGACTTACCCTTTTTGTTATACTTTATTCTCTTCCCAAATAGGACTACGTAAAGATTAAGGGCTTATGGCTTGGCACGATAAGACTATTCTGTAATAGATTAGGTGTTTTGTATGTACATATAGACTTTACCTAATCATAACTTTAAGACTTGAGAATGTTTGTAATGTTTGAAGTTTGGCTATGAGACTTTTGCTTTATACATATATCACTTTATGAAGTCATCCTCTGGGTTTAGAGTTAAGCTGCTATCTTTCATCATTTGTTAAATATAGCCTTTTGGTGATTCTTGAATTATTAAATTAAGATCATAATAGCACTCTGGCCCAAAACAGGTACCTCCTGGGCGGGGCGCTAGAAGTGGTATCAGAGCTTATGTTTCGGGGACCTAGGTTAATATGGGAATAATTTTTATAATTGGAATCGATGGGTTACTAGAGACTGAACTTGAATTGGGAATCAATTAGGATGTAAACATTCGGGTTAAGAAAACCTGAGCTATTCTAAGATCTGATCCTATGATATTATTCTTGAAATTTGAAATTCTTGGTTAATAGATAAAAGCTTGACTTTGGATCTGCTTGGGATATGTATATTTGAGTTAAAGAATACCTGAACTATGTTAGGATATGATTGTTGGAATGTGAAAATTTTGGGCAGATAAAAATGAAGTTTGCTTGTGGAAATGAATAGAACATGAATTTTGAGGATAAAGCTCGACATTAAGGGAATAGAGGTTATGATAGGGGTGGCCAACCAATTATAAACTCTCACTTTTGGTACGTCAAGCATCTAAAAGTATTGTCTTTAGTAAGGTTGATGCTGTTTGGAACTATGGCGTTATATGAGCAATATTCGTTAAGGTTGAATCTAATAAGTAGATGATTATTTGGAAAAAAATTGTATTCAGTATGTAGAGAGTTACTTTAGGAATCCACTTTGTGCAAGCAATATTTGTGGAAGTTATATATGACAAGTAGGGATCATTCTGGGAAGATATGTAGAGGTTAGACAATGATTACCTTAGGGCGAACAAATTCTTGCCACGTGATTATAGATGAGAATTAGATTGTATAGACACTTAGGAAAAAGATTATTGCAAAAAGGAGTGTATTTGGGAAATGAATGAATGAATGATTATTAGGGATGAGTAATGTTCGACCTACGTGTACAATTGAAATCTAAACAGTATGTTTATATTGGCAAAGGATATAATGGTGATAGGAATTTGAGACAAGCTATGGAAATTAAGGAAATAATCAATAACAAAAAATATGTTTCTAGGACTTAGTGTATGATCCAGTAATCTAGGGATGTCAAGCACGAGACTCTTTGAATTTTGAAAAGGTGAAATTTTGAGAAATATTCTATGTTTAGACATGTTTTGTGATATTTCAGATTTATAAATTGAAGATTCTCCTGAACAAAGTTGCATTTGATGATTCAAAAGGTCATATGGATAGGTTAATATTTGATGAATTCATATGGTGTGACTTAAACGATATAGTAGTCTAGGGAATGGTCATCAGCAACAATGGAGTTATAAGGATGAGAAATCATATTAAATGTGAGGAGAAATGTGCATAACCAGTTTTGGAAGACAGGAAATAATAGATAAAAGCAAAGGAATAAACTAAACTAGAGTTAGAAGAATAAAAAGGAATGACAAAGATGACAATGTTATTATTGTGATGAGTAGGAATGTGGATAAAGGATAGAGATCGATGACATAATGGAATCCGTTCCCCAAATTTGAGGATATAGAAGGTGCGTGAGAATGGAACCAATACTTGGAATGGGAATGCGCACCCTATCATTGACAAGGGAACTAAAGATTCATGAGGTGTGCGAATCAAAGAAATGGTCAAAGCACGTACATATGTATACGAGTGACTAGTTTAGCTCAGTAAGTGGAATATAATGAACGTTTGGTTATAATAATGATGTACTAGGTTTAGTAAGTTTTACCCATTATGAATCAAATGTTAGCTAGATCAATTGATAGTTTAAATATTCTCAAGAACTACTAAGTACTAATTTATATGTATGATGATAGTATCACGCGTGAGTCGTGTATATAAATAAAATTGTATCTTATATACCGCATATGCTAATTTGAGTTCTAAGAGATCTTGACTAATCGAACTTGAGCTCATTTGATAAGCCCATGAATCACAATATGACAGGGTACGACACCGCCAGAACATCCTAAAATATGAGGGTGACCCTATATCGACTAAATCATGTCGGAAGGTCATCAATCAACGAAACTAATACGCTTGAAAATCGCTATGAGGACACTTGAATTAGAGAAAAAATCTCATGGGCATCACTGAAGATGACATTAGACCTTATTTTTCCCCTATTATTAGATCTGAAGATAGGGAGACTTGTGGCATAAAACTTATTAGAGCAGGAGGGTGGACCTTATGACCATATTAATGGACGAATTAGGTTAGTGGTTTTGTAAGTATTCTAGTCACTATACAAGGATAGATTTGAGAAATTTCTAAAGGTTTACCCCGTTTACTAAAAAGATCAGACAAGTGGAACGTAGGGGTATAGATTGAATAATAAGATGCAATATGAGATTTGAAACAACTCGACAAACAAAGGAATTGAGTATCTACTTATTTTTAGGAGGGTTCTTTCGTACTGATAAGGATTAACAAAATAATAGTAAGAGCTCGACAAAACACACCAAGTTGGGGATTAGAATATCTTTTTCCTCATAAGCTACGTAACCTAATACGAGCACTAAGGTTTGTTTAAGGTCAAAACTAAGGATGTGATACTATAGATAGAAATTCGAGGAGGAGATGGATTCACAACTACCTTCTACTTGTAATACATATATTATGAATTGAGATGATGTTATTGAAGTCGATTCAAGTTCTTACAATATTGTGAACACGATATATAGAAATTGCATGTATTTTTAGGATTGATTTACAGTGATCTGTTGGGAACATTTAAGTTGCTTAGAATTGAGTAATTAGCCATATTACATCTGTGTTTGGGCTATGGTCTCGCAAACATTAAGGGAATGATCCTATCAGAATCAAGGCTACGAACAATTAAGTACAACCAGAAAACATATCAAAAGTACAAAAAGTTCCTAGGGTTCTTCCAATTGGTATCAATGGTGCATTTAAGGCTTTTCCAAATCAATAAGTGTCGTGGTTAAATCAACTAAGGAAATGCTAGGTATACATATACCTTTTAAAGGAAATTTGGTTATAAGTCATAGTACAAACTATCTCCTATGTTTAGGACTATTGAAATAGTGATTGCTTTAATGAAACAGAGTTATCATTTAAGAGTAGAAAAGGCAAAACTCTTGTGGATTTTGAATATACTGGTAGGTATGATTTCGATCGATCTAAGATTGAAAAACACTCTAGGTTTGAAAATGAAATTACTATATTCAGTAATTGGGAAATAAGTGAAGGATAGGTATAAGTATCATAAAGATGGGAAACTTTGATCTTAGATATAGAAACTAGTGATTTATCTCA
Organism: Jacaranda mimosifolia; assembly: GCA_018894105.1. NCBI lineage: Eukaryota > Viridiplantae > Streptophyta > Magnoliopsida > Lamiales > Bignoniaceae > Jacaranda > Jacaranda mimosifolia. The sequence goes on from CM032124.1 coordinate 15,982,715, forward strand.
AAAATAAGTTAAAATGCGAAGTGCTCAAGCTAAAATAAGTAAGTTGAGGAGCTCAAGCCAATGAGCTGTAAAGGATAAGGGGAAACAAGTAGTTTAGAGTACTATCTAAGTTTTGAACATTAGAAATGAGTTTGACCCCACATATTTTTTACTATATCTCTTAGATGAACTTAAGGAGCAGCATATGGATTGTTCGTAACTATATCTAGTATGTATAGTCTTTGTAAGCCTATAGTCAAATGCATGGAAATATATAAAGTTGTGGTATTAATGATTGTTTATTGCCATAGTGGTTTTGTGATTTATTAAATAGCAACATGTACTCTATCAAGGTTTAATGAAGAACCTTATAAGTATTGAAATGACATGTGATGATGTGCATAAGGCTTACTCAATTACAAATAAGAATAAAGCGCTCAGTGATATCATGGGATCACCAAGGAGGTATAAAATTCCTTTTTAGGATAATTTAATTACTTCCTATAAGCACAATCGTGGAGATCAAGAGAAACTTTAAGTGATGATGGATAACAGAACCATAGATTATGGGATTATTAGTCAATCTTAGAAATATAGGGTAATACCCCATGCCTTAGTAGGAATGGATATGCTGGAAAGAATCATAATATCTTAGTGAGTTAAGTGTCACCAAGGATTGGAAGGAGCATATCGTGACAATGGGAGAAATCCGCATGTGATCGAGGTAAAAAAGGAACAAAAATGTTACATGTGCCAGTGTTAATTGAAGTTCTTCCAGTCGAAGATGAAAATCTAAGGACCAAATTCTTTTAAGAGGGGGAGATTGTATCACCCCTAAATTTAGCATTTTAGAAAGTAAGATTTAAAAATAAAAATATTAACATGACAAAAATTTTAAGGTTCAAAATATAAATAAAGAGGTCTTAATTGCTAGAATTTTATAAGTTTTGGGGGTCAAATTATAAATATTTTAGGTCAAATGGGCCAATCTAAGGCATTAAAAAGTTGAGGGTTGAATTAAAAGTCGATTGAAACTTCTGGGGGTTAAAATAAAAAACTGAGATAAGTTTTAGGGGTTCATTCGGAATTTCTAAAAATTGCTTATAAATAGCCAAAACCCCCATAATGTTCTTCAAATTCTCACCATGCAACCCCTCCCTCACCTTTTTGTAGAAAACATCTCGATGCTAGCGAACCTTCAACCCAACCAACCCACAAGATTTCCCTCACCTCAATGATCACATCCACCCTTAAAACTCCCCAAACCGACCAGTGGAATGTTAGCAAAACGCAACTAAGCCAGAGCTTACAACAGTAGGGATGGGAGGTACCATTCTGACGACTATTGGTGACGACCAAAGGATGGGTTTTAATGAGCTCGGCATGAGGAAGACAATGGTGACTTCAATTTGATGAACCGACGCTAGATAGATGAGTAATTGGAGAAAACTAGTGCGGCAACGTTGGGTGGCATTGCGTTGTTTTTGGGCAATTCGGCCAGGCAATCAACGACGGATTAGAAAATTGATTTAGGAAAATTGTTCACCTCGTTGAGGCGCATCGACAGGTGGTGGCCACACACAGTTCTGGCAGTAACACACGGTGGCAATCCGACGACTTTCAGACATATCTTTGGCTCAATGATCTGAACTCATGCATGCCAATTTCGGAATGTGAATTGGCTTTGAATTATGTTTAATTTAGGTAAAATATGTTTAATCGATTAAATGATTCTTGATTCGATCTGATTAAATTGTAAAGCTAATTTCATTGTAAATTTAAGTAAATTGGACCAAGAATCATGATTATGCACTAAAATGATAGGATAGGAATTTGATTGTAGTATTTGTGGACTCGGATCGTAAATTAGAAGCTAATTCTCATTAAATTGAGTTAGTTGATGTAAGTTAAGCTAACCATATGAAGTTGTAATTATAGACTATTACGATAAGATTTATGATGTCAAGCTAAACTGTTTGGATGTATAAGCTATGTATAGTGGCCCACATTGGTAATTGGAACATACTTATTGTTAATTAAGTTAATCACTATAATTATATGTTCGACCTTTGTGTAACGTTGCAAGGACCAAATATTATAGGAATCTGAATTGATTTATCCACCGGAGCATATATAACCCCTTGTAGATATCATAGTGATTAATAGCGTAATTAGCATGTCACCTAGCGATATTTTCAAAATTGAGCCTTGAAATGGTGTATTAATTGTAAAATAGTCGATATTAGAATAAATGGCATAATTATTGTTTAAAGGTTAAAACAAGTATTTTGACATTAAGTCCATTTCTTTGATTAGGTGACGAGGAGTCGGACTCCGTAGAACAATAGGCAAGGATAGCATTTCTGTGGCAGTTAAGGTGAGGGTTAGTCTAACTTTGTTCTAGGAACTGAATGTTCCTTAATTGTTTGAATTTCTTGATTGTTTGAATTCCTTGATTGTTTATCTGTTGAAATTGATTGTACTCATTCTAGTGTCTAGAACTCTTATTGTCCTATCTGTTATTGTCCCGTATAACCTACAGCTTTGCCAGCTTTCCCTTTATTGCGCTGATTTTGGGTTTTGCCAACCAAATCATATTTTTGCACTTCTAATTGAAATCGTTCTGCATATCATTTGTATGGCCTTGTCGGTATTTGTTTTTATCACTTGTATTGTCATATGGGGATAATTAATGAGACAAGAACCTGGGACAAGTTGTTATGTTTGGAACAATTAATAGGTCGAGTGCCTAGGACAAGCTGCTATGCTTAGGATTATAGATCGGTCGAGTGCCTGGGTACCGAGTGCCTGGGTACCGAGTTGTTATGCTTGGGTTAACAGAGGAATAAGGAGAATCTGTTATACATATTATGCTTTGTGTTTCTGTTTGATTATGTTTGTACTCTATTCAAGGAGCAATAAGAACGGAGATATTCCATTTGGTGAATTTGATATTCATTATATTCTGATATTACCATGTTTCTAATTGTAAAGTCTTACTTATTGATAAATCTATTGAATCGCTACTCCTTCGACAATTTTTGCTTTGACTGTTTATCGTATTTCCCCTCACTAAGTCTTTAGAACTTACCCTTTTTTTATCCTTTATTCTCTTCCCATATAGGATTATGTGAAGACTGAGGGCTTATAGCTTGGCCAGAAGAAACTATTCTATAATAGATTAGGTATTTTGTATGTACATATAGACTTCACCTAATAGTAACTTTAAGACTTGCGAACTTTTTTAATGTTTGAAGTTTGGCTATGAGACTTTTGGTTTGTACATATATATCACTTTATAAAGTGATCTTTTGGGTTTAGAGTTAAGCTGCTATCTTCTGGCCTTTTGGTGATTCTTGAATTATTAAATTAAGATCAGAATAGCACTTTGCCCAAGCAAGTACCTCTCGAGCGAGGCGCTAGAATATGAATTTTTTCATGAGTAAGGAAAAGCATATTGACATTTAGTTTCATTCCTTTATTGATTTTGTTGTTGCAGTTTTAATTATATAATCTTATGTTTTGTTCATTATATGAAATTTACTGACTTTGAGTATTAATGTAATTTATGTGCAAAATAAAAGGAATAGTGAGACAGTAATGAGTAAAGAAAAATATTAAATATTTGAGGTTGATTTGTATCGAAATCACGAGGTTTGTTCTTTTTTTTATCACTTAAAGATATTATCTTTTGACATATATCATTTATGAGCTTTCTAGGATAGATAATTTACTCAATAATAATAACAATTTTTTTTATTAATTGAATATTGATGTTCATCTATTTTTTTATGTAATAAGATTCACTTTCAGCTAGGATCACAATTGTAACATTATGATATATATATATATGATATACAATAGAAACAAGATTTAGCTTAAAATGGACCATCATACGATTTTTAAACTTTGCTAAACACATCAGTCCTACTGATAAGAATTGATTAAAGTATATAAAGTACTTTTTTTTAGCAGAATTAAGATATGCCGCAAACTTTTACGCTCGTCCATTTATATATCCCTAGAAATAATTTTAAGCATACCTTTTCATTTAAGTACAAATTATCTTCAAATTTAATATCTTCAAATTGAAATATTCACATCATTTTATTTAATTAGTAATAGATTTTATTTCTTTAAATACTAAAAATAGTTATAGTTCATTTTTAATCACATGAAGTAAAATAAATATTATTATAAAATAAATCATTTTAAAATTAAAATTATTTTCAATGCATCGCACCGGACACATGCTAGTACTATTATATATAGCACAATAATGTGGGACCCACAGGCTACAACTATGCAATTTTGATTCTACTTGTGCAATTTTTGCCAAATTGCAAATTTTTAGAATTTTTAATATTTTAATTCAATTAAAAAAATTTAATTAGCTGTTGATGATTATCTCTAATCAATATGATTATATCTTATCTCTAATTTATTTTCATTTGAAATTCAAAATATATTTAATAATATTTCATAATCTTTGGGGAAAATATGCATAACCACTCTGTGAAATTCAAAATTACAACAAAACCCCCATTGTGGGAAAAATAGAGTCTTATTAATATCTTATATTTTGTCAAAATTGCCACCATACTCCCAAATGGGAGTCACGCTCTATGGCTGCATATAGGATAGCAATTTTGGTTATGAATTATCTATAATGCCCTCCAGGGTCTAGCTAGCCCTTTTTTAATCTGAAGTTTACACAAGAGGTTTGGTGGCAATTTCAAATTTCACAGGGGGTTATGCATATTTTCCCCATGTAATATGTGTATATAATATATAAATATAAATATGTATAATATATTATATATTATATAATATATAAATATAAATATGTATATATACCTCCCCAACGGCCAACCCCTACCCCTACCACACCTCACCCCCATCGACCATGCCCATGGCAGCCGTGGCCAGCACATTTGGCCATGGCAAATCTGCCATGGCTACGGCAGCCAAGCACAAGCAATCATGGCCAGATGTGCAGTCGGCTACTAGCTATGGCTGTCGTGCCAGTCTAGTCGTGGCCACCTATAGCAGCCCACAGCTTGGTTGAGGGGGAGAGGGTGTGTTGGGTGGTTTGGGGGGAAGGGCTGGCTTAAGCAGTCGCCTCGGCGACGATGGCTGGCTAGTGGCTATGTCAAGGATAGGTGTTTGGTTTTGTTTGGGAGGGGGACGGAAGAAGGTAGTGTAATTATATATATATATGTAACACCCTTGAAATTCAGTATTTTCAGAAATAAGGATTTAGAAATTAAGAGATTTATTGATCGGATTTTATGGCTCAAAAAATAATAGAAAGGACTCAATTGCAAGAAATTGGAAAGTTTTGAGGTTGGATTGCAATTTGAGAAGACTTGATTTGGGCCATTTTTATAAGTTTATGGGTTTCCAGGGAATGCTTCTTGGTCAAAGCCCGAAGGGGTCAAATTAGGCACTAATTATTTCTTGGGGCTGAATGGAAGTGTTGCAATTTTCCTAGAGGACCTAATTGAAGAAGCAGAAAATTCTAGGGGCCAATCAAAAATTTGGAAAATTTTGATTTTAAATAGTAAATCCTCATTTCCTTCTTCTTCATGCTTCTTTTTTCTTCCTGATTTCGTTTCCTTTTCTCCTTTCTTTCTCCACCACGGTCAACTCCTTCCTGCTCCACTTCCGGCAGCCATTTTCACCAACCAAACCAACCATCTCCTTCTTCTCTTCACTAGCTCCATGGCAACACCACCATGTTCGGTTGAAACCCCTTTTGGCAAGCCACCGCGAGAGAGGCTGAGAGGGAATCCACGGTGGGGTTGGTGGGTTTATGGTTTTCTGATGACCAAATTCAAGTTTAAGGCTATGGTTTGGAAGAGCTGAGAGAGAGGATCGCGGTGGTGGGCTTGCATGAGAGATCAGTGTAGTGGCAGCGATAAAAATTAGAGAGAAACAGGCAGCGGCGTAAAGTGGTGGCAGTGACTTCATGGTGGATTTTGAGGCAGTTCCAGGAGTCAAAGCTTAAATTTGATTGGATATTTGGAATCAGGAGGTTGGAAAGCTTTTCTGGGTGGTGACCTCAAGATTTTTCAGCCGTAGCAGACGGCGACGTTCCAGCAGCCAGCAACGGTGCTCCGACGACCCCAAAACAATTTCTTTTCCTCGTTCCGACGATCGCAGTGGTGCTCTTAGTTCGTTATTCCAAGGCCACGGTAAACAATTTGGGTAATATAGGGTTAAGAATTAAGCTTTAGTTGGTTGTACCTTGTTATATATATAATGCATATGTTGTACTTTCCTAATTTAGCTTATATCTATGCTAAGAATAGGATTTGGGATGTATTGATATCTATGTGATTCGGATTAAGATCCCTAAGCAAGAAGTGCCTATAAGTTGTGAACCTGAATATTGTTATGTTAGAATTAATTGAGTTAATAAAGGATTTGAACCTTAACTTGTGGATTTATGGATTTAGAGCTAAGTGATAATAGTTAGACTATTATTGTGAATTTGGGGTGATATAACAAAAATGATTATGTAATTAAGAACTAGTTATTGCTTAGTTATTAGACTAGATATGAAATCAAGATTAATTTAGATATAATCAAACTTATTGGTTGTTACTAGATTGATAGAGGCATTTAAGCTTTAAACTATCAAGTTAATATGATTATTTGGTGAATTTGGATTAATGACAAGCATGATAGTGATGCTGGAAGTCAAATATGGATTTTGACTGTAATTATACTGTTTTGGTTAGGTGAAGTGGAAATGGGTCCCACGGACCAGTAGACTGCAAATTGTGATAGCTTTCTCTAATACTACAAAAGGTGAAGGTCTGCCAATCTGGCACCTTTTTCTCATTATCTGTTATTCTTGTTAAAGCCCTTGTGTGGGTTTTTCTATTTTTGTATCGTATTTTGATAATTTGAAATCTAATATGTTATCTGTTATTTGATTTAAACACCCCTATGAGGGTCTACCAACCGATACTTGCCTTGTTTAAGCTTACTCGATATTTGTTGTACTTTGTGTGGATCGTCAATCTGGCACCTTTTGTACCTATCATTTTGTTTATAAACCCCTGTAAGGGTTAGAATTGTTTGTTTACGATACTCTATGAGTTATTACTTTCCCATGTGTGGGATCAATCGATTGATTCTTGCTTGTATGCGTTATTCCATGATATCGTTGAACTCGTTAAGTTCTTCCGATTTGAAACTGTGTGATATGTTACCTTTCCTTGAAAATGATCTTGACATTTAAGAAAATGATATTTGAAATGGTCTGGTAGACCTAATTGTGTCAAAAGCCTTCCTAATTTGTTCACATGCCTTGTTTATTGGAATAGGTCTTAGCGGCCATTGTTGAATAGTATTTATGTTACTGCTTTAAAAGTTAAATTGTCATCTATTGTCATTAAGCCATTTAACCCATGGGGACGCCCTTGGGAAGTTCAACCTAGAGGGACGCCACGGGAAGTTAGGCCCGGGGCTAGGTTCAAAAAAATGGTTGAGCGATACAAACCGATGGTGATAGGTCTACCGACTAGTACCCACATACAATCCTAACTTATAGGTAGCTGGAGGTAGCAAACTGTGAGTGGCGGGATCTGGCATGCGGTCGACCATGCTAATAAAATAAAGCTATTACCTATCGAGCTGAGTGCTCGAACAACGGAGCGATAAGGAGGTTTTATTCCTATTGTTCCGACATTCAGTACTAGTAACTATACATTGATTTGGGAGTAATAAGGATGGAATGACAAACAATCTAATATAATTGATATCATGTGTACTTTGCACAATGTTGATTCATGTTGAAACTTTTATTGTTATCGAACTATCTTTGTTTGTTGCCTATCATTTTCTTTTGAATCATGTCATTTTCTTTTCCCTCAATAAGGCCTTATGACTTACCCCCTTGTTGTTAATTGTCTTTAGACAGGTCAAACTAAGAAGCAGAGGCATGTTTTGGACGATAGTGATTTTGTAATAGATTAGGTGTTGTTGTTGTTCATATAAGTCACCTGATCAAGACAACTACTTAAAGACTGTTATGAGATGTTTGTATAAAACTTAAGATACTGGATATGTGCGTATTTTATGTTATGAAGTGATCTTTTGGGATAAATGAATTATTTTCCGCTGAGTTGGATTCTAAAATTTGGGTTATATGTATTATGCTTTATAAAATGATCTTTTGGATTAGTGTGACTGTTTTACCTTTGAGATGGTTAAATTACAGGTTTCCTAGTTATTATTTGAACTGTATTTAAGATTGAATTGGTGGCGCCTCAGCTTGGGAGTTTAGGGGTTTGCATGGAATGCTTTTTGGTCAAAGCCCAAAGAGCTCAAATTAGGCACTAATTATTTCTTGGGGCTGAATGGAAGTGTTGCAATTTTCCTAAAGGATCTAATTGAAGAAGGAGAAAATTTTGGAGGCCAATCTGAAATTTGGAAAAATTGGATTTTAAATAGCAAATCCTCATTTCCTTCTTCTTAGGTCTGGTAGACCTAATTGTTTCAAAAGCCTTCCTAATTTGTTCATATGCCTTGTTTATTGGAATAGGTCTTAGCGGCCATTGTTGAATAGTATTTATGTTACTGCTTTAAAAGTTAAATTGTTATCTATTGGCATTAAGCCATTTAACCCATGGGGATGCCCTTAGGAAGTTCAACCCAAAGAAACGCCACGGGAAGTTAGGCCCAGGGCTAGGTTCGGAAAGATGGCCGGGCAGTACGGACCGATGGTGATAGGTCTACCGACTAGTACCCACATACAATTCTAACTTACAGGTAGCTGGAGGTTGTGAACTGTGAGTGGCGGGATCTGGCATTCAGTCGACCATGCTAATAAAAGAAAGTTATTACCTGTCGAGCTGAGTGATCGAACAACGGAGTGATAAGGAGGTTTTATTCCTATTGTACCGACGTCCAGTACTAGTAACTACACATTGATCTGGGAATAATAAGGATGGAATGACCAAAAGTCTAATATAATTGATATTATGTGTACTTTGCACAATGTTGATTCACGTTGAAACTTTTATTGTTATCGAACTATCTTTGTTTGTTGCCTATCATTTTCTTTTGAATCCTGACATGTTCTTTTCCCTCACTAAGTCCTTAGGACATACCCTTTTTTTTTTAAATGTCTTCAGACAGGTCAAACTAAGAAGCAGAGGCATGTTTTGGACGAGAGTGATTTTGTAATAGATTAGGTGTTGCTGTTGTTCATATAAGTCACCTGATCAAGACAACTACTTGAAAGGTGTTATGATATGTTTGTATGAAACTTAAGATACTGGATATGTAGGTACTTTATGTTATGAAGTGATCTTTTGGGATAAATGAATTATTTTCTGCTGAGTTGGATTCTGAGACTTGGGTTGTATGTATTATGCTTTATGAAATGATCTTTTGGATTAGTGTGATTATTTTACCTTTGAGATGGTTAAATTACAGGTTTTCTAGTTATTATTTGAACTGTATTTAAGATTGAATTGGTGGCGCCTCGGTTTGGGTGTTGTCCCGAGAGGAGGTGCTACAGAGGTGGTATCAGAGCCTAGGTTGTCGATGACCTAGGTGTTGAATTGGGATTCATAGCTAACCTCCTGTTTAGATTAGATAGGATTTGAGCTCTGAATATTTGAGGTATATTGAAAGGTTATATAGGACCCAAGGGAGTTAGGAATGAATTTAAATAGTCTGGTGTTAATGAAATAGATTTTCTGACTTTTATATTAAGAGATGACTGATAATCATAAAAAAAAAAAGGCGAGCTTGCTAAGGATGTGTCAGACACTTGAGGATAGATTATGAGATTAGCATGAGTTACTCATGCCAAGCTAGGCTGAGTCAGCCATTTGAAATCGATATTGCTTCTATGGGTTATGATAATAGAGGCTCAAGTGTAGGGACTTCGTGCTATACGAGTCTAGATGGGGAAGGAACTAGAGCTGGATGATGTGGTGGCCATAGACATATTATATATATGTATATAGGGTAGTAGTCGCTTAGTAGTAGCTTCTGACTATTGGATTATGTAGCATTAGCTGATATTTCCTTTTTCCCTTTCTTACGCCTTATCATTTTGTGTACGCTTGGGCATAATTAGCATAGCTATTTTGGAAACTCTAGACTTGTGCTCACGCTGATGTAATTTTGTTGATGCTAACCTAATATATTAACTAATTTTATATTCCAATTATTTATTGGCAGATTTTCTTTCTTTCTATTATGAGTTATTAAAAATTTGTTAAACTTACTTTTATCTTCTTTATTTTCAAAAATTTAATAAATTGTATATATATTTTAAATATTACAGATAGGTGTAGTCTTCGACTGCAGAGCTTGAAACATATTGGATCATGTCACCGGAACTAGTCCCAATGTATTTCCCTAACCAAGAAAGTCTAGAAGATGACACCTCGAATCAGAGACGTCTAATAAATATTGAGTGGAAACACGAGGTCCACAAGTACAATTGACATTAAGGAGAGAACTTTTAAAGTAGATAAATGTAATGTGGCAGCAATTCCAATAGTTGCACCAGCAACAAGGTCAAATCGATAATCCGAAGAGAGACAAGGAACCTCCAAAGTTCGGGACCTTACCACATCTTCTTAAGTTCCACCCTCCAATATTTATAGGTGAATCGAATCACCAAAAAGTAGAAGTCTGGATCAAGAAGATTGATGATATTTTTCAGATGTTAGGTTACCCAGAGGACCTCAAATTTATATTTGCTATCTATCTATTAGAAAGAGCTACAGGTCAATGGTGGACCTTAGTAAGCCAATGATGGGAACATAAGAAGGTACCTCGTACTTGGGACAACTTTGTGTGGGAATTTATAGATAGATATTACCACAGAAAGTAAGGGATGCCCGAAAATAAGAATTTGAAGGCCTTACCCAAGCAGATATGACAGTGTGGCAATATGAGGCAAGATTTAGTAGGTTGATTCGGTATGCCCCATAGGTATTGAGAAATGAGGAGTGTAGAACTGAGAAATTTGTTAAGCGATTAAGATATGAGATACGATGAACCCTCATGCCTTATGAACAGTCTAACTTTGAGGAAGCCTTAAAGAAGGTCTTGCAGGTGGAACAAGAACCTCTTGAGGTACATACAGATGGAGGAAAAGGTAAGATAGGAACAACTTCTGAGATTAGAGTTACTGTTAGTAAGAGAAGTGGTTTAGGTCAGAAACGATGAAAGATCCAATCTGGGACATCAGGAAAGATCTGTGGATTTTGTGGCATGTTAAATTACGAGGAATCTAACTGTTGGAAAAGGCTAGGAAGGCTACCACCTAGTGGGCAAGACCACCCTAATCACAAACAACCAAAGTTACAAATTGGGGGTGTCAATCAGCAGGTTTATCAGATCGATGAAGCCATGTGTCCAACACAGAAAACGTGTGGATATTGTGGGAAACCAGGCTATGAAGAATTAGGATACTGGAGAAAACAAGGTAGATGTGTAGTGTGTGGCAGTGATCAGCATTTAGTTAAGGATTGCTCAAATCGGAAAAAGTCAACCCCTATTGGAAAAAGAAACAAGTCGCAGAAACTGGTGAAAAGATAAAAGTCCGAGCGAGCATATGCTCTGACTAAAGAAGAGGCACCTGATCCTTATGAAGTGCCAGAAGGTATGATCTCTAATTTTGGAAATTATAATAATGCCATATATGATTTTGATGTTTACATTCTTTCATATCTGTTGTACTTCCTCGAACTAAATATGCAACTCGAGATTAAGGTCTATTACATAGAAGTGATAGCTGAATAGTTGAAATTATTCTCGAAAGAATTGAATTCATTATCTTAGTCCACGTAGAAGTATTATTTAATTTTCTAGGACAAGAATCTTCTCAAAGCTAGAGTTAAAGTAAGAGTTCGTCCAGCCGAAGACTAGGAAGACCACGTAAAGCACTTATGCATGGTTCTCAAAACCTTAAGAAAGCATCAGTTGTATGCAAAATCTGCAAGTACGGATAAAAATGTGGCTTTTCTTAGATATATCATATCCCAAGATGGGATAGAGGTTGATTCCTCTAAGATAGAGGCGAAAGTCTGAAAGAAATTGGAAAATGTGATAGAAGTTCATATTTTTCTATGTCTTGTCAGCTGTTAACAAAGAATTATGTAGCACTTGTCTAAATAGCTGACTCATTGACTAAAGTAACATAGTGAGGTCAATCATTTGACTAAAATGAGGATTTGAACTTAAGACAGCGTGATGGATTGAAATTCTAGAAGGCTATTATTCTTCCATCACCTATCACCCTAAAAGGTAAATGTAGCAGTCAATGCTTTGAGTCGAAAAGCTAGAATGGCTCAATTACTAGAAGCAGAAGCATTAAAAAGCCTAAGAATGGGTGCTATGTTGAAACAGAAGGAAAGTTGATCCTTCTAGAGAGTCTAAGTGCAATACTGATATTCAAGGTATTCTTATGTTCCGTAAGAAAACATGTGTGCCAAAAGAAATGGAAGAAAGATTGTTAGATAGGGCACACAAGTCAAGATATACAATACATCCGAGAGGCATCAAGATGTATCAAAACTTGAAGAAGTAATTGTGGCGGAATGTAATGAAGAGAAGATGTAAATCGACATACCAAATCTACTCATTTTCTATCAGTCGGAACAGTACTCGGATAAGAATCTAGGGACCAAATTCGTTTAAGAGGGGTCTGTAACACCCCTAAAATTCAATATTTTCAAAAATAAGGATTTAGAAATTAAGAGATTTATTGATCGGATTTTAGGGCTCAAAAAAATAATAAAAAGGACTCAATTACAAGAACTTGGAAAGTTTTGTGGTTGGATTGCAATTTGAGAAGACATGATTTGGGCCATTTTTATAAGTTTAGGGATTTGCATGGAATGCTTCTTGGTCAAAGCTTAAAGGCGTCAAATTAGGCACTAATTATTTCTTGGGGCTGAATGGAAGTGTTGCAATTTTCCTAGAGGACCTAATTGAAGAAAGAGAAAATTCTGGGGCCAATAAGAAATTTGGAAAAATTGGATTTCAAATAGTAAATCCTCCTTTCCTTCTTCATTCTTCTTTTTTCTTCCTGATTTCCTTTCCTTTTCTCCTTTCTTTCTCCACCACGGTCAACTCCTTTCTACTCCACTTCCAGCAGCCATTTTCACCAACCAAACCAACCATTCTCCTCCTCACTAGCTCCACGGAAACACCACCATGCTCAGTTGAAACCCCTTCCGGCGAGCCACCGCGAGAGAGGCTTAGAGGGAATCCACAGTGGGGTTGGTGGGTTTGTGGTTTTCCGGCGGCCAAATTCAAGTTTGAGGCTATGATTTGGAAGATCTGTAAGAGAGGATCGTGTGGTGGGCATGCATGGAAGATCGGTGTAGCAGTGGCGACGAAAATCAGAGAGAAACAGGCAGCAGCGAGAGGTGGTGGCAATGACTTTGGGGTGGATTTTGAGGTAGTTCTCGACATCAAAGCTTAAATCTAATTGGATATTTGGAATCAGGAGGTCGGAAAGCTTCTTGGGGTGGTGATTGCAAGATTTTCCGACGGCAGCATTCTGGTGGGTGGCAGCGGCGCTTCAACAGTGCTCCGACGACCCCAAATAGTTTCTTCTCCTTATTCTGAATATCATAGTGGTGCTCTTAGATTGTGATTCCAAGGCCTCAATAAGCAATTTTGGTAATAGAGGGTTAAGAATTAAGCTTTAGTTGGTTGTACCTTGCTATATATATAATGCATATGTTGTACTTTCCTAATTTAGCTTATATCTATGCTAAGAATAGGATTTGGGGAGTATTGATATCTATGTGATTGTGATTGAGATCCCTAAGTAAGGAGTACCTATAACTTGTGGACCTGAATATTGTTATGTTGGAATTAATTAAGTTAATTAAAGGATTTGAACCTTAACTTGTTGATTTATGGATTTAGAGCCAAGTGATAGTAATTGGACCATTATTGTGAATTTTAGATGATATGATGAGAATGATTATGTAATTAAGAACTAGTTATTGCTTAGTTATTAGACTTGATATGAAATCGAGATTAATTTGGATATAATCGATCTTATTGGTTGTTATTAGATCGATAAAGCTATTTAAGCTTTAAACTATCAAGTTAATATGATTATTTGGTGAATTTGGATTAATGACAAGCATGATAGTGATGCTGGAAGTCAAATATGGATTTTGACTGTAATTATACTATTTTGGTTAGGTGAAGTAGAAATGGGTCCCACGGACCAGTAGACTGCAGATTGTGATAGCTTTCTTTGATACTACAAGAGGTGAAGGTCTGCCAATCCGGCACCTTTTTCTCATTATCTGTTATTCGTGATACGCCTCTGTGTGGGTTTTTTTATTTCTATACCGTATTTTGATAATTTGAAATCTAATATGTTATCTGTTATCTGATTTGAACACCTCTATGAGGGTCTACCAACCGGTACTTGCCTTGTTTAAGCTTACTCGATATTTGTTGTACTTTGTGAAGATCGCCAATCTGGCACCTTTTGTACCTATCGTTTTGTTGATAAACCCCTTTGAGGGTTAGAATTGTTTGTTTACGGTACTCTTTGAGTTATTGCTTTCCCCTGTGTGGGATCTATCAATTGATTTTTGCTTGTATGCGTTATTCTATGATATCGTTGAACTTATTAGGTTTTTCTGATTTGAAATTGTCTGATATGTTACCTTTCCATGAAAATGAACTTGACATTTATGAAAATGATATTTGAAATGGTCTGGTAGACCTAAATGTGTCAAAAGCCTTCCAAATTTGCTCATATGCCTTATTTATTAGAATAGGTCTTAGCGGCCGTTGATGAATAGTGTTTATGTTACTGCTTTAGAAGTTAAATTGTTATCTGTTGGCATTAAACCATTCAACCTATGGGACGCCATTGGGAAGTTCAACCCGGAGGGATGCCACGGGAAGTTGGGCCCGGGGCTTGGTTCGGAAAGACGGCTGGGCGATATAGACCGACGATGACAAGTCTACCGACGAGTACCCACATACAATCCTGACTTATAGGTAGTTGAAGGTAGCAAACTGTGAGTGGCAGGATCTGGCATGGAGTCGACCATGATAATGAAAGAAAGTTATTACCTGTCGAGCTGAGTGCTCAAACAACGGAGTGATAAGGAGGTTTTATTCCTATTGTACCAACATTCGGTACTAGTAACTTTACATTGATCTGGGAGTAATAAGGATGGAATGACCAAAAGTCTAATATAATTGATATCATCTGTACTTTGCACAATGTTGATTCGCGTTGACACTTTTATTGTTATCGAACTATCTTTGTTTGTTGCCTATCATTTTCTTTTCTTTCACTAAGTCCTTAGGACTTACCCCCTTGTTGTTAATTGTCTTCAGATAGGTTAAACTGAGAAGCAGAGGCATGTTTTGGCCGAGAGTGATTTTGTAATAGATTAAGTTCTGCTGTTGTTCATATAAGTCACTTGATCAAGACAACTACTTGAAGAGTGTTATGATATGTTTTCATGAAACTTAGGATACTGGATATGTACGTATTTTATGTTATGAACTGATCTTTTAGGATAAATGAATTATTTTCTGCTGAGTTGGATTCTGAGATTTGGGTTGAATGTATTATGCTTTATGGAATGATCTTTTGGATTAGTGTGACTGTTTTACCTTTGAGATGGTTAAATTACAAGTTTTCTAGTTATTATTTGAACTGTATTTAAGATTGAACTGGTGGTGCCTCAGCTTGGGTGATGTCCCGAGAGAGGGTGCTACAATATATATGTATATATATTCTTTTTGCAATAATAATAATAATTATTATTTAAATTAATAGATAATTTTATTTAAATTGAATTAAATTATTTTAGACCTATTTATAAATTTAATATTCTTAAGTAAAACTTAAAAATAAATTAAAAATTGAAAAACTTAAAAATCTATGGGAATGTTTGTTTATGTTTTTTGTGTGATTTTATTATGTGTTTATTAGGTGTTTTGGGAGAATGAATTATTGGAGAATGTGAAAGTTGTTTTTTGGTATGTTTGTTTATATTTTGGGGGGAGACATTTTTTTACTGTAGCAATCAAACCGATACTTTTTTATTGGGTTTTTGGGATGAAAATGGAATTGAGTGATTTTTTTATTGTTTGAATAATAATAAAATATATATGATGTCTATATATAATGTATGTATGTATATTTTTAAAAATGAAAGTTTTAGAGGGAAAATGAGGATATGTTTAGTTATGTTTCTCCAAAATAATTTTAGGGTTTAGGGTTTAGGGTTTTTAATTTATTTTTAATTTTAAAAAATTAATTAAATTATTTTAGATATATTTATTATTTTAATACTATTGAGTATATAATTTAAAAATAAATTAAAAATATTATTTAAGATATATTTATTATTTTAATACTATTGAGTATATAATTTCAATTTTCAGCACACATAAGGGGGTTCCGTGGCACGTTTTTCTTTTTCAGAATATAACAAATAATTTAATCTGAAAATTATTTCAAATATAAAAAGTTACTTCCTATAACAACTATAAACTCTGAACTTTCTTTTTATATTATTAATTTAAATCATTTTAGTTTTTCAGCAATATAATCGAGAATTCGTTTTCAATTATTTGAAATAAGTTCTTTTATATAGGACATATATATAATTGACATAATTGAAAATTTTCAAAAGCTTGATAAATGACTACTTAAATAGCAAATAATATCAATTTTTATATTTTTCAATGTATTTAGTTAAAAAAATTTATAATTATATCGCCTACTTTATCGTAATATTTTTGCTTATAATGATTATAAAAAATATTTTTACATGAATTAATGACGTCAGATAAAAAAAGTTTGACTAAAAGTAAGTATTTATTTAATTATCTATGCATATCTATATATTTATAAAAGATACTTATTGATGAGGGTGAAAACCGTTTGTAACTGGATTTGGTGATAATTTTGAAAGGTTCGACCTCTCTGGTCGAGCTCTTGATGTAGTTGGGTTGAGTCCTGCAATCACGAGCAAATGTAAGGCTAGCCAAGGTGCCCTCGGCGAAGGCACTACGACGCTCAAGTCAATAGGGAGTCGACTAGATATAATGAGCAGCGGAGTATGGGCTTTGTATAGAGAATGGCATACCATCAGTGAGGCTGGAGGGGAGGTATTTATTTCCTTCTCCTGGTGGGGATTTGTTTGAGATGCCCTTAACATGCAGGGAGGATCCTTGTCCTTGCATGAGGAGCATTAGGTCATCTCCCATTCATGTACTATTCCAAGTGGCTGCGTCTCTAGGTTTCATGGGCAGAATAGTACACTGTAGGCACACATCCTACCTAATGCGGTAGTATGGGTGGTACTGGGACAACACGCGCCTTTAATGCCGAGGCATGCTTCCTGTCACGGCATTTAATGTGGCAGAGAGTTGATTCTGCACCGAGTCAACCTCCCTAGTCGGTGACAAGGTCGACCTTACAATGGGTTGGCGTGCGGCGTAAGAAGTGGCCGAGCGCCATGGTCGAAGAGTCGACCAGCGGTTCGAGTCTGTGGTCTTTGGGCCGAGCCTATTCGGCTATCCTATATCATGATTCCCCCATCCCCCACTTCTGAATGCTAAATGGGATGATCGACGAGAAGGATTATGAAGTAGTTTGTTGTGCGGTTACGAGGGTCCATCTACGAGGGTTTTTGAAAATTAACCTGGGTTTGGCGCGTTTACTACGACGGTTACATCATGTCAAGCGTGGCACCGAACAGCGGTTATACCATTATTACAACTGCTGGGGTTTCCCGCGCTCGAGTGCTTATAAATAGGAGCGGTTAAAGTGTTAATTTTTACTTTTACTGCTTTGCGTCTGGTCAAACTCTAAGCAACTACTTTTTCTGCTATTATTTTGTGCCTTATTTCATCGACAATGAGTAAGTCATTTCCTCAGCTTTCATTTGTGTTCCTCATTTCTCTAGAAATGTTGCATTTATCTGATTCTAAGGGTAATCGGGGAAGGGATAGCGAGGCTACTTATTCTGAACGGCCTAGGGGTTCGTTAGAAGAGTCGAGTAGCTCGAGCAGCGGTTGCGCTGGTGAAAGAGGTGACGCTGGGCTAAGCTAGGTCCCCGTGTCGTGTGGTCGACTATTCACCCCCAACCACTATAGTGAAATAGTATCCACAATAACTCTTGTCGACCTGTCGCGCATTAGGCAACTATACCATGTCCCCGAGGAGTATGAACTTATATAGCCTGGACCGTCTGGTAGGATGCATCGACCTCCGATTGGGGCCATAACTGTGTTCGATGATTTCTTTCAATGTGGTTTTAGGTTTCCCTTAGTTGGCCCTAAGTTGAATTTCTTAGGGGTTTAGAAGTGTGTATATCCCAATTGCTGCCAAATTATTTCTCGACCATATACAGCTTTGTGGTTTTAATGCATTTATTCGACCAGCCTGCCAACTTTGAAAACTTCTCGAACTTTTTCCACCTTTTGATGTCCCAAAAGTCGGGTAGCACCGACGAGTCGGGTTTTTATTATCTTATTGCTTGCACTGCCGTAAATTTCTTGTCACCCTGGCCTCTTCCTATGGGCAAGAGTGGAAAAAACATTATCTGTATGTTCAAGTCGCCGGGGGCTTCAATATTTCAAGGGGCTGGTGGATAGGGCATATCGAGATGCCGAGAACTTAACTCCAACCTGGCCCAATACATTCATCTGGGACTTGGTCGAGTTTGATTAGATGGAGGCCTCGGTGTTTATCGAGGAACGAAATTTGGTGTTCGTTAGCTTATCACCAGCTCAGCTGGACTTACCAGCGGACGATCGACTAGGTAGATTGTGTTGTCGATGATTAGTTATTTTATCTAATTTCTTGCTCGATTCTAACCCTTTATTTTTATGCTATGGCAAATTGAGATGAGATCATGAATCGCTCACGAGCAGAAGCTTTGGCGAGAGTTGAAAGAAACGAGCAGCACCGTTTAGCTACAGCGGCACTTCGAGGGGCTACTCTGGTCGCGGCAGCGCAGCCCAAGGAGATGACACCTTCCCCGTCGCCTATTCTGTCGCCCGCTCGGCCTGTGGCAACTACAGAGAGCAGCCCAGTAGGTCGAGGAAAAAGACCCATGGTTGAGAAGGCAGGACCTACTCCGAAGAGGACATCAATCGAGAAGGGCAAGGGGAAAGCCACAAGGTCGAGCCAACCCTCTGGATATGATTTATTTGGCTAGCGGGGGGACAAAATATTATTCAGCTACCAAAACTGCCATTTCCAAGATTCAGAATGGAGCCGAGCATGGTTGTTCATAATTCGTACTAGATAGAGATAGCGGGGTCAACGGGGGTGGCTCTGCTGAAGGTGATGATGGTCGGACAGTTTTTGTTTGACTAGAAAAAATTGATGGGACTAAGCCAAGATGCTGTGCTCAGAGCTCTGGCTTATCACTCCAACATGGTAAGGTTCTAGTCGATAAGTTTGTATCGTCGAATTAGATTTGTAGGTTGAGTATTGCTCTCTTATCAGGAATTCTATTTTTCAAGTGGCCAGCTGGGCTACCGTTTCTATAAGAGGTCGGAGCTAGCCCTTGCCGACCGTGAGCATCTGCAAGAGGGTAAGGACATAGAGACTTTGAAGGCTCAGCTCAAGTCTTCACAGACCAGGGTCGAAGAGCTGACCAATGAGGTCGAGGAGCTCAACAATCAGCTCCGATTGAAAGATGGTCAGCTGGTCACCTCCATTGAAGAAAAGACCAGAATGGATGAGCTACTCAACTAGGCCAGAATGGATGAGCAGCATGGTTATGAGTTTGGTCGGACAGCTGGTCAAAACGCAGTTCTCCAAGAGGCTCGAGCCGAATTCTTCAGAAAGCTATCATTGATGTGGCAAGATGCAGTACAGTAGTTTATGCTATGCTCGGCATTCCAAGATTCGAGCATTGTGCTTTTTTAGACGATGCCAAGAATGCGTTCGACAAGGCGATTAAGCAACTGCAGTTCCTGGGCTATTCTTTTTTACCTAAGGATAGAGATTGCATCAGCCCCATCCTAGATAAATAGCTGTAGCCGTACCCTAAGGACGAGGATGAAAAGGGAGCTACGGAGGCTTCTACAGTAGAGGGGGTTGTAGAGATTCCACCTGACCGAGGTGCAGAAGAAGCCGGCAGAGATGGCAAAGGAGTTTGCCTTTGCGAGCGAGTTTACATTCGAGCTTTAAAACGGCATGGTCGATCTTGCCGAGTACCTTTCTATGCTTGAGGGAGGTTTTTTGGCTAATGAGGTGGGGCCTTCTCAACCGGCAACTGCCGCTATTCCTATTGCTGTTGTAATGCCCGAGATGAGAGCGAACAGCACCGCAGTGGTTCCAATTCCAATTCCCTCGAGCAATGAGCTCGATCAATCAATTGAGGAGGGTGCTCGAGGAGGACACGATGAGGGCGCTAGATTGAGCTGATGCTCTTCTTTTTTGTATTTTTTATTTGAGCTTATTTGACGATTGTAATTGGGAATGTTAAACTTGAATAAAGTACTCTTTTCTGCTCATTTAACATATTTATTTTGTCGAAAGATAATTGTTCTTAAGGATTTAATGAAGGTTGTCCTCGAGTGCTATGTTGCTTTTGTGCTGCCAAATTCTGGTAAAATTATTTCAAGATCGTCATCAAATGAACCATGATGACCTAAACTAGCACACATTTTAATTCACGTTATGCATCTTCAATTTATCAGCTCAAGGTCATTTTGATCAACTACGAGGTCGATTACAACTGATCAAACCGTTTGCTTAATCTCAGCTGTAAAGCCTTTTCTTGGCAACTGGAAGCCTGCTTGGTCGACTTCAGGGTTGAAACTAAATGATCAATTCGTTTATTTGGTCTTGACTATGAAGCCTTGAATTGGCAGCTGGAAGCCTGCTTGGTCAACTTCGAGGTTGACTCTAAACAATCAATTCATTTATTTGGTCTTGGCTATGAAGCCTTGACTTGGTAGCTGGAAGCCTGCTTGGTCGATTCGGGGTCGGCTCTAAACGATAAATTTATTTATTTGGTCTTTGCTGTGAAGCATTGACTTGGCGGCTAGAAGCCTGCTTGGTCGACTTCGGGGTCGACTCTAAACGATCAATTCATTTATTTAGTCCTAGCTGTGAAACCTGAACTTGGCGGCTAGAAGCCTGCTTGGTCGACTTCGAGATCGACTCAAATGGATCAATTTGTGCAAATAGGTATTTGCAGGATATGTTGTAAATTTTCATTGTTGCGAGGAAATACAACGGAGACTAGTGACCTCTTTATACATAGAATTTCTTTAAATTTATAGCGTTCCAAGGTCACGGTAGTTTGTTGCTTTGCGTGTCTGCTAATCGTTATGCGTTTTATTTTGACACTTTGACCATCGAGTAAGGCAGCTCCCATTTTGGGTCGAGTTTTCCCATATTTCTCGACACTTCAACTTTCTTAAGGACAAGGTCTCCGACTTTGAAGCTACGCGATCGAACTATTTTGTTGTAATGTTCCATCATTTTCGACCGATATCGTTGCATTGTGTTGTAAGCTGTGAGTCGCAGCTCGTCGATGGTGATGAGGTTAAAGGCCCTTTTTATCGCATTTCTGACTGGATTATAATGGATTACCCAGGTCGTGTGTTGCACCAGCTCGGATTGAATCATTGTTTCGGAGCCGTAGACCAAGCTGTAAGGGCTGCAGCCTATGGCTGTTCGAAGGGTGGTTTTGTATGCCTACAGCACCTCAGGGAGGTCATCTACCCAACTTGTTCTTGTTCCCTCTATTCAAGCTTTGAGGTGGTCGATAACTATTCTGTTCGTGACCTCTATCTGACTATTAGCCTGGGGCTTTCCTACTGAAGTAAAGTGTTGGCAGATTCCCAAAGCCTTGCACCAGTTTCTCGTGTTCTTACTTTGAAATTGAGTCCCATTGTTTGAGATCAAGACTTTGGGCATGCCGAAAAAATAGATTATGTTCTTCCAAATGAAGCTCTTGATGGCCGCATCGGTGATATTTGAAAATGCTTTCGCCTCGATCCACTCAGTAAAGTACTCGACCGCAATGATGATAAATTTTCATTGGCCGGATGTTTTTGGCAGAGATCTGACTATATCGATCCCCCACTAGTCGAATGGCCATGTGATCTGGATGTTTACCATCAACATTGTGGGCAAGTGCGGCGTGTTCGAGTGAAGCTAGCAGGATGGGCACTTTCTAGCGAAGTCGACCGAATCTTTTAATAAAGTGGGCTAGAAATACCCATATCGGATAACTTTGTGCACCAGGGACGGACCTCCAGAATGATTACTACAAACGCCAACGTCAATCTCGTGAGGCAAATTTTGCTGCTTGCCCTCTTAGTCTGCGGGCCTCATTCCTGTCGTTGGGGATTGTCCCTTAGCTTAAGTAGAGCTTAATTGGGTCTTGTAAAGGGGGAGCTGTTTCCTCAATGCTTCTGATGAAATTCTGATCGCGAGTATGGATAAATAGTTTACTAGCTACTAGGAACGTTATAGTTCTTTCTCTGGTTCCTCTTATCGGGCTAGCAAACTTTAAGAGTACATCTGCCCGCTCATTTTCTACTCGGGGTACCTAGCTTAAGGTGAAGTTCTTAAACGACCGATGTAACCGTTTCACCTCAGTCAAGTACTGAGTCATCTTGGCCTCTTTGGATTTGAAGTTTCCTTCGACATGCTTTACCACCAGTTGAGAATTGGTGATTGCAACTAGCTGCTCAATGCCTTGAGCTGCTGCCTTGTTCATCCCGATGATGAGAGCTTCGTACTCTGCTTCGTTGTTGGTGATTAGGAAGTCGAGTTTTATTGCTAAATCATACTCCTCGACGAGTGGGGAACGGAGTGAAACACCAATTCTGCCTCCCAAGGTGGTTGCTGAACCGTCGATGTGTAATGACCAAATGGAGGAGTTCTAGTTGAGCTGGTCTGGGAGATCAAGCTTTTCGGCAACAAAATCAACCAGAACCTGTGCTTTTGTGGCCATCCGTAGTTGGAATGTGATGTCGAACTCCCTAAGCTCGATGGCCAATTTGGTGAGTCTACCTGAGATGTTTAGCTTTGACAACACCTGTTTTAACGGCTAATTTCGCCAGTACTATGATCGCATGAGACTAGAAGTAAGGTTGTAACTTCTGTGCTGCTGTAACGAAGGCGACAACAAACTTCTCGATCTCTAGGTAATTGTGCTCAGGCCCTTATAGGGCTTTGCTGTAGTAATAAACAGGTCGGTGAGTTTTGTCTCTCGTCGAAGCCAACACCGAACTGATCGAGGCTGTGGACACAGCTAGGTAGAGTTGCAAAACTTCTCCCAGCTCAAGTTTGGCAAGCATGGGTGGTGAAAGGAGGTATTGCTTCTGTTCGATGAGAGCTTGGTCACACTGTTCGGTTCATTGGAATCCTAATTTTTTCACATTTATGTGGATTTTAAAGAAAGGAAGACTCTTGTCGACCAGCAGTGCAATAAATCTGCTAAGGGCTATTATCCTGCCGACTAGGTACTACACATCTCGAACAGTTCAGGGCAGGCCAATGTCAAAAACTGCCTGGATCTTCTGCAGGTTTGCTTCAATCCCCGAAAGTGCAATTATTGGGGTTGAGCTTCATACTGAACACCCTCAATATAGAAAAGGTGTGGTTGAGGTCAATTAGGTGATCCTCAGCTTTCTCTATTTTGACAATCATGTTTTCGACGTAGACCTCCATTGATTTTCGAATCCCGCTTTTGAACATGAAGTTGACTAATCTTTGATAAGTTGCCCCCGCATTCTTGAGTCCGAAGGGCATGACTAAAAAACAGTATGCTCCATTAGGGATGACGAAAGAGGTCTTATCCTTGTCCTCAAGTGCCATGAATATTTCATAGTAGCCTTGGAACACGTCCATCATGCTCATTAATTCACAACCGGCCATGGAATCCACCAATAAATCTATGTGAGGCAGAGGGTAAGGATCTAGAGGGCAAAATTTATTCAAATCAGTGAAATCATTACACATACGCCATTTTCTCTCATTCTTAGGGATAAGTACAACATTACAAAGCTAAGAAGGGTATTGAATTTCTATAATATATCCAACCTCTAATAGTTTGTCGACCTCTTCTTCGATGATTTGGGATCTCTCAGCATTGAAGGTTCTTATCTTCTGCCTCACAGGTTTGTAGGAGAGGTGCACGTTGAGTCAATGAACCATAACACTTGGGTCGATTCGTTGGAGGTCGGAAGCTTTTCATACGAACCTATCGATGTTTCATCAAAGGAAATCGACCATGAGGTATTCTAGATGGTGGCCCATATCGTTCCCGATCCGAGTGTTCTTGTCAAGGTTTCTAGGTTCTAGCTCGATCGTTTTGAACTCCCCAACGGGCTCGACCTGGGTGTCTTCCAGTTTCCTTTTCTTAGATGTAGCTACTTCCTCGGGTTTCACTACGGGGCGTCCCTCGAGGGCTTTAGCTTAGGTAAGGTCTTATGCTCGCTGGATTCAACTAAAATGGTGTAGCAGTGCCATGCTTCCTTAACATTGCACAAAAGCTCTCCTACTCCTACTGGGGTTAGGAATTTGAT
Source organism: Jacaranda mimosifolia (assembly GCA_018894105.1). Lineage (NCBI taxonomy): Eukaryota > Viridiplantae > Streptophyta > Magnoliopsida > Lamiales > Bignoniaceae > Jacaranda > Jacaranda mimosifolia. The sequence goes on from CM032124.1 coordinate 16,007,252, forward strand.
CTTCATATGGTAGGTTGAGATAATAGCCCTAAAGTCGTTCAGGGCAGGTCGATCTATGATAACATTATTGGCGAATGAAGCATCGACTACAAGGTAGTTTATCATCAAAGTTCTGCAGTAAGGGGCTTGTCCAAATGACGTGGACAGGTTAATGGATACCTCCGGGATGATCTCTGACCCCCCAAATCCAACCAACGGCATACGGACAGGCTCAAACTTTAATTGCCCCAAATTCATTCTTTTCAAGGTGGACAAAAATATGATGTTCGCAGAGCTACCATTGTCGACCAGGATTTTCCTTACTTCAAAATTGGCTATCTTGCAGTCGACTCCTCTGTTCTCCAGATGATCGAGGTCGGACTCAGTGAAGGAAATTGGTTTTGCGCTGGTTGAGAGCTGGAAAATCGTTTTGACCTGGGCTGATTTAGTTGATTCTAGTTGGCTTTGGGTCTGCTTCCTAGCGGACTTTGAGTCCCCCCCAGTTGGACCTCCCGCAATCATGTCAATGACTCCTCTAATGGGTGGGTAGGGCTCTTGGGCAGGTTTCTTTTCTTTATCTTCTCTTCTCGGGCTAGTCGAGGGAGTCCGGTTGGTTTTGCCCTCTTTGTGCCTAGCATGCTCGTCAACGTATTTTTTGAGATAACCCTAACTAATCAGTCCCTTAATCTCATCATGCAGATTGAAATAGTCTTTCATGTTGTGCCCCTTTTGCTTATGAAAATGAAAGTACTTCTTTGACTTTTTCATGGCTTCGACCTCAGTCAGCTTCCTGGACCTCTTAAGGAAATTGTCGTGCTGGATAGCAAACAACACCTCCTTCCTTGGGAGGTTAAGTGGAGTATAATCATGGAAGCATTTAATGGGGGATCGATGACCTTCCCCATACTGGTAGTCGTCTTTCTCCTGGCTTTTCTTCTTATCAACCTTCGGATTGCCATACTTCAGTCTATTTAGGTCCTCCTGGGTCATGTATCTTTCCGTGAGGTCGAGGAGCTCTTCCATCAACCTGGGCTGCTCACGTACCAACACAATGGCACACTCCTTGTGTCGGAGTCCTAAGAACAACATGTCAATCAGGAACTCGATTCGGGGGCTATCAATCTTCAGCACTTCTATGTTAAACCTGGTAAAAAGGTCTCGAAAGGATTCTCCTTCATTCTATTTCACTGTATGTAAGTGGGTATGTGGGAGCTTTGCCTTTCTCTTGCTCGCAAACTGGTACAGGAATTTATCGCACAACTGGTCGTATAAGTATATCGACGTCGGCTCCAACTTGATGAACTAGTCGAACGCTATCCCTTGAAAAGTTGTCACCAACATCTTAGCCTGGATGTAATCGCTATGCCCATGCAACTGCATCATGTGCTCGAATTGCATCAAATGCTCGTTTGGGTTCGACGAGCCATCATATTTGGGCAGTCCTATCGAGACTTTGGCATCGACGGCAATGTGCTCGTCGATAATTTCCTGGACGAATGGTGAATCTCTTTCTCTCTTCAGAACCTCGGTGGCCCCTCTTGATAATGATTTCTCTCTGTATCTCTCCTCGAGATCTCTTATAATCGCCTATTCAGCTGTTGGACTTGGTGAGATACTTCCTCCCATTCCTCCTTGTCAGTTTGGGATGTGTTTCTGTTCGGGTGGGGTCTCGAGCGCTCGACCTATCGCACGGTGGGGCTAGAATGGGTCGAACGTCGTGGTCAACTAAATCCGCAACCTCTTCGAGGGATATGGGCCAGACCACTTCCCTTGGAAGATGGCCCGGGCTAACTTCAATTCTCGATGGAGGCCTTCTAGACTCTTATTGGTCTTGATTTTCTTTGGATGGTCTCTCCTCTGGGGGAACGGGCTATGGAGTCAGCCTGGCCACTGGCTCAAGCTGCACGGCATGTCAATTCAAAGTCGTAGAAAGTTGAGCATAATTTGGGCCGATATTTGCTCGCTGATGAGTTGTATCTATAGGGGCATCGTCAGGGCGACCACCTATTCTGGCTGGGCTCTCAACCCCGGCGCGCCAAGTTCTTGCTGAGGTCGAGGCGGAGGAGAGCCAGACCTCCGATTTTTTTCTCTTTCCCAGGGGGCTCGCCTGGTGTTAACCATATTCGATTGCGGACTCTAAGTTTCCCAAAGATGGCGCCAAATGATGAGGGTGAAAACTGCTTGTAACTGGATTTGGTGATAAGTTTGAAAGGTTCGACCTCTCTAGTTGAGCTCTTCGTGTAATTGGACTGAGTCCTGCAATCACAAGCAAATGTCAGGCTAGCTGAGGTGCCCCCGGCTAAAGCACTTCAACGCTCAAGTCAATACGGGGTCGACTAGATATAATGAGCAGCGGAATGTGGGCTTTGTATAGAGAAAAGCATACCATCATGAGGCTGAAGGGGAGGTATTTATAGCCTTCTCCTAGTGGGGATTTGTTTGAGATGCCCTTAACATGCAGGGTGGATCCTTGTCCTTGTATGAGGGGCATTAGGTCATATCCCATTTCTGTACTATTCCAGGTGGCTTCATCTCCAGGTTTCATGGGCAAAATAGTACACTGTAGGTGCACATCCTGCCCAGTACGGCAGTATGGGTGGTACTGGGGATGCACACGCCTTTAATGCGGAGGCATGCTACCTGTCAGGACATTTAATACGACAGAGAGTTGATTCTGCACCGAGTCGACCTCCCTGATCGGTGACAGGGTCGACCTTATGATGGGTTGGCGCGCGGCGTAAGAGGTGGCCGAGCGCCACAGTCGAAGAGTCTCATAGCGGTCCCAGTCTATGGCCTAGTCGAATGGCTGCCTTCATAAAGCCAGAGTATGACAGGTCGATCTGTTTGGTCAACCTAGGTCATCTAAAGTCGGTAGCACAATTGAGCCCTAAGGATGAGATGGGCATGATGCTACATCCTCGAGTCTGTGGTCTTTGGACCGAACCTATTGGGCTATCACATATCATTTATATATGAGAGAGAGATATTTTATCTTTAATTGAATGTTGAAAATTTACTTACTATTTTATTCATGTACATAATATATGTTATTTGATAATTTTAAAAATAATAAAATAACTACATATATAAATAAATTTTACTTATCATAATTTACATATTTACTCTAACGAAAAGTAGTTAATATTTAAAAATCTCAAATGTCAGGAAAATTGTAACTATAACTTCCACATCATTAAGAATTCGTGGAAAAAAACTTTATATCTTAAAAACATTATTTGCTCATGTCAAAATATGTATGTATAAATATATATATCTAATTTAAAAAGCGTATTTAGTTAAATATTTACACTACTTTTATTTTCTTAATTCTTTCATTTATTTTTTTTAATTTTATCATTTTAAATATTTTTTATAATTTATAAATTTAGAGTTAGTAATTCTTCATATTCCACAACTTATTTAAGTACAAATTATCTTCAAACATAAAATCTTTAAATTGAAATATTCATATTATTTTATTTAATTAGTAATATACTTTGTTCTTGAAATATTAACAATAATTACAATTCATTTTTAATGACATGATGTAAAATAAATATTAAAATAAATTATTTCAATATTAAAACTTTTTTCGGTGCATCACACCGGGCACATCCTAGTTAATATATATATATATAGCACAACGGTGTGGGACCCATAATTGTGCAATTTTAATAATCGTGCAGTTATAGCGAAATGTCAAATTTTTATAATTTTGAGTTTTTTATTCAGTTGAAAATTTTTCATTGGTTGTTTATTTACTTATATATTTTATTTTAATACGATCAACTTATCTATTATAACTAAAATATCATATTGTGTTTATCCAAAATTGCAATATAGATTTCTTTCTCATAAGATAATTCAAAAAATACCTATAATCAGATTTTTAATCTCATTAAATAAGTTTATAATTTAAAAAATATTTTATAAGTATCATATTAAGTACTCCTATCACAAAATTTTATCTTATAGATTTAATTTATCACAAGATTAATAGATGAATATTTTATTTAGTTTACATAAATTTTGTTATCCTACAAGTAATTATTCTTTCTACATTTTATTTCTACATTATTCATAGTACAATTCTATCTTTTTAATTGTGGGACTTCTTTCCCCAATTAACATAATATAATGATGTTTCTTTTTTCTTTTTGATTAATCTAAAGTTCATTTCATAGAAAATTTTTAATATTTTTTTTGGAACACATCTTTATATTATTCTTGTTTTGTTTTTATTCTAAATTAATTAGATACTTTTTTACATATTTAAATATTTTATCAATATTATTATTTTATTATTTCCTCAATATTTATTTAAAATTAAAGTTCTTATGTTGAAATTAGAATTGTAGTTTTTATATTACTTAAAAGTATCAGCATGTAGTATTTTTTTATTTCAATTAATTATGTTTTATATATTTATTTTTAATACTATTTTCAATTTTTTTTTTATGTTCATATAAGAATGTATCTTTGATATTAAAATTTCATTTTACTATTATTTTAGTTGCAGCTCTCTCGATTTATTTAGATAAAAAAAAAAATTATATATACTTCATATTTAAATAATGTACTTCGAATAATGTGATTTTATGAAATATTTAAAAATATTATAATTTTACCAAATTGTTAAAATTATTCCAATTTTCTTATCGAATGAATGAAGAAATACTATATATTTTTCTATAAGAAATATTCATTAAATTCATAAGCATTTGATTTACCAATTTCTAATTATGTGCATTTAAGAAAGATTTTTTTATTTTATTTTTTCTTTATAATATCATGCGCTTTGATAAGCCTATTTCGATTGATTGAACTTTTACTTATTTATAATATTTTTTACACAAAAATCATTTTATTACTGTTCAATAAGTAAATTATTCATAAAAAATTATGTATACACAGCTAAAAGTTAAAATTTCATTGCTAAGTAAATACTTTTATACAGTTGATATATTTCATATTTAGTACTTTATATTCACTTCGATAATATTAACTATAAAAAATTAAATGGATATATGAAGTAATGAAATTATATATGAGCTCTAATAAATATTAATATTTTTTTTTATTTAATGAGTGAGATTTTTTTTCTTCTTAATTTAAGTATACATTTTTATCGGAAAAAGCTTAAAACTTATTTCAAAATAGTAGTTGATAACTAAGTTATTTCAAAACAACAACCAATTTTCATATTTAATAATTTTTTTTGTATTTATATAGATACAATCACATTATTTTTAGTTGAACTAATGTAATATTCAATTATTTCTAATAAAAAATTAATAAATAAAGAAATAAATATGCATTTCATTTGATCAAATAAATTATTTTCATTCATTAATTAAATAATTATTTTCTAGACAACTTCAAAAGTAAAATAAGAATACTTAACAATCATAATTTTCGATTAATATCTTGATTAAAAACATTTTACGACTTATTTGTTGCTTATGAAAGAGATAAACAAATATTTATGTAAAATATCAAATCATCACTTCTTTATTAAAGAGTTAGAAATTTCATAAACAAATAATTACAAATTAATTGATATGCAAGTTATCAATTTATCAAGGTATTTAAAATTCAATTATTTTTTACAATAAATTTTTAGATATGTAAAATATTTTTAGATAAAATTATATATATAGTGTAACGCCCCAAAAATTCGATATTTTGCAAAATAAGGATTTCGAAAATCAAGATATTGATTGATTGGATTTTAGGGCTAAAAACATAAATAAAAAAGACTTGATTGTAAGAATTTTGAAAGTTTTGGGGTCAATTTGCAATTTGCAGAAATTTGATTGGACAATCTTTAAAAATTTTAGGGGTTTGCATGGAATAATTTTGGGTCAAAGGGGTCAATGATAGAAACTAAGCTTTTGAAGGGCTGGATTGAAGTTTGAGGAAACTTGGGAGGACCTGATTGAAAATTGACCAAAAGTTTTAGGGGCCAAATTAGAATTTTCTAAAGACTTCCCTATAAATATCACATTTTGCATTTCAACCCCTCATTCTTCCTTTCTTCTCCACCGAGCATCGTGAACCACCCTCTCACTGGCCACCCCTCTCCGGCAGCGAAAACTCCTCAAATTTGGTATCAATATTTTCCCCTCAGCACAAGGAACTCAAAAATACCATTTTCCCCCAAAATCGACCGACGAGGCGGCCGAAATTAGAGCTCGAAGTCACAACCTTGGTGGTGGTGATGGGTTTCTCCAGGTGGTTATGCCTGGGTAAGTTCTGTTTGATTAGTATAAGTTTGTTCTAATATGCTTAGGTAAGTTTTGTACCAAAGTTGATATACTTAGGTATATCAACTTTTGTTCTAAGTGTGTTTAGTTCGGTTTGATTGGTATAAGACTATTCTGACCATTAAATTGTATCCTGATATGTTTCTGTTTAAACTATTAAACTATGATCTGTTGAGTTGATTCGTCCTTGATAGATCCATATTGTATGTGATTACAATTATCCCTCACTAAGTTCTTTAGACTTACCCCCCTCCCCATTTATCTTTGATTTTCTCATACAGGATTAGGTGATGGACTTGAATTTTAGCCTTGGATCGGTGAATGTAATTTTGCAATAGAATGGATGTGTGTATATGTATATGGGTTTCCTTGAATGCTAAGCTTTTCTTAGAAATGTTGTGATGATATGTAAGACAAAATTATGACTCAAGGCATGTAAATATTATGTTGAATGTTGTGAGGCCTTTGATGGTATGTGCTTAGTATCTTGATGAGGTTGTTTAAGTTTGAAATCTACTGCTATATGTCTCTGATAAGTTGTGAAAAAATTTTCTGATGGGATATTGACCGTATTGCTTATTTATAGATTAAGATTTAAGTCTGAATCAGAGTGGCATCTCTTCTTAGGTGCTATCCCAAGATGGGGTGCTTACAAAGGTGGTGTCAAAGCTTGGGTTTGGAAAGCCCGAGTAACGCTAGAATATGATCATCGGATATGGAACTCTTGGATAGTTGAGTTAAGCTTGACTATAGAAATGTTTAAGATATGAATGAGTTAATGGATATCAGAGCCTAAGTTATCGATGACTTAGGCGTTAAATATCATTTGGGTATTTTTGGAATTTGTGATTGACCATTTGTTTAGGTTGGTTTGAGTAAGAATGTTGGATATTATGTGTATTTGTGAAACTTCTATGTGATTTAAAGAATGAAGATTAATTTGATCAATTGAATTTAGTGAGATGAGTTGCTTACTGTAGGAGGTCTTATTGTTTTTTGTAGAATGATTAAGGCTTGTGTGTTTAAGGGTTTTGATTCAATTTCATTTAACTCTTCTTTTTCTTTTATTTTCGAAGCTTAGAAGAATTGGTAGAGTTGATGGCGTCTCAAGAAGGTTCCGATGTACTCATTCCTCCTAGAATGAGACAACGAGGTAGACCTCCTGGGTGAAGAGGAAGACCTCATTGGCGATGAGTCGATCACCAAAAAGATCCAAGACCAGAGGCCTCTGCTTACTCTTAAGTCATGCCAGAAGAAGAGGTTTCACAAACCCCTTCAGTGGGTCAGCCAACAAACTCAGTGGATCAGAGAAGACCGGGATTTAGGCAACAGGATCAATAGCCAGGTGGTGAAGCAGAAGTCGTTAATAAGGTGGCTGAGGATCAGGCATTGGAATGGTTTCTTCATTTTAATCTTTCAAAGTTCTCAGGAGGCCCTGATGATAGAAAAGACGAATAATGGATTGAGAGTTTAGAGAATATTTTTGAGACACTGTGTTATCCAAATGTATGAAAGTTTCGATTTGCCATGTTCCTTTTGGAAGGTTCCACCCGAAGTTGGTGGAAGATGATTGATTGTAGATGGACAACCGAAGGAACCCACCGAACTTAGGAGAATTTTACCCAAGATTTCAAGAATAAGTATATATCAGAAGTGGTGAAGCTAGCAAGAGAACAAGAATTTATGGACCTTATATAGAGGGCACAGTCTGTTAGTCAATAGGAGGCTACTTTTAACCGACTAATACAATATGCTCCCTACATACAAAATGATGAAAGTTGACATGCATGATGATTTGTCCAAGGGCTATGGCCAAAATTGAGATCAGGTCTGGCCACTTGTGATCTGATGAATTTCAACCAAGCAGTAAGCAAAGCACCGCAACTTGAATTAGACCTACAGGAAATCCAAAAAATTGAGGGTAGGGGCCAAAAGAAAAAGATGCACTTTGATGGGCAGGTAATGTCGAAAGAAAATAGCCAAAGCTAGCTTTAGGTTGGAAGCACTACCCAAAAAACCCCTTAATCTGGCGTGACAGTAAATTTAACTCAAGAGAAGGCGCCATTTCAGCCCGAATTTTGTGGATCACTTTACCATGAGGAGCCAAACTGTTGGAGAAAACAGGGCAGATGCATAGGTTGTGGAAGCGATCGACATTTCCTGAAAGATTGCCCAAGAAGGAGAGGCCCAGCACTTGTAGAAAAATGAAAACATGTGGCAGGAGTTAACAGGAGACCGAATGTACGAGCTTGTGCCTATGCCATAACAAGAGAATAAGCACTAGATCCTAACGAAGTGACAGAAGATATAGTCTCTAATTTTTGAAATCCATGATAAGGCCTTATATGATCCTGGTGTTTTACATTCCTTTATATCTATCTTATTTCCTTGAGAACTAAATATGTAACCTGAGACCATGGCTTGTCAAATTGAAGTTAAACGCCCTTAGGAATAGGATTGCAGAGATAAGTGCAGTCCAAATTACAAGATGAAACGTGACGAATCCAAACTAAGGATATATGGAATGTTGAAACTAAAGGAAAGGTTGGAAGTTCTAGAGATCTGAGCTCAACACTGAATTAAGATGTCCTTATGTTCCGTAAGAAAATATGTGTGCCAGAAGAAATAGAAGCAAGTTTGCTAGTGAGGTGCACTAGTCAAGAGACACGATGCATCTGAGAAGCACAAATATGTATGGAGACTTGAAGAAGCAATGCTGGTAGAATATAATGAAGAAGATGTAGATCAATTGACCGAATCTACTGATTTTTTGCCAGTCAGAATAGCACTCAAATGAGAATTTAGGGACCATATTCTTTTAAGGGGGGACAAATGTAACACCCTTGAAATTCAGTATTTTAAAAAATAAGGATTTAGAAAATAAAGATATTGGTTGATCGGATTTTAGGGTTCAGAAAATGAATAAAAAAGACTTGATTGTAAGAATTTTGAAAGTTTTGGGGTTAATTTGCAATTTGCAGAAATTTGATTGGACAATCTTTAAAAGTCTTGGGAGTTTGCATGGAATAATTTTGGGTAAAGGGGGTCAATGTTAGGCACTAAGCTTTTGAAGGGCTAAATTGAAGTTTGATGATACTTAGAAGGACTTGATTGAAAACTGACCAAAAGTTTTAGGGGCTAAATCAGAATTTTCTAAAGACTTCCCTATAAAATTCACATTTTGCATTTTAACCCCTCATTCTTCCTTTCTTCTCCACTGAGCACCGTGAACCACCCTTCTTCGGTGATGGAAACCCCTTAAATTTGGTATCAATATTCTTCCTTTGGCACAAGGAACTCAAAAATACCATTTTCCCCCAAAACTGACCGACGAGGTGGCTGGAATTAGAGATTGAAGTCGTGGCCTTGGTGGTGATGATGGGTTTCTCCGTTCCGAAAATTGAAGCTTGGGTTTGAAATGTGGATTTTATTGGGTTCAGCTTGGGGATCACGCAAGTAGGTTTAATTTTGGAAACGAACTATCAGAGTGAGCGAAATTGATGTGGAAAGATACAGCAGCATTGGTGGTGGGGTTTCAATTTTTCTGCTAATTGACCGGCCAAACAACAGCAAAATCCAAAATTGGTTAAGGGCTCTTATTAGTTGAGTTGAAAGGAACATTTTGGTGGTGTCATTGGCCATCTCCAGCAACGGCGGCAACAAAATAATTTGCTTGTCTCATCATGGTGATTACATGCACGCAAAGCTGATTGTGCATTCGGAGCTTCGATAAAAAGATATTAGGTAAAAATAAGAAACTTCTGTTAAAATTGTATGAATGTGTATGTATATACCTCCAAACCTTACGATGTATTGTATAAATGAGGAATACACACAATTTGATCGAAAATATTGAGATATGCATAGAATTACATAAGTCAATGGATTCGAATTTTGTCATATTGCGTAATAATCTTGACAATTAAGTTCATTAGGCGGAGAAACCCATTTTATGAATTTGGAACCTAAGTGGCGATAATTGGGTTAATTGAGATGATACAGAACCAAGATTTTGGTCATGCATGTATCATTGTAAGTTTAGTAAACTCAAATTTGTATTATCATATGATAAATTTGAGATAAATTGGGGTTTTGAAAGGATATTAGACCATCATTATCAATTTAGTATGTTGTGGAAAGATCAATTGGACGAGGTAGGACCTAATTATATATTCCTTTAACGAGATCGGTGCTATTAGCATGTCTTTATCGAGGCTATCGATTTAGCCGATTAAGTACTGATTTTAGGCCACTGTTTGTGTAATTGTGATTATATGGTCGAATGAGGATTTTTTACTATAAACATACCATTTTGGTTAGGTGACGACGAAGTGGGTCCCACAAATCAGTAGGCGGTGACGGCATTTCTGATACTACAGAGGTGAGGGTCTACCAATCTGGCACTTCTCATATTTATTTGTTATCGTGATAAACCCCTGTGAGGGTCTGCCAATTTGGCCTTGAATATATCTATTTATTCTTGTGGAAAAACCCCTGTGAGGGTTAACTGTGCTTGTACTGTACCTGCTCGTGTTTATTAAAATCTGCATTTGATTGAGCTCTTGTTTGTTATCTGTTTATTGACTCGTATATCTTTATGAGGGTTATTGCTTGCTTGCACTCTGATGAGTTCGTTCTTGTCCGTTCTGACGCCCAGAACTCTTATTGTTTGTTGGTATTGTTCCATTTGATTTGACTTGTTCGTCGTATGTTCGTTCTTGTTGATTTGTTTGAGCCTGATTGGTATGCTATTGATTTGTTCTATCAACAATTGTTATGTACCAAGTTGCTATGCTTGGGTAAGTTAGTTCGATTGTTATATCATTGGTTTGTTCTGTCAACAATAAGTTACGTACCAATCTGATATACCTAGGTAAGTTATGTACCAAGCTAATATGCCTGGGTAAGTTATGTATCAAGCTAATATACCTGGGTAAGTTATGTACCAAGCTAATATGCCTGGGTAAGTTATGTATCAAGCTAATATACCTGGGTAAGTTATGTATCAAGCTATGCTTGGGTAAGTTTTGTACTGGGTTGTCATGCTCCGGTAAGTTTGTACCAGGTTGTCACGCTCAAGTAAGTTTGTACCAAGTTGTCACGTTCGGGTAAGATATGTATCAGGTTGTTATGCTTGGGTAAGTTCAGTTTGATTGGTAAGTTCTATATCAAGTCAATAAGCCTGGGAAAGTTTTGTACCATGTGGTTATGCCTAAGTAAGTTCAGTTTGATTGGTCAGTCTTGTTCTAGGTGGTTATGCTTGGGTAAGTTCGGTTTGATTAGTATAGGTATATTATGATATGCTTAGGTAAGTTTTGTACTAAGTCGATATAATTGGGTAAGTTCTATACCAGGTCGTCATGCCTGGGTAAGATTAGTTCGGTTTGATTAGGTAAGTTTAGTTCGTTTTGATTGGTATAAAACTGTTCTGATTGTTAAATTGCATCTTGATATGCTTCTGTTTGAACTATTAAACTATGATCTGTTCAGTTGATTCGTCCTCGACAAATCCCCATTGCATGTGATTACAATTATCCCTCACTAAGTCCTTTGGACTTACCCCCCCACCCCCCACCCTCGTTTATCTTTGATTTTTCTCAGACAGTATCAGGTGATGGACTTGGATTTCAGTCTTAGATCAGTGAATGAAATTTTGCAATAGAATGGATGTGTGTATATGTATATGGGTTTCCTTGAATGCTAAGCCTTATCTTAGAAATGTTGTGATATGTAAGATGGAATTATGACTCAAGGCATGTAATATATTATGTTGAATGTTATGATACCTTTGATGGTATATACTTTGTATTTTGATGAGGTTGTTTAAGTTTGAAATCCGCTGCTATGTGTCTCTGATAAGTTGTGAAATTTTTTTCTAATGGGATATTGACTGTAATGATTATTTATGGATCAAGATTTAAGTCTGAATCAGAGTGGCACTTTAGCTTAGGTCCTATCCTGAGATAGAGTGCTTACATATATAATATAACAAATAATTTTATTTAAGAATTTATTTCAAATATAAGCAATTACTTCATACAACAACTACAAACTCTTAACTTTATTTTTATATTATTAATTTAGATCATTTTAATTTTTTAGCAATATAGTAATGGAGAACTCATTTTCAATTATTTGATAAATTCTTTTATATGGGACATATATATTTTTGACATAGTTAAAAATTTTCAAAAGTTTGATAAGTGACCACTTATATAGCAAATTATATCATATTTAATTACATTATTTTATAATTATATTGCGTATATTTATTTTAATATTTTTGCTTATAATAATTCATAAAAATATTTTTATATGGATTAATGATATGAGATAAAAAAAAAAATGGCTGAAAATAAGTATCTATTTATTTACTCATATTTTTTATATTCTAATTATAAAAAAAAACTTATGAGAGATTGATATTTTATTTTAAACTGAATACAAAGATTTTACTTATTATTTCATTCAGGTACATAATATATGTCAATTAATAATTTCAAAAATAATAAAATAACTACACATATAAATAAAAATAAATAAATTTTACTTATCAGAATGTGAAATATTAAGAAATATTTTAGCTTATCAAGAATTTTATGTTAAAAACTACTTATTGAATTAGTTTATCAAATAATACATAATGTTAGCTATTTTCATAGATAAAGTACAAATAGATTATATATTTACTCTAACAAAAAATATTTAAGAAAGTATAATTATAACTTCCACATTATTAAGAAATCATACAAAAAAAATTATATTAGAAAAGAAATTATTACTTATTTATCATATTAAAATATTTATGTATAAATGTATATATCTAATTTAAAAGGCGTATTTAGTGAAATATTCTATGCTATTGTTATTTGTTTAAACTTTTTATTTATTTTTTTAGATTTTATCATTTTATAAATTAATTTTTATATAATTTATAAACTTAAAGTGAGTAATGCTTGATATTCTACAACTTATTTAAGTATAAATTATTTTCAAACATAATATTTTTAACTGAAATATTCATATTATTTTATTTAATTAGTAATAGATTTTCTTTCATTAAATGCTAAAAATAATTATAATTCATGTTTTAATCACATGACGTAAAATAAACATTATCATAAAATAAATGATTTCAATTATATAATTATTTTTGGTGCATCGCATCGTGTGTATATATATATACACACACTATTATATATAGTACAATGGTGTAGGACCTATAATTTGATTTTAATTGTACAATTCTAGGAAATAGCAAATTCTTATAATGTTGAGTATTTTAATTCAATTAAAAAAAATTCATTAATTGTTGATCATTATCTCTAATCGATATAACTGTATCTTATCTCCAATTTTCTTTCATTCAAAATTCAAAATATATTTAATAATATTTTATAGTCTTTATTAAAATGCTAGAAGTTTGATAAATGAATAATTATAAATTAATGGATATGTAAGAGCTCAATTTATCAAAATCTTTAAAATTGACTATAATATTTTTTAGATATATAAAATATTTTTAGATAAAACTATATATATAGAATATAATAAATAATTCAATCTGAAGAATATTTCAAATATTAAAAGTTATTTCCTACATTAACAACAAACTCTGAATTTATTTTTATATTATTAATTTAAATTATTTTACTTTTTTAGCAATATACTAGAGAACTTATTTTCAATTATTTAAAATAAGTTCTCTTATGTGGGGCATATATATATATATATATATAGTTGATATAATTGAAAATTTTTAAAAGCTTGATAAATGACTACTTGAAAAGCAAATAATATCAATATTTATATTTTTCAATATATTTAGTTAAACAATTTTATAATTATATCGCCTACTTTATTTTAATATTTTTTTATAATAATTCATAAAAAATATTTTTTCATGGAATAATGATATCAAATCAAAAAGATTTGATTGAAATTAAGTATCAATTTAATTATTTGTACATATCTATATATTTATAAAATAAACTTATATATAAGATAGTGATATTTTATCTTGAATTGAATATTGAAAATTTACTTGTTATTTTTTCATGTGCATAATATATGTTTTAAAAATAATAAAATAATTACATATATAAATGAATTTTACTTATCATAGTTATATAGACTACTAAGAGATATTTTAGTTTATAAAAATTGCATGTTACAAGCTACGTAGTAAATTAGTTATCAAATAATAACTTGATGTAAGTTATTTTCATAGATCAACTATAAAATGGTTTGCATACTTACTCTAACAAAAAACACTTAACATTTAAAAATTTTAAATGTCATGAAAATTATAACTGTGACTTTCACATCATTAAAAAATCATATAAATTTTTTTATATTTTTAAAAAATTATTTGCTTACTTATCATATCAAAATATGTATGTATAAATATATATCTAACTTAAAAGTGTATTTAGTTAAATATTTTGCTCTACTTTTATTTTCTTAATTCTTTCATTTATTTTTTTAAAATTCTATAATTTTAAATTTCTTTGTGTAATTTATAAACTTAGAGTTGGCAATTCTTCATATTCTATAACTTATTTAAGTACAAATTATCTTCAAACATAATATCTTTAAACTAAAATATTCATATTATTTTATTTAATTAGTAATAGATTTTGTTTCTTTAAATGCTAAAAATAATTACGATTCATTTTTAATCACAAGAAGTAAAATATATATTATTATAAAATAAATTATTTTAATATTAAAATTCCTTTTGGTGCATTGTACTCGTAACTAGAAAAGATCTTTCCCTTAGAGGAGAGAGAAAAAAGTCACCAACTTTTGTGTGAGAAAAGAAAGAGTGAGCGAATCATTCCCTCCCCCCCCCCCCCCCCCCCACCCAAAAGAAATAGGAGTTTGGGTATGAATGAAATCAACGGAGTTGAAGGATTTAAACATTGATTTTGTGTTTAAAGACATCTACCCTGACTTTGTGACTTCTGTACTATGAAATTAAAAAATGTAATAAGAATTAACTATAAATCCCTTCAAATTTAAATAGATTTTTATCACAAATTGTTCTTGCTTACCGAAAAATATATACATGCATGTTTAAATCATCATTGAAAATATGCATCCAGTCACCTGGGGACAAACTTGTCTAAATCAAATTTTGTCACAAGCTATTATCTCTTTCGGTACACCAAAATGTATAACCGCCCACATGGCCGTCACACATTTAAATAGACAATAATTAAATTGAAAATGTCTCTCTCGAAGGAGACCTGTTATTAGCCTTATTAATATTAATTTAGGATAAATTAAAAGTACTTGCTGACTAATATTTTATAAGTACAAATCAGCAGGGCTTTACACACCGAAAGAGAAACAGATATTGCTAGGCACTTCTCTTATCTTTTTCTAATGTTTGGAGATATCAAACTTGGGGTTAGATGGGACATTTGTCAACCTCTAGAAAGTTCCGTTAAACAAGGTAAAGAAATTGATTAATTAAGTGTAATTATGATTTACATGTGTCATCCACTTAGCCTTCTACCTTGTAGCAGGGTGTTTGAACTTTGAATTTTAGATGCTCAACTACTCTGATTCCATATTACCCATAAATAAATAAGTAATATGACTCCATCATTGTTTCGAACACTTGATTCAAGCGGATAAAGTTTTAATCCATCAATATTTGATTTGATTTCTTTTGAGACAAGTGATTCAATTAGGTGTAACTATGGAAATTTGCTTTAGCACTATTAGATTAAATTTTCAAAATTTTGGGATCAGGCAAACAACATAACTCTTTTATTTAGTCAATTTTGAATGAATATAAATGAATGAGAGAGAGAATATGTATAGACATATGCCTATAAAGATATTCCCATTTTATGCTAGACTTAATAAATTGTTATGTTTCATTGGACTAAAGCTATTTTTTAGGTTTGGTGTAGATACGTTGTATAATTCCCCACTCTCATAAGCGTTTTATCTCGAAAAGTAGTCCAATAATATCAAAAAGCTTCAGGTTTTATAGTACCAAAGTTAGAACTGATCAAGCAAACTGTTTTTATTTCAAAAACTTTTGAGCCGCTAAGGCAACATCATCATTCTTTTTTCTTCATGAAAGTTTTTTTCTCCTACATTAGTTTTCATTTGTGCGAAAATGGAGGAGTGTGAGCACACATTTCTATGAGAGTTGAGGAGAGAGATAGAATCACCAATTATGGAGACCCAAGGGAGGTCTTGACTAGGAGTAAGGGCTCCACTACATTGGGCCAACACTAGCCTTTTTATGGGAGTATTTGGCATTTTATTTTTTCTAATATATCGTCATGGTATCTTATTTTATTATTTATTTTTTCTAATTTATCGTGCTTTGTTGTTCCAAAATCTCCTAATATTTTGATGTGGATAGAAACGTTGGCATTGATGCTATTCTAGCTTGAAATAAAGCTTCATAAAAGAATATAGGGCATTTTAGTTAACCTTATCTTGAGGGAGATATTAAGGCTAGGCATTCAAGGTATCCTCTTCATCATGATACCACTGGACTTCAATCTTTGTTATCTCATATTCATGTCCCTGATCCTCTCCCTCTTCTCACTCACTGGTCATAAGAAGAGAGTTTGTGAATGTCTAAGAAGCACTTCTCCACATTATGACATGGAGGAGGACTTTGTTTCTAATTGACTCAACCATATAGAGGGGATTAAGTCCTTATGGGGTTGCATATAGTCTTCCTTTCAATGAAATAAGACTTCATTCGCAATCAACAACTATAACATGAAATCCCTTAGCATTTTCAGTCTTCAGTAATCAATTAGTTGAATTTTTTGCCTAAGAAATAGCTTTGGTAAACTCTTTTTGTGTTTGACACTAACATATTCATTCCTTTCTATCATTTGACTATTTCACTATCCAGTCTATTAACTTATCCATAGTGCTTCATTAACAAGTGGTTTGTTTCAAGGATAAAGCCTCATGGAGGAGTGTGAGCACACATTTCTATGACAGTGTGAGGAAAGAGATAGAATTACCAAATATAGGGGCCCAAGGGAGGTCTCGACTCTGAGTAAGGGCTCCATTCTATTAGGCCAATGCTAGCTTTTTTAGGGTAGTATTTAGCATTTTATTTTTTTCAATATATCATCATAGTATCTTATTTTATCATTTTATCATTTATTTTTTTCTAATCTACCGTGCTTTGTTGTTCCAAAATCTCCTCATATTTTGATGTGGATAGAAAAGTTGACATTGATGCTATTCTAGCTTGAAAAAAGGTTTAATAAAAAAACGTAGGGCATTTTAGTTAGCCTTATTCCTAGGGATATATTAAGGCTTGGCATTCGAGGTCTCCTCTTCATCATGCTACCACTGGGCTTCAGTCTTTGTCATCTTATGTTCATCTCCCTCATCCTCTCCCTATACTCATTCACTAGTCATAAGAAGAGAGTTTGTGAATGTCCAAGAAGCACTTCTTCACATTATGACATGGAGGAGGACTTGTTTCTAATTAACTCAACCATATAGAGGGGATTACGTCCTTATGGGGTCATGTATAGTCTTCCTTGTGATTAAATAAGACTTCATTGGCAATCTACAACTATAACTTGAAATCCCTTAGCATTTTCAGTCTTCAGTAATCAATTAGTTGAATTTTTTGCCCAAAAAATAGCTTTGGTAAACTCTTTTTGTGTTTGACACTAATATGCTCATTCCTTTCTATCATATGACTATTTCACCATCCAGTCTATTAACTTATCCATAGTGGTTCATTAACAAGTGGTTTGTTTCAAGGAGAAAGCCTCTTGTTTTGAAGTTGATGAGAGAAGACTATAACTGAGTTCACTCAACTATTGGAGGAGATAGCTAGGTAAAAAAGAAATAAGATGTCTTTAAGGAGAAATATGATCATGAGGTTTCAACAGCTAGAAACTTTTCTAAAAAATTTTGGGCACCTATGGTTACCAACATTAGGATACAAGATGCAATGGAGTTTAAGATTTTTCTTCCTCTAGTGATGTATTATGAATAGAGCTAGAATTATTTATGACTAAACCATTCATAACAGTTAACATGTACATAACAAGTTTGACCATTTTCTCGATAAAGACTTCATGATATTGGGTCCATCCATGTAAGGCTTGGGAATGAATGGACTATAATGGATGAGTGCCATGTTGATGTGGTAGAGATGACTGTCTTATAATAGAGAGCAATTGAAAACTATGACTAGTGATGATAGAGAAGGCTCCACAACCTCCACTTAGGGAGACTTATTTTTTTTATTATGTTGATTTTCAAATGGCATTTTTCATTCATTAATGTATGCTACTTTACATTGATGTTTGTATTTGAATGTTGTTCAGGAGATTAATACTATTTTACATGAAATAAGTGTTTTGTGTTGCTTATGCCTCCTTTATTGCTATACCCAATGAGCATTAATGATTTACCTTATCTTGAAGCATAACCCTTTCTAAAGGCATTTGATTCTACTAAGATAATTTTTCTGCCTTCTATGTTGCTATATATAATAAACTTAAACCTTGCTTAGAAAAGGGAACCTTAATACTCTTGTAGATTTGAGTCTTAATCTCTTTTTAAAGGCGTTTGTTTTCCCTAGGATGGAATTTTTTACATATCAATTGGTTTACCTTACCTCAAAGGAAAGTGTGATGCTGTCACGTGTTGGGACTTAGTCTCTTTTCATAGGCATTTATCTCTCCTAAAATAAGTTCTATGTATGGTAGTGCTTAGTGAGATGATCTCTTAAATGTAAACACTGAAACCTCAAGACCTCATGAACCTCCAAGAAGCCTCTTCCAACCTCTAAAATCCCTTCAAGGTTTACAATTATTTTTGCTTGCAAAGAAATTCTAGGTCAATGCTATAAAGTTTAAGGAGCTAATTGATCGAGTGAGAATGCAACTTTATAAGGAATGGTCATGATAAGATTACCAAAAAGTATCACACTTCAACTTTACTTAATGAAATAAACTCTTCACTTAGTTGCATATGATGTGCAAGGATAACAATTCTTGAGGCCTTTGGAAAGCCTACAAGCTTGGTGTTTAGTCCTTTCTCTTGGCTGATGGATGCAACTGCTATTGTCACCAAGTCTTCAGGTCAGAAACTTTTGGATCCTATCCCAAGTTGTACACTTTCATCATTTTAATTTATACGCTTGTCTAAATGGAAAGAGACCGAATGCATCATGGGTGTTCCAATAACAGTGGTTTTTTTCTTGTCACTTAGGGAAAGTTTGATCACTTTTAATTCCTTAGTGGCTTCCATTCTTGCATCTTTTACTTCACACTTCCTTTTAGAGTGTTGGGACTCTCGTGAACCTTTATTTTTTCTGGCTTAGAATGAGTGATCGCCTTTTTTCTTTAATCCAAATCAGGGTTGTTGTTGTATGTATTGTAGGAGTCTAAGTTTTGTATTTGGAACTTCCTTGAGTTAGTGAGAGATGGCACTGGGAGGTGCACCCTGTAGTTCTAACACTCCTTAGGCAAAGACTTGTTCATTCTTTAATATGAAGTGGTAACCTATTCTATGATGATTGGATCTATCATTACCCCAATTTTTTACAATCTTCCTCTTATTTTTTAGCTTTATCATGTTTTGATCTTCTATAGTTTTCATAATTGTCATGATTCTCTTTCGAACTTTTATGCTTCCATCTCTCCACGCTTCTGCTGCTACGAACTATTTCCTTTCACCTATTGGGCCTAGGCTTTATATTTCCTACGACTTTCTCTGTCTCTCATACTCCCCTCATTGCAATCACCATTTTGGTAGGAAAGTCTTAATCATTACAAATAAAATTAGGTCTCCTCCTTTGAGTGCCTCCTTTGATAGGTTGGACTAAGGCTCTGCAGAGTGAGCTAGTGATAGGAAGGACCAATGGTCATTAAATTCATTAGTTGGATTAAGCTGACTATAATAGCTCATTTTGGGGGGATAAAAAAAAAAAAGCCATACATGAAGCTACATTCAGAGGTCAACATTGATAAGCCTAGAATGAACTAGGTCCAGTAGCAATCGGAAGTAAAAATGTGTAGGTGTTGAATCCAAGCAAGATAAGAAAATTGTTATACAATGAAACAACTTATTATTTGATTCTAATTTTTTAAGAGATAGAGTTCTACTAGAAAAACTAATATGTGTTAAAACCCTAATCTTATATACGCTCTTTAATTATAATTTCAATATATCTCTAATTTCTCTCTAGTAGGAGAAAAAAACTCATGTTTTGGCTTAAGTATCGAAGTGTTTCCTTTAGCACAACTGGGAAGATTAATGAAGGTTTTGTTGGTAATAAAATTTAGGTAGATATCTATCATGAAGTTCTAAAATCTATTGAGATGTTATTTTCAACTCCCATTAAATATATATGTCTTATTACTTGGTCTTATTATCTAATCATTTATTGTAAATTTTAGCATATTTTTACACTTTGGTATTGAAGTAAAAAATCCCTTATTTTACTATTGGAAACATGCATTGTGATTCTTCCTTTAACTGGTACTAGCTATAACTTGTTGTGGTTAGGCACTTTTTGTCTTTAAGACGAATTTGCTTGTGCCAAGACTCACAGTTGATTAAAATCGTCTCCTAGATACAATGATAACTTTCGAAATATAGAAGCACTTTAAATCTCTTGAAACAACAAACAAAATATGTATTGAACTCTCAAACAAGAATGGAATGCCATGCATGATGTATGTTACTAGGGTATGAATGAATGAAATGGCAAAGTTTGGGGAACTATTTATAATTGGTCCAAAGATGCATATAATTGAGCATTATTGTTGATGTAGTTGATGATGATTGGAGAATCTTATGAAGTGGCAACTACTCTAACTAGAACTAACCCTTGAGGTGGTAGCTAGTTGGCACCCTTTCAGAAATAACTTTTTCGAAGATTTTTTTAGGCTTCCACATGTCGTAATCTTAAGCAAAGCGATGTGACAAAATCTGAATTGTGAAGTTAAATTGAAAAATAAAATCTTAATTTATTTTGTCCAAAAAATTATATTTTTGAAGCTCAAGCCCAATCATAGGACAAGTTAACCGAATGGGCTACCTGTGGTCAAGCGTAAATCTCACACCAAAACTATATTAATTGGTTAGCTAATTGTGCACTCTTATGTAGGAAGGAGATTTTCTGTCTTTCCACTTTTTCCACTTCCAACACATTATTCAACTTTTACATTAATTTCTCATTCACTTCAAATTAATTTTAAATAATTAAATGCATTATTGATATCTATCCACAATGTAGAGTACAATAATTACAACCACTTTCATTAATCAAAGTTAAATCTTACTTAACTATCAAAGTTGGCTGACCACCCAACTTCTCAATGCCAATTTCCAACATTAACTTTATAGCGTAATTTTGAAAAATTATGTTTTACTTGAAATTATACTAGTTATAAAGTAGGGATTTAATAAAGTTTGAAGTCATAAATTCATAGTATGCATAAAATTCAGCCTATGGGACTAAACAAAAAGACAAGAATGTTGTCATAGGTCAGGCTTTATGAGATATCAAATGGGTTGAGATAATCTTCTGTTGTTAACAAATAACTATCACTACCAAAATATGTAATATTGATGACAAAATAAATAAGTGATGATGTAAAAATTATCGCTAATTATATATATTAGGTGATAATAACTTTTATTATATCATGAAGATACTTTTTAAGTATAAGAATTTTTATTTTGTCATAATATAATTTAACAGTGATAGGAACTTATATTTTAAATTGTCATCAATGACATTTAATTAGTGACATGACACACCTATAATGACACTTGAAAACAATAAAATTTGTCAATATTCTTTGTAATAAAATTTTCATTGCATTAGATTATCATTATTAGTATGTTACTAATTGTCAATAATAATAATTTAAACACAATTCTTGTCATTGTTAAGTTTACAAAAATCATTTTTGTGTCAATACAAGCTTTCCGTCACTTGACATGCACAATATGGGCGAATTAGGTTTTACCTCCATGTGAAATGAAAAAGAGCAGAAAACCCCCCTTATGAAAAATAATAATAATAATTGGCAGTGCCCCCCTTATGTTTTTCAAAAATTAGCAAATTATCCCCTCCATCCGGTGGTGCAAATCACGCGCGGCAAAGTGCGGTTAGTTCTAGGATTTTTGTTGTTGAAATATCAATTTTGCCCCTAAATATTAACGTTGGATCCATTGAAAAAAATTGACGGTTTAGATTATTTCCACCAATAAAAGAATATAAAATATATTTATATATATACCTACATATACATATTTATAATATAAAATATGTATATATATATTCTATATACATATATATATAGAAACCTACCCAACCCTCCCCCTACCCCACCAATGGCAGCCATAGCTACGTTTGTAGGTGGACATGGAGGCCACCTCTGCGAGGCCCCTGTGAGTGGCATCCATGGCCGCTGCTCGCAGAGGCAGCCAACGCGGTTTATTTATTAATACGTATAAATCTATACATAAATATATTTAAGTATTTATAATGTATTTTATTATATATATTATACTATGTTTATTATATTATATATTTATATTTTTATATATTTATGTATTTATAATATATTTATATATATATTTTTATTATATTATATATTATATATTTATATTTATATATATACAAATAAAAAAGAATAAATTAGAAAGATGAAAAAAAAATAGTTTTAAATTTAAAAATAAAAAATTGGTATAAAGGAAATGAAAAAATCTATATAAAAATATATTTAAAAAGAACAAATTATTGGGATTTGACTCGATTATCAAGGGACTAAGTTTGACTAGAATTAGGATTCCTTATATTGGGTTTCCTAGTTCTAGGTAAAGTATTCAAGTAATTTTCTATCATAAATAGAGGTGTTTATTTGATTACCAGCGAGAATACTCGTGGAATTCATGATACGATACTCATGGGGTAGTTATTGTGAGTACAAGTAGGGCAATACAAATGGATGGAGTGAATATCTCTATGGTAGTTATGATAGTAGTTGTACAAGGGGTTTTTAGCTTGAGTTTGGGTATATCAAATTCAAGGGTTGGCTTGTACTGATAAAATTATATCATAATTAAAGAAAGAAAACTCCCGTAGAGGTAGGCGAAATTTGCCGAACTACGTAAATATTTGTCTATTTTATTTTTCTATTTGTTGGGTGTTAATTTTGTCATCAATTTTGTGAGTGTGTTTTGTGAATTCCTAATAAATTAAATCTCATGCTTAAATTGCTTCCACTGTGCTCCAACAAATTGGTATAAGAGCTCTTGGTTGGGGCTACAAGTTGAGATTTAATTTTTCAGTGATGGGCAGTGTTATTGGCAATTTACTTCATGGTTCAAAAACTTGATGGCAAAGGAAATTTCACTCTTTGGCAAGGAAGAGTAGAGGATCTTCTAATTCAATAGGGCCTAGCAGTGGTGTTGAAGGAAAGGTAGGAGAAGCGACATATATGAAGGATTTATAGAGGGAAGATTTGACTTCATATTGTGGACAACATTATCATTAATGTTGTGGAGATGATTGAATTTTGGATTTGGATGCATAATGCATGTTTGCTCCATGAATGATTATATTTGATTCACTTCAATCATGGACGCTAGGTAATTTGTCTTTGTGCAATGATTCTACTTGGAGAGTCATGGGTATTGGAGTGGTGAAAATCAAAATAGCTATTAGAGTGGCTCGTACTTTAGGTGGTGTGACATACGTCCTAAAGACACGAAAGAATCTAATTTCCTTGATTTTTCACACTTTATTTTCTTTGACCTTTATTTGCACGATTTTTAATACAAAAACATAATAATATCTAAATACAACTTATTTTCAACCCTACATAATCATGTCATTTTAAGCAAAACATTCAAACAATATTTCATTTTCAAACTCACACTTATAACTAATTTCACTATTTCTTTTTATCAAAAAATAAAAATACTTTCAGAAAACAAAACAAACGGGCTCTAAGTGCACTCCATGGAAAATAATAATCATGTACATTTGAGTGTGTGCATTTTCTGAAATATGATTAATTAAATTGGTTATTATAGGAACCACGCAGTTAAGTATATTCAACAGTTACAAAATACATACAAATATATATATATATATGTTAATAGAAAATAACAAAGTTTGATATATGCAATTATTTTTCGTTTTATTTATCACAAAGATTATATATATGCACATAACTATAGCTGTATTTGGTTCCACACTTCACATAATTGTACTAAAAATGTATTTGGGTTGATGAATTTAGAGATAATGATTATAACAACAAATTCATTGAGTCGGTTTAGATAATTTGTCGGAATTTTAAGTTCTTGAACTTCTTTTTTAGTTAGTATAATGAGTTTTAAATCCTCTTATTGGTATTACTAATAAACTTTTTTCTATGCACCCTCCCCCCAAAAAGAAAACATTTTTCTTAAATTATTCTTTCAAATTTAAATTCTTCTATTCAAAGCAGCACAAGTTTAAAGATCGGTATTATCAAGTTATGCCATATTGGTCATGTATTTGCATTTTCAAGGTTATTGTGAAGATATGAAAAGCAGACATAAAATTTGTTGTACTTGTAATTCATCTGAGTATATTTAAATTCTTTGTGTCTATATTTCTATTTTTGTCCTTAAAAAGATTTTAAACTTCAAATTATATTTATTATAATTCAAGTCAATTATATCATTAATTAATTCATCAAGTGATGTCGCCCTCATAATGATATAGGTTATGTTTAGAGTTTAAACTCAAATGGCTCTAGATGTCTGTGTATATTGAAAATAGCAAATGAAATAATAAGTAAATTGTTTTTATTATGAGCTGATCTATTTTTTTTTGGTTAAAAAAGGATGAATCTCATAATTATTGTGTGATTTACTAATGCCAGCAAACCAGATCTACATTTTTTCCCCAAATCCACATCTTACTAGAGAAAAAATGCAAAAAAATAAAAGAAAGAAAAAGTAAAATGAAAAAAAATAAAAGTAGAAAAAGAGCAAGATTTTTGTTAGGCTATCAACAGTTAGAAAGTTCACTTTCCAAAATAGAAAAGGAAAATAAATTAAAAATATATATATAAAGCCCTCAGAAACCATAATAATCAGAGCCGTCAAAACTAAGAGTACCTCCAATCATTATTGGCCAGGATTCAGTCTCTTGTCACTGAAAAATCCTCATGGTGAAGTACAAAAACCCCAATCCACTTTAGACCAATCAGATGCCTCCACCTCATAGAAAAAGTTAGGGGTTTAACGGAAATTCGATGCACCCACCCAAATTCGAAGAAGGAGCGTAGCACTGGAGTTCCGTGCAACAGCGAATCTATTAAGCGCAGTGGGATTTAACAAATAAATTTCCTAAGGTCCACAAAAACAAAAACTTGTGGCTCAGAAAATCAGTCCCTTGATGACGTGGCACCCACATCTTTATAACCACTCACCCGGCGTCGTTTTAGTTCAATTTCTTTAAAGAGATCAAAATCATTCCATTTAGCCTTGCCAACAAAGCCTTTTTCCCCTTTTCTCAATATTCTTCTATATTTGTTTCTTCATTTTCAAAATTTAGTTTACTTCCCATTGTGAAAAAAGCTCAGTCGACTGTTGAAGAGTAAGGAAAATGATGAAGGAGCCGGAGATAAAATTATTTGGGAGGAAGATTCTTTTGCCGGAGAACGGCAGAGATGGCGCCGGAGAGGAATATTCCGGCGAGTATTCCAATGAGAGTAACAATGGAAGTGGTGGAGACGTTGATTGCGATCGCTGTTTGGAAGTGAGAGGAGGGCAACAGGGGGGAGGAGATAGAGGAAAAGGTGATGATGGCGAAGAAAAGCAGGAGCGGGCTGATGAGGTACAGAGTCTTTATTTTCACACACAACACACACTTACAGAGAGTGATATTTACCTATATATCTGTATTTGTCTGTGTGTATTACTGGAATTCTTAACGTTGTCTTCAAGTTTGAGTAGGAGCCCAGATGCTAAAACACTCAGAAGATTAGTGGGTTCATTTTACCTTTTTTATTTTTTATTAAAAATCAAATCTTCACTTGCTGGATTTGCATAATAGGGTTTTAATGGGATTTTTGGTTTCATATTGTTTAGTTTTGATTTGGTTATTGCAAATTGTTTTTTTTTTTACAGATCAACCTCTTTTTTTTTATTTTTTATTTTTATCATGCTTTGCCTTATAACTTCAATTGTTGATATTCTGGGTAAAGCAAATGAAGATATTTTTAGAATTCAAGCAATTCTTGATTAATACGTAATTCTGATTTTATTTAGACCAAGACTTTTTTGCCCATCATCTGAATTTTCCAGTTCTTTTTCTTTGATTTAACTAGATCAATCTAAACTTGACTTACATTTATGAATGAATTTCCTAATTTTTGGTCTTAAGTTCCAGGGAAAAGACCTTTTTCCTCCTTTTGATTATTCTTCTTTAGATAAGGGTTTAGGGCAGAATTTATTCTGCCCTATCTTTTTTCTGTCTTCTTGAAGCCATTGGTTTCTTCAAAAGGTATGTTGGTTCTGGAAAGTTGGACATCCACTAACTCTTTTTATACTATATTTTGAGTTCCTAGATTGTGGTCTGATCAATTGAATATTCCTTTGCACAAAAGGGTCAAATATGCAAGTAACTTGTGCAATTCTGATTGGTACACACCATAAGTACTGTTTGTTTTGCTTTTCTGATCTTTGCATATTTCCAGTAATATGACTATTGGATTTTCCTTTTTCTCCTAATTTTAAATTACAAAACACAGACTTATATGGTGGATTTTCTTTTTGAGTCCATAAAACTACACATAAAAATTGTATGGATATGTTTTAATATTGTGGGATTCCAATAGTTTTATGTTCTTGTATGTAACTAATACCAAGTCAATTTCATTGATATTGTGCATCAAAGAGACCCAAAAAAAAAAAAAAAAAAAAAAAAAAGAAAAAAAGAAAAAAAAGAAAAAATTGGAAAAAGATAGCTGTATTGGGAATATCTTGGCCTATTAATGCAGTAATTTGTGGCAAAAATTGCTTTTTGCTTGTATAATAGACTTGTGTGATCAGGCTTATTTAGTTCACGCTGAATGCTAGTTAATCTAGAATAATTACGCCTGCCATTCATGGGAATTCTTCTTGAAAATTTTAGGACCAGGCAGAAGGAGAACTCTGTGAAACTACTGCACAAGATGAGGACCAAAATCCAGGTGCTGTGGAGGACTCACAGAATACTGAAGCTTTATCAGAGTCGGATGACAACCCTAAAACTCCCTCCATCGATGAAGATGTTGCATCAGCAAATAATCCCAAGGCTGAAAATGAGCAAAGTGATGCAACAAATGGACAGCAGAAGACTCTAAAGAAACCGGACAAAATCCTCCCTTGCCCCCGTTGCAATAGCATGGACACCAAGTTCTGTTACTACAACAACTACAACATTAATCAACCTCGTCACTTTTGCAAGAGCTGTCAGAGGTACTGGACGGCTGGGGGCACAATGCGGAACGTCCCAGTAGGGGCAGGCCGTCGAAAGAACAAGAATTCTGCCTCCCATTGCCGTCACATTACAATCTCTGAAGCTCTCCAGGCAGCTAGAATTGATGCTCCCAATGGATATCATCAGCTGAAATTTAAGCCGAACGGCACTGTCCTATCTTTTGGTCCAGACTCAGTGCTATGTGAATCCATGGCTTCTGCCCTGAATATTGCAGAAAAAGGAGTACCAAATGCTGTTAGAAATGGGTATTATAAGATTGAGCAAGGAGGCTCGGTTTATTCCAAAAACGGAGAGAACATTGATGATCATTCAGTAGGATCTTCTGTCACCGTGTCATATTCAGTAGCAGATGGAGGCAAAAACAGGTTACAACAGCCCTTGGTGCAAAATATAAATGGATTTCCATCTGCTGTCCCGTGCATTCCAGGGGTTCCATGGCCTTTTCCCTGGAATTCTGCAGTTCCCCTGCCGGCCATTTGCCCTCCGCCATATCCACTACCATACTACCCTGCACCTTATTGGAATTGTGGTGTGCCTAATGCTTGGAATGTTCCATGGCTATCGGTGCCATCTCCTAATGCAAATCAAAAGGCAACTGGCTCCAGTCCCAACTCACTGCTCGGAAAACATTCAAGAAACGGAGAACTTCTTAAGCCGAAAAAATCAGAGGGCAAAGAACCCTTGGAAACGGAAAGTTCAGAAAGCTCGATTGTGGTTCCAAAGACATTGAGAATAGATGATCCTGAGGAAGCTGCAAAAAGTTCTATATGGGAAACACTGGGGATCAAGTATGATTCTATTAGAAGGGAAGGTCTTTTTAAGGCCTTACAACCCAAAGGTGATGAGAAAAAACCAATGGTCACCACCTCACCTCTGTTGCAAGCTAATCCAGCAGCTTTTTCGCGGTCCATTAGCTTCCAGGAGAGCGCCTGAACTTTGCATTTTCATGGGCCATCACAGTTATTAAAGGTGTTGATTTGGCTCAATGTAACAAGCTTTTCTAACCTTTGGCTTTTGAGACGACTCTACTGATCGATCATCTCCAAGCCTCATGTGCTATTACTTGGCATGTTGCCGCAGTTTAGTTTCTTCTCAGACGCCCCAACTCAAAGACGGTGATTCTTTTGCAGAAGACAGAGTAGAAACAAGTTTCACCTTTCATTGTAATATCAAGAAGGGGGCCTTTGTTTTTACCTTTGATGAGTGAGTTTTTCATGTACAAATTTTTGTAGAAAAATACTGACAGGAAGGGTGGGTGAGCGTGAAAGTTGTTAAAAGTTGTAGAAATTTAGATGCACAAATTATGGATGCTGTATGATATTTTATTAACTGTTTTAAGTTTCCTGAAAACAATGTGGTTTGAAAAGTGGCTCTGTCCGTTTTCCATTTTCTTCCTCTGGTTCAACATAAATAAATTCTCTTTTGCAACGTGCAAATGATTGTTTTGGTTTCATTGAGTATGAGTGCTTCTTTTTCTTTGAACTTACTATCTATTATGGGCTTAGGAGCTTTCCCTTTCAAAACCAAATTTCAGGGTTAAGGTGTACAGATCACATAAGTATATTTAACCTCTCTCTCTTTCTCCAAATTATTGTATGTTCTTCAATTTTTTATTTTTTTCATTTCCCAAATACAACCTCAATGTATTCCAAATTTCCAGTGCACCATAAGAATCTCAAACTTTTCTCACAAAATGTCATATTCCTCTAAAAAGTCTCTCTCTCTCTCTCTCATTAAAAAATGTAAGGGCAAAGTTATTAACAACAAATAAAATAATTCTTTTTAAAAGATAGGATCAATTCGAAAGTACCGTAAACATTTTATTGGAGTCAATAGGCAGTTCAAAAAATTTTTAAAAAAATAAATAAATCAAGTCATCAGTAAAAACACAAGAAAGGAACTCGACGCGAATAATTATTCAAACCCTCGTTATGAGTCATTCTTCAAAGAAGAATCCGTTTTGTTAAACATTGAGTTCAGTTTTTTCATTTTTACATTGAAGATGTCCAATTAATTGCAGAGTAAGGATCTCAACTAGAAAATAAATGGGATCCTCAGTCGCTCGTGATGTGAACTTTTCTGAAAAATAAATAAAAACATATTAAAAGCTCCTCGTCTTGACTTTTAGAAAAGAAGGATGAAAATAGTTGTAAAGGTGGACCAGCAATTGAGATATTTTCATGTTTGGGCCAAATTCCAACCACATCTTGTGAATAAGATTAGTTGTTATGCGGTCCCCCAGTGCACAAAGTGCCATAAATGCTTTTGGCATTTTCTTTTGCTTTTACACCTTTTATTTATTTTCTATTCTTTTCCCTTTTGACCCTTTTCCTTTTAGAAGCATTTATCAATGTTTCTCTTATCACAAGTGCCAGCCGAGTTTCAGTTTTTCAGGGCAAGTAGATCAGTTCCAAAGTGCTCAAAAAGAGGGGGCAGAAAAATAAAAGAGGTACCATCAAATTCTAGCCACAACGATAAAAAATATCTGCACACGAAATTTCACTATATTTGCCACAGGAATTTTCTCCTTGTTGGTTTATGCGGAAATTCCTTTTTAGTGAATATAATTTAATTGATCCCATTATATTTTTAAAAAATTTCGGTGTTAAAATACTCCAACAAACATATGACATACGTGGTAATAATAATAATATATATATATATATATATATATTCTGCGAACACTTATTATTTGCAATGTGTAACATAACTAAGAATGATGAGAACACATATGATTTGATGTGTAGCAATGTAACATTCATAATTAGGTAGAAACATGAGCGTAACATAACAAGGGCGTGATGTAGCTTTCTGAGGCACAACACAAAGGTAGGCCCAATGCCTGTTGCTAGTGTTTAATGACATATCTTAGCTAATTTGGTTAGTGGTCACGCCTACATCTCCAAATTACTAAGTCAAAAACTACAAAAGGCAAAGTTGCAACTAGCAATTTATAACGTTTTCTACGAGGATAACAAAGTAAAAGAAAGTAAAATATATTTATATACATGAGAATTGAGAATATTCTAGAATGTGTAATAAAGTAAAATAATAATAAAGTAGAGAAAAATTGTTACTGTAGAATCAATTTCACCACACCTAACTAATCACATAAAAATATAATTTGATTTAATTTTAGATTTTACGAAAAAATTGTAATTAAATTGACTTAAAAGAATAAAATGTGAAAACGCTTGGATTTAGCTCTTGAGTTTTACTCCCAAGTACAATTTTAGTTTATCCATGTTGAATTTTCAGGGAAAAATTATAAGTGTTTGATTTTATTTTATTCTCATAAAGTTGGTGGTAGAAAAGAGTGACACTTGGCTTAGATGCATCATTTTGGCAATGTCGTGGTCAGCCAGCAGAGCTTACCATGTCCATAGATAAATTAAAAATTTGTGTCACATAAACTAGTAAGTTAGTCTCCCACTTGAAAGCTTTTTTTTTCTTGTCACTTTTTCCACCCTATTACTAGTGCTTTTTAGGTCATTCACCAAGTAGTGGAGGTAAAAGAATTATAATTAATTTAAAGAAAGTCAAGTCCCATTAGGCATAATTAATTCATGTCAATCAATTGAAAAACGGGCACTCCATTGACCACCTCTATGAGCAACGCAAAAACGTGATACAAGCACAATTTATATAGTTGGATTCTTCAAAAACTACACACCAAACACTAAATTAATTGCTAAGTATGCCCACATATCAAATATTAATTAGTCCTCATACTTCTCTTAATTTATTATTAAAATTTCCTTAGGATAATGTAGTTCAAAACTCATGTAATGATGTCCACTAAATCATGGCTGAAAAAAATCATTATCGAGTATACTCCGATCCAATTCATTCAAGATTTGAAAATATATATATATATATATATATTTACAAAAAAAGGGAAATTTGCTTCCCTTGGACAGCGGGCATAGGTTTTAGGTACTTGAAAAGGGAAAAATATATGGGACGAAATTTTTTGAGATATTTTTCTTTCTTTCTAAAACTGAGTACCAACTAGCATGAAAGTGCCTCAAAAAGAGGCAAAAAGAAAAGAACATTTGTGGTGACAAAGCACATTAATTTGGGAAGAAAGTGCAGTTGGGAGGCTATCACTTTCTAAGAGAAAAAAAGGTAGCAGTAATTGAGAAATGAATTATCTGAGTAATTAATAAATAGGTGACAAAGTAAAGATAAAGTTCGCCCTCTTTATCTATGCCCAAAGTCAAATGTAATTTACAAAAGCCTAAAAAGGCTCGCTAGAAATTGATGGATATTTACTAAATGGGTTTCCTTTTTCCTTTCACATTAAAAGTTCAAAAGCGATAAACTCTTAACATTAGCACCAACCAAATATATAGAACAATATTTAAAGACAGCACCAAATATGCATTCATGTAAAGGTAATCGTGGGCTGGAGTATTAGGTAATCCAACATTTGCATCAGGGAATGGACAGTGGGAGTTAAGCCTATCCAATGACCTGAGCCCAAGATAGGTGTTATCAAGCAATGCAGGACAAAAGCCAAGTGAAGTGAAATTTGACATTTATCCCAGACATTCTTGTTCAATTCTAAGACCTGTCCCGTGGGAAAGCTCTTAGAAAATAGTTTCTAGGTCAAAAACCATTTTTGTTCCAACATGCGTTTTTAAAATCAACAAAAGGGTTCATTAAGTCGGGATAAAGATTTTGTACAAGATTCGATCGGTCAATGTTTTCAACCTTAATTTCAATAATAAGAAAAAGTGATATAATGTTATTGGGTGTTTCAACTTTCAATAAGGTGGTGATTCGTATGTAGGAACGAAATCAGATAGAAATGGAATGACTTTAGAAATAAAATGAAGATGGGAAATAAATGATGTGAGTAATACTTATCCTATATATGATTGATTTATGCAAAGAATGATAAAGGAATGAAATCCTCATTCTTTGCTTGATTTCAATCTTATGATTGGTAATTAGAAATGATTGATAGGAGTGGAATGAAATTATTTTGAATGACCAAATTATCTTTTGTAAAAAATTTATTAAAATAAAATATTTATTTATAAATATTCTTTTTATGTATTATATTAAATATTTTAGTCAAAATTAGATACATTTTTTCTCTTAAAGCACACTTTTTTGTTCACAATCAAACCATTCACAAAAGAGTCTAATAATTGATTCATATATTGTGCACCAATTTTTAGTAGAAGGTGGTTGCTTGCTTGGTTTACAACCCACATTGACCACCAACTAAGAGCCCCCCCATTTTCACTTCAATTAATTAGTGCACAACTTAATTTTCAGTGTAATGTCCCAAAACCCCAAAAATTGCCACCAGCTTTGTCATATACATCAAAATCATAATTCAATTTTCTTTTATCAAGGAAAAGGGTTTTAAATTTTGACAAAAAGAGGGAAAAAATTGAATTAAATAGGTTTCATACCTGGAAAGAAATTCTCCAATAAAGAATATGAAGCTTCACGAATTTTGTCGAAGAGAAAGTGAGTGATTTAAGTTATTAATAAATATATATAAGGCAAATGAAGGATATAAGAGAGAATCAAAGAATAATTGAGAGAAATGATATGTTGGGATTTGTTGAGATTAACCAAATCGTCTTTTTATTTTTTTTAAATTAAAGGGTAATTTTGTCAAACAAAAAATAAATGTACTTCCAGTAGTTTGGGAATAGCTAAATTCAAGAAGATGAAAGGAATGGCTAATCCCATATATTTGGGAATAAATATTCCTATGGGAATAAGGACTCCCATCCCTAACTTATACTAATCAAGTATTTGGGAATTGATTTGGGAATGTCCATTCCATTCCCATTTAATTCCCACATATCAAGCATACCATAAAAGTCCTATAAAATTTATAGGTGAGAAGGGATCTCGAAATAATATCCAGGCTATTATTAAATAGTTTGAGATAAAAAAAGTGTACCTTGTTATTTTGTGGTTAGAAACATATAGGAGTATGCTCATATAAACGTATCATTTTAAGTTTTCATGGTATGATAGAACCACATGTCTCATGGATGGTCCAAATGGTGAGCATAGTTAGATCATAAAAAAGTTGTATGTGACCTGCACAAAAAGTTAAAGTTATTGATCTTAAGTAAGAAGTAAGAACAATAAATTTAAGTAGTTGGAGCAGAATTAATTTTTTGGCCTATTCTGTTATATTATGTTCTTTTTGACTACATCTTCATATTTTTACATCTTACTAGCAAGGTGCATGTACATCGCAAGCGACTTATTAATCTTTCACATTTGTTTATTCTTTAAATAGTGTGCATTATTTATATTTTATTTAGATACTTATTAAAGATACAAGCAATAATGATTGTTATTTGAAGTTGTAACAATAGTAACAAATAATATGGATTTCGTCCAAGTATCACTTAAGCAATTAGTACCCTCAAACGTTAATGATAAGAACCAGTGTATTTCATAGATCGGAAAGTTCTCTAGTAGAAAACATGCAACTAAGCAATTGTTTGATGAAAGCATATAAGTCTATACTTTGTAGATTGTGGTGTTTCATGGTCACCAAAATGATTTAACGATCTATACATAATTTATATAGGAAGTAGATTAAAATCTAAGCAATTCAGTAATGATTTAATTAAAGTTCAAATTCAAGCATCCAACAAATCGATATCCTAGCTACTATTCATTAAACTATATGATAAATACATATGAACTAAGTCTAAAAATTGGATTATAAGACGTAGAGAATTTGATAGTGGTTGGAAGAAGTATGTAAACTTCTGTTTTAACATACATTAAGATGTTTGAGTCTTGTTTATTGTCATTTTTTATTTGATGGCTAGTCTAATAAGAAATATAGCATTAGTTGTTTCTTAAGATTACATAATATATAACTTAAAGAGTAAATAATGTTTGTCACTTCATTTAGAACTTCTTTGTAGGTGGTATATTTTTGTGCACATTTTTCCTCTAGCATTGGAGCTATCTAGTTTGACAACTAGTCTTTTATTTTTTATTTTCTCTAGAAAGTGAAGTTTCTTTGGAGAGAGCAATGTATAATTGGTCATGAGAGAAGATTGACTGTGACAAATAGATTCTTACATTCGAAATTCTCTGCGTTGTGCTTTATTGATTTTCAAGGCAAAGCAAAGTTTAATCGAGAATTAATTAGGCTTGAATTTGGATGTGTAAACTTTATTTTCGGCTCAAGAAAAGAGGTATTCTAGGTGTAAACACATGCTTGTCGATGTATTGATCAAATACAATCTCTATATCAATGACATTGTTCTTAAAATCCCTCCATACCATTCTTGTTCCATTAACATAGTCCATTTGATGGATTCAAATTTGTCAAAAGGATAATCAATTTCATCAAAACTACTAAACATTTGTGCTTCTACAAGAAACATAGAGATCATCCTATTCATTTAGTTTATGAACATCCTCATTTTTAGTGTTAGTATTACTTGATTTCTTATTCATTAGTAAGTTGAATCAAAATTCTTATTCAAAGTTGTGAAAACTTAACTAATAAATTTTTCTATGGAGTTTTCTTCATTATCATGCTTAATAATAATCTGTCCAAGAAAAATGATGTTACCTTTAGCATCAATTGGCTCCTTTCATTTTCCAACTCTAAATAAGAAATCAGTAAATTTATGATCATTTACAACTCTCATATTTCTTAACAAAGTAATTTTTTCCATTTTACTCCGTAGAATTGATAACACCAAGCTTGTAGAAATTATTTAATGAATTATAGCTTTTGAATGGACTGATAACTATTGCCTAAGTCTCCACCAAAAATCATCACTATGGCACCAAAATGCTCATCGTTTCCCATTATGTCTTAAAGAAATTATTTGCTTTCTTAGTTTCAAATCTTTTTGCCATTGGGTTTAATCCCATATAAACAATTGTTCTTTACGCAATAGCTCTAGAAAATCCATTTTACTTGGATATAGTCAATGGTATTTTTAAACATGAATGCACTATTCTTCCCCATAGCATTGTTATAGCTATAGATCTAGATGTTGCTATTATAACTACTATTTGTTCTTTTATATATGATATCAATACACGATACATGAATGTTTCATTAGCCCCCCTAGTATGTAAATAAAGAACATGCCACATTTTTCTTTCTTTGTATACACTCTCAGATCATCATAAAAGCAATATATTATTTAGATTTTGACTTTAGTTGATCTTAAAAATCTCTTGAAGGTATTTCTACTAACATTTTATCTTGTCTCTCTCTTGGCAAATCATAAAACACATTATTGGTATCAATTGTCTACTTGGAAAATCATACATGCGTCTGCTTTTTCTCATGCTTTCTAAGAAAAAGTTTCCAACTTTGCAATATTTTGGAAACTTATAGTCAGAATGAGGTTCTTGATTCTTTTTAGATATTTAGGTATTGCTGCAAAGTACATATTCAAAATATTTCTCATATCTTTTGGAGCACAACAGACTAGTATATCTGCAAATAATCTTCGCAATTCACATGACATTTGGCAACTAGTGGCTTTATCTAGACATTAGAACATTACAATCAAATGCTAGCTATTCTTTTGTATTCTCTTTCTTTGAAATTTTATATCCAATTTACAAGTACATGAGAATATATTGGACCTCTAACATGATTTAAGAGCATTATAAATTAATATCTTTCTCCTTTATAGAATTTGCACTATGTATACTACTTATCACATTCGTTTTCTTCCTTTAGTTCTAAGATTAATGTTGTTAGTCCCAAACATAGTGTTTTGAAAATTATCTATAAAGATATTTCCTTGCTTTCCACTTTTGGCATATAGAGAAAAATATTCCTGAGCATTGCTTTGAAGATGCGGTCCCATCTAAGAATGTTTTATAAATTTTGTTTTGCCCAGTAAGTCATAAATTGTTGATTTGGGAGATAAATCTATAGATCAATAATTGCTGATGTATTTCATTCAAATTGAATTAAAAATTTATCCACATTCTTTCTTAAGCACATACCCACTTATCATCTTAAAACTGCTTAATTTCATCAATTCCATTTTCTTGATCACTTTAGCGGATATTAATGGCCATTCTATCATCCTCCTTTTAGATGTATTTGTACACATATTCTATTATTATCATTCAAGAATCTCCATATGGCACTCGTACGTGGATAAGAGATGGATTGTAAGTACTACCAACTAGCTATTGAATTGTGCATTACCAACTTCAACTATCATTCCATTTTTGCTTGTTTAGTAAAATAGATACCTATCATTCTCTTGAATATTTAATGGCTTTCACAATATGGATGAGAATAATGATATTTGTATTTTTCATTGACTACAATAATTGCTATTGTTTTTTTTATCTCCACATAGTTCATGCATTATAAGTTTGAGAACTAAGTTATATAGTATAGGATGTTTTTGCAAATCTAAAAGTTGTACTCAGAAAAACTTATCAAAGTAATCTAGGCTTGTAATTTTGTAGTTATACTTTAGAATTATAAACGTATAAGCATGTGACATTCTCTTTTCTGAAATTCAATTACACAAACATTTACAACTACCTTTTAAAATATCTCCTTAGATACCTCTTTTAAATTTTGTAATTTTTCTTGGAAAACTCTAGAGATCAAATTTGGTTGATCTTGAACTCTCTAACTATTACACGAGTTCTCTTGTATCTCTTTTAATTCTAGTTGCAAGCCATTATAATAAACAATTGATTTTCCAAATCTATGGACTAATGCAAATACATCAATATGTCTATAATGCATATATGTTGGATCCCCAATAAAATATATAGAAAGAATAATTCTTTTCCAACTTCAGTATCTCTTTTCTCTCTATTTTAGGATGTTATCCATGATTCCATCATACAATTTAGATATCAATTTTCACTAGTTATGGCGGTAGTAATCCAATTTTATGTACATGTCGACCATACAATTACTATTGCAATAACCTTCCAACAAAAATCAATGCCAATTTCTTGGGCCTAGTATTTATAGTTCATTTCTTAATGGGCTTGAGCCTATTAGAGTTTTGATGCCCTTCTTGATGGACTTATTTAATTTGGACTCCCCGGCCATTTTCATTTCATTATTCTCTTTGATGCATTGGGTTTTTTAGTCCTTTTACTTTTTTTACCCTTGAGGTTAATTAGTCATATCATCAAGCCTCTTATTTTCAATTTGAAAAAGTTAATTTTTATTTTGAAAATAATATAAGGTCCGATTTTTATTTTTTGACCTTAATTACCTTAATTTATGAAAATAAAGTAATTAATTTAATTGATTTTCATTGATCAAGTTAAGTGCAGACTTACGTTTACTCAACTCTTGTGTAAATCGGGGTTCAGTAGACTTCCTTGTCTGGTTGTTTTTGTTTTATTTTTTACTTTTTGTTTTTTAAGAGGTGTCGTGCTAGTTGCCTTGCATTCGTCTGAAGACTTAGCTAAATTTTGTGCCTTGTATTTGCTTAATGACTTAGGAAGTTTTTGTGTTGCATTCATTTAAGGACTTAGATAAATTCCAAATCGAGTCAAAATTTGCTAAAAAGAGAAAGAAGGTGGCAGTGGGAATATCGTTTTCAAGAAACTATTGATCGCTTGGGGGTAGCCATAATGGAGAATGCCAAGCGAGGCCAAGCCCATATTTCTAGGCACAAGGCACTCAGTTGTGTGGGGGCATCGGGTACCTTCCAGACGCTCGGCTGTTTGGCTGTCTGGTTATTTCCAAGGCACTTGAATTTTTCTAAATATCATTGTTGTTCGTTTTTTGGGTCGATACCATTGTTCGGGATCACTTAGGATCTTTAGCAAACTTTGGAACTCAGTGAGTGACGTAGAAAATTCTATTGAATTTGTGCTTAAGCGATTCTTCACAGTCGTTAGTAGGGATAATAGTCATATTAATCACTTTCACTCTCTTTATAGAGCATTTTATTAGTTAGTTATCTGGATGGACTCCAAAGGTGTTTTTTGGGCGTATGCTAGGAGTAAGTTTACTCCAAAGGATTTAGAATTGTGTTTAGTTTGCTTTGTATAAAGAACAAATTTAAGATCTTGCAGCAAGTAAGTGTAAGTCAGACATAAGTCCATTGCTTATATGTTGCAGTATGGTTGAAGCATGTTTTACCTCGCATCCTCATTGTGGGGGGTTTGAGTATTAGTTGTATTTTTTTTTTTTTTAACATTAAGTTATGCGGAAGACTCATCTCATATAACTTTTTTCGTTTGTGTGACGTTGTCTACACATTGTAGTCTACCTGCATTTTCTTTGTACTGGTCGCTTTCCTAGGAGAGGCATTAGGCACCTGATATATAAAGGGCTAGAAAGCCCACAAGGCACCCAGCTTCTAAGGTTTCAAGGCCTCTATGGGGTGCCCAACCTTCAATTTGTCCAGGCGGCCATGGAATGCCTAGCTCTTGACATGCCTGGATGCCCGTGATGTATTCAGCTTCTTATATGCTCAAGCACCCACTAATGGGATGCTCGAGGCGCCGGCTTGGTGCCAAGTGTTTGAGGGGTCTGAATGTCAGTTTCATTAATTGTTCGTTGTGTCCTTTTCTTAAGGGCTAAACTCATTCAGGTCCTTGTTAGCGGAGTGTGATGCTTTCCTTCTAGGGTAACTTAGAAAAATCAATTTAGATGAAGCTTCGCACACTTTGAGAGTTTCTTAGAAACTTTTGTGTGGATTCACATCTTTGTGGACAACTTAGAGAATTTCTTTCCAAGTGTTGACAGGAAGCTATTTGTGTGCTTTGATATTATTGAGATTCTTTCCTTCTTATAAAGGAATCTCTTCTAATTAACTTTGTGTATGCACTTAGACAATTGGCTGACCTTTAAATGTTTTTGAGTTGTTGATAATAAGTTGACTCGTAACGTGAGGCATGAGTACGGTGCTGACCTCATGTTGTTGAGTTTCATGGCGAGCCCTCTTGGAGGGGTTTCATCATATTCGTGTGACAAGGAGTGCAAGTATCTCCATGGAAAAGTTTAATTATCTATGTATGCGCTTAAATTAAATTCAATTGAAGGTTTTAATAGTGAGGTTTTATCACAGCACTTAGTTATTTGAATCAAATTTAGTTATTTTTCTTAAGGGCTAAACTCATTCAGGTCCTTGTTAGCAGAGTGTGATGCCCCCCTTCTAGGGTAACTTAGAAAAATCAATTTAGATGAAGCTTCACACATTTTGAGAGTTTCTTAGAAACTTTTGTGTGGATTCACATCTTTGTGGATAACTTAGAGAATTTCTTTCCAAGTGTTGACAGAAAGCTGTTTGTGTGCCTTGATATTATTGAGATTCTTTCCTTCTTATAAAGGAATCTCTTCTAATTAACTTTGTGTATGCACTTAGACAATTGGCTGACCTTTAAATGTTTTTGAGTTGTTGATAATAAGTTGACACGTAACGTGAGGCATGAGTGGGGTGTTGACCTCATGTTGTTGAGTTTCATGGCGAGCCCTCTTGGAGGGGTTTCATCGTATTCATGTGATGAGGCGCGAGAGTATCTCTATGGATAAGTTTAATTATCTACGTATGCGCTTAAATTAAATTCAATTGAAGGTTCTAATAGTGAGGTTTTATCACAACACTTAGTTATTTGAATCAAATTCAGTTGAATGCCTAATTTGTGAGGTCTTATCTTGAGTGCGGCCTCCCAGAGCAATTGCAGCTATTTGCCTTAATCTTATCAGGATTAGCTTTGATACAAGCGTTGCTACCATATATCCAAAGAATTTTCCTCCATGCATACTAAAGGTGCACTTTGCTATATTATGCTGCAATTTAAATTTGCTCAGGATGTTGAAACACTCTCCAAGGTAGCAGACATGATCTCTTTGCTCATGACTCCTAACCAACATATCATCAATGAAAATCTCCATGTTCCTCCCGATCATATCCTCAAACTTGGGATTTACCAACTTTTGGTACATGGTGCCTGCATTTTTGAGTCTAAAAGGCATCACGATATAGTAGTATATGCTATGAGCAGTTATGAAACTCATCTTTTCTTGGTTCTTCGAGGCCAGACAGATCTAGTGATACCCCTGATATGCATCAAGGAAGCTCAGCATCTCACACTTACTGTGGAGTCCATCAGCGTGTCTATATATAGGAACAAGAAATGGTCATTCAAGTAAGCCTTGCTCAGGTTGGCAAAATCAAAGCACATCCTCCACTTCCCATTGGGCATAGGTACCATCACTACATTGGCTAGCCACTTAGGATACTAGATTGGCCAGGTGTACTTTACCTACATGAGCTTGTGCACCTTTTACTTAATTTTCTAGTTTTTCTTTGCTCCAAAGTTTCTTCTTTTATGCTTTATTGGACACACATTTAGGTCCACATTAAGGCGGTATATAATGATGTTAGGGAAGATTCCTTATAGATCCATCACACTCCATGTGAACACGTTGCATTTGTCTCTCAAAAAACATATCACCTTATTCTTAAAGTTTGGCTCTGAGAGGGCTCCAATCTTGGTAGCCTTCAGATATTGCCTAGGAAGAGTTCCACGGTCTTGAGCTCCTATCTAGCTCTAAAATCTAGTTCTTTATCTTCTTCTTCTTCTAATTTTAGGATTCAGAGGTAGTGAAATCTTTGACGTCTATGGTCCAATTTGTCACCAGTAGTGAAGACATGTCCAGTGGGCCACCTCTCTCTTCCTCACATCAGGGGGTCACGTTCGCATTAGGAATTTGAGCTATTGATCTCGTCTGCACTCTCAACATTCTTTTGTATTGTTAAGAGTTCTTATAAACGACGCCAAGATGGTGCTACATGGAAATGGAGTCACAACCCTTTTTGGTAATTAGTAAGGTTTGAGGTTCTTTTGCTCTGGAATGCAATGCACAGAGTTCTTAGCTCTAAAAAATTCTTGACATTTTGTGAATTCTTGTGAATGCTTTCCTGTATCTTGTTTTTCTTTGGGGTTTAGTATTTATAATTTATTTTCTAATGCACTCAAGCTTGTTAGGGTTTTGATGCCCTTCTTGATATGCTTAATTAATTTGACTCTCTGCCATTTTCATTTAATTATTCTTTTTGATCCATTGGGTCCTTTTTAGTGATTTTACTTTTTTAACATTTGTGGACTTAATTAATCATATCATACGTTATTCTAGAATTCTCTTAAATGTTCTTTAACCTCTAGCACTTTGGTACTTCACGATGTTTCTAATTGAGCCATGACAACTACGCCCAATAAAAACTATCTGTCTAAGACTATCCCTTGACATGTACCTATATCATGATATTTTTTTAATTAATAGTTATTTACATAATTATATTCTATCTTTAAAGTTGGAAATCATATAATGGAGCATGCTTATCTTTCGCTTTGCATCCTTGGTTATGTAGTTTAGTTGTGGAATTAGTACATTAAAACTCTTGCGATTATATTTGAAATTTAGGTGTAGTTTAGTTTAATCATATTCTACAAATATTTATGACATGGTGTAAATGATTGTGCCGTATAAATGATAATTGTTAGTGGACCCAAGCAATAAGAGATAGATAGAGTTATGTTCAGATGGACAACAGAGGGTTTACTAGTCTTAAACATTACTGCTATCCATTGTCTTATAGTTCACTACCTCATGTGGTATGGAGTGCTCCAACATGGGTGAGTTCATATATTCTAGCGTATCCCTATGATACGCAGATAAGAAAGCCAAGGAGGATAAGGAATGTTGGTTAATGTGGAATCATAATAATGTTTGAATAACAAATAGAACTTCGTATTCTTCCCTAATTAATAAAGTTCAATTGAGAGCGTGGAAAGTAAGTGCTATATGGCAATCTATGTTTCATATTTCACCTAGAATATGTAGATTAATACTTTAGTCTTTCACCATAGGCTGATCTAATGTAAGCCACTTTTAGTGTCCTCCTACAAGAAAAATCGTATTTAGTGGCACTAAAAAGTACTACTTAAATAATGTTATAGTGACAATTTTATATTTAGTGACATTTTTTGAAAGTGCCACTTGTAGCAGCGTAGCTAAATATATAAATGTCATTAATTTACCTTTATCATGGTATTAATAAAATGCAATAAAAAATGTATTAGATGATACATCAAAACGTCAAAAATACATTAAATAACATGTCCAATTGCCACTAAAGATA
The DNA here is from genome assembly GCA_018894105.1 of Jacaranda mimosifolia. NCBI lineage: Eukaryota > Viridiplantae > Streptophyta > Magnoliopsida > Lamiales > Bignoniaceae > Jacaranda > Jacaranda mimosifolia. The sequence goes on from CM032124.1 coordinate 16,050,145, forward strand.
ATTTTAAATGGCATGTCAATATGCCACTAAAAATGTATGTAGTGGCATGTTAAAATGCCACCAAAATATCTTTAAATGACAAGGTAATATGCCATAAAAGTACAATAAATGACATTAAATTGTCACAAAAATAATTTTAAATGAAATGCTAACTTGTGACAAAAAGTACACATAATGATGTTAAAATTCATAAAAAATTTCTTTAGAAGACAAATTAAAATGCCATAAGGAATTAATTAACAGTAATGGTTGAGGCACACTCGAAACATGTGCAACTATAAATAAACAAAAATAATATAAATGAAAGATAACTTAGTTGCAGAAAAATTGGAAAGAAAAAAAAAGTAACGGAGAAATAAAAATATGTATAATATTCATGAATTATTGTGGAACTAAGTGGTAGTAAGTGTCCAAAAAAACAAAAGGTGGTAGTAATGGGGTAGGAATGAGGTAGGAATGAGATGACAGCTATTTTATAGTTATGGGGATAAAAAATAAAAAGAGGGCATTTTAGAAAAGTACGTGAAAACACACCAATTGGATATACATTTTATTAATAATATAGATGCTAAATTAAATGCGAAAAAAGATTATTTTGAATGACATGATAATCTACATCTAGTATTCCATATATGAGACTCCAACACATGCTAATTGTTCTATGTAAGACTCAAACGAAAAACCATCTATTTGCAAATATATGAGTTCACCGAGTGTTCGGAAAAAATTGTAACTGACTGAACTGACCAAAAAATTGAACCGAACCGAACCGAACCGAACCGAACCAAAGGTTTTCGGTTTTGTATTTAAAAAAAAAGTTAGTTTTCGGTTCGATTTGATTTTTTTTACCCAGTTAACCGAAACCGAACCGAAACAAAAAAAATTTGGTTTGGTTCAGCTAAACTAAAAATTGAAAATCGGTTTGTGCATTTTTTATATTTAAAATTTATTATTCAAGTACACTAATTCTAGTTTTAATTCATATTTTTTATTATTTTTTTAAAGTTTAAGATAAATAAATATAATTTTTCAAATAATGTAAATGTTAAAGTACTACTAAGTTTTTGGGATAAATAAAAAGAAATTTTTGATAAGGTGAAATAATTGAAAAAAAAAAAAAGTAAAATTGGAGAAGAGAAAATAAAACTATATTTTTCTTTATTTGATAAAATATAATTTATTTTATCATCTTATTACTAAATATATCAAAATAGTTATTAAAAATCTTATGTTTTATAAATAGTATAGATATTAATATATGACATATAAAGACATGAATAATAATGATACAAAGAGAAAAAAAAAGATGATTTATCATGATTATGATTTTTTATTATACAAACTAATACACATTACATATAAAAAAAGATGAATATGATTTCAAGAGAAAAAAAAAAAGATATAAAAAGAAAAGAAAATTTAATTTTCTTTTAATTAATTTATTAAACTTATATATATATTAATTATAGGGTATATTGATGAGTAAAATTGAAATTTCAATTTAATTTTCAAACTAAGAGTTGAATTCTATTCCTGTGGTAGTACTAGTAGTATATTGTATTTGCTGGCCAATAAAGATTTTATCTATAGTATTATAAAAATAAACACTATTTTGTGTTTAAAAATAAAATTTACTTTTATTCATTTACATTATTTGTCCTAAAACTAAATATTTTGTGGGAAACCAACTTTATAGTACAAAAAAAAGTAATCTAATTCAATATTTTCACCTAAAAACAAATATTTTTATTAAATTTACTTTTGTCAAATAAATTTTTTGGTACTAAAAGAATAAATAACCTAATTCAAATTTTTATCAAACAAACTTACTTTTTATTTTATCACATTTCTTTTGTACAATATATATATATATATATATATTTGAAAGAACCAACCGGTTCGGTTTCAATTAATCAAAACCGAACTGATTTTTTTGGTTAAAAATTGATTTTAGTTCAATTTTTTTGGGCTAAAAATTGGTTTTGGTTTTATTTTGGTTCGGTAATGAAACCGAATCCATTGTGACCGGTTCAGTTTCGATTAAATTGAAACCAAACCGATCACTTTCAGTTGAAAACCAAACCGAACCGAATTATGTTCTTGGTTAGGTCTTTCAAAAAACTGAAAATTTCAGTTAACTGACCGAACCATTTTGTTTAGTTGGTTTTAACCGAATGCACACCCCTAGTTCACCATCAAGCTACCATTCAAATGTTCAATATATATAGTAAAAAATAGTGATTTATTTTCATACTTTGAAAGTATATTTTTTCAATAATTTATTTTTAATTATTTAATATATACTCAAAATTATTATATTAAATAACACATTTGAAAATATGTGAGAGGTTAAATTTAGAGATGGAAAATATTTATAAAAAAAAAAAAGCATAATGTCTGGGTGAGGAGAGAAAAATAGGCAAAAACATAAATTTTTATGCTTCTTAAAAATATGGTTAATTTAGTTAATCTATTAAAAGTATATCAAGTAATTAATTTAATCAATACATTGTGATAAGATATAAATTTATAAAATTTACAATTATTAATATACATATACTTTGTCTACTTATATAATATTTATTTCATGTTGCGTCATAACTAAATTATAAGCAATATTCTTCTTCTTATTAAAAAGAAAGTAGTGATACTAGTTAAATGCTTTTAACATATATATAGTTATGTTAGTATCTTTAAGAAATTATATGTTTACAATATATTTCAATCAATTGCCACTAAGTATTATATTATAGTGATATTTTTTTTATTACTATTATTATATTAGTTTAATGTGTCACATTACTTTGAAATGATATTAAATTAGTGTCACTAAATAATTTGTGGCGTTTTTTACAAATGATTCCACAAATAAATATGAAAGGCATTTTTTTAAGGAAATAATTAGTGGCCTATTTAAATGCCTCGCAAATACATTTATATTGACATCATCAATCAAATGTCACTATATTTGTAGCACCCCCTCTTGCGATAACCCCTAAGCTGAGATGCCACTCCGATTCACACTTGAATCATAACCCACAAGACAGAACGATAGGCCCATAAGAAAAACTTTAAATTCATCAAAATAGCAACAAGTTCCAACTTAAACAGATTACCACAAAAGTACTATATACATCCCATGATGCTCAACATAATATATACATGCCACAGAGACTGGATTCAAACTTATTATATCACAGCATCTCTAAGCATAACATAATATCCAAGAAAACTTGAAAGCACATGTAACCATTAATCTATTACAAAAAGTAGATTTCCGGTCCAAGCTGGAAATCCGAGTCTCTCATCAAAACCTGTCTGGGAAAAATCAAGAATAACAGAGAGGGTGAGCCTTAAGGACTCAGCGAGGGATGTACAACGAGCAACCACATAGATCTGTAGAAAATTCAGGAGTTCAACTGAACATAAATGACCATGACATTGAAAAGATGACATGAATTTACTAGAATAAAGACAATTCAAATTCAAGGCTACTAGTTTGGGAGTTGTTACAGTAAGCTCAAACGACTGGCTAGCTTAACTGCTTTACTATAGGAGGTATCACCATTGGCTAACTCAATCGGTTTACTACGGGAGGTATTGCCGTTGGCTCATTCGGCAAGGACATTAGCCTGAACTAGACCAGGAAACTACACCGTTCTTAATACTCCATGATCAGATTACAAATAGTCAAGATACAGTCAAAGTAAAGCAGACCTGAATAACATATGCATTCCAATAGATCATAACATAACATGCCTATTAGACTCATCTTATTCGAACCAGACTAAACTTACCCAAGTGTGATAGCCTGGTACTTGATAGATTGCTGATGCCTAGGGACTAGCCCTCGGCTCATCGTTGATACCCAGGGAATAGCCCCCAGTTTATCACTGATACCCAGGGAATAATCCCTAGCGGTATTATTGATACCTGACAGATTGCTGATGCCTAGGGAATAGCTCCCGGCTCATCGCTGATACCCAGGGAATAGCCCCTAGCTGTACCGCGGTTCCAAACATTCCGCTCAGATCAGCACTAGGCCAATATATCTCCGTACATATATTAACATCAACAAATAGATTTCTGACAAGGCGAATCTGTAATGTATAGGATAGATTTAGACAAATCGAAAATGCTAGACACATGACAAGCAGAATGAATTCAGACCGAATGATATCAAGCAAGACAACATAAGTTCCCAAAACAGACATGCTAAATTCTCATCAGAAGCAAAATCAAAGAAAACAAACCCTCGCAATGTATACGGATCATTTCACAAACATCAAATTAGAATTCGAATAAATCACAGAATCCAAGAATTAAGATTCAGTTACAGAAGATGAACAAGTTTAACCCATGCAGAGGTATACCACAAACAACAGATAAGTATATAAAACAAGTCCCAGATTGGTAGACCCTCACAAGGGTTTACGATATAATAAATAGTTAACAACTAAGAGTTCAAATAATAACGGAATTCAATAATCAAGAATCAATTATTTTCCAGAACAAGAACAACTTAACCTTCACAGGGATATATAACAAATAACGAACAGGCTTATACAAGTCAAATACTAGAGCGGTGGGCCCTCACCTTAATAGCCTTAGCAATGCTATCACTACTTACTCGTCTGCGGGACCTAGCTCCTCGTTACCTAATCCAAAAGAATGGGTCTGCTGTCAAATTTCTCATTTGACCTTATGATCACAATTATACGAATAACAACCTAAAGTTGATAATTACTCGATTAATACGGTAATTTAAGGTTTATCCTCGACATTATCATTACAGAACATGCTAATTATGCCATTATTACATAAATATTTATGGGGTCATATTGGTTCTGGTAAAGGAATAAAATTAGGTCCTTGTTAAAAGAATTAACCTTAACACATTACTCCAAGTCAATAATAATAGTCCAACTATCTTAATATCCCAATTTTTCAGTTAAGTCTCAAATCTATGAAATTAAGGTTTTAATCTCTTAATAAACTCAATTAATCCAAAAGTTATCATGTAATAGTACAAATTCGGGTCCACTAACCATATATAATTACACATGCATGGCATATATCCAAATCCCATATCAAATCTTTTCATCTTTCTTAACAACGTAGAAGATTCGGTAAAATAATCGGTACAAAATATCAATCCCAACTCCAGTTATTACCTAAGATGCTCTAATCAAAACCTTGAATTCACAAACTAATGACACTGCCATGATCACCGCGACGAGGCAAAGAATCTGCCTCAGCACCGCCGCTGCCGAAAATGGTCAACACCACCACCAATCGACGCCTTTCAAATCAACCAACAATATGCCCTGGTCAATTTTTGCATCTGGTGTCGACAATCCACTCAATTGGTCGAAAAATGTTGCAGCTCCGTAGCGTGCCACTGTGCTGGTTTTTCTTCAATTTTGCATGCTCCGGCGGCCCATTTTCGAAATTAAAAGCATCAACATATTCCTTGAGCTGAGACAAACAAAACCCAGTACTTTAATCCAAGCTTCTATCACCGGTGATGCGCGACCACCACCTCCATCGTGGCTGTGTACTCGAGATCAAATTTGGCATGTTCCACTTGTTAGTTTTGGGAGAAAACCGTATTAACGTGTTCCTTACATCAGGAGGAAGCGATTGGTATATAATATGCTAGGTTTCGCCGCTGTTGAGAAGAAATTATCGGAGGAGGTTGATGGTGGTGCATGCGAAAATAAAGAAAAATTCGGGGGGGGGGGGCAGATGCTATATAGAACAGGTATTTTTTGGAATTACAGATTGACCCTAAAAGTTGTTCTCAGTTTCCAACCCCCAAGGTATTGATCAACTTCAATTCAATTCCTTGACTTAGTGAGTGCCTTGTATTAGCTCGGTTGACTAAAAATGTTCCCACTTTGACCCAAAAAACTTCTAAATGTTGTTCAATCATGCTTTCCTCACTTCGTAATTCGACCCCAAAGCTTCCAAAAATAATTAAATAAATAAATTTGAGGAAATTTCCACCAATCATATAATTTCTAGGGGTGTTACAATCTCTCCCCCTTAAAAGAATCTGGTCCCTAGATTCTCATTTGCTTCGATCACATGTAGATTTCTCCCATTCCATCCTGATAGTGTGCATAATGTCATTTAATAGATCACAAAAACCATTATAGCAACATATGACTAACAACATAACAAGTTCATACTTACATAATATTTACATTAAGGAGTAGTCAAGTTCAACTTAACATATGAGACTTCATGACAAGTCATGCATTCCCAAATAGTTAGCTACAGGTTTTTAAAAACTAAACATACTAGATATAGTCACGAGCAATACGTCTACTACTCCCTAGACTTCGTCTGGGATATAAAGCCAAATATATGCGGTATCACACTCTTCTCTGACATTCAAAAACTTAGATGGAACCTTCAGCTACCTGCTTTCCTTTATCCTTTGGAGCTCATTGGCTTGAGTTCCTTAGCTTACTTATTTTGGCCTGAGCACTTCGCATTTCAACTTATTTTCGAGGCACATCACTAGTTTCTACGTCTAGGATCAAATTTTCCCGTCCTTGTGATACTTATACCTATCCTTCACTTATTTCACCAACCACTGAATACAATAATTTCATTTTCAAACTCAGAATGTTTGTAATCTTAGATTGATCCAAATCATACCTACCAGTATATTCATAATTCGCAAAAATTTCTCTTTTTTTCTACTCTTAAATGATATCTCTATTTCATTAAATCAATCACTATTTCAATAGTCCTAAACATAAGCAAGATAGTTTTGTCCTATGACTTAAGTTTTCCCAAGGCATATGAGATTATTCTCGCATAACCAAATTTCCTTTACAAGGCATATATGTACTTAGCATTTCCTTAGTTGATTTCATCTATGCACTTATTGATTGGAAAAGCCCTGAATACACTATTAGTACCAATTGGAAAAACCCCATGAACTTTTGTACTTGATATATTTTATGGTCGTACTTAATTGTTCGTAGCCTTGATTTTGATGGGATTATTTCCTTAATGTCTTGAGACCATAGCCCAAACATAAATGTAATTCATTCCTCAATTCCAAAAAATTTAAAGGTTTCCACTAGATCGTTATAAATCAATCCCAACCACATTATCTTAATTCTTAATGTTCGTACTATAAGTAAAATACAATTACTGGCTCACATTCTCCTTGAGCTTCCCATTCTATAGTATCATTTCTTTATCTTCAATTTTAATCAAACCTCAATACATGTATCAGATTAAATAGCTTATGAGAAAAAGATATCCCAATTCTCAAACTCAATGAGTCTTGTCGAGCTTTTACTATGATTTTACTAATTCTAATCGGTGATACAAGGTCCTTCTGAGAAGTAACTAGTATCCTTAATTCCTTTATTCAACAAGTTGTTTTGAACCTTAAATTGCATCTCATTACTCCAATTTTCTCATCATTCCTTAATTCACATCCCTATGTTATACTTGTCTGATCCTTTCAGTAATTGATGGGGTAAAACTTTAAAAATTCCTCGAGGCTATCCTTCGATGGTTTATATCATGCTTCCAATATTCCTAATCTAATTCACTCATCAATAAAGCTATAAGGTCCTCCGTCATACTACAATAAGTTTTATGCCACAAGTCTTACTATCGTCGGATCTACTAGCAGGGGGAAAATAAGGTCTAACGTCATCTTCAGTTCTTCCCACAAGATATTTCTAATTCAAGCATCCCTATTGTATTGCGATTCTTGGCCTTAGAGAACGAGCTCGAGATCTATTAGCCCATAGCATGCACCTTAGATATTAATAAGATTGGAATAGCTACTTAGTAGTTCTTGAGAATATTTAAGCTATCAATCAACCTAGCTGACAATCATTCCCTACAACTACATCATTTATGTCACACTATACAAATTCATCAAATATTAACCTATCCATATAACCCTTTTAAATGATCATATGCAACTCAGTTCAAGAGAATCCTCCACTTATAAATCTAAAATCTCCAAATTTTACCTTTTCAAAATTCACTGAATCTAGTGTTTGGCATTCTTAGATTACTAGATCATACACTAGTTGTCCTGGAAATATATCTTTTTTTCATTAATTATTTCCTTAATTTCCATAGCCCTTGGTCTCAAATTCCTACCAACATATCCTCTATCAATATAAACATACAGTTTAGATATCAATTATACACATAGATCGAAGGTTACTTAACTCTAATAATCATTCATTCATTTCCTAAATACACTCCTTTCTGTAACAATCCTTTCTAATAGTTATATATTCATATGTCTGACATACCAGAAATAAGAGGTTATAACTGCTTGGCCATCCTGGTCATAATCCTTCACTTCCTTAATGTCGAGCCTTATCCCAAAATTTCATATCATATTCAATCCCATATTCAAGTTCACAATAAAACCTCATATTTTCCTGCCCAAAATTTCCCATTCTACAAATCACATTCTAGGATCAAATCTTGGCATAGCTTAGGTTTTCCTTAACCCAAGTGTTTACATCCAAATCGATTCCCAATTAAAGTTTAATATCTAGTAAACCTATTAATTCCAATCACAAAATCATTCCCATATTAAGATAAGAAACCCAGGCTTTGATACCACCTATGTAGCCCTCCCTTTAGGGATAACACCTAAGCTAAGATGCCACTCCGATTCAAACTTAAATCATAACCTATAAGACAAAATGATTAGCCCATAAGAAAAAACTTTAAATTTATCAAAACAGCAACACGTTCCAACTTAAACAGATTACCACAAAAGTACTATATACATCCCATGATGTTCAACATAATATATACATGCCACAGATATTGGATTCAAACTTATCATATCACAACATCTCTAAGCATAACATAATATCCAAGAAAACCTAAAAGCACACGTAACCATTAATCTATTACAAAAAGTAGATTTTTGATCCAAACCTGAAATCCAAGTCCCTCGTCAAAACTTATCTAGGAAAAATCAAGAATAACAAAGAGGATGAGTCTTAAGGACTCAGCGAGGAAAGTACAACGAGGAACCACATAAATCTGTAGCAAAATAAGGAGTTCAACAAAACATAAACGAGCATGACGCTGAAAAGATAACACGAATGTATTAGAACAAAGACATTTCAAATTCTAGGCTACTAGTTCGAAAGTTGTTACCGTCGGTTCGAACGGCCCAGCCAGCTCAATTGATTTACTGCGGGAGGGATCGCCATCGGCCAACTCAACTAGTTTACTATAGGAGGTATCGCCATCGATTTGTTCGGCCCGAACGTCAACCCAAACTAGACCAGGAAACTACACCATTCTTAATGCTCCATGATCAGATTACAAATAGTCAGGATACAGTCAAAGTAAAGCAGACCTGAGTAACATATGTAATCCAACAGATCATAACATAACATGCCTATCAGACTCATCTTATTCCAACCAGACTAAACTTACCCAAGCATGACAACTTGGCACTTGACAGATTGTTGATGCCTAGGGAATAGCCTATAGCAGTATTGCTGATACCTAATAGATTGTTGATGCCTAGGGAATAGCCCTCGACTCATCATTGATACCTAGGGAATAGCCCCTAGCCATATCACGGTTTCAATCATTCCGCTCAGATCGGCACTAAGTCGATATAGCTCTGTACATATATCAACATCAACAAATAAATTTCTGACAAGGTGAATCAGTAATGCACATGACAGATTCAGACAAACCGACAAAGCTAGACACATGACAAGCAGAATAAATTCAAACCGAACGATATCAAGCAAGACAACATGAGTTCTTGGCGCCAGAACAGACATGCTAAATTCTTATCAGAAGCAAAATTAGAGAAAACAAACCCTCACAAGGTATACAAACATTTCACAGACAACAAATTAGAATTCGAATAAATCATAGAATCCAATAATCAAGATTCAGTTACAGAACATGAACAAGTTTAATCCACAAATGGGTATACCACATACAACATATAGGTATATAAAATAAGTGCTAGATTGGCAGACCCTCATAAGAGTTTACGATATAATAAGCAGTTAACAACCAACAATTCAAATAGTAACGAAATTTAATAATCGAGAATCAATTATTTTCTAGAACAAGAACAACTTAACCCTTGTAAGGGTATACAACAAATAATGAACATGCTTATATAAGCCAAATATCATAGCGATGGACCCTCACCTTAATAGCCTCAACAATGCTATCACCGCTTACTAGTCTTCGGGGACCCAGCTCCTTGTTACCTAATCCAAAAGAATGGGTCCACTATCAAAATACTCATTTGACCTTATGATCACAATTATACGAATAACAACCTAAAGTCGGTAATTACTCGATTAATACGGTAATTTAAGGTTCATCCTCAGCATTATTGTCACAGAACGTGCTAATTACGATGTTAGTATATAAATATTTATGGGGTCATATTGGTTTTGTTTAAGGTTTTGGTAAACGAATAAAATCAAGTCCTTGTTTATAGAATTAATCTTGACACGTTACACCAAGTCAATAATGATAGTCCAACTATCTTAAATATCCCAAATTTTCACTTAAGTCTCAAATCCATGAAATTAGGATTTTAGTCTCTTAATAAACTCAATTAATCCAAAAGTAATCATGTAATAATACAAATTGGGGTCCACTAACCATATACAGTTACACATGCATGGCATATATCCAAATCCCATATCAAATCCTTTCATCTTTCTTAACAACGTATAAGAATTGGTAAAATAATTGGTACAAAATATTAATCTCAACTCCGATTATTACCTAAGATGCTCTAACCAAAACCTTGAATTCATAAACTAATGACACCACCATGATCGCCGCAATGAGGCGAAGAATCTACCTCAGCACCACTGCCACTGGAAATGGTCAACACCACCACCAATTAACACCTTTCAGCTCAACCAACAAGACGCCCCAGTCAATTTCTGCATCTGCCATCGATAAACCTCTTAATTCATCGAAAAATGTTGTAGCTCTGCCGCGCACCACCACACTGGTTTTTCTTCAATTCTAATTGCCCTGGTGTCCCATTTTTGAAATTGAAAGCATCAACATGATCCTTGAGTTGGGACCAACAAAACCCAGTACTCTAAATCTAAGCTTCAGTCGCCGATGACGTCGCGACCACCACCTTCGCCGTGGCTATGTACTTGAGCTCAAATTTTGGTCGTTCCATCAGTTGGTTTTGGGAGAAAAGGGTACGAACGTGTTCTTTACGTCGGGAGGAAGAGATTGGTATATAATATGCTGGGTTTCTCCGCTACCGAGAAGAAATCTCTGGAGGAGGTTGGAGGTTGATAGAGGTACATGTGAAAATGAAGAAAAATCTTGTGTGGGGGGGATGCTATATAAAAGGGGTATTTTTTGGAATTGCAGATAGACCCCAAAGTTCTTCACAACTTCCAATTAAGTCCCCCAAAGTATTGATCAACTTCAATTCAATCCCTCAACTTAGTGAGTACCTCACATTGGCTCGGTTGACCCAAAATATTCCCATTTTGACCCACAAAACTTCCAAATGTTGGTCAATCAAGTTTTTCTCAATTTGCAATTCAACCCCAAAACTTTCAAAAGTAAATAAATGAATAAATTTGAGGAAATTTCCATCAATCATATATTTTCTGGGGGTGTTACAATTTTTATTTGTCATTTATTAATCAAATGTAACTAAATATTATATTATAGTGACTTTTTCTATAATTATCACTAAATTAGTGCTACTAAATATTTTGTGCTTTTTTCTTAGATGACACCATAAATAAATATGATTGCATTTTTTAAGAAAAAATTAGTGGCACTAATTAAATGTCTTCAAATTATATTTTTGTTGAATTTTGTAATCAAATGCCACTATTTTATATGTTATTTACTAAATCAAATGCTACTAAATATTTTATTATAGTGACATTTGTTTCGGCTATCACTATATTATTTTTCTGTGTCATTACATTATAAAATGCCACTTAGTTAGTGCCACTAAATACTTTATGATATTTTTTTTTCAAATGGAGCCATAACTACATATTAGTGGCATCTTTTTATGAAAAATTAGTGGCAATAGTTACATGTCTTTGAAATACATTCATCTTAGTATGTTTAATCAAATGCTACTATTTTGTTTGTCATTTAATAATCAAATGTCACAAAATATTAAATTATAGTGGCATTCTTTTGCGACTATCACTATATTATTTTTTGTGTCATTATATCATAAAATGTCATTATATTAGTGCTATTACACGTAAATTTTCTTGTAGTGTCACCATCAATTTAGTAGTGGCTTATATGTGAGGTATAACAAATTGGAGATCACTAATTACTTGGAATAATGTGATGATTGAATTCATAAAAACAATTCTTAGACTCTTTTCGTTGAATATCTCTAATAATATGGGTTCATAGATCTTTGAACCCTATTGTTCGGTTATTGAATGGTGTTTATAATTAGATCAATAAGCGGGGGATCATGAACAAATGACATACTATCAATAGCGATAATTAAATATATTTTTTTGCTATTGTTGAATTTGTGAAAATAATTAATATACAAAAAAAATCTTTTATATAAATGGTTCCAATTACAAATTAGGATATCTATCACTATTTTTCTTTCTTTTGTTGTATATAAATGGTGACCAAATTGTAATTTTCATCCTGTAATTTTGTCCGATTTGTCTTTTTGCGTTATAAATTGAAAAATTGCAATTTTAGTCCTATAAGTATAAAAACATTATCATTTTTAGTTCTTTTTTAACTGGATATGGGAAAATTCAATTGAAAAGTTGATGTGGCTCGCCAGCACAGGGTCATTTTGAGTTTTTGTCTCATTGGCAAAAAAGAGTAAAGGTTGGCCTGCTTAAGTGGCATGTCTAGTGTAATTATTTTATCTTTTTCCAAGATTAGTTGTGAATTTGATGTGAAATTTCACTCCAATTCACCCATTTTCCTCTTCTACTTAACCCACAATTTCCACCAACCCTAAAAAACACTGTGTGAGCAATTTTTGTTTTTTTTTTCTTGCTTAGTTTACAACATTTATCTAGACACACATGTATATACACATACATTTATATATAATTTATGATTATTTACTAATTAAAAAATAAAAAATCTAATTTACCATATTAAGAATATAATTTTAACTTACATACCTAAAAATAATTTAATTAAATATATATATATATTAATAAATAAATAAATTAAAAGTGAATGTATATATGTTAATAATTATTATTTTTATAATTAATTAATATATATAAAAAATAAAAAAAACCTTCTCCCACCAACTCTATGGCCAGCTGCCATGAGCAGCCAGGCCATTAGGAGCTTGTCAACTAGTGTTGTCCTGGCTCATGCATATATATAGATATATTATGGGTGATTGTAAGTCAGGGGGGGAGGAGGTAGGAACTTGGCCTAAGAGATTTTAATATAGCAGAAGTTTATCACTTAAAATACTTTTAGCCTTTCAAATAGTTCAAGTCTTTTGCAGAAACAATTTTAGTTACTAATTGGAATTTGTAAGTACCAGTTAACAACCAATCAGATCAGTAGTAAAAATAGAAGTAAAATGACACTGATATTTATAGAAGTTCGGCAAGCCTACTCCTCTACTTAAGTTTTCACTTAGGATTTTGAAATATAAGAGTGTTTTACAGTTAAGTACATAAATTTGATAGAATAAAAGTAAAGGATCAGAAACACCCTAACTAAATCAGAATCCCAGATAGATAGCGCAGATTCCAGAACATTGCAAAACCAGTTGCTTTGTGAATAGGCTTGAAGGAACTTTTGCTAGATTTAGTTACACAATATCTGTAGATTGACGCATGAGTTGCTGCCACTCCATACGGCAAGCTCTAGACCCTCCTTTTAGATCGAAACCTAAAACACTATAGAAGATTCCAAATAGTACTACTCTACTGGTTTCTTCACCTAGAAGTTCTTAGAGCAACCAAGTGCTGATTTGTTCTCTTCACGGGGTCTCTCGAGAGCAGGCACAACTCCCGTCCCTCTTCACCACTAGGTCCTTTGAGACACAAACCGCCTTATCCTCATCTCCCCAAGGTCTGTCGAAGGCAAGCTCCCCTTGAGCTTCTTCACCACAAGGTCCCTTGAAAGTACACGTAGAGCAAGGAATTAGCAACACTTAAGCACAAAACGTGTATGAGAGTATCAAACAACTCCTCAAGATGCTTAACAAAGATCTTTTCCTGACTAAGTGACTCACACTTAATAATGTTGCATATTTTATTATTTATATGCTTATGTCAAACGGCTAAGAATCCTTAATTAGGTAAGTATCCATCGGAATTAGATAAGGAAACAACATATTATGGTAAGCCTACATCAGTACCATAAATTACAAATATATTAATGAGTAAAGCAAGAATGAATTCTTTGTTAAATCATATAGAAGATAAATAGGCTATAATCTTTATGAGATCTTTGAATTATGGAAAGTAAATTCTAGAACATATCCAAATTCTAGCATATAGGAAGGAAAGACATTCATAGTTTAATTACATGCTATCAACGCATAAAATTAGGAATGTAATTTTGTTATAATCAAAACAATGTAAGCCATCAAGGGGTTAACAATCTCTCTCTTTTTGATGATGACAAAATTTGAATAGAGAGAAATGATATCACTTGAACTCCCCCTATTTATGTGTATGATTTTGCTAGTTTGTGCTCCCCTTGTCTATTTGCTAAAGAAAACAGAGAAACAATAAATACTAGATAAAAACATTTATTCATATGATAGGCCTAATAAAAAAAAAAACCATCCAGAGCATTAAGAGTTTACAAGCCCGCAAAACTAGTCATCATTCGGTAGAAATAAATCTAGTGATAGAGATAAGTTTTAGCAATCAATCAAAAGTAAATGAGTTCCAGTAGACAAATAAGTAAGTTCCAGCAGAAGTTTAAAGTTTTCATCAAATCAAAATTTCAAATCTTCTCCACTTCATCATCAGAAGGGGCTTAGGAAGCATTCAGATAAGCTCTAACTTTCTTTTTCAATCGAATAACACTAGCACGAGTGTGACTAAATCTGCGAAGAAGATGCTTGAGCTTGTAATTCATGGAATCAACAAGGGTTTCCAAATGTCCTGCAAGAGTCTCCACAGCTTTAGTAAGATCCTCCATCATAGCCTCAAGTCTCTTATCAACTTTCCTCTGAGCCATTTATAGTGTTTTAATAGGAACAGGGCGAATAGGACTGGATTCTTCAGATTTTGGACTAATAGTCACTGGTTTCTTGGATTCATGGGGATGAAGCTTGATACTGCTAGGGGTTTTACCAACTCCCCTAAACCATCCATCATCCTCATTATACTGAATTCTCATTTTTCTAAGGATAGTAAGATCTAAAATTTTATGGTCATGCTCTTCCTAAATCCAAGCATCCATTAAGAAAACTCTATCATGCTTAAAAATATGAGTAAGAATCATTGAATAGGGAAGATTTTTTGCTTGATGGGAGAAGAAATAAACCATGTATTTCTGAATTATAAAACCAAGACCGGTTCTTGTCTAATAGCCTTAGCCATCACATAGAGACTCATGGAATTTAGGTCAGTAGAATGACCACCACTTGATATTAGAGAGGAAAAAACAGTACCATTGAGCATTTTATGAAAATTTTCAATTCGTATAACACAAAGCATATTATTTACCTCCCCAAAACATTTAGTGATTTCATCATAGGAAATATCAACATCAGATAAGTCTTCAAAATTAAAAAACTTAGTATCATCATCAAGAAGATCAAGTAAAAATTTTAGTTTTGATGGAGATAGCACAATCCATTTTCCAAACATATAAGATTCAATGGAAACATCATCTTCAAATTCAATGAAAGTGAAATTTGAGTAAAATAGCTTCACCAGATATGGGTAGGATCCTTTGTTGGAATAGTGCCCCCAAGCTAAATAGATTAGTGTTGTAAACTATTTCACTTGTGATACAATCTTGATTGATAGATATTTTTTAAATGTCCATCTTTATCTTATGCACATATTTACTTCACCAGCATGTGGTTGAAGCCCTTAGATCACACAATACTATGGGAATTGGTTGTGTACTAGGTGGTGATTATGAAATAAGTCTTACATGATCGTGATCTTAAATGCTTCCAAGTCATAGGATCTTATGAGATTAAGGGAATTTAAGATCCTGATAGACTTGTACTGACGATGCATTAATCCAAGCAGTTGGATATTGCTCCATTTCATGAGCAATGCCATATGAGATATGTGTGCATGTTGATGGGTGCTTGTTAGAGAACAAAGCACTGAAGACCTGCTTAGAGAATCCACTAGATAGTTGTAACTGCAAGTTGGTAGTGGCAAGTTCTCCAGCGTACGCTAGTGCATAAAATTAGTCCTTTGACTTGAGAATCCATTGTAACTTTGTGTTTAGGTCCTCATACTTTGACTCTTCCTTGGCCGCGTAAAGGGTCATTCGGGTGGAGATTGGGTATGAGCTACTTAGACATGGAGGTTTATGAGATCCAAGATGGGATCCAACTCCTTGTTGTTGTGAAGGGTGAGTACATCTCATATGTATTCTATAATGATCGATTCCATGAAATCCTTGCACAAGGTAGTATGACAATTAAAAAAGGAGTCTTTCAAATATAAGGTCATAAAGGGAATCGAACATTAAGAATAGAAACATAGTATTAAGGCTATTAAGAAGCTAATAAATATCTTGCCCTAGTCCTCTTTCATGGAGATAGGAGACGGAATGACCATATTTGCACGGCATATATAGAGCTAGAATGGTTTTCCAAAAGTATTCATTTTGGCCAACTAGTTGGGCTCTATGGGCTTGAGGTTGGACATCAACCATGGAGATCGTACTCTTCAATTAATGGAAATTAATTTAATTGAATCGATTAGTTTAAAGGAGTTTAAACTAAAGTGAATATTTGATATTTCAAAGTGACAAAGAGTTGTGAGTCTATGTCCAATGAATGGTAGAATCCAATAGGTCACACACAAAATCCAATTGCACATCCTAGGTGATGAATGAGAATTTTCTAAGAGTTAGAAATATTTTCACATGACCAATTTTGGAGGATTCATCGATTGACACAAAGGTTGTGCTCAATTTGTGGCTTGATCAATTTAATTGTTAAATAGATCTAATTAATTTAAGGAGTTAAATTAAGACCAATAATTAAGGAGTTAATTATTTGATTCCACATGATTATCAATTAGTCAAGTTAAGGGTGTTAACAACTGCTAGCTAAAGAAATTTAGCTAATTGACTTAAAGAGTTAAGTCAAGGTGATTAATAAAATTAAAGGAGTTCAATTCAATTAAAATGGAGAATTAATTTTGGAGGAAAAATTTAAATGAAAGGTTCATTTGGTATGGCATTAGAATTTATTTGCATGACTTTTCATAGGATGAAATGAAGATTCCAAATGAAAATCAAATGCACAGATAATTCACATTCATGCCAACTTGCAAGGCAAGTGGGCGGTGCCCCTCCTGAGAAAGGTGTGATGCCACCTTGACATCACACCATCCTCCCTCTATATATAGATATAGAGAGGAGAGGCCAAAATAAAAAGCAAGACATCACATTCCATGTGAATTAGATTCTCTCAAAATTTCCCTCCAATTTTCAAGTGTTGCATCATGTGTTGAAGCTTCACTTCTCTACTTCTCCCACCTCCAATTCAAGCCTTCATCCTTGCATGTTCTTCTCTTTATTCTCCAACTGATATTTAGGAGAATTGATGTTGCATTGGTGTATGGATCTTAACGTTAGAGGTGAGACAATTGGATTGCCATGCCTCTTGGAGATCCAGTTTCTGGAAGTAACTCTCGAGCCACTTTTGGAGGTCTTGCCAAGATATGATTGAGCTGAATTTTGAACTAAAGATACATCAAAGCGTTGGTGATATTTTGGTGCAAGTTTCACTCAAATGGGAGTTCATTTGCCTAGTCCAGCGTTTATCGGAATCCGCTGTGCCTCTGGAAGACATCTTTTGAGTGTCAAAGGCTTTCTTCTTCCTTCCTTGTTTTTTTGAACAAAACAAGGTAATTCTCCACCTAAGTCTAAATCAATGGCATGTTTAGATTCTTGGCAACATGTATAGCCTAGTTAATTTCCGTTTTTAAAGTTCTGATTATTGGATCCTAGTGCCACATGTAGACCTTGGACCCTAAAACCCTACCCAAGCCCATGACAATAGTACAATACCCATCCCCATACCCAATAAATTGACATGAGACTCAGACCCTACCTAGACCCATTAAGAAAAATGGAATGGGTAAGGGTAGGGTCTATACCCATAAAATACCCAAATACCCAAAAAATACCCAATATGAAATACCCATGTTCCAACTCCCCCCTTCCCAACTATAATCTTTTTTACTAATAAAATTTTATTTAGTTACCATTTTTGTCAAACATAAATCCAAAAATGTATTCAAAATAATTGAACAAATGTAATTGTATTTATATGCAGCAATCATTAAGGTGACAAAACTAATTTTTTTATCGCCTATATATATAATTAGTGACAGCTTTTGTGTTGCCATTATTTTGCCACTAACTTAATTTTTTTTTTTTTTTTTTTGGGTAGTGTTTGCAAGTATAATTTCAAAATTATGTAATTTTAGAATATTAAATCATTATAATTTTTATTATGTACTTATAATTTTCTCAACATAGTAGCATGAATTAAAGTGCTGTGCTTTATTTTTATAACTTAGATTTCAACTTCTGTAAAAAATTTTACTTTATTTTTTTTTTTTTTTTTTACATTAGCTAGGTAATTTGTTTTGAAAATTTAAGAAATGGCATATGATCTCTCAACAATATTGTCATTACCCTTGTACATATTTAATTTAATAGTAATATAAAGGTGTTCTTGTTTTTGGTTGTTATGTTACTAGAATGATCATGAATATTGAAATAATTTCAAATTATACATTAATGATCATACAAAATTAGAAAATAATAATTTCTCAAAATTAATTTATTAGGATTTTTGACAATTACTTATGAAGTAAAAAATAAAAGTGAAATGTATATATTAATAAATTAAATGTATTACAAATTAAATATGACCCACGATGGCGCATTGAAAATTCTGAGTCCATTCTTGTATGTATATGTCTGTATGCGAATGTGTGAAAACTATGTAAAGCACATTGTAACAGAGAAAATGGCAATGCAAGTAATGTGACTGAACAAACAACACTAGGAGCTACAATTAAGTTAGGTAAAAATAGGCAAAATATACCAAATAATGTATATATAAATTAACTAAATTAAATTAAATGACTAAAATTAAATGTATACTTTTTTTTAATTTAAAAAAATTGAGTTTGTTTTTTTAAAATATGCCCAAAAAATTAACCAATATTAATAAATTACTCTAACGTTCAAATATTAGGTAGTTTTAGCATGTTGACTAACAATAAGAAAATTTGGGAAAGATGTAAAAATTAGTTAGGTCAAAACACAATTCAAAAATTGGGTCTAATAAACTAGACCCAATGGGTCTTAGGTTTGATAAGATAGGGTCTATTTGGATATTTTAGGGTATGGGCCTAATTGGGTCTATGGGTTGAGTAGGGTAAGGAAAACAGAGGGTCTAATTATTTAGGTATATTAGGGTATGGGTTCATTGGCAGACCTAGCTACATGTGACTTCATCTTTCAGCAAGTTTCATAAAATTATCCCATTTCAAATTACACATAAGATCAATGACAAGAGATTTTGGCAATGAATTAAAATTGATTGCTATTCTCCTATTCAAATTTCAGCCAGAAAGTTTTTGATGAAAACATTTTTTGGCTCCTCATAATGGAATTCAAGAGACAAGGAAACCTTATCGAAATTCTAGTTGATAACTTTTTCAGGATTGACTAGAATAGGGGACTTAGGGCTTGACAAACCCTCATTTGAACCGCTTGGTTTTTCAGGAGAACCCATGCAATGTCTTTAATACTAGGTTCCTCAAAACCTAAGAACTTGGGTTTATCAGAAGAGGAAGATTTTTCATCGTCAGAGCTAGAGTCATTATACCATTTTAGCAGAAGAGGAGCTTTGGTTACCTTAAGAGGAACGGGTTCAGAGGAGGACGAAGAGGGTTTCTTTTTCTTCGAGGAAAAAGGTCTATCAGAATGGGATCTTCCTCTCTTCGGCATTTTAGAAAAGATTGAAAGAGAAAGAGGAGGGTTTTCTGCTTCAAAAACTTTGAAAAATGGAGAAAAGATGAGAAAAGGGTTTTTATGCGTGAAGAAAAAAAGAAGACGATGGATCAGTCAGAAATAAAGAAAACTTGAAAAATGAGATTTTGGAAAGTGGATCAGTTAATTATCATAATGGCTGAGAATTTTGGAAATAAAAATGGTAATAGGGGAGGGAAAATTTAGCAATATTAGGCGTTTTTCAATAAGGAACAACTGCCAAGTTCAATCATGGTTTATTTCTCCCTCAAAATCAAAATTTGGTTTTATTCCTAATTTATTCCTTGTATCAATTAATTTCTTTTCGTGCATTAGTAAAAATATCTACAAGCTAATTTTCGATAGACACAAAATCAATTGATATATCACCTTTATTTAAATGATCACCCAAGAAATGATGCTTAATTTTAATATGTTTTGTGTATGAATGTAAAATTGGATTTTTAGAAATGCTAATAGCACTGGAACTATCACATAAAATGGGCACACAATGCACATTAATACCAAAATCATTTAGAATATGCTTCATCCATAATACCTAGGTGTAGCAATTTCCTAAGGCCATATATTTGCCTCTGGTAGTAGATAATGCTTTTTACTACACCATGAAACCAAACAATTTTTCAGTAGTTGACAACCACCACTGATACTTTTCCTATCTATGTTGCAACCAGCATAATCCGTATCAGTATTGTTTATGAAATTGAAGGTTTTAGAATGTAGATACCGTAAGCAATAGTTAGATGTTCCCTTAAGATATCTCAATATTCTTTTAACAACATTCAAATGGGATTCCTTTAGGTTAGATTGGAATATAGCAAATAAGCATGTTGAAAACATAATATCTCAATACTTGCAATTAAATAAAGAAAACTACCAATCATACCTCTATAGACTTTCTCATCTATACTTTTATCGTCCTTATCAAGTTCTAGTCTGGTCCTTGTACTCATGGTAGTGGTTGCAAGGTTGCATTCACTATTCCGAACTTCTTTAGAAGCTCTATTGTATACTTTCCTTGCGAGATGAATTTCCTTTTCTGAGTTTGGTTCACTTGAAGTCCCAAGAAGAAGTCGAGCTTTCCCATTAAGCTCATCTCGTTTCATTATCTTGGCAAACTCTTGACAGAGCAGATCATTAGCAGCACCAAAAATAATGTCATCGATATAAATTTGAACAATAAGAGAACCATTTTGTTAGTGCTTAGTGAACAATGTGGTATCTAAGATTCCAATAAAGAAACTATTGTTTATGAGAAAATTACTCAATCAATCATACTAAGCCCTAGGGGCTTGTTTTAGTCTATGTAAAGCTTTTGTCAATTTAAAAACATGATGAGGAAAGTTTTGATTTTCAAAACTGGGGGGTTGCTCAACAAAAACTTCATCTTTTATGAATCCATTTAGAAAACCACTTTTTATGTCCATTTGATAGAGCATAAATTTTTTATGAGATACAAAGGCAAGAAGCATTTTAATTGATGCTAACCTTGCAATTGGAGCAAACATTTGACTGTGGCCTTTTGCTACCAGTCTAGCTTTATTTCTGGTAACTTTACCAATTTCATCTAACTTATTTCTAAACACCCACTTGGTACCAACGATTAAATGGTCTGGTGGTCGTTCCACCAGTTTCCAAACTTCATTCTTTTCAAGCTGAGCCAGTTCTTCCTTCATTACTTTAATCCTAAATAGATATTTCAGTTCCTGTTTGACATCTTTAGGTTCAATCATTGATATGAGAGCACAATTGGAATCATTTGGTGTAACTTGTTTGGCTTTGGATCTGGTAGTTATTCCAGCTCGAGGATCTTTAATAAT
This sequence comes from Jacaranda mimosifolia, assembly GCA_018894105.1. Lineage (NCBI taxonomy): Eukaryota > Viridiplantae > Streptophyta > Magnoliopsida > Lamiales > Bignoniaceae > Jacaranda > Jacaranda mimosifolia. Next base: position 16,072,218 of record CM032124.1, read on the forward strand.
TCTATTAGTAGGATGACTGGAAACATATTTAAACTTTCTGGTTCTTTGTTTGATCCTTTCTATTGATTCACTAAAATTAGGTTCAACAGTAAGATTTATTTCCTTAAGTGATTTTGATTCCTCTAGATTTGAATTGGTTAGCTTAGGGTCTGGAATCTTAATTGGTTCTTTGAATCTTGCAATTTCCTTACTCAAGGTTTTCTTGGCACAAGATGGGTTAGTCTCATCAAACGCAATATACATGGATTCTTGAACCGTTCTTTTCCTCTTATTAAACACATGATAGGCTTTACTATGTATTGTGTAACCAACAAAGATAGCTTCATCAACTTTAGAATCAAACTTTGTCAAATAATCTCTATCATTGAGAATGTAACTTTTGCAACCAAAGATACAGAAATAAGAAATATTTGGAACTTTACCGTGCCACAATTCATGTGGGATTTTTCTCAAAAGTGATCTTAAGAAAATATGATTTGACACATAACAAGTTGTATTCAAGGCTTTACCCAAAAAGATTTTGAAAGATCATATTCATTAAGCATGGCTCTAGAAACGTCTTGCAAAATTTGATTTTTCCTTTCAACCACTCCATTTTGTTGGGGAGTCCTAGGAGTAGAAAAATTATGAATGTAACCATGTTCTTCACAAAATAAGGTAAAGTTTGTTTCATCAACTTAGTTAGTTCCATGGTCACTTCAAGTTTTTTTAATGAAATGACCCTTTTCATTTTGAAGCCTTTTTTTGAGTGGAACGAAAGCACTTAAAGCATCATTTTTATGAATAAGGAATAGAACCCTCCATAATATAGAGAACCAATGCTCTGATACCAATTGTGTGTGATTATAAGCCTGAGAGGGAGGTAAATTAGACCTAATGGATTTTAATGCATCGAAAATTTATCTCTCAAAATACTTTTTAGCCTTTCAAATAGTTTAAGTTTTTGGCAGAAAATAATTTTAGTTACTAACTGGATTTGTAAGTACCAATTAAACAACTAGTCTAATAAGTGACAAATATGTAGTAAAAGTAGAAGCAAAATGATACTGGTATTTATAGAGGTTCGGCAAGCCTATTTCTCTACCTAAATTTTCACTTAGGATTTTGAACCTGTTAAATCAATTAAAAATGCAAGAGTGTTTTACAGTTAAGTACAAAAATTTGACAAAACAAAAGTAAAGATTAGAAACACCTTAGAAGGGTGAAAATTAGCTCTTCACAAAGAGCTAAACCGGAATCCTAGACTAGATAAGGCAAATTCTAGAACATTGCGAAACCAGCTGCTTTGTGAATAGGCCTGAGGGAACTTCTACTAGATACACTTGCACAACCTCTATGGACTAATGCACGAGTTGCTGCCACTCCATATGGTAAGCTGTAGACTCTCTTTCCAAATCGGAACTTGGAGTACTGCAGAAGATTCCAAACAATACTGCTCCTAATTTCTTCACCTAGAGGTCCTTAGAGGAACCAAGAGCCGATTTGTTCTCTTCACAGGGTCTCTCAAGAGCAGATACGGCTCCCGCCCCTTTTCACCATTAGGTCCTTTGAGACATAAATCACCTTGTCCTCGTCTCCCCAGGGTCCATTAAGGGCAAGCTCCCCTTGACCTTCTTCACCACAAGGTCCCTCAAAAACACATGTAGAGCAAGGAATTAGCAACACTTAAGAACAAAATGTGTATGAGAATATCACACAACTCCTCAAGACACTTAACAAAGATCTTTTCCTGACTAAGTGATTCACACTTGACAATGCTGCATATTTTCTTATTTATATGCTTATTATGTCCAATGGCTAAGAATCCTTAATTAGATAAGTATCCATTGGTATCAAATAAAGAAACAATATATTATGGTAAGCCTACATCCGTACCATAAATTGCGGATATATTAATGTGTAAAACAGGAATGATTTCTTTCCTAAATCATAAGAGATGATAAACATGCTAGAATCTTTAGGAGATATTTTAATTATGAAAAGTAAATTCTAGCGCATAGACAGATTTCAGCAGATAATATGGAAAGATATTCTTAGTTTAATTGCATGCTATCAGCACATAAATTTACGAAAATAATTTTGTCATAATCAAAATAATGTAAATCATCAAAGGGTTAACACACACACACACACATATATATATATATATGTATGTATCAATGTGTATATATGTAATTATATAAATATATGCATTTATATGTGTGTATATGTAAATAAATATATACTACAAATTTGGCAGGCATTTTCTGGTTTTTTTCTTCCAACCAATCAAACCGTGCCAGTTGGGTTTTCGCCAACAAGAACAAATGCCCAAGATGGGTACACTCTGACATGCCACGTTAGATTTTTTAGTCACTTTTTGGATCTTTGGTGAAAAAAGGATCAAAAAGGATAATTTTTTGATACTTATAGGAGTAAAATTACAATTTTGCAATTTATAGGGCAAAAAGGTGAATAGAGCAAAGTTATAGGGCGAAAAATGCAATTTTGCCTTTAAATGGTTTTAAAGTTGTTATTATAGAGGTTGAAAGAAAAGTTACTATTTGAGATTCGTCATTAAAAGTTTATTTGAACTTGATTTTTGTGTGTGTATACACACACACACACACTGCACATAATAAAAAAAGATTTGAACATTTTTTATTATTAAATATAATTTAGAACATGATACAATTAATTGATACAAGCTGAAATTTCTGTGAAGTTACTAAATTTCTTGAAATTAACTCGCGCTTGCTTGATGACAGAGTATGGAACTAATATCATTTAACGATTAAATCAATTCAAATAAAAATTCAACATGAATAGAAAATTAAAATAAAGTGAATAATGGATTAATTAGTTAAAGGACCAAGTTCATTTGCCCCTTAAATCTGGATGGAAAGTTGAAATAATAGCAACTGTACATGAAAGCATCTTTGGAGAATATATAGCAACATATTACATAAATATACTTCAAATTTTATGGATTACTTGAAATTGATAGCATAAGATTTTCAAAGTCCAAAGCTAAAATTAAAATGAGAAACCATGAATTCGTCCATGGACTAAATGCAATTTACTTCTTAGTTGTAGCCATCAACTCTTGCAATGCTATTTAAACTCAATTTCTGATAAGTTCACTCTATAGAAAATTACAATAACGTGAGTGACAATATTGAACAAATTAAATAATACATGGCAATGGCAAGTTTTCCTCTGCATCTTGTTAATATCTTTCTATGCCTCGTTCTTTGCTCCTGCACTAATAATTCTAATGAGGCTCGTCCAATTATTCACCAGGTTTGCAACTATTTCTCATTTATTAATGTTATTAACAGGAATAATTAACTATTTTGCTTAATTACTTAAACAGAAGTCTTACTAAAATTTTGTTTTCTTAGAGCAAGTTTTGGTGCGTGGTCAATCAGGCTGCACCTGCAGATAAATTGCAGGGATTTTTAGACTATACGTGTTCAAGATATGACTGTCGAGAAATCCTACCAGGTGGTACATGTTTCGAGCCTGATACGTTGAAAGATCATGCAAGTTATGCCAATGACTATGTCTATAAAATCAGTGGTGCATGCAATCATGAAATTGGTTTTATAACAGCAAGAGATCCTTGTAAGCAGCATATATATATATATATATATATATATAGATACTCCTTGTGTTATTATAAACATTGCTTGGATTATATATGTACATATATATATATATTTTTTATGTATGTATTTCTTAGTCGATCACCTGCTTATTTGGTTGACCCCCCCCCCTCCCCCTCTCCCCCAATCGAAGTTAACTTCTTACTTTATTGGTTGCAGCTTATGGGCAGTGTAAATTTCCATGAGCTGATTAATAGAGCTTTATGGGGGCAAGAAAAAGGAATATTGCAATTTTTGCAAAAATAATAAGATGTGGAAAAGACAATATATTGTTTATTAAATAATAATGGAAAACAGAAAGGGAAATAGAGGCATATGTATTTCCAGATCACAATATTCGTGTGATTTTATCTTCAAGTGTATTTTTATTTTCAAATTTACAGCATACTGTGAATTACAATATACTTGATTTATAAATTAAACAAGTTAATAGAGAAGGGAAAACTGCGTATATTATTGATCAAAGAACAAATATATATATATACACACACATGAAAGGGACGAATGAGAATAAACAACTCTAATACATAATAAGGAAACCTAAGATATCAAGGAATGAAATCAGCAATAAAAGGAAATATATATATCAGGAAATATTCTAAGAATCAGTCTTGATATGCCCCCACAAGATGGTGGATCGCTTGGAATCACTTGAAATTAAAATGAGAGAGAGCTTTGGTGAGAATAGGGCAAAATTACAAAATTCATCCTATAACTTTACCTCATTTGACTTTTTGTCCTATAAATTGCATAATATCAATTCTAGTCCTATAAGTATTAAAAAATTACCATTTTTCATCCTTTTTTCGCCGGAAATGTGACGTGGCACACCGGGCATTTGGACATTACTTGTTTCTGCCTCATTGGCAGCTAACATGGCAGGCGAAATTACAAAATTCGTCATGTAACTTTACCTCATTTGGTTTTTCGTCCTATAAATTGCATAATATCAATTCTAGTCCTATAAGTATTAAAAAATTATCATTTTTCATCATTTTTTTGTTGGAGCCGGAGAAACTCGCTGAAAAATGTGACGTGGCACACCGGGCATGTGGACATTTTTTGTTTCTGCCTCGTTGGACTCCTAGTAGGTGTTTTTTGTTTTTTTCTTGCTTAGTTGGCAACATGCAAGTCTTTTCTTTTCTTTTTTTTTAATTTCAAATATATTATATAATTTATATATACACACACACATATATACACATCTATTTATATATATATACATATATTTATATATTACATATCATCATTTTTCCTCCAAAACACAATTTTTTTTCCTTGAATATCCTTCATTATCCCCAAAACATTCCCATTTTTTAATATATACATGCATATATTATATATACATCATATATATATTATTATAACAAAAAAAAATCACTCAATTTCATTTTCACCCCAAAAATCTAATAAAAAAACATTGATTTGACTGCTACAGTAAAAAATTTTCTCCCCCGAAACATAAATAAACATATCAAAATTCTCCAGAATCAATTTTTAACTATTTCCTAAAACATAACCAAAAATTAATCACATTACCCAACACAAATTTCATATTCTCCCAAAACACATAACAAAATCATACAAAAAATATAATCAAACATTCCCCTAATTTTCCATTAACCATATTATTTTAACTCACATATATTTAAAATAATTTAATTAAATTTAAACATATATTAAAATTCCTAACCCTCACCCCACCCTACTCCCCCCCAACCTCTGCCTCGCCAGTCGGCCCGTGCAGGCGGCCACCATGGCCACGGACGGGCTCACCATGGCTGGGCTAGCCACCATGGCCACGGTGGCTGGCCGCATGACCTCGCTTGGCCAGATCTAGCCATGCAAGGTGTTGGCCACCGGCTGGCCATGGTGAGCTCGGCTAGCCTCCCACTGGGTGGTGGGGGAATATATCCATGGTCGGCCCGTCATGGGGCGAAGCGGGGGTTGGGGTGGGGTGGGGGTTAGGAATTTTAATTTATGTTTAAATTTAATTAAATTATTTTAAATATGTGAGTTAAAATAATATGGTTAATGGCAAATTAGGAGAATGTTTGGTTATATTTTTTGTGTGATTTTATTATGTGTTTTGGGAGAATAAATTATTGGAGAATATGAAAATTGTGTTGGGGAATGTGATTAATTTTTGGTTAAGTTCTGGAAAATAGTTAAAATTTGATTCTAGAGAATTTTGGTATGTTTGTTTATGTTTCGGGGGAGAACTTTTTTTTTTTACTGTAGCAGTCAAATCAATGCTTTTTTGTTAGATTTTTGGGGTGAAAATGAAATTGAGTGATTTTTTTATTGTTATATAATAATAAAATATATATATATGATGTATATATAATATATGTATGTATATATTAAAAAATAGGAAAATTTTGGGGATAATGAAGGATATTCAAGGAAAAAAAATTGTGTGTTGGAGGAAAAATGATGATATGTAATATATAAATATATGTATATATATATATAAATAGATGTGTATATATGTGTGTGTGTATATATAAATTATATAATATATTTGAAATTAAAAAAAAAAAAGGAAAAGACTTGCATACTGCCAACTAAGCAAGAAAAAAACAAAAAACGCCTACTAGGAGTCCAACGAGGCAGAAACAAGAAATGTCCACACGCCCGGTGTGCCACGTCACATTTTTCGGTGAGTTTCTCCGGCTCTGGCAAAATGTGGATGAAAAACGATAATTTTTTAATACTTATAGGACTAGAATTGATATTATGCAATTTATAGGATGAAAAACCAAATGAGGTAAAGTTACATGACGAATTTTTTAATTTTGCCTGCCATGTCAGCCGCCAATGAGGCAAAAACAAGTAATGTCCAAATGCCTGGTGTGCCACGTCACATTTTTCGAACAGTTTCGTTGGCTTCGGCAAAAAAATGATGAAAAATGACAATTTTTTAATACTTATAGGATTAGCATTGATATTATGCAATTTATAGGACGAAAAACCAAATGAGGTAAAGTTATAGGACGAATTTTGTAATTTTGCTGTGAGAATAGCTACAATTTGATGCTTTGAAAATACGTGAGTAACACATAGCAGACCTCTCTGGATCATTTCCCAAACAGAGTGAAAATCAACAGCAATGTGTTTCATTCGAGAATGGAAAATCGGATTGACTGATAAATATGTGACACCAAGATTGCCACAGTAAATGATAGGAGGGTTAGGCAAAGAGATGGAAATCTCATGTACAAGCTTTTTACCTAACAAATTTCTGCTGCCGCTGAAGCTACTGCTCTATATTCAGCCTCTGTAAAAGACTGGCAATAGATTTTTTTTTCTTTGAGTACCAAGAAATAGGATTCTTTTCAAGAAATAATACATATGCTCCATTGGAAGTGTGATCATCAGGATTTCCTGCCCAGTAGGCATTAGAAAAAGCATGAATAGACAATGGCAAATCACGATGAAGAAAAAGACCAAAATCGGAGCTGCCACTAAGATACCATAGAACACATTTGATAGTCATCTCGTGATTAACAATAAGGTAATGAGAAAATTGAGATAGATGATTAACAACAAATGCAACATCCGGCAAGGGACAACTACTGTAAGTTGCTAATGATAGTCTGGTACTCACGCACATCATCCAAATGCATACTATCTTTCAAATGTAGTGAGTTGCTAGAGGCCAATGGTGTAGAGACAACCTTAGCACTAGCTATGAGGCCTAATCAATAATGTCCATGATATACTTCTGCTGAGAAAGAAACAAACCTGTCAGAGTATGAACAACTTGGACACCCAAGAAATAACTTAGAGGACCTAAATCTTTAATAGAGAACCGAGGCCCCAAGTGTTTAATGAGCTAATCTATAGCTATAGAATTATTCCCTATAATTGTCAGATCATCAATGTATACCACTAAATAGATGGTAACACCCAAACCACAATATATAAATAAGCAATCATTAGAGAGAGAAGTAGTGAATCTTAAGGAAATGAGATGATCACAAAGTTTAGAGTACCAAGCGCGAGGAGCTTGCTTGAGACCATATATGGATTTTTGGAGCTTACAAACATGAGTAGGATAAGTAGTATCCATAAAGCCTGGAGGATGTGCCATGTATACATTTTTCTTTAAATGGCCACGCAGAAAAACATTATTTACATCAAGTTGCGCAAAGACTAATCTTTAGATACGGCCGTAGATAAAATCACCCAAATAGTAGTATGCTTAGCCGCAGGGGAAGGTTTCAATGTAATCCAAACCTAGTCATTGTGTGAAGCCTTGAGCCACTAGCCTGGCTTTATATTTATTGAGAGAGCCATCATAATTACACTTGAGACGAAATACCAATTTTGAGCCAAAAATATTTTGAGAAGGAGGTCTAGGAACAAGACACCAAGTACCCTGTTGTTGTAAGGCAATAAACTCATCAAGCATTGCAACATGCCAATTGGGATTTTTTAAGGCTTGGGAGACAGTTTTAGGTTCATTCTTGATAGGAGTGGGCATAACAGATAGTGTAGTAGAGTGGGGTTTGGTGATATTATTTTTGGCTCGGGTAATGATGGGATGAACATTTAGAGGTGGGGAAGAAATAATAGACACACGTAACATAGGGGATGAAGATAAAGAGGAATAACACATATAAAAATAATGCAAGCTAACTCACCAGGTTTGCTTAATGAAGGACCACGCACAACTGACTGTGTTGGCATTGCCTTTGAATAGATTTTCAAAAGGTAAATATTCTGGAACTAAATCCTTATTATGAGCATGAATAGATCCTTGGAGTGGAGTCGATTGATTATATTTTGCCCATTTTTTGTTTTATATTTTGGATCTCAATCCTACTCCTACTTTCAACAACTCCTATACTTGTTGGCCAATTTGCATGTGAATTTGAATTTCACATGCATTTGCATTTAATTAGCATCTACATTTCATCTTATAAAATGTAATGCGAATTAACTCTAATTAAATTCAAATGAACTCTTTCATTTGAATTTCCCTCCAAAATTTAAATTCTCATTTTAATTAAATTAACTCTTTAATTTAATTAATTAAATTGACTGAAGTCCTCAAGTCAATTAACTTAACTCTTTAAGTTAACTTCACTAATTAATTGTCAAATGGCACCAATTAAATTAACTCTTTAATTTAATTGGTCTAATTTAACTTCTTAAATTATTTCAATTAATTTAACAATTAAATTAATGAAGCTAAGATGACCAAATAGTCAATTGATTTTCTCTCCAAAAACGCTTAGATAGAATAGAAAATTCCTCCTATCAAGTAAGAACTACCTTTAGGTTTTTGTGTGTGACCCATTAGGTTCATCCATTCATTGGACATCAGCTCACAACTCATTCTGATATTTTGAATATGAAAATATTCATATTAGTTTAAACTCCTTTAAACTAATAACTCTTTCAATTAATCTCCATTAGTCAAAGAGTAATCAATCTTCATAGTCGATGTCTAGCAACAAGCCCGTGGAGTCCAACTAATTGGATGAATGAATATGTCTCAATGAACCATTCTAGCTCTACGCTTGCCATGCAATTATAATCCTTCCATTTCCTATCTCCCAAAAGAGGCCTAGGGCAAGATATTTGTCGGCTTTTCAATAGCCTCGATAACTATGTTTCTATATTCTAATATTCAATTCCCTTTTATGACCTTATCTTTGGAAAACTCCTTTTCCAAATATCATACTACCTTGCACAAGGATTTCTTGGAATTGATTATTATACAATACATAGCAGATACACTCATCCCTCACAACAACAAGGAGATGGATCCCATCTTGGATCTTGCAAACCTCCATGCTTAAGTAGTTCATATCCAATCTCAACCCCGAATGACCCGCTACATGGTTGGAGAAGATTTAGAGCATGAGGACCTAAACACAAGGTTACCATGGATTCTCAGGTCAAAGGAATAATTATATGTACTAGCATAAGCTGGAGAACTTGCCACTACTGACTTGCCACTCCGACTATCTAGTGGATTCTTTAGGCAGGTCTTCAGTGAACTTGTTCTCTAACAGGCAACCACTAACATGCATCCATGTCTAACATATATTATTCATAAAACGGAGTAATATCCAACTCCTTGGAGTATGCATTGTTAGTGTAAGTCTATCCGAATCTTAGATGCCTCGTCTCCTAAGATTCTATGACTTGGAACATTTAAAATCACAACCATAGAGACTTGTTCCATGATCACCATTAGGGAAGAGTTAAAGCATGAGGACCTAAAAACAAGGTCACCATGGATCCTCAGGTCAAAGGACTAATTATATGCACTAGCGTAAGCTGGAGAACTTACTACTACTGACTTGCCTCTTCGGCTATCTAGTAGATTCTTTGGGTGGGCTTTTAGTACCTTATTTTCTAACAAGCACCTACTAACATACACCAATATCTCTTATGGAATTGCTCATGAAACGGAGCAACATCAACCTTTGGATTTATGCATCATTAGTGTAAGTCTATCCAGATCTTAATGCCCTATCTCATAAGATCCTATGACTTGAAAGATTTAAGATCACGATTGTGTAAGACTTATTTCACGATCACCACCCAGTGTGTGACCAAGTTCCTTTGTCTTGTGTGATCTAAGGGCTTCAACGAAATGCCAGTGAAGTAATTATAAACATAAGATGAAGATGGCCACTTAATGAATATCATTCAATCAGGATTGTATCATAAGTGAAATAGTTTACGTGCCGATCCAATTGGCTTGAGGGGAGCTATTCCAACAACATGCTCTAGGTGCACTACTTAGTTGATTTTAAGTAGGTTGATTAAATCTAGCTATTGCATAAATGTATCCCCATACATTCATGGGTCTTCATGCATCCAATGGTCTTCTTGTCTCCTTATAACATTTACATGAGAAAGAAATCATCACTCCTAATAATTTTCCTCTCATAACATTTACAAGATAGAAATTAAGAGGCATGCAAACCCCAATTTAATAAAACCTTTATCAACAACTTGAAACAAATAAAATCAATTTTAAAGGCTCATTATCACCCCCATTCATTCATCATCCATTCAACAATTAAATGAACAATAAATCAAATTGACATTCAATTCCACAATTAAATGCTTATCTAATAAATAATTAATTATCTAACAAAAATAAGCATAACATTTATGCATCTCATTTTTGCACCAATATTGAAAATTAACTTTAACAAGATTTTAAAAGCAATAAAAAATGTCAAACATAATTTTTAAAACTTGCACACCACTTATGCTTCTATGTAGCTTGATTTAGATCAATTTTGGTCACCAAAAATAACACAAAAATGGCTCAAAACTCATCTTCACCCTAACTGAGTGTTGCTGCCCTAGCCTGGGCGCAAGGCTATGTGGCAGGCACGCCCGCTCCCTTATTTTGGGGTAAGGACCGAGTCAAGCCAATTTTAGCTCAACATTTGTGTACCAAAAAATTTAGGATATCTTCTAAACACTAAATCACACGTTATAGAAAAATTCCTACATCTAAAGCACCTTTTAAAAATGGAAATTCAAGTGCTCAAACATGCTTCAAAAATCAAGTTTAAGTGAGAATCAACATTTTCCAAAAATCTCCAATAATTTCCAATCCAATTGGATCCAAAAATGACCAAAATACCTTAAGGCCAAATTTAGCATGATATATCAACATATAACTTCCTCAAATGCTAAATCAAAATTTAACATAATCAACCATGAATCAAAAACATACTAACATATGAATTAACTCTTAAAACACATATAGCATAATTCAATTCATCATCAAAGGAGCCACAAGCATCATCATCCAAACACTCAAATCCATGATTTGGATCAAGTATTTGGAGATGTAGGTCAATCCATCACATGAATCAATTAATCAAAAATCTAAACTAAAGCATGAAATAGACTCCGATACCACTTGAAGGAGTGTGTAGCACAAGGATCGATGAAATAAAGCAAATAAAGCTAAATCAAAACTTGTCTACACATCTCCCAAGGATAAAATCATGTTGTTAATAAGGATTTGGAAGTGGATAAATCGTTGAATGCTAAAAAATCTAAGGAAGAATCAAGAGAAGCTCGAACACTTCAAAGTTGTCTCTAGTCGGCATAGCAGAATTTTGAAAACTTTTCCCCTACCAAACCACCGCCAATTTTGATAAATTTTGGAAAGAACCTCTCTAAAACCTTGAAGAATGTCTAGCAAAAATTTCACCAAAATCAAAAATCGAAAAGTGCTCCAATTTGCCTCCAAACAAACTGCCCTATAGTAGATCTCCAAAGAGCAAAGCTATCCAATTGTCTAGCCTCTAGCGTAATGATCCATACACCATAGGCAAATCCCAATCAAACCTTAGTCAGCTAGAAAACCAAGGTATGAAAAAATATGAAGGCTGAATTTAGCATGAAAGGTGAAGAAGAAGGTGTGAAACTTCAATACATGAGTGAATCACACAATTTGGAGGAAAAAAGAGAATCTAGTATCAATGCATGCATAGTGGCCTCCCACTCTCAATATATAGAGGGGGAAAGGTGTGATGCTAGTTGGCATCATACCTCCCATCGGGTGAGGAGCCACCTAAGCAAGGCATGGGACATGTGAAACTTGAATTTCACTTGCATTTGAATTTTATTTGGAATCTTTATTTCATTTCATGAAATGTCATCCAAATAAATTCTAAATCCACCTTAAATGAACTCCTTCATTTGAATTTCCCTCCAAAATTAATTCTTCACATTAATTAAATTAAGTTAACACTTTCTAGCTTAAGGATAAGTCATCTAACTTAAATCCTTAAGCTAGAAAGTGTTAACTTAATTTCTTAAGTTAACTTGACCAATTGATAGTCATATGGCACCAATTAAATTAAAATTTTAATTTAATTGGTCTAATTTAATTCCTTAAATTATTTTGATCAATTTAACAATTAAATTAATCGAGCCAAAATGACAAAAAATTAGCCAACCATTTTCCTCCACAAAATCGGTCACCAAGAAATTTTCTAACTCTTAGAAAATTCTCTTCATCAAATAGAACTTCCTATTGGCTTTTGTGTGTCACCTATTATGTTCTACCATTCATTGGACATAGGCTCACAACTCTTGTGATATTTAGAATATTGAAACATTTGCATTAGTTTAAACTTCCTTAAACAAAAATCTCAATTCAATTAATCTCCATTAATTGAATAATACTCAATCTCCATGGTCGATGTCCAACCTTGAGCCCATGGAATCCAACTAATTGGCCGAAATGAATATGCTCTTGGAGAACCATTCTAGCTCTACACTTGCTATGCAAATACAGTACTTCTGTCTCCTATCTCCCAAAAGAGGCCTAGAGCAAGATATTTGCCAGATCCCTAATAGCCTCGATAACTATGTTTCTATTTCAATGTTCGATTCCCCTTTACAACCTTATCTTTGAAAAAATCATTTTCCAAATTGTCATACTACCTTACACAAGGATTTCGTGGAATCGACCATTATAGAATAATGTTGGAATAGTTCCCGGCAACCAATTAGATTGGCCTTGTAAAAGATATTTCCTTGTAGGATAATTTTGATTGAATGATATTCTTTAAATGGCCATCTTCATCTTATACTCTTTTATTACTTTACTTGCATTTGGATGAAGCCCTTAGATCACACATGACTATGGGACTTAGTCAGTTCATTGGGCAATGATCATGGAATAAGTCTTATACGGTCATGGTTTTAAATCTTCCAAGTCGTAGGATCTTATGAGACAGGGCATGTAAAGCCCGGATAGACTTGCATTAACGATGCATAAATCCAAGAGTTGGATATTGCTTTTTTCCATGAGCAATTTGTATGAGATATGGGTGCTTGTTAGAGAATAAGGCACTGAAGACCCTCCAGAGAATCCACTAAATAGCCATAGTGGCAAGTTCATAGTGGTTAATTCTCTCGCTTATGCTAGTGCATATTATTAGTCCTCTGACTTGAGGATCTATGGTAACCTTGTGTCCGGTCCTTATGCTTTGACTCTCCCTTAACCACTTAGCGAGTCTTTCGGGTTGAGGTTAGGTATGAGCTACTTGGCATGGAGGTTTGTGAGATCCAACATGAAATCCGACTCCTTACTTTTGTAAAGGGTGAGTACATCTCCTATGTGTTCTATAATGATCGATTCTAAGAAATCCTTTCGCAAGGTGGTGTGACAATTTGGAAAAGGAGTTTTCCAAAGGTGAGATCACACAAGGGAATCTATAATTGAGAATAGAGACATAGCATCGAGGCTATTAGGGAGCCGACAAATATCTTGCCCTATGCTTTTTTCGGGAGATAGGAGATGGAAGGACCGTATTTGCATGGTATACGTATAGCTATGATGGTTCTCCAGAATATTCATTTTGGCCAATTAGTTGGGCTCCATGGGCTTGATGTTAGACATCGACCATGAAGATTGGATACTTTTCAGTTAATGAGATTAATTTAATTGAGTCGATTAGTTTAAAAGGAGTTTTAAACTAAAATAAATATAAGATATTCAAAAGTCACAAAGAGTTGTGAGCTTATGTCCAATGAATGGTAGAACCTATTGGGTCACACACAAAAGCTAAATACCTTCCAAAATTGGTAGAGCAATTTTTTAAGTGTCAGAAAATCACCCCTTTGGTGATCGATTTTCAAGGATTCAATTTGACGGTCAATTTTGGTTTGATTAATTTAAGTGTTAAATTAATCAACTAATTTAAAGAGTTAAATTAGACCAATAATTAAGGAATTAATTATTTGGTACCATGTTGACCATAAATTGGACAAATTGACTTAAAGAGTTAAGTTAACTAATTTAAGCTTAAGAGTCAAGCTTATTCGATTTAAGAATTAAATCAAAGGTTAATTGATTAAATTAAAGTGTTTAATTGAATTAATGGGAAGAATAATTTTTGGAGGAAAAATTTAAATGAAGTGTTCATTTAATATAGCATCTTAAGTAATTTGGAATTGATTCCAAATGAAATTGAAATGCACACGAAATTCAAGTAAGACATGAATTTGAATTTTGCCAACTTGGCATGCCACTTGGGCAGTCACCTTGAGGAAGGTGTGATGCCAACTAGCATCACGCCTTCCACCCTCTATGTATAGATATAGACTGCAACTAAAATTCAAAAATTACGTTGCTGAAAGTGTGAGAATTAAATTCTTGCATTCCCTCCAAAATCTCTCTCTCCATGAATTGCATCATGTGTTGAAGCTTTGCATTCCTTTTTCTTCCCAACCTAATAATTGGCCTCCTCTGTCTCATTTTCTCCTCTCTAACTCCAGTTTCTAGTGAGGGAAAATTGTAAGATTGTTTGGTGTGTGGATAATATCAATAGAGGCAAGGCACTTGACTTGCTCGGTTTTGGAGATCCATTTGCAGTAATTTTCGGTTGGAAAATGTTTTTGGAACGATCTAGAAGGCTTTTTGCTCCAATATTTTTACAGTAGCTTTCCCTTTGTGTGTAGATATTCCAAATTTAATTTGGTGATTTTTGCAGCAGTATAGCCAAGGAAAAGGTTGCCATCTTTCTGCTGTGCCGATTCCAAATAGTTTATGGATCTGAAAGAGATAGTTGATCTTCTCCTTATTTTGAGCTACAAGGGGTAATTCTTCTTCCTAATTCAGATATATAGCCTGAATAGATCCCTGGATGCTTGAGTAGCTTAGTTATTTTTAAGTTTATGAATTTTTGATTTATGGATCCTAGCGCTACTCTTGTCTTCATATACATGGGAGATGCACTCGCTCTTCACAACGATGAGGAGATATATCCCATCTTGTATCTCACAAACCAATCCATGCCTAAGTAACTCATACCCAAGCTCAACCCAGATGACCCGTAGAGTGGTCAAGAAAGAGTTAAAGCATGAGAACCTAAACATAAGGTTACCATGGATCCTCAGGTCTGAGGACTAATTATATGCACTAACATAAGTTGGAGAACTTGCCACTAAGGCTATCTAGTAGATTCTCTGGGTAGGCCTTCAGTGAACTTGTCCTCTAAAAAGTACCCACCAACATGCACCCATGTCTAACGTGGATTCATCATGAAATGGAGCAATATCCAACCCCTTGGATTTATGTGGCGTTAGTGCAAGTCTATCAAAATCTTAGATGCCTTATCTCATAAGATTCTACGACTTAGAATATTTTAAGATCACGACCATGTAAGATTTGTTTCATGATCACCACCCAGTGTATGATCAAGTCCAACAGTCTTGTGTGATCTGAGGGCTTCAACCAAATGTTAGTGAAGTAAATTAAGCATAAGATGAAGATGGCCATTGAAATATGAATATCATTCAATCAAGATTGTATCACAAATGAAATAGTTTGCATGCTAGTCTAATTGGTTGTGGGGTACTATTCCAATAGCAACACCTCTCCCTCTTCTCACCTTACCAAGGAGGCCAACACTTCTTACCTGGAGCGAACTCTGCTGGGTATGTGCCCACATATGTTAGAGTTTGAATGCCTTTCTTAATGTTGCAACTATTTGAAGGAGTAGAAAGTCAATATCATTATTTTGTTGTTATTCCCTTAAGTTATAGTCTATATTCACCAGTGACATTTCCTATGAATAACTTAACTACCAAAGTCCATTAGTACTGTAGACCCCAAAAAAAAATTAGACAACTTCTTGAACTGTGAGGAGCTCAATATTTCCCGATCCAAGGAGCTCTTCATACATGATGAAAGGAATGATAGCCATAAGGAGCACAGTAATTGGAGAAGTAGATCTCCTCGTGCACTAGCCATATATACACCTTACACTATGTCCCAAATGAAAATGCTGACCATAGCACTGTGATGCAGTCTCATCTAATGACCACCATGGAAGACCTTTATTAACATTAGGAAGTTGAAACCGAACAAACGGTGTTGCTATCACTACATCAACAAACATACTACAAACAACTGCTTTCAATTGAAGGAAAAAATTTGAGGAAATAATTCAAAGAGGACACTGTAAAAGTATGTAGCTCAAGGGGGTCCGACTTGGAGAAAGGAAAGCGAGAGTTGTGGGCAAAGATCATGTGACTCAAGGAGCATTAATGTTGCCACCACCCAAACGAACCTCCTATAATAGGAATTATCTCAGTAATATATAAAAGACCAATTGGACAAGACCAAGATAAAAGAGTGTTGTTGAACATTGGCCTTGGAGAGACATATGCACCTCTTAGTAATAACTGATAGGCATTGCTGACAATGCTTCATTGATGATAAGTAGCTTATTATGATTTTTTTCTGCTTTAATTTTCATCATTAGCTTTCTTCCTTTCAAACTTAAATAAAACCTACCCAATTGGGAACAACGCTAGATTTTTGTTGATATTTTTTTAATAAATGAAAATTTCTCATGTTATTTATTTTATTATACCTATTTTATAACATCTAAATTTGCAACATTTATAAGGAGTATTTGAAGAGCAACTTTTAGATATAAACCCATTATAAAGCTCTTTGAGAAGTGTAAGATACGTGGTGGCAGTCACCTTGCATATTTCAATTATAAAGGCTCTTTTAGGGTATGTGGTAGCCGACATAATCCCATTGTTGGCCCCTAGGGAGGTATGTAGTAGTCAGCCTCTAAAAAGGCCCACTATCGGCTCTCTTCAAGAATACATGGTACTCTCTAAAAAGCCCAATATTAGCTCACTTTGAGAGTACGTGGTACCCTCTAATAGGTCTACCATCAGCTTTCTCTGGGAGTATGTGGAAACCACTA
The DNA here is from genome assembly GCA_018894105.1 of Jacaranda mimosifolia. NCBI lineage: Eukaryota > Viridiplantae > Streptophyta > Magnoliopsida > Lamiales > Bignoniaceae > Jacaranda > Jacaranda mimosifolia. Next base: position 16,089,601 of record CM032124.1, read on the forward strand.
TAAAAACTCTTGCCAAAAAACAACTTGGAAGATACTTATATCACTGAGCAAAGGAAGTCCATCTTGAATCCTCATAAAATGAGGGTGGCGACATCTCAACACTGAACAAATATTTAAAGAAAAGTTTCTAAGCCTAGGACTCTGCACGTCGTGATACACTTATTATAAAGCCTTCCAAAAGACTCATAAGTATGTTTGTTTTCATTCTAACACTTAGTCTATGCTCACCTTGAGTGCATAATTAATGTTTCCTCCTTAAAGGACTCCACGTTACACAAGGTCAACCAATATAAATGCTAAGTTGGTCTCCATACCACCCTAAGATAGTTTCATCACCGCTACATTCATAGTCACTCCAAATCTATGAACATGCTAAAGTACTCACAGTGCTTTTTCACTTAAAATTTTCTAAATCCTCCATAACCATTGAAGGCATTACATAATTAGCAAAGTTGATGGAAAATAATAGAGCAAACATCCCTCAACATCCGGCGCCCGGCAAGACCAGCAGGCACTCTAGTCAGGCACCTAGTGGGCATCATGATGTGTTTTTTCCTCTTCCACTACTTATAATGACGTCATTGTATCTTTTATTCCTCATGCTCAAAGCATAAGTTCCCAAAGTTAATAAGTCATAAAATTGACTATGCGTTTGCATGAACATGGATTAAATGATCGGATGTTGCCTCTATCAATGATCTCACATATCAAATGATAACGCCTTAAAATGTGTTTGGATAGCTGATGAGATCATGGCTCTTTTGCTTGCACAACGGCTCCGTTGTTGTCACAAAAGGCAACAACCGACTTTACAATGGTAGGTACTACATCCAACTCTTGGATAAAGTTTTTCATCCAACCCCTTTCCTTTGTGGTTCCCAAAGCCATAATGTATTCCACCTCAGTAGTAGAATCATCCATTATGTGTTGTTTGGAACTTTTCCCAACTCACTGCAACGCCATTGTGGCAAAATATAAATCATGAGGTGGATTTAAGGTCATCTTCATCAGATTGGAAACTAGAATTCCAAAACCCTTCAAGTTTCAATTCTCTAATGGTGTAAACTAAAACAAATCCTTAGTTGTTCTCAAGTGCTTTAGAATTGCTTTTACAGCTGTCTAGTGACTCTCACTGGAATTGGATTGAAAGCGGCTCGTAACACTTAGAGCGTGTGCTACATCCAATCTAATACATTAAACGACATGCATTATGCTCCCAATCATGGATGCAGAAGGTATGTGGAACGTTATTTCTTTCTCGTCTTTAGTCTTAAGGGCCATAGGCTTAGAGAGAAAAAGACTATGTCCGATAGAGAGCTATCCCTTCTTGGATTCTTCCATACTATACCTCTTTAGTATCTCGTCAATGTAGTCAAATTGGGATAGCCCTAACATTATCTTTGATCTATCTCTATAGATCTGCATTCCCAATATGAAGGATGTTTCTCCCAAATCTTTCATGGAGAATTGCGAAGATAACCATGCTTTAGTACATTCTAACCCTTCTTTCTCATTCCTAATGAAAAGAATATCATGGACATAAAGCATAATAAACAGTATCGAAGTCCCACTAGCCTTTTTATAAACACAAGGCTTATACACATTTTTGACAAAGCCAAATGATTTGACTATCTTATCAAAACGTATGTTCCAACTTTGGGATGCTTGCTTTAGTCCGTAGATGGACCTTTAGAGTTTGCAAACCTCCATTTGGATGTAAAACCTTGTGGTTGCTCCATATAGATTTCTTCTTCAATGTTTCCATTGAGAAAAGAGGTATTTACATCTATTTACCATATCTCATAGTCATAGTAAGCGGCTATGGCAAGGATAATCATAATGAACTTAGACATAGCGATCGGTGATTTTTTTTTCTCAAAATCAATACCGGGTCTTTGAGTATAACCTTTTGCACTAGTCTAACCTTAAAGGTTGTTACCTCTCCATTGACTCCAAGCTTTGAATTGTAGATCCACTTGCAACCAACGGGTACTATACCCTCCAGTGGGTCTACCAAAGTCCATGCTTCATTGAAGTACATAGAGTCCATTTTGAATTTTAGGCCTTAGGCCAATGTCCTAAAACTATGTCCAACATAGATTCTTCATAGGTCTTCGAATTGTTATCCGTTTGCCCTGTTTCATGAAGGAATCCGAACCTTTCAGGTTGCTTCTTGGTTAGTCTGACCTTCTAAGAGGTTATGTGCTAGGCTCGGGATGCTCTATTATTACTACCGCTTGTGGGATTGTATAATCATCTTGAACTTCATCAAGTCCAATGATAATGCCTTTTCTATCTAATAAAAACTTCTTTTCCAAAAAAGTAGTATTCCTTAAAACAAACACCTTTTGTTCTGAGGAATCATAGAAATAATAACCCAAAGACTCTTTTAGGAATCCAAACAAACTCGCACAAAGTGGATCGCGCATCCAACTTATCTTCCACTAGTCTCTTAATGTATGCGGGAGACCCCTAAACTCTTAAATAAGAGTAAGATAGTGATTTGCAATACCACATCTCATGTGGTATCTTTGGTACCAACTTTGAGGGTACTATATTTAGTAACCTTGTCGCTGTGTCAAGGGTGTATCCTCAAAAGGATATAGGCACATCGGTGAAGTTCATCATGGAACGTATCATGTCCAACAGGGTACGGTTCTCCTCTTGGCTGTTCCATTATGTTGGGTATACTAGATTGAGTCTGTTGTGTGAGAATCCCATTTTTTTTTACACAATCTAAGAGATCGATACTTAAGTATTTCTCTCATCGATCCTGTCGAAGAGATTTAATACTCCATTAGTAATGGGTGCTCAGCCTTGCCTACGGATTAAATCCTAGTACAAGTAATTTGCAAAAATAATCAAAACAACAAATAATGCAAGGGAGGTAGCCTCAAATGTTGTAATGGTAACTGTGCTATTTCTAAAATTTGAAGGTATGCAGCGGATACTGAACTGATGAACAACATCAAGCATCCACTAATTCAAGCCAAAACAGCAACAAAATCATCCAGTAGCTCAACACAACTCAACCAAAATTACCAAACAAAAGAATCAGTTGGTGTTGTTAATACAAACCAAAATAGCAATAAGACTCATCCAGCAGCTCAACACAAAATTAGCATTACTTACAAAACAAGTTCAACTTCAAAATCAATAATGCACAGCTGATGTATAGCTGCCATATGCAATCAAGTTGATGCTCGAGATCAAAACTGACCACCACAATTTGCAGGCAAAATTCAAAGTATAAATGATGATATAGAGCCCCCTGCTAATAGATAGTAAGCAAATCTGGAAGTAATCTCAAGCCATAAAACCAATAATGTACTGACATACTGAGTGGTCTCTTTGTTTAGCAACTACTAAGCTTGAATCATATAATATCCCCATCAAAATTAGCCCCACTCTTTTCCATACCAAAAGTTGATCCATATTTAGGTTGGTAAAAACCTCATACAATCAGAACAACAGTAGGAGTGCACAGCCAAAAGCACTCAAATGCATAAGTATAGCAACAGTTCATCTCAATACACCAAAACCAACATGCAAAACACCTCCAACAGCAACTACTATTCAACACACAAAATAAAAGCCGAAGTAATAAAGACAGATTACTACAACTCCTCTATTTGACGTAACTCAGCATAATAAAATCAACAAAAAATCAAATTGCTGCTAGTTTGAGATTAAAAACTTAGCACCGCCTATACCAATTGAATCAAACTTTAATCAAGAAAGTTCACAATAGAAATTTCCCTCCCCATGAAACTGAAATTACCAAGGTAGCTCTGGCCCTCAAATCTCAAAAAGAGTAGAACCAAAACTAGAAAAAATAGCAAATTGGCATAAAACTATGTAGACCATAAGATTGGAATTAGCCCACAGTAGCAGCAAGATCAACTCCCGAAAGCACCAAAATTATCAACAAATGCATTCGAGTAGTAAAAACAAAACATCAAAAAATTACCAACCACCACCATTTGCAGCAAAAGACAACTGAACAAACATATTGGAACATTCAGTATAGAAGTAGCTATGTTACACCCCACTTAGGGTAACCCTAAACTGAGATATCAAAACATTTCAAGCTTAAATTCTAAACATGTAATACAAATAATAGGCCCAAAGAATTTCTTTTCCAATTCCAAGTCATATAAAGAAAACGACAATTTTTCAAAAGCAGTAGAAAAATATCTACTTAGATAAGACTACCAACCATTAACATTCATGCCAAGGTTTAAATCTTAAACGTTCAACAAAATTATGTACACAACTTAAGGTAGCCCTGTCAACCCTGACATATCTCAACATCTCTCTATTACCATATAGCATTCTAATAGCCCATATATACAAAAGGACACCTAATCTGTTACAAAAGAAACATTCCTACACTCTAGGTCAGAACTTTACATTCTTAATCAGCCCTATCTGCAAAAATAATGGAAAATGGGGGTAAGTTCAATAGACTTAGTAAGGGATAATATATCAAACGATGACAGAACCGGTCAAGGAAAGAGCATCTCAACAAATTTAATATCAATAGCAATACAAGTACAATTACAATTTAACAAGAATGAATATAGCAAACAGGAAACTCTCCTACTTTATTGCTCTAAGAATAGATTATAAGCAAGCAAGAAATGAGTACGAACAAGCAAACCCTTATAGAATATGCATTCCAACAAAACAAGTTAAGACATGCATATCAGTTTATCTTATACCAATCAAACAAGTACTTCCATAGCGTGACAGCTTGGCATACAATCGGTGTGCCCATACGAACTGTATGGCGCATTGCGGATACCTATGCAGGCCGCATAGCATATCCTGGACACCCAAGCGGACTGCAAGGCGTGTCCCAAGTGTCCCACCATACGGCATAGGATTGGCAATCAGCCCAAGTACTATCTCCAAGCAAGTACAACAAGTACCAATCAAGTACACAGGTATGAATCAAGTAATTGGAGTTACCGATTAGGCAATATATGAACAACTAGCAAGTACAGACAAGCCAACTAGCTAGATCCAGGATACAAACAAACGAGTATGCTGGCAAGGCATCTGATAATTATTCAAGACATGAACAAAAAAGTACGATCAGAACAAGTACCAGACTTGAAAGACAGGAGTTCTGGGCACCAGAATAGACAAGAACAAGTGAAACAAGTACTAACCCTGACAGGGGTATTCAAGTCAAGTATCAAATTTCGAACAAGTACACAATCAAGTACGAATTCAAAAAAATGAGCAAGTACATTTCAAACAATTACGAGCAGGTACAATCAAGCAAATTAACCCTCATAAGGGTTATGCCACAAGAATAGATAGATATAGCGAAACCAAATAGGCAGACCCTCACCTCCGTAATCCCAGATGATGCAAGTCCTGCAGATTGTTTATTAGTCCTCGTGACCTACGTCGTTGTCACCTAACCAAAATGATATATTTATAGTCAGAATCCATTTTTAATTCCCAAAACATCATTCTCATATTTGCCTCAAATTCCACAACTTACTAATTAACCTATTAACATGATAGCTTCAAAGCATCAATATTGTTATCTTTCCAATAATGGCTTTTAAACTAGGCTTGCCACAATAACCTTAATTCTTATATCATTTTCACTTGTCATAAATAGTCAAGTCCTTAATCACATGACCTTTTCATAATATTACCCTAAATCACAATAATTGCTTAATATCTCATACATGATCCCAATAATTTCCACTTTAGGTCCCAAATTCACAATTTAAGGTTTAATTTCTTATCAAACTCATAAATTCCAAATTTGGCATATAGTACAACGTATCTAAGTCCAAAATTATAAAATATTCCATCTATGCATGATCCAAGTATATATATATATATATATATAGAATCCATGCACTCATTATTGCTATACTACAAAACTTTTAAGGAATACAATATATAACATGTATATATATAACCAAATTCTTTCTAACTATTTTACCCACGAATCACCTAATCAAGACCTTGAATTCAGCAATTGAGACTACTGTTATGATCATCGCGCTGAGCAGCAGATTCTGCCTCAGCTCCGCCGCTACGCCACCGCTGCCGGCTGCCGTGCGCCGCTACCGGAGTTGCTTAAAGTTCTCACCAGAATGTTCTCCTCGAGCTTTCGAATCCAATGGTACAATCAGATTTGAGTTCCACCGCCAAGAACACGGTTAATCGAGCTCAACAGCCTTAAATGGGTTCCTCGTCACCATTCTCCAATCACCTTTTTCCATCATCCGTAGCCCTCCGATTGGCAATGCAAGAGCACCTTACTTCCTTAATCTGAAAGCCATAAAACCCGCTACCCAGAACACCCAGATCAGCCCTACTCCACCGTCGCCCGCCTAACTCCACCATGGTCAACTCGGTCCTCACTCTTTCCAGCGAAATGATGGTGTTTTAGGATGCATGAGGTATGTTCATGGTGCTAGGAATGTGAAGATGAAGATAATCGAAACAAAAATAGAAGAAAACGCATGGCAGAGAAATCGCCGGTGAGAAATGGGTGGTGGTTGTGGTGAAGATGAAGAAGGGAATGGGGCTATTTTTGCAATTTTGGCCATTTATAGGGCATTTTTCAGAATTCAATTTTTGATCCCAAAAGATGTAAAATCCAACCATTTATAGGGCATTTTTCAGAATTCAATTTTTGACCCCAAAAGATGTAAAATCCAGCCATTTGAGCCCTGCAACTTATAAAAATAATAGCTGAACCCCAGCTGACTTTGGGCCTTCCATGCAAACCTCGCAATTCTCCTATTGTGCACAATCAAGTCCTTAGAATTTGCAATTTAGCCCCAAAGTTTCAATTATCATGAAATCAAGTTTATTAATATGATATATTGGCCACAAAACTTCTAAAATGCTAATAATTATAAAAGTTCATAAAATAAATTTAAATGAAAATAATTTGACAATTAAATTATCACAATTCAAGAAAATTCTAGGGGTGTTACAAGCTAGCAACTGAACTTATTAAAAAACAAAAGACATAAGAAACAACGAACAAAATGGAACTCTAATTTCTTTGATTCCTCATTTCATTTTCAGCTTCATACCATTTCAAAATACAATCAAATAGAAAAAATAAGGAAAAGAAAAAGTTACCCTATACCTTATTGCTTTTTCCAATTACTCCTCATTCACTGCGCAATTTCATTCGCGACAAACACCGCAAGATTATTCACTTCGTAACTTATGGCATTTGAATATAAAAGAAGGGTTTATTAAAACATTAACAACACCAAGAAATAATATTTTAGAAATTCTAAAATGAAAATAAATCATTGAAAACCTAGTTATTTTAATGATAAAATTAGGATAGAATAATAAAAACTTACTAAAAAAGCATGAGTAATAGATCGAGTTTCACCATTTCATACTCAAACTATGTGGGTGTTCGTGGGTGTGTTGGAAGGAGCATGCTTGGGTATGGTGGCGCTAATGGGTGCATGTGTAAGACCGGTGGTTTGACGAGTTTGTGAGTAAAAGTGGTTGTGGCGGTGTGCGCGAGGGAGTCGATGGTGGTGGCATGTGATTCTGGACAGGGTAGAGAAACACGCAGTATACAGAAATGATGAGTGAAAGAAAACGAGGGAAACAAAGAAAAAATAAAGAGGGAAAAGGAAAGAGGGACAAAAAAGAAAAGGGAAAAGAATTAGGAAAAAAATAAAATTATCTAAAAACTTTTTTGACAAAAGCCCTATAACCTTATCCCACAAAGTTCTTCTAATCTTCTTATTTCAAATTATTCAATTTTTGTATTTATATTTGAAATTTTTTGTAGTTATTTGTTTTTGTTTTAACTATAGAATATTTCAATTAGTCCATACCACGGGGGGCTTTGTCCCCCACATCCCCCACGAGGTCAATGTTGGGCTTCGGGATCAGGCCTAGCAACCTGTGCCTTCTGCTACCAACACAGACCTCCATTTTTTTTTTCAAATCGTGTTGTACCATGAGCTTTCGAATCAATTAATAAAATGAATCAACCAAATTCAAGACATATTAACAAATGTAATGGATAAAAAAAAAATAGAAAATTAGTGGGAATAAAAAGAAAAAGAAATTGAAGTTTTTTTTTTAAAAAAAAGAATAGTAAATTTTGGTGTTATAAAACATGGCTAGAAAAATGTTTTGGCTACATAAAGTACAACTTTTACTACAAATTTCATATTGTAGCAAATAAATATTTTTTATTACGTTATTGGGGCGTAGTAAAAAATCAATACGACATAGTTTTAGTATTTCTTTTGCTACGCAATCATTTTTGTAGCAATAAAACACTTTTTGGAACAATGTTTTGGATGTAGTAAAAAAAATCATAATAAAAAGTCATTTTTCTTGTAGTGCGAACTCATAGATCATGTGGAGTATTATTGCTCATTGGCATTCAACTTTGACTTGCACTTGATCCAATATGATATTGAGTTGTAGGTCTGTTAATGAGTGGGTTTTACTCTATTCAGACCCCAAAAGAATTTGCAATACCCAAACCCAGTCCCATACCCCTTAAAAATGCAATGGGTATGGATAGGATTTATACCCATGAATTACTCATAAACTCATATCCAACAATTATCCATTATCCTAATATCCAAATTTAATAATTAACCTAAAAATTATATATATCAAATTTAGAAATAGACTAATGATAGATTTTCAATATATATATATATAATAAAAATATTTAATATTTTTTATACAATAATAGACTTTTTTAATAATTTACATATCTTTGTTTAAATATTTAAACGTTTTATTCTATTCACACCATGCACATTGCTTTGTCTCAATTTCCTTTAGTCAATGTTGCATTTTAAAATCAATAGTACATGCTCATAAAATATGAGTCCACCACAATCCATACCATTTAAAAAAATAATGATGAAAGATTAATCTATTTATTAGAAAGTATGACATATAGTTTAAAGTTTGATAATCACCTAAAAATAATATAGATTATCAAAATTCTGATTTAAAAAAACATAAAAAGAATATATTATCAAAATCCACATGATTATGACATCCATAAAATTCACCATTCATTAATTCAGTTGATCACTTTTTTAGCTTTTAGGCAACAATTTTTGCAATTTGCAGTACCGAATGTGTACTTTGTACTTCATTTCACCCCCTAAAGTTACAATTTTCAATAAGTCCAAGTTAATTATGTAAGTTCAATTCTATATGTGTCTAAGGAATAAGAGCATCAGGATTAATTAGTACACTATTACATCAAAATTTCAATCAATAATTTATTTAATATATTCATCAATAATAAGATAATAAGAGCATATACTATAACAAATATTCACACGTCTTGTGTGACTCAAACTTAATTTTACCAAATATCTCATGATAATTGAGTACCAACAAACATATTGACACAGAGTTGTTGAAATTTTCATTGTCAGGGAATTGTCACTACATACATCATCAGTTGTTAATAACAATAATAAAAAGAATTTATCACTACTAAACTTGTAAAAATGACTTCATAAGGAAAAGATTGAATTCTTGTCAATTAATAGTACTCCATTCGAACTCAACTTTTTGCTCAGTAAGTTGAACTTGAACATTTTTTATTGTTAAAGTAGTTTAACAAGATTCATGCTCGTTCTGATGATAACATGCATACATCACATTACTTAAAGTCTTAGATCAAAATTTATGTAATTTCAGTATTGACAAAAAATTCAAACCAAAGGGAATGATAAATTGTGCAGCTGGATTAATTCACTTGCACTCCGGTTAAACATTGATGGAAAATTAAGAAATAATATCTATGAACAAAAAAACCTTTCAATTAAATAACATATTACATAAAGAAACAATATCTATGAATTAAAAAATCGTTCAATTAAATAACATATTACATAAATATTTCAAGTTTTACAAATTATTCAAACATCAACATAACGTAAGGCTATCAAAATTAAAGCTAGAAAATAAAATAATAGGGTTAGAAAAATTGTAACAAGATTATGAAATTTCAAAAAGTTCCTCAATTAATGTTCACTTTTTGGGTGTAGCTATCAAATCTTGCAACGTTATTTAAGCCACCAGGAATTATAGTATGAGTCAGTAAAAATATTGAACAAAATAATATATGGGAACGATCCATTTTTCTTTGCCCCTTGTGAGTTTTTTTCTAGGTCTTGTTCTTTGCTCTTGCACCAATAATACCAATGCAGCTGGTCCAACCATAAAACAGGTCTTCAGCTATTTTATTATATTTCTAATTTTATATATATATATAGATATATGATAAACTAATTAATTGCATATATAATTACTTTAACAAAGATATTTTAACTAATTGTTGCTAAATTTTTTGTCGTTTTAGAGCAAGTTTTGGTGCGTGGCCAATCGATCTGCACCTGCAAATAAATTGCAAGGGTTTTTAGACGATATATGTTCCAAGTATGACTGTCGAGAAATCCTACCAGGCGGTACATGTTTCGAGCCTGATACGTTGGTAGATCATGCAAGTTATGCCAATGACTATGTCTATAAAATCACTGGTTCATGCAATCATGAAATTGGTTACATAACAACCAGAGATCCTTGTAAGCTAAGCAACACATATATATATATATATATACACTCCTTGTGCTATTATAAACATTGCTTGGAATTAAATATATATATATATATATGTCTTTTTTGTTATATGGATTTCGTATTCATCTATTTATCTGCTTTCAAGTATTTTAACATAAATATTTTTGGCTTTCTTGGTGGCAGCTTATGGGCAGTGCAAATATCCATGAGCTGATCAGTGGAGCTTTACAAGGGCAAGAAGGAAATGCTGAAATTTGGCAAAAATGATAAGATGTGGGCAAGATTAATGTATCTGTTTCCTGGAGAATAATGGAACAAATCAGGGAATTATATATTAATTTTAAAAAATAGAGCTATATGTTTTCCGATCACATCAATACTTTCTAATCTCAAATTTACAATTTATTTTGAATGACCATAGACACGGTGAAATATTGCATAACTATGTACGTAACTAACGGTTAACCTAATTAATTGGATAAATATTTACTTCTAATATTAATTGGAAGTTTGTTAAGATTAATTTCAAACAACTTGTAATTTGTTTAGAACCCTCAGTAGTAATCAACCATGTAATTAATGATCAAGCTAATCAATGTTCTCAAACATTTGAGCTCCCACCTAAAATATCAATCTAACTAAATTATATCCAATTGATTTATACACTTCAACAAAACAAGATATTTGTAACGAAAAATTCAGTTGCAATTCTGTTGCTAAATGGCCTAGTGGAATGGCGACAGAAATCTTTGGAAGCTAAACCAGTGGATGCTAAAACTAATTGAGACAGAATTGATTCCATTACTAGCTTATAAGGGCATGTTTACAGTGAAGTATGTTACTATTTAACTCATATGAGTTATTATTAAATTAAATGACATATGCCTTTTTAAAACAAATTATCGCTAATTTTACAATAGTTTGTTGGAATATATTTCAAAATTGTAATACATTAAGTGCTTGGTAAATATTTAATATTAAATTAATACTTAATAATATATAAAAATATAACTATATTTAAAATTATTTGATTAAATTATAAATTATCTAAAAATTAATAAGTAAGAAAATTATATATGGATGTATATATATACATCTACGTAAGTTTATATTATTTTAAAAGATTTTCTATAGAGGGCTTTCGTGGTTTTTACAATGTTTAGCTTGTTATCATTTTTTAAATTTTCTAAGTGAAGATTAAATGGATAATTTATATTTTGTTTGCTTTTTCATAAATCATCTAAGTTTGAGGGGTTTTTCTTCTTAAAAATATAACAATTTTCATTAAAACTTTAATGAAAAATTGGACGATTAAGCATTAAAAAAGTTATGAAATTTGAAGTAAAAATGGTCAATGCCATGATTTCGAGATTAACAGTGCACACATGGATATGTTATGGGACTAAAATGTAATATTACCTAAAGAATATATTTGAATAAAATAATTCATTAATGCATAAAAAATTATTAATATATTAGTAATATATTAGGTAAATATCTAATACAGTCACATACATTAATAATCATATAAAGTATGTCATTTATCCTCCAATAAATAAACACGCTAAATATATTATCTTATTTATGCATGAGTCAGATCTAATAGAATTTTTATTTCTCAAACAATGAACTTAAACTAAATAGATCTAACAATCAAAATTCGAATCCAGATATTATGAAATTATATTTACTTATTATTTTGTATTTGCGAAAGCAGATGCTATACTATAAGATATCAAAAGTCATTGTAATTATTATCATAAAAGAGCATTATGTATACTTAACAATACCATACACCCAAATATATAGTGGGTAAAAAATAGTGTTATATACATTTTTATACACACATATATAAACATTTGGAGCCCAATATTAGCAGTAGAACATAATCAATATGAAAATAAATCTATAAATAATATTAAAATATCAATATGGATTTATGTTAGTCGAGATATTAATACAAAATACTAAAATTATAGCTACAATTTTGAATTGATTTGATAATATCAATTGAGAATAAATTCTGGCACTTTAACATGTTAACACATTTTGTTCAGTATATTAATGTATATCACATTTACTTTTTTGATATTTCTATTGGAAATTAAATTATTTTTTCATTAATTTAAAAATAAAAATGCATAAAAAGACACTAAAATACAATATTTATTGTAATTATATGATAACATATATTAGTATAATAAATATAAACAAGCCCATTCTACTTTTTATGGATTTAGTGAAAAAGTCATTTAAAGAAAAACACAATTTAAGGGGCCCAAAATATGTACGAAGGCATTTAATGGTTTGGAGTTCAAAATAAATAAAATTTTATTATTGGTAGCCACTGTTCTGATACAATACACTCTCAATACACAATTAAAATCCACCATTAATCGTTTGTAGAGGTAGCAGGTTAATTGTATTTTATATATTGTCAACTAATCTTAAAAAATAATTGTTATGATTTCAAATTTTAAATTCAACGACTCAAATAAAATACTTATGTACATTCCTCACCTGAGATATGTACAACAAAATTGAACCATAGATTACTCCAACTTAGAAATGGAAAATTTTCTATTTGGAAGTAAATAATTCTATTGCTAGCATTTCTTAAAGTATTTTGTTAAGTTCTATCGCAAATATGTGTTGCAATTCTATTTCTATCCCATTGTTGGTCTTCTGTTGAAATACCAGAGCCAACGTTATTCATTGCCATTCCATATAATCTTTCGTAGGAATTCTTTGCTAACCACATCCGTATCTTTGTAAATTTCAGCTGTAATTCCCTAGCTAACTGTTACTTGCTAAATTTTTTGTTTGTTATACTGTTGCTATTTTATGATTGTCATTTTCTACAGCTAACTATTTTCATTGCTATTCTGGAACACTTCTTTTGCTCTGTTAAAACTTTTCCTATATAAATTATCATTACTGTTTAAAAAATATTAGAAATAATAATATCAAACATGAAACTCTATAAAATAAGAAAAACTGATTAATAACTCTATAAATACAATGCATATATATACATAGGAAAAATTACAATAACCACCATGTGATTGTCGAAATAGGCAAAACCCCCTTGTGAAAAAAAATACACAAACAACTTCCTTTTATTTTTTAAAATCATGCATTGAGCAACACTGGAAATGTTAGTGTAGTTCATGTGGGAGTGTGTGCGACTGGGGTGGATTTTTTGGTATGAAAAGACAATTAACCTCACTTATTAGCCGTTGAATTTTTTTAAAACAACAATGGTCCAAATTAAATCATATTATATTATTTTAAAAAATATTAAAGAAATATAGATAATATATTATTATATATAATATAATACATATGTATAATATATATAATTAATATATATAAAATATATTTATCCCCGACCCCACCCCACACCATCGGCAGCCATGGTTGCCAACAGGCGGGTAGACTAGCCAATGGCCATGGCAAAGTTGGTTGCTGGCAGCTGGACAATCATTTCGCTACCATGGCAACTGCCATGACAGCCAGCCTCTAGCAACCATTTGGTTGCCAATGGAAACAAAAGGAAAAGAATAAAAAGGTTGGCAACTACATGCCTGCTAGGCTGCCAAGCTGCCACGGCCATATTGACTATGGTGATAAGTGGTCGGACCTGGCTAGATTCAGATCTGCCACATCTAGCCTCTATGCACGATTGCCATGGTAGCCTGTTGGGGTTTAGGGATAGGGCAGGGGTTGGGCGCTTAGAAAGATTATATTATATATATATGTATGTTATATATAGTTTTTATATATATGTGTACATATGTTATAGATAAATTTATATATATATATTTTATGTATATAAGTATACATAAAAAATATTATTAATAATATATAAATTTCAAATGAATAAAAAAAAATTGTTTATATATTATATGTATAAACCAAAAAATATATATGTATATATTTATAGATAAATTTATATATGTGTTTATATTTTATAAATAACAATAAATAAAAAAAATTGTTGTATATTTTTATAAATATTGAAAATTATTCAATTTGGATCAAATAAAAAGTATATATACATAAATTTATATATATGTATGTAAATTATATACTTATACTTAAATTTATATATTACAAATATAAATATAAATATAAATATATTATATATCTTTTTATAAATATTAAATATTATTCAATTTGGATTAAGTAAAAAAATTATATATGTATATGTATTATTTGTATAAATAAAAAAATATATATGTATATTTATACATATATATATATATATTCTATATAAGTAAAAATAAAGTATGTTATATAACTTTTTATAAATATTAAATTTATTGAATTTGGAATGGACAAAAAAATATTTAGAAAAAATGTTAAGAATAATAAGTAAAATAAAAATAAAAGTGGTGTAAATTTTAATTTTACTTAAGGATAATTATGTCTTCTTAATACTCAATGGGCATCAAACATGAAGAGGAGGATGGTGAGTATGATTTTCAAAAATATAAGGAACTTTTTCGTACATTTTTTTTTTTGGCAGGGGTTATTATGCCTATTTTTCATAT
This sequence comes from Jacaranda mimosifolia, assembly GCA_018894105.1. NCBI lineage: Eukaryota > Viridiplantae > Streptophyta > Magnoliopsida > Lamiales > Bignoniaceae > Jacaranda > Jacaranda mimosifolia. The sequence goes on from CM032124.1 coordinate 16,104,747, forward strand.
AACAGGATGGTAAATTGAAATTTAACCCCATATACATATCACTAGAGCATTGGTTCAATTGTTAAAAGCTAAGAATTTAGTAAAAGCAATCCAAATAAGTACAAAATTATTTTTGAACCCTAATGATTCGTTCTCCTTTCCCATATAAGCTGTGATGGATTTTGAAAATACCGTTCATGGACATGCCCTGCGTGCACTGAGAGATGCCAGCCGTTGAGATGCTAACTTTGCTGTGATATATTTATCAATTTTTGAAATTTCTATGTTAGAAAAGGAGAGATATAGTGAAACAAAATCATGGTGCATTTAATAAAATGATCATCAAAATTCAAGTACAGTTTCAACGAGATAGTTGCGTATTCATACTATTGTTACAAAAGCTGAAAGTGTTAACAGAAGAACAAAGGGCCACTCACATCACCTAAATTTATGTCTGTTGAACTTGTACATGTGCAAAAGCAGATGTGCCCCAAGAAGCTATAGTCTATCAAACATTTGTGATTGGACAAAAGATAATTCACAAGGTATACAAAAGAGTCCATTAATTAATACTTTCAAAACCTACTGGAAAAAAAATAAAATTGTATACAATTCAAAAATGATAACAAGGAGTAGTAATCACATCCAATAATAGCACAAACTAAGGCTTCACTTTTTAGGTATCAGTTTAAGAAATCAAATAAGACAAAAAGCCTTCAAGAATCCAGTAGAATAAATAAGATTCCTGGAACTTACTATGATTTAGACAATCACACCAAATACTCATCTAGAGATGTTGTCTTTCATGAAGATCAATTCCCCTACCTCAACAACATGACAATGAAACACGACTTCTTATACCTATTTTTCTGTACCTGAGGAAATCTGTGATGATTCTCTTGTTGAAAAAAAAAAAGCCGAGATAGATGCCAAGTATGTAAGACACTCAAAGATTATATATCATTATTATGACAACAAAGTGTATACATATGTGTATACAAGCACTCACACCTTGCACCACTTTTCTTGGAGTTCTTGACTCTATCCTTTCTTCTTTTTTTTTTTTTAACAAATAACCCTTTAGTCCTATTCATACTAATCTCTTTCCCAAATGGACGGTGGAGATTGATTTCATCCTACGATCTAGATTTAGTAGTCTAGAAATTTCCTAAATCTAGGACTTTCCAAAGCTTTCTATACTTTTCTACACTTTTCTATACCATTTCTACACATTTCTACATAACTCCACATTTCTATACCTTTTTTACACATTTATGCATAACTCCACACAAGTCTTCATACTTCTACAATTATCCAAAAGATTCTAAAGACTTCTACAACTTTCCACACTAGTCTTCACTAGAAATTTTTAGTTGTGATTTCTAGAAATTCACCAAAATCAAAGACAGAGATATGTAGATGCTTCTAGAGTAGTCGGTGTTCTTCATTACTCCCCTCAATGACTACTCTTTCTTAAGTCACTTATTTTTGCCATGGCAAGTTGCCTTCTAAAGTCTTCAAATTTTGTTGTGTTGAGGCTCTTGGTAAAAATGCTTGCAACTTGGTCTTCGGTCTTCACATGCCTTATCTCAATTTCGCCTCGTAGTACTTTCACGTGCTTGGTTCTTGCATGAAATACTGGGTTTTCTACAAGGCGTATTGCCGATTGGTTGTCGCAATATATCTGTATAGCATGATTATCTTGCCCAAGATTCTCCATAAGTTGCATCAACCATGTACTCTCTTGAGCTGCCACAACTGCTGTTCGATATTCTACCTCAGTGCCGGATAATGAGACGGTTGGTTGTCTTTTGCTACACCAAGAAATTGGTCCTTCTCGAAGACTGAATACGTAGCCAGTTGTTGAGCGTCTTGTATTATGATCACCGGCATAGTCAGCATCACAATGCCCAACTACTTCACATTTTTCTTCTTTCTTGTGTAATATCCCATAGTCAATCGTTATTTTTATATAGCGTAGAATTCTCCTTACGGCTTCCAAATGGGGCTTTTTCAAACTCTGCACATATCAGCTCACCATTCCTACTGCATATGATATATCTGGTCGTGTCATGGTGAGATAAATAAGGCTACCAACTATTTTCCTATACATCATGGCATCTTCAAGATCCTCTCTTTCGATAAAGCTTAACTGTGCGTTAGCTTCAATTGGAGTTGAGATAGGCTTGCATTCTAACATCCCATACTTCTCAAGTAGCTCCTTGGCATACTTATGTTGAGATAAGAATATCCCTTCTTCATCTCTTTCTATTTCAAGTCCAAGGAAATGTCTCAACTCCTCAAGTGCTTTCATGTGAAAGCGAACTGATAAGTTCGCTCTAATTTGTTTTATTTCTTTTTCATCATCTCCTGTGATGATTAAATCATCCATATAAACAAGCACGACTACAATCTTTCCATTTTGAATTTTCACAAATAAGCTTGAATTTGCTGACGCCATAGTGTAGCTGCTTTGAATAAGAAATTCTGCTATCTTCCCATACCATGCTCTTGGTGCTTGCTTTAACCCATAGAGTGCCTTTTTCAACTTGCATACATAGGCTGGATGAGTTTTGCTCTCAAAACCTTGCGGCTGCTCCATGTATATTACTCTATCCAATTCTCCATGCAAGAATGCGTTCTTCACGTCCATTTACCAGAGTTTCCAATCCTTGCTTGCTGCTAATGCCAGAAGCACACATACTGTAGTGATTTTTGCCACTAGACTAAATGTCTCATCATAATCTAGCCCATAGTTTTGAGAAAATCCTCTAGCCTACAGTCGTGCTTTATATCTCTTGATAGATCTATCCGATTTACTCTTTATCTTGTAAACCCATTTGCATGATCTGGGTTTTTTGTCTTTGGGCCTTGGCACTAATTCCCAAGTCTCATTTTGCTTCAAGGCTTTTATTTCTTCTTCCATAGCCTTCTTTTACTCTTTATTTTTTTGAAGCTTCCTCAAATGAGAAAGGTTCTTTCATCTTATCAACTTTTACTACTACTGCTAAGTTAGCATATTTAGGATTTGGCCTTCTTTGTCTTGTAGACCTTCTGAGTTGAGGTTGAGTTTCCTCTATCTCACCTTAAGTCTCCTCCATTTGGCTCGACCCTTCTTCTTCTAAAGTTCGCTGATATACACATGTTCTCCATGGAGACTTCACTTTTTCTACTTGAGTAGGTTCTTCAACTTCTTCTGCACTCGGATGCATGTTATCTTCTTCTTCTTCAATAATCTTTCTTTCTTTCTCCTCAGCTTCTCTTTAATCTAGCAATATTATTGATTGCGGTGTCCACCAAGATGATGATTCATCAAATACCACATTTCGAGAAACATAACATTTTCCTGTTGCAGGATCACAACATCTCCAACCTTTTCTTTCGTTATCATAGCCCACAAATATGGTGCATATTGCTTTCTTATCAAATTTGGTGCGTAGATTATCAGGAATAAAAACATAGCATACGCATCCAAATACTCGAAAATGACTTACCGTGGGCTTGATCTTCCATAGCTTCCGAAATAGTGAAACAAATCCGAGTTTTGCTTGAGGTAGTCCATTAATTACATGTGCAGCTATCTTCTTACACTCGGCCCAAAATCGAGGTGGTACATTTTTCACATGCAGCATACTCCTGCATATTTATGCCAGATGTCTATTCTTCCTTTCTGCTATTCCATTTTGTTGTGGAGTTGGACAAGTTATTTGCCTACGTATCTTGCATTCCTTTAGATACTTTGTGAACTCGTACGAGGTATATTCACCTCCGTTATCTGTCCATATGCATTTTATTCTACAACCAATTTGTTTTTCCACCTCTTCTTTAAATTTCTTAAACTTACTTAATGCTTTCGATTTTTCTTTTAAGAAATCTAGCTATACGTACCTTGAAAAATCATCAATAAAAGTAATCATATATCAGAAGCCTCTGATGGATGGTTGTTTTATTGGACCAAGTATGTCCGAATGCACCAATTCAAGAGGTTCCTTAGCTCTAACTTGGACTCCTTATAGGGCAATTGGTGTGCTTTCCCGTATTGACATCCTGCACACACTATATCTTCTCGAACATCTAGTTGAGGAAGCCCTTTGAGCGTGGATTCCTTCATCATTACCTTTAATTTGAGGTAACTCACGTGCCCTAACCTTTCATGCCATAGATCGACTGTCTCATTTTTGCAAGTTTTATGCACATAGGCATCTTGTGCTGACATCACATAAACAGATTCTACTTTCCCCCCTCCATAAGAGATGTGCTTGTCAATTTGAGACTTGGACATACCTTTACGTCATTTGGCCCAAACACTACATAATTTTCAGATGATGTTACTTGTGACACTGATAATAAATTCTTTTTCATACCTGGCACATAATACACGTTCCGCAATTGTACTTTTCGCGGGCTATGACATGGCACAATTACCGTCTTGCCAACATCGGTTATCGGTAGTTTAGAATTATTAGCTGTAATCACCATTCGCTCTCCTTTGTACTCCATCATGCTTATCAATTTTTCTTTGTCTCCTGTCATATGGTTAGAGCATCCAGAATCCATAATCTAATCATTTTCGTAATTAATCAAGTTCTTACTTACCATTGTGAGTGCAGTCTCTTCCCCTATACATGAGGGTGCCACTTCATTCGCTGTTTCTTCTTCTTTTTCATCGACAGCAAAGGATAGATGAAGATCCCATTCTTCGTCACTCTCATTTTGAATATATGAGGAAGTTGCCATATTCCCTTCTGCTTGTTTATATCGACAGTCTCAAGCATAATGTCTTTTCCTGCCGCAATTACAACATTGATTGTTTTTTATGCGGAAAGTCTTGTCTCTTATTTTATCTTGGCTCAACTGCACTCCCCCTTGTTGCCAGCTCTTTCCTTGCAGCCTCCTCGTTTGAAATCTGCCTTGCCTTGCATTTTGTTCCCCATCCTTTGGTCTCATAGTCTTGTGATCTCTTGGGACATTTCTCTTCCCACTGTAAAGAGCATTTTCTTCATCTTTGATTGAGGTTTTAGACATTTGTTTGTCTAAAGCCTCTTGATTTGCCAGTATATTTTCTAACTCATTTAAAGTTGGCTCGTGTGCCCATCTACGGGTTGCTGTAACAAGACCAAGAAATTGAGGTAGCAACCCATGAATTACAATCCTCCTCATTCTTGTCTCGGTACAGTTAGGTCGCAACCCATGAACACAAACCATCTATCTAAGTCCCCTAAAATGGTCTTACTATTTCACATGCTCCCACTCTAACCACTACTGAGACTCCTAACTGTACCAACCATCACTCTCCAAATAAACCAATACTCAGCTCTAGACCAAAAAAAAAAAAAAAAAAAACCCTGCATGGCTCCATGGCTATGTGTCTAATGTAGCCCAATTCAACCAGAATGAGTCTACCCTAATGACCAGTACCAACAAAGGTGTCACCCTAAGTTCTGCAGGTTTTCCTTACACTCCACTTACTTTCCATATACTTAACATAAAATTTGCATCCTACATATATGAGCTTTTTGGCTAATGTATCTGCTATTAAAGAGCCCGATTCCTATAGGCAAGCAATTACCAGAATTGAGTGGATTTCAGCCATGCAGGAGGAACTAACAGCCCTTGAATCCAATAACACATGGGAATTGGAACAACGTAGATGTATAAGGTGAAGTATAACCTAGATGGGAATGTTGAAAGGTATAAAGCCAAATTAGCGGCTAAAGGGATATAATCAAAAAGCTATGGTGGTTTATGTTAACAGTTTTTCTCCAGTTGCAAATCTAGTAACCGTGAAATTGTTTCATGCGTTGGCTATAGAACAGTTTTGTATGATCCACCAATTAGATATCAACAATGCTTTTCTTCATGGACATATCAATGAGGAAGTATATATGATACCCTGTAATGGCTACAATAACGTTAAACCAGGACGAGTGTGCATATTATTTCACTCACTCTATAGCTTAAAAATAGGCGTCTCAACAGTGGAATGTTGAATTGACTAATTATTTACATCAATGTGGTTTTCGATAGTCTCCACGTGATCACTGTCTCTTCACCACAAAAAAGGGCCAATTCTTTCTTGGCGCTAATAGTTTATGTAGACGATGTCCGAATTACTGGAGATAATGGGTTTGACATCATTACAGTTAAACAGTCCTTACACTCCATGTTCACAATCAAGGACTTTGGCAATGCTAAATGCTTCCTCTAGGTTGAAATTGCTAGAATGATAGATGGCACTTACCTCAATCAACGAAAATATGTATTGGATATATTGCTAGACATTGGTCTAATAGGAGCTAAGCCTTCTAACAGTCCCTTGCCTAAAAATCTTGAGCTTTGTGCAACGAGCTGCCCATGTAAAGATCCTACTCAATACAGAAAAATGATTGGGAGACTTCTATATCTCAATTTAACTAGACCAGACATCATTTATAGTGTAACACCTCTAAAATTTAGGATTTTGAAAAATAAAGATTTGGAAAATCAAGAATTTTGATGGGTTGGATTTTAGGACTCGAAATAAGTGAAAAAGGACTTAATTATAAAATTTTGAAAGTTTTGGGGTCAATTTGCAATTCTCAGAGACTTGATTTGGACTAGCTTGAGAAATTTTTGGGTTGCATGGTATTTATTTTGGGATAAAGGGCCTAAAATCATGCACTAACTATTTCTTGGGGTTGAATTGGAGTGTTGCAATTCTCTGAAGGACCTAATTAAAGGATAAGGAAAAGGTTTGGGGTTGAATTACAATTTATAAAAATTGCATTTTAAATTGCAGTCAACTTTTCTTCCTGTTTCTTTTCCCCATTTTCTTCTCCATTTTCTCCTTTCTTCTTCCCGTTTTCCTCTCCTTTTCCGACAACCTCCATCGACGACGAAAATACCTCAAATTATATACCATTCTCTTCCTCTCTTCGAGTAGAACACAAAGGTACCAATTTCTTGCATAAGCCACCGGTGGAACGGCCGAAAAAAGGCCTAAACGTTTTGGCCATGGTGGGGCTTTTGGTGGGTTTTCGTTTCGGCGACTTTTCACGGTGAACTTGGGTACCATCTTGACGGGCTTAGCTCAAGGATTACACCGGAGCTTTCAGATTGTCGAACGAACCACCGTGGAAGGAGAAATTACACAAAAACCACACGGCGGTGTTGGTGGCGGGATTTTGGTTTTCCAGACAATTGACCGGCCAAATGACATCGGAATCAAAAATTGTTTGAGGGGTTTGATTCGTGGAGCTGAGGAGCATCTTCGGAAGTAGACGGCGGTGGTCGCAGCGCGGCGGCGATGATCGGACAGAATGTTCGTCTCGTTGAGGAGAAAACATGCATGAAAGTTGATCGTTGTTTCTCATTTTTGCTAGCTCAATATTTGGGTAATTGTCTGGAAATGAAATTTAGCATTTTGCATGTATTTGTATGCATGTATTCCTTATCCAAACTTTGTATTTAGAAGGTTGATGAGGGAAATGATCGATCAGAACAACCATGCAAAAGATTTGAACGTTCATGCATAATGATTAAGATTTTTGAATCCCATATGGTATTATTTCATATGAACTTTAGGTTAGATGGCTTATTAAGTATAGAAAACCCTAATTTGTGCTATTGCGACTTAGGTAACAAAATTTGGGATGTTATAAAAAGTTGGATTGTTATTATTGATTAGCATGTGTTATAAGGGTTAAATGGGTAAGTTAAGAACTCAATCGTATTATCTTATCGGTATAGATTGGAATCCATAAATATTTTATACAACAAGTAAGTGCAGTTTGTTTTACGGCAATAATGTTTAAACAAAGCCTTAAATATTATATTATTCGGGGAATATTGATTGGGAATGTAACTAAGTATGATTGATAGCGATATTCCGGATTAAATGAGAGTTTGATTTATAAATATTATTTTATTAGGTGGCAAGGACTTGGTGCTTGGAGACTAGTAGGATTCTGACTTACTGCTGAGGTTAACGTGGTGAGGATCCGCCAATTTGGCAACCTTTGAACCTATCGTTTACTTGATAAACCCCTGTGAGGGTTCTGCCGATTGGTTCTTGATTTGTTTGAGCTGAATTTATAGTTTTCGTTGAACTCGTTAGGTTCTGCTAATTTGATATCTGTCGTGATTTGTTATTGATTCTCGAACCTTGTGAGGTTCTCTTATGTTGAAACTGATTGATATTTGATCCATTTTATTGAAAATGACTATCCAGATCGGCTTCTGTGAAGCTTTGTGAAAATTGATTTCTTTTTCTGAAAACTAAACTGTACGGTTGAGTGGCCTATGTTTTCTTTAAAATCGTTCTGAATGCACTGATTTATTGTTTTGGGCCATGAACTTTTCACAGTGTTACTGTATCATTCTTGTTGAATTGGAGTTCTGAGTGTCAAATATCGTATTGATTTCCGAGATTGATCAGTATATTTTGGATTTGCCATGTTGGCATCATTGTTCAACTATTTTGCTATGTCGGCAAATGATCGTTCAAAATATTGATTGAAAATGATACATGGGAATTGTTGGGCCGAGAGCCTTGCCAAGCTGCTATGCTTGTGCTACTGTTTTGCCAAGCCGTCGTGCTTGTGCCACTGTTGCTGCCAAGCTGTTATGCTTGTGCCATTGTTGCTGCCAAGCTATTATGCTTGTGCTACTGATATTGCCGAGCTATCATGCTCGTGCCACTGAACTGCTATTGATTGATCGATTGTACTGTTATAGAGGCACAAGGATAATCTAACATGTATAATTGTTTTTATTTGATATGCATAGTCTATTGGGCTTGCACTCTTAAATTATTTTAGCTCGTGGGGCAATAAGGTTGGAGTGAGTTTTCAGTCTGGATCGGGCTGAAGCCAAGCCAACTGAGCCATCTGTATTTCCTCCCGACTGTGATTGGTTGAGATGCTCTAAACCTCCCAAGCAGCATCGGTCAAGATGATCCCGGGCTTTTTGAGCTGACGGTTAAGCATCCCGACCTGGCAATTGTTACTGTTTGAAAAAAATGTTCATTGTCTTTATTCTGGCTTATTTTGAGCTTCCATAGTTTTGTATTATCGAGCTTTATTGTTATTATTGACTCTAGACAACCATCTATTATCTTGTCTTGTTCCTCACTGAGTCCTTATGACTCACCCTCATACTATTTATTTCTTTACAGGCAGGTATGAGACTGGAGGCTTGGACTGAGAGTTACAGCCTGACATTTTGTATTAAGTTTGGTGAATGTATGTTCATATATGAATTCACCATTTAATATGTATAAATATTAGAAATGTTGTGATATGTCAGGAAGAACATGAGACTTTTAGTATGTATTTACGATATTACATATGTTGATATATGTTTTGAATTAAGATGGTTATTAGTATGACTTCCGCACTCTAATATTATTGTAAGAAGTTTAAAGCATATTGTGAGTTGTGATCATTGTGGTTTATTGGAGAATTTTGGAAAAATTTTATGGGCCTATCGGATATGTTATTGCATGCTATAAGATTGATTTGAGTGGCATTCTCGTATTTGAGTGATATCCTGAGTGGGGGTGCTACTTATAGTATTCAGCAACTAAGTCAATATGTCAACAATCCAATCACTGAACACTAGAATGCCGCTATACATGTTCTATGACACCTAAAGGTGTCCATCAAAAGGACTTTGTTTCTAGCAGACAACTCTTTCCAGCTATCAACATATTGCAATGCAGACTTGGCAGCTTGCACCACCACCAGAAGATCCATCACTGGCTACTGTATATTTCTTGGTGACGTTCCAATCCATGAAAAAGAAAAAAGCAGTTGACCATCTCATGTTCATCAGTTAAGGCCAAGTACAGAAGCATGGCTTCCGCTGTTTGTGAACTTCAGTGGATCTCCTATCTCCTGCAAGACTTCAACATCTCTATCTCTCTCTCATTCCCTTGCTATGTGATAATAAGGTAGCCATACATATCACTGAGAATCCGGTGTTTCATGAACACACCAAACACTTGGACATTGATTGCCACATCGCTCGGACGAGTTCAGTGCGGTTTCATCATCCCTAAAAATGTTTCCTTCGCTTCCTAACTAGCAGATATGTTTACCAAAATTCTTTTCGTTTCCTACTTTCAACAAATAATTCTATTCAAGCTAGACTTGTGCTACATCCACCAAGCTCCCCCATGATGAGGAGATGTAGAAATATTGTGATGTATATTTTTTCTTTTCCAGTTTGTTTGTTAGTATCATTAGTTAGGCCAGCTAGGTCTCCACTTTAGCTGAATCAGTTAGGTAGTTTGTCTGTTTTAATTGTTAGGGTTACAACTCTCTTTCCTACTTTTGTATATAAATACACCATCATTACATCATTAATGAGAGTCATTTTTCTCTCCCAAAACATCGCCTAACTTTCTGCACTTCTGCTAAGTATTTCCCCTCATAGTTAGAGCCTTCTTCATTAATAGCTTGTTTAGCAACTGAATAGTCAAGTACTTATAATCTGATTAGACTAAAATGATCGGACAAAACAAAGAATTTGTACAACATATTTTCATTTTTGATGCCAGAGTTGTTGGTTTTGGTTAGTGTGCAAGCACAGTAGGAAATAATGTATTTTGGCAAGATAACAGAGATGCTTTCATGTAGAAATGATGTCACACATATGCATGTCAACCTTTATGTTGATTAAAATATTGCTAATATAAAATTAGATAACAAACTTATTAAATAAACTAATAGTGTGACTTGGTACTTTATTTATTTTATCATAATAGATCCATGCAAACCAAGCTAGGTGCTAAACTAAATTTTTAGCGATGTGATATATATTTTGATATTTTCCTAACTAATATGTCTAAGTATGATACAACACACTAGCGGCTTCTTGAACTACAACCTCGAGGGCATAATAATCCTTCAAAATGGAACTACGTTCAACACAAGTAAGGACTCATGGAACTAGATTTGGCTAATCAAATGTCGTGACACAATCTGGGTATTAGCGATATATATGAATGAAGGAACAGATTATAAATAGAAGAATTAACGTAAATAAGCCAATTGTTTTCTTGTATGTGCAAGACTTGCCACATAATTTGAAGCAAAGTAGATCCAACCAATTAAGATAGAAATAACCTAACAAAGAGATGAAATTAGCAAAGTATAATGAATGTCCGACAAGATTACAATAAGCTAGAAATATTCACTCTTAGAAGTTCTACCCCTTCCCCATAGCACATCTCCTCCATACTTTTAAACTATCTAAAGCTAGCATACTTTTATGAATTATTAAGTTGTAAATAAGTACTTGTATAAAATACTAAAAGTTTAAATGACTTACCAATCTATCTAATGTGTCCGAGAAGAAATGTAGCCTGCTTTATGGAGGGATGCTTTCGTCTCAAAAGCCTATTTTTTTCTTATTCTAGGGACTTCTTGCAAAATTTTGAGGATGTCCAATAACATAAAAAACATCAAAGTATCTCAGCTAATCTAATATGGCCTCTTGCTCGTCTTCAAGGCATGACCATAGTGTCATTCAATTGGTGACCCTTTCATATTGAAGACTCTGCACATATGACATTTATACTTGGGGCCAGTCCCAATATACATATTTATGTGAAAATAAACAAAATAAAGATGTTAGTATAATCAGTTACATATTTGGGTAAAAAGCATTATACATATAGCAATAAACAAGATACCTTTTACTCTCAAAAATAATTTGAGAAAGACTATGGGGAGTACCCATCCAGGTATTGTAGGTCTCATGTACTTCATTCTTTATAACTCTAGTCAAGAACTTAGTGCCATCAAGGGATGACATATACTTGTATGAAGTTCATTACGATAATAAGTGAATCAATATATAATAAAATAAACAATACAACATTATACATTTTAATATTAAGTTTTACTTACTTGCTGCATCTCTTAGGATGCAAATATGCCTTGTGGAACCTTGGAACGAGGGTGTTGATTCTCCCCTCACCCAAAGGCTGGTTAGTAGATTCACCATTTGCAAGGGTGGATAGATGAATGGGTGTAAAAGGGATGGCTACGCTCCTAATGGTGATGAGGATGGCAAGAGTGAATAAGAAAGAGATAGAAAATGATGTTTAGGAGAATACTATAGTAGGAAATGAATAGCCAATGACCTCACAACAGTAAAGAAGATAGATGGTAGTGACCATGAAAATGATAAGAATAAGGATGAAGGTAGGAAATGAAGTCATGGGGTAGGCATTATAGTAAACTACCCCATCTATGGATAGGTGGAATGGTGGAATAGGGCATGGGGCTGAGAGTGATCACATGGCGATCAAGTTTGAGAGATGGCCCTACCTTGGTTGGTGGTCCTACCTTGTCTAATAGGATATAGTAGGGTATCTAATAGAACATCATCTGTAAAATGAACCAGAATAAATATATTTTTAATAATATTATGATAAACTATAATATACAATTAAAGCAATCAATATAATCAAGTAGATTTTAATATGAATTACATTACATCAAATAAAATTAAACATCTTACCAACAATGTACGTCAATCTTCATAAAAGTTGATAAATTCATTAATCTTATCTTTTTCATCAAATTTATTTTCATCATCATTACTGGCATTGTCAACCCATTGTACATCTGGCTCTCCATATTCTCTAAAGGATAAGTACAATCTATTCGACCATCCATGAACTCGTTAGGAGCTATAATATAAACACGTGATGTCATATCATTCTAATATGCCGCTTCTAGTGAATCTTCACTTTCTAATTTACCTTGTGGCTTTGTTTTTATAGCAACCCACTAATTGATATTATCATTGATTTTTTTCTGGGTGTGGGACATGGTAAGCTTGTCTAACTTGTTGGCAATGATGAGCAGGTCATACTTTCTATACCTATCTTTTATTTATTCAGTATGGGTTTCTCTCATAGGAGTAGGATGGAACCATTCACAATAAAATAAAATCAATTTTTTAATAGGACCGCCAAATTATTTTGACTCAAAAACCTCTTTCAATAATCTATAATATTCCATCAATCCCCTTAACTCAACCCCCACTATACATTATTTTTTGCCCTCACTCTAAGCATCAATGTGGAATTTATGTCCATTAATGAATATTTTGTCCATGTCCTAACATTTTATTAGGACCCAAGCTGAGTAATAGAAGAATTGATTCGTAATTTCAATTGTTAGATCATTAATCTATCATTCATCACATAAATTGTTAGTATAGATATAGTTATGTAGTAATTTTCAATATATCATGTCATGTATAAATTGATTTTATATCTATTTAAGTAAGACTTACACCAATTTGTAAATTTTTTTTCAACCCTAGCATTGCCATCTTGACTGCCTATGCTAAGAATTCCACAGAATAACTATATTCACAAAGTTAAAAATATATTGGAAATATAAAAACAAAAGTTGATGTGCTAATACTTAAAATACTAATTGTTTGGTTTATTTGCTCAATGAATTTATTAACCTCCTCAAAAGTAGGCAACACATGCATGTTAGAACTCTAAGCTCAACTTCACTCAAATATCAAATTTTATAGGCTCCAAAGGCATGAGAGGGTTGATTTAAGATAGATAAGGTTTGTGGAATTGAATCATCATTGGAATTTCATACTTTCAGCCAACTCTTGTCCTCAGGCAATGCACATATGATTGGAAGGAAAATAAACAAAAATTTAATGTTTCTTGGCTACATATTCCCTACAAATTGATTGCTTCACTTGTTTGCCACGCCCCTACATGTTTGAAAAATAATATTTCAATTCAATGGTGCATAAATTTAGATATCTTGTGAATATCTATTTTATTTTATTTTTCAAATGGGTACATCTACTGATATTATACTGACCCTCTAGTTTGTGCCTCTTCTATCATATAAATAAGCAAATGCAAATGCTAGAAAAAAAATCCTTTCTAGCTTCCATGAAATAGTATAAGTATTTTTCTCCAGTTGGTCCAAGTCATCATGCCTCAAAGTTGTAGACACAAATCATGCAAAAATCTATTAAGGTTAGCCAAAGGTTTCCATACATGGTCTGGTAGTTCTTTCAATGTAATTGGTAGCAATTTCTCCATGAAGATGTGATAGTCGTGGCTCTTCAACCATGCAATTTAGCCCCATATATATCAACACACTTGGCCAAATTTGATGAATCTCCATCTGGCATTCAAAGTCCTTTCAGTTACTCGCATATAATTCTTTATGATAACATACTTTGCTTTAGGTTTCCCCCTCTATCCATTACCTTTGACAATAAATTCTAGCTCGCACCGCTTATACTATAAATTAAAATCCGATTGAGCCTTTACATTATCTTTGAACTTGTCTATTAACATCCATCAATATGTTTAAAATATTGTCAACTAAATTCTCCTCCATGTGTATCACACCTAAATTATATATTACTAAATTAGCCTCCCAATATGACAATTTTCATAATGTGCTCTGTTTTGTCCAATTATGTTATACATTGTGCCTAGGGATTTTAGGAACACTACCATATTCTATAACCTTTGGCAAATTACATACCAATCCCTCATTTCCTCTCCAATCAGCGAGGCAGGAAAAGGATAAAACTTTGATTAGCTCTTTATGAAACTGGTGGTGTTTCTCCTAAATTAATGATCATGTTTTAAGAATTATCAATGACAATCAAACCAACTATTTATTCACCATTTTTAAGTATTCCTTATGAAAATGGTGGGTTTTCTCTTGAATTAATGATCATATTCTAAGAATATCGATGACAATCAAACCAATTATTCTTTCGTCATTTTTAAGTGTGAATACTTTATTATAGCCCATACAATAAGGGCAAGCCAATTTACCTGTATTCATTAAATCAAACAACATCCCATAAGTTGAAAAATCATTTATAGTTCAAAATAATACAACTATCATATTAACATTTTATTTGCTGAATACATCATATGTAGGAACACATTTTTCTCGTAGCAACTTTAACTTGTTAATCAAAGATTGTAGGTACATATCTATAAAAATAACAAGCCAAATGACAAAACGACTAAATAGTTTTATCATATGTAGATCTTTTATAAGGGATTAGTTAGTAAAGGGACTTGTAACATTTCTTGAGTGACTCCTACGCATTTTATGAAATACCCAAGTAAATTTTACTCATGCAGCACTCATTTCTTATGATGAGGTAAGACATTTTATTACCAAAGTTCATTAAAACAGCGTAGTTCCCAAGATTTGGTGGAATTGATGAGGCAAGACATTTGTTCCAAATAAATAATTTCACTTATGATTTTATCATACTAGCTATCGTTACTAAGAATTCTTGGTGTATCATTTAAGAATGTCAAGATGTACTTTTCATCCTACTCTCTTAAACAACATATAGTCACTAATACGAAAAGACAAGGCAACTAATTATATTATATATAACGTAGGAAATGCTTTAATCACAAGAATGTTAAATGGCTATTGTAATAATAACAACAAAAAATGAAGAAACATCAATTTATAATAATAAAGAAAAAAAATTTATTTGGAAAGTAAAGAATGTCAAAAAATTTGGGGAAAAAAGAAAAGAAAAGAAAACAGATAAGGTGGTTGTTGATCATGTAAAGTTTTAGGGTGGAGAAGAGACTAAAAAACATGAAAATACTATAAATTAAAGTGAAACTTATTTTCATTTTTATTCATGTACACACATGATAGGTGTCCACCAAATTTGTGCCCTCAACCTTACATTTTATGTATGAAACTTATGCCGTTAGATCAAAGGCCACCCGGCAAGTCAGACTTACTAAGAACAAAAAGTTACTCAAACTATAAACTTAAACTTTCCCATAAGTCGAGTGGGTATTAATTGGTCTTTTGGCATTGCCCACATATTTGTATGTTTGAATTGGACTTAGGACCTGATGAATTTTTTATATGCTACGTGTATAAATAAATAAATAAAATCCTGTAAAGAAAAGTTGCCTAACCTAAATATCTAAAACATACTCTTAAGGAGAGAAGTTGATTTATCATGTTTAAAAATAGAACTACTGACGTTATATATGATATTGAAACGCTAAAGTCTAATTAGAAAATTTTGAAGAAAATGGATTTTATGTTATTATAAAATCATTCATTTTTCTTTTAATAGTCCATTGACACTAGAACTTTTATTTTTCAATTCAAAAATCACTTTTTCAAACCCCCCAATTGTATAACATTATTTTGCGAAAAATTTTAGCATATAAGCCAAATAAAATAATAAAAATATGATCAATTAGTGATTGTAGAATGATCCGTCACTTATTAATGATTGATTATAGCACAAATTTGTGATTGAATAGTGATTGGCATAAAGACAGTCACACAATTCGATGATCAATTTGTAAATGATTTGATATTGGTCATAGAATTTAGTGACCGGGTGATTACTATAAATAATTGGTTACATCTTTTTCTAAATAACTTTACTTTAATTAGACTGGTCACTAAACAGTCATTTATTAGTGATCACAGAGTTGGCCAATAGAAATTGATCACTAAAATATTTCTTTTTTTATAGTGTGTTTCGTGATTTAACATGTGTAATTAGTAGCAATTTTTTTTATTATTATTAAGTACTATTTAGTACATTGCATTAAATTATTATTATTATTTATTTATTTATTTATTTATTTTTTTGGGTGTTGCAGTGGAGATTGGTGACAACAAATTACATAGATGTAGCTCAAGTTAAGTAAATCACCTCAAAATCAATATAACATTGTCCCAATCCACAAATAAAAGAGCAAAAGAGAGAGAAAGAAAAAAAAAAGAACAAATCTAAAACAAAATTATCAAAATCCACATGTAAAAGAACAAATCTAAAACAAAATTATCAAAATCCACATGTAAAAGAACAAAAAAGTAGACACAATTATCAAAATCCACAAGATTATAAAATCCACAAAGTTCATCATGCATTTAATTTCCGTTGACTTTTGTGCTTTTAGACAAACTTTTTCAAGTTATAAAACCCAATCAAATTGTTAATTCCAAACACTACAAGAAACTAATCTCTAGCGAGTTAGAGTATTGGACAAACATTGATGGAAAAGATGAAGTTTTCTTTGTTTCTTGTTAGTTTCCTTCTAGGCCTTCTATTTTCCCCTTGCATTGGAAAGTCTAACATAAAACAGGTTTTGAATAAGTCAAGATAAACATCTTATATCTGCAAATTTTCACTTTTTTTTGTAATGATAAGTGTCTATTCCAATAATTAACGATCTCTTGCTAAAATTTCTTTCATATGAATTGCAGAGTAAAACTTGGTGCATGGTCCAAGTATCGGCGCCCAATGACAAGATGCAAAAGTTTATAGACTATGCTTGCGGGCGATATGATTGTCGAGAAATTCAACCAGGTGGTTCATGTTACAACCCCAATACACTGCAAAATCATGCATCTTATTGCCTTGATCTGGACTACCGAAACAGTGGAACCTGCAACCTTGAGATTGGAACTCCAACAGTCACTGACCCTTGTAAGCTCTTATCTTTTATATATATATATATATATATATATATATACATAGACTAACAATTGTGGCACACCGTTCCTACATATATAAATTTATTTACCGTGTATAATGTAAAAATTAATTGTAATGATAAACAATAAAAAAATTTAATTTTGAAAATAATATAATTAAATATACAACAATACAATCCACACTAAATAAATGCAATATTGATTTTCAAACCAACAAATTTGGGGGAAAATGGCAGTAAATTTTTTAAATAAAAACAATATAGAATATGGAGGAATTTTAATGGCAAATAAAATGGTAAATTTGGTATATATAAAATTTGGTATCGTAACTTTCATTTTAGACTCACAAATACCTTTTCTTTTTTTTTTTTTATAATAGTATAAATATATATCTCATTATCTCTTTGGCTCTCATTTTGTGCTGAGGCTACATTATACTTTATATGATGGTTATTGTAAATGTAACTTAAAGTTTTTGATTGATTTGTTGCAGCATATGGTAACTGTCACTATCCCTGAAGTTCGGCATTACTTTGCAAGGATATGGAAGGATTTTGAATTTTAGTGAGATTAAGGATGTATGGAAAATATGATTTTTATCCCTTCCATGTAGAATAATGAAAAGAATAGTAATAAATTTCTCAGAAAATATTATGATTCTTTCCTACTTGACAGCTTTCTTCTTTTTTTCTTTTATTTATTTTTCAATGATTAGCTTAAAGATTTTAGTACTTATCATCCTTTTTAAACAACTCGATTTTCGAGTGTAAATGTATTCAACCAATTCCCACAAGTTATTATTCAAATTTGAATTGAATTCCTCATTGACTTTAAAAATGAAGTTTTAGCTTGGTTTGATATTAGAAAGTTGAGTTCAAACAAATTTTATTTGATTCAAACTCGAATAATTTAATATTTTTATAATGTTTTAATATATCTGTATATTTAATTATTTCTTGACTAATTTAACCAAGAACAAAGATGTTGTAGCTTGATTTGTTATGCATATAAATCGAGTTTATAAGTCAAGTTTTTAATAATTGATCTCGGGTCGAATGCTCGACTTGTTTTTTATTCAGTATAATCTAACTAAAGTTCTTAGCTTTTTATGTTTTTCCTAAAGCATTCGTTCAACTGAAATCATGCTCTGGACCAAGCCAGAGTATCAAATTAATGAATGCATATATGATTGAATGAGATTAAGCTTGTTCATGAAAATAGGACTAGCAAACATTAGCGAAATGTGCAAATGAATCACGTAATCAAACGATTGAATGACTTGATGTGTGAAATCTTAAAATAAAATCTTGCTATATAAATAAAAATGAAAAATAATACATTTGTTATACTTCAATTAGAGTTGAAGTCAAGCATTTCTTTACTGTAACGGTTGTTGCTTCCAAATTAAATTTACTTTCTTTGAGTCGTAATGAGATTAAAAATATAGCATAATAGCTTACTTTCAAATATATAATTGAACGTAATTGATAAAGTGAATAATGGTGGGAAGGACACAAACACATAATAAAAATACTTCTTTTCCTAATTTGTGTGAAATAACAAAAGCAACCTAATTGAGAAAAATATGGTCACAATGACAGCAAACTATGCAAAAAAGGTTTAAAAAGAAAGAAGAAGAAGAAGAAGAAAAAGAAAACCATAATTTATGTGTAAAATCTCCCTCCAGAAAGTAAAAACCACAAGATCGAAGTCTAAGTAAACTCCGGACCACCAAATAAAAGGTACAAAGAGTTTTATCTTGTTATAATTACTACATTATACACTCAACTCCTTTGTAATAGCAACTGGTCGATAACAATGGCGCAGTTCTTCAATAAGATGAAAAAACAAGAAGTTAAAATATACTACTAAAATCACAGTTCGAGATCTTGATATTTTGAGTAGTTTAGAGATGTCGAAACGTGATTTCTATCATTGAAAATGAAGAAAAATAAGGAAGGAACCTCCACTTAAAGTTTCAGCTCAATTGAAGATGTTTTGACCATATGATTGTGCATTTGATAGAATTTGGGCCGAGCTAAAATTATTCACGAATTTCACTCTAAACCTCTCTTTGTTTTTCTCATGGAAATAGAAGGTGAGTGTGTGTGTGTGTGTGTGTACTCTAGGGATGAGAAACCCTAGTAGCAAAAAGAATGGACTTAGGCCTCAAAAAAGTAGTGACCAAGCCAACAAATCTTTCCATCATGACACAGTAAAGGATCTCGCTATTCCAGTGATAAAGCTGTTGGAATAGTGCCCCGCAAGCCAATAAGATTGGCAAGTAAACTATTTCACTTGTGATACAATCTTGATTGAATGATATTTTTTCGTAAATGGTCATATTCATCCTATGCTTATATTACTCTACTGGCATTTGGTTGAAGCCCTTAGATCACAACAAACTATAGGACTTGGCCATGCACTAGGCAATGATCATGGAATAAATCTTATGCAATCATGATCTTAAACATCCCAAGTCATAGAATCGTATGAGAAATGACATCTAAGATTCGGATAGACTTGCACTAACGATGCATAATCCAAAGGTTGGATGTTGCTCCATTCCATGAGCAAACCATATGCGATATGAGTGCATGTTAGTAGGTGCTTGTTAGAGAATAAGGCACTAGAGACCCACACAGAGAATCCACTAGGCAGTCATAGTGGCAAGTCGGTAGTGGTAGGTTATTTTGCTTACATTAGTGCATATAATTAGTCCTTTCATCTAAGGATCCATTGTAACCTTGTATTTAGGTCCTCATACTTTGATTCATCCCTGGTCACCTAGCGGGACGTTCGGGTTGTGACTGGGTATAAGCTACCTAGACATAAAGGTTTATGAGATCCAAGATGGGATTCAACTCCTCATCTTTGTGAAGGGCGAGTGCATCTCCTATGCGTTCTATAATAGTCAATTCCAAGGAGTCCTTCGCCAAGGCAGTGTGACAAGTTGGAAAAGGATTTTTCCAAGATGAAGTCATAAATCGAAATTGAACATTGAGAATAGATGCATAGTATCGAAGCTATTAAGGAGTCAACAAATATCTTGCCCTAGGCCTCTTTCATGGAGATAAGAGACGAAAAAACCTTATTTGCATGGTACGCATAGAGCTAGAATGGTTCACCAAAAGCATTCATTCAACCAATTGTTGGTCTCCATAGGCTTGAAATTGGACATCGATCAGGGAGATTAGGTACTCTTCAATTAATAAGATTAATTGAATTGAATCGGTTAGTTTAAAGGAGCTTAAATTAATGTGAATATATGATATTCTAAAGTCACAAAGGTTGCTAGCCTATGTCCAATGATCGGTAAAACCTAATGGGTCACACACAAAAACTAATTGAAAATTCTATATGATGAGACAAATTTTCTAAGTGTTAGAATAATTCCCAGGTGACCGAAAATTGAGGGATTCGATTGACGCAATTTTTAGTCATTTGGACTTGATCAATTTAATTGTTAAATTGATCTAATTAATTTGAGGGGTTAAATTAAAACCAATTAAATTAAGTGTTAATTTAATTTGGTGCGACATGACTAACAATTGGTCAAGTTAACTTAAAAAGTTAAGTTAACTAAAACTAGCTTAAAGAGTTAAGTTAGTTGACTTAATGGTTAAGTCAATGTTTAATTAAATTAAAGTGTTTAATTTAATTAAAATGAAGAAATTATTTTGGAGGAAAAATTTAAATGAAATGTTTATTTGGTGTGGAATTAGATTCCAAATGAAATTCAAATTCAACACAAATTCACATGCAACTTGCAAGATGCTTGCAAGTTGGCATGCTTTGGTGGCACCCCTCCTTGAGGAAGGTATGATGCCACCTTGACATCAAACCATCCTCCCTCTATATATAGATATAGAGGGGGGCGGCCACATGCTATTATTATTCATACATTTTGGGCATCTAAAAGTTAGATCCAAAATTCCCTCCAAAATTGTGAATCTCTCATGAGTTGAGGTTTCACTCTCATCTTCACCTTCCCCTCATTTTTGGTCTCCTACCAGCTCTCTTTCTTCTTAGTTTTTCCAGCTGAATGAAGCAGAAAAAGGATTGTCCATTGATGTGTGGACTTTGGCATTAGAGGCAAGACGATTTCGGATTGCTTAGCTTTGGTGATCCTGTGTTCCAGCAGTGCCTTTCTGGACTCTGTTCGTAGTCTTTCCAGTGGTTTTGGGGGCTCAATTTTTTACTGGACATTCTACATTGAGTTGGGGGCTTAAGAAGGTTCATTATTATCCGCATACTAGCTCCTCAAAAGCTTATATTGCTACAATAAACTTTACCTTTGTAGTCAACAATCCGAGGTGATTTTTCTGATCAAAAGTTGATCACACCTGGCTGCTGTCTGCTTTGAGGAAAAGAAGCACAACTTTAAGTTTTGGTTGGATTTTGCTTGAGAGGTAACATTCTAACCTTGATCCATTATATTGGTGTGATTTAGATCCTTGTGGTGGTGTAAGCCAAGTTAGATTTCAGTTTTTAAACATTTCAAATTGGATCCTTAGTCTTACAACTCTTTCACAAGCAACATGCTTCAAGCTTCTCCCTTAATAATGCCTTAGTCAACATGCCAACACCATTATCATCTGTATGAATTTTCTCTAGCTCTAACAACTTTGTGTTTAAGATATCTTGTATTCAATGATAACAAGCATCAATATGCTTTCATTTTGCATGAATACTATTTTTACTGAGTAGCAGTTTGGTTGTCATAGAAAATACATAAGTCTTACTTGAAACCAAGCTTAAGAAGGTTCATTATTATCCGCATACTAGCTCCTCAAAAGCTTATATTGCTACAATAAACTTTACCTTTGTAGTCAACAATGCAACACATTTTTGTAACCTTGATTGCTATGCTACAACTCCTCCTACAAATTTGACCAAGTGATATGAAGTGTACTTCCGATAGTCATGTTAGAATAGTGCCCCACAAACCAATTTGATTGGTCTTGTAGACTATTTCCTTGCAAGACAATCTTGATTAAATGATATTCATTATATAGCCATCTTCATCTTATGCTTATTATTACTTCACTGGCATTTGGTTGAAGCCTTTAGAACACACAAGATTATAGGGCTTGGTCACGCACTGGGTGATGATCATAGACGAAGTCTTGTACGGTAGTGATCTTAAATCTTCCAAGTCATAGGATGTTATGAGATAGGGCCTCTAAGATTCAGATAGACTTGCACTAACGATGCATAAATACAAGGGTTGGATGTTGCTCCATTCTGTGAGCCATCCCATATGAGATATGGATGCATGTTAGCTAGTGCTTGTCAGAGAACAAGATACTAAAGGCCCTCCTGGAGAATCCATCGAACTGGCAAGTCGGTAGTAGCAAGTTCTCCAGCTTATGCTAGTGCATATTGTTAGTACTTAGACGTGAGGATCCATGGTAAGCTGATGTTTAGGTCCTCATGCTTTAACTCCTCCCTAGTCACCTAACAGGCCTTTCAGGTAATGATTGGGCATGAGCTACTTAGACATGGAGATTTATGAGATACAAGATGGATCCAACTCCTCGTCTTTGTGGAGGGCGAGTGCATCTCCTATATATTCTATAATGATCAGTTCCAAACAATCCTTGCATAAGGTAGTATGATAATTTGGAAAAGGAGTTTTCCAAAGATGAGGTCATAAAGTGGAATCGAACATTGAAAATAGAGACATAATATTGAGGTTATTAGGGAGCTGACAAATATATTTCCCTAGGCCTCTTTCGGGGGATATGAGACGGAAGGATCGTATTTGCATAGTACGCATAAGCTATAATGGATCTCCAAAAGTATTCATTTCAGCCAATTAGTTGGGCTCCATGGGCTTGAGGTTGGACATTGACCATGGAGATTGTGTACTCTTCAATTAATGGAGATTAATTGAATTGAGTTGATTAGTTTAAAGGAGTTTAAACTAAAATGAATATATGATATTCAAAAGTTACAAAAAGTTGTAAGCACATGTCCAATGAATGGTAGAACATATCAGGTCACACACAAAAGCCAGTTGCATTTCTTAATTGATGGATGAATTTTTCTAAGTGTTAGTAAATTCACTCGAAGTAACCAATTTTGGGGTGACCGAAAAATTGAGGTTAAATTTGGCTTGATTAATTTAATTGTTAAATTGATCAACTAATTTAAGGAGTTAAATTAGTCCAATAATTAAGGAGTTAATTATTTGATGCCATATGACCACCAATTGGTCAAGTTAAGTTAAAGATTTAAGTTAACAATTCTTGGCTTAAGAGATAAGTCAAAGATTAATTAATTAAATTAAAGTGTTTAATTTAATTAATGAGAGAAATCTATTTTGGAGAGAAAATTCAAATGAAAGGTTCATTTGGTGTGCATTTTAATTAATTTGAAATTAGATTCCAAATGTAATTGAAATGCACATAACTTCAAATTTAATTTGAATTTGTCAACTTCCAAGCAAATGGGCAGTCCCACATCTTGAGGAAGGTGTGATGCCACCTTGGCATCACCCACCTTGGCATCACACCATCCTCACTTTATATATAGATATAGATGTGATAGGCGGCATATTGATCTTCCATGTGAAGAATTAGATTTTGATATTTTTCTCTTCTTCAAGTGTTGCCTCATAAGTTGAAGCTTCACTTTTCTCTTCTTCTCTAGCCCTTAAATCGACCATCTACCTCTCAGTTCTCCTTTACATCTCTAGCTAATATTGAGTAGAAATAGGAAATAGCATTGGTGTGTGGATCATATTGATAAAGGCAAGAAAATAGGATTGCTTGCCTTTGGAGATCCACTAGTCATGGTAGTAAATTGGCAATTTTATTCCAGGATATCCATAAGGATTTTCACAGTAGGCTCATTAAAGAGTTTAGAGGCTACTAGACTTTTTCCTGAATTTTTGGAGGATTTTGGGTCAAGCAAAAGTTGCTCCAAATCTGATGTATCAGTATTTGACAGTTTCTGGATTGAAGAAGTGTTCATCTTTCCTTTGGATTTTTCTAATGAGGGTAATTCTCCATCCTAATCTAAATAATAGGCATGTTTATATCCTTGTTTGCTTGTGAAGCACTAGTTAAATTTAGCTTTTGAAGTTTTAATTATTGGATCCTAGTGCCTCACTTACCTTCAAGTGGTATCAGAACCTAATTCAAGCTTTGATTTAGATCTTTGAATGATTGATTAATGTGATGGATTGATCAAAATCACCAAATTCTCAATTCATACGATGGATTAGAGTGTTTGGATAACGTTGTGTGTGTCTCCTTGATTGATGAATTGAAAGCATGCTAATTTGTGTTTTAAGTGTTGATTCATATGATTAGTATGTTTTAATTCATAGCTTCTAATGTTGAATATTGATTTAACATCAATAGATGTTATAGGTTGATATAAAATGTTGGTGATGGCCTAAAAGAGTTTTGTTCATTTTTGGATCTAATATGATTGTAGTTTTGTTGGAGTTTTTTGAAGAATGTGATTCTTACTTTAACTTGTTTTTGGAAGCATAATTGAGCACTTGAAATTCCATTTTTGAAAGGTGTTTCGAATCTGGAATTTTATCTATAATGTGTGATTTAATGTTCAGAAGTATTTTTTGGTGCACAAAAGTTGAGCCAAAAATGGCTTGACTCTGTCCTAACCCCAAAATAACAGTGCTACTGAGCCATGGCAGCTCACAAGAAAGGCAGCGATCGAGAGCTGCCGCCCAATCGTGCACAAGCCTTAGCCAGCAGCACCTAGTTTGGGTTGGGTGAGTTGAGCCTTCTTTTTAGCCCCTTTATGTGACCAAAATTATTTTGAACCACACATAATAGATACACAAGTGTTATGCAAGTTCTCAAAATTATATTTCACATTTTTTAGTGCTTCTAAAAATTTGTTGGAGTTAATATCCAATTTTTGCATATTTGTTATGCTAGTTCTTGCTTGCCAATTATTTATTTATGTGATAAGCATTTAAGTATTGGAATTGATGTCAATTCTAGATATATTTATTGCTTATTTAATTGTTGAATGAATGATGAATGAATGGGGATGATCATGAGCCTTTAATATTGATTTTATTTGTTTCAAGTTGTTGAAAATAGTTGTATTAAATTGGGGGCTTACATGCCTCTTAATTCTATCTTGTAAAACTTATGAGAGTAGAATCACTATGAGTGAGGATTTTTTTCTCATGTAAATGTTGCATGGAGCAAAGAAGACCATTGGAGGCATGCTGACTTTTGAAGACTCATGAATATATAGGGATACACTTATGTAATAGTTAGATTTAATCAACCCACTTAAAATCAACTAAGTGGAGCACCTATAGCTCTAAGTGCACCACTTGGTTAGGCTCGTGGTCATCCCACCCTAGGAGCATGCTAGGTGTATTTACTTAATTATGCTTTCCATATCCTATTGATCTATGAGATGCATGGTTAGGATATAGAAAACCTAAATTAGAAGATAAAATATGAGATCTTTGAAAACAAAAACCCTCCACTTAGAAAGTCTGTGTTTTCAAATATTAAGTCAAAATGGATACAAATTAAAAGGAGTTTTAATTAATCCATACCTTCTACCAAAAGTATACGCCATGACGACGCTACCAAATTTGTGTGATGGCACTCGAAGCATGGGCCACACTTAGGAGAAAAGCTGTGAGCATACACTTTGCATACGATGCACCTTTGATTTGAGAACCTATATGCATCGGCACACGAGTCGTGGAGCCATCTTAAATCAAAGTTCGATTGGTAGGTTTAACTTAACATTTAGTAGTGTAGATGCACTCGAAGTGGGGTGTCTACATAAAAAGTGAGGCAAAATATATCAATAATTGCATGAGATGCAATTAGCAAGTGTTGATTACCTTTCAACTGTTTGTAGATTTGCGGGGGTCCACTTATAAGTCCTTAGGATCTTGATTTTCACTAGGAAATGAGATTTCCCGAATTCTTCTAGGGCGTGAAGGATTTGATAAAATAGTGGGAGGAAAACATGCTTGAAAGATCATGAACATGTTTTCAATATCAAAATTCAATCATATACTTATACTCTTTTTTCTCCTCTTGTAGATTTTTGAAATCTTTAAAAACAAAATAGCTAAAAATCTACTTGCAAGCGTTTTAGAAACTAATAAGCTGACTGGGCCTAACTTCCGCGATTGTTTGAGAAACCTTAAGATCATACTTGACTCTAAAAAGAGGACCTATGTCCTAGATCAAACTTCGCTGGACTCACTGGGTGATGAGCCCACCGATGAGGCCTGTGAATTGTTCACTAAATCTGTAGATGATGATCTACAAGTGTGATACCTCATGATGGTTTCCATGACTAATGAGCTCCAAAAGACTCACGAGCATATGAAATATGCATGTGAGATCTACAAACACCTACAAGAGTTGTATGGTGTACAAACAAGACAAGAAAGGTTCGCTTTGTCAAGAGTGCTCTTTAGATCAAGGATGGTAGAGGGTTCAAGTGTCCATGATCACGGGCTTAAGATGATTGGACTCATCAAAAAGCTTGGAAAACCTGATGTGATCATAGACATTGACCTCTATGTGGATTTGATCCTCCAATTATTACCCCCATCATTTGACCAATTTGTTATGAACTTTAATATTTCCAAGCAAGAGGTGACAATTAACAAGTTGGTGAACATGCTTGTGACCGCCGAGGTGACTATGAAAAAGGATAAACCTCTTATACTTGCTTTCTTCTCTAAGCGAAAAGCCCCACGGGTCAAAGAAAATGAGGTAAGAGGAAAAAGAGCTCTTCCTCCAAAGGGAAGTAACCCATGAAAAGTTTTGGGGGGGTTAAGAAAAAGGCTAAAATCAATGCGATTTATTTCCATTGTGGCAAAAATGGACATTGGAAAAGGTATTGCAAAGCTTACCTCACAACTCTTGAGAAGGATATGTACTTTATTGAAGTGCATTTGACGACTAATTCTTCCTCACAGGTATTTGATACCGCATGTAGTTCTCACCTTAGTAATTCATTACAGGGGATGGAAAGAAAAAAGAGCCTTCGTGAAGGGGGACATGACCCACTGCCTAAGAAATGGAGCAAACGTTTCCACCATGATTCAAGATGTGATCAAGTTAGACTTGGGGAATGCTTGCATTGCACTTGATCCATTTATTATGTACATAATCTTGTTTACAACATTATTTCAATTCTCATTCTTGATAATGAAGGATAAGTTTTTTCTATGTCGAATGGGATGTTAGGCATTAAAGAATCTTTCTTTGATTGCTCAAGGTACATTGAATAACGAACTGTACATACTTGATTCTCAACCTTCATTAATTCACATTCAATCAAGTAAAATAAAATTAGATAACCAAGAAGATGCTATTCTTCGGCATGCAAGACTTGGGCATATTTATACAAGTATGATGAACAAGTTAGAAGCTCTCAAAGCACGAAATATTAGTAGCAATGAGGACTTTCCTACTTGTAGATCTTGTTTAAATGAAAAAATGGCCAAAACTCCTTTTGTTACATCACTAGCCCTTTGGATTTCACCCATATAGATGTTTGTGCCCCACTAAAAGTTAGTGCGAAAGCAGGCTATTCCTACGTGATCACCTTCATCGATGATCATGGTCAATTCGAACATGTGTATCTTATGAAGTACAAGTCTGAAGCCTTTGAAAAGTTCAAAGAGTATAGGAATGAAGTGGAAAAGCAAAAGGGACTCAGTATTAAATCATTTCAATTTGATCGAGGTGGCAAGTACTAAAGTACTGAATTCTTGGTTTATTTGAAAGAGAATGGGATTCTCTCTCAATAGATGTTGGAAATAGTGCCCTGCAAGCCAATAGATTTGGCCTTGTAAAGCTTTTTTCTTGTAAAAACAATCTTGATTGAATGACATCTTGTATATGGCCACATTTATCTCATGCACCACATTACTTCACTGGCATTTGGATGAAGTCCTTAGATCACTTAAGACTACGGGACTTGGTCACGCACTAGGTAGTGATCATGGAATAAGTCTTACACGGTCGTGATCTTAAAATATTCCAAGTCATAGGATCTTCAGAGACAGGACATCTAAGATCCGGATAGACTTGCACTAATGATGCATAAATCCAAGGGGTTGGATATTGCTCCATTCCATGAGCAACCGTATGTGATACGGGTACGTGTTAGTAGGTGCTTGTTAGAGAACAAGGCACTGAAGACCCACCGGAGACTCCACTAGGTAGCCATAGTGGCAAGTCGGTAGTGATTAGTTCTCCTGCTTACGCTAGTGCATATCATTAGTCCTCTAACCTGATGATCCATGGTAACCTTGTGTCCAGTCCTCATGCTTTGACTCATCCTTGGTCACTTAGCAGGCCGTTCGAGGTGAGATTGGGTATGAGCTAATTGGCATGGAAGTTTGTGAGATCCAAGAGGGAATCCGACTCCTCGCTTTTTTGAAGGGCGAGTACATCTCCTATACATTCTATAATGATCGATTTCAAGAAATCCTTACGCAAGGTGGTATGATAATTTAGGAAAGGAGTTTTCCAAAGTTGAGGTCATACAAAGGAATCGGACATTTAGAATAGAAGCATAGAATCGAGGCTATTAGGGAGCCGACAAATATCTTGCCCTAGGCCTCTTTTGGGAGATAGGAGACGGAAGGACCGTATTTTCATGAAACGCGTAGAGCTTTAGACGGTTCTCATATAGACATTCATTTTGACCAATTAATTGGGTCTATGGGCTTGAGATTGGACATTGACCATGGAGATTGGGTACTCTTCAATTGATGAGATCGATTGAATCGAGTCAACTAGTTTAAAAGGAGTTTTAAACTAGAATGAATATTAAATATTCAAAAGTCATAACGGGTTGTGAGCCTATGTCCAATGAATGGTAGAACCCAATGGGTCACACACAAATGCCAAAATACCTTCCTAATTGATGGAGAAATTTTTCTAAGTGTTAGAAAGATAACATTTTTCCATGGCCGATTTTTGGGAGACTTTTGAAGATCAATTTTGGCTTGATTAATTTAAGTGTCAAATTAATCAATTAAATTAAGGAGCTAAATTAGGCAAATAATTAAAGATTTAATTATTTGGTGCCACATTGATCGTCAATTGATCAAAGTTAACTTAAGGGGTTAAGTTGACTAAAGTAAACTTAAAGAGTTAAGTTTACTTGACTTAATTGTTAAGTAAAGGTTAATTAATTAAATTAATTAGATTAATTTAATTAATGGAAGAACAAGGATTTTGAGAGGGAAAATTAAAATTGGATTTCAATTCATTTGGAATAAGATTCCAAGTTGGCAAGTTGGCAAAATGAAATTCAAATTGCCAACTTGCACACAACTAATTTTCGGTTCCCACATCCTCATGGGAGGTGTGATGCCACCTTGGCCTCACACACTCTATATATAGATATAGAGCTCGACGAATTTTAGTGTAATTTTCAGCATTAGAAAATCAAATTCTAAATGCTTTCCCTCCAAAAAACCTTTATAGGCAAGATATTCATGTGTTGAATTCTTCCTTTTCTTCCCTACCAAAACTCTCCAAAAACCGATCATACTCCATCTTCATCTTCAGATCTAATCCAAGTTAGGATCTGGAGATTTAGGATCTCATCTTTGGTGTATAGATCAATGTTGGAGGCAATTTCGAGTGAGATCGTTATTTCACAGTTTCCTGCAGATCGTCTGACTTTGCGAATATTTTATGGAATCTGTGATGCGATTTTTGATCCAAATTGTCTAATGAAGATAGAATATGGTGTTAGGTATCTCCCAGATATTTTTTTTGAATTATTGGGAGTTTTGGTTGGTCAAATTCGCATCTGAATCCACTGCGCCAGATCCAGTCGCGAATCTACCAACACTTGGAGATTTGGTTTTCTTCCTTGGATCTTGCTTCTAAAGGTAAGTATCTTCTTCTAATTCTGAATATATTGCATGGTATGACCCTGGGATGACCGATTGGCATTGGATTTGGTGTTTTAATTTTGAATTATTATGCATCCTAATGTCGATTGTTCCTTCAAGTGGTATCAGAGCCAATATCATGCACTTATTTGGATTTTTTGTGGACAATTGGATCATGTGATGATCTGATTGAATTCACCACATACTTGATTCATTGATGAATTGGAGTGTGTGGATTGAATATGCTTGTGGTTCTTATCCTTGATGAGTTGAAAGCATGTTATTATGTGATTTAATTGTTGATTCGTATAACTAGCATGTTTTAATTCATACTTGTTAATGTTGAATTTTGATTTGGCATTAATTTATGTTATATGTTGATATAGCATATTTATTAATGAATGAAAGTGTTTTGGTCATTTTTGGATCCAATTGGATTGGAGTTTGTTTGGAGTTTTTTGAAGAATATGATTCTTACTTGGACTAGTTTTTTTTTTGAAGCATGATTGAGCACCTTATTTTTCAGTTTTAGAAGCAGTTTTGAATCTGAAAAAATGGATGATCGTGAACCTTTAATATTGATTTTATTTATTTTCAAGTTGTTGAAAAGCGGTTGTATTAAATTGTGGCTTGTATGCCTCTTAAATTCATCTTGTAATTGTTATGAGAGTAGAATCACTAGGAGTTAGGATTTCTTTCTCATATAAATGTTACAAGGAGCAAAGGAGTCCATTGGAGGCATGAAGCTTTTTGAAGGCCCATGAATGTATGGGATACAATCATGTAATAGCTAGATTTAATCAACCCACTTAAAATCAACTAAGTGATGCACCTATGGCTCTAAGTACATCACTTGGTTAAGGCTCATGGTCATCCCACCCTAGATGTATGCTAGGCGCATTTACTTATTTATGCTTTCCATATCCTATTATTGTATGCGATGGAAGACTAGGATATAGAGAACCGAAATAAGAAGATAAAATGATGAGATCTTTACAAGCTAAAATCTCCCCACTTGGAAAGTCTAAGTTTTCAAATATTAAGTCAAAATGGATTTCAAATTAAAAGGAGTTTTAATTAATCCAAGCCTTCTACCAGTAGTATATGGCATGATGACGCTACCATTTTTGTGTGATATACATCCGATCACGGGGGTCATACTTAAGTGGAAAGTTGTGACCTTATATTGAGCATACGATGCATCTTTGAATTAAGAACGCCCACACATTATACACTCGGTCACGAAGGATGATGTGGTGTCCGTCTTGAATCAAAGAATGATTGGTAGGTTTGACTTAACGCCAAGTAATGTAGAGGTCGTCCTATTATGGGGATCTACATGAAATGGTGAGTCAAAATATATCAAGAATTGTATGAGATGCAATTAGCAAAAGTTGCTTACCTTTAGATTGCTAGTAGATATACATCCGGTCATGGGGGTCTATTTGCAAGTCCTTGGCATCTTGATTCTCACTAGGAAATATGATTTCCCGAATGCTTTTTAGGGGTAAAGCATTTGATAAAATAGTGGGAGAAAAACATGCTTGAAAGACCATAAAACATGTTTCTATATCAAATTCAATCACATGATTATACTCTTTTTTTTGCCACTTGTAGATTTTTGAAATCTTCAACTCAAATGGCCAAAATCCACTCTCAAGCATTTTGGAAACCAATAAACTAGCCGGGCTTAACTTCCAAGACTGGCTTAGGAACCTTAAAATAATTCTTGACTCTGATAAGATGACTTATGTACTAGATCAATGTCCCGTGGACACATTGGGTGATAATGCATCTAATGAAGACCGCGAACAGTTCGCGCAATTCGTAGATGATGATCTACAAGTTCGATGCCTCATGATGGCATCCATGACTAATGAGCTCCAAAAGACTCATGAGCATATAAAGCATGCTTGTGAAATCTATAAGCACTTGCAAGAGTTGTATAGTGTGCAAACAAGGCACGAAAGGTTCGCGCTCTCTAAGGAACTCTTTAGATCACAGATGAGTGAAGGCTCCAATGTCCATGATCACGGTCTCAAAATGATTAGTCTTATTGAGAAGCTTGGACGACTCGATGTGATCATGGACAATGACCTTTACATAGATTTGATCTTATAGTCATTGCCGCCATTGTTCGACCAGTTTGTTATGAACTTCAACATGTCCAAGCAAGAAGTTACGATTAACGAATTGGTGAACATGATTGTGACCACAGAGGCCACGTTGAAAAAGGAGAAACCTCTTATTCTTGCTTCCACCTCTAGGTCGAAGGGCCCTAAAGGCCCCAAGAAAGGAGGAAAAAGAAAGAAAAGTTCTTCCTCTAAAGGGAAGTAATCCGAGAAGGGTTTCGGGAGAGCCAAGAAAAAGGCTAAGATTGATGCAAATTGTTTCCACTGTGGTGAGAAAGGTCATTGGAGGAGAAATTGTAAAGTTTACCTTGCTACTCTTGAGAAGGGTATGTTTTTCATTGAAGTGCATTTAACCACAAATTCTTCCACATGGGTATTCGATACCGCATGCGGTTCTCACCTCTGTAACTCGTTTTAGGGGATGGAAAGAAGAAAGAGTCTGCGTGAAGGGGATATAATCCTCCACTTAGGAAATGGAGCAACTGTTGCTACCACATTCCAAGGAATAATCAAGCTAGATTTAGGGAATAAAAGCATTGTACATGATCCTATTTTCTATGCACCGAATCTTATAAAAAACATTATTTCAATTCCCGTTCTAGATAATGAAGGATTTGATTTTTCAATATTGGATGGGAAATTGTTGGCATCAAAGAATGGTTCTTTTGTTGCACAAGGTACATTGACTAACGGATTGTACATACTTGATTACCAACCTTCACTAATGCATATTCAAACAAACAAAAGGAAGCAAGATATCCAAGAAAATGCCATGCTTTGGCATGCAAGACCTGGCCATATATCCAAAAATAAGATGAGCAAATTAGAAGCTCTCAAAGCACTAAATGTTAGTGGCATTGAGGGACTTCCACTTGTGAATCTCGTTTAAAAGGAAAAATGACCAAAGCTCCATTTGTAGGACAATCGGAGCGCTCCATAAATCTTTTGGATTTGATCCATAAAGATGTTTGTGGACCACTAAGAGTTAGTGGGAGAGGAGGTTGTTCTTACTTCATCACCTTTACAGACGATCATAGTCGATTCGGACACTTGTATCTTATGAAGTACAAATCCGAAGCCTTTGAAAAGTTCAAAGAGTATAGGAATGAAGTAGAGAAGCAATTAGGGCTAAGTATTAAAACTCTACGATCGGATCGATGAGGAGAATACTTAAGCACCGAATTCTTGGATTATCTAAAGGAGAATGGGATCTCTCACAATAGACTCCACCCGGCACACCCCAACTCAATGGAGTAGCCGAGAGGAGAAACCGCACATTGTTAGACATGGTGCGTTCCATGATGAGCTTCTCCAATGTACCAATATCCTTTTGCCGATACGCCTTAGAAACGGCAGCGAATTTACTAAATCTAATACCTTCAAAGTTGGAGCCAAAAACACCATATGAGATATGGCATGGCAGAGCACCCTTTTACCATTATTTAAAGGTTTGGAGATCTCCTGCCTATGAAAGACGGACAGTGGGAGATAAGTTGGATAGTAGATCCATCTTGTGCAAGTTTGTGGGATACCTAAGAAAGTCTATGGGTTATTACTTTTATGATCCCTCAGAACAAAAGGTATTTGTCTCAAAGAACACCTACTTTCTAGAAAAGCAATTTCTACTGGATAGAAATGGCGTTGTTATTGAACTTGATGAAGTTCAAAACGATCAACAAACCGCACTGCTGGTGGAAACAATTGAATCACAAAAGCCTGATGCACAAACTCTAAAAAGGTTAGATCGGGTCAAGAAGCAACCCGAAAGGTTCGGATTTCTTCATGAAATGGGACAGTCGGATAGTGATCCGAGGACCTAGAAGGAAGCTATGTTGGACATAGATTTGGGACGCTGGCTTGAAGCCATGAAATTCAAAATAGACTCCATGTACTCAAACAAAGTATGGACTTTGGTAGATCCACCAACGGGAATGGTTCCCGTTGGTTGCAAGTGGATCTATAAGCGAAAGCTTGGAGTAGATGGAGAAGTAACAACTTTTAAGGCGCGACTAGTGGCTAAAGGTTATACTCAGAGACCCGGTATTGACTTTGAGAAAACCTTTTCACCGATCGCATTGCCTAAGTCCATTCGGATTCTACTTGCCATAGCCGCATATTACGACTATGAGATATGGCAAATGGATGTGAAAACTGCCTTTCTCAATGGCAACATTGAAGAGGAAATTTACATGGAGCAACCGCAAGGTTTCACACCCAAAGGGAGTGAGCAAATGGTTTGCAAACTCCAAAGCTCCATTTATGGGTTTAAACAAGCATCTCGAAGTTGGAATTTGCGTTTTGACAAAACAGTCAAATCATTTGGCTTTGTCAAAAACGTATATGAACCCTGTGTATATCAAAAGGCCAGTGGGAGTTCTGTACAGTTTATTGTGCTTTATGTCGATGACATCCTTCTCATTGGGAATGAGATTGGAATGTTAGAGTACACTAAAGCATAATTATCTACACAATTCTCCATGAAGGATTTGGGAGAAGCATCCTATGTATTGAGAATACGTATCTATAGAGATAGATAAAAAAGGAGCTATCCCAAACCCAGTACATTGATAAAATACTAAAAAGGATTAGTATGGAAGAATCCAAGAAAGGATTCCTTCCTATGGGGCATGGCATTCGTTTCTCAAAGTCTATGGCCCCTAAGACTGAGCAAGAGAAACAAAAGATGTCCCAAACACCTTATGCCTCTACCATAGGGAGCATAATGTATGCAGTTCAATGTACAAGACCTGATATGGCACACTCACTAAATATTACGAATAGGTTCCAATCCAATCTCGGTGAAAATCACTGGTTGGCCGTAAAAATAATCCTCAAGTACTTGAAAAGAACAAAGGATTTGTTTTTAGTATACAGGAATGGAGAATTGAAACTCGAAGGGTTTTCGGATTCAAGTTTCCAATCCGATGTAGATGACCTCAAATCCACTTCTGGATTCATATTTTGCCTCAATGGCAACACGGTAAGTTGGAAAAGTTCCACACAAGACACCACGGCCGACTCGACCACAGAGGAAGAATATATTACAGCTTCTGAAGCTGCAAAAGAAGGTGTTTGGATGAAAAACTTCATTCAAGAGTTGAATGTAGTGCCTAGCATAGCTGAGCCAGTTGTTGTCTTTTGTGACAACACTGGGGTGGTAGCACAAGCTAAGGAGCCTAGATCTCATCAGCGATCCAAGCACATATTGAGGCGATATCATTTGACCTGAGAGATCATTGATAAAGGCAACGTCTAAGTGGATAGAGTTGCCTCAGAAGAGAATATAGCAGATCCACTGACTAAGCCCCTAGGACAAAAGGTCTTTGAAGGACATCTTGAGAAGATGGGTCTCAAGGCCGTAGGGCATTGGCTTCTAGCGCAAGTGGGAGATTTTTGGAAACAGTACCTGTCAAGCCAATAGATTTAGCCTTGTAAAGCTATTTTCTTGTAAAAACAATCTTGATTGAATGACATCTTGTATATGGCCACATTTATCTCATGCACCATATTACTTCACTGGCATTTGGATGAAGTCCTTAGATCACTTAAGAATACAGGACTTGGTTACGCACTAGGTAGTGATCATGGAATAAGTCTTACACGGTCGTGATCTTAAAACATTCCAAGTCATAGGATCTTCAGAGACAGGACATCTAAGATCCAGATAGACTTGCACTAATGATGCATAAATCCAATGGATTGGATATTGCTCCATTCCATGAGCAACCGTATGTGACACGGGTGCGTGTTAGTGAGTGTTTGTTAGAGAACAAGGCACTGAAGACCCATCGGAGACTCCACTAGGTAGCCATAGTGGCAAGTCGGTAGTGGTTAGTTCTCATGCTTACGCTAGTGCATATTATTAGTCCTCTGACCTGAGGATCCATGGTAACCTTGTGTCCGATCCTCATGCTTTGACTCATCCTTGGTCACTTAGCAGGCCGTTTGAGGTGAGATTGGGTATGAGCTACTTGGCATGGAGGTTTGTGAGATCCAAGAGGGAATCCGACTCCTCGCTTTTGTGAAGGGCGAGTACATCTCCTATGCACTCTATAATGATCGATTTCAAGAAATTCTTGCGCAGGGTGGTATGACAATTTGGGAAAGGAGTTTTCCAAAGTTGAGGTCATACAAAGGAATCGGACATTTAGAATAGAAGCATAGAATCGAGGCTATTAGGGAGCCGACAAATATCTTGCCCTAGGCCTCCTTCGGGATATAGGAGACGGAAGGACCGTATTTGCAAGGAACGCGTAAAGCTTTAAATGGTTCTCATATAGATATTCATTTTGATCAATTAATTGGGCTCCATGGGCTTGAGGTTGGACATAGACCATGGAGATTAGGTACTCTTCAATTAATGAGATCGATTGAATCGAGTCAACTATTTTAAAAGTAGTTTTAAACTAGAATGAATATTAAATATTCAAAATTCACAACGGGTTGTGAGCCTATGTCCAATGAATGGTAGAACCCAATGGGTCACACACAAAAGCCAAAAGACCTTCCTAATTGATGGAGAAATTTTTCTAAGTGTTAGAAAGGTAACCTTTTTCCATGGCCGATTTTTGGGAGACTTTTGAAGATCAATTTTGGCTTGATTAATTTAAGTGTTAAATTAATCAATTAATTTAAGGAGTTAAATTAGGCAAATAATTAAATAGTTGATTATTTGGTGCCACAATGATCGTCAATTGATCAAAGTTAACTTAAGGGGTTAAGTTGATTAAAGTAAACTTAAAGAGTTAAGTTTACTTGACTTAATTGTTAAGTAAAGGTTAATTAATTAAATTAATTAGATTAATTTAATTAATGGAAGAACAAGGATTTTAAGTGGGAAAATTAAAATTGGATTTGAATTAATTTGGAATAAGATTCCAAGTTGGCAAGTTGGCAAGATGAAATTCAAATTGCCAACTTGCACACAACTAATTTTCGGTCCCCATATCCTCATGGGAGGTGTGATGCCACCTTGGCCTCACATACTCTATATATAGACATAGAGCTCGATGAATTTTAGTGTAATTTTTAGCATTAGAAAATCAAATTCTAAATGCTTTCCCTCCAAAAAACCTTTCTAGGCAAGATATTTATGTGTTGAATTCTTCCTTTTCTTCCCTACCAAAACTCTCCAAAAACCGATCATACTCCATCTCCATCTTCAGATCTAATCCAAGTTAGGATCTGGAGATTTAGGATCTCATCTTTGGTGTGTAGATCAATGTTGGAGGCGATTTCGCGTGAGGTCGCTATTTCACAGTTTCCTGCAGATCTTCTGACTTTACAAATATTTTCTGGAAGATGGATGTGAATTTTTATCCAAATTTTCTATTGAATACAGACTAAGGTGTTAGCTATCTCCCTTTTTTTTTTCTAATTTATTGAGTGTTTTGATTGGTCAAATTCGGATCTGAATCCGCTGCGCCAGATCCAGTCGCGAATTTTCCAACACTTGGAGATTTTGTTTTCTTCCTTGGATCTTGCTTCTAAAGGTAAGTATCTTCTTCTAATTCTGAATATACTGCATGGTATGACGCTGGGATGACCGATTGGCATTGGATTTGGTATTTTAATTTTGAATTATTGTGCATCCTAATGCCGATTGTTCCTTCAATAGACACCACCTGGCACACCCCAACATAATGGACTAGCCGAAAGGAGAAACCGTACCTTGTCGGACATTGTATGTTCCATGATGAGCTTTTTCAATATGCTCATATCCTTTTGAGGATACACCTTAGAAATGGCGACTAGGCTCCTAAATGTAGTACCCTCAAAATTGGTGTCAAACACACCACATGAGATGTGGTTTGGCTAAGCATCATCTTACCGTTATTTAAAGATTTGGGGGTCTCCCACCCACGTGAGACATTTAGTGGGAGACAAATTGGATTGTAGATCCACCTTATGCAAGTTTGTGGGATACCTTAGAGAGTCTGTGGGTTATTACTTTTATGATCTCTTGGAACAAAAGGTGTTTGTTTCAATGAACACTCACTTTTTCGAAAAGAATTTCTATTAGATAGAAATAGCATTGTTGTTGAACTTGATAATGTTCAAGATGATCAACAAATGCTATAAGTGGTGGAAACAAACGAGCAAAAAGAGCCTCACACACAACCTCTGAGAAGGTCACACCAGATCAAGAAGCAACTCTAAAGGTTCTGATTCAATCATAAGACTGGCCAATCGGATAGTGATTCGAAAACCTATGAGAAAGCTATGTTGGACATAGACTCGGGACATTAGCTTGCAGCCATGAGATATGAAATGGACTTCATGTACTCCAACAAGTATGAACTTTGGTAGATCCACCAAAGGGAATAGTTCCCATTGGTTGCAAGTGGATCTATAAACGAAAGCTAGGAGTTGATGGAGAGGTAGCAATCTTTAAGGTATGACTAGTGGCAAAAGGTTACACTCAAAGACCCAGTATCGATTTCGAGAAAACCTTTTCAGTAGTCATAATGCCTAAGTTCATTCAAATTCTACTTGCCATAGCCACATATTATGACTATGAGATATGGCAAATAGATGTGAAAACTACTTTCCTCGATGGAGAATTGAAACTCAAAGGATTTTTGTATTCTAGTTTCCAATCCAATGTAGATGACCTAAAATCCACATCTAGATTTATATTTTGCTTCAATGACAGTGCAGTAAGTTGGAAGAGTTCCAAAAAAGACACTACGGCCAGCTCTACCACAGAGGCAGAATATATTGCATCTTCAGAAGCTGCAAAGGGAAGTGTTTCAATGAAAAACTTCATTTAAGAGTTGAATATAGTGCATAGCATTGCTGAGCCAGTGTTTGTCTTTTGTGTTAACAACGGGGTGATGGTGCAAGCTAAAGAGCCAAGATCTCATCAGCGATCCAAGCACATATTGAGGTAATATCATTTGATTTGGGAGATCATTGATAGAGGCGACATTCGAGTAGAGATTGTTGCCACCGAAGAGAATATAGTAAATCCACTAACTAAACCCCTCTCGCAAAAGGTCTTTGAAGGACTTATTGAAAAGATGGGCCTTAATACTATAAGGAATTAGTTTTATGGCATGTAGGAGATTGTTGGAATAGTGCCTCGCAAGCCAATTAGGTTGGTCTTGTAAACTATTTCCTTCTAAGATAATCTTGATTGAATGAAATTCATTATATGGCCATTTTCATCTTATGCTCTTTATTACTTCACTTGCATTTAGATGAAGCCCCTAGATCACTTATGAGTAAAGGACTTGGTTCGATGACCATGGGATAAGTCTCACATGGTCGTGATCTTAAATATTTCAAGTCATAAGATCTTATGAGATAGGGTATCAAAGATCTTGATAAACTTGCACTAACAATGCATAAATCCAAGGGTTAGATGTTGCTTCATTCCATGAGCCATCCCATATGAGATATGGATACATGTTAGTAGGTGTTTGTTAGAGAACAAGATACCAAAGTTCCGCCCTGAGAATCCTCTAAATAGCCAAACTTGTAAGTCGGTAGTGGCAAGTTCCCCAGCTTATGCTAGTGCATATATTTTGCCTTTGACCTAAGGATCCATGGTAACCTTATGTTTAGGTCCTCATGGCTTCGACTACTCCTTGGCTGCTTAGCAGGCCATTCGGGTAGAGATATGGCATGAGCTACTTAGAAATGAAGGTTTGTGAGATCCAAGATGGAATCCAACTCCTCGTCCTTATGAAGGGCGAGTGCATCTCATATGTATTCCATAATGATAGATTCCATGAAATCCTTGCGCAACGTAGTATGATAATTTGGAAAAGGAGTTTTTGAAAGATGAGTTCATAAAGTGGAATCGAACATTAGGAATAGAGACATAGTATCGACACTATTAGAGAGACGACAAATATCTTGCCCTAGGCCTCTTTTGGGAGATAGGAGACAGAAGGACCGTATTTGCATGGCATGCAAAGAGCTATAATGGTTCTCCAAAAGCATTCATTTTGACCAATTAGTTGCGCTCCATGGGCTTAAGGTTGGATATCGACCATGAAGATTGGGTACTCTTCAATTCCTGGAGATTAATTGAATTGCGTGGATTAGTTTAAAGGACTTTAAACTAAAATGAATATATGATATTCAAAATTTACAAAGAGTTGTGAGCCCATGTCCAATGAATAGTAGAACCTATCGGGTCTCACACAAAAGCCAGTTGCATTTCCTAATTGATGGAGGAAATTTTGTAAGTTTTAGTCAATTCACTCCAAGTGACTAACTTTGGGGTGACCCAAAAATTGAGGTCAACTTTGGTTTGATTAATTTGATTGTTAAATTGGTCAACTAATTTAAGGAGTTAAATTAGGCCAAGAATTAAGGAGTTAATTATTTGGTGCCATATGACCATCAAGTGGTCAAGTTAAAGAGTTAAGTTAACAATTCTTAACTTAAAAGGTTAAGCTAATTGACTTAACAGATAAGTCAAAGATTAATTAATTAAATTAAAGTGTTTAATTTAGTTAATGAGATGAATCTATTTTGGAGGGAAAGTTCAACTGAAAGGTTCATTTGGTGTACATTTTAATTAATTTGAAATTAGATTCCAAATGTAATTGAAATGCACACAAAATTCAAATTTGATTTGAATTTGCCAACTTGCAAGCAAGTGGGCGGTCCCCCACATTGAGGAATGGCATCACACCATCCTCACTCTATCTATGGATATAGAGGTGAGGGTGGGCAGCATATTGATCTTCCATGTGAAGAATTAGATTCTCACATTTTTCTCTCCTTAAAGTGTTGCCTCATGTGTCGAAGCTTCACTTCTCTCTTCTTCTCCAACACCTAAATTGACCATCTATCTCTCATTTCTCCTATATATCTCTAGCTAATATTGAGGAGAAATGGGAAATAGCATTGGTGTGTGGATCATATTGATAGAGGCAAGACAATAGGATTGCTAGACTTTGGAAATCTACCGGTCAAGGCCGTAACTTGGAAATTTAATTCCAAGAGATCTAGAAAGAGTTTTGACCTGAAATGTTTTTAGTTACTAATAAAAGAGATAAGAGGCTACTGGAATTTTTCCAGAATTTTTGGAGGCTTTTGGATTGGGCAAAAGTTGCTCCAAATTCGCTGCACTGTTGTTTGACAGTTTTTAGATTGAAGAAGTATTCTTCATCTTTCCTTTGGATTTTGCTAATCAAGGTAATTCTCCATCCTAATCTGAATCATAAGAATGTTTAGATCCTTTTTTGCTTGTGAAGTACTAGTTAATTGTAGCTTTTGATGTTTTAATTATTGGATCTTAGT
Source organism: Jacaranda mimosifolia (assembly GCA_018894105.1). Lineage (NCBI taxonomy): Eukaryota > Viridiplantae > Streptophyta > Magnoliopsida > Lamiales > Bignoniaceae > Jacaranda > Jacaranda mimosifolia. Next base: position 16,146,521 of record CM032124.1, read on the forward strand.
GCCTCACTTGCCTTCAAGTCAATATCTTTGGCCATGCCCGTATTGGTAAGACCAACTAGCAAAGGTTTCTCACCACCAAGACAAAGGTATTACCTTTCATTTTAAAACCCCATAATCATGCTATGTAAATCTCCTTTTTTCTAAATCACCATGAAGAAAACCATCTTCACATCGATTTGATCAATCTCCAAATCAAAACTAGTAGCTAATCCAAACACCATATGAATGGAAGATATCTTCACAACAAGAAAAGATATATCATCGAAGCCAACTCTTTTCCTTTGACCAAATCCCTTGATGACCAATCTTTGTTTCTACAAAGGTTTTGAACTATGTTCTTTAGTTTTACTATTGAATACCTATTTATTTTTCAATGCCCTGATACCTTAGATGATTTTATCAATAAGTATAACTTTCACTCAGGTTTCATCTCATCTTCTGTAGATTCCATCCACTTAACTTTACCCTCATCTTCCATAGCCTCTTTACGACACTTAAGTTCTTCTCCATCTATTAACAAAAGAGAGGCACAAGTAGGATACATTAATGAGGGCCTTCTATCTTTATAGAGCTATCCGAAGTGTATCTCCCTGAATTTGTAATGTTGGTTGTTTACCATAATCATCACCTCTTTCTTCATCTATACAATCATCTATTTCTCAAATACCCTCATCACATGATCATTTTAAGCCTCAACTCTAACTTGTTTTCTATTGGTGAAGGAGAAACAACATCAAAATCATGTAATCTTCACTTAATTGAGATATTTATATCCTTAAATTTTGGTATCTTTCAAGATCACCATATCTATACTTTAGATAATCTTCTTCACAATAGAAGCATAAAGTTTATAGCCAACTCATCCATGTTATAACCTATAAAAAGACACAGTCTTATCTTTACTCGAGCATAAATCTTTCATCTCTAGGAATATGAACGAAGGCTCCACACCCAAAGACTCTCAAGTGTTAGTAAGAAATTGTTGATCTTCTAGTCCAATCATAAGTTTTGATGATAACTAATCAACCTTTGATACTAATGATTTCTTGAAGTGATGATTGATAGATAAAAGGGATAAAAGCAATAGTTTATATCAAATCCAAAATTTGATGGAATAAGTGAATAAGTGAATCTCAATTGATGGAAGTAGTAAGCACTTTTTGGTAGCATAAGCTAAAAAATTGAATGTTCCCATCTAAATGACTTGGAAGTCTCAATGTTCAAATCTCAAATTTGAATTCAAGGTTTGAAATGGTTCTAGAAAAGGCCGTCTATGGAGACAGCTCACTTACACAAAAATAGAAAATGTAAGAAGTCAATTTCGGGAATTGAAGACTGTCTTACACGAGAAGAAAAAGTCCGAAAGAGTCCCTAGTTGTGAGTAGCGTCCATAAATAGCTCATTTGCCAATAAATACTACAAAATGACTTTCAAACGCTTAAGAAAAACGCTGCAAAAATTTTCAAGCTTGTGCATTCAACCATATCAAGTTCTCTCAAGCTACTCTTAAAATCTCTCAATTCTACATGCTAGAAATCCATCTTCATATCTTCTAGATTGAGAGGTATGCTGAAATTAATGTAATAAGCTTTGTATAAGCTTAACCTCTTTTTTCACTATGAATTTTATGTAAGGTTAAGACTTATCCTCAAAGTTATGGTGCTAAACGAATTTATTTTCTTAGGATGCATTATCTTGGTTAAGACTAATCCATGAAGTCTGGGTGCTAAAGGAATTTATTTTTTCTTGAGATGCACAGTTTGAAGGTGACCTTAGCCACATAAAAAGTCAAATTATTGGCTGAGCCTTTAAAAAGCCAAAGTTAAGTTGTTCACTACCTTAAAGAACAAAAGTTTTTGGCTAAGACTGTAAAAGATAAGTTTTGGTCTTTTTGTATCATAAAGGATTGGATTAGGATTGATCCCATGAAATTATGTATTAGGATCGCTCTCACAAAGATCTGTGCAATAGGTTAGATTTCATCCTATAAAAAATTAGTTTAGTGAACTTTTCCAAAACCCTAAGTTGCAAAAGTTATATAGAGTAGTAGGATCATTTGGTACGAATCTCTCTAAAATTGTGGAATTCTTTACTTGCCATGTTCTTTTCTATTACTTATTTCTTATGTATTGATTATTGCACTTTACATTGTTCAATGCCTTAGTACTAATCATTAGTTTGTTGACTACTGCAAGTATTGAACTAGCAAGATCAGGAAGCAATCATTCCTGACATTATTTCTATTGTGTCAAAAAGGGGTAAAGAAGCATATTTCATCCTCCCTCTTATGCTCAACTCTATACCACAGAAATATCTTGACCTTGCCATACACTCTCTAGAACTCCATGCTGTAAAGGAATACATGGTGAGCAATTTAAAAATACATAATTGTGCTAAAATTTCACACCAAGATCATTGTAGTAATTTAACTTTTGAAATTAAATCTCTCACCTTTTTTATGAATGTTATATTCACCCTCTCAGCCACACTATCCAACTATGGAGTCTTGAAAGGTGTTTTTTGATGTCTAATTCTGTGTTCATTTAGTACATATCAAACTATCCTACATATTTACTGCCATTATCGTAGCTTCTTCCCAATCTCTCTCTCTCAATTAAAGCATGGATCTATCTTAAACTCATCAAATAGTTTATCTTTAGCCTTCAATTTGTAAAATCATATCTTCCTTGAATTATTATCAATAAACATCATAAAATAGATAGAACCACTAAGTATTCTTGTCTTCACAAGACCACATACATCAAAATACACCAAATCAAGTATCTCTTTATCTTAGGAGGTGGATGATTCTTGAAACAAACTTTATGTTCTTTCTTAGCAAAGCAATGAGAGCACTTCTACAATTTTGTATTCTTCAAACTAGAAAAAAAATATTTCTCACTAACATAGTCATACCTTTCTCACTTATATGATATAACCTCTATGCCGTAACTTAATGACATTAATTAACTCTACTACATTAACAACATCTTTAACAACCTTTGCTTGAGTAAGAGAAAGTTTAGGGTACTCAAAGCCTTTAGCCACAACCATGGAATCCTTGCCGAGTTTCTAAGTATCATGCGAGAATAATTTACCATTTGAGAGAAGATTCAACCGAATGTTTTGAACATACTTCATGTATTTAAGAAAAGAGTCTGGTACCATTAGAAGTCTCCAAGCAAGCTTATCCTATACTAGCATATTTAATAGTGCCTTCATGAGCCATTCTCACGCAACTAAAAACACCATGAAAGTAAGAACTAAATATACCTATCCTTCATGTGGCACAAATAGTAGCACAACTATAAATCGCCCAGCTAGTTGTTTGAATTATTAGTAACGTACACAATTTCATACTTTTGGACCAAAAGGAAATCATCGAAAGTTGCATTAACAATAGCTTCATCACAGTTGTTCTTTTTTTTTTTATTTGCCTTGAATTGATATTCTACTTTTTCAACTTCTAGCAAAATTATTTAGTGTATCCTTGCACACCACAATTAATGGTGGCACTTAATATTCATATCTACCTCTGGATCCTCAACCTTGGTCTGTATTCTAAGGAGCTCGACCTTTGCTTCTCTATCTAGATTCATTTACCAAAACATCTGATTGTGAAAACCTTGTGATTTGCTTTGCATTTCTTTATTCAAAAATTACACCACCCAGAGAAAAATCCAATAATGAAGATCTAATTACTTTCCACAATTTTGGCAAAAGGTCAAAGAGAAATAACACTTGAATTTTTCATCAAAATTTATATGCATAACAAATAACTAATTAATAATTTAATAATTTCATAGAAAGTATTCAAGTAACTTGTCATAGGAGTCTGAAATTGATATTTCAAGGCCAACAACTACTTTATCAAGAACATCTCCGTGCATAAAATTATTTAAGCTACATCCACAGGGTTCGAGCATTTCTCTCCTAGTAATATTGTTCAAACACATTATCATCTACCACACACCTACTTATACAACAACTTCCACCTTTATCTATTTTACCATCAAGCTTATTAATGAAGAATACTAATACATGGAAATGTTTCACATAAAATAGATACTCCATCTTATTTTCCCAAAAGGTATAGTTGGAACCATTTGAAGTAACAATTCTCCTCATGTTAACTTCCACTTTTCACCATGAGAAAGTGCTATTGACAAAGAGCTTTGGCTCCACTTTGATGGGAAAAACACATGCACGTAGCAAGATCCTTCTTACCTAACTTGTGTTCAATAACAAAAGCAACCTATTTGAGCAAAAATAACTATAGGACCGATTTTCAAATAAAATCACTACCACCACATTTAAGATATAAAGAATTTTCTCTAGTTACAATCAGTCGATATTACACTGGACTCTCTTACATTATCAACTGATCACCAACAATGGCCTCTATCATCAACAAAATAAAAAAACAAGAAGAGTTAAAAATATCACCAAAATCATAGCCTGAGTTCTTGACTTTTCTAAGCAGTCTAGGGATGTCAAAAAGTAAACTCCACCATTGTAAATGAGAAGTTTTGACCATGAGATTGTCTGATTAATGAAAATAGGAAAGGGCTGAAATTACCCATGAATTTTACTCTAAGCCTCTCTTCACTTTTTCCATAGCAACAAAAGTTTTTGTGTGTATCTATATATACACTAGAGATACATAACCCTTGTAGCAAGTGAACTTAAGTCCACCACAAAGGAGAGATCCGACCCAACAAATGAATCGTTGTCCAAACCATATATCATAATTCACTTATATATTTTTTGCTCGTATGAAAATTACGATTCTTAAATCTTGACTCGTCCACATTGAGTAGTTAACTGACCGAGCGACATTGCCATAACATTTATATGCATAAAGTTTAGGATTTGAATAACCTAACCAATTCCAAAAACAAATAAATAACCATAACCAGCACAATTAATATTTGTTAGACTCATATCTAGATGTATACCACTAAAAATAAATAATAAATTAATTTCGATAGGGTTGATATGTAAAATTATTATGTACCTATATCCAAAAATTATCTATTTTCCTAAAAGCAAAATTTAACCAATTAACCTATAATAAATATGCACGAGTTATCATGGCATATTCAATTTTTATACTTAAACTTTTCATATGTATAAATTATGTTTAATATTTTTTATATAGTAATATATTTTTCAACTACTTATATATATATATATATATATTTGCTTGAATATATACTAGGAAATAACATAAGTGTAGCGCCTAGCCCAGGAGGTGCCTGCTTTGGGCAAAGGTGCTACTCCAATCTTATTCATGATAATTCAAATAACATACGCACCTCCAACATCCAACTTAAATAGCTCATAATGACCCAAAACCATTCATTTCAATTCATTGCAACATTCGGCCACACATCATTTCATAAGAGCTACAAACTATTATACAGTCACTAATACCAAAAACTCATATTTGCGTAACATTTACATCCCAACACATAACACTTATCATCTAGCATTAAAATACATAACTTAACAAGTTCCAGTTTACATAGTAGCCGCAAAGCCCTGTATAACTAGCTGTTCAACTCATTCAAACCAAACAGAATTCAAACTGAGCATATAATAATTTACATGTCGGGTTTGGCTAGAATATACAACTGGAGGCTTGCCTGCAAATCTATGTACACTATTCACAAATGTGCAATTGGAATGTCCATCATCTATCAACATTTATCTAGGAAAAGGAATCAAGAATATGTAAGAGGTGTAAGTCCTAATGACTTAGTGAGGTGAAAAATATGATAAAAGTTAAGAGGAACTTATTGCAATTGAAACTAGTAGTGAGCAAAGAGTGAATAAACAAGAATTCAAGTAAGTAATCATGACAAACAATGACTTAACGTGACAGTTCAATAAAACATGTACCATATACAAGATTCAACTGGATTGTTGGCAAACCAACCTTATTGCTCCTTGAACATAACATAAACAATAACACGAAGTATAAATATAACATAAGAAATTTCCTTTATTACTCCCTTACTCAAGCACTCAGCTCGGTACCCAAGCACTAGGCTCGGTTAATTAATCTAAGCATTTAGCTCGGTAGACATGTTTCATGACCGGCTACGTGCCAAATCCACCACTCGCAGACAGCTAACCTCCAACTACTTACAAGTCAAGATCTCAAGTGGGTACTAGCCAGGAGACCAGCCACCATCAGCCCATATCGCTAGATCATGTTTTTGGATCGAGTCCCGGGCCCAACCCATCTCATGGCATCCCATGTGTAGTAACCCCCCAAGAGCATCCTCAAGCTAACTTAACATAATGCCAACAAATAATATGTATTTCAAAGTAATAGATCAAAAACAAATATGTGACCAAATCAAAATTCACGGTCCATAAAACATTGGCCGGTAAGGCCATATAAACAATTCAACTAGTAGTATGAAATGGAATTGGTCAGCAAGACCCCAAATATCATCACAAATAAGGGAAAGCCAGCGAAGTTGTAGGGTATACGGGACATAAAGAGATATCACAATAGGAATTCTGGGCACCAGAACGAGTACAATTAAATACTAATGAATAGACAAATAAAGAATGGCACCAAAACGAGCATAATCAAGTATAATCGAATAGGCATAGAGAGCATGAACAGTGTAGATAGTTCATTTCCAAGAAGAACAGATAGGTTAAACCCATACCTTAAAATTCCACAGTAGTGTTATCTACGTGCTACGGTCTGGGAGACCCGGGATCCCCATCACCTATTCCAGTAAAATGTATTAAATGTCAAACCACTTACATTATATCTTTTAAACAATAATCGAACCATTTATATCTTAATGTTGGGTGTCTTTGTTTATGAGGCATGTCTACTTATTCTAGGTTCTCACTCTATTTTCGATATGATAATTTAGGCAAGAATAATTTGATTATCTAAATTATTCTAACAAAATCAAAATGTTTCCAACTAGTATGATATTTGGAGACTTGGTTCCGAAAATAATGCATTGTTAATATACTAATCATGCTAATGTTGCTACAATATTAATGGCGTATTTATTTGTTCCGAGTCACTAATCACTTCTCAAATTAATAGGTCAAACCCATGTATAATAATTCAGTCAAACTATAAGAAATTATCATATTCCATTAATAATTAATACTTGCAACGTTACACAAAGTTAGACCGATTTTTACATTGATTATCTTAATTTATGATAATTAAGTTTTAATTAATAGCTTGGGCTCACATATCATTGTATACAACTTATATATCCAAATATTTTAGCTTGACATCACAATCTTATCCTGATAGTCCATGTTTACAATTCGGTTCAATTAGCTCAAATTACATCAATTATCCATTTAATTAATGATAATTACCTCCTAATTAACAATTCGAGTCCACACATCGCATATAGACAAATTTTTATGTTCAATCGTGCGCCTTACAATTGCATATCTCGATCTAATAATGGATATTTCATGTCAATTAATAACTTAACCAAATCAAATCCAAGAATTACTTCAATCGATCAATCAGAGTTTTACCTAATTGATCAGATTTGAGGCCAAATCATCTCACATTAACAACCTGCATGTACTCAGGTTGCCACCCTGATAGAGCTAGTGGTTAGTCACTAGAGTGCCATGCACTGCCACCGAAACTGAGTTCTGCTACTGCTAAAAGGTGTGTCTTGTTGCGTTGTTCAAAGCCCCCAACTGATTGTTTATTCCTCTATCGTGTCGCTAGTTGATTTCTGAAAAATGCTATATAGCTCCACCGTCTCACCTCCGTATGCCGCCGCCTTCGATTCTCCATCTCCGATGGTTGGATCATGATATTGGAGCCATCATTGCACTCATTTCGTTGGGCCCATCAAAACTCATTCGCTGGTCTTATTTTTTTCATCGCTCGCCATTACGGAACACACACCTTCAAAACTCATCGCTATCAAGCTCAAATTCCTAACGTTCCGTTGGTCTATCCAGGCTGAGATTGGAGACAGAAAGATCATATTTGCATGGTATGCGTAGAGCTATAATGGTTCTCCAGAACATTCATTTCAGCCAATTAGTTGGGCTCCATGTGCTTGAGGTTGGACATTGACCATGGAGATTGGGTACTAATCAATTAATGAGATTAATTGAATTGAGTCAATTACTTTTAAATTATTTTAAACTAAAATGAATATTTGATATTCAAAAGTCACAAGGAGTTGTGAGACCATGTCCAATGAATGGTAGAACCTATTAGGTCATACACAAAAGCCAATTAGCTTCCTAATTGATGGAGAAAAGATTTTCTAAGTGTTAGAAAAAAAGTCTCCTAATGGATTGATTTTGAGGTGCCAATTTTGAAGGTCAAGTTAACTTAAGGAGTTAAGTTAACAAAATTCAAGCTTAAAGGTTGAGCTTATTTGATTTAAGAGTTAAATCAAAGGTTAATTAATTAAATTAAAGTCAAAGGTTAATTAAAATCAACCTCCTCCATCATATCTCTAGCTTATAGGCTAGAGATTTTGGAAGATCTATTTGGTGTGTGGATCATATCAATGAGGTAAACTACTTTGTTTGCTATAGTTTTGGAGATCCACTGCACAGAGTCCAATTCGGTAATTTTTCCCAAGGATATCCAAAAGGCTTTTCAATCTAAATTTTTTACAAAAGATTCTTAAGGTGTTGAACAGCTCCAGCAATCTTTTTGTGATTTTTGGAGATGATTTGACGGAGGTAAAAATCGTTCCTCTCCTGCTGTGCATTTTCTAGCAGTTTCTGGAATGGTGAAGAGTTCGCCTCATTCTCCTTGGATTTTGCAATTTCAAGGTAACACTCTATCCTTATCAGAATCTCAAGCATGATTTGATCCTAGTTAGCAAGTAGGCACTAGTTCATTAAGCTTTTGAAGCTTTTATAATTGGATCCTAGTACCTTACTAGAGAAAAGAATCCCCTTATGCTTGCATCCTCCTCCAAGTCAAAGGGCCCTAGGGGTCCTAGAAAGGGAGGTAAGAGGATGAAAAGTTCTTCCTCGAAAGGAAAGCAACCTGAGAACAATTCTAGGAGGGTTAAGAAGAAGGTTAAAAAAAATCTAGTTGTTTCCACTGTGGCAAAAAAGGGCATTGGAAAAGAAATCGCAAAGCGTACCTTGTAACCCTTGAGAAAGGTACATACTTTATTGAAGTGCATATGATGACTAATTCTTCCACATGGGTATTTGATACTGCATATGGTTTTCACCTTTGTAATTCATTACTGGTGATGGAAAAAAGAAGGAGTCATTGTGAAGGGGATATGATCCTCTACTTAGGATATGGAGCAAAAGTTGCGGCCACTTTCCAAGACGTTATCAAGTTGGACTTGGGGAATACTTGCATTATACTTGATCTAGTTTATTATGTACCCCATCTTTTTAAAACCATTATTTCAATTCCCATTCTAGATAATGATGGATTTGATTTTTCTATTTCAAATGGGAAGTTGAAGGCATTAAAGAATGGTTCTTTGATTATTCAAGGTACATTAATAAATGGATTGTACATACTTGATTCTCAAACTTCACTAATGCACATTCAATCAAGTAAGAGAAAGTTAAATATCTAAGAAGAAGCCATGTTGTGGCATACAACACTTGGACATATTTTTAAAAATAAGATGAACAAGTTAGAAGCTCTCAAAGCACTAAATATTAGTTGCATTGAGAATCTTCCTACTTGTGAATCTTGTTTAAAGGCAAAAATGACCAAGGCTCCCTTTGTGGGACAAACAGAACGCTCCACAAGTCTATTGGATTTGATCTATATGAACGTTTGTGGACCACTAAGAGTTGGTGGGAGATGAGGCTATTCCTACTTCATCACCTTCATCGATGACTACAGTTGGTTCGAACACGTGTTTCTTATGAAGAACAAGTCCGAAGCCTTTGAAAAGTTCAAAGAGTATAGGAGTGAAATGGAAAAGCAATTGGGGCTAAGTATTAAAGCTCTTCGATCGGATCGAGAGGGAATACTTGAGCACCGAATTCTTGGATTATCTAAAGCAGAATGAGATTCTTTGTCAATGGAGTCCACCCGGCACACCCCAACACGTTGGAGTAGCCGAGATGAGAGATTGTACCTTGTTAAACATGGTGCATTCCATGATGAGCTTTTTCGATGTACCCATATCCTTTTAGGGGTATGCCTTATTAACAGCTGCAAAGCTACTAAATATAGTTCCTTCAAAGTCGATGCCCAAAACACCACATGAGATATGGAATGGCAAAGCACCCTCTTACCGATACCTCAAGGTTTGGGGATCTCCCGCCTACATAAGACGGGTAGTAAAAGATAAGTTAGATAGTAGATCCAACTTGTGCAAGTTTGTGGGATACCCTAGAGAGTTTATGGGTTATTATTTCTATGATCCCTCATAACAAAAGGTTTTTGTTTCGAGGAACGCCACCTTATTGGAAAGGCAATTTCTATTAGATAGAAATGGTGTTGTCATTGAACTTGATGAAGTTCAAAATGATCAAAAAATCCAACAATTGGTGGAAATAAATGAGCAACAAGACCTTCACGCACAACCTCTACCTAGGTTAGACCGAACCAAGAAGCAACCCAAAAGGTTCGGATTCCTTCATGAAACGGGTTAATCGAATAATAATCTGAAGACCTACGAATAAGCTATGTTGGACATAGATTCGGGATGTTAGCTAGAATCCATGAGATCCAAAATGGACTCCATATACTCAAACAAAGTATGGACTTTGGTAAATCCACCAAAGAGAATAGTTTTCGTTGGTTGCAATTGGATGATAGTGAAATGTTGGAGTAGGTGGAGAAGTGGTAAATTTTAAGGCGCGACTAGTGGAAAAAGGTTATACTCAAAGACCTGGTATTGATTTCGAGGAATCTTTTTCACCAGTCACAATGCCTAATTTCATTTGGATTCTACTTGCTATAACCATATATTATGACTATGAGATATAGCAAATGTATGTGAAAACCGCTTTCCTCAATGGAGACATTGAAGAATAAATTTATATAGAGCAACCACAAGGTTTTACACCCAAGGGGAGTAAGCAAAAGGTTTGCAAACTCCAGAGATCCATTTATGGGCTCAAACAAGCATCTGGAAGTTGGAACATACATTTTGACAAAACGGTCAAATCATTTGGCTTTGTCAAAAGTATGTATGAACCATGTGTGTACAAGAAGGCTAGTGGGAGTAGTCTATAGTTTGTTGTACTTTATGTCAATGACATCCTTCTCATCGAGAATGAGGTAGGAATGTTATAATGTACTAAAGCGTGGTTATCTATATAATTCTCCATGAAGGATTTAGGATAAGCATCCTACGTATTAGAAATACGTATCTATAGAGATAGATCTAAGAGGATGTTGGGGCTACCCAAACCCCGTTCATTGACAAGATACAAAAGAGGTTTAGTATGGAAGAATCTAAGAAGGGATTTCTTCCCATAGAACATGGCATTCGTCTCTCCAAATTTATGGCCCCCAAGATAGAGGAAGAGAAATGAAGGATGTCTCACATACCTTATGCCTCCGTTATTGGTGGTATAATGTATGCAGTTCAATGTACAAGACTAGATGTGGCACACTTGCTAAGTATTATGAGTAGGTTCCAATCCAATCCAAGTGAGAGTTATTGGATAGCTGTAAAGGCAATCTTTCAGTACTTGAGAAGGACTAAGGACTTGTTTTTGGTATACGGCAATAGAGAATTGAAACTAGAAGGGTTTTCGAATTCAAGTTTTCAATCCGATGTAGATGACCTCAAATCTACCTCTAGATTTATATTTTACTTCAATGGCAATGTAGTGAGTTGGAAGAGTTTCAAATAAGACACCACAATGAATTCTACTATTGAAGCAAAATATATTGCGGCTTTAGAAGCCGCAAAGGAAGATGTTTCGATGAAAAACTTCATTCAAGAGTTGAATGTAGAACCTAGCATTGCCGAGCCAGTGGTTGTCTATTATGACAACAGTGGGGTAGTGGCACAAGCCAAAGAGCTAAGATCTCATTAGAAATTCAAGCAGATTTTAAGGCGATATCATTTGATCCGGGAGATCATTAATAGAGGCGACATTTGAATGGAGAGAGTTGCCTCGGAAGAGAATATAGCAGATCTACTAACAAAACCCCTAATGCAAAAGGTCTTTGAAAAACATTTTGAGAAGATGGGTCTCAAGGCCATAGGACATTGGCTTTAGGGTAAGTGGGCTATTGTTGGAATAGTGCCCGACAAGCTAATTAGATTGGCCTTGTAAAAACTAATATTCTTTATATGACCATCTTCATCTTATGCTCTTTATTACTTCACTTGCATTTGGATGAAGCCCCTAGATCACTTATGACTAAAGGACTTAGTTCAATGACCATGGGATAAGTCTCATGCGATCGTGATCTTAAATATTCCAAGTCATAGGATCTTATGAGACAGGGCATCTAAGATCCAAATAGACTTGCACTAACGATGCATAAATCCAAGAGTTAAATATTACTCCGTTCCATGAGCAACCGTATAAGATATGAGTAAATGTTAGTGGGTGCTTGTTAGAGAACAAAGCACTGAAGGCCCACCAGAGAATCCGCTAGATAGCCATAGTGGCAAGTTGGTAATGGCAAGTTCTCGAGCTTATGCTAATGCATATTATTAGTCATCTGACTTGAGGATCCATGGAAACTTTTTATCTGGTCCTCATGCTTTGACTCTTTCTTGACCACTTAGCGTGTCTTTCGGGTTGAGCTTAGGTATGAGTTACTTGGCTTGGAGGTTTGTGAGATCCAAAATGGAATTCAACTCCTCACTTTCGTGAAGGGCGATTGCATCTACTATGTATTCTATAATGATCGATTCCATGAAATCCTTCCGCAAGGTGGTGTGATAATTTTGAAAAGGAGTTTTTCAAAGATAAGGTCACACAAGGGAATTGAACATTGAGAATAGAAGCATAGTATTGAGGTTATTAGGGAGCCGACAAATATCTTGCCATAGGCCTCTTTCGGGAGACAGGAGATGGAAGGACTGTATTTGCACTGTATGTGTAGAGCTATAATGGTTCTCTAGAATGTTCATTTTGGCTAATTCGTTAGGCTCTATGCGCTTGAGGTTGGACATCGACCATGAAAATTGGGTACTCTTCAATTAATGAGATTAATTCAATTAAGTTGATTAGTTTAAAAGTATTTTAAACTAAAATAAATATTTGATATTCAAAAGTTACAAGGAGTTGTGAACCCATGTCCAATGAATGGTAAAACCTATTGGGTCACATACAAAAACCAATTAGTTTCCTAAGTGATGGAGAAAAGATTTTCTAAGTATTAGAAAAAAAGTCTCCTAGTGGACCGATTTTGAGGTGACAATTTTGAAGGTCAATTTTGGCTCGTTAATTTAAGAAGTTAAATTAGACCACTAATTAAGGAGTTAATTATTTGTTGCAAATATGACCATTAATTGGTCAAGTTAACTTAAGGAGCTAAGTTAACAAAATTCAAGCTTAAGAGTTGAGCTTATTTGACTTAAAAGTTAAGTCAAAGGTTAATTAATTAAATTAAAATGTTTAGTTCAATTAATGGGAAGAATACATTTTGGAGGAAAAATTCAAATCAAATGTTCATTTGAATTAGCATTTTAATTAACTTAAAATTAGATTTCAAATGCAATTAAAATGCAAGTGAAATTCAAATTAGATTTGAATTTGCATTTGCCAAGGTGGCCACCCCTTCTCCTCATGGGAGGTGTGATGCAACCTTGGCATCACACTTTCCAGCCTCTATATATTGATATATATATATATATATAGAGAGAGAGAGAGAGAGAGAGAGAAAAGGCTGGTCATTATGTCAAAAGGTGTGAAGAATTAGATTCTCCACCATTCTCTCCAAAATCCTTACAAGTATTGCATTCATTTGTTGAAAGCTTTGCCTTTTCTTCTTCTTTCCTACCTAAAATCAGCCTCCTCCATAGCATATCACTGGCCTTATTCTAGCTTATAGTCTAGAGATTTTGGAAGATCTACTTGGTGTGTGAATCATATCAATAGAGGCAAACTATTTTGTTTGCTACAGTTTTGGAGATCTACTGCATAGAATCTGATTTGGAAATTTTCTATAGGGAGATCCAAAAGGATTTTTAGTTTGAATTTCTTATTGAGAGTTCCTCAAGGTGCTAGCAGCTCCAGAAATTATTTTTTTTTATTTTTGGAGGTGATTTGATGGAGGAAAAAATCATTCCTATCCTGTTGCGCATTTTCTGGCAGTTTCTGGAACGGTGAAGAGTTCACCTTACTTTCCTTGGATTTTGCAATTTCAAGGTAACACTTTATCCTAATCTGAATCTAAAGCATGATTTGATTCTAGTTAGCATGTAGGAACTAGTTCATTAAGCTTTTAAAGTTTTTGTAATTGGATCCTAGTGCTTTACTAGCTTTCAGGGGGATGGGTTTTATATTATAGGCAATTTTTGAAAAGTTCAAATTAACCCTTGAAACTTCTCTTAGTTTTCATTTGAACCTCCAGATGTTTCAATCAGCTTTCAATTTAGCCCTATGTTTGTTGAGTGCCTTAGATTGACCCAATTGAACATTTATAATTTCAAATTGACCCCCAAAAGTTTTCAAATTCCTTACAATTAAAATTTTTGTCAAATTAATATATATATATATATATATATTAAAATTTTACTTTCTAAAATGCTAAATTTAGTGGTGTTACAATTTTCCCCTCATAAAAGAATCTGGACTCCATATTCTCATCTTCGACTAAAAGAACATCGGTTAATACTAGCGCACATATTGGTCTCATTCCCATGTTGCCTTGATCAAATGCTGGTTTATCCTATTGTCACAATCCCTAGTAACGTTTATTTCATTAAGATTTTTAAAAATCTCATCTTTCTAAGTTTTCCCAACATATCCATTCTTACTAAGGTACGTGGTGTCACCTTACTTTTTTAGGGTTGACTACTAATTCCATATTCCATAGTTCTGTTATCCATCATAACTTAAAGTTTCTCTTGATTTCCATGATTGAGCTTATAGGAAGTAATTAAACTATCCTAAAAAAGAATTTTAAACCTTCTTGGTGATCCCATAATACCACTAAGTGCTTTATGCTAATTTCTAATTGAGTAAGCCTTATGCTCATCGCTTCATATCATTCTAATGCTTAAAAGGTTCTCCATTCCACCCTGATAGAGGACATACTTGTATTTAATAATCACAAAACCACTACATTAATAAACAATCATTAACACCACAAGTTCATATTTACATGATATCTACTTTAGGGAGTAGCTAAGTTCAAACTTATCATGCTTGATTTTCATAATAAGTCATTTATTTCATACAATTAACTACAAATTCACAAAAAGCTATAGATATTAGATACAGTCACGAACGATATGCCTGTTGCTCCTTAGATTCCATCTGGGATATAAAGCTAAGAATATGTGGTATTAGACTATTTTCTGATGTTCAAAAATTTAGACAAAACCTTCAACTACCTGTTTTCCTTTATCCTTTGGAGCTCATTGACTTAAGTTTCTCAACTTACTTATTCTCACTTGTGCACTTCGCATTTCAACTTATTTCTAAGGTCAATCACCAGTTTCTACATCTGAGATTAAAATTTCTCATCCTTGTGTTACTTATATTTATCTTTCATTCGTTTCGCCCACCTTTAAGTATGTTAACCCATCCTGGGAATTAAATTGCCCATCAATCCAAATCATACCTAAAGCATATATATTGGTACATTTATATTCCTTAAGGATTTCTCTTTCTACATCCTTAGGTAGTATCCCTATTTCATTAAATAAATCATTCTCTTATGAACAACTGTCCTTGTCAAGGTATAGATATATATGACATTTCCTTAGGTTTCCTGAAGAAAGGTAAGAATTGATTGATTATCTCTCTAAATCCCAAAACACTTTTTGCTCAACTCAAAAATCTTTCTTAGTTGATTTCACTGGAGAGCCTACTATTTTGGGATAGGCTTTGTATACACCTTTAGCATCAATTGGATGAACCCAAGAAAACTTTTGTATCTTTAATACATTTTCTGGACATGTTCGATTGACTATAGCCTTAATTATAATAGAATTAACCCTTAATGTTCATGAGATCATAGCCCAAGCACATATGTAATACAGCTAATTCCTCTATTCTAAATAGTTTGAAGGTTCCCAATAAGATCACTGTAAATCAATCCTAATAAATCGGACAATTTTCTATGTACTGTATTTACAAATATTGTAAGAACTCGAATTGACCTCAATAACACCATCTCAATTCATAATATCTGTATTATAAATAGAAGGTAATTCTCAATCCATCTTCTCCTCGGATTTCTATATATAGTATCACATCCTTAACTTCAATCTTAAACAAACCTTAGTGCTTGTATTAGGTTAAATAGCTTATGAGGGAAAAGATATTCTAATCCCCAACTCGATATGTTTTGTCGAGCTCTTACTATTATTCTATCAATCCTTATCAGTGATGCAAAAGCCCTCGTAAAAGTAAGTAGTATCCTCAATTCATTTATTTATCAAGTTGTTCCGAACCTTAAATTGTATCTTGTTACTCAATCTGTACCCCACGTTCCAGTTGTCTGACCTTTTCAGTAAAAAGAGATGAAAGTCTAGAAATATCTTGAGGCTATCCTTTGTATGGTTACTATTATACTTACAAAATTACTAACCTAATATGTTCATCAATAAGGTCATAAGGTCCTCTCTCCCTCTGCAATAAGTTTTAGGTCACAAGTTTTTCTATCTTTGGATCTACTAACAAGGGTGGAGTGAGGTGTGATGTCATCTCCAGTTGTTCCCCCGAAACATTTCTAATATGAACGTCTTCATTGCAATCTTTGAGCGTATTAATTTCATTGATTGATAACCACACAATATGATTTAGTCGATGCAGGATCACCTTCACATTTTAGGATGTTCTGGCGGTGTCATACCCTATCGTATCATGATTCATGGCCTTATCAGATGAGCTCAAGTTCGATTTAGCCATGATCTCTTAGAACTTAAATCAGCATATTTTGTATATAAGATATAATTTTATTTATATACACGATTCGTGCGCGATACTATCATCATACATATAAATTAGCACTTAGTAATTTTTGAGAATATTTAAATTGTCAATTGATCTGGATGACATTTGATTGACGATGGGTAAAACTTATTAATCTAGTATATCATTTTTATAACTAAATATTCATCATATTCCACTTGTTGAGCTAAACTACTTGCTCATATGCATATATACACACTTTAACCATTTCTCTAACTAGCACACCTCATGATTCTTTAGTTTCCCTCGTCAATGCTAGGGTGCATATTCCAATTTCAAGTATTGGTCCTATTTTCATTTGCACCTTCTATATCCTCAAATTTAGGGACTGCATTCCATTATGTCACCGATCTTTATCCTCTACCTACATTCCTACTTGTCATGATAATAACAACATCTTCTTCGCCCTTCCTTTTTATTCTTCGAACTCTTATTTAGTTGATTCCCTCGCCCTTATCTATTATTTCCTGTATTCCAAAACTAGTTATGCCTTGTTCTCTTCAAATTTTTTAATATGATTCCTCATAACTCCATTGTTGCCAACGACCATTCCCAAGACAATTATATCGTTTAAGTCACACCATACAAATTCATCAAATTTTATCCTATCTATATGACCTTTTTAAATCATCAAATACAACTCTATTCAGGAGAATCTTCAACTTATAAATCAAAAATCTCGCAAAACATGTCTAAACATGATATATTTCTCCAAGTTTCACCTTTTCGATGAAAGCTAATAAAGCACTATGATCTAATTGTAAAACCTTTAAAAGCTTAATGAACTGGTGCCTACTTCCTAACTAGGATCAAATCATACTTGAGATTCAGATTAGGGTAGAGTGTTACCTTGAAATTGCAAAATCCAAGGAGAATGATGTGAACTCTTCACTGTTCCAGAAACTGCTAGAAAATACGCAGTAGAAGATGAGCAAATTTTGCCTCTGTCAAATCACCTCCAAAAATCACGAAAAAATTTATTGGAGCTGCTCAACACCATAAAGAACTCTCAATAAAAGATTTAGCTAGAAAATACTTCTAGATATCCCTGGAGAAAATTGCCAAATCGGACTCTATGCAGTGGATCTCCAAAATTGTAGCAAACAAAGTAGTTTGCTTCTGCTGATATGATCCGCACACCAAATAGATTTTTTGAAATATCTAGCCTGTAATTCGGAATAAGGCCAGAGATATGCTATGGAGGAGGCCGATTTTAGGTAGGGAAAAAGAAGAAAAAGCAAAGCTTTCAACACATGAATGCAATGCTTGCAAGGATTTTAGATGGAATGGTGGAGAATCTAATTCTTCACACCTTTTGACATAATGACCAGCCCTCTTTCTCTATATCTATATATAGAGGCTGGAAAGTGTGCTGCCAAGGTGGCATCATACCTCCCATGAGGAGAAGGGGAGGCCAACTTGCATTTGCCAGTAAATCTAATTTGAATTTCACTTGCATTTTAATTACATTTGAAATCTAATTTCAAGTTAATTAAAATGTTGATTCAAATGAACATTTCATTTGAATTTTCCCTCCAAAATTTGTTGTTCCCATTAATTAAATTGAACACTTTAATTTAATTGATTAACCTTTGACTTAACTCTTAAGTCAAATAAGCTCAACTCTTAAGCTTGAATTTGTTAACTTAACTTCTAAAGTTAACTTCACCAATTGATGGTCATATTAGCACCAAATAATTAACTCCTTAATTGTTGGTCTAATTTAACTCCTTAAATTAATTGACTAATTTGACACTTCAATTAATCAAGCCAAAATTGACCTTCAAAATTGGCACCTCAAAATCGGTCGACTAGGACACTTTTTTCAAACACTTAGAAAATCTTCTCTCCATCAATTAGGAAGCTAATTGGCTTTTATGTGTGACCTAATAGGTTCTACCTTTCATTGGACATAGGCTCACAACTCATTGTAACTTTTGAATATCAAATATTCATTTTAGTTTAAAACACTTTTAAACTAATCGACTCAATTCAATTAATCTTATTAATTGAAGAGTACCCAATCTCCATGGTCGATGTCCAACCTCAAGCCTATGGAGCCCAACTAATTGGCCAAAATAAACATTCTAGAAAACCATTATAGCTCTACACATACCATGCAAATACAGTCATTCGGTCTCCTATCTCCCGAAAGAGGCCTACGGCAAGATATTTGTCGACTCCCTATAACCTCGATACTATGCTTCTATTCTCAATATTCGATTCCCTTGTGTGACCTCATCTTTGGAAAACTCCTTTCCAAATTGTCACACACCTTGTGCAAGGATTTCTTGGAATCGATCATTATAGAATACATAGAAGATGTACTCTCCCTTCACAAAAGCGAGAAGTTGGATTCCATCTTAGATCTCAGAAACCTCCATGCCAAGTAACTCATACCCAACCTCAACCCAAAAGACCAGCTAAGTAGTCAAGAAAGAGTCAAAGCATGAGGACCAGACAAAAGGTTACCATGGATCCTCTGGTCAGAGGACAATAATATGCAGTCACGTTAGCTGGAGAACTTGCCACTACCGACTTGCCACTATGGCTATCTAGTGGATTATCTGGTCAGTGCCTTGTTCTCTAACAAGTACCTACTAACATGTACCCAGATCTCATACGATTGCTCAAGAAACGGAGCAATATCCAACTTTTAGATTTATGCATCGTTAGTGCAAGTCTATCCAGATCTTAGATATCCTATCTCATAAGATCCTATGACTTTGAAGATTTAAGATCACGACCGTGTGAGACTTATTCCATGATCATTGAACCAAGTCTTGTAGTCATAAGTGATCTTGGGGCTTCATCCAAATGCAAGTGAAGTAATAAAGAGCATAAGATGAAGATGGCTATATAAAGAATATCATTCAATCAAGATTGTTTTACAAGGAAATAGTTTTTACAAGGTCAATCTAATTGGCTTGATGAGCACTATTCCAACACTCAAAATTCAAGAATCCTGTACTTGACATCACTAAAATACCGTATCATGCACTGGTTGTTCTGGAAATATATCTATTCATCATTGATGTACATATATACATTTTTTTTATAACCCACAATCTTAAATTCCTATCATCAGGATTGAGGTACAATTTTCCTATTTCATGAAATATTGGTTCTTAGTCATGATCAATCTATTTGATATTCCCAAGTTTCGTTAAGGAATTATTTGTTAACAAATACTAACTTTCTTCTTATCCCTATATTATCAATAATCATTCAAAGCATCTCTACTATTGCCATAATAACCTTTCCTAGTGCAATTATACCACAAAAATTTATTCCTCCCAAGATAACCACTTATAGATTTTCCTAGAATAGTCCTTTGTTCATCAGATGCAACTACAACAAATGTTGTTTGCACAATATCGATTTTCAAAGTAACTCTTTACTCAACAAAATATAATTCTTCCCCAAAATAATCTTCTACTCATCAAATTCTATCTTCATGAATATTACTTACATTACACTATAATCCCAAGAAGCATCATCCTTACCAATGACTATATGTTCATATGCCCAACATACCAAAAGTAAGAGGTTATACACTAGTTGGTCATTCCGATCATAACCTTTCACTTCCTTGATGTTGAGTATTATCCCAAAAGTTTGTATCCTATTCAATTCCACAATCAAACTTCATATTTTCCTGACCAAAAACTTCACATTCTAAGAATCATATCCTAACATAGCTTATGTATTCTTTAACTCAAGCTTTCACATTCAAAATATTTCCAAACTCAAGCTTTCACATTCAAAACATTTCCAAACTCAAGCTTAGTCTTTACTAACCAAGAATTTCACATTTCGGGAATCATATCCTAAGATTAGATCCTAGCATAGCTTAAGTTTTCAATAACCCGAGTGTTTACATCCTAATTGATTCCCAATTCAAGTTTAATCTCTAATTAACCATCAATTTCAGTTACAAAAATATTCCCATTTTACCCTAGGTCCTCGAACCACCTCTACAGTGCCTAGCCTGGGAAGTGCCTACTTTAGGCTAAGGTGCTGCTCCAATCTTATTCATAATAATTCAAACAAAATACGCACCTCCAGCATCCAACTTAAATAGCTCATAATGACCCAAAACCATTCATTTCAATTCACTGTAGCATCCGGTCACAAATCATTTCGTAAGAGCTTCAAACTATTATACAATCACTAATACCACAAACCCATATTTGCGTAACATTTACATCAGTAATAAGTGAAAACAAACTTACATTCCCAACACATAACATTTACCATCCGACATCAGAATACATAATTTAGCAAGTTCCAGTTTACATAGTAGCTACAAAAGCCCTGCATAACTAGCTGCTCAAGTCATTAAAACTAAACAGAATTCAAACTTAGCATATAATAATTTACATGTTGGGTTCGGCTAGACTATACAACTGGAGGTTGGCCTACAAAACTATGTACACTATTCATAAATGTGCAATTGGAATGTCCATCATCACCTGTCTGGGAAAAGAAACCAAGAATATATAGGTGGTGAAGTCCTAATGATGTAGTGAGGTGAAAAAATGCAATAAAAATTAAGAGGAGAATTCAAGTAACCAATCATGACTGACAATGACTTGACGTGATAGTTCAATAAAACATATACCATATACAAGATTCAATTGGGCTATTGGCAAACCAACATTATTACTCCCCGAAATAGAACATAAACAATAACACAGAGTACAAATATAACGTAACATATTTTCCATATTACTCCGGTACCCAAGCATTCAGCTATGTAGACAGGTGGCATGGCTAGTCGTATGCCAGATTACGCTATTTGCAGACAGCTAACCTCTAACTACCTGCAGGTTAAGATCTTAAGTAGGTACTAGCCGAGAGACCAGCCACTGTCTACCAATACCGCCTGGTCATTTTTTTGGACCGAGTCCCAGGCCCAACTCGACCCTTTGCGTCCTATCGAGCGGTAACCCCCCAAGAGCATCCACAAGGTGACTTAACATAATGCCCATAGATAATACAAATTTCAAAGTAACCAATGAAAAATAAATATGTAAACATATCAAAATGTACGGCCTATAAAATATTGGCCGGCAAGGCCTTATAAACAATATTCAAAACAATTCAACCAGTAGTATGAAATAGAATTGGTTAGGAAGACCTAAAATATCATCACGAATAAGGAAAAGCCAACAAAGTTGTAGGGTATACGGGATAGAAACAGATATCACAATAGGAATTCTGGGCACCAGAATGAGTACAATTAAACACTAACAAATAGACAAATAGAGAATGGCACCGAACAAGCATAATCAAGTACAAATGAATAGGCACAGAGAGCATGAACAGTGGAGATAGTTCATTTCCCAAAAGAACAGATAGGTTAAACCCTCGCTTTAAAATTCCATAATAGTGTTATCCACGTGCTACAGTCTGGGAGACCCGGGATCCCTGTCACCTATTCCAGGAGAACGTATTAAATGTCAATACACTTGCACCGTATCCTTTAAACAATAACCAAACCATTTATATCTTAATATTAGGTGTCTCTATTTACGAGGCATATCTACTTATTCCAGGTTCTCACTCCATTTTCAATACGGTAATTTAGGCTAGAATATTCTGATTATCTAAATTATTCTAATAAAATCAACATGTTTTCAACTAGTATGATATTCGGATATTTGGTTCCAAAAATAACGCATGCTTAATATACTATTCATGCTATTGTTTCTACAGTATTAACAGGGTATTTATTTGTTTTGAGTCACTAATCACTTCT
This sequence comes from Jacaranda mimosifolia, assembly GCA_018894105.1. NCBI lineage: Eukaryota > Viridiplantae > Streptophyta > Magnoliopsida > Lamiales > Bignoniaceae > Jacaranda > Jacaranda mimosifolia. The sequence continues at coordinate 16,169,376 of CM032124.1, forward strand.
CAAATTAATAGCCTAAACCCATGTATAATAATTCAGTCAAACTGTAAGAAATTCTCATATTCCACTAATAATTAATACTTGCAACGATACACAAAGTCAGGCCTATTTTTACACTAATTATCTTAATTTATGATAATTAAGTTTTAATTAACAACTTGGGCTCACATATCACTATATACAACTTATATATCCAAACATTTTGGCTTGACATCACAATTTTATCTTGATAGTCTATATTTACAATTCGGTTCAATTAGCTCAACTAACATCAATTATCCATTTAATTAATGATAATTACCTCTTAATTAATAATTCGAATCCACACATTGCATATAGACAATTGTTTATGTTCAATCGTACATCTTATAATTGCATATCTCGGTCCAATAATAGATATTTCATATCAAAATTAACTTAATAACTTAACTAAATAAAATCCAGAAATTACTTCAATCGATCAACTGTAGTTTTACCCAATTGACCAAATTTGATGCCAAATTATTGCACGTTAATAGCCCATATGCACCTAGATCACAGCCCTAATGAAGCTGGTGGTTAGTCGTCGGAGAGTCATGCACCACTGTCGAAATTGAGTTCTGCTACTGCTAAAAGTACGTTTCGCTGAGCTGATCAAAAGCCACGAATCGATTGTTTATTCTGCTATCGTGTTGCCAGTTAATTTCTCATAAATACTATATCGCCACCATCTCGCCGCTATATGTTGTCGCCTTCAATTCTCCATCTTTAATGGTCATATCATGAAATTGGAACCACCATTACACTCCTCTCATCGAGCCCATCAAAACCTATTACCTGGCCTTTCTTTTTTAGTTGCTCATTGCCATGGAACGACTACCTCCAAAACTCATCGCCGTCAAGCTCGAATTCCCGATGTTTTGCCAGTTCGTCTAGGCTGAACTTGGTACCATCGTGTTCACTGAACTGAGAGGGGGGTGATGGTATGGTTAGTTGCAAGCGAATTCGCCGGCACTGGAGAGAAACCGTCGATGATGGGGAAGACAGGTTTGCATGTGAGAATTATATAAATAAGGGGATAGGTTTGATATTCATAGGCAATTTCTAGAAATTCCAAATTGACTCCCGTAACTTCTTTCAGTTTTCATTTAAACCCCTAGAAGTTTCAATCAGCTTTCAATTTAGCCCTAAGTTTGTTTGGTGCCTTAGATTGACCCAATTGACCATTTTTAATTACAAATTGACCCTAAAAAATTTTCAAATTACTTACAATTAAGTCTTCCTTATTTATATTTTGAGCCCCAAATTTGTTTAAATTAATTTTTTTATTTTTATTTTTTAGGCGTTTTACAACTAGTTAAGGAAAAATGAAAGGATAAAGTAAAAGAGAGAAGAAATAATATAATTAGAAAAAAGAAATAGATAACCAAAAACATAACACGAGGGAGAGTAGAGAGAAAAAATTATAAATCACTAGTGTACACAACAACAATAAATACTAACTACAATTTTAGATTGAAAAAAAGAAAATCTTTTTTTATAATAGGATATTATACACCTCATCTATTACTCATAGTTGGTAAAGACTTTAGCTTAATTATCTTTAAATATATGGCCCAACTTAAATCTCTGTCACTGAGACTAAAGTTGGTCTCATAGACTACGACATAATCCAACACTCAGGCACTCCCATACTCATAAGGCTTGTTTGTTTGGACATACAGGATTAGGCAAGATTCATATCTTAGCGACACATAAACAAGAAATTGTATCAAATACCATATAGCCTATTGTTTGCTTTGATTTTAAAAATTGGCGATATCCCATACTTGACACTATATAATATTTGATTTTAGAAAGGGTGGAAAATGAATCAGGCCATCTTGGCTTGATCCATAAACCAGCTTGGCTCATGATGTCATGTCAGGCTACAAAGATATCATGGGCTATAAAAATATAAAGCAAATAGAAAATAAGGCTTGAAAATGAATCTATCAGACCTTAACCTTTAAAGCAAACAAGCCCATAGAGTATCCTTATAATTCCAACTAATATGTCTACAATGTTTAATAAATTGGTCTCATATATCACTTTAAAGAGAACTCTCTACCACAAATTAATACAATCGCACCTGTCAAAATATTGTTTTCAAATACATAAGCATGGAGGCATATAAAGCACCTTAATTGGACTCATATAACCTACGTCTATTTGACTTCAAACATATAGTGTCATACCCCAAAATTAAACCATATTTATACTAGAATTTGCGTGAAATTTAATCCCAAATAAATGAAACTAACAATCCAAAAACATAAATAAGTACTCATCTAATTCCGTGCAAACTCACAACATAAGACTCAAAATATCAAAATGTTTCCGAAACTAAACGCAATAAAATCCATAACAAATAAAACAAAACTAATGAACTTAATACAAAATATACTAGTCTACTGAAATTTCCAAAACTACGTCTTCACCCTTGATTCTCATCATATGCGGGATCCACCTCCTCACTAAGACTAGAATTTATGTCTGCCAGAAGGAAGTTAAAGAAAAGAAGAGAGTGTGAGTAAAAGACTCAGTGAGTGCCAAGTGTGTGTAAAGTGAGTTCTTGAATTAAAATTATTTTCTACAGTAGGAATTTTTGAGTAATATAAGTGGGATTAATAAAACAGTCTAACAGTAACAGTCGAGAAATTTATGAACGATCAAGCAATATCCAATCAAAATTTTATTAAACAATTTTCTAGCAATATCCAATGATCAGTCAGTTTTGCTGTAGCCAGTCAACATTATGACTCCCACCGTAACAATCCCTTATCGCTCCGGGCAAGGTGCGACCTTACGAAATAGTGCCCGAGCATCCCCGGGAATTCCTACGACCCACCTCAGCCACAAGCGGCTTCTGTTGTGCGCTGGGGGGATTAGGCCATGGGAGCTTGGGGTTCGACCGGCTAGCCCACTGCCGCCCAGTGAAGTCCCTCGTACACCTAGACCAAGTTGGATCCAACTAACAGTAACGATAGCAGTAACAGTAACAGTAATCAGTTGATCATCAAATTTAATTGCTAGTCTAGAAATATAAGAAAAGTAATAAAAATGTAGGTTTTTTGTTTATCCAGAAATAAGACAACAAGAAAAAAAATATTTCTTTGTTCAGAAATAAAACAAGAAAAGAGAAAAAATTCATTTTGTGCGCAATGGAATACATATAGAGTGTAGTGTATCTGGAAAAATTTATGAGCAAATGGTACAATAGCATATATCCTTCTGGGTTTTGAAACATAATATCGTATAATACACAGGTTTAGACACTCATCTTTAGTATCAATTCTAGAAGTCAATCACCCATCACGGAATCAATCGGGTCCTTGACCACCTGCTGATGCAATTTAATATTCAACTTAATTAATATCTAATCTATAGAAATACAATTGCACTATAATATATACAGTTAGGGGCATCACTCCTTACTAAGATTATTACATCTATTTTCTTCAATATGGCTAAATCACCCAATAGTTATATCAAATTAAGCAGCCACATTACCTACAGTTTTGGTCCTAATTAAGTTAAAGCTTAATCATTTATTTTCTATCTCTTTAAAACTAACTTGTCTAAGAACTAGAAAGAGTAATTGTTGATTATTTTGTGCAAAAATAAATAATGCAAACAAATACGCAAGTGCACGTATCGCAACAAGTAATAAAATGATGAGAAGCCACGAGGAACTAAATTATTCGCTACTAATTATTAATTTACCACACACTTGTTTTATTCAAATAAAATTAATTAAATAAGAATTAAAACTAAATTAATGAAAATAAGAAAAAATTGTACTGATTAAGATTTCTATCAAGATATAGAAGTCTAGAATTATGATTTCATCAATCGAATAAGTTGACTACATAATTTTCTCCTTATGAAATTAATAACAGGTTATTAGTCTTGAGTCTTATGCAATTACGAGGTTCTTCCGAATTACCCGCAATCAAATCCCTAATTTATTCAATTCACTATATTCCTATGTGAATTAACTAAATTATGAATAAGGTTGTACCACTCAACTAACTCCCCAGGACAAGTAGGTATATTCATATCCTACTCACAAATTAATTAGTTCATCAATTTGAACAATTAATCCTAAGGTCTTCTATTGTCAATCAATCCCTATATTTTCTTTTCCAAGACTCCTCTAGGGTTCAAAGATACACTTGATTGTTGATCAGGCAATCAAATAGAAAAAAGCACACAATAGAAGAAATAACCTTAAGCGCTATTAATTTCAGGAAAGAAAATCATGCATCAATTTATTCAAAAGAATTCATCATAATCCTAGAATAACGAATTAGTTCATGATTGAATTGTCAAACAAAACATGAATAAAATGAAACAAAATAAGAGCAAAATTTATCGAATACAAATACTATAGCCAATAGCTCTTTCTCTGTGGTGGTATAGTTAACATGTGCATCTGTTAGTGGTTTGCTAGCATAATATATTGAATGAAAGATCTTTTCCCTATGCTGGCCTAGAACATCACCAACAGCAAAGTCACTAGCATCACACATTAGTTCAAAGGGTAAATCCCAATCAGGTACAACAATAATAGGTGTAGAGATAAGTTTCCTTTTTAATAAATCAAAAGCCTTATGACATTCATCATCAAATTTAAAAGGTACATCTTTTTCTAGCAGATTACATAGGGGTTTAGAAATTTTAGAGAAATCCTTAATAAAATGCCTATAGAAACCTGCGTGTCCCAAAAAACTATGAATACCTTTCATTGATGATGGGGGTGGAAGTTTTTCAATTGTTTCAATTTTTGCCTTGTCTACCTTAATTCCTTTGCTAGAGATCCTATGCCCAAGAACTATCCCCTCTCTTACCATAAAATGACATTTCTCCCAATTTAGAACAAGGTTAGTTTCTTCACATCTTTTTAAAACAAGTGCAAGATTATTCAAACATTCATCAAAAGAGTTTCCAAAAAATGAAAAATCATCCATAAATACCTCGAGGAAATTTTCTACCATATTAGTGAAGATTGACATCATGCATCTCTGGAAAGTAGCCGGTGCATTGCAAAGGCCAAAAGGCATCCTTTGAAAAGCGAAAGTACCATATGGACAAGTAAATGTTATCTTTTCCTGATCTTCCGGAGCTATGGCGATTTGATTGTATCCTGAATAACCGTCTAAGAAGCAATAGTATTCCTTACCTGCCAATCTATCCAGCATTTGATCAATGAAGGGCAAAGAGAAGTGATCCTTTCTCGTGGCTTTGTTCAACTTTCGATAATCCATGCATACTCGTCATCCACTAACTGTCCTTGTTAGAATAAGTTCATTATTGTCATTCTCTACCACTGTCATGCCTCCTTTCTTTGGTACACATTGTACTGGACTTACCCATGAGCTATTTGAGATGGGATAAATAATACCTACATCAAGCCACTTAATAATTTCTTTCTTCACTACTTCTTTCATTATAGGATTCAATCTCCTTTGATGTTCAATGGAGCCCTTCCGATTGTCCTCAAGTAGAATTTTGTGCATGCAAAGTGAAGGGCTAATTCCTTTCATATCTGCAATTGTCCATCCAAGTGCTTTTTTATGCTCCCTTAACACTCTTAATAACCTATCTTCCTGCTCATCAGACAACAAGGATGAAATAATAACAGGTAATGTAGATAAACTTCCCAAATAAGAATATCGTAAGTAATCAGGAAGAGGTTTTAATTCTAAAGTGGGTGGTTGTTCAATAGAAGGCTTTAGCATTCCTGATGAAGTGGACATATTCAGATCTTCAACTTTTGAGTGCTTTGTAATCCTAGGTGGAGCTTCTAGGAAATTTAGGATTTCTTGTATTTCAGCATCATCAATATCCTCTAAAGCAAGTAGAGCTGCTTCAAAAGGGTCAGTGTTTTGGTTGTTTTGAAAAATATTTCCTGCAAGACTATTTACAACACTAACTACAAGACAATCATCAGAAGTACTGGGATATTTAATAGCCTTAAGAACATTAAAATTTACCTTTTGGTCTTGAACTCTCATGGTCAACTCACCTTTTAGTACATCAATAAGAGCTCTACCTGTGGCTAAAAATGGCCTACCCAGAATAATAGGAACTTCACGATCTTCCTCCATATCCAAAACAATGAAATCTGCAGGAAAAATAAACTTATCAACTTTAACCAAAATATCCTCAATTACCCCCTTTGGATATGTGAATGATCTATCTGCCAATTGCAAGGTTACACTTGTGGGTTTGACTTCTCCAAGTCCCAGCCTTTGATAAATGGAGAATGGCATCAAATTTATACTTGCTCCTAAATTACACAGCGCATGTCCAGAAAAATGAGTTCCAATGGTACATGGAATTGTGAAACTTCCTGGATCTTTATGTTTTGGTGGTAACTTCTTTTGAATAATTGCACTACATTCTTCTGTTAAAGCCATTGTTTCAAACTCCCCAAAATGCCTTTTCCTGGATAAAATATCTTTCATAAACTTCACATAACTTGGCATTTGTTCCAAAGCTTCAGCAAAAGAAATGTTAATTTGGAGTTTCTTGAAAACTTCTATAAAGCGCTGAAATTGTTTGTCCAATTTCTATTTTCTAAGCCTTTGAGGAAAATAAGGAGGTGGTGTGGAGGATCTAGACTCAGTCTTATATTCTAACTCCTCCTCTTTCTCAACTATTGGTGGTTGTTCTACCTCTTTTGAGACTTGAGGTACCTTTTGAATTTCCTGCAACTCTCTTCCATTCCTTAGAGTAACTACCTTGCAATGTTCTTTTCCTTCTCGTTTAGGATTTGTCTCAGTATCGCTTGGCAAAGTTCCTTGTTGTCTCGTACTCAATGCATTAGCTAATTGCCCCATTTGTGTTTCCAATGTTCTGATTGAAGCTAATTGGCTCTGAATTGCTGCTTCCATTTTTGTCATAAACTACATAAACATCTCTTCTAATAAGGGCTTTTTTTCTTGAGTTGGTGGCTTTATTACTTGCTAAAATCCTGGTGGTGGAAGTTTAGGAGCTGAAGATTGTCCTTGGTTGTTGCTACATGAGAAATTAGGATGTTGTCTTCATCCAGGATTATAATTATTTGAGCATGGATTATTTTGATTCCTGTTGAAGTTCCCAACAAACTGCACTGATTCCAAAGTATGTTGACACTGATCACTCGAATGTGCATCCCCGCAATTATCGCAAGTAATAAATTGGCCTTCTACTGTTGGAACTTGTTGTCCTGGTTGGGTTAAAATACTTGCAAGAGTGTCAATCTTCTTTGTTAAAGCTTTTAACTGTGCATTCAAAGATGTAGCAGCATTTATCTCATAGATTCCTACAGTTTTCTTTGGTTGAGTTAATCTATCAGTTGGCCACTGATAACTATTTGTTGCCATCTCTTTGAATAACTCAAATATTTCCCCAATCTTTTTCCTCATAAGTGTACCTTCTGCAGTAGCATCAACTATCCCTCTTGTTTGTGCGGTCAATCCATTGTAGAATGTTTGTACTTGAAGCCACTTTTTCAATCCATGATGAAGGCATTTTCTGAGGATATCCTTATATCTTTCCCATGCCTCATAAAATGTTTCCTGGTCAAATTTAACAAAGGATGTAATTTCATTTCTCAATTTGACTATTCGTGATGGTGGGAAAAACTTAGCTAAGAATTTCTTAGCTAAATCCTCCTAAGTGGCAATGTATCCTAATGGCAAAGATGATAGCCAACTTTTTGCTTTGTCCTTTAATGAAAATGGAAATAGCCTCAATCGAATTGCATCATCAGAAACTCCATTATATTTGAAGGTATCACAAATCTCCAAAAAGTTAGCTAAATGAGCATCAGATCTTCTATTGGAGACCCCCCCAACTGTACCGAACTCTGTATCATCTGAATGATAGCAGGCTTGATCTCAAAATTATTAGCCTTAATAGATGGTCTAGCGATTCCTGCCTGAAAGCCCTGAATCTGTGGGATAGCATAATCACCCAGATATCCATCGTCTTCTGCCATCTCTGTAGTATCCTCATTTGCTTGCGGAAGTGCTCATCTGCGTCTCCAAAAAGTTCTCTCAATTTCTGGATCAAACGGAACTAATTTTGGCTCCTGATTATCTGGTTCCTGATTATCCTGCATATAATTATAAGGGTTCCTGAAATAAATAAAAATAGATAAATAAATAAAATAGATTTGAATTAAAACTTGGTGCTTAAAACTAATATTAGCAAAAACAACAATAATTTTAGTTCCCCGGCAATGGCACCAAAAACTTGTTGATTGTTTTGTGCAAAAATAAATAATGTAAACAAATACGCAAGTGCACGTGTCACAACAAGTAATAAAATGATGAGAAGAGTGTCGATCCCACGAGGTACTAAATTATTCGCTACTATTTATTAATTTACCACACACTTGTTTTATTCAAATAAAATCAATTAAATAAGAATTAAAACTAAATTAATTAAAATAAGACAAAACGGTACTGATTAAGATTTCTATCAAGATATAGAAGTCTAGAATTATGATTTCATCAATCGAATAAGTTGACTACATAATTTTCTCCTTATGAAATTAATAACAGGTTATTAGTCTTGAGTCTTATACAATTACGAGGTTCTTCCGAATTACCCACAATCAAATCCCTAATTTATTCAATTCACTATATTCCTATGTGAATTAACTAAATTATGAATAAGGTTATACCACTCAACTAACTCCCCAGGACAAGTAGGTATATTCATATCCTACTCACAAATTAATTAGTTCATCAATTTGAACAATTAATCCTAAGGTCTTCTATTGTCAATTAATCCCTATATTTTCTTTTCCAAGACTCCTCTAGTGTTCAAAGATACACTTGATTGTTAATCAGGCAATCAAATAGAAAAAAGCATACAATAGAAGAAATAACCTTAAGCGCTATTAATTTTAGGAAAGAAAATCATGCATCAATTTATTCAAAAGAATCCATCATAATCCTAGAATAACAAATTAGTTCATGATTGAATTATCAAACAAAACATGAATAAAACGAAAAATCATTTCAAATCCAAAATTAAAAAACACAATCAAAGGGATGAGAAGAAACTATATTCCTAGATGAATCTGATCTCCACTTTGTCTTCCTCTGAATCCCAAATTTTCGTGATACTTCTGATCTCCAAAATAGAAAAATCCGCTTCCCCTAACTAAGTGCCTAAAAGGCCTGTTTATAACTGATTAAAAGAGTCTTCTAATTAGAATAGGACTCGAATAAATAAAAAGACTTTTCTGCCCATTTTTTATTAGATCATGAGGTGTCATCCTCTCAGCAGTCCCATCAACTTTTGTCAATTTGTCCCTCTTTTGCAACTTCTCTACTTATATTCCTGTAATTCCAAATTTTTACCAATTAGCAAGGGAATTATAATTTTTTAAACAAGAAAATTATTTGTTAAGTCCTAAACTTAATATTAAAATTAATATTAATATGGACTTAACAGTAATAATTATAACAATCTACGTTTCTACATTCAAATCAGTTTAATTATCCGAAACCCCACATATCACTATGCTTCCTCTCTCTCTGCTTTTCACTAACTAAGGGTGTCGTCGCTATTAATCTGCCACTAATAACCATGATTCTCCTCACTGTAAAGAAATTTCTGGCAAGTGAGGTTAAAGGACAATCTAATCTATCCACCTATTTCTCAACCAAATTGCTCATGAGTCTATCCAATACATGTGGCAGCAAGCACATGGAATAATTTTTCGTTCAAAATTGATTTCTACAATTGAACATGCAGTGAAAATTTGCGGCTTGCAATTTACTATCAACAATTTTTGGCCAAGAAGTAATGATTTGCACGGTCAAAATCAGCCTAGTAAAGTCAAAATTAACGGCTATTTGCTAAGTAAATTTCCCTTCAAAATAGTGACAAACAGTAAATCGATGCTAACATAAAAGGCGTGAATTGTCACCCATAAATTACAAAAAAAAAAAATTCCTATAAAAAAATAATAGACAACGCACCTCCTTATAATTTTAAAAAATAGGCACACCACCTCCTTTATGTGATTTGCTACAATTTAATTATAATTTTAATGTATAAAAATTATATTACCCCTAATTCCTTCATATATTATCAATTTTATTTATTCTTTCTTTCTAAATATATTTTTATATATCTTTTTCATTTCCTTCATACCAATTTTTTTATTTTTAAATTTAAAAACTGTTTTTAATTTTTTTGTTTATTCATCTTTTTAATTTATTTTTTTTTATTTATATATATATATATTATATATACAAATATAAATATATAATATATTATATAATAAACATAATATAATATATATATATATAATATAATACATTATAAATACATAAATATTTATGTATATATTTTTACATAATATATATTACTAAATAGACATTTTATATTATATTTTATATAATAAACCCCACCCCCACCCCCGTCTTAAAATTTTATCTATAAAATTTAAATAACTTTTGTTTATATCTTTTCTCTTTCTAATTATTTATTTCAAATTAAATATTATATATATTTATGAAAATATATATTATATTTATATACATATATTTTTATCTCCTTCATACCAATTTTTTTATTTTTAACTTTAAAAACTGTTTTTAATTTTTTTGTTTATTCATCTTTCTAATTTATTCTTTTTTATTTATATATTATATACAAATAAAATATATAATACATAATATAAAACATAATATAATATAATATATATATAATACATTATAAATACATAAATATTTATTTATATATTTATACATACTATATATTACTAAATAAATATTTTATGTCATATTTTATATTATATTTTATATAATAATATTTTATAAAATTTAAATAACTTTTTTTTATATCTTTTTTCTTTCTAATTATTTATTTCAAATTAAATATTATATATATTTATGAAAATATATATTATATTTATATACATATATATTTTTTATAAGATGTTTATATTTATATATTTATTACCATATATATGATAATATATATAATAATATATACATTATAATACATATATGATAAAATATATAATAACATATAGTATATATATGATAATATATATATAATTATTTAATAATTTACCCCCAACCCACCCCCCATCCCCTCTCCCAAACCTTACGGGCTGCCATGGCAGCCATGGCAGCATTGTGGCTGGATCTGGGGCCAGATCTGGCCACAATGGCCAGCCAGCCATGGCCACGGTTTTCAAATTTTTTTTTTTTTTTATATTCAGGCGGCCATGGCAGCATCCATGGCCGCCTAGCCGTTGCTTGAACGAGGCGGCCATGGCCGCCGCTAGTGTGGTGGGGGGGGGGGGGGGCAGGTTGGGTGGGTTGCCGAGGTGGATAGTGGGTAGTGGGTTATATATATAAATATGTATATATAATACATATACATATATTTTATATATATATATTTTAGATAGAAGTAATCTGAACCGTCATTTTTTTTTAATAAATCCAACGGTTGATTTTAAGGGGCAAAATTGACATTTCATCACCAAAAATCCTAGAACCAACCTCACTTGCCGCACGTGATTTGCACCGCCAGTCGGAGGAGGGTAATTTGCTATTTTTTTAAAAATATAGGGGGTACATTGCCTATTATTTTTTCATAAGGGATTTTTTTGCTCTTTTCCATTATCACAGGGGGTAAAACCTAATTTACCCAACATAAAAGTAAGGCAGATTGACACGAAAAAGGGAAAAAAAGGAAAATATCAGGACAGCATGCTGGACTATATCTCTAAGAAATTGGGAGATGATGTACCTTGAGTCCTTGAGTAACAAAAAATAAAATTATAGCAGCCAACCCTTCCCTCTCTCTCTTCCTTCGTCTGTTATGCTACTACAGTTCTGCTGCCCTTAATTTTTTTTTTTTTTTTTTTTGTTCCTCCGCTTTTCTTTTTCTTTTAAGTTAAGATAGAGTGGCTAGGGTTTCTTGAGTGTAGGACTGTATATGTGAGAGGTGTTTTACTTCTTTCAAACTCTGACTATTAGTTCCCAGGTTCTCAATTACTAATTCCTAGTGATGATATAATATTAGTTTTTGAAAAAATTATAATTTTTTCTTATATTGAATATATGTATAAATCATCTTCTAACTGATATAGCAATAAATAATTAAAATTAAATAAAATTACGGGTAAACATAGGATAAAAAAAAATTAACAAAATCTAAGGCATTATATATATATATATACATTTTAAATAATAAATAAAATAAAATAAGTTAGATTAATTCATTAAATGCAAAGAAAAATTCTAAGGCATTACATATAGCTAATACAATTTATCAATAAAGTTTTTTTGAAGTAAGTCAGAGTGCATTTATATGTATTCAAATAGAAATTAATCTAAACCATCGTTATCATTGTTGTTCATGTTGTTGTTTTCAATGAACATTTAGTAATGAAATCACTCATTTTTAATTGTCCCTTAAAATTTGATATCATAGAGAGTCATATTATTATAACACGTACAACTTGAGATGATAAAATATTTCTGAACTATTCTGGTAGAATAATGTGGTAAAAATGATGAATTTTAGGGGGATGAAGTGACACTTTTTAGTAACAAAAAAAGTATCTTAATAATTAATAATCCATTATTATTATTATTATTATTATTATTATTATTATTATTATTATTATTATTATTATTATTATTATTATTATTATTATTATTGAGTAGCAACTCAAGCTTGAACACTTTTTATTGTTACTTACATTTTGGAATCCACAATAAATTAACAAAAGGTGAAACATGAAGGAAAATATACACTAAAGTACTCAAAATTGGCCCATGTTTGCTTTAATAACAAGCCCATATACCATTTAATAATTAAATAAGCATAGTTGATGTATAATTTGACATTGATTAGAAACTCAAATCAAGATGAGATAATCGATTATTCAACTTGACTTAATTCATTTGTTCTCTTAAATGCAGAATGAAAGTTGAAATAATATTAATTGTGCATGAAAGTATCTTTGAAGAATTGATACACCTTACATAAATCTACTTCAAATTTTGTGGATTATTTTAACATCAATATTGTAAGATTATCAAAATCCATAGCTGAAAACAGAACGATAAAATTAGCAAAATTAATAAGATCAGGAAAATCCATAAAAATTATTCAATAGACTAGATGTTGTTCACTTCTTATGTGTAGCCATCAACACTTTATTTAAATTCAATTTGTCAGTTGTTTACCCTATCAGAAATTACACTCAAGTGACTAAAATTATTGAACAAAATAATACATGGCGAGGATCAATTTTTTTATTCTAAGACTTGTTTTTTGCTCTTGCACCCATAATTCCATTGAGGCTGGTCAAATAATTTACCAAGTCTAAAATAAATTAATATATTTTTAAATTTTTATTAATACAAATAACTAATTTGTCTTAATTTCTTAAATAACATCTTGTTGACATCTTATTATTTTATATGACCCCAAATCAAGATTTGATGCGTGGTGAGACAAAATGCACCTGCAAATAAGTTGCAGGGATTTTTAAACTACGCATGTTCTAAGTATATTTGTCAAGAAACTCTAGTAGGTGGTGCATGTTTTGACCCAAATACATCGCAAAATCGTGCAAGCTACGTTCTTGATTTGATTTATAGGGCCACTGGTTGGTGTAATGTTGAATTTGGTTATCCATCAACTGAAGATCCTTGTAAGATCTTAGTCCCTTTATTTTATATATGAGTATAAATGTGTATAACACACATTAGTATTCGTGTCTTATACTATCTATGCGGGCATGCATTTCACATACCTTTATGACTTGATAGATTTTTAATTCTGAAGTATTTTTTATCTAGATAACTATTTGCTTTATTGATTGCAGCTTTTGGGATGTGTAAATTTCCATGAGCTGGTCAATGGATTTACGAGGGTAATAAAGGGAACATTGGCTTTTGGCAAAATTAAGATGTGGGGAAAAAAATTGAAATATATCTATTTCTTGGGGAATAATACAAGACAAACAAGGAATAATATATACATTTGCATGTTTTAGATCACAATATTTTGAGATTATGGTGGCTATAGATTAGGGTAGATAGCAGGCACACCCCCACCATATAGGGTCATGCGCTCTTTGTTCGCCCCCCCCCCCCCCCCCTCCCCCTCCCCCAAAACATTGTTGCAAATGTGTAAAACAATTACCTAACATTTGCAAAATATACTCGAATACCCCTTCATTCCATTTTTCATCAAAATATTCCACCAGAGATGTTGAAATACTTTTAAAATACGTTTCATTTTACCTCTTCAACTTTAATAAAATGTGCATTTAACAATCTAATCATTCTAAAGTATTGCACTTTTATTTTTAAATTTTTATTTTTGTTGAATAAAGTAAAATATTGTATAAAAAAATATTATCATACACTAGCCACTTGTTAATATATGGACAGTGAAATCAATTGAGCTCTCATATAATTTCATATTAATTTTATGATGATATTGTACTTAGTTTATATGTATGAGATGATTAAAACTAATGTTATAATTACGCCCTAATTGGTTTTATATCAATGCAACATTATGCATATTTATCGCAAATAATATTTAAATTTTAATTTAAATAGAGTAGTAAATGAGAGAAATAATATTGATACTAAGATCCACAATATTTGTTGCCAACATTCATCCGACTAGTGTCATCTATCTTATTCTTATTCAAATTAAAACCCTAAGCCAATTGCACTCTTAATTAAACAAACAAGCATAAATTTATAAGTACACCATAACAATCATTTGGTAATAGAACCCTAAAAATAATTTTTAATTATCTTACACACATCGATTTAGAAAAATTTTAATCATTAAGTTAGTCTATATATTTTAGATAACTCAAATTGACTGAACTAATGATATATTGACAATCAAGTTATACATAGTAACAATTTTTGGCAAAATATTTCACTTTACTCCACCAAAATAAGAATTTAATGCTAAGGATCACATTTTAAAGTACTTTAAGTGGCTAAATATAAATATTTTAAAATATCAAGGGCATAGTGCAACAATTTTAAAATTTATCATTGTAAAGTTAGAACATAGCTTGTTTGAGAATATTTAGCAAATGTTGGGTAATCGTTCCATACATTACAACGGTTGGGGGAGGTTAAAATCCAAATGACCTTATACAATGGGTAAATAGCATATTTTAATAATATCTAAGTAAAGGATGTCGCCATGTTATTTATGAATATTTTTTAAATAAAATATGGCAACTTTATTATATTACATAGAAATTAAAATAGTACTTGAATATTTAATTTTAAGTTCATTATTGAAGTTTCAATATGAAATTCACGCCATTCGTACTCCATAGCTTTCATTCTTTGAGATAGGTTCATCCATGCTATTCACAACCTAGTCTAATTAGAAAAGATCGATGCTGTCATTTTTCAAGATGGTCAGTTATGTGTTTTCTTATCCTTCTATATCTTTTTATAGTAGGTGATGAGGTCCTTCTCTAATTTCATGAGGAATCCCAATATTTTTTAGTAAGGACCCCCTGGATGCCATCTAACCGAGCTAAGTTTCAGCAGTTGTTGTGAGTTACTAAGAACAGTCTTATTCCAATCCTTAACTGCAAGTGTTATATTTAATTTTAAATTACTATTTGAAGGTTCAATATCAAATCCACGCCAAATACATGATGAGTTCATGATATATTACATGTTGAGCCTCTTTAATCATGAAATTTTTCAAAAATAAATTTTGCACAATATGTGACATAAATTTAACAGTAAAAGTGACCATGACATGCATTTAACTTCTTAAGTTGCATCAACTTTGATACATTATTAAGTCATCTCTGCAACAAAATTAAATAATTAGAAGCAAATATATAAAGACACATTTCAAAACAATCACCAGTGATAATTTTAAGTGGACAATTTAATATTAATTGCCCTTATAAATTGTCATTATATTTTTGGAGGCCTATTTATTAAGGCACATATCAAAATAACCCATAAATGATGGTAAAATAGTCTCTAAATAATAAAAACCTGCCTTTATCATTTTATATATAAAGGTAATTTTTAAAATGACCTCCATATATTTTGCGACTAAAACTATGAAAATTGTTTGTCCAAATGCCTCCGTATATATTGGAGTAATTTATAAACTTTCTAAGGCATTAAGAAAAACCTAAAAGTCCTATATTATAATAACACATAGGGATAATGATACTTTACCATCTGAACTATGCGCATTTTTACATTTTACTAATTAAAATTTTTTTTCGTGATATTTTACCATCTGGATTATACTTTTTCATTCAACTTGCCATATATGAACTAGTTTTGGTAAAATATTTCATTCCATTACAGGAGAGGCCGAGTCTTTTCTAAATGTATTTTTTATCACTTTAATAAAAGACAAACTATTTAAACCTGAATTATCATGAGATATGCACATGAAAGTACACTAAAAAAAGTTCATTATATTTTGCAATTTAACAAGGCTATACCAAGGAGGTGACTTTTATATCTATAAAATTAGAAGATTTGACTATAATAGCCAAAAATGAGGATCTTGGTATTGATGCAATGAAGTTTTTCCATAATATTCCACAAGAATGTGTTTGTATATGATAAGGTGAAATAAAAGTGTAGTTTAGATAGTAAAGTGTCACAAAAAAATGTTTAATTAGCAAAGTGCAGAAGCACACATAGTTCGGATGGCAATCTATTTTTATCCCTAACATATAATACAAGGTATAACTGGTTCTATCGCATAAATTGCAGGGCCTGTCTATTTAACCCCTACTGCTGGTAGAACTAATAAATTATTCACATTGTGAACATTTACTCTACCGCATGTCTTCCTACCAATAGATTTACAGGTGGGTTTTGCATTTGCATTACTTTATCCTTGTATGTTGGTTGCTCCTAGTTAGATGCATTTCTTTCATGATCATTCTGTGTATTAGCTCATCTACCTGATGGCCATACTCTATGGCTAAATCAAGTGTAAGAACATGCATGTGACTAAACTGGAAATGTCATTAATCAAAGACTTTCAAATCTTAAGGTTTTATTTACTCTCCAAGTCCAGTGAAAGGTTTATAACATTCAACTTCCATTAATATTCATTGCAAGCAATTCATTCAACATCATATAAAGTGAAGTCCCATTAAATTTCAAGCCAACATTAATGATGTGGATAATTTTGATTACAAGGGTAATTTGATAAATTAATTTAAGATGATCCAATAAATTAAATCAACTAATTAAATAAAAAGTCTGGAGAGTGCAAAGATCATTTGATACACATTTCATAGGAAAAGAACCAATATCTAGCTATGTATTGGAAAGGACATCACTCTATTTCCATGCACATCATTTTGGTACTGTCTATGGGTACTCAAAAAAAAGGAAGTACAAATTCTTAGAATGTAGATGGATTAAAAGATTGCAAACCCAGTAATTAGATGGCCACAACAGAGGAGAATATGAATAGTCACCAACTAAAAGTACCATTTAATCCAACACTAGACTATGCTTCTAACTTACAACCTATACTCCAAGAAGACACTTACATAGCATGCTCCTCTTCTTGGAGATCAATCTCAACCTATAATCAAGGAAATGTTGAAGACCTTAGTGGAAAATGCAACTGCCCAAGTCACAGCTAAAGTAGTCGCCTAACATACTAATGAGCACCACCAATACGAGCTATAGCAATCCTCTCATCAAAGCTAGGGGGCTTCATCCTTCTTGGAGAGAATCGAATGAAGAACTTGCTCTGGATGTGGCACTGTTCCTCCAACTCTGCCCCAATAAGGAAACATATAATTGTCACTCTACACGGATTTCGCCCCACGTGTGCTTGCAGACACTGGAGTCTAAATGCATTCTTTAGTGTCGCATCCATTTGGAGAACTAGGAAGACAATATCATTCTTTACTTTTCACTTTCCCAAGGCACAATCCTTTTTCTCCAATTATTCTAGTGGAAGCACTCTTTCTAGAGCAAAAGTTGCTTGACTACCAAATTTCAATAGCGTTATAGACCCCTAAGAGTACTTAGATAACTTTTTAGCAAGGATAGAGCTCTACAATTTAAGTGAAACTGCATAGGACAAGCTTTTCTGCGCCATCCTCACTAAGTGTGCCCTTACATGATTCAACCAGATACTGGTAAGATCTATTACTAGATGGAGGTGTTGGCACAAATTTTCCTCTCAGACTTCTCCATCAACCACATATACCACAAAGTGGTGGCTTATTTATTTATCATAAGCAAAAGAAAGACGAGTTCTTGAGGACTTACCTCAACTACTTCATCTAAGCTATAGATGAAAGATCACTCACATCAATGAAGAGCTTCTACCTAGCATCATCGAATAGAATTTG
This sequence comes from Jacaranda mimosifolia, assembly GCA_018894105.1. Lineage (NCBI taxonomy): Eukaryota > Viridiplantae > Streptophyta > Magnoliopsida > Lamiales > Bignoniaceae > Jacaranda > Jacaranda mimosifolia. The sequence continues at coordinate 16,187,791 of CM032124.1, forward strand.
AAGCACCTAAAATTTAGGGAATCAATTATCAAGAAACCTCCTACCATACTTAACAAGCTCTTGATGCACGCTGAGAAATATATCTAAATATAAGAATCGTAACTGCTCAAGAAACCCATACCAAAAGGCGCACGATGAAGGGAATTAAGAAACAAGGAGATCATAAGCGCAGCCCCCCCTCAGGCGCTCACCATGTACATACCACTTACTGTCCCAGGGTAGAGATATTGACATTAGCACTACAACATGGCCCTATTCAAAGACCACCATAGAAAATTAAGAAATACTTTAAGAAGCCAAAGTCAAATAAATAGTTTTGCTTCTACCATAGACACATTACAGATGAATACAGATACTTGAGGGATAGAATCAAAAAAATTAACTCAAAGAGTATACCTCAAGGAGTATGCTGCACAAAGACCATCCAGACCTAAGAATGGACTACCAATAGTGAAGAGGGCTCGACAATTATTAGATAACTACTCAGATCCCAAAGAGTATCAATGTCACTATGGTCTTGACAACCTCTTTACAGTAGGAGTCATCTCCGTAATCTTGAGATGATTAAATAACGGAGACTCTGCCAATTTTAAAAAGGCACTAGTACGGGTGGCAAGGCAAACATAAGCTCACGAGGTAGATCCTATTTTGGGCATATTAGAATTTCGTCCACTTGCACCCCATATCACCTTTAGAGAGGAAAACATAGAAGCCAGGAGATGAGGCCACAATGATGCACTAGTAATCTCCGCATCCTTAACTAATTTTTAAGTAAAAAAAGATGCTAGTTCATAGTAGTAGTTTTATAGACATCTTATTCTACAACACATTCCTGCAGCTAGGATTAGGTAATTAGAGTTGCAGAAGGCCAATAGCCCCTAGTAGGTTTCACGGGTGACATGGCATAAGCCCTAAGAGAAATACCATTACCTCTTTCCTTGGCACTCACCCAAAGAAGGCAACGAAGATATTGAGGTTCCTGGTAGTCAAGACTTCATCTGTGTGTAACGCAATATTTAGAAGACCCATTTTGAAAATGTTATAAGTAGTAATCTTCCTATATATGATATTAAAGTTCCTCACGACAAATGGAATTGAAAAAGTTGTTGGAGACTTGAGAGTAGCTAGAGAATGTTAATCTAGCACCCTAAAAAGCATAAGGAATCACACTCCCAAGATAGATTAAACAAGGGATAATGAGACAATAAAAAGAAAGGCAATAGTAAAGGTTTGTTCCACAAAAATGGATTTATGGTAAGATGCACTTCGAGAACCACCCCTCATGCTGCCTAAACGCGCCATCTATGGTGCCTCTTGATGGTAGTTGTTTGCTTAGATGTAATTGATGATTTAAGTATTTTTCATTTCTTTTGAAGTTTCATTTCTTTTCAAGTAAGAATTTAATTTCTTTTTCTTATGTTGAATAAAGTTTGACCACTCAAGAATAGCTCCCTTCTTTGTTATTATTATTCTTTTGAATAAATGCATGCTCTTATCGCTTCAGTGTTTCTCCTTATAACTTTGGTCTTTTAGCAAATGCATGCCCACCTCTGAAGCACTCTCGAAGATCCTTCTACGTAATCCCACTATAAAGCTACTAAAGGAATACGTGGTTGTCACCCATTATAATTTCTCTATATGACCCTCTAGGGCCACATGGTTGCCAACATAAACCTAATATAAGCCCTCAAGGATGCATGTGGTCGCCATTTTAAAACAACGCATTATATTTCATTTGGTTTGGTGGCAAATCTTTGGCATAAACCCACTATAAGGGCCTCTAAGAGGTAAATAATAGCCACTCTTAAAAAGCCCACTGTAATTCCTCTCGGTTTGTGGGAACTCTTTGGTATAAACCTACTATATAACTCTCCAAAAAACACATAGTAGCCACTCTGGAAAAGCCCACTGCAATTCCTTGGAATTGGTGGCAACATTCTGGCACAAACCTGCCATATGGCCCTCCAGGAGGCACCTATCAATTAAGCAAAGAAGCCCACCTCCTATCCTATCTGGAAAAAGGTGACAACACATTGACACTTAAACAAACTTTTCAAGACAAATGACTTCTTAATCAAGTATGCACTCTCTACAAGGCCTCTCAAGAAGCACATGAATGCACTATCCTCATCTCAACATTTAAACCTCAATGTCAATGGCCAAATAACTAAGGCCTAAGATCAACTTTTCACCTTCTGAGTGTTCTACTTAATAAAGTCAACAATGACTCTCCTAGAAGACATATAATGAAGTTTGATTAGAAAAGGCTCCCTAGAATAATTTTGTCATACGCTATGCTTACATCAGTAATAATTATAGGAAACTCACACAAATAACTAAGTGTGATCAAAAGTTTCACTAAGTCCTAACATAAGTGTTAAGAGCTTAGCACACTCAATAAACCTACAAGAGATCTGGGTAACAAAAAAATTCATGATGAGCACCCTATCATGGGCACATAGAAAACCCCAAGTTAACGCTTGAGATGGCCACCAGCACAGAAACCTTAGAGTGGAGCTCCTAATATAAGTGCCCGAAATGGGCCCCTATGCTGGCATCAAAGATAGGGGCACCCAGCATGAGCACCTGCAAGGGGTGCCTAGCGTAATGCTCGAGAGAGTCATCAAGCACTAAAGCCTGAGAATGCCATCTTCCATGGCTACCCCCAAGTTCCTTGAGTAGCCCCCCCTAAGATTGTAGTAGTCTTAACCTAGATAGTGCAAGGAAGAAGAAGAGAATAGAAGATAGAATGTTATCTAACCACACTAGCAATTAGGAATAATCCCAAGGACAATACCTACTATCAAATTAAAAAGAGAAGCAATTCATGAAGAAGGAAAATTAATGTTTTTCTAAGAGATAGCATTGTCTTATCTGTTGTTGGCATCGCCTTTTCATTTGCTATTTTTTGCTTTCTTTCAATCATCAAGCTATTATGTGATTTATACATGTTTTTGCAATGAAGATTTCTTTTCTTCACCCTACCGGATATATTACTATAACAATATCTTGTCTTCAAAATTTCTTCTATAGAAAATACTCGATTGAACAGTTCGAATACAACATAATGAAAAACAAAAGGATAAAAGAGCGAATGAACAAAATTGACAGAGTTATGCCACTAAGTGAACTCGAAGGATGAGGATCAAAACAACAATCGCACTATCAAAGCAACATCAATTTCAATATTCCAATCACACAAATCCCAATTAATCATTAAGTGTATTAATAATTTTTAGTATTCGACATGGACTCCCTAATAAGAATGGTCAATCAAAACAACACCAGGCACAAGACTCCCTTATGAGAATGGGCGTGTGGTTGAATATTTATGTGCGAGTTTCAAGCAATCGCAAACTGCACAAAGCATACCTAATTACTCCTAGTGGACTCCCAATTAGAATGGTTAACCTTCTATAAAACTTAGCACACTTGATGCATTCCTTAATTTCAAGACATTGATCTTTGGCCATGCATCCCTTGTCAAAGTTTGCCTCTCCACCTCACTTTTCATCAAGCAATTGGGGGAAAAAAAGAGATGCGCAATTAAGCAAAGTAAAAATGACATAAAGCATTCATTGAAAATGTTAAACAAATAGAAATCTACAAAAAACAAGCACAAGGAAAATAAATATTCGAAAGTAAAAATAAAGCATTTGCAACATTCAGAAAAAGCATTTAAATATATATTACAAACTAAAAAATAAATAATTCAAGATTTTCCCTTAGGGTCGTGCAATCTAAGATCCAAAGGCTTGACTCTGGAAGTCAAAGGTTTACCTCTTTTTCTTCGAGCTACTCGGACAACTTCCTTAGCTACCTATTCGATGAAAATCTCATCTATTAAGTCCAGGGCGAACTTGCATTCTTGAAAAATGGCCACCTTATATCTTCTCTCTCCAACTCTAAACATGGATGAGTTCATCACCAAGCAAAGGATTCAATCTCACCACATCGAACTCGACCTTAAGCGTATGCAATCGTCCCAATACTTTGTCGAAGCCTTTCTACAGGTCATATACCCCTACCCTTTAGTAGGCCTTCTCAAAGGCTAAAAAGACTTTATAAAGGTAGTTATGGTAGACTTCCTTTCCTCTAGGAGCCTAGAGTCAAAGGTCATCTAAGCCTCTTTAGCCGTAGATTCGTCACCCAACTTAAAGCTCCTTATCTCTACCGTCTTTTCCTTCTCCTAAAGCTAAGCAATCCTCTTATGCATCTTGCCTACCTCCAACACCAAAGGGGTCTTCTTCTATAATTTCCCTTAATAAACGTCTAAGGTCAATCAAATCAAGAGCTCGATGGCCAATTCTTCCACCCTAATTTGAGGAGACTCCACCTCAGCCATCTTCTTCCAAAAAGAACTAGCAGACTAACCCTTGTACTCCGTAGCTAGCCCTACCTATTTCTTCATATCTTGCATCACCATAGCATGACAGTAATGTAGAGCAAAGGCAGTTTAAGATAAGATGATATTAGCTCGAATATATAATGATAAGGAAGGGAGAGGCAAAAGGCAAAATAACATATTATGATGGCACATAGATAGCTAGATCTTACCCGACCTTAAAATCTTCATAAGCTCATCCGCATCCTTGGGGAGCAACTGCTTATTAAAGATTTCTCACCAAGTTTGGTCTTTGTAATTCCCTTAAAGCATGTTGTAATTATTGGACATGTTTAGAAATCGAGGCTCATGAAAGGGATATATCTAGCTGGTATCTTGGGTACATGGCACTCATGCGCTCGAATAGCTTGATAAATGAGTAATTGAGGGTACTGCTCTACTCAAAGCTCCACACCTTGTTCGACGTTGGAACAACTAGCTCGACATCCATTGACCTCTTTTCTTTATACCTAATGGGAATAATGGGAGCCTCATCAGGGGAGCCCATAGTTTGAGCTGCAGAAAGCTTAGCAAGAGTACCAGTAGAAGAGAGAATAGCGGCTGCTAGAGTGCTAGAACCTTTGCTTGCAACCCAATAGCAACTAGACGGCCTGGCAAATGATTTAGCAAGCCTTTTTCTTGCAGCTTGCCATAAGGGAGATTAAATTTGGATTAAGGATGAATTATATGTTAATAAACATGCAAAATACTGAAAATTTTGTTACAAAGACAAAGATGTGCCTCAAGGTTGACATCCAAATGAGTAGGAGATAGCCCATGGAAACAAGCGTCTCTTCCTCTAGCTAGGGCTTCTATGAAATTGGCCCCCCTATTGAGTTGTCCCCGACAAGTGAAGGTCACTTTATCCGGCCTTCATTATGTCCTTAAGGCGAATGGCTCAATTAGAATAGGGCGGATATATGTGAATCTCTGCTTTCATCCCTTCTCGAAGTACAAAAATGGGATTCTACAATCTTTCACCCATGCCAGGCAATGAGGAGTGAAACCCAATGCTCAAAAAGTAACTCGATTTTTGAGAGGGCAGGCAATGAAATAGTTGTTAAAAATTTACAAAAGTAGCAAGATGATTGAAGGTCCTCATAATGACAATAAAGGAATAAAAAATAAAGTAAGAGTTAGGCAATAGCAATATTGGACAGACATCAATCCCCCTTAAGATCTCTCAATCGAGGGTCTAGAAAATAAAGACAACACAACATTGGCAAGAGATAAATTGATAAACATCCTAGCAACAGCCTATCCAAATGGCCATCTAAGTTATAAGCTCAAAGTCATCGGGGAAGTAAAGGCCTTTCTAATGTCCAGTAGCTCCTCCATCGACACACTACTCCTGATTTTGGGTAAATGTTCAAGTGTATAAAAGTGGCCTCTGTAGCTTGAAGGACTGGCTTCCCTCTCTCAATCAGCCTCGCTGACCCCTTGCTCCAGCACAAAAGTGTTAGGAGGTGCACCTCCTCCAAAGGATGTGAGACTATCATCACTCATATTGCCTATCAAACGCTCTTCCTCCTAAGAACTTATTTTCTTTCTGAACGACACCGTCTAAATCAACAAATGCACAAGAAAAGAAAACCACAAGGCTAAGTAAGTACCAATATTGAAAATAACTACAAAAGAATGCGAGAAACTCATTTTGCAGTTCAAGGAAACACGTTGTTTTGCAAGCAAATTGAGTCTGCAGATATTAGAGAATGAGCAATCAACTTTGACTATGCAAGGAACACAAGATCTCAAAATGACAAGTAAGCAAACATAAGGAAGGAATGTATTAAATCCATCTCAAGGAGAATTTGAAACAATTAGCCTTTCAGATGGATTTTTGTTGAGTTGCAGACACAATCGTTCTTGAGAAACATGCCCGCTAAGCTATATACTATTAGATACACAGGCATGAAGTAACTCAGTCATTATGGTATCCCAGCCTTAGCCCAAACTATTTAATAAAGATAGCATAAGCTCAAATAAACATCAAGTTCCCCCAGATCGATCTTCGCAGCATAAAAAAAGACTTCATGAGCCCAACTACCTTTATGCTATCGCAAGCGTTGGACTTAGAAGTATGGGGCTCATGATAAGAATGCTTCGTCGAACTTAGGACTCGGCCCCATACTCGTCCTCAGTTCAAGCAAGTATCTATTCATGTGTCTGAAGCATTAAACTAAAGTATTGATATGATGAGGTCGACGTCAACCCGAGGAACCTTACACTACCAACCAGAAATAGAACGGTAACATTCAATGCTAGCAAACTAACAATATATACTATCTTCACTCTTCATTAATAATAGGTTGTGCTACTTCTCGTTCGGTCAAAAGCTGCCAGGTGATAGGGGGATAGTGCAGATCCCTACCTATAGAGCCCTAACGTTCGATTGATTCTTCTTAAAAAGGACTCAAATACCCCTATCAAAGGGTGAACCATCAATAACTTGACAAAGGGTTATTAGTAAAATCTTTGCCAAGGCTCCTTATAAATAGTTTGCTAGCCAACATAAAGAAAGTACATTCTCCATTTTACATACTACCTCAGCTAAATTTCATAATTTATCCTCCCACTGGAAACTGACTTAAGCATCACAACGTCTTAACCTAAGGCCACCTCGCAAGCCTAACAGGCTTTTTGTGGTTGCATGCTTAACCTTCGTGCCTCTAGAGCTGAGTGCAACCTCTTGTCTTAGGAAACCTTCCCATCACCTTCCGCTTCATCCAAACCACCATCACCTTCCACTTAATCCAAACCAAAACTTGCTTCATCATTAATGATGTGGATAATTTTGATTACAAGGGCAATTCGGTAAATTAGTTAATGATGATGTAATAAATCTAATCAACTAATTAAGTAAATGGATCAAAGAACCAAAGATCATTTGAGCCCATGAGGAAAGATAGAAAAATCCTAATGGGCCTAAGCCCATCAAAATAGAATACTAAGCCCCCAAAAGAATTTGGTCACAAGAAATCATTCGCAAAAAAATTGCAACTTATCATGATCTTTCAAGAAATATCAATCTCTTTGCACGTGTTTCAAAAGAAAGGAACCAACATTCTACTATTTAACAAGAAAGACCTTAGTCCATTTTCAGGTAGCATCAATTAGCATGTACTTACTTAGAGAAACTTTTATTGCATGTCTACGTGAATTCTTGATATTCTTGTCGCTTGTCTCCGTGAATTATTGATCTGGGTTGCCTTCATTCATTGTCTTATTGTCGACCTTCTCATTCGCATCTTGCATAAGTTCGGGCCTCATTTCCTATGCATTCGATCTTCGATATTCCTCCATTCATCTAGGTCCCAGTGCTACGAGAACCAAAACGTTCTGTTATACCAAGTTTTATTGGATGCTATCCTGAACAGGGTATACGAAAATGCCTCCGCTCCAAAAGGGTTTGATTATAGCCTCTATCTCAATCAATTGGAAGTGCATCGAGGGGTTGGTTTACTAGCCCCACTCCCCCCGACTTCACCTTATCATGCAGTTTATTAGTGAGATAGGGTATAAATCCCTGTCCAACCTCTCTTAGACCCTCCACAGGTGATATGATGGCTATCAATGGGGATGTGTCATTTTATAAGTTAGTCGGGATTTTAAGGCCCCTTTCCTAAGTTATAAAATACTAAATTTCATTTTATAGTAATTTTCTTTAGCTCCTGATGTAATATTAAAATGCTTAAGTACATCAAACTCTTGATTTTTCGTAACTATCCATGATTAACTATTATTACCTCATCTGGAGATGTTAATTGGGTCTGGTTTCATTCTAAACCTAAAATTTAATTATTTATTGAGGTCAAAGTACTTAAATAAATAATTTAATTCTTCATAACTGTTAAATTTAGTTGATTTGGTCCATCAATAATTGCAAGATTCACTATCTAGAATTAGTTAGCTTACATAACCTAAATTGCCTAGTGTGATAATAATAAAGTTCACAGCCAAATACCGGAATGTATGTTTAAGTACTATAAATAATTTCGCCAGAAATCAAGTTAGGAATTATTTCATTCAATTCATAGATAATTATTCGAATGAAGTTTTAATCGCAAACTTATGTACGACATGGTCTTGTCAAGGTCCAATGCCTTAATCAAACCAATCTCTCTATTTCAATAAATTAGATTTCAGAATTAAGTATTAATTTAATTATTGTAAATTTTTATTTCCCAGCATAGGACAACTTAGTTTTATTAGGTTTTTGAATTAAATTCCAATTTAATCCGAAGTCAAAGTGTTGACCTAAAAGGACTTTAATCAAACTTAATATTATTAAAGTTATGCCTTTCCTTAATATACAATTAATAACCGAACCAATATTGAGAAACTAACCAAATTAATCATTAGATTAGCAAAATGGATCAAGTTGAATCAAGCCCGAATCTAGTTTAAGCTCAAACAAACCTGAAATTTAGTTCTTGCCTACTGTTCTGAATTTGACTGGGTAAATTTTATAGCTAAAGTCATGAAATTTAGCATTAGTTACTTATTAGTCATAGCTAATGTTCTATTTTTGTAATGTCTTATCTTAATTTTATGAAGATTAAGGAGATGTTTGACTAAATTTATTCAAAATATCTTATAAACTCTTATGTTTTATGAGATGTTTTTAAAATTTATAAGATTAAATTTTATTTTATAAACAAACTATCCAAGTATTTGAATAAAATAAGATCTTAAAATTTATAAGAGTTTAATAATTATTTTTTGTAATTAACATGGTTGAAATTATAAGAATTTGTTAAATTTTAAAAATAAATCAAGAGCTCTTCACTTTTTTTAAAAGAGTTTATAAAATTTTAATATCTTATTTTTTGAGAGCTTATAAGATATTTTTAAAAAAACTTTACCAATCACTTTATAATATTTTATAAATTTTTAAATATTTAGAAAATATTTAAAAACTCATCCAAACACCCTGCAATATAAAATAAAGAAATTAATCAGACCCACAAATTATAACTCTCACACTAATATAAATTTCATTCATAATAAAATCAACAATTGTACCATGAATACTTTATATTGAAAATGTAACCGAATAAGGTGTTTTTCATTTTTTGTTCCCGTTCCTTTTGGCTAAAATATCTTTTACCCCCTATAAATGGTCTAATTGGCGAAAAACCCCTATCATTTTCTATTTAGCAATTTATTCTCCTTTCTTCTGGAAAACATTGCAGTTTAGAGCCCTCCGCACAAGCGTGCATGGTTCAAACGCACTGTATGTGCAATTTTATCTTGTATTTCAACAACTTACAGCACATATAGTGACCTTCTTACCCTTTATTTATTTGGCAAATATAGACCTACGTTCTTTTCTTCAAGTGAACTCAATTTTTTTCATGCACTTTTTCTTTTAAGAACAAAACCTTTTCATTGTAGTTTCCAATATAAAAGTTAAAAACTTATCTTCCTCACACAATAATATGTTATTCTCTTAGTTTGGTGCAACCACTTTGTTTGGTCACGGCCTCACGGGAATCAAATGAGGAACTCTATTAGAAATTCACACAGCAGCTAGTTTTCCTACTGCATGCTTCCATGTAATTCCTCTTTTTTCCCGCAATTCTTCAACTCATCTTCTAATGTAAGAAAGAACACAGTGTACTTAAAAGAATATGTAATTTGATTTAGAGTTTGCATCAATACCTGTAAGCTACCTAATGCTTGTTGCATGTGGTGCAACCACCTCTCTATGGAAGAAAAAAGGGAAAAAAAAGAAAAATAGAGAAGAAGTAAATGCAGTCCCTACAAAGTCATTGGAATAGAGTGGAGTGCATCTAAGCGGTGCATTCACCATTAATGAAACCAATCTCTATGATTTTACGCTTTCATTAATCTCTCCAACTTCATGATGAGGAAGAGATTCGAATCAATTTTTTGCAAATTTTGACAGGGAAATTCCATTCAAAACCAATATGAATTCTTTATAAAAAGAATGGAAAGGCTCCACTCTATTTCGAAAAAGAGGTCATCCCACGTTAATAGTAAACCAACCCTTATTCCCTATTGGAATTGAGGCATACTATTTAGAGGGTGTTCGAGTGAGCTTATAAGCTCCTTAAAATATTTTATAAGATGTTTAGGAGCTTATAAGATGTGAAAAAAGTGTTTGGTAATTTTTTTGAAAAAAGAACTTTTAAGCTCATAAAATATGATGCTATGAGCTTATAAGCTCTTTTGAAAAAAGTAAGGAGTGCCTAACTTATTTTGAAAATCTTAACAAGTTGGCTTAATTTTAATACGGGTAATATGCATTTTACCCCCTTGTAAAGATCCAAATAGGCTAAAAACCCCCTATATTTTTCTAATTGGCGTATAACCCCATGTATTTATGAAAAATTTGCACACTAGCCCCAATTGATTTAAACGCTTTTTAGATTTATCAAATGACTAAATTGTCCTCCTTTATGTTACACAGGCTTGGCTTTCATTTGTTTTTCAATTGACTGTTTGAACACTTCTCTCTCAACGCGATAAAAACTCTAACATTCAATCTTCAAATGTTAAAATGTTAAATATTTTTTGTTAGAGTAAATATGTGAACCTCTTTATAATTTATTTATGAAATTAACTTACATCATGTTATTATTTGATAAATAGTCCATTATGTAGCTTATAACATACAATTTTTATAAACTAAAACATCTCTTAATATTCTATATAACTACGATAAGTAAAATTTATTTATATTTATTTATATATGTAGTTATTTTATTATTTTTAAAATTATCAAATAACATATATTATGTGCATGAATAAAAGAATAGGTAAATTTTTAATATTCAATTTAAGATAAAATATCACTCGCTGATATATATATATAAATTTCTTTTATAACTATTTATAAATAATTAAATGGATACATACTTTCAGTCAAGCTTTTTTGATTTGACATTATTAATCCATGTAAAAATATTTTTTTATCAATTATTATAAGCAAAAATATTAAAATAAAGTAGGTGATATAATTATAAAATTGTTTAACTAAATATAAAATTGATATTATTTGCTAGTTAAGTAATTATTTATCAATAAAAAACTAAAGTGACTTAAATTAATAATATAAAAATAAAGTTCAGAGCTTATAGTTGTTGCAGAAGTAACTTTTTATATTGAAATATTCTTCATATTAAATTATTTGTTATATTATAAATATAGTATCTGCATTCAAAATAGGCCAAAAAATGGGGGTAAAATGCATTCAAAATAGGCCAAATTGAGGACATTTCTTTTGATTGTAATAGGAGGGCATATGTGTCATTTTATAGCATTAAATCGCCCCAAAAGGCAGAAAAAATCGCACTCTCCGCGTGTCTGACCAACATGGAAAGGGGACCCTTTTTTGCAAATTTTTCATAAATATAGGGGGTTATACGCCAATTAGAAAAATATAGGGGGTTTTTAGCCTATTTGGCTCTTTACGACGGGGTAAAATGCATTTTGCCCTATATATATATATTATATAAAAACTAATTTAATATGAAGAATATTTCAAATATAAAAAGTTACTTTCTCTGAAATTTATTTTTATATTATTAATTTAAGTCACTTTAGTTTTTTTATTGATAAATAATTACTTAACTAGCAAATAATATCAATTTTATATTTAGTTAAACAATTTTATAATTATATCACCTACTTTATTTTAATATTTTTGCTTAATAAAAAAATATTTTTACATGGATTAATAATGTCAAATCAAAAAAGCTTGACTGAAAGTATGCATCCATTTAATTATTTATACATATTTATAAAAGAAATTTATACATATCAGCGAGTGATATTTTATCTTAAATTGAATATTAAAATTTTACCTATTCTTTTATTCATGCACATAATATATGTTATTTGATAATTTTAAAATAATAAAATAACTACATATATAAATAAATATAAATAAATTTTACTTATCATAGTTATATAGAATATTAAGAGATGTTTTAGTTTATAAAAATTGTATGTTATAAGCTACATAATGGACTATTTATCAAATAATAACATGATGTAAGTTAATTTCATAAATAAATTATAAAGAGGTTCACATATTTACTCTAACAAAAAATATTTAACATTTTAACATTTGAAGATTGAATGTTAGAGTTTTTATCGCGTTGAGAGAGAAGTGTTCAAACAGTCAATTGAAAAACAAATGAAAACCAAGCCTGTGTAACATAAAAGAGGACAATTTAGTCATTTGATAAATCTAAAAAGCGTTTAAATCAATTGGGGCGAGTGTGCAAATTTTTCATAAATACATGGGGTTATACGCCAATTAGAAAAATATAGGGGGTTTTCAGCCTATTTGGATCTTTACAAGGGGGTAAAATGCATATTACCCTATATATAGTATATGCATTCAAAATATGCCAAAATAGGCCAAAAAAGGGGGGTAAAATGCATTCAAAATAGGCCAAATTGAGGACATTTCTTTTGATTGTAATAGGAGGGCATATGTGTCATTTTATAGCATTAAATAGCCCCAAAAGGCAAAAAAAATTGCACTCTCCGCGCGTGTCTGACCAACATGGAAAGCGGACCCTTTTTTGCAAATCTTTCATAAATACAAGGGGTTATACGCCAATTAGAAAAATATAGGGGGTTTTCAGGCTATTTGGCTCTTTACGATGGGGTAAAATGCATTTTGCCCATTTTAATACTAACATCTTATAAGATATTATTTTATCCAAACACGTTAAGAACTTATTTTTGAAAAAAAGATCTAACATTTTATAAGATGTAGGAGCTTATAAGACCTTTTAAATAAGATTAGCCAAACACCCTCTTAATTGGGTCTTTTATGCTTACATATTTTCCTCCAATTTCCACCTTAAAGTTTCTGAAACATCTCCATACATATATATATATATGTTTACAAACACGTACAAATTGCTGAATCGACACGTGAAGGCACATTGTACATAGACCTCTATATATATCTCTTCCTCTAGCGTCTTTTCGGAACTTCATTGGAAAATAGAAATATCTCCCACACCATTAACTTCAGTACTTCACCATGAAGGAGGTTAGAAACTCCGTCTGCAACTGTATGCTTTCGCCTCAAGCTCATGAAGAAATTTAGAGAAAAGATCACGTAGAATCAAAACATATGAACACGAGAAAATGATTTATGGAAAAATATGAAAGAATAGGCTTCCAAATGATGATTATAGTTGAACTTAGGTAAAGTTTATCTAAGGATTTTAAAGTTATTTTAATTTTTTTAACCTGAAAATGTCGGGTAATGGGGAAGATTCTCAAATTCAATTCTTAAGGAGTTGTATGTACAATGGGAAACTCTATATCATGTCCATTGTTTAGAGCATGACTCTTGTGGGACTGTATTTCCAACTGGAGAAAAAATGGAGTGAAATTTTCCCTCAATTCCACACAGTACAATACCTTGCTCCCTATCAAAAAATGTATTTGACTTTGGATGTTGATGAGGATGTGTCCAACATGATTCGCCTGCATTCGTGTTCAAAGATGACCTTAGTTGACATGATGATTGTTCGAAAAGCGAACCTAGTGGATGGGGAAGGCAACGTAACTATACAAGTAGGTAAATACTTCATATATTTAATTTCATACTAAATTTATTATTTAACATACTTCCATTGTCCCAATTTGTACCTCTCTGCATTATTAGTTGTATGTGTTTTAGTACTTAGGTCTTGTGTGTTAAATACTGAATTTGTTTATTTCAGTACTTATGCTCTTCTACATTGAATACTGGATATGTGTGTTTTAGTACTTAGGCCTTCTATATTAAATACTAAATTTGTTCATTTCAATACTTCGGTCTTCTATATTAAATACTGGATTTAGTCATTTTAGTACTTATCTCCTCCATTTAAGTACTTAAATTGTTTATTTAACTACTTACTTCTTTTACGTGAAATACCGATATTGTTTACTTAAGTACCTAGTTATCTATCATTGAATACTGAAATTGCATTAGTTGAGTACTTATGTACTGATCTTGCAGCATTTTATTGACAACTATTATGTATTTGACTATGTTACTTCTTTGCAATGAACACCTATTTAGGAATGAAATGGAGGAGGACATTTCCTCCACAAGTGAGTTAAAATATGATTTAGTATTACAGAGGAATTCAATTGATGCTTGGAGTCGTTGCATTCATGGAGATGGCCAAACATTCTAGGATGCTAAAGAGTTTAGAACTAAACTTAAAAACTATGTTGTTGCCACTAGAAGGTACTTTACACATAAGAAAAATGATTCCAAAAAGATTATAGCAATTTGTAGTGATAATAATTGCCAATAGAGAATATATATGCTTCAAAGCATAAAGCTGACAAACTATTTGGTATTCAAAAATGTTACCTAGAACATATATGTAATGAGGGTAGTCTTCTGACGAGAGGACATCCTAGAGCTGATTTTGCTTGGGTTGCTAATGTAGGAAAATAAAAATTGAGAGGAAAACCCTATTACCAACCTATCAACCTGATGAAAGATATCCATAGAAAATTTAGCATAGAAATTCCATACCATAAAGCATGGTTGGATAAGGAAATAGCAATGCATGATATTCATGGGGTGGACAAGGGCTCCTTTGATAAGTTGAGATTGTATTGTAGGGCTGTGAAGGAAATAAATCCTAGAAGTGTTGCAGATTATGAGATTGACCTGGTGACCTTAAAATTTCAGAGATTATTTATCTGTTTCACAACTTGTCTAGTCAACTTTCTCAATGGATGCAGACTACTGATTTTCTTAGATGACACTCACATTAAGAATAAGTATAAAGGATGCTTACTTAGTGCCATCACCAACGATCCCAATGATGATCTATTCACATTAGCATATGCAGTTGTTGATGCTGAAAATGATACTAATTAGAAGTGGTTCTGCTTGAAGTAGAGGAGCATTTTATATTCTCACTATAGCATAGGGTTCAAAAGGTTCACTTTTTTCTCTAACCAACATACTAGGCTTCTTAAAGCCATCCCTATGGTTTTTCTTGGTGACCATCATGCTTACTGTTCGAGACATTTGGTGGACAACGTCAAAAAACAAGTAAGATTTTTTTGTATTTTATTGAAAACTCTTTCTTTCTTACCATACTATCTATCTGTATGTTCTGATTTAAATTAATGTCCAAGTAATAGTTCAATAAATCTAATGATCATATAATTTCAATTTTAGGCAATGAGAAAGCACCCCCTCTACAACAAGAAACATTGGGCATCTATTTTCATGAAAGCTGCATATGCTCCAACAAGGTAAGAATATACTCGGCATATAAATAGTATAGTGGAGTCCATGCCTCTTGCTAGAGACTTCATCATGCAATCAGAGCCCTAATGTTTGGCAAATTCTTTATTTGCTGGTGATAGATGGGGAGTAAAAAACAAAAATTAGGTGGGATGTTGGAATAATTAGGTTAAACCAGCATGATTTATGTCACTACAACTATGGTAGATCGACGAGAAGAATCTAATAAACTTATTAGAGTATTATGCTTGAAGCAAGAGAAGAAACTAGAAATAAATTATATGGCCTCTCGTACACTAAAAGTGGAGATATTTAGTGGTTGGCACTTTGAGGTCATTGATCATGACAAATCCTATGTTGTAGATTTGCAGAGCTGGAGTTGTTCATGTCGGGCATGGCAAGTTAATAGAATGCCTTGCAAGCATGCTTGTGTGTGTATTGAGTCTAAGTCACTCTTAGTGTATGACTTTACTAACAAATACTATTGGGTTAGGAAGTATCAGCAAGCCTATAAACTTGTACTTAACCCTATACCTACTTTTGACCTGAACATATTCGAAGCAGAGGAAGAACCAACCATTTATGCACCTGATGTGAGACCTCAACTAGGTTGTAGGAGGACACAGAGATATCTATCTCAAATTGATGTTTGAGCAGTCAGATGTAGGCAGTGTAGTAGAATTGGGCATAACCGTTGTACATGCAAAGAAGCTATGACTAGTTAGATTAGCTTGACCTTGCTAACATATTTGCTTACCATTTTGTTGCATATGTATGCTTGCTATACCTTCTTATCATTACTGCGTAACTAATATCTTTTTTTATTTATTATTATTCCGCAGGAAGATGGTGCATTACAATCAATGTAAGAAAGATTGCATAGTGCTCAGAGATTAATGGCAGTTGCTAATTTTTGCTTTTTGAAGGACATGTTAGATCTAGACTATTTGGACTATTATGTAATAATATTAGTTGTTTTTTTATTGGAATATTTGGTATCACATTTAGTGTAATATATTGCATTTTTCTATTAATAATGATACTAGATATCCCAAAAAAGTACCCTGTTTAGGGATATGTGTATTTCATAACTGCATTTATGTAATAAAACTGCAATGATTACATACTTATAGTCAAGGGTTTTGTACTTGCTTTTCTAAAGAATGAGTTCAACCTCAATTCAAGATATGGAGCAACCCATGACTGACATCACGTGTTGGAATGTTAAGTATTGCATGTAATGAAATGGATCATGATTTTTAGATACTATACCAAATCTGTCGAATACATTAAATGCAGATAAAAATACCATTTTCTATTAACAATGAAACTAGATATCCCAAAAAAAGTACCCAGTTTAGGCATATGTGTACTTCAAACTACATTTATGTACTAAACCTACAATGGTTATGTACTTATAATTAGAAATTTTGTACTTACTTTTCCAAATAACGAGTTTAACCTCAATTCAAGCTATAGAGCAACCCTTAAGTGGTATCACGTGTTGTAATGGTAGGAGAACACAAAGACCCACATCCCACTACTTGTGGTGTCATTCCCACTAGTACTACTACAAAAAAAATATGCTTTTTAGTATGGTTAATTATTTATAGTAAATAGTTATTAAATGTAGTAAAAATTTATTAACTACACTTGTGCTATATTTTTCTAGCCGTAGGCATTGCGAGCGAGGTAAAAGCTTCGCTACACTTTTTCATCATGGTAATTAACTTTGCTACAAAATAATCTTCAATTACTACAAATTTAATATGTGGTAAAAAGTTATCAAATACACTACTGTCTTTTGCTACAGTAAAAAAGTATAGTATATAGTAGATACCACATTTTGAAAAGTGTAGTAAATACTTAAATTATTTTTCACCACAATTAAATGAAGTAAAAACCAATTGATTTGGAGAGCTTACTTTTTATTTATATACTAGTGTAGAGTGCACCGTGCAAAGCGCGGTGTCGTGCCCTTTGAGATAATTAAACATATGCTTTTACATTATATATTTTTTGAGATATATATTAAATTAAAAAAATGTTAACTTTAAAATTCAAATTAATATAATGTATCTATATAAAAATTTTATATAAAAAATAAAAGGTAGAAATATAAAATAGAAAGGGAAAAAAGTTTGAAATATGAAATGTAACATTTTGTCAAAATAATAATGCCGATCAGGCCTTCCTAAACCACAGATGGTAAACTAGAATAGAGTCATACTCTTTAATATGCAACAAGTCAAAAGTTTAGATAACTCTTTGTTGTTCCCTTTTCCGCACTATGTAGGATATCATTAATTGACCCAATCTCTTAGCTGCATAAACGTGCAGAAGTCTAGCCATGAATTGGGGAAGGCAAATTATTAGTCATATAACAACATCATGTCATGGGCTTTGTCTGCATAAACAACCATAAGCTTTGTGTTAATTAAAAATAATAACATAAGATACAAAAATCACACCATTTCACCATCAACTGCCACTGGAGACAGTGTTGCATTCATAAACTGCAATTAATCAATAAAACGAACCTTAGCAACTATGTGTTGTCAAAAACCTAGGGCTCATGCATGAAAATCTCACAACCATTCATATGAACCAGTCCTGCAGCTATATCCTCTGCTCGCTTTCTTGCTGCTTCAGCTTTTCTGGCCATGACATCAGCATCCTATAAGAAACAACATGCATAAGTTATAATTCCCAAATTCAAATAAGAGAAATAATATATAATATTCGGGGTTGTGCATTCCTATATAACATACTTGATAACCTCCCTAGGCTTAATATCTAGTAGTGGCAGGGCACATGGGAAAGGGGCCTCTCCATTAAAAAGAACTTGTACGTTGTCCCTGAATACTCTGAGAAATGTTGTGCCTTTGGAGGAAGTTTCTGAAATACGTTCTTAAATATTCAATTCCTCCATGGTGTTTACCATGATTGTTTAACATAGTTTGTGCAATAGCACGTATTGACAAACTTTTGATATGCATTTTCTTGGAGACATCAATTATTACTTGGCTTAATCCAGATTGCTGTTAGCACCTATCGAGCAATGAGTCCCCAAGTACATTGCAGCAGTTAGGTTCATCAACTTAACCCAAACCAAAGAAAAATCTTCATCTTCTTTTGTAAGCAGGGGGAGTTGAGTAGACAAAATATCCATTTGATCACAATATATGATCCACTTCTTTTATTAGAATGCCATCTACATCTCAAACATAAAGGACAAATAAAGTATTCTACTTGTACATATGATGAAGCATTCTTCTTATGCAAGGTGTTTATTCACTTTGAAGAACTGAGAAAACATAGAAATATTACTACAGGTTAGGCTTAAAATTATAAGTTTCATAATCAAAGGCCACCAAAAAGTAAACAAATCAATTATAAGTTTAAACTGTTTGCTTGAAGGTTTACCACGTTCTAGACAAAAATTCACAAATAAATACAACTTATATATACTAAAGTGCTGGAGATGCTATTATATTTAGAGCACAATTTATGTTACTCTTCATAGAGAAAATAACCATTTTTGTGTCAATTAACACAACATCTGGAACAATGGAACTAACCATTCTCTTGCTAGGGTGTATAATTTGGAAGTTTGCCTATGGAAATTCAATATTATTGAGCTTAACAATGTTAGATAGAACAATTGATAACTATATTCTTTATTTGATTCCGTGCGGATCAAGCCATGAAGAAATTAATCCGCATATTATACCTCACTTGGTGATTCATTGGCACTTTTGATTATAATAAGAAAGTCTAATTCATTAAAATCTTAAGGTAAAGTTGGTCCTCTTTTAACTCCATATACAACATATTGTTTGGGTTGAATAAATTGAGTGTGATATATAGTTCCTTTTAACCTCTAAATGTGATGTCAAATTGCACATAGTATTGTAAACAATAGAGATCCAATAGTGAATTCAATAGATATCTGTAGCATTTGTTTATTATTTTCCTCCACTATACAATCCTCACACAGACATAAAGGAGATAAAAAAGATGGGACATAGAAAGAAGGCAAAACCAAAACATGAAAAAACAGAGAGAACAAAAGAAAAGGCACCTTAAAAAAATGCTACAAAGATATCTTGAAAAAGCGGCAAAAGATACAAACTCTCACAAGATTCAGTCCATTCCCTTTCATAAACTTAGGATCCAATTGCAAGCAAATGTATTTGTCAAATAGAATATTTCCGACATACAAAAAATATCAAATGGGAAAAAGGAAAAATCTGGGAAACTTTATATTAGTTTTACATATGTGAGATCAGTAGCAGCTCCTAAGGTCTCTGAGGTATCCACTCTAGCATCTATATAAGCTCTTTTTTTGCCTCATAACCATTCAATTTTCAAGAGGTCCACTGATGTGTTGCATTATGTATGTGTTGCCTCCTAACTCAGTCATTCCAAAATAACAATATGTCAAAACTCATTTGGCTGCCTCCCTAACTATTTTACCTTTGCATTTTTATTACCTTTTCACAAGCTAAATTTAAATCCACATTATCAACAAACTTGTATACCATCACTTTCCAAGCAGACGGCCTACAAATTTTTTGACCATTAGATGTAAAGATTCCATTGAAAAATGTGATTGAATCAAAAATTCACAAATAAGAAACCTCTTAACAATCATTTGATAACACAATCTAAATTAAACATGCACATCCCAAAAAATAATCAGACATAAGGAAAATATCACCTAAATTTAACCTTTAACTAAAACTTTAAAAAGAAAAAAATATATATAAAATCAAAATCAGAGAGAGAAATACCTGCTGAAAACCCCCAAACATCAATATATACGCATTTTCTTTTTCAGTTCTTGACTATTGCACGCAAAAATTCCATCGAAACATAGGACTCCACCAAGAACTCACAAATCAAAGCCATTTAACTCCACCAGAGAACTAAAAAAGCATAACCTGAAAAATAATCCGATTATCTAAACTCAACCTTTAACTAAAGGACAAAAAATAAAAACAAAACCAAAGAGCTAAATACCTAATCAAAAGCCCTAAACATTACCACTAGTTCTTTATTCTACGATCAATGAAAGCCAGCTCGACTTTGACTAAGAGTGGCTGCAATTATGGTGAGAAATGCATAAGTTGCCGGCGATAGCTTCTTCTACCCTTCTTCTTTAAATCTGAGAGAATCGACAATAAGATTAGTTTCAAATGGAAGAAAAAAGTGGAGTTTTAGGGTTTTGATCAATCTGAGCTGTAAATTGTAGGGTTTAGAAAATCTTTTCAAAAAACACAAGTTCTCACCACATAATCTTAAAAGCAATTTTTGACCACACATATCCATTACAGCTTGATTTTCCATTTGATGTGCGGGAAAAATAGTCGAAAAAAGAAAATGAAGCAAAGCTATTTTCTTCTGACCATGTTGAGGAAAAGCAAAAAATGTCAAAATAGCATACAACTAAAAGAGCATAACGCAAAAGATTATCAAGCACACAACTCCCAAACAATGTCATTTTAGTGTACGAAAAAAAGGAAAAAGAAAAAAAGGGGGGGCAAAAACATGCTCACGCGCTGTAGCACTATTCACACGCACATCCATACTTATATAATATAGTAATACATAGACGGTAGTAGCTTATTAGAATTCAAACCCTTGACCTTACTCTTATATGTGTGTAAGTGATGCCACTAGGTCAATGATCACTTTGTTATTAATTAGCAAATTTAAATATATTTGATTACTCAATCAACTATTTTTTTAATAATAAAAGTTATTGGAGACAAATATTTATTTTGCCTCCAAATTTGGGGTTTTCTTACTGTTTTGAGGAACTTTTCTAGTTAGCTAGATTAAGTATTTGATTAATTAATCAAATATTTTTTAATAATAAAAATTAGAGAGAATTTTTTATTTACCTCTACTTTTATTAATTAAAACCATGAGTAGTTAGGAAGTTTTTAGGGGTTTTGTTTGTTAATTTAGAATTTAATTAATTAATTAATTAATTAACATTTTAATAATAAAAATTGGAAGCAATTTTTTAGTTTACCTTGCATATCATTTATTAAGCATTACTTCCAACATATTTTTCTTCTTTTCTAGTGAAAAATCTTTGTATTTAAGATCTTAATCTTTGCCTTCAAATTTTCACAAGTTCCACTGTTTTTACTTCACTAACGAAAAAGTATGGTTAATTTATTAACTTTTTGCTACAGTTTATATAAAATTGTAGTAAACATACAATATTATTCACCTCATACAAAAATTGTAGTAAATAAGTATATTTTTTGCTACGATAAAATGAAATATAGTATTTAATATAACTTTTATCATACGTTTGGATTTCTATACTACAATAGTAAAATCATAGAAAATAATCCATTTTTACTACATTATTTTTAGTGAATTAAAAAAATATTGTAGCAAAAAGCATATTTTCTAATAGTGTATAAAGCATTGACGCATGAGACAAATGAATCTAGAAAAAAAAGTATCCAGTTTTGACACTTATGTATTTCAGGATTGGGTTTATGTACTCATTCTGACTATATTGTGTACTTTTGGTCAGGAGTTATGTACTTGCTTTTCTAAAAGCTGATTTTAACATGAATTTGATGCGTTGAACAACACATTGGTGATGCTATAGCATTATATGCGTGGTTTGTTGAATAAATTTTTGTCATAGCACATGTCGGAATGGTTGGGAATCATATGTACTAGTATTAAAGCAATGATGCATAGGGCAAATGAATCAAAATGACACTCCCCCCCCCACCCCCACACACACCACCAAACCTATCATCAATAAATAACACTTAGGTGTAATATTTTGTGCTCTTATTAACATACAAAGGCCAAATTAGGCCGAATGAAGAACGATCCCCAATGTGCACATAATGATACTGAAAGTCAAAAAAAGAAGTACCAATTTTAGGCACTTATGTACCTGGAAACTAGGTTTATGTACTCACTTTGACAATATTATTAGTTGTGGTATAGGGTTATGTATTTGCTTTTTTAACACCCGATTTTAACCTCAATCAATGCATGGAACAACATGATGGTGATCCTATAATGTCAAATTCATGATTTTTCGAATATGTGGTCGTCATAGCACGTATTGGAATGGTTGGAAACATAAAGACCAACATCTCACCACTTCTGGTGTCATTCCTATTAGTATAAAGCATTGATGCATGAGACAAATGAATCACTCCGATGCTCCCCCCTTCCTACACCACCAAACCTATCATCACTAAACGTGTCCTAGGTGCAATACTTCACAGTCTTATGGCGTGCAATGCCTATATTAGGCCCAATGGAGAACGATCCCTCATGTGCTCAGAATGACACTGAAAATTCAGAAAAAAGTACACAATTTTGGCACTTATGTACTTCATGATGGGGTTTATGTACTCACTTTGACTATGTTTTGTACTTTTGGTTAGGGGTTATATACTTGCTTTTTCAAAAGCCAATTTTAACCTGAATTTGACACATTGGTGACCTTATAACATCATATGCATGCTTTGTCGAATAAATGATCGTCATAGCACGTGTTGGAATGGTTAGGAATCATTCGTACTAGTATTAAAGCACTGACCATAAGGCAAATGAATTAAAATGACAACCCCCCACACCACTAAACCTACCAATAATAAATAAGTCTGGGTGTAATACTTCATGCTCTTATGAACATGCAAAGGCCAGACTAGGCCGAATAAAGAACGATCCCCCATGTGCACATAATGATAGTGAAAAAATCCAGAAAAAAAGTACCCATTTTAGGCATTTGTGTACCTAGAAACTGGGTTTATGTACTTTTGACAATGTTATGTACTTGTGGTAAGGGTTCTGTACTTGTTTTTTCGAAACCCGATTTTAACCTCAATCAACGCATAGAACAACATGATGGTGGCCCTATAACTTCAAATTCATGATTTTTCGAATATGTGGTTATGATAGTAAGTGTTGGAATGATTAGGAACATAAAGACCCATATCCTACTACTTGTGGTGTCATTCCTACTAGTATAAAGCATTGACACATGAGACAAATGAATCGCTCCGACAACCCCCTCCTACACCGTCGAATCTATCACACTAAATGAGTCTTGGGTGTAATACTTTGTGGTCTTATGATCGTGCAATGCCCAGATTAGGCCAAATGGAGAACGATCTGTCATGCTCTTAGAATGATACTGAAAATCCAAAAGAAAAAGTACATAATTTTGGTACTTGTGTACTTCAAGATGGAGTTTATGTACTCACTTTGATTATGTTATGTACTTTTGGTTAGGGCTTATGTACTTGCTTTTCCAAAAGCCCATTTTAACCTGAATTCGACGTGTTGAACAATACATTGGTGACCCTATAACATCATGTGCATGATTTTTTGAATAAATGGTTGTCATAGCACGTGTTGGAATGGTTGGGAATTATTCCTACTAGTATTAAAGCACTGATGCATAAAGCAAATAAATCAAAATGACACTACCCTACACTACCAAGCCTATCATCAATGAATAAGTCTTGAGTATAATACTTCGTGCTCTTATGAACATGCAAAGGCCAGATTAGGCCGAATGAAGAACAATCCCCCATGTGCACATAATGATACTGAAAATCCAGAAAGAAAAAAAAAAGTACCCATTTTAGGCACTTATATACCTGGAAACTAGGTTTATGTACTCACTTTAATAATGTTGTGTACTTGTGGTAAGGGGCTTTTCGAAACCCAATTTTAACCTCAATCGACGTGTGGAACAACACGATGGTGATCCTATAACTTCAAATTCATGATTTTTTGAATAGGTAATCATGATAATACGTGTTGGAATGGTTGGGAACACAAAGACCCGCATCCCACCACTCGTGGTGTCTTCTTCCTAGTATAAAGCATTTATGCATGAGGCAAATGTATCACTCTAACACCCCCCTCCTACACCACCAAACCTATCATCACTAAATGAGTCCTTATGATCATACTTCGTGATCTAATGATCATAAAATGGTCGAGTTAAGTAGAATGGAGAACGGTCCCCCTTACGTTGAGAATGATATCGAAAATTTGGAAAAAAGTATCCAGTTTCGGCACTTATGTACTTGGGAACAGGGTTTATGTACTTAGTTTGTACACGTTGTGTACTTGTGATAAGGTATTCTGTATTTGCTTTCCAAAGAACGATTTTGATCTCAATCGACCCATGGAACAACCCAATAAAACATTTTGATCATACTTCATTGTCTGGTGATCATGAAATGGGCATATTAGGCAGAATTCCCTTATACGCTGAGAATGATACCCAAAATCTAGAAAAAAAAGTATTCGGTTCCAACACTTATGTATTTGGTGATAGGGTTTATGTACTCAGTTTATACGTTGTATACCTTTGGTAAGGGATTCTATATTTGCTTTTCCAAAGAACAATTTTGACCTCAATATATGCGTAGAATAACCCAATAAAACATTTTGATCATATTTCGTGGTCTGATGATCATGAAATGGGTAAATTAAGCAGAATGGAAAACTTTCCCTCATATGCTAAGGATCATACCGTAAATCTGGAAAAAAAAAACCTATTTCCAGCACTTATGTACTTGGGGACATGGTTTATGTACTTAGTTTATATATGTTGTGTACTTGTGGTAAGGGATTCTATACTTATTTTCCAAAGAACGATTTTGACCTCAATCAACGCTGAACAACCCAATAAAATATTTTATCATATTTCAAGGTACAATGATCATGAAATAGGCAGATTATGTAGAATGGAGAACACTCCCTCATACGCTGAGAATGATACCATAAATCTAAAAAAAATACCCAGTTCTGACACTTATGTACTTGGGGACAGTATTTATGTTTTTGTATATGTTGTGTATTTGTGGTAAGAGATTCTGTACTAACATATTTTGCCTTTTTTTTATGAACTCCACTTGTGTACTAGCATATCTGACCACATTGTTCTCATCCATTCTACAACTCATACCCACAATCACATAAATAATACTTCATATTTGGTCAAGTATACTGAGAATACAAAGAGAAATACTATACTTAGGCAAAGTAGTACTAAAACTTTGTATGAGAATGCAACAAGCCATGCTCATGTCCTGGAATCGTAGCAGCTATATGTGTCTGGTATGCATAAATGGAACATAAGTTTGCATAGTCCCAAAAATATTTTAGGTTCCTAGCATAGCATTCAGCACAAAGACAACATTAAACTCCTCAGTCCACGTCGCCAACTTGTTGGCGAAAATAGCCATATTGGAGGTCCTCTTTTCCAACATCATACCCCCAATGAATGCCTGAGGTATTCTGCTATAAACATACCCTACAAAGTGTAATAATAACATCAATTATTATATGTTGTGTACTTGTTTACATGAATAATTTTAAAAGATAAGAAACTTACATAAACTCTTGCTGTCACTTTTGACATAGAGGACCAAGCGAAGTTCATCTGTGTAAACTTCTTTGTGGCTGTATCGAAAACCAATAAGAATCAATAGAACTTATACACAATTGGAAAGATTACAAACCAGCACTTGGTTAGGCCATCCATATTCAATTGCTCAAGCATCTTTCATGAACTAAAATTCATTTCCTCAAGAAACATTGGATATTGTTGTGGCTTTACTGTATGTTTCTTGTTCAGCATCTCCAATTTATTCAATATTGCAATCTATAAAATGTATTGGTATTATTAGTCATTTTAATATATACAGTGCTGAATATTTTAAAAATTATTTAGCTGAACAATGGTAGACATACACTACATTGCATGTCCACAAGATGCATTGGAAAAGCCACTGCAATGTATCTTCAAGTAGCAATCAATCAAATCACCTCTCAACTCCTTTCCAAATAACAAATTACACAAAACATCTCCTCTTATAAAGTGGTCAGGTTTGTCCCAAATAATGACACTGTAAAACAAGTCAACATTATTAGTTAAGATAACCTTAAAATTCTTAATATCTATTCACACAAGTATAAAAGAATTATTACTCCAAATTGGGTTGAGACAAAAACAAATCAATAATGCTTTGTTGTTTGTCAGGAATGTCATTGCGCCCTATATAATCTTTTCTCGATCGAAATTCACTTAGGTGGATTTCAACAGCAACATCTCCGTACACAATGATAGCACCCTACGGGATATATATGATTTGCATTTAAATAAAAACAGGAGGTAATATTCTTTCTTAGTAATTTCAGTATTCAAAAACTAATTTACAGTATTCTTATTCACACTTCTAGTACTTTTACAAAGAAATCAAGTACTAAACATCAGACACCACAGTATTTAAACTCACTTTTCCAGCAGTAGTCTTCTACGTACTTTTTAGTATGTTGAGCCACTTCTTCAGCATCAGCAGTGTTATTAGTTGTACGTTGGCTCACCTCTACAACCCTTTTTCTTTGAGGCCTTCTTACCTCTGCCACAGCCTCTATGGGTGCTAACTTTAGTTTTCTTTGGTGGTGTGGAGTGGGGTGGTGTGACTAAATTTTATTCTTTTCTCTTTTTCTTTCGATCATCTCTTGTTCTCAATACCACGAACAATAGAAGAGGTATATATGATCATGCTTCTTCTTGCTTTTTTCTTCGTGTGGAATATCATTTTCCTCTTCTTTATCCCTCTTAACATCAACATCAACATCACCAATACCATCACCATCATCATCATGACCATTATGACCATAATTACCACTACCTAGAGTCTCAAATTCATCAACAACAGACTCCAGGTTGGTTTCTCATGACTGTCTTGAGCATCACACCAACACCATCAACATCATCATCACTGTCATTCTTTTCATCTTTCTTATCTCCATTCTCCTTATCCTCTTCAACCATCCTTTCCTCATCGTCTACTCTCCAAAATTTCAATTCTATGCTTTAGTAGTTCCACTTCTTTATTTTTTTGTTCAGTTGAGCTTCAAAACTTAAAACATCATAGCTTGACACAAGAGGAACCTGTACAAAGATCACAAAATTATTAATGCATTAACAAAGTAAACTTCAAGTAGTAATTATGTGCATCTAAATAATTACCTGCATTGCAGCAACGAGTTTCTCCTCCTCAGGAAAGGGATAGATAGGCACGATTTGTTACAATAGGAATTTACACATTTCTTTGAAATGTCAAACTCATAGGGAATTATTCTAAACATAAACAATAAACCCTTACCTTTTCCCTTTTAATTTACTTCAAAATTTTCTTGGCATCAACCACATTTTTTGGGATCTTGTTGTCAACTCATCGAAAGAACCGTGGGCATGTATGCAAGTATTTTGGTTTCCCTAAAGAAGGAATGTGCTCATGCAGCCATCCCTATCATTCATAAAGCAAAAAATTGTAGTTATTTATAGTAAATGACAATAATTTTAATTTAAAGCTTCAAAGACACTCACCAATAGACTCAACGGTACAACCATCAAAGTATTTCTTCCTTTGCACACCTCCATCTCACCTCCCACGTGATTTCTCAATTATTTAACTAAAAAATTGTATACAGCCTCCCCCCATGCATACAACCTGGCAGAAGATAGATCATCAAGATAAGGGATGACGAACGATGCGTGCAATAGTTGCTCATTGAAACAAAATACAATTAAAAACAAAATTGTATATACGACCTAACAAACTCTTCAATATCTTCATCGCTATGTCTATCCACAAATTTTTGTAACCTTTTAAATATTTGTAAACAGTTAACATTCAAAAAAAAATTTGAAAACAAGCGATCAACAATGTTTAGGTTCATTTTTAGATTAACATTGACAGGTTGCCCCACATGAGAAAACCCCAACACTAAACAAAACTCTGGACCCCGAGAAGAAATTTTGACATTTTCACCAAAGACAAATGAAGTTTTTCACACATTGAATTATCTAATGATTGCTTGCGCTCTATTAAAATTATAATAGTTCAATTGCGGCATATTGTCAAATACATAGAATGGGGTTTGTTTAAGGGATTGCCTGTGTTGAACCCAATTTTGGGTTCCAATACCTTCATTGCAGTATAAAAATATCTTGGGGAGCAATGACTGTATGCTTCTAATTCCATTGCTGCAAATAAAAAATCATGCAAATAAATACTTTAAACATCTTCATATATACTTAGGGTTAATATTATTGTACCCCCCTTGTGAAAAATGAAATAGGCAAAAGACCTCCCAGTGAAAAACAAAACATACAAAAAAAACCCTCGTCATTTTGAAAATCATGCAACAAGACTCCTTACGCGCCTCACTCACGCATTCGTGCGAATTTTCTAAAGTTTTTATGTATAAAATGACTTTTCTGCCCTTATAATATTAACCGTTGGATGCTTTTGAAAAAAATCAACGGTTCAAATTAAATTTCACAAAAATATATATATATATAGAAATAATATTATTATATATAAATATTATTTGTATATATATTTAATAAATATATATTATACCCAACCCACTAGCCAACCCCCCCCCATGCACCGTCCCCCTACTCCCCAACAATACATTACAACACACACATTATATATATATATATTCACACATATATAACAAACACACACACACACATATATATATATATATTATATGTTATATGTATATCCATATATATATACACATCTATACATATTACTAAACCCTTATCTCTTACCCACACCGATACCCCACCCCATCCCGCCCGTAAGCTGCCATGGCCAGCCTTTAAAAAAAAAAAAAATTGAAGCAAACAGTGGCCAGTGGGCGGATTTGGCCAGATCTGGCCACAATGCTGCCATGTCTACCATAAGTTTTAGGGAGACGGGCTGGGTGGGTGGGGAGGTGGGGCAGTAGTGTTTTGTAATATATATATATATATAATGATATATGTATTATATATTATTATATATATTATCATATATATGTTAATAAATATATATGTATATAAATATATTATATATTTTCATAAATATATATAATATTTAATTTGAAATAAATAATTAGAAAGAAAAAAATATAAATAAAATTATTTAAATTTATAGATGAATTTATATAAAGATGATGTTATTAAATAATTGTATATATTATTACATATATATATATATATATGATAATAACATCATATATACTAATATATATGTATAAATATCTTATCAAAAAAATATATGTATATATTATATATATTTTAATAAATATATATAATATTTAATTTGAAATGAATAATTAGAAAGAAAAAATATATAAATAAAAGTTATTTAAATTTTATAGATAAATTTATATATATGTATTTAAGTATAAATAAAAAAATATGTTATATATTTTTATGAAATTTAAATTTTATTTACTTTGGAATGAATTGATAGAAAGAAATATTAATATAATTGATAAGGTAAAAATAAAAGTGATTTTATTTTTATAAATAAATTTAGATATTTGTAAAATGAAAATATATAAATAATGAGAAATGAGAAATAATAATAAATTTATATATATGTATACAATGAGAAATATATGAAATAATGGAAGAAGAGAGAAATGAGAAATAAAAAGAAAAGAAAAGAATGAAAGAAAAGAAAAAAAATGATAATAAAAGGTTATTTAAATTGAATTGAAAATATATTAAATGAATAAGGGTAAATTAGTCTTTTTATATTAAAATTATATTAAATGGGCAGCAAATGAGAAGGAGGAGGCAGTGTGCTTGGTTTTTTAAAACATAAGGGGGTTTTTTGTACGTTTATTTTTCACAGGAGGTCGTTATGAACATTTCATATTTCACAGGGGGGTAAATTGTTATTAGCCCTATATACTTACATTTAAGGTTTTCATACTGAAAATGTAAACAAAAATACTAAAATAGAATACTTTTGTACCAAATATACATGGAGACTGCAATCAATAAATTAATGCTATGTTTTTCTTCATGAACAATAGTAAATAGTTAAACATGTTGTAAACTTTTCAAACAAGCCATATTTTGAATATAAGCCCTAAAAATTCAGTTGCCAACATACACTATATTAATCATATTGTAAACCAATTTAATCATTACAAAAATAAGATATTGTTTAACATAAACAAATTTCATAACAATTATAATAGATAATTTAAGTACAAAGTAGATTAAATTAGGTTTCAACAACAACATATTATGGTTTCTGAATACTATTGATTTTAGTACACCAATACTACCTTCAAGTACAAAAGACATGAATTCAAGTACGTTTTCATCTCAAATGCATATATAAACACAGGTTTTACGTATATTTCACAAACATATCACAAATATACTTACAGACATAGCTTTTCATAAAATAAAATAAAAACTTCTATAATCTGATGGAAGCGTGCAAAATGACACAAAATCAATGGAAGAAGAGAAAAAGATGAAAACGCGCATTTCAAACTCAAACACCAAACAGGAATGCTTTACCTTGCAATCCACAGTGAACGATTGCTTCAATCCAAGATAGAAATGGGAGGAAAATTGCTTCAGTCCACAATAACAAACGATGTTGTTGACTTTTAGAAAAAAGGGGAGAGATTGTGTAAGCGTGGGCATGATTTTATTCACAGCAACAGTAGAGAAAGGGTCGCCATGTTTCAATGCAATTTTTTGTTCAAGTGGAGCACATTTCGGTAATTTTACAGAAAGTGGGAAGTGATTTCTAAATGAAAATTGAGATTAGGAAGTCCAAACTAAGAATGCATGAATGAGGACTGAATACTAAATGAAACTTGAGTTTTGGGATTTTTACCCAATTAATCATTTAATCAATTAGACAAGTGAGCTTTTTTTCTTTTATTTTTAAGGAAGAAAGGGGAGTAATGTGCTAATTAGAAAATGATAGGGAGTTTTTTGTGAATTGAGTCCTTTGGTGGGGGTAAGAGGTATTTAACCCGTTTATTTTTCCCCTACACGTATCCTCTGAACGTTGGTTCGCTTCTCCCGCGAGTTCCTACAGCCGAAATCATAGTACAACCTCTTGTCTCCTCCTCACCCGTCTTCCTTAGCCTTCTCACTCTCCCCCAAACTTTCCCTCCAATCATTTTTCTTTTTGATCTGTTCCCTGGTTTCCCTTTTAAAATTTTTACTATCTTCCTATTGACATCACAAGTATCATATCTACTATTCATCTCCTTATTTGGATATCTTAATTTTAGGTCCTTTCCCTTCCTTCATCTTTGTAGCCTTAACGCCACCATGCAAAAATGGGATTTTAATCCCTCCATTTTGAAATCCTTACGTGGGCTAGTCTGATACATCTCCTTTTCTTAGCCATCGGCTATAAGTTTCGCTTTTCTATGATTTTGGCTTCATATTTTTAACCCTTTATTTGTGGAAATACAGGAATATTGTTAATGGTATCTACCACTTCTGAAGTATATTACTTCAAGGTTGTTGTTATGGATTAAAGAGGGACATAATTAACAAGGAAAGATTTTTGCTTGTTTGTTTTATTTCCTTTAGTTCTTTGAGGAATTTAAACTTATATTTGATAATATGGGCTGTTCACTCTCATATTAGATGAGTGCTTGAATGGAAAATTGTGTATATCTTATTTATATCTGAGTTTATGTTTTCACTTTTATCAAAAGCAATCAAGAAAGGAAAATGTCAAGTGTTTTCAATGTTATAATTAACTGGAGGAGTTCAGAACCCTTTACTGGGAGGAGTTTCAAAGAGTGAGTATTGATTGCATATTTTTCTAGGATGGGAAGGGTAAAGTTGAAGACACAGAGACCGGAGAGCCTGAACAGCCGGCAGGTTACCTATGGCAAACGAAGGGCTGGAATCTTGAAAAAAGGCCAAGAAATTTCAGTTTTATGTGACATTGACATTATTCTTCTTATGTTTTCTCCAACTGGGAAGCCATCGATATTTCGTGGACAGCGCAGGTACTTATCAAACATTTGAACAAGATATATTGAGTAATGGCTCATTGTGAGTTGTCTTTATGCCAATGAACAAACACATTACATGTATAAAGGCTCATTTCAAGTGCATGTAGCTTGGGACAGTGTCAGTATGACCTCCTAACCTCAGTTAAGACGATTGGATTCATTAACTCAATGTTATTATCGTTATTCTTTTGGTAAATTAAGTTGACAAAGTGGTTTTTGCAAAATTTAGTTCATTTATAACCTGAAATTATGTTGATTTGAATGAGCAAGCGAAGTTTTCTGTTGTAAAATGGTTGCAATCTTGAAGCTAAGCTTATTTTGTATGTAAGTTTTCTTCTGCGATGTAATATTTCCTCAGTGGAAGCATATACCATGACAAAGCTCCAGAAGCATCATCAGCCTGGTGCACCTTATCATTAGACTTAATTGTTGATGTTTACTTAGTTGTGTTGCTTATATAAGGTTCTGTTTTGGGGTTTAGCTCAAATGTTTGGGATCTTCCAAATCTTTATTAGTGTTGATTTGTTTTTGTGCAAGCCAGTGGGACATTTTGGTTGATTAACTATTTCAGCTGGAGAAAGTATGATACCGGAGTTAGATTAATCATAAATAGACCTAGATTAGGAGCAAACCATGTTCTTTCTCATGGTTTTTGTTTGGTTTTAGTGATTCTAATACTGAGGAAACCTAACCAGTAAGCATCCCATTATAATTTTTTGATTTGAACACGAGAATGAAGAAGTAGTTGCTATTCATATAACTGTTGAAAAAGCAGACATGGCATGTATTTTCTAGTTACTTTTGGTTACTTTCTTGATCATTTCCCATTTAGTTTTGTTGCCATTTTTATGGCTGTTGCAAGAACCATAAGAAATTGGTTGGGAGATTCTCAACTGAAAGAAGACATTAGATTTTCAGTTTCTTAGTTCGGCTATGTACCGGATTTCAGTTTTTTGATCAAATCTCTTTTGATACATGCCCATAATTTTCTTTTTTGATTCCTTGCCCTGACTTTTCAATAAACTGTTAATATTTCTTTCATTTATTATCCTCAATTTCCAAATATTGTCAGTTGTGTTGGGCATTTTTACAAATCATAATTCCATCAACAGCAGCCTTTCGCTAATTTAAGGTGATGTTATGTGCTTTTGACATACAAGCCTATCATGTCTATCCTGTAGATGAGGAAAAATAATGGTTGCAAATTCCACTAGTTTATGCATTATCATTTCTTTCAACAATGGGAAGCCCAAAAACTTTGGTTTTGTTTGGACTACCTTTTGAGAATTTCGCTTTTTCCCTGTATACAAGTATGAAACTGATGCTGCAACAGATTAGAGTATCAGCTATAGTCAATTTGTAGCTTTAGCTACGAAATAAAACAAGCCAAATTCGAATTAGATGCTCTCGTAACTATAGCTGATGATTATTCTTTTCTATAGATATATTAAATTTCCTATAGATAATTCATAGTTAACCTGTTGCACTTTGAATGTACAAGGCTACGGATTAATAGCTAATAATTTTGTTGCTTGTAATTTAAGAAAAATTACATTTGCTACTAAAAGTTGTAGCTACAGCTACAAAACTAATTTCATAGTAATTTTTCCACGGCA
This sequence comes from Jacaranda mimosifolia, assembly GCA_018894105.1. Classification (NCBI taxonomy): domain Eukaryota; kingdom Viridiplantae; phylum Streptophyta; class Magnoliopsida; order Lamiales; family Bignoniaceae; genus Jacaranda; species Jacaranda mimosifolia. The sequence continues at coordinate 16,221,938 of CM032124.1, forward strand.
AATACTTCGTTTTTTTTCTGTAGTGTGAAATAATAAGCAACAAGGTCTTAGGGATGACTGATAAGCCTCCTCTAACACTTGAACAACAGTCAGAATTACTAGATATGTTGCTTATCAATGTGGCCTGCTATTTCTAGTGTTCATTGCACAATGGCTTGAGGTCAATATTTCCTGAACTTGTTCCTTTTGGTTTCAGAAACATTGATGAGATGATTGTAAAATATGCTCAACTTATGCCAAGAGAACGGGCAAAAAAGTAGATGGTAATTTTCACAATCGATTTTTTATGTCAAATTGCAGTGCTTTTCTTATGACTCCAACGTTTTTCCTTCTTCTATTGAAACTTAAACAGGAGGTTAGAGAGTCTTGAAGTAAGTTTGATGTTTAAAGTAAAACATGTTTCTGTTGTTCTATTCCATTGTTCTTGAGAAGATATTGAAGTTGATCCCTTTGGATAAAACTGACATTGTAGACTTTGAAGAGAAACTTTAAGAAGCTTGACCAGGATGTGGATATAGAGGAGTTTCTTGATGCAAGGTAACAATTCAGTTGGTTGAAATTGCATTTACTTAAGTCTTATCTAATGTCTGATTGATTTTCTTTTCTTCGGATTTGCATTTTTGCAGCACTCCATTAATTGAGGTATCTTGCACAATTCATTGCATTGTGACTTGTTGTTTGAAAATTCAATGCAAAATTGTCTAACAGAATCTTTTAAAAACTTTTCATGGTGATCTGTTACTGGATAGGAAATGCACAACCGAGTAGAGATGCTGCAAGCCCAGCTTACTCAAGTACATAAAAGGCTGAGGTGCAAACCTAGAACTTTTTAGTCCATGAACTAAAAATTTATCTAGTTTTCTCCAAGTTTCTATACACAAGAAGGTGCCAAACTAAACTGAATATTTGTTGAACTTTCAGATTATAGTTAGTATGATCAGGCAAGCTGGACCATATCTCGCACTAAACAAGCTAGTTTAAGAATTTTTAACCACAGTTCTTTATTTGGCATGTTCATGTCGAACTACAACATTTAGTATTCCTTTATGGTCATCTAGATATGGTTGAACTCATCACAGAATTATTTTTAGATATATGAAGTGTCTCCTTTACCTTCAGATGGGGGACTAATCCAGACAAAATTGAAGACATTGAACATCTTAATCAGATGGAGAACTCACTAAGGGAATCCCTGATCAGGATTCGCATGAATAAGGTACCTTTTTCTTCGATCAGTAAAATAAGGGACCTTCGAAATTTTTTTCCCTTGTGCACAAAACTAGCCTTATTCTTCATATTATTCTCTTTATGAGTCATTGGATGTTTTAACGTTCATTCTAACTAATCAAATGTGCTAACCGTTGGAAGACAATAGTAGTTGCAACAGAAATGTAGGGTGAACAAGTCACTTAGTAGCCAGGCTAAATGCTTGTAGATTGGATGATATATGTGCTTCTTACAATCAAGGACTTGCACTAACCGGCTTTGTTTTCTTTCAGCAGGAAAAGTTTTTGAAGGACACAATTATTCCATTTGATTGCACAAGCCAGGTAATAAGCAATCTACTATTAGAGTTCTGTTCTTATTTCTTTTCGCATTTGCAATATAGGTACTTTATAGTGCTTATGAGTGTATTCCAAATTGCAGTTACAAAATGGAATGCATTGTCCCATAGCGACAACAAGTGATCAGGATTGCCAGACCCAGTCATGGCTTCCAGGAGGTGAGACTCAACATATGATACTACCAGATGAACCCCATTTCTTGGCTAGTAGGTGAGTTGATTTCTCTACTTATGCTCTGTTTAATCATATGATAATATTACCCCATTGTGTGGTTAGCCATCTTTTTTTATTATTTTAGCTGTTTTATACTTATCTTTTCTATTCGGGCTTAGAAGCCCAAACTCTAATCTAGCCACCCACCCTGTCTGGCTTCTTTTTCTTCTTTTACAAGGTTTCGCTTTTCCGGTTTCTCTAAATGCATTGACCATTAGTCTCTTAATCTTCTTGAGATATTCCATGTTTCTTGAGATATTTCAAGTTGCTTTATGTAACTCCATATAAATTTTTTGTCACGAACTACGCCAAGCAACCCATGTTATATGTTGTATTTGATCCAAGCGAAAAGATATTGGTCCAGTGAACAATGCCAAATGGAGAAATCTACTGCTAATTTATTACCTAGTTGAACAGTTATTATAGCATTCTATCTGTCATGGGAGGACTATAATCTTTTGAAGTATCAAAAGTTTGATATTATAAGGCTGAGGGCAAACGTAAATCCTCTGTTGCTGAACTAGCTTAACATGGAATGTCCCATTTTTCTTTTTAGAGACATGGAGTGCTCCAGAGATGCAACCTTTCCAACCTTCTCTGGTTACTTTGGTAGTTTGGTGATGTAAAAGAACTAGATCTCGTCAATTCAAGACAACTGAAGAATGATGGACAAGATGGCATTACTATTGACGACTATACCTGTTCTGCTCACTTGAGACTCCCCCCTGGTGAGCAATATCCATACCATTCATTTGGAAATTTAAGCTTTCCGGATTTGATGGAGCCTGGAAGAGATTCAAATTTTCAACCAAGTGTCATGGATTATCAGATAAGTGGGAATTTTGAAATTCCAAGGTCTGCTTACAACAATTTGCAGCATAGTTTGGTTCCTACAGCTGGTTCAATATGTGCCATTTCTATGCTTAACAAGAACTCTTATCCACAGGTGAGCCTGTCTAAATTTATTGTGCATTTACAAAGAATAATCAGACATTTATTGTCATAGTGTAATCTTTCCGGAATGAAGGATGCAATAGAGAAATAATGAAACTATATTTCATTTTCTGCTGGTTTGTAGATTTAGTTATTCTTAAAGTTCCAAAAATTGAAGGCCTTGGATAAATGAAGTGAGATCATTAGATGCTCATGAGGCAAGAATGCCTGATTCAGTGTTATGACTGGATTTAAAGTGAAGACACAATGGAGATTAAATTCTGAGATTCCATTTTTTAATTGAAAATCAACTGGAAACCACTAAGATATATACATATATTTATATAAAGATCACCTAGCCATGGAAGTAACAGGTCTTTGATTTTGGTTTTTTAGTAAAACATGTGGGATGGTGATTTTTTGTTTAATCTCAAGTTTAGATCATCTCAAATAATCCCAATTATTATAGAAATGAGTGCTTGGATTCTGTACATCAGAAAGAAGAAAAACAAGATAAGTTTGCCAATGTTGGCTATATCTTATCTAGATGTAAGATTGACTATTCGATCGCATTACTTTTTCTTCTCGTTTCTCTATTATGATCCTTAATAATATACTGGCTAAAGTAGATGCCGTGTTTTCATAAATTACTTGTGTTTTGCAGCTACCAAATTTTTGAATGATTAAGTAGAAGATATGCGCTCAAGAAGTAGAGATCTGTTTGTAAAAGTTACTACATATGTGCTCTAGCTCAAGGTGTATGGCTCATCAACCTCCTCAGAATACAAAAGAGATTGAATAAGAAGTTGCTGTCTATAGTCAGACCTATTTGTTTGCTGATATCATTTCTTACAGGTTTTAGTTCAGCCCGTGCTCAGACTTTTCAACCGACTTGGTGCCCCCAGCCAGGTTAAGAAATGGATATAATATTCTGAATGAAAATATATTGTATTGGCTAAATTAAAAAATGTTTGTTCCTGAGTATTTCTTGGGAAATTAATCCTCGTTGTCAATTATCTAGATGGGACTGTAATTCCATTTGGCTCCCTATACATTACTAGGCCCCTTCTTTACAAAATGCAGCTCAAATTTCAGTCGAAAAATCATCCACTCAAGTTTACATGAAAAACATTATCTTCCATTTCATCTTTCGATGTATAACTTCAACCCTTGAGTGTCTGGATAATAGTGTTGTGCCAAGGGTCTGAAAGGTGCTGCAAAAGATTGTCAAATGGACCCTTTCCAGTCACATTGTGCTGAACAATAAATCCCAAGAATGCCAACATCGCTAGTCTTCCTGCAAAAAGTATGCCATGGAATTAGATTTAGATTTTGTGAAAATTTTCATATACTGAACAAAGTTAAACTGTTTGAGATAGATAGAGTATTACCATTTGCTATCTCTTTCTCCTTGGCCTCTAAAGTAGGAGCAAAATTAAGGGGGTTGAAGATGCCACCAGGGTAGCCCACTTCATTTGGAGGTAAGCTGTAGTTCTTAAAGATGGGATCTTGGTTGACACTTCCAGGGTTCTTAATATCCTGCCACCTTCTGATCTCCACATAGTGGAACAGAATGAACTCGATCACGAAAAGGGTCGATGAGGAGGCGAAATATTCAACTTTTCCAGCATCATACCATTTGGGAACATTAAGGATGCCAATTGATGTGAAAACTTCTGGCAACAGCATTCCAGCGACACCCAACATTGCCCACCGGCCGTTCACAAGTTCAGCCTGGACATACCATTTCAAGTTTTCTGGGTCCTCAGCAAGTCCCAATGGATCAAATCCATTATCTCCGGGAAGACTGATCAAATTAGCTGACACACATTAGTTGTCTAAAAATTAATGTGTGAAATATGAGAAAAGGCATGTAAGAATTCTAGCTTTGGCAACATAAAATTGTGCTTAGATTTTTTGACATATATACCTGCCATCAAGATAGGCAGGAGAGGCCAACCCTGGCAGCCATTCACCTTTCCTGGCTTCAACTTTGAACGAATTGTAGGATGAAACTGCCTGTTTAACAGACACTTGTCTGTTCAGTTTTCCAGAGGATCCAGTCAGGAACCGGTTTTTCGATGCGCACAGCTGGAAGAGGGCAACGGAAGCTTGTGTAGTGACTGTGGCCATTTTTCCGACCTGAATATTGGGGATGGGAAATTTGTTCGTGGATGGTTTAGCGGGCTAGCGACGAATCTTTTGTGAATGCATTTGTATTTTCTCTGGATGGCAAACTTGTGGTGCTGGTTGATGGTTGAATATCGACTGTTGGTCTAGAAGATTTTTGGGATCCTACGGCTGTTATTTTGATTGTGAACTTTTGCATAGCCAATGGGAATCCATTCGTCTGATGACTCTTATCCTTATCTCTGTTGGCATATCCACAAATCTATTTCCTTGCTGCTGTTGGCTTTTTAAGATAATGGGGGACCCTTTATATTGCCAAGTGGCCTAAATATACCACGGCCTTCCTACGGTCTACACCGTCAATTATGCAACAAAAATTAAAATTATAAATTAGGTACAAACTTAATTAAACTTAAAAAACGAATTTAACCTTAAGATTTTATTACATTGTAATGTGTCAAACTACTTTTTTTATATAAACATACAAAAATATCATTATTTCAAACAACTACATCTTTTACTATTATAAATTTATTATTTAAAAATAATAAATATAGAATATATCAGTCCTTTTTTTATATATAAAAATAGAAGGGTGTTGCTACTTCAAATATTGGCATCCTTATAAATATTGAAAAATTATTATTTATAAGTGAATATATATTATCTATACATATATAGATATATTATTATGTATATATAAATATATATATATATACATAGTACTGAGGGTGAACAGAGCTTGGGGAAGCTCTGTCGGTGGGTTTTACTTGTTACTTTTGAAGGTATCGCTAATTTGACAAGCGACACCTTCTTTTCTCTTTTTTTTCTTTATTTTTTCTTTTTACTTTCTTTTGACATTATTTTATTTTGTTTATATTTTAGTTAACTTTTGAAAATTTTGGAATCTAGGCCAACTTTAAAAAATTATATTTTTTAATTTTATAATTTTAAATTTCTACAATTAACTTTTAAAAATTCAAAAATAGATGTTAAATATAAGCTAAAATTTTTAAAAAGTAATTTAATTTTAAAATTCATAATCAGTGAAACTTTCTAATGATAAACTTTACAAATCAAGACATAATTTAAATAAAATATCCGCACAGTAAATTGCAACTATTTTTATAACTTGAATCAAATTTTAAAATTTTACATAGAATATACTGCAAGTAAGCAAGTAGGTGCAATTTAGTTATTTCATTTAATTTAAAATGATTTTTAAATTGATTATAAATTAAGTTACAAATTTTATTGTGATATATTTTATTACAATTCAAATCAATTATAATTACCAAATATTAAAATAATAGTATTCATTAAGTTTTTGATGAAATTGTTATAATATGATTATGTATATATCTGACACTCTTGACGAAGGTTTCGGCCAGTTGCTTCACAAAATTCAATTTTTGGAGGATTCTTCCACACAATTATCATTAATATTATTATTTTAAAAAAATATTGTTTTTTTAATTGTAAATATTTCATCTATAATTTATTTATTATTTATTATTTGCTTATGTTTATTTGTTTATGCATGATTTAATAATATTATTTTTAATATAATAATAAATGGAATTGTAGGTAATCTGCCACTGCGTGCAATCAATTTCAACGGTAATTTTTAGATTATTTTTAATTGATTATTATCTTAATATAATAATATTTTAATAAATTATTATAATATTAGTATATTAACAATATAATAATAAAATGGACTTGCAAAGTCAAATCCAACATGCAATTCCATTTTTAATTTATTATGTTGTTTTTAATGCATTTTTTGTTTACTTATATTTAAAATGCTTATATTATTTAGTAAATATTTATACTTATTAGATTTACTTATTTTATTGTTTAGATTTAATTTTTCTGATTTACTTTCTCTTAAATTATATTTTCTAATAATATTTTCTTCATAAACACAAATAAATATTATTATATTTCACAGATTATTATTAATGAACAATTTATAATTATCCACATTTATAATAAAGAATTACTATGAAAATGCAGAAACATCGAAAGTATCACCAACAATTACTTTTAGGAATATTACAATAAAATCCATATTTAATCAATTCAACATTTATGAAAAGAATTAACAAACTATATGGATTATAAATTGAATATTGAAATTATTTTGAATGTGCATGAAAACTAATTCTAATACTAAAATAAATCTTTTATAATAATATTCATTTTGCTTCATGTGATTAAAAAGTAAATTTTAGTTACTCTTGATTAAAAAAAAAAAAAAAGGGAAGATTGTTATTAAATAACACAATGTGAATATATCAATCAAGATAATTCATACTTGAATGCACTGTAGGTATCAAGAATTGCTTCTCTAAATTTATAAATTATACATAAAATTTTAATATGATAAAATTTTAAAAAGTAAGTAAGAAAAGCTAAGAGCTCAATCAAGCTAGATCTTTATTTCGAGCCGATTTTGAGGGATTTGTACTTAAGCTCGAGGCTCGCAAGATGTATATAAATAAATATTATTTTTTATTTTATTAAAATAAATATATATTGTATTACTATTTTTTTTTAATTTCGATTCAAGCTCACACTCGAGCTTATAGTGTTTACAACTAATTTGACATTTTGATCTTAAGCAATCTAAACTGAGTCTTGAATTTTCATCAAGTCAAGTTCGAACTTAAACTCGAGCCTAACATGATAATTTAAGCTCAGGTTTAAAATTTCTCCCAAACTCAACTCGACTCTACTCAATTGTCCCCTTGTAAAAGTTAAATATTGGGAAAAAATAAATATATGGTCAAGTAAAATGAATAAAAATTAAATATTAATCTGACATATCAAATTTTAGTATTTAAACACCTAAAATATGTGAAAATACTAAAAAAAAAAAATTTGATTTGTATAAAATGAATTTTAAGCTTATTTTACGATAAGTTGAAAAAACTCAGAACTTTCATACATAAAAAGTCTAAGTACGATTAAACACCTTATCAAAAAAAAAAAAAAAAAAGATAAGGGAAGAAAAGAAAATATTATATTAAAAAAGAATTAAAAGATATACTGAAAAATGAAAATGGATGGAAAGAATAAAGTGCAAGATAGATGGGCTAGAGGTGGTTGGAGCAGCTTAGAATTCTCAAATTTTAGAATTATTTTGTACTAAAAGATGATGATCATAGATCAAGTTGATCACTTATATTTTAAATATTAAATAATAGGTTATAGGAAATGTAGAAAATTTTGTATTATTTTAATATTTGCTTAAATGTCAACCAAGCCAAGACAAAAATATATTTTTTATTTAAATATTTATTATTTATTATTTGTGCATATAAATTATTTACACTGATTATTTTATAAAAATCATTAAAATTAAAAAAATATAATTTTCACAAATCAAAATATATATATATAAAAAAACACTATACCAAAAATAAATTAACACTCACATTTTTTGAAAGACTCAGCTAAATAACCATCTCTACGATAGTCTTTGGATTTCACTTTATATTTGGGGTGAGGTAATAGATTTGCATAAAAAAAACTCATGCTATTGATTTTCATGAATTTTTTTTTTTTTCAAATTTGTCATAAACAAATACATTTATATAAATTAAGTGTGCTCGATGAAATATAAAACAATAATTTTTAATTTTTAAAATATTTTATTTTACAATAATGTTCATTTCATTCATAAAAGTAAGAATCAAAATTTTAATATTTGAGAGAGAATTTATTATTTAAGAACATAAAATGAATTTATTTGAACATGTTAATCATTATTAGAGATAAATTTCAAAAACTAAATTTATAAACTATACATAAGCTACAAATGGTTGAAATGTTTAAAAACTAATCAAGAAATAATAAGAAAAATAGAGCACAACATTTTTATTCAATAATTTTTTTAAAATTATAAATGAGCAAATAAATATAAAATATTCCTTTCTAGGAAAATATGTAGAAAAAACTACATTAAAGTATCATTAATATTTTTTCCTTTCAAACTTAAAAATAAAAATAAAAACACACCAAAACTCGTGTTGACAATATAACCAATTTTAAACTCTCAACTCAAAATAATAAATAAAAACAGAATCCAGCATTCCGAATGCCGACCTTCATATTGGAGAACTTAAAACATAAGTCGATATTTAAGATGCCGAGATCATTTTAGTTTTCATGTAATATATGTCAAAAAATACAATATTACTTTTATATTTTAATATAACACACATGTAATATAATATATTAATTTATATATATAATAAAGAATTAAATATTTATGAATTGGTATTATGTTGTATTTTCATAATGTTTTTATTTAATCTATAAAATAACTATGTAATTATAAACAAACTGAAGTTAGTAGAATCTATCTAAAAATATAAATATATTTGCAATGCTATTCGAAAATGAAGTTGAGGTCTTTTTTAAAAATCAACGAATTTAATGAATTCTTTGCTTCGGAATGCGTTTGCATAGAGTTTGAGCTCTTGATTTTTTTTAATGACTTTTTGTGTCCGGTTTGACTTCAAAAATTGGTATTTATAGTGATTGAATTCTTAGTAAGCTTTGGTCCACTTGAGTTTAGATGTCCATCTTATTTATTTAATTTGCCATTATAGTTACTTTATACTTTTTACCTCTAAAGACATAATTTGCCATACTTATTTATAATTAAAAATTATAAAAGCTAGATATAACTTTCTATAAAAAATTTAAATAAAAATTAATTTAAATACTATTTTTCATAGACAACGACCAAATATTTAACCGCAACTACTATAATTTGAGTTTTCGCAAATTAAAATTTACATATAATATATTAAAGGTAAAATCCACTTTACCCCTTTATACTCAAACTTCGTCTCACTTTACCTCTTTATACTTTTAATTGCATCACTTTGCCTCCTTGTGCTCTCAATTTTACTTCACTTACTTTAACACTGTTAAAGCCTCTTCAATTTCTGTTAAAAAACTAAACAAAAATGGTTAAATCATCATATTTTATATTTATATACCTAAAATGCCTATACCTCATTATTTTTTTTGTCAATCTCTCCCAGCTACTCTTTCTCTTATATGAATACACAAATTTTATACAAAATAATATCAAAATTAAATTAAAAAATCCAAGCTAAATGCTAAAAGATGAAACCTGGACATCACTATTGGCTGCATTACAAATATATCAAAAACTTACATCATATACTAATAGTACATCTTTGGAAGAAACAAAGATTTTCACTAAAGAAAACTCAATTAATAATACGCAGACCCCATTTTTTCCTCCATAAAATTGCTTCACTAACTCTATTTTATTACTTGATGCATCCCTCTATGAAATCATAAAAAATAGAAAAGAAAAAAAACACTGCCTTTAGCACCAAGTAGCAACAAAACTACGTGTAAATGAGATTTTATATGGACATTTGAAGTTGGTCTTTAAGAAACACGTTTCCTTTATATGTCTTCAGTTATTTTATATTTCTAAATCTTCAATTATAAATTTTTCTTTTTTATGGAGAAGATGAATTTTATTTGTTAAATGAATAATTAAAAATTAAGGGCAACTTCATCTTTTAAAAAGAAAAAGTTAATGGTGTTAAGGAGATAAAGACAATTTAACGAAATTGAATAATTTAAGTAAAATTGATAGTACAGAAAGGCAAAATAATACAATTAAAAGTATAGGGGGTAAAGTGAGATAAAGTTTGAGTACAAGGGGGTAAAGTGGATTTTACCCTATATTAAAAGTAAATGATTAAATACGATATATATTAATTTAAAAATAAATTTATGTGCTAAAAGAAAAGGTGTCACTATGTAGAATAGCAACACCTTTATTCTTAATATAATATATATATATATATATATATATATAAACCATATGTGTTTATATATCATTTGCTTTGTATTTTGTCTTATTCTAACTATTTGCTTGCTAGAGTCATGTGATTCTAGATTTATCAAAAGGAGCATTTATTGCATAGTTTTTTAAGAGGGACAATATAGTTATTACATTTATTTATGTATTGTCAACATCATGGGTACAATCATACTAAATTACAAATGGCAAGATCCCCTTTGGTTGGAACTCGTCCAGTAGGTACGACCTTACCAGACAGTAGAGAGTTCCAAGATACCACATCTAACACAAAGATCTTGCCTATGTGGAATCTTCTTTTAGCCAATAGGTTCTTGACACTTGTAATATTTGAAGCTTATGTGGATGATTTCATTGATCTTGTTACAATTTTGAACACGTTTAATTGAAAATGTAGATAATAGTGGAAATTTGAATAGAATGAGATAAAATTAGATTAAATAATTTATTAGTCTATTTGATATTAAAAATTGACATTACAATTACCTACCATTAGAATCTACCATAATTGCATGTTTGATATGTAGGATTAGTTAGGTAAATGACAAAATTACCCTTGAAAAAAAATTCACATCCCTTCCAGTGATCTTTACAAGAAAAAGAAAAAAAATGGGCAATTAAGGAAGCAAAATTGTAAAGAGGGAGTGAGATTACATGATCACACCTCCCAACTTACTACTTGAATAGCACATAATTGCGTAAACAGTGCCAGGCTTTGGATTAATTGCGAGCTAGCCCACATTCTTATTTTGCCTATCAAACAACACGTTAAGTGATATTAGAAGACTATGTTGGAACTAATAACCTATATCAAACGTGCCCTATATTAGGAATTTTGGAGCTTACAAAGGGATGTGTAATTTTCGTGGAGGCTCACCATATGAGATTAATCATTAAAAACCGATTTAGGCATAAAGAAAAGGGGAGAAGATGTTTATTTTGGATCTCTTTCAAATGTATGATCCATCTACAATAACTATGTGCATGATTCTCACCAAGTGGAGGCCTATTTTTGCTTAATGTCATTTATCCTATATACACTACAAGAAAACAGGTCTTCACAGACGAAAAAATCTATCTTAGAAGCCCTATTTTTTGTCTTTGAAGTAAAATAGAAATGGATTTTTCTATCTCTGAACCAATGACTAAAAGCTCCGTCTCAAATTTAGGAGACTTAAGAGGGTGTTTGGGTGAGCTTATAAGCTCTTCAAAACATCTTATAAGATATTTAAAAGCTTATAAATTGATAAAAAGTATTTGGTAAATTTTTTTAAAAAAATAGCTTATAAGATCCTAAAATAAGATGTTAGGAGCTTATAAGCTCTTTTTAAAAAAGTAAGGAGTCCCTAACTTATTTTTAAGATCTTAACAAGCTCCTTCATTTTTAACCATTTTAATTACAAAATTTCCATTATTAACATCTTATAAGCTCCAACATCTTATTTTATCCAAACACTTCAACAACTTATTTTAAAAATAAGATCTAATATCTTATAAGCTCCAAAAATATCTTATAAGATGTAGAAGCTTATAAGATGTTTAAAATAAGCTTAGCCAAACACCCTCTAAAATGATTTCCATCTCTGAAGTTAGAGATGGATAAAATCAGTCTGAAAATATCTCTATTTCTTAATTTTTTTTTACTAGATCTGTCTCTAATTCCATGGAATTTCTGCCTTTAGTTCCATCTATAAATTCAAAAAATATTTCAAAATAATTCTGCCTGTACTTCCATCTCTAATTTCAACATATTCATCAATAATTTATATTTAATTCTTCCCATAATTACGTCTCTAGTTCTCTATTTAAATCCATTAGTTTGCACTCCTTATTCTGGTTTTAATGTGTAACTAATCAATTTCTAAATTTATTTATAATCTTTTTCCTTTAAATTCAAATTGATAATTTCCTCATGTAACTTTTTTAAAACCAAATAAAATTTTATTTTTAAAGCAATCTGCTAAGAATCCACAAATAATATAGTTTATTAGAAAAACTAGAAACTAGTAGCTCTAATCATCCACAACAATATAAGAGAGTATAAATAAGTCATCAAAGCAAGTTATCTTAACCATCCACAATACATAAACTAACTCGTTCATACAACATCTTAAAGATTAAATAACAATTCATTTAAATAACCAAAACTCCTCACGCATCTGTATTAGTCGTGACCATATTATTCTGAATACTTCCATCCTTTGGGTTTTGATATCTTCTTTGAAGCTCCTGGGCAAAAAAGAGAACCAAGAATTTAAGGATTAATCACCTAAAGAACAACATCAAGCATTGTCCTAACAATTTTGTATTACAAATTCAATTTCATTTAAATTTAAGCAACAGGACACAAGACAAGTTAAGCAAAATCCATATGAACCTCCTTGCTCTATTTAACTGATCATAAATCAATAAAATATGTGTTGTTCAAGTGATGTGCAAGCAACCTAGCCATAATCTAAACACCATAGATTGTTAATTATTTTTAAATTATTAATAAGTTGTTAACCATCAGAGCGCTATGTGATGAAAGATGAAATGAATGAATTTAAAGTTTCAGCACAAACCTTGCCAAAGTTGATTACCTAAGTTGTATTAAGAACAAACAAATAATGAAATTCATATAAGAAAAGCTAATCACAAGTGAAGATCTTACCTTTTTCTTTTCTTTGTTTTCTCTATAGATGGAGAAAGAGTTCAACTGCAAGAATAAGGTTTTGGTAGAATCATAAAAGTTGGTTTCACATACATTAGATCATTACGGAAAAGAACAGCTCAATGAAGGATTGATCACAATCAAATTTATTAAGATTGCAGTTTCATATAAATAAGAGGAGAACTGGTTGAATGCATACTATATGCAGTAGTGTCAATTTGTTGGGAACTCTTTTACATCCACTTCAAACCTCTCTTGAACCTGTCACAGTTTAAACTTGGCAACAAATAGAAGTCCACGAAAAAAGACGAAAGCATGTCGATGGTTTACATGATCTAGAGCATCAGGATCTGATGCAGATGATACAAATGTAATTACAAGCCCTTTGGTGCCAAATCGACCAGCTCTACCATCATATTATAGCAGAAAATTCAATGAACAAGGTGGATCGGCTATACAACTATTTTAGTAATTCAAGCACATATTTTTCCCATGGTATAGACATAACTGTGGAGATAAGTATAGGCAGAATCATACATATCATAATTTATGACGATATTAACATGCTCAATGGCAATTCATCTTCCAAGTAAATCAGTTGCAACTAAAATTCATTTGAGGCCCTCTTTAAAACCTTTGTAGCGTGTTAACATAGATAAAAGTGATAGAAAGCCATGACAAAAGAATTCTATGAAGGATAACAAAACAAGGCACAAAAATTGGCAAAACCATTTCATTGTATGACTGCTTTATTGCAAGAACAAAAAGTACATGCCTTTCTTCCTGAGAGATTCCAAAATGGATGCAACTCGAAGGAAAGTTGAATTCAACAACTGCTCTGCATTTGTTCAATTCAGCAGTGTTCTACCTCCTGGCAAGTTTAGAAAGCCCAATTTTCTTTCTTTCACCCATACGCATATTATCTTCATAAAGAATGGCAATACTTAGCAAGTATATCAAGAATTTAAAACGATATAATTCAAACAGCGTCAGTAGCTTACTAGCTTAGTTTCACACATGAACACGAACTCTATAGAAAACGGTTAGCAAGTTCATGTTGATTATTTCAAGTCCCTATGGAAAGAAACCAACATTTATACCTCTACATCCGTATTGAAGTAATTAAATAATTAGGAGTGAGCTAAGTACCAGCTACAATAGGAAGAACATCAGAAGTGAAGTGAAGAAAAATAGAACTCTTCTATACTCTTTGAAGAGAAACTCAGATCATTATTGAGAATCCACGAAAACATACAGTGGCTTGGCTTTTAGTCGCTATAGTCCCTACAACAAACATTGGGGGGGGGGGGGAGAGTTGTGTTGGTGAAGGTGCAACGATGGAGTGGCTGTGGCTACGGCGGTGGAGGCGCAACGACTGAGGTTCGATCGCTTGGTCATGGAGACGTAACGGTTGAATAACGATTGTGGTGGTGCTAGAGGCGAGGCACTACGACGCAGCGACGACTGCTGCAGTGGTGGAGGCGCAGCGGCAGTTGCTGCAATAGGGGAGACACAGCGGCCAAGTGGAGGCCGCCGCAATGGTGGAGACGCAGCGGTCCTTGCAGCGGCGGGGTTGGACAGAATGTTGGCTTAGGGATAGAATTTACATCTGATAATTTTTGGGAAAGTGAGGCTAGGGCAATTTAGGTTTAATAATTCTTTTTTATTTTATAAAACAACTATTTTCTGATTTGTATGATTCTTTTTCTAATTTTATAAAAAAAATCAGACATTAAAAAAATAATTTATAATAAAATTAGTCAACGAAGCATTTCTATGCAGTGAAACTTTGTGTCAAAATTTCAAATTTTGAGATGAATTTGTTCCGTCTCAAGCTTTATAATTTATAGGTTTCTTTAAAAAAAAAAAAAAAAACACTAGTGGATTAGTGTGGGAAAATGTTTGCATCTCTAATTCTGTTGCTATGTTTATCTCTGTTTAGTACTTTTTCACTTGTCTAATTTTATTTTTTAAAATTTCAGATAAACTTTCAATCTGTCTCTGAATCCATCTTTAATATTTAATTATACAATTAAATTCATATAAAATTTAATTATGTGTTTAATTTCATCTCTGCTTACAAAAAATAGAGACAGAATTTTTTCCGTCTCTGAAACCTTATCCTCTTGTAGTATATGGAAGTCCTTGCTTAATGAACCAAAACTGGCCTCCTTTACACACAATATTTAATCTGGGAGGCTACCAAGAATTAACTGAAGAGAAGTTGATAAACCAGCTTTTAACCAGCTTGACAGCAACGAAAGCATTTGACTCTATGCAAAAAGATAGCTATGAGCTGATTCAAGCTAGGAAATTATATTGTGTCTTCTAAAATAATGATTAATACTGCTTGTTGTAATGAGGAGCTTAATTATAAGGCCTTTTCTACACTGTGGCATAATTAAGATTAGTTTGAAGTCAACTTTTGTTGGTTGGAACTGCTATGGAAGACAATTCGACAAGCAGATTAATCACCCTCCGCCCCATGTTCACAACTGGAGATTGTGTGCGATGGATCAATTCTTGTGTTTTGTGATCATGATGAGCAAATACAGATTTGCTTAGTTAAATTTCCTTGTAATATATAAGCACTTATGCTTGTTACTTGTGCGCTGATATATGAAACTCATCAAGTTCTACTTGACATGCTTTTCTCTAGGGATAAGACGACAAGTTAATGTTTGTATCTGTCGGGTATCACTCAACCATTTTGCTTGCGCAGTCTTTTGATGAACCCTTGTCCATTGATGAATTTTTTGTGCTAAAATACATTTAACTCTATATTTTTACTTTTCATTTGTGCTAACTAAAGCATGTGACTAAATTTAGAGAGAGCCATAGAATCAGTGTTTTATAGTGGTCATTTTCATTTTCATACTATTCCAAAACAAGAGAAATATGATCGTGTAGACTCATTTTTAGTAAAAATATCACTTTTTATTCTCATAATCGTATTGATGATTTTCAAATCGCAAAATACCTACTAGTTAGAAAATGATTAAAGCTCACTAACTAATTAATTAATAATTTCTTATTCCATCATCCCAAGATAATGGATCCGTCTTAATATTTTAATAATAATCTCTTACATCACATAATTCACTAACTAATTCAATAATGCAAAGAACCAAGTAATTCATATCTCAAAAATTAATAATAAGAATTGATGCATCTCATAGATTGAACAATTCTTTTGTAGAGACAACTAAAATTTGTTCAACGAAAGCATATAAAGCTATACTTTATAGGTTGTAGTGTTTCATGGTCCCTAGCTTGAGTTGGCAATCAAGAATAATTTATATAGTAACTAAATTAAAATCTAAGCAACTCAATTAATGGTTAGTTAACAAATAGAACCAATCATCCAATAAAATTGATGTTGTAGCTTCCATACATTAAGCTAAGTCATTAATATATAAGAACTATGTGTTGACTTATACCAAGATTTTGAGTCATATATTGTCATTCCAACTTTCATATTACCTTATTAATCTGGTTTTTTATTTTTCATAAGAAACTAACTGAGTTGTTTTTTTAAGAATACATAATGTATAACTTAAAAAATTAATAATATTAAATGCCTGCATGTAAAACTTCTTTGAAGACCTAATTTTTTATGCAAAATTTTCCTCAGTTTTGGTATTTTTTTTATTTTAATCAACACTTTTGTTGTAGATAGTAATTTTTTTTTAGAAAAAGCTATATATAACTAGCCATGAGAGAAGAATACCTATGTCAAATACATTCATACATTTGAAATTATGTTGCCTTGTCCTTTATTATGGATAGATAAAGTTTAATTGAAAATTGCTTACACCTGAATTTGAATGAATAATCGTAATTTTGACTGGTGAAAGTGGTATTGTAGTCATAAATATATGCTCATCAATGTTTTAAACAAATATAATCTTTTCATTAATTACATTTTGATGCCACACATCCCGATCCTTCAAATATCACTATACATCCACGTGTACTAACTAACGAAAATTTTGTCTAAGATCAAGTGTTTAGAGTAGGGAGAAAGGTTGACAAAATTTGAATTTCAAGGAGGTAAGGTGTTGATTTGGATGCAAAAAGTTAAAAGATAAGGAAAAAAGGTTTAGGTTGTGCTTGCTTATGGGAAAATCTCACAAGCAAGCCCCCAAAAAACATACTTTTCTCACAAGCATGTGATTGCTTGTGAGAAAAAACTTTCATCTCACAGAAAAAGCCCGCAAAACCTTGCTCTACATCTCACTCCCTCTTCTCCCCTTTCTCTCCCTCAGATTTCACAATCTGAGATAACAGTGATGAGGGCTCTCTCTCCCCTCACTCTCTCGGACCTAGGCCTTTCTTTCCCTGACTCCACCTTAGTGTTGGGGATTCTCGTGGGCCTCTCTCGTGCTCCCTCTGTTTCGCTGCACTTTGCAAAAAAGCCTGTGCGAAGCTTGACTGGCTGTTTCTCGGCCCTTCTCCGTATATGGCCTACCCTCTGGCTGGATTCCATTTTGGTCTGAAAAAGTTGGGCTATATTCACAGATTTGGGGAATCTCTGAGGCAAAAGTTGGCGAAAATTTTGGGGGAAATCGGAATGGGTTGAGAGGATTGTCACCCCCATTGTTGAATGCACAAAATAGGCCCTAGGTTTCCATTGTTTAGGGTATTGTTTGCCTATTTGTGTTGGTGGGCTGTGTATATACATACACCAATCATGAGTCACACACACACACCTTCACCATAGCGCACACACACACGCCATTCATTCGAGTTTTTGCATTGTTCGACGGTGCCCTCTGTCGCCTCGTCGGAAAGTTACGGCTCTGCCCCACCCTTGAAATGCCGGAAGGTACTTTCTGGCTTTTAATTCAATCCTGCTATGAATTCTGGAATTAAATTTGGTTCTGTATTTGGGTCTCTGTTTTTACCTCATTTTTTGTAGTTCCGAGGTTCCATTTTGCTGTGATTTCGGGATTTGATTTGCTAGTTCATTTGGGATTTTGTTATGACAGATTTTTTCTGGTTTTTGTTTCTGAAATTTGCTGTGAATTCTTGACCGAATTTGGAATTGGATTTGGGTCTCTGTTTTCACTCTGTTTTTGATGCGGCCTTCAATTTGTTTCCCACATTTGCAAGCACAACCTATTTTGTTGTGTTTAACTACTGTAGGTTGATTAAGGATATACTCTGTTGTGTTACTGAGTTGTGAGTTTTGAAAGAAACTTTGCTTGATCTGTTTTCTGGTCACAAATAGGCATCTCTGAAATCTAGGGTATTTTAGCTATGTTCATACAACTTTACTAGGTGAACGAGTAATTTGAGTACAAATAATGTTGGGGAAGTTGATGTTTATATGTGTATCTGAGATTAGATGGCTATTGGGCATTGAGTTAGCTGAATTCCTTTACCAAGTTTGGATGATATTGATAATAAATGTTTCGATAGTTTTCAATCTGTCCTGTTGGGATGAAATTTTACTGCTTTACAATTACAGATATGTTTTGCAAAAATGTTGG
Source organism: Jacaranda mimosifolia (assembly GCA_018894105.1). Lineage (NCBI taxonomy): Eukaryota > Viridiplantae > Streptophyta > Magnoliopsida > Lamiales > Bignoniaceae > Jacaranda > Jacaranda mimosifolia. Next base: position 16,240,811 of record CM032124.1, read on the forward strand.
ACCTTAGTATATGTATTCTTCTTGATTGCTTCCTGTATTGTTTCTTAATAACACTGTTGCACATACTTTGGCAATCCCCCATCTCTGCTCGCTCTAATGTGGGGTGTCGGCTGTGTGTGTGTGGGGAGAATGGGATTTATTGTTAGTTTAGATAGGTAAGTTAAGGAGGTGCTACATGTTATTCCATTATGTGAGCATAAACTTAAGTCCACATGAATATGGGATAACAAGTTAGACTCATTTGATTTTATGTTTTGAGTTGAACTTGGTTGCCATAATAGCAGTAGATGGCATTATATTTCTATCCTTGATCTCTATATGGGCTGTTGGCATGTTTACATAAGATTGGTTTTGTTTTTTTGCTTTAGACCACGATGGTATTAATAGACAAATGTACTTAAAACACTTGGATTGAGTTTTTTTTGTAAAAACAATAGCGAAACAAACGACCCATTTGGTTTTATTTCCAGAGCCATTTCTAGTTTCTAGGCGTTTCTAAAGTTTGAAAAGTTAATTATAGATTTGATTGTGAAAATGAAAATGTGTTTGGATGATTTGTTGGAAAGTAATGATTCAATAGGTTTAGAATTGAAAAGATGGTTGATTTATATTTTTTTATATTTAAGAAGATTTATTTTTTAAAAATATATGTATATTTATTAATTTTGAAATGATTGTTGATACTTTATGTCAAATCAAATTTGAATTTGATTGATGTGATAATAGAATAATAGGGTAGTTTAGAAAGAGTTTGAAAATGAAAATAAGAATAGTTTGAGTGAAAATAGAGAGAAAGTGATGGTTTTTAATTTTTATTTTCAGATGAAAATGAAAAGGGGCCGTGGAAATAAAACCAAACAGGCCGTAAGCAAATGTTTTTTTGTTTCTCATTGCAATTTGTGAACTATGACATCCGTGGGGACTCCAACTGAGAGGTTATGATATGCTTTCCCTTTATGCGATCATGTTCTTATGTATGTTAGGGTATGTTGACCGTAACTGTTACTTTCTTATTTCATTGTTGTTAATGTTGGTCTAATGTTTTTTTTTTTTTTTTTGAATACTCTGGTGTGGTTGACAAATTATTACCTATATATTTGATTGTATGTTTTGATTAGGGGTGTAAGATGAGTCGAGTCGGCTCATGAGCCTCATGAGCGGGCTCGATTATAGCTCGACTCAAGCTCGAATTTTTCGAGCTCGAGCTCTTCTCTAGTTGTTCGAAAGCTCATGAGCTGGCTCATGAGCTTTTTCCTATTTTTAAATATTTTTTATACATTAATTAAATAATTAATATATATTAATAATTTACTTTCTTTTTCTAATTTTAAATATTTATTATATATTAATTAATATGTATTAATAATTTACTTTTTTTTCTAATTTTAAATATTTATATATATGATTAAATAATTATAATATATTAATAATTTAATATTTTATCAATAATTATAATATATTATAATTTAAATCATTATAGTAATTATTATAATTTAATATATATTTAATTTATAATAATAATTTTAATTATTTTATTAATTATTATTAAATAATTATGATATATTAATAATTTAATATTTTTATTTAATTTAAAATTTTCTGGTGAGCCGGCTCGAGCTCGAGCCTGCAATTTTTGTCAAGCTCGAGCTTGAGCTCGACTCATTTACACCTCTAGTTTTGACTGTAACTGTTGTACTTAAGTAGCACTCATTCTTTTTTTGTTTTCTACTTGGGTATTGGTTGCAAATAGGACATTGTTAGTTATACTTGAATATCATTATTTGAGGTTGCATGCACTACATTAGAAGGGGGCCATGCTTGGGGTTTCCTGGCCATGAGCGAGGAAGTAAGTCATTCCCCCGTGGTCACTTATAGGGCATGTGTGCATATTGGGAAACCATGATTTCCACTGGCCTGACTTCTATAGGAATGTCTTTGTGTATATATCTATAGTGTAAGACTAGTTTGATGTACCCCATGTGATTGGGTATATTGATTATGTTTCATCTGCTTTGAGATTGGTCGTGGGCCTTGTTACATACCTTTTGCATTGTTTATTGTTCGTGATTGTGCGCCATTTTGAGTTGGGGCATTCTGCATTTCATTCATGTTGATATCACTCATTTTTGTGTACCGTTACATTGTCTAGGTTGATACGGTTCCTAGGTATGTCTCACATTAGGTTAGTGCATATTTTGCATTGCATGTGCATGGTTTGCTACAAATTATAATTGTAGCCAACTTAAGTGGGGGTGACAAATATTAATATCGATTTGGGTTTTTAAGACAAGTGCCAACTACATATTTGTGTTCCACTTTAACCCAAATTGGACATCTTAAACTATATGGTGTAACAAATAATCTTACTATAATATTTCGGGCAACTATGCACTGAGATGTGTAAATGTATTTGTACCTTTTGCAATAATATTTTTAATTTTTAACATGACACCATATTCTTTATAAATTGTACTGTATTATACTTATTTACATATGCCAAAGTAGTACGTTATATAATCACTTACTGATACTAAATAATTCAAAATTAGAAAATCCATTATATGATAAAGTATGGAAGCTATTCTATATGCCGTACTGAATAATAACAAATGTTCAATTTTTTTTTTTAAAAAAAAAATTGAATATTGTACCATCAATACATTTTGCACGTAAATATCATCACCATTGTCCACATACCTTTAGGTATAATAAAAAAATATCAACTCAAGTTTTGCAATAATATAATAAAGTATGTAATAAAAAAAAGACGGGTATGTTTTTGTAGTGTACATACTATATAAATTTATGTTCACGAATTATATTTATTTTTTGTAACCAAAAAAGAAATTATATTATGAGTTTTTAAAGATAAATGACGTAAAATATAGGCAACAACACTTTAGTACAATGAAATATTTATCTTTTGATAAAATGTTGAATATTTAGTTAAATATCAACATACATAGCATATGTCTATGTATATATATATATTGTAAATATATTCTTAACGTATCTTTATTAAGTATTCATGAATATGTACTTATTATACATTAGTAAATAGCCTTTTTGGTGGATAATTCAAATTACTTTAAATAAATGTATATCAACAATATATATGTACATATATATGGACGGAATATATATTTAGTAAATATATTATTAACGTATATTTAGTAAGTACTTGTGAATATGTCATTATTATATATTAATGAATAAGCTTTTTAGTGGATAATCCGAATTACCTGAGGTAATTTTATTTAAATAATACATATGCATATGCTATTATATATATATATTTATTTACTAAATATATTCTTAATGTATATTTAGTAAGTATAGATGAACATGTAATTACTATACATAATAAACAACATTTTTAGTCGATAAGCCTAATTACTTTATATAAATTTATTTAAATAGTACATATGTATACGCTATTTTATATCTATATATATACACTAAATATAGTCTTAATGTATATTCAGTAAGTATTGATGAACATGTAATTACTATACATTAATAAACAACACTTTATTATCATCTATCTTAATTTAGTTTGCTTAATTTTCTTATAGTAACTGTAATTGACTTCCGCGTCGACATACATTGTAAAAATTTCCTTGGATTTCCTAACAAATTTGGTAGGAATGGACGGCGAAAACATTGGAGGTGTGCCTAATGACATGGTGGACGATGTCATTGATGATGTGTTCGATGACGTGTACGGTGAAAGTACTAGTGATGCTCGAAGAAATCTAAACCGTTCATTTGGGGGTTTTCTATACCTGTACTAGGCGTCTCCCCCGCTCATTTTCGAATCAATTGAGAATACCTTTTAGGGATTCGTGATATCTAGGTATGGATTGGTTGACGCTCGCTGTTCCAAGGACACGGATGTCGATTCTTTGAGCAGTTGAAGATGACTAAACATACATTTCGTACTCTTTGGTGTAAGATAAGGGATCATAGCCTGATTGCTGAACACCAACGTAGTCGGCTCGTGATTGAGGACAGTGTTGCTGTATTTATTCAAGCAGTTGCCATGCACCACAACCACAGATATAGTGTTGAGAGATTTCAGCATTCCACTGCGACTATATCACGCCACGTGAAGCTTGTATGTGATGTGCTATGTGGCTTAGCACCAGAGTATATACGTCCACTAGAATTTAATTCGGTGTCGGACTATATACGACACAACACAAACTTATATCCATACTTTAAGGTGTGCATGCACTCTTTTCGTAATGTTGCATGTTAACTATATAGATATGTGACTTCTTCTTGATGTATATTTGCTTATAGGATTGCGTGGGGGCAATTGAAAGCACCATTATATCGGCATGGGTGCCCACAAATGAACACAGTGCATATTGATGTAGAAAGGTCTTTGTCACACAAATGTAATGGCAACGTGTGATTTCAACTTTATGTTCACATTTGTCCTTGTCGATTGGGAGGGTAGTGCGAACGACTCTTGAGTGTTCCTTGATGCACTTTCCACCCCAGAATACAATTTTGCTTGGCCTCTTGCAGGTGACTTTACATTGTCTAACTCGATTAATGGAAATTGTATATCTTATATTATTCAATTAACGCACGATAACCATAAAATAATTTGTAGGTAAATACTACGTGGTACATTTCGGATACATGAACTTCCTTGGTTTCATGTCACCCTAAAGGGGTGAACGCTATCATATCCCCGAATGGTTCGGACCAAACCGTGGACCTCGTACATTGAGAGAAATGTTCAATCGTCGACACGCGACGGTGAGGAACCATATCGAGCGATGCTTTGGCATTTTGAAGAAGCGATTTCCAATTGTCCGAGGCATGATGCCCAATTACCTCGTGTCCACATAATCTGAAATTGTCCTCTCATGTTGCGTGCTGCACAACTTTGTGCGTATACACAGTGCATAGGATGATATCTTTGATGAGTACACTGACCAGGACTTCATGGATGAGAACGCCCAAGCATCTGCACAAGAACAAGCGAGAATTGTTAATATGTCTCTAGAAGCCACTTGGGAGCAGAGCGTCCTTCGTGACTCTATCACCCAACATATATGGAATGATTCCAAACGTGCCTAGACATTGTTCACTTAGCCTTTTACTTCGGCTCTAGACTCCACGTATGTTATTACTGACCATTAACTATTGTTATGTAGCTGACATTATTAATGCATGTTGGATGCCTTATCTATTTCATGCATCTAAATTGCATGCTTGGTAATATGATTGGTAATCATGGCCTATGTCTCTTTTGAATATTATGTGTTTAAATATGTTTAAACTTAATGATATTGTAATACGTTGATGATGTTGCAATGAAACTATTCTTTTCGTGTGAAGTTGAATTGTAATTTGAATCAGCTACTACGACACTTGCACTGCATCCGATGTGCTCTTGCAGCGGAGGCCCGATGTTGTTGTTCATGGCAAGGACATATAGGAATTATGGTTGTTGGTTCTATACATGTCCTTTACGTGGAAACCATCGAGGGAGCTTCATATGGGTGGAGGATTGGGAACGTCGTTCCTAACCCTCTCAGTCATATTCACGGCCAACTGCATCACATATGCATACATCATCTGCTGGTTCATCTTACATACCTGCAGATCTGCACGAGGGAGCCTAGTCTACGGTGCCGACCCATCCGTCCACATAGATTGGCAATACTAGACGTGCACATCGCCATCTTCCTACTCCACTTGGATGGATGATATGCGCATGTTGTGCCTACACATGCATTTTGTTTGTATTTATTGTTGTAATGTTGCTTGTCTTACTGCTTCACATTGCATCCTCTCGTGGGTGATGCTTTTGTACTGTACTTGAGATAGTGATAAGAGTTTGCACATTTGACATAACTAATAATGTTATGCATATGTAATTTGAAGCTGCTTTGTTCGATTTTATACTTATCAGGGTGTCTGTGTGTATATATTTACAATGTCACTTATGTTATCGACAATTAATATTGTGATGTACGTATTCTTTCTTTATTGTCCCCAACAACCACACTATTTTCTTGTGTTTCATATATCATTGTTTACAAACTTTGTGATGTTGCCATAATGTATGTAGTGCTGCATTTCAGGTATGCCGTTGTGTATGCGTAATCACTGGATGGAGGAGTTTTTTCGTGATTTATTTTGGATGGAGGCGGAGGAGACATATTTGCTGCGTATCGTTATGGCTGCCGTGAGTATGCACGACCTATCCGACCATGACGTCATGTTGCATTTGCGTACTGAGATTTTAGTACAGTTGTCACAGCTGGTATGGTTAGGATTAAGATTGGACAGCTACGCCGTTGATATTATGCATTTATTCAGTTCACAGAGATGCCAGGGGTGCACCACAACCCAATTACTAATGTAGTGATGGTGGACATGCAGTATTAGGAGCACATTCAGCATGTATGTATTTTGATCTTATTATTTATATTTATATTGTCATGCATACATGTAACATAAAATACATTACAAACTACTACATGCGTATCACTTATACACCTTAATAAGGTCCTATTCATTTAGTTTTTTGTAACACTTAGAGGAGACCACAAGGCAACGTCATTTTTGCGTTAGGGGAGAGCCGTTCTACATCCAGTTGGGCTACATTTTCACTTATGCACGAGCGGCCGATTTAGATGGTCGCGAGGGAGAGGCTGTCTTGCCTATTGTCATATCAGACTTCGAGGATGATCTCGTCCTGCCCCCACGTGTCCTACTAGTGGTTGCACCGCCACCACATGTTCCACGTGCTCCTTTACGTAATCGGCCGCGACTGACACAAGTTATTCAGTTGAGTGACTCACAGGGCAGCACAAAGATAAGTCACTCATACGAGGGTACATTCGACAGCACAGACAGGTCATCCCCAGCCGGCGCACCTCCTCCAAATGGACGTGGGGGATGGTTAGATGACTAGATCATGATGTCTGGCTTCTGATGTGTGATTGCTTATTAATATGTTTCTGAACTCACTATGGACTGTACTACATTTATTTTTACTTCAGACTTAGTCATTGCCTTTATCATTATGTAATACTACAACATTCGTTTTTCACATGCGGTTTATTGTGTGCTGGATAAGGATGTGACCCATCGAGGCCGTAATTTTTGTTGTTCTAATTACGTGGCTTACCTACTTGTTGACTACTTATAACATAATAGTATTTTAGATATAGTTAACCACTTTATAGTACACATTTAATCAATAATATATTCAATTTTTGATATATATTTCATGAATATACATAACAAATATATTTATATACATATATATATACACATGTGTTAATAAGTAATTAACAATTTGTTAACGCATAAATTATCGTACATAGTTAAATATATTTACCGAATATGTAGTATATATTTAATATTTAATTTAGATAATGAATTTTTTTGTACTATGTATGTAATATTTAATATATGTTGTGCTATTTAATATAAATTTAGCATATATACGTAAATAATTTATATTTAATATATATTAATAAATAAATAACTACTATTTAATGAAAAAGTCTATCAAATTATTAAATATATTTAAAGAATATTTAGTATATATTTAATATTTAATATAGATAATGAATTTTTTTGAGTATATATGCAATATTTAATATATCTTGTGCTATTTAATATACATTTAATCGATATACAGAAATATTTTATATTTAATATATATTAATAAATAAATAACTAATGTTTAACTGAAAAATCTATCAAATTATTAAATATATTTAATGAATATTTAGTATATATTTAATATTTAATATAGATAATGAATCTTTTTTGAGTATATATGTAATATTTAATATATATTGTGCTATTTAATATACATTTAATCAATATACATAAATAATTTATATTTAATATATATTAATAAAAAAATAACTAACGTTTAACGAAAAAATCAATGAGTATATTAAATATATTGAACAAATATTTAGTATATATGCACTAATTAATTTATTACTAATAGCTGAATAAATATTTAATGAATGTATATACATATATTTATATTCAATATATAAATTATTAAATTTTGAATTAAAAATTTCACAATTTAATCATTTACATTATTAACTTAATTCAATATTGTAAATCAGTATAATACACGGGACAATTTTGTATAATAATAAAACAATATGTAGTTATTCTACAATAATGTATATATAAATAATATGTAAATTTGCTTACATTAAAATAATTCATAACCAATCACCTTCTCTTTCTCACCAAAATTCTCACAATCATTCACCACTCCACAAATTTCACTCAAAAAAATTCTCACAAATAACCACCACCTCACAACTTTCCCTTAAAAAAAAATTCTCACAAACAATTGCCACCTCACTTTCTCTCACATTTCACATTAACTGTAATCATTATACTTTTACCTCACAAACAATCACAACCCCATAAAATTTTTTTCTACCTCACAAACAAAAAAATCTCACTATTTCCTCATGGAAATGAGAAATGAGAAATGAGAAATGAAAACACAAGCAATCATAGCCTTAGTCTCTCAATTTAGGGCTATGAGCAACAGAGGACGGCGCCTTCTATGGGCACCCCAAGTACCTTGAGTAGGCGCTCATTCTCAGGTGCCCTCTTGAACCTTCTCTTTTTTTTTTTGACCTTGTGTCCAAGAAACCACACACCTCACACAAATAAACCCATATACGAAACTCAAAGTTTTGAAACAAGCTAAGTATACGCAAAGTTAAAGAAATTCGCTTTAAGTGAATTTAGTGCGAAATAGTAAGAACTAAGCATCACGACGTCAATTGATAGTTACTTATTTGGCCAAGTATTTGAACAAATGTGAATAAATAAGAGTAGAAAACCTTAGTTGGTTCCTTCAACATTGTTTCTGGCTCAACCTTAGGACCTTTCTCGGGCTTTCTAGTAGAAAGATGACCAAAATGGTAGGGTCTAACATCAATAAATCCTTAGCAGGATACCGTCGGGTCTCACTCAAAATATGGCGATAACTTTGAATGGTCTACTAATAAATTGCTACAGCCTTTGCCTGAGTGTTGAATAACTTATTAGAACTCTTGAACTCTTTGACCACATCCTCACGAGCGGCATTAATAAGAGTCATCCTAATAGAAGAATCCAAGAACTTCTCCCCAATCGACATCTCGTTAGCATATCTTACTTTCAATTGCTCGTCTAGCTCCTTCCCTTTCTAACTATACCGCCGAGCTAATTTAACGATCCCCTCTTTAAGACAAGTTACTATTGCCGCAGTCCCTTCCACTCAACAACACACTGCTCCACTAAGTTCCTTTCCTATATGTAAAAATGCATAGAAACACAAAAATCAAAATTTGCACATCATTATGAAGAAAGGAAAAGAAGACCAAAATAAATCAAATAATGAGGTAAACACTTACCCAAGAAAAGTGTCCAGCAACTATTTCAGTGAGTTGAGAATAGGAGAATAACTTCAGTTTCCCTTGATGATGCTCACTCATTGCACCCCGCATGTGATCAAGGCTAAAAGTGGTCCTATCGATGTCCCATTTGGGTGATAATTATCCAAGGAAATCAACAAGACAACAAGCCTAACTCCGTCAAATGTTATCGGAACCCAGCAAAAGATGTAAAAAAAAACTGGGTATAAATTAATTCAAGCACACCCTATAACTCTTTACTATGTTAAACGAAAGAGGATTTGGAGGTAGCAAAAACCTGCAAGTGACATAATTATTGAAAACGGTGAAGTACCCTCTAGAAGGAAAGACCATATTATCTCTAGATGAAGGAAGGATAGACTTGAATTAATTAGAAATATGTATCTTACGCCTCAACATATCAAACTCACTCGGCTCAAGTAAACACTTAACATCTACTGCTTTAGCAAAACTATTGTCAACAATAGGAGTACTTTCAGGCTCCTCATTAGAAAAACCTTATTCTTCAAACTCAAGCTTAAATGAAAAAGACAACTCATTAACCGTAGACTTACTTTATCACTTTTGAGATTCTTTGGAATTTTCTAAGGGCCGATCTCGTGATACACCCAACAAAGGATCAACGCACTTAGAATATGCCACAACACTATAAGGGAGATGGCCGGCCCCACGGACATGAACTGGGTTGGTCGATCTGCAACCTCCCAAGGTGGCTGCCCTTACATTGGCACTGCCTGCACTACTGACTGGTCATTAGTGGCTAGCACCCTAGGGAAATCCACCCCAGATGCACCACTGGTGCTCAAAGGTGACCTCGTGCGACCACGTCATGGCCGACAGCTCTGGGCACCATGTGAGTTCCCTAGATGTTTGCCCCCTAAAGGCTAACCCTTGGCACCTAAGACGGGAGCCTGGCTCAAAGGCCTAATGGCATCCAACGTTGGCATTGCCAAGGGCCAGCAAGTCGAGGTAAATAGATGGTGTTTCCTCCCATTTGATTGCTTAAGAACTCTTTCCTATAATCTGACGTGGAATAGGACCTACTCTCAAATATGTTTTGATCCAATAAACCCCAAAACTTTTACTAACCTAAAAAAGTTGGGTAAAAATTTGTGAACTAAAAACTCAAAATAAAAACACAAAGTAAAGAAATCATGAAGTAAGAAGGAAGTTATCTTAAGGACTCATCTCAGAATTCCGCTTAAAGTCTTCCTTTCTTTTTCTCTTTCCTCATTCTAAGTTAGAATTTTCCTCTTTTTTGTCAACTATTTAGGTGCTGAAAAAACCACGTTTATGGAATACCTTTTGAAAAATCTTACAGACTTTGAGACATAGTGAACCTCAACCTAGATGAAAGTTGAGAACTTACAAGTGCAAACTTTGAGATAATCAAATTAAAAATAACTATTCAATAAACCTTATTATAACTAATTAAAGTAAAGAAAATATTAAAAATTGGACTTATAATATATTTTTGAAATTAAAATCTCCCTGTCGAAAATATCGGGCATAATAATGTGGATAATTTTGATTATAAGGGCAAATTTGGTAAATTAATTAAAGATGGCATAATAAATTAAATCATCTAATTAAGTAAAAGAGTCGGACAATCCAAGGAGCATTTAAGCCCATAAGGAAGGGTAAAAAAACTTTAAAAGATCTAAGCCTATTAAGACAAAAAAATATAAATATTAAATTCCAAAAAGAACTTAAGCACAAGAAACTGTTTGCAAAAGAATCACAAATTTTTACAAACTTTCAAGAAACAAAGATTTCTCTATGCGCATTCCAAAAGAAAAGAACCAACAATTTGCTGTTTACCCAAAATGGCCTTACTCCATTTCGGTACGTTATCAATTAGCTAGCAAATTTGTTTACCTTGAGAAAGTTTTATTGTCTACGTCAATTCTAGGTACTCTATTTGCTTCTCTGCATCTCTCCCAATAGGTCTTAGGTTGTCTTTATTCTTTGTCTTATTGTGGACCTTTTCATTCGCGTCATGCATAAGTTTGGGCCTCATTTTTTATGCATTCCATCGACAACAATCGTCCATTTATCTAGATTCCAGTGCTGAGAGAACCAAAACGTTCTCTGATAGCAAGTTTGTTAAATTCTATCCTGAATAGGGTGTACGAAAATGCCTCCATTCCAAAAGGGTTTGATAATGGCCTCTATCTCGGTCAATTGGAAGTGCATCGAGGGGTTGGTTTGCTATCGTCACTCTCCCAACTTCACCTTGTTTTGCTATTTATTAGTGAGATAGTGTAAAAATCCCTGTCCAACCTCCCTTAGGCCTCCACAGTTGATCTGATGGCTATCAGTGAGGATGTATCATTTCATGAGTAAGAGGGTATTTGACTAAATTTATTTTAAATATTTTATAAGTTCCTATATTTTAATAATGGTAATTTTGTAATTAAAATGGTTAAAAATGAAGGAATTTGTTAAGATTTTAAAAATAAGTTCGGGTCTCCTTACCTTTTTTAAAAGAGCTTATAAGTTACTAATATCTTATTTTAGGATCTTATAAGCTCTTTTTTAAAAAAAATTACTAAATACTTTTTATCAACTTATAAGCTTTTAAACATCTTATAAGATGTTTTAAGGAGCTTATAAGCTCACCCAAACACCCTCTTGGTTGGGATTTCAAGGCTCCTTCCCGAGGCCCCATTTGGTTTCATTTCCATAGTCAATTTTTTTATTTTCTATTATTTCTAAAATAAAATACAACACTTTTTACATATTTTCACATAACATCATTTTTATTTTTATTTTCAAAACACATTCTCTAATAGCCTATATATATATATCTTATCCCTTTATTCTATTATTTCTATCTTTTTCAATATAATCATTATTTTTCCAACAATTTATTCAAATACAAACTCATTTTCAACTCATTTCAACTAACTAACTTTTCAAATTTTGGAAATGATAAAAATAAAAATTGAAAATGAAAATAAAACCAAAGGGGTAAACTACATCATTTCATTTCATCATAATTTTCTTAAGTTCCTGATTTAACATTAAAATTTTTAAGTACACCAAACTCTTTATTTTTCATAAACATCCATGCATTAAAATATTATTACCTCATATTGAGATGTTAATTGGGTCTGGTTTCATTCTAAACCTAAAATTTAATTATTGTTTAGGTCAAAGTAATTAGGTTAAATGACTAAATTAATTCTTCATGATCGTTAAATTTAGTTAATTTGGGCCATCAATAATTGCAAGATCCATTATTCAGAATTGGCTAAGTTACATGACATAGATTGCCTGGTATGATATTAATAAAGTTCATAGCCGATACTGGAACGTCTGTTTTACGTGTGATAATCAATTTCGCCAGAAATCAAGTTTGGAATTATTCATTCAATTTATAGATAGTTATTTGAATGAAGTTTTGGTCGCAAGCTTATGTACAACATAGTCTTGTCAAGGTCCAATACCTATAATCGAACCAATCTCTTCCGATTCACCAAATTAGATTTCAGAATTAATTATTACTTCAATAATTATAAATTTTTATTTCACAACAGAGGGCGACTTAATTTTATCATGTTTGAATTGTGTTCTAATCAAATTCAAAGTCAAAGTCTTGGTGGGAGTTTAACCAAACTTAATGTTATTAATATTAAAGTTATGCCTTCCCTTAAATGTACAATTCACAACCTGACTAATTCTAAGAAATTAACCAAATTAATCACTAGATTAGCAAAATTTACCAAGTCGAACCAAGCCCATATCCAGTTTAAAACATAAAATAAGCCCGAACAAACCTGGGATTTAGTTTTGGCGGCTGTTGCCGCCGGAGTGGGGAAAACAGTCTGTCTAAGCTGTAATGTTCAGATACCCTCAAACAATTATGTGCTTGAATTTGCCACTGTTTCACCAACCAATTTGAGCAAAAACCGCCACAGCGCCACAGCTCCTAAGCCACCCTTAACTTCTCTACCTCTGGTGGTCCAAACTCCAAATTGAATTCACCTAAGCGCTCCTCTAGTCAAGCCTGTCAAAAGCCCTCGATCAATTTCGAGCTTTAACTGCCAGAACGATAAAAACCCACCACTGTTGAATAAATTTTTCTGCAATTGTTTAGGCTTTTTTATTTTTTATTTTGAGAGTTTATGGTTATGGCTGTGTCCTCCTTGTTCAAGGGGAAAAGCTTATTGTCTTTGCTTTAAGTTTCGCTATTGGTGCATGAGTATTTTAATATTAAAATTAATTTATATGTCCTCATTATTCTTTAGTGGTGTAGTGAAGAGTATCACTTTACTCTTCTTCAATTCACATTAGTAGCCACTAACACCATTTTCATGTCTTCCTAATGCCACTAACTTCTTATATATTTGCCACCCTCCATATTTCTATGTGCAACCTCTAATTTAATTATTCACTACCTCTCATTTATATTATAAATGTCCTCCACACCTATAAATGGGAGCCATTTCTTTCTTTTGGTTACTTGCAAGAATTTTTACAACTACTATGTTGTACACACTAAAAGAGAGTTATATTGGTTAAAGGAAGGTATTCTTGTGGTGGAGCTTTGAACTCAAAAGCTTATCTAGAGTTTTTGAGTTACACGACGTTGTTGGGCTATTGTATCCTGAAGGGGACAAGTCATAAGTATTACAACTGGACTAGTAACAAATTTCTATTGCAGTATGCTTGAGTTTCCTTAAAAAGAGCAAGATATCCACGTCTGAACCTGATGTTTGTTCGATATTTTTTCAACTGAAATTGTACTTTTACTAACATTCGCTATTAGAATCTAGGAGTTGAGTTGATGAGTGAATGTTGCGCAACCTTTAAGAATTAGGAAAAGTTTTGGGTCTCTTTTTATATGGAGGTTTGTTTTTGAAATTATAAACTAGCCCTAGGGTTTTTTGGCCCCTTAATTTGACCCTTGAACTTCCTCACTGTCTTGATTTGCCCTTGGATTTTCGATTTAATCCTTAGACTTTCAATTCATCTAATCCTCCACAGGCATTTAAATTTGAGCAATTGGGCCTCTTTCATTTTTAATTCAATCCCTCTACTGTTAATAAATATGCTCAAACCTAACTAATTTTATTTTTATTTAACTGAGGCTCATTTACATCCTTGGCTATAGTTTATTAACCAAAATTAATGATGTAAATTTTATTATTTTCCTCTTAATTTAATTTTTGAAAGAAAAATTGGGATGCTATAAAAAAGAATTCCATCTTGTTGGGATATAATTTTATATTTTATTTTTTTTCTAATATTTAATTCATTAAGAACATGTTCATTTAATTTTTTTCTCACAAAAGTATCTTTTCTTATTTTTGTTGGGATCTCCTCTGAATAGGTTTTGATTATGATCCTTTGCAATGATTTTGTTGTAATCCATTCCATATTAGAATTGCTGTAATTAAGGAAAATGTTCAAATATCTGTCACCCAAAATCAACGGACGAACTTGCTCTATTTAAGGGCATGTAGAAGGAAGGTGCATAACCAATTAGAAGCATGTAAAGAAAGTGTCCATTGGACTCTTTACATGGTAATCTGCATGATTGAAGCAGAAGCTTCATTAGAAGTCAAGTCTATTTAAACAGAAGAAGTCTCAAGTCAGACATTAAGCCTTTTCTCAAAGTTTAGAACTCTATAGGACATTACTCTGGAAGTTGCACTGGTAGTTGCGCTGGAAGTTTGCTTTTACCTTCCATCATCCAGTTTGTTAGAAGTTTCTACGATATTGGAAGTTGCTTTTTATTATCAATCTATTATTATATCTTGTGTTTACTGTAACTCCATTTGTGTTTAATATAAGTGCAGGTTAAAAATCCTAAGATTATATCTTAAGTAGTGGAGTAGGCTTGCCGAACCACTATAATTCATTGCGTTAATCCTATTTATTGTTTTCTAATTTTTGTTATCCATTTGGATCTTTAATTCTTTTATATAAAACCTTTTTCTAAAATCTTTTCAAAAAACAAAAGTGTTAATTGATTGAAAAAAAGATCAATTCATCCCCTTTTGATCCCTTTTAAAGTTACAATTGGCATTGGAGCATTGGGGCTCACTTTATACATTCTAACCAACTTGAGCTTAATCGATCATAATGGCTGCGTCTTGTTTTGATGTTTATGCAGAAGGACAGTCACACACTCGTCCACCTTTGTTCGATGGTAAAAACTACTCCAAATGGAAAAATCGAATCGAAGAATTTTTCATAGCCTTTGATTATGACCTGTGGAGCATAGTCATCGACGGACCGCTTATTCCAACTACCAAGAACATGTCTCCTAAGGGCAGAATAGAACTTATTACAGAAGACAAGAAAATTCTATCCATGAATGCCAAAGTAAAAAATATCCTATCTTGTGCCCTAATCAAGGAAGAGTACAACAGAGTTAGCACTTGCTCTACTACTACGGAGATGTGGAATATGCTTCAAGTCACCCATGAAGGAACATCGCAGGTAAAACAAGAAAGCATTGCTTTACTTACTCACCAATATGAAATGTTCTCCATGAAAACAGGCGAATCAATCAGCCAAATGTATGCACGATTCATGGAGATAGTCAACCCCATGTTTGCACTTGGGAAAGTTATATTAGAAACTGCGCAAGTTTGAAAAATCCTGTGATCTTTACCTTGGGAGTGGACACCAGAGGTCACTACAATACACGAGGCAAAAAATCTAGAAATTCTGTCAATGGGAGAACTTATCGAATCACTCACTTCTCATGAAATGACGCTTCTATCAAAAGAAGAAAGTTCCGAAGGCAAAGTTAAGAAAAACATTGCTTTCAACTTAGAATAGGCTGACTGGAATGAGGATTCAGGAGATCTGGATGAGGACGTCTTGAATGATGAAATAGCAATGATCACAAAACGTCTCAGGCAACTGACTCAAGCAAGAAATCGCTTCAAAAGAGATAACAAATCAAGTTCCAGAAGAAGTAGCACTAACTATCAACAAACTGAGCAAATCATTTGCCATGAGGGTCATGAAGTTAGGAACAAAAGACATGACTGTCCAAAACTTAGGAGAAATTCCAAACCCGAGAAAAGTTCCAAGTCCAGAGCAATGACCATCACGTAGGATAACTCATATTTTGATCAATTCGACAATGAAGATAACTGTCTCATGGCTGATCGACAAGTAACATTTTTTTTTTGAAATAAGTACCAGTGAGTCTGAATATGAAAATGCTAGGTTGCATGAGGATTTTCAAAATCAACTAGCTGAGATGCAACTGGAAATAAACTCTCTAAACTATAGGATAAAAAATATTCTTGATGAAAAGACTGAACTCGTTCAAAGTTATACCAAAATCATCAAAAAGGACGTGGATGATAGAAATAGGTATGTTAGAAAAGTTCAAGAGCTTGAAAATGAAAATTCTTTTCTATTAGAAGAAAATTACAACCTAAAAAGAACCATTAAAGGAAAGAGGAAAATATGCGAACCCAAAATCAATCTCTTTGAAAAAAGGAGATAGAAAATTTGCTATACCTATGGTAGGAAAGGTCATATTTGCTACAAATGTCCGATAAAGAATAACATTGGAACTAAATACTTATGGATTCCAAAGTCTAACAAGCAAGGACTCGGTACTACGTGGGTACCTAAAATATTGACAAATTGTCATGCAGGTTCCACTCAAGAAGAATAAAAAAGACAAATGGTATTTGAACAGAGGATGTTCCATACACATGACCGGAGGTAAATCATTCTTTACAAATCTGCAGGACTTTAGTGGAGGAAATGTCCTATTTACTGATAATACAAAAGGTAAAATCATAGATAAAGGCACTGTTGGAAAAACCAATGGAACTTCCATTGAGAATATATGGCTGGTAGATGGTCTGAAATATAATCTTCTAAGCATCAACCAGCTCTGCGACAGCAGATATCAAGTACAATTTCAACCTTCACATTGCATCATAAGTAAGGATGATAAAATCATTTTTTCGGCTATTAGGGACAAAAACATCTACCGCATTAACTTGGATGATTTATCTAGCTAAAATGTTGAATGTCTGGTAGCTTCAGAAGATCCTAGTTGGACATGGCATAGACATCTTGGACATGCAAACATAAATTTACTTGACCATCTTGCTAAAAAGGATCTCATTAAAGGAATTCCCAAAATTGGTTTTGTGAAAGATAGAGTATGTGATGCATGCATTAGGGGAAAACAAATCGAAACCTCTTTCAAACCTATCAATGACATATCTTCAATTGCTTGATCTTCTTTATCTTGATCTCTTTGGACCTATGAAAACATCTTCTCTTGGTGGGAGCAAATTTGTTTTTGTAATTGTTGATGATTTTTCTCAATTTACCTGGGTTCATTTCCTCTCCCACAAAATGATTCTTTAAAATCTTTTTTGGCTCTTACCAAGAAAATCCAAAATGAAAAAGGATATTTTATTAAATCCATAAGGAGTGATCATGGAATGAAATTTGATGATAATGAGTTTATGATTTTATGTGATGAAAACAGATATTCTCACAACTTCTCAGCTCCAAAAACACCACAAAAAAATGGAGTGGTAGAAAGAAAAAATATAATTCTCCAAGAAATGGCTAAAACATTGCTAAACGAATATATGTTGCCCAAATCATTCTGGGGAGAGGCAATAAATACCGTATGTTACATTACCAATCGAGTTTTTCTTAGACCCTTTATTAAAAAGACTCCCTATGTATTGTGGCATGGCAAAATACCAAACATCTCATATTTTCACGTATTTGAATACAAATGCTTCATTCTGGATGATAGAGATCATTTTGCTAAATTCAATTCAAAATCAGATGAAGGTGTGTTTATGGGATATTCTGTTCATAGCAAAGCATATAGAGTTTTCAACAAGAGGAATAAAACCACACAAGAATCCATACATTTTGTTTTTGATGAAACTAATCCTCTCATTGCCTCATTGCCTCACTGCCAAAGATACTTTGAGCATAGAATTTGCAGATGTAGATAAAATTATTGGAGTAGTCCAACAAGAGAAGTAAATCGAAAAGGCAAGTTCCGAAGAAAGCATTGATGAAAAACCGAAGAGAACTTCCAATGAAAAAAATGAAGAAGGAATGCGGAAGTTCAAACATGCATTAAGTCATCTAGTTGATAATATAATTGGGAAACCAGAAGCTGGAATAATGACTCGATCCAAGGCAAATGATTATAATACTGGTAACATAGTTCTTTTATCACTTATAGAACTTGTTGATTTGCATGAAGCACTAAATGACAGGTACTGAAAAGATGTAATAAGGGAATAACTTTTCCAATTTGATAAAAATGAAGTGTGGAACTTGGTAGAAAGACCTACTGACAAACCAGTTATTGGAACCAAGTGGATTTTTGTAACAAAATGGATGAGAAAGGAGTCGTGACAAGAAACAAATCTAGACTTGTCGCAAAAGGGTACTCTCAACAAGAAGGTATTGATTTTGATGAAACATATGCACCCGTAGCATGATTAGAATCTATTCGCATGTTACTTGTATATGCATCATATAAAAATTTTACTCTTTTTCAAATGGATGTTAAAAGCGCATTTTTAAATGGTTTTGTCAAGGAAGAAGTTTATGTTGAACAACCAGCTAGCTTTGAAAACACTGATTTTCCCAACCATGTTTTTAAATTATCCAAAGTGTTGTATGGTTTAAAACAAGTCCCTAGGGCTTAGTATGAATGGCTGAGCACTTTTCTCCTCTCTCAAGGTTTTTCCATAGGGCACTATTGACACTACTCTTTTTATAAAGAAAGTTGATGATGAAATGTTACTGGTATAAATTTATATGGACGATATTATATTTGGTGGTACTAAAAATTTTCTTTGTGAAGAATTTGCAAGCTCCATGAAAAATGAGTTTGAAATGAGTCTCATGGGAGAATTAAATTTTTTCCTCGGAGTACAAATCAAACAAAGTTCCATAGGAATATCCATATTCCAAGAATAACAAGAAACTACTCAAGAAATTTGGCATGGAAAACTGCAAGGAGACATCAATTCCCATGGCACCCAATACTAAGTTCGAAGATGATCCAGAAGAAAAAGGAATTGATGAAACGATGTACCGAGGGATCATTGGAAGTTTATTGTATCTCACCACAAGCAGACCAAACCTTTTGTTCTCAACAAGCCTGTGTGCCCAGTTCTAAGCAAAACCAAAGAAATCTCATCTTTGAGCAGTCAAAAGAATACTACGATGCTTAAAGGGATCTCCTCACCTCTGTATCTGGTATCCTCCTTCAAAATATTTTTCTCTTTTTGGATATTCTGATGTTGATTATGCAGGATGCAAGATTGATAGAAAAAGTACCATAGGAACTTGTCAATTCCTTGGCGAGAGACTTGTAAGCTGGTGTAGCAAAAAATAGAGCATTGTGGCACTGTCAACAACAGAAGCAAAATATATAGCACTTGGAAATTGCTGCACCCAAGTTCTCTGGATGAAACAAACTCTCTAGGATTACGATTTGAGTTTCTTCAACACACCTATCAAATATGATAATACAAGTGCAATCAGCATAACAAAAAATCATGTTCATCATTCCAAAACTAAGCATATAGAAATAAGGCATCATTTCATTAAAAATCATGTTTCTAGTAGTCTTATTTGCATAGGTTATGTGGAAAATAAATTCCAGTTGGCAGATATTTTCACTAAGGCCATTTCTGATGAACGTTTCACGTTTCTTAAAAACCAAATAGTAATCTCTTCTCCCGCTGAAATTTAAATCGTTTTTTATTTTTGGGAGAAAATCTGTTATTTCCAAAAACCTTTCGTTTAATTCCAGGAAGAAATCTTTATCAATTCTCCCAAAAATCAATAAAAGGAAACAAATTTTTAGAAATCTCTTCAGTTTCTTGTTTTCTCCCCTTCTTTGACAGAAACCCTAACTAAATTCTCCTATTCCTCAATGGCATCGTCACCACCGAAATAGGCCTCTGGCCACAAATCACCTGGTTTTGAAACCAAAAACTCTCATCACACTTCTCATCAACTAAAACTTGTGGCCTATGACGCCATGTCAGACAGCCCCTCTCACTCCCTATCAGATGTTCTAACCCTTTCAAAGCCACATTTTCCCAAACACCTCCTTTTGCATAACTCCCTTTGTCACTCACCTTCTCCTATACCTTATTTACCCTCAAATCCGCTAGAATCTGCATCTCAAAAGTTTTCGTCGTCCAACTTTAATGGGTGGGCTTTTTCGTCGCTTCCCAAATCTCTAAATTTTTTTATTCCTCATGCTGCCGAAGCCTTCAACAATGACATTTCATCTTGCAAAATCAATCAAGGTAGGTCCATAAAGTTTGATGCTCTTACCTCATTCCCAACTCTCTCCTGGATTGAAAAGGCTAGATGTAAATCATTCTTGGAATTGATAGACCACCATATCCCCTTTTGGTACGTCTTTTCTATGCCAACCTAACTTTCAAAGAAGATAGAAGTACTCAGAATATCACAATTTCTTCAAATTTGCTTGGGCATTCTATCAAATTTAATGTTGAAAAAGTTAATCGGTGTTTAGATTTGACCAATAATGGGGTTCGATTCTTTGGATTTGGATAGTGGTGTTCTGATCCTATTTTTGATTTAACTGAAGCTAAAACTATTTTCTAGAATAGACAACTTCCCAAACTTGGGGGTGGAAAAGCCTTGAGTTAGTTACCTATTGATCGCTTTCTTTTCCATCGTCTCATTAATCTCACTATCATGTATGGCACTGCTCCCAGTGGCAGTCACACCACTGATATGAACTGCCTCACAGTTTTTCTTTTGTACATGGCTGTTTTTGGAAAACCCATCAATCTTGGTTTCATTATACTCCACCACATGGTATATGCCTTGCACCATCCCTCAAAAAATCTGCCTTATGGAATGATCATCACTAAACTACTTGCTTCTGAAGGCATGTTCCTACCACCCTCATGGGTTGAGGACCCCAAAGAAAGAAAACTTATTGATCTTCAAAGCTTAAAGAAAATGAAAATTCAACTCGGTGATGATGGGGTATGGTTTAAGGGTGATGATGGGCAATCGTCGCTCTTCCCTCCGAATTAAAGGCAAAACCCCTATCTATGTATCTATCGATTCTGCCTCTACATCAATTGGTGCCACCTCGAAACAGCTTCCCACTCTTTTTGCTCTTCCTGGTTTTGAAGATGTCAACATCACTTTACTGCTATAAAAAATGACATTTCTGCAGTTAGCACTCATTTTCTGGATCTTGCTACTTCTGTTGATGAAAATTATCTTCATCTCCATCACCATATATTTGATCTCCATTATGATGTTTATGACCTCCGCAAGTATTACTGCAAGTGTGGTCAGGATAAAGGGGAAGATGGACGATGGGTCAACTTTTTTGATGACAATGGATTAACTTTTTGATGTCGTGTGAAATTAATCTGATGTGTTTTTTGAAACTAGATCCATCCATTTGTTTTGATGCCTACTGCATAGTATTTAGTCTGCGTAACTTTCAAATGTTTTTGATGCCTACTACTTAGTCTGCACATTTGAACTCTGTGATGAGAAATGCATAATTAAGCTAGTGAAGTTTAACATTCCCTATTCTTGAATATAACTATGTTGCTCAAAGATTGCGCACCTTAGAAACAATTGAGCTTATTCTGCGTTGAAATGTGATTATGCTGATAATTTATGATCACTTTCCAACAACATAAATTTTCTTGCTTTAAGATATTTGAACATATTTTAGCTTCACAGCTCACAGACAGGGGGAGATCAAATTCAGGGGGAGCACTCAGTATATTCAAATTGATCATCATAAAAAAGGGGGAGATTGTTCGGATCTCTTCTGAATAGGTTTTGATTATGATCCTTTGCAATGATTTTGTTGTAATCCATTTCATATTAGAATTGCTGTAATTAAGGAAAAAGTTCAAATATCTGTCACCCAAAATCAGCAGACAAACTTGCTCTATTTAAGGGCATATAGAAGGAAGGTGCATAACCAATCGGAAACATATAAAGGAAAGTGTCCGTTGGACTCTTTTCATGGTAATATGCATGATTAAAGGTGATTAAAGGAGAAGCTTCATTGGAAGATAAGTCTATTTAAACAGAAGAAGTCTCAAGTCAGACATTAAGCCTTTTCTCAAAGTTTAGAACTCTATAGGATATTACTCTGGAAGTTGCACTGGTAGTTGCGCTGGAAGTTTGCTTTTACCTTCCATCATCTAGTCTGTTAGAAGTTTCTACGATAGAGGAAGTTGCTTTTTATTATCAATCTATTATATCTTGTCTTTATTGTAACTCCATTTGTGTTTAATATAAGTGCATGTTAAAAATCCTAAGATTATATCTTAAGTAGTGGAGTAGGCTTGCCGAACCACTATAATTCATTGCGTTCATCCTATTTATTGTTTTCTAATTTTTGTTATCCATTTGGATCTTTAATTCTGTTATATAAAACCTTTTTCTAAAATCTTTTCAAAAAGCAAAAGTGTTAATTGATTGAAAAGAGAGAGATGAATTTACCCCCTCTCTTGATCCCTTTTAAAGTTACAAGTTTTATAGCTATAGTGGCCATATTCAAACTTAATGTATTTATTTTATCGAGTTAGGAGTATCTTATTAATGTTTGTTATGATGTTTTATTAATTGAAGTAAAATACATATGATAACGTAATAAATATAAATAATAATTGGTCATCTTAATGTAATTGACTAATAGTAATAGGACCCACAATAAATAAATTATAAATTTTTACTATCAAAAAATTAAGCATCCATTATAAAAAAGTTATTAAGAATTTAATTTTAGAGCTATTGTTATAAATTATAGCTACAAACTTTTGTACCAAATGTAATTTTTTTTAAACAACAAGCAACAAAATTTATTAACTACCAAATAGCCTTGTTCCTTAAAAAGTAACAGATTAGCAGGGTATTACCTATAGAAAAATCAATAGTATATAACTAAAGAACAAAGAATAATCATTAGCTGTGGAATGGTCTTAGTGAGGGTTAGTTACGAGAATATTTATTCGAATTTGATTAGATCAATTTTATATGTAAAGCTATGAATTTTAACATCAACTACAGATTAGTGATAGTTGATGCTCTAGTTTTTGTGGCGTCTTATCCCAATTTATAAAGATAAAGGGGATGTTTGACTAAATTCATAATATCTTATAAACCCTTATGTTTTATGAGATGTTTTTAAAGTTTATAAGATACTAAATCTTATTTTATAGACAAACTATTCAAGTGTTTGAATAATATAAGATTTTGAAGCTTATGATATTTTAATAATTACATATTATAGTTAATATGGTTAAAATTATTAAGTTTGCTAAAATTTTATAAGATTTTAATAATTACATTTTTATAGTTTATATGGTTAAAATTATTAGATTTGTCAAAATTTTGAAAATAAGTTATGAACTTTTCACTTTAAAAAAACTTATAAGATTTTAATATCTTATTTTGAGAGCTTATAAGATCTTTTATTAAAAACCTTACTAAATTAAAAAACTTTATAACATTTTATAAGTTTTCAAATATTTTATGAGAAACCTATAAACCCATCCAAATACCCTCAAATATAAAATAAAGAAATTAATCAGACCCAGAAATTATAACTTACACTAATATCAATTTCATTCATATAAAATCAACAATTATACCATGAATACTTTATATTCAAAATGTAACCAAATAAGGTGTTCTTTATTTTTTGGCTTTCGTTTCTTGCACAGTTTCTTTTGGGGTAAAATAATTTCTACCCCCAGTAAATGGTCTAATTAGTGGAAAACCCTCTATAATTTTCTAATTTGCAAATTAATCTCCTTTCTTCTTGAAAGCATGGCAGTTTAGAGCCCTTCGCACAAGCGTGGTTCAAAGGCACTGTTGTATATGCAATTTTTTTTTTATATTTCAACGACTTAACACAACACAAGCTATGACCTTTTTACCCCTCATTTATTGGGTTGCATTTGATTCCAATGAAAGAGGGAGATGAATTATGATACATAAAATTAAAGCAAAAAGAGGTAAAATTAAACTAATCATCTCCTTCCCAAGGATCTAACTACATTCCAATAATTAGGATTTGAAGGCTGAAAATTACCTTTGAGGAAAGGGATCAAAGGAATCAACTAGATATCTCCAAGAACTCTTCCAATGGAAAATCTACAAGCTCCAACACCTTGATACGGTTGCTCCACTTCCAAGCCTCCAAATTCAACAAACTTGCACACTTTTTCACCACAAGAACAACAAGCTGCTGGCCAAAAATTAGGAGAAAACTCAACTCCTTGATCATCCAAATGATGCACCAAAACTGGCCACAAAATGGTTCAACAACGAACTCTAAGTTCCTCAAGTGTTGAATCTCTAATGAAAAGTCCACACACTTAGGATTTGCTCTCAATCAACCTCACTTTGCTAGAGAAGAGAGGATGAAGGTGATGGGGAGAGCGCGTGGTTTTTGGAGGAGGAGAGATGGAATAGGGAATATAGGATATGGTTATTCAACACATGAATTATATGAAAGTAGGAGTAGGATTGAGATCCAAAATATAAAATCAAAATAGGCAAAATATAATCAATCTACTCCACTTCAAGGATCTATTCATGCTCAAAATAAGGATTTAAAAGAAAAAAGTTTATCTTGAAGATCAATACAAAGGCAAGAGATAGATCACTTCAATGAACTCTTCAATGAAAGATCTGTACACAACAAAAGATGTCAACGGTTGAGTGCTTTCCACTACTCTAGAAATCCTCAAAATTGGCAGTTAAATCCGCTACACATCCAGGTAGAAGCTGCCAAAATGTTATCCAAATTAGAATCTCCTAGGTCCTCCAAATCTACCACCGAATCTGCCGGACAACAATAGTTCACCAAGAAACTCTTAGTCCCCCAAGTGTTGGACCTCAATGATCAAGTCCACATACCTTGGCAAGCTCTAATTCAACCTCTAATATGCTAGACTAGATGAGGAAGAAGGTGAGAGAGTAGCATTCGGGAGAAGAAAATGAGAGTGAGAGAATTTAGTGTATGTGAATATTCAACACATGAATATCACACTTTTGGAGGGAAATTGGGAAAGCACTAGATTAGCCATCACATGGCCGGACAACGGGTATTTGTAGAGTGGAGAGAGGATGCAAGTTGGCATCACACCTCCCATGCTTGTTGGCAACTTACCAACTTGCATGTGAATTTGAATTTCACATGTATTTACATTTAATTAGCATATAATGAAATGAAATGCAAATAAACTCTAATTAAATTCAAATGAACTCTCTCATTTGATTTCCTTTCAAAATCCAAATTCTCATTTTAATTAAATTAACTCTTTAATTTAATTAATTAAATTGACTTGACTTAACTTGAATCTTTAAGTCAATTGGTGTTAACTTAACTCTTTAAGTTAACTTGACTAATTAATTGTCACATAGCATCAATTAAATTTACTCCTTAATTTAATTGATCTAATGTAACTCCTTAAATTATTTTGATTAATTTAACAATTAAATCAATCAAGCCAAGATGACCATAAAATAGTCAACCATTTTCTCTCCAAAAACACCTCGGTAGAGTTTTCTAACTCCTTAGAAAACTCCTCCCATCAAGTAAGAACTTCCTATAGGCTTTTGTGTGCGACCCATAATGCCGTAAGGTTTATCCATTTATTGGACATGGGCTCACAACTCATTGTGATATTTTGAATATTAAAATATTCACATTAGTTTAAACTCTTTTAAACTAATAACCCTTTCAATTAATCTCCATTAATTGAAGAGCACCCAATCTCCATGGTCGATATCTAGCAACAAGCCCATGAAGCCCAACTAATTGGATGAATGAATTATGTCTTGATGAACCATTCTAGCTTTAGGCTTGCTATGCAAATACGTTTCTTTCATCTCATATCTGCCGAAATAGGCCTAGGGCAAGATATTTGTTTGCTCCCCAATAGCCTCGATAACTATATTTCTACATTCAAATGTTCAATTCCCCTTTATGACCTCAACTTTGGAAAACTCCTTTTCTAAATTATCATACTACCTTGCGCAAGGATTTATTGGGATCGATCATTATAGAATACATAGAAGATGCACTCGTCCTTCACAACAACGAGGAGATGGGTCCCATCTTAGATATCACAAACCTCCATACTTAATTAGCTCATGCCCAATCTTAACTGCAGATGACCCGCTACGTGGTCGGAGAAGAGTTAAAGCACAAGGACCTAAACATAAGGTTACCATGGATCCTCAGGTCCAAAGACTAATTATATGCACTATCGTAAGTTGAAGAACTTGCCACTCTGGCTATCTAGTAGATTCTCTAGGCGGGTCTTCAGTGAAATTGTTCTCTAACAAGCACCCACTAATATGCATCTATGTCTAACATAGATTGCTCATGAAACAGAGCAATATCCAACTCCTTGAAGTATGCATCGTTAGTGCAAGTCTATCTGAATCTTAGATGTTTGGTCACTTAAGATTCTATGACTTAGAACATTTAAAGTCACCATCGTAGAGACTTATTTCATGATCACCATCATATGTGTGACTGAATCCCCTAGTCTTGTGTGATTTAGGAGGCTTCAACCAAATGTCAGTGAATTAACATAAGCATAAGATGAAGATGGCTATTTCATAAGAATATTATTCAATCAAAATTGTATCACAAGTGAAATAGTTTTTACATACCAATCCAATTGACTGCAGGGTACTATTCCAACAATCTCCTACTTACCCTAAAGCCAATTCTCTATATTCTTAAGGCCCATCTTCTCAAGATGCATTTCAAAGACTTTTGTGCTAGGGATTTAGTCGGTGGATCTATTACATTCTCTTCTAAGGCTACCCTCTCCACTCGAATGTCGCCTCTATCAATGATCTCTCGAATTAAGTGATAAGGCCTCAAAATATGCTTGGATCACTGATGAGATCTTGGCTCTTTTGCTTGCATAACCATTTCGTTATTGTCATAGAAGACAACGGCTGGCTCTGCAATGCTAGGCACTTAACGCAACTCTTGGGTAAAGTTTTTCATCCAAACACCCTCATTTGTAGAATCAGTCGTGGTATCTTATTTGGAATTTTTCCAACTCACCACGCTGCCATTGAGACAAAATATAAATCTTGAAGTGGATTTTAGGTCATCTTTATTGGATTGAAAACTAGAATCGAAAAACCCTTAATTTTTAATTTTCCATTGTTGTATACCAAAAATAATTCCTTAGTTCTTCTCAGGTACATAAGGATTGCCTTTACGATTTTCCAGTGACATTCATTGGGGTCAGATTGAAAGTGGCTCGTAACGCTTAGAGCATATGCCATATCCAGCCTCGTACATTGAACGACTTACATTATGCTCCCAATGACGGAGGCATAAGGTATGTGAGACATTCTTTCTCTCTCATCTTTAGTCTTAGTGGCGACAGACTTGGAGAAACGAAGACCATATCCCATGAGAAGATATCTCTTCTTGGGTTATTCCGTACTACGCCTCATTAGTATTTTGTCAATGTACAAGGTTTGGAAAAGCACCAACATTCTCTTTGATCTATCTCTATAGATTCGTATTCCTAATACGTAGGATGCTTATTCCAAATCCTTCATAGAGAACTGAGAACATAACCATGCTTACCTTAACATTTCTCTCTCATTCCAAATGAGAAGAATGTTGTCAACATAAAGCACAATAAATTGTATCGAACTCCGAATATCATTTTTGTGCACACGAGGTTCATACACATTTTTTATAAAGCCAAATGATTTGACTATCTTATCAAAACATATGTTCCAACTTTGAGATGCTTGTTTTAGTCCATAAATGGACCTTTGGAGTTTGTAAACCTTTTGGTCACTCTATTTGGATGTAAAACCTTGTGGTTGCTCCATATTGATTTCTTTTTCAATATTACCATTGAGGAAATCGGTCTTTACATCTATTTACCATATCTCGTAGTCATAATATGCGGCTATGGAAAGCATAATTCTAAGGGACTTAGGCATAGCGATCGGTGAAAAGGTTTCCTCAAAATCAATACTAGGTCTTTGACTATAATGCTTTGCCATTAGTCTTGCCTTAAAGGTCGTTACCTCTCCATCGACTCCTAGCTTTCGTTTATGAATCCATTTGTAACCAAGGGTACTATACCCTCAGGTGGATCTACCAAAATCCATATTTTGTTGGAGAACATAGAGTCTATTTCGAATTTCATGGCTTCTAGCGAATGTTCCAAACTTATATCTAATATAACTTCCTCATAGGTTTTGGATCACTATCCACTTGGCCCATTTCATGAAGGAATCCAACACTTTTGGGTTGCTTCTTAATTTGGTCCAACCTTTTTAGAGGTTGAGTGCTAGCTCGTGATGTTTTCTTGTTTCTACCGTTTGTGGGATTATATGATCATCTTGAATTTCATCAAGTTCAACCACAATGCCATTTCTATTTAATAAAAATTCCTTTTTCAAAAAGATGGAGTTCCTTGAAACAAACACCTTTTGTTTTGAGGGATCATAGAAATAATAACCCAAAGACTCCTTTGGGTATCTCACAAACTTGCACAAGGTGGATCTCGTATCCAACTTGTCTCCTACTAGCTTCCTGACGTATGTGGGAGACCCCCAAACTTTGAAGAGTAAAAATGTACCTTGCCATACCTCATCTCATGCGGTATCCTTGGCACTGACCTTGAGAGCACTTCAAATGATTGAATGATATTGTTATAAAATGGCCATCTTTATCTTATGCTTATTTTACTTCACTGGCATTTGGCTGAAGCCCCATGATCACACAAGACTATGGGACTTGGTCACACACTGGGTGGTGATCATGAAATAAATCTCTACGATTGTGATTTTAAATATTCCAAGCCATAGAAACTTTTGAGGCGGGGCATCTAAAATTTGAATAGACTTGCACTAACGATGTATAAATTTAAAGAGTTGGATATTGCTCCATTTCATGAGCAATCTATGTTAGATATGAATACATATTAGTGGGTGCTTATTAGAGAATAAGTTCACTAAAGACCTGCCCAGAGAATCCACTAGATAGTCGGAGTGGCAAGTTCTCCAACTTACACTAGTGCATATAATTAGTCCTTGGACTTGAGGATCTATGGTAACCTTGTGTTTAGGTCCTCATGCTTTGACTCTTCACCGACCACGTAGTAGGTTATCCGGGTTGAGATTGGGTATGAGCTATTTAAGCATGAAGGTTTGTGAGATCAAAGATAGGATCCATCTCCTCGTTGTTGTGAAGGATGAGTGTATCTCCTATGTATTCTATAAGACTGATTTCATGAAATCCTTACGCAAGGTAATACGACAATTTGAAAAATGAGTTTTCCAAAGATGAGGTCATAAAAGGAAATCAAACATTAGAGTTAGAAACATAGTTATCGAAGCTATTGGGGAGCCGAAAAATATCTTATCATAGGTCTTTTTCGGGAGATAGCAGATGAAAGGACCATATTTGCATGATAAGTGTAGTGCTAGAATGGTTCATCGAGACATATTTATTCATCCAATTAGTTGGGCTTTATTGGCTTGTTGCTAGAATCGACTATGGGGATTGGGTACTCTTCGATTAATGGAGATTAATTGAAAGAGTTATTAGTTTAATAATGTTTAAACTAATGCAAATATTTTAATATTCAAAATATCACAAATGAGTTGCGAGCTCATGTCCAATGAATGGATGAACCTAATGGGTCACACGCAAAAGCCTAAATGTAGTTCTTATTTGATAGAAGGAATTTTTTAAGGAGTTAGAAAACTCTATCTAGGCATTTTGGAAAATAGTCAGTTGACTATATTTTTGATCATCTTGACTTGATTAATTTAATTTTAAATTAATCAAAATAATTTAAAGAGTTAAATTAGACCAATTAAATAAAGAGTTAATTTAATTGGTGCCATGTGACTATTAATTAGTCAAGTTAACTTAAAGAGTTAAGTTAATTGACTTAAGGAGTTAAGTCAAATCAATTAATTAAATTAAAGAGTTAATTTAATTAAAATGAGAATTTGAATTTTGGAGGGAAAATCAAATGAAAGAGTTCATTTGAATTTAATTAGAGTTAATTTGCATTACATTTCA
This sequence comes from Jacaranda mimosifolia, assembly GCA_018894105.1. Lineage (NCBI taxonomy): Eukaryota > Viridiplantae > Streptophyta > Magnoliopsida > Lamiales > Bignoniaceae > Jacaranda > Jacaranda mimosifolia. The sequence continues at coordinate 16,271,366 of CM032124.1, forward strand.
TAAGATGAAATGAGGATGCAAATTGAATGTAAATCCATGTGAAATTCAAATTCATATGCAAGTTGGCAAGTCGGCCAACTAGCATAGGAGGTCTGATGCCAACTTTCATCACACTCTTCTCTCTCTATAAATACCAAGTGGCCGGCCATGTGATGGTCCTCATTAGGGATTCTCACGTTTCCCTCTAAAAGGGTTAAATTCATGTGTTGAAGTTTCATACTCTCCAAACTCTTTCATTTTCCAATTCCTCTCCAAATGCCACTCCCTCATCTTCATCCTCATCTTATCTAGCAGATTTGAGGCTGAATTAGAGCTACTTGAGGTATGTAGATTAATTCATTAGAGGTCCAACACGTGGGGGACTTGTTGTTCCTTGGTGAACCAGTATCGTTTGGATGCTTGTGTGGTAGATTTGAAGGACGTAGGAGGTTTTGATTTGCAAAAACTTTTGGCAGCTTCTACCTTGGTGTGTGATGGAGTTCTCTACAAAATTTGAGGATTTTTGGAGTTGTGGAAGGCCTTTAATTGTTGATCGCTTCTGTTGTGCGCGAATTGCTCCATTAAAGTGTTCCTTGGAGTGTTTTTCTTCTTGTCTTTGGATTTAGCTTTAAAAGTAAATTTTCTGGATCTAAATCCTTATTATAAGCATGATTATATCCTCTCAATGGAGTGGATTAGTTATATTTAGCCTTTTTATGGTTTTATATTATGGATCCTAAGTCTATTCATACTTTTAAGTGGTATCGGAGCCTAATTCATGCTTTAATTTATATTTTGGTGAATTGATTCATGTGATGAATTGATTCTACATCTCCAACTACTTAATTCAATTGAAGAATTTGAGTGTTTGGATGATTTTGAATGTGGTCCTTTTTGTGATGAACTGAGATATGCTAATATGTTATTTAAGTGTTGATTCATGTGTTGGCATGATTTTGACTCATGTTAGTTAATGTTAAATGTTGATTTAGCACTGGATGATGTTATATGATGATACAACATGTTTAATTTGGCCTTAAGGCATTTTAGTCATTTTTTGATCAAATTTGATTGGAGTTAATTGGAGATTTTTGGAGGATGTTGACACTCACTTTTACTTGATTTTTGAAGCATGATTAAGCACTTTAATTTCCAGTTTTTGAATTGTTTAGAATTTGGAAATTTACAAAAACATGTGTGGAATGATGACATGAAAGTGTTCTTGAGTTTGGAGAAGGCCAAAATATGAAAAAGCAACAAAATGTGCCAAAGTGTCATGGGTCCCACCTTGGAGTAGAATGGCGACGGTGATTTGAGGAGGCATTAGGAGCAATAAGGCGTTATTTGCTAGTGCATAAGGGTAGAAATGGCACATGTGTAGAGACTCATACGAGGTGTGGATTGAAAAACTATGTTAATGGCATATTCCCTGAGCTATGAGGATACTTCCCACCAAGTTTGAAGTCATTCCGTGTCTGTTTGCATACTGAACATTAAGGGTGACTGAGAGCAGTTTCCTGCACACGGGTAGCACAAAGATGCATTAAGCAGAGTGGCTTGGAAAAGGAGTTTTGTAAAACTGTGTTACTGGGGTGTTCCTTGAGGTTTTTTAAATGTTCTCACCAAGTTTCACCAATAGATGGTTTCCTTTGGATAGGAAACAACGAAGATCTTTAGAATGCGGCAGTGCAGTGACATTATTGCGATTCTAGCTTATTGCGAGGGCAATTATTGTTCCATGGAGAATCGAACGGGGCTGGAACTTTACAGAATTAATGCAGAAGTCGAGAGAGATCCAACGGTTCAAGTGGCAAGTGATTTGGATGCTGGGAGAGGAAGTTGTGAAAATGTATACATCATCGGCATTCAATATCTACTGAGGGGAAAAGAGAATTTTTTTTAAGCCTATTATAATAGGGACATGCATGTCTAAAGGATGGTGGGCATGCCACAGTGGGCACTGGCTGGTCCTCCCCGTGTTGTGACGACACTAAGCGAGCAACTCATTCAAGGCAATGGGGAGCCTTCAAGGGCTGACTTTAGACATCTCAAAGGAGTGTTTAGAGTCCCCAGAGGGGTCGGGAACCGAATTGGCTGAGTGGAGGTAAGAGGGCTCACGTTGAGTCTAGAAGGGTACTGAGAGGTTGCGATGCGGAAACGCTATTGCCCTGCGGGCTTCGAAAATTATGGGGCAACACCTCAAGGCCGATTGAGTGATCGAGAAAACACCCAAACATTTCGTGATCTAACTCGCAAAGCATGCGCTATTTGTTCTAGCCTTGCTATAGGGGTCCATTGGCTTAAGACATATAGTCGTAGGGTGATGCCGCATAGCGGGCAAGTTAAGGCATATTGCTAGCAAGTAGGAAACGATGTCCAATGCTTTGTGCGGGACTAATATAAGATGATGGCACATCACATGAGCGTTGAACTCATAAGTGGCCCTACTTGGGCAAGGCACAAAAGAAGGGCGCTACGGCACAACCTAAGTGTTCCAAGTGAGTGATGAGTATGAGGATTGCATTGTGGGCGCACGAACAACCCTTAATGTTGAGACAGAGCAAGATTGCTCATTTGCCATCAAGAGATGCACGTGAGAGATATTAGATTGAGAATGTACATGCTGGCTAGTCGAGGACCGCTAAGGAAACACGCTCTGCATGACAAAAGCGAGCCTCTAATGATTGTGGGCATTCGAAATAGGTGAGTACGCAAGTATCGAGAAGCATTCTGATGCTTATGCTAATAAACTACTGGGCCAAAATGAGTGACAGGTCATTAGAAAGACTCAAGATAGATGTTGGCAAATCGAAGGTTGGGTGGAAATTGAGATGCCATACGAATAGATGATTGTTCTTCTGCAAGATAGAGTCCGTCCATGATAGATGGTATTAGAGCCTGAGTTTTTACTGTATGTGAGAATTTAGGTAGAAAGTGAATTAAGCGATCAGACATCAACCTTTCGGAACCCCGATACTATTTGAATATTGGATTGGCACATGAACTCGACATGAGCCAGTGGGTCTCGACCTAGGACTTTTTGACAGAATAATGCTAGTTTGCAGCACAGACTGTGTTGGCTTGTTGCGTTTGGCTTTAGAATGCTTCAATGAGCCGTTTGTGGATTGGATATAATTTTGGGGATGTAGGTTATCGAGTTTGCTATCAGTTGTCATCCTATTTTTGAATAGTGGGCATTGCTTACAGAGAATAAGCTTTTAGTGCAATGGTTTGGTTTCGAGAGCATCGTTATTGATGGCTATATCTTGGGCATAGCATATTAACTCGACTTCTAGTGTAAATATCGATTGGGCAAATTCCAATAACCTAATTGTGCAGTTGTGGTCGGTGACACTCAAAGAGTACTGCTGATACTGAGTTATTGATATTTGTGGATTGAGTGAAGTTTAGTAATTGATTTGCATTGTGGCTGTTATGATTGGGTGAAGTGCATTAGCCTGATTGTTCTATGCTTGTCAGTGACTACAATTGAGCTTTGTTGGAAACTTTAGTAACTCTTGGTTGGCAGTCTGTTTGCACTAGGCGCATAGCTACTGAAAATTGCACGAGGCAAGCAATTGGTAAGTGCAATAATATGTTTTTAGGCAGGAATGTTGTTGATCATTTTGTGGGAATTTTCAGCAACATAATCAAATTGAAATATTCATCTTGACTCCATGAGGGGATATCTTGGAGAGTCGGGTGGATGGAGTGAGCCACGTTTGCGAGGATAAGCAACCATCTTGCAGAAGGCCGCAAGTCAGAAGGTGATTAAGTTGATGAGGCCGTTTCGATGGATGGAATACCACATTTGAGTTGAGGAAAAAATTTCCACGAGGGAAAGATGAGCATATTGTTGGGACGACGTAGAGACAACACGACACATGAGGTGCACCAACTAAGTTGAGATCTGAGAATTTTTCTTAGGCATTTTGGGAATAGAGATTTCAAGTCGAGAAGCTACCAGAAGTCTCGGACACCATATGGCAACTTTATGAGAATTTGAGTTTCCCAATTGGGAGAATGAGTTTCTTGAGTAGAATTGTGTGCTCCAAATAGGGACGTATGCTACTAAGTTTGAAATTGAAATAAATTTCAATTCCATCCGTGATAAATGGATCCCATTTTGGATGCAGTCGAGTTGAGACTTGTTCTAAGAATGAATGGGAGAGCCTACCAAGCTAATTTGAGCTAAATTGGGTATGTTCTTTGAAGGGATTTTGACACCGATATATGGGCTCTGCAGTGTAGGGATTTTCGAGAGGGACAATCGAGTTTGAGATTTGAGAGGGCATTAGACCCTATGAGTAGATTTGAGAGGGCATGAGGCCATATATGTAAAACTGAGCAGAGTAAAAGGCTCTATAAACAAATTTTAAACAAAGCATTAGGCCCTTTGTGCGGTGCCAGTTGGTAGAGTTGGCCTTCTGAGCAACTGAGTTTGGGATTTGAGTGGGGCATGAGTTCCTATGAGCAAAATTGAATAGAGCGACAGTCTCTATGAGCAGATTTTGAATGGAGCATAGAGAGATCCTTGTGTAGTGTCAGTTGGTAGAGTGGCTGAGCTGAGCAGCCAAGTTTGAAATTAGGTAGAGAGGCCCTGAGTCTCGAGTATTGGGCAGAGGCCCTGAGTTTTGGGTTCAATTTGGCTAAGGGTAGTTACTTGAAGAGGACGAGTATTTGCCGAGGGCGGCAACTCCACCAGTGAAGAAGAGTGAAGAGATCGCATATGCAATTCCTGTTTCATGATTCGGTATGAGCAGAGTTAGCTATGTTTAGGGCCATTTTCTTTTGGTGATCATTGGGCAGCCATATAGGCTTCTTTCGAGTTGGGCTTGAGGTTACGATTTAGAGAAATGAATTGAGTTGTATGGAGGCACAAGTTTTGAGAGCTCATAGAAGCTAAGAGCTAAGACTCATCCGGTGCAAAAGAGACCAGAGTTGAGTTGGGGAATCACATACACTTCGAGTCCTTGTGTATGTGTTGATGAAGACGTCAATGGATCAAATGGAGAAGGATGTCACGGGTCGCACTTTAGAGTGGAGTGGCGACCATGACTTGAGGAGGCATTTGGAGCGACAAGGCATTGTTTGCTAGCGCATGAGGACAGAAATGGCCTATGAGCAGAGACTTTTACGAGCTATGGATTGCAAAACTATTTTAATGGCATATTCCCTGAGCTATGAGGATGCTTCCCACCAAGTTTGAAGTCATTCCGTGCCCGTTTAGGCACCGAACATTAAGGGCAATCGAGAGGTGTTGAGAATGTTCCCACCAAGTTTCGCCAGTAGATAGTTTTGTTCGGATAGGAAATGGTGAAGATCTTTAGAATACGGTAGTGCAGTGGTATTATTTGCTTCCAGCTTATTGCGAGGGTAATTACTGTTCCATGGAGAATTGGATGGGGCTGGAACTTTGTAGAGTTAATGTAGAAGCCGAGCGCTATCTAATGGTTCAAGCGGCAACTGATTTGGATGCCGAGAGAGGAATTTGTGAAAATGTATACATCATCGGCATTTCAATATGTACTACGAAGAAAATAGAAATCTTTTTTAAGCTTATTCTGAAGGACGGTGAGCACCGATTGGCTTTCTCTGTGCTGTGATAGCAGTAAGCGAGAAACTCCTTGAAGGCGATGGGGAGCCTTCAAAGGCTGGCCTAGACATCTTAAAAGAGTGTTTAGAGTCCCTGGATGGGTTGGGAACCGAACGGGTGGCATGGAGGCAGGAGGGCTCACGTTGGGTCGGGAAGGGTGCCGAGAGGTTGAGATGCGGAAGCGCTATTGCCCTGTGGGCTTTGAAATTATGGGGCAACACCTCAAGGCCAATTGCTATGGGGGTCCGTTGGCTTAAGACATGCGGTCGTGGGGTGACGCTTCATAGCGGGCAAGTTAAGGCATGTTGCTAGCAAGTGGGAAACGATGTCCAATGCTTTGTGCAGGATTAATGTAAGATGATGGCATATCACATAAGCTTTGGACTTAAATGTGGCCATTCTCGGGCGAGGCACAAACGAAGGGCGCTACGGCATAGCTTAAGTCCTCCGAGCGAGTGTCAAGCATGAGGATTGCATTATGGCGCACGAGCAACCCTCAATGCTGAGACAAAGCAAGATTACTCCTTTGCCATCAAGAGATACACGTAAGGGACCTTAGATTGAGAACGTGCATGCTGGCTAGTCAAGGACCATTAAGGAAACATGCTCGACGGGATGGATGTGAGCCTTCGATGATTGTGGGCATTCGGAATAGGTGAGTACACAAGTAGTGAGAGGTGTTCTGATGCTTATGTTAGTAAGCTATTGGGTCGAAATGAGTAACGGGTCATTAGAAAGACTCGAGATGGACATTGGCGGATCGAAGATTGGGTGGAACCTGAGATGCCATACAGACAGATAGTTGTTCTGCTGCAAGATAGAGTCCGTTCGTGACATAAAGACACCTATTCGGCAGGCTACCCAGCCACAAGCGACCAGCGGGCATGCCATGCGTGTGCTTGCTGACTGCTTGGCTAGGCGACATCCTTGTTGAGAGGTAGCCTGGGCATTTTTGTGTGTAATTTTCAATTTTTACCTTTCCAAAATTCATTATTCCACATCTTTTTGGTGCACAATAGTTGTGTAAGTATTTCAAAATTATGTCTGACATTTTTGCATGCTTAGTTAATCTTCTATTAAGTGTAAAAATGAGATGAATAAGGAGTTATGCTTATTTTTGCTAGTTAATTAATTGTTTATGAGATAAGCATTGAATTTGATGAATTGAATGTCAATTCTTGCTTATTGTTCATTCAATTGTTGAATGGATGATGAATGTATGGGGATAAACATGAACCTTTAAATTGATTTTATTTATTTCAAGTTATTGAAAATGATTGTATTAAATAAGGTCTTGCATGCCTTATTTTTTTTCTCTATTTTGTAAATGTTATGAGAGTAAAATACTAGGGGCAAGGATTTCTTTTCTCTTGCAAATGTTGCAAGGAGACAAAGAAGGCTAAGGGAATCAAAGAGGCAAGAAAAACTATGAATGTATGAGATACATTTATGTAATAACTAGATTTAATCAACCCACTTAAAATCAACTAAATAGTACACCTATAGCTCTAAGTGCACTACTTGGTTAAGGCTCATGGTCATTCCACCCTAGGCGCATTTACTTATTTATTTATGCTTTCTTTATCCTATTTATGTATGAGATGTATGGTTAGGTTATAGGAAACCTAAATAAGAGAAGATAAAATTGATGATATCTTTCATAGCAAGAATCTCTCCATTTAGAGAAGTCTAAGTGCTTTCAAAATATTAAGTCAATTTGGATACAAATTAAAAGGAGTTTTAATTAATCCAAGCCTTCTACCAATAGTTTGTGACATGAGATGCTACAACATTTGCGTGGTGTCTCACGAGTCATAGGCCAAGCTTATGGAGGAAGGCTATGCTCACTTATTTAGCATATGATGCACTTTGATTTAAAACTAGCTATGGCATTGCCTCACGAGTCGTGGAATGACATACTGTGGTTTCTAATCAAAGATTGATTGGTAGGTTCGACTTAAACATCTAGTAGTGTAAATATCGCATGAGTCGTGGGTCTATATGAAGAGTGAGGCAAAACATGTCAAGGGTTGCATAGAGATGTAATTAGCAAAGGTTCGTTACCTTATGATCGTTTGTGGATGTCTCATGAGTTGTAGGTCCACTACAAGTCCTTTGGGCATTGATTCTCACTAGGAAATGAGATTTCTTGAATTCCTTACGGGAGTGAGGGATTTGATAAAATAGCTGGAGTAAAAGATGTTTGAAAATCCATAAGCATATTTTTAATATCAAAATTCAATTGCATGCTCATATTCTCTTTTTTGCCTTTGTTGATTTTTGAAATCTCAAATCAAATGGCTAAGAATCCAGTCAACATGATTTTGGAAACTAATAAGCTAACTGGGCTAAACTTGCGCGATTGGCTTAGAAACCTCAAGATAATTCTTGACTTTGAAAAGACAAACTATGTGCTTACTTAAAGTCCGCTGGACACCATTGGTGATGATGTCGATGATGAGGCATGTGAAACGTTCATGAAATGGGTAGAAGATGATCTTCAAATGTGGTGCCTTATGATGGCTTCTATGTCCAACGAGCTCCAAAAATTTTATAAGCACATGAAAATCACTTGTGAGATATATATGCACCTATAAGAGTTGTATGGGGTGGAAACAAGACATGAGTTGTCTAAGGAGCTATTTGGGACTAGAATGAATGGTTAAAGGTTCAAGTGTCCATGACCATGGCTTTAAGATGATTGGTCTCATTGAGAAACCTGCTCAATTGGACATGGACATGTATAATGAGCTATATATGGATATGATCCTCCAATCATTACCAAGCTCTTTTGACCAATTTGTTATGAACTTCAACATGACAAAGCAAGAGGAAATGATTAATAAGTTGGTCAATATGTTGGTGATCGCTGAGACGACTATGAAGAAAGACAAACCTTTAATGCTTGCTTCTTCCTCTAAGTCTAAGGGCCCTAGGGGTGCTAGAAAGGGAGGTAAGAGGAAGATGAGTTCTTCCTTAAAGGGAAAACCCTCTTGTGGAATAAAGAAAAAGAAAGAGAATAAATTCGATGCAACATATTTCTACTATGGCTAGAAAGGCCATTGGAAGAAAAATTTTAAGGAACACCTTGCAACCCGTGGGAAGGGTATGTACTTTATTGAAGTGAATTTAATGATAAATTCTTCCTCATGGGTATTTAATACTGCGCGTGGTTCTCACATTTGTAATTCGTTACAAGGGATGAAAAGATAAAGGAGTCTAAATTGTAGATATTTGATCCTAAATCTTGGCAATGGAAACGTTGTGGCCAAAGTCAAAGATGTTATGAAGTTGGACTTAGGGACTTGTATTAGATCCATGTTATTATGTACCAAATCTAGTTAAGAACACCATTCAAATTCCTATTTTGGATAGCAAAAGATTTGATTTTGCAATATCAAATGGGAAATTGAAGCCAATAAAGAATGTTTCTTTAGTTGCTCATGGTATATACACTAAACAATGGATTATACATTTTGGATTCTCAACCATCATTAATGTACATTCAACAGAGTAAAAAAAAAAAAAAAATTAGATAACTAAGAAGATGCCATTTTGTGGCATGCTAGACTTGGACATATTTTCAAGAATATGATAAACAAGTTAGAAGCCATTAAAGCACTTAACAATAGTGGTATAGAGGATCTTCCTACTTGTGAATCTTGTTTAAAAGAAAAAATGACCAAGGCTTCTTTTGTAGGACAAACGAAGCATACCACAAGTCCTTTAGATTTGATCCACACAGATATTTGTGAATCACTAAAAGTTAGTGCGAGAGGTTGCTATTCTTATTTCATTACCTTCACCGATGATCATATTCGGTTTGGACATGTGTATCCTATGACGTACAAGCCCGAAGCATTTCAAAAGTTTAAGGAGTATAGGAATAAAGTAGAAAAGTAACGAGGACTAAGTATTAAAGCTCTTCAATCGGATCGAGGAGGGTAATGCTTAAGTACCAAATTCTTGGATTATCTAAATGAAAATGAGATTATCTTATAATAGACTCCACCAGGCATACCCCAACACAATGGAGCAGTCGAGAGGAGAAACAGTACCTTGTTGGACATGGTATGTTCCATGATGAGCTTCACTGATGTGCCTATATCCTTTTAGGGATTCGCCTTAACAATGGCAGTGAGGTTACCAAATGTATTACCCTCAAAGTCGATGCCAAAGATGAAAGCAAGTAAGGTAGTAGGATCCAATTATAAAACTTCAAAAGCTTACTAAACTAGTGATTACATGATAACTAGGATCAAATCATTGCTAAGATTTAGATTTAGATAGAGTGTTACCTTGAAATGCAAAATCCAAGCAGAATGTGGTGAAATTTTCACCAATCTAGAAATTGCCAGAAACAGCACAGCAGGAATGGAGCAATTTTTACCAGCAACAAATCTCTTCCAAAAATCACAAAAAAATCACTGGAGCCTCTCAACACCTTGGGGAACTCTCAATAAAAAATTCAAATCGAAAATCTATCTGGATCTCCCCAAAGAAAATCTCCAAATTGGACTCTATGAAAGTGAATCTTCAAACCGTAGCAAACTAACTTGTTTGCCTCTATTGATATGATCCACACACCAAATAGATCTTCCAAAATCTCTAATATATAAGCTAGAATAAGACCAGAGTTAGCTATGGTGGAGGTCGATTTTAGGTAGGGAAGAAGAAGAAGAGAGCAAAGCTTTCAACACATGAATGTAATGCTTGCAAGGAGTTTTGGAGGGAATAGTGGAGAATCTAATTCTTCACTTGTTTTGACATAATGACCAGCCCTCTCTCTCTATATCTATATATATATGCTGAAAGGTGTGATGTCAAGGTGGCATCACACCTTCCATGAGGAAAAGGGGTGGCCAACTTTGCATTTTACCAAGGTGGCAAATGCAAATCCAAATCTAATTTGAATTTTATTTGCATTTTAATTACATTTGATATCCAATTTCAAGTTAATTAAAATGCTAATTGAAATGAACGTTTCATTTGAATTTTTCCTCCAAAATGTGTTCTTCCTGTTAATTAAATTAAATAATTTAATTTAATTAATTAACCTTTGACTTAACTCTTAAGTCAAACAAGCTCAACTCTTAAGCTTGAATTTTGTTAATTTAACTCTTTAAGTTGACCAACTGATGGTCATATTGGCACCAAATAATTAACTCCTTAATTATTGGTTTAATTTAACACCTTAAATTAATTGATTAATTTAACACTTAAATTAATCAAGCCAAAATTGACCTTCAAAATTGGCACCTTAAAATCGGTCCACTAGGAGATATTTTTCGAACACTTAGAAAATGTTTTCTCCATCAAAGGAAGTTAATTGGCTTTTGCGTGTAATCCAATAAGTTCTACTATTCATTAGACATGGGCTCATAACTCTTTGTGACTTTTGAATATCATATATTCAATTTAGTTTAAAACATTTTTAGCCTAATCGACTCAATCCAATTAATCTCATTAATTGAAGAGTATCCAATCTCCATGGTTGATGTCCAACCTCAAGCCCATGGAGCCCAACTAATTGGCTGAAATGAATGTTTTGGAAAACTATTATAGCTTTATGCTTACCATGCAAATATGGTCTTTTCGTCTCCTATCTCCCGAAAGAGGCCTAGGGCAAGATATTTTTCGGCTCTCTAATAGCCTCGATACTATATCTCTATTCCTAATACTCAATTCCTTTGTGTGACCTCATCTTTGAAAAACTCATTTTCCAAATTGTCACACCACCTTGTGTAAGGATTTCTTGGAATCAGTCATTATAGAATACATAAGAGATGCACTCGTCCTTCACAAAAGCGAGGAGTTGGATTCCATCTTAGATCTCACGAACCTCAATGCCAAGTAGCTCACACCCAACCTCAAGTCGAAAGACCCGCTAAGTGGTTAAGGAAGAGTCAAAGCATGAGAATCAGACACAAGGTTACCATGGATCCTTAGGTCAGAGGACTAATAATATGCACGAAAGTAAATTGGAGAACTTGCCACTACAGCTATCTATTAGGTTCTTCGGTGGGTCTTCAATGCCTTGTTCTCTAACAAGAACCTATAGCTCATACGATTGCTCATGAAATAGAGCAATATTCAACTCTTGGATTTATGCATCATTAGTGCAAGTCTATCTAGATCTTAGATATCCCGTCTCATAAGATCCTATGACTTGAAAGATTTAAGATCACGATCGTGTGAGACTTATTCGATGGTCATCAAACCAAGTCCCATAGTCATGAGTGATCTAGGGGCTTCATCTAAATGCAAGTGAAGTAATAAAGAGCATAAGATGAAGATGGTCATATAAAGAATATCATTCAATCAAGATTGTTTTACAAGAAAATAGCTTTTACAAGGCAATCTAATTGGCTTGCCAGGCACTATTTGAACAATATCCCACTTTCCCTAAAGCCAATGTCCTATGGCCTTGAGACCCATCTTCTCAAGATATTCTTCAAAGACCTTTTGAGTTAGGGGTTTTGTCAGTAGATTTGTTATATTCTCTTCCGAGGTAACTCTTTCCGCTCGGATGTCGCCTCTATCAATGATCTCCCAGATCAAATGATATCGCCTCAAAATGTGCTTAGATTTATGATGCGATCTCGACTCTTTGGCTTGTGCCACTGTCCCATTGTTGTCACAATAGGCAACCACTGGCTCAGCACTACATTCAACTCTTGAATGAAGTTTTTCATCCAAACACCTTTCTTTACAGTTTTCGAAGCCACAATATATTCTGCTTTAGTGGTGGAATCAGCAGTGGTATCTTTTTTGGAACTCTTCCAACTTACCGCACCGCTATTGAGGCAAAATATAAATCCAGAACTGGATTTGAGGTCAGCTATATCGAATTGGAAACTTGAATCCAAAAACCCCCATAGTTTCAATTCTCTATTGTCGTATACCAAAAATAAGTTCTTAGTCCTTCTCAAGTACCTAAGGATTGCTTTCATGGTTATCCAGTGACTCTCATCGGGATTGGATTGGAACCTACTCGTAATACTTAGCGACTGTGCCACATCCAATCTTATGATACCAATAGTGGAGGCATAAGGTATGTGAGGCATCCTTCGTTTCTCTTCCTTTATCTTGGGGCCATAGACTTTGAGAGACAAATGCCATGTCCAATGAGAAGAAATCCCTTCTTGGATTCTTCCGTACTAAACTTCTTTAGTATCTTGTCAATGTACGGGGTTTGGGATAGCCCCAGCATCCTCTTAGATCTATCTCTATACATGCGTATTCCCAATACATAGGATGCTTTTCCCAAATCCTTCATGGAGAATTGTGTAGATAATCATGCTTTAGTATACTCTAACATTCCTACCTCATTCCCAATGAGAAGGATGTCATCGATATAAAGCACAATAAACTGTACACTATTCCCACTGGCCTTCTTGTACACACATGGTTCATACACATTTTTGATAAAGCCAAACGATTTGACCGTTTTGTCAAAATGTATGTTCCAACTTCGGGACACTTGTTTGAGTCCATAAAAGGATCTCTAGAGTTTGCTAACCTTTTGCTTACTCCCCTTGGATGTAAAACCTTGTGGTTGCTCCATATAAATTTCTTCTTCAATGTCTCTATTGAGGAAAACGGTCCATATCTCATAGTCATAACATACGGTTATGGCAAGTAGAATCCGAATGGACTTTGGCATTGCGATCGATGAAAAAGGTTTCTCAAAATCGATACCAGGTCTTTGAGTGTAACCCTTTGCTACTAGTCACGCCCTAAAAGTCACCACTTCTCCTTTTACTTCAAGCTTTTGCTTATAGATCCACTTGCAACCAATGAAAATTGTTCCCTTTGGTGAATCTACCAAAGTCCATACTTTGTTTGAGTACATGGAGTCCATTTTGGATCTCATGGCTTCAAGCCAACGTCCCGAATCCATGTCCAACATAGCTTCCTCATATGTCATCGGATTACTATCCGATTGGCCCGTTTCATGAAGGAATCTGAACCTTTTGGTTGCTTCTGGATTCGATCCGACCTACATAGAGGTTGTGTACAAGGCTCTAGTTGCTCGCTTGTTTCCATTGCTTGTGGGATTTCTTGATCATCTTGAACTTCATTAAGTTTAATAATAACACCATTTCTATCTAATAGAAATTTCTTTTCTAAAAAGTGGGCGTTCCTTGAGACAAACACCTTTTGTTCCAAGGAATCATAAGAATAATAACCCATAGACTCTCTAGGGTATCCCACAAACTTGCACAAGGTGGATTTATTATCCAATTTATCTCCTACTGTCCGTCTCACATAAGCGGGAGATCTTCAAACCTTGGGATATTGGTAAAAGGTGCTTTGCCAAAGCACATCTCATGTGGTGTCTTTGGAATTGACTTAGAGGGTGTTATGTTTAGTAACCTCATCGCCGTTTGCAAGGCGTACCCCTAAAAGGATATGGGCACATTGGAGAAGCTTATCATGGAATGCACCATGTCCAACAAGGTATTATTTCTCATCTCAGCTACTCCATTGTGTTGGGGTGTATCAGGTGGAGTCCATTGAGAGAGAATCCCATTCTCCTTTAGATAATCCAAGAATTTGGTGCTCAAGTATTCTTCCACTTGATGCAATTGAAGAGCGTTAATACTTGGCCCCAATTACTTTTCCACTTCACTCCTATACTCTTTGAACTTTTCAAAGGCTTCGGACTTGTTCTTCATAAGAAACATGTGTCCAAACCGACTATAGTCATCAGTGAAGGTGACGAAGTAGGAATAGCCATCTCTCTTACTAACTTTTAGTGGTCCACATATTTCCATATGGATCAAATTCAAGAGACTTGTGGAGCGCTCCGTTTGTCTTACAAAGGGAGCCTTGGTCATTTTTTCTTTGAAGCAAGATTCACAAGTAGGAAGATCCTTAATGCCACTAACATTTTGTGCTTTGATAGCTTATAACTTGTTCATCCTATTGTTAGAAATATGTCCAAGTCTTGTATGCCACAAATGATATCTTCTTGGTTATCTAACTTTCTTTTACTTGATTGAATGTGCATTAATGAAATTTGAGAATCAAGTATGTACAATCTATTTATTAATGTACCTTGAGCAATCAAAGAACCATTCTTTAATGCCTTCAACTTCCTATTCGATATAGAAAAATCAAATCCTTCATTATCTGGAATGGAAATTGAAATAATATTCTTAACAAGATGGGGTACATAATAAACCGAATCAAGTACAATGCAAGCATTCCCCAAGTCCAACTTGATAATGCCTTGGAAAGTGGCCGCAACTTTTGCTCCATTTCCTAAGCGGAGGATCATATCCCTTTCATGAAGACTCCTTATTCTTTCCATCCCCTGTAACTACAAAAGTGAGAACCGTATGCGGTATCAAATACCCATGTGGAAGAATTAGTCATCATGTGCACTTCAATAAAGTACATACCCTTCTCAAATGTTACAAGGTAAGCTTTGCAATATCTTTTCCAATGCCCCTTTTCACCAAAATGGAACCAACTAGCTTCGGTTTTAACCTTCTTCTTAACCCTCCCAAAATGCTTCCTAGGTTGCTTCCCTTTCAAGGGAAAACTTTTTTTCCTCTTACCTCCCTTTCTGGGACCCCTAGGGCCCTTCGACTTGGAAGATGATGCAAACATAAAGTTTTTCTCCTTTCTTATAGTTGCTTTTGCGGTCACAAGCATATTGATCAATTCATCAATCATAACATCTTGCTTGGACATATTGAAGTTCATAACTAATTGATCATATGGTGGTGGCAATGACTGTAGGATCAAATCCACGTAAAGGTCGTTGTTCATGACCACATCTAACTATCTAAGATTCTCGATGAGTCCTATCATCTTAAGGCCGTGATCATAGACATAAGACCATTCACTCATCCTTGCCTTAAAGAGCTCCTTAGACAAAGCCAACCTTTCATGTCTACTTTGTACTCCATACAACTCTTATAAGTGTGCATAGATCTCTCGAGCATATTTCATGTGCTCATGAGTTTTTTGGAGTTCATTGGACATGGATGCCATCATGACATACCTCACTTGTAGATCATCATCTACAAATTTCGTGAACATTTCACATTGTGCATCGGTGGCATCATCACCAAGTGTGTCCACAGAACTTTGATCAAGGACGTAAGTCCACTTTTCAGAGTCAAGAATGATTTTAAGGTTTCTCAACCAATCTTAGAAGTTTGATCCAGTGAGTTTATTAGTTTCCAAAATTGATGCGAGTGGATTCTTAGCCATTTTGATTGAAGATTTTGAAAATCTACAAGAGGCGCAAAAAGAGTATAAGCATGTGATTGAGTTTGATATTAAAAACAAGTTTTTAGTCTTTCAAGCATGTTTTTTTCCCACTATTTTATCAAATTCTTCACTCCCAAGAAGAATTTGGGAAATCATATTTCCTAGTGAGAATCAAGATCCTAAGGACTTGTAAGTGGAACCCCGATTTGAGTGCCATCCACAAACAATCGAAAGTTAAGCAACACTTGCTAATTGCATCTTATGCAACTCTTGATATATTTTGCCTCACTTTTCATGTAGACACCCCACTTCGGTTGCATCTACATTACTAAGTGTTAAGTCGTACCTAGCAATCAAACTTTGATTCGAGATGGCTCCATGTCATCCCCAGCTTCGAGTGCCAATGCATGGAGGTTCTCAAATCGAAGGTGTATCATATGCTAAGTATATGCTCACAACTTTCCTCCTAAGTGTGACCCCCACTTCGAGTGCTATCACACAAATTCGGTAGCATCATTATGGTGTATACTATTGGTAGAAGGCTTGGATTAATTAAAACTCTTTTAATTTGTATTCATTTCGACTTAATATTTGAAAAGCATTTAGACATTCTAAGTAGAGGGTCTTTGCTTGCAAAGATCTCATCATTTTATCTTCTTATTTAAGTTTTTTATATCCTAAACATGTATCTCATACATCAATAGGCTATAGGAAGCGTAAATAAGTAAATGCACCTAGCATGCTCCTAGGCTGGGATGACCATGAGCCTAACCAAGTGGTGCACTTAGAGCTATAGGTGCACCACCTAGTTGATTTTAGGTGGGTTGATTAAATCTAACTATTACATGAGTGTATCCTAAACTTTCATGGGTCTTCAAAAGTCTTCGTGCCTCCAATGGTCTCCATTGCTCTATGCAACAATTACATGAATAGGAAATCCTCACTCCTAGTGATTTTACTCTCATAACATTTACAAGGTAGAAATAAACAGGCATACAAGCCTCAATATAACACAACCCATTTCAACAACTTGAAAATAAAAAAAATCAATATTAAAGGCTCATGATCATCCCCATTTATTCATCGTCTATTCAACAATTAAATGAACAATAAATAAATCTAGAATTAACAATTGATTCTAACAATTAAATGCTTATCTCATAAACAAATAATTGAACAAGCATAACATTTATGCCATAATTGGAAGATTAACTTTAACTAATTTTCAAAAGCATTAAAAAATGTCAAACATAATTTTGAAAACTTGCACAACATTTGTGCATCTACTATGTGTGGCGCAAAAATATTTCAAGCACAAAAGGAGTAGGAAAATAGGCTCAATACTCACCAAAATCCCAAAATTAGGACTGCTGGACATAGAATTGGATTTTCTTTGGATGATTGATTCATGTAATGGATTAATCTAGATCACCAAATCCTCGATTCATATGATGGATTGGAGTGATTTGTTAATGTTGTGTGTGGCTCCTTGATTGATGAATTGAAAGCATGCTATTATATGTTTTAAGTGTTGTTTCATATTTTAGTATGTTTCAATTCATAGTGATAAATGTTGAATGTTGATTTAGCATTTATTGATGTTATATGTTGATATAACATGTTGTTTGATCCAAAAGAGTTTTGGTCATTTTTAGATCCAATTTGATTGGGGTTGTATTGGAGATTTTGAAGAATATGATTCTAGCTTTTTCTAATTTTTGAAGGCATGATTAAGCACTTGAATTTCCATTTTTAAAAGAGGTTTTGAATCTGAAAATTCATCTATAATGTGTGTTTTAATGTTGGGAACATGTGCTAAAATATTTGGTGCATGAATGTTGAGTGGAAAGATGGCTTGACACACCTTGAAGCCCCGTGCGCCTAGGCTAGGCGACAACCCTATCCTTGGGGTTTTGGTGAGTTTTGAGCCTATTTTCCAACTCATTTTGTGCTTAAAATGTTTTTGCTGCACACAAAGTATATGCACAAATATTGTGCAAGTTCTCAAAATTATGTTTGACATTTTTTAATGCTTTTGAGAATTGGTTAAAGTTAATCTTCCAATTATGGCATAAATGTTATGCTTGTTCAATTATTTATTTATGAGATAAGCATTTAATTGTTAATTCTAGATTTATTTACTGTTTATTTAATTGTTGAATGGATGATGAATGAATGAGGCTGAGCATGAGCCTTTAATATTAATTTTATTTGTTTCATGTTGTTAAAATCACTAGAAGTGACGATTTCCTATTCATGTAATTGTTGTGTGGAGCAATGGAGACTATTGGAGGCATGGAGACTTTTGAAGACCCATGAATGTATGGGATACACTCATGTAATAGCTAGATTTAATCAACCCACCTAAAATCAACTAGGTGGTACACCTATGGCTCTAAATGCACCACTTGGTTAGGCTCATGGTCATCCTACCCTAGGAGCATACTAGTTGCATTTACTTATATATGCTTTCCATATCCTATTGATGTATGAGATGCATGTTTAGGATATAGAAAACCTAAATAAGAAGATAAAATGATGAATTCTTTGCAAGCGAAATCCCTCCACTTACAATGTCTAAGTCTTTTTCTAAAATTAAGCCGAAATGGATACAAATTAAAAGACTTTTAATTAATCCAAACTTTCTACCAATAGTATACGCTATGACCATGCTACCACCTTTGTATGATATAATCCGGTTACAGGGGTCATACTTAGGTGGAAAGCTATGACCATATGCTTTGCATTAGATGTGCCTTTGATTTAAGAACGCCCATATATTATATGCTTAGTTAAGGGGGATGTTGTGGTGCCCGTCTTGAATCAAACTTTGATTGGTAGGTTTCACTTAACATCGAGTAATGTAGAGGTCGTCTATTAGGACATCTACATGAAATGGTGAGGCAAAATATATCAAGAATTGCATGAGATGTAATTAGCAAATGTTGCTTACCTTTGGATTGCTCGTGGTATACATACGGTTATGGGGGTCCACTTGCAGGTCCTTGGGATCTTGATTCTCACTAGAAAATATGATTTCCCAAATTCTTCTAGAGGATGAAGAATTTGATAAAATAGTGGGAGGAAAACATGCTTGAAAGACCATAAAACATGTTTTTAATATCAAACTGAATTACACACTTATACTCTTTTTTTGCCTCTTGTAGATTTTCGAAATCTTCAAACAAAAATGGCTAAGAATCCATTCACATCAATTTGGGAAACCAATAAACTCACCGGGCTAAACTTCCAAGATTGGTTAAGAAACCTTAAAATAATTCTTGACTCTAAAAAGCGGACTTACGTCCTTTATCAAAGTCATGTGGACACACTTGGTGATAACGCAATCGACGTACAATGTGAAATGTTCACAAAATTTTTAGATGATGATCTACAAGTGAGGTGTGTCATAATGGCATCCACGTCCAATAAGCTCCAAAAGACTCATGAGCACATGAAACATGCTCGAGAGATCTATGTACACTTACAAGAGTTGTATGGTGTACAAAGTAGACAAGAAATGTTTTCTTTGTCCAAGAAACTCTTTAGGGCAAGGATGAATGAAGGGTCTAATATCCATGATCACGGCCTCAAGATGATTGGACTTACTAAGAAGCTTGAACAATTAGATGTGGTCATAAACAATGACCTTTATGTAGATTTGATCTTACAGTCATTGCCACCATAATATGATCAATTCGTTATGAACTTCAATATGTCAAAGCAAGATGTTATGATTAACAAATTGATCAATATACTTGTGACCATTGGAGGTGACTATGAGAAAGGAGATGTGCCTTATGCTTGCATCCTCCTCCAAGTTGAAGGGCTCTAGGGGTCCTAGAAAGAGAGGTAAGAGGAAGAAAAGTTCTACCTCGAAAGGGAAGCAACCCGAGAAGAGTTTTGGAAGGGTTAAGAAGAATGTTAAAACCAAAGCTAGTTATTTTCGCTATGGCAAAAAGGGGTATTAGAAAAGAAATTACAAAGTATACCTTGTAACCCTTGAGAAGGGTATGTACTTTATCGAAGTACACATGACGACTAATTCTTCCACATGGGTATTTGATACTGCATGCGGTTCTCACCTTTGTAATTCGTTACAGAGGATGGAAAGAAGAATGAGTCTTCATGAAGGGGATATGATCCTCCGCTTAGGAAATGGAGCAAAACTTGTGGCAACTTTCCAAGGCATTATGAAATTGGACTTGGGGAATGCTTGCATTGTACTTGATCTAGTTTATTATGTACCTCATCTTGTTAAGCACATTATTTTAATTCCCGTTCTAGATAATGAAGGATTTTCTTTTCTATATCAAATGGGAAGTTGAAGGCACTAAAGAATGGTTCTTTGATTGCTCAAGGTACATTAATAAATAGATTGTACATACTTGATTCTCAAATTTCACTAATGTACATTCAATCAAGCAAGAGAAAGTTAGACAACCAAGAAGATGCCATGTTGTGGCATGCAAGACTTGGACATATTTCTAAAAATAGGATGAACAAGTTAGAAGCTCTCAAAGCACTAAATGTTAGTGGCATTGAGGATCTTCCTATTTGTGAATCTTATTTAAAAAAGATGACCAAGGCTCCTTTTGTAGGACAAACGGAGCATTCCACCAGTCTCTTGAATTTGATCCATACGGATGTTTGTGGACTACTAAGAGTTAGTGGGAGATGAGGCTATTCCTACTTCATTACCTTCATTGATGACTATACTCGGTTCAGACATGTGTTTCTTATGAAGAACAAGTCCAAAGCTTTTGAAAAGTTCAAAGAATATAGGAGTGAAGTGGAAAAGCAATTAGGGCTAAGTATTAAATCTCTTTGATCGGATTGAGGGGGAGAATGCTTGAGCCCCAAATTCTTAGATTATCTAAAGGAGAATGAGATTATCTGTTAATAGATTCCACTGGGCACACACTAACACAATGGAGTATCCTAGAGGAGAAATCATACTTTGTTGGACATAGTATGCTCCATGATGAGATTTTTCGATGTGCCCATATCCTTTTGGGGATATGCCTTAGACACGAAGGTGATGCAGCTAAATATACTACCATCTAAGTCGGTGCCAAAAACACCATATGAGATATGGCATGGCAGAGCACCCTCTCAGAATTATCTCAAAGTTTGGGGTTCTCCCACCCATGTGAGACGGATAGTGGGAGATAAGTTGGCAGTAGATCCACCTTGTGCAAGTTCGTGGGATACCTTAGAGAGTCTACAGGTTATTATTTCTATGATCCCTCGAAACAAAAGGTGTTTGTTTCGAGGAACGCTTACTTTTTGGAAAAGCAATTTCTATTAGATGGAAATAACATTGTTGTTGAACTTGACAAAGTTCAAGATGATCAATATATCCCACAAGCGACAGAAAAAAATGAGCAATAAGAGCTTCACACAAAGGTTCGAATTCCATCATAAGACGAGCTAATCGGATAATGATCCGAAGACCTATAAGGAAGCAATGTTGGACATAGATTCAGGACGTTGTCTTGAAGCTATGAAATCTGAATTGAACTCTATGTACTAAAAAAAAGTATGGACTTTGGTAGATTCGCCAAAGGGAATAGTTCACCTTGGTTGCAAGTGGATCTATAAGCAAAAGCTTGGAGTAGATGGAGAAGTGGTGATTTTTAAGGCATGACTACTTACCATAGCCACATATTATGACTATGAGATATGGCAAATGGATATAAAAACCGCTTTCCTCAATGGAGACATTGAAGAAGAAATCTATATGGAGCAACCACAAGGTTTTACATCCAAGGGGAGTGAGCAAAATGCTTGCAAACTCCAGAGTTCCATTTATGGACTGAAACAAGCATCTCGAAGTTGGAACATATGTTTTGACAAAATGGTCAAATCGTTTGGCTTTGTCAAAAATGTGATGAATCATGTGTGTATAAAATGTTGGTGGGAGTAGTGTACAGTTTATTATGCTTTATATCGATGACATCCTTCTCACTGGGAATGAGGTAGGAATGTTACTAAAGCATGGTTATCTACACAATTCTTCATGAAGAATTTGGGAGAAGCATCCTACGTATTAGGAATACGCATCTATAAAGATAGATCTAAGAGGATGCTGGGGCTGCCTCGAACCCCATACATTGACACAATACTAAAGAGGTTTAGTATAGAAGAATCCAAGAAGGGATTTCTTCCCATGGGATATGGCATTCGTCTCTCTAAGTCTATGGCCCCTGAGACAGAAGAAGAGAAATGAAGGATGTCTCACATACCTTATGCCTCCCTATTAGTAGCATAATGTATGCAGTTTAATGTACAAAACTGGATGTGGCACATTTGCTAAGTGTTACGAGTCGGTTCAATCCAATCTTGGTGAGAGCTACTAGATAGCAGTGAAAGCAATTCTTAAGTACTTGAGAAGGACTAAGGACTTATTTTTGGTATACGGCAATGGAGAATTGAAACTAGAGGAGTTTTCGAATTTAAATTTCTAATCCTATGTAGATGACCTCAAATCCACTTCTGGATTTATATTTTACCTCAATAGCGGTGCGGTGAGTTGTAAGAGTTCCAAACAAGACACCACGGTCAATTCCACCACTGAAGCAGAATATATTGCGGCTTCGAAAGCTGCAAAGAAAGGTGTTTGGATGAAAAACTTCATTCAAAAGTTGAATGTAGCGCTTAGCATTGCTGAGCCGATGGTTGTTTATTGTGACAACACCGGGGCAATGGCACAAGCCAAACTACCAAGATCTCATTAAAAATCCAAGCACATTTTGAGGTGATATCATTTGATCCAGGAGATCATTGATAGAGACGACATTCAATTGGAGAGTTACCTCGAAAGATAATATAGCCGATCCACTGACAAAACCCCTAATGCAAAAGGTCTTGAAGAACATCTTGAGAAGATGGGTCTAAAGGCCACAGGGCATTGACTTTAGGGCAAGTAGGAGATTATTGGAATAGTGCTCAACAAGCTAACTAGATTAGCCTTGTATAAGGTATTTCCTTGTACAATGATCTTTATTGAATGATATTCTTTATATGGCCATCTTTATCTTATGTTCCTTATTACTTCACTAGCATTTGGATAAAGCCCTTAGATCACTTATGACTACGAGACTTGGTTCGATGACCATGGAATAAGTCTCACATGGTCTTGTGATCTTTAAACTTCCAAGTCGTAGGATCATATGAGACAGGGCATCTAAGATCTGGTTAGACTTGCACTGACGATGTATAAATCAAAGAGTTGGATATTACCCCATTTCATGAGCATCCGTATGAGATATGGGTGCATGTTGGTGGGTGCTTGATAGAGAATAAGGCACTGAAGGCCTACCAGAGAATCCACTGGATAACCGTAGTGGCAAGTTATCCAGCTTACTCTAGGGCATATTATTAATCCTCTGACCCGAGGATTCATGGTAACCTTGTGTCTAATCCTCATGCTTTGACTCTTCCTTGACCACTTAGCATGTCTTTCGAGTTGAGGTTGGGTGTGAGCTACTTGGCATGGAGGTTTGTGAGGTCCAAAATGGAATCCGACTCCTCATTTTTGTGAAAGGTGAGTGCATCTCCTATGTATTCTATAATGATCGATTCCAAGAAATCCGTGCGCAAGGTGGTGTGACAATGTGGAAAAGGGGTTTTTCCAAAGATAAAGTCACACAAGGGAATTGAACATTGAGAATAGAAACATAGTATCGAGGCTATTATAGAGCTGATATTCAAAAGTCACAAGGAGTTGTGAACTTATTGGGCCACACACAAAAGCCAATTATCTTCTTATTTGATGGAGAAAATATTTTCTAATTGTCAAAAAATGATTCCTAGTGGACCGATTTTAAGGTGCCAATTTTGAAGGTCAATTTTGGCTTGGTTAATTTAAGTGTTAAATTAGTCAATTGATTTAAGGAGTTAAATTAGACTAATAATTAAGGAGTTAATTATTTGGTGCCAATATAACCATCAATTGGTCAAGTTAGCTTAAAGAGTTAAGTTAACAAAATGTAAGCTTAAGAGTTGAGCTTGTTTGATTTAAGAGTGAAGTCAAAGGTTAATTAATTAAATTAAAATTTTTAATTTAATTAATGGGAAGAGCACATTTTGGAGGAAAAATTCAAATGAAATGTTTATTTGAATTAGAATTTTAATTAATTTGAAATTAAATTTCAAATGTAATTAAAATGCAAATGAAATCCAAATTAGATTTGGATTTGCATTTGCCACCTTGGAAAAATACAAGTTGGCTGCCCCTTTTTCTCATGGGAGGAGTGATGCCACATTGGCATCACACGTTTTAGCACCTATATATAGATATAGAGAGAGAGGGCTGGTCATTATGTCAAAAAGTGTGAAGAATTAGATTCTCCATCATTCACTCCAAAATCCTTGCAATCGCTCCACTCATACTGCGCATTTTCTGGCAGTTTCTGGATTGGTGAAAGGTTCACCTCATTCTTATTTGATTTTGCATTTCGAGGTAACACTCTATCTAAATCTGAATCATAGGTATGATTTGATCCTAGTTAGCATGTAAGCACTAGTTTATTTAGCTTTTGAAGTTTTTATGATTGGATCCTAGTACTTTACTTGCTTTCATATATCTCATATGGTATTGCTCTTGAAACGGAGCATCATCCAACCCTTAGATTTAGCATTGTTAGTGCAAGTCTATCCAGATCTTAGATGCTCTATCTCGTAAGATCCTAAAACTTGAAAGATTTAAAGATCATGACTGTGTAAAACTTGTTGCACGATCATCACCAAGTGTACTGACCAAGTCCTATAGCCTTGTGTGATCTAAGGCTTCAATCAAGTACCAGTAAAGTAAAATATAAGCATAAGATAAAGATGGCCATTTCAAGAATATCATTCAATCAAGATTGTATCACAAGTAAAATAGTTTACATGCCAATCTAATTGGCTTGCGGGACACTATTCTAACAATCTCCCACTTGCCCTAAAGCTAATTCCCCATAGTCTTAAGACACATCTTCTCAAGATGTCCTTCAAAGGCCTTTTGCAATAGGTGTTTAGCCAGTGGATCTGCTATATTCTCTTATGAGGCAACCTTTTTCACTCGGATGTCACATCTATCAATGATCTGCCGGATCGAACGATATCGCCTCAAAATGTGCTTAGATCATTGATGAGATCTTGGCTCTTTAGCTTGCACTATCACCCTGTTGTTACCACAAAAGACAACTATTGGATAAAGTTTTTCATCAATGCTAGGCACTACATCCAA
This sequence comes from Jacaranda mimosifolia, assembly GCA_018894105.1. Lineage (NCBI taxonomy): Eukaryota > Viridiplantae > Streptophyta > Magnoliopsida > Lamiales > Bignoniaceae > Jacaranda > Jacaranda mimosifolia. The sequence goes on from CM032124.1 coordinate 16,296,406, forward strand.
CTATTGGATAAAGTTTTTCATCCAACTACCTTTCTTGGCAGCTTCCAAAGCTGAAATATATTCCTCCTCTATGGTTGAATCGGTCGTGGTATTTTATTTGGAACTCTTTCAACTCACTGCATCGCTGTTGAGCCAAACTATAAATCTAGAAGTAGATTTTAGGTCATCTACATTAGATTGGAAACTAGAATCCAAAAATCCCTTGAGTTTCAATTCTCTATTGATGTATAATAAAATAAGTCCTTAGTCCTTCTCAAGTACTTAAGGATTGTTTTAACGAGCATCCAGTGACATCACCAGGGTTAGATTGGAAACGACTCGTAACACTTAGAGCGTGTGCCACATCCGGTCTTGTACATTGAACGTCATATATTATGCTCCCAATAGCAAACACATAAGGTATATGAGATATTCTTTGCCTCTCGTTTTTAGTCTTAGAGGCCATAGACTTCGAGAGACAAATGCCATGTCTCATGGGAAGGAATCCCCTTTTGGATTTTTCCATACTAAACCTCTTTAGTAGCTTGTTAATGTACAGGATTTGGGAAAGCCCCAACATCTTTCTCAAGCTATCTCTATAGATGCGTATTCCCAATACATATGATGCTTCTCCTAAATCCTTCATGGGGAATTGAGTAGATAATCATGCTTTAGTACACTCTAACATTCTAACCTCATTACCAATGAGAAGGATATCATCGACATAAAGCACAATAAATTGTATACTACTTCTACTAGCCTTCTTGTACACACATGGTTCATACCATTTTTTTAACAAAGCCAAGTGATTTGACTATCTTATCAAAATATATGTTCCAACTTCGAGATACCTATTTCAGTCCATAAATAGATCTCTGGAGTTTGCAAATCTTTTGCTCACTCCTTTTGGATGTAGAACCTTGTTGTTGCTCCATATAAATTTCTTCTTCAATGTTTCCATTGAGGAAAGCAGTTTTCACATCCATTTGCAATATCTCATAGTTATAATATGCAGCTATAGCAAGTAAAATCTGAATAGACTTAGTCATTGCGATCGTGAAAAGGTTTACTCGAAATCGATACTGGATCTTTGAGCGTAACCTTTTGCTACTCGGCGTGCCTTAAAGCTCATAATCTCTCTATTAACTCATAGCTTTCTCTTACAGATCCACTTGCAACCAATGGGAACTATTCCCTCTGGTGGACTACCAAACTTCATACTTTGTTGGTGTACATGGAATTTATTTTAGATTTCATGGCGTCTAGCTAATGTCCCGAGTCTATGTCTAACATAGCTTCCTTATAGGTCTTTGGATCACTATTCGATTGGCCTGTCTCATGATGGATCCGAACTTTTTGGATTGCTTTTTGATTCGGTCCGATCTTCTTAGAGGTTGTGTGTAAGTGGGATTTGTTGATCATCATGAACTTCATTAAGTTCAACAACAACACTATTTCTATCTAACAGCAATTACTTTTCCAAAAAGTAGGCGTTCCTCGAGACAAACACCTTTTGTTCCGAGGGATCATAAAAATAATAACCCAAAGACTCTCTTGGATATTCTACGAACTTGCACAAGGTGAATCTTTTGGAATAATGCCCTGCAAGCTAATTGGATTGGCATTGTAAACTATTTCACTTGTGATACAATCTTAATTGAATGATATTCATAATATGGCTATCTTTATTTTATGCTCGTCATTACTTCAGCGGCATTTGGTTGAAGCCCTTAGATCACATAAGACTACGGAACTTGGTCACGCATTGGGTGGAGATCATGGAATAAGTCTTACACTATCGTGATATTAAATTTTCCAAGTCATAGGATCTTATGAGACAAGGCATCTAAGATCTGGATAGACTGGCACTAACGATGCATAAATCCAAGGGTTAGATGTTGCTCAATTCCATGAGCAATCCTATATGAGGTACATATGTATGTTAGTGGTTGCTTGTTAGAGAATAAGGCACTGAAGGCCCACATGAAGAATCCACTAGATAGCCGAAGTGGCAATTTGGCAGTGGTAAGTTCTCCTGCTTACGCTAGTGCATATAATTTGTTCTCTGACCTGAGGATCCATGGTAACCTTATGTTTAGGTCCTCACATTTTGACTTCTCCTTGGCCACTTAGTGGGCCGTTTGAGTGGTGATTGGGCATTGAATACTTAGATATGGAGATTGGTGAGATCCAAGATGGAATCTGACTCCTCTTCTTTGTGAAGTGTGAATACATCTCCTATGTGTTCTATAATGATCTATTTCAATAAATCCTTCCAGAAGGTAGTATGGCAATTTAGAAAATGAGTTTTCCAAAGATGAAGTTATAAAATGGAATCGAACATTGAGAATAGAGACATAGTATCGAGGCTATTAGGGAACCGGCAAATATTTTACCCTAGGCCTCTTTTGGGAGATAGGATACGGAAGGACTGCATTTGCATGGTACGCGTAGAGCTATAATGGTTCTTGAAAAGCATTCATTTCAGCCAATTAGATGGGCTCTATGGGCATATGATTGGACATCGACCATAGAGATTGGGTTGTCATCAATTAATGAAGATTAATTAAGTTTAGTCGATTAGTTTAAATGAGTTTAAACTAAAATGAATATATGATATTCAGAAGTCATAAGTGTTGTGAGCCAATATCTAAAGAATGGTAGAATCTATCGGGTCACACATAAAAGCCAATTGTATTTTGTAATCGATAGAGGAATTTTTCTAAGTGTTACGAAATTCACGCCTAGTGACCGATTTTAAGGGTGACCAAAAATTAAGGTCAACTTTGGCTTGATTAATTTAATTGTTAAATTGATCAACTAATTTAAGAAGTTAAATTAGATCAATAATTAAGGAGTTAGCTATATGGTGCCACATGACCAACAATTGGTCAAGTTAACTTATAGAGTTAAGTCAATTCTTAGCTTAAAGAGTTAAGCTAATTGACTTAAAAGTTAAGTCAAGGATTAATTAATTAAATTAAAGTATTTAATTTAATTAATAAGAGGAATCTATTTTGTAGGAAAAATTCAAATGAAGCGTTCATTTGGTGTGCATTTTAATTAATTTGATATTAGATTCCAAATGTAATTTAAATGCATACAAAATTCAAATTTGATTTAAATTTTGCCAACTTGCAAGCAAGTGGGTGGTTCTCCACCTTGAGGAAGGTGTGATGCCACCTTGGCATCACATCATCCTTTCTTAATATATAGATATAGAGGTGAGGTGGGCGGCAACTGTGCAATCTATATGAAGAATTAGATTATCATATTTTTCCCTCCTTCAAGTGTTGAAGCTCCACTTCCCTCTTCTTATCCAACCCCTAAATCAGCAACCTACCTCTCGTTTCTCCTCTCTATCTCCAGCTAATATAGAGGATAAATTGGAAATGGCATTGGTGTGTAGATCATATTGATAGAAACAAGACAATAGGATTGTTGCGCCTTTGGAGATCCACCAATTGGCAGTCATGGGAAAATTTATTCTAGGAGATCCAGAAGGATTTTTGACCTAAAATTTTTATAGTAGCTTCATCAAAGAGTTAAAAATCTCTTGGAATTTTTCTATATTTTTCGGAGGCTTTTGGATCGGGCAAACGTTGCTCCAAATCTGCTGTGCTGCTATTTGATAATTTTTGGATTGAAGAAGAGTTCTTCATCTTTCCTTTGGATTTTGCTAATCAAGGTAATTCGCCATCCATATCTCAATCCTAAGCATGTTTAGATCCTTGTTTTCTTGTGAAGCACTAGTTAATTTTAGCTTTTGAAGTTTTATTATTGGATCCTAGTGCATCATTTGCCTTTAGGATCTACTTCTAACTTGTCTCCCACTAACCACTTGACGTAAGTGGGAGACCCCCAAACCTTAAGACAATGGTAAGAGGGTGGTTTGTGATACCATATCTCATGCGGCATTTTGGCACCGACTTTGGAGGTACTATATTTAGTAACGTCACTGCCGTATGTAAGGTATATCCCCAAAAGGATATGGGCATATCAAAAAAGCTCATCATGGAATGTACCATGTCCAACAAGGTATGATTTCTCCTCTCGACTACTCCATTGTGTTAGGGTGTGCTGGGCAAAGTCTGTTGAGAGAGAATTCCATTCTCCTTTAGATAATCCAAGAATTCGGTATTTAAGTATTATCTCCCTTGATTCAATCAAAGAGCTTTAATACTAAGTCTATTTTTCTTTTCTACTTCATTCCTATACTCTTTGAACCTTTTAAAGGCTTAGGACTTGTACTTCATAAGATGCACATGTTCGAACCGACTATAGCCATCAGTGAAGGTGATGAAGTAAAAATAGCCTCCCCTCGCATTAACTCTTGATGGGCCATAAACATCCATATGGATCAAATCTAAAAGACTTGTGGTGTGCTCCGTTTGTCCCATAAAAGGAGCCTTGGTCATTTTTCCTTTCAAACAAGATTCACAAGTAGGAAAGTCCTTAATGCCACTAGCATTTAGTGCTTTAAGAGCTTCTAACTTGTTCATCCTATTTTTAAAGATATGTCCAAGTCTTGCATGCCATAGGATGACATCTTCTTAGTTATCTAATTTTCTTTTACTTGATTGAATGTGCATTAATGAAGGTTGACAATCAATTATGTATAATCCGTTATTCAACGTACCTTGTACAATTAAAGAACCATTCTTTAATGCTTTTAATATATGATTTGATATAGAAAAATTATATCTTTCATTATCAAGAACGAGAATAGAAATAATGTTTTTAACAAGGTTGGGTACATAATAACAAAGATATAATAAATGCAAGCATTCCCTAAGTCTAACTTGACAATGCCTTAGACCATGGCGGCAACTTTTGTTCCATTTCCTTGGTGGAGGATCATATCCCCTTCATTAAGATTATTTCTTCTTTCCATCCCCTATAATGAATTACAACGGTGAGAACCACACATGGTTTCAAATACTTATGAGGAAGAATTAGTCATTAAGTGCACTTTAATAAAGTACATACCTTTCTCAAGGGTTGCAAGGTAAGCTTTGCAATTTCTTTTCCAATGTTCCTTTTCACCACAATGGAAACAACTCACATCGGTTTTAGCCTTTTTCTTCTTTTTGGTTGTCCTTGAACTTTTCAACGGTTGCTTCTCTGTGGAGAAAGAGCTCTGCTTCTTTTTACCTCCATTTCTAAGACCCCTAGAACCCCTAAACTTAGGGACGAAGCAAGCATAAAAGGCAGTTCTTTTTCACTGTCGCCTCAACGATCACCAATATGTTCACCAATTCATTAATTGTCATCTTTTGCTAGGACATATTAAAGTTCATAATGAATTGGTCGAACAAAGAGGGTATTAACTGTAGGATTAAATCCACGCAGAGGTCGTTGTCCATGATCACATTAAGTTGTCTAAGCTTTTTGATGAGTCCAATTATCTTGAGCCCGTGATCATGGACACTCAAACCATCAACCATCGTAGACCTAAAGAGCTCTCTTGACAAAGCGAACCTTTTGTGTCTTGTTTATACACCATGCAACTCCTGTAGGTGTTTGTAGATCTCACACGCATGTCTCATACGATCATGAGTCTTTTGGTGCTCATTGGTCATGGAAGCCATCATGCGGCATCTTGCTTGTAGATCATCATCTACAAACTTAATGAACAATTCACGGGCCTCATTGGTAGGGTCATCACCCAAGGTATCCGGTGGACTTTGATCAAGGACATAAGTCCTCTTTTTGGAGCCCAGAATTATCTTGAGGTTTCTCAACCAATCATGAATGTTTGGCCCGATTAGTTTATTGGTTTCCAAAATAGGGTGGAGAGGATTCTTAGCCATTTTGTTTTTGAATATTTCAAAAGTCTACAAGAGGCAAAAAAAAAAATGGTATAAGCATATGATTGAATATTAACATTAGAAACATGTTCATGGTCTTTTAAGCATGTTTTTCTCCCACTATTTTATCAAATCCTTCACGCCCATGAAGAATTCGAGAAATTTCATTTTCTAGTGAGAATCAAGACCCTAAAGACTTGTATATGGACCCCCATATCTAGATGTCTATCCATAAACAATCCAAAGGTAAGCAACTTTTGCTAATTGCATCTCTATGCTACTTCCGTTATATTTTGCCTCATTCTTCATGTAGATCCCCTAATCGGATGACCTCTACATTACTAGGTGTTAAGTTAAACCTACCAATCAAACTTTGGTTCGAGACTGCTCCACTAAATCCCCCGTATCTGAGTGTATAATGTATGAGAAGCCTCAAATCAAAGGTGCATCATACACTAAATGTATGGTCACAACTTTCTATTTAAGTGTGGCCCTCGTATCCAGATGTATATCACACAAAGATAGTAGTATTGTCATGCCATATACTATTGGTAGAAAGCATGGATTAATTAAAACTCCTTTTAATTTGTATCCATTTTGACTTAATATTTGAAAATATTTAGACATTCTAAGTGGAGGGTTTTTCTTGCTTGCAAAAATCTCATCATTTTATCTTCTTATTTATGTTTTTTATATCCTAACCATGCATCTCGTACATCAATAGGATATTGAAAGCATAAATAAGTAAATGCGCCCAGCATGCTCCTAGGGTGGGATGACAATGAGCTTAACTAAGTGACGCACTTAGAGGCATAGGTGCACCACGTAGTTGATTTTAAGTGGGTTGATTAAATCTAGCTATTACATGAGTGTATCCCCATACATTCATGGGTCTTTATGCCTCCAATGGCCTTCTTTGCTCCATGCAACATTTACATGAGAAAGAAATCCTCACTTCTAGTGATTCTGCTCTCATAACAATTACAAGATAGAAATTAATAGGAATACATGTCCTAATTTAATACAACCTTTTTAAACAACTTGAAACAAATAAAATCAATATTAATGGCTCATGATCATCTCCATTTATTCATCATCCATCCAATAATTAAATGAACAATAAATAAATCTAGAATTCACATTCAATTCCATCAATTAAATTCTTACCTTATAAACATTTAATTGGCCAAGCAAGAGCAAGCATAACAATTATGACACATTATTGAAGATTAACTTTAACAAGTTTTTAAAAGCAATCAAAAAAATTAAACATAATTTTGAGAACTTGCATAACACTTGTGCATCTATTTGTGTGAAATAAAACTCTTTTGGTCACTAAAGGAATACAAAAATAGGCTCAAAACTCATCCCAACCTAAACCAATCACTACTGCCCGAGCTGTGCGCATGGTTGGGTGGCAGGTGTGCCGCTGCCCTGCTTTTGAGCTGCCATAGTGCAGCAGCACCCTTGTTTCGAGATTGGGACTGAATCAAGCCAATTTTAGCTTAACGTTTGTGCACCTAAAAATTTAGGACACCTCCTAAATATTAAATTACATAATATAGATGAAATTTCAAGTGCTCAATCATGCTCTAAAAACAAGTTTAAGTAAGAATCACATTCTTCAAGAATCTCCAATAAACTCCAATCATATTGGATCTAAAAATGACCAAAATACCTTAAGGCCAAATTTAACATGATATATCAACATAAAACATCAACTAAGGCCAAATCAAAATTTAAAATTAGCAACTATGAATTAAAACACACCAATTGTATGAATTAACACTTAAAACACATATTATCATACTTTCAATTCATCAAGTAAGGAGCCATATACAACATCATCCAAACACTCTAATCTATAGGTTGGATCAAGTATTTCGTGATTTTGACCAATTCATTACATGAATCAATCAATCAAATATTCAAATGATAGCATGAATTAAGCTTCGATACCATTTGAAGTTACATGTAGCATTGGGATTCAATTATCAAAGCTTAAAAATGCTAAAATAACTAGGCTACATATGAAGCCAAGGATCTAAACATGCCATAGACTCAGATTTGGTATGAGAATTACCTTGATTTTCAGAAAATCAAAGGAAAGTGGAAGAAGATCTCAATCTATGAAAACTATCTCTCCAGAGACGCAACGGCTTTCCATCAACTTTTACCCAGCCAAATGAACTCCGGTTTGAGTGAAATTTGAACCAAATAAAGACCAAATCCTTGATATATCTCCAATAAAAAACTTAGCTCAAAACAGATCCAGCAAGTCCTTCAAAGGACGCTGCAAATTCACTGCCCGAAACAGAGGATCTCCAAAAGCTAGCAATCTAATTGTTGTGCCTCTAATGAAAAGATCCACACACCAATGCACAATCCAATTCTTCTCAATATTAGCTGGAGAATAAAGAGGAGAAATGCAAGGATGAAGGCTTGATTTGGAGGTAGGAGATGAAGAAAAGTAAAGCTTCAACCCATGAGGCAACATTTAGGAAATTGGAGGGAAATTATGAGAATCTAATTCTAGCTTGCAAATCACATGTGACCGCCCATTCCACACTCTATATCTATATATAGAGGGAGGATGGGCGTCACACCTTTCTCAAGGGTGGCGCCAACTAGCCCTTGCAAGTTGGCATGTGAATTTGAATTTCATTTGGAATCTTCATTTCATCTCATGAAATGTCATCTAAATAAATTCAAATTCACGCCAAATGAACATTTCATTTGAATTTTTCCTCCAAAATTAATTCTTTATTTTAATTAAATTAAATACTTTAATTTAATTAATTAACCTTTGACTTAACTCCTTAAGCAAGTAATTGTTAAGTTAACTCCTTAAGTTAACTTGACTAATTGATAGTCACGTGGCACCAAATAAAAAAATCCTTAATTAATTGATCTTAATTTAACTCCTTAAATTAATTATATCCATTTAACAATTAAATTGATCAAGCTAAAATGACGTCAAACATCTACCTCCAGATTCAGTCTTGTAGGAATTTTTCTAACTCTTAGAAAATTCCTCTTCATCAAATAAGATTTTCAATTGGCTTTTGTGTGTGACCCATTAGGTTCTACCATTCATTCGACATGGGCTCATAACTCTTTGTGGCTTTAGATATTAAATATTCACATTAATTTAAACTCCTTTAAACTAATCAACTCAATTTAATTAATTTTCATTAATTTAAGACTGCCCAATCTCCATGGTCGATGTCTAATCTCAAGCTCATGGAGCCCAACTAATTGGCCAAAATCAATACTTTTGGAAAACCATTGTAGCTCTACGCTAACCATGCAAATACGGGTCCTTTTGTCTCCTATCTCCCGAAAGAGGCTTAGGGCAAGGCATTTATTGACTCCCTAATAGCCTCGATACTATATTTCTATTCCTAATGTTCGATTCTTCTTAATGACCTCATCTTTGGAAAACTCCTTTTCCAAATTGTCATACTAGCTTGCATAAGGATTTCTTATAATCGATCATTATAGAATACATAGGAGATGTACTCGCCCTTCACAATGACGAGGAGTCGAATCCTATCTTGGATCTCACAAACCTCCATGTCTAAGTAGCTCATACCTAATCTCCACCCCAATGACCCATTATGTGGCCAGCGAAGAGTCAAAGCATGTGGACCTAAACACAAGGTTACTATGGATCCTTAAGTCAAAGAACTAATTATGTGCACTAGCATAAGCTAGAGAACTTGCCACTACCGACCTGCCTCTTTGGCTACCTAGTGGATTCTCCGAGCAAGCCTTCAGTTCCTTGTTCTTTAACAAGCACCCATATCTAATATAGTATTGCTCATGAAAATGGAGCAACATCGAACCTTTGGGTTTATGTATCGTTAGTGTAAGTCTATTCGAATCTTAGATGCCCTGTCTCATAAGATCCTATGACTTGAAAGATTTAAGATCACGATCTTGTAAGACTTGTTTCATGGTCTCCACTGAGTGTACTGACTGAAGGCACATGTAGCACTAGGATCCAATTATCAAAGTACTAAAAATGCAAAATAACTAGGCTACACATGTCACCAAGGATCTAAACAGGCCATAGATCCAGATTTGGAAAGAGAATCACCTTGATTTTTGGAAAATCAAAGGAAGGTAGAAGAAGATCTCAATTCCTTGAAAACAATCTTCTGGTGGCACAATAGAATTTGGCACAGTAGAGTCTGAACAACTTTTGCTCAACCAAACGCTTTGATTTGAGTACAATTTGTACCAAATGAACGCCAACTCCTTAAGGTATCTTCAGTAAAAAACTTAGCTCAAAAAGGATTTGGAAAGACCTCCAAAAATTGTTCCAAATTATCTACCTGAAACAGAGGATCTCCAAAGGCGAGCAATCCAATTGTCTTGCCTCTGGTGTAAATACCCACACACCAATTCTCAATGCTTTTCTTCTCAATGTCAGCTAGAGAATAATGAGAAGAAGAACTTGGATGAAGGCTTGATTTGGAAGTAGGAGAAGAAGAGAACTGAAGCTTCAACACATGAGGTAACACTTGAAAATTTGGAGGGAATTTGAGACAACCTAATTCTTAGATCTAATTCACATGGTGCAAGCTAGTGTGTTGGCTGCCTCTCTCTATATCTATATATAGAGGGAGGATGGTGCTGGCGGCAACTAGCATGCAAGTTGGCATGTGAATTTGAATTTCATTTAAAATCTTCATTTCATCTCATGAAATACCATCTAAATAAATTATAATTTACATCAAATGAATATTTCATTTGAATTTTCCCTCAAAAATTAATTCTCTATTTTAATTAAATTAAACTCCTTTAATTTAATTAATTAACCTTGACTTAACTCTAAGTCAATTTGCTTAACTCCTTAAGCAAGACTTTGTTAACTTAACCCCTTAAGTTAACTTGACCAATTAATAGTCATGTGGCACCAAATGATTAACTTCTTAATTAGATGATATGAATTTAACTCCTTAAATTAATTAGATTAATTTAACAATTAAATTGATCAATCTAAAAATGACATCAAGTTGTTTCAATCGATCAACCTCCAAATTAGTCATGTAGGAGTTTTCTAACTAGGATTTGCAATTGGCTTTTGTGTGTGACCCATTAGATTTTACCATTCATTGGGGGTGGGCTCACAACTCTTTGTGACTTTAAAATATCGAATATCCACATTAGTTTAAACTCCTTTAAACTAATCAACTCTATTCAACTAATCTTCATTAATTGAAGAGTACGTAATCTCCATGGTCGATGTCCAACCTCAAGCTCATGGAGCTAAACTAATTAGCCGAAATGAATGCTTTTTGGAGAACCATTCTAGTTATCGTGTATCATGAAAATATGGTTATAAAAATATGGTCATTCCATCTCTTATCTCCTAAAAGAAGCCTTAGGCAAAATATTTGTCGACTCCCTAATAGCTTCGATTCTATGTTTCCATTTCCAATGTTCAATTCCCCTTTATGACCTCATCTTTGAAAAACTCTTTTTCTAAATTGTCATACCACCTTGCGTAAGGATTTCTTGAAATCAATCATTATAGAATACATAGGAGTTGTACTCACCCTTCATAACAACATCTTATATCTCATAAACCTCTATGTCTAAGTAACTCATGCCCAATCACCACCCGAACAACCTGCTACGTTCCAGGAAAGAGTCAAAGCATGAGGACCTAAACACAAGGTTACCATGGATCTTAGGTTAAAGGACTAATTATATGCACTAGCATAAGCCAGAGAACTTACCGCTACCGAATTACCTTTTCGGCTATCTAGCGGATTTTTCGGATGGACCTTCAACACCTTGTTCTTTAACAAGCACCCACTAATATATATCCATATCTCATATGAAATTGCTGATGATACGAAGCAATATCCAACCCTTGGATTTATGCATCGTTAATGCAAGTCTATCTGGACCTTAGATGCCCTGTCTCATAAGATCCTACAGCTAGGAAAATTTAAGATCACAATCGTGTAAAACTTGTTTCATGATCATCATCGAGTATACTGACCAAGTCCCATAGTCTTCTTTGATCTAAGGGCTTCAACCAAATGCCAGTGAAGTAATTATAAGTATAAGATGAAGATGGCCATTTAAAGAATACCATTCAATTAAGATCGTATCACTAGTAAAATAGTTTACATGCCAATCAAATTAGCTTGTGGGGCATTATTCCAATAATCTCCCACTTGCCCTAAAGCCAATTTCCCATAGTCTGAAGACCCATTTTCTCAAGATGTTCTTCAAAGACCTTTTGCATTTAGAGGTTTAGATAGTGGTTCTGTAATATTCTTTTATGAAACAACTATTTCCACTCAGATGACGTCTCTATCAAATGATATCATATATCAAATATTAACTTATTTAACTGTGTTTAGATGACTGATGAGATCTTGGCTCAAGTCCAAAGTTGTCTTCCAAAGACAACTATAGGCTCATGCATACTAGGCACTACACCCAACTCTTGGATGAAGTTTCTATCCAAACACCTTTCTTTACGATTTCCAAAATCGTAATGTATTTCACCTCTATGGTTGAATAGGTCGTGGTGTCTAGTTTGGAACTCTTCCAACTCACCGCACTGCTATTAAGGAAAAATATGAATTCAAAAGTGGATTTTAGGTTATCGGCATCGAATTGGAAACTAGGATCTGAAAACGCCTCAGGTTTCAACTCTATGTTGCCGTATAGCAAAAACAAATCCTTAGTGCTTCTCAAATACTTAAGGATTGTTTTAACTACCATATAATGACATTCACCAGGGTTGGATTGGAAAGAGCTTGGAACACTTAGAACGTGTGCCACATCTAATCTTTTACATTGAATGTCATATATTATGCTCCCTATAGTGGATGCATAAGGTATGTGGGACATTGTTTATCTCTCTTCATTAGTCTAAGGGGCCATGGACTTAGAGAGACAAAGGCCATGTCCCATCGGGAGGAATCCCCTCTCGGATTCATCCATACTAAACCTTTTTAATGTCTTATTAATGTACGATATTTGGGAAAGCCCCTTGCATCTTTCTCGATCTATCTCTATAGATATGTATTCCCAATATGTAGGATGCTTATTCGAAATCCTTCATGAAGAATTGAGTAGATAACCATGTTTTAGTACACTTTCTTATTTCTAATGAGAAGAATATCATTGACATAAAATATAATAAACTGTATACTACTCATACTAGCCTTTTTGTATACACAAGGTTCACACACATTTTTGACAAAGTTAAATGATTTGACTATCTTATCAAAACATATGTTCCAAGTTTAGGATGCCTGTTTGAGTCCATAAATGGATCTCTGGAGTTTGCGAACTTTTTGCTCACTCCATTTGGATGTAAAATCTTGTGGTTGCTCCATATAGATTTCTTTTTCAATATTTCCACTGAGGAAAATGGTTTTCACATCCATTTTCCATATCTCATAGTCATGATATGCGGCTATGATAAGTAAAATCCAAATAGACATAGGCATTGCAACTGGTGCAAAGGTTTTCTCGAAATTGATATCGGGTCTTTTAGTGTAACCTTTTGTCACTAGTCGTACCTTAAGGCCATAACCTCTCCATTAAATCCTAGCTTTTCCTTATAGATCCACTTGCAACCAATGAAAACTATTCCCTTTGGTGGACCTACCAAAGTTCGTACTTTGTTGGAGTACATGGAGTCTATTTCGAATTTCATGGCTTCAAGCCTATGTCCAACATAGCTTTCTCGCTGGTCTTTAGATCACTATCTGATTGGCCCATCTCATAAAGGAATTCGAACCTTTTAGGTTGCTTCTTCATTCGGTTTGACCTTCTCAGAGGTTATGTATGAGACTCTTGATACTCACTTGTTTCTACCGCTTGTGGGATTTGTTGATCATCTTGAACTTTATCAAGTTCAACAACAACACCGTTTCTATCTACTAGAAATTTCTTTTCCATAATGTAGGCATTCCTTAAGACAAACACTTTTTGTTACGAAGGATCATGAAATTAATAACCCAAAGACTCTCTTGGGTATCCCACAAACTTGCACAAGGTGGATCTACTATCGAACTTGTCTCCTACTAACCACTTGATGTAAGCAGGAGACCCCCAAACCATTCGATAATGATAAGATGTGTTGGAATAGTGCCCCGCAAGCTAATTAAATTAGCATTGTAAACTATTTCCTTGTAAGATAATCTTGATTGAATGATATTTATTATATGGCCATCTTTAGCTTATTCTCATTATTACTTCACTGGCATTTGGTTGAAGTCCTTAGATCACACAAGACTATGAGACTTGGTCACGCACTGGGCGGTGATCATGGAATAAGTCTTACATGATTGTGATCTTAAATCTTCCAAGTTATAGGATATTATGAGACAGGGCATCTATGATCTAGATAGACTTTCACTAACGATTCATAAATTCAAAAGTTGGATGTTTCTCCATTCCATAAGCAATCCCATATGAGATATGGATGCATGTTAGTAGGTGCTTGTTAGAAAACAAGGCACTGAATGCCCACCCGAAGAATTCATTGGATAGCCAAAGTGGTAAGTCGGTAGTGGTAAATTCTCCAGCTTACGCTAGTGCATGTAATTAGTCCTTTGACCTAAGGATCCATGGTAACCATGTGCTTAGGTCCTCATGCTTCGATTCCTTCTTGGGCACTTAGCGGGCCGCTCGGGTAGAGATTGGACATGAGCTACTTAGACATGGAGGTTTGTGAGATCTAAGATGGAATATAACTCCTCATCTTTGTGAAGGGAATGTACTTTTCCTATGTGTTCCATAATGATCAATTCCAAGAAATCCATACGCAAGGTAGTATGACAATTTGGAAAAGGAGTTTTCCAAAGATGAGGTCATAAAGTAGAATCAAACATTGAGAATAAAAACATAGTATCGAGGCTATTGGGGAGCCAGCAAATATCTTGTCCTAGGCCTCTTTTGGGAGATAGGGGATAGAAGGGCCGTATTTGCATGGTACGAGTAGAGCTATAGCGGTTCTCCAAAAGCATTCATTTCAGCCAATTAGTTGGGCTCCATGGGCTTGATCTTGGACATTGACCATAGAGATTGGGTACTCTTCAATTAATGGATATTAATTGAATTAAGTCGATTAGTTTAAAGAAGTTTAAATTAAAATGAATATATGATATTCAAAAGTTACAAGGAGTTGTAAGCCCATCTCCAATGAATGGTAGAACCTATTGGGTCACACACAAAAGCCGATTACATTTTCTAATTGATGGAGGAATTTTTCTAAGTGTTAGGAAATTTACTCCAAATGATTGATTTTGGGGTGATTGAAAATTGAGGTCAACTCTGGCTTAATTAATTTAATTGTTAAATTGATCAAGTGATTTAAGGAGTTAAATTAGACCAATAATTAAGGAGTTTATTATTTGGTGCCACATGACCATCAATTGGTCAAGTTAACTTAAAGAGTTAAAGTTAACAATTCTTAGCTTAAAGAGTTAAGCTAATTGACTTAAGAGCTAAGTCAAGGATTAATTAATTAAATTAAAGTATTTAATTTAATTAATGAGAGGAATCTATTTTGGAGAAAAATTCAAATGAAAGTTTCATTTGGTGTGAATTTTAATTAATTTGAAATTAGATTCCAAATGTAATTGAAATGCGCATAAAATTCAAATTTGATTTGAATTTTGCCAACTTGCTAGCAAGTGGACGGTCCCCCACCTTGAGGAAGGTGTGAGGCCACCTTGGCATCACACCATCATCCCTCTATATACAGATATAGAGGTGAGGGTGGGCGGCACATTACATTTCCATGTGAAGAATTAGATTCTCACATTTCTCCCTCTCTCAAGTGTTGCCTCATAAGTTGAGGCTTCACTTCTCGCTTCTTATCCAAACAAAAAATCAGCCATATACCTCTCATTCTTCCTTTCTATCTCTAGCTAATATTAAGGAAAAATAGGAAATTGCATTGGTGTGCGGATCATATTGATAGAGGCAAGACAATAGGATTGCTAGCCTTTGGAGATCCACCAGTTAGGGCAGTAACTTGGTGATTTTATTCTAGGATATCTAGAACGAGTTTTGATATAAAATTTTCATAGTAGGTTAATCAAAAAGTTGAGAAACTATTGGAATTTTTCCAGATTTTTTGGAGGCTTTTGGATTGGAAAAAAGTTGCTCCAAATCCATTGTGCCTCTGTTTGATAGTTTCTAGATTGAAGAAGTGTTCTTCATCTTTCCTTTAGATTTTTCTAATCTAGGTAATTCTCTATCCAAATCTGAATTGTAATAATGTTTAGATCCTTGTTTGCTTGTGAAACACTAGTTAATTTTAGTCTTTGAAGTTTAATTATTGGATCCTAGTGCATCACTTGCCTTGAAGTGGCATCGGAGCTTAATTCATGCTTTGATTTGGATTTTTGAATGATTAATTCATGTTATGGACTGATCAAAATCACCAAATTCTTAATTCATATGATTGATTGGAGTGTTTGGATGATGTTGTGTATGGCTCCTTGATTGATGAATTGAAAACATGTTAATATGTGTTTTAAGCATTGATTCATATGATTAGTATGTTTTAATCCATAGCTATTAATGCTGAATGTTGATTTGGCTTTAATTGATATATGTTGATATAGCATGTTGTAAATGGCCAAAAAGCATTTTGGTCATTTTTGGATCCAATATGATTGGAGTTTTGTTCGAGATTTTTTAAGAATGTGATTCTTACTTTAACATATTTCTGAAAGCATGATTGAACACTTGAAATTCCATTTTTAAAAGGTGTTTTGAATTTGAAATTTCATCTATAATGTGTGTTTTCCTATTTAGAAACTGTTCTAAATTTTTTGGTGCACAAAATTTGAGCTAAAAATGGCTTGACTCGGCCCTAACCCTAAAATAGGGGTGCTATTGAGCCACGACAGTGCATAGGCAGGGCAACGATCGAGAGTTGCCACCCAGCCGTGCGCAAGCCTCGACCATTAGTGCCCGGTTGGGTTTGGGCGAGTTTTGAGCCATCTTTTTGGCTCCTTTATGTGACCAAAATTATTTTGAACTACACATAATAGATGCACAAGTATTTTGCAAGTTCTAAAAATTATATTTGACATTTTTTAATGCTTTTAAAAATTCATTAAAGTTAATCTTCAATTTATGGCATAATTGTTATTCTTCCTCTTGCTTGGCCAATTAATTGTTTATGAGATAAGCATTTAATTGTTGGAATTAATTGTTAATTCTAGATTTATTTATTGTTCATTTAATCATTGAATGAAGATGAATGAATGAGATGATCATGAGCCTTTAATATTGATTTTATTTGTTTCAAGTTGTTGCAAAGGTTTATATTAAATTGGAGCCTGCATGCCTCTTAATTTCTATCTTGTAAATATCATGAGAGTAGAATCACTAGGAGTGAGAATTTCTTTCTCTTGTAAATGTTACAAGGAGCAAGGAGACCGTTCGAGGCATAGAACCCAAGAAGACCTATGAATATGTTGGAATAGTGCCTGGCAAGCCAATAGGATTGGCTTTGTAAAAGCTGTTTCCTTGTAAAACAATCTTGATTGAATAATATTCTTTATATGGCCATCTTCATCTTATGCTCTTTATTACTTCACTTGCATATGGATGACGCCCTTAGATCACTTTTGACAACGGGACTTGGTTTGATAACCACGGAACAAGTCTCACGTGGTCATAATCTTAAATCTTCCAAGTCGTAGGATCTTACGTGACGGGGCATCTAAGATCCAGATACACTTGCACGAACAATGTATAAATCCAAGAGTTGGATATTGCTCCGTTCCACGAGCAACCATATGAGATATGGGTGATGTTAGTGGGTGCTTGTTAGAGAACAAAGCACTAAAGGCCCATCGGAGGATCCACTAGATAGCCGTAGTGGCAAGTTCTCCAACTTACGCTAGTACATATTATTAGTCCTCTGACTTGAGGATCCGTATTAATCTTATGTCTGGTCCTCATGCTTTGACTCTTCCTTAACCACTTAGTGGGTTTTTTGGGTTGAGGTTGGGTATGAGCTACTTGGCATAGAGGTTTGTGAGATCTAAGATGGAATCCGACTCCTCACTTTTGTGAAGGGCAAGTGGATCTCCTATGTATTCTATAATGACTGATTCCAAGAAATCCTAGCGCAAGGTGGTGTGACAATTTGGAAAAGGAGTTTTTCAAAGATGAGGTCACACAAGGGAATCGAACATTGAGAATAGAAGCATAACATCGAGCCTATTAGGGAGCTGAGAAATATCTTGCCCTAAGCCTCATTTAGGAGATAAGAGACGGAAGGACCGTATTTGCATGGTAATCGTGGAGCTATAATGGTTCTCCAAGACATTCATTTTGGCCAATTAGTTGGGGTCCATGGGCTTGAGGTTGGACATCGACCATGGAGATTGAGTACTCTTCAATTAATGAGATTAATTGAATTGAGTCGATTAGTTTAAAAGTATTTTAAACTAAAATGAATATTTGATATTCAAAAGTCACAAGGAGTTGTGAGCCTATGTCCAATGAATGGGAGAACCTATTGGGTCACACACAAAAGCCAATTTACTTCCTAATTGATGGAGAATTTTTTTTCTAAGTGTTAGAAAAAAGTCTCCAAGTGGACCGATTTTTGAGGTGCCGATAGATTAATTTAAGTGTTAAATTAATCAATTGATTTAAGGAGTTATATTAGACCAATAATTAAGGAGTTAATTATTTGGTGCTAATATGACCATCAATTAGTCAAGTTAACTTAAGGAGTTATGTTAACAAAATTCATGCTTATAGTTGAGCTTATTTGACTTAAGAGTTAAGTTAATGGTTAATTAATTAAATTAAAGTTTTTAATTTAATTAATGAGAAGAACCATTTTGGAGGGTAAATTCAAATGAAATGTTTATTTAAGTTAGCATTTTAATTAACTTGAAATTAGATTTCAAATGTAATTAAAATGCAAGTGAAATTAAAATTAGATTTGAATTTGCATTTGCCAACTTGGCGGAAAATGCAAGTTGGCCGCCTCTTCTCTTCATGGGAGGTGTGATGCCACCTTGGCATCACACTTTCCAGCCTCTATATATAGATATAGAGAGAGAAGGCTAGTCATTATGTCAAAAGGTGTGAAGAATTAGATTCTCCACCATTCCCTCCAAAATCCTTGTAAGGTTTGCATTCATGTGTTGAAGGCTTTGCTTTTTCTTCTTTTTCCCAACCAAAAGTCAGCATCCACCATAGCTAATCTCTAGCCTTATTTCAGCTTATAGGCTAGAGATTTTGGAAGATCTATTTGGTGTGTGGATCATATCAATAGATGCAAACTACTTTGTTTGCTACAATTTTGGAGATCCACTGTATAGAGTCCAATTTGAAAATTTTCTCCAGGGAGATACAGAAGGTTTTCAGTTTGAATTTTTTACTGAGAGTTCCCAAGGTGTTTATCAGCTCTAGTAATTTTTTTATGATTTTTTGAGGTGATTTGATGGAGGCAAAAATTTCTCCTCTCATGCTATATATTTTCTGGCAGTTTCTGGAACGATGAAAAGTTCACCTCATTCTCCTTGGATTTTGCAATTTCAAGGTAACACTATATCCTAATCTGAATCTCAAGTATGATTTGATCCTAGTTAGCATGTAAACTATAGTTCATTAAGGTTTTGAAGTTTTTATAATTAGATCTTAATGCCTTGCTGGCTTTCAAGTGGTATCGGAGCCTAAATCATGCTTAGATTTGGATTTTTTGTTGATGATTGATTCATGTGATGGATTGACCATAATCACCAAACTCTCAATTCATATGATGAATTGAAGTGTTTGGATGATGTTGTGTGTGGCTTCTTGATTGATGAATTGAAAGCATGCTAATATGTGTTTTAAGTGTTAATTCATATGATTAGTATGTTTTAATTTATAGCTATTCATGCTAAATGTTGATTTGGAATTTAATGATGTTATATGTTGATATATCATGTTAAATCTAACCTTAATGTGTTTTGATCATTTTTGGATCCAATGTGATTGGAGTTTTGTTGGAGATTTTAGAAGAATGCGATTCTTACTTAAACTTGATTTTTGAAGCTTGATTGAGCACTTAAATTTCCAATTTTAAAATGTGTTTTAGATCTAGAAATTGGTCTGTAATGTGTAATTTAATGCTTAGAAAGAGTTCTAGAATTTTTGGTGCACAAAAGTTCAGCTAAAAATTGGCTTGACTAGCTTTTACCCGAAAACAGGGGCTACCAGCCAGCCTTGGTGCAAGCTGGCAGGGTAATGGTCGAGAGTCATTGCCCAGCCATGTGCTGGCATGGCTAGCAGTGCTCGGCTACGGGATGGGCATGTTTTGAGCTTGATTTTTGGCTCCTTTAGTGGCTAGAAATGATGTTAAATCATGTGTTATAGATGCACAAGTGTTGTGTAAGTTCTCAATTTTATGTTTGACATAGTTTAAGCTCCTTAAATCTTGTTAAAGTTTATCTCCAAACATTGCATAAGTGTTATGCATGACCAATTATTTGTTAATTTGGTTAGCATTTAATTGATGGAAGTAATTGCTAATTCTAATTTGTTTAATGTTAATTTATTTGTTGAATGGATGATGAATGAATGGAGATGATTATGAGCTTTTAATATTGATTTTATTTATTTCAAGTTGTTGAAATGGGTTGTATTAAATTGGGGCTTGCATGCCTCTTTATTTCTACCTTGTAAATGTTATGAGAGTATAATCACTAGGAGTGAGGATTTCTTTCTCATGTAAAAGTTACATGGAGCAAAGGAGACCTTGGAGGCATGAAGACTTTTGAAGACCCATGAATATATGGGATACACTCATGTAATAGCTAGATTTAATCAACCCACTTAAAATAAACTAGGTGGTGTACCTATGGTTCTAAGTGCACCAATTGGTTAGGTTCATGGTCATCTCACCCTAGAAGCATGCTAGGTGCATTTAACTATTTATGCTTTTCATATCCTATTGATGTATGAGATGCATGGTTATGATATAGAAAACCTAAATAAGAAGATAAAATGATGAGATCTTTGCAAGCAAAAACCCTCAACTTAGAATGTCTAAGTGCCTTTCAAATATTAAGTGGAAATGGATAGAAATTAAAAGAGTTTTAATTAATGCAAGTCTTCTACCAATAGTTTATGCCATGATGATGCTATCAATTTTGTATGATGGCACTCGTGTACGGTGGTCACACTTATGAGGAAAGCTGTGGGCATGCACTTAGCATGAGATGCACTTTGACTTAGGAACACCCGCATATTGGCACTCACGTAGGGGGGATGATCTGGTGCCCGTCTTGAGTCAAAGATTGATTGGTAGGTACGACTTAACACTTAGTACCATAGATGGCACACGTATATGTGGGTCTATATGAAAAGTGAGGCAAAATATATCAAGAGTTGCATAAGATGCAATTAGCAGAAGTTGCTTATCCTTTGATTGCTTGTGGATGGAACTTGTGTACGGGGGTCCACTTGCAAGTCCTTGGGATCTTGATTCTCGCTAGGAAATATGATTTCTCGAATTCTTCTAGGAGTGAAGAATTTGATGAAATAGTGGGAGGAAAATATGCTTGAAAGATCATGAACATGTTTTTAATATCAAATTCAATCACATGCTTATTCTTTTTTTTGCCTTTGAGAATTTGTGAAATCTCAAGAATGGCTTAATGTTCCACTCCACATTATTTTGGAAACCAATAAACCAACAGGCCAAACTTCCACGATTGACTTAATGTAAAAAAAATCATTTTAGATTCCTATACGCAGATATATGTCCTATATCAAGGTGCTCTTAATCCTATGGAGATTAAAGTAGATCAAGAGACACATGAAAAGTTCACAAATTAGGTTTAGGGTCATCCTATCCCATAGTCTCATGGTGGCATCTACAAACTTTAAAAGTTTCAAAGATACATGAATAGTACCTTGGTTAATATTTACAAGAGTTGTAAAGCAAACAAGGCATAAAAAGTTCATGTTGTCAAAAGGGATTTTTCAAGCTAGGTTGGATGTGAAGTCATGTGTCATCGACTACGGTCTAAAGATGATTAGGTTTGTCGAAGTTTTTTCTACTTAGACATAGTGATGGACAATGATCTCTCCATGAGGATTTGATCCTTGCATCCTCGTCGAGTTTAATTGATCAAAGTGTTTGATCTAGAAGGAGACTGCAATGACAAAGGCAAACCTTTGACACTCGCTTCCTCTACCAAGTTTATAGGCCCTAAGGGTGCTAGAAAGGGAGGTAAAAGGAAGAAAAGTTCTTCCTCTAAGGGAAAAAAACTATTAAAGGCATCTGAATGACTCTAGAAGATTATAGAGTGTATAATCGATATTATTTGTTTCTACTTTGGCTAGATAGGCAATTGGAAGTGGTTTGGCAAGGAATACCTTGCAACCCTTTGGAAGGGTATGTACTTTATTGAAGTGCACTTAAGGATAAATTCTTCCTCATGGATATGTGATATCGTATGCGGTTCTTATCTTTGTAAGTTGTTACAAAGAATAAGAAAGAAGAATAAAACTAAGTGATGTGGATATGATCCACCACCTTGGCTAAGGAGCAAGAGTTGAGTTGGACCTAGGGAACTCCATAATTGTATTGAACCCTTGCTATTATGTGCCATATATTATTGAGAACATTATTTCAAATTCCCATTTTAGATTTTGAAGGATTTGATCCTTCTATATCAAAGGGGAGATTGCAGGCATTAAAGAATGGGTTCTTTAATTGCTTATGATACGCTTAACAAAGGGTTATACATATTGGATTCTCAACCATTACTAATGCACTTTTAACAAAGTAAGAGAAAGTTAGATATCTAAGAAGATGCCATGTTGTGGCATGCAAGACTTGGACATATTTCTAAAAATAGGATGAACAAGTTAGAAGCTCTCAAAGCAATAAATGCTAGTGGCATTGAGGATCTTTCTACTTGTGAATTTTGTTTAAAGGGAAAAATGACGAACACTCATTTTGTAGGAAAAACGGAGCGCTCCACAAGTCTTTTGGATTTGATCCATATGGATGTTTGTAGACCACTAAGAGTTAATGGGAAAGGAGGCTATTCCTCTTTCAATACCTTCACTAATGACTATAGTCGGTTCAGATACATGTTTCTTATGAAGAACAAGTCTAAAAGCTTTGAAAAAGTATAAGAGTGACGTGGAAAAGCAATTAGGGCTAAGTAGTAAAGCCCTTCGATCGGATCAAGAAGGAGAATACTTGAGCACCGAATTCTTGGATTACCTAAGGAGAATGAGATTCTCTTACAATGGACTCAACCCGGTACACCCTAATATAATGGAGTAGTCAAGAGGAGAAATCATACCTTGTTAGACATTGTACGTTCCATGATGAGCTTCTTCGATGTGCTTATATCCTTAAGGGGATATGCCTTAAAGGCAACTTTGAAGTTACTAAGTATTGTACCCTTAAAAGTTGGTACCAAAGATGTAACATGAGATGTGGCATGGCATAGCACCCTCTTACCAATATCTCAAGGTTTGGGGATCTCCTGCCTGCATGAGACGGATAGTGGGAGATGAGTTGGATAGTAGATCCACCTTGTAAAAGTTTGTGGGATACCCAAGAGAGTCTATGCGTTATTACTTCTATGATCTCTCAGAACAAAAGGTGTTTGTTTTGAGGAATGCTACCTTTTTGGAAAAGAAATTTCCATAAGATAGAAAACGGCATTGTTGAACTTGGTGAAGTTCAAGATGATAATCAAATCCCACAAGCTGTAGAAACAAATATATATATCAGAGAGCCTTGCACACAACCTTTGAGAAGGTCGGACCAAATCAAGAAGCAACCTAAAAGGTTCGAATTCCTTCATGAAATGGGCCAATAGGATGGTGATCTAAAAACCTATGAGGAAGCTATATTGGACATAGACTCGGGATGCTAGCTTGAAGACATGAGATTTGAAATGGACTATATGTACTCAAACAAAACTTTGGTAGATCCACTAAAGGGAATAGTTTTCATTGGTTGCAAGTGGATCTATAAGCGAAAGCTTGGAGGAGGTAGAGAAGTAGTGACCTTGAAGGCGCGGATAGTTGCAAAAGGTTACACTCAAAGACCCGATATTGATTTTAAGGAAACTTTTTCATCGATCGCAATGCCTAAGTCCATTCAGATCCTATTTGCCGTAGTCGCATATTATGATTATGATATATGGAAAATGGATGTGAAAACCGCTTCCTCAATGGAGACATTGAAGAAGAAATCTATATAAAGCACCACAAGGTCTTGCAGCCAATGGGAGTGAGCAAAAGGTTTGCAAACTCCAGAGATCTATTTATGGACTCAAACAAGCATCTCGAAGATGGAACATACATTTTGACGAAATGGTCAAATTGTTTGGCTTTGTAAAAAATGTGTATGAGCCATGTGTGTATAAAAAGGCTAGTGGGAATATTGTACAGTTTATTATACTTTATGTCGATGACATACTTCTGATTGGGAATGATGTAGGAATGTTAGAGTATACTAAAGCATGATTATCTACACAATTCTCCATGAAGGATTTGGAAGAAAGCATCCTACGTATTAGGTATACATACTATAGAGATAGATCTAGAAGGATGTTGGGGTTATCCTAATCCCATATAATGACTAGATACTAAAGAGGTTTAGTATGGAAGAATCCAAGAAGGGATTCCTTCCATGGGACATGGCATTCGACTGTCCAAGTCTATGACCCCTAAGATAGAAAATGAGAGACAAAGGATGTCTCACATACCTTATGCCTCTGCTATCTATAGCATAATGCATGTAGTTCAATGTACAAGACCGGATGTGGCATACTCGCTAAGCATTACGAGTAGGTTCCAATCCAATCCTAGTGAGAGTAATTGGATAGCCATTAAAGCAATCCTTGAGTATTTGAGAAGGACTAAGGATTTGTTTTTGGTATATGGCAATGGATAATTGAAACTTGAAAGGTTTTTGAATTTAAGTTTCCAATTCGATGTAGATAACCTAAAATCCATTTATAAATTTATATTTTGCCTCAATGGCGGCATGGTGAGTTGGAAAAATTCCAACAAGACACCATGGTCGAGACCACTATTGAGGTGAAATAATTTGTTGTTTGGAAATTCGCAAAATGAGGTATTTGGAAAAAAAACTCCATCCAAGAGTTGGATATAGTACCTAGCGTACATGAGCCACAATTATCTTTGGAAGATAATTTTAGACTTGCGCCAAGATCTCATCAGTGAACCTAACACGGTAAATGCATTATCATTTGATATATGATATCATTTGATAGATACGACAACTGAGTGGACAAAGTTGCCTCAAAAGAGAATTTAGTAGAACCATTGGCAAAACCCCTAATGCAAAAGGTCTTAGAAGAACATGTTGAGAAGATGGGTCTCAAGGCCATGGGGCATTAGCTTTAGGGCAAATGGGAGATTGTTGGAATAGTGCCTAGCAAGCCAATAGGATTGGTCTTATAAAAGCTATTTCCTTGTAAAACATTCTTGATTGAATAATATTCTTTATATGGCCATCTTCATCTTATGCTCTTTATTACTTCACTTGCATTTAGATGAAGCCCTTAGATTACTCTTGACTATGAGACTTAGTTTGATGACCATGGAATAAGTCTCACACGGTCGAGATCTTAAACTTTCCAAGTCATAGGATCTTATGAGACGAGGCATCTAAGATCCGAATAGATTTGCAGTAGTGAAGCATAAATCTAGGAGTTGGATATTGCTCCATTTCATGAGCAACCGTATGAGATATGGGTGTATGTCGGTGGGTGCATGTTAGAGAACAAGGAATTGAAGGCCCATTGGAGAATCCATTAGATAGTCGTAGTGGCAAATTCTCCAGCTTACGCTAGTGCATATTATTAGTACTCTGACCTGAGGATCCATGGTAGCCTTGTGTTTGGTCCTTATACTTTGACTCTTCCTTAACCACTTAGCGAGTCTTTCAGGTTGAGGTTAGGTAAGAGCTCCATGGCATGAGGTTTGTGAGATCCAAGATGGAATCCGACTCCTTTCTTTTGTGAAAGGTGAGTGCATCTCCTATGTATTCTATAATGATCAATTCCAAGAAATTCTTGCGCAATGTGGTGTGACAATTTGGAAAAGGAGTTTTCCAAAGATGAGGTCACACAAGGGAATCGAACATTGAGACTAGAAGTATAGCATCGAAGCTATTAGGGAACTGAGAAATATCTTACCTTAGGCCTCCTTTGGGAGATAGGAGACAGAAATATTGTATTTGCATGGTAAGCGTAGAGCTATAATGGTTCTCCAAGACATTCATTTCGGCCAATTAGTTGGGGTTCTTGGGCTTGAGGTTGGACATCGACCATGGAGATTGGGTACTTTTCAATTAATGAGATTAATTGAATTGAGTCGATTAGTTTTAAAGTGTTTTAACCTAAAATAAATATTTGATATTCGAAAAGTCACAAGGAGTTGTGAGCGCATGTCCAATGAATGGTAGAACCTATTGGGTCACACACAAAAGCCAATTAGCTTCCTCATTGATGGAGAAAAGATTTTCTAAGTGTTAGAAAAAATTCTCCACATTGGACCAATTTTGAGGTGCCAATTTTGAATGTCAATTTTGGCTTGATTAAGTGTTAATTAATCAATTAATTTAACGAGTTAAATTAGATCAATAATTAAGGAGTTCATTATTTGGTGCCAATATGACCATCAATTGGTCAAGTTAACTTAAGGAGCTAAGTTAACAAAATTCAAGCTTAAGGTTTGGGCTTATTTGACTTAAGAGTTAAGTCAAAGGTTAATTAATTAAATTAAAGTGTTTAATTTAATTAATGGGAAGAACACATTTTAGAGGGAAAATTCCAATGAAATGAATTAGCATTTTAATTAACTTGAAATTAGATTTCAAATGTAATTAAAATTCAAGTGAAATTCAAATTAGATTTGAATTTGCATTTGCCACCTTGGCAAATGCAAGTTGGCTGCTCCTTCACTTCATGGAAGGTGTGATGCCACCATGGCATCACACTTTCCAGCCTCTATATATAGATATAGAGAGAGAGGGTTGGTCATTATGTCAAAAGGTGTGAAGAATTAGATTCTCCACCATTCCCTTCAAAATTCTTGCAAGCATTGCATTCATGTGTTGAAAGCTTTGCTTTTTCTTCTTCATCCCTACCAAAGTTCAGCCTCCACCATAGCTGATCTCTAGCCTTATTCCAGCATATAGACTAGAGATTTTGGAAGATCTATTTGGTGTGTGGATCATATCAATAGAGGCAAAGAACTTTGTTTGCTACGATTTTTGAGATCCACTGCACAGAGTCCGATTTGGTGATTTTCTCCAGGGAGATCCAAAAGGCTTTTAGTCTAAGTTTTTTATAGATAGTTCCTCAAGATGTTGAATAGCTCCAATAATTTTTTCATGATATTTGGAGGTGATTTGATGAAGGCAAAAATCGCTCCTCCTGCTACGTATTTTTTAGTAGTTTCTTGAACGGTGAAAAGTTCACCTCATTCTCCTTGGATTTTAGAATTTCAAGATAACACTCTATCCTAATCTGGATCTCAAACATGATTTGATCCTAGTTAGCATGTAAGCACTAGTTCATTTAACTTTTGTAGTTTTTATAATTGGATCCTAGTGCCGTACTCTCTTTCAAAATATATGGGGATTCAGTCATGTAATATCTAGATTTAATTAACTTACTTAAAATCAACTATGTGGTGCACCTATGGCTCTTAGTGCACCATTTGGTTAGGCTCATGGTCATCCCACCTTAGGAACATGCTAGGTGCATTTACTTAGTTATGCTTTCCATATCCTAGTGATGTATGAGGTGTGGGTTAGGATATACGAAACCTAAATAAAAAGATAAAACGATGAAATCTTTGCAAGCAAGACCCTTCCACTTAGAAAGTCTAAGTGTTTTCAAATGTTAAGTTAAAATGGATACAAATTAAAAGAGATTTAATTAATCCATGCCTTCTACCAATAGTGTACGCCATGATGATGCTATCAATTTTGTGTGATGGCACTTGGTTATGGGGGTCACACTTAGGAGGAAAGCTGTGAGCTTACACTTAGCATGCATCTTTGACTTAAGAACACCCACATATTGGTTCTCGATTACGGGGGGATGATGTGGTTCCCGTCTTGAATCAAAGTTTGATTGGTAGGTTGGACTTAACACTTAGTAATATAGATGGTGCACGGTTACGTGGGTCTATATGAAAGGTGAGGAAAAATGAATCAAGAGTTGCATAAGATGCAATTAGCAAAAGTTGTTTACTCTTCTATTACTTATGGATGGCACTCGATTACTTGGGTCAGCTTGGAAGTCTTCGGGATCTTGATTCTCACTAGAAAATGAGATTCCCGAATTATTCTAGGGGGTGAAGGATTTGATAAAATAGTGCGAGAAAAATATGTTTGAAAGACCATGAACATGTTTTCAATATCGAAATTCAATTATATGCTTATACTATTTTTTCACCTCTTGTAGATTTTTGAAATCTTCAAAACGAAAATGGCTAAAAATCCACTTACAAGCATTTTGGAAACTAATAATCTTATCGGGCCTAACTTCCGCAATTGGTTAAGAAACCTTAAGATCATACTTGACTCTAAAAAGAGGACCTATGCCTAAGATCAAAGTCCATCGAACACATTGGGTGATGACCGCACCGATGAGGCCCGTGAATTGTTCACTAAATTTATAGATGATGATCTACAGGTGAGATGCCTCATGATGACTTCTATGACTAATGAGCTCCAAAAGGCTCACGAGCATATGAGACATGCATGTGAGATCTGCAAAGATTTACAAGAGTTGTACGGTGTATGAACAAGACACGAAAGATTCACTTTATCGAGAGAGCTCTTTAGATCAAGGATGGTAGAGGGTTCAAGTGTCCATGATCACAGGCTTAAGATGGTTGGACTCATCGAAAAGTTTAGACAACTTGCTGTGATCATGGACAATGATCTCTACATGGATTTGATCCTCCAATCATTACCTCCATCGTTCGACCAATTCATTATGAATTTTAATATGTCTAAGGAAGAGGTGACGATTAACAAATTGGTGAACATGCTTGTGACTGCTGAGGTAGTTATGAAAAAGGAGAAACCTCTTATGCTTGTTTCTTTGTCTAAGTCGAAAGTCCCTAAGGGTCCAAGAAAGAGAGGTAAGAGGAAGAAGAGTTCTTCCTCCAAATGGAAGAAACCTATGAAAAGTTTTGGGGAAGGGTCAAGGAAAAAGGCTAAAATCGATGCGAGTTGTTTCCATTGTGGCGAAAAGGGACATTGGAAAAGGAATTGCAAAGCTTGCCTTGCAACCCTTGAGAAGGATATGTACTTTATTGAAGTGCATTTGACGACTAATTCTTCCTTATAGGTATTTGATACCGCATGTGGTTCTTACTTTTAATTTGTTATAGGGGATGGAAAGAAGAAAGTGTCTTCATGCAGGGGACATGATTCTCCACCTAGGAAATGAAGCAAAAGTTGTCACCATGGTCCAAGGTGTAATCAAGTTAGACTTGGGGAATGCTTGCATTATACTTGATCCAGTTTGTTATGTACCTAATCTTGTTAAGAACATTATTTCAATTCTCGTTCTTGATAATGAAAGATATAATTTTTCCAATCGAATGGGATGTTGAAGGCATTAAAGAATGGTTCTTTGATTGCTCAAGGTACATTAAATAACATATTACAATACTTGATTCTCAACCTTCACTAATGCACATTCAATCAAGTAAAACAAAATTAAATAACCAAGAAGATGCCATTCTTTAGCTTGCAAGACTTCAGCATATTTTTAAAAATTGGATGAATAATTTAGAAGCTCTCAAAACATTAAATATTAGTGGCATTGAGGACTTTTCTACTTGTGAATCTTGTTTGAAGAGAAAAATGATCAAGGCTCCCTTTGTAGGACAAACGGAGCACACTACAAGTCCTTTGGATTTGATCCATATAGATGTATGTGGTCCACTAAGAGCCAGTGCGAGAAGAGGCTATTCCTACTTCATCACTTTCACTAATGATTATAGTCGGTTCAAACATGTGTATCTTATGAAGTACAAGTCTGAAGCCTTTGAAAAGTTCAAAGAGTATAGGAATGAAGTGAAAAAGCAAAAATGACTTAGTATTAAAGCTCTTCGATCAAATTGAGGTGGCAAATACTTAAGTACCGAATTCTTGGATTATCTAAAACAGAATTGAATTCTCTTTCAGTGGACTCCATCTGGCACACTCCAAAATAATGGAGTAGCCAAAAGGAGAAACCGTGCCTAGTTGGACATGGTATGTTCTATGATGAACTTTTCTGATATGCCCATATTCTTTTGGGGGTATACCTTACAAACAGCAGCGATGTTACTAAATGTTGTACCATCAAAGTCGGTATAAAAAATGTTGCATGAGATGTAGAATGGCAAAGTACACTCTTACTAATATCTTAAGGTTTTGGGTTCTCCCGCCTATGTGAGACAAACAGTGGGAGACAAGTTAAATAGTAGACCCACCTTGTGCAATTTTGAGGGATATCCAAAAGAGTTTTGGGTTATTACTTTTATGATCCTTTGGAACAAAAGGTATTTGTCTCAAGGAACGCCCATTTTTGGGAAAAGAAATTTCTATTGGATAGAAATGACATTATTGTTGAACTTGATGAAGTTCAGAAAGATCAACAAATCCCACAGGCAGTGGAAACAAATGAGTAGAAAAAGCCTCACACACAACTCCTAAGAAAGGTCGGACCGAATTAAGAAGCAACCCGAAAGACTCAGATTCCTTCATGTGATGGGCTAATCGGATAGTGATCTGAAGACCTATGAGAAAGCTATGTTGGACATAGACATGGGATATTAGCTAGATGCTATGAGATTCGAAATGGACTCCATGTACTCCAACAAAGTATGAACTTTAGTAGATCCAACTAAGGGAATAGTTCTCGTTGGTTGCAAGTGGATCTATAAGCGAAAGCTAGGAGTTGATGGAGAGCTAGCAATATTTAAGGCACGATTAGTGGTGAAAGGTTACACTCAAAGACCTGGTATCGATTTTGAGGAAACCTTTTCACCAATTGCAATGCTTAAGTCCATTTGGATTCTACTTGCTATAGCCGCATATTATAACTATGAGATATGGCAAATGGATGTGAAAACCACTTTCCTCAATGGAGACATTGAAGAAGATATCTATATGGAGCAACTATAAGGTTTTACATCCAAGGGGAGTGAACAAAAGGTTTGCAAACTTCAGACATCCATTTATGGACTCAAACAGACGTCCCGAAGTTGGAATATACATTTTGAGAAGATAGTTAAATAGTTTGCTTTGTCAAAATTGTGTATGAACCATGTGTGTACAAGAAGGCTAGTGGGAGTAGTATACATTTTACTGTGCTTTATGTTGATCACATCCTTATCATTGGAAATGAGGTTGGAATGTTAGATTGTACTAAAATATAGTTATCTACTCAATTCTCCATGAAGGATTTGGGAAAAGCATCCTTTGTATTGGGAATACGTATCTATAGCGATAGTTCCAGGAGGATGCTGGGGATTTTCCAAACCCTATACATTGACACAATACTAAAGAGGTTTACTATGGAAGAATCCAATAGGGGATTCCTCCCCATGGGACATGGCATTTATCTTTCCAAATCTATTGCCCGTAAGACTGACAACGAGAGACAGAAAATATCCCACATACCTTATACATTTGCTATTAGGAGCATAATGTATGCAGTTCAATATACAAGACTGGATGTGGCATATCCTCTAAGTATTACGAGTCATTTCCAATCCAATCCTAGTAAAAGTTATTGGATGGCAGTAAAAGCAATCTTAAAGTACTTGAGAAGGACTAAGGAGTTGTTTTTGGTATATGGCAATAGAAAATTGAAACTTGAGGCATTTTCAGATTCTAGCTTTCAGTCCGATGTAGATGACCTAAAATCCACTTTTGTATTTATATTTTGCCTCAATCGCGGCTCGGTGAGGTGGAAGAGTTCCAAACAAGACACCATTACTGACTCTACCATAGAGGCAAAATATATTGTGCCTTCAGAAGCTACAAAGGAAGGTGTTTGGATGAAAACGTCATTCAACAGTTGAATATAGTGCTTAGCATTGCTAAACCAGTGGTTGTCTTCTGTGAAAACAATGGGGTGGTAGCGCAGGCTAAAGAGACAAGATCTCATCAGGGATCCAAGCACATATTGAGGCGATATCATTTGATCGGGGAGACCATTTAGAGAGAGTTGCCTTGGAAGAGAATATAGTAGATCCACTGACTAAACCACTGACTTTAGATCACACAAGACTGCAGAACTTGATCATGCATTAGGTGATAATCATGGAATAATTCTTACACTATCGTGATCTTAAATATTCCAAGTCATATGATCTTATGAGACAGGGCATCTAAGATCTGGATAGACTTGCACTCACGATGCATAAATTCAAAGGTTGGATGTTGCTCCATTCCATGATCAATCCCATTTGAGATACGGATGCACATTAGTGTGTGCTTGTTAGAGAACAAAGTACTGAAGGCCCGCACAGAGAATCCACTAGATAGCCGAAGTGGCAAATCAATAGTAGTAAATTCTCCACCTTATGCTAGTGCATATAATTAGTCCTTTAACCTGCGGATCCATGGTAACCTTGTGTTTAGGTCCTCATGCTTTAACGTTTCCTTGGCCACTTAGCGGGCTGCTCGAGTAGAGAATAGGCATGAGCTACTTAGGCATGGAAGGTTGTGAGATCTAAGATGGAATCTAACTCATCGTCTTTGTGAAGGGCGAGTGCATTTCCTATGTGTTCTATGATGATCGATTCTAAGAAATCCTTGGGCAATGTAGTGTGACAATTTGGAAAAAGAGCTTTCCAAAGATAAGATCATAAAGTGGAATCGAACATTGAGAATAGAAACATAGTATCGAGGCTATTGGGGTGCCGACAAATATCATACCCTAGGCCTCTTTTAGAAGATAGGAGACGGAAGGACCGTATTTGTATGGTACGCGTAGAGCTATAATAGTTCTCCAAAAGCATTCACTTTAGCTAATTAGTTGGGCTCCATGGGCTTGACGTTAGACATCAATCATGGAGATTAAGTTCTCTTCAATTAATGGAGATTAATTAAATTGAATCGATTAGTTTAAAGAAGTTTAAACTAAAATGAATATATGATAATCAAACGTCACAAGGAGTTGTGAGCCCATGTGCAGTGCATGGTAGAACCTATCGAGCCACATACAAAAGCTAATTGCATTTCCCAATTGATAGAGGAATTTTTCTAGGTGTTAGGAAATTTACTCCAAGTGATTGATTTTGGAGTGATAGAAAATTGAAGTCAATTTTGGCTTGATTAATTTAATTTTTAAATTGAACAATTGATTTAATTAGTTCAATTAGACCTATAATTATGGAGTTAATTATTTGGTGCCACATGACCATCAATTGATCAAGTTAAGTTAACAATTCTTAGCTTAAAGAGTTAAGCTAATTGACTTAAGAGAGTCAAGTATTAATTAATTAAATTAAAGTGTTTAATTTAATTAATACACTTTAATTTAATTAATGAAAGAAATCTATTTTTGAGGAAAAACTCAAATGAAAGGTTTATTTGGTGTCCATTTTAATTAATTTAAAATTAGATTCTAAATGTAATTAAAATGCACACAAAAGTCAAATTTGATTTGAATTTTTCCAACTCGCAAGCAAGTGGGCAGTCCCCCACCTTGAGAAAGGTGTGATGCTATCTTGGCATCACACCATCCCCCGTCTATATATAGATATAGAGGCGAAGATGGGTGGCACATTGCATTTCCATGTGAAGAATTAGATTCTCACAATTTTCCTTCCTTTAAGTATTGCCTCATGATTTGAAGCTTCACTTCTCTCTTCTTCTCCAACCCTAAAATCGGCCATCTAACCTCTCATTTCAATTTCTATCTCCAGCTAATATTGACGAGAAATAGGAAATAGCATTGGTGTGTGGATCATATTGATAGAGGCAAGATAATAGCATTGCTAGCCTTTGGAGATCAGCTAGTCAGGGCAGTAACTTGCCGATTTTATTCCACGAGATCTAGAAAAAAATTTGGTCTGAATTTTCACAGTAGGTTCACCAAAGGGTTGAGAAACTACTAAAATATTTCCAAACTTTTTAGAGGCTTTTAGATCGGGCAAAAGTTGCTCTAAATCTACTGCACTGCTGTTTGACAGTTTCTGGATTGATGAAGTGTTCTTGATCTTTCCTTTGGATTTTGCTAATCAAGGTAATTTTCCATCCAAATCTGAATTGTAAGTATGTTTAGATCCTTGTTTGCTTGTGAAGCATAGCTAATTTTAGATTTTTAAGTTTTTTTATTATGTCCTAGTGTATCACTTTTTTTTTGAAGGTACTACACTTAGTAACTTTGCCATCATCTCTAAGGTATATTCCCAAAAGGATATGGGCACATTGAAAAAGCTCATCATGGAACGTACCATGTCCAACAAGATACGATTTCTCCCTCGACTACTCCATTGTGTTGGAAAAGATCTTATCATTTTATCTTCTTATTTATGTTTTCTACATTCTAACCATGCATCTCATACATAAATAAGATATGGAAAGCATAAATAATCATGCTCCTAAGGTATGATGACCAGGAGCCTAACCAAGTGGTACACTTAGAGCCATAGGTGCACTACCTAGTTGATTTTAAATAGGTTGATTAAATCTAACTATTACATGAGTGTATCCCATATATTCATGGGTCTTCGTCCCTACAATGGCCTTCTTTGCTCTTTGCAACTTTTATAAGAGAAAGAAATCCTCACTCCTAGTTATTCTACTCTCATAACATCTACAAGATATAAATTGAGAGGCATGCAAGCCCCAATTTAATACAACCCTTTTCAACAACTTGAAACAAATAAAATCAATATTAAAGGCTCATAATCATCCCCATTCATTCATCATTCATTTAGCAATTAAATGAACAATAAATAAATCTAGAATTAACAATCAATTCCATAATTAAATGCTTATCTTATAAATAATTAATTGGTTATGAAAAATAAGCATAACATTTATGCATCTCATTTTTGCACTAAATTGGAGATTAACTTGAACAAGTTTCTAAAAGTAATAAAAAATGTCAAACATAATTTTGAGAACTTGCACAACAATTGTGCACCTATATAGCATGTTTTGAATCATTTTTGGTCACTTAAGGAACACAACAATATGCTCAAAACTCATCCTAACCTAAACTTGATCGCTGCTGCCCAAGCTGTGCACATGGCTGGGCAGCAGGTGCGCCTACTGCCTTGCATTTGTGCTACCACTATGTGGAAGCACCCCTATTTTGGGGTTGGGATCGAGTCAAGCTATTTTTTGTTCAACTTTTGTGCACCAAAAATTTTAGGACACATCTTAAACAGCAAACCACGTATTATAGATGAAATTTCAAATTTAAAACACCTTTCAAAAGTGGAATTTCAAGTGCTCAAACATGCTTCAAACTTCAAGTTCAAGTAAGAATCACACTCTTCAAAAACCTCCAATAATTTCCAATCATATTGGATCATACATAAAATGAGCAAAAAACCTTAAGGCCAAATTTAGCAATATCAACATATAATATTTTCTAATGCTAAATCAAAATTTAACATTAGCAAATATGAATTAGAACATACTAATCATACGAATTAACACTTAAAATACATATTAGCATGCTTTCAATTCATCAATTAAGGAGCCACACACAACGTCATCCAAACACTCCAATCCATAGGTTGGATCAAGTATTTGGTGATTTTAACCAATTCATTACATGAATGAATCAATCAAAAATCCAAATCAGAGCATGAACCTGGCTATGATATCACTTGAAGGCACATGTAGCACTAGGATCCAATTATCAAAGCATTAAAAACACAAAATAACTAGGCTACACATGTCATAAAGGATATAGATATTCCATAGGTTCAGATTTGGAAGAAGAATTACCTTGATTTTCAAAAAAACAAAGGAAGATGGAAGAAGATATCAACTCTTTGAAAACTATCTTCCAGCAGCACAGCAAAATCCGAGAAACTTTTACTCAACCAAACAAACTCTGATGTGAGCAAAGTTTATATCAAATGAACACCAACTCCTTGAGGTATATTCAGTAAAAAATTCAGCTCAAAAAGGATTCAGAAAGACCTCCAGATATGGTTCCAAAGCTCTTCCCAAAATAGAGGATCTCTAAAGGCGAGCAATCCAATTGTCTTGCCTCTAATGTAAAGATCCACACACCAATTCTCAATCCTTTTCCTCTCAATATTATCTAGATAATAATGAGAAGAAGAAATTGGATGAAGGCTTGATTTAGAGGTAGGAGAAGAAGAGAAGTGAAGCTTCAACACATGAGGCAACATTCGAAAATTTGGAGGGAATTTGAGATAATCTAATTCTCAGATCTAATTCACATAGAATGTAATGAAAGCTAGTGTGTTGGCCGCCTTTCTCTATATCTATATATACAGGGAGGATGGTGTGATGCCACCTCAAGGGGTGGTGCTAACTAGCATCCAAGTTGGCATGTGAATTTGAATTTCATTTGGAATCTTCATTTCATCTCATGAAATGTCATCCAAATAAATTCTAATTCACCTCAAATAAACATTTCATTTGAATTTTTCCTCCAAAATTAATTCTCCATTTTAATTAAATTAAACTCCTTTAATTTAATTAATTAACCTTGGCTTAACTCCTTAAGCAGGACTTTGTTAACTTAACCCCTTCAGTTAACTTGACCAATTGATAGTCATGTGGCACTAAATAATTAACCCCTTAATTAGATGGTCTTAATTTAACTCCTTAAATTAATTAGATCAATTTAACAATTAAATTGATCAAGCCAAAAATGACATCAAGTTGTTGCAATCGGTCAACCTCCAAATTGGTCTTGTAGGAGTTTTCTAACTCTTAGTAAATTCTCCTTCATCAACTGGGATTTTCAATTGGCTTTTGTGTGTGACCTATTAGATTCAACCATTCATTGGACATGGGCTCACAACTCTCTGTGACTTTAGAATATCAAATATTCACATCAGTTTAAACTCCTTTAAACTAATCGATTCCATTCAATTAATCTCCATTAATTGAAGAGTACCCAATCTCCATGGTCGATGCCCAACCTTAAGCCCACGGTGCCCAACTAATTGGCCGAAATGAATGCTTTTGAAGAGCCATTCTAGCTATACGTGTACCATGCAAATATGGTCCTTCCGTCTCCTATTTCCCAAAAAAGGCCTAGGACAAGATATTTTCCAGCTCCCTAATAGCTTGATTCTATGTTCTTATTCTCAATGTTCAATTTTCCTTTATGACCTCATCTTTAGAAAACTCCATTTTGAAATTGTCATACTACCTTACGCAAGGATTTCTTGGAATTGATCATTATAGAATACATAGGAGATGTATTTGCCCTTCACAATGACAAAGAGTTGGATCACATTTTAGATCTCACAAACCTCCATGCCTAAGTAACTCATGCCCAATCACCTCCCGAATGACCTGCTATACGACCAGGAAAGAGTCAAAGTATAAGGACCTAAACACAAGGTTACCATGGATCCTCAGGTCAAAGGACTAGTTATATGTACTAGCGTAATCTATAGAACTTGTCACTACCGATTTGCCTCTTCCGCTATCTAGTGGATTATCCGAGCAGGCCTTTAGTGCCTTGTTCTCTAACAAGCACCCACTAATATATGCATCTATATCGCATATGGCACTGCTCATGAAACACTGGAATATCCAACCTTTAGATTTATGCATTGTTAATGTGGGTCTATCCAGATCTTAGATGCCCTATCTCATAAGATCCTATAACTTGGAAGATTTAAGATCACGACCGTGTAAGACTTGTTTCATGATCATCACCGAGTGTATTGACCAAGTCCTATGGTCTTGTCTGATCAAAGGGCTTCAACTAAACACCAGTGAAGTAATTATAAGCATAATATGAAGATGGTCATTTAAAAATATCATTTAATCAAGATTGTATCACTAGTTAAATAGTTTACATGTCAATCTAATTGGCTTGTGAGTACTATTCCAACGTATGTCATGAGAAAAATACATGAAGACAATTGTGGAAACCATTCAAGAGGTCGGGTAGCCCAAAAAATTATTTGACAATGATACTTTTGGCCAACATTGGCAAAGGATGCTATGGAGTTTGCCAGAAAATGTAGAGAATGCCAGCCATACGCTAATTTGATCCATAAACCAAGAGCAAAAATGAAATCGATAAAAATCTCATACTCTTTTAACCTATGGAGGATAAATATCTTACTACCCTTTCCTCTAGCGGAGGGTTAGAAAAAATATATCATCATTAGGTCAAATATTTTAGTAAATGGGTTGAAGCCAAGGCGGTTGTGAAAATCTTGAAAATAGAGGTCATGAACTTCATTTAGAAGAACAAAGTGTATCATTTTGGAATTCCATGAGCCCTCATATCAGATAATGGCACACAATTCCAAGAGAAGAAGATCTTGGAATGGTGTAAAGAAATGAAGATATAGTAAAATTTCACATCAGTGGGACATTCTCAAGCCAATGTCAAACTAAGGTGACCAACAGAACTATCTTAGACAACTTGACAAAGATGTTGGCTAGTGGAAAAGGATTATGTGTAGACGAACTCCCAGGTGTATTGTGGGCCTATAGAACGAACCCCACAACTTCAACTAGAGAAACATCTTTCCACATAGTCTATAGGTTGGAGGTAATGATTCAAGCAAAAATTGGAATATAAACCCTCAGAGTGCAAGAGTTCGATCAACAAGAAAATGCTGAGGAACGAGCTTTCAACCTAGATATTATTGAAGAAGCACAAGCAACCACAACAAGATAGATCTTATTGTAAAAGATGCAGATGGCAAGAAACTATAATAAGAAGGTAAGTGCTAGAAACTTTGAGATAGAAGATTTAGTCTTGAAGAAAATAGAAGTTTCAAAACATGTCGAGAAGTTAGACCCAAATTGGGAAGGATCATTAATGGTCATGAAGATGGCAAATAATGGTGCGTACATATTACAAACACTCAATGGGAAGGACCTTCCACGACCATGAGGGATACAGAACTTGAAGAAGTTCTACGCTTAAAGGCAACCTCGATCTCAGATCTTCACTTTTACTTATCATTTTCCTCTATTCTTTTAAAGTTATCATATGTTTTTGTTTAAGGAGTATGTGATTTCATGCTTCGATATATAATTATCTTTTGTAATTAAAATATGTATACTATCACTTCTACCTTTGCTTGCAACTTTTTTGTCTTTATGTTAATGTCAAGTAGTACACCCAAGTAGCAACAAAAGAGACGTAAAGTAAATCTAAAAAGATCATGAGGCAAGTCAAACATTAATAGACCTGGAAAAGGTCAAAAATAAAAAAGACAAAACAATGCAAAGAGATTCATTAACAAAAAAAGATCTATGAAAGACCGTACAAAATACCAAGTAAGTAAAAGTGCAACTAAGAACTCATAAATATGACCAGAGAGCTTACAATCCTATCAAAATAAACTAAGTCCAACTATAGGTCACGACGTTACAAAATATCAAAACTTATGCAAAAACATCCAATGGAGGTGACTAAAATCGCCTAAGGTTGAGATGACGCTAAGTAGTTCCCGATGCTAAGTTAGCACCAGATGTTTCACCCCTAGGACTGGATAATTCTTTAAAGATGTACCAAATTCCTCATTGGATAAATCTGGGAAGAGAACATATGGATAATTTCTAAGTCATCAGTCTTATTGAGGTCGAGCAAATCCAAATCAAAATTTTCTTTCAGTCCACCCAACTTCATGATCTGATTTTGGCATTTGTAGAAATTATCAAGGCCCTCCATACAAGCTTATGTGCGGCCTCCAAAGTGAAGACCTGCAATTGCATGAAATCTCAAACCCATGTGTGGCGTGCTTTGTGAAGCTTATCCTTGAAGGTCGACGATTGGTGATATTCATCAAACCTTTTTTTGACGACCTATTTCAAATTATTTCTTTTTCTCAGCATCTAACTGAGATGAAAAGTCGGCAACACGTTGTTGTGCATTAAAGAGGTCGGTTTGTTATTTAACAACCATATTCTCCAGAATGCCAACCTGTTATCCTTCTCTTTCGAGGTTGCATCTTTGGACCGACTACTCTCCTAGAGCTTCCTGGGGAAAACGCTCACTTCACCTCAAAGCCATTCGATTTTTACATTAAGGTCTTCAACTTGAGCCTCGACGATCACTCGATGATCATGAAAGAAAGTGCACTGAAAGGCTAGTTGATGTGCGAAAGCTGCAACCTGTATACATTTAATAGAAATTGAATAGAAGGGTTAAGACAAATCATTGTAGCTAAGAGAGAAGAATAAATAAGAACAAAATGATGGAACCTGCATCAAGTTGTGTGCTAGATGCTCTCAATGAAGCAAAACAAGCTAGACATCTTAAGGCCCCGATCTATCTCATGCATATAATTATTGTAGAGGTCGTAAGGCCCACCTCTCATTACCCTTGTTAAGATAGCCATTGGATTGATCACAGGTCAAAGTAGGGAGGCTTGCTCATCAGTAGAGAGTTAAAGGACTTCTAACCCCTTTGTCAGTTGACGTACCCCTCTAAAATACTATTGTTGATAGAGGCTATGGATACGATCTCAGGACCTACAGAAACTTCCTCAGTTTTATTGGAATAGTACCCCGCAAGTCAATTAGATTGGCATATAAAACTATTTTATGTAACGGCTTGATTTAATGATATTCAATAAAATGGTCATCTTAATCTTATGTGTTTATGATTTCTTTCTATGCATCTAGTTGAAGCCCATAAATCATACAAGACTACAAGACTTGGTCATGCATATGATAGTGATTATGAAACAAATCTCTATGGTTATGATTTTAAATATTCCAAGTTGTAGAATCTTAAAAGACATGGCATCTAAGATTTAGATAGACTTGCGCTAACAATGCATATTCTAAGGAGTTGGAAATTGCTTTATTTCATTGGCAATCTATGTTAGACATGGGTGCTTGTTAGAAAACAAGTTCACTGAAGGCCCGCTTAGAGAATCCACTAGATAGCCATAGTAACACGTCAGTAATGGCAAGTTCTCTATCTTACGACAATACATATAATTAGTCCTTTGACATGAGGTTCCATAGTAACCTTGTATTTGGATCCTTGTGCTTTGATTTTGCTACGACCATGTAGTGGGTCGTTTGGGCTTATGTTGCGCACAAGCTACTTAAGTACAGAGGTTGGTGAGTTCGAAGATATGAACTATTTTGTCCATCTGTGAAGAGCAGGTTGATCTCCTATGTGTTCTAAGATTATCGATTCCAAGAAATCCTTGTGTAAGGTGATACAATACTTTGGAAAAGTGAGTTTTTCCAAAGATGAGGTCATAATGAGAATCGAACCTCAAGAATAGATACATAGTTATCGAGGCTATTGGGAAGTCAGCAAATATCTTACCCTATGCCACTTTGGGGAGATAGGAAATGGAAGGACCGTATTTGCAAGGTAATTGTAAGTGGTAATGATTCACCTCCAAACCATTCATTCATCTAGTTTGTTGCTCTCCATAGGCTTGTGCTAGGCATCGAATATGGAGATTGGATATTCTTCAATTAATGAAGATTAATTTATAGAGTAATTAGTTTAAAGGAATTTAAACTGATTTGAATGTTTCAATATTCAAAATATCACAAAGAGTTATGAGCCCATGTCTAGTGAATTCATGAACCTAATGGATCACATACAAAAGCCTAAAGAAATTCTTATTTTGATAAGAGAAATTTTCTAAGGAATTAGAAATTTTCACGTAGGAAGTTTTTGCCTTGATACAGAGAGAGCAAATTGGCTAATTATCAATTGATCACTTCGGCTTTGTTAATTTGAGTGTTAAATTAATTAAAATAATTTAAGGAGTTAAATTAGGCCAATTAAATTAAGTGACAATTTAATTAGTCAAACTCAACTTAAGGAGTTAAGTTGAATTAATTAAAGTAATTAAATTAAAGAGTTAATTTAATTAGCTAGGGAATAATAGTTTTGGAGGAAAATCAAATGGAAGAGCCCGTTTGAATTAACTGAGTTGGTATTTTTAATTTATGAAATTAAAAATCAAATTCAAGCTAAAGAATCTAGCAAGTTGGCACATATGTGGATGGTGTGACGTAAGCATCCAATGGCTTCCATCCTATCCTATAAATACACAAGGGGTTTGGCCATAGCCAAAAAAATCCATGCTTCCATCCTATATAATAGTGTTGAATAACTACCTCCCTAGATTCTCTCATCTTTCTCTCTTCACCAAAAACGCCACCTCCCTCTCGTTCTCTATCATCTTATTTCTCCTCTCTATTATAGCCTAGAGTGTGAGGACTTGAGAGTTCTACCTGAGTGTGTGGATCACCATTAGAGGCCTCACACTTGGGAAGCTTTGAATTGGAGATAAATTTTCATCTTGTGGCCATTTTTGGAGCTTTCTTCAAGCAACTTTGGAGCTGACTTTCCTCCTCAATTTTGGCCATCTTGAGGCTGTATAGGAGATCCTTTTATGAGCAAAAGTTGCTGCATTAAGGAGCTTTTGAATCGAGATATGATCCTTGACGTGGAGGGTGTAGATCTTGCTTTGGAGGAGTCCAAGAGGAAGATCCACTTGATTGCCTTGTTTTTCTTTAAAGGTAATCTTCCAGCTTCCAAATCTTAATTTATGACATGTTGATAGATCCTTGGGTTGGAGATAGCAAGTCATTTTGTCTTTAATTTGGTTTTAATTATTAGATCCTTGCCTATCTCCTACTTACAAGTGGTATTGAAGCCATCTTCGTGTCTAAATTAGGATTTTAGTGATGTCATTCATGTGATGGATTGATTCTAGATCTCCAGATGCTTGATTCAATTAATGAATTTAAGTGTTTGGAGATGATACATGTGGCTCTTTATGTGTTGGATTGAAATATGCTAATATATGTTTAAGTGTTAATCCATATGTTGGCATGAGTTTTGATTCACATATTATGATGTTAAATTTTGATTTAGCATTGGATGATGTTATATGTGGATATAACACGTTAATTATAGCTTTAAATTGTTTTAGCTATTTTTGAATCCAATTGGATTGGAGTTTATTGGAGATTTTTGGAGAATAATGATTCTTGCTTAAACTTGATTTCTGAAGCACTTTACGCACTTGAATTTCCAATTTTAAAGATGTTTAGAATCTGGAAATTTTTCAACCATTGTGTGAATGTGAGTTATGGAGATGTCTATGGAGTTTGGTGCACAAAAACACACAAGAAAAGGTAGCTAGGAGCAACTTGCCGCCTAGGCTACCTAGCTTGGTAAGCAGCAGGTGCGCTGTTCTCGTACTTGCCGCGCATCTAGGTAGACGGCCATGGGCAGTAGGGCACTAAGGTTACCTTAAGGTTGTGTTGGTCCTTTTTTATGGTGTTTTATGCTTCTAACTTGATGATTCATGCAAATTTTGATGCACAAAATTTGTATAAGTGTTTAAAATAAATGATGGACATTTTTGCTTGCTTTTAAAGTCACGTTTAAGTTCATCTTCAAAGTTATGCAAAAATGTGATGCATCAGAGTTGTGCTTATTTTTGCCCCTAATTAATTATTTATGTGATAAGCATTTAATCATTGGATTGATTGTCAATTCTAGCTATTGTTCATTTAATTATTGAATGGATGACGGATAAATGAGGATTAACATGAGTCTTTAAATTGGTTTTATTTAAGTTCAATATTGATTGAATGGGTTGTATTATATGGAGCTTGCATGCCTCTTAATTTCTACTTTGTAATTGTTCTGAGCATATAACTTTAGGGGTGAGGTTTTCTTTACCCTTGCAAATTGTTGCAAGGATGCAAAAGATGCCAAGATGATCAAGAAGGTTTGAAGATGCATGAATGTGTGAGATATATTCATGTAATAGAGAGGATCTATTCGTTTAATCAACCACCTAAAATCAACTAAGTATTGCACCTATGGTTCTAAGTGCACTACTTGGTTAAGGCTCATGGTCATCCCACCATAGAAGCATATTAGGTGCATTCACTTATTTATGCTTTTTTTATCCTATTAATGTATGAGATACATGGTTAGGATATAAAAACCTAAATAAGCAAGATAAAATATTGATGAGATCTTCCAAGTAAGAAAAATCCTTCAACTTAGAGAAGTCTAAGTTTAACAAAATATTAAGTCAAACTGTATAAAAAAATAAATCGGGTTTATATATCCGAGTCTTCTACCAATAGGAAAGTGACATGAGACGCTACCTTAATTTTATGTC
This sequence comes from Jacaranda mimosifolia, assembly GCA_018894105.1. Taxonomy (NCBI): domain Eukaryota; kingdom Viridiplantae; phylum Streptophyta; class Magnoliopsida; order Lamiales; family Bignoniaceae; genus Jacaranda; species Jacaranda mimosifolia. Next base: position 16,340,565 of record CM032124.1, read on the forward strand.
GGCTCACAAGTCGTGGGACACTTAATTGAAAGAAAGCTATTAGCATAAGATGCACTTTAACTTAAAATTAGCCATGACATTATCTCACGAGCCGCGGAGTGTTCATGGTTGAATTTAAAGTTAAAGTTTGATTGGTAGGACCGACTTAACACCTAGTAGTATACATGTCACTCGAGTCATGGGTCTATATGAAAAGTGAGGTAAAACACATCAAGGGTTGGATTGAGAAGCAATTGGCAATACTTTCCTACCTTAGGATCATGAGTGGATATCTCACGAGTCGTGGGTCCACAAATGATGCATTTAGACCTTGATTCTCACTAGAAAATGAGATTTTTTGAATTCCTGAGAGAGTAAGAAATTTGATAAAATAATGGGAGAAAAACATGCTTAAAAGTCCATAATCATGTTTTTAATATCAAATTCAATCAAATGCTTATATTCTCTGTTTTAGCTTCGTAGATTCGTGAAATCTCAAACATGGCTAAAAATTCACTGGTATCATATTAGAAACCAATAAGCTAATCAATCTGAACTACCGCAATTGGTGTCATAAGTTCAAAATCATTCTTGACTCCAAAAAGCAGACATATGTTCTTAATCAAAGTTTATTGGATACCATAAGTGAGAATGCCGATCAAGAGGCTCATGAAATGTTCACAAAATAGGTAGTGGATGACCTCCAAACCCGTTGCCTCATGATGGCCTCCATATTCAATGAGCTCCAACAGTCTCATGAGCACATGAAAAGTGCCGCAGAGATACACTTGCACCTACAAGAGTTGCATGGTGTACAAACGAGGCATGAGAGGTACATGCTTTCAAAGGAGAACTTTAGGGCTAGGATGATTGAGGAGTCTAGTGTCCATGATCACAAGCTTAAAATGATTGGTTTATTGAGAAGCTCACTACTTTGAAAGTAGTTATAGACAATGACCTTGATGTAGATTTGATCATCCAATCCTTGCCAAGTTTGTTTGACTAATTTGTGATGAACTTTAACATGTCTAAACAAAAAGTCATGATCAATGAATTGGTTAACATATTGGTAACTATGGAGGTAACAATGAAAAAGGATAAACCTTTAATACTTACTTCTTTCCCCAAGTCTAAAGGCCTTAGGGGAAAGAAGAAAGGAGGTAAGAAGAAGAACTTTTCTTCTTTGAAGGGAAAAGAAGTAATTAAAACCATCCGGAGGGGTTAAGAAGAAAAAAGAGGATAAGAAGGATGCCACTTGTTTCTAATGTGGCGAAATAGGCCATTGGAAACAAAATTGCATGGTGTACCTTTCAACCCTTGGGAAGGGCATATACTTTATTGAAGTGTGCTTAACTACCAATTCTTCCTCATGGGTATTTGATACAGTATGTGGTTCTCACCTTTGTAATTCATTATAAGGGATGGAAAGAAGAAGGAGTCTAGGTTATGAGGATATGATCTTATGCCTCGGCAATGGTGCAAAGTTTGCGACCAAGGTTGAAGGCATTGTCAAGTTAGACTTAGGGAACTCCTTTATTGCATTAGATCCCTGCTATTAAGTACCTTATCTTATGAAGAATATTACTTCAATTCCCATTTTGAATCATGAAAGATTTGATTTTTCTATCTAGAATGGAAAATTGAAAGTAATAAAGAATGGTTCTTTGGTTGCAATGGGTACACTTTGTAATAGATTATACATTTTGGATAGTCAACCATCACTTATGCACATTCAACAAAGTAACAAATGAAAATTAGATAACCAAGAAAATGCATACCTTCAGCAAGACTTGGACATATTTCTAAAAATAGGATGAATAAGTTAGTAGCCCTCAAAAGACTAAATGCTAGTGGATTAGAGGATTTACCTACTTGTGAACCTTGTTTGAAAGAAAAAATGAACAAGGCTCCTTTTGTAGGACAAACGGAGCATTCCACAAGTCCATTGGATTTGATCCATATGGACATGTGTGGACTACTAAGAGTTAGTGCAAGAGAAGCTATTCTTACTTCATTATCTTTATCAATAATTTTACTCGATTCGAAAATGTTATCTTATGAAGTACAAGTCTGAAACCTTTGAAAGGTTCAAAGAGTATAGGAATGAACTAGAAAAGCAATTAGGACTTAGTATTAAAACTCTTTGATTGGATCGAGGAGGTGAATACTTAAATACTAAATTCTTGGGTTATCTAAGAGATAATGGGATTATCTCACAGTGGACTTCACCCAACGCACCCCAACTATAATGCCCTATTATATAATAAAAAAAATAAAATAATAAAATTAATTTACTAACTTAATTAAGTAATGACAATTAGTGGACTTTTATTCTTGAAATTATGGTTATAAGTTACAAGTGGAACATAAAGGGGGATTCCTTAAGAATGAGGAAGATAGTAGGTATTAATCATGAAATAGTAGAGGAATATGGAGTAATAGCCTATTTATGCAAGTATATCTAGAGGTGCACTTATTTAAGAATAGGAAGAGTGATGTATTATTGAGGAAAAGTGGGAATTAATTTATAAGTTACAAAATTGCCTATATATATGTGTGTGTAAATATACATATCTTATAAGGTTAGAAAATGTTAGAAGAGGAAGGGAAAGCATTGGAGAAAGAATTAAGAGAGGAAGATTCTTGAAGGGTGTTTTTACTTAGTTTTATAAGAATTTGCAAGGTGAGTATTTTACATATGTTTAAGGTTTGAAATGCTCACAATTCTTCATATGAGAATATATTTTACACAGTCATGTTGACTATAACACTATGCTATATGATATGAAATCTATCCGATATGAATCTTTGAATATACTGGCTCGAAACTAGTTTCGAATACTTTGTGAATTTTGATATATGGTGGTTTGTCCATCGATTTTGGGTGTTATAGTCTTATGGTCATGTTAATTATTTTGAATATTTTGAATGTTAAATTTATGTAAAATGCTTAGTAGGCTTTCGAGCTCATTCTTTTTGTTGACATTTTCAGATATGGAGGAGAATTAACAAGGTCAAGAGATAAGGAGCAACTTTTAATTTTAGTCTTTTATTGATTTGATTTATGTATAAAATTTTAATTTTTATTTTATTAAGTTGGGGCATGACACTAACATAATGGAGTAGCTGAAAAGAGAAATTGTGCTCTGTTAGACATGTCACATTCAATGATGAGCTTCACCGGTGTCCCTATCTCCTTTTGGGGATACATCCTTGAGATGACAGTGAGGCTACTAAATGTAGTGCCCTCAAAGTTGGTGACAAAGATACCATATGAGATGTAGTTTGCCAAAGAACCCTCTTACTCTTCTTGAAGAGTTTGGGGATCTCATGCCTATGTCAAGAGACTAGTAGGAGATAAATTGAATGCAAGATCCAAATTATGCAAGTTTATGGAATAGCCAAAAGAGCTTTTTGTTATTATTTTTATAATCCCTGGGAAGAAAAGGTGTTTGTTTCAAGGAACGCCACATTTTCAGAAAAGGAATTTCTATTATATAAAAAAGGCGTTGTTGAACTTGATAAAGTTCAAGATAATCATACTATCCTACAAGACATAGAAACAAGAGAGCATAACGACCCTAGCACACAACTTCCTAGAAGGTTAGACCGAATCGAGAAGTAACTCAAAAGGTTTGGATTTCTTCATTAGATAGGGTGAATAGATAGTAATCCTAAGGCCTATGTAGAAGCTATGTTAGATATGGATTCAGGTCATTGGCTTGAGGGCATGAAATCCGAAATGGACTCCATGCACTCTAACAAAGTATGGACTTTAGTAGACTGCCAGAAGGTATAGTACTCATTGTTTGCAATTGGATCTATAAGCGTAAGCTAGGAGTTGATAGGGAGGTAATGACTTTTAAGGCTAGACTGGTGGCAAAATGTTATACTTAAAGACTTGATATTGATTTTTAGGAAACCTATCACCAGTCCCAATGCCTAAATCCATAAGGATTATGCTTGCCGTAGTGGCTTATCACGACTATGAAATTTGGAAAATAGATGTAAAAACTACCTTTCTTAATAGGAACATTGATGAGGAAATCTATACGGAGCAACCACAAGATTTTACATCCAAAGAGAGTGAGCACAAGGTTTGCAAACTCTAAAGGTCCATTTATGGACTAAAGCAAGCATCCAAAGTTTGAGCATACGTTTTGACAAGACGATCAAATCGTTTGACTTTATCAAAAATGTGTACGAGCCATGTATGTATAAAAAGGTTAGTGGAAGTTTGATACAATTTATTGTGCTTTATGTTGACGACATTATCCTCTTTGGGAATAAGCAAGAGACATTAGAGTGTACTAAAGCATGGTTATCTTCACAATTCTCCATGAAGGATTTTGGAGAAGCATCATTTATATTAGGAATACGAATTTATAGAGATAGATTAAAAAGGATGTTGGGGCTCTCCTAATCCAGGTATATTGACAAGATACTAAAGAGGTTTCGTATGGATAAATCTAAGAGAGGATACTATTGGAATAGTTCCCCATAGCCAGTTAGATTGGTATATAAACTATTTTACTTATGATATAATCTTGATTGAATGATAATCATATTTCAATAGCCATCTTCACTTATGATCAATTTACTTCACTAGCATTTGGTTGAAGCTCTTAGATCACACAAGACTACAGGACTTGGTCATGCATTGGGTGGTGATCATGAAACAAGTTTTACACGATCATGATCTTAAAATATTCCAAGTCATAGAATCTTATGAGACAGATCATCTAAGATTTGGATAGATTTGCACTAACAATGCATAAATCCAAGGGGTTGGATATTGCTCCATTTTATGAGGAATCCATGTTTGGTTATGATGTATGTTAATGGGTGCTTGTTAGAGAACAAGTTCACTAAAAGCCCGTCCGGAGAATCCGCTAGATAGTCGTTGTGGCAAATCGATAGTGGCAAGTTCTCCAACTTATAATTAGTCCTTTGATCTAAAGATCTATGGTAAACTTGTGTTTAGGTTCCCATACTTTGACTTATCCTTGACTACTCTGTGGGTCATCTGGGTTGAGCTTGGGTATAAGCTACTTAGACATAGAGGTTTGTGAGATCCAAGATAGGATCCATCTTCTTGTCATTGTGAAGGGCGAGTGCATCTCCTGTATATTCTATAATGATAGATTCCATGAAATTCTTGTGCAAGGTAGTATGACAATTTGGAAAACGAGTTTTCCAAAAATGAGATTGTAAAGGTGAATTGAACATTGGAATAGAAACATAGTCATCAAGGCTATTAGGGAATCGTTAAATATCTTACCATAGGCCTCTTTCGAGAGATAGGAGATGGAAATGTTGTATTTGCATGGCAAACATAGAGCTAGAATAGTTCTCCACGAGCATATTTATTTCATCTAATTAGTTGGGCTCCGCGAGCTTGAGGTTGGACATCGACCATAGAGATTGGGTACTATTCAATTAATAGAGATTAATTGAATTGAGTTTTTAAGTTTAAAGGAGTTTTAACTAATGCGAATATTTTGATATTCTAAATATCACAAGAGTTGTGAGCCTATGTCTAATGAATGGTAGAACCTAATAGGTCACACACAAAAGCCAATAGGAAGTTCTATTTAATGAAGGAAATTTTCTAAATGTTAGAAATTTCCTAGTAACTGATTTTGTAGAGGAAAAATGGTTGACTAATTTCTGGTCATTTTGGCTTGATTGATTTAATTTTTAAATTGATCAAAATAATTTAAGGTGTTAAATTACACTAATTAAGTTAAGAAGTTAATTTAATTGGTGTCATATGACTATCAATTGGTCAAGTTAAATTAATACCTTCTAACTTAAGGAGTTAAGTTAGTTGACTTAAGGAGTTAAGTCAAAAATAATTAATTAAATTAAGGGATTAATTTGATTAACGTGAAGAATTTATTTTGGAGGGAAATTCAAATGAAAGAGTTTATTTTAGGTGAAAATCAAGTAAGTAGTGTACCTATGGCTCTAAGTACACTACTTGGTTAAGGCTCATGGTCATCCCACCCTGGGAACATGCTAGGTGCATTTACTTATTTATGCGTTGCATATCCCATTGATGAATGAGATACATGGTTAGGATATAGAAAAGCTAAATAGAAGATAAAATTGATGAGATTTTTACAAGCAAGAAAATCCCTCCACTTAGAGGAGTGTAAGTACTTTGAAATATTCAGTCAAAATGGATACAAATTAAAAGGAGTTTTAATTAATTCATGCCTTCTACTAATAGTATGTCACATGATGATGCTACTATATTTTGTGTGATGGCACACGAGTCATGGGTTACACTTAAGGTAGAAAGTTGTGATCACATACTTAGCAGATGCACCTTTGATTTGATGCTTTCCATGCATTGGCACACGAGTCGTGGGATGACATAGAGTTGTCTTGAATCAAAGTTTGATTGGTAGGTCCAAGTTAACACCTAGTAATGTAGATGGCACACGAGTTGTGGGTCTATATAAAGAGTGAGGAAAAATATGTCAAGGGTTGCATAGAGATGCATTAGCAAAAATTGCTTACCTTTTGATTGTTTGTGGATAGCACATGAGTCATAGGTACACTTATAGATCCTTAGGACCTTGATTCTCAATAGGAAATTAGATTCGTGAAGAATTTGATAAAATAGTAGAATAAATACATACTTGAAAGTTCATAAACATGTTTTAAATACCAATATTCAATCACATGCTATACTCTCTTTTCTTGCCTGTGTAGATTTTTGAAATCTCAAATCAAATGACTAAGAATCCACTCAATGCTATTTTGAAAACTAATAAACTCACCAAACCTAACTTCTAAGATTGACTTAGAAACCTCAAGATTATACTTGATTCTAAAAAGAGAACCTATGTACTTACTCAAAGTCTGTCGGACACTATTGGTGGTGATGGCACCGATGAGGCATGTGAAGCATTCACGAAGTTTTTGGATGATGATCTACAAAAAAGATGTCTCATGATGGCTTCTATATCTAGTAAGCTCCAAAAGTCTCACGAACACATGAAAACCACTCACGAGATCCATTTGCGCCTACAAGAGTTGTATGGTAAGCAAGCTAGACACGAAAGGTTTTCATTGTCTAAGCAGCTCTTCCGCACTAAAATGAATGAGGGCTCAAGTGTCTGTGACTATGGCCTAAAAATGATCAGTCTCATTGAGAAGCTTGGTCAATTGGACGTAGTCATGGACAATGAGCTCTATGCAGATTTGATCCTTCAATCATTACCTAGTTTCTTTAACCAATTTGTTGTGAACTTCAACATGACTAAGTAAGAAGTAATAATCAATGAATTGATCAATATGTTAGTGACCGCTGAGATGACTATGAAGAAAGACAAGATTCATATGCTTGCTTCCTCCTCCAAGTTTAAGGGCCCTAAGGGTGCTAAAAGAGAGGTAAAAGGAAGAAGAGTTCTTTCTCTAAGAGAAAACAACCCTTGAAAAGTTCCGGGGGATTCAAGAAAAAGAAATGGGTCAAAGCTGATGATACTTGTTTCTATTGTGGTGAGAAAGGCCATTGGAAAATGAATTGCAAGGAATACCTTAGCATCCTTAAGAAGGGTATGTGCTTTATTGAAGTGCAGTTAACGATAAATTCTTCCTTATGGGTATTTGATACCACATGTGGTTCTCACCTTTGTAATTCGTTACAGGAGATGGAAAGAAGAAGAAGTCTCAATGATGGGGAAATTATCATCTGCTTAGGCAATGGAGTAAAAGTTGTAGATCAAGTTGAACTTTGGGAATTCGTGCATTGTACTTGATCCTTGCTTTTATGTACCTAATCTTGTTAAGAACATTATTTCTATTCCTATATTAGATAATGAAGGATATGATTGTTCTACATCTAATGGGAAGTTGAAAGCATTAAAGAATGGTTCTTTAATTGCACAAGGTACTTTAAACAATGGATTGCACATATTAGATTTACAAACATCATTGATGCACATTCAATAAAGTAAAAGAAAATTAGACTTTCCAAACTAGTGCGGGAAAGCTCACCCCAGACCTTTCCTTTGTCTTTAGCAATGGCTAAAGTAGGAATATGGTCATTGGGTCAGGAGGAAAGCTATTGTTGACTGACTGCGTCACCTCCCTCACTTGAAACTCAACTGAAGGATCGGTGACATCCCCTACTAGTGCCCTAGTAACTTCATCGACTATCGGAGTAACTAATCTAAGAGGGGTAGGTGCTATGGGATGAAGGTTGACACCCTGAACATGTTCAGGAGTCGTAGTAATTGAGAGTAAGTTAGTGTCACCAGATTGAGTGATGGGTTTGGAACATTCATCGCGAGCGGACATTCCCTTATCTCATTTATGCTTCTTCGAGGCCACAACCTTTGCCTTTTTTTGCTTCATCAAGTTTGGAGTCGTTACCTTAAGGGCCATTATCTTTGCAAAAAGAAAGGAAGTAAGAATATAATTAGGAAATAATGGAATTAGGAGATACAAGTAAGCCAAGTGTTTTTCTAGGTCGAAGCCTAGCAGGAGAGAGGTCGACTAGTTTGAGCATCTCTTCTTCGAAAAGTTCCTAGAAGTCAAACCATTGGGAAGTAAGATACTTCTTGATAAAGCCTCTATTCCAAGAAGGCTCTTCATTGAAAGATAAGGTCGGTTTGTTATCCCACCACTCATGAGTGATGTTCCAAGGATTGTGTGGAGGAGCCTTCGTATAAAACCATTTATTGCACCAAGAACCGATGGAGCTCAAAAGATTGGTAAAAAATTTAAAGCTATGACAAGTGGTTATATAATATAAACCCGATCACCTTGAGCATATAGAAGGGTTGACATGGAAAATGTACTAAAAATTAACAAAAGAAGGTTCAACATTGAAATAATGCATGATGATAACAAAACCTAAGATGTTACGAATTTAGAACCAATTAGGTCAGATAGACACCTAAGGTTTGAATTATATTGGTTGCAGGTTTTGCGATTGGAAATCATAGCCCCACCCCCAACATTGGAATGTGAAAAGCGAAGCAATTAGATGGAGGTTGGTACATCATTTGCCGAGCTTGAGGTACTATTATCCTATAGCTATGGATAAAAAATTTACTCCAAAAGGAAAAAAAACATTTTAGGAGAAATTTTACTAAGACCACTTAAGGGGTGATTTAGGTCGTGAGGATTGATGAAGAATAAAGATGTGGGGATTCCTTTAGCAGGAGACCAAATGAAATCCTGTGCTCTGGCTACTTTGGTCAGAGGTCGAAGACCTCGAATGAGAGCTCTGACCATTATCATTAGATGAAAAAGTGGAAGAAGAGCTTTAAGCCATGAGAAATAAATATAATAACCAATAAAGAAATAAAGGAATGGAGTTAAAAAGGTAAAAGGTAAAAAGATACTTACTGACAAATGCTTGAGTCTGGGAACAGATAGGGATGAGAGATTGGGAGGTCGAAATTCCAAGGTATGCTCCTAGCTTGGGAATGAGAAAATAAAAGGAGAAATGGGACTAGGGGATGTAATTTATAAGGAGCATCCCTTCGAATGGCATGCTAGATCCAAGGGAAGAGATGAAATAAAGCAGTAAAAATCCAACGACTAGGATAAGACGACCGTTAGGACTCAAGGGTCCAAATCAACTCCATCATGTATGAGTTTACCTCCTCATAAATGATGAAGTTGGGGGGATTAATGATAAAAGAAGAATTCTAAAAGACTAAATGCCCCTTTACTTAACTAAATTCATTGGAATACCTAAGGATTTGTGTCTTTCTATGCGAGTCAACCTAACCATCCGACCTATATTAAAAAACTAAGATAATCATATCCATCCAATTGTGCCATGCGTCCTTCTCAGATCCTTTCCATATAAGCCAAATAGCGCTTGGCCAGCACAACCACTGCTATAAATACTCCATTATTTAATGCACCCATCATCTTTTTAGAGAAATTTGCATCCTACACTCCTCCTCATAACTCCTACCTCCTGACCATCAGCGATCTAGTAAACACTCTCCCGAGCCCATATCATTGGTTAACCTTTCAGACCGTGATAAATATACTGACGCCATATTTTGCGACATCAGGACATAGAAGAGTTTCTTGATGCAAGGTGACTATTCAATTGGTCGATAATTGCAATTGCTTTAAACCTTATATAATGTCTGATTGATTTTATTTTCTTTTGATTTGCCCTTTTGCAGTATTCCATCAATTGATGTATCTCACATGAGTCATTGCGGTGCCACTCGTTGTTTGAAAATTGAATGTAACATAGGCTAACAGAATCTTTTAATGACTTTTCATGGTGATATGTTATTGTTGGATAGGAAATGCACAACCTAGTAAGGATGCTGCAAGCCCAGCTTACTGAAGTACATAAAAGATTGAGGTGTAAACTTAGAACTTTTAGTCCGTAAACTAAAAATTTATCTAACTTTTCTCGAAGTTTCTATATACAACACTGTGCTAAACTAAGTTGGATATTTTTGGAACTTTTAGATTACAATTAGTATGATCAAGCAAGTTGGACCATATATCTCATTGACCAAGTTAGTCGAAGAATTTTTAACCATGATTCTATATTGGCGTTCATGTTGTACTACAATGTGTAGTATTCCTTTGTTGTCATCTAGATATGGTTGAACTCATCAAAGAGTTATTTTTAGACATGTGAAGTGCCTCATTTGTGTTTAGATGGTGGACTAATCCAGACAAAATTAAAGACATTAAAATCTTAATCAGATGGAGAACTTACTAAGGGAATCCCCAAACATGACTTGCATGCATAAGGTGAAAGACAGAGATCGATTAGGATCCAACAATAAACCTAAAAAGCAATAAAATAATTATTAATCTCTATCTTTAAAGGATCTTCAACATGCCAAAATAAGGATTAAATGGCAGAAACAATACCTTGATGAAAGGATTCAAGAGAATCTCTAAGATCACTCCAAAGACACCTCTAGTGGAAGATCTACAATCACCAACGATATTAATTGTTTGCTCCCCTTCCTTTAATCCAAAACTTGGAAAATCTGGACCACCAATTCATCTCTAGAATAGCAAGGTACATACAAAAAATTAGACAAAAACTCATACTCTAGATCCTCCAAAAGATCAACCGATTTCAGCCTTAAATAGTTCACCAAGGTTCTTCTAAGTCCCCCAAGTGTTGGACTTCTAATGATAAAGTCCACAAACCTTTGGATAACACTCAATCAAACTCACTTTAGCTAGATAAGAGAGGTAGATCTATAGTAGGAGTGGTGATTTTGGAGGCAAATGGGTGAGAGGATTATTGGGGTGATTATTCAACATATGAATTATATCACACTTTTAGGAAAGAAAATGAGAATGCCAAATCACTCTAGGTAGCCGGCCACATGGCCTTATATAGAGGTGAGATGGTTTCTAGCTAGCATCACACCTCCCATGCAAGTTGGCCAACGTGCTAACTTGCATATGCATTTGCATTTCATTTCTCTGAATGAAAGTGCCACCTCGTAAATTCAAATGGACTCTTTCATTTAATTTTCCTCCAAAATATAAATCCTCTTATTAATTAAATTAAATCCTTAATTTAATTAATTTAACTTAACTCCTTAAGTTAATTTAATTTAACACTTAAGTTAAATAAAGTCAACTTACAACTCCTTAAGTTAACTTGACTAATTAATTATCATATATCACCAATTAAATTAACACCTTAATTTAATTGAATTAACTTAACTCCTTAAATTATTTTGATTAATTTAACACTTAAATTAATCAAGTCAAATGACTAACAAAATTAGTCAAAAATTTTCTCCCCTCAAAATTGCCTAAAGTGAATTTTCTTCTTAGAAAATTTCTCCAATCAAATAAAATCCTCCTTAGGCTTTCATGTATGACCAATTAGGTTCATCACTTGGTCTCATAACTCATTGTGACATTTTGAATATTGAAATATTCACATTAGTTTAAACTCTTATAAACTAATAACTATTTCAATTAATTTCTATTAATTGAAGAGTACCCAATCTCCATGGTGGATTTCTAGCAACAAACCCATGGAGCCCAACTAATTGGATGAATGAATTATTTCTTAATGAACCATAATAGCTTACTCTTACCATGCAAATACAGTCCTTCTGTCTCCTATCTCCCGAAAGAAGCCTAAGGCCAGATATTTGTCGGCTCCCTAATAACCTCAATAAATATGTCTCTATATTCAATTTTTTATTCCTCTTTATGATCTCAACTTTGAAAAACACCTTTTTCCATATATTCATACTATCTTGCAGAAGGATTTCTTAGAATCGATCATTATAAAATACATAGGAGATGCACTCGTTCTTCACAACAATGAGGAGTCAAATTCTATCTTGAATCTCACAAACCTCCATGTCTAAGTAGTTCATGCCCAATATCATCCCCATATGACCTACTAGGTGGTTGGGAAAGATTCAAATCATAAGGACCTAAACACAGGGTTACCATAGATTCTCAAGTCCAAGGATTAATTATATGCACTGTTGTAAGCTTGAGAAATTGCCACTACCAAGATGCACTATGGCTATCTAGTAGATTCTCTAGGTGGATCTTTAGTGAACTTGTTCTCCAACAAGCACCCACTAATATACATCCATGTCTCACATAGATTGCCCATGAAATGGAACAATATCCAATCCCTTGGAATATGCATCGTTAGTGCAAGTCTATCCAAATCTTAGATGCCCCATCTAGTGAGATTCCATGACTTGAAATATTTAAAAATCATGACCATAGAGTCTTGTTCCATGATCACCATCATATGTGTGACCAAGTCTCATAGTCTTGTATGATTTAAAGGCTTCAACTACATAAGGTACCTGTTTCTTCAATCAACAAAATAAGGGACTTTGAAATTTCTTTTTTCCTTGTATACAAGACCAGCCTTATTCTTAATATTAACTATACATAGTTTCTAAAAAATATTATCATACTGAAACTCTACTATGAAGTATTAGTTTTTATAAGTCATTGGATTTTTTAACTCTCATGCTAGCTAACGAAATGTGACTAAGCGTCGGAAGGTAATAGTAGTTGCAATAACATGTAGGGTGCACAAGTCACTAAGTGGGCTGCAAAATGCTCGTAGATTGTATGACATATGAGGTTCTTAGAGTTAAGAACTTACACTAACTGGCCTCATTTTCTTTTAGCAAGAAAAGTTTTTGAGGGACCTAATTATTCCATTTGATTGCACAAGCCAGGTAATGAAGCAATCTACCATAGCATAATCTTGTTCTTATTTCTTTTCACATTTGTGATATAAATACTTTATATGTTCTATGAGCTTGTTCCAAATTTCAATTCCAAAATGCGATGCTTTCTCCCATAGCAACAATAAGTGATCAGGGTTGCCAAACCCAGTCATGGCTTCCAGGTGGTGAAACTCAACATATGATACTACAAAATGAACCCCATTTCTTAGCGAGTAGGTGACTTGATTTCTCTAGTTATGTTCTATTTGATCATATATTGATAATACATAACCCCATTGTGCAGTTAGCCATCTTTTTTCATTAATTTACTGTTTTATACTTATCTTTATCTCTAAATGCATTGACTTTTAGTGTCGTAATCTTCTTAAGATATTCCAAGTTGCTTTATGTAACTCCATATATTTTTTTTGAACATAAACTATGCCGAGCAACCATTTCATATATTCTATTTGATCTAAGTGAAAATTGATTGGTCCCACAAACAATGCCAAATGGAGAAATATAATGTTAATTTAATACCTAACTGTTATTAGAGTATTCTATCTATCATCATAGAAGGACTATAATCTTTTCAAGTATCAAGATTTTGGTATTTATCAGGTTAAGGTAAAGTAAATCCTTTGTTGTTGAACTAGCTTAACATGTAATGTCCCATTTTCCTATTTGGAGATATGGAGAGCTCCAAAGATACAACCTTTCCAACTTGCACGGGTTATGATGTAAATATTCTACTTGTATAGTGTATCACCAACAAACACAATCTCACACCCATGAGATACTCCTGCAAAACATAGTCAGTTAGGGGTGCTAGAAAGGTATTCAGCAAAAATCCTCTAATACTTAAGTCAGTGTTCTATTTCAGGCAAAAAAGAGAATAGATTATTGATTTACTTTCTTATGTGTGCTTGTGTCCCAAAAATAAAATTTTCCTTACTTTTATGTAAGGTTGTTGTTGAAGATAAGCGTGTCTTAGATTTTTAGCTACAAATTTGTGATTCGATCCTACGTCTTTCCTTCAGTCTTATCTTTACCATTTTGAATTAAAAAAATCAAAGGGTTATGCGAGAATGTGGGATAGCGCATCTGGTGTTCAGCTCAGCCTTAAAAATAAGCCAGCTCTGCTTCGAAGCATACCAAATTTGCCCGGGTAGCTATCTACTGCTACCTAGGTTAGCTTTGCCTCCAACCTATCAGGTTAGCAGTCCACCACATTAGCTTGCCTCCTTTTATTAGGCTAGATCACATACTAGGGATAAGATTAGTCTGGTAGTATCACTCTTCCCCCCAGCTGGGAAATTAAGGTTGTTAGCATTTAATTTTTCAATTAATGTGTCTTTCAATTTCATATCAAGGATCATGCATTACAGGTTCTCGTGCTCTTTCATAATCTAACAACATAATTTAATTCTTCATCATGACATGTTTATGCTCGTCCTTTGGTCCTTATTGCATTATTTAATATATCTTTTAAATTCACACTACTTTCCCTCTTTCTCAATAGTTGTTCACACATTCTTCAGCAGTTTTTTCTCTTCATTCAGCTCATTTTTCTTCTCAATCGCATGGGTTATTTTCAAAAGGGCTTTTTTTCTCCTCTCATCTACAGGTTTGTTTTTTTCACTTTACCTCTAGTATTTGAATTCTGCATTATCTAATCTATATTGATGGAAAATTCTTCTTCGAGCCAAACAGTTATAGGGGTGATGATTCAGAGATTTTTCTTATGAATTTCAATCGAGTGATTTTGAGTTTATTTAGTAGAGTGTGTTAAGAGAATTTTTCTGGATCCTGGAAGACCATGTGATTCGTGTACCAAGCCCTAAGGATCATCCTCACCACTCTCCTCCCAATTTCCTAACCTTTTATACTGAAGGTCTTAGGTTCCCTCTCTACCTCTTTTATGCCGACATTTCTTGGGTCTATGGGATTCTTTTTTCCCAGTTTACTCCAAATGCCATTAGGACGATGGGGGGCTATGTCGTTTTATGTAGGTATTTAGACACTGCTGCAAGTGTCGCATCCTTTTATACCTTTTTCATCCTAAATCTATTGATGGGGGGGTATTTCTATTTAACTTCTCCAAAGGATGCCCATTTCCTGACGAGACCAACTAAGGTTGTGAAAAACTGGAAAGGGAGTTATTTCATTATTTTAAGGCTGGAGCCTTGGAGCCTTACTCTAAAATAGGTGTATGAGCTCCAATTCAAACTTTTAAGTTAAGTAACCAAGCTTCGCGTCATCAACAGCAGCTTCACGTACTAAACAACCATGAATTTAAGTTGTTTTTCATAGAGGAAATAGGACTGCTAACCTACTTTGGTTTAGTGCCTCCTGGCGATGAGCTTGGGAATCCATTCGGTACTTCTCTAGTCTTTTTGTTCTATAATGCAGTCTTTAAAAGCAAGTTACTCTCATAAAATTTCAGCCAACAACTTAGGTGTTTCTTTTTCTTCTAGTTTTTAACTTTAATTCATAATTATCTCGTAGACAAGGTAGGGATGAATACTTTCATCCTTGCCAAGGCTGAGGAGGCCCAAAATAATGACCCTAAGAAAAAGAAATTAGGTTCAAGCTCCTCTACACCTTTGAAGCTTTCAATCAACTCTCCAGTAAGAGCCCCAACTCCCAAGAAGAGAACAAACATCCCCCTAGTTGCAGTGCCAGAACTTCCTCTGGCCCCTCGACCTTCAAAACAAGTTTCTAAGAAGACTACCGCAGAGGATAGAGGATTAATCCACCATACTCAATGTCCTTCTTTTACTAGCAGGTCTATCACTCCATTGCTCAACTCTCCCTTTTTTGGGGGGGTTTTGTCCTTAAAGGAAATAGTTCTACCATGGATAGAAATTTTCTCTTAATGGTTCCAAATAAGGTAGATTGCCAGTATCTTAATTACCTTGCTCTATTTACTTTGATGGCCCAGTAGTCTTCTCATACGGCCAAAGTAAAACTTGAGATTCTTTTGAACTTTACCACAATTTGATAACCTTTATATTGATGCATTTAATATCCATTCTCTCCTAAAGTTTTATCCTATCTGGTGGAGTCATTGCCCAATGGGATTAAGACAGTGAAAGATAGTAGAATTGGCTAAAGAGAATTCCCTTTTGAGGGGTCAACTGGAGGAGGTTGAGCACAGTTTGAGGCAAGTAGTGGAACTGAAGAAACAACTGTTTATATCTAAAGAGAAACAAGATGAGATTATTACAACAAATGAGAAGTTGGACGCACAACTACTAGATGCTATTAAACATTTGGAAGAGAAGGTGGGCTAGGCCAAAGAGGAGGGGTGTTAGAAAGCCAAAGAAGATTTTTTCGATATCTTTCCTTTTACTAAAGAAGGAAAGACCTACTTATAATCATACTTTAAAAGTAGAGGTCCAGATTTTCTAAAATCTAATAGGTTTAAAGAAGCCACAGCTGATGTTGTACTAAAGTATTATTATAATAGCTTCGACTACTTCTGGGATAAGGTCATAAAGCATGACCAATTCGTTGGAGGGAGAGATGGATTAAAGTTTTTGAACAGGGATGGGGGTTTGTATTGCTTCCCAGAATTAGAAGTGAAGAAGGAGAAAAGAATGATGGAACTCCTAAGAAGAGAACACTAACGTGGCAACCAGCCCAACTCAGCATGTTGATGTTGCTACCAAATCTGCTTTAACTCCTCCCAGCTCTAGCTTGCCCCCTTCATACTGAAAAAGCAAGATTTTTCTTTTTCTTCTATAGGAGAAAAATTATCCTCGAACAATTTGTACAATTTTATTATTTTGCTTTTCTCTATCTTTATTTCCTTTGAACAACAATCAAATTTCTATTATCGCTTGAAATTATTTGCTATTTTTTGTTAAGAATAGCTTTTTGCAAGGTTTTAAGTGGTAGGTGCAATCTTGCATCCTTTGTCATATTTTCATCAAGGTCCATCCTGACATTAACTTTCTTTGCTAGATTTAGCATTAGCAATTCCATTAGGGTCGCTCTTGACGTTAGCATTAGATGCAATTATGCATTTCATGCAATCCTATATTTCTAATTAATTCATTGAGGTCAATTCTGACCTTAACTTTTATAGCTTATTGAAAGTCCTTCAAAGATAATACTAAGTCTTATAACACTTCCTTTCGAGATAAATCCTTACCTCTATTTTCTCTATGTTCATGCTGAATAGCCATTATCCAAAATATAAATCATCAAAAAATGACATCTTCATAAACAACATACCAAAATCAACAATTCAAAAGATCGTAAGTCTGAAACAAAAGACAGAAATCAGCAAAACAAAACATTTAAGGAAAAAACTTCTTTAAGTTCTAGATATTCTAGGGCCTAGGCAATTTCTTGCCATGCATATCGTCTAGCTCGTATGCTCCACCTTTCAGCATCTTAACCACTTTAAAAGGTCCTTCCCAGATGTTTTCCAGTTTCCTAATGCGCCTTATAGCTTCGATCTCCCTCAGAGCCAAGTTTTCTTGCTTTAAAGTGCAAACTTTTACTTTTTTATTGAAGACAACTTGCATTTTCTGCTTGTACTTTAGCATGCTTTGTTCAGCAACATCTCTTTTTTCTTTAATCAAATCCAAACTCTGCTTAATGAGTTCTTCATTATCTTGGGGATTGAAGTAGTGAACCCGATGAGTCTCCACTCCAATTTCTATAGGGATGACAGCTTCCATTCCAAACACTAAGCTATAAGATGTTTCTCCAGTAGCATTTGCAGTTGTCTTGCGATAACACCAAATTACACTAGGTAGCTCTTTGAACCATCCTTCTTGGATATCCTCTATTCTACCCTTCAAACCATCTAATAAAGTTCGATTAGTCACCTCTACTTGACCATTACTGTGCAAATGTGACATAGAGCTAAACCTTTGATTTATCTTTATTTCGTTACACCGGGCTCGTACCTTTCTACCTTGGAACTATTTCCTATTGTCAAATATCAACTATCTAAGAATCTCAAACCAACAAACTATATTTTTCCATAAAAATTTCAAGACCTCATTCTCAATAACTTTTGAAAGGGCTTCTACTTCTACTCATTTAGTGAAATAGTACATAGCTACTAATAAAAATTTCTTCTAAGCCACAGCTATTGGTAGTAGACCTACCACATCGATCCCCTATTTAGCGAATTGGTAAAGAGAGCTAATCATCGTAATTTACATCGCATGTTGGTCAATAGCATTAGCCGTCCTCTGACAATTGTTGCAATACTTAACTAACTCCTAGGCATCGACTTGAAGTGTTGGCCAAAAATGCCCCACTCTAAGCACTTTTCTTGCTAAAGCCATCCCCCATCCCCAAAATGATTCCTGCAACATCCAGGATGTACTTCTTTCAGACATACTTAGTTTCTGCTCATAATAAACATCTTAATAGGGAGTGTAAAAGACTATTTGTATAGTACATCATCAATTAGTAAGAATCTAGTAGCATAAACTTGAGCTTTCCTATCTACTTGATTTAAACCAGTAAGACACCTTATTATAGTGGTCCCCAGTCATCTTCCTTATAACATTCAAAACTTTTTCTACAATACTAGGCTTTCCTATCTCCTGTGCTTACACATTTGTATTAGTAAGCCCCAATAAGGAACTAGCCATCTTGGCTAGCTGTTCTGCTTAGGCGTACTCGATTTGAAGGGCTTGTATTAGCTTAAAACTCCTAAATCTACTCTTCAGTTCATCTACTTTTTTTTAGGTATTTGTCCATTCTTTCTTATATTACCTCATAAGTTCCTTCTATCTACTTCGGCACTAGCTGTGAATCAAAATATACTACTATCTTAATAGCTCCATTGGCAAAAGCCATCCTCAGTCCCATAACCAAAGCTTCATATTCTGCCTTGTTATTTGAAGCATGAAATGTGAACTTGATAGTAAGAATAATTCCCACCCTGCTTCCCACATTCGTAGAAGACCTATCAATATATAGAGTACTTATCTATCCATGTTGGTTGTGACTGCAACTTTTACTAGGAAATTTGCAAGGGCTTGACCTTTAATAGCGACCCGAGGTTCATATTGTATATCATATTCCCCTAGCTCTACAGCCCACTTAAGCATCATTCTTAACACCTTAAAATAATTGAGAATCTGCCTCAATGGATAGTTAGTTCACACCACAATGACATGAGATTGAAAGTAAGGTCTCAGGCAATGATTTGTAGCTACCAAGGCTAATGCCACCTTCTCTATTTTCGTATACCGTAGTTCAGCATCATGTAGCAGCATACTCACATAGTACACTAGCCTTTGAATTTCCTGTTCTTTTCTTACCAAAGCAAAACTAACAACGTACTTAGAAATAGCTAAGTAAAGATATAAAGGCTCACCTAGATAGGGCTTAGTAAGTAGAGGTAGTTGAATTAAGTACTACTTTAACTTTTCAAAGGCCTTCTGCAGCTTCTCCCCATTCAAATTTTTCTATTTTCCTCAACACTCTAAAGAAGGGAAACCTCCATTCTACTGCCTTAAGGATGAACCTATTTAGCATTGCTAACCGACCCATCACACTATACATCCCTAATGCATTGAGGAGGTTCCAAATTCGGAATAGCCCGAATTTTGGCTGGGTTAGCTTCTATACCCTTCTGCATCACCATATAACCAAGAAACTTCCCTCATTGGACTCCAAAAACACACTTGGCAGGATTTAGCTTCACACCATAGTACCTCAATGTCTCAAATATCTCATTTAGGTCAGATATGTGATCTCCAGCTTTTACACTCTTCACAAGCATATCATTAATGTATGCCTCTATATTCCTTCCCAGCAGAGCGTAGAACATCTCATCCACTAATTTTTAATTGGTCACATCTACATTCTTAAGTCCAAAAGGTATTACTAAATAACAGTAAGTACGAATGAAGTGATAAAACTAACAAAATTTTGATCTTCAGGGTGCAATTGCATGTGATGATACCATTAGGAGGCATCCATTACAACTAAAGGTGGAATCTACCAACTAATCTATACGTGGCAATGCATAGAAATCTTTTGGGCATGCCTTATTCAGATCTCTGAAATCAATGCAAACCCTTTTATTTATCAACATTCTTTAGCACAAGCACAATGTTAGACAACCATTTGGGGAACTGAATTTCAACTATATGCTAGCATCTAGCAATTTCTCAATCTTATCTTTAATGATCATGTCTTTCTTTGGTCCAAATTTTTTTTTCTTCTATTTCACTAGTCAAGCATTCGGATCCATATTCAGTTTTTGTACCATTGCATCTGGACTGATCCCGGTCAAATCTCCTGGTGTCAAAGCAAAGACATTAACATTGCTTCGCAAAAATGTTATCAACTGATCAAGGATTTTCATTGGTAAACAAGCACCTACATGGGTCATAGTATCTTCTTGTCTTGGAACTAATTCTACAATCTTCAATACATCTATCGATTCGACTTTGGGTTGCTCCCTATCTATTATCTCAATTTTTTGCTCCTTTATAGGGGCATTAACTCGATCAACATCTATGTTCTTCTTGCTTCCTATCCTTATAGCCTCCACATAACATTTCTTGGAAACATATTGAACCCCCTATACTTCTCCTACCTGGTCTCCTACAAGAAATTTGATTTTCACATGGTATGTGGAAGCTACAGCTAGAAAAGCATTAAACATAAGTCATACCAATATCATATTATATGCAGAAAGTGCATCTATAACTATGAATCGTATCATCCGTATCTTTCTTGCATCACCTTTTCCGAGTGTCATAGGTAAGGAAATCTATCCGAGAGGTTGTATTGATTCTCCAGCAAAGCCAATTAAAGAAGTCTAAACTGGCTCAGCACTTACAGGCCCTAAGACCATCTGTCGAAATACTTCCCAAAATAATATATCCACTGAACTACCTCCATCCACAAACATCTTTGCCACAACATAATTTGCAATATTAACAGTGATCACTAATGCATCTTGATGAGGATAATGAACATCCTACAGGTTGTTTAGTCCAAAAGAGAGCACAGGCCCACTATCTCTTCCTATCACATCGACTGAAGTTATCTCTTTTTATTTTCTAGAATAACTCTTTCTGGCACAGTTAGAATCTCCATCAGTAGGACCTCCTAAGATCATATTAATAACTTTCTTTCTTTAAAGTGGAAGATTGTCCTCTCGATGTTCATCCCTTCAGGGCCTTTCCAGAGCTTGATGATTTCCCCATTGCCCTACTTCTTTCCTTTGCTAAAGATCCTTATATAATTCCTTAACTACCTCCTTACCTTCTTCGGCAATAAATTCCTTTAAATATACTCTTTGAATCAACCTCTCTACTTCATCTCTCAGTTAAGCATAGGCATCTGTAACATGACCATAGTCATTGTGGAATTTGCAAAATTTATCATACCGAGGTTTAGAAGGGCCTTAACTAGCTTTTGAGGGTCTGGGAATATCAAATGACTTTATGGTAGCCAACACCTATGAGGATTGGATCATTAAGAGTGCAAAAGGATCTTCTAGCTTCTAGGATAAAGGAATAGCTCTTTCTTTCTCTTTATCTATTTCCTCCATTCGAGGTTTCTTGATCATATGTTGATCGTCTTTATGATTCTTATGCTTTTCAACAAAGTCTTTAGCCACATTTGCCTCCTCTAAATTAACATACTTCTCTACTCCTGATAATAGGTCATCAAAGTGCAATGTAGGTTCTTAACCAGACTATCAAAAAATTGCCCCTTCCTCAATCCTCTAGCGAAGGTATTAGCCAACACCTCTTATGAAGCGGCTAATACCTTGAGGGCCTCAGCGGTGAACTTTTTAATATAACTACGTAAAAATTCCCCTTTTTCTTACCATATGTTGAATAGGCTAAGTAACTTCTTCTGATATTGATATTAATGTATCAGTCATTCCGCATTAATAGCAAGTCCTACTGTCGCATCATTAGGTTGATTGGCCGAATGGTTGACTGGCCGAATAAAGAAAGAACCTTTCTTTTCTGGCACTCCTAACCCTCAAGGATTAGGCGGGATCAAATCAACTCTCGAAATCAGATTGGGGTGTGTTTGTCTCGCAGCTTACCAGGATTAGGGCAATCTAATCAAAGTTTGCCTTGCTTGAGGAATCAATCTATGCCTAGCTAATATGATGTCAACAATGACGGTTTCTAGATTTGCAAATTGTTCTACATTAAACTGAGCCAAATTAAAATTGCAACCCTACAGTTCATCTATATGAGGCCGCTGGGCATGTTGATAGACAGAGCATCAACTATCAATTTACATTGTGCATCCTAAATTGTTTTGTTTTCCTTCACATTTTAAACTCAAACAACTTCCGATAAACAATGCTAATTGATGTAAATATTCTACCTATATAGTGAATCACCAATGAATAAATCTCATACCTATGAGATACTCCTGCAAAATAGAGTCGGTTAGGGGCGCCGAAAAAGTTCCGGCGAAAACCCTCCAATGCTTAAGTTAGTGTTCTATTTTAGGTAAAAAAGAAAATAGACTACTTAATTGCTTTCTTGTGTGTGCTTGTGTCCCCGAAATAAAATTTACTTTACTTTTATGTGAGGTTGTTGTTGAAGATAAGTACGTCTTAGATTTTTAGCTACAAATTCATGATTTGATCCTATCTCTTTCCTTCAATCTTATCTTTACCATTTTGAATTTCAAAAATCAAAAGGTTACGCGAGAATATGGGATAGCGCATCTGGTGTTTAGCTTAGCCTTGAAAACGAACCAACTTTGCCTTCAAAGCATACCAGCTTTGCCAGGGTAGCTTTATCTACTGCCTCCCAGGTTAGCTTTGCCTCCTTTTATTAGGTTACCTCATAGTGTCAGGTTTGGTAGTATCACTGGGTTACTGTGGTGACGTAAAAGAACAACATCTTGTAAATTCAAGATATTTGAAAAATGAATACATGTCTACTCGCTTGAGAGTCCCTCTTGGTGAGCAACATCCATATCATTTATTTGGAAATTTCCAGGTTAGATAAAACTAGAAGAGACGCAAATTTTCAACTGAGTATCATCGGATTATTAGATAGTTGGGAATTTTGAAATCCCAAGATCGTTTTACAATAATTTGCAGCATAGTTTGGTTCTTGTAGCTGGTTTATGTGTAATTTCTATGCTCAATGAGAACTCTTATCCATAGGTGAGCCTATCTGAATTTATTGTACATTTACAAAGAACTTAAATTATGGATCGGCTTTGATATAAATAATTTATCTACTTGACTAGTAATTAATAGATAAGCTTGCATGCGCAGTCAACAATCCTACAACATAGAGTCAGTCGGGTGGCCAGAAAGGTCTCTAGTGAAAACCATCCAATGCTTAAGTCAGTTCTCTTTTTTTGGTGGAAAATGAGAAGTGTTCTCAATAGAATTATGTGTGTGATTATGTTGAAAGATAAAATTTTCCTTACCTTTTATGTGATATTGTTGGAGAAAACCATATATCTCTTTCTTTCCATTTTATCTTTACTATTTAAAATTCCCAAAAATTAAGGGATTATGCGGGTATGTATGATAACGTATCTAGTGCTCAGCTTTACCTCTAAAACAAACCAGTTTTACCTTCAGAGCAAGCCAACTTATTAGCTTAGCATTGCCTCTAGGCCAGCTTTGCCTCCAATATATCAGCTTAGCATTACCTCCAGGGCAGCTTTGCCTCCAGCATACCAGCTTAGCTTTATGTGTCAGGGATAAAGCTAGTCTAAGCCTCTGAGGGCATCGCCTTCTTGATTTCTTGCTCTAATCCATGATGAAATGCTTTAAATATCGCATTTAAAACCCTGAGGCATTACTAATAATTCGTATATATTCATGGTGTAATATATTCTGAATGAAGGATGCAAAAGAGAAATAATGAAACTACATTTCATTTTCTGCTGGTCTATAGATTTAGTTGTCCTTAAAGTTCCAAAAATGGAAAACCTTGTATAAATGAAGTTGAGATATTCTGGTGCTTCTACTTAAGGCAACAATGCCTGATTCGGTGTTTCGTTTGGATACAAAGTGAAAGGAGAATAGAGATTAAATTCTTTTTAGCTTTCCATTTTCTTGTGATTGAAAATAACTGCAAAGCACTAAGACACGAATATATTTATCTACAGGTCCCTAATCTATGGAAGTAATAGGTCTTTCATTCTGGTTTTCAAATAGAACACAAAGGGTTGTGACTTTTGTTTAATCTCAAGTTTAGATAATCTCAAATAATACCAATTATCAAAGAAATGGGTGTTTGGATTCTTTACATCATAAAGAATAAAAAATATTATTTTGCCTTGTTGGCCAGATGATATTGCGATGCAACAACATTCAGAGACGGATATTTCCTTCTCTATAGACCTATTTTCCGTCTCTAAAATAATATAGAGACGGATTTTTCTGTTCTCAAGTTTAGAAGACAAACTTGATTTCCGTCTCTAAATTTAGAGACAGTCAAAATCCATCTCTAAACCTGTCTCTGGATATTTTTTAAACAAAATCTGTCTCTATTCTTGTAAACTTTCCGTCTTTAATTCCATCTCTAATTTTTTTAAGTATTACAGCAAAATCGTCCGTAACTCTATCTTTAATTTATGAAAATCCATTGTGAATCCGTCTCCAATTTTGTCCATTGTTTACCAAATTCCATCTCTAATTTCACATATATTTTTCCATCTTTATTTCTGTCTCTAATTTGTCAATATTTTTGCCTCCAATCCATCTTCATATCCGTCTCTAATATGTTTAATTAAAATGGTCAAAATTCATCCCAAAAAGAGAAAGACAAAAAATAAAAATAAAAAATTGCACACCATTAATTAATAAGGTCAACTTTTCTTAGCAATGATGTTTCCGTAATAGGCCTTCAAAATTGGCAGTCGTCATGTCTTCAAACACTATGCTTTCTTGAAAGAAAAGGCCTTTAGTATTTGGATTTTTTAGATTGACAATCCAATCATTGTTAATCCACTAAAGCATACAATGATTCAAGAATAAACAATAGAACTTGAATCTTTAGTAGTAACTATTGCACCAAGACAAATAATAGTAAACGTAATTAAGGTAAACTTCCTTATGTCTAAGCCATAATTACTATTAGGGAAAAGCAAATAACTGTCACTACTCATGACAAATTAATTTAATTTTCTTTCTTTCTTTTTCTCATCTCTTTTCTTTCTTTCTTCTCATTTCTTTTCTTTCTTTTGTCTCTTCTCTGCTAAAAAGCTACTCTTAAATTCCCCTTTGGAAAGGAGACTGGTTTTGACAAAGCCATTTTTATCCTTCCAGAGCAAATTACAATCTATAAGCATAAGAAATTTGACAGTAATGCAATAGTATATAACTAATCCTTGTACCTTACAATGAAGGAAACTAATGTACAAATTTACTTAACAACCTCTCTTACTGTTGTTAACACATACTTGATCATAAAAATTCAATACCAAAATATCAATATATATTTCCATAATCTTTTCCATGAAATGGAGAGCAAAAGGTGTACCTTGGGAGAAGGGTAATCTATTTTTCTCATATTGGCCCTTAAGAAATTCAACCCCCACCCCCCGATCTCATGCATGCTCTGCTATTCACCTACTAATGTTAGTATCTACTTGCATTCAGGCTCCACATGCAAAGAATGATTTTAGCAGACACTCTAAAACTAGTCTAAAAGAATGATTTCATAAACATATAAATCTTGGCAGACACTCTATGCTTTAATATTGTCCTCAATCTAACCCTTCTTTATAAGCACTAACATATGGTACTAATAAAATTCAAGTGGTGCAACCTTTGGCAATATCGTTACAGCATTATACATTGTCATAAAGCAAGCACATTTATTCTTCTTTCCTACAATATTTTCACAATCATAGTATTGAACCAACTGAGAATTAATGCCATCTTGACACTTGATTTCAACTTGCAGACTATAGTTTTAAAAATTTAAGATTTCACTACTTATATAAGTTGACTTTCATTGAATGCATGCTCACAGTATGTATTATATATCTCTAGATTTCCTATTTAGCACATGCTTAAATCTACTTATTATTCAAGTAGTGTGCCTAAGTTGATCAAAAATAGACAACTTTAATCTTATTAGCATGCAACTAACTCACATTATGATCACCAGTTAGGATCGAATTCTGCTCCACTAGATGCAAACATGTTCTATACTTTCTGTAACCATACATTATCTTACAAGCAAGCATATGACAATTGAAACTAACCGGAATTTGAGAGGTGCAGGAAGCTTGAAAGAAACTAACCTAGTTATATTCTCTTCTGCAAATAAATGAACATTTAATGTGTTGTCATCTAAAAATATATGCCCTCTTCAAGTCTATATTTGTCAAAAAGTTATGTTCCTTCAGACAAGACTTTTTATCTTCTTAATCAAAAGGTTTACACAGAAAATGTAACTTTTCGTGTGTTTATTACCCAACGGTGAATATAGAAGCATAAATACAGTAATAAAATAAAATCAATTTATTGATGCACCTTTAGCGAAAATAGCAAGAAATAAGACATTTTCAAAAACTAAGAATCAGTTTTAGTATCTAAATATTTAAAATATTTAGCAGCTAATTTAGCATCTATTGAAATTGTGAAAACTGTCTGAAACTTTAGATTCTTGTAGCAAGAAAAAATAGCAAAACTTGAGCAAATACAAAACATCTTTAATCTAAGAAAGAACTATTTTCAAATAGCAGAGACCATGGAAATACCTTGGTAGCGTTCTCCTTATCAGCAATCAATTCAGTTGTGGTAGACAAGGGCACTTTGTAAGTGATCTACCCCTCCCCCGAGGATTCAACAGATCTAGAAATTTTGCAGTTTGGAAACACTCATATGCTGGAACTTCAGCAACCCACAGTGGACTATCGTGCTTCGAACTTCAGAAACATAAGCCAAAAAAGGAACAAAAAAGTAAAAAATAAATCTCAAATTGGGTAGAGAAGGCAACCGCAGCACAGCTTCCTCTGTCTCAATCGGGTCGGATCTCAAAATCTACAAAGCATTAAACCAAAAACATATCAAAAGATTAGTACAATTACATACGTGTATGTATGATTAAGACCAAAAGTGACTAATTGAAGAATTTTTACAGCGTCCTGGAGTAGTGGTTTGGTGTCGTCTTTGGCGGGTCTGAATTATGGCTTCTGAGTTTCTTTTCTCTTTACAAAGGTGGCAGAGGCATACACTAACGGTGGCAATCGACGCCGGTGGCCGACGGTAGGCAACCGGTGACTGGCGATGGGGGATTGTGGTTTGCGATGGGTGGTTTCTAGGGCAATTTTCAGGGTAGAAAGAAATCTTTCATTTTTTGATTTTTTATGTTTAAATAAAAATGTCAGCACAGTATTGTTAATGTTTAATTATATCAGCATAATTTTTATTTTTATATTTATTTTTTATTAAAATCATGTTTTGAAGTCATATTTAAAAATCCATCTTAAATCTGTCTCAACTATTTTTATATATTTTTTTAAAATTTATAAAATTAAAGATGGAAAGAAAGACATATTTCAAAATAAAATTTTAAATTATAATTGTCTATATCCCATCTCTAAATCCGTCTTTGATTTTTTATTCTATAAAATTTATAAAATTAGAGATGGAAAGAAAGATGAATTTAAAAATATGTTTTTAAATTATTATTGTCTCCATCCCGTAGATAAGTCCATCTTTGATTTTTTTTTTTTGAGACAGATTATTTCTGTCTCAGGTGGTGGTATATAATTTTTATTTAATAATATCGACATATTGGAAACAGAAAACATTTCCGTCTTTAAATCCGTCTTTAAATCGGTCTTTGAATCTGTCTCTATTTATTAAATTTGCATGAGCTTGAATCCGTGTGTGAACCTGTCTCTGCTTTTTAATTATTTTATTAAATTCAGATAGAACTTGATTCTGTCTCTGAATCCATAGCTGTTTCATAAAATTTAGAGACGAAACTATATCTGTCTCTAAATTTCTGTCTCTGAAACACTGTTCTCTTATAGTGACTATATGCATCAAAGTGTGATTATTCTCAGTCTACTACTCCATCGGTTTCTTATTTCTGCATTTTGATCCCTAATAATATACTGGCTAACCTAGATGTCACTTCTTTACAAATTGCTTGTGTTTTTTCAGCCACCAAATTAGTTGAATGACTGAATAAAGACTGGTCATACACATCTTGCTTCAATTTACTTGCGCTGAATAAGTACAGAAGATTTGTTTGTAAAAGTTACTACATATGTGCGCTAGCTCAATGTTTATGGCTCATTGAACCTCCTCAGGTCACAACAAAGATTGAATAAGTTGTTGCTGTCTACAGCCAGACTGATTTGTTTGCCGATTTCCTTTCTTAGAGGTTTTAGTTCAGCCTTTGCTCAGAAATTCTATCTGACCTGATGCCGCTTGCCAGGGTGAGAAATGGGTATAAAATTCTGTAAAAAGAAAGGATACTTGTGTAACCAAATATATTGTATTGATTAGATGAAAGATATTGTTTGTTCCTGAGTATTTCTTGGGAAATTAATGATTGTTGTCAATTATCTAGATGGGACTGTAATTCCATTTTTGGCTCCCTGTACATTAATAGGCCCCTTGTTTACAAAATGCAGCTCAAATTTCAGTCAAAATCATCCACTTAAGTTTACATGAAAAAACATTATCTTTCATTTCATCTTTCAATATACAACTTTAACCCTTGAGTGTCTGGATAATAGTGTTGTGCCAAGGGTCCGAGAGGTGTTGCAGAAGATTGTCAAATGGCCCCTTTCCAGTAACATTGTGCTGGACAATAAATCCCAGGAATGCCAACATTGCCAGTCTTCCTGCAAATGTAGACCATGGAGTTGGGAGTTAGATTTTGTGAAAATTTTTAGAGTGATTCTATATTAGACTAGCTGCATTGCATCCAGTCCAATATAGACCATTGGATTTAGGAAAGTTTTACTACCCAATCCCTTAAATCCAAGGGTGAAAAGTTGTACTCTGTCCGCTGTATAATCACCCAAATTTTACACACTGAACAAAGTTAAATATTTGAGACAGATTGAATCTTACCATTTGCTATCTCTTTCTCCTTGGCCTCCAAAGTTGGCGTGAAGTTGAGGGGGTTGAAGACGCCACCAGGGTAGCCAACTTCATTTGGAGGTAAGCTGTAGTTCTTAAAGATGGGATCTTGATTGACGCTTCCAGGGTTCTTAATATCCTGCCACCTTCTGATCTCCACATAGTGGAACAGAATGAACTCGATCACGAAAAGGGTCGATGAGGAGGCGAAATATTCAACTTTTCCAGCATCATACCATTTGGGAACATTAAGGATGCCAATTGATGTGAAAACTTCTGGCAACAGCATTCCAGCGACACCCAACATTGCCCACCGGCCGTTCACAAGTTCAGCCTGGATATACCATTTCAAGTTTTCTGGGTCCTCAGCAAGTCCCAATGGATCAAATCCATTATCTCCGGGAAGACTGATCAAATTAGCTGACACATATTAGTTGTCTAAAAATTAATGTGTTAAATATGAGAGAAGGGTTAAATAAAAAACTAAGCAACACCTAGATGGGCTGGAGATTGCTTGCTAATTGCTACTCTAAAGAAAAATTTATCAGAAGGTTAAAACACAAATGTACATGTTTTAGCAGTTAGGTTTGACTGTACAAACAAATTAGATTTAACTCGTATGCGGCTTATTTAAAAGCTGTCATTCTTTAAAGTAAAAGATTAAGAAATGCTGAACAACGAATTGTTTGGCTCAACCTTCCTTGTTTATGCATGTAAGAGGGAAATTAAAAGGCATGTAAGAATTCTAGCTTTGGCAACATAAAATTGTGCTTAGATTTTTTGACATATATACCTGCCATCAAGATAGGCAGGAGAGGCCAACCCTGGCAGCCATTCACCTTTCTTGGCTTCAACTTTGAATGAATTGTGGGATGAAACTACCCGTTTAATAGACACTTGTCTGTTCAGTTTTCCAGAGGATCCAGTCAGGAACCGGGTTTTCGATGCACACGGCCGGAAGACGGCGACAGAAGCTTGTGCAATGACTGTGGCCATTTTTCCGACCTGAAAATTGTTAGTGGATGGTTCACGGGGCTAGCAACGGATCTTTTGTGAATGCATTTGTATTTTCTTTCAATGGTACACTTGTGGCGCTGGTTCAAGGTTGAATATTGACTGTTGGTTTAGAAGATTTTTGGAATCCAACGGCTGATATTTTGATTGTGAATTTTGGCATAGCCAGTAGGAATTAATTGGTCTGATGACTCTTATCCTTATCTCGGTTGGCATATCCACAATTCTATTTCTTTGCTGCTGTTGGCTTTTTAAGATCATGGGGGACCCTTTTATATTGCAAGTGGCCTAAAGATACCACATCTATCACGAAAGATCTTGCCTATGCGGAATCTTCTTTTCAGCCAATAGGTTCTTGACACTTGTAATGTTTGAAGCTTATGTCGATGATTTGATTGATCTTGTTTCCATTTTGATATATTAGTGGCATCGCACGTGGTCTTCATGCACATGACTATTTTTTGATTGAAATAATAATATATAAAAATTAGTTATTTTGTCAAAAAAATAAAATCATGCAGTTGGAACCTATTGATGAAGTTATGAGTAGTGCTAAGAGGGAAAATATGTGCATAAATGAGTTGTAGAGATTGGAGGGAGAAAGAGTTAGTAGTGGGAAAGGAGTTATAGAGATTGGAGGGAGGAAGAATTAGTAGGTGGGAAGGAGTTACATAGATTGGAGAAAGGGGGAGTTAGTAGGGAGGAGTCAGAAACTTAGTTGTGGATAAAATTTTGAAATTTTATATAGATGTATTTTGTATCTTATAGGAGTATTTTAGGTAAATAATTTTTTGGTGCAGCATGAATAACAATTTTTTTCTTTTTAAATAGTATAGATATCAATTTAAATTGCTAGGAATTTAGGAGTTAGAAAAGGGATGTGTAATTCCATGGAGACTTACTTGAGATCAAAAACTTGAATTTTGCTCGTCAAAAACTTTTCATTCGATGAGATAGAAACAAAGCCTTGAGATCTCTTTATAAGAGCCAAGAAATATGGTTTATGGGCCGATTAATCAGCTGTAACTAGTGTTCTTGGCTCATCATGAATTATTAATTCATTCTACTTTTTATGTTTATCATGATGCATTAGAAATCAAAATGTCTTTATTTGCTGGATTTGTCAAACATCTTGTAAGTGCTCATATCTTATAAGATTTTTTTTTTAATTTATAATTAGAAATAGGATGACAATGGGGTGTCTCCATAAATTTGATAAGGACAAACTGGAAAAAAGATTGACTATGAAATTGAATGATAGCGAGGCTTCCCAAAAACATATCCAAACATTTGCAAATGATAATGTTAGTGATTTAATGTAAAGTTATTTCAAGATACATAATTAAGAAATAAATTCATCATCAGTTTCAAATATAAAATTAGAGTCCATTAAATTTAATTTAGATTGGTTCATTTTAAAATGTATTTGAAAGAAAACATATTGTGAGTATTTATGATTAGTTATTGTTTTCTTACTGAAGTGGAATTTGCAATTTCATGTGATGAATTTGAAAATGTAAAGAAATAATTTTTAAATTTTTTTTATTAAGTGTTAAAATTATTTTTCAAGTTCACCAAATATGCCATTAAACAAAAATCTTTTAGATGAATTTATTAAATTTAGTAATATAAATTAAATGTACACTAGTTGATTGACAATTCATAATTGCCCAAGTCGATAACTTAGGTACAAAAGTATTCTATAATAAAAAGATAACAAATAGTTAATAAAATACACTTTATATGGTATTATATATCATTACATGATTAGAAACTAAGGTAAGAAGTCGTCAACCACATATTTTACATACTATGTATATCGAGCTTAAAAGATAAATTTTGAAAGACAAATGAGATGATTAAGGATTACTAAAATGTGTAGTATGATTAAAGGATCAAAACAAATTGTAGCAGTAAATTACATGTTGGCATGCTATAAATTCAAGATGAACATACATTTCAGAATGCATTTTCCTTTTTTTTTTTTTTAACATAAATATTCAGGAATGCATTTTAGTTTTGCAAAAATGTATTACATATTGCCAATTAAGTAATTTTACAAGCTCAAAATTGGTAAATACTTTTTTCAACAATCTATTCAAGTAGTTGATGTGATCAATTAAAGTATCCTGCTAAAATATTTGCACATTTAGATGCTTTTAAATTAATCAAAGAAAAAAAAACTAAAGTGCAAAGTATAATATTTTTTCAAAAACCTTCAAATCATTATTGAATTATTTCGTCACCATAATTGCTTACAATATGGATATTCATAATTAATATTTATTAGTTCCAAAAACATATAAAAGTCTAATTCTTTTACTCGCTATTCCTTTAGTCAATGTTTTTTTTATTTATTTATTTCAATCCGCCAAACAAGTAAATAATCAAAAGTTAAATCAATACAAAGACAATATAAAGAAAATAATGACAAGTTCATATCTAATTTTATATTATTAACTACCATGTAGATAATTTTTCGTTTTACTTAAAATTTACATTACCTTCCCATTGTGATACAAGAAATGGAATTTTAACAATTATTTGAAAAAAATATTTTTCAACGCCGTACAATGATGAAATTAGTTATTTAAAGAAAAAAATCGCTGGCTTTCTAATTCTTCTATCTTCTGTAACTGCTCCAATATCAAATAAGGAATGCAACATAGTCTTATCTTCCGAGTTCGTTCACATTGTCTCTTTGAATTCGTTTTCACATCGTCTCTTTGAAATGTTAGCAGTGGTATGCACTAATGCATTCAATTGTACAATTAATTTTTATTTTGTATATTGTTTACCTTTTCAAATAGTTTAACATAGTGATCACCTTTTGTTTGAGTTGATTTTTCTTTGCGCAGTAGATTTTATATTATCAATATTGTTATCACTTTTCCATCTTTTCAGATATTATATTTTTTTATAATTTTATATTTTTTCTTAAATTTATTAAGTTGTTTTGAGTTATGGAAAAGTATAAGCATCTTTGTATTTTTATATTTTACATTTGTGAATTGATGATGTTGTAACAAGTTTAAATTTTATACGTTTGTTATGGTGGAAAAATTCTTCAATTTTATATTATTATCTATTTTAAGAAATATAGATCATGTATTAAATTTACTTTTACATGAAATAAAAATAA
The DNA here is from genome assembly GCA_018894105.1 of Jacaranda mimosifolia. Lineage (NCBI taxonomy): Eukaryota > Viridiplantae > Streptophyta > Magnoliopsida > Lamiales > Bignoniaceae > Jacaranda > Jacaranda mimosifolia. Next base: position 16,373,947 of record CM032124.1, read on the forward strand.
ATATTATTAAAAATATTTATAATTATTGAATTATAAATATAATTAAAAATAACAATATAAAAATAAAAACATCACAAAAAATGTCAAGTAATTAGTAAAATTAAATATTATTAAAAAATGATAAATTAAAATTAAATTTAAAACTTTACAATTTAGTATTTAAAAGTTTGGAACATATAAAAACATCTCATATGCCATGAAAAATAAATTTCAAGATTATTCAGTGAGAACTTAAAAAAATTAAAACTTTCAAAGATAAAAGTCTATGAATATGATTACATACTTTATTAAAATAATAATAATAATAAAGAAAGTATTATGCAACCAAAAACTAACAATAGTTGCATTAAAAAATAAAAATATATCAGAAGGATATATAACACAAGATTGATGACTTCAAAGTCATTGGAAATTTTTTTAAATTATAATACTTTAAGATTACTTTAAACTTAAAAGACGATGAATATATATCAAGTTAAAACTTGAAATATAAAGAATTAGATAATATATTGGTTTCCAAGAATTTAAAAAAATCTTCTTTAATTTTAATTTTTGATTAAAAAGTAATTAAGCCAAGACAAAACTATGATAGTAAATTAAGATAAAAAAATTTAAAAAATCAAAATAAATATATAAAATAATTATAAAGTTAAAATCAATATTAGTACATAAGTTAATAGACTCATAGCTTAGTTATGGAATAATCAAATGAAGAAAAGAGTTTGACATTAGTAATATAAAGTTAAAATTATAGTAAATTAATAAAGCAAATATAAACTCAAAATTGATTTCAAAATAGGAATTGGTGACAGGATATGATGATGCAATTAGAATATAAAATAAAATATGGAAAAATAAATTATATGCTCCTTCTCAAATTTTTTGTATAAATATATTTAGATCTTCAAATTATATTTTGCAAATAACTAAAAAAAGTAAATAACAAAAACAAGTTAATCTTTCAAACAATCAAATTGACCAAAATAAAACAAAATAAAGTTGGATATATATTTTGATGGATCAAATAATGTCCAATGTTATAAACTTAAAAAAATTAATGGGTGTATTTTCTACTTAAATAACCATCTCATAATTATATTTAAATGATCAAGGAATCTTATACATATTTAGAATAGAGATGAAAGAGATTTTATTGATAAAATGCAGTCGTTTTTTATATTATAGATAAATAAAGAACAATCTGTTCTGACCAAGGAAATAATTTTCAAAATCCAGATATCTTTAAAAGAAATAAATAATATCAAATTTAATAACCAAAAATCATTTTTTAAATTTAATTAAAAGACTCAAAGTTCTAAGAATTCATAAATTGGTAAAAATGCACAATTATAGGTCCCATACTATTGTGCTATATAGTAGTACTAGCATAAACCCCGTGCTATGCACAATATATTTACTTAAGTAAATTAAACTAAAAAATGTAAATACGCAACTAATTTTTTATAATGAGGAAAATAGATATGAACACCTTATCTATTTTGAACTTTATCTTGTAGAGGATCCATGACTTTAGTTTCAAATCCTGATCTAATTCATTTGGATCAAGTAAATCGACATAAAAAATTATAAATTGTGTACTATTTCAAAAATATTTTTTAGTAATTAAATTATTTTGATCCAAAAAACTAAGATCCTTTATTAGTTTGAATATTCTATATTAAATCAAGAAGAAGTTCAGAAATATATAAAATATTGGTTAAGAAATTCTTGTTGCGGTATACAAAAAATAATAAATAGAGATGAAACTACAAAAATTATGTAACAAATCAAAATAGGATATTTTAGAGAAACTTGGGTTATTTAATTAATCAAATAAAAATGATTCATAATGAATAAATAAAACTAAATTAATTAATCAAAATGAAAAAATAAATTAAAAAGTAGTTCTTAAAACCAAATAAATTTGAAAAGGGGAAAGCTGGTGCATATATGTATATGTATATAAAGTATGTACACATTATTTACACATAGGTCAGTTGAAAAATATTGAATTAATTTGATAAAGAAAAAATATGAATAAAAACCACAATAAAATAATGAAAGTGAAAATATAATAATTGTTAAAAATAGAATTGAAAAAAATTATCTTTCAAACATGATATTTATGGTCCAAAATAGAGGAAGAAAAACATATGAATTTAGAGAACATTGAATAGAAACATTCACCCAACAAAGAGGAACTATAATGAATTACAAACTAAACCAAATTACAAAGAAGAAAAGAAAAGAACAAAACTTGCAACTTAAAGAAGTACATTATACATCCGAGTAAAGATTCAAAACTCCCAAATGACAAAAGTGAATGTGGAAATAAAGGGAAATGACAAAAATAAGGTGGTTTGCAAGTAATTAAAAAAAAAGAATACATTGTAATCTTTTAGATTTATCATTATTAAAGGTAGGACACCTATTTACAAACTGCTATAATATCTTTTACTATCAATAAATATTTATTCATCACATATACACATACATAAAAGAAAAAAATAAAAAGAGATCTAAAAGTTACACTCTCATGCATATATTGAGAATGGGTCAATATAAAAATGAAAAAAATATGAATGCAGATACATGGTGTAATGAATGTTCACTTCAGAGTTTAGGATGAAATATATTTTATTAGGGTTACCTTAAAGAAGGAGATGAAGAAAAATAGAGAGGATCAAAAAGGGGGAGAAAATCCTTTTTTGGCAGTACAGAAAAATAAAAAATGATTTGCTTTATGGAATGGAATACATAGAATAATTTTTTTTGTAGGAGTACTTAATTTGGTGCTCATAAAATATCTTTTGAATTTTAAACTTATCAATTAAGATAAAAATTTATGATTATGAATATTTTGAATTATTTTATGAGATAAAAATATATGACTCAATTTTTGGGTAAACGTGAAGTCATGTTTTAGTTATAGTAGATAAGTTGATTATATTAAAATAAAAATAATAAAAATCAAATTGACAACCAATGAGATTTTTCTTAATTTAATTAACAAACTTAAAATTCTAAAATTCAGAATTTGATTAAAATTGCACAATTGTAGGTCCACACTATTGTGTTATATATAATTGTATAGATATAAAATTGTACTATGAATAATGTAGAAATGAAATGCAAAAAGAATAATTGTAGAATAACAAAATTATGTACAAAACAAATGAAATGTTTATCTATTAATCCTGTAATAAATTAAATTTATATAGAATTTGTGATAAGAGTACTTAATATGGTATTTATAAAATATTTTTTAAATCATAAACTTATTAGTGAGATAAAAATATGATTATAGATTTTTTCAAATTATCTTATGAGATAGAAATCTATATTGTAATTTTGGATCAACACAACATGATATTTTAGTTTTAATAGATAAGTTGATCATATTAAAATAAAATATAAAAATAAATAAATAAACAGTGAAAAAATTTCAACTAAATTAAAAAAAAAAACTCAAAATTCTAAAAATTTGATATTTTGCTAAAATTGCACAATTGCGGTCCCACAACGTTGTGCTAAATATAATAGTATAGACTAGCACATGCCCAGTGTGAAGCATTAAAAGTAATTCTAAGATTGAAATAATTTATTTTATAATAATATTTATTCTACTTCATATAATTAAAACATAAATTGTAATTATTTTTAGCATTTAACGAAAGAAAATCTATTACTAATTAAATAAAATAACATGAATATCTTAATTAAAAATGTATGTTTGAAGATAATTTATATTTAAATAAGCTTGTAGAAAATCAATATTCTAAGTTTATAAATTATACAAAAATTTATAAATGAAATAATTTAAAAAATAAATAAATAATTAAGAAAATAAAATAGCATAGAATATTTTACTAAATATGCTTTTTAAATTATATATATCAATATATTTATACATATATATTTTCAATTAAAAACAAATGATTTTTTTAAATATAAAGTTTCTTTGTATGATTTCTTAATAATGTGGAAGTTATAGTTACAATTTTCATGATATTTGAAAATTTTAAATGTTAAATATTTTTTTGTCAAAGTAACTATATAGCCTCTTTGTACTTTATCTATGAAATTAACTTACATTAGATTATTAATTATTTGATAACTATTTCAATAAGTAGTTTGTAATATACAATTTTTATAAGCTAAAATATCTCTTATTATTCCATGTAACCTGATAAGTAAAATTTATTTATTTTTATTTATATATACAATTATTTTATCATTTTTGAAATTATCAATTAACATACGTTATTTTAATGAATAAAATAATAAGTAAATTTTCAATATTCAATTTAAAATAAAATATCAATCTCTCATTAGTTTATCTTATAATTAGTATATAAAAATGTACGAATAAGTAAATAGATACTCACTTTTAGTCAAACCTTTTGGATCTCACATTATTGATCCATGTAAAGATACTTTTATGAATTATTATAAGTAAAAATGTTAAAATAAATGTACGCTATATAATTATAAAATAGTATAATTAAATATATTAAATAATATAAAAATTGATATCATTTGTTACTTAACTGATCTTTTATCAAGCTTTTGAAAAATTTCAACTATGTCAACTATATATATGTTCCATATAAAAGAATTTATTTCAAATAATTGAAAATGAGTTCTCTATTATTATATTGCTAAAAAACTAAAATTATTTAAATTAATAATATAAAAGTAAAGTTTAGAGTTTATAGTAGTGATAGGAGGTAACTGTTTAAATTTGAAACAAATTTGATGCGCCCTGCCCAGGAGGTGCCTGCATCGGGCCGAGGTGCTACTCTAGTTTTGTTCAAAGTAATATAATCCAATTACACACCTCCAAAATTTCAGTTCAAAAGCTACATCAACCCAAAAATAGCTCATTCCAACTTACTCTTACAATTCACTATTTTACATCCCGCAAGGAAATGTAAAACCAACATCCAATTACTAGCATAAAGTTTACAACTGTCATCTACATCAGAGCCACACATGCATAATCACCAGCATAAGGCATCTCAAGCTTCAGCTTACAAACATAATTCATCGCAAAATTTAGTCTAGATTTGGTATATCTGAAGTTAATAATAAAACCATGTACAACCTAGCTGGGAAAAGGAATTAGGAACATGAAAAGGCATAAGTCCGAAGGACTTAGTTTCGAACTTAGTGAGGGGGAAAAAGGGTGGTAGTTATTCACAAAAGCATAAGATTAAGGGAGACCAATAAAGGACTTCTAATTCAATGGATAAATAATTAAGCGAAATAACAGGAAGAACCAGAACTACACAAGTTATATTAACGGAATGGAAATCCAATGAAAGGAGACATTGAATAGGCAAGACCTTATATAACAAAACATTTACAACATTGAGCAATTGATAAACAGATTCAACAAGAAGCAAGACTTTATGATATAAAGCAATAATGTAACAAAGTACATGTTATACCAAATTTAACAGACTGTCGACAACTCCATCCTTATTGCTTCCAGAATAGAACATAACGGTAACAAAGGTAACAGTCGGTAACAATTGGTAACAAATGGTACATGGAGTACAATAATCATAACAGACTTCCCTTATTACTTCGGTACCCAAACACACGGCTCGATACCCAAGCACTTGGCTTGGAATGGCATGGTTGGTCCACATGCTAGATCCCGCCACTTACTAGACAGCTATCTCCAACTATCCACAAGTTAGAATCTTAGGCGGATACTAGTCGAGAGACCAGCCACTGTCAGTCCATACTGCCCGGTCGTCTTTTCGAACCCAGTCCCGACCTATCCCATCCCATGGTGTCCCTACGAGAAGTCACATCTCAAGAGCATCCTCTGAAGACTCAAACATAGTGCTAATAGATAAAACGTATTCAAATAATTGTTCATTAACATATCCATGAAACAATTCAAATGGTATTGTCAGTAAAACATTGTCCGATAAAGCCATATAAGCAGTACACAGAACAAGTTAAACAGGAGTGCAAAACGAGATTTGGCAGGCAAGACCTAAATCAACACGATAAAGGGAAGTCGGTAAGGCTATAAGGTATATGAGACAATAATAGGTAACACAATAGGAGTTCTGGGCACCAGAATGAGTATAATCAATTTCAACAAATAAACACAAGGAACTCAAGCAATCGAGGAACCTTTATTTTTGAGAAGAAAGATAAGCTTAACCCTCACCTTAAAACTTCATAGAGGTGTTATCATGTCTTAAGGTCCTGGAGACCCCAGCTCCTCGTCACCTATTCCAATAGAACATATTTAAATGTCAAAACACTTGTCGCATGCTTTAAACAATAACTAAACCTTTTATGCCTTATTATTGGGTGTTCCTGATTACGAGGCATATCCACCTAACCCAGGTTTCTGTCCCATTTTCGGATATAATTAAGTTAGGCTAGAATATTTCATTTATCTAAATTATTCTGACAAAATAATTATGCTATTGTCGCTACAATACTAATGAGGGGCTTATTTATTTTGAGTCATAAGTCATTTCTTAAGTTAATAGCCCCAAGCTCTTGTATAATAATCCAGCCAAGTTGTAAGAAATTACCATATTTGTTAATAATTAATCCTTATAATATTACACAAAATTTAGGGTTCTGATTAAACTGATTAACTTAATTAACAATAATTATGTTCTAATTACCAATTTGAGCCTACTAGTACTGGACACAACTTATATATCTAAACATTTCAGCTTGACATAAATCTTATCCTGATAATTTCAATCCATAATTACAGTTCGGTGGGATTAACTTAACTTCTTAACCAAACTAAATAAGAAGACATTTGATTATGATAGTGGATTAGTCCAATTAACTTAATTTTACACCAGAAATTAACTCAACGATTTAATCAGTTCAATTCAGGAAATATTTAACTATTCAAACAAAATTTTACCCAAATTAAACATAATTCAGAGTAAATTCACAATTCGAGATTGGCATGCATGCGTTCAGCTTGTTGCCCCAAAGAAACTGCCCGAAGCCAATAGACCGACGCCGCTGGACTGCCGCTGTGTAACACAGCGTGCTGCGATTGGAATGTGACCGCGATCCCACCAAACTGTGTGTCTCCTTGCATTGAACAAAATGCCCAAGTCAATTTCGTCTTTAGCTACGGCCTTGCTGGTCAATTAGAGAAAAGTAGCCATAGCCCACTGTTACACTACCGCCATGCCGCTTTGTTTTTCTTTAGTTACTCTTCTGTCCTTTGTAGGTTCGCTAAATTGAAGGCACCACCATTTTCCTCGCACCAAGACCGTCAGAACCCATACTTTGGTTGCGTCCAATGGTCGCCAGAACAACTACGACCACTACTGTCTGTCGTGCCAAGCTTTCATTTTCAATTTTCAGCTATTTCTCTAACTATTTGTGGTGGTTCTTGGCACCGGTATATTCCTCAAACTAAGAGAAATGTGGCAGTATATTTTATTTTGAGGTTTGCCGATGCCGGTGAAAAAGTCACTAGTGAGAGAGGTGAGAGATTGCATGTGAAAATTTGAGGAAAATAGGGGTGGGTTGTGCTATTTAAGAAGCGGTTTCCAGAAATTACAATTTTGAACCCAAAACCTTCCTTCAATTTTCATTTGAACCCCCAAGAGTTTCTATCAGCTTCCGATTCAACCCTCAACTTATTAGTATCTCATTTTGACTTAGTTGACCCAAAATATTTATAGATTAACCTCTAAAACTTTCAAGTTCTTTATAATTAAGTCTTTTGAGCCCAAAAAATTTTGTCAAATTTATATGTTGATTTTTAAATCTTACTTTCTAAATACTTAATTTAAGGGTGTTACAATCTTCCCATCCTAAAAGAATCTGGTCCTCAGATTCTCATGTTCGACTGGAAGAACTTCGATTTGTACTAGCACATATATTGGTCTCATTCCTAGGTTGTCTCAATCAAATGTTGCTTTATCCCATTGCCACAATATACTTTACCTAATCCCTAGTAACCTTTATTTTGCTAAGATTTTTAAGAATCTCTTCTTTTTGGTTTCCCAACATATCTATTCTTACCAAGGTATATGGTGTCATTCTATATTTTTTGGATTGACTAATACTTTCATAACCCATGGTTTCATGTTTCTCTTGATTTCCATGATTGCGCTTATAAGAAGTAAATTAAACTATCCCGAAAATGAGTTTTAAATCTCTGGTAATCCTATGAAATCACTAAATGTTTTATGCTTATTTTCTAATTGAGTAAGCTTTATGCTCATCGCCACATATCATTCCCACACTTAAAAGGTTTTCTATTTCATCCTGATAGGGCGTCTGCTGTTATTTAATAAATCACAAAACCACTATGGCAATAAATGATCATTAACACCACAAGTTCATATTAACATGATATTTACATTAAGGAGTAGCCAAATTCAAACTTAACATGCCTGATTTTTATAACAATTCATATACTTCCATGCAGCAAACTACAAGCTCGCAAAACTATACATACTAGGTACAATCCTGAACAATCCATCTGCTACTCCTTCGATTCCATTTGAGAAATAAGGCTAATAATACGTGGGATCAGACTTTCTTTTGATGTTCAAAAACTTAGTTAGAACCTTCAACTACTTGTTTTCCTTATCCCTTAGAGTTCATTGGCTTGAGTTCTTAAACTTACTTATTCTCACTTGTGCACTTTGCATTTCAACTTATTTCTGAGGTCAATTACCAGTTTCTACATCTGAGATCAAAATTTTCCATCCTTGTGATAATTATGTCCATCCTTCATTCGTTTCACCCGCCCTTAAGTATTGTAACCCCTTTTTTGGGACTCAAAGTGTTTGTCAATCCAACTTGTACCCAAACTATACCTACTAGAACATTTATGCTCCTTTGAGAATTTCTCTTTCTCCATCCTTAGGTGGTATCTCTTTTTCATTAAAGTGGTCACTGTTCAATGAACAATTGTTCTTTTTGAGATATAGACATATCTAATATTTCCTTAGGTTTCCCAAAGAAAGGTAAGAATGGCACCATGATTGGTTATCTCCCTAAATCCCAAAACTCTTTCTTTTGTTCAAATCAATGATCTTTCTTAGTTGATTTCACTAGGGAGCCTATTATTTGGGAGAGGTTCAGTATACACCTTTAGCATCAATTAGATGAACCCAAGAAACTTTTGTACCTTTAATATATTTTCTAAACATGTTCGATTGTATATAGTCTTAATTCTAATAGAATTAATTCGTATTGTTTGTGATGCCAAACACAGATGTAGTTTAGCGAATTCCTCGATTCTAGTAATATAATGGTTTCCGCAATATCCTTATAGACCAATCCCAACAACATTATCTTAATCATGATGTCTGCACTACAAGTAAAAGACAGTTCTTGGCCTACCTTCTCCTCAAGTTTCCCATTCTATAGTGTTCTTTCCCTATCTTCGATTTTAAATAAACCTTAAATACATGCATTAGATTAAACAACTTATGAGAAAAAGACATCCCAATTCTCAAACTCGATGTGTCTCGTCGAGCTCTTACTATTATTCTACTGATTGTTATCTGTGATGCAATATTCCTCCCAAAAGTAAGCAGATACTCATTTCCTTTGTACATCGTGTTTACTCGACACTCCAATTTCTCATCATTCCTTAGTTCATACCCTTATGTTTTACATATCTGATCCTTTCAGTGATTAAAGGTTAAAATTCTAGAAATTCCTCAAGGTTATCCTTGATATGGTTTCTATTGTACTCCTAAACTTACTAATCTCATTTGCTCATTAATAAGGTTATAAGGTCCGCCCTCCCACTACAATAAATTTTATGCCACAAGTCTTCCTGTCTTCTAATCTACCAACAGGGTGGAAAAGAAAATGAGGTCTAACGTTAGTTTCAGTTATTCCCACGAAATCCTTCTAATAAAAGCATCCTTATTACCATTTTTGAGCATATTAGTTTCGTTGATTGATGACCATCCACCATGATTTAGTTAACAGAGGATCACATTCACATTTTTGAATATGTTGGCAATGTTATTTCCCACTGTATTGTGATTTTGGCCTGATTGGATGAGTCTGAGTTCGATTAGTTAGTAGTATTCATCTTAAATATTAACAATATCAAAACGGTTGTTGTCTTCTAGAGAATATAAGATATCTAAACGCAAGCTGAGATCCCTTCAAATGTCAATCAACATATATAATGTATAGGATACAATTAATTCATATACAAGATTCACACATGATACTATCATTGTACATATAAATTAGTACTTAGTAGTTCTTGAAAATATTTATTGACCTTGCTAATATTTAACTCATGATGGTAGAACTTACTAAATCTCGTATATAGTTGTTATAACCAAACATTCATCATATTCCACTAACTGAGCTAAACTAGTCAATATATGCACGTCTTAACCATTTCTCTAATTGCCATGCTTCATGATTCTTTAGTTTCCCTCATCAATGCTAGGATGTACATTCCCATTTCAAGTATTGGTCCAATTCCTATTCGCACCTTCTATATCTTCAAATTAGGGAATGACATTCCATTATGACATCGATCTCTATCCTCTACCTCATTCCTAATTGTCACGATAATAACAACATCTTCTATATCTTCATATTTTTAATATGATTCCTCATAACTCCATTGTTGCTGACAATCATTCCCTAGTCAGCTATATTGTTTAAGTCTCACCATACAAATTCATCCAATATTAACCTATCCATATGACCTTTTAAATCATCAAATGCAACTCTATTCAGGAGAATCCTCAACTTACAAATCTAAAATCTCACAAGACACATCTAAATGTGAAATATTTCTCCAAATTTCACCTTTTCAAAATTTAAAGAGTCTCATGCTTGACATCCCTAGATTATTGGATCATACACTAGTTGTCTTCAAAACATATATTTTCATCATTGATTATTTTCTTAACTTCCATAGCCCATGGTTTCAAATTCCAATCATCATATCCCTTGTCAATATAAACACACTGTTTAGATTTCAATTGTATACATAGGTCAAGCATCACTCATCCGTAATAATCATTCATTTCTACAATACTTATTACCTGCAATAATCCTTTTTCCTGTGTATCCATAAAACCTAATTTTCATACGTAAATAAGTGATAGGAATTTGTTCATCCCAGGTAATCACTTTCTGACCATGTCATATTTTCTTAGAATGACCTTTTGCTTATCAGATACAACTTCCACAAATGTTGCTTGCACCGTGCTGATTCCTAAAGTAACTCTTTTCATAGTAACTACAATTTTTCCTAACATGGTCATCTATTCATCAAATTCAATCTTAACAGATATTGCTCACATAATGCCATAATTCCAACAACATCATCCTTACCAATAACTATATGCCAGACATACCAGAAGTAAGAGGTTATACACTGGTTGGCCACCCCGATCATAACCTTGTACTTCTTTAATGTCAAGCATTATCTCAAAGGTTCATAGTCTATTTGATTCCACAATCAAACTTCATATTTTCTTGCCCAAAAATTTCACATTCCAAGAATCATAACCTGACATAGCTCAGGTATTCTTTAACTCGAGTATACACATCTAAAGTATTTCCAAAATCAAGCTTATTCCCTACAATTCGAGAATTCCACACTCCGACAATTATATCCTAGTATAGCTCATGTTTTCCATTACCTAAACACTTCCTGGATGATTTTCAATTCAAGTTTAATCTTTAATGAACCCAATGATTCAAGCTACTTAAATCATTCTCATTTTAACATAGGTCATTGAAACTTAGGCTCTAATACCACCTCTGATGCACCCTACCTGGGAGCTACCTACTTCAGGCCGAGGTGCTACTCTTATCTTAATCACTGTAATATAATCCAATTACGCTCCTCCAAAATTTTAGTTCAAAAGCTACATCAACCCAAAAATAGCTCATTCCAACTTACTCTTACATTTTACTATTTTAGATCCCACAAGCAAATACAAAACCATTATACAATTACTAGCATAAAGACTACAACTGTGATCTGTAGCCATGCAGGCATAATCACCAGCATACTGCATCTCAGGCTTCAACTTACAAACATAATTCATCGTAAAATTTAGTCTAGATTCGGTATGTCTGAAGTTAATAAAAAAATCATATGTTCTAATACATCTGGTACTACTCCAGCTGCTACCAATTACAACCTCGCAGGGAAAAGGAATTGGGAACATGAAAAAGGCATAAGTCCAAAGGACTTAGTGAGGATGAAAAGGGGTAGTAGTTGTTCACAAAAGCATAAGATCAAGGGAAACTAATAAAAGACTTCTAATTCAACGGATAAATAATTAAGACAAATAACATGAAGAACTGGGATTGCAGAAGTTATATTAACAGAATGGAAATCCAATGAAACATCACATAGAACAGGCAAAACCTTATATAACAAAACATTTACAACGTGGAGCAATTGATAAACAGATTCAACAAAAAGCAAGTGAAAGTAAGTAAGGCACTAGGATCAGATTATAAAAACTTCAAAAGCTTAATAAACTAGTGCTTACATGCTAACTAGGATCAAATCATGCCTAAAATCCAGATTTAGATAGAGTGTTATCTTGAAATGCTAAAATCCAAAGTTAAGTAGTGAACCTTTCACTAATCCAGAATTTGCCGGAAACCATGCAATAGGAATGGAGCGATTTTTAGCCTCATCAAAACTCCTCCAAAATTCACAAAAAAAAAAATACTGCAACCTCTCAACACCTTGGAGTAAACATAGTAAAAAAATCGGATCAAAAAACTTTCTGGATCTCTATGGAAAAATTTGCCAAATCAGATCTCTATGCATGTGGATCTCCAAACCATAGCAAACCAACTTGTATTGATATGATCCACACACCAAATAGATCTTGCAAAATCTCTAGTCTATAAGCTGGAATAAGACTAGAGATAGGTTATGGTGGAGGCCGATTTTAGGTAGGGAAGAAGAAGAAGAGAGCAAAGCTTTCAACACATGAATGCAATGCTTGTAAGAAGTTTTGGAGGGAAATAAAAAAATATATAATTCTTTCACACTTTCAGCAATGACCTATCCTCACACCCACTATATCTAGATATAAGGTGAGGTTGGTGTGATGCCAACTTCTCAAGATGGGTGGCCACTTGCATTGTTAAGGTGGCAAATGCAAATTCAAATCCAATTTGAATTTCATATGCATCTTAATTACATTTGAAATCTAATTTCAAACTAATTAAAATGCTAATTCAAATGAATATTTCATTTGAATTTTCCCTCCAAAATGTGTTCTTCCCATTAATTAAATTAAACACTTTAATTTAATTAATTAACCTTTGACTTAACTCTTAAGTCAAAAAAGCTCAACCATTAAGCTTGATTTTTGTTAACTTTTTATGTTAACTTAACCAATTGATGGTCATATTAGTACCAAATAATTAAATCCTTACTTATTATCTAATTTAAATCCTTAAATTAATTGATTAATTTAACATTTAAATTAATCAAGCCAAAATTGACCTTCAAAATTGATACCTTAAAATCGGTCCACTAGGAGATATTTTTCTAACACTTAGAAACTTTTCTCCATTAATTAGGAAGCTAATTGGCTTTTGTGTATAACCCAATAGGTTCTATCATTTATTGGGCATGGCTCACAACTCCTTGTGATTTTTTAATATCATATATTCATTTTAATTTAAAATACTTTTGAACTAATCGACTCGATTCAATTAGTCTCATTAAGTGAAAAGTACCCATCTCCACAGTTGATGTCCAACCTCAAGCCCATGGAGCCCAACTAATTGGCCAAAATGAATGTTTTGGAAAACCATTATAGCTCTAAGTTTACCATGCAAATATGGTACTTCCGTCTCATATCTCCCGAACGAGGCCTAGAGCAAGATATTTATTGGCTCCTTAATAGCCTCGATACTATGTCTCTATTCCCAATGTTCGATTCCCTTATGTGACCTCATCTTTGAAAAACTTCTTTTCCAAATTATCACACCGCATTGCGCAAGGATTTCTTGGAATCGATCATTATAGAATATATAGGAGATGCACTCACCCTTCACAAAAGCAAGGAATCTGATTCCATCTTAGATTTCACAAACCTCCATTGCAAGTAGCTCATACTCAACCTCAACCCGAAAGACCCGCTAAGTGTCAAAGAAGAGTTAAAGCATGAGGGCCAAACACAAAGTTACCATGGATCCTCAGGTCAGAGGACTAATAATATGCACTAACATAAGCTAGAGAACTTGCCAATACCAACTTGCCACTACGGCTATCTGGTGGATTCTCCAATGGGCCTTCAGTGCCTTGTTCTCTGACAAGCACCCACTAACATACACTAATATCTCATATGATTGCTCATGTAATGGAGCAATATCCAACTCTTGGAGTTATGCATCATTAGTGCAAGTCTATCTGGATCTTTGATGCCCCGTCTTGTAATTTCCTACGACTTGGAAAATTTAAGATCACGACTGTGTGAGACTTATTCCTTGGTCACCAAACCAAGTCCAGTAGTCATGAGTGTCTAGGGGCTTCATCCAAATGCAAGTGATGTAATAAAAAGCATAAGATGAAAATGACCATATAAAGAATATCATTTAATTAAGATTGTTTTACAAGGCCAATCTAATTGCCTTGCTGAACACTATTCCAACAATCTCCCACTTACCCTAAAGTTAATGCCCCATGGCCATGAGATCCATCTTCTCAAGATGTTCTTGAAAGACCTTTTGCGCTAAGGGTTTTGTCAGTGGATCTGCTACATTAATTTTCTCCACTCGGATGTAGCCCTTATCAATGATCTCTTGAATCAAATGATATCGCCTCAAAATGTGATCAAATCCAAGAGACTTGTGGAGTGCTCCGTTTATCTTACAAAAGGAGCCTTAGTAATTTTTCCTTTTAAAAAAGATTCACAAGTAGGAAGATCATCAATGCTACTAACATTTAGTGCTTTGAGAGCTTCTAACTTGTTCATCCTATTTTTAGAAATATGCCAAGTCTTGCATGCCATAACATGGCATCTTCTTGGTTATCTAACTTTCTCTTACTTGATTGAATGTGCATTAGTGAAGGTTGGGAATCCAGTATGTACAATCCGTTAATTAGTGTACCTTGCGCAGTTAAAGAACCATTCTTTAATAATTTCAACATCCCATTGGATATAGAAAAATCAAATCCTTCATTATCAAGAACGGGAATTGAAATAATGTTCTTAACAAGATGGGGTACATAATAAATGGGATCGAGTACAATGCAAACATTCCCCAAGTCCAACTTGATAACACCTTGGAAAGATGCCGCAACGCTTGCTCCATTTCCTAGGCAGAGGATTATATCCTCTTCACGATGACTCCTTCTTTTTTCCATCCCCTATAACGAATTACAAAGGTGAGAACCACAAGTAGTATCAAACACCCATATGGAAGAATTAGTCGTCATGTGCACTTCAATAAAGTACATACCCTTCTCAAGGGTTGCAAGGTAAGCTTTGCAATTTCTCTTCCAATGTCCCTTTTCGCCACAATGGAAACAACTAGCATTAGTTTGAGCCTTCTTCTTAATCCTCCCAAAACTCTTCTCATGTTGCTTCCCTTTTGACAAAAGAACTTTTCTTTCTCTTATCTCCCTTTCTAAAACCCTTATGGCCCTTCGACTTGGAGGACGATGGAAGCATAAGGGGCTTCTCTTTTCTCATAGTCACCTCCACAATCATAAGCATATTGATCAACTCATTAATCGTAACTTCTTGTTTGGACATATTGAAGTTCATAACGAATTGATCATACGATGATAGCAATGACTATAGGATCAAATCCATGTAAAGGTCGTTGTCCATGACCACATCTAACTGTCCAAGCTTCTCAATGAGTCCTATCATGTTGAGGCCGTGATCATGGACATTGGACCCTTCACTCATCCTTATCCTAAAGAGCTCCTTAGACAAAGCAAACCTTTCGTGTCTATTTTGTACACCATATGCCTCTTGTAACTCTACATAGATCTCTCGAGAATGTTTCATGTGCTCATGAGTCTTTTGGAGCTCGTTGGACATAGAGTCCATCATGACACATCTCACTTGTAGATCATCATCTACAAATTTTGTGAACATTTCACGTTGTGTGTCAGTGGCATCATCACCAAGTATGTCCATGTGACTTTGATCAAGGACATAAGTTTGCTTTTTAGAGTTAAGAATTGTTTTAAGGTTTCTCAACCAATATTGGAAGTTTGGCCCGGTGAGTTTATTAGTTTCTAAAATTGATGCGAGTGGATTCTTAGCCATTTTGTTTGAAGATTTCAAAAATCTACAAGAGGCGAAAAAGAGTATACGCATTTGATTGATTTTGATATTAAAATATGTTCATGGTCTTTCGAGCATGTTTTTCTCCCACTATTTTATCAAATTCTTCACCCCCTAGAAGAATTCGGGAAATCATATTTCCTAGTGAGAATCAAGATCCCAAGGACTTGCAAGTGAACCCTTATAATTGGATGTATATCCATGAGCAATCCAAAGGTAAGAAATATTTGCTAATTGCATCTCATGCAATTCTTGATATATTTTGCTTCACCATTTCATGCAGATCCCCTTATGGACGACCTCTACATTACTCGGTGTTAAGTCAAACACGCCAATCAAACTTTGATTCAAGACGAGCACCGCAACATCCCCCATGACCGAGTGTACAATGTGTGGGCATTCCTAAATCAAATGAGCATTTCATGCAAAGTATATGGTCATAGATTTCCACTTAAGTATGACCCCCGTAACCGGATGTTTATCACACAAAGGTGGTAGCATCATCATGTCACATACTATTGGTAAAAGGCTTGGATTAATTAAAACTCTTTTAATTTTTATCAATTTTGACTTAATATTTGAAAAACACTTAGATATTATAAGTGAAGGGTTTTTGCATGCAAAGATCTTATCATTTTATCTTCTTATTTAGGTTTTCTATATCCTAAACATGCATCACATACATTAATAGGATATGGAAAGCATAAATAAGTAAATGCACCTAGCATGCTCCTAGGGTGGGATGACCAGGAGCCTAACCAAATGGTTCACTTAGAGCCATAGGTTCACCACCTAGTTGATTTTAGGTAGATTAATTAAATCTAGCTATTACATGATTGTATCCCATACATTCATGGGTCTTCAAAAGTTTCCATGCCTCCATGGCCTTCTTTGCTCCATGTAACTTTTACGTGAGAAAGAAATCCTCTCTCATGGTGATTCTACTCTTATAACATTTACATGGTAGAAATAAAGAAGCATGCAAGCCTCAATTTAATACAACCCATTTTAATAACTTGAAATAAATAAAATTAATATTAAAGGCACATGACCATCCCCATTCATTCATCACCCATTCAATAATTAAATGAACAATAAATAAATCTAAAATTAACAATTAATTCTAATAATTAAATGCTTATCTCATAAATAAATAAATGAACAAGCACAACATTTATGCCATAATTGGAAGAATAACTTTATCCAAGTTTTAAAAGCATTAACAAATGTTAAACATAATTGTGAAGACTTGTACAAAATTATGCATTTAATATGTGTGGTGCAAAAATATTTCAAGCACAAAAAGAGTTGGAAAATAGGCTCAAGGCTCACCAAAATCCCAAGCAAGGGACTATCGCCCAGCCTGGGTGCACAGCTAGGCAAGCTGCGCGCACAGTGTTCGTACAATGTCCGACCAACGCCCGACAGCCCTTATTTTGGGGTTTCAAGGTGTGCCAAGCCATTTTCTACTCAACTTTCATGCACCAATAATTTTAGCACATATTACCAACATTCAAACACACATAATAGATGAATTTCCAGATTCAAAATACCTTTTAAAAGTGGAAATTCAAGTGCTCAAACATGCCTTCAAAATTAGGAAAAAGCTAGAATCATATTCTATAAAATCTTCTAATAAAACTCCAATCAAATTGGATCCAAAAATGATCAAAACTCTTTTGATCAATCATCAACATGCTATATTAACATATAACATTAATTAATGCTAAATCTACATTCAACATTAATAGCTATGAATTGAAACATACTAATCATATGAATCAATACTTAAAACACATATTAGCATGCTTTCAATTCATCAATCAAGGAGCCACAGACAACATCATCCAAACACTCCAATCCATCATATGAATTGAGAATTCAATGATAATGATCAATCCATCACATGAACCAATCACCAAAAAATCTAAATCTAAGCATGATTTAGGCTCTGATACCACTTGAAAGAAAGTGAGGCACTAGGATCCAATTACAAAAACTTCAAAAGCTTAATAAACTAATGCTTAGATGCTAACTAGGATCGAATCATGTCTAAAATATAGATTTAGACAGAGTGTTACCTTGAAATGCTAAAATCCAAGGAGAAAGTGGTGAACCTTTCACCAATCCAGAATTTACTAGGAACCGCGCAGTAGGAATGGAGTGAATTTTAACCTCATCAAAATGCCTCCAAAATTCGTAAAAAAAATGCTGCAACCTCTCAAAACATTGGAGGAAACATAGTAAAAAATTAGGATAAAAAAGCTTTTTGGATATCCCTAGAAAAATTCTCCAAATTGAACTTTGTACAGGTGGATCTCTAAACCGTAGCAAACTAACTTGTTTATCTCTATTGATATGATACACACACCAAATAGATCTTCCAAAATCTTTAGTCTATAAGCTAGAATAAGACCAGGCATAGTCTATGGTGGAGGCTGATTTTAGGTAGGAAAGAAGAAGAAGAAGAAGAGAGCAAAGTTTTCAACACATGAATGCAATGCTTGCAAGAGATTTTAGGGGGAATTGCAAAAGAATCAAATTTTTGCACTCTCAGCAATGAGTGATGCCAAGTTGGCATCACACTTTCCTCAAGGTGAGCAGCCACTTGCACTACCTAGGTGGCAAATGCAAATTCAAATCCAATTTCAATTTCATATGCATCTTAATTACATTTGAAATCTAATTTCAAGCTAATTAAAATGATAATTCAAATGAATATTTCATTTGAATTTTCCCTCCAAAATGTGTTCTTCCCATTAATTAAATTAAACACTTTAATATAACTAATTAACCTTTGACTTAACTCTTAGGTCAAACAAGCTCAACTCCTAAGCTTGATTTTTATTAACTCTTTAAGTTAACTTGACCAAATGATAGTCGTATTAGCACCAAATAATTAACTCCTTAATTATTGGTCCAAGTTAACTCCTTAAATTAATTGATTAATTTAACACTTAAACTAATCAAGCTAAAATTGACCTTCAAAATTGATACCTTAAAATCAGTCCACTAGGAGATACTTTTCTAACACTTAGAAAATTTTCTCCATTAATTAGGAAGCTAATTAGCTTTTGTGTGTGACCCAATACGTTCTACCATTCATTGGACATGGGCTCACAACTCCTTGTGACTTTTGAATATCATTTATTCATTTTAGTTTTAAATACTTTTGAACTAATTGACTCGATTCAATTAATCTCATTAATTGAAGAGTACCCAATCTCCACGGTCGATGTCCAACCTCAAGCCCATGGAGCCCAACTAATCGGCCAAAATAAATGTTTTGGAGAACCATTATAGCTCTAATTTTACCATGCAAATACGATTCTTCCATCTCCTATCTCCCGAAAGAGGCCTAGGGTAATATATTTGTCGACTCCCTAATAGCCTCGATACTATGTCTCTATTCCCAATGTTCGATTCCCTTGTGTGACCTCATCTTTGGAAAACTCCTTTTCTAAATTGTCACACCACCTTGTGCAAGGATTTTTTGGAATCGATCATTATAGAATACATAGGAGATACACTCGCTATTCACAAAAGCGATGAGTCAGATTCTATCTTGGATCTCACAAACTTCTATTCCAAGTAGCTCATACCCAACCTCAACCCAGAAGACCTGCTAAATGGTCAAGGCAGAGTCAAAGCATGAGGACCAGACACAAGGTTACCATGGATCCTTAGGTCAGAGGACTAATAATATGCACTAACGTAAGCTGGAGAACTTGCCATTACGGCTATCTAGTGGATTCTTCAGTGGGCCTTCAGTGCCTTGTTCTCCAGCAATTACCCACTAATATGCACCCATATCTCATACGGTTGCTCATGGAATGGAGCAATATCCAACTCTTGGAGTTATGCATCGTTAATGCAAGTCATTTAGATCTTAGATGCCTTGTCTCATAAGATCCTACAACTTGAAAGATTTAAGATCACGACCATATGAGACTTATTCCATGGTCACCAAACCAAGTCCCATAGTCATGACTATTTTACGGGCTTCATCCAAATGCAAGTGAAGTAATAAAGAGCATAAGCTGAAGATGGTCATATAAAGAATATCATTCAATCAAGATTGTTTTACAAGGAAATAGCTTTTACAAGGTCAATCTAATTGCCTTGTTGGGCACTATTCCAATAGCAAGACTTTATGATATAAAGCAATAATGTAACAGAGCATATGTTATACCAAATTTAATGGACTATTGGCAATTCCATCCTTATTGCTCCCAAAATAGAACATAATGACAACAATCAATAACAATCGGTTGCACTTGGAAACAATCGATAACAAACAGTATATCGAGTATAATAATCATAACAAACTTTCCTTAATAGCTGAACGCATGCATGCCAATCTCGGACTGTGAATTTGCTCTAAATTATGTTTAATTTGGGTAAAATCTTATTTGAATGGTTAAATGTTTCCCGAATTGAACTGATTAAATCATTAAGTTAATTTCTGATGTAAATATAAGTTAATTGGACCGATCCACTGTCATAATCAAATGTCTTCTGATTTAGTTTGGTCAAAAAGTTAAGTTAATCGCACCTAATTATAATTGTGGATTGAAATGATCGAGATAAGATTTATGATGTCAAGCTGAAACGTTTATATATATAAGTTGTGTCCAGTACTAGTAGGTCTATATTGGTAATTAGAGCATAATTATTGTTAATTAAGTTAATCAATATAATTAGAACCCTAAATTTTGTGTAACATTATAAGGATTAATTATTAACAAATATGGTAATTTCTTACAATTTGGTTTAATTATTATACAAGAGCTTGGGGCTATGAACTTAAGAAATGATCAGTGACTTGAAAGAAATAAATCCTTCATTAATATTGTAGCAACAATAGCATGATGATTTTGTCATAATAATTTAGATAAATGAAACATTATGCCAAAGTTACCTATATCTGAAAATGGGGTAGAAACTCGGGTTAGTAGATATGCTTCGTAATCAGGAACACTCGATAATAAGGCACAAAAAGTTTAGTTAATGTTTAAAGGATGTGGTACAATTGTTTTGACATTTAAATATGTTCTATTGGAATAGGTGAGGAAGAGCTAAGGTCTTTAGGACCGTAAGATGTGATAATACCACTGTGAAGTTTTAAGGTGAGGGTTAAGCTTATCTTTCTTCTAGAAAGTGAAAGTTCCTCGATTGCTTGAGTTTGTTATCTATTGAAATTGATTGTACTAGTTCTGGTGCCCAGAACTCTTATTGTGTTACCTGTTATTTGTCCCGTATAGCCTTTCCAACTTTCCTTTATTATGTTGATTTTAGGTCTTACTGACCAAATCTCATTTTGCAATCCTATTTAAATTGTTCTGTGTACTTTTATATAGCCTTGCCAGCCGATGTTTTACTAGAAGCACCATCTGAACTTCTTCACGGATATATTAATGAATGGTTATTTGAATATGTTTTATTTGTTGGCACTATGTTTGAGTCTCCTTAGGACACTCTTGAGATGTGACCGGTCATAGGGACGCCATAAGATATGATAGGCCTGGGACTAGGTCCAAAAAGATGACCGGGCAGTATGATGGTGGCTGATCTCCCAGCTAGTACCCACCTAAGATCTTAACTTGCGGACAGTTGAGGGTAGATGTCTAGTAAGTGGCAAGATCTAGCATGTGGACTGACCATGCCATACTAAGCCAAGTGTTTAGGTATCGAGCCGAGTGCTTAGGTAGCGGAGTAATAAGGGAAGTCTGTTATGATTATTGTACTTCGTGTACCATTTGTTACCGATTATTGTCATGTGTAACCAATTGTTACCGTTTGTTATCGTTTCTTACCGTTATGTTCTATTCTAGGAGCAATAAGGATGGAGTTGTCATTAGTCTATTAAATTTCGTATAACATGTGCTTTGTTACATTATTGCATCATATTGTAAAGTTTTACTTTTTGTTGAATCTGTTTATCAATTGCTCTATGCTGTAAATGTTTTGTTATATAAAGTATTGCATGTTCCTTGTCTCGTTTCATTGGAATTCCATTCTGTTAACATAACTTTTGCAGTTCTGGTTCTTCTTGTTAGTTCACTTAATTATTTATCCATTGAATTAGAACTTTTTTATTGGTTCCCCTTGATCTTATGCTTTTGTGAATAACTACCACCCATTTTTCCCCTCATTAATCCTTCGAACTTATGCCTTTTTCATGTTCCCAATTCCTTTTCCTAGATAGGTTGTAGCAGGTAGCAGCCGGAGCTTACCAAATGTATCAGAACACATGGTTTTATTATTAACTTTAGATGTACCGAATCTAGACTAAATTTTGCGATGAATTATGCTTGTATGCTAAAGCCTAAGATACCTTATGCTGGTGATTATATGTGTATGGCTCTTATATAGATGACAGTTATAGACTTTGTGCTAGCAATTGTATGATGGTTTTGTATTTCCTTGCGGGATGTAAAATCGTGAATTGTAAGAGTAAGTTGGAATGAGTTATTTTTGGGTAGATGTAGCTATTGAACTAAAATTTCGGATGTGCATAATTAGATTATATTATTGTGAATAAGACTGGAGTAGCACCTTGACTTGAAGCAAGCACCTCCCACGTGGGTGCTACAATTATTGAGTAACAAAATTTACATATATAACAAATGAAGTATTTATCTATTAATCCTGTGATACATTAAATTTATAAGATAGAATTTTATAATAAGAATACTTTATATTATGGTACTTATGAAATATTTTTTAAATTATAAACTTATTTAGTGAGATAAAAATATGATTTTTTTAATTATTTTATGAGATAGAAATCTATACTGCAATTTTCAATCAACACAGCATGATATTTTAGGTATAAATAGCTAAGTTGATTGTATTAAAATAAAATATAAAAGTAAATAAACAATCAATGATAATTTTTCAGTTGAATTTAAAAAACTCAAAATTCTAAGAATTTGATATTTGGCCAAAATTGCACAACTTGTAACACCCCTAAAATTGGCACTTTAGGAAATAAGATTTTAGAAATCAAAATATTAATTTGAAAAAATTTTTGGTGCTCAAAACATAAATAATGAGGACTTAATTGCTAGGAATTTGAAAACTTTGAGGGGTCAATTTATAATAAATTTCAGTCAATGGGCCAATCCAATGCACTAATAAGTCCTAGGGCTTGATTGAAAGTTAAAGTAAAGTTTTGGGGGATTATCTAAGCCACTAAAATGTTGAGGGACAAAACTGAAGATTGAAAAGAAAAGAATTTTGGGCAAATTACAAAATAGGAAAAATGGAAGATTTAATTAGAATGTTGCGTTGTCATCTTCTCCACTGTGCCATCTTCTCCACAGAAACTATGCACCACCATTTTCCTTACCATGAAAGACCGTTTCTTCACCAATCTATTTTCACTAGCACTAGCGAAATAGGGAGATAAAACCATCATTTTCTTCCTCTGATTGCAAGGAACGAACAGTACCTATTTTTGTTAAAAATTCTCGGTGAGTTGGCAGCAACAGGTGGCTGAACAGTGGCTAATGGCGGTGGGGGGGTATGGTGGTTTTGGTGGCTGGAACTTGGAAACTGAGGGTGTAATATGATGGGCTCAGAGAGTAGAACACAACGGTAGTTTTACTTTTGCAAACAGATCATCGGAGTGGAAGTAATTAAACTAAAAAGGCGCAGCGAGTTCAACAGCTCCGACGATGATTTTTCTTCAATTAAACGAAAATTGAGCATCGAATTGCGAAATTGATTGGAGGGTTGTGACCAGTACATAGGGGCGCACTTGTTGGTGCTGGCCACGCATAGCTTAGGCGGGTGGCCGGTATGGCACACTACGGCCGACGGTGACAGTCGGTGGCGATCTGGTGACTTTCGGGCATAATCTCCTGGATGACAATCCGGATGCATGCGGGTTGGTTCTGGGTTGTGAATTGACCTCAAACTTTGCCAATTTGGTAAAAATTTGTTTAATCAATTAATTTGATTCCTAATTTAATCTGAGTAAATCGTTAGGCTAATTTCTGATATAAATTCGAGTTAGTTGGACAAAAATTATGATTATTGAGTAAAACGATTGTATAAGAGTTCATTATATGTAAGATATGGGCCTGGAATCGAATAAAAGACGTTATTAATATTAACTGATCCAATACGGCACATTAGGATGTCGAAACTATGAAATGAGAACGAAAATTGGCTATTACAAATAAAGGTACTAAAGTGATGAGTATGGGCAAATTTATTTGTTATAACCCAAGAACATTAAACTACACATTAATAATGAAATCAAAATCTGGGTCCTGCATGAATAAAATATATAATTAATATTATTACTAGAGAATGTGAGAAATTCCGACCGATTAACTAGACCATTAGGTATGAGCTTGAGCTATTAATTCAAGAAGTGATCAGTAACTCGGAACAAATAAATTCATGGTTAATACTATAGCGACATTAGCATGTTGCCCATATGATATTTTTGGAAGCAAGCCCTAAACTATTATATTGGTTGAAAAACAACAGGCATTAAGATGTAAACAATTTAGTTATTGTTAAGGATTGATACAAGCATTTTGATATTGAATACGCCCTTTAGGAACATGTGCCAAGGATCTAGGGTCTCCCAGACCATAAGGCGTGGATGACACTACTGTGGAATTTAAGGTAAGGGTCTGCCAATTTGGTATTTAACTTGTATAAGCCTACTCATTATTTGTTGCACCCTTTTGAGGGTTTGCCAATCTTGTACTTGGTTTGATGAATCTATCTGTTGATCATTTTGTGAACCCCTGTGAGGGTTAAGCTTGTCTTTGTCCAGGAAATATTTGAATCCTAGGTTGTTTGAATTCGTTATGTTATCTTATACTTGTTTCATAAACCCCTTTGAGGGTTTGTTTCATTGATTATTGCTTATATTATTGTTCAGTACAATATGTGGCCTTGTCGGCATATTTTAATTCGTTCTGTATTTCAGATGATTGGCCTGTTGGCATTTTTGAATTTATCATGCATATTGGTTATTTAGCCTTGACGGCATAATTGATTATAGGTTATATCGGCTGAGTACCAATCCTAGCAGAATGCTTGGATTATTATTCCACAACGGCCTTACTGGCTAGTGTACTACGTATATTATTGTCCTAGACTCATACCTTGTTATACTCATGTTTATTGTTTTAAAAGTTAAATTCTAATATGTTGGTATTATATCATATGAACCTATGGGGATGCCTTTGGGAAGTTCAACTAGGAGAATACCATGGGAAGTTAGGCTGAGGGTTAGGTCCGAAAAGACAGTCGGGTGGAACGGACCGACAGTGACAAGTCTTCCGGCTATTACCCACATACGATCCTAACTCACAAGGAGCTAGATGTAGCGAACTATGAGTGGTGGGATCCGGCATTCAACCGGCCATGCCACATGACAAGTTGTTACATACCGACCTGAGTGCTCGAACAATGGAATGATAAGAAAATCTTGTTTATGCTATACCGGTGCCTGGTACTAGCGATTACATCTTTTTACCGAATTTGTTTATTGATTGTTGCATCTTTGTAGCTTTTCATTGACTATTGTCGTTTTCTTTTCCCTCATTAAGTCCTTAGGATTGAATAAAGTTTGTGGGCTTGGATCAACTCGAGGAGGGTTTTTACAGGTTGTAATAGGATAAGTGTCATGTACATATGTAAGGACTGTACTTGGTCTTTATCCTCGGACTGAACGATAATTCGACAAGTTTAAATGTAATCTCAGATGCTAGTATGTATGTATGTTACTCGGCGATCTAAGCTTTTGATTAGTATGTTAGGGATGTTTTGTTTAGGTTTGATTTTGTCATGGCTTTCCTTGTTACATTGATCTTCGGGTATCTCTTGAATTATATATTAAGTCTGGATTGGTGGCATCTCAGCTTAGGGGTTATCCTAAGTGGGGTGCTACACAATTAGAATCAAAATTGTACAATTAGACAAGTATAAAACTGTGCTATATATAATAATACTAGCATTATCCCCTTACTATGCACGAATTCTTTAAAATTACTACATACTAATGTAATTATTGAATTATAAATATAATTAAAAATAACAAAATAAAAATAAAAATATTACAAAAAATGGTCAAGTAATTAGTAAAATTAAATATTCAAAAAATGATAAAGTAAAATTAAATTTAAAGCTTTACAATTTAGTGTTTAAAATTTTGGAACATATGAAGACATCCCATATACATGATGTCATGAAAAATAAATTTCAAAATTATTCAGTGAGAAGTTAAAAAAAATTAAAACTTCCAAAGATAAAAGTCCATGAAGATGATTACATACTTATTAAAAAAACAGAAAGAAAGAAAGTATTATGCAACCAAAAACTAACAATAGTTGCATTAAAAAATAAAAATATATCAGAAGAATATATAACACAAGGTTGATGACTTCACAGTTGTTGGAAAAAACTTAAGATTATAATACTTTAGGATTACTTTAAACTTAAAAGATAGTGAGTATATATCAGGTTAAAACTTAAAATATAAAGAATTAGATAATATAATGTCTGCTAAGAATTTAAAAAGAAATCTTGCTTAATTTTAATTTTTGACTAAAAACAATTAAGCCAGGACAAAACTATGATAGTAAATTAAGATAAAAAACTAAAAAAATCAAAATAAATATATAAAATAATTACAAAGTTAAAATTAGTATTAGTATATAAGTTAATAGAAACCTTTTAATTTGACTCATAGATTAGTTATCGAATAATTAAGTGAAGAAAAGAGTTTGACATTAGTAATATAATGTTAAAATTATAGTATATTGATAAAGCAATTATAAACTCAAAATTGATTTTAAAATAGGAATTAGTGGTAGGATATGAGGATGAAATTAGAATGTAAACTAAAATATGGAAAAAAATAAATTATATGTTCATTCTCAATTTTTTTGTATAAATATAATTAGATCTTCATATTATATTTTGCAAATAACAGAAAAAAAGTAAATAACAAATAAAGTTAATCTTTCAAACAATCAAAATTGAACAAACTAAAACAAAATAAAGTTAGACATATTTTGATGCATTAAATAATGTCCAATGTTAAAAAATTAATGGGTGTATTTTCTACTAAAATAACCATCTCACAATTTTTTCAAGTCAATCAAAAAATATCTAAAAATTCAATGACATAATTTTAAAATTATAAATATTCAAAAAGTGAAACAAATTTTAAAAATATTTAAACCGAAGAATAGATCTCATCTTATAAAATTATAAACTTAGATGAACAAAAACAGAGAATTTAAAAATAAATTATAAAATTTAACAAATAAATTAATAACTTGATTCAAAGAATGAGTAAAAGGATACTAAATGTATAATAATTTAAATAAAATTAAAATGAAAATGAAAAAAATTATCAATAATTGAAGAGAAAAATGTAACTAATAAAAGTGAAAGAAAATTTAAAAAATATTAAGAAGTATTAATGTATCTCATCTTGTAAAACTACAAAATTAAATGAACAAAAAGGGAATTAAAAAATAAAAAAAATGAATATATCAATCGATAACTTAAACTAAGTAATAAATAAAAAAGATATAAAAGTTTTCAAATTTAATAATAATAAAAGCTAAATGATAGAATTTATTTATGGTTGAAAAGAAAATTATAGCATTAAAATTCAAAAAAAATTCTTCCCGTCATTTAACATACCTAAAACAAATACAATAAAAAAAAGTGACAATAAAATCAAACAAACAATAAACAATTCAAAAATGAGATAAAGAGGCATACAAAGAGATAGAGGGAAAAAAATATTGAAAATAAAGCGGCATAGAAAGAATAGAGTGAAAAAAATGCTACAAATTGAGAATATCAATCAAATGACTTTTGAAACACTTTTTATAGAGTAATATACATATAAATTAGTATAAATTAGTTATTAAAGATAAGAGAAAAATTATGAAAAACTTATCAAACTATAGAGTTTAAATGAATAAGGAATATTCCACATATTGAGAATAGAGATGAAAGAGATTTTATAGACAAAATATAATCATTTTTTTCATATTACAGATAAATAAAGAATAATATGTTCTAATCAAGAAAATAATTTCAAAAATCTAAATATCTTTAAAAGGAATAAATAATATCAAATTTAATAATAAAAAATCAAAATTTAAATTTAATTAAAAAAATAAAATTCTAAAAATTCAGAATTTGGTCAAAATTGCACAATTATGGGTCCCACATCGTTGTGCTATATATAATAGTATAGATAGGTAGCATAATATTGTGGAACCCACAATTGTGCAATTTTGGTGGAATGTCAAATTTTTAGAATTTTGAGTTTTTTAATTCAATTGAAAATTTTTCATTGGCTATTTATTTACTTTTATATTTCATTTTAATATGTTCAACTTATCTATCATAACTAAAATAACATGTTGCGTTTATCTATAATTGCAAACTAGATTTCTATCTCATAAGATAATTCAAAAATTATCTATAATCTTATTTTTATCTTACTAAATAAGTTTATGATTTAAAAATATTCTATAAGCATCATATTAAGTACTCTTATTGTAGCACCCCAGCTAGGAAAAGAAGACCTGGCCTAAGGTGCCACTCATTCCAACCTAATGCATAACAACGAAAGATATCAACTAAGATAAATCAAAATATTAAAACCCAAAGCTTACATAACTATTTACACAACGTGTCCAAAAGTCTAACCAAAAGAGTTAGGTACAACCTAGTCAAGTCCATAGATACATGCATAAGCATCTTGTCTATTACAAAACTATGTACACCAGTTATTCGGGCAAACCTCAAGCCCTCTATCCTTCATCAGATCCTGTTGGGGAAAGAAATATCACTACAAAAAAAATATGCTTTTCACTATGGTTAATTATGTGTAGTAAATAGTTATTAAGTATACTAAAAAATTATTAACTACGCTTGTGCTATACTTTTCTAGCCGTAGGCATTGTGAGTGAGGTAAAAGTTTTGCTACACTTTTTTAATCGTGGTAATTGACTTTTGCTATAACATTATTTTCAATTACTACAAATTTAATGTGTGGTAAAAAGGTATCAAATACACCACTATTTTTTACTATAGTAAAAAAAGTATAGTATATAGTAGTTAATTGCCACACTTTGAAAAGTGTAGTAAATACTTAAATTATTTTTCACCAAAATTAAATGTAGTAAAAACGAATTAATTTGGGGAGTTTACTTTTTTATCTATATACACACAGACACTAGAAGCTTATCAAGATTCGAACTCTTGACCTTATTCTTACATGTGTGAAAGTGATGCCACTAGATCAATGACCACTTTGTTGTTAATTAGCTAATTTAAATATCTTTTATTACTTAATCAATTTTTTTAATAATAAAAGTTATTGGAGACAAATATTTATTTTGCCTCCAAATGTGGGGTTTTCTTACTGTTTTGAGGAGCTTTGCTAGTTAGCTAAATTAAGTATTTGATTAATTGATCAAATTTTTTAATAATAAAAATTAGAGGAAATTTTTTATTTTACCTCTACTTTTATTAATTAAAACCATGAGTATTTGTTAATTTATAATTTAATTAATTACTTAATATTTTATTAATAAAAATTGGAAGCAATTTTTTAATTTACCTTGAATATTATTTATTAAGCATTACTTCCAACATATTTTTCTTTTTTTCTAGTAAAAAATTTTTGATTTAAGATCTTAATCTTTGCCTTCAAATTTTCACAAGTTTTATTTTTTTACTTCACTAATGAAAAAGTATGGTTAATTCATTAAATTTTTGCTACAGTTTATGTAAAATTGTAGTAAATATACAATTTTATTCACCTCATATAAAAATTGTAGTAAATAAGTATATTTTTTGCTACAATAAGATGAAGTGTAGTATTTAATATAATTTTTACCACACATTTGGAATTTTATACTACAATAGTAGAATCATAGCAAATAATCCCTTTTTACTACATTATTTTTAGTGAAGTAAAAAATATTGTAGCAAAAAGCATATTTTCTTGTAGTGTAAGAAACAATATGAGGGGTAAGTCCTAAGGACTTAGTGAGGGGATACAAGAGGGGGATAAAGGGGAAGCAGATGACATAGTTCTAATAAAATCAGTGCTCAATGGAGATGAAAAATGGAAATGATAGAATTTGAAAGCAATAAACTATGTATTGACCAAACACGGACTCAAGCGAACATAACACATAATTATGAAGACGTGACATATCAAAATATGTCTTATAAAAAATTATTTTCAAACTATAGCTGGTTGGCTAAATCCAGCCTTATTGCTCTCAAAACAAAATATAACAAGCATAATAGAAACCAAATACATCATGAAACCTTCCTTATCTCTTCGTTGCTCAAGCACTCAGCTCAATATGAAATAACTGACATATGGCACAGCTGACCATATGTCAGATCCTACCACTTGTAGATAGTTACCTCCAACTACTTGTGAGTCAAGATCGTGAGTGTGTACTAGTCAGGAGACCAGTTACCATTGGTCCATTCCATACTGTCATTTTTCTAGACCTAGCCCCCAGCCCAACTTCTCATGGCGTCCCTACGGGTAACAAATTTCCCAAGGGTAACATAACATAATGCCAACAATAAAGAAAACTGAATCCAAAATAACTTATTAGAGATATGCTACCGAAATTAACAAAATAGTATAATCCATAAAATACATAGGCTGGCAAGAGCATAAGAATAACATACAAAGTGGTACAACTAGAAGTACAGATCAAAGTTGGTTGGCAAGACCGAAATAGTAACACATATGGGGGCAGTCGGTAAGGCTGTGAGGTATAAGGGGCGGGAGATTGATAACATAAAGAGAAAGTTTCGGGCACCAGAACTGTCATAAACAAACACAAATGAGCATATAAACATGGAATTTCACAAACGAAAGTAACTTATTTCCCTGAAGAAAGTTAGGTCATAACCTCACCTTACGTCTCAATAACAATGTGATTAATATCCTACGCCCCTGCCTCGAAGAGCTGGGATCTTCATCACCTATTCCAATGGAATGTATATAAGTGTCAATACACTTGCACAGTATTCTCTTAACAATAACTAAACTACTAGCAGTTTAATATCGTGTATATTCTTCATTATGAGGAGTAACGTATATTTAGTTTGCTAAACAAGCTAATGTCAGTAAATAGTAAGGTATACCAGTTCTAGGTCACCAAACACTCTTTACATCAATATTATTCAAATTAATAATTTAGCCAAAACGCAAGAATTTGTCACATCTTCAATTAATAATTGATTCTCACAATGTTACATAAAATCAAGCCTATGATTACACCAATTAATTTAATTAATGAAAATCAAATCTTAATTAACAATTTGAGCCCACAAATCACTATACATAAAGTATTATACATCTGACATTCAGCTCGTATCATAATTTATGGTCCAAATCAGTTCATAGCATAGGGAAAATTAAGCTCAATACATAATCAAGTTTAGCTGGGAATCAAATTTAATCATTTAATCATTTTTATCAAATTGTTCAATTTCAAAATTTAATCACAACACGAGGCCACCATGGATGCAATCAAGTTGAAGAGTTGAAGTTGTTGTTTCTAGATTGCCAGAGCTAACATCCGCCATCACTGGAGTTGCGCATGACCACCACTAATTGGCGCACCACGATGCATACTACAAAACCCCCAAATCAAGTTTAAACTCTACCACCGAATTGCCGCTCAATTTTCCAAAAAATGGAATTGGCCACCTCAATGCTGCCATGCGCTATCGCCTTGAATTTTTCTTCGCCGATTGTTGGTTTGTGAAACTGAAGCCACCAGCTTATTCACAGACCAGAACCCATCAAAACCTACCCGTGGTTTGCTCCCGAGAGTTGCTAGAATTGCTATGTCCACTGCCCTCTGCTTTGCTAACTTTTTCTTCTCAAATTTTGGTCGTTCTGCCGACCGTTTCAGTAAGTTCTTAGCACCAATGTGTTCCTTGAACTGAGAGGAAGGTAACAGTGGGATGGTTGTGAGGTTCGCCGTCGCCAAAGTGAAATCATCGAAGAGGGTAAAAGGGTTTGCATCTGAAAATGTGACGGAATTTGGGTTAGTTTTGCTATTTAAATCGATAATGTCCTGAAATTTCAAAACGACCCCTGACTTTTATTTCAGCTTTCAATTTAGTCCTAAGTTTGCTCGTGCCTTAATTTAACCCATTTGACCCATTTTATTTACAGATTGGCCCTAACAATTCTCAAGTTTCTTTCATTTGGGCCCTTCTTAAAAGTTCGTTTTATTATGTGGAAACCCTAATCTTTTCCAAAATGTCACATTTGAGTTCTTCCATCAAAATATTATTATTATTATTTTTTTTTTTTTGTCAAATTTTAAATTTGATTTTAAATTTTTAGCATTCGTATGGGAAAATTTTTAGGGTGTTACAATTCTTCTCTCCTTAAAAGAATTTGGTCCCAAAATTCTTACCTGACCATTAGAAGAGTTCGGCATAATGTTGCCTCATGTGATATTCTTATTCCCATGTTGCTTCTTCTACATTGTGGTTACACCATAACATTTTCACCTAAGGAATTCTTCAATTTCGGAGCTCCTGGAATTTTTTATCTAAGATACGGATCGGCTATTCTTCATAGGTTAAATTGTTTCCTAGTAGCACATCTTCAAATGGGATGATGTGAGAGGGATCAGGGTGGTACTTCTGGAGTTGCGATACATGAAAGATGTCATGTATTACTATCACACTCTAAGGTAGCATCAACCGATATGCTAGTAGTCCAATTCGTTCACAGACTTCATAGGGATCCATGTATCTTGGACTAAGCTTCCCACCATTTCCAATCCTTCGGATGCCCTTCTTCGTGGATACTTTGTCACCAACTTGAAATTCGAAGTCTATCCTCTGCTTATCTGCATAACTCTTCTGTCGATCTTGAGTTGCTTTCATTCTCTGCTTAATCATCTAGACCTTATCGATAGTCTCTTGTATCAATTCTGGCCTTAAAGTCCTTGGAGTCTTGTTAGCATTCCTCATTCACTTGTCTAGGTCCCAATGTGAAAGGGATCAATATTTTTTGCCATACAGAGCTTTATACAGGGCCATCTATAAGGTGGACTAATAATTGTTATTGTATGCTAACTCAATTAATATGAGGTGTTCCTTCTAGCTTCCTCCAAAATAAAAACTATATGCTCGAAGCATATCTTCCATTATTCACATGACCCTTTCTAACTGACCGTCAGTTTGAGGGTAAGCAACGGAGCTGAACTGTAACCTCATCCTAAGATGTTCTTACAAACTCTTCCAAACTCTCGAGGTGAATTTAGAATCTCAATCTAATACAATACTGGCAGGAATTCTTTATAATTGGACTATCTCTCTGATATATAATTTTGCAAGTTTCTCAACCTTGTACTATAACTCAACTAGTAGAAAATGTGCAGATTTAGCTAATCGGTTCGCTATCACCCAGATGTTGTCATATCCTCCTCAAGTTTTGGCAAACCCGTTATAAAGTCCATAATTACCTGGTCCCATTTCCAATCAAGAATCGGAAGTGGCTATAGCAATCCTGATAGTCGCTGATGCTCTGCTTTCACTAACTGGTAGATTAGGCACTTTTGTATATAGTCTGCAATATCTTTGTTCATCCCATTCCACTAAAGCTACTTTTCGAAATCTCAATACATTTTTGTGCCTCCTGGATGTATAGCATATTTTGCCTTATGTACCTCTGCTAACAGTTTCCTTTCACCTCTTTAGGCACGCATATTCTTTGATGCAATATGAGAGTGCCTCAACTATCAATGCTGAATTTGAACTCTCCAGATCTTGTAAAAGCCTCTTTCTAATTTTGTACCTAATCATGTTCTATCTCATCATATAGCTCTGGCTGCATGTTTATTTTTGCAATCCAGGCTCGTTGTTCCAATCTTATCACAACATATGTCCCTTGATTCTCTGATGTTCCTTTTCTCAGCATGTGGCCATCCTCAGCCTTTCGACTCAAGGTGTCTGCTACTACATTTGCTTTCCCTGGATGTTAAACGATGGAGAAGTCGTAGTCTTCCATGAATTCCATCCTCATTCACTGTCGCATATTCAATTCCTTCTAGGAGTGGAGGCACTTGAGATTCTTGTGATCCGTGTATACCTCAAAGGTAGCTCCATAGAGGTAATTTCTCCACTTAGCTAGTGCAAATATTATTGCTGCTAACTCCAAATCATGAGTCGAGTAGTTCTGTTCATGTGGTTTGAGCTTTCTGGATGCGTAGGCAATGACTCGCCCTCTTTGCATTAGAACACAACCGAGCCCTTCCTTCGCTGCATCTATATAAATAGCAAAGCTTTCCAACCCTTTGGGAAGGGCTAAAACTAGAGCTGAGATTAACCTATTTTTCAATTCCTCAAAGCTTTTTTCACTCTTCTAATTTCATTCAAATAATTGATCCTTTTGAGTCAACTTAATCAACAGACCGGCTATTTTAGAAAAATCTTATATAAATTTCTGATTGTAGTCGGCAAGTCCCAGAAAGCTTTGAACTTCTATCATATTCTCAGGTAATTTTTAGTTAACTATTGCTTCTATCTTAGAAGGGTCGACCTCAACCCTTGCCTGGGATATGATATGCCCTAAAAGGTCACATTCTCCAACTAGAATTCACACATGTTGAACTTTGCATATAGTTTGTGCTCCCTAAGTGCCCTCAAAACCAAGTATAAGTATTCTGCATACTCCTCTCTAGTTCTTATGTACACTAGAATATCATCAATAAATATTACCACAAATCGATCCAAATACGCTTGAAAGATCAGGGGTGTTGGTCAAACCAAACAGCATCACCATATCTTCAGCATATCCAATCAGGAATCGAAAGTAGTTGTAGCTATCCTGACAGTTGCTGATGCTATGCTTTCACTAACTGGTAGATTAGGCACTTTGTATATAGTCTGCAATATCATTGTTCATCCCATTCCACTAAAGCTATTTTTTTAAATCTCGATACATTTTTGTGCCTCATAGATGTATAGCATATTTCACCTTATGTGCCTCTTCTAACAGTTTCTTCCCATCCCTTCAAGCGCGCATATTCTTTGATGCAATAGGAGAGTGCCTCGACTATCAATGCTGAATTCAGACTCTCCAGATCTTGTAAAAGCCTCTTTCTGCTTTTGGACCTAATCATGTCCTACCTCATCATATAGCTTTGGCTGCACAATTATTCCTGCAATCCAGGCTCGTTGTTTCAATTTTATCACAACATATGTCCCTTGATTCTCTAATGTTCCTTTTCTTAGCATATGGCCATCCCGACCTTTTGACTCTAGGCATCCACTACTACATTTGCTTTCCCTGGATGGTAAACGATGGAGAACTCGTAGTCTTCTAGGAATTCCATCCTCCTTCATTGTTGCATATTCAATTCCTTTTGGGGGTGTAGGTACTTGAGATTCTTGTGATCCGTGTATACCTCGAAGATGGCTCTATAGAGGTAATTTCTCTATTTAGCTAGTGCAAAAATTATTACTGCTAGCTCCAAATCATAAGTCGGATAGTTCTGTACATGCGGTTTGAGCTTTCTGGATGCATAAGCAATGATTCGTCCTCTCTGCATTAGAACACAACTGAGCCCTTCCTTCAATGCGTCTATATAAACAACAAAGCCTTCCAACCCTTCGGGAAGGGCTAATACTAGAGCTAAGGTTAACCTATTTTTCAATTCCTGAAAGCTTTTTTCACTCTTCTCATTTCGTTCAAATGACTGATCCTTTTGAGGTAACTTAATCAACAGGCCGCCTATTTTAGAAAAATCTTATATAAATCTTCGATAGAAGGCGGCAAGTCCCAGAAAGCTTCGAACTTCTGTCATATTCTCAGGTCATTTTTAGTTAACTATTACTTCTATCTTAGAGGGGTCGACCTAACCCCTGCCTGGGATATGATATGCCCAAAAAAGGTCACCTTCTCCAATTAGAATTCACATTTGTTGAACTTTGCATATAGTTTGTGCTCCCTAAGTGTCCTCAAAACCAAGTATATGTGTTCCGCATACTCCTCTCTAGTTCTTGAGTACACCAGAATGTCATCAATGAATATTACCACAAATCGATCCAAATATGCTCAGAAGATCAGGGGTATTGCTCAAACCAAACAGCATCACCATAATATGGGAATTGAACGTACTGGGGTTCTTCAATTGAATACTGCATAATATGGGAATTGAATGTAATATTCAATTCCCAATACGGTTCTTCAATTGAAAGCAGTATTCGGCATATTTCTTCTTTGATTTTCAACTGGTAGTATGCCTATCTCAAATCCAACTTTGAGAAAGTTGTGGATCCTTGCAGAAGATCATACAATTCCTCTATATGTGCTAAGGGGTATTTGTTCTTGAAGGTGATTTTATTCAGCTCCCAATAATCTATACACATTCTCAAGGATCCCTCTTTCTTCTCAACAAGTAATATCGATGCTCCTCATGGGGTGGTGCTGGGTCTAATGAATTTCTTTTCTAATAGCTCTTGAAGTTAATTCTTCAGCTCTTTCAATTCTGCAGGCACCATTCAATATGGAGTCTTAGAAAAAAAGTGTAGTGTTAGGAAGTGTATAGATGATGAACTCTATTTCTTGATCTGGGGGCAATAAGTTTAGTCCCTCTGGGAATACATCTGGGTATTCGGCTACTATCTCCACTTATTCCAATCTAACTGTGTCCTGGTGTTTGTTGATAAGGTATGCTAGAAATCCCTATCCCCCTTCCCTCAAAATTTTCCTGGCCTCAACTATGGATATAATAGGTATCGAGGAAGTCATATCAGCAAAACTATGTGTTAGGAAGGCACTTCGTGCCAAGAGTGACATGCTTGGTGTAATAATTCATTCGCACCTGATGCTGGTACAACCCACCATCCCAAGTATCAGATCATAACTCTAAATACGCAACTGTATAAGATGGGCTGGATATTCCTTATCCCCAATTCCAATCGAACATACTGATACATGGTATCTGTTATCAACCATACCGCTAAGGGTGTCTATACTTCTAATTAATAGGCCATACTCTCATGTAGCATATTCAGTTTATAAGAAAAAGACATGGATATAAAGGAATGAGTAGCTTCATGATCATATAAAGCTTTACTAATAGTTCTATGAATAGAAATCATACCTTCAACTACATCATTTGGGCCCAGTGCCTCTCATCCAATTAGGGCGTACGAACATGCACAAACCTTAAGGCTATGTTCTTCTACATTTTCCCAAAAAAATTTCCAACTCCCAAAAAAAATTCAAAATGGAGGCACATTCTCCAATCTTTTCCCCCAAAAATTCAAATTTTATACTTAAAAAACTCCTCCCAATTCACCTAAAAAGCCCTATACCCTAAAAATCACACTTATCTCCTCACTTTTCTTACTCTACCTTTCACATTACTTATTCATTTATCACTCTCCCACTTTACTCATTCATATATATATATATACATATATATTTATATATACACACACACATACATCCATACATATATATATAAATATTAAAATTTTACTAGGTAAAAAAATTCTAAAACTTATGCTTACAAATTTAATTAAATTAATTGTGAAAAAATGAATTAAATTTAATTCAATATTATTTATGTTATTACTAAATAATTTATTTATTGAACAACATATTAAATTAATTAAATTTACTTATTAATTAAATAATGTATTAGTATATTTAATATTTAATTTATTAATTAAAATTATATTTTTCATTTAATAAATAACTTAAGATGTTTTAATTTGATATAATAAGTAAATTAATCTTCTTCAAAATAATATTCTTCAATAAATATTAATCTTCACATTTATTTAAAATTATAATAAAAATTTGATTATAGGGTGATACCTATGTAATAATCTATCAAGCTTAACAAATTAATATTGATATGCTTAAAGTAATTGTTAAGAGAATTAATTAAATTTAAGTAAAATTATTTGATTATCATTAAGTAATTTATTCAATAAATAACTTATTAATTAAATAATGTGTTAAAATAATTAACTAGCTTATTAAATTAATTTATTTAAATAATGTATTATTTATATATTAATTATGTTTTATATTTTACGTATAATTAAATATTACATTTACTTATGTATTTAATGAATAATTTAAGATGATGTAATCTCGATAATATAATAATATTTATTTTTTTTAATTTGATGATTTGTTATTAAGTCTTATATATATAAATTATTAAAAAAAATTATTTTAATAAATAACAAAGTTTTATTAATACATAAATTGTAATTAAAAAATAGTTAAATAATTATATTTTAATCAATAAACAATAATTATTTTATTATTAATGTATACTAATTAATTTGTTTTATAATTCAATATTAACAATTATGATATAAGTTAATTTTTTTATAATTAAAATATAATTATGATTTCATGAATGATTAATATTTATTAATATAACCAAATAATACATCATTTACTAATATTAAATTTATAAAAATATAAATTTCAAAATAAATAACCAATTAAATTAATTACCGTGACGCCCCCACTCGGGATAGCACCTAAGCTAAGGTGCCACTTAGTTCAATCTTAAAAATTGAACCCAATATACAAATCAATAGGCTCATAATCAAACATTTCAAGCTTATCAGAAATAACAACGAATCCTAATTTAAATAAACCTGTAACATACAACACACATACTAAATATGTGCCACAAAACCTCAAATTCAACTTATCCAAAGTAGCAGAATTTCAAACTTAACTAACTCGATAAACCATTAAGTACGTGCCATAATTAACTTTTACACTTCAAAATATTTACATGTCCTCAGTTTTCACATAGCGTATCACAACGTTTCAAGTTCATGCTTAGCATTCAGGTGATTCCATATATTCATTCAACGCCTAATCTATTACAAAATATAATCCTGTCCAGACTGAAGTCCAAATTCTTCACTTAATCCCTATCTGAGAGAATCAAAATAAACAGGGGTAAGTCCGAAGGACGTAGTGAAGGATAATTGTAAACATAACAGAAAGAGTCTGTTGAGGAAGAGTCAACTCAACATATTATAATTCAACAGTCAAGCAGAAACATATCGAACAATTCAAAAATAATCAAACAATTAAATATCAACCAATCAAACAAATTAGATCAATCGATGCAATCCAACGAATCATATAATAACAATCATATAAATCCCTTATTTCTGTCATTACAAAAATTACAGCACATCCTGCTTTACAGCTGGGAACAACATATTGGCTCGTCTCGGCTTAACAGCTGGGATCAACATAACGGCTCGTCCCGAACTTAACAGCTAGGATCAACATATCAGATCGTACATATAACATATAGATGGATAACAGACCAAACAGATAACAATACGAACAAATAGCAGATAACAACCGAGGGTTCTGGGCTCCATAATGGACAAGAACAAAATCGATATCAAAGATAACCCTCATAGGGTTGTTCAAATCAGATAACAGATAACAAATTAGAATTCCAACACATTCTAGATTTCAAGCAAACAGAGTACGGTACAAAAATAAAAAACCTACACAGGGGCTTATCATAAATAATAGATAGTTAGAAAAGGTTCCAAATTGGCAGACCCTCACCTCCGTATTCTCAGAAAAACTATTGCCGCCTATTGATCTGCGGGACCCACTTCGTTGTGACCTAACCAAAGAGAATACTCCATAGTCAAATTTTTTGTTCAACCCTAATAGACTTCTAAAAATTGCATCACAAGCATTCTGATGTCATTAACTTATCTACTAACATGATGATATAGATTTAATAGCCTTTACAAAATTCTCCAATAAATCAACATTACTAGATTTAACCACGACGGTCCATATCAATTCCAAAAATAATATGACATCTCGTTCTTTATTTACAAGGTCAAGGTCATGCCATATCATTATCCTAAACTACACAATTATGATTTAATTTCTTATATAATCAACCCTAATCAAATATCACTTAGTCTCATAATACAATCCTTAATATCATTATTAAATCCAATTTTGGCATTTTACATGATAAGTCTGGGTCCAGAATTCTATATTCCTTTGCATGGGAATCAACACATACATTAAGGCATATCATTTACCCCAAATTCTTATTTTTGGCATGAATACAAAGCTTAATAGGAAGGTACAACATATGCATATATATATATACAACAAGACTTTTCTTCCAATCCTTTAGCACAATCCACCGAACGAGACCTCAGAATCACGAACCAAACACATGGTTATGTTCATTGCATCGAGGGGAGAAAATTGTCCTCCCATCGCTGCCGCCTCCGAAAAATTGCTAAACCACCATCGTTCTTCGCCTTTTCTCCTTCTTAGTCCAAATCTCCAACTTGCTTTTAGTTTTGAAGCCTGGATAGCCTTCAACCGAAGCCAAATGTGTCAACACCACATTTCCACTGCCGTAACTGTAACTCTTCTTCCGCCACTGTCCGCTGTACTAAACTCCCATGCAAGGCCACAACCTTGCTTCGTGCAACAAAAGCTTCCAGCTACACAGCACAGAATGGCCCCTTGTCGCTGCCCACCATGAACTTCCACCAGCTACCGCAGTGAGTTGCTGGGTTTGCTAAAAAATGAGGTGACTCGGTGGCATCGGGTGGTGTATGTGGATGCAAGGTGTGGCCGAAGGTGATGGAGGGGTTTTGGTCGGTTTAGTTTGGTGAAAGAGGGTCGCTAATGCAAGATCACCAGTGGTGATGGTTGCGGTTGGAAGAGAAAGGAAAAATGGAAATGAAGATGGAGATAGGGAGTTCAATGCAATCTACTAGATTAAATTTTGAAAATTAAAGTTTCTAATTTTGCAATTTAACCCCAAAGATATTGAACAATCCTCAAGTTAGTCCTTGAAATTTTGAAAATTACCCCTTAGACCCCATTGACCATAGTTCTTCATGCAAACCCTTAGATTTCCAAAAAGTGCTAAATTAACCTTTCAAAAATATAAATCTGACCCTAAAACTTTCAAAAAAATTTGGAATTAAGTCCTTTTTAATTCTTTTTTGAGCCCTAAAATTCAACCAATTAAAATCTTAATTTCTAAATTCTTATTTTTCGAAATACCAAATTTCAGGGGTGTTACAGACCTTCCCCTTTAAAAGAATCTGGTCCCTAGATTCTCATCTGAGTACTGTTCCGACTGGAATAAAATAAGTGGATTCGGTTAGTCGATCTACATTCTGTGTTTATTACATTCTACCAGAATTGCTTCTTCAAGTTCCAATGCATTTTCATGCCTCTCGAACGCATCGCGTCTCTTGACTTGTGCACCTCACTAGTGAACTTTCTTCTATTTCTTCTGGCACATTTTTTCTTACGGAACAGAAGGACATCTTGATTTTCGGTATTGAACTCAGATCTCCAAAAACTTCCACCTTTCCTTTAGTTTCAACAAACCTATATCTTTGACTTAGGGCCCATCATATTTCATCCTATGATTTAGACTGCACTTACCTCTGCAATCCTATTTGCTGTATTAGTTTTAGCTCAGCACTCGTTCTTAGGCTTCTTGATGCTCCTGCTCCCAGTTAGTGAGCCATCCCAGGTCTTCGGCTCAGGGCATTGGCCACTACATTCCCCTTTCGAGTAATAGGTGATGAAGAAATCAAAATCTTCTAAGATTTGCATCCATCATCGTTGTCTCCTATTCAAATTCTCATTCTAGTCAGATGACTGACCTTTCTGAGTTAATTTAGTCAACGTGTCAGCTACTCAGAAAAGTTCTTTAGAGTTTACTTTAATAGCCGACAAGACACAGAAAACTACAAACTTCTATCATGTTTTTTCGGTCTCTTCCAGTTGACTACTGTCTCCATCTTAGAGGGATCAATCCTCTACCCCAATTGCCATCTGGCAATCCCGACACATGGTGTTTATTATTAACCCTATTTCTAAGGGTGTTCGAGCTTTTCTACTAAACCATAGTCTCATATTGCATATTTAATTTGGGAAATGCAACAAGTAATAGAATGCAAAACACCAAGATCATATATATATGGCATTATTATAGATTTCAAAGATAGAAACCGTACATCTTGCCATCTCAATAGGATCTGGCTTTCTCTCCTGTCAGGGCATATGCACAAGCTCGTATTTTTAGTCTCCCACTAGCTTCCACTACCTGCTTCCCTTTTTTCTGCAGGTGTTGGCCCTTTTCTTTTGGGGCAATCTCTTTGGAAGTATCGGTCGCTACCGTAAGCTATGTATGTACACTGCTTTTTCCAACATCCAGACTTATCATGGTTAAATCCTCCACAAAATCCACATTATTTTTGAGCCAGTCCTTGAACTAAATTTGCAGTCTCACCAGATTGAGGGGCTCGTTGGACAGTGCTTTCAACCTGGAGTCTCGATTGCTTTCTTTTGATATCACTCTACTCCTCAAAGCATATCTTTTCCTTGCGGCTCTTACTCTCAATTTTTGGATTTCCTACAGCTCTGACTCAAGTTGCAGTGCTCTGGTTACTACCGAATTGAGATTTGGTGAGTCATAAATGGCCAAACTTTGCCGAAGCACTGGCCACAACCCTTGTAAGAATCGTCGAACCTATCGACCTTCATCATCTTATATGTATGGAGCATGTTACATCAATCGGATAAAAGTAGCCTCATACAGACTTACAGACAGTGAACCCTGTACAAGGTGCATGAATTCTCTTTCCCTAGCCTGTTTCACCACTTCCGGCACAAATTCGCTCATAAAGTCTCAAGTGAAATTCTTCTAAGTTCGGCGGGTTCCTTCAGCCGTCCATCCTCAATCAATCATCTTCCACCAACTCCGGGCGGAACCTTCCAGAAGGAATATGGCAAATCGAACCTTCTATTCATCTGAATAGCATAGTGTCTCAAAATAACTTTTAAACTCTCGATCCACTCCTCAACCTTTCTATCATCAGGACTTCCCAAGAACTTCAGAGGATTGAAACGAATGAATCGTTCCAGGGCTCAGTCTTTTATAACTGCCTCTGCTATCCCAGCTCTAACCATCGGTTGGTGGTCAAGTTGCCTGCGTCTCTGCCTCTTTTGGTGACTAGGCCTTGCCCGGGGATCTACTGCCAGTTGATCCATTGGAGGAGTTTGAGAAACTTCCTCTTCCTGTATCGGCTGAGGATGGCTGGTGCTTCCCGCCTTGGAATTTATCGGTTAACGACCCTTTGCCCAGGAGGTCTACCCCATCGTCTGGTTCTAGGAGGAACGGGTGTATCCAAACTTCCTTGAGATGCCATTACTACTACCAATTCTACCAAGCTTCTACAAATCAAGAAAAGAAATAATTAGATAAGATCAAATCAGACTCATAGATACACAAGTCTAATCATTCTATAATATACAACAAGATCCCAAAGACATCATGCAGTAAGCAAATTCATCCTAAATCCTTGAATCATGTAGGAGATCCCCAAATGCACGTAGTACCTGAAATTTATACTCATGCTAGCCTAGATAAAAAGTCAATCACAAATCTCAATATTACCAAATCAAGGTTACCAAATGCCTAGGTCATCAACAAACTTAGGCTCTAATACCACCTATGACGCCCCCACTTGGGATAGAACCTAAGCTAAGGCGCCAATCAGTTCAATCTTAAAAATTGAACCCAATATACAAATCAATAAGCCCATAATCAAACATTTCAAGCTTATCAGAAATAGCAGCGGATTCATACTTAAATAAACCTGTAACATACAACACATATACTAAATACATGCCACAAAATCTCAAATTTAACTTATCAAAAGTAGTGGAATTTCAAACTTAACTAACTCGATAAACCATTAAGCACATGCCATAATTCACTTTTACACTTCAAAACATTTACATGTCCTCAGTTTTCACATGGCCTATCACAACGTTTCAAGTTCATGCTTAGCATTTTGGTGATTCCATATATACATTCAACAACTAATCTATTACAAAATATACTCCTGTCTAGACTGAAGTCCAAATTCTTCACTTAATCCTTGTCTGAGAGAATGAAAATAAACAGGGGTAAGTCCGAAGGACGTAGTGAAGGATAATTGTAAACACAACAGAAAGAGTCTGTTGAGGAAGAGTCAACTCAACATATTATAATTCAACAGTCAAGCAGAAACATATCGAACAATTCAAAAATAATCAAACAATTAAATATCAACCAATCAAACAAATTAGATCAATCGATGCAATCCAACGAATCATATAATAACAATCATATCAATCCCTTATTTCTGTCATTACAAAAATTACAGCACATCCCGCTTTACAGCTGGGAACAACATATTGGCTCGTCTCGGCTTAACAGCTGGGATCAACATAACGGCTCGTCCCGAACTTAACAGCTAGGATCAACATATCAGATCGTACATATAACATATAGATGGATAACAGACCAAACAGATAACAATACGAACAAATAGCAGATAACAACCGAAGGTTCTGGGCTCCATAATGGACAAGAACAAAATCGATATCAAAGATAACCCACACAGGGGTGTTCAAAT
Organism: Jacaranda mimosifolia; assembly: GCA_018894105.1. Lineage (NCBI taxonomy): Eukaryota > Viridiplantae > Streptophyta > Magnoliopsida > Lamiales > Bignoniaceae > Jacaranda > Jacaranda mimosifolia. The sequence goes on from CM032124.1 coordinate 16,418,799, forward strand.
CAGATAACAAATAACAAATCAGAATTCCAACACATTTTAGATTTCAAACAAACATAGTACGGTACATAAATAGAAAACCCACATAGGGGCTTATCACAAATAACAAATAGTTAGAAAATGTGCTAGATTGGCAGACCCTCACCTCCGTATTCTCAGAAAAACTATCGCCGTCTATTGATCTGCGGGACCCACTTCGTTGTGACCTAACTAAAGAGAATACTCCATAGTCAAATTTTTTGTTAAACCCTAATAGACTTCTAAAAATTGCATCACAAGCATTCTGATGTCATTAACTTATGTACTAACATGATGATATAGATTTAATAGCCTTTACGAAATTCTCCAATAAATCAACATTGCTAGATTTAACCACGACGGTCCATATCAATTCCAAAAATAATATGATATCTCGTTCTTTATTTTCAAGGTCAAGGTCATGCCATATCATTATCCTAAACCACACAATTATGATTTAATTTCTTACATAATCAACCCTAATCAAATATCACTTAGTCTCATAATAAAATCCTTAATATCATTATTAAATCCAATTTTGGCATTTTACATGATAAGTCTAGGTCCAGAATTCTATATTCCTTTGCATGGGAATCAACACATATATTAAGGCATATCATTTACCCCAAATTCTATTTTTGGCATGAATACAAGCTTAATAGAAAGGTACAACATATGCATATATATATATATATACAACAAGACTTTTCTTCCAATCCTTTACCACAATCCACCCAACGAGACCTCGGATTCACGAACCAAACACATGGCTATGTTTGTTGCGTTGAGGGGAGAAAATTGTCCTCTCGCCGCCGCCGTCGCTGAAAAATTGCTAAACCACCATCATTCTTTGCCTTTTCTCTTCCTGAGTCCAAATCTCCAACTTGTTTTCAGTTTTGAAGCCTGGATAGCCTTCAACCCAAGCCAAAACCATCAACACCAACTTTCCACCGCCACGAATGTAAGTACTCTTCCACCACCATCCACCGTGTTGAACTCCCATGCAAGGCCACAACCTTGCTCCGTGCAACAAAAGCTTCTAGCTACACAACCCAGAATGGCCCCCTCGTCGCTGCTCGTTGTGAACTTCCTCCAGCTGCCGCGGTAAGTTTTTGGGTTTGCTAAAAAATGAGGTGGCTCAGTGGCATTGGGTAGTGCATGTGGGTGCAAGGTGTGGCCGGAAGTGAGGGAAGGGTTTTGGTTAGTTTAGCTTGGTGAAAGAAGGTCACCGGTGCAAGATCGTCGGTGGTGATGGTTGCGGTTGGAGGAGAAAGGAAAAATGGAAATGAAGATAGAGATAGAGGGTTCAATGCAATCTACTAGATTAAATTTTGAAAATTGAAATTTCAAAATTTGCAATTTAACCCCAAAGATATTGAACAATCCTCAAGTAAGTCCTTGAAATTCTGAAAATTACCCTTTAGACCTCGTTGACCATGGTTCTTCCAAGCAAACCCTTAGATTTCCAAAAAGTGTTAAATTAACCCTTCAAAAATATAAATATGACCCTAAAACTTTCAAAAAAATTTGCAATTAAGTCCTCTTTAATTCTTTTTTAAACCTTAAAATCTGACCAATTAAAATTTTAATTTCTAAATTCTTATTTTTTGAAATACCGAATTTTAGGGGTGTTACAATTACACTCATATTTCAATCATTACAAAAATATATATACACATAAACACATTATCCAACTATAAAAATACATACATATAATACATAAAAAAAATTACTTTCACCCTACAAACCTAATAAAAAAGCAACTGATTTGACATCCACAGTAAAGTTTGTCTTTCCCAAAAACATAAAGAAACAAGCAACTCATTCTCAGATCATTTTTTATATTTCCCCAAAACAAAAAGAAGCACATGGCACATTCTCCAATTTTTCTCCCAAAAACCCATTCCCCTAAAAAAAAAATTCTTCAGAAAATGGCCAAAACATAGAAGAACAAGCCCTAGGCTTTCCGTTGGTCCCCACTATCTATTTCCCTTTTCCTATGGGTGTGGTAGTTTTTCTCTTGGGATAATATTTAATAAGATTCTGATCACTGCCACAAGCTACGCATTTGCCTTGTTTTCTTCAACATTCTGACTCATCATGGCCCGAGCCTTCATAAAACCCATAGTTCTTTTGAGATTCTCCTCGAGTAGTATCTGTGGTCCTACTAGTTTGGTAAGAGCGCTGGTGGGCCATCCCAATCTATAGCTTCGGCTATTTTTTACCTAAATCATTATTTCCACTGGATGGCAATCTTCTTTTTCTACTTTTATCCTTAATCTACTGTATCTCCCAAAGCACAGACTCCACTTGTAATGCCTTGCTCACAGCATGGCTGAAGCTTGGTAAGTCACACGTCATAAAGAGCCCGTCTAATCTCTGGCTGGAGCCTTTCTACAAATTTGCAAATCTTTCGCTCTTTATCCCCCAGTACGTGAGACGACTACTGGGTTAATCGACTAAAATGGCTTCATACTGGCTTACAAATGATGTTCCCTGAATCAAATCCATAAACTCTCATTCTCTGGCATGCTTAACCACCAATGGTACAAATTTTTCCATAGATTCCCATGTGAAGTTCTCCCAAGACCCAGGGTCTCTTCTATGGTCCATTTTCGATCTACCATCTTCCACTAGTTATGTACAGGAACTTTCAACAAAAATTCAGCATATCGAACCTTTTGCTCATTTGAATAGTGTAAGATGCCAAATATTTTCACCAGGCTCTTACTCTAAGCCTCAGCTTTTCTATCACATGGCTCTCTTAAGAACCCTGAGGGTTGAAGATGGAGGAATTGTTCCAATGCACGGTCTTCGATGAACTCTTCAGTATCAATTTGTCCTTGTTGCTGGAAAAACTGCAAGAAATATTGTCACATCTAAAAGATGGGCCTCGATGGCTATCCTGCGGCTGGCTGTTCCAGTTGAGGGGCTTGTGATATTTCTTCTTCATGAGGTGGTTGCTACGAGGCGGGTGCTCACTACCAAGGGACACTTTCAGTGCTAGCCCTACAGGGTGGTCTTCTACGTTGACCCGATCAGGTCAATGTGGGCGCCTGAGAGCCTTTTGAAAGTAAGTAAGGCACTAGGATCCAATTATAAAACTTCATAAGCTAAATAAACTAGTGCTTATATGCTAACTAGGATTAAATCATGCCTAAATTCTAGATTTAGATAGAGTGTTACCTTGAAATGCTAATATCCAAGGAGAAAGTAGTAAACCTCTCACCAATCTAGAATCTGCCAAAAATCGCGCAGCAGAAAGGGAGTGATTTTTAACCTCATTAAAACTCCTCCAAAATTCACGAAAAAAATACTGCAACCTCTAACACCTTGGAGGAAACACAATAAAAATTTTGGATCGAAAAGCTTTCTAGATCTCCCTGGAAAAATTTTCCAAATTGGTGCTTTGCTCAAGTAGATCTCCAAACCGTAGCAAACCAACGTGTTCGTGTCTATTGATATGATCCACACACAAATAAAACTTCCAAACTCTCATCACTATAAGTTGGAATAGGAGAGGAGAATGATAATGGTGGAGGCTGATTTGAGTTAGGAAAGAAAAAGAAGAAAGTAAAGCTTTCAACACATGAATGCAATCCTTGCAAGGTGTTTTTTAGGAAATTGCAAAAGAATCTAATTCTTTCACACTTTCAATAATGACCTATCCTCACACCCATTATATCTATATATAGAGCGAGGTTGATGTGATACCAAATTGGCATCACACATTTCTCAAGGTAGGCGGCCAACTTGCATTGCCAAGGTGGCAAATGAGAATTCAAATCCAATTTGAATTTCATGTACATCTTAATTAAATTTGAAATCTAATTTCAAGCTAATTAAGATGCTAATTCAAATGAAAATTTCATTTGAATTTTCCCTCCAAAATATGTTGTTCGTATTAATTAAATTAAATCCTTTAATTTAATTAATTAACCTTTTAAGTCAAACAAACTTAACTCTTAAGTCAAACAAAACTAACTCTTAAGCTTAATTTTGTTAACTTAACTCTTTAAGTTAACTTGACCAATTAATGGTCACTTTGAGACAAAATAATTAATTCCTTAATTAATGATCTAATTTAACCTTTTAAATTAATAGATTAATTTAACACTTAAATTAATCAAGCCAAAAATTGACCTTTAAGTTGGATACCTCAAAAATATGTCCACTAGGAGAAATTCTCTAACTCTTAGAAAATTGCTCCATCAACTGGGAAGCTAATTAGCTTTTGTGTGTGATCCAATAGATTCTACCATTCATTGGACATTGACTCACAACTCCTTGTGACTTTTGAATATCATATATTCATTTTAGTTTAAAACACTTTAAAACTAATCGACTCGATTCAATTAATCTCATTAATTAAAGAGTATCCAATTTCTACGGTTGATGTCCAACCTCAAGCCCATGGAGCCCAACTAATTGGCCAAAATGAATATTTTGGAGAACCACTTTAGCTCTATGCTTACCATGCAAACACAGTCCTTCCATCTCCTATCTCCCGAAAGAGGCGCATGGCAAGATATTTTTTGGCTCCCTAATAGCCTCGATACTATGTTTCTATTCCTAATGTTTGATTCCTTTGTGTGACCTCATCTTTGAAAATCTCATTTTCCGAATTGTCACACCATCTTGCGGAAGAATTTCTTGGAATTGACTATTATAGAATACATAGGAGATGCAATCGGCCTTCATAAAAGCAAGGAGTCAGATTCCATCTTGGATCTCACAAACTTCCATGCCAAGTAGCTCATACCCAACCTCAACCCAAAAGACCCGCTAAGTGGTCAAGGAAAAGTTAAAGCATGAGGACTAGACACAAGGTTATCATGGATCCTCATGTTAGAGGACTAATAATATGCACTAGCATAAGCTGGAGAAATCGTGACTACCGACTTACCACTATGGCTATCTAGTGGATTCTCAGGTGGGCCTTCAGTGCCTTATTCTCTAACAAACACCCATTAACATGCATACATATCTCATATGGTTGCTCATGGAACGAACCAATGTCCAACTCTTGGATTTATACATCATTGGTGCAAGTCAATCCGGATCTTAGATGCCCTGTCTCTTAAGATCCTATGACTTGGAAGGTTTAAGATCACGACCATGTGAGACTTATTCCATGGTCATCAAACCAAGTCCCATAGTCAAGAGTGATCTAAGGGCTTCATCCAAATGCAAGTGAAGTATTAAAGAGCATGAGATGAAGATGGTCATACAAAGAATATCATTCAATCAAGATTGTATTACAAGGAAATAGTTTTTACAAGTCCAATCCAATTGCCTTGCCGGTACTATTCCAATACCTTCTTATGAATTGCTTCTTAACCTGTAAAGTTATCAAGTTTACAAAGTGACATCTAAATGTTATTATCAAATTTTCCAATTCTTTTAACTTGCATTCAATGTATTGAATAGATGAGGGTGCAAAATTCATTACAAAAAGATATGAATCATTCAACATACTACATAAAAGCCTTCAGTATAAATCCATGTTAGCATTGGTAATTTGTTTACAATGATAGTTACAATGACCAAAATCCAAAATTGGCTAAGCTAACTATTCGTCTGGTCGTAGGGCAAAATGACAAGGCTCGAGTTAGAGGTTAGCCAGCTAGTTCATCTAACATTGGTCTATTACATTCTAAGTCCAGTATCTACGAGCTTTCACTAAGATACACATACATATATATAGATATGCTCACACTTACACTCAAGGTGTCCCTACGCTTCAATCCTCTGTAGCAATGATGTCAGATTGTACATCTTTATACTCACCCTTATCTACAGGCTCCCCCTAATCAAACTTTATACCCATCTGCTCGTCCTCCTTATCCAATTCCATACGTAACTTTTCATCCTTCTCCTCAAACTCTGTAACCTCATCCTCTATGTTATTCCCCTATGGCTCCTCAGTTGGAGGGTCTTTCTCCTGTGCTGCCTCCTCCTATGGCAACTCCTCCTCAGGATCTTCCTGCACATCCTCATGGTTCCCTTTAGGACCTCCCTCAAGGTTATCCCCTGGCATTACCCTGATACGGATGCATTCTCCACTCCTGCCTCTAGAGAGGGGCATACTCTAGAGAGTCCTACCTCTAGTGCTATCCCAGCACTAGTAATCTGATCTATGGCACTCCCGTAGTGTGCCAACATCCTTCTAACCTCATCCATGATAATGTGAGTCATAGAGACCATCTTTCGATGGTCTGACTCCAAGATTCCAAATATTTCTTTAATTTGAGCCTGTACCATATTGGGCTTCTCAATCTGACCCTTAGCTATTCTCACTTTCTCACTCTCCCGATCTATCTCATCTATTAGCCTTTCTATAGTATTATTTCAAAGGCAAACCAGTATTTCCAAATGGTATCTTTTTGCTCGCTCTCTCTAATTTCTTACACAAGTGATTAAGTTGGTGCTTATAGTTTTGGCACCACCCCAACAATCTCGCCCACTCCTGCTCTAGATCCCTAACCTTCTCCTCCATAAACTCTTTAGTCTTATCCTTCATAAGTTCTTTTCCCTCTCCATGCTCACATGTCATCCTGCAACATACAAGTTCATCTCACTAATACCATACTAGTTAAGTTCTCTTTCCAAACTTTCTTAACCACATAAGGGCTTTTAAGAACTTTCCAAACTTTCTTAACCACATAAGGGCTTTTCCTTCACACACAACATGCCCAAGGTTCTATTTTCATTCTAAAGTCCAATGCTCAACTTTCGAAAGTAAAGATTGAAAATTGGTCGGCCATCCCAGATATAATCTCCTACTCTTAGTGTTGAACACCATACTCAAGAGTTCATACCTTAACTAGCTCTAAATCCTACTGATGTTCACATATTCATATTCCTAGGTCATTGGTAAACCTAAGCTTTTATACCACCTCTGTAGCACCCTAGTCAGGGAAAGAGGACCTAGCCTAAGGTGCCGCTAATTCCAACCTAACGCATACACCAAAAATATCAGCTGAGATAAATCAAAGTATTAAAACCCAAAGCTACAAGATAATTACATACAAGAAGATAAGGCCAAGCTTACATAATTATTTACATAATGAACCTAAAAGTCTAAGCAAAAGAGTTAGGTGCAACCAAGTCAAGTCCATATATACATATATAAACACCTACTCTATTACAAAACTATGTACACTAGTCACTGGGGCAAGCCTCGAGCCCTCTATCCTCCATTAGATCCTATCTGGGAAAGAAATAAGAAACAACACAAGGGATAAGTCCTAAAGACTTAATGAGGGGATACTAGAGGGGGATAAAGGAAAAGCAAATGACATAGCTATAATAAACTCTGTGCTCAATGGAGATGAAAAATGGAAAGAATAGAATTTGAAAGTAATAAACCATGCATTGATCAAATAGGGAGTCGAGCGAACATGACACATATAATAAAGATGCAACTTATCAAAATATGTCTTATGAAAAACTACTTTCAAACTATAGCTGACTGTTGGCAAAATCCAGCCTTATTGCTCCTAGAACAAAACATAACAAGCATAATAGAAACCAAATACATCATGAAACCTTTCTTATCTCTCCATTGCTCAAGCACTTAGCTAGGCATGAAATAACTGACATGTGGCATAGTCGGCCGCATGCCAGATCCCACAACTTGCAGAGAGTTACCTCCAACTACCTGTGAGTCAGGATCATGAGTGGGTGCTAGTCAACATCAGTCCATTCTTCTCGGTCATCTTTTCGGATCTAGCCCTAAGCCCAACTTCCTAAGGGTGTCCCCAAGGGTAACATAACATAATGCCAACAATAAAGAAAATGGAATTCAAAATAACTGATCGGAGATATGTTGCCAAACTGAATGAAATGGTATAATCTATAAAACACATAGACCAGCAAGGCCATAAGAATAACATATAAAATAGTACAACCAAAAGTAAGGATCATATTTGGAGGAAAGACCAAAATATCAACACATACGAAGACAGTTAGTAAGGCTCTGGGGTACAAGGAACACGAGATTGATAACCCAAAAATGAAGTTCTAGGCACTAGAACGATCATAAACAAACAAAGACAAGCACATAAATAGGGAATTTCACAAATGGAAATAGCTCATTTCCCAGAAAAAAGATAAGTTATAATCTCACCTTACAACCCAACAGTAATGTCATCGATATCCTATTGCCACTGCTTCGGAGAACTAGAATCCTCGTCACCTATTCTAATGGAACATATATAAATGTCAATATGCTTACACAGTATTATCTTAACAATAACTAAACTACTAGCGCCTTAATATCGTGCGTATTCTTGATTATGAAAAGTAATGTGTATTTAGTTTGGTAAACATGCTAATGTCGCTAAGTAGTGTTACCAAAGATATATCAGCTCCAGCTCACTAAAACTGTTTACATTAATATTCTTCAAATTAATAGTTCAAGTCCATAATTAATAATTTAGCCAAGACACAAGAATTTGTCACATCTTCTATTAATAATTGATCCTCATAACGTTACACAAAATCAGGCTAAATTATACTATTAATTTAATTAATGAAAGTCAAATCTTAATTAACAACTCAGGCCCACAAATCACTATACACAAAGTATTATACATCAGGCATTTCAACTCACATTTATGGTCCAAATCAATTCATAGCATAGGGAAAATTCAACTCAGTACATAATCAAGTTTAGTTGGGAATCAAATTTAATCATATAATCATTTTTTACTGAATTGTTCAATTTTGAAATCTAATCGCAACACGAGACCACAATGCATGCAATCGTATCAAGCAACTGAAGTTGCTATTTCTGGACCGCTGGAGCCACTGCAGCCAGAGTTGAGTGAGACCACCACCAAACGACGTGCCTCGACACGTACTAAAAACCCCATAATCAATTTCAAACTCCACCTCAACATCGACATGCGCCACCGCCCTGAATTCTCATCTATCGGTCATAGGTTTGCGAAACTGAAGCTACTAGCTTGTTCACAATGTTGAACCCTTCAAAACTTACTCGTGGTCCACCCCCAAAAGTCATCGGAACCATCGCGTCAACTGCCCTTCCCCGTGCTGAAGTTTTCTTCTCAAATTCTAGCCATTCCACTGGCCATTTCAATGAGTTCTTAGCACCATTATGTTCCTTGAGCTAAGCGAAAGGTAATGGAGGGGATGGTTGTGAGGTTCGACAGCACCAGAGTGAAATCGCCGGAGAGGGTGAAGAGGGGTTGCATGTGAAAATTTGAGGGAATGGGAGAGGGAGGGAGTTCTTAATTAAATAGGTATTTTTCAAAAATTTCAAAATGACCCCAGACTTTTATTTCAGCTGCCAATTTGGTCGTAGGTTTGCTAGTGCCATAATTTAACTCCTTTAAACCATTTTATTTATAGATAGGCCCTAAGGATTTTCAAATTTCTTCCAATTGGGTCCTTCTTAATAAAATTTTAAGTCCCCCCAAGTTCTTTTTATTACGCGGAAATTCCAATCGTTTCCAAAATGTCACATTTTAGTCCTTCCATCAAATTTTTTCTATTTATTGTTACATTTTATTTTTGTCAAATTTTAAATTTGATTTTAATCTTAACATTCCTATTGGGAAAATTTTGGGGTGTTATACTTATCACAAAACTCTATCTTATAAATTTAATTTATCACATGATTAATAGATAAATATTTTATGTGCTTTATAAATAAATTTTATTATTCTACAATTGTTCTTTTTACATTTTCTTTCTATATTATTCACAGTATAATTCTATATTTTTAATTGTAGGACTTCTTTTCCCAATTAGCATAATATAATGATATTTCTTTTTGCTTTTCAATTAATTTAAAGTTCATTCCATAGAAAATTTTTAATATTTTTTTGGAACACATCTTTATATTGATTTTGTTTTTTTTATTATAAATTAATTAGATATCTTTCTAATATATTTAAATATTTTATCCATGTTATTACTTTATTATTTTCTTAATATTTATTTAAAATTAAAGCTCTTATGAACAACTTAGGATTGTAATTTTTATATTACTTAAATGCATCAGCAAGTAGCACTTTTTATTTTAATTATATATATTTAATATATTTATTTTCAAAACTATTTTTAAATATTTTTGTATGTTCATATAGGAATTTATTTTTGATAATGAAATTGTATTTTACTACTATTTTAGTTACAGCTCGCTCAATTTATCTAGATAAAATAATTATATATACTTCATATTTGAATAATGTATCTCGTATAATGTGGTGTTATAGAATATTTAAAAAATTTATAATTTTATTAAGTTGTTGAAATTATTTTAATTTTCTTATCAAATAAATGAAGGAATACTATATATTTTTCTATAAAAATATTCATTAAATTTATTAGCACTTGATTTATCCATTTCTAATTATGTGCATATAAGAAAGAATTTTTTCATTTTTTCTATATAATATCATGCACTTTGATTAGTTTGTTTTGGTTGGATGGATCTCTACTCATTTATAATAGTTTTATAAGAAAGTCATTTTATTTCTCTTTAATAAATAAATTATTTATAAAAAATTATATATATACAACTATTAAAATTTCATTGCTAAGTAAATACTTTTACACAATTAATGTATTTCATATTTTAGTAATTTATATTAACTATAAAAGTTTAAATGGATATACGAAGTAATGAAATTATCTAATAAATATGTAATAAATATTAACTTATCTTTTATTTAAAGAGTGAGATTTTTTTCTTTTTAATTTAACTACACATTTTTATCCAAGAAAGCTTAAAATGTAAACCAAAAAAATAGTTGATAACTAAGTTATTTCAAAACAACAACCAATTTTCTCATTTAATAATTTTTTTGTATTTATATTGATGAGGTTAATTTTGGTGTGAGGGATCTCTGGATCTCAACCAGAAAGATGATTTGTGAGGATGTTGGGTGGAACCTGTAGCCAAGGAACAAACATCAGGCTAGCCAAGAGGGTCCCCGACTAAGACCCTCCAATGATTAAGCCAGTAAATCGACCTAAGGATGTTTAGACAAAGTAACAGTTTCCTGAGTGTATCCATGCTTACCATGGGTTTTGAGGGATGAAGTATTTATAGTGCTTATGCAGTGGTGAAAAGATTAGTATCTCCTTCAGTGTATTTCAGATGTTAACTCCTCACGTAGGGGCAAGATATGTCTTTTTGACTTATATAGGAGGTGCAAAAATGTCCAGCTAGCCGGAATGAGGGTTCTTACCATCATTAATACGGAGGTGATATGCCATTAATCTATTTAATACGGACAGCCTAGCGGTTGAGATGTAATTAATGCGGATACGACGGGTAGCAGACCGCTATTAAACGTCTTCCCTTTCTCTATCCTATCCGGGGCCGCATCACTTGACTTTATGAGGTCGAATAAGCCCTCTTTGACTCGAAGGTCGAATTATCCGACCTAGGAGACCAAATAGGCTTTGTATAGGCTTTGTATGCCAAAAATAATTTTGGACTCCGGTACTCAGGCCCCTTAAGCATATTAGGCTTATGTTGAGCTTACCTATATCATGAGTCCCCCATACTCCTTAGTTCGACTGTGCCAAGATCGGAGTTAGGAGTAGTAGAAATGACGAGAATTAGGGACTGGAGAATACTATTTTGAATTTCAACCAGAGTGGCATTGGCTAGAACTATTATAAGCAATTACATGTATATTTATGTGAAGGTAACTAGCGGCTACGTAATTATTAGCTCGTGCCCAGTCAATTTTACTGGTTGACATTCCTGGGTTGCCTATAAATAGTGGTCTTCACCGCTCATTTTTCACTTTTACCATAGTGCATTGAGGTCGAGCTGTGCAAATTTGTGGTTGATTTTTTGAGAAACTTGAGCCCTTATTTTCAAAAAGAACATTTTCATAAGTTTTCCTTTTCTATGCTTTTAAAGTTTAGCAGCGATATCTATTGTCAATATGTCAACTTCTTATTCTGATTCTAAGGCCACCCACTTGGTGGATGTCTCAAATAGTAGGGCTGAGTTGAGTGATTCTTCTAGCAGTAGGTTAAGTGCTCCTGTAGATCTTGAATTAGGTGTTGGTGGAGAAGTTTTAGGGACAGGTGAGGGGATAGGACCTTTCTACCCTTTAGTTGATGAAGTGGGGCCACCAGAACCCATGGTCGAGGAAGAGGAAGAGCCTGTAGCAGAGGTAGGTGAGCCTCCGAGGTTGAGGGGTAGGCTATTTACGACAACCTATTATAGTGATATCGTGTTGTCCATATCATTCAATAACCTTAGGCTCATTAGGGGGAAATATCATACTTCAGATAGATTTGAGCTTATTAAAACAAGGTCTGCAGATATGATGCACACTCCTCCTGAGGGGTGTATAACCATTTTTGAAGATGAGATGAAATATGGACTTAGGTTCCCCGTAGGTGACATGATTGTTGAGCTGTTGAGAGGTCTGCAAGTCTGCATAACCCAACTATTGCCTAATTTCTTTACTCTCATGTATAGTTTTATTGTTCTAATGGATATTCTTGACGAAGCTCCCTATTGGGCCAATTTCAGCCATTTATTTCATTTACCTATGTCCTGTAAGTTGTGTTTAGCTAGGGAGTCTGGGTTTTATTACTTGACAACGCAACCTCATAGAAAAGTTTTTAGAAATCTATCCTCATCGCATGGTCAGAAATGGAAAGAGAGATATTTTTATGGTTGACCTCCCACTGGGATCATTTTTAACATCTGAGAGGGTAGATAAGGGGTAGGGTCAAACTGGATACAAGTAAGAACCCACACTAGAATAAGTTTTTATTCGAGATCTCCTCAAATTCAGTGAGATAGACGCATCGATGTTCATAAGAGAGAAATTTAGTTCTAGCGGGATTGTCGATCGTCGCTTAGAGGTTGCATGCTAACATGCATTTAGGTAGAAATTGATCTTTATAAATAACGTGAAATATTATTCTTGGTCGGCATATTTTTAATCAAAATACGTCATCTTTTTCAGGTCGATCAATTATGAATTGTGCAAGGCAAATAACGATCCGAAAGCAACTAAAAGTGCAACAGCGCAAAGAAGCTGTGGCGGCTCAACGGATAGCTGCGACACAAATAGCTAGGGTTGGCCAAGTAGTTGAAGAGGTCTAACCCATCGTTGTCACAAGTGGGGGAGCAATTAGCAGTTCACCTCAATCGAAGAGGAAGGCGGTCGAGGCTGAAGAGCAAAGCACCACAAAGGAAACTGTGGTCGAGAAAGGGAAGAAAAAGGTGAGTGAATTACTTGAGAAAGCATATGTGACTCTATCTCTGGATCAATTGTACAAACTGCCGATATTCCTCGAGCCCGGGTTTGAGGAAAAAATGGGGGTGTTAAACACGTCGACGATAATAGGCGCAGGTGCGACTTCGATGACGCCATTAGCAATTCTAATGGCTGCTCTTTTCGAGAAGGATGAGGTCAAGATGCACAACCACGATCACCTGGCAGCACTGAAGGCTTTTTCTTATCATGCTAATATGGTGAGAATGGCATCGGACTTTATTTTACTGTTAAATAAAACTTGGACTAATATAATCAAGGCTTATTTTTCTTCTTCAACTCGGGCAGCGAGGGTATAACCTCTACCATTGCTTTGAGCTAGGTGAGACCAACCATCTGAAGTTAGTGGAAAAATGTGAGCAGACGAAGAAGGAGCAGAAAAATGTGTTGAAGATCGAAGTGCAATCGTTGGAGTCGAGGTTAGCCTAATTGACAAAACTACTCGAATATAAGGATATGGAGCTACTGGTTGTTGTCAAAGGGAAAAACCAAGCTAAAGAGCAGCTAAAGAAGATTATCAACTCTATTCAAGAAGCCCCAAAGTCAGGTTGAGCGTATGGATATGAGAGTGCAATGAGCTACGCTTGATTGAAGTTTTTCAAAGTGCTATCGGGATCCGAAATGAGGTGATTTAGCAGTTTATGCTCTCCTCAGCTCTCACCAATGCGAGTGTAATGTTCAGCATGGATGATGTGAAAGAAACATTTGACCATGCCCTAAAATAGCTAGAGTTCATGGGGTATGAGTTTCAGGTCGAGGACAAAGCCAAGCTAAACGTAAATAAAAATGAATGTCTTGAGGATTTTGATGACAATGCCCCTGCTAAAGAGGGGAAGGGGCCACCGCCCCTGCTCATCCTTGGGTTGTCGCAGTGGGGGAGGAGTTTGGATTTGCTGGGGAGTTTGCCCTGGACCTAAAGAATAATAATGTGAATGTGGTGAGTTTCTTCCCCACTGGTAGTCTAGTATTTCTAACCGATGAGACGGGGCCTTCACAACCTGCTAAGGCAATGCAAGAAGTTAAGGGGCTGCCTCTAAATGTGGATTGGATTCGACCGAAGAGTTGCTCAATGCGGCCAATGAGGTGACTAATGAGGCCATGGCACGACAAGGAAAAGATGCAGGATCAAGCAAGATGGACTTCTTTTTCCACCTTTTGTTTTTGTGGCCTCAAAGGGCTTATGAACAACTTCATGGCTTATGAATAGTTTCATCGTTTATTAATGTATCAGTTCACTTTGCATATTTCTTGACTTACAACTTTAGTTACGTAATTGTGAGGTCGACTTAATAGTTGTTAATCAATTAATTCATACAACTTAAACCATGCGGTTGCGGGGTCGACTTGATAGTTGCTAATCAATTAATTCATATAACTTATATCATGCGACTGTGGGGTTGACTTGATAGTTGTTAATCAATTAATTTGTACAACTACATCATGCAACTGCAGGGTCGACTTGATAGTTGTTAATCAATTAATTTGTACAACTTATATCATACAACTGTGGTGTTGATTTGATAGTTGTTAATTAATTAATTTGTACAACTTACATCATGTGATCGTGGGTTCAACTTGATAGTTGTTTACTATGATAATGTGCTTTCTGTGCGGCGCATTCTACACATAAAACGTCTTGAGGTTAATGGCGTTCCATGGTCTCAGTTGCTCATTCCTAAACAGATCAGCCAGTTGATAAGAGTTGTGCTTTACAACTTTGACCATGGAATATGGAACCTCGCATTTTAGGTCGAGTTTGCTAACATTTTTAGAGACTTCAACCTTTTTAAAAACAAGGTCACCCACTCCAAAAGATCTGGGCCTCAGACCTTTATTATAATGCTTAGCCATGATCAACCTGTACCTTTGCATTTTTGTGAAAGCTTATTGTCGGAACTCGTAGATTACTTCAAGGTCGAGTTCTCTTTCAGCTTTGTTTTTAATCGAATTTTAGTGTATTATTCGAGTTGTGTGTTGAATCAATTCTGTAGGGATAACTGCTTCTAATCCTTACACCAAACTGTAAGGGCTCTGACTGGTGGCCATCCGTGGAGTGGTCCGATAGGCCCAAAGGACCCTTGATAGGTTGTTTGCTCAGCTAGCCTTAGAGCATTCCAACTGAGTTTTTATATGGTCGAGAATAGTTCTATTAGTAACCTCTATTTGATGATTAGCTTGCGGGTTCTCGACTAAAGTGAAATGTTGTTTAATTCCCAGTTCTTCACACCATTCTCTAATGCGTTTGCTCTGAAATTGTGTGCCATTATCAGATATGAGGACTTTAGGTAGGCCAAAATGGCAAATGATATTTTTCCATAAGAAACTCCTTATTGCGTTGGTTGTGATCTAAGGCACGGCTTCAGCTTCAACCCATTTGCTGAAGTATTCAACTACTACGATCATGTATTTTCTTTGTCCGGTAGCTTTTGGGATAGATCCTACTATATCGACACCCCACTATCAAACTACCATGTGATTTGTACCTGGACAAGTGTGGCAACTGGCTGATGAGGGATATTAGCATGAACTTGGCATGATGGGCACCTCGGGGCAAACTCAAAGGCGTCCTTGTTCAAAGTTGGCCAAAAATATCCACTCTTGATGATTTTGTGGGCCAGGAATCGACCTCCTGAGTGATTTCCACAAATGCCCGCATGGACTTTTTACAGGACTTCTTTCGCTAGACTAATAGTAGGACACCTCAGTGGGGGTGCCATATAGAATCTCTTATGCAGCTGGTCAAACTCATCTAAAGCAAATTTTGATACATCTACTCTCATCCTACGAGCATCCACCTTATTCATAGGCATCTTACCCTCTCTAAGATATGATTTAATTTCGACAACCCAAGTACGGTCATGGGCCTTGACTGCAAAGACTTGGTTCTGCTGTAAACTGTAGATGATCGGCTTATTCAAGACCAAAAAAGTAATAGATCTCTCTCTGGTTCCTTTTACTGAGCTAGCGAATTTTGAAAGCACATCTTCTCTCTCGTTCTCTGACCTTGGGACATGACTTAGGGTGAATTTTTTGAATTTTTGTTCAAGCTTTTTGACCTCAGCTAGATAACTATTCCTAGTCATTTCTCTGGCTTCAACGTTTCCTTCAAATTGTTTGGTGATGAGTTGAGAATCTATGATGGCAGTCAAATATTGGACTCCCCTATCCAAGGCCATTCTCATCCCTACTATAAGAGCTTCGTACTCTGCCTCATTGTTAGTGACAAGATAGTTGAGTTTGATATCAAAATCATATTGTTCTACTTAAGGGGAACACAATAAGATGCATGCACCACCTCCTAAATTTGTAGTCGAACCATCTATATGTAGCGACCAAACTTGTTGTTTCTACTCTTGAATCAAGGGGAGGTCAATTCAATCTGCTATAAAGTCGGCCAAGACCTGAGCTTTTATAGCGATACGGGGTTGGAACTTGAGGTAGAACTCTCCCAACTCAATAGCCTATTTGGTTAACCTCCCTGAGGTGTCAGGCTTGGAGAGCATATGCTTCAATGGTTGGTTTGTCAAAACAATGATAGTGTGGGATAAAAAGTAGGGTCTCAATATGCGCACTGCAGTGATGAGTCCAAGCGCGAACTTCTCTATCTCCAAATAGTAATGTTCAGGGCCCTACAGAACCTTACTACTATAATAAACTAGTCTACACAAACCCTGCCGAGTGGATACCAGGACAGAACTAACTACTATCGTAGAAACTGCCAAGTAGAAGGTCAACACTTCCTCGATCGTAGGCTTTGCTAGTAGTGGAAGCTCGGCTAAGTACTGCTTGCGATCGACATAAGCTCAGTCACAACTTTATGTCCAATGAAATTTTCTAGCGTTCCTCAGAACTTGAAAAAAGGGCAAACTTCGGTCTACTAGTCGAGCGATAAATCGACCAAAAGCAATAATTCGCCCAATCAACCTCTGAGCATCCTTCACTATCCTTGGTGGTGGTATATCTTGTATAGCTTGGATTTTCTAGGGATTGGCTTCAGTGCCCCTCTGACTGACCATGTATCCCAAGAACTTTCCTCATTTCACCCTAAATGTGCACTTGTTCTGGTTTAGTTTCATACCAAAAGCTCTGAGGATGGAAAATGTATGATCAATGTCAGCTAAGTAGTTTGCCTTATTCTCTGTTTTAATGATCATATCATCCACATACACTTCCATGGATCGACCTATCTCATTCTTGAACATGAAGTTGACTAGTCTCTAATATGTTGGGCCGGCATTTTTTAATCCAAATGGCATGATTAGAAAACAATACACACCATTTGGAACCACAAAGGAAGTTTTATCCTTGTCCTCAGGGGCCATAAAAATTTGATAATATCCTTGGAAGGCGTCTATCATACTTAATGTAGCACCCCTTCTCAGGACGGCACCTAAGCTGAGGTACGACCAATTCAATCTCAATATTTTGCTCATAGCAAACAATATGCCCATGAAGTTTCTCTTCAAATCCTTCAAGAAAGGCATAGTACTTTAACTTAACCCATTCTAGCAAAATAACCAAATACATAACATTAGTAAAATATACACAAGTTTAGGCCTTCATGATCATTCATGACCTATCACAACATCTCAAAATCAACTTAGCATGCATGCAAACCTATATACACAGCCAAAAGTCTAGTACATTTCAAAATACATTCAAGCCTGAAGACCTCGTTCACCATCTTTACATGTTTGAAAGAAATCAAATAACAAGGGATGATAAGTCATAGGGACTTAGTGAGGGAAAAGAAAAGAAAAATATTTCAAAAGAAGTTAATGAGGTACGACTATCAATGAACAATTTGATAACAGCAAGAAAGTCAGTATGAATCAACAACGTATATAATATACATGCAATCAAATTGAACTGGTTGTTACTCATTTCGTCCTTATTACTCCTAGATTGAATCATAATTGTGAGTACCAAGCATCGGTACCTTTTAAACATGAATTTCCTTATCACTCCGTTGCTCGACCACTTAGCTCAGCGTGTAACAACTTATTATATGGCATGGTCGACCGCATGCCGGATCCCGCCACTCACAGTTTGCTATCTCCAGCTATCTGTAAGTCAAGATTGTAAGTGGATACTAGCCGAAAGACCTATCACCGTCGGTCCGTTCCGCCCAGCCGTATTTTCGGACCTAGCATCAGGCCCAAATCCCCCATGTGGCGTCCCTTCAGGTGATATCTAGCCCATGACGTCCCATGGTTACTATAATGTAATGCCAACAGATATAAGTTACACTTTTAGACATTTAGTATGATTATGATAGATACATAATTGAACCAAGAATGTACACTGGTCGGCAAAGCCGTTCAGGGTTCATAACATAAGGCAACCATGCACTATAACAGGACAATAGATCAACACGATCCCTTTAACAAATAACAGACGTGTAAGAAGCTAGCAAGTTATGTGGGGACAACCGGCAAGGCTGCAGGGTACAAGGGACAGAATTCTGATAATGTAAAGAAAGTTCAGAGCACTAGAACAATTATAAAACAAAATTGGTATCAAAGATAACCCTTACAGGGGTGTCCGAATCAGACAACAGAATTAAAGAGATCTTAACAGATCATGGATTTTAATAACAGTTGAGTTAGTTCAGAAAGAGTAACCCTCACAGAGGTGTTTAAATCAGATAACGAATAGCAAATCAAATTCCTAACACAATTCAGAATTTAAACAAACAGAGTACTGTACGAAATAGAAAACCCACACAGGGGCTTATCACAAATAATAGATACTTAGAAAAGGTGCCAGATTGGCAGACCCTCACCTCCAGTATCCCAAAAAGAAGTTGTCGCCGCCTACTGCTCTGCGGGGCCTACGTCGTCACCTATTCAAAATAATATTCCATAGTCAAATTTCTCGTTCAACCTTAATAAACTTCTAGAATTTGCATCACTAGCATTCTAATGTCATTAACTTATCTACTAGCACAATGATATATATTTATTAGCATCTTTTACGAAATCCTCCAATAAATCAACATTACTAGATTTAACCACGACGGTCTATATCGATTTCAAAATAATATGATATCTCATTATTTTCACAAGGTTATGGTCAAGCCATATCATTATCCTAAATCACACGATTATGATTAAATTTCTTACATAATCAACCACAATTCAAATATCACTTATTCTCATAATATAATCCTTAATACCATTATTAAATCCAATTTTGGCATTTTACATGATGTATCCGGATCCACTATTCAACATTCCTTACCATGGGAATCAACACACACACATATATATGCCCATCATCCCAATATTATTATTCTTGGCATAAATACATAGCTTAAAATGGAAAGGTACAACATATACATATAGATATATATATGTTAAGGTACAACTTCAATTTCATTCCAAATTTGATCACCAGGGTTCTGAAACTACAAACCAATTACACAGCTACATTCGTCACGTCAAGGAGTATACTCCCTTGCCACCAAAGTATACTCACCGCGAGCTTTCCAAATCTTAGCTTAATTTTCTATTTCTCCACCTGGAAGCACCTCAAATGCCGCCCCGAAACTCAGCAATCACCTTGCTCCGCTATGATGTTTCCGCTATTCTCTGTCTTTGCCGCCGCATAGATCAGTCATGTAGTGCCTCCAAGGTGACCACCGAGCTGAGGGCTTCAATTCTTAACCCCTAGAAACTCCTTCAACGCCGCCTCGCCGCTGCTCTCACTCCTCCGCTGTGCCCCATTTCTGTCTCTAAACTGTGAAGCAGCCCAGTGTTGGGTTTATGTGTGTGGAAGTGTTTTGGGGGTTGGGAGGAAAAGAGAGAGAGGTGGTGGTGAGGTTGATGGTGTTGGTGACCGGAGATGGTGAGGGTGAGAGAGATGGCGCGGTGAAGAGAAAAAAGAAGAATGGAAAAATAGAGGAGAAGAAGAAGAAGAAGAATGGCAATTTTTTTATAAAATCAAATGTTTTATAATTGCAATTTAGTCCCTAGTCTAATTAAGTGAATCAATTAAGTCCTCTAATTAATTAAAATAGCGTATAGGTCCTAGTTGACTAGAAAAATACCATTCAAGCCCCTAAGCTTTTTCTAATTTATTCAATTAAGTCTTCAAGAATTACAAATTATCCCCAAGAAATTTAAATAAAATAACAATATGAAAGAATAATTAAATTTCATCAAATATGGAAAGTAATAAAATTTTAAATTCCATAACCATAAAATTTCGGGATGTTACACTTAAAAGGTCGTAATCTGCAGTGGAATCAACTAATGAATCTATTCAAGGCAGAGGATAAGTGTCTTTAGGGCATGCTTTATTAAAATCAATGAAATCATAACACATTGTCCATCTACTCTCATCCTTGGGAACTAAAACTACACACATAACTAGCTAGGATAATGAATTTCAACTATGTGGCCTATCTCTAGAAGCTTGTTGACCTCATTGGCAATAATCTAGGTCCTTTTAGCGTTGAAAGTTCTCGTCTTTTTTCAGACTGATTTGAACATTAGGTCAACATTAAGCAGATGGACGATGACCTGGGGGTTGACGCCATGGTGATCAGTTGCTCTCCAAGTAAAAACATCAATATTCTTTTAAAGGAAATCAACGAGCATGCACTCCATATTGGGCTCCAAGCTTGTTCCTATCCTTGAAGTCTTATCAGGGTTACTTGGGGTGAGCTCGATTGTTTTGAATTCCTCAGAAGGTTTGACCTAAATATCTTCATTCATCCTCTTCTTACTGGCCTATCCCTCCTCAAGTTCCGCTACAAGGACATCTCCTGAGGGTTTCAGTTTAGGTCGAACTTTTTGGGTGCTAGCCTTGACCAAAATAGTGTAACAGTACCATGCCTCATTTATATTGCACAATAATTCTTCTATTCCAACCAGTGTTAGAAATTTGATCTTTATATCGTAAGTTGATACAGTTGCTCGAAAGTCATTTAGCGCAGGCCTCCCGAGGATGGCATTGTAGGCGAAGGGCGTATCAACAACTAAGTAGCTGATCATAAAGGTACGCCTCTTAGGCGCTTCTCCAAAAGAGGTAGATAAGTTTATAGATCCGATGGGCACAATCTCTGATCCCCCAAATTTGACCTAGGGTGTTCTGATGGGATCAAATTTCAATTTTCTAAGCTTCATCCTATCCAACATGGATAAAAAGATGATGTTTGCGGAGCTTCCATTGTCCACCAAGACCTTTCTGACTTCAAAGTTTGCAATTTCCACAGAAACCACCAATAGGTAATCTAAACTGCTGCCCACACCTTAACCCCCTAAGTGAGAGAGGTCGGAATCTAAGAAGGATATGGGATCGGCACTAGTAGAAAGTTGGTATATCGATCTAGTTTATGTTGACCTATTGGACTCGAGACGTCTCTGCACCTGCTTCTTTGCTAACCTGGAGTCCCCCTTGTAGGTCCTCATACGATTGTGTCAATTATACCCCTCAAGGGAGGTCAATCCTCATCTATCTTCTGTTTTCCCCTGTCATCACGTCTAGGGCTCACCGACCATTCTCTACGGGGAGTTTGGTTGGTCTGAGCCATAGCTTGCAAAGCTTTTTGGTCAATGTATTTCTTGAGGTGGCCGTACCTGATAAAGCACTCAATCTCATCTTGGAGGTTGAAACAGTCCTCCGCATCATGTCCTTTTTGTTGATAAAAATGACAATATTTTTTAGATTTTTTTCATGGCATTCGTCTCATTAAGTTTCCTTGGTCTTTTCAAAAGTTTGTCATGATGTATAGCAAAAAAGACCTCTTTCCTTGGTGTATTCAGCAATGCATATTTGTGAAAATGCTTGATCGGAGGTTGATGACCTTCCTTATGGTATCTGTCTTTTTTCTCCTTACCCTTCTTTTTGTCAGATTCTCCTCCGCTAAATTTCGTCATATTCATCTCTTCTTGAGTTATATATCTCTCTTCTAGGTCGAGCAAATCTTCCATAGTTCGCAATCGCTCCTTGACCAGGGCATTGGCACATTCCTTATACATCATTCCCAAGAACAAAACATCAATCAAGAATTTGATGCGATGGTTGTCAATTTTCAAAACTTCAGTATTAAATCTGGGAAGGAAATCTCTCAAAGGTTCACCATCACTTTGTTTTATTGCATGAAGATAAGTGTGTGGCAACTCTGCTTTTCTTCTGTTGGAAAATTGGTGCAAGAATTTGTCACAGAGTTGGCCAAAGAGTATATAGAAGTAGGCTAAAGTTTCACAAACCACTTCAATGCTATCCCAGAAAAGGTGTTAACCAACATTTTTGCATGTACGCGGTCACTATGCCCGTGAAACAACATCATATGTTCAAATTGCAAGAGACGCTTGTTTGGGTCCGTGGATCCGTCGTATTGAGGGAGCCTAGTGGGGACTTTTACTTCGAGCCCGATGCGCTCATCAATAATTTCCTAGTTGAAGGAAGATTCTCTCTCTCATCGAAATTTGTGAGCATTATCAAACTGAGCCCGGCCTGTATTTCACCTCGAAATTTCCTCCCGCCTTAAGTTGTTGGACTTGATGTGAGACTTCTTCCCATTTTTTGTTGTCAGCTCTAGATAGGTCTTGGCTTGGAAGAGGTCTGGCACGCTTGACCCACTCGCGCTGCTGGGCTCGATTAGGTCTAACGTAATGATCTGCTGAATCTGCCACCTCCTCCTACAGAACGTGGCGAGGCTCTTCACGGGAAAGCCACCCAAGGCTCACTTTTTGTCTACCCTGATTAGAGCAGATCTCATTCCTGGTTCTCTCTTCCCTCGGGAATCTCTCCTCCTGGCATGAGGGATGGGTATGGCACTTGTCGCTATTGTTGGTTAGTTGTTGTGCCTTTGTAGAGCGGCAGATAGCTGAGTGGAAAGTTGGGCGAGATCTAATCGCTAATCATTTGCATAAGCTGCAGAATGGTCAAAGTGACCACCTGCTTGGGCTGAGAATTGTGGCCTTCCGTTTGTTGGTTGGGCTGCTCCGGGATCGGTAGGGGTGAACAATGATCACTCTCACTTTCGAAAATAGTTTGCCTAGTTTTGACCATTTTCGGTTGTAAATTCCAAGTTTCCCACAGACAGCACCAAATGATGAAGTTAATTTCGATGTAAAGGATCTCTGGATCTCGACCAGAATGGTCCTTCGATCAGAAAGCTGATTTGTGAGGATGTTAGGTGGAATTTACAGCTAAGGAACAAACGTCAAGCTAGATGAGAAGGTCCCGACTAAGACCCTTGAATGATTAAGTTAGTAAATCAACCTAAGGATGTTTGGACAGAGTAACAGTTTCCTGAGTGTATGTGTGCTTACCATAGGTTTTGAGGGATGAAGTATTTATAGTGCTTATGCAGAGGTGAAAAGACTAGTATCTCCTTCAATGTATTTCATGTGTCGATTCCTAAACTAAGGACAAGATAGGTCTTTTCGACTTATCTAGGAGGTGTAGAAATGCCCAACTCGCAAGAATGGGGGTTCTTACCATAATTAATGCGGAGGTGAGACGCCGTCAATCCATTTAATACGGACAGCCTAGCGGTTGAAACGTAATTAATGTGGATGCGATAGGTGGCAAACTACCATTAAACGTCTTCCTTTCCTCCATCCGATCCGGGGGCCGCATCACTCGACCTTATAAGGTCGAATATGACCTCTTTGACCCGGGGGTCGAATTATCTAACCTAGGAGGTCGAAGAGGCCTTGTATGCCAGAAACAGTTTTGGGCTTCGGTACTTAGGCCGATTAAGCATATTGGGCTTGTGTTGGGCTTAAGTATATCATATATAGATACAAACACATTATTTTTAGTTGAAGTAATACAATATTCAATTATTTCTAATCAAAACATTAATAAATAAATAATATTCAATCATTTGAGCAAAGAAATTATTTTTATTTACTAATTGAATAATTATTTTCTAGATAACTTGAAAAGTAAAATTAAGATACTTAACAATCATAATTATCTCTTAACATCGTGACATACTTAAAAATATTTACAACTTAGTTGTTGCTTATGAAAGAGATAAACAAATATTAATATAAAATATCAAATCATCACTTCTTTATTAAAGAGTTAGAAGTTCGAGAAATGAACAATTATAAACTAACTGATATGCAAGTCTTCAATTTATCAAAGTCTTTAAAATTTAGTTATTTCCACAATAATATATTTAGATATGTAAAATATTTTTAGGTAAAATTATATATATATATATAATATAACAAATATTTTCATTGAAGAATTTGTTTCAAATATAAACAGTCCTCTGAACCTTATTTTTATATATTAATTTAAATCATTTTTGTTTTTCGTAATATAATAATGGAGAACTCATTTTCAATTTATTTGAAGTAAATTATTTTATATGGGACACATATATAGTTTACATAGTTGAAAATTTTCAAAAGTTTGATAAATGACCACTTAAGTATCAAATGATATCATTTTTTTATTTTTTCAATATATTTAATTACACTATTTTATAATTATGCCGCTTACATTTTTTTTAATACTTTTACTAATAATAATTCAGAAAAATATTTTTACATGGATTAATGATGTGATTTAAAAAAAAGTTGACTGAAAGTAAGTATCAATTTAATTATTTGTAATTTTCATATTCTAGTTATGAAAGAAATTTTTGAGAGATTGATATTTTATTTTAATCTGAATATTGAAAATGTAATAATTTCAAAATAATAAAGCAACTGCATGTATAAATAAAAATAAATAAATTTTACTTATCAGAGTTATATGGAATATTAGGAGATATTTTAGCTTATAAAAATTCTATGTTACATTACTCTAACAAAACTTATTTAACATCTAAAATTCTCAATGTCAAGAAAATTATAACTAAAACTTCCACATTATTAAGAAATCATACAAAAAAAGTTGTACTTTAAAAAAATATTTGCTTATTTATCATATCAAAATATATATGCATAAATTTATATATCTAATTTAAAATTCATATTTAGTAAAATATTTTGCGCTATTTTTATTTTCTTAATTCTTTTATTTATTTTTTTAAAATTTATCATTTTATAAATTTTTGTATAATTTATAAACTTAGAGTGAGCAATTCTTGATATTCTACAACTTATTTAAGTATAAATTATCTTCAAATATAATATTTTTAATTGAAATATTCATATTATTTTATTTAACTAGTAATAGATTTTCTTTCATCAAATGTTAAAAATAATTGCAATTCATGTTTTAATTACATGAAGTAAAATAAATATTATTATAAAATAAATTATTTAATCATATAACTATTTTTGGTGCATCGCATGGGGCACATGCTAGTACTATTTTATATAGCACAATTTTCTACTTATCTAATTGTGCAATATTTGCCAAATATCAAATTCTTAGAATTTTGAGGTTTTTAATTCAAATGAAAAGTTCTCATTGGTTGTTTATTTACTTTTGCATTTTATTTTAATAAGATCAACTCATCTATTATGACTAAAATATCATGTTGTGTGTGTCCAGAATTGCAATCTAGATTTCTATCTCATAAGATAATTCAAAAAATATCTATAATCATGTTCTTATCTCACTAAATAAATTTATAATTTAAAAAATATTTTATAAGCACCATATTAAGTACTCTTATCACAAAACCCTATCTTACAAATTCAATTTATCACACGAATAATAGATAATTATTTCATTTTTTTATATGTAAATTTTGTTAATCCACAATTATTCTTTTCACATTTTATATCTATATTTTTAATTGTAGGACCTCTTTCGCCAATTATCATAATATAATAACATTTTGTTTCTTTTTAATTAATTTATAATTAATTGAGTAGACAATTTTTAATATTTTTTAATAACACATCTTTGTATTGCTTTAGTTTTCTTTTTATTTTAAATTAATTAGATACTTTTCTAAGATATTTAAATATTTTATCAACGTTATTACTTTATTATTTTCACAATATTTATTTAAAATTAAAATTATCATGGCTAACTTAGGATTGTAACTTTTATATTACTAAAAACATGATCATGAAGTACTTTTTTATTTTAATTATTTATATTTATGTATTTATTTCCAATACTATTTTCAAATATTTTTGTATATTCACATCAGAATTTATCTTAGATATTTAATTTTTATTTTACTATAATTTTAGTTGCAACTCTCTCAATTTATCTAGATAAAATAATTCTACATATTTCATATTTAAGTAATGTGCCTCGAATAATGTGATGTTATGAAATATTTAAAAATATCATAATTTTATTTAGTTTTTGAAATTATTTCAATTTTCTTATCAAATGAATGAAGAAAATTGGTATAGTATTTTTACTTATAATAATTCATAAAAATATTTTTACATGGATTAATGATGTGATATCAAAAAAAGTTGACTGAAAATAAGTATCAATTTAATTATTTGTAATTTTCATATTCTAGTTATAAAAGAAATTTATGAGAGATTAATATTTTATTTTAATCTGAATATTGAAAATGTACTTATTATTTTATTCATGTACATAATATATGTTAATTGATAATTTCAAAATAATAAAGTAACTGCATGTATAAATAAAGATAAATAAATTGTACTTATCAGAGTTATATGAAATATTAGGAGATATTTTAGCTTATAAAAACAGTATGTTACATTACTCTAACAAAAAATATTTAGCATCTAAAATTCTCAATGTCAAGAAAATTATAACTATAACTTCCACATTATTAAGAAATCTCACAAAAAAAGCTTTACTTTAAACAAATATTTTCTTATTTATCATATAAAAATATGTATGTATAAATTTACATATCTAATTTAAAATTCATATTTAGTAAAATATTTTGCGCTATTTTTACTTTTCTTAATTCCTTTATTTATTTTTTTAAATTTTATCATTTTATAGATTTTTGTATAATTTATAAACTTAGAGTTAGCAATTCTTTATATTCTATAACTTATTTAAGTATAAATTATTTTCAAATATAATATTTTTAATTGAAATATTTATATTATTTTTTTTAATTAGTAATAGATTTTCTTTCGTTAGATGCTAAAAATAATTACAATTCATATTAATCACATGAAGTAAAATAAATTATTTCAATCTTAGAATTATTTTTGGTGCATTGAACCGTGCACATGCTAGTATTTTATATGTAATACTTTTGGTGCTAACCCTGACACAAATGCCTATAATAGTGTTGGTTTGCAAAATGAATAATTCAAATAATCACGCAAGTGCACGTATTGCAATAAGTAACAAAGTGATGGGAGAGTGTCAATCCCACGAGGAATTAGATTATTCGCCACTAATCCCACGAGGAATTTTAAACTAAAATTAATTGTGTTGAGATTAAAGATTAAACTATGAAAATAAGAAAAAGAATGTACCAATTAAGTTTTCTATTAGGATGTGAAGCCTAGAATTATGATTTCATCAATCGAATTGGTTCCTTCCTATGAAATTAATACAAGTTATTAATCTTGAGTGTTATACAATTATGGGGTTCTTCCGAATTACCCGCAATCAAATTCCTAATTTGTTCAATTCGTTATATTCCTATGTGAAGTAACTAAATTATGGCATGTGTTGTACCACTCATGACTCAACGAACTACCTATGGCAAGTAAGTATAGTCTTATCCTACTTACAAATTAAAAAATTCATCTACTTGAATAATTAAACCTAAAATCTTCTATTATTAATCAATTTCTAGATTTTTTGTTCCAGGACTCCTCCAGGGCTTAAATATGCACTTGACTGTTGATCAGACAGTTAAATAGAAAAAGTACACAATAAAAGAAAATACATTACTAATCTTACTGAAGAAAATCATGCATCAATTCATTTGAAAGAATCAATCATAACTCTAGAATAACAAATTAGTTTCTGATTGAATTGTCAAATAAAATATGAACAAAATGAAATATCATCTCAAATCCAGAATTAAAAAGAAAAGTAAAGGGAAAAGAGAAAATTCCGTTCCTAGATGAATCTGGCCTCCACTTTGTCTTCCTTTGAAACTCGAATTTTAGCAAAACTTTTAATCCCTAAAATAGAAAACCGAAATCAAAATCATCCTAACAAAGTATCTAAAAGCTTATTTATATTGATTGAGATGGTCTCTTAATTAGAATAAGACTAGAATGAATAAAAAGACTCTTTTGCCCATCCTTAATTAAATCATGTAGTGTCATCAAACTAGCATTCCCACCAACTTGTGTTGACTTGTCCTTTTTGTAATTTCTCAGCTATTGTTTCTGCAATTCCAAATTTTCATTAATTAGCAAAGAAATTATAATTTTTTAAACAAAAAAAGTATTTGTTAAGTCCTAAATATGATATTAAAATTAATAATAATAAGGACTTAACAAACACCTTCAAACTTAATACGTTCCTCCCCTTCAAGTAACACAAAGAAAAGACTTAAAGACATACTAAGAAAAACAAATCAATATTAATGCGTAGTGGCTCAATACCTACATCACTTAGCTATTCATCATCTTCATTCAATGTTCCCCCAAACTTACTGAAAAATACTCCTCAATTTGTTCTTCTCTTTCTTTTTCTTCTTTTTTATTCTTTTTCTTTTTCTGTGCTTATGATGTCGGAATAGTGCCCCATAAGCCAATTAGATTGGCCTCGTAAACTATTTCCTTGTAAGACAATCTTGATTGAATGATATTCATTATATGGCCATCTTCATCTTATACTATTTATTTACTTCACTAGCAATTAGATGAAGCCATCAAATCACATAAGACTACGGGACTTGATTACGCATTGGATGACGATCATGGAATAAGTCTTATATGGTCATGATCTAAAATCTTTCAAGTCATAGGATTTTACGAGATAGGGCATCTAAGATCCAGATAGACTTGCACTAATGATGCATAAATTCAAAAAGTTGGATGTTGCTTCGTTCCATGAGCAATCCCATATGAGATATGGAAGCATGTTAGTGGGTGCTTATTAGAGAACAAGGCATTGAAGACCCGCTAGAAAATCTACTAGATAGCCAGAGTAGCAAGACCTAAGGATCCATGGTAACCTTGCATTTGGTCCTTATGCTTTGACTCATCCTTGATCACTTAGCGGGCCCTTTGGCTGGTGATTAGGCATGAGCTACTAGACATGGAGGTTTGTGAGATCCAAGATGAAATCCAACTCCTCACCTTTATGAAGGGCAAGTGTATCTCTTATGTATTTTATAATGATCAATTCCAAGAAATCCTTGCGCGAGGTGATGTGACAATTTGAAAAGGTATTTCCAAAGATGAGGTCACAAAAGGAATCGAACATTGAGAATAGAAACATGGCATCGATGCTATTAGGGAGCCAACCAATATCTTGCCTTGGGCCTCTTTTGTGGATATAGGAGACGCAAGAACCATATTTGCATGGTACGCGTAATGTTAGAATGGTTCTCCAAGAGCATTCATTTCAGCCAATTAGTTAGACTCTATGGGCTAAAGGTTAGACATCGACCCTGGAGATTGGGTACTCTTCAATTAATGAGATTAATTGAATTGAGTCATTGGTTCAAAGGAATTTAAACCAATATAAATATTTGATATCCAATAAGTCACAAATAGTTGTGAGCCCACGTCCAATGAATGTTAGAACCTAATGGGTCACACAAAAAATCCAAATGCATGACCTGTTTAATGAAGGAGAATTTTCTAAGAGTTAGATAATTCATGACCGAATTGAAGGGGGAGAAAATTAAAGTCATTTTCAGCTTGATCAATTTAAGAATTAAATTGGTCAAATTAATTTAAGAGTTAAATTAAGATCAATTAATTTAAAGTTAATTAATTGATTCCACATGACTATCAATTGGCCAAATTAATTTAAGGGTTAAATTAATTTTGGCTAGCTTAAAGAATTAAACACTTTAACATAAGAGTTAAGTCAAATGATTATTAATTAAATTAAAGTGTTTATTTAAATTAAATTAAATAGTTAATTTTGGAAGGAATTATTAAATAAAGAGTTCATTTAATATATAATTAGAATGCATTTAGATGACATTTCATAAGATGAAATGTAAATTCCAAATGACATTCAAATTCACATACTACTATGGACTACACGCCACTTAGCATGGCTAGGTGGCGGCCTCTCATTGAGGATGGTATGTGACCACACATCATCCTCTTTCTATATATCTATATAGAAGGGGCCAGCCACTAGGAGCAATTTCAGTGAGGTGTGGAATATTCTCTCCTAACAAATTGTTAGTGGATACATCTAAAAGTTAGATTCTCCACAAATCTCTCGAACGTCCATCATCTTCCACTTCTATTCTAATCCTTCTTTCCTTCACTTCTGTGTAATTATCTCCAGCTATTTTTGTAGAGAAAGGATCTTTGCTGTGGTGTGTGGACTATCTCGTTAGAGGCAAAATGTTTGGGTTGCTATTGCTCTTGGAGAAGCAAATTTTGGCAGCCGCTTCCAGTGAGTTCTGGGGGACTTTATTATGTTCTAATCGAGCTAAAATTTTCACTATAGGACCTTTAAAGTTTTGAAGGATTCCAAAGAAACTTTCAGCTCAAAACAAGGAGTTTAGCTTGGGAAATCTGGTTGTGTTTCTGCTGCGCCAGTGAGGGGACAACTTCAAGAGTTGAAGGGTATTCTTCCTTGTTCCTTGATTTTCAATTTCATCAAAGTATTTCCCTTTCTAAATCTGAATCCTATGCATGTCTAGATCCTTGTAGATGTATGTGGGCTAGTCTTGTTCAGTTTTTTTGAATTTTATTGGATTATAATGCCACACATACCTTCAAGTGGTATCAGAGCCTTATATGAGCATGGATTTGGATTTTTCTTGAATGATTAGTTCATGTGATGAACTAATTATAAATTACCATATACTCGATCCATATGATGGTTTGGAATGTTTGGATGATCTTGTATGTGGCTCCTTGGTTGATGGATTAATAGCATGCTATTTTTTCTTTTAAGTGTTAAATCATGTGTTGACTATGTTCTAATTCATTTATGCTAATGTTAAATTTTGACTTGGCATTATTGAATGTTATATGTTGATATAGCAAGTTGTTAATGGCCTTAAGTTTTTTTGGTCATTTTTTGATCCAATAGGATTGGAGATGATTGGAGATTTTTGAAGAATATGATTCTTGTTTAAATTTGTTTTTGAAACATGATTGAACACTTGAAATTTCAGTTTTGAAAGGTGTTTCAGATCTGAAATTTCATCCATAACGTGTGTTTTGATGTTTAGAAGTTGTTCTAAAATTTTTGGTACATAAAGTTGAGCTAAAAATGGCTTGACTTGGTCTTAACCCCAAAACATGGGAGTTACCGGCCATAGCAATGCACAAACAGGGAATGATTGAGAGTTGATGCCTAGCCGTGTGCAAGCCTTGGCCAGCAGTACCCAGTTTGGTCCTAGACGGGTTTTGAGCCTTATTTTAGGTTCCTTTAGTGACCAAAATTATTTTGAAACACACACAATGGATGGACAAGTGTTGTGCAAGTTCTCTTAATTGCGTTGGACACCTTTGATTGCTTTTAAAACATGTTAAAGTTAATTTTCAATTAAGGCAAAATTTTGATGAATGAGTGTTATGCTTGTTTTTGCATGACCAATTATTTGCTAATATGATTAGTATTTAATTAATGGAATTGAATGTCAATTCTTGATTTATTTATTGTTCATTTAAATATTGAATAGATGATGAGTAAATGGGGATGATTATTGGCCATTTAATATTGATTTTATTTGTTTCAAGTTATTGAAAAGGGCTGTATTAAACAGGGGCTTGCATACCTCTTATTTTCTATCTTGTAAATGTTATGAGAGTAGAATCACTAGGAGTGAGAATTTCTTTTTCATGTAAATGTTACATGGAGCAAAAGAGACCAATAAAGGCATGAAAACTTTTGAAGACCCATGAATGTATGGGATACACTCATGTAATAGCTATATTTAATCAACCCACTTAAAATTGACTAAATGGTGCACCTATAGCTCTAAGTGCACTACTTGGTTAGGCTCATGGTCATCCCACCCTAGGAGCATGCTAGGCGCATTTACTTATTTACACTTTCCATATCCTATTGATGTATGAGATACAATCTTTGCAAGCAAAAATCCTCCACTTGGAATGTCTAAGTGCTTTCAAATATTAAGTATAAATTAAAAGAGTTTTAATTAATCCATGCCTTCTACCAATAGTGTACTCAATGACGATGCTACCGATTTTATGTGATGGCACTGGTCACAGGGCTCACACTTAAGAGAACAGTTGTGAACATATACATAACATGAGATACACCTTTGACTTAAGAACCCTCACGCATTGGCACTCGATCACGAGAGATGTTGTGAGGCCATCTTGAATCAAAGTATGATTGGTAGGTTGGACTTAACACTTAGTAATATTTATGGCACACGGTCACGTGGGTCTATATGAAAAGTGAGGCAAAATATATCAAGAGTTACATATAATGCAATTAGCAAAAGTTGCTTACCCTTTGATTTCTTGTGGATGGCACTCGATCACGGGGGTCCACTTGCAAGTCCTTAGGGTCTTGATTCTTACTAGAAAATATGATTTCTCGAATTTTTCTAAGGGGTGAAGGATTTGATAAAATAGTAGGAGAAAAACATGCTTGAAAGACCACGAATATGTTTTCAATATCAATATTCAATCATATGTTTATACCCTTTTTTCACCTCTTGTAGATTTTTAAATCTTCAAAAGATAATGGCTAAAAATCCACTCGCAAGCATTTTAGAAACCAAAAAGCTGACTGGGAAAAACTTTTACGATTGATTGAGAAACCTTAAGGTCACACTTGACTTTGAAAAAAGGACTTATGTCCTTGATCAAAGTCCCACTGACACAATTGGTGATGACGCCATTGATGAGGCCCATGAAATGTTCATGAAATTTATGGATGATAATCTACAAGTTAGAAGCCTCATGTTGGCCTCCATGACTAATAAGCTCCAAAAGACTCACAAGTATATGAGACATGCAAGTGAGATCTACAAAAACCTATAAGAGTTGTATGGAGTGCAATCTAGACACGAAAGGATCCCTTTATCAAGGGAGCTCTTCAGATCAAGGATGGTAGAGGTTCAAATGTCCATGATCATGGCCTCAAGATGATTAGACTCATCGAGAAGCTTGGATAACTTGACATGATTATGGACAACGACCTCTACGTGGATTTGATCGTCTAGTCATTACCTCCATCATTCGACCAATTCGTTATAAACTTTAATATGTCCAAGTAAGAGGTTACGATTAACAAATTGGTGAGAATGCTTGTGACCGCTGAGGTGATTATAAAAAAGGATAAACCTCTTATGTTTGCTTCCTTCTCTAAGTCGAAAGGTCCTAGAGGCCCAAGAAAATGAGGTAAGAGTAAGAAGAATTCTTCCTCCAAAGGGAGGCAACCTATGAAGCATTCCAGAGAGGGTTAAGAAAAAGGCTCAAACTAATGCTAGTTGTTTTCACTGTGGTGAAAAGGGGCATTGGAATAGGAATTGCAAAGATTACCTTGCAACACTTGAGAAGGATATGTTTTTCAATGAAGTGCATTGGATGACTAATTCTTCCTCATGGGTATTTGATACTGTATTTGGTTCTCATCTTTGTAATTCGTTACAAGGGATGGAAAGAAGAAGGAGTCTTCTTGAAGGGGATATGATCCTCTACTTAGAAAATAGAGCAAGAGTTGCCACCAAAGTCCAAGGCGCAATCAAGTTAGACTTGAGGAATGCTTGCATTGTACTTGATCCAGTTTATTATGTACCCCATCGTGTTAAGAACATCATTTCAATCCCCATTCTTGATAATGAAACATATGAATTTTCTATATCAAATGGGATGTTGAAGGCATTAAAGAATGGTTCTTTAATTGCTCAAGGTACATTAAATAATAGATTGTACATACTTAATCCCTGGCCTTCATTAATGCACATTCAATCAAGTAAAAGAAAATTAGATAACCAAGAAGATGTCATTCTTTGGCATGCAAAACTTGGGCATATCTCTAAAAATAAGATGAGCTCTCAAAGAACTAAATGTTAGTTGCATTGAGGACCTTCCTACTTGTGAATCTTGTTTGAAGGGAAAAATGACCAAGGCTCCTTTTGTAGGACAATCGGAGTGCTCCACAAGTCCTTTGGATTTGATCTATATGAATGTTTGTGGCCCACTAAGAGTTAATGCGAGAGGAGGCTATTCCTACTTTATCACCTTCATTGATGATTATAGTCGGTTCGGACATGTGTTTCCTATAAAGTACAAGTCTAAAGCCTTTGAAAAGTTCAGAGAGTATAAGAGTGAAGTGGAAAAGCAATTGGCATTTAGTATTAAAGCCCTTCGATCGGATCGAATGGGACAATACTTAAAAATTAAATTCTTGGATTATCTAAAGGAGAATGAGATTCTCTCTCAATGGACTCCACTCGGCACACCCCAACACAATAGAGTAGCTGAGAGGAGGAACCATACCTTGTTGCACATGGTACATTCCATGATGAGCTTTTTCGATGTCCCATATCCTTTTGAGGATACGCCTTAGAAATGACGGTGTGGTTACTAAATGTAATACCTTCAAAGTCGGTGCCAGAGACGCCATATGAGATGTGGTATGGCAAAGCACAATTTTTACCATTATCTAAAAGTTTAGGGGTCTACTGCTTACATGAGACAGATAGTGGGAGACAAGTTGGATAATATATCCACATTGTGCAAGTTTGTGGGATACCAAAAAGAGGTTATGGGTTATTACTTCTATGATCCCTCGAAATAAAAGATATTTGTTTCGAGGA
Organism: Jacaranda mimosifolia; assembly: GCA_018894105.1. Classification (NCBI taxonomy): domain Eukaryota; kingdom Viridiplantae; phylum Streptophyta; class Magnoliopsida; order Lamiales; family Bignoniaceae; genus Jacaranda; species Jacaranda mimosifolia. The sequence continues at coordinate 16,453,899 of CM032124.1, forward strand.
ATGCCTACTTTTTGGAATAGAAATTTCTATTGGATAGAAATAGTGTTATTATTGAACTTGATAAAGTTCAAGATGATCATCAAATCCCACAAACGGTAGAGATGAACAAGCAACAAAAGCCTCACACACATCCTCTAAGAAGGTCAGACCAGATCAAGAAGTAACCTTAAAGGTTCAAATTCCTTCATAAGACGAGCTAATTAATATTGATCTAAAGACCTATGAGGAAACTATGTCAGACATAGACTCGGGACATTGGCTTAACGCCATGAGATCCAAAATAGACTCCATGTACTCCAATAAAGTATGGACTTTGCTAAATCCATTGAAGGGAATAGTTTCTATTGGTTGCAAGTGGATCTATAAGCAAAAGCTAGGAGTAGATAGAGAGGTAATGAACTTTAAGACGCGACTAGCGGCAAAAGTCTACACTTAAAGATCCGGTATCAATTTCGAGGAATCTTCTTCACCAGTCACAATGCCTGAGTCCATTCGGATTCTACTTGCCATAGCCGCATATTATGACCATGAGATATGGCAAATGGATGTGGAAACTACTTTCCTCAATGGAGACATTGAAGAATAAATCTATATGGAGCAATCACAAGGTTTTACATACGAGGGGAGTGAGCAAAAAGGTTTGCAGACTCCTGAGATCCATTTATGACTTAAACAGGTATCCCAAAGTTGGAACATATGTTTTGACAAGACAGTCAAATCATTTGGCTTTGTTAAAAATGTGTATGAACCATGTGTGTACATAAAGGCTAGTGAGAGTAGTGTATAGTTTATTGTACTTTATGTTGATAACATCCTTTTCATCAGAAATGAGGTAGGAATGTTAGAGTGTACTAAAGCGTGGTTATCTACACAATTCTCCATGAAGGATTTGGGAGAATTATCCTACGTATTAGAAATATGTATCTATAGAGATAGATCGATGATGATGCTAGGGCTTTCCTAAACCCTGTATATTGACAAAATACTAAAGAAGTTTAGCATGGAAGAATCGAAAAGGGGATTCCTTCCCATGGGACATGGCATTCATCTCTCCAAGTCTATCGCCCCCAGGATTGAAGACGAGAAACAAAGGATGCCCCGCATACCTTATGCATATGCCAATGGAGCATAATGTATGCAGTTTAATGTACAAGACGAAATGTGGTACACACTCTAAGTATTATGAGCCTTTCCAATTCGATCTCGATGAGAGTCACTAGACAGTCGTAAAACCAATTCTTAAGTACTTGAGAAGGACTGAGGACATGTTTCTGGTATACGGCAATAAAGAATTGAAACTCAAAAGGTTTTAGGATTCTAGTTTTCAATCCAATGTGGATGACCTAAAATCCATTTCTGGATTCATATTTTGCCTCAATGACGGCGCAGTAAGTTGGAAGAGTTCTAAACAAGATACTATAGCCGACTCTACCACAAAGGTAGAATATACTACACCTTCAAAAGTTGCAAACGAAGGTGTTTGGATGAAAAAATTCATTCAAAAGTTGAATGTAGTGCCCAGCATTGCTAAGCCAGTAGTTGTCTTTTGTGACAACAATGGGGTTGTAGCACAAGCTAAAGAGCCAAGATCTCATTAGCGATCCAAGCATATTTTGAGGCGATATTACTTGATTCGAGAGATCATTTATAGAGGTGACATTCGAGTGGAGAGAGTTGCCTCAGAAGAAAATATAGCAAATCCACTAACTAAACCCCTATCATAAAAGGTCTTTAACGGACATTCTGAGAAGATGGGTCTCAAGGCTATGGGGAATTAGCTTTAGAGCAAGTGGGAGATTATTGAAATAGTGCCCCACAAGCCAATTAGATTGGTCTTGTAAACTATTTCCTTGTAAGATAATCTTGATTAAATAATATTCATTATATGGCCATCTTCATCTTATGCTATTTATTTACTTCACTAGTATTTAGATAAAGCCCTCGGATCACACAACACTATGGGACTTGATTATGCATTAGATGGTGATCATGGAATAAGTTTTATACGGTCATGATCTTAAATCTTCCGAGTCATAAGATCTTATGAGATAGAGCATCTAAGATCCTGATAGACTTGCACTAATGATGCATAAATTCAAGAGTTGGATGTTGCTCCGTTCCATGAGCAATCGTATATGAGATATGGATGCATGTTAGTGGGTACTTATTAGAGAACAAGGCACTAAAGACCTATCAGAGAATCCACTAAATAGCCGAAATGGCAAGACGGTAGTGGCAAGTTCTCCAGCTTACACTAGTGCATATAATTAATTCTTTGACCTAAGGATCTATGCTAACCTTGTGTTTGGTCCTCATGCTTTGGCTCCTCCTTAGTCACTTAGCGGGCCCTTTGGCTGGCGATTGGGCATGAGCTACTAGACATGGAGGTTTGTGAGATCCAAGATAGAATCCGACTCCTCGCCTTTGAGAATGACGAGTGCATCTCCTATGCATTCTATAATAATCAATTCCAAGAAATCCTTGCACAAGGTGATGTGACAATTTGGAAAGGTGTTTCCAAAGATAAGGTCACAAAGGGAATCTAACATTGAGAATAGAAGCATAGTGTCAAGGCTATTAGGGAGCCAACTAATATCTTGCCTTAGACCTCTTTCGTGGAGATAGGAGATGGAAGGACAGAAATTTGCATGGTACGCATAATGCTAGAATAGTTCTCCAACAGCATTCATTTCGACCAATTTGTTGGGCTCCATGGGTTTGAAGTTGGACATCGACCATGGAGATTGGGTACTCTTCAATTAATGGGATTAATTGAATCGAGTCGCTCAGTATAAAGGAGTTTAAACCAATGTGAATATTTGATATTTCAATAAGTCACAAATAGTTGTGAGCTCATGTCCAATAAATGGTATAACCTAATGGGTCACACACAAAAGCCAAATGCATGACCTATTGAATTCAATGGGAAGAAAATTGAAGTCATTTTTGGCTTCATTAATTTAAGAATTAAATTGGTGAAATTAATTTAAGGGTTAAATTAATTTTGGTAGCTTAAAGAGTTAAGTACTTTGACTTAAAAGCTAAGTTAAAGGATTATTAATTAAATTAAACACTTTAATTTAATTAAATTGGACTGTTAATTTTAGAAGGAATTATTAAATGAAGAGTTCATTTAATATAGAATTAGAATGCATTTGGATGACATTTCATAAGATGACGGCAAAATTACAAAATTTGTCCTGTAACTTTACCTCATTTGATTTTTCGTCCTATAAATTGCACAATATCAATTCTAGTCCTATAAGTATTAAAAAATTGTCATTTTTCATCCTTTTCTCGCCTGAGCCAACGAAACTTGCCGGAAAATGAGACGTGGCACACCGGGCATGTGGACATTACTTGTTTCTGCCTCATTGGCAGCTGACATGGCAGGCAAAATTACAAAATTCATCCTGTAACTTTACCTCATTTGGTTTTTCGTCCTATAAATTGCATAATATTAATTCTAGTCCTATAAGTATTAAAAAAATGTCATTTTTCATCCTTTTTCTCCGGAGCCAGCGAAACTTACCGAAAAATGTGATGTGGCACACTGGGCGCGTGGACATTTCTTGTTTCTACCTCATTGGACTGCCTAGTAGGCATTTTTTGTCTTTTTCTTGCTTAGTTGGCAGCTTGCATGCCTTTTTTTTTTTAATTTCAAATATATTATATAATTTATATATATACACATCTATTTATATATATATTTTTATATATTACATATCATCATTTTTCCTCCAAAACACAATTTTTTTTCCTTGAATATCCTTCATTATCCCCAAAACTTTTCCATTTTTTAATATATACATACATATATTATATATACATCATACATATATTTTATTATTATTATAGAAATAAAAAAATCATTCAATTTCATTTTTACCCCAAAAATCCAACAAAAAAACATTGATTTGACTGCTACAGTAAAAAAAATTTCTCCCCCGAAACATAAACAAACATACCAAAATTCTCCAAAATCAATTTTTAACTATTTTTCAAAACATAACCAAAAATTAATCACATTCCCCAACACAATTTTCATATTTTTCAATAATTTATTCTCCCAAAACACATAATAAAATCACACAAAAAATATAACCAAACATTTCCCTAATTTTCCATTAACCATATTATTTTAACTCACATATTTAAAATAATTTAATTAAATTTAAACATAAATTAAAATTCCTAACCTCCACCCCAGCCTAACCCCTGCCTCGCCCCATAACGGGCCGACCATGGATATATTCCCCCACCTCCCCCCAACCACACGGTGGGTGGCTGGCCGAGCTCACCATGGCCAGCCGGTGGCCATGCTGGCCAGCACCTCGCCTGGCCAGATCTGGGCATGCGAGGTTATGCGGCCAGCCACTATGGCCGGCACCTCCCCTGGCTACTAGGCGGCGGCCATGGTGGCTGGCCTAGCCACCATTGCCACGGGCTACCCATGGTGAGCTCGCCCGTGGCCATGGTAGCCGGCCCATCATGGTGGGTGGGTGGGTGGGGGGGTGGTGAGGCGGGGGTTGGGGTGGGGTGGGGGCTAGGAATTTTAATATATGTTTAAATTCAATTAAATTATTTTAAATATATGTGAGTTAAAATAATATGGTTAATGGCAAATTAGGATAATGTTTAGTTATATTTTTTGTGTGGTTTTATTATGTGTTTTAGGAGAATAAATTATTGGAGAATATGAAAATTGTATTGGGGAATGTGATTAATTTTTGGTTATGTTTTGGAAAATAGTTAAAAATTGATTCTGGAGAATTTTGGTATGTTTGTTCATGTTTCAGGGGAGAAATTTTTTTTTACTGTAGCAGTCAAATCAATGCTTTTTTGTTAAATTTTTGGAGTGAAAATGAAATTGAGTGATTTTTTTATTGTTATAATAATAATATATATATATATGATGTATATATAATATATGTATGTATTTATTAAAAGATGGGAAAGTTTTGGGGATAATGAAGGATATTCAAGGAAAAAAATTGTGTTTTAGAGGGAAAATAATGATATGTAATATATAAATATATATACATATATATAAATAGATGTGTATATATATGTGTGTGTGTGTATATATAAATTATATAATATATTTGAAATTTAAAAAAAAAAGAAAGAAAAGGCATGCATGCTGCCAACTAAGCAAGAAAAAGACAAAAAATGCCTACTAGGCAGTCCAACGAGGCAGAAACAAGAAATGTTCACATGCTCGATGTGCCATGTCACATTTTCGGGCAAGTTTCGCCGGCTCCGGCGAAAAAAGGATGAAAAATAATAATTTTTTAATACTTATAGGACTAGAATTGATATTATGCAATTTATAGGACGAAAAACCAAATGAGGTAAAGTTATAGGATGAATTTTATAATTTTCCTGCTATGTCAGCTGCCAATGTGGTAGAAACAAGTAATGTCCGCATGCCCAATGTGCCACGTCACGTTTTCCGGCGAGTTTCGCCTGCTCCAGCAAAAAAAGGACGAAAAATGACATTTTTTTAATACTTATAGGACTAGAATTGATATTATGCCATTTATAGGACGAAAAACGACATTTTTTTAATACTTATAGGACTAGAATTGATATTATGCAATTTATAGGATGAAAAACCAAATGAGGTAAAGTTACAGAACGAATTTTGTAATTTTTCCTAAGATGAAATGTAAATTTCAAATGACATTCAAATTCATACACCACTATGGACCACATGCCACTTGGCATGGCTAGGTGGTAGCATTTCATTGAGGATGTGTGTGACCACACACCATCCTCCTTCTATATATGGATATAGAAAGGGCCGGTCACTAGGAGCAATTTTAATGAGGTGTGGAATATTTTCTCCCAACAAATTGTTAATGGATACATCTAAAAGTTAGATTTTCCATAAATCTCTCCAACCTACCTCATCTTCCTCTTCCATTCTAATCCTTATTTTCTCTATTTCTCTGCAATTATCTCCAGCTATTTCGAAGAAAAAGGGTCTTTGCTTTAGTATGTGGACTATCTCATTAAAGCAAAACATTTGGGTTACTATTGCTCTTGGAGAAGCAAATTCTGGTAGCCATTTCTAGCGAGTTCTGGGGGACTTTATTATATTCTGATTGGGCTAAAATTTTGATGTAGGGTCTTCAAGGTGTTGAAGGATTCCAGAAAAATTTTCGGCTCAAAATAAGGAGTTTAGCTTGGGAAATCTGGTTATGTCTCCGCAATACCAGTGAGGGGATAGCTTCAAGAGTTGAAGGGTGTTCTTCCTTGTTCTTTGATATTTGGTTTCATCAAGGTGTTTCCCTTTCTAAATCTGAATCCTATGTATGTCTAGATCCTTGTGGATATGTGTGGACTAGTTTTGTTCAGTTTTTTTGAATTGTATTGGATCCTAGCTCCACACATAACTTTATATGCCACTATGCATTTCTTTTTAAGATTTCATTATCTTGAGCGATGTACTATATGTTCCCATCTTCATAACCTTTTCAAATCTCTCTCAAAGTAATGGTGGGATTTAATTGGTGAGATCATATACTTTAGCTACCTGTGTTTAGTTGATTGCCAAATGAGTAAGGATACTTATAATAAGCTCAACAAGGGACTTGGGGTATAATATCATTTGGTAGGTTTGAATGGCTCAAACAGATCAAAACTAGTCTTAGTCATCTCCCTACATGAGTTTAAAGTCTTATCTATGCTATTTATGCATAAGTGCCCTTCAAATCAATCCAATAACTAAAGGTGAGAAAATGAATACTCAAAATAGGGGATTACATCCTAGCATTGCTTATACTCAAAGTACATCATCCCATCATTACATAATTATAATTTTCCATAAAACATAAAATTAAATAAATAATATCTTCATTAATTCAAGAGAGTCAATTTCTCCTCATGAGACATCGACTCAATTACTGAACCTTAGTTATAAACAAAATAAAAAGAAAAAGAAAAAGACTAAAAACTGAATCATAGAGCACCCCCAAAACGTGAAGCATACTTTGCCCTCAAAGTTTATAGAGACACCCTAAACATAACAGAAGAAAGCAGAAAAGCAAAAATAAAAGAAATTAAGAGACAACAAAAAGATAAATTAATGTGATTAAAAATGGACCTAAGGACATGCTAGTAATTTAACTAAATATGATAAATCAACCCTAAAACTAATTAACTAAGTAAATGGGCCAGAGAGCCTAAAAGACAAGACAAGACAAGCCTACCAAGAGGGCAAAAAACCCATAATGAGCCTAAGCATATCAAAACTAAAATTTACAAAATACCAAGTTCCGGAGAGAAATGAGACAAGAAATCATTTACTTAATTTCTCAAAGTGGAAGAAACCGCAAGAAAAACAGATCTCTCCATACACGTTCTTAAAAGGATGAACTAACATTGAGCTGTCTTTGGAAAAGGATCATGTCTCATACTTATACCTACTCCAACTTCATAAACATGCTGAAGTACCCTTCATGCTTCATTGCCTAAAAGTTCTCTAAAGCATCATGCCACCATAAATTCGACAAATATCGATCAAACAAGAGCGACTCAAGAAAAGGAAAAATTACTACCCCGATGTGGAGCATCCAGCAAACTCCCTAGGCCTTGTGCAATGGGATGCCTAGGATTCCTACAGGATACCTCACAGCGCCTTTTGGGCGCCTGGGATCCTAAAATGGGGCACCCTAGTTGGGTGCCTAGCTGGAGCTCGGGACCTCATGGACACCAAATAAGCATCTTAGCCAGGTGCCAGTAGGCACCCTAGCATGATGCCCATGCTCCAACTGTAGCACCCAACCTTAGTAGTTTGTGTGCATACTTGAATTGATATTTAGCATGAACACTCATGATGCATTTTTTTCTAACACTTATGATGAGAATTTCATATCTCTCATTTTTAAATTCTCAAAGTATAAGTATGCAATATCATATGCCATACGATTAACTATGCACATGCTTGAATGCAACATCAAGATGTCTAACTAATACTTAGCCTTCGAAGGAAAACATCAATACAAGAGAAAAAAAATACTCAACAATTTTCTAGGAACAAATTCTACTTACTACTGTTATCCTAATCATATGTCTTCGTCCCTGCAGAGTCATTTTTATGGGCTCTCTCCTATAACCTACGATCCATTATCTAGGCCCTTCTCAGAATTTCTGGCAGCAACATTGCACGGGATGGTAAGATTGAACATCAACAAATTTGTTCCAGAATGTCCCATAGCCTCACCAAGAATGCGACAACAACTTTAAATAGTCTCTTCATGAATCACCATTAATCGCCTCTGCATCTATCACCTCATAGAACTTGGAAAAGCTCTCATATTACCTAGCCATATCTTTACGAGCTACTTTCACAAATGTCCTCTCGGTAGAGGGACATGGGAATTGTTCTTCACTTTTCACCCCTTTAGTAAATCTCACCTTCAAATACTTATGCTCTTTAAGCAATGTAGCTGACTCTTTCTTTTTCTAACTCTACCATCGTACTACTTCAGCTACCTCCTCCTCACAAACATCTCACCATCAACATGGCTCCCACCACTCAGCAAGACCCTTGTGTTACTATGTTCCACCCAAAACTTCATCGAGAACTTTGATTTCATAGAAGAGACGACTCAATGTCTCTTGAAACTCTATCTCTTGAAATAAAGACATTACATTCGACGACACGACAAATGAAGAAGGCATTCTATATTTGGCCAAAACTTAACCATTTGAAGAGAGATAATGGAGAGCTTATGTAAACCATAGTTGTTGAAAGCCCTCTTGAAGATACCTATTGAAATATATCAAAAACCCTTGAACAATAAGTTATTTGTGGAGCACAAAACGTTGCTAAGGAGTTGAAGTAATTACTAAAGCATGAGACCTCCATAAAAGAATTATAAATCATACAGATGCCTGATGGCATCCCTAATGCCCCACCAAGCAAATGCTGCCTCCTCGCACCTCATGGACATCAAGTTCACATACTTAGTAAGATTCATCCTTCCATTGAACCTATGCACACCAACTCAAACTTGGATGAAGACTCTAACTTAAACCGTATCACATTTCCTAACTTCGTGCTCTTAAGACATGACCATCCTTAATGTTGATGTGCCCTAGTAAGTTCTTTATGACCATAATAAGCTAGATAAAAACCCTTGAAGACTAGGGTGAAGTAAAAATAAAGTGAAAAATAAAGACATCCCATTGATAATTTGCTTTTTAAATCACCAACGAACACACTCCTCACAATCAAACACTCAAAAAAATTATCTAAATCTTCGGATGAACACAAGATAACTAGCATAATGCTTTCTAAGGAAACAACAAATTATGAAAACTTACTAAACCTCAACTTAGATGAAAGTTGAGTAAATGTAAGCTTTTACACATTTAGCCCAACTGGCGTGCAGACCTCCATAAGGTCTCTTATGTACGAGATATCTCGAACAATATTTTTTAAGTCATTCGTGGAGTACAAGCCCTTAAGGCATGTCCTCAACATCCTATGAGATGCAAATCTCAGTCCCAAGAAATTTCCCCAAGTCCCCTCATGACATCATTGTTGCTCAGCAGCATTCACATAACCCTTACCATGAGAAAAGATGAGCTCCATATTCACTAAGAAGATGAGCATTCAACTGATTATAGTAAAATATCTAACTTCACACACCTTAACATAAAATGCCCAACACCATCATTTAAACTAGTTGCCCAACCTGGACACCTAATGTGGTCCCTCAGAGCACGCGTTTATCCAACAATGTCGCTACTAAGTTGTCATAGGCACCTTACATAAACACCCAATGGGCACCTGACAGCAAGCACCCAATGCTAGTACTCCCCTTCCATCTCTCTTTTTTAAAGTTAGATTCAACCGTGATCATAACTTGAACTGATTACTCTTTCTCAACACTTCAACCCCTATGTTCTTGCTTAAACATTCAACTAAATTTTAGATAAGCGCCACGCAAAGTTCTCCTAAGTCCCAAAATGATAGCAATGCAAAACTTTTTCTAGGTCTACCCATGACGTCACACTATCATGCACCTCTATAGCGCAGCACCCCGATATTAATGACATAGTAACAATTGAAATTTGTTTAAGTCCTAAGATGACTATAATGCAGGACCTTCTTGAGCTTCTCAATTTTCTAAGTCCTTAGGTGAAGGCTACATTAAATTTTGTCAAGTCTCTTAAGATACGCCATTAACTCCACGTGCACTCCTAATAGAACTATCTTCCCTCTTTATCTCCTTAACTAAGGTGAAATTCTTTTTTGTTAACTTCTTAGGTGCCAACAAGTCGACTTCCTAGAGTCCACATCTTAGGAGTCTATTTTCTAGGAGTTCACTTTTTCACAAAACACTAGGTCAAGGATAATTTCTCAAATTAACATAAGATAAATTTCAAAAATTAAATTTAAATTATATTTTTGATTTAAAATTAATAATTTTTCACTAAAAATAGGGCGCTTAATGATGTGACTAAAAATGGACCAATGATATTATGGTAATTTGACTAAATATGATAAATCACCCGTAAAATTAATTAACTAAGTAAATAAGCCAGAGAGACCAAAAAACAAGCCAAGCTAGCCAAGAAAGAAGAAAAACTCTAATAGGCCAAGGCCTATCAAGACTAAAATCTATAAATACTAAGTGCCAAAGAGAAACGTGAGACAAGAAATCATTTGTTAAATTTCTTAGAGCGGAAGATCTCTCAAGAAGAGTAGATCTCTCTGTATGCATTCCTAAGAAGATGAACTGATACTTAGCTGTTTTTTAGAAAGGACCTCACTCTATTTTTGAACATCTTAAGAAAATAAAATATAAAGAAAAAAATTAAAATGAAAGAAAATACACCCTGATCAATCTCAGGATTATTGTCTTCCTTAGCGTTTGGGGTGGAACTGCAACAATAAAGTCGAAGTATGGAAATGGAGGAAAATAACACCAAGCAAAATTATTCCCAATAATACTTAAAAAATCAAAAAAATTGATCAATAATCAACATCCAATAATTTTAACTCAATTTACATCCAAATATCCAATAATTTATCTCATTAACCAACCAGGTATCTATCAAATTATCTCCCGTAAACAATACCTAAATCTTAATTATTCAATAAATAATCCAACTACTTCAAATCTCTCAAATCAATAAATAGGCCTTCCTAAATTATAAATGCCTAGAAATTCAAATTAATTTGCAATATTAATATATCTAAAATATTCTAAAGAAGGAGTGATGAGGATGGGTGTCGTTAGGTTTGTTTGGGAAAGAGATAAAGAGTAATAAAAAGAATAGAGAAGAGAAAGAAAAATGAGATGTGATAGTCAATGGAGAGAGAGAGACAGCAAAGAGAGAGGGATGTGGATTTTCTTTTGTCTTTTTCTTCAGATTTTCTTTTTGTTTTTTAATAATTATTGTTGTGTTGGGGTACACATTACTTGCCCCCCAGCACAAAAGGGTTGAGCAAACATAAGCCTCGCGCACAAGAGTGAACGTGGCATACACCTTGTGCCCTAGCTATTGCCCTTTATTTTAATGTTTTTCTTTCTCTCTTTCTTTCTTTTAATAATGAGCTTGCGCTGCTTGGGCCCCAATGCAAGTTGACTTGTTATTTTTTTTTGTGCCAATTATTGACATCGTACGCTAGGGCGCAAATTGCTTGCAACTCAGCATGCAAGCTATGGCTCTTTTTTCTCCTCACCTATTGTACAGCAAAACACAAAAAACAAACATTAATCAATAATTAAAACAAATAGAAAAAGAAAAACTAACTAAAACAAATGAAAATAAAAGAATTAAAAACTTGGATTGCTTGACTAGAAGTACTTGATTTATAGTTTTCGGCTTGACTTTTTGGGTTTCACTTGATGTTGGTCGAGGTGATTGTGGATCCTCGACAATCATGATCACCTCCCCAATAATGTCTGACTTTTTTCCTACTCGCCTTAAACCAACTTCTTCTAAGTCTATTGCTCCATGTGAAAGGACTTCAGCACGAAATGACCACAACCATCATGATATTAGCTTTCTAGATAACCACTTAAATTGAGAGTCGCATACTCATACTTGTTGACCTTGCTCAAAATGGTGCTGCAAAACTCTTCGATCACCCTTATTTTTCGTATTTCCTATATATGGTTTGATTTTTTCATAACTATTCACCACACTAACTGCAAAGCACTTATCAATGTCTTTGAAAAAATAAAATGCCTTGAATATATTAAAAGTTACCTTTTCATCTTAGACCCACATGGTTAACTCACTTTTTTGCAAATCTATGATAGTTCTCCTGTGGCCAAAAATGGTCTGCTAGGGATGATCGGTATTTCAGTATCATCCTCCATGTCCAGCATAATAAAATCTATAGGGAAAATAAACTTATCAACTTTTACCAATCCATCTTCAATTATTCCCTTAGGATGCGTGAATATTGTATCCAAAAGTTGTAAGGTTGTGCTAGTTGGATTGATCATAGCCAATCCAAGTCGCTGGTAGATGGAATATGGCGTTAAAACTAAGCTTGCCCCCAAATCACATAATGCTCTTTTGGAAAATTCAGTACCAATTTTACATGGTATAGTGAAGCTCCCAAGATTCTTGAGTTTTAAAGATAACTTCTTTTGGATGATTGCACTGCATTCCTCTATGAGAGCTAATATCTCAAATTCACACAAATGCCTTTTTTTGGATAAAATAGCTTTCATGACTCACATAGCTCGACATTTGTTCTAAGGCTTCAACAAATGGAATATTTATGTGGACTTTCTTGAAAAACCTCCAAAAATTGCTAAAATTAGTTGTCCAACTTTTGCTTCTTCAGCCTCTGAGGGAAAGGTGGAGGTAACCTAATAGGTTTAACTTTTTTAATCTTAAGCTTTTCATCATCTTCGTGATCAACTAGTGATTTTTCATCCATTTCCTCTAAAGATGGAGGGATCTTCTAAACTTCTTGCAACTCTCCGCCATTTATCAAAGTAATAGCATTACAATATTCCTTGCCTTCCCATTTAGGATTCATATTAGTATCACTCAACAATTCTCCTTTTTATCTCATGTCAATGCAATAGCTAACTATCCCATTTACTCTTTCAATGTTCTAATTGAAGCTAATTGACTTTGAAGAGTTGCATCAGTCTTTGCCATATATTCATTATTTTTCACCATAAATTACATGGACATCCCCTCTAAAGATGGTTTCTTTTCTTATTGCTGAAAGCCCGATGGTGGAAGTGGTTTAGAAGTTGAAGTTTGTTCTTGGCTGCTCATGAAAAATTAGGTATTGTCCATCCAGGATTATAAGTACTTGAGCATAGATTATTTTGATTCTTATTGAAGTTCCCGACAAACTCCACTATTTTCAGAGTATGTTGACACTAATTACTCGATGTTGCATTTCCATAAATTTCGCAAGTAAATAAATGGGCTCTCTACTGATTGTACTTATTTCAATGGTTGAATCACTAGTTTTGCAAGTGTTTCAACCTTCTTCATCAAAGCCACTATCTATGCGGTCAAAGATGTAGTAGAATTTACCTCATAAATTCCTATAGCTTTCTAAGGTTGATTTAATCTTTGAGTTGTCAACTGATAATTGTTTGTTGCCATCTCTTTGAATAACTCAAATATTTTCCCAATCTTTTTTTTGCATAAGTGTACCTCCTGCTAGGGGTGTAAATAAGACGAGATGATTCGCGAACAGTTCAAGCTTGTCAGTCAAACGAACCAAGCCAAGCTTAATAATATTTGATTTGAAAAGCTCGAGAGCCTAAACATGTTTTTTTATATTTTGTATATATGATTATATATAATAAGGTCTATAAAGATAAGTAATAAATAAATAAATAAATAATAATAATAATAATAATAATAATAATAATAATAATATTTTGTTTGTTGTTTTTAGGGAAACAACAAAATTTTTTGAAAAATTTATAATTATAGATTTTATTTTAAGCTTAAATGAGCTTGAATTAATCCAAACCTATACATGATTGAGTTTATCCAAACTTATACAAATCGGGCTCTTGTGCTTCCCTATGATAAGCCTTATTGAGTTGAGCTTGATAAGGCTCATCCGAGCCTTTATTTATTTAACAAGTCAAGCTTGAGTTTGCTAGATTCGAGCTCGGCACGGCTGTAGCCGCATCAACTACTCCATTGGTTTGTGTAAATAATCCATTATAGAACGTCGCACTTAAAGACACTTTCTCAATCCATGATGAGAGCATTTACTTATATCTTTCCCATGCCTTATAAAATGTTTCACGATAAAAATGGATAAAAGAAGTAATCTCATTCCTCAACTTTAGTATTCATGATAGTAGGAAAAACTTAGCCAAAAATCCCTGAGCTAAATCCTCCCAGCGCTAATTCCTTGCAATTAGTAATGAGTCTCGATGGCAAGGATAACAACCAACTTTTTGCTTTGTCCCTCTGTGAGAATGAGAACAACCTCAATCAAATTGCATTATCTGAGACTCCATTATATTCAAAGGTGTCATAAATCTCTAAAACACTAGCCAAATGAGTATCAGATCTTCTATTGGAGACCCCCTAAATTGTACTAAACTTTGTATCATCTAAATGACAACAGGCTTGATCCTAAAATTATTCGCTTGAATAGCTAGTTTAGCAATTCTAATGTGAAAGCCCAAATTTGCAGGATAACATAATCTCGTAGATATTCATCTTCCTCTGCCATTTCTACAGTGTCCTCATTTGCTCGCTGAAGTGCTCGTATGCATCTTTGAAAGGTTCTATTAATTTTTGGATCAAATGACACTAATTCCTCCTTATTATCCTACATATAATTGTAAAGATTCCTAAAATAAATGGAGAAAACAAAACTTAATTAAAAAAAATAAAGAAAAAGTTTGAACTAAAACTTGGCACTTAAAATTAATATTAGCATAAACAAAATAATTTTAGTTCCTTGACAACAATGCCAAAACTTGTTTGTATGCAAAATAAATTACATAAATAGTCACACAAGTGTACGTTTCCCAACAAGTAACAAAGTGATGAGAGAGTCTTGATCCTATGAGAAACCAGATTATTCGCTAATAATTACTAACTTATCACACATTAGTTTTATTCAAACAAAAATTAATTATTTTGAGATTAAAAATAAAAATTAAACAATGAAAATAAGAAAAATAATCTATTGTTAAATTCTCTATTAGGATGTGAAGGCTAGAACTATGATTTCATCAATTGAATTGGTTGGTTACATTATTTTCTTCCTATGAAATCAATAACAAGTTATTAGTCTTAAGTCTTATGCAATTATGAGATTTTTCCAAATTACCCGCAATCAAAATCCCTAATTTATTCAATTCACTATATTCCTATGTGAATTAACTAAATTATGGATGGTGTTATACCACTCAACTTACTACCTAAGGCAAGCAAGTATATTTTTATCCTACTTACAAATTAATTAATGCATCTGCTTCTATAAATAATCTTAAGCTCTTTGATGGTCAATCAATCTGTATATTTTCTTTTACAAGATTCCTTTAGGGTTTAAATATGCACTTGACTGTTGATCAAACAATCAAATTGAAAAAGCACACAATAGAAGAAATAACTTAAAATGTTACTAATTCCATGGAAGAAAATCATGCATCAATTTATTCGAAAGAGTCCATCTTAATTCTAGAATAATAAATTAGTACATAATTGAATTGTCAAACAAAACATTAACAAAAAGAAACATTGTCTCAAATCCAGAATAAAAAGAAAAGTAAAGGGAGAAGAGGAAACTCTATTTTTAGACCAATCTAATATCTGCTTTGTCTTTCTTCAAAACTCGATTTCTCGTGAAACTTCTAATCTGTAAAATAGAAAATAGAAATCAGGCTCCCCCAACGAAGTGTTTGAAAGGCCTATTTGTATTGATTAACAAAGTCTCCTAATATGAATAAAAGAACTCTTTACCATTTCTTAATTAAATCATGTGGTGTCATCATGCCAGCATTTCCAATGACTTGTGCTAACTTGTCCCTTTTTGTAATTCTCAACTCGTGTTCCTGCATTTCTAAATTTTCATTAATTATCAAGGAAATTATAATTTTTTAAACAAAAAAATTATTTGTTAAGTCCTAAATATGATATTTAAATTAATAATATTAAGGACTTAACAAATAACATGTAAAAGGTGAAAGAAATTTAGATGTAAACTTAGTTTCTTCAATTATATTGTCAATCCCACACCTCTCATTTATTTCATTCTAATAGAAGCGCTTCCCTTGATTTTGTAGTCAATATCATCTTATTTACAAGACTTCCATAGATGGGAAGATTTGTATAGACTCCATTATTCATCATGTTCCAAATTATCCTATTTGCTTCCTTAATTGATCAAGTTTATAGTATCCTTCAAACAACATATTCCATGCAGCCAAATGAAGCATGGTATAGCTACAAATGAACAATAAAAAAAAACATAAAATTGTTATGATTAAATATGTGTAGCAAACAGTAATTAAGAGTAGTAAAAAATTATTAACTAAGCTTATGCTACACTTTTCTAGTCGTAGGTATTGTAAGCAAGGTCAAAGTTCAGGTACGTGTTTTAAATAGTGGTAATTGACTTTTACTATGAAATTTTCATAAATTTATACATATTTAATGTGTGATGAAAAATCATCAAATGCATTACTATCTTTCACCACAATTGGAAAAGTGTAGTGTGTAGTAATTAATTACCACACTTCCAAGAATTTAGGAAATGTTTAAATAATTTCCAATCAAATGTTGTAAATATGACTTATTACTATAGTTTATGTGTTTTAAAAGCAAATTAATTATTTTGATATATTTTTCATATTGGCTTATTACTATAATTAATTTTAGGTGTGGTAAAAGAAAACTAATTATAATTTATTTTTCATTTTCTCTTTCATAAATAATTGGTGCATTACTAATTAATTTATATTTAATTATTTGTATTTCTTTTTTGTTCTAATACATTTTTGACACAATGAGGAATTTTTTTTCAAAGAAACCTCCTTAGGTAGGGGTTACGCAATGATCTCAACATGTATATTAAACTCAAATAAGAAGGTTATGCACACGAGTGGATTTAGAATAATAAACTCAACCAATACTAGGAAAGCATTAGCCTAGTCTAGAAAACAATAATAGAATTACGAACAAAACTAAAACTAAATGAAGAGTTTGAAATTAAGGTCCCTATCTTGCTAAGCTGTGTGACATAGATACTAATCATCCTATCTCAAAGAAATCAAAACTCCATCTATAGGAACTGTCATTTCCTCTATTAATTAGCCTGCTTTAAATTTCTATGCTATGAGATTTTTCTCGACCATAGAATTGAAAAGATTCTAGAATTTTAGATCCATCTGTTGAGATATGATTGATACTAATTTTCAGCTCAATAGGGTTAAATCAATGAAAATTAATGTTCTTCGTGAAGGTCTCAACAAGGGACAGCTTGAAATGGTGTGCAGTGTGGGGTTGCTTGATCTAAAGAAAGCTACTCATGACGATCCTTACTGGCTAACCATCAATTTTGTTGTTGCTCAGAAGTGTCATTAGACTCAGTTTTTTTCCTTAGGAATAGACGCGAGAATGAAAATGTGGCTCTAGGAACTATGGTGAATAGAAAAATTGTTCATCCAATTGAATCCGACTTCAATCTCTGCAGCTACTATGAAAGTATTGGGACAAACAAACCTACTCACTATTACGTGACTTGGGATGATAGTTGTTTTACGTCTGTGCACCTACAACAACTAATATATGAGGTGTGCTTCACTTTTGCTCACTACATAAAATATGTCTTACATGTTCCACAATTTATTACGCTAATCTTGTTGCTTATGAAGAGCATTTATTTCAAGAAGTTATGAAGAGAAAATCTTTCCCTTGTTACTGAATTTTTGTTGAGAACTATTCATCGCTCAAGCATTGCATAAGTTTAGCTATAGGCGTCACTACTTTATTACTAATCTTTAATTTGGAAGTAAAGTTATTTCTTCAGCTAATTGGTATTTAGCTAGAGCTTCGATAGAACTCTTGAGGACAAGGCTTCAGATAAGAATGGAGATGGATGAACGAAGCCATTGATTCGAAATAGAGAAGGAGAAATTTGGAAAGCAATGCAGCTTATGCAAAATGACATCATTCCAGCTACCAATGACGACATTCTTTTGCACACCAGAATAATCAGCCATAATTTGTTGAGTCAGCATGTTGTTAGTTTATTAAGATGCTTGCAGAAATATGTTTGGAATATTCAGAGCTTTGTTATTCTTGGTAAGCTGGACCTTTAAATATGATAACTTGTATCTTACAAAAAAAATCAAGATAAAGAAAAAATCCAATTTGGAAGTTCTTCTTCCTCTCTTATTTTCTTCTACTGTCTTTCTCTCTTTCAGCTTTACTATTTCTGTCTTCCTATCTTTCTAACATGTTCTTATCAAACGTTTCCTAATTCCTATCTACAATCATTCTACAAACCATATTTCATTCTCTAATTTCAATTGAGTAGCTGCGAGATGGATCAGACAGCGTCATTTTAGGCTGTAGGTGTATATGAATATGGTATCACTCATCACATAGCCATATATTTAGATCAGTCTAGATTGGTCAGATCCAGCTGCCATAGCATCCTCAATCGTGGTCACTATGGCTGCTCAGCCATGACGGCCGCGTGTCCACCACAACTTGTAGTCCATGTTGGTGGCACATACCGATGGTGGCTGCGGTGGTTGTGGAGGCGATACGGATGGTGGCTATGTTTGGGGAAGAAGATTGGTGGTTTTGGTGGTGGTTGGTAAGAAAGTGGAAGAGAATGGGGACAGGGTAGGGAAGATGACACAAAAGAAAAAATAAAACAAAAACCTATTAAAGGCATCTTACTATAAAGTACCAAAACCTATTTGCACTTTTGGAACAGTCCCCACTCATCACTTTCTTAATTTTAACTCCCCATCTCAAGTTTAACTTTCAAGTTCATTCCCCAATCACCTAGATTGACAAAAATACCCTCACTTTATTTTATTTTTTTTCTTTTCATTGGTTGAAATTTGTCACTTTTCTCTCATCCCATTCCTTTCTCTCCTTTGTTATCTTTTTCCCGTGGGTCGTAGAGAATTTCTCCACATCTCTTTTTTGCCATCATTGACAAATATTAGCAAAAAGAAAGTCTAATTTCTCTCCTTTTTCTATCGGTAGAAGAAAGACCATTGGCTTTAATCGAGGAAGAAGACTCAAAGTGGAAAAAAGAATCTTTTTAAAGTGGATTTCGTCATGTGGGTTTCTATGTTTTGTTTGCATAGGCTTGCAAAATAATTCCATCAAAATTTAGAATTGTTATATGGATAGTTGCATTTAATTATGATTTTTTATTTTTTAGTGTGTGTTACAATTTTCAGTAATTTTCATTATATTCATTCTTGAATTATTTAGTTTGTGAATTTGGATTTCATTGTTGGCATTCTTCTTTTGATAACTAAAGATAACATGTCTTTATGCTGCAATTGGAAATATGACCTAAATTAAGATTGTAGCTTATTTCTCCAGTTGATATATATATGACAATATAAGTTGAAGTAAACTTACTGCTTTGGAGAATATATATATATATATACACACATATAAAATTATTGTTTTTATGAGCAAATTGATATTGAGCATGGCTCTTATTCTGAAAATCTTTTGTTTTGAAAAACATGCCTTCATGTTAGGGCAAGCCATCATCAAAAGAAGAAAAATCTTCTATTTCAAATTTGTATGTAACTGTTATGTAGATCTGGATCCTTAACTATTGTCAAATTTATCTTTAGTTGCTATGCTGATTTGTGGAGGAATTGGTATATGGTATAGGTGATTCAAAGATAAAGTACTTTTTAAGCTACATATGGTATATAGATTGATATATACACTACTAATCATGAAGAATGCAGTATTGTAAATTACTGTACAAATTTAGCAAAATAGTACTTTAATTTTATAGATAAATACTTGATTGCAGAAATGTAAGAATTTATCTTTAGCATCTTGTACTGCATCATAGTAAATATATACTAATCTGTGTATGACCTAATTTGCATGGATTTATTGATGAATTAATAGATAAGACCATCCAAAAATAATAAAATTATATTTCTTTAGGTAATAATTGGAACGTGCACATGTTCAAATAGTTAGGAACACAACTACTTGTGAAAAACACTATTATATGTGGTGAGATGATTCAATTGGACATCAAAGTCATATGGAATGCTCTAGTTTACTTGAATTTTGTGGATGAAAAGTATATCAGGTCATCCCAAACATTCAAAATATATTTTCATCTAGTAAATAATGGGATACACATGCATTCAAATAGTAAATACTTAAGTTTTGTATGTGTGTACTTCAAAATCAATCTCAAAATACTTGCACCTCTTAATAGCATGTTAAGAAACATATTTTACAATGGCATTGCAACCTCAGAATAATCTTTTCAATTATTTTTTCTTTCACGTTGAATACTATATTTTAAGAAACTAATATTGTTATAAAGTAAATGTATCTTTCCAGTACTACCATCGAAAGCTAACAAACCTCTCATAACTATATCAATCTTAGGACTAACAAATCATGGCATGATAATCATTCAACAACTTATCTAGTTAAATTCTACTTAATCTCTTATATACTAAGAATGATACTGTTAATAGACAAAAAAAATGCTAATTTTTTGGATCTTAATACCAATTTTTGGGATATTTATACTGGATCTTTGCATTTTTGTATTGAATTGGCCTTGTTTTGTACTTATTTGGTATGTTTCTATGCTTGCTTTTCTTTTGGCTGTATTTATCTCAATTCGAAGTGTGAAATAACACATAAGACCCTCTAATACAAAAAAGTCTTGTTTTCTTCAAGTAATATCATGATAGTACGTGTGCAAATGGTTGGGAATACAAATATTCACATCCAATACTTGCATTCTCATTCATAGTAGTGTAAATCATTAGTATATGAGATAAATATATCCTTCCGGCACTAACACCAAAAGCCAACAAACCTCTCATGACTATATCAGTCCTAAATCATGGTATGATAATCATGTAATGACCTATCTAGTTAAATTCAATTTAATCTCTTACATACTAAGAATGATACTACTAGTAGACCAAAAAAAAATACCCATTTTTTGGGATTTTTAATACCAATCTTTGAGATATTTATATTGTATCTTTATATGTTTTATATTGAATTGGCCGCATTGTATACTTATTTGTCATACTTTTGTACTTGTTTTTCTTTTGGCTGAATTTACCTCAATTCGAAGAGTGAAATAACACATAAGACCCTTTAATATAAGAAAATCATGTTGTCTTCAAGTAATAGTCATGATAGTATGTGTGCAAATAGTTGGGAATACAAATACTCACATCTAACCACTTCATTCCCATTCATAGTAGTGTAAACCATTAGTGTATGAGTTAAATATATCCTTCCGGCACCACTATCGGAAGCTAATAAACCTCTTACGACTATATTGGTCCTAGGATTAATAAATCATGGTTTGATAATTATGCAACAGCTTATCTATTTAAATTCAACTTAATCCTTATGTACTAAGAATGATACTGCAAAATTGATAAAAAAATACAAATTTTTGGGATTATTATACTGGACCTTTGCATTTTCTTACGAAATTGGCCTTATTTTGTACTTATTTGGCGTGTTTTTGTACTTGCTTTTCCTTTGGCTGAATTTACCTCAATTCAAAACGTGAACAACACATAAGACCCTCTAATACAGCAAAATCATATTTCCTTCAAGCAATAGTCATGATAATACGTGTGCGAATAGTTGGAAGCACAAATAACTATATCCAACCACTTGTGTTCTCATTCATATTAGTGTAAACTATTGGTGTGTGAGGTAAATGTATTCTTCCGACACCACCATTGAGAGCTAATGAACGTTTCATGACCATATTGGCCCTAGGACCAATAAATCATGGTTTGATAATTATCTAGTTAAATTTAAATTAATCTTTTATGTATTAAGAATGATATTGCAAATCAACAAAAAAATACTGATTTTTAGGATTTGTATACTAGATCTTTGTGATTATTTTATGAAATTGGCCTTGTTGTACACATATTTGGCATGTTTTTGTTCTTGATTTTCCTTTGGCTAAATTTACTTCAATAAAATCATATTTTCTTTAAGTAAGAGTGTGTGCAAATGGTTGGGAACACAAATACCCACATCCAACCACTTGTGTTTTCATGCATACTAGTGTGAACCATTGGTGTTTGAGGTAAATATATCCTTCCAACACCGCCGTCAGAAGCCAATGAACCTCTCATGATTACATTAGTCCTATGACTAATAAATTATGATTTGATAACTACCTAATGGCTTATCTAGTTAAATTCAACTTAGTCTCCTATGTTCTAAAAATGATACTGCAAAATCGATAAAAGAATATTGAATTTTGAGATTATTATACTGGATCTTTGCATTTTTCTTTACGAAATTAGCTTATTCTGCACATATTTGATGTGTTTTTGTACTTGCTTTTCCTTTGACTGAATTTATTTCAATTCAAAGTATGAAAAGACACATAAGACCCCTTATATAATAAAATCATGTCTCCTTCAAGTAATGTCATGATAGTACATGTGTAAATAGTTTTGAATAGAAACACCCAAATCCAACAACTTGTGCTCTCATTCATACTAGTGTAAACCATTGATGCATGAGGCAAATATATCCTTTTGGCACCACTACCGAAAGTCAATGAACCTCTTATGACTATATCAATCCTAGGACTAATAAATCACAGTTTGATAATTATGCAATGGCCTATCTAGTCAAGTTCAACTTAATCTCCTATGTACTAAGACTGATACTGCAAAATCAATAAAAAAAAAAAATACCAATTTTTAGGATTTATACACTGGATCTTTGCATTTTTTAACAAAATTAGCCTTATTTTGCACTTATTTGGAGTGTTTTTGTACGTTCTTCTCCTTTGGCTTAATTTGCCTCAATTTGAATCATGAAACAACATATAAGATACTTAATATAATAAAATCATGTTTTCTTCAAGTAATAGTCATGATAGTATGTGTGCAAATGGTTGGAAACACAAACACCAACATCTAACCACTTGTGTTCTCATTTGTATTAGTGTAAACCATTGGTCTATGAGGTAAATATATTCTTTCGGCACCACCATCAAAAGCCAATAAACCTCTCATGACCATGTCACTCCTAAGACTAATAAATTATGATTTGATAATCATGCAATGGCTTATCTAGTTAAATTCAACTTAATCTCTTATATATCAAGAATGATAATGCAAAAAATACTGTATTTTGGAATTTTTATACTGGATCTTTGCAATTTTGTACGAAATTTGCCTTGTTTTACAATTATTTGGTGTATTTTTATACTTTTTTTTCTTTTGGCCAAATTATCCTTAATTTGATACGTAAAACAATACATTAAATCCTCTAATACAATAAAGTCATGCCTCCTGGTAACTACCCTTTGCTACTAGAGTCCAAACTCATTCACTAGTGCCAAAACCCTCAGGATGAGTAGAGAACTAGTATCTTCCTTTAGTCATCGCTCTCCCTAGAGTAGTCCCTTCTATCCAGCTATCTTAGTAGAGGCATTTTTCCTGGTATAAAGATAGCCAACCTATCAAAGCTTAATGGCACGATGGACCTATAGGAGCATCTAGACAACTTCCTAGTAAGGATGGAGCTTTACAATCTAAATGAAGCAGCACATTGCAAGGTGTTCCACCCACACTCACCAAACGCACTTTGATGTGGTTTAACCAAGTGCTAACTGGATCCATCACGGATTAGGAGCAATTAGCACAATGCTTTATCCATAATTGCTCCATCAACAGTAGGTACATAAAGATAGTGGCATACATGTTCACCATCAAATAGAAAGATAGAGAGTTCCTTAGAGATTATGTGAACCATTTTGTCCAGATGGTATATGAGATCCCTTACATTAATCAAAAGCTTCTGTCCAACACATCCAGTAGAACTTGAAGCACCAAAATTTCCAAGAGTCTATAACTGAAAAACCCCTTACTACTTGAAAGAAGTCCTCATACATGTAGATACATTAGGACAAAGAAAGCTGTGAATCCTTATGACACTGGCAAATGCAACACACATGACAAAGGGACAGCAATAAGAAGAAGCTAAGGTACTGTAGATGCAACCCTTTCTGGGCTTCCGCCGCCTATACTCTACTCTCAGCCCCTTAGAATAGAGATCTTAGCCGTAATATTAAAGTAGGCCCTAATCTAACATCCCTTCAAAGGATAATAGATGATCTGAAGAAGCAAAGATATGAAAAGTGGCTTCGCTTCCATTGTGATCGTGGACATACTATTGAATAGTACAGACAACTAAAGGATGAGATTGAAAGATTATCCAAAGAGGACATCTCAAGGAATTTGTAGCATAGAAGTAGAGTAGTCCCAAAAAGGTTCAAGAGCTAAAGGAATGAGGACTGCTGACGACAGCCTCATGATTATCTAGAGCTTAAGGATCGGTAACATCAATGTGTCCCAGAGAACCTATCTACAGCTGGCATCATCTCGATAATTTCACAAGGACTAGTTGGAGAAGACTCCTCAAATGCAAAAAAAAATGTTGGTGTGATCAGTAAGATTGCCGTAGACTTATTTAGTTGATCCTATATTGGGAATTAACAAAGTGTATCCCCCAAAGCCTAGTATCACCCTCAGAGAAGAAGACATGAAGTTTAGATAAAAGAACACAATAATATATTGAAAATCTTTACATCTCTTGCCAACTTCAAGTGAAGTAGATACTGGAGGACAATGTTAGCTTAGTTTACATACTTTTTCACATTCCTCCAGCTCAGAGTAGATAATGTCCAACTATAGAAGATCAACATTCATTCAGTGGGGTTTACTGGCGAAGTCATGGAAGTAGTGGGAAAAGTCCCTCTACCTCTCTCTTTAGGCACTCACCCTCGGAAAGTCACAAAGATGGTGAGGTTTTTGGAAGTCAAGATCCTGTCACCCTATAACATCATCCTAGAGAGACCTACTTTGAATTTGTTCCAAATAGTGGTATTAACATACCATATAAAGTTAAAGTTCCCCGTGCCGAGCAGAACATATGAAGTTGTGGGTGACCAACGTGCCGCAAAGGAATGGCTATGCTAGCATCTTGAATAATGTCATAACTTACATTCCTATGATTGATCAAAAAAAGAGTTACAAGAAAGGAAGAGAAATGACAAGGTAAAGATGTAGCCAGTGATGCTGACCTCATGGTGATACTAGCACCAAGAATTACCTCCTAGCATGGTTGAGATGCCATCATCGATGCCTTTTATTTTCTTATTTTCCTTGGTTTATGATAAGTAGTTTAGATTTTCTTTTCAATATTGAAGTACTACTACTTTTTAGTTAGATGTTATTTCAGTTGAGGTTGGATAAAGAGAACCTATATGGTACAACACTTTTTGTTTATTCTTTGATTACTTTAATGAATTCTATTTATTTTTACTCTTTACTTGAGTTATGAAATGTCCAGAACAAAGCCTTGCATAATAAGGGCCCCTATAGCATATACTTAATCTTTTCAGATTAAACCTACTACAAGGCTCCTTTAGAAGCACATGGTAGCCTTGTGTAAGTCCATCATAAATTCTCCCTGGAGGTCAGTCGCAGTACCTTCGATTGATTTTGGTATAAACCTACTATAAGACTCCTTTGGGAGTACATGATAGCCGCGCGTAAGCCCATCGTAAATCCTCCTTGAAAGTTAGTTGTAGAACCTCTGATTGATATTAGTAGAAACCTACTCTAAGACTCCTCATGTTATGTGGTAGCCACACATAAACCCATCATAAATTCTTCCCAAAGGTAAATAGCAGCACCTCTATTTGAATTACTTTAGTATAAACCTAATATTCTACTCCTCCCGGAGTACATGTTTGTTGTGTGTAAGCCTATTGTAAATCTTTCCTAGAAATAAGTGGTAGAACCTCTATCTAAATTATTTTAGCATAAACATATTACTTTGCTCCTCCATAAGTATGGTGTTGTGCATAAACCCATGGTAAAACCTCCCCAAAGATAAGCGGCAGCACCTCTATATAAATCTCTTTGGTGTGAACCCATTATTTAACTTCTTTAGGCGTATGTAGTTGCTGGTCGTAAGCCCATCATAAATTTTTCTTAGAGATAAGTGGCTAAACCTCCACAACTTCAGTTGAATTACATCGACAATTGAATTATCCTAGTGTAAACCTATTATACGGCTCACCCAAGAGTATGTGGTCACCACACATAAGCCTACTATGAGGCCCTCCAAAAGGTACATGGCTGCACCATTAAAACCCACTATCAAGCTCTTCTAAGGTATGTGGACAACTCATCAAACATCAGTGATAAGATCTCTTGGATGAGGCATGCATCCTAATGTCGCTGTGATACTTGTCGGCAATAAGACCTCCTAAATAAGGCTTGCAAAAAACATCATTGTGACACTTAACATCAGTAATAAGACCTGTTGAAAGAGGTTCACATCTAAACATTATTACAATACTTAATGTTGGCATTAGGACCTCTAGAGTGAGACTCGCAGTAAAATGTTGTTACGCCACGTAACGTTTGTGTTAAGACCTCACCAGCGAATCTCGCAGCCAAATTAGATTCAAGCAATCAAATATGTGGTAGGACCTCCTCAGCGAGGCACACATTCACACTCATGTGTTGCGGTGCTCATTTATGATTAAACTCCTCCAAGGGGACTAGCAATAAAGCTTTATAAGAAAGGTCCTTTACCCCACTCACACCCCCCCTTGTCGATGTCAATCAAAACATAAAGAACATCTCAACACTTGAAAGTCATGCATTCAACTAAGTGTGTAAATATGAATAAATAGAAAAAACTTTCTTAAGAAAAAAGAGAGAAAATATTCATAACATTAAAAAGTACAAACAAAGTATATGGCTAACATTTGGCTTCATGAAAGAAAAGCAAAACTCAAAATGAGCTAAACAACTACTTATGCAGAAGAAAAATATTAAATAGTCCTAAACGAAAGAAAAAGCAAATGCTAAGCAAAAATCTCGGTCTAAATATTCAATAGTCCTGTGAAGTTGATTCGATAGGATCATCCACAACGACATCTACGCTAGCCTCTGGAGCCCTACTAGACTCTCCAGTGAAAATATTAACTAGGACGTTGGGGTCAAGCATCAAAAAGTCCTCAATAGGATATCGCCTAATCTCCCTAAGCATACAACGACAACCCTAATGGTTTGCTCATATATCATTATCATCTCTGCCTCAACCACCTCAAAGAACTCACCTGAACTTTTATGTTTTTTTACTGAATTTTTGCAAATAGTACCAAATAAGTTTCTTCCGAGCAGAAGACTCTAGGAATTTCTTCCCAATCTTCACCTCCTACGTATAACACACATTTACCTGCTCATGATCCTTTAGCAGCTTTGCGAACTCCTCTTCCTTCTAGAAACGTTGCTGAGTGAATACGTGGCCTTTTCCTTTAGTTGTGCTTCATTACCGCTACCCCCTTTACTTAGCAAGATATCTGCAAGACCAAGTTCCAAGACAGAATGAAAAGAGCATAAGGCATGATGAATAAAAATCTATATGTAACTATGAGATAAACAAGCATGCAAAATAAACTAAGTAGTGAAAGAAATACATACTCAAACGAGGCCCCTAGCAACAAGCTTAATAAATTGGGAAAAAGAGTATTTCTCTAACTTCCACTAATCTTACTCGTTTACTCTACCTCAAAAGCTGTTGATAATAACGGTGGTCGCATCCACATCCTAGTATGAGTCTACGCCACAACTTTGGTATAAGCTATAAGGAAAAAGTCCCTTGTCGTCGCTGGCATAAAAAGGATAAGATGACTGCAAACAAATAGCAACAATAACTAATCCTAGCACACTCTTCCCAATCAGTCTGAAAATCACAACCTCAAGCTCCTTGCATGTACCAGCCTGATGTATTGTTGAAGACAGTTGAACAAGTACCTCGCTAGACCACCGACAAGGGCAACTCAAACACCGCCCGGCTGGTGATGCCTCCCTGTAGCGTTGCTCCATAACATGCCTCTGAGACAGTAGTACCATCTATCCTCTTATGGATCCTCACTAAGTCGATCTTCTTTCTGCTGAAGAATAAAGAAAGCGTTAATAAACTTAAGTGCAAAGAATAATGGGAATATACAAAAAAAAAAAAAGCACATGCATAAACAATTAATGAAAATAAAATAGACTAAGTATTCATTGGAAACATATAAGTCACATCCAAGGGGGACTTAAATAAACCAGTCTCCTCGAAGCTCTAGCGTAGGTCATGATGAATCTTACCAAATATACTAATCATGGAGAACTACTCCACTTATGAGGAACACCGTATACTTCATCTTGCATGGAAATATCTCTCCTTCCAAGGCCCCCACGAAGAAGGCAAATCACTCAAAAACCTACTATTTGATTTGGGAAAAATGTGAAAGGTTCGTTAGGCATCTGGCCGCACTCTAAACAAAGAATGAAAACTATTTAAGGAGACCATAAGACTCAAATCAGCTAAGCATTATTGAAACCCTGCAAAATATGCAAAAATAGTGGAAATAAACAACCTAGACACATTCTATAACTCTTCACTATGTCTAACAATAAAGGTCTACTTGTAGGGAGAACCACCACTAAAATAAGTGTTAAACACCATAAAGTACCATTTAGGAGGTAATACCATGCTACCATTTGATGAAAGAACAAGAAACTTAAAGTCTTAAACTCATCAAAAATACAATCCTGCATCTTAAAATTTCTAACTCCTCATGTAGAAATGAAGAAGGAATTTTTATGACTTTGATCAAACTACTATCGATTATAGGAACGTCCTTAAACTCCGCATCGAAAAACCTTCCGCTCCAAACTCAAAACTTCTGACATCGAAAATGATTCATGAACTGGGCAATGATTATCGACTTTGAAGACTCAATTTCATGAACTAATATTAGGTCAAACAATGCGTCTAGCAAAGGGCCCACAAACTGAAAAAACACCATAACAGTTCAAAGGGGATGACGCCCACCCCCACAAACCCAGATAAGTCCAATGGACCTCAGCCACCCGCACCCTAGCCACCTATACGACGGGCACCCAATTGATCGAAGCAAGTGCCTTGTAGGTGCCTGCCACATGCACCCAAGACAAGTACCTCATAAGTGCCTACTTCGGTTACTAGCGGTGCCATGACAAGCTAATGCCAGTGTTTTCTTTGGCAACCCACGAGTTCCCATCTTTGGTGCTGTAGGCATGCTTCCAATAGTGGCTGTGCTGACCGTCCTTAGGGCAATCGGCAGCATCTTGGAGGCGGCACTCCTGCGGCCGCCTTCCCCTACTTTTATAAACTTGGATTCTATATAGAACTCTGACTCAGCATAGGACATACTTTCTAACATGACTTGATTCACTAAAACCCAAAAAATTTTACTGAGTAGGTAAAAATTTGTGAAGAATGAGACAAAGTAGAAAATAAGGAAAAATATAAAGTGTAAGAGAAGTTACCTTGGGAACTCATCATAATACTTCTCATAACAGTTTTCTACCTTCTCTCTCCAGCTTGGCAAAATTTTGCTCAATCCTTGGATGATAATAAAGCAGCCAACAAGACGTTCTCTAAAAACTTATAAGACGAAAGTTGCGTAAATTAAAATTCCCGTACATGACAAGATTAATGAAAATCATTTAATTGATAATTATTTTACTAAAATAAGATAAAATAAAAATAAAAATTCCACTTTATATTATTTTCAATGTGAAAATAGAAGGACTTGATGATATGACAAGTTAAGTTCTCAAGGGTAAAAAGGTAAGAACTGATTAGAAAAGCTCGATTAACTAAATGAATGAAAAGGTTAGAGAGCTCAATTAACTGAGTCCATCAAGTAGGACTACGAAACCTTTGCGGGGTCGAACCCACTTAGAAAAAAGACTATAAATACTGAACCCTAAAGTCGAATTAGGCAAAAAAAATCATTTGTAGAAAATCAAGAATCAAAAACTCGTTGCACCGCATTCTAGAGATAAAGAACTCCAAACTTTGTTGATTTTCAAAAAAGATCCTAACTCCATTTTCAGGCAGCATCACTTTATATAATCAAAGGTTGAATTGCATTTTACCCCCCTGTGTTAATTATAAGTTGCAAAAAACTCCCTTATGAAAAAAAAATAGGCAGTAACCCCCCTTATGCTTTTGAAAAAATAGCAAATTACCCCCCTCCATCCTGCAGTGTAGTTCACACGCCGTAGATGCAATTGGTTTAGGATTTTTTATTGCTAAAATGTCAATTTTTCCCTCAAACATCAACCGTTGGATGTATTAAATAAAATTGACAGCTCAGATTATTTTTACCTATAAAAAAATATAAAATATATAAATATATTTCTATACAATATATATGTATATATTTATTAAATATACAGTTGTTATAGACATATTTGTATATGACAATATTTATATATAGTCAAATATATATATGTGTATATTTATATATATATAACCCACCCTCCTCAACCCACCAACCCTCGCCCACCTCTCGAGCGGCGGCCGCCCCTCGTAGGGGGAAATCGGCCAGCCATGGCCGCTGTTTTTTACATATATATGTATATAACTTAAAAAAAATATATTAATACCACCGGCCAGCCATGGTGGCCAGTGGTCAGATTTGGCTAGGTATGGCAGTTTTGCCATGGCAGCCATTAAAGGCAATTGTGGGGGTGGGGTGGGGGTAACATATAAATTTTGTATATCTCTATAAAAAAATATAAATATATACATAAATATTATTAAATAATTCACATATATTTATATATTAAACATAAATATATAATATATTACGTATAAATTTTATATATTTATATACAAAAATATAAATATGTCCATAAATATTATTAAATAATTTTTATATATTTATATATTTACATATTTATATTTAAATATATACAAAAATAAATAAATAAATAAATTAGAGAATAAGAATAAATAAATTGAAAATAGATGAAATGAGAAGGGTAATATAGTCTTTATATATATAAATTAGAGTTAAATTGAATCAAATAAGAAGGAGGAGGCAGTGTGCTATTTTTTCAAAAGCATAAGGGGGTTACTGCCTTTTTTTTTTTCATAAGGGAGTTTTTTGCAACTTATGACTGACACAGGGGGTAAAATGCAATTCACCCTATAATCAAATGTGTATAAGAAATAACATGAAAATTACACGAACAATGATTTTAATATTTTTTTTTTATTCTTCTATTTTCTAATTTTAATATTAGTTTTATTTTAACATGTATTAATAGATTTGGATATTCAAATATTTGTTTAATTAATCATAAATGAATATTCGAATAATTACAATCGAATATGAATATGCAAAAAATGATATTTGAATTTGAATATGAATAATTATAATCATATATGGATATATTCGAATTTGTTTAATATGTATCGGATACGAATTCCAATATTATTATTTAAATGTTCGTTAGATATGAATTTGGATATTATAAAAATTAATCGAGTATGGATAAAACCATATATATTTAATTCGTTTAATATTCGTTTACACCCCTAAAAATAAATGTGGCACAACCATTTTTGGTCATCATGAAGATTTAGTGACATAGACACACATTATCAGAAAAAATTAGTAAAAAATAAAAATAATAATAATAATAATAACTGACAGTATAAAAATTATCATTAATTATTATGTATGTAATAAAAAACACTATTTTGTCACCCTAATAATTTTTGGGGACCATGTTTTAATTTAATATTAGCTCACATATACTTTTGATGTATTTATAATGTTTCATTAATTGTTAATAAATATGCTACTGCAATAAAGTAAGCAAGATTTTTGTTAAAAACGGCAAACATAAATACTGCAAAGGTTAATAGTTGACTCTAAATATCGGAAGGCACCGCATCCATCTAAGGTACATTTAATTGGGAATGTAGATAGTAGTAAATATTTGAGTAAAAATAGATTAATGAAATTAAATAATATATTAATTTGTTTGATATTGAAAATTACCTATTAGTTAGGTTAAAGACAATATTACTCTTGAATAAAGCCCCTCACTCCTCTCATCGACTTTGTAATAAAAGAATAATTAAGGAATCAAAATTTTAATGAGGGGATGCGATTACTACTACTATAGCGGGCTAGGACCAAAAAAGGTCCGGCCCGCATCTTTAGTAGTTGATATACAACAAAAATTAAGCTAGATTAATGTTAACGGTTTACAAACTAAACATCCGAACAACACTCCAACCTAGTACCATCACTCCATTATCTGAAACACATTGAATAAAGAAAATTGAACAATAAAATACTCCATGAAGTACTGGCGGGTGGTTGATGATAAAACCTAACCACTGCCAAAATTCTGTCTTTTTTTTGCTTAAAATTAAAAACCAAGACAGAACCACTTCATAAAATGGTTGTAAGAGCCCCGAACAAAATAATTAGGCTCTTCCCATTTTATCCCTATATATTGTTTTAAGCTAAAACTGTAATAACACATGCATGATGCACCTCACCTGCTAGACTTAATTTTTCTATACTAATAAACTGATAAGGGTATTTAAGTGAATTGTCCCCCGGTGAACGTTTGGCCGAAGGACCACCCGTCGGGGATGACATCGTCGCAGGTCACAGTGCGGCCGTCGCTTGTGGTGACCTTGAATGAGAGGCTGTGACCATCCAAATAAGAATTGCTTTGCCAGTTTTGCCCCCAGTTTCGGGACATTGGTTCCCAATTAGTCCTTGAACCTTTGATGGAAACTGATTGGACATCACCGGCACCTCCAACGTTGGTAATTAGGACCAGATTGAAGTAGGAGTGCCCATTTACGGTGAACCGTATGCCTCCCGTCTTTTGGCAGGGTACCCTACATATTAATTAATATAACAATTAATTCAACTTTGGTTAAAAACGAAACAAGACAATGGAAATTTTTTAATTAAATGATAAAAGTTAAGATATTATTATTCAAAGTTAATAAAAAAAACCAAACATAAATAAACACACGAAAAAAAGAAAATATTTCGGACCCAACAATAATTTCTTTTGTATGTATAAATAAAAGTAAATATATGATATATATATATATATATACATACCTTCTGTAAAGAACAGGGACAATTCCAGCTTCATATTTGGCAATTTGTTGGAATACAGGTTGAGAGAGATCAAAATGTTGGTTGGGTGGGTTGCACCACCCCCCATCATTGTTTGGTAAGGCGTTGTTTGAAGGGCAGAAATTTGTGGCAGTGACCACAATTGGGTTCTGAAGGCACCACTTTTCATCATTCACACACTTAAGCTCAAAGCAAGCCCCACAGCTCTCCCCATTGTTGAACAGTGCTGTACTCAATGCTGCAGTGTTTGTACCATACCCTTGGCTGTACAAATTACCATACCCACATGCCCCTCCTGCAATTTTAATTTATTAAAATTAACCAAATATATATATCTATCTTTGGCGTTATGTAATCTTAATTATCGAAATTTGCACTGAATTGGTGTGGCACAGAAGAGTGCCATATGTATGTGTGTGTGTGTATTTAGACATACCCATAGTGCCAGAAGCATCACCACCTCCATAGAAAGTGGCATGAGCCTCATTCCATCCTTGTTCATAGCCGTGTGCAAGTGACATGAACGGAAACAACCAACATGCATCAGCTTTAGACATGATTTTTTCCTGTTACAAATACAGCAAGAAAGACAGTATTATATTGTATATATAAATTAAACTAATTAGTAGCTAGGTAGGCAATGAATTTCCAAACAGTAGAAGTAGTACTAATTAATTAACCTTATATGTATAATGTGTCTCTGATAGAGAGAGAGAGTAAGCTTAATGAAGAGGAGGCAATTGGGGTTGTGTGAATTGTGATGGAAATGAGGTGGGAGCGGAGGTCAGAATAAATAGATGTAAGTGGCCTAGCCTGTAGAGATATTGTAGGGCAAACGTCATAAACTGTACACTTCAGCAGGTTCGGGTTTTTGAAAATTGGCAGGTTCTTTTCTTGGCGAAGCAACGAAGTTTTGGCTTGGAACCACGTGGTCTCCTATACTCTGCATGCCTTTCTGTCTTTCTCTCTTACACACACACACACACAGGGAGGGAAGGAGAGGTAATGAATTAATTATGATTTATTGTCTTTGTGGAAAATTCACAACGAAAACGAGTAGGGACCGCCATCAATATTTTGTGCACTTACCAGAGATTTTCTACCGTCCAATTCCATTTGTTTAATTTATTTTCATGTAATGACTTTATAGTATGCCAAGTGTTTCTTTATTTTTGACAAACAAAATAAAACAAAATTTAAGGGAATGTTTGATTATGTTTCCCCAGAATAACATTGTTTTGGAGAAACATAATTAAACATATTCTCATTTTTCTTCTAAATTATACATTTTTCAATATATACATACATATATTATATATATACATCATATATTTTTTTTATTATTCTAATATTAAAATAATCATTCAATTCCATTTTCACCTTAAAAATCCAACAAAAAAGCATTGATTTGACTGCTGCAGTAAAAAATATCTCTTCCAAAACATAAACAAACATACCAAGAAATAACTTTCACATTTTCCAATAATTCATTCCTCCAAAACACATAATAAAATTAAACAAAAAACATAACCAAACATTACATAAACAATTATTCCTTTTAGATCAAATACCTCAAATATTCTTTATTTATTTAATCATTTATTTAAATATAATTTTATTTAGTCTTTCTCAAATTTTATAATAATATTTTTTATTTATATTTTAACACTCACATATTGATCAATTAAATTATTGTAATTAATTATTCTTAATATTAATAGAAAAAATTAATTCTTATTAAAAAAATTAAAAAATCAATTAAAACATAAAAAGTAAATAACACAACAATCTCTTTCAAATATGTATTCAAAATATTGTAAATATTTATATGTATATACACATGTGTATTAGACACACACACACACATATATA
This sequence comes from Jacaranda mimosifolia, assembly GCA_018894105.1. Taxonomy (NCBI): domain Eukaryota; kingdom Viridiplantae; phylum Streptophyta; class Magnoliopsida; order Lamiales; family Bignoniaceae; genus Jacaranda; species Jacaranda mimosifolia. Next base: position 16,489,030 of record CM032124.1, read on the forward strand.
TATACACATACATACATCTATATCCTATTTTTCAAAAGAAAAAGAAAAATATACATACACACATATAGATATAAAATACCCCAGTCATCCACCCATCCAAATTCGGCGGCCAGACATGGTCAACGCGACCGGATCCGCCACGGTCAGTCTGGCTACGGCCGGGCAAAGGAGGGGGGCGGGGCTTGCGGGCTAGAGCCTTGGCTGGGTGTGCGTAGGGGTGGGAGGGGGGGGCGGCGGCGCGGTTATGGGAAGAAGAAGAAGATTATTCTTCTTTTTCTTTTGTTTTTGTTATTTTGCTTTTAATTTTTTATTTTTAGTTAATATATAAAATTGATTAAATTATTTTACATATATTTATTATTTTAATATTATTAAATATATATTTAAAATTATTAAATTATATTATTAAAAATGGTAATCTTAAATTTTTATTTTTAAATTTTTTTATTTAACTTATATTTAGTTATTAAATAAATTTATTAAATTATTTTAAATATTTTTTTTAATATTATTGAGAATATGATTTAAAATTATTAAAACTATACTGTTAAGAAGATAGATTTAATTTTTATTTTTATTTTTTAATTTTTATCTTAATTAACAAATAAATTAAATTAACTTAATTATAGATTTTAGATATGTTTATTATTTCATATTATAAAATATATAAAATCAAAATACTTCAAGATTTTTGTTTGTTTTGTTAAAACAAATGGTATATTTGAGATAAAGAAAAAATTAAACAAAGAATAAATTAGACATTCAAAATAAAACAAAACAAATATCAATTTGTTTGAATGGAACTATATACTTCTTAAAATAAAAATATTTTACGGTAAGATTAATCATTTATAAATCAACAATTGCAAAGCATGAACATGATATTAAGTAAAAACAAATAAATAGGATGCTAAAAAAGCACGCACTTACCAAGGCAGATCGCTCTTTTTTGTTTTTCTTTTCTTACTTTTTACTACCCCATTTTTTTGTTTTTAGAACTTTTAAAAGCTTTAAAGTGAAAAATAAGTTAGAATTTCATCATGAACTCGATTTGATGTATGGGTTAATTTGCTTAAAATCTCCAAACCCACATTTAATTATGTGTTCAGTTTCACCCATTATTTTTTCAGTTTTAACTCTCCATTTTCAATTTTAGTTTAGAGTTTACTCCCCACTTGAGTGAAAAAGACAAAGAAGTCCTCACTTAAATTGAAAATGACAAAAATTCCTCCACTTTCTCATTAACAAAAACGTTACTCACATAACTACCCCCGGCAAGTCACATTTTCTCTTCTCATTCTCTAACGTTTTTCTCTTCCCATTCCATGCATCTATGCAAACCTAACGTCTAGTTCTGCAACGACGCTCTACTTGCCATTTTCACGTTGGTGTTGCAACAAAATCTTCATCTCTTTCACTTTCTTGTTTGGGGACTGATTTTTCTCCATTCTTTCTGTGGTCGTAGCTAAAAGGGTTTCTATTTTCACTGCTCGGTTGTATAGCCTACAAGGTAAGTTGTGTAATTTTCTATTCTGTTATTTTTGTATTGAAATACAAAAAGAAATGCAGTACACAACTCTATTTGCTTTTTGTTTGATGTTGGTTTTAATTATTTTAGGTCTGATTTTGATATACTCAATTCACCACGGCTGGTCTTTTCTTTTATTAAAAAAAAAACCCTAATATAAGTTTATGGATACTTGAATATTATCAATTTATACTTCAATTGTTGTTTTAATTCTATGCTTCAAATATCAATTATCTGAATTTAGTAATTATATAATTCATAAAAGGTATAGTGTATATTAGTTGTTTGCAACTGAATTTTAGGGATATCATTTTATTTATGGTGTATACAATGTCTATACATCATGTTTAAGCATTTCTTGGGTATCCATTCCTGCAAACTCATGATTAATATGATTAGCATTATTTTCAAATAATAGGGTATCAAATTTTAAATTTTCAGTATTTTATATTGTGACTTGCAGTATAGATCTCCAATTTAGTATTATATTCCATTTTTTCGGTAGCAAAATTCAAGTTTTCAATTTTTTAATTCAGAATTTGCAATACACAAAACCTATAAATCAGTATGTTGTGCAACTTTCTTTGGTACAAAAATTGAAACTTTCAGTATTTAAATTGTGAGTTCTAGTACACAAAAATTCTGATTCAGTATTTTGTGCAAGTTTTTTTGGTACAAAAACTCAAACTTATAGTATTTAGATTGTGAGTTGTAGTTCCAAAACCTCCAATGCAGTATTTATGTAGTTATATATGTCTCTCTTTTCTGCTAAAATGATGGCTAAACCTCGAGGACCTCCACACCAAATTACCAAAGGTAACAGAGACTCCAAGCTATATTCTCGGTGCTCTTCAGGATACTTTAAAAATGTTATGAAAGAGCTAGATGGTAAGATGAGCTTCAGACATACTTGAGCAGATTGTTATGCCAAAAATAGAGACATGAACTATGGAGTTTACGTATGTCTTTGAGCAGAGTGTAATGCAAAAAACATTAAGGATTTCTAGGAATATGCAAATAACTATTCTATAGACGCGCATCAAACACATATTGCTACAAAAATTTTGATCGATGAGCATGATTTAATGTATTCCAGGCTCAATGATGATGTTCGAATGGTTATTATCTGGATGAATTTACTTTTTGTATGTGGATATTAAGATAATTGTTTCAATATTTCTGGCATTCTTACTAAATAACATTTATAATTTGTGTGTGTAGATGATCATAATGGATGGCATTTACAATTTATAGTATAATTTTGGATTTTATTTATATATAGATATTGACAAATATATATATATATATATATTTATGTTACAGGTTAACTCAAAATAAGTACACAACTAGTGATAACTCAGTACATAAATGCAATTTCAAAGTAATTGCCAAAATTGGGTACTTTTTTTGCATATTTCTAGTATGGTGAGAGAACAAGCGGTTGGTTATTGGTGTATGCGTTCCCATCCATTTCAACATGTGCTATCACGAGCATTATTTGAAAAAAAGATGATTCTATTGTATTAAAGTGTCTTATGTGTTGTTCCAAGTGTTGAATTGAGGTTAAACTCAGCCTTTGGGAAAGCAAGTACAACATCACACAAAATAAGTACATAAATAAGGTAAACTCAGCACATAAACATAATCGCCAAAACTAGTTACCTTTATGAGAATTTCTAGTATAATTCTGAATACACAAGGGACCGAGTTTAATTCCATCTAATCTAGCCATTACATCATCATAAAATCATAATGTATTAGTCTTAGGACTCATATAGTTATAATAATAGGTTCAGTAGTTTTCGATCGTGGTGTCAGGGGGATTCATTTGGCTCATGCATCAATGATTTATACTACTATGAATAAGAGTGCACGTAGTTAGATGTGGGTATTTGAGTTCTCAACCAATTTAATATGTTCTATCACGACCATTTCTTCAACATACCACGATTTTGTCGCATTAAAGTGTCTTACGTATTGTTCCACATATCGAATTGAGCCTAATCTCAGCCTTTGGAAAAGAAAGTACAAAAACATGCATAATAGGTACACAACATTGGCAAATTAAGTACATAAATGCAGTTTTTTAGTATATAAATGCCAATACCATGTACTTTTCTATAGATTTTTGGTATCATTCTCAGCACGTAAGAGATCAAGTTCAATTCGGCCTAATCTAGCCATTACATAATCATAAGACCATGACGTATTAATCCTAGGACTCATATAGTCATGATAGGTTCACTGGTTTTTGATAGTAGTGTCAGGAGGATTCATTTGGCTTATGTATCAATGGTTTATACTATTATGAATGAGATCGTAAGTGGTTGGATGTGGGTGTTTGAGTTCTCAACCATTTCAACATATATTATCATATCATTTCTTCAACAAACCACGATTTTGTCGCATTAGTATGCCTTATTTGTTGTTCCATGCATCAAATTAAGCCTTAACTTGGCCTCTTTAAAAGTAAGTACAGAAATACGCATAATAGGTACACAATATTAGCAACATTAAGTCTATAAACACAGTTCTGGAGTACATAAATGCTAATATTGAGTACTTTTCTGGGAATTTCTATCAACACATAAGGGATCGAGTTCAATTCAGCCTAGTCTGGCCATTGAATGATCATAAGACCATGGTATATTAGTCCTATGACTCATATAGTCATGATAGATTCACTGGTTTTCAATCGTGGTGTCGAGACGATTTGTTTAGCTCATGCATCAATGGTTTATACTACTCTGAATAAGAGAGCAAGTGGTTCAATGTGTGGGATGTGGGTCTTTATGTTCCCAACCATTCAAACACATACTATCACAAACGTATGTTCGACAAATTATGCATTTGAAGTTATGGGATCACCAATATGTTGTTCTATACGTCGATTTAAGGTTAAAATCGGCCTTTCAAAAATCAAATACAAAATCCCTGACCACTAGTACACAACATATATGAACAGAGTACATAAATACTGTCCCCAAGCACATAAGTGCAAATTTTTGGTATCATTCTCAACGCATGAATGAACGTTCTCCATTTTACCTAATTGCCTATTTCATGATCATTACACCACGAAGTATGATCATAAGGACTCATTTGGTGATGATAGTATCAGTAACATAGGAGAGGGTGTCAGAGTGATTAATTTGCCTTATGCATAAGGGCTTTATACTAGAAAGAATGACACCACAAGTGGTGGGATGTGGGTCTTTGTATTCCCAACCATTACAACACATACTACCACCACTATATATTCGGCAAATCATGCATTTAAAGTTATGGAGTCAGTAATTTGTTGATCTACTCATCGATTTGAGGTTAAAATCAGCCTTTGAAAAAGCAAGTACATAAATCCTTACCACAAGTACACAACATATACAAATTGAGTACATAAATCATCTTCCCAAGTACATAAATGCCAGAATTGAGTATTTGTTTTTCCAGATTTTTGGCATCATTCTCAGCGATGAGGGAATGTTCTCTATTCTACCTAATCTGCCCATTTCATGATCATTAGACCACAAAGTATGAACATAAGGACTCATTTGATGATGATAGGTTTAGTAGTGTAGGAGGGGGTGTCGGAGTGATTTATATGCCTCATGCACAAGGACTTTATAAGAGCAAGAATGACACCACAAGTGGTGGGATGTGAGTTTTTGTGTTCCTAATCATTACAACACATACTATCACAACTAAATATTCAACAAATCATACATTTGAAGTTATGGAGTCACCAATGTGTTGTTCCATGCATCAATTTGAGGTTAAAACCAACCTTTGAAAAAGCAAGTACAAAATTCCTTACCACAAGTATACAACATATACAAACTGAGTATATAAATCCTGTCCCCAAGTACATAAGTGCCAAGGTACTTCTTTTCAGATTTTTGGTATCATTCTCAGTGCATGAGGGAAGGTTCTCCATTCTGTCTAACCTGCCCATTTTATGATCATCAGACCATGAAATATGATCAAACTATTTTATTGGGTTGCTCCATACATTGATTGTAAGTACACAACAAGTGTAGTTTCAGTACATAAATATATTTTTGAAGTACATAAATGCCAAAATTGGGTACTTTTTTTTTTCCGTATATCCAGTATCATTTTTAACAGAAAATGGTATTTTATCTACATTTAATTTATCCAACAAATTTGGTAACATATCTAAAAAACGTGATACATTTCACTACATGCAATTACCAAACATTCCAACACGTACTATGTTTTATTGGATTGCTCCACACATTAAATTGAGGTTAAAGTCTTTCTTTGGAAAATCAAGTATAGAAACCCTAATTGTAAATACACAACAAGAGCAGTTTCAATACATAAACACATTTCTGAAGTACACAAGTGCCTAAACTAGTTTTTTTGTTTTTGGAATATCCAATATTATTGTAAATAGAAAACGGTATATATTACATTACAAGTAATACCAAATATCCGAACAAAAGGTCAACTAATATTATTACATAATAGTCCAAATACTCTATATATAACATGTGCTTCAAAAAAGCAAACATTAGCAATTATCTTTGGTCTGTAAGCACCGTGCAATCTTCTTACATTGATTATATCCTCTTCATGCACCCTCTTCCTATAGATTAATAATGAATAAAAAAAAATATTAGTTTGACACCTTTTTTTCAGTTGGAAATAGTCTCATTAGAGTCATGCTCACAAAAATGGATATGATATATAGTTTTTCATTGTACATACAACTTCCTAACAGTTAAATTTGAGGTTCTTTCCCACTACTCGATATTTTCAGGCCAAAAAGAAAATTAAAATAACTGCTTCTGGCCAAAGATTACACTGCTGCTTTACCGTGCAACAATGGAGACAAGGTAAGCCTGCTTCTTACTAGTATGTTGTAGCCAATTGCAGAAAATAAAACAAAAATAAAATAAAAAAAAAAGGAGAAAGAAGCTTCTTTTTGCTGCGGTGTCATAGGGCGCTTCTCAAGTAACGAGGAAACTACGCATTGTGCGGCTAGTAGCTTGCCACACGCCAACTACGTCCGCCGAAATACAATAACCGTCAATCGTCTCGGTAACTGTTAAGAGCTTAGTAACCGTCAAAGCTTGATAGTCGTTGGGTGACTGTGTGTCGCACTCATACCCACGCCAGGACGCTTTAGAGGCACAATCCCGAACAGTACTCACTCACACGCAACACTTTGGAAAGAAAACTCTATTTCATTGATAACAGCAACAGTACAATATCAATAATCGTTAGAGCAATGCTAGACGTTGGGGGGGACTCTAACAATGCACAGTACAACTCAGCTTTGAATACTCATTCCCCCTATAATAGGCTTAAAAAAGAAAAACATTGTTACAACGCTAGATACTGAAAAGCTGAAAATTACAACAAAAATGGCAGCATCCTGCCTACATATGTACAATAGTGAAAACAAAAGAAAAGGCCTACACCTAGGACACGTAGATATTCCTTGGAGTGCAAGTCCATTGATGCAGGCTGTTGAGGGGCGGTCAGGGTGGCCCAGATGCCCTGTAGACGGTCAAGGGGCCCAATGGCGGAAGCGACCCTTAACATTCTCCCCCACCTGAGATGGCGACGTCCCCGGCGACACTAAGGCCTGATATACATCTAACAGAGGTTGGAATGCCTTAAGGTCCGTCACCCGCTCCCAAGTGTTCTCTTCGCTACTACATCCCTTCCATTTCACCAAATACTCCATCTGAGTTGCTCTTCCTGTGCCAGTTACACGGTGATCTAGGATTGCTTCCGCCACCCTCTTCTCTTTCTTCGTCAACATCAACTATGGGCGGCTAGGTCTATTGCGGGATGCGTCCTCCTGATCTGCATGATAGGGTTTAAGCTGGCTCACATGGAGGACATTATGAATTTTCCACCAATTAGGCAAGGTTATCTTGTAGGCTACCTTCCCGATGCGTTTAATGATAGGCAACAGTCCAATGTACTACTGCATCAAGCGAGGGTCTCTCCCCCTTGCTGCTTTTGATTGTCTCGGATTAGGGACCTTCACCAATACCATATCTCCTACTTGAAATTCACTGAAGCGGTGATTTTGACCTGCATGCTTTTTCATCCGCTTCTGAGCTTTCTCAAGGTAGCTTTAGGCTAAATCAACATTTTGTTGCCAGTCCAGCGAAAAATGCCGTCCAAGAGGTGACCGCTCACCCTGCAAGGAGTCCAGAGTGTGTGGGAGTAGCGGTTGCTGCCCAGTCACAATCTCAGAAGCACTCTTATTGGTGGTAGAGCACTTTTGGGCGTTGAAGCACAGCTGAGCAACATCCAAGAGCTTCACCCAATCCTTCTGAGAGTCGCTCACAAAGTGTCGAAGATATTCCTCCAACATGGAGTTGAAGCGCTCGGTCTGGCCATCAGACTGTGGATGATAGCTTAAGCTCATATTCAGTTTGGATCTAAGGAGTTTGAAGAGCTCGGTCCAAAAGCTACCAGTATATCGAGAGTCCCGATCACTGACAATTTCCTTCGGAAGTCCCTAATACTTAACAATATGCTTGAAGAAGAGATGAGACGTCCCTTCGACTGTAATATGTTTAAGGGCTGCAATAAAAGTAGCATACTTAGAGAACTGGTCTACCACGACAATGATAGTCCCCAAATCTCCCAACTTAGGCAACCCAATGATGTAATCCATAGATATGCTCTCCCAAGGTCGTTGGGGAATCGAAAGTGGCTCCAACAAGCCTGGTTTCTTCTGATGGTCCGGCTTGTCCTGCTGGCACAACAGACAAGTACAGACATAAGTCTCAATATCATCCCGCATCTGCGGCCAATAATACGATATGTGCACCAAGGCATAAGTGTGTTCTGCTCCTGGGTATCCCACCCAAAGAGTGTCGTAGCATTCTGAAATAAATGATTTCCTTAGGTCCCCGCCTTTTGGGATATACATGCGGTTTCCTTTGGTCATCAAGAGTCCTCATCCATCCAAAACTATCGAGTTTTGCCCTTCTCGAAAAGGTTAACCAAACACTACCCTGTAGGATCTTTCGGTAAGAGCTCCCATATTCGGTCCTTTACAGAAGTGGTAGCTACACTCAAGGACAAAGCGGCCACCATCCTCGTATGATCCGCCCTCCGGCTCAAGGCATCTACCACATGGTTGCTCGCACTAGCATGATACTCCAAGGAAAAGTTAAACTTTGCCAACAACTCTTACCACTGTGCTTGCTTACTGGTTAGTTTAGACTGGTTCATAAAATGGCTGACCGCGGTATTATCCGTCCTGACCGCAAAAGGAAAGCCCAACAAGTTATGCCGCCATAGTTTGAGGCAGTAAACTACGGCTAGCAATTCTTTCTCGTGCGCTGAGTAGCGCCTCTCTGCTTCTTTCAACTTGCGGTTCTCAAAAGCAACAGGATGCCCGTCCTGAATTAGAACTCCTCCAAGAGCAAAGTCTGAAGCATCAGTCTCCACTTCGAACATCTTTGTTAAGTCCAGGAGAGCCAACACAGGATCCGACACCATAGCTCTCTTCAGTTCCTCGAATGCTGCTTGGCATTGGGGTGTCCAATTCCAAGACTCTGTCTTCTTCGTGAGGTCGGTGAAGGGTCGTGCTATTTCAGAGTAGCCCTTAACAAATATACGATAATAGTTTGCCAACCCAAGAAATGACCGCACCTCATGAACATTCCCAGGAGGCTGCTACTCCTGAATAGCCTGCACTTTCTTCAAGCCCATACGAATTCTCCCTCGCTCCACGATGTGATCCAAGAAATGAATTTTCTCCTGAGCAAACGAACACCTCAACGGCTTGGCATATAGTTCATGCTTACGGAGTCAAGTGAGAACCTTTCACAGATGCGCCAGATGTTCGGCTAAGGTGCCAGTATACACCATAATATCATCCAAGTACACCACCACAAACTTATCCAGAAAACTATGGAATACCTAGTTCATCAACGTGTTGAAGGTTGCTAGGGCTTTTGTCAGATTGAAAGGCATGACCAGGAACTCAAAAGCCCCATACCTCGTGACCACTCTAGTCTTCACCTCGTCTCCCTCTTTGATCCGAACTTGCCAGTAACCCGATCTCAAATCAATCTTTGTAAAGTATTTTGCCTGGCTAAGTCAGTCAAAGCAATCGGCCACAAGGGGTAGAGGATACTTGTTCTTCACAACAATTTGTTCAATGCTCGGTAGTCACAGCACATCCATAAGGACCCATCAATCTTCTTTTGGAACAATACGGGGGCTCCATACGGTGACTTTGCGGGCTTGATGATCCCACACTCCAGCATCTCTTTCAACTGCTTCCAAAGCTCCTCAAGCTCAGGTTGCGACATCCGATATGGTGCATGGGCAGGAGGTTTAGTACCTGGCACCAACTCAATCTCATGATCCACTGCTCTCTTCGGTGGTAGCTTCCAAAGCAGTTCATCTAGTATCATATCCTCAAATTCCCACAAGAGCTCCTTAACCACACCAAGGATTGGCCCCGATGCCTCCTCCATCTCTCCAAAGCGAAGGGCGCACAAGAATGACGGCTCATTTCATTTGCAACCCTTCTCAAACTGAATGATTGAGAGATTTTTATCCCCCAGCTTCCTGATCAATATAGGTATGAGGTACGACTTGCTTCCCATCATCATCAATGAATCCACGTGCGGTATCACCAATGTCCTTGTGTCCTGCAGAAATTCAAGCCCAAAGATAAGCTTGAAATCATCCATCACGACCACTGAAAGGTTTGTCCTCCCTTCGAATGGTCCCACCTTGATGAGCACAGATTTGGCCACTCCTACAACTAGCTGAGCAACTGAATCAATAGCTTTCACCCGACCAACTCCTTTCTCCAATACAAGCCCGAGTCTCTCCACTTCGACACTTGCTAGGTAGTTGTGGGTGGCACCAGTGTCGACTATAGCACGAACTGACTTGCCATTAATCTTCACATCAAACATCAGCCCTTTGTTTCTATAGTTTCAGGGCTGTGATACCTCTTCCGGCTGGTTCTTAGTTAGGGCTAGTGTAGTTTTACTCACCTTTGGTGGCACTATTCTTTTAGCTGCCACCTGTGAAATTGTATTGCACCACTGTGAAATAGCCCCAAGGTTGTCCTCACCCTCATTCGACTCTTGCTCCCCAACAGTAGAAACCCGAGTCTCAGCTTGCTTAGGCGCCCTCCCCACTTTTGTAAGGCTCGCCAAAGCATTCAGTAAATGCTGATTCGGACAATCTTTCATCTAGTGTAGACCACCACAAAGGAAACATTCGCTGCTCTTATATGGTTCTCCCTGCCTGTTCTTTGGTTTTGCCTTATTGGAACTCGCCTATGAGCTCCCTTGGGTGTGGGATTGCCTCTCTCCCCCACCTTTCCTTAGATTCGGCTTGAATGATTTTGCCTCACCCCCTTTTGACTGATTAGTATTCAAGGCTGCCTGTTTCTCCTTTCGGGGCTCTGAACTGTAATCCATTAACCACTCTACTGCTCCTATAGCAGTACTCAAATCGGCCACTCTCTAGCACTGTAGCTCGGCACGCGCCCATGGTTTCAATCCCTCCAAGAATGTGAAAAGCTTATCTTTCTCGGACATATTCCTTATGTCTAGCATGTGGTTAGAAAAAGCTTTCACATACTCCCTGATGAAAGTTGTATGCTTCAGATCTCGTAAGGCCGCTTGGCATTATACTCGACATTCTCCAAGAAAAAACTGTTGCCTGATTGCTTCTTGGAGCTAATCCCTTGTATCCATACGCACCCGCCATACCTGGATATCTGCATATTTGGTCCGCCACCATAGTTTTGCATCTCCCATCAAATACATGGTAGCGGTCGCCACTTTCCTTGCCTCATCCTCAATATTAGCAGCAAGGAACTACTGTTCCACGTCAAACATGAAGTTCTCGACCTCATTTGCATCTCTTACAGCCCCGTAAGCTCCAGGCTCTAGTATCTGAAGCCTGGCCACCAGGTCCGAAGCAATGGCAGGCCCATTACTCATTGCTCTCCAGAGCAAGCCGATCTAAATCGACATTGCTTCCATTTCCTGTCTCAAATCAGCTGTATTATTTTCCCTCAGGGCCTCAATCAAAGCCTGACAGACATCTCTGCTCTCACCCAGTGTGTCCAACCGCTGTTTTGTATTACCAACCTGTCTTGGGGCTTTATTCTCTTACCCCGCCATATTTGCCAAAACTGTAGGTTCTAGCACCATTTGCCTTGGCTAGCCGAGGCTCTGATACCACCTGTCACAGGGCGCTTCTCAAGTAACGAGGAAACTGCGCACTGTGCAACTAGTAGCTTGCCATACGCCAACTACGTCCATCGAAATACAACAACCGTCAACCGTCTCGGTAACTGTTAAGAGCTTAGTAACCATCAAAGCTTGATAGTCGTTGGGTGATTGTGTGTTGCACTCACGCCCACGCCAAGATGCTTTAGAGGCACAATCCCCAACGGTACTCACTCACACGCCGAAACGCTTTGGAAAGAAAACTCCATTTCATTGATAACAACAACAATACAATATCGAGAATCATTAGAGCAACGCTAGACGTTAGGGGGGGCTCTAACAATGCACAGTACAACTCAGCTTCGAATACTCATTCCCCCCTATAATAGGCTTAAAAAAGAAAAATATTGTTACAACACTAGATACTGAAAAGCTGAAAATTACAACAAAAACGGCAACATTATGCCTACATATGTACAATAGTGAAAATAAAAGAAAAGGCTTACACCTAGGACACAGTAGATACTTCTTGGAGTGCAAATCCGTTGATGCAGGCTGTTGAGAGACGGCCGGGACTGCCCAGATGCCCTGTAGACAATTAAGGGGCCCGATGGCGTGAACAACCCTTGACACGTGGGAAGATGAATAGAAAACAGACGGGAGAGGTACAGAGAGAGAGAGAGAAAGGTTTCGAACAATAGGGCTTAGGAAATAAAGGTAAGGAAGAAATAAAAAAAATATATCATTAAACTAAGGTCATTTCAGCCATTTTGAGTAGGTGGAGAGTGAAGCCAAAATTGAAACTTCACATGAAGAGTCCAAACTAAGAAACACATGGGTGGGTATTGAATGTTAAAGTGAAAATGGGTTTAGGGATTTTTAAATAAGTTGCCCTTGATATATCTAAGTTTAATTAATTGTATTATAATAAAATTTAAAAAGACATCTAATACGCCATTGAAACTCGTTGGATAGCTTGCATATATATATATATATATATATATATTATACCATCGATTGTCGTGCACCATCTCGCACGCATAATAATTTTTAAAAGTATTGTATTTTTATTTTGAATTATTCAATATAGTAAAATTAACTAATAAATTACATAATAATTTTTTTTGTTGTTACGATACAATTGAAAATTTGTATAGAACTCTTTTGCTATCAATATTATACCCTTACTTATGCCCTCTAGTTAATTATTTTTTTCTTTTTCTTTTGTTTTTTAGAAAACCAACAAACTGCAAATTAAATCAAACCCAAAGCAAGAATAATGTCTTGCAAAAGTGAAAACAAAAACAAAACAAAATGTAAACTAAAACCATACATTAATTTGATATATACCATAAATTAAAATTATACATTAATTTGAAAGAGAGCACCTGAATTTGCATAACATACATAAATTTAATGCTATAAATTAAAAATTGTTAAATAAATAAAAATACATCAATGTCATCTTTTTTGAAAAAAATAATGAGAAAAGGATACCTGAATGTTGATGCAATTGAGACCACAGTGGCTTAAGTTTTGTTGCAATTGAAAAAAATAAAAATAAAAAAACAAAAACAAAGAAAAAGAGTTTCTATCAAGCTGTACAAATTGGAGAAGATAATGAGATGATTGATTGATTTTTTGAAGATTTTGTGTGGGATTAATAAAAAATTAGAATACGCTATGAGAGTTTTTGCAAAGACGAAGTAAGTCAGGTTCAAATCGGGCATTAAGACTTCAAAGATCGGTCCTAACAAAAGATGCTGAAATTGGATATATAAAGGAATACCAAGCATATATAAATTTAATACTATAAATTAAAATTTTTTAAATAAATATGAATAATTCAATATCAATTTCTTTTGGAAAACAAAAGAAAATATACCAAAATGTTAATGCAATTGAAAAAGCGGAATCTCAGCGGCTTAAGTTTTGCCACTAATATGGGTGGGGTCTACTTTCTTCAACCCGAATTGAGTTCAGTAGCCAATTTCCCGTAATCCATAGCCTGAGTAGCTTGTCAATCAACGGGCACTACGAGAAAAAAATAAATCGATGGCAAAATAGTAAGTGATAAGGCAAAAGTTGTTACTAATTATGTATATTAGGTGACAAAAAATTTTGTTGTCACCTTAAAGATTTTTACAAACTAAATAATAACAAGAATAATGTTAAAATTGTCACCATACACAATTAGTGGCACACCTATATATGGTGACAATGAAAATTTTGTCACAAATTATAAAAATTGTCACTTAGTTATCATCATAGGAGTGTCACTAATTGTTAATGGAGACAACTTAAAATATTAATTTTTGTCATTATTGAGTCATTTTAGGATAAAAAAAAATTCTTGTCACTTAAAATTATCATTAATGACAAGATAAAAACTATTGTAACTCAATACATGTTATTAGTGACAACTTTTAGTCTGTCACTTATTATTTTATCATTAATATTATATTTTTTATAATGGGAATTGACCACCCGTGCAAGCTCGACCCAGTATAAAGCACACATCACCGAAGGAATAGAGGTTCCTAGGGAGTGATGCATTCGACTATCTCGACCACTTTAGGCCGATCAACTCTTGTCCCTAGGTAGTGCCACATTTTGTTAAAAGTGTCCTTAAAATATATCTCAATAGACCTTTTTTTTCTAGTATTGTACATTCCCTATTCACACTCAACATGTTACCTTTGCATCAAATGTAGTCAAACCAACATTCAGTCTGCATTAAATTCGCTTTCAGCCAGTCACCACCACGTTAAATGTAGAAGATTTTCCCTATATTTTTGGTCGGTAAGAAGCATGGTGACTGGCTAGCACAAGAAAGACCTCTAAGGTCCCTATAAACAAGTCAGATCTCAATAGCCTATAGGGAGTAGATGGTCATTGCATCTTCCCCTTTTACCAAGTTGGGGGACACACCATAAATGCGTCTAGTTGGCAGAAATTTTGGGTATGCTTTTATACACTCTTTTGGCCCTTATTATGCTATTTTTCCCTCTTCTTACGCTTATTCTAACTTAAGCATTGGAGTGTTTTAGTCGAAAGCCACCTCAACATGCCTCACATGCTTCCTTGTGATTGCAGAACTCGACTCGCGCCACTCAACAACCCTTAGCTCAGCCGTTGATATGTCGATTGAAGCAGCTTTGGCTTATGATCAAATTAACTCCCACAAAATCCAATGGTATCAGCTACAATTCAAAAAAAAACATAAAAAAAAATTGCAAAATTGATCCATTAATTCTCTCCTTCGTTGCATATACTTAATTGAATTTTACAAAAGCATATAATTTCAACAGAAATTCAAGTAAATCAATTATCAATATATCTATACCGTTTAAATCAACAAAAATATTATAACGCACACATCAATCTTATTGGTAATTTATAGAACTAGACCCATAGTATTGTTACCCATGGTAGAAAATTATAGAAAATCCTAGGTGCAGTTGGAAGCTATTGAAAGAGATATGAGTAGTGAGAAGTGGGAAAATTAGTGACTGAATGGATTATGGATATTGAAGAGAGGAAAATTAGTGGGGGAAAGAGTTATATATATTGGGGGGAGAGAGAGAGAGAGAATGAAAGTAGATAGTTACACGTTAGTTATTGGATAAAATTTTAAAAAATTAGACAAATTTATTTTTATTTTATAGGGGTGTATTGAGTAAGCATAATGGGCGACTTTTTCTTTTTAAATAGTATATATATATATATTTGTATAAGTCCTCTTATTGGTGCCTTGGCTAGCAAAAAGACCATCGAATAAATTTATTACCTTTTATCTGTTTTTGGAATTTTAAAAAGTTCTTAAGTACAAATAAATTAAAAAACGCTACCTCAGACTTAATTGGTGCATGGAATCTTAACCAATTACATAAAGAATATAATTATATTTTTATTCCATATCTTATTTAATTTAGAGTACAAAATAATCACATAAAAAAATTATATATGCAATTTGCCTGTGATTCACTATAAATACCTAACACGTCTATATTGTTCATGTATTATGAAGTCGTACACCAATTATGATCAAATTATATTTTTTTTGCTTTGAAGGGCAGAAAGTTTTTTCTTTGTTTTTTAATTTCTTTCTGGAACTTTCTTGTACTTACGTGTGTGTGCGCGCATATTAATTTGATCATTGTTCATCACACATGATTGAGCTAGTTAATCTATTTAAGAATAATAACTTAATTTCCTCTCTAAAACGATAGATACAATTTAATCATTTTCCTTGGAGCTTGACATGAAATCTAAAGTCAAATATGAATTCTTACACAAAATTAATTCAAATTAAAAAATAAAAGCTCAAACCAGAGATTGGGGTAATATGCATGGAGTAGGTCAGAAGTACAAATATTAATGATAAACTGCTTCTTTTTTCAATAAAAGAAACGGGCATGAGAATTTTTGCTTAGAAAGACCTTCGGGGTTTATAAAATTTTCATATTTTTTATTTTTCTATTTTTTGCCATATTTAGACGATTAATAGTCATTGCGCAATTAGGAAATTTTACATGAATTTTAATTACGATTTTGACCCATTTATTATGTTTGGTAAACGCTACATGCATGATCACACGCTTCCCATTGAAATTTATCCGACAAACTGCTAACTCTTCTGCACCCCAGGGCGCATGGAATTAATTTAGGGTTTTAAAAATGTATTAATTTAGAGTCCGTTTGGTTTCATTTTCTGGAGTCATTTTTATTTTCTAATGAAAAAGTATAATGAAAAGTTAGTTAGAATAATTAAATTTAAAAATAAAATTTTATTTGGATATGTTGTAGAAAATTATAAATTTATATAGGTGTGAAAATGAGATGTATTTGGATGTTGGGTGTTTTCTATATTAAAAGTTGTGTAGTTTTTTAATTTGAATTAATGATGTGATGTGTAATTGTTTGGAAAAATAATATTATAATTTGAATTTGAATTTGAATTTGAATTTATAATATTTTTGTTGTGAATGGTATATGAGAAGTATTGAGAAGATAAAAAATGATTAAAGTAATTATAGGGGTTGAAAAAGGGATAAAAGGAGCGAGAATATAATAAAGATTGTTTTGAAAATAAAAATGTTTGAGAAAAAAAGTATAGATAGTGATAATTTGTTCTTTTCATTTTCAGGAGAAAATGAAAATGACTTCTGAAAATGAAACCAAACGGATTTCATTTCCACTGCCTCTTTTTTCATTTTTTATTATTCCAAAAATGAAACACAACTTTTACCTATTTTACCCATCATTTTTGTTTTTATTTTCAAAACACGTTCTCCAATAACCTATATATTTTCTCTCAATAATCTATATATCTTCTCTTTATATTCCATTATTTCTATCTCTTTCCACCTACAATCTATTAAAACTAACATAATCATTACTTTTCCAATAATTCATCCAAATACAAACTCATTTTCAATTTATTTTTACTAACTAACTTTTTAAATTTTAGAAATGATGGAAATGAAAATTGGAAATGAAAATGAAACCAAATGGAATTAATTTAGGGTTTTAAAAATGTCCTAGAGAATGATTGTAACACCTCTAAAATTCAGTATTTCAGAAATCAGGATTTAAAAATCAAGATTTTGGTTAAACGGATTTTAAGGTTCGGAAAAGATATATATAAGGACTCAATTGCAAGATTTTGAAAGTTTTGGGGTTAGATCGTAATTTTAAAAGGATTAAGTTGAACATTTTCTTGACTTAAGCGGTGTGCATGGAAGAAAACTAGTCAACGGGGACTTAGGAGAAATTTTTGGGACTTCATGGACTCAATTGAGGAGAGCTCATCATTTCAAGGACTAAATTGCAAAATTTGAAAGTTGAATTTTAAATAGAATTTCTCCTTCCTTCTTCTTCATTTTCTCCTGATTTCCTTTCCTTTCTTTTACTTCTTCCTTCTTTCTTCACTTCTCCCGCGGTCAACTCCAGATTTCTCCATATCCGGCAGCCATCTTGAACAACCAAACCAACCCTCTTCCTCTCCTCTTGACCAGCTTCCCGAAAGTACCACATGCACGGTCGAACAACCACCGGCGAGCCACTGTGAAGGAAGAGACCGAGGAGTGTCATGGCGGGTGGTGATGGGTTTTCAATTTTCCGGTGGCTAAGCTTGATTTTGGGGTGTGGGTTAGGTAGAGCTCAGCTGGAGGATCATTTTGGTACCCTTACCTGGAAGTTTGGTGTGGCGGAGGAGGCAGAATCCGGCGGGAACCGCAAGGCGGAGCAAGGTAGTTTTAGGACTTTGGGGCAGTATTTGAGGCATTTCCTGGTGGCAAAACTCAGATTTAGTGGTGGAATTGGATTCAAGAGGCTGAAAGGCTTCTGGTGGTGGTGAGTTTGTGTTTTCCGGTGGCGGCGCTCCGGCGAACTCAGGACAATTTCACCTACTCGATGCGACGATTGCAACCGTGTAATTGGTTTGTGGTTTTGATACTCCGGTAGCAAGCTTTGGCATTTGGATTTAGTTGTACCTTTAATATATATGTTGCATGTGTTGTACCTTTCCTAATTTAGCATTACACCTTGCCAAGAATAGAATTTGGGGATGATGATATGCTATATATATATATGTGTGTGTGTGTTAGTTTCCCATTCTATGGGATATTGAATAGTGGACCCGAATACATCATGCAATGCCAAAATTTGGATTTAAAATAGTATTAAGGATTATATTATAAGATTAAATGGCATTGATTAGGAATTGACTATGTAAGGATTAACCATATTGTGTGATTTAGGATTATGGCATTGAAAATAAGAATGAGATACCGTATTAATCGATAAATTAGTGATTTTGGATTACTAATGGTATAATTGTGATTAATAGAATTAAGTATGGATTTTGATTATAAATATTACTTTTCGGATAGGTAACGACGAAGTGAGTCCCACGGACCAATAGGCTGCTGACTGTGATAGCACTTCTGAGATTACGGAGGTGAGGGTCTGCCAATCTGACACTTTATTTGACTTATCGGTATTTGTGATAAACCCCTGTGAGGGTTACTGTTTCTGAACTGATTGTACTGTTATTGAAATATGTGATCTGTTAAGATCTCTTTGATATTCTATTATCTGATTCGGACACCCCCGTGAGGGTTATTTCTGTTATGATTCTGATTCACGTTGGTTCCAGCGCCCAGAACGTTCTTCTGATATCTATTATCTATTCATTCTGTTATCTGTACTGTCCGGTACTGTTACTGTTTGCCCTGTCGGCATTTCTGTACTGTTCTGAACTGTCTGTACGTCTGATATGTCAGGGGCTATTCCCTGAGTATTTGTATGTCTGATACGCTAGGGGCTATTCCCTGGGTATATGTTCTGTAAGTCTGATACGCTAGGGGCGATTCCCTGGGTATTCGTTCTGTAAGTCTGTAAACGCTAGGGGCTACTCCCTGGGTATTCAGTTTGTCAGCCATATGCTAGGGTTATTCCTAGGTTTGAGCGATGTGCTAGGGCTCTTCCTAGGCATCTACCGTTTGTTTGTCTATGATGTGCTAGGGCTATTCCTGGGCATCTACTTTTCGTTTGTCTGTGATGTGCTAGGGCTATTCCTGGGCATCTACTGTTATCCTTCGATTGACATCTGTTATCCGTCCGTACTGTTATCTGTTGATCTGATATCCGACTGTCTGTTATCTGTTACCGATCTGATATGGTTGTTCCCTGCTATAAAGCGGGACGTGCTGATATATTGTTCCCAGCTGTTAAGCGAGACGAGTCGTTAAGGGACTGATATGATTGTTATGATATTATCTGTTAGATTGATTCGATTAATCTGATCTGTTTATTGATTGCTTTTGATTGTTTTCGAACTGATTGACTAACTGACTGACCAACCGACTACCTGCCTAATCGACTATTTGACCGTATTCTGATATGTTTTGCCTAACTGTTGATTTGCAGTATGTTGAGTTGATTCTTCCTCAACAGATTCCTTATGTTATGCTTACAGTTATCCCTCACTAAGTCCTTTGGACTTACCCCCCCCCCCCCCCCAATTTATTTTGATTCTCTCAGACAGGCACTAAGTGAGGAATTTGGACTCCAAGCTAGACAGGAGTATGTTTTGTAATAGATCAAATGTTGAATGTATAAATGGAAATCGTCTGATTGCAAAGTATGGATTTGAGGCACATGATATGTTATGATGATATGGATGACTTAAGGATTGTAAATATTTTGTTATGTAAGAATGTGAATTATGGCACGTACCTAATGGTTTATCAAGTCTGTTAAGTTTGAAATTCCACTACTCTTTCTGATAAGCTTGGAAGTTTAATTATGGGCTATTGCTTGTATTTTGGGTTCAGAATTATTGATTGGAACGTTTTGATATATCAGCTTTGGGTTACCCGGAGTGGGGTGTCACAATGATGATTCAATTACACGTGGTGTGCGAGGGATGACCTACGATGATTAACGTGGTTAGAAGGATCAATTCTTAAACATTGAAAGAGAAAATTAACAAATGTGAAATACGTAGTGAATTGCATAAACAATAAGCAAAATATAATAAATTATAATTACTTGTAGAGTGTTCGATTGCAATTTAAATTCTCTATTTTAGTTTATATTTTTATTTTTTATTTTATTTTATAAATATATAATATGTTTATGAAATATTTTTTTATAAAAATAATTAATTAAAAAGTATACAATGTGTATATATATACATTAAGTTAAAATATGAGATAAAATAGAAAATGATATAGAGGATACAAAGTGGTTTGATTGAGCCTATAAAAACTCAAAATAATTTATAGGATATTTTAGTCTTTATAAAATATCAAAAAGTTTTGGAAATTTTATTTAGAAAATAGCTTATAAACTCTTAATAAATATTAGAATTTTATACACTAAAAGAAAACATCCTTTCATCAATAAAATAATTCATAAAAAATTTAATAAAATTTATCGTATAACATGATTCTATGACGGATTTATTTCACACATATATCCGCTAGTATGTGCTTCGTTAATGATTAGTCTTGTGACAAAAATAAAATGCATCACAAAAATTAATTTTATCATGAACCAGAAAAATTTTTGATCCTAAAATCATGCTACAAAAAAATTGGCTTTTGTGATTTCCAAATTGGTCACAAATTTAGCAAAAAATCAATCACTACCACTATTAGTGATCGCATTTGTGATCAATCATAGTAGTCACAAAAACCCTCATAACAAATTCAAGTTTGTGACTGCTGGACCATGGGGTCACAAATGTTGGCAGTTGCAAACGATTTAAATTCGGTCACTAATTTATTGTATGAAATAGTGAATAAGAGGTCACAAAGCGGTCGCTAATTAGTGACCGCTTAGTGACCATAATGTGGGTTACTGATAGTTGGTCATGTGACCAACTACTCCATTTGTTACTGATTTGTGACCGCCTTGGGGTCACTAATCGATCATAGATTTGTGACCGCAAGCGGCGATCACAAATTTTAACAATTGATTAGTGTATTTCCTCCATTTAATGATTACCTTTGGGGTCACTAATCGGTCATAGATTTGTGACTCCTGTTTAGGGTTACAAATTTTCTGTATTTTCTCCATTTAGTGACCGCCTTTGGAGTCACTAATTACTACAACAAATTGCACTTCTTGTAACAAAATTTTTGGTAACAAAGAAAAAATTCGTTACAAAATCATAATTTTTCATAACAAGACTGGAAGTTTGCTACTAAATCACTCATCTTGGGTAACTAAGAAAATATTTGTTACCCAAAATTTTAATTGTTTTGTAAATAAAGAAAAATTCATTACGAAAACTGAAAGTATTGTTACAAAATAATTTTTCCACATTTTAGGATGACATTTGTAACAAAAGTTTCTACTTTTTGTTACATTGACAAATTTGTTACAATTAAGCTCTATAGTAACAAATATATTTGTTACCATAGTTAATATTTTACCCTCTAAAAATTTTCACCACCAAAATTTTGTTAAATGAAAATGGGAACAAATACTTTTGTTACTAATTTTAAATCACAATTAAATAAAGCCCCACCTAAAATTGTTTTCCTCCAAAAATGTATTCCCTCCAAATTTGCTCCAAAGTTTCTTCCTTTAAAATTTTGTTCCCTCCATAAATTAATTTAATTTAAAGTGTAAAAAATATTTTAGTTATTAATATCACATCACAATTAAAAATTTCATCCAAAAATTGGCACCGCCCTATGTGCCCATATCACCCTTCACTATAGTTAAAAAAAATAAAAATAAAATTAAATATCTAAAAAGTAAAAGACAAAATTATTCTTTATTTGGATCTACTTAGATCTACATGTCAAACCATTAACCGGTTTAACAAATATTATAATTAAATAAAGTACAAATATTAAGAAAGCCCAAATCGCACCCCCTCTCTCTCAAACCACCCACACGTAGCCCAACGAAAAGCTCAATTGCCACATTGGAGAGGTGCTTTGATCATTTTATATATGTACATATGTGTATATATATGTATATATTAATATGTATATGTGCATATATAGTTTTATTTTTATATGTTTTCCTTATATATATATACTTATATTTCATATAATTTGTTTTTTCACTTTTTTAAATAGATTATTTTTTTTATGTGTAAATATCTAATTGTCTAGAAACTTAAAGTGCAAACATACCAAAACTCTCCAAAACAAATTCTCAGCTATTCTCTAAAATATAAACAAACATTCATCATATTCTCCAACACAACTATCACATTATCCAACTCTATTTCAAAAACTTACTCTCCCAAACACATAATACAAAATATATAAAACATAACCAAACACTACGTTAGCAAAAAGAACGAAAAGTAAGGACTTCATTAAAATGGTTACAATTTTATTTGATATTTGTTCTACATAATGAAGTAATATAATTCCCTCCAAAAATGAATTCCCCCAACTTTTATTCCCTCCAAATTTGAACTTCTATTTATAAATATTTTATCCAAAGTTTATTTCCTTTATCTTATATTATATGATGAATTAAGACAGATAAATTTTAGGGCTTAAGAATTTTGATTATTTCTCTATTATAATTTATTGTAATATTTTTCTCAAAATACAAAATTTTGGAAAAATTGTTTATGAATTTTAAAAAACTTTGATTTTCTTGTTTAATTAATTTGATTTTAGAAAATAAAACTTCTTGTATTGTATTGTAATTTGTACAGATGTAAATATTCAAGAAATATATTTATCCAAAAATTATAATTTATTAAATTTAAAATCATCATTCATTAAACATTTATATTAAAAAACTTACATGATTATTGTCGTTGCTTAATTCTTTTTATCAGTGTAACCATCCAATTAAATAGAAGTTTATATATTACAACTAGGGAAAATTGCTTTTTTAGTCCCATAATATAACTGTGTTTGCACTATTGGTCTCAGAAACTGGTGCCACTTTTAATCCAAATTTCATAATTTTCTTAACATTTTTGGTCCTGCACCGTTAAATATAAACGAAAATTGTTAAAATATAAAAGACTAATTACCCACATACCCCTAAAATTTAGTTTATTTATGAAAAAAAAAACCCCACAAAATATGAAATGCCTATTTAACCCTCACTAAAAAAATTTAGAAAAATAATAAAAAAACTAAATTTTAAATTACTTAAAATTCTTTATAAAAACTATTTTAAAATAATATATATTTAGATATATATACCTCTATATTAGGTATAATATAAATACACACATATATAAAACTACATACATATTTACATAAAACTAAATGGTGGGCCTAATTGCTGGGCCATTGCACCGGGCCAGACTCTGGCGAGCTGGGCTACATAGGGCTGGTGAGCCCTGGGCCGTGATGCTGAACCGGGCTAGAAAGGGGCTAGAAGGGGACACAACACCTTGGGCCCCTATGTGATGGCTTTGAAGGCTGGAGAATAAACTTCAATTGTGTGTGGAGTCAAACCTACGCCTGTGCCATCCTGCAACATGCCTCAAACCATGTTGGCTACAACCCACATAAGCTAAGATACAAATGTCCATAATTACTTATACCTCAAAAAAGTCTTTTTTTTAATTATTTATTTTTTATTCTAAACTAATTTATGGAGTATGTAGCTCCCCATCTCAGAATAGCACCTAAGCTGAGGCGTCACTCAGTTCAATCTTAAATAATAAGCCATAAACAAGCAATAGGCCCATAAGAAAATTTTCAAACCTAATAGAAATAGCAGTAGATTTTAACTTAAACAACCATGTCCAAACACTAATTACATACAATAGTTCATTTCTTAACGCTTAACAAAACATAAACATGCCTCTAGGATGTCATTATCCTTCATAACATGTCACAAAATCTCAAGTCCAGGCTTAACATTCAGATGATTTCATATATACATTCAAATACCTAATCTATTACAAAAATGTTCATGTCCAAGTCTGAAATTTGAGTTCTTCACCTAGTCCTGTCTTAGAACAATCAAAATAATACGGGAGGGTAAGTCCTAAAGACTTAGAGAGGGAAGGAAAATGACAAGATTGAAAGGGAAACTATTGTGATACAACAATTAATGAACAATTCAATAACAAGCAAAAGCTTTTAATATGAATCAACTGTGTATATGACGCACATGATATCGACTTTATCAAGCTATTGGTCCTTCCGACCTTATTACTCCCATATCAACATATAATCGCTAATATCGGCACAGTATAGCATAAACAAGATTTCCTTATCGTTCCATTGCTCGAGCACTCAGCTAGGCATGTAACAACTTTCTATATGGCATGGTCGATCGCATGCCAGATCCCGCTACACACAGTTTGCTACCTCAGCTCCCTATTAAGTCAGGATCATAAGTGAGTATTAGCTGAGAGATCTGTCACCGTCAGTCTATTCCACCCGGCCGTTTTTTCAGACCTAGCCTCAAGCCCAACTTCCCGTGGCATCCCTCCAGGTTGAACTTCCTAAGGGCATCCCCATGGGTTGAATTGATATAATGCTAATAAACAAGAATTTAACTTTTAATCAATCAATATGAATATAACAAGATACGTGTTTGGAACAACAATGTATATAATACATTAGCCAGCAAGGCCATTCTGTAATAATAATCCAAGCATTCCGCTAGGATTGGCACTCGGTCGATACAATCAATAATCAATTATGTCATTAAGGCCAAATAACCGATATACATGATAGATTCAAGAATGCCAACAAGGCCAATCAGCTAAAATACATAATGAATTCAAGTATGCCTACAAGGCCGCGGATTATGTTGAACAATATCAGTGGCAAGAATTAATAAACAAACCCTCACAAGGGTTTAAGAAAAAAATAATTGATAACATAAGGGATCCAAAGCAATCAAGGATTTCACAATCGAAGCTCATATATTTCCCAGAAGAAAGGCACGCTGAACCCTTACAGGGGTTTATAAAGCAAGAATTGATAAACATAAGGAACTCAAACAATCATGGATTTCAACATTTAAGGAACATTACTTCTCAGAAAAATAGGTTTGACAGGCCCTCACAGGGGTGTACACATCAGAAAACAGATAATAATCGAGATTTCAAGCAATAAACAAATTTAATAACATGATACAATCGGTACAGAAACAGGAACCCTCATGGGGGTTTATCACATCAACATATAGTTATAATCAAGGCCAGAGTGACAGACCCTCACCTTAGTAGTTTCAGAAAAAGGCAATCACAGTCAGTAGGACCCACTTCTTCGTCACCTATTCAAAAGAGTATATTTATAGTCAAAATCCCCATTCAACTCTAATAGTCTTCTAAAATTAGATCATTAGCATTCTAAAATCACTAACCTATCGATCAACACGATAATTAAGATTTAATAGGTACTATCGGTACAAAGTGCGCTAATTAAGCCGATAGTTTCAAAAATAGCCATGAGGTTTTGTATCGATTCCAATAATGGCATGCAATCTAGTCCTTAATTACATAATCATTCTCATAATATCATCCTAAAACCATAATAATAGCTTAATTACTTCATAATTAATCCCAACCAATGCTACTTAGGTCTTAAATCCATGAATTAAAGTTGAATCACTTAATAAATTTATTTAATCCAAGTTTGGCATATAACATGACATGTTCGGGTCCACTAACTATACAATACTTCCTACATGGAAAACATATGCATATATACACCAATTATACCATAATCCTCAATCTTGGCATAATTACAAGGTTCACAATGGAAAAAGGTACAAATTTTAAATCCAAATTCGATCATTACCTAAGATCTCTTAACCGGAACCTCAAAATTACAAACTAAGGACACCACCATGACCACCGCAATGAGAAGAACATTTTATCCTAACACCACCACTGCGCCATCACCACCGGCTGCTGCCACCGAAAATACTCACCACCACCATCGTTAGGTGCCTTTCAGCTCAAACAACAAGATGCCCAAGTCAATTTTAACTTTCGCCACTGAATTGGAGGTCAATTGCAGTCTTGAAGCCGTTGCAACACCACTCACCACCGCACGCCACTGTGCTTAATTCTCATCCTCCGTCGGCCTGTTCACCAAATTGGAGGTACCAGGATGCTCTTTAAGCTAAACCCATCAACATCCACTACTCATACCCAAGTTTCAATCTCCAGAGACGAAGAGCCATCACCACTGCCATGGCCATGACTTGGAGCTCCGATACCTGGAGATTTAGGTTTCTGGCGACATGTGGTACAGGCGTGTTCGCCGTGATGAGGTGTAGAAGATGGTTGGTTTGGTTTTGAGCTTCGGTCTTCGTTGGAGGAAGTTCGCCGGAGAGGGTGATCGAGGGTGTTTGGTGGGGAAGAAAGGAAGAATTCGGGGGAAAATGAAAAATATAATATTTATAGGGGGACTTTTCAGATATTCAAATTTGACACCCAGGATTTTAGTTCAATTTTCAATTAGGTCCTTCAAGGTTTTGAGCTTCTTCAATTCAGCCCTTGGACTATTTATTGCCTCACATTGATCCCTTTGACCAATAATAATTCCATGCAAACCCACAAAATTTATAAAAATGGTCCAATCAAGTCTTCTCAAATTGCGATTCGACCCCAAAACTTTCCATTTCCTTGTAATTAAGTCCTTTTCATTTATTTTTCAAGCCCTAAAATCCGACCAACCCATTTCTTGATTTTCAATTCTTATTTTTCAAAATACCAAATTTTAGGGATGTTACAAAGTATTAATTTAATACTATTAAATATCAAATTAAATACTATTAGGTACTAATTTGATTATTTTTTATTTATTTTATATAACTTAAAAATATTAAATTATATTATCTAAACTGAGTTAAGTATATTACAATTATATTAAAATGACTAAAATATCAAATTACTTATTTAAAATTATTGAAACTATATTATTAATTTTATTTTAATTAATTGAGTTTTATCAACTTGCTATTAATTTGAGTCCATCAATTTTTTAGGGAATTGGTATTATTTGTTTAAGAATTATGGTTGACATTAACTTAAAGAACTGGTTAACGGGTTCAATCTAATTTATTTTTAAAAATTGAGCTTCACTAGAATTTATAGTGAATTGGTTAAATGAGTTTTTTCCAAGAATTATTATTATAATAATTTAAAAATTAGTTATCGTGCTCTTTCAATTTTTTAATTAATAATTGTGTTTGACCAAATTTTTTAATAAATTGGTGAATTAAACTTCAATTAAGAATTACTTGATCAATGTTTTTAGTTATAAATTAGTGAACTCGAATAATTTATATAATAGTTGGCCTATTTCTTAATTGAAAGAGTTGGCTAATCTGACTTCACCCAATTACTTCTTTTTTTATAATTGGGCTTGACTACTTTTAAGTGAATTGGGCTTCACATCAATTTACACTTCAACAATTCTCTCACTCTCTCTCTCTCTCTCTCTCTCTCTCTCTGTTTTTTTTTGTTTAATCAGGCTTTGTAATTTTTCGATGAGTTAGTAAACTGGGCATTGTTAATGAATTAGTCTTAACGTAATTTATAAATTCGGTTAATTAGGCTTCAAGACATTTTTTCCCCCTATTAAGACCAATTTTTCAAAATATTAGTAAATTGGGCCGGTGGGAAAGTGGCGGGGTGGGAGTTGTGTGATGTGGTGTGTGTGTGTTTTTTTTTTCTTGTGGTGTTAGTAGCTAGGGGAGGAAGTTTGACTTTTTCTTTTTCTTTTTTCTTTTTCCTTTTCTCTCTACTATTTTTAATTTTTTACTTATTTATTTTTAATTAAATATTAATTTACTCAAAGTATTTTAAATACATCCATGTTTTTATTATTATTAAGTATTAATTCAAAAAAAATTATTTTTACTTATTTTATTTATTTAAAATTTATTAATTTATATTGTTCCAACTGATTTAAACTATATTAAAATTATATTCAAATGATTAACATTAATTAAGTGCTTATTTGAAATTAAATTCTATTGTTAGGATGATAATTTTAGATTTTATATTTATTCTCAATTTTTTTATTTTAGTTAATAAATAAAGATGATTATATTTAACAATATTATTTTAGATATATTTATTATTTTAATATTATAATATATAATTCACAATTATAAAATTATGTTATCTAATATAATAGATTTTTTAAATATCTTTTTATTATTTTTTAAAAATATTTACCAAGCACTTTATACACTAAAATTGTAAAATGCGAACCAACAATTTGTTGTAAAATTAATAATAACATATTGTAGAAAAACATATGTCGATTTAATGATACTTCATATAAGATAAATACTAGCATACCTCACCATAGACATACCCTAATTAGTAAATTGGACTTTCTTGATAGGTTTGAACTAATCTCTTTTTAAGAAATGGGCTTGAACAATACTAACAATTTCTTTGCTTACCAATTTTATGTAATATTGATTTATAAATAACGTTCAGAATATATTAGATGCCAAAAGAAATTACAGAGTGATAACATTTGAGTGAATTTAAATAAGGAAGTACTTACGTCCCTTATAATTAATAAAATTAAGCACAAAATAAAATTAAAAGAGAGACATTAGCTAACAATACATTAAAGACCTAGATAAATTCAGGGCCCATCCATCGCAAAGGATTGAGCAATTGAATGATTTGCATGATGCCGGTTCAAGACCAAAAGATTCAAGTGCCTCACTTTAAATCTATTTTGAATTGAAATTATGACTTTCATTTAAATTGAAGCTAACATTGGGGAAATTAGCTTATCTTAAATTTGATTTGACCTCATCATAACTATTTATTATACATAAAAGAAAATTAATGTGTAAAAACATATTAAATTTACCTATAAAACTAAAATTTTTGAGACTTTATATGTAAGATCCACCGTAATTACAAGTGTAACACTTTAAGTAATAGAAATTCGGGATCTTGAGAAACTTTTGAATACTAAATTTATCATTTTCAATGTTAAGCAATATAATGAACTATTATTTAATCTTAAATAAAATTGTCTTTGAAGGCTTGAAGAAACTCAATATTATGTAAGAATTAAAGCTCATGCGATCTTGAGTTAAGTTTGTGTCTAAGCTAATCTAATTCAAAATTCAGCATATTAACGTAAATTGGCAAACTCATTGAATATAATCCAATCTAACTTTACTTATTTTCGAAGGTTCGAAATCCATTACACTAATATCTAACTTATTTCATTATAATGATATCACAAAGAAACACATAGTAACTATATATACTATTAAACAAACGGTAGCACAAAAAATTTGGCACGTGCTCTCTGTTGGTGTGTTTTAAGTGATATGTCTAAAATGCCTTTTTCTTAAAGAGAAAAAAAAGTTTTCATAACTATAATATATATATATAACAACTTCATAATAACTTTCATTTATATCTTACATATTATATGCATACAATTGCCATTTTATCATCATATTTATTTGTATTTATGTAACAAAAAAATAAATATATTAAAATTATATTTAAAATATGCCAAATCTTTTTAATTTATTAATATAAAAGTCTAAAACATTTGAGGCACCTCAACTAAGAAAAAACTAAATTACACGTTTGAAAGGCTATAGCTAGCTGTGAATCAGCCCCATTATGCAACCAAGTGAAGAAAACAAAATAAATCAGCATTAAAAAATTGCAAACAGTGAGAAAAAGATAAAATAAGATTTTGCTTCCTGCCATGCCTGTGTCAGCTCTAGGCCTTTAAAGGATAAAATCATATTTAATTATGTTCTGGAATCCGGCACTGTGATGACGTTCAATTTCCAACTCACTGCATTTAAAAGTTTGCTCCCTGTTTTCTTCCACCTCATGAACCTCTCTCACCGCCTGAAATACTGTTTGCTCCCGTTCACCGTTCACGGTTGACTGCTGCTGCCTGAATTCCAGTTTTCGATTAAGTGCATTTCAGAGTTTGCTCATGAACCTCACCCACCGCGTGAAAATCCCGTTTGCTCCCGTTCAATGTTCACTGTTGGCTGCTGCTGCCTCCTAAAATCCAGTTTTCGATTGAGTGCCTTTCATAGTTTTCTCATGAACCTCGCCCACCGCCTGTAAATCCCGTTTGCTCCCGTTCAACGTTCACTGTTGGCTGCTGCTGCTTGAAATCTAGCTTTCTATTTAGCACCTGAAATCCAATTTTTAGGTACTAAATACTGAATATGTGATCCTATTTTTAGGTACAAAATACTGAATATGTGTTTTGTCAATCTATGCATTTCATATACAGTTCCATATACGTACAAATCTGTAAATTTTTAATTCACAATCCCTTCTGTTCTCACTTTTGTACTGTATGTATCAATGGGAAAATTGATACCTTTCTTGGTCAGGTTGGTACAGCAGAGATGTATAGACCCTGCTTCTGTCCAAAAAGGGCTTACAGAATCCACTCAAAAAACTGAGCACATCCTCAACTGATCTGGAGAAAGCTAAACCCAAATTGGAGTGGATGTTCCGTAACACCCCTAGTATTATTGGTACTATTCATTTAATAATATTTTTATAAGTTTTTATTAAATTTTATTTTATTTTAAAAATTTTGGGGTCAAAATATAAACAAGTAAAAGTTTAATTTCAAAACATTTAAGAGTTTTGAGGATAAAAAAAAAAATACTTTTGATCAAAGGGGTGAATGTAAGGCACTCATTAAGTTGAGGTATTTAATTGAGGTTGATTCTAACTTTGGAGGACTTAATTGGAATTGAGAAGAATTTTTGGGGGTCAATCTGTGATCTCAGAAAATAGCCTTTTATATGGCAAATCCACCCCTCATTTTCTTCAAATTTCCATATGCAAGCCATCATCTTACTCGTCTAGCAACAATCTCCGGCAAACGACAAAACCTACCATGTTATACACCATTTTACTCCTCTCTGAAAAAGGAACTCAAAAATATCGTTTTCTTCCAAAACTAATTGGTGTAGTGGCCGAAAATTGAACTTGAAAACTCGGCCATGGTGGTAGTGATGGGTATCTCGTCTTCGACAACTGAACCTTGGTTGTGAGTAGTAGGTTTTGTAGCCCTCAGCTTGAGGATCACAATGGTAGCTTGAGTGTCCAAAACAGACCACCAACGGCGAAGAAATTGGAAGAAAATTGAGCGGCGACATTGGTGGCGGGATTTCAGTTTTCTAGCTAATTGACTGGCCAAATGACGTTGGAATCAAAAATTGTTTGAGGGGTTTGATTCTTAGAGCTAAGTAGAATCTTCTGGTGGTGACGGTGACCAACTTCGGCGGCGGCGGTGCTAGGGAACTTTGTTAATCTCGACGTGGTGGTTGCATGCTTGAAGTTTGATCGTCAAGATTACATTTCGATAACAAGAAATTGGGTAAAAATGGAAATGAGTTTAAATTGTATGCATTGGATGTATATACCTTCCAAGCTTTGCAACATTTTGTATAATTGGGAAGAACGCACAATTTGATCGAAAACATTGAGATATGAATATATTTATATGAGTTAGTGAACCCGAATTTGAAATGTTAAATGATAATCTCGGGTAATCGAAGTTAATTAGGTAATTAGATTCTAATTTTTTATAAATGAAAAGTGGTGAATTTGGACTATTAATAATAGTTGCGTTAATATAATTGACTTTGTGTAACATTACAAGACTAGTTCAATAATTAAGGACCCAATTGTATCTCTTTATCGGAACTGATGCAAAACCTAAGAATATTTTCCATAATAATGGCATAATTAGGAATAATACCTATTGATCATGTCGAGACTAATCACTGAGGAATAGTATTGATAGTATGATGACTAGTTTTATACTGCTATTAGTACGATTTTGATTATGAGGACAATAAGGATTTTGACAGAAACCCCTTTCTTTTGATTAGGTGATGAGGAGTAGGATTTCGCCGACTAGTATATCAGAGTAGCTCTCGCATTTCGTGATTGTAAGGTAAGGGCCTACCGCTCTGATAATTGACTTGATTACAGCTTACTCATTAATTGTTGTACCCTGTGATGATCCACCAACCTGGTAATTGTTTGAGTAAAGCAATACTATTGTGATTGAACCCTGTGAGTTTTCATTGTTCTGATACTTGTCTTTGCTATCGTTATTGTTATTGGTTAACGGTCGAACCTTGTGAGGTTCTATATCTAATTTGATTATCATTATTGTTGCTTTCTGAACCCCGTGAGGTTTTATTGTCTTGACTACCGTTATCATTTATTGTTGAATTCTAAAACCCTGTAAACTTCTACCGCTTTGGTAATCATTTGTGCACCCCTATGAGGGTCTGCCAATTTGGCGTTGATTATATCTATCTGTTCTTATGATAAACCCCTGTGAGGGTTCCTGTTTCTGAACTGTAGCTGCCTCGTGTTTATTGAAATTCGTGAATTGTTTGAGATCTTGTTTATTGCCTGTTATCTGTTACTTGACTTGTATACCCCTATGAGAATCCGCTAATCTGGCACCTATTGTACCAATCGATTTTCTTGATAAACTCCTGTGAGGGTTGATATTGACTTAATTACCGTACTCTGTTAATTATGTTACCCCTGTTAGGGATCTGCCAATTGGTTCTTGTTTTGTATGAGTTTATTCCATATCTATAACACCCCTGAATTCAAAATTTTTGAAAAATAAGAATTTAGAATTCAAGATATTGATTGGTTGGATTTGATGGCTCGAAGAAGTGAGTCTCGTGGACCAGTCAACTGCTGACGGCGATTGTAGTTTTTTGAGACTACAGAGGTGAGGGTCTGCCAATTTGGCACATTTCCTAACTATCTGTTATTGTGATAAGCCCCTGTGTGGGTTTTCTGTTTTTGTACTGTACTTTGTTTGTTTGAAATCTGAAATGTGTTGAATTTCGATTGTTATCTATTATCTGATTTGAACACCCTGTGAGGGTTATCTTTGATATCGATTTTGTTTCTGTCTGTTCTGGCGCCAAGAAGTCCTATTTGTTATCTGTTACTGTCTATTATTTGTTCCATTTTGTTCTATTATCTGTTGCCTTGTCGGCATTTTTGTACTATTCTGCACTGTCTGTACTATTATATGTTCGATTAGTTATTTGACTGTCTGTTATATGTCTGTACTGTTATTTTGGGACATTAATCCCTGTCGTGTGAGAGATAAGCCATAAGCCTTGAATTCTGATTAAGTAATAGGATGTCAATCCTGATTGTGTGCCTGGGATAAGCCGTAAGCCCTAGGACGTTAATCCCTGCTAGATGCATGGGATAAGCTGTAAGCTCACAACTTGTGATAAGGAAATCTGATCGACAGGTTCTGTTTCATTTTCTGACTGTATTCTGATTGCACGTATTCCATTCATGGAGCAACAAGGTTGCGTAAGTTTATTGGTTTAGATCGGGTTCTTGTCCAGGCCGGATAAGCTATTTGTATTTCCTCCCGAACTAATTCGGTTGAGATGGACCATTCCTCCCAAACTGATCTGGTTGAGACGATCCCGGGTCATTCAAGCCAACAGCGACAACACCTGAGCTAGTTCCTACTAATACTCTTGAAATTTGAAAATGTATGTTCTGCCTGATTGTATTCTGATTTCCTGTTATGATTGTTTGTCTGTTTGTATCCAATTTGCTTGTAATCTGACTGTTCTGTCTAATTGTACTCTGCTTGTAATCGTTTAATATGCTCTTGTTTTGATTGACTAATAATAATATGTTGAGTTGATTCTTTCTGGATAGATTTTTATAGTTACTATTATGATTATCCCTCACTCAGTCCGTTGGACTTACTCCCCTTTGTATTTCATTGATTTTCTCAGACATGGTTAAGTGAAGGATGCGGACGTCTGGTTTGAACTGGAGGAAAATGATCTTTTGTCATAGAACAAGTGTTTCAATGTATATATATGGAATCATTTGAATATTTAGCTTGAATTTGAGACATTGTGATGATATCATGTTGATGCTGATGACTTAAGGCATGTAAATGTTGCTAGATATAAGAAGGTGAATTATTGCATTTACTTAATGATTTGACGAGTTAATTAAGTTTGAAATTTTCCCTGCTTCTTATAAATTGGATTTGAGATTTGGTGACATGTGTTTAGTATATGTGCTGTCTGTTATGGGTTTATTTAATGTTTGTTTAAATTGGAATCCGCTGCTATTTCTGATAAGTTTGAAATACTTGGTTGAGGGTCTTTTGATTTGTATTTTGGATTCAATTTAAGATTGAGTTCAGTGGCGCCTCGGCTTAGGTGCTATCCCGAGTGGGAGCGCTACAGAGGTGGTATCATAGCCTAGGTTTTGATGACCTAGATTAACATGAGAAGGATTGTTGTGACAGGAATTGATGGATTTACTAGAGCCTAGGTTATCAATAATCGGGGCATATATATCATTTGATAATATTGAAATTTGTGACTGATTTCTTATTTTAGTTACTTTGAGTATGAATTGTAGGTGTTTTTATTTATCGAAAATGATTCAAAGATTTAAGATGAGATTGATCAGTTGCTATTAGTGAGATGATTTACTTACTGTAGGATGTCTACGGGATCTTGTGGTATATTGTAGAATGATTAGACTTATATGTCTAGGAGCTGACTTGATCTTATCTGATTCTTCTCCTTTTTTGTAGAAGCTTGGTAGAGTTGGTAGTAGTGATGGCATCGCAAGGAAGTTTGGAGACACCTATTCCTCCTAAAACAGGATGACGGGGTAGACCTATTGGGCAAAGGGTTGTTAACCGACAAGTTCCTAGGCAGGAAACACCCGCCCATCCTCAATCGATGCCAGAAGAGGAAGTTTCTCAAAATCCTCTGATGGATCAACCGGTAGTAGATCCCTCGGCCAGGCCTGGTCACTGAGAGAGGTAGAGACGCATGCTACCTAACCACCAACTGGCGGTTAGAGCTGGGATAATAGAGGCGGTTCCAGAAGATAGAGCTTTGGAATGATTTCTTCGTTTCAATCCCCCGAAGTTCTTGGGAGGTCCTGATGACAGAAAGGCTGAGGAATGGATCGAGAGTTTAGAAGTTATTTTTGAGATACTGTGCTACTCGAATGAACGGAGGGTTCGATTTTCTGCATTCCTTTTAGAAGGTTCCGCCTAGAGTTGATTGAAGATGATTGATCGAAGATGGATGGCTGAAGAAACCCGCCGAACTTGGGAGAATTTTACCCAAGACTTTATGAGTAAATTTGTGCCAGAAGTGGTGAAACAAGCTAGGGAAATGGACCTTCTATAGGGGGCACAGTCTGTAAGTCAATATGAGGCTACTTTTAGCCGATTGATGTAATATGCTCCTTACATACAAGATGATGAAGGTCGACAAGTTTGACGATTCTTACAAGGGCTGCGGCCAGAGCTTAGGCAAGGATTGACCATTTATGACTTGCCAAATCTCAATATAGCGGTAAGCAGAGCATTGTAACTTGAGTCAGAGCTATAGGAAATTCGAAAAATTGAGAGTAAGAGCCGCAAGGAAAAGATACGCTTTGAGGAGCAGAGTGATATTGGAAGAAAGCAATCGAGACTCCAGGTTGAAAGCACTATCCATTGAGCCCATCAATCTAGTGAGACTGCAAATTTGGCTTAAGGATTGGCTCGAAAACTATGTAAATTTTGTCGAGGATATAACCATGACGAGTCTGGATGTTGGAAAAAGTAGGGTAGATGCATAGGTTGCGGTAGCGACCAGCACTTCCTAAGAGATTGTCCCAAAAGAAAAGGGCCAACAACTACAGAAAAATAGAAGCAGGTAGCGGAAGCTAGTGGGAGATCGAAAATACAAGCTCGTGCTTATGTCCTGACATGAGATGAAGCACCAGATCCTACTGAGATGGCAGGAGGTACGGTTTCTATCTCTGAAATCTATGATAATGCCATATATATATATATGATCTTAGTGTTTTGCATTCTATTGCTTGTTGCATTTTCCCGAATTAAATGTGCAATCTGAGACTATGGTTTAGTAAAAAAGTTCGAACACCCTTAAAAATATGGGTTAATAATAAATACCATGTGTTGGGATTTCCAGATGGCGATTGGGGATAGAGGATTGATCCCTCTAAGATAGAGATGGTAGTCATCCAGAAGAGACCAGAAAAACATGATAGAAGTGCATAGTCTTTTGTGTCTTGTCGGCTGTTAACGAAAATTATAAATAAATTTTCTAATTAGCTGACACGTTGACTAAATTAATATAGTAAGTAGGGGTGCAGAGATAAGTGCAGTCCGAATCATAGAATGAAATGCGATGAGCCCTAAGTCAAGATATAGGATTGTTGAAATTAAAGGAAAGGTCTGAAGTTTTTGGAAATTTGAGTTCAATACCGAAAATCAAGATATCCTTTTGTTCCATAAGAAAACATTTGTGCTAAAAGTAATTAAAGAAAGTTTGCCA
This sequence comes from Jacaranda mimosifolia, assembly GCA_018894105.1. Taxonomy (NCBI): domain Eukaryota; kingdom Viridiplantae; phylum Streptophyta; class Magnoliopsida; order Lamiales; family Bignoniaceae; genus Jacaranda; species Jacaranda mimosifolia. Next base: position 16,525,621 of record CM032124.1, read on the forward strand.
GTGAGGTGCACAAGTCAAGAGACACGATGCATCTGAGAAGCATAAAGATGTATCGAACTTGAAGAAGTAATTTTGGCAGAATATAATAAAGATAATATAGATCGACTGACCAAATCTACTTATTTTCTGCCAGTCAGAATAGTACTCAGATGAGAATCTGGGGATAGATTCTTTTAAGGGGGGAGAGTGTAACACCCCTGAATTCGAATTTTTTGGAAAATAAGAATTTAGAATTCAAGATATTGATTGGTTGGCTTTTAGGGCTCGAAGAAGTGGGTCTCGTGGACCAGTAAACTGCTGACGGCGATTGTAGTTTTTTGAGACTACGGAGGTGAGGGTCTGCCAATCTGGCACCTTTCCTAACTATCTGTTATTGTGATAAGCCCCTGTGTGGGTTTTCTGTTTTTGTACTTTACTTTGTTTTTTTGAAATCTGAAATGTGTTGAATTTCGATTGTTATCTATTATCTGATTTGAACACCCCTGTGAGGGTTATCTTTGATATCGATTTTGTTTCTGTCTGTTCTGGCGCCAAGAAGTCCTGTTTGTTATCTGTTACTGTCTATTATTTGTTCCATTTTGTTCTGTTATCTGTTGCCTTGTCGGCATTTTTGTACTATTCTGCACTGTCTGTACTATTATATGTTCGATTAGTTATTTGACTGTTTGTTATTTGTCTGTACAATTATTTTGGGACATTAATCCCTGTCGTGTGAGAGATAAGCCATATACCTTGAATTCTGATTAAGTAATGGGATGTCAATCCTGGCTGTGTGCCTGGGATAAGCCGTAAGCCCTGGGATGTTAATCATTGCTAGATGTATGGGATAAGCCGTAAGCTCACAACTTGTGACAAGGAAATCTGATCGACAGGTTTTGTTTCGTTTTCTGACTGTATTTTGATTGCATGTATTCCATTCATGGAGCAACAAGGTTGCATAAGTTTATTGGTTTAGATCGGGTTCTTGTCCAGGCCGGATAAGCTGTTTGTATTTCCTCCCGAACTAATTCGGTTGAGATGGACCATTCCTCCCAAACTGATCTGGTTGAGACGATCCTGGGTCATTCGAGCCAACAACGACAACTCCTGAGCTAGTTCCTATTAATACTCTTGAAATCTGAAAATGTCTGTTCTGCCTGACTGTATTCTGATTTCTTGTTATGATTGTTTGTCTGTTTGTATCCAATTTGCCTGTAATCTGACTGTTCTGTCTAATTGTACTCTGCCTGTAATCGTTTAATATGCTCTTGTTTTGATTGACTAATAATAATATGTTGAGTTGATTCTTCCTGGACCGATTTTTATAGTTACTATTATGATTATCCCTCACTCAGTCCTTTGGACTTACCCCCCTTTGTATTTCATTGATTTTCTCAGACATGGTTAAGTGAAGGATGCGGACGTCTGGTTTGAACTAGAGGAAAATTATCTTTTGTAATAGAACAAATGTTTCAATGTATATATATGGAATCATTTGAATATTTAACTTGAACTTGAGACATTGTGATAATATCATGTTGATGCTGATGACTTAAGGCATGTAAATGTTGCGAGATATAAGAAGGTGAATTATGGCATTTACTTATTGATTTGATGAGTCAATTAACTTTGAAATTTTCGCTGCTTTTGATAAATTAAATTTGAGATTTGGTGGCATGTGTTTAGTATTTGTGCTGTCTGTTATGGGTTTATTTAAGGTTTGTTTAAATTGGAATCCACTGCTATTTCTGATAAGTTTGAAATGTTTGGTTGAGGGTCTTTTGATTTGTATTTTGGGTTCAATTTGAGATTGAACTGAGTGGCATCTCGGCTTAGGTGCTGTTCCGAGTGGGGGCGCTACAATATCTATTGTTGAAACCTTAGGTTCTGTTGATCTGGCATCTGTTTTGATTTTCATTATCATTGTTATTGATTATCGAACCCTGTGAGGTTCTTCTGATTTGGAACTCTTTAGTATTTTTTCTGTATTTTCTTGAAAATAACTATTTCTCCATTGAACTCTGTGAATTTCTCTGAACTTGTAAACTCTATTTTAAAGCCAATCGCAGCGGAATGCTTGGATTAATATTCTAAAACAGCATTGCTGACCAGTATACTGTATACTTGTTAGCTTCTTATAAACATGTTGTTTGTTCAAGTGTATCGTTGATCGTCTTGTTGGCATATTTGTTAAATTATCTTGCCTTGTTGGCAATTGAACGCTGAAAATCTTGACCCTTTTAAATATCTTGTTCGGTCAGTACTATGAAATATGTGCCGGGTAGAGCAAAGAGCCACACTAGTTGATAGGGTATGTCCAGTGGGGGGGCCCCTCTTGAGTCTATTCTCATTAGCACTTCTAGATTTCAGTACTAACCTCTTCTAGACTTTGTTTGGTTATAATGATGTTTATTGTTTTAAAAGGTTACATTCTTATCTGTTGGCATTATATTCTATCAACCAAAGGAAAGACATGGGCGATTATCAATTCATGGGATGCCAGGGGCGGTGATCACCTGGAGGGATGCCACGGGGGTTTGGGCCTAGAGACTAAGTCCAGAAGATGGCCGAGTGGAACGGGCCAATAGATACAAGTCTTACGGCTAGTACCCACCTACGATCCAGACTTACAGGTAGCTGGAAGTAGTAAGCTATGAGTGACGGGATTCGGCATGTGATCGGCCATGCCATATAATCAAGTTGTTACCCATCGAGCTGAGTGCTCGAGCAATGGAGTGATAAAAAAATTCTATTTATACTGTACCGATGCTCGGTACTCGCAATTATAATTTGATCTGGAAGTAAGGTCAGAATGACCAACAATCTATCAAGTTCGATATCATGTATGTCATGTACTCTGTTGATCATGCTAAAAATTCTTGCTTATTACCGAATTTTGTTCGTATTGAAAAGTCTTGCTTATTACTGAATTTGTTTATTAATTGTTGTATCTCAATAGCTTTCCTTTGAATCCTATCGTTTTCTTCTCTCTCATTAAGTCCTTAGGACTTACCCTCCTGTACGATTTTGATTTTCTGAGACAAGAATAAGTGATGAACTCAGACCTCTAGATTGGACTTGAACATATTTTGTAATAGATTAGGTGTTTGAATGTATATATAAAATCTTTTGAATATTAAGTTTGGTTTCTGAGATGTTGCAGTATGTCAGGATTGACAATGATAACCTAAAGGTATGTATATGTTTTGTTGAGTGTTAAGGAAAGAATCATGGCATGTGTTTAGTATTTTGTCAAGATCAGTCTTAGTTAAAGTTTGCTGCTGTCTCTGACAAGTTCTGAGAGTTCTTCTTGTGGGCTTATTACTTGTATTATGAATTGAGATTTAAAACTGAACTGGGTAGCGCCTTAGTTTGGGTGCTATCCCGAGAGGGGGTGCTACATGTTCTAAGTGCTTTAATGTCTTCTCTATTACGATAGTCCATTTACTATCATTTCTGTCAGTTTTAGTAGTTAGCTACTTTGTCTTAATATATAGATGCTGAAAAGGTGAAAAATTGCCTGTGTTAGAGAGACTTGACTTGAAGGAAAATAGAAGAAAGCAAAAAAAAGAAAAGAAAGAAGCAAAGACAGAAAAAGTATGAAGTTGTTCTTTTTCAAAATTGCCTTGCTTGTGATTTCTAATCATGGGGTCCCATCTCTTTTAAGAAACTGTCTCATACTGAAAGCGATTTTCTTTTCTTCAGGAGACTCCAGTGACCATAAAGCCATAGTATGCTTATGTAGACTCAATCAAATGCTAAAGTGGCTAATCTAGTAAACCAACAAAGGCAAACAATTGCTCCAATTAGTATTATTACATCCTGTTTATTCTATCAAAAATTGTAAGAACACATTGTATTGGCCCTTTTTTTTTCTTTGTTTTCTTAATTCTTTCTTTTATCCTTACAACTGCAGACAAAGCTAGGAGCCAAAGCTGTATTCTTGTGAAATTTTAGCTTTCAGGACTCTCTCTCTCTCTCTCTCTCTCTCTCTCTCTCTCTCAAACATTTAGGTATAGTTTCTGCATATTAATTTTGTAGAAGCATTGTTTCTCAAGTTGTTTCCTCAAATTTTACCCATTAAATTCTCACTCTCTACATATATATATATATATATATATATTCGGCAACCTAACCATAGATTTTGTGTATTTTTGGTTAGTGCCATGAAGCAATTTAAATAATTCATGTTATGATTGAATTTTCTAGCAATTTAAACCCAAAACATTGCTAAATTAAATTTTGTTACTAGATTAAATGTGGGGTTATTGGTTTCTGAACTCATTTGATCCTTAGTTAATTTTGAATATTTAAGAAATTGATAGTTAACTAGTTACTTTTAGCTAATTGGTTGTCTTATTTAAAATTTTTGATAGTGTGCATGTCCACAAAGACTTAGTCTTTATTGTGTGTTCATTTGAAAGTATTTATAATAATAGTAAATTTGAAGTTAAAATTTAAAAGAATATATTATTTAATATTAATTTGGTAATTAACGTCCATTAATTTTAAAAGATTTAACTTTTCTTGTTCGATCTTGGAAAACAATTATATTCATCGTTTTGACTTTAACAATATTGACACAAAGGGACAAAAGTAAGTGAATATATTAAAAAGATTTTTTTGAATTTTCTTTGTCTTTTAGTATTAATTTAATGTAACTTTAGTTATGTACTTTACAAAAAATTAATTAGTGCCCATCATTGTTTTTCCCCTTATTTGCCTTGATTTTCTTTTATGTTGTCATATTCATGGTGCTCAATCCCACTTGATTTTTGTTTTAAGTTTTATTTTCATTTTTAGTAACTGTCGTTTTCAAATCTAATGCACCTACTTGTCAAGTAATCCATATTTTACTAACTAAAAAAAAAATTAAAATTTATTAAGTAATTGTATTGTAATTTCTTTTATATTCTAATTAAAGTTGTAGTAAATTTTATCCAACCTAATTTCAATGGAGGGACGTAAAGAAAATAAAAGGATCCACAATAATATCAAAATATTATTTGATTCATTTGATGTAAAAGAACATATTTAGATGAAAAAGTTATCACTCTTATATTAAAATATCACTTTTAATTCTATAAGTAAATATTTTTAAATCATTGATCTACACACATGTTATTTTTATGTAAGAATTAATAACCAAATAAAATCAAGTATTGAAATATAAAAACGTGGAAATTAAGCTCCATTAAAATAAGAATATGATTCACATAATCCCAAACTTATTTATGTATTGCAGTTATGGATAAAAGTTGGATAGATGAGAAAGATAGATTCAGTCTTAAGTTCATTGCTAGCATTGACTCATTGAGTTTGTAAGGGAAAATGCAATTGACTTAGACAATAAAATTCTATATCCATGTAATACATGTCGAAATATTAAAAGAAAAAGTCTTGTTGAGGTTTAAAGAGATTTGCATATAAAGGGTTTTTTTTATGCATACTATCAACACATGATACATCATGGGGAATATGAATCAGATCGGCCTGTTTCTTATAATCAAAGTACTCATAGTAGTGGTCATCTAAAAAATGTGATGAATGTGATGGTGGTGGGAATGATGAACTACTTGAAATGATAGGGGAAATTAGAGATGCAGAATTTCTGAAGCTTATTCTGAATCAAACGACCAAAATTTTGAAAGGCTACTGCATGATGCCACTCGTGAACTATACCCTGGTTGCAAGAACCATTCTTTGTTGAACTTTATTGTGAAATTGATGCATATCAAAGTAATGAATAGAATGTCTGATAAAGCAATAAACATGATACTTGAATTATTCAAACAGGTCCTACTAGAAGGTAATGTGGTTCCAAAATTTTTTTACATGGCTAGAAAACTACTTTTAGGAATAGGATTGGGGTACATAAAAATAGATGCATACAAATATGATTGTGCTTTATTTTAGAAAGAGAATGAAATGAAACATGTTGTCCCATTTGTAAATAGCCTCGTTGGAAACTTCAAGAAAGGAAAGGAAAATAAATTCCCCAAAAGGTGTTGTGGTACTTTCCTTTGACTATGAGGCTCCAAAGACTTTATATGTGTTCTAAAACTGCCTGATATGTGATGGCATGTTGAGAAACGTTTGGATATAGAAAGAAGTATGAGCCATCCTGTAGATTCACCTGCTTGGAAGGAATTTGATCTTTAAAGTCCAAATTTTATTTCAGATCCACATAATGTTAGACTTGGTCTTACTACAGATGGGTTCAATCCTTTTGGAAACATGAGCAATTCATATAGTATGTGGCTTGTTGTAGTCATTCCATATAATATGCCACTATATAAAGGCATGAAAGATGACTTTTTTATGATGTCGTTGCCTATCTTTGGTCTTCAAGCGCCTAGAAAGGATATTGATATTTATCTTAGACTACTGATAGAAGAGTTAACAGAATTATGGAAAGGGGTTGAGGTATATGATGTCTCTAGTAAGCAATCTTTCCAAATGCATGCAGTAGTTCTATGAACAATTAATGATTTTCCTGTACTCAGTAATTTGGCGGGATGGATCACGACAGGATACGCAGTGTGTCCTTGTTGTCTCTATGACACAAATGCAAGAAAGATTTGAAGTAAGATATGCTACGTGGGTCATTGTTGCTACTTAGATAATGTCCATCCCTTTCGTAGGAGCAAATTGTTTGATGGTAAGTTAGAAAGTCATTCTACACCTATGGAATGTAGACCTGACAAAATTCAACTCGTACCTATGGGTACCCAAAAAAATACGGGTAATGGGTCTTGTTTTTCCAATCCAAAAAATTATGGGTAATTTTACATGTACCCAATTTACCCGCCGCTTTTTGGCCCGACCCGCGGGTACCTGTGGGTTACCCACATTTATAAATATATATTTTATTATTTTATATAATATATATATTTTTTTACATATAAATATTTTATATTTATAACAAATTAAATTAAAAATTATATCATAAAATAAAACCCTAAATAACAAAAATCCCTTTCCAACCCTAAATAATTCTTGTGCTTCTAGGTATAATTTTATAGTATTTTTTATATTCTTATCTTTTATTTATCATTTTTCTTCATTGCAAATGAAATTTTTACTTATGAATTTTTATGTACAAGGTATCCAATACTTGGTATGATGGCTCGTGATATATTAAGCATACCAATAACCACAGTTGCTTCGGAATCGGCTTTTAGCATTGGGGCTAAAGTGATTACCAAGTATCGAAGTTCTCTTTTGGCAGAAAATGCTCAAGCTTTAATTTGTGCTAGAACTTGGTTGTGTGGTTATGATGTTGATGGTAAGTTGACTAAGCTCTTTTGCTTATTTTGCAATATTACCTATTTCTTTTTGAATATTTTTTATTGAGCATATATTTTTTTGTAGGTGATGATGAGCCAAGTGATGAACAATTTGTTGTGCATATTCCCATAGATGCAACATCTTCTTCCACAAGGACAACAATGTTCGACTGATATTTAAACTTTCAATTGAAAAAACTTTTGGCATGTAATGAATTTAAGTTTGAACTTTTCAATGTGATGTACTTTAAATTTGGTAGATTTTGAATATTTAATATGCAAGTTTTAAACTACTATATTATTAATGTGCTTTAGGTATTTGTTCAATTTAATGTTTGAAATTTGTAGTTTTTTTTTTCTTGAGTTTTATTTAGTTAAAATTTGAGTAACATCATGTAAGTTACAAGTTGGATATTAATTTACCTCTAAATATTAAAAAAAAAATTATTGGGTACCCACGGGTTACCCGTTACTCGTGAGGATGGGTAATGGGTGCCCTACTTCGTACCCAATAAAAAATGGGTAAATTTATCCGTACCTAACCCATTGTTATCATTGATTGGGTTACCCACGGGTACCCAATTGCCAGGTCTTCCACACTTGAACAACATCGAGCATATGTTTGACATACTTGGGAAACACCCAAGTAATTGAAAGAGAAAACCAAGCATGGAAGAAGGGAGTTGGGTAAAGAAAAGTATCTTTTTTGAGTTGCCTAAGTAGCATAAACTCAAAATTCGACATAATATTGAAGTCATGCATGTGGAGAAAAATATTTGTGATAGTGTGTTTGGGACATTACTAAACATTGATGGAAAAACGAAAGACACAGAAAAGGCATGAGAAGACTTGCATGATCTTAATATAAGTAAGAAGTTACACTTACAAAGACGTGGAAATGTAACAATAAAGCATAAGGCATGTTACAACCTTTCATCCACATCGAAAAATGCCTTCTGTGATTTCCTTAGATTTGTTAAGTTCCCTGATAGATATGCTGCAAATATTTCTAGATGTGTGAAAGATAGAAGGATATCCGGGTTAAAAACATATGATTGTCACTTACTCTTACAGCGTTTGATACCTGCAGGCATTCGTGGTTATCTTTATAAGGATGTCAGTGAAGTGTTATTTGAATTGGCTGAATTCTTTAGCATCTTATGTTCAAAGACACTAAAAATTGTTGATATTGAGAAAATTGATAGAAATATTCCTCTTATTTTATTCAAGTTATAGAAAATATTTCTTCCTGCATTCTTCGATATCATGGTCCACTTAGCAATTCACCTACCGCAAGAGGCAAAAATTGTTGGTCCGGTTCATTTTCGATGTATCTAATTGAAAGGTAAAAGGAATCATATGTTTTTATCACATACAACAATTCGTATTCAAATAAATCCAAAACGAGGGTATTAACAAAGCTTCTTTATGTAACATCTTATTTTAGGTTCCTTAAATCTCTTAAGGGTTATGTGCGCAACAAAGCTCGACCTAAAGGCTCTATTGCTGAAGGATACATAGACAAAGTGTGTTTAACATTCATGTCAATGTATCTGAATGACATTGAAAAAAGGCCTAATAGGGTTGCAAGAAACAATGATAGTGCTGACCAACTAAATGAATGTGAGCTTTCTGTCTTTGCATTAAAAGTCCATCCATTTGGACCCCTTAAACGTGTTGTTCCACTATCCCAAAAGCAGCTTCAGATAGCCCAAAATTTTATATTGAATAGCTGAAATGAAGTGGATCCTTACAAAGGGTAAGACAGAATTCATCTTAAGCTTGTCATATAATATTTTGAACTTAATACTTCTCATAACCTAAGATAATTATATGGTTTAGAAAGCACATGGAGGATTTGAAGAGGCTCAATGTGAGAGACAATAAAAAAACACATCAAGAAGAATTCCATTGCTGGTTTAGGGAGCATGTGAGTTGTAAATTATACTAATACTAGTTTAAATCTGAATTGTACTAGCGCTCACCATCCTACATCTATATTTATTTGTAGATCAACAAAGTCTATCACCAACACCCTGAGCAAGTTTCTAAAGAATTGTGGTCACTGGCAAATAGTCCTCAATCGTACTTAATAAAGTCGTATTCTGGTTATTATGTCAATGAAGTTCGATTTCATGCAAAAGATAGAGATGATCGCCGAACCATACAAAATAGTGGGTTGATTGTGGAGGGGGAGCACAATAATGAGATGGTAGAATTCTATGGCTTCTCAACTGAAGTATTAGAGCTCACATATCTTTGTGGATACAAAGTGGTATTATTTCAGTATGAGTGGTTCACTACTGGTAGCAAAACCACAATAAGATAGGATAAGCATTTTGTCAGTATTGATATAAGATCTCGACGGTACAAAGATGATCCATTCGTGTTGCCAAACCAAGTGCAACAAGCTTTCTACATCCATGATACTAAGTTTGGTGACAATTGGCGAATTGTGCAACGTTTACACCATAAGCATCTTTCGAATTTTCCTGAACACGAACAACCAGATGTAGTAGATAAAAGTAATGTTGAATTGAGGGGTCAGATTAATGCATTTCAGCGTCACGATTCAAATGGGGATGCAACGGTATTGGCAAATGATGACATTGATTTGAACTATTTAGCTAGAGAAGACATTGAGCTTGATTTTATAGATGAAGATGTTCTGAGTGGCATTAGAGAGCATGGATATGATGTCGAATGTGATTCATGTGATGAGGATGATGAAACATTAAATCAATATATTTGTGAAGATGAAGATGATATTCATACTTCCTCATAAAAAGTAAGCTACAAAAACAACCATTTAATTTAACGTAACATAAGTTCAAATGTTATTCATTCAATAGAATAATTTATGTAAGTATTTGTCAACATAGTTGCATTCATTTCTATTGTCTGACTTTCATGCAATATAAAATATACTTCTTTTGTTCATTTTCATTCTAACTTGAGTTTTAGTCATGTTATACACATGTTGTCAAATGCTATTAAATGTCATGTCTTACGTTTTATTGTTTAAATTCTCAAACTACAAATTTTTTGTTTTGTTGAATTTCAAATTTAATAGAAAGTGTAACACCTCTGAATTTGATATTTTAGAAAAATAAAGTTTTAAGAAATTGAAATATTAATTTGACAAAGGTTTTGAGGTTCAAATATAAATAATGAGGGCTTAATTGCTCGAAATTTGAAAACTTTGGAGGTCAATTATAATAATTTTGGGGCAAATGGGCCTATCCAATGCACTAATAAGTCCAGGGCTTGATTGAGAGCTGAAGTAAAGTGTTGGGGGTCAATCTACGACATTAAAATGTTGAGGGACACAATTGAAAATTTAAAAGAAAAGAATTTTGGGTAGAATTGCAATATAGAAAAATGTAGATTAATTAGATGTGTTGTCTTCTCCACCGTGCTCCACCATTTCTTTTACCATGCAAGAACATTTCTTCACAACCCATTTTCGCTAGCACTAGCGAAATAGAGAGATAGGACCACTGTTTTCTTCCTCTCATTGCAACGAACGTAACAGTACCTATTTCTCTTAGAAATTTTCAGTGAGCTGGTGGCAGCAGGCAGCCGAATGGTTACTAATGGCGTGGTGATGGGTATGGTGGTTGGAAATTGGAAAATGAAGGTGTATTCTGAAGGGCTCAAAGAGTAGAACATAACGGTAGCTTTAGTTTTGCAAACGGATCATTGAAGAGAAAGTAATTGAAAAGAAAATGCGCGGTGGTTTCAACGGCTCCGGCGTAAATTTTCTTCAATTAAATGGAAAGCAAGAGTTGGATTGAGAAACTGATTGCAGGGTTGTGACCAGCGTAGTGAGACACACTTGGTGGTGTTGGCCGCGCACAGCTCCGGCAAATGGCCGATGGCGGCGCATTGCGGCAGACGATGGCGTTCTGGCGACTTCCGAGCAGAATCTCCGGGATGACAATCTGAACGCATGCATGTTGGTTTTGGGTTGTGAATTGACCTCTAACTTGGTCAATTTGGTAAAAATCTATTTTATCGATTAATTTGATTCCTGATTTAATCTAAGTAAATTGTTAGGCTAATTTCTGATGTAAATTCAAGTTAGTTGGATGAAAATTAAGATTATTGAGTAAAATGATTGTATAAGAGTTTAGTATATGTGAGATATAGGCTTGGAATCGAATAAAAGACGTTATTAATATTAACTGATCCAGTATGGCACATTAGGATGTCAAAACTATGAAATGAGAACGGAAATTGGCCATTACAGATAAAGGTACTAAAGTGATAACTACGGGCTAATTTATTTGTTATAAACCAAGAATGTTAAATTGAACATTTATAATGAAACTGAAATCTGGATCCTAAATGGATAAAATATGTAATTAATATTATTAGCCTGAATTGGCATGCTCAAGAAGTCAATTAAGTTAAGGTAAGTGCGCTACAGTAATTAAAATGTGCGAATAATAATAATAATAATAATAATAATAATAATAATAATAATAATAATAATAATAATAATATTATTATTATTATTATTATTATTATTATTATTATTATTATTATTATTATTATTATTATTATTGTGAGAAATTCTGACCGAATAACTGGGCATGAGTTTGAGCTATTAATTCAAGAAGTGATCAGGGATTTGGAACAAATAAAATCCATTGTTAATACTATAGCGACATTAGCATATTGCCCTTACAATATTTTTGAAATTGAGCCCTAAACTATTATATTAGTTATGAAACAACCGGCATTAAGATGTAAATAGTTTAGTTATTATTTAAGGAATGATACAAGCATTTTGATGTTGAATACGCCCTTTTTGGAATAGGTGACGGAGGATTACGCCCCAAGGATCAATAGATTTTGACTTCATTGCCGAGGTTATTAAGGTGAGGATCCGCCAATCTGGTACCTCTTGTACCTATCGATTTTCTTGATAAACCCCTGTGAGGGTTGGTATAGACTTGATTACCGTACTCTGTTAATTATTATTACCCCTATGAGGGATCTGCCCATTTGGTTCTTACTTTGTATGAGCTTATTCCATATCTATTGTTGAACCCATTAGGTTCTGCTAATTTGACATCTGTCTTGATTTTCGTTATCGTTGTTATTGATTATCGAACCCTGTGGGTTTTCCCAATTTGAAACTGTTTGGTATTTTATCCGTATTTTCTTGAAAATAACTATTTTTTAATCGAATTCTGTGAATTTCTCTAAACTTGTTAGTTTCTTATAAACATGTTGATTGTTCAAGTGTGTCGTTGATCGCCTTTTTGGCATATTTCTTAAATTGTTTTGCCCTATTGGCAATTGAACATTGAGAATCTTGACCCTTTTAAATATCTTGTTCGGGTAGTACTGTAAAATATGCACCGGGTAGAGCAAAAAGCCACACTAGTTGACAGGGCATGTCCAGTTAGGGCTCCTCTTGAGTGTTTCCAAAGCAAAGAGCCACAGTGGTTGACAGGGCATGTCCAGTAGGGGGCCCTCTTGAGTCTGTCCCCGTTAACACCTCTAGATTTCAGTACTAGATCTCTTATAGATTTTATTTGGTTATACCCGTGTTTATTGCTTTAAAGGTTAAATTCTTATCTATTAGCATTATATTCTATCAACTCATGGGACGCCATCGGCGGTTTTCACTCGAAGAGACGCCATGGGGGGTTTGGGCCCAGGGACTTGGTCCGAAAGACGGCCGGGCAGAACGGACCGATGAAGATAGGTCTTACAGCTGGTACCCACCTACGATCCTGACTTATAGGTAGCTGGAGGTAGCAAACTGTGAGTGACAGATCCAGCATGTGACCGGCCATGCCACATGACAAGTTATTACACGCTGAGCTAAGTGCTCGAGCAATAGAACGATAAGGGAATCTTGTTGTACCAGTGCTCGGTATTAGCAGTTATATGTTGATCTAAGAGTAATAAGGTCGGAATGTCCAATAGTCTTTTAAAGTTGTTATCATATGTACTATCTTACATTATTGTTTTGATCTGAAAAGTTATACCTGTTACCAAAATGAGTTTGCTGATCATTGTGTCTCAATAGGTTTTTCCTTGAATCCTGTCACTTTCTTTTCCGTCACTAAGTCATTTGGACTTATTCTCATTACTATTCTTTATTTTTCCAGACAGGTCTAAGTAAGCAACATGAGCTTGTGGTTACTAGAAGGTTTATTTTGTAATAGATTAGGTGATATGATTGTACTATAGATTACTCCTTATCAAGACAGTTAACTAAGGGTCGTGGTGTGAATATTGGTGTTTGAACTGATGACACTTGGTTGTATATATTTCGATCCATGTTGCGATCTTTTGGGTTAGAGTAAATTGCCCTCTTTGAGTTTGGTTAAATTTTGGATTCCCTACTTATCATTTGAATTATATTTCTGGCTTGAATTGGTAGCACATTAGCTTAGGGATTATCTCGAGATGGAGCGTTACAAAATATTATTCTTATATTCCAAAATTTTGAATTTTGTTTGAATACTTTTATTGGAATGTTTATCTCGTTCTTCTTATTTTCTTTGATGTTATTATTGAAATGATTATTTTATTTTGTTTTTTTTTCTTTTTTGCAGTGAAAATGTCGGCTAAGGGAATTGTGTTGCATTGTCCAATAACTAGGAATGCTCCATCAAAGATGATGAAGGTACTCAAAAACCTTCAACCACAAAAATTGGTAATCCCACACCTCTGCGCAAATCTCCACATTTCACTAGAAATCAACTTTCAACTTTTGATGTGCCCACAACTAAGAGTACCACCAGTATAAGTAGGAAGTTGTTTCCTCTACCTCCAAAGCCTATGACAGTTGTAGATCCTTCTATATCTCTACCTATGACTACGAGTCAAGCTTCTTTATCTACAAACCAACAAGAATCTTCTCCAGCTGTCGTTCAGACTAATCCTATAACTACACACCACCAAGTAACTCCACTTGTTACTAGGAGTGCTGCAGCTAATCAACAGACGTCTCCAGCTATTTCAAATCCTCATGCCATGCCATCACCATCAGTAGATGCACCATTGATTCCTCCATCATCAGGTACTCAGCCACAAGAAGAGACTCAGTCTTTAGGAACTCTACTCCCTGAAGAGGGTATTGGAGAGATTGGAACTACATATCCTAATCCGACCACAGGTTAATACATCTACATCAAATTAACCTTTTTTTTAATTCATATAATTTATAATCGTGTTTACTATTTTTATATTTGTATATTGACAAATAAAAAATAGATCCCACCAAAAAAAAGAGGTCACAGTGCAAGCACAGGCAAAGCAATAGAGAGAAAAATTGCAAAAAATGTAAGTGTTAGTACCTTTAATATGTTATTTGTTATATTTCAATGCGTTCACTTAAGTTTTCTTGTTTATGATTTTATCAGGGGCAAGGTGTTGGAAATTGAATTTCCTGAGGGCTTAAAGAGGCCGATCAAGTATGTTTCCCATTTGTCTAATGGGATTGGTATTATTGTTCGCCATAGTCCTGAGCTTGATTGGAAAACAACATGGAAAAAAGTTCCAAAACATAATAAATTGCTTGTGTATGCTAGACTAGATGTAAGTTTGTTACCTATTTGACAGTTTTTTAAGTTTTTTTATTTATTATATGCACGTGGATATTCATTATCTTAATGATAGTCTTTGTGTCTTCTTTGTGTCTACTTAAATGTATTCCTAGCAATGGTTTTCAATCAAAGGGTAGCATACCAATCCTATGGTCACAATGTATGTAGGGAACATGTTTGCAGACAACTACAAGCATTATAAGGGAAGACTGAGTGAGATATACAGGAAAATGGTTCAAAATGATGTGGATCTAAGGAGTAAGGTGCCTTTTAGTTGGATTCAAGAAGACAAATGGTTGGGATTATGTGATGTCTTTGGAGATCCTAAATTTCAGGTATTTGGTTACATAATAACTATTGTTAACAATATTGGGATTTTTATTTATTGCATGTCGATGATGAATAATTACCTTTTCTTTTTAGTTGCTAAGGATTTTTTTTTGTTTATTTTTTTTTTATTTTTTTTTGGATGTTGACGTATATCATCTTTATAAGTAGATGGGATAAATGCTTGAATTCTAAATGTTGGTTTGGTTTGATTGTTATTTGATGTCATTTTTTGTTGCAAATTTTCATTACTTTTCTTTTCTTAGATGCACTTGATTTTTTTGTAAGTAGATGAGATAAGTGTTAGTTTGCTTTTATTGGTTATTTTTTGTAATTATTTGTTGCACAATTTTTATTATTTTTC
Source organism: Jacaranda mimosifolia (assembly GCA_018894105.1). Lineage (NCBI taxonomy): Eukaryota > Viridiplantae > Streptophyta > Magnoliopsida > Lamiales > Bignoniaceae > Jacaranda > Jacaranda mimosifolia. The sequence goes on from CM032124.1 coordinate 16,541,154, forward strand.
GTTAATTGGATGCTAATACATTTTATTTTTGTAATTAGATGGGACAAACGTTGGATTAATTTTCTTGGTTATTTCATATAATTATTTGTTGCATGTAATCAAAGACCAATTGAAGCCCTATTTCAGCTTGAAAGTAATTCTAGTTTTAGCTTGAAACTTAGCTCAAACTCTATCCAATTTCACCTTAGTTTTAGGATGGCACTGAAGTGTAGGTTCAAGGTAAAATTAACCTTAAACTAGGCAGATTTTCAGCTCAACTTCGAGCTGAAAATAAGGGTAGTTTTGAGGGCAATTTTGAGCTGAAACTGACTTAAGTATGGTCAGTTTCAGGTTGGTTAGTTTAAGCTTCAAATTGAGATTTAGCTTTCAATTTGAAGCTGAAATTTGCTATGTTGGGCTTTAAGCCAAGGCTCACTTTAAAATACATCAAGTTGAAATTGACATAAGTTTGTTTTTCTACATTTTCACATAATTATATGTAAATGCAGGAAAGATCGAGGATCAATGCAAGAAATAGAGCACTTATGCCATACTCTCATACATCTGGTTCTAAATCATTCACTGTACGATTAATGAAAATGGTAACATATCATTTTAACTTTCTTTTATTTATATTTTCTCTTGTCATTGTATAAAGTTCTATACTAAAACTTCTACTTACAATTGCAAAGGAAAATCAAAGCGCAGTGGACAATTATAGAGCCACTTATATGAAGAAAGATAGCGGCGATTATGTGAATGCTACAACTGTGAACAAGCATGTGAGTTTATGTTCTATAATAAAATATCCCCTATATTTAAGTAAGTACTTATATATATTTATGCTCGTGATAGAATGAAATGAGAAGGAGGAAGCATGAAGCACTAGAAGAAAGAGTCCAGGAACTTTCTTGGAGGAACATTATTAAGGACTCATTAGGCACACGAACAGGATATGAGAGAGGCATGGGTTATTGAGGTGTACAGTCTAAAGGTAGCAAGAAGATAAGACTTCAAGCTATAGAACTTCAAACAGTGAAGGAGAAATTGAGCAAAGCTGAAAATAACTTAGACAGTGCATTGGATCTCATCAAAACTCAACAAGAGCAATACCAACAAGCCACAAAATATCAAGCCTTGAAGACAGTCAGACCGAGCTAAAGCAAGTCTTGCTTGTGTTGCAAGACAAACTCACTTGAAGGTAAGTGTGTCCTTATGATGTAATATGATTTTACTTGAATTTTGCATATATGAAATTTTGTGATATATGATAATCAAAATTAAGAATAACAAATTTAGAGTTATGAACATTGAGGCCTTATATTGTTGTTTTATTTGATTGTTTGTCAGTTATCATGTGTAGAATGATTAGCTAAGTTTACTTAAGTTACAATAATTATAATTTTCTGAATTTTACCATGCTTTGTTTTAACATGTGAGTTCTCATATTTGTAAATAATTGCTTTTAGTTTGGAGATTATTATGGGCTTTTCCATTTAAAACTGTGTTATTAGCAAAAAAAATATGACTCATTTGGTAATATAGCTAACGATTTAAATGAAATGTCTTTTTATGTTCAATATTATCTTCTATGATATTTTATGTATTTTATGGTATCATACAAATTTTTTATTGGGTATTGCAACTTTCTCCTGTGAATTTTGATATTATTTTTTGCATGTTTTTTTGATGTTATATTAACCCTTTGTTTTTCCTGTGTACCTTACTTATCCAATCTAAGAAAAAATAGATGTATACTAATTGATCAAACATATGTAATATCTAATTTGGTGTTCTTCATATTCACAGTGTGTCGTGCAATCATTATTTGCAAGTTGTTGGAAATAGCCCACTTTCTGATGAAGTTGACGAGGATTAAGGAAGATGTTTTGCAAATCTCTTTTGTTACTTGGATGATAATACTTCTTCAAAACTTATCACTTTTGTTTTACTCATATAACCATTTGGTTATCATAGCTTTGGTAGCTAGCTTGAATTTGGGATTAATATTTTGAAATTATATTTATGCCTATGGATGGATGGATGTGATTAGTATTAATGGATGTGCTTGCTCTTTTGTTTACTGAAGGAATGGCTTTGAATTATTTATATTTAGAAAGTTGGTATACTTCACATTTTAATTCTTCTACAAATTCATATCCAAATTTACCTATTGAACAAGGGAAAAAAACACTTTTTGTAACGAAATTATATTGTTACAAAAACAATTTATTGATAACAAAATTTGTTGGTTACTTTTCTTAATCGTAGCAAACTAATTTTATGTATCCGTAACGAATTATTTTACTTATTCGTAATGAATTATTTACCAATTTGTAACAAATAATTACTCAATCTTAATTAAGAAATTAATTACTTGTAACCAATTCATTGCTTATTTGTAACAAAATATTTTAATCTTACAAGTCATAGGTAACGAAACATTAAGTTGTATATACTAATTGTAACAAAACTCTTAATATCTTTTGTAACGAATTTGTTAGTTATGTATTCTATTATTAATGAGAAGCTTATTAAATCAAAATATCATTTAACTAATTGTAACAAAATTTTTTGTTACACAAACAATTTGTAACGAAACTAAAATAAATAAAAAATAATATTATAATATGCATTGGCAACGAAAAATAAAAGCCGACAAAACTGCCAACGTTTTGGTAACTAAGTATTTTGTCACGCTATAGACATCTGTTGCAACTAATATTGTTTTGTCACTAATACGAAACTTTTTGTGACGATCGCCATAAGGTCGTCATTCGTAACGAATCATAAATTTTGTTACTAAGACTTTTTGCAATGGGCTTTAGGCTATGAAACTTCAGTAACAAAAAATTCATTACCAATATTGTGGGGTAACAAATTTTAATATTATGGTAACGAAATTATTCGTTACTAAAAGTGTAATTTATTGTAGTGAATCAGTCACTAATTTATTATTTTTTTTATAATGTTTAATTTAATATATTTATCAAACCTGTTTTTTGTCCTCATTAATAATAATTTAAAACCACATCACTTAAAACACAATTCACAGTCCAAATAATAACAGAATTTCAATATTGTGTCCAAATGCATAAACAAAACAAAGATTTTAAAACATGAGCAAGTTCATAAAATCTAAGCATGCCAAGTTTAATTTAAACAGAGTTATTTGTCTTTCCCACCATCATCCTCTTCCCTACAAGAGGAAGAAGCACCTTGAATTGAATTTAGTTTTTCCTAGGGGTGTTCAAATCCAATTCAATCCAAAAAAAAAAAACGACGAACTGATCCAAAAAACCAAAAATCGATCAAAACCGAACTTTTTTGGATTAAATTGGATTTGTTTTCTTAAAATCGATTGGATTGGATCGGTTTTCGGTTTGAATCTAAAAAAAAATATCAATCCAATCCAATCCGAACCTGAAATTTATATACTAATAATATAAAAAATATATATCTTAATTGTAAAATACACAAATAAATTAAAATAAACTAAACTTAGGATTTTTTCACTTTCAGAAATCAAATATATAAGGATAATTATTGTGGACTTATAACTTTATAGTTGTGTGTTCTTACATAATTTAACTTAATTCCACAAGATTAGTGTGATATGATAGCTAAATAAAATTTACAAATTGATTGATTAAATTAGTTTAATTATCAATAGTAATTTGTCAAATATTTCAATTAAAAATTTAATTTGAAAAATCAATTTAACCGATCCAATCCAAACCGATTTAAAATGGATTGAATTGGATCGAATTTACAATAAAAATCCAATCGATCCAATATAAATTATATAGTTTGGATCGGTTGGCTTTTTGCCCCAAAATCGATCCAAACCAAACTGTGAACACCCCTAGTTTTTCCATCATCACTCCTAATGTCCTCATCAAAGCCTCTTCTCTCGCCTTTGATTTCAACTAGCCTCAAGGTCTCATCTCTCACCCTCGTAGTTTGCTCCATAATACTTGCGTCTCTTGCTGTTGCTCCTTCTCTTTACTTGACCAATTCTTGTCTTTAATAGGAGAATTTGTGTTGTTGGCCATGCAATTTAAATATTTCATTCCGTAACATTAGATTAGATATAGTCAACTTTTGAACGAAAGCAAGCGAACAAGTTAGGGAACACCATTAATTGTGGAAGATGAGTGACTTCACCCTTCGAGACTAGGGATGCCTTCCATACATACAGAATGATGGCCCTTCCAATAGCAAGCACAGGATCAGATCTTAAATTGGAAATTTTCACATCAGGACTCCAACTACGTTTTTGCAAATGCTTAATAGTTTTAATTCTAACTTGACTTCCGACAAGACTCATTATTGAAAGATCATTCACTTGATGCAAAAATTACTAAAACTTCAGATATTATCTTCCTCATCGTTAGATAAATGTCACAAATTTTCTAACTAACTCCAGCAGTTCACAGAATTGGTCACAGTAATGCCCAACGACTCAAAATGACATGCATTAAGTCCAGCTTAAGTCCTATAGTTCACTTTATGTCAATTTGTCCAGCTCAAGTCCTAGGGTTCGCTTCCTAGCATACCATGTTGAATAAATAAAATAGGTCAAAAGAATTGAGAGCAAATAATCAAGCATACCCATAGGACTAGTTCCAGTTTCACAGCTATAATCTATAAGATCTATCATGCTATTCACCACTTCTGATATCTGCAGTTTCAACAGTAAAAAGTATAAGGAAAATGAGCATGCAGTAACAAGGAGAAATAGTGATGACTGATGAGAATCTCCAACCCTATTGAACACATATAATACAGCAGAGAAATATCAAGCAAATATCATCCACAAGTACAAAAAATAGGCATCCATAGCCCTAGCCAGCCACAACCACCATCAGCATCCTTATACAACAGCAAATGCTGAATTTTTGGCGTTTTCTCTTTGATGAATATAATTCCACGTCTTCAGTCCGTGCTGCATACGAGTTTTGATCTTCAGCAAATCTTTCATGCAAATCCACCAACAAAAGGCTATTCTATTATATTGCCTCATTGATCCCAGAGCTTGTACTTTAATTACAAAGGAAACTCTAACTCAATTAGTAGTCTTCTATTAATTGACTCCAGTTAACTAGCACCTAAACTCGTGTTAGGTATTTCAACCAATGTGAGGAAATTTCTGACACCTAGTCCTGGGTCTAAGTCTGTAGTACAAATTCAAACACACCAATATTTGTTTATGAACCGATCTTGAAAAGAATTAGACAGAAATACATATTGCAAGAATAAATTTTTAAAATCATTATCAATTTTGCCCGAAATCATCACAAAATCCTTCATGAACTATTTTTCTGTTTTACTTCAAATTTCCTCCTCGATAATGTGCAATAAAGTTATTCAATCGTACTGAGTTGATAATGGCTCACAAGAGTATCAATAACTATTTCATACGTGGAACATCAACTTTAAATGATCCTTTAACAAGGATATCATGATATAATATTAGCTAACTTAGCTCCGTTTTTACCTTTCAGGTCAGCCTCATTCAACATCAAGAAAGACATAACAATGTAAAAAGGAGAACTATTTGATATATAATACAAATAATTCAATCGAACGGCTTTTTTGTCAGGTGATGGGATTTCAAAATTACTCAAGGAAGGACAATCCAAAAGAAAATTCTATGACCTCGACTTAGTTAATCAGCAGGTATTATCAGCCTTGGACAAATCCAAAGTAAGAAAAAGACTCTACTAGCTCCATGTTATTTTCTGAAAACATAGAAATGCTATTATTTACAGACACAAAAACACAACTCATAGGCCTTGCAGGTCACCCCACCAGAAAGACAAGTTATTCTCCTTCCTGATGTAAATTGAAGCACAAAAGAATATGAGTTGGTGTTAAAGATGCTATAAGATGGCAACATAATGACTGAAAAAACCTTGAGCCAAATTACAACCATATTTGCAACTTCATTAGATCAAGTAAGCGTACATACAAGGGAAATTTAAATTGGCACCTCAGATTAACTAATGAAGTCTATCAAGAACTAACAAGCCCTTGAAACGCCAGACAAGGGGTACGAACAAAAAACTAGAAGTGAATGAGTAAAGCAGAAAGGTTATGACATTTAGCATCTTTCCATCTCTGGAAAATCCTACTTTTCCTAGAATACCTAACAAATAAACATATATCCATGCCCTTTCAATTCTACTATTGGAAGTCGACAGCAGAATTCCACCATAGTTTTCAATTGCTGATGCAAGGACTTACTAACTGAAGAAAAGGGCACATTACCCGCAGACACCACACATATCTTTTTGTATATCCCAAATTATTTACTAATGGAACTTCCAACGCTTTTGCCAGTTGACAAGCTGAAGCAACAAACCTGGAAAAGCAAAAGGAATGGAAAAGATCAAAAACATGTAAATCTCTACTCCCTACTACAAGATTTAGTTCAGACATTTTGCCATAATTTTCTCCTAGACCGAGTTTGTTTTCACTAGCACTTATATTCCCCTTGAAAACATCCATAGAAATTCTTTAGACAACTCCAAGAAACAAATCAAGAAAATATATCAAGAACACTAGCATGCAATGCAGGGGGAAAATAATGAAGTATAAGTTACTAATTAGTGAAGATGCCTGTAATTGATTGGATATGCTAAATTTCCTCATCCCAGGTCCACATCTAATGCAAATCAAGCTTCTGTGGTAAAATGAAAAAGAGTAAAAGAGAATAACAAATGTAAAATAATGCCTTCAAACTGAAGGGATAGAGATTTCTTAGACCAATAATTTTTACTGGATTTTCACAGATCCTGAAGCTAACACTTGAGTAACACCTTTCTAACCAGGTGCGTTAACGATTCCTACAAAATTAACTATATGGATTCCTAACCATTTAGGGGAAACTATCAACTCTGCTGGCCTCCCTTCGGGAGACCCAGCAGCAGTTGGACTCACCCAGCTGCTACAGGGTCTCGCGAGTGGGGAGGCCAGCAGCACGGCCGAGAGCCAGCCGATGAGCATCTCGCCGGCAACAGTTCCGGCGAGAACGTAACAGTAATAATTAAAAAAAAAAAAGAAAAAGAAAAGAAGAAGAGAGAGTACCGGTGAAGAAGTTGGAGGTAATTGAAATTGAAATGTATCACTCTTATTTTTTACATTTTTGATAATTTTTATTTGATTGTAGTAATTAACTTTTTTAATTTAAAAATTTTTAAATTCAAAATTTAATTATTCACTAGTTTGTTATATATGATTCCGATTCATATTTTGATACTTAATATCTTTACATATTATATTTCAATATAATTTTAAAAAATTAGATTTTACGATGACTATTAAATATTGACATTTAATTTTAGATATGTAGATATAATAATGTTAATCAATAAAAATATTCTCTATTATTAATATTTTGGGGTTTAAAATTTATAGATGTTGTGAGATTTTAGGATTTAGAGTTTAAGTTTTTATATTTAGATAAATTTTATTAGTTTTCTAAATTAATAATACTACAAATCTACAAAATAAAATTATGAAATGATACATTCATCTTATATTATAGGTATAGAGTATAGTTAGATATTTTAAAATATTTAAAAGTTGTTTAGGTGGGTTTATAAGATTTTCAAAATATTTTATAAAATATTTGGTAGCTTATAAGATGTCAAAAAGTATTTCGTAATCTTTTTAAGAAAATAGCTTATAAAGATTCTTAAATAACATGTTAGAAACTTATAAGCAACTTTTTTAAAATGGTAAGAAATTCTTAACTTATTTTTAAGATCTTAATAGGTTCCCTAAATTTTAATTATACTAATTATAAAATTATAATTACTAATACCTTATATGCTCCAAGATCTTATTATCCAAACACTTTGAAAACTTATTTTCAAAAGCAATCTAGTAGCAGCTAGCCTCACGAAGAGAGCCAGCAAATCTATTGCCCTTGCGAGCTAAGGGGCCAGCGGCTGCTGGCTCCCGGTCATCTCGCCGACACCTTTTATTGTTTTACATTTTATTTTGATAATTTTTATTAAATTATAGTAATTAATTTTTTAATTTTTAAATTCAAATTTTAATTTTTCACTAGTTAGTTATATATGACTTGATTCATATCTTGATACTTCATATTTTTACAGATTATATTTTAATATGATTTTCAAAAATTAGATTTTATGATGGCCATTGAATATTGACATTTATTTAGTTTTAAATATGTAGATATAATAATGTTAATCAATAAAAATATTCTCTATTATTAATATATTGGGGTTTAAAATTTATAGAGTTGCGAGATTTTAGGATTTAGAGTTTCAGTTTTATATTTAGATAAATTTTATTAGTTTTCTAAATTAATAATAGTACAAATCTACAAAATACAATTATGAAATGATATATTTATCTTATATTATATGTATAGAGTATAGTTAGATATTGTAAAACATTTAAAAGTTGTTTGGGTGAGTTTATAATCTTCTCAAAACATTTTATAAGATATTTGGAAGCTTATAAGATGTCAAAAAGTATTTCATAATCTTTTTTAAGAAAAGAACTTATAAAAATTCTAAAATAAGATGTTAGAAACTTATAAACTCTTTTTAAAAAAATAAGGAGTTTTTAACTTATTTTTAAGATCTTACCAAGCTCGTTGAATTTTAATTATATTAATTATAATTTTCATTATTAATACCTTATAAGCTCCAAGATCTTATTATCCAAACACTTTGGCTCTGTTTACTTGCATTTTGGGCATTTTCTAGAAAAAAATCTAGAAAAATGAAATTTTGGGAGAAAATTTGGAGAAAGCGCCAACCTTTTTTTTTTGGAAAAATAGGGAAAATTGTTTGAAAATGAATTGTTAGTTTGTTAATGTTTTTGTGGAGGGATAAATTTTATTGTAAATGTCAAATCAGTTACTTTTTTGTTGGATTTGTAGGAAAAAAAATTATTTTTTATATATAAAGATTGTAATGAAATGATGTGTAATTAATTTAATTCATAATTTATTTTGATATTTTATATTTTTTTAGAATTATAAATAACAAATGATGTATTACTTTAAAGAAAGCATTCATTAATTAAAATTAAATATATATGAAATCATAATTATATGTTAATACTATTAAAATCGTCTTACATTGAAAAAATTATTAAACTATAACATAATTCTAATTTTAATTAAAATGAACTATTTTAACCATTTATTATTCCATATTTATGTGTATATAAAACTTAATTAATTATTTAATAAAGATAATTATTTTGTAGATGAATGTTTAGTAATAAAAAAATAAGAATTTAAAATTAATTTATTATTAAATTTAATTTTATATGTAATCAATTATTAAATTAAATATATTATTAATTAATATATCATATTAAATAGATTAGTAAATTAAATATATTATTAGAATATTTAATTATATATGTAATTATTTATCTATATAAAATATAATTTATATAAATATAATAATTCATTTAGTTAATTAGACAAATTAATTTTATTAATATAATAAGTTATCTAATTAATTTAAAATATTATATAATTAATATGTTATTTGTTAGAGAAATTATTTACTAATAAATAGAATAATCGTTTAAAACTATTTTATTAAATTAAATAGATGATTATGTCAATATAAGATCTATTATGTCAATATAAGAGGATATTAAAGTTTTTCAATATTTATTTAAGAATTTGTGATGGATTTATGACTGTTCTATACATGGTCCCAGGTTAAAGAAATTGGAGAATTTAATAACTACTTTTGTGACCCAAGAAAAATCGGTCACTAATTTAATGACCGATTAGTGACCGCCATATTTGGGGTCACTAATTCTGTCACAAATCGGTCATTAATCTATTATTAATTTTTTTTAAAGTTTCAAATAAAATTGGTCACAAATTTGTGACCGCTCCCAACGGTCACTGTTTGGTAGTCACTAAAGCCATTTTTTTTTAGTGAAATTTGTGACGGTACTCTCCGATCAACATCGATTCTTTATATTTATTACAAGTGTCATTACTAATTAATATATTTTTTTGTTCTCTTTTTAAGTTCGTTAGTAATCCATTAAAAATTTACCATAACTGTCTTCGATCTGTAATGGAACTTTATTTGTCAAAAATTCTCCGTTAGAGAGGGATGTATTTTTTTTTTTTTTTGTGTTGATAATCTCTTATAAAATTGTAAGAAATTTATCCTAATTTATTTTTAAGATTATAATTACTTTTTTAATTTTAATCATATTAATTATAAAAGTTATCATTATTGACTTTTTATAAATTTCAAAACCTCATTTTATTTGAATTCAAATTTTTTTATCTTATAATTAAATATCAAAATACCTTATATATAATTAATCATGTAATATGATTTATTTAAATTTAGTCAAACACCTGCTTAATGATACAATATATATATATATATATATAGAGAGAGAGAGAGAGAGAGAGAGAGAGAGAGAGAAGGTTGAAATTTGCAATAAGCAAAGTAACGCTTTCGGAGTAAAATTCAATATTTCACAATTCAATTTGCTGTAATCTATAATAATGCATATATCATGCATGCAAAAGCTTTACCTTTCTGTATTACGAAATATATTACTGCTAATAACTTGAACGGCATATAGTTACAGCTAAGTCGTGCACAAATCATATTGTTTAACTTATACCCTTCAATATCCCTTCATGAAATAACTATTTTTCCCTTTTCCTAAGATTAAATACAAGATCTATAATACTTCAAGAAAATTGCATGGCAAGAATTGTTTAAGATATCAAACTCGCTTCCTGTGATTATATATACATGCGGATATATTCATAAATTCAATAATAAAATAATTATTCCAAACAATTAAAAAGAAAAAATTATATATATATATACACACTAAAATAATGGGAGAGTGCGAACCAAATTAAAATGCCAAACATTTGGAACAAGTTAGGCACAACAATATCCAATTTTATAATTAATTAAATTCTAGTAAAGATGATTAAAACTAACGTTCATATTCTCATCTTTTATTTAAAATTTTGTATCGAGTAAATTAAATATTTAATTCAGGAATAATGGAGTTTTGAGTACTAATGCACAACGGGTACTTACATAGTGATAGAAAAACTGCATAGTAGGGCATAAAGCATATATCACCACTAGAAAAACTGGAATTTGTGATGAAATTTTGTGACAGAATTACTGCCGTTGCAATTTGGGATGAAAAAACCATCACAAAAACTCAAAATATATTAAAATTTAATCCTATAACTTTGCGAGAAAAATTTAAAAACAAAAGTTAAATATCTTTTGCGATGGAAATATCCGTTGCAAAAAAGAAAAAGTATTAAATAATTTTTCTTTTGCGACAAAAGAATTTTCCATCGCAAAAAATAAAAAATAAAAAACAAAAAAATTGCGACAAAAAAAAAATCATCACAAAAAAGGAAAAAAATTTTAAAAAAATTTCCATCTCAAAATAAAAAGAAATAATAAAGGAAAAAAATTGCGACGAAAAAAAAAATCCATCGTAAAAATATTAAAAAAAGTAAAAGAAATAGAATTTGCGAAGGAAATGCATTTCCGTCGCAAATTTAATAATAAATTAGATACTTATTATTTAGAAACTTTTTTAAAATATAAATATATTATATTGCACATACTTTATGACTATTAATATATTTATGTAAATAATATTTTTTATTATAAATATAATTAATACATAAAAATTTTATAATAAATTAACAAATTTAATTTCAATATACATTTATATATTCTAATTAACTATGAAAGATATATTATTTCATTACCTTTAGTAAATGCGTTAATTATTATAAAATAAAGATTAGTTATTATAAAATGATTATATACTAATTTATACAAATTCTATATTAGTAATTAATGTTTTATAGCTCATATTAGTTACATATATATATATATATATATTGTAATGCCCCCACTCGGGATAGCACCTAAGTTGAGGCGCCACTCAATTCAACCTTAAATTGAACCTACAATTTAATCAAAAGATCCAAAAGATTTCAAACTTAACTTATCAAAGCAGTGAAAATTTCAAACTTAACTGACTCGACAAACCATCAAGTACATACTATGACTCACTTTCTTACATTTAACAAAACATTTATATGCCTTAAGTCATTAACGTCAACATGACATATCACAACGTCTCTGGGGTATACAAAATGTCTCGAAAGAACCCATAAGCATATAAAATTGTTTTCCATTATAAAATGTGTTTGCCCATTCAAGCCTGGAGTTCCAGTTCATCACTTAATCCTATATGAGAAAATCAAAGAAATACGGGAGGTAAGTCCAAAGGACTTAGTGAGGTATAATCTTAATCATAAGCAGTGGGGATTTGTTGAAGATGAATCAGCTCGGCAGATTATAATTTAACGTTTAGAACAAGAACAATATTTGATACATATAACTGTTTGAGCATATAGGAATCTCTCATTCCATATTGCTCCATGAACAGTGTACAAACAATAAGATACGGTTAGAATAAACAAGCCATAGTCATATGCAATTCAACGGAACCAACTTGACATGCATATCAGAACAATTCTTATTCCAATCACTCGATCATATCCAAGCATGACACTTGACACACGGAAGATGCCTAGGAGTATCCCTAGCACATCATAGACAAACGGTAGATACTTAGGAGTATCCCTAGCATATCACTGACAGATGGTAGATACCGAGGAGTATCCCTAGCATATCACTGACAGACGGTAGATACCGAAGAGTATCCCTAGCATATCACTGACACCAAACAAAACGAGTGTGTCGGTGGGCAACAGATACAATATAGAACAGTACAAATATCAGAACAGGCAGATAGCAGAACAGACAGATAGCGGAACAGTTGGATATCAGAGCAGTACACATAATAGAATGGATAAATAACATATAACAGATAAAAGTTCTGGGTGCCAGAACAAACAGAAAACAGAGTCATACTAGAAAGTAACCCTCATAGGGGTGTTTGGATCAAATAACATATAATCAATGAGATTTCAACAAATCACATATTTCAATAACACTGTACAGTCATTACAGAAACAGTAACCCTCACACGGGTTTATCACAAATACAGAAGAGTATATAAGAAAGGCCAAAATGGTAGGCCCTCACCTTCGTAGCCTCAGAAAACTGCAACCTCAATCAGCAATCTACTAGTATGCGGGACCAACTCCTTCATCACTAACCAAAGGAGCATATTTACAGTTAAAATCTATTTTCAACTCTAATAATCCTCGATAATTATAATTATACTATTATCAGCCTAAAGTCATGAATTTCTCGGCTAATACAATAATTTCGGCATAACGAGTACTAAAACGTAAATCAAGTCAACAATAATAGCCCAACTGTCACAATTAATCCAATTGTTGCCACTTAGGTCTCAAATACACAAAATTAGGGTTTATTTCCCAATAAACTCGATAATTCCAAACATTCATAAAATAATACAATCCAAGTTTACCAAATTTATACTAGCACATGCATATACCAAGTCCTAGTCCCGTATCATCTCAAATCACTAGTTATTATTTCTCAAGTTCAATTTCATAAAATCACAATTAATCACTTAATAAACTTAATTAATCCTAACATTATATAAAATAATACAGATCCGGGCCCACTAACTACACTATAGTCCATGCATGGGGAAAAATACCATTTATATACAAAGGTCTTCATTCTTAATATAATACAACATCTGGCAACGAATAAACAGTAAAATATATATCAAACTTTAGTCATTACCCACGATTTGCTCAATCGGACCTCGAATTCACAAACTAAGATCACCACCATGATCACCGCGACAAGCTAAAGGATATGTCCTAGCTTCGCCGCCGTGCTTCCTCCGTCGACCATCGCTAGAAAAACCTAATCTCACCACCAAAATATGCATTTCTGCTCCACGAATCAAATCCCTCAATAAATTTTGAAGTTTGCCATCAAATTAGGGTTCAATTTGTTGAAAAATCCAACTAGGTCGTCAACTTGCTGCCATGTTGGTTTGCTCAATTCCATCACCGTTGGTGGTCGGAACTGGAAATTGAAGCCACTAACGTGTTTCTCTAGCTGGGCTAATTAGATTACACCCTTTGGTCGCGCCCAGAAGCCACCTAAATGACAAACTCGCCAAGCTCCGCCTTGAGCTCTCGTCAGCCTCAATTTTTTGGCCATTTCTCCGGTCAAAATGGGTGGTTCTTGGTCCCAGCGTGATCGCCATGACGAGAGGAAGAAAATGGTTGGAATATTTTGGGCTTTTGGCTGTTGGAGATGGAAGATTGCTGAAGAGGGGGATGAGGGACACGGGTGAAGAAGAAAGGTGAAATGAGGGGTTGAAATGCAAAATGTGATATTTATAGGAAAGTCTTCTAGAAATTCTGATTAGGCCCCTAAAACTTTGGTTAGATTTCAGTTAAGTCCTCCAAGATTCCCACAAACTTCAATTCTGTCCCTAACAAAGTGAGTGCCTAACATTGACCCTTTTGACCTAAAATAATTACCATGCAACCCCAAACTTCTAAAATGTGATTCAATCAAGTCTTGCTTAATAGCACTTTGACCCCAAAACTTTCAAAATTTTTGCAATTAAGTCCTTTTCACTTATTTTCTGAGCCCTAAAATCCAATCAACCAATACTTTGATTTCTAAATTCTTAATTTTCAAAATACTGAATTTCAGGGGTATTACATATATATTATAATCAATAATGTTACACTTTTAATTAATATTAAAATAAAATTAATAATATATATTAGAAAATATTTTGTCATGAAAATGTTATTACATGTTGTGGCTTAAAAGAATGAGCAAAATTAATTAAGATAATAATATATAACTTTATAAGTTGTATAATTGATAATTAGTTAGTAAAATTAGCATTATATCAAATGTTATTTTACACTAGTAATCTTTTATGATACTTATTATTACATACATTAATTTAGAATCAATAGTTTAATATAATATGTACAGTGATAAATTTAATGTTATTTATTCCATTAAAAATTTTGAAATAGATAAAATCATTATATTAACTCTGTACTTTTCTCTTTAGTAATAGATAAAGTCCATTATTTAGCTTTTAGTTGTTATTAAATATCTAAATTTTAAATTTTTTATCTATCATTTAATGTTTATTTTTTATTCATTATGTTGCAAATACTTTATGACTATTAATATATTTATGTAAATAATATACTTTTTATTATAAATATAATTATCATATAAAAAATTTACAATGAAACAATAAATTTAATTTTAGTATATATTTATGTATTCTAATTAATTGGAAGGTATATTGTAACATCCCGAATTTTTAATTTCATAATAAAATTAAAATACGAAAAACTTAAGTCTCAGTTTCGACGAAATACTTTTAAATTAAAGAGTTAAATCATAATTAATCAAAATGCTAATTAGATCAATTAAGGCTTGAGTATAAATATAAAAAGCCAAAGGACTGAATGTTAATTAAATTTAGGATCTAATCCACCAAATCAAATATTAAAGGTTAATGTGAGCAAGTTAAAAGTTGAAGGACTTCAAAATAATTAAATTTTGATTTAATTGCATAGAAACTAAAATGTTAGGGGTCGATGTGTAAGAGATAAAAGTTAGGAACTTAATTGAAACTTAGGGACCAAACTGAAGGCTGTTTAAAATTTAAAAGGGCTAATTGAAGGCGCTTTATAGTTTTGGGGTCAAATTGAAGGAAGCAGAAAAATATTTTATATATATATAGATAGAGAGAGAGAGAGAGAGATTAAGGACAATAATTGACTTCATTATGAAAAACCAACCCAACTCTACCCCATCATTCGTCCACCAGAGAAAAACCATAAAACATGAAACTAACCTCATAAGAAGCTTCCCCTCAGCTCAAGGATCAAAACCATACTAAGAACTTCCCAAAATACCCTTGTGGTAGGCCCTACGATAGGTACCAAAAGATGATTGGGTAGAACAGACCGACGGTAGCTGGTCTCTGGCCGATACCTTATTGCTGTTATCTTATCTCATAGCCAGTTGGAGGTAATTGTCTATGAGTAAGGTAAGGCATGTAGTTAACTATGCTTGATATTTGTTTACTTGATTGACCTTATCACTTAAGGACTTGGAAGGATAAGGGTTTTTCTGCGTTTTTGCAAGTGGAGTGATAAGGTAAGAGAACCAACAACAGTATGTTTTGTGAAAGTGATATTGATATACTATCTATTTATTAACATGCCTAGCTGGTTGTATTCATTTGCCTACATAATACCTCGTATGCCTACTATAATCGTTATTGTTCTCCATTGATTCAGTACTTATTGATTGTTGTTATTTTGTATATTTACGATATTCCATTGCTAACAACTCACTAAGTTATTTGGACTTACAGTTTTGTGTTGTCTCCTTCCGTTCTTTACCCAGATAAGAAGAAGTGACGACAATAGACTAGACCATACGGCCTGAGAGGCAATAGACTTAGTAAATGTATAGATGTACGGACTGTAGGCTGCTGAGTTACTGATATGGATGTGACAAGTAGGTTTGGAAAATGTTAAGTGTAACCTATGTTCTTTTAGTATTGACTTGAACTTTTGGTGTTTGTTTCTTGTAGAAATTGAATATTATGTGTTTCGAAATGGTTCATTTTTCTCTTATCTAGATAGATTTTTAGTAGCACCCTGGCCGAACAAGCATATCTCCGAATTGGGTGTTACAGGGTGGTATCAAGCATAGGTTTAGCAATTACCTAGGTAACTATGGAAATGACTTTTGTACTTAGAATCAATGAGTTTATTAAGGTTAAACTTAACTAGGAATCAATTGAGATGTGAATCCCTAAGTTGGAAAACTCGAGCTATGTTAGGAGATAGTCCTCTGAATGTGGAATTAATGGTTAGAGGAGATTAAGTTTGACCTTGGAATTTGAATAAGATATGAATTTTACGACAATGCATGGTCCCGATGGAGTGAAAGGTTATGATTGGGGTGGTCGACTAATGCATAGCCATTACACCTGAAGTATCAGGCAGATGACTCTTTATGGTTTGAAGGGTAATGCTTGGTGAGATATATAACACGCTAATATATCTTGGGAACTTAATCTAATGGAAGACAAACATTTTACATATAGTTGAACTCAATCATTGGAATGGCGTTTAGGATGAGAAATGTTTGGCATGTACTTAGGTGTAACTTGAATGGTGTGACTATTTAAGGAAATTAATGCATTCATAGCCATAGAATGGATTAGTATGACTATAGGATGAAATGAACGGGGAAGGAGATTTGAATTCTAATAAGAGAGATCTAGAGAAACCAAGGAAAAAGGTATAGCACTAGTCTTGAGAGGTACGATTAAGACTAAGATCTGAAAACAGGAACATCGGATAAGGATATGAAATTCAAGGTTTACCAAATAGGAATATCAAGGTAAAAGAATAGATATTAGTATATTGGAAAAAAGAATATGGAAGGAAAATAGGAATAGGGATCTCGAGAATATATGATTCACAGTGAAAAATTTGAGGATATAAAGTTTGCAGTGAGGAGTATGGATCAATACGTGACCTCATCTTTTTAAGGAATCAAGTATATATTCAAGAATTGTAACCTTACTTGCATATGTGTATGGAATTGTAACCTTACCTACAAATGTGTACAGAAATTAAGTATGACAGATAGGTTATTTTTTAAAATGAGTAATTGATATATATATATATATAATACAAACAAACTTTAAGGGACAAGATTCCTAAAAATATATGCAAAACATTGATGAAATGAATTTGCGGGAGAACTAGATAGCTAACCATCAGGATAAAGACAATAGATTGACCGAGGATGAGGAAACCCTACTAAACTTGACTACGAAAATCTGGGATTGTAAGTTGTGGAGATTGAAGCAGTATTGAAAATTTGAATGTATAGATCTATAGCAACGACTTGCTATGGAATACTAGCATCGAACATGATTGGATAAAAGATTTTATTAATGTCGTGTTAAGCCCAACTAGTTTATCTCACCACAAATCAAAGCAGTCAGCCAGATAAATTGAAAGCCTAGTATTTTTGAGAATAAAATTTATTTATACATTCAGCTAATAGGATTGTATGTAAAGTTTGTGTATGAATGAACTTGTGTATACAAAATGAATTCTAGAAAGTCGTACTCAACATTTTGGTGTTCTGTACCTTTTGAAATCAATAACGACTCTGCTGTTCATTAGACAATTAGCTTAATGAAAAGCTCCAATATTTTTAACCGCTAAATTAACACATATATACATAAGCTCCCGTACAAATGTAATTGTGTGCACCGACTTTAATTCTATAAAATCTTATCTCATATCCAAACGTTCTATGCTCTATACTAGCATAGCAACTTTAGTACTATTTAGGAATGTTTAAGGTTGAACGGAATAGACTGCATTGCTCTAAGATTAGCTTTGAAAGCCTAGAATTACGAAGTACTAGAAGATGATATCAGCAGAAAACATCAGCTATATGCAAACATAAATCGATTACAATACAATGGATAGTTGCAACTTAATCAACTTAACCAGTTCGAATATCGTGACGTGAATGCCATGACTAGAAGGGGTAGACAGTAACATCAACCCTTTCACGTCGACCTCATGGATAGATTCTAAATCAAGGTGGCGTAGGATAGAATTCTTATTATAGTAAAATGATAACCTCGTGTTTTTATTAATAAACAAGGTTAGGCCAGTAACTTTATAAGTATCATAAAAGACTTTAAGGAAAACACCATCTAAGAGCTCTTGGTTTCATTTGTCGAAATATGATGGGATGAGTGGTTGAAACTTAAGGCATTGATTGAAAAGTGTGATGAACTCTCTAAGTATCAAGAAACAATTATCTATCATTAATTAGGATTTGTTGACGAAGATAAGAACTAAATGAACTCCTTTGAACATGGGATTTAGATACCTTGCATAGAGTAAATTATTTGGCCTTATGTAAAAGTCTATAGTTATTTTAAGGTTGAGCCAATATACAGGAAGAATATGTATATTGAGAATTACCTCCTATTGTGATCTGAGTACTACGAATTAAATTAATGTTATTTGGATTAATCAATGCATTTACAACATTTACAGAGATGATATATAAGATATTCTAATTTCAATGATTCTACTCAAGTCATATGATATATTTAGAGTTGAAGAAAGAGTTATACTATATTTAGGCCTGGAGCTGTTGAATGCTTGTAGGAATACAACTATGTGTTAACTTTATCGTTTGAGTAACAACTGAGGGAAAGATATAGTCGAGGATGTGCAACACTATGAGAGAACAATAGAGTGACTTGGTTGAGGTTAACGTCATAGTCAATTAGAGATAGCTAGGGAATATGTCATAAATGCAAAGACCTTTAGGTTTTTTCAAATTAATGCCAATGGTATATTTGAGGTTTTCATAAGTTAATAGATTTGTTGATTAACCTGGCTAACAGAAATTAGTTATATTAATACATGAATAAGAATATGAGGTGGTTTTGTGAACTAAAGAAAAGAATTTAGCTTGTGTTAGTTACCATTACCCTTACAAAAAGTAAAGATAGTGCTACGCATCGATGACCAACCAGAGAATTAGATATAGGAAGATGATTGCATATGTCTTAAGGAATTTAAGTCATGAAAACAAGATTGCTCGGTTCGGGATATGTAGTTCGTTGCCCTGGGTTGCCTTGTTATACTATGGTCATCTTTTGTTAACCAATGGAACTTCTTGAAAAATATGGTCATAGTGTATCAAGTTGAGTACCAACACTTGAATCAAAAGGGTGAGAAAAAATAGAAGCATTGCGAGGAATCTACATCGTGGGTTTTAGGGCAAATCGATCCATTCGTGATACATAATGAAATATGGGACACTTAGTGTCGGCATTAAGCAAGTTGAAAGATTCTAAATAATAGAAATTTTGGTTCCAATATCAATAAATAGGAATTACTAAGACTAGAAAATAGAATAGGTGGAAGAGACCAAATTAGGAAAAAATTGCTATAGAATTGTTATGATGTTTTAAATTCTTCTGGATCTTAGGTAAGAATCTAGGGACTAGATTCTCTTAAGGGAAGGAGAGTGTAAACATCTCGGATTTCAAATTTCATAATAAAATTAAAATAAGGAAAACTTAAGTCTCAATTTCGACGAAATACTTTTAAATTAAAGAGTTAAATCATAATCAAATCGCTAACTAGATCAATTAAGGCCTGAGCATAAATATAAAAAGCCAAAGGACTGGATTTAATTAAATTTAGGATCCAATTCCACCGAATCAATTATTAAGGGTCAATGTGAGCAAGTTAAAAGTTGAAGGACATCAAAATAATTAAATTTGGACTTAATTGCCTAGAAACTGAAATGTTAGGGGTTAATGTGTAAGAAATAAAAGTTAGAGGACTTAATTGAAACTTATGGACCAAACCGAAGGCGATTTAAAATTTAAGGGGGCTCAATTAAAGGCGGTTTATAGTCTTGGGTTCAAATTGAAGGAAGCATAAAAATATTTTAGGGCAAATCACATAATTAATTCTTAAAGTTTTACTTTAGAATCACTTTAGTCCTTAATCTTCAAAAATTTATCTTTTAGTCCCTAACGTTAATAATCATTTCACTTTAGTCTCCATTTAAGGTTTTATGTTCCAATTGGAAAATTGACCGAGTTTGACATTTTTAAGGGTAAAGTTATCAATTTATATTTTTATGTTCCACTTTAGTCCCTATTTAAGGTTTTATGTTCCAATTTAGTCCCTATGCCACTTTTTCTTTTTTTCATTTTCAGAAAAAAATTGCATTTTACCCCCTATGAAAATGGAAAAGGGCCTTATGAATAAAAAAAGGAATAAAACCTCCTTATATTTTGAAATTATACACACAGTCTCCCACTCCTGATTTCCTTCAATTTAACACCAATTTTAGCATATAAAAACTATATTACTCTTAATTATTTCATATATTTTTAATTTAATTAATTAATTTATTTAAGTATATTTTCTTATATCTTCTTTGATCCCCTTTAGATTTAAAAACTGTTTTTAGTTTTTGTATTTTCATTTCTCTAATTTATTCTTCTTTTTCATTTTTGTGTATATTATAAATAAATCTATATATTATGTATACATATGTATAAATATATAATATTTTTATGTATATATTTTATGTTATATGTATATATTATACATTTATGATATATTACATATATTTGTATATAATATATATTAATAAATAAATATAAATATATAAACACTATATAATCATAGTTGTATAATAATCCCACCCACCCCTACACACCGCACCCTCCGCAACCCCTATCCTCGTCCCCAACTGCCTCGTTCCCACCCTACGGTGGTTGGCCATGGTAGCTACCCCTAGTAAAAGGGAAAAATATTCTTTTCATCCCATAAGATTTTTCATCTTTCAATTTTGTCCTATATGTTAAGTAATTTCAAATTTAGTCCTATGAGTTAAAAAAATTTTGCATATTGAATTCGAAAGTCACTGAAATCTCATAAAATGGCCAAAAATGCTAATGTGGCACGCCGAAATTTGTTGAATTTGGGAATTTTTGCTTAGATGGCAAATTTTCAGTTAATATGTCAAGTTTTTTGTCTTTTTGGAAAATGTCTTTGCTAACTTGGATTTTTGTTAGTAATATTATTAATAATAATACTAAAAATATTAGATAATTATATTATAATAATAATTCTATTATTATCATTGATAATATTAATCTTATTATTCTTATGATTAATTAAATTAATAATAATAAAATTAATTTAATATTTATTAGTATCATGTATTATTAGTAATATTATTATAATAATAAATAATTATATTAATAATATTTATACTATTATTAATACTACATATTATGAATATAATTAAAATTATTATAATATAATCTTTATTATTATTAATATATTACTAATCATATAATTAATATTATTAATTATAATAGCATCACAAATGATATTAATATATCATTAATATATTATTATTATTAAATATTAATAATTATATGCGTGTATGACTAATATTAGTGTCAATTATATATATATACATATATTATACACAAATATATATACACACATGTACATATATTTATAAAAAAAAAGAAAAAGAAAAAAAGTAAGAACAAAAAACCTTAGACAGGGACTAAAGTGGAACATAAAATTATAAATTGATAATTTTGCCCTTAAAAATGTCAAACTTCATCAACTTTCCTGTAGCACCCCATCTTGTGATAGCACCCAAGCTTAGGCGCCACCAATTCAATCTTAAATACAATTCAATAATTTCTAGAAAACTTGTAATTTAACCATCTCAAAGGAGAATAAGTCATCCTAGCCCAAAAAAACATTTCATAGAGCAAAATATATACATATCAAGTGACTTAAGTTCCATACATACATTCCTATAACATTCTTCAGGTAATTGTTTCGATCAGGTGTTGACTATATACACAACCACGACACCTAATCTATTATAAGATAACATCCAAACCCAAGGTATGAACTCTAGCTTCTCACTCAGTCCTGTCTAGAAAACAAATAACAACAAGAGAGGGTAAGTCCTAAGGACTTAGTGAGGGAAAAGAAAATAATATGATTTAAAAGGAAAGTTAATGAGGTAAAACTATTGATGAACAACTTAATAACAACAAGAAGGAAAATGATAGACAACAATCAAAGACAGTTCTGTAACAATAAGAGTTCCAACATAAATCAACATTGTACTGGGTACACATGATATCAATTTAACAAACTGCATAGCTACTAGTACCGGACGTCGGTACAATAGGAATAATACTTCATTATCACTCCATTGCACGAGGACTCAGCTCGGGCGGGGTAATCAACTTGGTCGACAACATGCCAAATCCCAACATTTATAGGTAGCTACCTGTAAGTTAGGATTTTTGGTGGGTTCTAGCTAGAAAGACCTGTGCCCGTTGGTTCGTTCCGCCAAGCCATCTTCCGAACCTAGTTCCCAGTACCATACCCCCCGTGGCATCCCTCGGGTGGAAATCGCCCATGGTGTCCCATGGGTTGAAAATATATAATGCCAACAGATACGAATTTTAACCTTTAGACAATAACACAAATGTAACGAGATACAATCTGGACATCCAATATACAGGCCAGCAAGGCCATTCTGGAATAATAATTCAAGTATTCTGCTGGAATTGGCACTCGGTCGGTACAACCGATAATCAAGTATACCGTCAAGGCCAAGTAACTGATATAAAGAACGAACTTGAAGATACCGACAAGATTTCTTGAATAATCAACATGTTTATATGAAAGGAACAAGTAGTATGGGGTCAGCCAGCAAGGCTGTACGGTCCAAGGGACAAAATTGAATAATATGATAAAGGTTCTGGACACCAGAATAGACAGAAATCAAAATTTATAACAAACGATAACCCTCATAGGGGCGTTCATATCAGATAACAGATAACAATTAGAAATCAAACAATTCCTAGATTTCAAATGAGTCAGAGTACGGTACCGAAACAGAAACAAAAACAGATATAGGAAACCCACACGAGGTTTCATCACAAAACAGATAGTATGAGAAGTGCCAGATTGGCAGATCCTCACAAAGTGCAACAAATATCGATTAAGCTTAAACAAGGCAAGTACCGGTTGGTAGACCCTCATAGGGGTGTTCAAATCAGATAATAAATAACAAATCAGATTTCAAACAATCAGAATATGGTACAGAAATAGAAAAACCCACACATGGGCTTATCACGAATAATAGATAATGAGAAAAAGGTGTCGGATCACAGTCTGCCGTCTACGGGCCCGCGGGACCTACTTCCACTTCACCTAACCAAAATAGTATAATTGCAATCAAAATCCATATTTGACTCCCAGCATCACTATCATGCTTATCATTAATCCGAATTCACCAAACAATCATATTAACATGATAGCTTAAAGCTTAAATGGCTCTATCGATCTAATAACAGCCAATAAGATCGATTATATCTAAATTAATCTCGATTTCATATCAAGTCTAATAACTAAGCAATAACTGGTTCTTAATTACATAATCATTCTCCTCATATCATCCAAAATTCACTATAATGGTCCAATTACTATCACTTGGTTCTAAATCCATAAATCCACAAGTTAAGGTTCAAATCCTTTAATTAACTCAATTAATTCCAACATAACAATATTCGGGTCCATAACTTATAGGTACTCCTTACTTAGGGATCTCAATCACAATCACATATATATCAATACATCCAAAATCCTATTCTTAGCATAAATATAAGCTAAATTAGGAAAGTACAACATATGCATTATATATATAACAAGGTACAACTAACTAAAGCTTAATTCTTAACCCTCTATTACCCAAAATTTCTTATCAGTGCCTCAGAATCATGCACCAAGAGCAATATTGTGATCATCGGAATGAGGAAAAGAAACTATTTTAGGGTCGCTGGAGCACTGCCGGAGTGCCGCTGCCTGCCGCCCGTTGTCGGAGCACCGCCGCCTACTATCGTCGAAAAGTTGTCTGTCACCCAAAGAGCTACGCCTCGTCGCAAGCTTTCCAATGGTACCATTAGTTTCAGTAATGGCTGCCTGAAAGTCCTCCAAAAATTACCCTGATGTTGCTATCACCTCAAATTGCCGTCGCCCATTTCTTTCCGTTTTCAGTCATCGCCGCTATGTTTCACTGCCATGCAACACCTCCACGGTGACCACCAAGCTGAGGGCTTCAATTTTTACTGGCTAGAAAATGCCTCCGGTGCCGCTTCGTCATTGGTCCCACTTCTCCGCCCCGTCCCTTTTCTGCTTCAAAACTGTGAAGCTGCCAAGTGCTGGGTTTGTGTGTATGAGTGTGTTGGGGTGGTTAGGTAGTAAAGAAAAAGAGAGGTGGTGGTGAGGTTGATGGTGTTGATGGCCGAACATGGTGAAGGTGAGAGAGATGGCGCGGGTGAAGAAAAATGGAGATGAAGAAGATGATGAACAGTGAAGAAAATGAGGAAATTGAAGGAAAAAATTTGTTTTGTAAAATCCATCTTTTAAAAATTACAATTGAGTCCTTAATCTAATTAAGTTAAATCAATTAAGTCCTTAAGTAATTAAAATAGCATATAGGTCCTAGTTGACTTGAAAAATACCATGCAAGCCCCTAAGCTTTCCAATTTGTGCAATCAAGTCTAATAATTTACAAATTAGCCCTAATAGCTTTAAATAAAATTAAATCAAGTTCTCTAAAATTATAAATTGACCACGAAATTGTCTAAAATAATCAACTTAACTAAAATAATTAAGATTAACAATAATTAAAATTAACATTTAAACATGAAATATTGAGGGTGTTACATTTTCGGCCAAAAACTGCCGGAAAATAGTTTTGGGGACTAAAGTGAAACGATATATTAACGTTATGGACTAAAAGATGAATTTTTAAAGATTGAGAACTAAAGTTATTTTTAAGTAAAACTTTAGGGACTAATTATATAATTTGCCTAATATTATATATATCTATATATATAGATTAAGAACAATAATTTACTTAACTCTGAAAAACCATCCCGACTCCACCCTATTGTCAAACCATCGGAGAATGACCATAAAACACAAAACTAACCTTATAAGAAGCTTCCCCTCAACTTAAGGTCAAAACTATACCAAGAATTTGCCAAAATGGCTGGCGAATCAATGGGATTTTGAAGGGATGAGGTAGTGGTGATTCTACGACTTCTACCAGCAGATTGTAGGTGGGCTTGTATGGGTTATAGTTGGAATCTCATGGGCAAAGGGTTGGTGGTTTCAATTTGGAGATTCGGTCGGCAGTGGCAGTGTAATTGGATATGGCAGGGGAAGGCAGTGAGTTATGGTTTATGGCGGTTGAAGGCCAAATTGGCCAGATAAATGATGACAAAATCTAAAATTGGTTCAGGCATTTTGCTCTCCTTGGTGAGGTGCACCTACCGGTGGTGGTGGTTCTCATCTCTGACGGCGGACAGCGGTGGCGCTTCGGTGGCAGTCAGTCAGAAAACTCAAAAATTGCATCTGAATTGATCTAGGCTATTATCGACTTGAGGTTGGGTCATTTGATTTGATTTAGGTAAAAAAGCTCAATCAAATTCTTATTTAATTAAAATTTGAAGTTGCATTAAATTGTGTTGTGGGATGAGAATTATTGATAGTTTGGAATTGATAAGCGAGGAAAATTCTTGTTTATCATGAACCAAGATTATGATAATGTATCACGTGAGTTAGGAACAGCTATATTCATTATCTTAAACATGTGGGAAGTATAGAAATTGAGGAAACTATGACCAAACTAAAATGAATTAACTAAAGAACCTGATAAAGGCATTTAAATATGTTTAGGTGTATAACTCAGAAATTAATACGACGTTGGTTTATGTGATCTTATCCTAAATTTTGGATTGACTAGGAAGCAGGGACTTGAGTGTTTATATAGCTAGGGATTCCTCTGCATTTGCCAGGTGAGTTTGTATTAGATTTCTTTGCTGGGGAAAGAATATAGATATTGGTTATTATGCCCTTTCAACTTGATTCTATTTGTACTGAGATTCAATAGTTTTGTTTGTTTGTTCTATGTTGTTCTTGGCTCTTGTGTTGATTCTGACATTCTGTCTGAACTCTTCTTGTTATTAGCATATCCTTGTTGCTTGTTGCCTAATCTTTTCTATGACATGGATTCCCATCTTACATATATGTGTGTGTGTGTGTGTGTGTGTGTGTGTAAATATATCATTATTATTCGAGCCTTGCTTCGCTGGAAAATGTCTTTCACCTATGCCATATTGACCTTCGATCCTTGTATTGCTTTGTTGGAAAATATCTTTCGCTTGTGATTGTTAAGCCATTGTTACTTGAATTCCTTACCTATCTTGAGTTGTTGAATACCTGAATCGAATATCATGTTCACACGAGTTTTGAAAAAGTAAATATTTAGTGAAAATTTACCACACATCTCCCTTTTACACTGATTTTGGCTTCTGGTTGATCACGATATATGTTGTCTTATCTGAAATAGGCAATTATGTTGGGAAAATTGAAAATGGATTTTGAAATGTATTTTTTGTTATCACCATGACTACTATCTTGGTATAAACTCGATATTAACTGATTGTTTGTTTGTTTATCATGGGGAGTTGATATGTTTATCATGCTGCCATTGGACATTTTACTGTTATTAGCAGGGCATATTATTACTATATATCTCCATATTTTCACCGGTACGAGCATGGCATATTATTACTGTGGATACGTAGGTTTATTGATACCCTTGGAGGTGGGCCCTAGGATCTGTACCAAAAGCTAACCGGGCGAAAAGTACCAACGGTGGCTGGTTTCCAGCCGATACTCTATTACTATTACCCTGTCTCATAGCCGATTGGAGGTAATTGTCTATGAGCAGGGTAAGGCATGGAGCTAGCTATGCTCGATGCCGTTTACTTGATTGAGCTGATCACTCAGGGATTTGGAGGGATAAGGATTTTTCTATGTTTTCGAAAGTACAGTGATAAGGTAGGAGAACCAACAACAGTAGGTTTTGCAAAAGTGATATTATACACTACCTATTTATTAATATGTCTAGTCTGTTGTATTCATTTGCCTGCATAATACCTCATATGCCTACTATATTCATTATTGTTCTCTGATTCAGTACTTATTGATTGTTGTTACTTTGTATACTTATGTTTTTCCTTTGCTAACAACTTACTAAGTTATTTGGACTTACATTTTTGTGTTGTTTTCTTCCATTCTTTACCCCAGACAAGAAGGAGTGACGATGATAGACTTGACCACGGGACACAAGAGTTAACAGACTTAATAAATGTATAGATGTACGGATTGTAGGTTGCTTAGTTACTGATATGGATGTTACAGGTAGATTTTGAAAATGTTAAGTGTACTCTATGTTATTTTGGTATCGAGTTGAACTGTCGATGTTTGTTGCTTGTGGAAATTGAATATTATGGGTTTCAAAATGGTTCATTTTTCTCTGATCTAGACAGATTTTTAGTGGCATCTCGGCTGAGCATGCACCTTGCCGAACTGGGGTGTTACATATATTATCGCATTACCTTTAGAACATGTGTTAATCATTATAAAATAAGGATTAATTATTATAAAATGATTATGTACTAATTTATACAAATTCTATATTAGTAATTAATGTTTTATAACTCATATTAGTTATATATAAGTATAATAAAAAATGTCAAACTTTTAATTAATATAAAAAATAAAAATTAAAATATTAGGAAATATTTGATCATGAAAATGTGATTTATGTGTTGTGGGTTAAAAGAATGAGTAAAATTAATTAAGATAATAATATATAAATTTGTAAGTTGTATAATTGATAATTATTTAGTAAAATTAGCATAACGTCAAATGTTATTTTACACTGGTAATCTTTTACGTTATTTATTATTAAGTACATTAATTTAGAACAATAGTTTAACAAAATATATATAATGGTAAATTTAATGTTATTTATTCCATAAAAAAAATTCTAAATAGATAAAGTTATTATATTAATTCTATATTTTTCTCTTCAGTAGTGGATAAAGTCCATCATTTAACTTTTATTTGTTATTATATTTTGAATTTTTATTTTTTATCTATCATTTAACATTTACTTTTTATTCATAGGTAAGGAATTATATATATAAATATGCATATTTATATGGAAGTGATATTTAAATATCTAAAAATTATATAACTAATATTCAAAAATTTATCATAAAATAAGATTATTAATATAATATAATAAATATAATATGACACTAAAAAGTTACCAATAATCAAAATATAAATTTAAAAATTATACATAATAAATCATCTTTAAAATTAAAATTTGAGATTGAAGATTCAAAGTTTAAAATCTAAAATTTAAATTAAAAATAAACTATTATATATAAAATAAAAAAATTTAATTTTTAATTTAATATAAAAAAATATCTTACACATACCTTAAATTTCAATCACCCCCTAACTCCTCACATTAGGTAAGTATTCTCCTGTTTCGTTCCCCTCCCTCCTCATTTCCTTTTATTTATTTTTTTAATTTTGACTTAAGCCACCGGCAAGTAAGGGTGACAATTTGGGTGGGTTTGATAGGTTTGAGTTGGGTTGAAGTAGGGGTATAACATTAATTTTCTCAACTCGAACTCAATCCAACCTGATGACATCTTAAAAGTACTCAACCCTAACTTGACCTGATTCATATCAAGTTAGGATCGAATCGACCTGATTTTTAAAATAATTAGTTTGAATATTTGTTTTAATTTTCAGAAATTTTTTGGTATTTTTATTTTTTTTAATTTTTTCTATTTTAATTATTAATAATTAGAATAGAGGAAGGAGTTCTCATTATAACTTCACAAATGTACTCAAATAATTTTAATTGAACCACATAATATATTGATTTTTAGGACTTTTTTCCTTTCATTTTCTAGTATCTATGGGTATCATAAAAATATTGAAATCACAAAGGGTCTTATTTTTAAAAATATCATACTTTTTAAAGTTTTACTCACACACTTTCTTTAATTTTTGGATCTTTTTGTGTCGATTAAATTATCTATTTTAACCTTTTAAAATTAATGCCATTATTTTTTAATTTTATATTGATTCAATTAAGCAATATATAAATTAATAAAAATATATCATCAAGCAAATAAGTAAAACAAATATTTTAAATTATCACATAATTTATTATAAAAACTTTCTTAAGTCTTTTGAATTTTTTATAATCTTTCAACAGAAAGAATTTTTATCTATTCATATATGCAAAATCTTGCGTTGTATAAGACCTAAGAAAAACTTCTAGAACAATTCAGTAGTTAAAACAGTGTTTTGTTAACTTTTTGAAGTACAATTTTCATGTCCACTTAGATACAAAAATAACCATTATAACTAATTTAGAATTTTAATAATGCATTCTATATGGTTGTGAAAATAAATAAGACCAAAAAATGCCAAAGTAGTAATTTTGATATTGCCAAAGTTCAAAATTTCAAGCCTTATTTTGTTATTTTATATTTTTACTCCTAAAAAATTTAAATTTTATTTGTTTAATTCAGATTGGGTTGAGTTGGTTCAGGTGGGCTCGGGTTATCGTGTGACCCGCAATCAAAATTTGGGTTGTTTGTGTATCCTGAAATTCAACCCAACCTAATTCATTTTCTTCTAGTTCTTATTTGTGTCAACCTAATTGGACCCAAACCCAAATCCAAGTTTTTTGTCGTGTTGGAAATTGCCACCCCTACAAGCAACGGAGCTGCCAGTGGAGGCAAGCCAGTAGTGCAGTTGCTGGCTCGTGCGGCCAACAACCCGCAAGGCCTCGCGCGAATAGTTAACCTCAGTCTTGAGGCGGCAGGTTTTGCCGCTGGAAATTTTTTAAATGTATATTAATTTCATTTTTGCTAACATTTCATGTTTGAAAAATTTTCAAGCATTTGGATATGTTGGTTACTTCAAAAGGGTAATTTTTTTGCTTATTATTTTATATATTATGTATTAGATTATGGTTCAATATATGTGTTGGATTTTGATAGATTTATATTTTGTGAATTATATGTTTGATTAAGATTTGAGTTATGTGTGGATTTATATTAAATTATATGTTGGTTTATAATGATATGTATGTTAGATTATACTAAATTTATATTTTGTAAATTATGTGTTTGATTAAGTTGAGTTATCTAGTGGATTTATATTGAATTATATATTAGTTTATTATATTGAATGTATGTTGGTTTAGTTTGTTTTCTGTTGCTCATGATCCTAATTTTGTTTTTGTTGTTAACATTGAAGATATGGAGAACATTGGCCAACTTCCTATTCTCATTTTTTATAATTTTTTTTATCTTTAATTATTCTGATTTTATTTTTATTGTGTTATATTGCAGATTCGAATATGTCAAAATGTTGGAATTTTGTATAAATCTTTATATAGAGTAAAGTGTTTTTTTAGTAATATTTTGTTAATTATATTTTAGTTAGAATTTGGTTTATATATTGAACAATATGGATTATATTATATTGTAGTTTGTATTATATGTTAGATATTTATTGACTCTTGTTAAAAAGAATGAATTTTTCAAGAGTTTATTGTATTTATTTGATTTGAGTTATTATTTGGGCATTGTAATTTAGATTCATGTAGTTTTGAGGATGCTTAATGTTTTGGCTGATTATAAATTCCAATTTGGTATAAGATGCTTAATTTTAGGGATGGCATCTGCGGGGAATGGGGCGGGGAGCTACTCCCTCGTCCCCGAACCCCACCCCTTCCCTTGTCCCCATCCCTATCCCCGTTCGGGGACCCCCAAAATAACATATATTATCAATTTAGTACAAAATTTATGACTAAAAATTAGGAATAGGAATTAAAATTTTAGGAATAAAAATTATATTTAAATTATATATTTTTTATTATTTATACTTTATGATTCATTAATTATTATAATTTAGATGAAATTAATAAAATAATAAAAAATATATTACATATATGTAAAATATCATTAAGGTATTTATAGCTATTTAACGGGCACGGGGACCCCGCGGGGCGGGGAGTGTAATCCCCGTCCCCATCCCCGAATTAGTTTCGGGGGTATTTTCATCCCCATCCTCATCCCCGTGGGGAAAAATTCCCCGAATTTGGGGACCCGAACTCGGGGATCCTCGTGAGGACCTTGAGGTTAGGGATTATTTTGCCATTCCTACTTAATGTTTTAAATTTTTTTTAAAAAAAATTGCGACTGAAATTTCCATCACAAAAAGTAATAATAATTAAAGAAAAAATTTTGCTACAAAAAATGTCTGTGGCACCCCCACTCGGGACAACCAACAAACTGGGACACCACTCAATTCAATCTTAAATTGAATCCACAAAATAGTGTTAATAAACCCTTTAGAAATCTTTATAGCATGCAAACATCATATTCGATAGGCCCATAAATTTTTTCACAAATCTCCAATAAACCACAATGATTATCATTTCATAGCATGCTTCAAAATTAATATTATAATATCAGAGTGCTATAATTCATGCTAATAATCCCACAATATTAAGAACCAAAATATCGACATAAGCAACACAATTCATACATGCCATTGACCTTAACTCATCCTGTCAAATCACAATATCACCACATCTCTTAGGTATACAAAATGTCCAAGAGTTCCCATACGCATGTACAATTGTTTTCTATTACAAAATGTGTTCACCAATCCAAGCTTGGAGTTCAAGCTCATCACTTAACCCTATCTAAGAAAGTCAAAGAAATATGGAGGTATGTCCAACTGACTTAGTGAGGGATAATCGAAATAGTAGGCAATAGGGATTTGTCGAGGAAGAACAAACCCAACAGATTATAGGTTAACAACTAAATAGGAACATTTCAGGATAAAACAGGATAAGCAAATATGAATATCTTCTTCCTTATTACTTTGTGAACAGTTTACAAAGAATCAGATATAGTTAGAATAAACAATCTGAATATCACATGCCATCCCACGAACCAGAACAAGACTGGCATATCAAATTCTCCTTATACATGTTAGTCAATCAGTCAGTCAGTCAGTCGGTCAGTTAGTTGATCTGTCAGTCAATTGGTCAGTTAGATAGTCAGTCGATCAATCATTCATTCAGTCAGTCAGTTAAACGTATTGGCACATCCCAAGCTTAACAGCTGGGATCTACAATCGGTCAGTTAGACTGTCAGTCAATCAGTCATTCAGTCACTCAATCAATTGGTCGATCAATTAGAAAATTAATCAGTCAGTTTGTCAGTCAAATGTATCGACATGACCTTGAGCTTAATAGCTGGGATCCACATAATGGCTCATCCTCGAGCTTAATAGCTGGGGTCCACATAACGGCTTATCCCAAGCTTAACAATAGGGTTCCACATAACGACTCGTCCCAAGCTTAATAGTTGGGATCCACACAATGGCTCTTCCCGAGCTTAACAACTGGGATCCACATAACGGCTTGTCCCGAGCTTAACAGCTGAGAACAACTTATCCTAATTAGTCAGTCAATCAGTCAAACATATTAGCATGTCTCAAGCATAACAGTTGGGAACAACTTGTGCAGATGCCCATACGGACCCGTATGGCGTACCGCTGATACCGGTTAAATAGGTGTGCCTACAAGGCAACCATAATAGTATAGAATAGTTCAAAATAGTACAGAAATGTCGACATGGCAATATAATGTCAATTTAGACTAGCCAACATGGCCACTTAATGCTATAACATATAAGCAAGTTATCGACAAGGTAATAGATAACAATACAGATACCAAGACAGTAACAGGTAATCTAGCGATACAGAATACAAATAAGAGTTTTGAGGAACCTCACAGGGTTCAATAATTAATAGCAACAATACCAAAAATCAAAACATGTATCAGATTAGCAAAACTTCATCGAGTTTAACGATAGCTATGGAATAAGCTCAAACAAAGCAAGAACCTCACAGGAGTACAACAAATAACAGAGTGCGATAATCAAGTCAAGTATGAATGCTCACAGGGGGTTTATCAAGAAAATCGATAGGTACAAGAACTGCCAGATTGATAGACCCTTATCTCCGTAATCTCAAAGAAAGGGCAATCACAGTCAGTAATCTACTGGTTAGCAGGACATATTTCTACGTCACCTAACTAAATTAGTATATTCACAGCCAAATTTCCCATTCAACTCTAATAATCCTTAATAATTATAGTTACGCCATTAGCAGTCTAAAATCACTATTGCTCGGCTAATACGGTAGTTTTAGGGTTTATCGGTTCCAGTAATAGAATGTAATCTGGTCCTTAGTTATATAATTAACGTCATAATATTATACTAAATCGGTAATAATAGTCCGATCATCTTAATAATCCAATTATTGTCAAATAAATCTCAAATCCATAAAATCAAGGTTTTCTCTTTCGATTAACTCAATAAATCCTAAGATTATCACACAATAATATAAATTCGGGTCCACTATCTCACAAAATTATATGTATGTCCCAAATTCCCAATTAGATCACAAATTCTTTTGTTGGTACACTGTATCGCATGAATTTGAAGGTATATACATACACATGCATACAATTACAACTCAAATCTGACCATTTACTTAATATCTTCTTATCGGAGCCCCAGAGTCATGATTAGCCTTCGTGCATATATTCCTTGCGACGAGATAAAGATTTTATCTCTTCATTGCCGCCGTGCTGTTGCCATTGCCGGCCACCGTCTGCCGTCCCCCCAGATGGCGAACAACACTACTAGAAGATGCGTCTCATTTGGATAAGGCAAACCCCCAAATCAATTCCACCAAATGCCGTTAAATTGCCATCCAATTTCTGCCTGAAAGCCACTGCATCACCTCTCGCTGCTGTACTGGGTCTTGCTCGATTTCATCATTATCGATGGTCCGTTCTACAATCTGAAACCACAATCGTGTTCCTTGAGCCGAGGACTACAAAGCCTACTCCTTGGTCACGTCAAATCATAATCGAAAAGTGGAACTCGTTGAGCTTCGCCGTAGCTAAAACTTTAAGCTCAATTTTTGGCCACTGCACTGGTTGGATTGTGAAGTTCTTGGTGCCGGTGTGCTCGTCGTGAGAAGAGGAAAAGAATGGCTGGAATATTTGGTAGTTTTGGTTATCGGTGGAAGAAACTCGCCAGCGAGGGGGAGATGTGGTTTTGGTGGGAAAGATGATGAAAATGGGGGGTTGAAATGCAAAATGCCATTTTATGGAATTGAACTTCCTATATTCGCAGATTGACCCCTAAATCTTCTGCCAAGCTTTTAATTAAGTCTTTCCAAATATTGAGCATCTTCAATTCAATCCTTAGATTTATTAATGCCTCAATTCCACCCACTTGACCCAAAAATATTTCAATACAAACCCCCAGAATAATTAAATATGGTATAATCAAGTCTTGCTTATTTGCAATTTGACCCCAAAACTTCCAAAATTCTTACAGTTAAATCCTTTTCATTATTTTTCAAGCCCTAAAATCCAACCAACTAATACCTTAGTTTTTTCAATTCTCATTTTTCAAAAATACCGAATTTGAGGGGTGTTACACTCCCACTCTTAAAAGAATCTAGTCCTCAGATTCTCATATGAGTACTATTCCAATTGACAGAAAATTAGAAGATTCAGTCAATCAATCTACATTTTCTTCTCATCATTTTTTAAACAAAATTGCTTCTTCAAGTCCCAATACGTTCTCAGGCCTTTTGGATGCATCACTTATCTTGACTTGTGTGCCCTATCCAATAATCTCACATTCATTCATTCCAGCACACGTATCTCATTTGTGGAACAGAAGAATACCTTGGTTCGATATTGAACTAGGACTCTCCAGAACTTCGAACATTTTCCTTCAATTTTAGCATTCATATATCTTTGGCTTAAGGCTCATCGCATTTCATCCTATGATTCGGATTGCACTTATCTCTGCAATCCTACTTTGCTGTATTAATTTCGGCTTAGCACTCGTTCTTAGGCTTTTTGATGCTTTTGCTACCAATAAGTGAGCCATTTTAGCCCCTCGGCACAAGGCATTGGTTACTGCATTTGTCTTTTTGGGTGATAGGTGATGGAAAAATCGCAATCTTCTAAAATTTCCATCCATTAGTGCTGTCTCCTGTTCAGATTCTTATTCTGGTCAAATGGTTGAGCTTTCTAAGTTAATTAGTCAACGCGCCAGCTATTTTAGAAAAGTGTTGTAGAACTCTTCATTAATAGCTGACATGACACAGAAAATTATGAACTTTTGTTACATCTTCCAGTTGACTACTACCTCTATCTTAGGGGAATCAACCTTTACCCCATCTTGGGATATGATATGTCCAAGAAAAGCCACCTTCTATTCAAGGTCCGCACTTGCTATATATTTGCATACAACTGATTTTCTCTCTCAAGGCTTTGAGAATCATGTGTAAGTGCTTTACATGGTCTTTTCTGGCATTCAGCTAGTAGTACCCTTGCTTCAACTCCAGCTTTGAGAAGATTCTTGTCCCCATAGAAGGTCAAATAATTCTTTTACTGCGTAAGGGAAACAATGAGCTCATTTTTAGGCAATAAACTTTAATCTCGGGTCGTATATTTAGTTCATGGAAATACAACTGTATGCAAAAATGTAAAACACCAAGATCATATATGGCATTATTATAATTTCCAGAATTAGAAATCATGCCTCTTGCCATCTTAATGGGTCTAGTACTTCTTTTCCTGTCTGGGTATATGCACGAGCTCGTATATTCTGTCTCCCACTAGCTTCAGCTACCTACTTTCCTTTCCCTACAGGTGTTGGGCCTCTCCTTTTGGGACAATCTTTTAGGAAGTTTTGATCGCTACCGCAA
Organism: Jacaranda mimosifolia; assembly: GCA_018894105.1. Classification (NCBI taxonomy): domain Eukaryota; kingdom Viridiplantae; phylum Streptophyta; class Magnoliopsida; order Lamiales; family Bignoniaceae; genus Jacaranda; species Jacaranda mimosifolia. The sequence goes on from CM032124.1 coordinate 16,577,584, forward strand.
CCTATACACTTACCTTGCTTCTTCCAACATCCAAACTCCTCATGGTTAAATCCCACATAAAATCCATATTATTTTTGAGCTATTCCTTGAGTTAAGTTTGTAGTTTCACCAACTTGAGGGGCTCGTTGGGCAGTACTTTCAACCAGAAGTCTCGATTGCTTTATTCCAATATCACTCTATACCTCGAAATGCATATTTTCCTTGTGTCTCTTATCCTTAATCTTTTGGATTTCCTACAGCTCTGACTCAAGTTGTAGTGTCATGCTTACTGTCAGATTAAGATTTGGCAAATCACAAATGACCAAGCCTTGCCTAAGCTCTAGCTGTAGCCTTTGTATGAATCGTCGTGCCTGCCGACCTTCATCATCTTGTATGTAGGGAGCATATTGTATCAATCAACTAAAAGTAGCCTCATATTACTTATAGACTGTGCCTCCTGTACAAGGTCTATAAACTCTCTTTCTCTAGCTTGATTCACCACTTCTGGCATAAATTTACTCATGAAGTTTCAAGTGAAATTCTCCCAAGTTCGGTGGGTTCCTTCAGCCGTCCATCTTCGATCATCTTCTACCAACTTTAGGTAGAACCCTCCAAAAGAAACGTGGCGAATTGAACCCTCCGCTCATTTAAATAATACAGTAGCTTGAAAATATTCTCTAAACTCTCTATCCATTCTCAACTTTTCTATCATCAGGTTCTCCTAAGAACTTTGAGGGATTGAAGCAAAGGAATCACTCTAGGGCTCGATCTTTCGTAATTACTTATGTTACCCCTGCTCTATTCGTTGGTTGGTCATTAGGTTGCCTATATCTTTATCTTTCTCGATGATCAGGCCCAGATCTACAGTGGGTTGATCCATCGGAGATGTTTAGGAAATTTCCTCGTTCGATATCAGTCATAGGTAGGCAAGTGCTTCCCGTCTAGGAGCTCATCTATTAATGACCCTTTGCTTGGGAGGTCTCCCCTGTCATCCAGTTCTAAGTGGAATGGGTGTACCCAAACTTCCTTGCGATGCCATCAATTCAACCAACTTTACCAAGCTTCTATGAATAAAAGAAGGAGAAGAATTAGATAAAAAATCAAATCAGATCCGTAGACATACAAGTCTAATCATTCCTACAATATACGACAAGATACCATAGACATCCTGTAGTAAGCAAACTTATCTCACCAACGTCAACTGATCAAATTCATCTTAAATTCTTGAATCACTTTCCAATACGCCAAAAACTCCTATAATTCATACTTAACTATCCTAAACAAAAGGTCAGTCACGAATCCCAATAATATTCAAATGCCTAGGTCATCAACAAACCTAGGCTCTGATACCACACCACTATGGCACCCCAACTCGGGATAGCTCACAAGCTGGGATGCAACTTAGTTCATTCTTAAATCGAATCCACAAAATACAGTTAATAAACTCGTCAGAAATCTTTATAACATGCAAATGTCATATTCGATAGGCCCATAAAATTTTTCACAAATCTCCAATAAACTACAATGATCATCAACTCACAGCATACTTCAAAATTAATACCATAATATCAGAGTGCTATAATTCATGCTAATAATACCACAATATTCAGAACTAAAATATCGACATAAGCAAAACAATTCATACATGCCATAGACCTTAATCTCATCCAGTCATATCACGATATCACAACATCTCTCGGGTATACAAAATGTCTAAGAGTACCCTATACGTATATACAACCATTTTCTATTATAAAATGTGTTTACCAATCCAAGCCTGGAGTTCAAGCTCATCACTTAACCCTATCTGAGAAAGTCAAAGAAATATGGGGGTAAATCCAAATGACTCAGTGAGGCATAATCAAAATAGTAAACAGTAGGGATTTGTCGAGGAAGAACAAACCCAATAGATCATAGGTTAACAACTAAGTAGGAACATTTTAGGATAAAACAAGATAAGCAAATATGAATTTCTTTTTCCTTATTGCTCTATGAATAGTTTACAAAGAATCAGATACAGTCAGAATAAACAATCCGAATTTCACATGTCGTCCCATGAACCATAACAGGACAGGCATATCAAATTCTTCTTATACAGGTCAGTCAGCCAGTCAGTCAGTTGGTCAATTAGTCGATCTATCAGTCAGAAAATCAATCAGTTAGTCAGTCAGTTAAACGTATCGACATGTCACAAGCTTAACAGCTGGGATCCACAATCGGTCAGTTAGACAGTCAGTCAATCAGTCATTTAGTCAGTTAATCAGTTGGTCGATCAGTTAGAAAATTAATTAGTCAGTCAAACATATCGGCACATCCCGAGCTTAATAGCGAGGATCCACAATCGATCAATCAGACAGTCAATCAATCAATCATCCAGTCACTCAATCAATCGATCGATCAGTTAGAAAATCAATCAGTTAGTCAGTCACTCAATCAATCTATATAACGGCTCGTCCCGAGCTTAACAGCTAGGATCTATATAACGGCTCATCCCGAGCATAACAACTGGGATCTATATAATGGCTCGTCCCGAGATTAACAGCTGGGATCCACATAATGACTCATCCCGAGCTTAACAGCTGGGGTCCACATAACGGCTCGCCCCGAGCTTAACAGCTGGGGTCCACACAACGGCTCATCCCAAACTTAACAGCTGGGATCTATATAACGGCTCGTTCTGAGGTTAACAACTGGGATCCACATAATGACTCATCCTAAGCTTAATAGCTGAGTTCCACATAATAGCTCATCCCGAGCTTAACAGCTGGAAACAACTTATCCTAATTAGTCAGTCAATCAGTCAGACATATCGGCACATCCCGAGCATAACAGCTAGGAACAACTTGTGCAGATGCCCATACGGACCATATGGCGTACTGCTGATACTAGTTAAACAGGTGTGCCTACGAGGCAACCATAATAGTATAGAATAGTTCAAGACAGTGTAGAAATGCCAACACGGCAATATAATGTCAATTCGGACTAGCCAACATGGCCACTTAATGCTGTAATATATAAACAAGTTACCGGCAAGGCAATAGATAATGATACTAATAACAAGACAATAACAGGCAATCTAGTGATATAGAATACAAACAAGAGTTTTGGGGAACCTCATAGGGTTCGATAATTAATAGCAACAACATCGAAAATCAAGACAGGTATCAGATCAGCAGAACTTAATCGGGTTCAACGATAGCTATAGAATAAGCTCAAACAAAGCAAGAACCAATTGGTAGAACCTCACAGGAATACAACAAATAATAGAGTGCGATAATCAAGTTAAGTATCAAAGCTCACAGGGTTTTAGTAAGAAAATCGATAGCTACAAGAAGTGCCAGATTAGCAGACCTTCTCCTCCGTAATCTCAAAGAAAGGACAATCACAGTCATCAATCTACTGGTTAGCAGGACACACTTTTGCATCACCTAACCAAAATAGTATATTCGCAGTCAAAATTATCATTTAACTCTAATAATTCTTAATAATTAGTAGTCTAAAATCACCACTGCTTGGCTAATACGGTAGTTTTAGGGTTCATTGATTCCAATAATGGAATGTAATTTAGTCTTTAGTTACACAATTAACCTCATAACATTATTCTAAATTGGTAATAATAGTCCAATAATCATATTAATCCAGTTATTGTCATTTAAATCTTAAATCCATAAAATCAAGGTTTTCTCTTTCGATTAACTCAATAAATCCCAAGATTATCACACAATAATATAAATTCAGGTATACTATCTCACACAATTATATGCATGTCCTAAATTCCCAATTAGATCGCGAATTCTTTCATTGGTACAATGTATCGCAAGAATTTGAAGGTATACACAAACACGTGCATACAATTACAACTCAAATTTGGCCATTTATCCAATATCTTTTTATCGAAGCCCCGGAATCACGATCAACCTTCGTTTATGTATTCTTTGCGATGAGATGAAGATTCCACTGCACCACTTCTTGCTACTATGCTGGTTTTTGCTCGATTTCGTCATCATTGGTGGTCTGTTCTGCAATCTGAAACCACAACCATGTTCCTTGAGTTGAGGACTACAAATCCCACTCTTTGGTCACGTCAAACCATAGCCAGAAAGTGGAACCTATCAAGCTTCACTGTGGCCAAAACTTTGAGCTCGATTTTCGGCCTGTACACTAGTTAGATTGGGGAGTTCTTGGTGCCGGTGTGCTCGTCGTGAGGAGAGGAAGAGAATGGCTGGAATATTTGGTAGTTTTGATCGTCAGTGGAAGAAACTCTCCCGAGAGAGGGAGATGGGGTTTCGGTGGGGAAGATGATGAAAATGGGGGGTTGAAATGCAAAATGCCATTTTGTAGAGTTGAACTTCCTATATTTGTAGATTGACCCCCAAATCTTCTGCCTAGCTTTCAAATATTGAGCATGTATTAGTGCCTCAATTCCACCCACTTGACCCAAAATATTTCCATGCAAACCCCCAGAATAATTAAATGTGATCTAATCAAGTCTTGCCTATTTGCAATTTGATCCCAAAACTTTCAAAGTTCTTGCAATTAAATCCTTTTCATTATTTTTTGGGCCCTAAAATTCGACTAACTAATACCTTAATTATTTAAATTCTTATTTTCCAAAAATACAAAATTTTAGGGGTGTTACAATGTCTGTCGCAAATTTTTTTAAAGAAATTGCAACTTTGCAATGGATAGCATATCCATCGCGAAATTGAAAATTCGTTGCAAAATGGGACGTCGCAAAATCTGTCGTAGAATGGGAGTTTTTTTTAGTAGTGTATATGAAATTAAAGTATTTATCATATATAAATTTTGATTAATTTGAAAATGATTTTCGTATATTTTGTTTGGGCAAAGGCCATTGTTATTAGTTATTTTGGTTAATGTTTTACAGGATAAAAGAATTTTCTTAAAAGTATATCCTACGACGAACTCTAGTATTATTTGGGCAGGAAATTAAGTTGGGAATTGCAACGATTAATTTATCAGTTGACTAAAATAAAATAAAAATGTATCTCGTGAAATAAAGAATATAATGAAACTCCATAGAATCTGACTCTCAATTTTTCTGTTACTGTTTCTCTAAGCAATCAGCTGGCCCCAAAACTTCGGCATGTAATTAATGTTTGCTTCAGTACATATTTGCCACGTTTAGCCTTTAGACGTGACGTGGACTAATTAATTAACTAGCAAATCAATTTCTAACCAGTGGTTTCAGGGTAATGAGTGGTTCTACCCAATGTTCTCAAAATTAGACCGGACAAAGAATCGGTGACGTTGCCGGTTACTGGTTTGACCGGTGTGACGTCATAATGACGTAATAATTATTTTTAATTTTATAAATATATATAATATAATTAATATATTGTAAAAAATAAAAAAATTTCAACAATATTGAAAAATAAAAAAAAAAATCTCCATAATTTAGCCATTTTTTCCCTTCAAATGGTTCTTTAGAAAATTCCATTTATCTATTAATCAATTACAAATATGTAATATAATTCAAATAGTAACACACAACTATTTCATATTAATACAAATGGCCATCCCTTCAAGTTTCAAGTTTAATATTTAACAAAATAAAATATATTTTTTCACACTAAATGTCCAATATATTCCAATAGAAATTAATAAAACAACAACAAATTCAACCATCAATTATCCAAAATATAATCACATCATTGGACTTCAAATAAATAAACTTAAGTTTCAAAAACTACACTGTTTAAGATAATGAACTATGGAATGAAAATCTTGCAATTTTTTCTTGTTTACAGCAGCAGCAGAACGCAGAGGAAGAGGCAAGGAAAGCTGGAAGGAAATGGAAAGGAAGAAAATCGAGGAAAAGTGTATCAATTAGCCATTAGATTTTAATTTTTCAAAATTGGTCAACAGTGAACAGTAGTCAAAATTGGTAGGTAAATATATATATATATATATATATAAAAAGAAAAAAAAATTTGAACCGGTCCGAGCGCGACCAATTTGGAGGTGTAATTCGGACCGGACCAGCCACCGGTTACCGGTCGAACCGGCCGGTCCGGTCCGGTTTTTAAAACCTTGGTTCTACCCAAAAATTATCAGGTCAAGTCATTTTAAGTGATCCAAACCTAAAGTATTTCCAATAATGCTATATATATATATTTATTTATTTTTCTTGAAATCAAGATGTTCAGGAAAAATAAAAAGAATTTAGGATAATCCGACCTTTTTTTGTAATTGGTTTAGCTACAAAGGCTTTTGATGTGGGGGTCGCAAGTCATGAAATTCTGAATTCCCTAATCAATCTTTTGCAGAAGATTATTATAAAATCAGTGAAACGCATACAAGAATGGCAAATGACATACCGTGCTACCCTAAAGAATATCTATAAATAATTATGCTGCTGCCTGCTAGGAAAAGGCTACCAAAGAGGGGGGAAAAAGAAAAGAAAAAAGAACTGCAGAGAGCAAATTCAATATCTAGAAGCAGATCCGATATAGAATCGATAGCCTAATTACTAGTTATTTAGTTTGATAAGTTCATCTTGTTTGACCATTGCTTCAATGGATGTAAAGTCAAACCACGTACTAATTATAATTAATTTTATAAATACATAAAATATTACAAAAATTAGAAATGTTTTAATAATGTAGGAAGATTATTAAATTTTTTTTGGATTTTTACTTATTTTTTGCATTGTTAATTTTTTAAAATAATATATATTCACAGTAATTCAATTATAATCATACAATTTAATTAACAATAATGTAGCCCAATTTATTATTTAACATTAGTTTGAGTTATTGTCCCTTTCAAATTTTAAGTCCCAACATTTTAATATGGTACAACTAATTTTTTTACACCAAATGTCCAATTTTAAGGGATTTTAAACAAAGTAATACAATAAATTCAACCATAAATATCCAAATATAACTATAAGTACTTCGTTAAGTTTCAAAAAAATAAATTCACATTTTAAAAAATTATGTGTTGAAAATCTTTAGTCTTTATCTTTAATTCTTAACTCTTCTTATTTTTATATTTTTAAGTGCTTTTATTTTTTTATTTTTAATTTTTCCAGGGTAAAAAATAAATATTTAACATTAAAAGTCATCGTCCCTTTCAAATTTAGTTTCCAACATTTAAGACAATATATTTGATTCCTTTACACCAAATGTCTAATTTTAACAGATATTAAACAAAACAAAACAAGCTAACCATAAGTATCCAAATATAACTACAATTTTATTAAACTTCAATGAAGAACATTGATATTTTAAAAAATTTAGGTGCTCAAAATCTTTAGTCATCATCTCAACTCTTAACTCTTTTCATTTTTAGATTTTTCAATTTTTTTATTTTTTATTTTCAAATTTTTCATAATAAAAAATTAAATAAAAAATGAACTGATCGATGATCTATGATCAAACTACCACAGTACCACTGACTAAATCAATTTTTATCAATCAATATTGGTTTAATTAGTAATTTTTTTTTAATTTTATTCAAATTGAATTAGCGTCTGATCATTAATTCGACCAATACCTTGATCAACAGATTCTATCTAATTTTCAAAATTTTGAGTAAATCTTAATTAAAATGAGGCACAAAAAGTAAGAATTTTGCATGGAAGTGATGATTACAAGCGCAGGAAGCGGGACTGCTCGCTCTCATTAAACTTGGTGAAAATTGAACGAAGTGCAGAAATCTTTTCTTTTACTAGGCAAAAGATTTCATATAGTTTCAGCTTTTTCTATTTCTCGAGGCACCTTTAACTGATTGTGTTGCCAGAAATTAATGTTTATTTAATAGTAATGAAAAATAAGTTACAAAATTCATAACTCCCAGTGCATGAATCGGGGCTCAATAAAATAGGGTCCACAGAGAAATTATCGTTTCACTTTCTATTTCTTCTCTTTTGCTTTTTCTGGTCATATACACACACATAAGAGACTAGATAGATTTAAATTTCTGACATTTCACTATATATATGAAACTTATAATAATGAACTAAATGGCTATCATTAAAAAAAATTATAGTTTTAGTGACTGAATTTTGTACGCTCACTAATCAGTGGCCACTTAGTGATCTTTTAGTAATCGATTTAAATATTTTTTAAAAAAAAATTATTAATTGTTTAGTGACCGATCAGTGACTAAGTTAGTGACAACACAAGGGGATCACTTATTTAGTCACTAATTGGTGACCAAACTCTTTTTTCAGTTACTAATATTAATAACCATATAAAGTAGTCACTAATTAATGTTTGAATTATTTTTCTGTCACTAATTAATGAATTTTTTTTTATTTCGGTCATTGATGAGGTCATTAATTAGTGATCATGTTTTTCAATTAATAAACGGACACAAATGTAAAGTTTTATTTTTAACATATTCGTGTAATATGAAAGTATAAAATTTATGCAACACTTATATAAGTAATAAAATATTATGTTTGTCATAAATGTGTGTGTGTATAAGTTTTTTATAAGAATATGTGTATATCTAAAAAATATATAAATGTACGTAATTTCACATATAAATATATAACTATTAAATATTTCTATACCATATTCATATAATTGAATATTAATTTATAAGATATATATATACACACAAAAAATAAGAATAATATTCTTATTTGAAGAAAAATATGAGAATTAATAAATATATACATATCAATAATATATATCCATATTACTCATGTGTTTATAATTTATTATGATAAATATACTTAAAATTTAGCGGTAATAGTTATAAATAATAAATATTGTACTTCATTATATTGAAGGAAAAATTACGCAAATATGAAATGAATAATTGTTATGTTTGTTAAATTTTAAAATGCAAAATAATAGTAACTCATTTATAAGAATATTATAATTATTTTTTGATTTGTAAATATGATATACATTATATTGTTGAAGAAAATGCATGCACGTAGTGTAGTGGTTAGCAACTCATTGGAACAAATTAAAGATTTTGTGTTTGAATCAAAGAGGATGCAAAATTCAAAGTATAATTTTTTTTGACCCATTAAAATCAGTGACCGCAATATGCAACACCCATTAGCGACCGCACAACCGGTCACTAGATGGTCAATATTGAATAGCCACCGCCTAATAGCATACATATTTTGTTTTTCAAATTTTTGTAAATAATTAGTGACTATAAATTGCGATCGGTCACTAATTAGTGACCACTAATTAGTGAGCAATTACTGACTGATACAAATTAGTGACAAAGATTTTGGTGACCAATCCGAGTGGTCACTAAAGCAGTTACTAAATCTATTAGTGACCAATTTGTGCTTATTTAGTGATAGCTTCGGGGGGGAGAGAGAGAGGGGGGAGGGGGGGGAGAGTTGGTGAATTTTAACACTCCCCCTCAATGACTACTCTCTCCTATATTGCTTCTTCTTTTTGCCATGCCAAGTTGCCTTCTAAAATCTTTAAATTTTGCAATACTTAGTCCTTTGGTAAAAATATCTGCAACTTGGTCTTCCGTCTTAACATACTTCATCTTGATTTCGCCTCGCAATACTTTTTCTCTCAAGAAGTGATAATATACTTCCACGTGTTTGGTTCTTGCATGAAACATCAGGTTTTCTGTGTGATGTATTGCTAATTGGTTGTCGCAATATATTCGTATAGGGTGATTATTTGATTGTCTAAGATTCTTCATAAGGTGCATCAACCATGTACTCCCTTGAGCTGCCACAGCTGCTGCTCGATATTCTGTCTCGATGCTGGATAATGAGACTATTGGTTATCTTTTGCTGCACCAAGAAATTGGTCCTTATCCAAGGCTAAATACGTAACCAGTTGTTGAGCGTCTTGTATCACGATTACCGGCATAATCAACATCACAACGCCCAACTACTTCATATTTTTCTTTTTTCTTGTATAATATTCCATAGTCATCCGTGCCTTTCACGTAGTGTAGAATTCTTCATGTGGCTTCCAAATGGTGTTTTTTCGGATTCTGCATATATCGAGTTACCATTCCTACTGCATACAATATATCTAGTTGTGTTATGGTGAGATAGATGACGCTGCTGACTATTCGCCTATACATCATGGTGTCTTTAAGGTCTTCTTATTCGATGGAGCATAATTGTGCATTAGCCTCTATTGGAGTTGAGATGGGCTTGCATTCTAACATCCCATACTTCTCAAGTAGTTCCTTAGCATACTTATGCTGATGTAAGAATATTCGTTCTTTATCTCTCTCTACTTCGAGTCCAAGGAAATATCTCAACCCTCCAAGTTCTTTCATGTGAAAGTAAACTGATAAGTTAGGTCTAATTTCTTGTATCTCTTTCTCGTTATCTTTTGTGATGATTAGATCATCCACATAGACAAGCACAACTGCGATCTTGCCATTTAGAGTTTTCATGAATAAGCTTGAGTCTGGTTGCGCCATAGTATAGTTATTTTGAGTTAGAAATTCTGCTATCTTCCTATACCATGCACTTGGTGCTTGCTTTAGCCCAAAAGCCCAAAAGTGCCTTTTGCAGCTTGCATACATAAGTTGGATGTGTTTTACTCTCAGAACCTTGAGGCTGCTCCATGTATATTACTTTACCTAATCCTCCATGCAAAAATGTGTTCTTCACATCTATCTGCCAGAGTTTCCAGTCCTGGCTTGCTGCTAAGGCGAACATAACACGTGTTGTAGTGATCTTTGCCAATGGACTGAATGTCTCATCATAATCCAGTCCATACTTCTGAGAAAATCCTCTGGCTACAAGTTGTGCTTTATATCTCTTGATTGATCCGTCTGGTTTACTCTTTATCTTGTAAATCGATTTGCATGATATGACCTTTATATCTTTGGGCTTTGGTACTAATTCCTAAGTCTAGTTTTGCTTCAGGGCTTCTATTTCTTCTTCTATAGCCTTATTCCACTCTTCTTTCAAGGAGACTTTCTCAAATGAGAGAGGTTCTTTCATCTTATCAACTTCTACTACTACCGCATTAGCATATTTTAGATTTGGCCTTCTTTGTCTTGTAGACCTTTTGAGTTGAGGTTGAGTTTCCTCTGTTTCACCTTGCGTCTCCTTGATTTGGCTCAATCATTCTTCTTCTAAAGTTTGTTGATACACGTCTGTTCTCCATGGAGGCTTTACTTTTTCAACCTGAGTGGGTACCTCAACTTTTTTTGCACTCGGATGCATGTTATCTTCATCTTTTTCAATATTATTTCTTTCTTTCTCCTCAACTTCTCTTAAATCAGGCAATATTACTGAATGAGGTGTCCACCAAGATGATGACTCATCAAGCACCAGATTTCGAGAAACGTAACCTTTTCCTATTGTAGGATCACAACATCTCCATCCCTTTCTTTCATTATCATAGCACATAAATATGGTGCGTATTGCTTTCTTATCAAATTTGGTACGTAGATTAGTAGGGATAAAACATAGCACATGCATCCAAATACTCGAAAATAACTATCGTGGGCTTGATCTTCCTTAGCTTCTGAAATAGTGAAACAAATTTGAGTTTTGCTTGAGGCAACCTATTAATCACATGTGAAGCTATCTTCATACACTCGGCCCAAAATTGAGGTGATACATTCTTCATATCCAGCATACTCCTGCATATCTCTGCAATATGTCTATTCTTCCTTTCTGTTACTCTATTTTGTTGTGGAGTATTTGGACAAGTTATTTGCCTACGTATCTTGCATTCCTTTAGATATTTTGTAAACTCATGCGAGGTGTATTTGCCCTCGTTATCTGTTTGTAGGCATCTTATTCTACAGCTAAGTTCTTTTTCCACTTCTTCTTTAAATTTCTTAAAGTTAATTAATACGTCTGATTTTTTTAAGAAATCTAGCCATATGTACTTTGAAAAATCATCAATAAAAGTGATCCTATACCTGAAACCTCTGATGGATGGTTGTTTTACTGGGCCAAGTATGTTTGAATGCACCAATTTAAGAGATCCCTTGGCTCTGTACTTTGACTCTTTGTAGGGCAATTGGTGTGCTTTCCCATACTGGCATCCTGCATATACTATATCCTCTCGAAATTCTAGTTGAGGAAGCCCCTTGAGCATAGATTTCTTCATCATTACTTTTAATTTGAGGTAACTCACGCGCCCTAACCTTTCATGCCACAAATCAACTGTCTCATTTTTGTCGAGTTTTATCCACATAGGCATCTTGGGCTGACATCACGTAAATGGATTCTACTTTTCACCCCTCCATAAGAGGTGTGCTTGTCAATTTGAGACTTGGGCATACCTTTACGTCAGTTGGCCCAAACACTACATAATATTTGGATGCTGTTAGTTGTGACATTGATAATGAGTTCTTTTTCATACCTAGCACGTGATACACATTCTGCAATTGCACCTGTCATAGGGTATAACGAGGTACAATTATCGTCTTGCCAATGTGATTGATTGGTAAATTAGAATTATTAGTTGTAATCACAACCCGTTCTCCTTTGTACTCGAACATACTGACTAATTTTTCTTTGTCTCCTATCATGTGGTTAGAGCATTCGGAATCCACAATCCAATCATCATCATAATTGATCAAGTTCTTACTTACTATTGTGGGTGCTGTCTCTTCCTCTGTACAAGAGAGTGCCATTTCCTTTGTCGTTTCTTCTTTTATTTATAGAAAAGGAGGCTTGAAGATCCCATTCTTCTCCATTCTCATTTTGAATATGTGGCGATGCTGCCATGTTCCCTTCTGCTTGTTTGTATTGGCAATCTCGAGCGTATTGACCTTTCCTGTCGCAGTCATAGCATTGATTGTTTTTGTGATGGAAAGTCTTATTTCCTATTTTATCTTGGCTCAACTACACTCATCTTTGTTGCCAGCTCTTTCCTTGCAGCCTCCTCCTTTGAAATCTTCCTTGCCTTGCAATTTTGTTCTTCTTTTCAGGTCTCACAGTGTTTTGATCTTTTAGGGCATTATTTCTCCCACTATAGAGAGCCTTTTCTTCATCTTTGATTGAGGTTTTAGACATTTATTTGTCTAAAGCCTCTTGATTTGCCAATATATTTTTTAATTCATTTAACATTGGCTCATGTGCCCATCCACGAGTTGTCGTAACAAGACCAAGAAATTCTGATCACAACCCATGGATTATGAGCCTCATAATTCTTGTCTTAATAATTGCATTTTGAGGATCTAATTTGGAAATTTCTTGGCATAAAGATTTAACTTTGGTGAACCAATCACTTATTGTCATATCATGCTGTGAGACCAAAATTAGCTCATTCTTGAGTTGTTTTAACTTGACATCATTCGTTCGAGCAAATATCCCTATAAGTGTATCCAATATTTCTTTTGGTGTTTTTGCATCTTTGATCCACTGTAGTAAATCATCCTCTATGGCTATTGATAAAGCTTACATGGCTTTTGTGGCTCAGACCTTCCATCTTTTTAAATCGTCCTCTTCAGTTGGAGGTTGAGTTTCACTTCTCTCAACGATACTCCATAAATCTTGACCGAGCAAGTAAAATTGCATACGAACACTCTAGGTGCTATAATTATTATTATTAAGTTTTTCAATTCCACTTACAGAAGTGGACATATATGCCATTGTGACTTGGTAAACCTTGACCAAGTAAGCTCGATCCTAGATCAACTAGCTTCACAGTCCCATACTACGCACTAGTGGCACCTCGACGCAACACAAATTTATTTGGTTGCTCGACCTCATGCACCTACTTTCGTGGACCCTAATTGATATTTTTAATGGTCTTGGATAACCTGCTTCGATACCACTTGTAGAGAAAAAGACACAAATGCCAAGTAATAAAATATGAAATACAATGAAATGGCAAGGCCCACAAGATAATATATTATTATGATAAGAGGTGTACAATATATATAAGAATACAACTCATGGCAGTCACACTAATTTTGGCTGCCTTACTTCCTCTCTTATTTCTCCTTCTTGGAGTAAAGCCCACAATCCCATATTTATAGATGCTTAAGTCAGTTAATAAACCAACATTAAGCTTATTATTTAATATCATTAATTAAGCCATAAAATGACATTAAGTATTTAATGCAATCAACCATATGCCAAAATTGGAAGAACATTATGGCAGCAGAAACTTTTCTTAGGGTGCCACAAAACTTTGAGAGAGAGAGAGAGAGTCAGTGAATTTTAACATACTGAGTGCTAAATGATTTTTTAAAAATAAATAATGTAACGTAATCTCCACGTCTTTTTGTCTATCTTTCTTATAAATTTTTATTTTTCACGGGCTGTGATATGGTAAGATCTATGTTTCGGCAACATATTAGGAGGATAATAATGTCATAGATACTCCTTCTAACAATTAATTTTATTAAAAAAGGTACATGGTACATGGAAATACAAAAAATAAATATAAATAATATATAGTTTAATAGACAAAAAACTTGGGTTTTAATTTGTTGCTATTAACAAATAGTGATACAGTTTTAGTGACAATTTAGTGATAAAATTTTCACGATAATTTGTAATAAAATTTCCATTACCACTAGATTGTCATTATATAATATCACTAGTCGTCAATAATAATAATTTAAACATTATCTTTTATTACTATTAATTAAGTTTGTTAAAATCATTATGTGACAAATTTTTTTTGGTCACTTAATATTATTGGTGATAATTTTGTATTAATATCATCAATTATTTTTCACTAATTTTTTTCTTATAGTGTATATGAGTCAAATGTGTGACATATATGTTAATTAATACAGAGTCACTCTGTCAATTTTAACATATATACATTTCTGCAATTTTTTGCTTAATATTATTATTTTTAGAATATCCGTACACAGCAGTGTTTAATTTTCTACCAAACTGTTCAACTTTTCTTAAACATTAATTTGTTATACATAATGGCATTATGTAAGTGAAGACAAGAGTAGCGCTAGGATCCATAAATTAAAACTTCATAAGCTTGAAAATAACTAAGCTACTCAAGCGTCCAAGGATCTATTCATGCTATAGATCTGAATTAGGAGGAAGAATTACCTCTTGTAGCTCAAAACAAGGAGAAGATCAACTATCTCTCTCAGATCCAGAAACTATTTGGAATCGGCACAACGGAAAGGCGGCAACCTTTTCCCTAGCTATACTACTCCAAAAATCACCAAATTAAATATGGAACACCTCCACACACATAGGAAGCTACTGTAAAAAAATTTGGAGCAAAAATACTTCTGGATCGGTCTATAAAAATTTTCCAACCCGAAGATACTGTAGGTGGATCTCCAAAACCGTTCAAGTCTAGTGCCTTGCCTCTATTGATATGATCCACACACCAAATAATCTTCTAATTTTTCCTCACTAGAAGATGGATTTAAAGAGGAGAAAATGAGGTAGAGGAGGCCAATTTTCAGGATGGGAAGAAGAAGGAATGCAAAGCTTTAACAAATGATGCAATGCATGGAGAGAGAGAGAGATTTTGGAGGGAATGCAAGAATCTAATTCTCACACTTTCAGCAATGTGATATCTGAATTTTGCTTACCCTCTACATCTATATATAGAGGGTGGAAGGTGTGATGCTAGTTCGCATCACACCTTCCTCAAGGTGACCGCCCAAGTGGCATGCCAAGTTGGCAAAATTCAAATTCAAATCTTACTTAAATTTCATGTGCATTGCAATTTCATTTGGAATCTAATTCCAAATTAATTAATATGCTAATTTAAATGAACACTTAATTTAAATTTTCCCTCCAAAAAGTATTCTTCTCATCAATTAAATTAAATACTTTAATTTAATTAATTAAACTTTGATTTAACTCTTAAATCAAATAAGCTTAACTGTTAAGCTTAAATTAGTCAACTTGTCCAATTGATGGTCAACATGGTACCAAATAATTAACTCCTTAATTATTGGTCTAATTTAACTCTTTAAATTAGTTGATTAATTTAACACAAAAAATTAATCAAACCAAAATTGACCATTAAATTGGATCCTTGAAAATCGGTCACCAAAGGGGTGATTTTTCTAACACTTAGAAAATTGCTCTACCAATTTTGGAAGCTAATTGGCTTTTATGTGTGACCTAATAGGTTTTACCATTCATTGTACATGGGCTCACAACTCTTTGTGACATTTGAATATCTTATAATCATTTTAGTTTCAAACTCCTTTTAAATTAATCGACTCAATTTAATTAATCTCATTAATTGAAGAGTACCCAATGTCCATGGTCGATGTCCAATCTCAAGCCTATGGAGCCCAACTAATTGGCTGAAATGAATATTCTGGAGAACCATCATAGCTCTTACTATGCAAATACGATCCTTCCATCTTCTATCTCCCGAAAGAGGCCTAGGGTAAGATATTTGCCGGCTTTCTAATAACCTTTTAATACTATGTCTCTATTCTTAATGTTCGATTTTCTTGTCTGACCTCACCTTTGAAAACTCCTATTCCAAATTGTCACACCACCTTGTGTAAGGATTTCTTGGAATCGATCACTATAGAGCACATAGGAGATGCATTTGCCCTTCACAAAAGCGAGGAGTCAAATTTCATCTTGGATCACAAACCTCCTTGCCAAGAAGCTCATACCCAGCCTCAACCCAAAGACCTATTGAGTGGTCAAGAAAGAGTCAAAGTATGAGGACTGGACACAAGGTTACCATGCATCCTCAGGTCAGGGGACTAATAATATGCACTAACATAAGTAGAAGAATTAACCATTACCGACCTGCCACTACGGCTATCTAGTGGATTTTCTAGAGGGTCTTTAGTATCTTGTTCTCTAATAAGCACCCACTAGCATTCACTCATATCTCATACAGATTGCTCATGGAATGGAGCAATATTCAACTCTTGGAATTATGCATCGTTAGTGCAAGTCTATTCGGATCTTAGATGCCCTGTCTCATGAGATCCTACGACTTGGAAGATTTAAGATCATGACCGTGTAAGACTTATTCCTTGATCACCACCCAGTGAATTGACCAAGTCTAGAAGCCATAAGTGATCTAGGGGCTTCATCCAAATACAAGTGAAGTAATAATGAACATAAGATGAAGATGGCCATACAAAGAATATCATTCAATCAAGATTGTTTTACAAGAAAATACTTTTACAAGGCCAATCTAATTGGCTCGCTGGGCACTATTCCAACAATCTTCTACTTGCCCTAAAGCCAATGCTCCATGGCCTTGAGACCCATCTTCTTAAGGTGTTCTTCAAAGACCTTTTGCGCTAGGGATTTAGTAAGTGGATTTGCTATAATCTCTTTCGAGACAGCTCTCTCTACTCGAATGTTGCCTCTATCAATGATCTCTCGGATCAAATGATATCACCTTAAAATGTGCTTGATTTCTAATGAGATCTTGGCTCTTTAGCTTGTGCTACTGCCCCAGTGTTGTCATAGAAGACAACAACTGACTTAGCAATGCTAGGTACTACATTCAACTCTTGAATGGAGTTTTTCATCCAAACACATTCTTTTGCAGCTTCCGAAGCCGCAATATATTCTACTTTGGTAGTGGAATCGACCGTGGTGTCTTGTTTAGAACTTACCGTGCCGCCATTGAGGCAAAATATAAATCCAGAAGTGAATTTGAGGTCATCTACAGTTTATTGGAAATTTGAATTTGAAAAACCCTATAGTTTCAATTCTCTATTGTTGTACACCAAAAATAAGTCCTTAGTCCTTCTCAAGTACTTAAGAATTGCTTTCACGGCTATCTAGTGACTCTCACTGGGATTGAATTAGAACCTACTCGTAACTCTTAATGAGTGTGCCACATCCAGTCTCGTACATTGAACTGCATACATTGTGCTACCAATTGTGGAGGCATAAGGTATGTGAGATATCCTTCTTTTCTCTTCCTCTGTCGTGGGGGCCATAGACTTGGAGAGACGAATGCTATGTCCTATGGGAAGAAATCCCTACTTGGATTCCTACATAATAGACCTCTTTAGTATCTTGTCAATGTACGTGGTTGGGGAAAGCCTCAACATCCTCCTAGATCTATCCCTATGGATACGTATTTCCAATACGTGGGATGCATATCCCAAATCCTTCATGGAGAATTATGTAGATAACCACACTGTAGTACACTCTAACATTCCTACCTCATTCCTAATAAGAAGGATGTCATCGACATAAAGCACAACAAACTATACTGAACTCCCATTAGCCTTCTTGTACACACTTGGCTCATACACATTTTTGATAAAGCCAAACAATTTGATTGTTTTGTGAAAAATGTATGTTTAAGTCTATAAATAGATCTTTAGAGTTTGCAAACCTTTTGCTCACTCCCATTGGATGTAAAGCCTTGTGGTTGCTTCATATAGATTTCTTCCTTGATGTCACCATTGAGAAAATCGATTTTGAAATCCATTTGCCATATCTCATAGTCATAATATGTGGCTATGGCAAGTAGAATCTAAATGGACTTAGGCATAGCGACCAGTGAAAAGGTTTCCTCGAAATCGATACTGAGTCTTTGAGTGTAACCCTTTGCCACTAGTCGTACCTTAAAAATCACAACTTCTCAATCTACTCCAAGCTTTCACTTATAGATCCACTTGCAACCAACGAGAACTATTCCTTTTAGTAGATCTATCAAAGTCCATACTTTGTTTGAGTACATGGAGTCCATTTCAGATCTCATGGCTTCAAGCAAACGTCCAACGTCCCAAATCTATGTCCAACATAGTTTCCTCATAAGTCTTTGGATCACCATTTGATTGGCCCGTCTCATGAAGAAATCCGAACCTCTCGGGTTGTTTCTTGATTCGGTCTGACCTATGTAGAGGTTGTGTACTAGGCTCCACTTGCTCGTTTGTTTCCACCGCTTGTGGGATTTCATGATCATCTTGAACTTCATCAAGTTCAACAACACTGCCATTTCTATCTAATAGAAATTACTTTTCCAAAATGTAGACGTTCCTCAAGAAAAACACCTTTTGTTCTGAGGGATCATAGAAGTAGTAACCCATAGACTCTCTAGGGTATCCCACAAACTTGCATAAGGTGGATCTACTGTCCAACTTATCTCCTATTGTCATCTCACGTAGATAGGAGATCCCTAAACCTTAAGATAATGGTAAGAGGATGCTTTGCCATGCCATATCTCATATGGTGTTTTGGGCACTAACTTTGAAGGTACTATATTTAGTAGCTTCGCTGCCGTAAGTAAGGCGTATCCCTAAAAGGATATGGGCACATTGAAAAAGTTCATCATGGAACGTACCATGTCTAACAAGGTACGGTTTCTTCTCTCAGCTACTACATTGTGTTGGGGTGTTTTGGGTAGAGTCCATTGAGAGAGAATCTCATTCTCATTTAGATAATCCAAGAATTCAATGCTCAACTATTTCCCCCTCGATCCGATCAAAGAGCTTTAATACTTAGCCCTAATTGCTTTTCCACTTCACTTCTATACTCTTTTAACTTTTCAAATGCTTCGAACTTGTTCTTCATAAGAAACACACATCCGAACCGACTATAGTCATTGGTGAAGGTGATGAAGTAGGAATAACTTCTTCTCCCACTAACTCTTAGTGGTCCACAAACGTCCATATGGATCAAATCTAAAAGACTTGTGGAACGCTCCATTTGTCCTACAAAAGGATCTTTGGTCATTTTTTACTTTAAACAAGATTCAAAAGTAGGAAAGTTTTCAATACCACTAACATTTTGTGCTTTGAGAGCTTCTAATTTGCTCATCCATCCTATTCTTAGAGATATGACCAAGTCTTGCATGCCAAAGAATGGGAACTTCGTGAATATCTAATTTTCTTTTACTTGATTGAATGTACAGTAATGAAGGTTGAGAATCAAGTATATACAATTCCATTGATTAATGTACCTTGTGCAATCAAAGAACCATTCTTTAATGCTTCCAACTTCCCATTCGATATAGAAAAATCAAATCCTTCATTATTAAGAATGGGAATTGAAATAATATTCTTTACAAGATAGGGTACATAATAAACTGGATCAAGTACAATGCAAGAATTCCCCGAGTCCAACTTGATAATGCCTTGGAAAGTGGCCGCAACCCTTGCTCCATTCCCTAAGCGGAGGATCATATCCCATTCACAAAGACTTTTTCTTCTTTTCATCCCCTGTAATGAATAACAAAGATGAGAACTGTATGCGGTATCAAATACCCATGTGGAAGAATTAGTCATCATGTGCACTTCAATAAAGTACATACCCTTCTTAAGGGTTGCAAAGTAAGCTTTGCAATTTCTTTTCCAATACCTCTTTTCGCCACAGTGGAAACAACTAGCTTCGATTCTAACCTTCTTCTTAACCCTCCCAGAACTCTTTTCGGGTTGTTTTCCTTTCGATTAAGAACTTTTCTTCCTCTTACCTCCCTTTCTAGGACCCATAGGGCCCTTCGACTTGGAGGAGAATGCAAGCATGAGGGGCTTCTTTTTTCTTATAGTCACCTCTGCAGTCACAAACATATTGAGAAATTCGTTAATCGTAACATCTTGCTTGGACATATTGAAGTTCATAACGAATTAATCATATGATGGTGGCAATGACTGTAGGATCAAATCCATGTAAAGGTCGTTGTCCATGATCATATCTAACTGTCCAAGATTCTCGATGAGTCATATCATCTTAAGGTCGTGATCATAGACATTTGACCCTTTAGTCATCCTTGCCCTAAAGAGCTCTTTAGACAAAGCGAACCTTTCGTGTCTATTTTGTACACCATACAACTCTTGCAAGTATACATAGATCTTTTGAGCATGTTTCATGTGCTCATGAGTCTTTTGGAGCTTGTTGGAGATGGATACCATCATGACACACCTTATTTGTAGATCATCATTTACAACTTTTGTGAACATTTCACGTTGTGCGTCGGTGGCGTCATCATCAAGTGTGTCCACGAGACTTTGATCAAGGACGTAAGTCCACTTTTTAGAGTCAAGAATGATTTTAAAGTTTCTTAACCAATCTTGGAAATTCAACCCGATTAGTTTATTGGTTTCCAAAATGCTTGCGAGTGGATTTTTAGCCATTTTTGATTGAAGACTTCAAAAATCTACAAGAGGCGAAAAAAAAGTATAAGCATGTAATTGATTTAATATTAAAAACATGTTAATGGTATTTCAAGCATGTTTTCCTCCTACTATTTTATCAAATCCTTCACCCCTTGAAAAATTCGGGAAATCATATTTCCTAGTGAGAATCAAGATCTTAAAGACTTGCAAGTGGACCCCTGTGACTGGATGTATATCCACGAGCAATCCAAAGGTAAGCAACTTTTGCAATTGCTTCTCATGCAATTCTTGATATATTTTGCCTCTCATGCATCTCATCTCATCCAAGATCCCTTAATGGGCTCAAGAGGGGCGCCATATCATCCCATTGACCGAGTGTATAATGTATGGGCGTTCCCAAATCAAAGGTGCATCTCATGCAAAGAGTATGGTCACAGCTTTCCACCTAAGTATGACCCCCGTGACCGGATGTATATCACATAAAGATGGTAGCATCGTCATGGCATATACTATTGGTAGAAGGCTTGAATTAATTAAAACTTTTTTAATTTGTATCCATTTCGACTTAATATTTGAAAAAGACTTAGACATTCTAAGTGGAGGGTTTTTGCTTGCAAAAATCTCATCATTTTATCTTCTTATTTAGGTTTTCTATATCCTAAACATGCATCTTATACATCAATAGGATATGAAAAGCATAAATAAGTAAATGTGCCTAGCATGCTCCTAGGGTGGGATGACCATGAGCCTAGCCAAATGGTGCACTTAGAGCCATAAGTGCACCACCTAGTTGATTGTAGGTGGGTTGATTAAATCTAGTTATTACATAATTGTATTCCATACATTCATGGGTCTTCAAAAGTCTCCATGCCTCCATTGGTCTCTATTACTCCATGCAACATTTACATGAATAGGAAATCCTCACTCCTAGTGATTCTACTATCATAACTTTTACTAGGTAGAAATAAAGAGGCATGCAAGCCTCAATTTAGTACAACCCATTTCAACAACTTGAAATAATTAAAATCAATATTAAAGGCACATGGTCATCCCCATATTCATTCATCATCCATTCAACAATTAAATGAAAAATAAATAAATCTAGAATTAACAATTAATTCTAACAGTTAAATGCTTATCTCATAAACAAATAATTGAACAAGCATAACATTTATGCCATTATTGGAAGACAAACTTTAACCAATTTTCAAAGATATTCAAAAATGTCAAACATAATATTGAGAACTTATACAACATTTGTGCATCTACTAGGTATGGTGCAAAAATATTTCAAGCACAAAAGGAGTTGGAAGATAGGCTCAAGACTCACCAAAACCTCAAAACAGAGGGCACTCGACTAGGTAGGTCGCGTGCACAGCGTGCGTGCAGCGCCAGGCAGTGTTCGGCAGCCCTTTGTTTTGGGCTTTCAAAGTGTGTCAAGTCATTTTCCACTCAACTTTCATGTACCAATAGTTTTAGCACATGTTCCCAACATTAAAACTCACATTATAGATGAATTTTCAGATTTAAAACCTCTATTAAAAAAGGAAATTCAAGTGCTCAATCATGTCTTCAAAAATTAGAAAAAGCTAGAATCATATTCTTCAAAATCTCCAATATAACTCCAATCAAATTTGATCTAAAAATGACCAAAACTCTTTTGATCAAATATCAACATGCTATATCGCCATATAACGTTAATAAATGCTAAATCAACATTCAACATTTATCACTATGAATTGAAACATACTAAAATATGAATCAATACTTAAATTACATAATAGCATGCTTTCAATCATCAAGCAATTGAGCCACAAGCATCATCAACCAAACACTCTAATCGATCACTTGGATCAAGTATTTGGTGATATTGATCAGTTCATTGCATGAATCAATCAAACAATAATCCAAAATATAGCATGAAAAAGGCTCTCATACCACTTGAAGATAAGAGTAGTGTTAGGATCCTTAAATCAAAACTTCATAAGCTTAAAAATAACTAAGCTACTCAAGCGTCCAAGGATATATTCATGCTATAGATCTGAATTAGGAAGAAGAAAAACCTCTTGTAGCGCAAAATAAGAAGAAGATCAACTATCTATCTCAGATCCAGAAACTGTATGGAATCAACATAGCGAAAGGCGGCAACTTTTGCCCTGGCTATATTGCTCCAAAAATCACCAAATTAATCCACACACAGGGAAGCTACTGTAAAAAAATTGGAGCAAAAATACTTCTGGATCGCTCCAAAAAAATTCGTAAACCAGAAGCTGCTACAGGTGGATCTCCAAAACCGAGTAAGTCAAGTGGTTGCCTCTATTGATATGATCCACACACCAAACAATCTTACAATTTTCCCTCACTAGAAGCTAGAGTTAGAGAGAAGAAAATGAGGTATAGGAGGTCGATTTTAGATTGGGAAGAATAAGGAATGCAAAGCCTCAACACATGATGTAATGCATGGAGCGAGTGAGAGATTTTGGAGGGAATGGAATAATCTAATTCTCACACTTTCAGCAATGTGATATCCGAATTTCACTTACCTTATATATCTATATATAGAGGGTGGAAGGTGTAATGCTAGTTGGCATCACATCTTCCTCAAGGTAACTGCCCAAGTGGCATGCCAAGTTTGCAAAATTCAAATTCAAATCTCACTTGAATTTTATGTGCATTTCAATTTCATTTGGAATCTAATTCCTAATTAATTAAGATGCTAATTTAAATGAACACTTCATTTAAATTTTCTCTCCAAAAAGTATTCTTCCTATCAATTAAATTAAATACTTTAATTTAATAAATTAACTTTTGATTTAACTCTTAAATCAAATAAGCTTAACTCTTAAGCTTAAATTAGTCAACTTAACTCTTTAAGTCAACTTGTCCAATTGATGGTCAACATGGTACCAAATAATTAACTCCTTAATTATTGGTCTAATTTAACTCTTTAAATTGTTTGATTAATTTAACACTTAAATTAATCAAACTAAAATTGACCGTTAAAATGGATCCTTGAAAATGGGTCACCAAAGGGGTGATTTTTCTAACACTTAGAAAATTGCTCTACTAATTTTGGAAGCTAATTGGCTTTTGTGTGTGACCCAGTAGGTTTTACCATTGATTGGACATGAGCTCACAACTCTTTGTGACTTTTGAATATCTTATATTCATTTTAGTTTAAAGCTCCTTTTAAACTGATTAACTCAATTCAATTAATCTCATTAATTGAAGAGTATCCAATCTCCACAGTCGACATCCAATCTCAAGCCCATGGAGCCCAACTAATTAGCTGAAATGAATATTCTGGAGAACTGTCATAGCTCTACGCATACCATGCAAACACAACCCCTCGTCTCCTATATCCCAAAAGAGCCCTATGGCAAGATATTTGCCGGCTCCCTAATAGCCTCAATACTATGTCTCTATTCTTAATGTTCGATTTCCTTGTGTGACCTCACATTTGGAAAACTCCTTTTTCAAATTGTCACACCACCTTGTGCAAGGATTTCTTGAAATCGATCATTATAGAATACATTGGAGATGCACTCGTCCTTCACAAAAACGAGGAATCGGATTCTATCTTGAATCTCACAAGCCTCCATGCCAAGTAGCTCATACCTAACTTCAACCCAAAAAACCCTCTAAGTGGTCAAGGAAGAGTCAAAGCATGAGGATCGGATACAAGGTTACCATAGATCCTTAGGTCAGAAGACTAATAATATGCACTAGCGTAAGCCTGA
This sequence comes from Jacaranda mimosifolia, assembly GCA_018894105.1. Classification (NCBI taxonomy): domain Eukaryota; kingdom Viridiplantae; phylum Streptophyta; class Magnoliopsida; order Lamiales; family Bignoniaceae; genus Jacaranda; species Jacaranda mimosifolia. Next base: position 16,602,252 of record CM032124.1, read on the forward strand.
GAATTAACCACTACCGACTTGCCACTACGGCTATCTAGTGGATTCTCCGGAGGGTCTTCAGTGCTTTGTTATCTAAAAAGCACCCACTAACATGCACCCGTATCTCATATAGATTGCTCATGGAACAGAGCAATATCCAACTCTTGGATTTATGCATCGTTAGTGCAAGTCCATTTAGATCTTAGATGCCCCGTCTTATGAGTTCTACGACTTGAAAAATTTATGATCACGACCATGTAAGACTTATTCCATAATCACCACCCAGTTAACTGACCAAGTCCCGTAGTCATAAGTGATCTAGGGGCTTCATCCAAATGCAATTGAAGTAATAAAGAGCATAAGATGAAGATGGTCATATAAAGAATATCATTCAATCAAGACTGTTTTACAAGGAAATAACTTTTACAAGGCCAATCTAATTGGCTTGCCGGGCATTATTCCAACAGTAAAGAGATTTTTAATCATTACTTTGAAAAATAATAAACAACTTTTTAGCTCTTACTTGCGAAATAAAATAAGAAGATCCTTAATTTTATGTTTGGAATTTAAATTTTAATAAAAACCATTAAGAAAAATTATTCTTGCTCTACATTTGCAATTTATTTTTTAATTTATTATTATTTTTATACTTTCTTCTGATTTTTATTTAATTTATCTCATTAAAATTCAAGATCTGACTAAATAAGTAGTTGGATTTTGTTTTGACATGTTACTAAAACAAATCTGAAGACATGCATGAGGTTGTTGTGGGTCATGTCGTTTTGCATTACCTAAGGTTTGGGGTTGTATGTAACTTGAATTTGATGCTCTAATCATTTACTCGTGGTCTATATGTTGAAATAATTTCAATTAAAGGCAAGAATCAAAAATTTTAAATTGATTATTGAGAATTCGCATAAAAAATTTCATTAATCACTTACTAACATATGTGATATTCATAGAAACTTACATAGAAAGTGTAGCACCCCCTCGGGATAATCCCTAAGTTGAGATGCCACTGTAATTCAAACTTAAATCATACTGTATAACACTTCTGGTAGGCCCATAAAATTCCAAAATTCACCAACAACAGCAACATGCTTCAATTTAAGCAGACTACGACAAAAACACTATATACATCCCATAACGTTTAACATAATATATACATACCATAGATCTTGAATTTAAACTTAACATATCATAGCATCTCTAAGTCATAATATAATATCCAAATAAACTTGTAATCACATATAAACATCTATTCTGTTACAAAATATATTTCTTTTAGTCTAAGCCAGAAGTCCGTGTCCATCACTTAATCCTGTCTGAGAAGATCAAGGATAAAATAGGAGGCTAAGTCCAAAGGACTTATTGAGCGATAATATTCAGTAGTAGATCATAAGGGCTTTGTTGAAGAGGAAACAATTCAACAGATCACAAACTAACAAATAATGCAGTCGAAACATGAATGTATCAGAACACGGGCATTATCAAATTCAAGGTTATTTGTAGGTACTAGCTCGAGGTTGTTACCATCGGCTCAATTTGCCCGGGATCATCTCAACTGGATTAGTTCGAGAGGAATTATTTGTCTCAACCGAATCAGTTAGGTAGGAAATACAGTCAGCTCGTTCGGCCTGGACAACAGCCCAATTTAGACTAGAGGAACCACACCATCCTTATTTCTCCTTGATCAGAATATAAATGGGAGCAAACAAACCCAAGCATTATGCAATCCAAATAAACGAAAACATGTCATACATATCATATTCTCCTTATACCAAATATTTCGGGCTTACGGCTTATCCCATGCACACAACAAAGGTTAATGTCCTATTATTTAACCAAGAGTTTTGGGCTTATGGCACACAGTTGGGATTAAAGTCCCATTATTTAACTAAGAGTTCTGGGCTTACGACTTATCCCAACACATAGTTGGGATTAACATCCTGCTGTTTATCCAAGAGATAAACAAATGCCAACAAGACCAAGTATGTAATACACAAAACAGATTCAATTATGCTGACAAGGCTACATAACTAATATATAAAATAGATTCAAGTATGCCGATAAGACCACGAGTTGTACTGGACAATAACAGATAAGCAATGATAGTTCTTGGCACAAGAACATGATCCTTGATTTTATCATAAGAAAAATCAAGGAAGCAACCTTCCTAGGAATTTACGAAATGAATAACAGATAACAAATTAAAGAATTCTAACGAATTACCAAGAATCAAGATTTATTTACAAAACAAGAGCAAGTTCAACCCACACAAGGGTATATCATAGCCACCAGATATCAAATTCCAGGTTGGCAGACCCTCACCTCAAAAGTCTGAGAAAAGCGGTCACAACCTACTGGTCCCAGCTCCATGGCACCTAACTGAAAGAATAGGTCCACTGTTAAAATCCTCATTAGACGTTATAACCACAATTATATGAATAACGGTGTAAAATTTATAGTTAATCGACCGTTAAGGGTTCAATCGATATTCTTGAAAGAGAAAATACTAATAACGCCGGTCTCGATAAAAGGATATAATCAGGTCCTTAATTATCAAGTTAACCTTGCAACATTATACCAAATTAATAATAACAGCCAAATTATCCTTAATAACCCAAATTTAACATTTAGGTCTCAATACACAAAATTAAGGTTTAATCTTCCAATTAACTCTTATAAATCCAAAATTATCACATAATAATACAAATCCAGGTCCACTAGGCTTATCTAAAATACACATGCATGGCATCATTCTTAATCTATATCAAATCCTTTCATCTTTCTTAACAATATACAAGATTCGGTAAAAATAAATGATACAAAGCATAACCCCAATTTCGATTATTACTTAAAATATGCCAATCGAAACTCCTGAATCACAAACCAATGGCACGCATGCGATCATTGCGACGAGGGGAGAATTCTGCCTTAGCACCGCCGTGTCACCGCCAGGACTTGTCAACGCCACCACCACTAGATGTGTCTCAACACCACAAACCCAACGCCCAAAAAAATTCTGCATCTATCACTGATAAGCCACTAAATTGGAGCTCCAAGAAAATTGCACCACCACTCACTGTCGTTATCTTCTTTCTCCAATTCCGCTGTCGTCGGTAGTCTAAACTAGAAAGTGAAGGTGGCTATTTGCTCCTTGAGTTGAGCACGATAAGATCCACTTCCTAGCCACTAGTTTTCGTTGTTGAAATCCTCTGCTTCACCGCTCACTACCAAAGCTCACTTCGGTCTGTAAATTCTCGGCCGCTCGCAGGTGATCTTAAGCTATACATGGTACTGATGGGATCCTGATGAGGTGGGAAAGATTTTGGTTGGATCGAGTTAGGGGTTTCTCGCTATTGTAGAAAGAAGAAGGGTGCACGATGAAGAAAATGAGAAAATTGAGGGGGGGATCCTATTTTAAGAATAACTTCTTGAAATCTCAATTTGACCTCAGAACTTCTCTCTAGCCTTCAAGTTAGTCCTCTAGAAAACAATCATCTTCAATTTCAGATGCCCAACTCCTTAGTGCCTAGCATTAGCCCATTTTACCAAAAGAAATTTTGTTTTGACCAACAAAACTTCTAAATATTGGTCAATGATACTTTTCTCAAATTACAATTTGACCCCAAAACTTTAAATTTTCTTAAATTAAGTCCTTATTTTCTAAAATACCAAATTTATGGGTGTTACAATCCTCCCCCCTTAAAAGAATTTGGTCCCCAGATTCTCACCTAAGTATTGTGTTCCGGCTGGTAGAAAATGAGCAGACTTAGTTAATCAGTCTACTATTATCCAGATGTTGTCATATCTTCCTCGAGCTGTTGGTAGACCTGTTACAAAGTTCATAGTGACCTACTCCCATTTCCAATCAGGGATTGGAAACGGTTGTAGCAACCACACCGGTCACTGATACTCTACTTTCACTAGCTGGCAAGCCAAACACTTTCGCACATAATCTGCAACATCTCTTTTCATTCCCTTTTGCCAGAATTGCTTCTTTAGGACCTGATACATCTCTGTGCCTCTCGGATGTATCGTGTATCTTATTTTATGTGCCTTATTTAACAATCTGTCTTTCATTTCTTCCAGCAAATATATTCTTTTGTAGAATAGAAGAGTACCTTGGCTGTCGGTATTGAACTCAAACTCTTTAAAACTTCCAACCCCATTCTGTTTCAATTTTCATTAATCATTAACTTGGGTTCGTCACATTCCATCATATAATTTATGATGCACTTTCTCCTACAATCCAAGCTTGCTATTTATTTCAGCAAAACACCTGTTCTTGGGCTTCTGATGCTTCTGCCTCTAGTAAGTAAGCCATCCCAGCCCTTTCACTTAAGGTATTGGCCACCATATTTGCCTTTCCCAGGTGATAGGTGATGTAAAAATTGTAGCTTTCTAGAAATTCCATCCATCTGCGTTGTCTCATGTGGATCCTCATTCCAGTCAAATTGTTGATCTTTTTGAGTTAATTTAGTCGATGAGCCAGCTATTTTAGAAAAGTCCTGCACAAATCTTTGGTAATAGCCAGCAAGACCCAGGAAACTACAGACTTTCATCATGTTTTTTGGTTCTTTCCAGTTGACTATTGCCTCTGTCTTAGAGGGATCAACCTCTATCCCATCTTGGGATATGATATGCCAAAGAAAAGCCATTTCCTATATCCAAAATCTGCACCTAAATTTTGCGTACAACTGATGCTCTCTTAGGGCTTCGAGAACCTTACATAAGTGCTTTGCGTGGTTTTCTCTAATCTTTAGCTAGTAGTACCCCTATCTCAAATTCAGCTTTGAGAAGATTCCTGATTCCCACAGAAGGTCAAGCAATTCTTTTACGTGAGGTAGGGGGTAATGAGCCCAATTCTTTCGGAAATGGCTACAAGTGCTCAACTACCACTCCTATTTTCTCGATTTTAACTCTATCTTGCGGTTTATTGATAAGATACGCCAAGAATCCTTGTCTGCCTTCCCTCAAAATCTTTCTGGCTTCTAGCTCAAACATTATTGATATTGAGGAAGCGTTATCTGTAGAATGGAGTGTTGGCATTGATATCTCATCCCTTGGTGTAGCAGTTTACCTAAGTTTGATGGCTATATAGCCAATCTATTCCAAGTATTAAATCATACTCTTGGATAGGCATATGTATAAAATTGGTTGAATATATCTTGTCCCCATTCAAAACTGCACAATCCCAATAAATGGTGTCTATTATTAACCTTACTCCTAAGGGTGCCTGAACTTCCATCTGATAAACCATAGTCTTGGGTTGCATATTTAATTTTCGAGAAAATGAGACAGATATGAAAGAATATAAACTACTAGGATCATATAAGGTATTATCATAGATTCCAGAGATAGAAACCATACCTTCTACCATCTCGTTAGGATCCGGGGCATCTTCTCTTGTCAGAGTATAGGCATGAGCTTGTACTTTCTGTTTCCCGCTAGCTGCTGTCATCTGTTTTCCTTTTCTAGCAGGTGTTGAGCCTTGTCTTCTAGGACAAGATTTCAAGAAGGGGAAATGTATTTTTAGCCCTCTCAAAAAAATGATTTTGGTGGTTTACCCCCCTATGAAAAAAAAAGTTGAAATACCGCCTTATATTTTTAAAAATGAGTGAAAACCCCCCTGAGACCATAAGTGTATAGCACGCGTCATTCTATGCAAGTGGTTCTTATTTTTGATATATAAAATGACTATTATGCCCTTATTACATCAATCATTGGATCTTCTTGTTTAAATAAACGATCCTGATTAAACAACCCTTATTTATAAAAATATTTATACATTTATATACATATGTATACAACATATTATATATATTATAATATATTTTTTAAGCAATATATATTATAAATAATATAGTATTATAATATATAATATATATGTATATATATAGAGGTTGCCATGGCACCCATGCCGGCCAGTGGCCGTAGTCCCTGACAGCCGTTGTGTTTTAAAAAAAAAAAAAAAAAAAGAAAGAAAACTTGGCTTCCCATGGCAGCAGGTTGCCAGAGGGAGAGGAGGGGGTGGGAAAGGGGCACTGGATTTGGCCAGCGGCCAGCCAGATCCAGCCATCATGTTTAAAAAAGAAAAAAGAAAAAAAAAGGAAAAAAACTAAAAACTTGACTTCAGGCTGCCATGGCAGCCTGTTGTCTGTGTTTGGGCGTAGGGGGTTATGTATATATTACATTATATATATATATGTATGAATATATATTATAAATAATTATATACATAATTTTATATAGGGCAAAATGCATTTTACTCTCTTGTAAAGAGGCAAATAGGCTGAAAACCCCCTATATTTTTCTAATTGGCGTATAACCCCATGTATTTATGAAAAATTTGCAAAAAAGGGTCCACTTTCCATGTTGGTCAGACATGCACGGAGAGTGCGATTTTTTCTGCCTTTTGGAGCGATTTAATGCTATAAAATGACATATATGCCCTCCTATTACAATCAAAAGAAATGTCCTCAATTTGGTCTATTTTGAATGCATTTTACCCCCCTCCCCCCCCCTTTTGGCCTATTTTGGCCTATTTTGAATACATATACTATATATATATAATATAACAAATAATTTAATATGAAGAATATTTCAAATATAAAAAGTTACTTTCTGCAACAACTATAAGCTCTGAACTTTATTTTTATATTATTAATTTAAGTCACTTTTAGTTTTTTATTGATAAAGAATTACTTAACTACCAAATAATATTAATTTTATATTTTTCAATATATTTAGTTAAACAATTTTATAATTATATCGCCTACTTTATTTTAATATTTTTGCTTATAATAATTGATAAAAAAATATTTTTTATCCATTTAATTATTTATACTTGACTGAAAGTATGTATCCATTTAATTATTTATACATATTTATAAAAGAAATTTATATATATGAGTGAGTGATATTTTATCTTAAATTGAATATTAAAAATTTACTTATTCTTTTATTCATGCACATAATATATGTTATTTGATAATTTTAAAAATAATAAAATAACTACATATATAAATAAATATAAATAAATTTTACTTATCATAGTTATATAGAATATTAAGAGATATTTTAGTTTATAAAAATTGTATGTTATAAGCTACATAATGGATTATTTATCAAATAATAACATGATGTAAGTTACTTTCATAAATAAATTATAAAGAGGTTTACATATTTACTCTAACAAAAAATATTTAACATTTTAACATTTGAAGATTGAAGGTTAGAGTTTTTATCGCATTGAGAGAGAAGTTTTCATACAGTCAATTGAAAAACAAATAAAAGCCAAGCCTGTATAACATAAAAGAGGACAACTTAGTCATTTGATAAATCTAAAAAGCATTTAAATCAATTGGGGCGAGTGTGCAAATATTTCATAAATACAGGGAGTTATACACCAATTAGAAAAATATAGGGGTTTTTTAGCCTATTTGGATCTTTACAAGGGGGTAAAATGCATATTACCCATTTTATATATGCATATGTGATTTTATATATATGCATGTATATAATTTTTGATAAATATTATATAGTAATTTAATTTATATAAATATTTATATATTTTATAAATATGAAATTATTTAGTTTTGATAATTATATATATATATAATTTTATAAATATTAAATAGTATTTGTTTCATATAAGTATGTTATATATTTCATAAATATAAAATTATTTAATTTTAGATTAAACAAAAGAAAAAATATATATCTTATATATATATAGATGTTATAAATAATTATATATATATGTATTTATATAATTTTATATATATGTATGTAAGTATAATTTTATAAATAATAAATATTATTTAATGTACATAAATATGTTAGGAATAATTTTATACGCATATGTGTATATATATAATTTTATATATATGTGATTTTATATATATGCATGTATATTTTTTATAAATATTATATAGTATATGATTTATATAAATATGTTATATATTTTATAAATATGAAATTATTTAGATTTATAATTATATATATGTATGTATATATAATTTTATAAATATTAAATAGTATTTGATATATATAAGTATGTTATATATTTCATAAATAGAAAATTATTTAATTTTAGATTAAACAAAATAAAAAATATATATTATATATATATGTATATAGATATGTTATAAATAATTATATATATATGTATTGATATAATTTTTTATATGTATATAGTTTTATATATATGTATGTAAGTATAATTTTATGAATAATAAATAGTATTTAATATACATAAATATGTTATGTATTTTATAAATATTAAATTATAAAGTTTTGATTATTTTATATATATGTATGTATATATAATTTTATAAATATTAAATAGTATTTAATTTATATAAGCATGTTATATATTTCATAAATATATATACATGCATGTATATATAATTTTATAAATAATAAATAGTATTTAATTTATATAAATACCTTATGTATTTTATAAATATAAAATTATTTTTTTTAGATTAAATAAAAGAAAAAGGAAAACATAAGGATATAAAGTAATTTTATGTATATATGAGGATATTTTCATCCTTTCAATGAAAAATTCAATCAAATAGACAGAAGGGGCAGTAAGCCACAATTTAAAAAAATAAGGCGGTATTTCAATCTTTTTTTTTTCACAGAGGGGTAAACCACCCAATTCGTATAATACGGGGGAGGGGGGGGTAAAATACTATTCATCCTTTCAAGAAGTGTTGGTCGCTACCATAGCCCATGCACTTGCCCTGTTTTTTCCAACATCCCATCTCCTCATGGCTATGAGATCCACATAGTTCACATTTCTTTTTTGGTGTCCTAGATTGGACCTTCAACTGTTTCCTACCTGAACCACTTTTTTCACTGGTAGCGATTTTGAGGTCAAGTGTTTTCCCTCACTTACCCTTTCTCTCATCTATATATACCTCAAGATGCTCTTGTTCTACCAACAAGGCACTTTCTAAAGCTTCCTCAAAGTTAGATTGTTCGAAGGATATAAGGGTTTGTCGTATCTCTGATCTTAATCCTTCAACAAATTTCTTAGTCCTACATCTTTCTTTTCTTGATATCTACGGGGCATACCAAATTAATCTACTGAATTTAGCTTAATACTGCCACACTATCATGTCTTCTTGGGTAAGACTCTCAAACTCTTATTTTCGGGCATCTCTTACTTCTCGTGATATGAATCTATCCATAAATTCCCACACAAAGTTGTCCTAGGTATTAGGTACCTTTTTATATTCCCATTGTTGACTTACCAAGGTCTACCATTGACCTGCAACTCCTTCTAACAGGTAGATGGCAAATATAAGTTTGAGGGTATCCGGGTAACCTAGCATTTGAAAACTATCTTTGATATCCTTAATCCAAGCTTCTGCCTTTTGGTGATTTGAATCACCTGTAAACATTGGGGGGTGGAACCTAAGGAGATGTGCGAAAGTTCTGGGTTTTGAATGCTCTTTACTTCCCTCGGTGCTATCCATTTGACCTTGTTGTTGGTACGGTTGTAACAATTGCTGTCGCATTGCATTTATTGTTCTGTACTCTCTTTCCTTGCTCTTGAATGCGCTTGTGGTTCTCGTGTCCCTTCTTCAACACTTATGGGACATCTCCACTCTGAGGTATCGTCTTCTAGATTTTCTTAACTAGGGGAACGCGTTGGAATCAGTTTTGGTCATGCCATCAATTCTATCAACTCTTCCAAGCTTCTAAAATAAAAGAGGGATTAAACAAAAAAAATCAAACTCATATCACTAATATCAACTGATCAAATTTATCTTAAATACTTGAATCACATAGGAGCTTCCTAATATGTAAAATACCCAAAATTCATACTCAAACAAGCATAAACAAAAGGTCAGTTTCCCAATACTATGCAATGCCTAGGTCATCGATAAACCTAGGCTCTGATACCACCTATGTAGCACGCCCTCGGGATACTCCCTAAGTTGAGATGCCACTTAAGTTCAAACTTAAATCATAATGTATAATACTTCTGATAGGTCCATAAAATTTCAAAATTCACCAACAATAGCAACATGTTTCAACTTAAGCAGACTACAACAAAAACAACATATACATCCCATAACGTTCAACATAATATATACATACCACAGATCTTGAATTCAAGCTTAACATATCATAAACATATCATAACATATCATAATATAATACCCAAATAAACCCATAATCACATATAAACATATATTTTATTACAAAACATATTTCCTTCAGTCTAAGCTAGAAGTCCATGTCCATCACTTAATCCTGTCTAAGAAGATCAAGGATAAAACAGGAGGGTAAGTCCAAAATACTTAGAGAGAGATAATATTTAGTAATAGATCATAAGGGCTATGTTGAAGATGAAACAATCCAACAGATCATAAATTAACAAATAATGCAGTCGGAACATGAATGTATCAGAATAGTGGCATTATCAAATTCAAGGTTATTAGTAGGTACTAGCTCGAGAGTTGTTATCGTCAGCTCGAATGGCCCAGGATTGTCTCAACCAGATCAATTCAGGAAGAATTGTCCATCTCAATCAAATAAGTTCGGGAGAAAATGCAGTTAGCTCGTTCGACCCAGACAACAGCCCGATTTAGACCAGAGGAACCACACCATCCTTATTGCTCATTGATCAGAGTACAAATGGGAGCAAACAAACCCAAGCAATATGGAATCTAAATAAATGAAAACATGTCATGCATATCAAATTCTCCTTATACCACAAGTTTCGAGCTTATGGCTTATCCCATGCACGCAACAGGGATTAACGTCCCATTATTTAACTAAAAGTTCTGAGCTTACGGCTTATCCCAACACACAACTGGGATTATTATCCCATTATTTAACTAAGAGTTCTAGGCTTGTGGCTTATCCCAACATACAGCTAGGATTAATGTCCCATTATGACAGAATATGAGATAAATGAATGCCAACAAGACCAAGTATGCAATACACAAAACGGATTCAATTATGCTGATAAGGCCAAATAACTAATATGTAAAATGGATTCAAGTATGCCGACAAGGCCATGAGTTGTACTAGACAATAACAGATAAGTAATGAAAGTTCTTAGCGCCAGAATGAAATTACTCAATTTTATCAGAAGCAAAATCAAGGAAGCAACCATCACAGGGTTTTACGAAATGAATAACAGATGACAAGTCAAAGAATTGTAACAAATCAAGCACTTAAACAATTACAGAATTCAATGTTTAGGGAACATACACTTCTAAGAGATAAAAAGAAACTAGACCCTCATAGGGGTATATAACAAATAACGAATAACACGAAGAATTCAAGCAATTAAGGTATTCAAGCAGTCAACGATCATTTATGAATTCTAAGAATCAAGATTCATGTACAAAATAAGAGCAAGTTCAACCTACACAGGGGTATATCATAGCCAACATATAAGTTTATATCAAGTGCCAGGTTGGCAGACCCTCACCTTAAAATTCTCAAAAAAGCAATCATAGCCTACTGGCCCGTGACCTAGCTCCACGACGCCTAACCAAAAGAATGGGTCCACTGTCAAGATCCTTATTAGACCTTATAACCACAATTACACAAATAACGGTCTAAAATTGATAATTAATCAACTCAATCAGTAGTCAAGGGTTCAATCGATATTCTCGAAAGAGAAAATGCTAATATCGTCGATCTCGATAAAGGGATATAATCAGATCCTTAGTTATCAAGTTAGCCTTTCAACATTATACCAAATCAATGATAACAGTCAAATTATCCTTAATAACCCAATTTTAACATTTAGGTCTCAATCCACAAAATTAGGGTTTAATCTTCCAATTAACTCTTATAAACCCAAAATTATCACATAATAATAAAAATTCGGGTCCACTAGGCTTATATAAAATACACATGCATGGCATCATTCTTAATCTATATCAAATCCTTTCATCTTTTTTAACAATATATAAAATTTGGTAAAAATAACCGGTACAAAGCTTAACCCCAATTTCAGTTGTTACACAAAATATCCCAATCAAAATTCTAGAATCACAAACCAATGGCACACAAACGATCGTTGCGAAGAGGTAAGGATTTTCCCTCAGCATCGCCGTCATGACGCCAGAACTTATCAACACCACCACCACTGGACACGTCTCAACACCACAAACCCAATGCCCAAAATAATTTCTGTATCCGCCGCCGATAAGGCACTCAATTGGAGCTCTGATTAAATTGCACCACCACTCGCTGTTGTGATCTCTTTCTCCAATTTTGCCATTGCTGGTGGTCTAAACTGGAAAGTAAAGGTGGTTATTCGCTCCTTGAGCTGAGCACTATGAGACTAACCCTCATATACCAGTTTTTGTTGTTGAAGTCCTGCACTCTGCCGCTCACCACCGAAGCTCACTTCGGTCTTCAAATTCTCGATGGCTCGTCAGTGATCTTGAGCTGCATGTGGCACTAATAGGATCTTGACGAGATGGGGAAGATTTTAGTTGGGTCATTTTAAGGGTTTCTCGTCGTCACCGGAGGAGGTGAATAAGGGTGCGTGGTGAATAAAATGAGAAAATTAGGGAGGAGGGGGCAAAATCCATATACATAACAATTTCTTGAAATCTCAATTCGACCCTTAGAACTTCTGCCCAGCCTTCAATTAACTACACCAAATTACACTTTTGGTAATGACATATTTTGTTACCATAATGCTAAAATTCGTTACCTTATCATATTGGCAACAGATTTTTTATTACTGGAGTTTCGTGTGTTAAAGCCCATCGCTGAAAGTTTTTGTAGCAAACATTTTGGTTCGTTACAAATGATGACCTTATGGCGACGAAATTTGTCATCACCAAAAGTTTGGTATTAGTGACAAAAAAAACATTAGTTACAATAGATTTCTATAGCTTAATGAAATAATTAGTTACCAAAATGTTGGTCATTTTGTCGCATTTTATTTTTTGTTACCAATGCACATTTTAATAACATTATTTATTTAAAGTAGTATCGTGACAAATTATTTTTGTAACAAAAATATTTGGTTACGATTAGTTAAATAATATTTTAATTTGAATGAGTTTGTCATTACTAATAGAATGTATAACCAATAATTTCCTCACAAAAGATATTAAGAGTTTTGTTACAATTAGTATATGCTACTAATTGTTTCGTTACCTATGACTTATAAGATTATAATATTTTGTTACAAGTAAGCAATGCATTGGTTACAAATAATTAATTTCTTGATTAAGAATGACTAATTATTCATTACAAATTAGTAAAATAATTCGTTACGAATGCATCAAATTAGCATGTTACGATTAAAAAAAGTGACAAATAAATTTCGTTACCAATAAATTATTTTTGTAACAATATACATTCGTTACAGAAAATGTTTTTTCCTCCTATTCAATAGGTCAATTTGGATATGAAATTGTAGAAGAAACTCAAATTTGAAGTATACCAATATCCTAAATATAAATAATTCATAGTAATTCCTTCAATAAACTAGGGAGTAAGCACATCCATCCATTCATAGACATGACACTAACTAAGTTTATCTATCCCTAGACATAAATATAATTTTAAAACATTAATCCTAAATTCAAGTTGCCAACCAAAGCCATGATAACCAAATGTGTATATCAATCAAACAAAAATGTTAAGTTTTGAAGAAGTATTATCGTTCAAGTGACAAAAGAGATCTCCAAAACATCTTCCTTAAATCTCATCAACTTCATCAGAAAGAGGGCCATTCCAGCTATCTACAAAAAATGATTGCACGACACACTGTGAATATGAAGAACATCAAATTAGATATTACATATGTTTAAACAAAAAACTAGAAGATATTTTATCTCATGGCATGTGTTCATTGTTCATGGGGCTGTTTAGAAGATAAAAAAAGGTTTATTTCTAACTGATTAGAAATACTTAAAGCCTATAGGGGAATGAGGGGATTACTAATCCCATACTTTTAGCAATAAGCCAGGCAAATAGGACATATGCCAGAAGCATAACACCAAATAAAGCACTTTAACATGGGAAAACTAAGGGGTCAATTATTTTTAATCAATGCTATGTAACTAGCAAACACATTTCACAAGCTCTCTTGAATATAGTATCTGCAATTCAGCTAAAGAATTATTCAAACGGTGTTTAGGTGAACTTAAAAAAGGATCATTTGCTTTGCTAGAGGATTCGTTGTTGGTCGGCTCCAGATTTTCTGGATGGGCATCAATGTTGTTGTTTGCAGTAGAATCTCCACATGGTTATCTATCAGTTGCAGATAGATGATATAATGTTTAGAATAAAAATTTGGCATAACATTATAAAAAACTCCAAAATTGATACATTAATAGAATAAAACATTAAATCCACACTTACAGAAGCAGACACTATGGTAACAATTCCATTGAGGTTTAGCTGAATTATAATTTTTATCTTCATTTTCTCGCCATGAGAAGCCCTGAATGGTCCGATATGAAAAGAGGCATTTTAGATAAATAGAATTATTGAGCAAAACAATCTCAAGATATTTTGTTCAAGGAATTTTAGGTCAAAGAGGAAAACAAAAGTTGAAGTCTTGAACTCAGAAGCAAAGAGATGGAAATAATCCAAACATTTTAATCTTAGCATCTTCAAATCTCTTACAAAATAGCATGAATAAAGTTGTCTGTCCTAATTTTAAGTTGCATAAGCTTCAACTAGTAAGCAAAGAATTAACAATTTAAAGGCTCCCCTAGTTAATCTTTCATCTAGGTTCCAGTATGTGGACTATGTTGGATGCTTTGGAGTTACTTTCATCAATAAAAGCCGCCACCAAATTGCATAAGTGCATGTTGTGTGTAAGTAAGCTACATACCTGCATCAATGGTTGAAGTCAAATCCAAAGTGCATACATTGTGCTTATTTATTAGTTTTGTGTGTAAGGTTGTGCAGGTTTACTTTTTAACCTAACAAAAATTACGTATATATTCATGGAAGTATAACAATTCAAACTGAAAGATACACTATATCAACATAGATTCCGGCACATATGCACATTTTGAATAGTCATTTCCCTAAAACCATGCGTGACCTGTAGGCGAATATTCTAGTACTTTTCTTTACTGCAATAATATAAAGTATATTCAACTTTCATCGGAAGCAACAATCTAAGGGAGTGTTTTGTAGAAACTATAAAAAAGTGATTATGAGATTTTGACTTTAAAAAGTCAAAATTAAACTTTTTTCCTTTTTTGGTGCTTCTCCTTGAGCTTAAGCCAAAAAAGTTAGAAGCAAGCGGGGAAACCTTTTCGATCTAAGGGCATATTAGAAAATAACAAGCACTTATTTTGAACAATTGTGCCCACATTAGTTTTCCAATATTCCCAAATATGGCGGCCTAATTGTTTACAATAATTGAATTATCAAATGGCCTCAACACCTTAAAAGAGCTTATTCTTGTAGAAAAATCAGAAGGCAGCTCATTTTGATTTGTATAAAAGGTTTCCATGTGAAAAATATCATTTCTATGCAATGTAAACATCTTCATACTCAGAAAAGCATTGCCTTTAGGAAACAACACTCCATATGCCAATGTGTAGATTGTCCTTCATCTAATGCAAATGTAATTGAGAATGGGAAGCAATCCTGCACTTGAAAAATGAAAAATGCAAATATTTAGCATTCTATCTGTGAAAAGGTTCGATAAAGTTGCTACAGTATTCTGTTCTCCCATCTGGATTATAGGTCCTCCAAGTACCACAAAAAGATAAAATCAAGTTTATCGGCTATTCTCTCAAGTGAAAGATTTGTCTAATATTTACAAGTTATAAGATTCATTTCAAGCATAAAGACCTAATAATCTTTCAGAATATGGAGGGGTTCAGATGGGAAATGATGTAGTGCTTAGAAGGCTAATCTGGATCCTATTTCTTTCTCCATATTTGTTTTCTAATGGTTTCAGCCAAGCCATATTCTAGTTAATCATGTTAGGGGGATGGGGGGATTAGTGGTGTGTACACCATTAACACAAATGTTGATCTTCTTAAACTTAGAATTACTTTTATGAAGTTTTCCCCAACAAACAATTCTTGAACAATTGTATCAGGTTCTGCTTCTTGAGACACAAAGTAGCATCTTCAATGGATTCATCTTTTTCCAACCTCCCTGATTTAAATTTATCAAACTCATAAGTTCCCTTAAAATGAAATATTATATGGGATAATTGAAATGTATCTGCACATCAAACTTCAAAATTGGAAATATCAGTAAGATGAAAATAAAATCAATTGTAGCTATTAACTGGCTTCTAGGTGAATAAATCCAACAAGACAAGCCTAGGAATCTGAAAAATCTAAATTGAAATGCCTAGGAAACTAACAACCCAAAAAATAAAGCAAAATCTAACAAAAAATTGAAATTGAAAAATCCCAACCCAATTGCAATCCACTGTACGGGTGCAACCAAACAAGGAAGTCAAACATAATTTATGCACATGAAAATGTAGTTTTCTACAAAATAGACCAACTTAATCATCTACCATAAATAATATATGTGACTCAAAATATAGAAGATTTTGCCAGATTAGACTTGGAAAAGCAACAATTAGAAAATAAAGAAGTCACAAATCTTCTTGGCATGGCAATTCCTAACCTTGTGTCTCGACACATTTGCAGAGACTATGAGACCAAAATGAAAAAGGGGACTATTGGACAAAATAAAAATAATTATGTGCAAGTCAAAAATAAAAATAAAAACATCATAACAGATCATTCCATCCCTATTATTCTAGGATCATGGATATTCTTTCCTTTCTAGAAGACAAAAATAACAAAATAAGAAAATAAGAAAATGCCATGCATCTTAACCATTCCTCAGCAGACTAAAATCAAGTACTTAGAATTTTAGAGAATATTTGGATATAATCTGAAAACAAAGTGATTTGCCATTTTTCACTAAAATATACAACTTAACTCACTCATTTTTATTGACCTCATCATCAAGCAAACTGCAATTCTACTCCAATTAAACACCAGAGATAACATAAATCATAATTATGCACTCCAATATAATTTCACTATTGCACCATGGTTAAACATTTCAAACTACAACTGACTGATACATCCAGCAAATATCCAATAGAGAAACAACAACATATAGCATAACCAAAATGTTAGAAAAATATCACACATATAGCCTAATAGTAAATGAATCAACGAGAAGACCAACAATAACTAAAGCAATTTGAGATGGAGGCATATAGTTTATGGTCAATGTCAATCTCGAGCTTCTTCTGGCAGCCAATGGTCAAATTTGCAATATTGAACTACCGAAATCAAGAAAAATAAAATTTCGAAATAAAAATCCATTAGACCAAAAAAGATCGCAAATTTAGAGAGAAAGAGAGAGAAAGAGAGAGACCTTCATCTTCAACAGATAGCAGAAGAGGCAGCAATGAGGGAAAAGCTCAAATAGAAAAGAAGAATAGCTTACTCGGTGCTTGCTGGCGCAAACAGAATGAATGAGGAGACACGTGGAATAGAAATATGAAAAAGAAGGAAAGAGCCAAAAGGAAGAAAGAGGTTGGTCGATACCAAAATTGGAATGGAAATATGAAAAAGGGAAAAAACATACTTTTGCTAGGTTAACAACCAGTTAAACTTTTGCTCGATTAACATCTAAAAAAAGGAAAAAAACCATCCACTTAACATCCATACACAAACCCAGCAACTACAATAAAAAATATGGTGGGGAAAAGATAAAAAACCTCTAAAATTAGTCATAAATCCACTCAAAAACATGGGTTTAAACGTTCTTCTGATTTTCCACAAAATACCTTCAAAATGGCATTGGAAATGGCGTTCTTCACATTATCCACAAAATACCTTCAAAATGAGTGGATAAAATGGTGTAAAATCTGAAGATATTTTACTTAAACAGATGAGTAAAATGTCTCTCATCGACTTCAAACTCCTCAAGTGGTAAGGGGCATCTTCGATTTCATGGAGGGAAAGGAATGGTGATTTTTGTTGAATCGTGTTTAATGTGCTGAAGAATTTAGGGAGTAAAACCATTGCACATGAGAAGAACTCATTTGTTGTGACAAGACTTTAGAGAAAAATCTTATCTTGTGTAAGAACTCATTTGCTTATTGTGACAAGACTTGGGAAAAAAAATTTATCTTGTGTATGAACTCATTTGCTTACGATGACAAGACTTCTCTAATCTGATATGTCTTTCTTTGTTATTTACTACATTTAACTTATTTTTTAAATGATTTTTTATAACTAATAATGTTTGAAAATTTATTTTTAAGGTAATTAGTACTAATAAAGTTATCTAATTTTAGATAAATTTTAGGATTTTTTTTAACTGTAAAATTCTCATTACTACCAATGTTTTGATTTCGAAAAAATTTCAGAGATAAATTTTTAATCAAAATATAGTACCCCTTCTGGGATAGCACCCAAGCTGGGCGCCACCGATTCAGTCTTAAATACAATTCAAATAATATTTAGAAAATCCGTAATTTTACCATATCAAAGGAGAATAAGTCATCCTAGCCTGAAAGAACATTTCATAGAGCAAAATATATATACATATCAAGTGACTTAAGTTCCATACATACATCCCATAACATTCTTCATGTAATTGTCTAGATCAGGTGTTGACTATATACACAACCATGACACCTAATCTATTACAAGATAACATCCAAACCTAAGGCATGAACTTTAGCTTCTCACTTAGTCCTATTTGGAAAACAAATAACAACAAGAGAGGGTAAGTCCTAACGTCTTAGTGAGGGAAAAGAAAATAAAAAGATTTAAAAGGAAAGTTAACGAGATACAACTGTCGATGAACAACTTAATAACAACAAGAAGGAAAATGATAGACAACAATCAAAGACAATTCGGTAACAGTAAGAGTTCCAACATAAATCAACATTATATGGGTACACATGATATCAATTTAACAAACTGTATAGATACTAGTACCAAACATTGGTACAGTAGGAATAATACTTCCTTTTCGCTCCATTGCTCGAGCACTCAGCTCGGCGAGTATTAACTTGTCTTTTGGCATGATCAACAACATGCCAAATCTCAACACTCACAGTTAGCTACCTGTAAGTTAGGATTTTTGGTGGGTTCTAGCCGGAAAGACCTGTGTCCGTCGGTTCGTTCCGCCTGGCCATCTTCCAGACCTAGTTCCCAGGCCAATACCCCCCGTGGCGTCTTTCTGGGTGAAAACCACCCAGGGCATCCCATGAGTTGGAAACCTCCCATGGCATCATATAGGTTGAAAGATATAATATCAACAGATAAAATTGTAACCTTTAGATAATAACATGAATAGAATGAGATGCAATCTGAACATCAATACATTAGCCAGCAAAGCCGTTTTGGAATAATAATCCAAGCATTCAGTTGGAAAGGGCACTCATCCAATATAACCGATAATTAAGTATGCCGTCAAGGCTAAATGACTGATATATAGAATGAACTTAAATGTAATGACAAGATTACTTGAACAACCAACATGATAGAAAATGAACAAGTGATGCGGGGTCAGCCGGCAAGCCTAAGGGGTACAAGGAACAAAATCTAATAATATGATAAAAGTTCTGGACGCCAGAACAGACAGAAATCATAATTTATAACAAACGATAGCCCTCCAAGGGCGTTCATATCATATAACAGATAACAAATTAGATTTCAAACAATCCGAATACGGTACAGGAACAAAAAAACCCACACATGGGCTTATCACGAATAACAGATAATGAGAAAAGGGTGCCGAATTAGCAAACCTTCACCTCCAAAATCCTCAGAAGGCAGCTACAGTCAATGGTCTACTGATCTGCAGTTTCTTGCTCCTCGTCACCTAACCACGTGAGTGATTTACTTATCAAAATCCATACTCAACCAAGATAACCTCCAATCATTAAAACTCTACTATTAACTGTCTAAAATCAGTAACCATTCAATTTACTCGACATATGACTTCGTACAGAATTATCATTAAGAAATATTCTTAAAAATACGGGTAATTTACCATTGGCTATAGGGACCTTAATGATACGAGCAATGAATATAACCAATTCAATTCCATATCAGTATCCTAAGCAGTAATAATAAGTCATTCAGCTCAATATCCCAGTTATTATCATTATGGTCCAATTTTTTCCAAATTTAGGGTTTTTCTTCTAACTCAATTAACTCAATAATTTCCCAATTATCACATTTGATACAATTTTAGGTCCAAAATGCACATATCAACCATGCATGAAACATTTTCCCTACCTAGTACAATTCGGAATCGATTATTCAAAGTTACAAGAGGTTTAAACTAATGAAAAAGTATAAAAACCCTAATCTCAATACCAATCTTTACCCAGAAACACATAATCGAGACCTCTAAACCCCGAACCAATTGTACCACTGCGATGATGAGAAGATTCTTCCTGAGGGCCGCCATCGCACCGCCACCGCCGCCGGCCACCATCTGCCACCACTGGAAAATGTTAGAACCACCACCTTTGGGTGCGTCTCGTCCTCCTGAGTCCAACGGTCCAAATGGTTTTGAATTTTGAGGCTGGATGGTGATCAACCGGCTGTCACAACCCTAACACCAACTTTCTGCCATCGCCGTGCTACTCCTCCATGCAAGGCCACCAGAATGCTCCTCCAACTGAGCTCTACCTATCCCTTACCTCATAATCAAGTTTGGTTGCCGGAAGGTGGAAACCATCCAACCCGTTGCCGTGAGCTTCTTTTCGGCCTTTTTTCACGATAGCTTGCCGGTTATCCAGCTATACATGTGGTACTGTTGGGAAGCTAGTGATAAGGAAATGAAGGTATTAGGGTTGGTTGAGGGGAAAAAATGGTTGCCGATGGGGAAGAATAGAGTTGATCGTGGCGGAGGAATGAAGGAAGAAGATGAGTGAGAGAATAGAAAAAAGAATTGAAGATGAAAATGAACAGGGGCTGCCTTATTTTAAAATCTGACTTTGATTTTTTTTTAATTAGCCCTTAAGGTTCTGAGTTGCAATTGAGTCCTAGTTGACTTAAAAGTTTCCATACAAACCCCTAAATTTTCCAATTTTAGTTCAATTAAGTCTTCAAGAATTACTAATTAGCCCCCAGAAATTTAAATAAATTAGTAATGATGTAAGGAATAATTAAATTTCACAAAATTTAAAAATAATAAAATTAAATTCTATAAATTTAGGGTATTATAGACCTCCTCCTCTTAAGAGAATCTGGTCCCCAGATTCTTACCTAAATACCGAAAAAGTTCCAGGTATTGTTGGCGTATGAGATTTTCTCGTCCTATGTTACTTCTTCCACATTGTGGTTGCGTCATGCCACCTTCACTTGGGGGATCTTTCTATTCCTAAGTTCTCGGAGTTGCCGATCTGGGATGTGTACAGGCTATTCTTCATATGTTAGATCACCCTTCAATTGTATACGCTCATGTGAAATGATGTGAGAAGGATCAGGATAGTACTTTTGGAGTTGAGACACATGGAATATGTCATGGATCCTCGCCAATTCTTGGGGTAACACAAGACGGTAAGCTACTGACCCAATTCTTTCACATATTTCATACGGCCCAACATATCTCAGACTGAGCTTTCCGCCCTTACCGATTATTCTAATTCCTTTCCTCGGAGATATCTTAAGGAGTACATAGTCACCAACCTCAAACTCCAAATCCTTCCTTTGATTATCTGTGTAGCTTTTTTGTCGGTCATGAGCCGCTTTCATTCTTTTCTTAATCACCTATAGTTTTTTGATAGTTTCTTGAATTAGCTCAGGTCTTATAGCATTCGGTGACTTTTCAGTATTGCCTTGGTATTCTGTTAAATCCTAATGTATTGGTGATCGACACTTCCTGCCATACAAGGCGTTATACGGTGCCATTTGAATGGTAGATTGATAACTGTTATTGTAGGCAAATTCAATCAAAGAAAGTTGTCTGCTCCAACTCCCACCGAAATCCATGGTACAAGCCCGTAGCATATCATCCAAGATCCAGATTACTTTCTCTGACTGTCCATCAGCTGTAGGTGGGCGGCAAAACTAAATTGTAATCTTGTTACCAAGTGTTTCTGTATGCTTTTCCAAAACCTCGAGGTGAATTTTGGATCTCGATCGGACACAATACTGATCAAAATTCTATTTAATCTGACGATCTCTTTGATGTGCAATTTTGCTAATTTTTCAACATTGTAATCAATTCTAACTGGTAGAAAATGCGCTGACTTTGTTAAATGGTCTACTACTACCCAGATACTGTCATATCCTTTTCTAACTGTCGGTAGACCAATCACAAAGTCCATAGTCATTTGCTCCCATTTCCGGTCAGGGATAGGAAGCGGCTGTAATAGTCCTAATGGTCACTGATGTTATGCTTTTACTGACGATAGGTCAAGCATTTCTGCACATATTCTGTTACATCTTTCTTTATCCCATTTCACTAGAATTGCCTTCTTAAGTCCTGATACATCTTTGTTCCTCCCGATGTACAACATATCTTTCTTTTTGTGCCTCATCTAGTAGTTTTCCTTTTATCTCTTCAGGCACACATATTCTTTAGCGGAATAAACGAGTGCCTTGACTATCTATACTAAATTCGGACTTCTCAAGATTCCTAATTACTTTCTTCTATTTCAGTATCCAGCTATCATTAGCCTGAGCTTATCTTATCTCGTCATATAGCTCTGGTTGTACTTTCACTCCTGCGATCCAACCTCGTTATTTCATTCTGATTACTACATCTTTTCCTGAACTTTCTAGTGTTTCTCTTTTCAACAGGTGGGCTATTTCAGCCTTTTAGCTCAGTGCATCTGCCACCACGTTTGCTTTCCTGGGTGGTAATAGATAGAGAAGTCGTAATCCTCTAGAAATTCCATCCACCTTTGTTGTCGCATGTTCAAATCCTTTTAGGAGTACAAATACTTGAGGCTCTTGTGATCAGTGTATACCTCGAATATAGCCCCATAACGGTAATGCCGCTATTTTGTTACAGCAAAAATTGCTGCAGCCAACTCCAAATTATGAGTTGGGTAGTTTTCCTCATGTGGTTTTAGTTTTCTGGATACATAGGCAATAACTCGCCCCTTCAGCATCAACACACACCAAAGCCCTTCTTTAGAAGCGTCGGTGAACACGAAAAATCCTTCTAATCCCTCTGGAAGGGCTAAAATTGGAGCTGATGTTAGTTAATCTATTCTTCAGTTCTTGGAAGCTCTCTTTACAACTGTCATCTTAGTTAAATGGTCAATCTTTCTGAGTCAGTCTAACCAATGGGCCAGCTATTTTAGAGAAATCTTGTACAAATTGTCAGTAATAGCCAGCAAGTCCCAAGAAACTATGAACTTCCGTTAGGTCTTTTCCAGTTGACTATCGTCTCTATCTTAGAGAGATCGACCTCTATCCCGTCTTGAGATATAATGAGCCCCAGAAACGCCACCTTTTTTATCCAGAACTCGCACTTACTGAATTTAGGATACAACTGATGTTCTTTAAGAGTTTTGAGAACTAAGTGCAAGTGTTCTGTGTGCTCTTCTTTGGTACTTAAGTAAACTAAAATGTCATCTATGAAAATGATCACAAACTGATCTAGATATGGTCGAAACACCCGATACATCAGGTCCATGAATGCCGTTGTAATAATAGTTAGACCAAATGGCATCACTACAAACTCAAAGTGACCATCTTGAGAGTTGAATTTGGCCTTCAAAATATCTTCCTCTTTGATTTTCAATTGATAATACCCTTATCTCAAATCTAGCTTTGAAAAGATTGTAGCTCCTTGTAGAAGATCAAATAATTCTTCCACATGTGGTAGAGGGTATTTATTCTTGACTGTGACTCCCTATAATCAATGCACATCCTTAAGGAACCGTCTTTTTTCTTAACAAATAATATCGGAGCTCCCCAAGGAGAGGTGTTGGGTCTTATGAACTTCTTTTCTAATAGCTCATGAAGTTGATTTTTCAATTCTTTGAGCTCTGCGGGAGCCATTCGATAAGGTGTCTTGGAAAAAGGCGTTGCCCTAAGAAAAATGTGAATTACAAATTCTATCTCTCGATCAGGGGGTAACGAACTCAATTCTTCCAGAAACACTTTGGGGTACTCAATTACCATTTTCACCTCTTCAATCTTAACTGTATCTTGGGGCTTATTGATGAGATACGCCAAAAATCCTTGTCCACCTTCCCTCAAAACCTTCCTAGCTTCTAGCACATATATAATTGGTATTGGGGAAGTATTATTTATGGAATGACGTGTTGGTACTGGGTTCTTATCCCCAAGGGTGAGGCACTTGGTGTAACAATTTATCTGTGCTTAATATTGTATAGTCAATCCATTCCAAGGATCAAATCATATCCTTATATAGGCATTTGTATAAGATCGGCCAGATATACTCTATCCCCAATCATATTCGGGCAATCCCGATACATGATATCTGTTATTAACCCTGTTCCCAAAGGTGTCTGAACTTCTATCTGGTAAGTCATGATTTCAGGTTGCATACTTAATTTTTCAAACATAGTTGCGGACATGAAAGAATGCAAAGCACCAGGATCATATAAAACATTTCCACTAGTTCCAACAATAGAAATTGTACCTTCAACTACTTTAGAAGGGTCGAGTGCTTCTTCTCCAGTCAGAGCATATACACGTGCTCAGGCTTTTGGCTTTTCACTCGTTCCTGCAACTTGTTTCCTTTTTTTGGTGGAGGCTAGCTTTCCTCGATTTGGGCAGTCCTTGAACAAGTGTTGATCACTACCATAGGCTACACATCTGCCCTGCTTTCTCCAACATCCTGATTCTTCATGGCTTGGTCTTCCACAATATCCACACATCTTTGGAGCTGGATTCGTGGCTCCACCGGTCTGATAATCCCGCTGATTGGCGCCCCCAATTTGTAACTTTAGCTGCTTTTTTCCGGAGTAGTTCTGCCCGCCAGGTGGTAACCTTCTATTTCTTCCTTTATCTTCAATCCTTTTGATCTCTCATAGATCTGATTCTACTTGTAGTGCCCCACTCGCCGCACAATTGTAGCTCAGAAGATCACATGAAAGTAGTCCCCGTCTTAGTTCTGGTCGTAACCCTTTTATAAACTTGCGAACATGTTGCCCCTCATCTGCAAATATGTGAGGTGCGTATCGAATCAGTCGGCTAAAGGTAGCTTTATATTAGCTTACCGATAACGCTCCTTGTATTAACTCCATGAATTATCTTTCCTTGGCATACTTGGTCATTTCTAGTACATATTTTTCCATAAACTCTTAGGTGAAGTTTTCCTAAGTTCGATGAGTTCCCTCTGATTTCCATCTATGATCAATTATTTGCCACCAATCATGTGCAGGACCTTCCAACAGAAATATAGCATATCGCATCTTCTGATCATTTGGATAACGCAGAGTTCCAAATATTTTTCCAAGCTTTTAACTCACATCTCGATTGTCCTATCATCATGCTCCCATAGGAATTTTGGGGGTTGCAACCTGAGGAACCATTCTAAAGCTCGATCTTCTGCAGGCTCTTCAACATTTCCTGCTTGACTACTATGTCCTTGCTACTGGCAGAACTGCATGAATTGCTGCCACATCTGAAATATGGCCTCTACTGGTTGGCCTGCAGTTGGTTGATTAACATAAGGGATCTGTGAAACTTCTTCTTCTATCAGAGTTCGTGGTTCAGCTGGTGCTCTTTGCCTAGGAATACGTTGTACATTGGCCTATGGACTAGGCAGTCTCCCTCTTCTACGTTGACCTGCTCGAGGTGGATCAGGTATATGAAAACTTTCATGAGATGCCATTGCTTTCCAATCACCCCTTTTTCTTCCTTAACTTGCTACTATCAAGATTACCCAAGGACATCCCATGTTAACAACGAAGTTGTGATCTTATATATATATATATAATTATAAAATCTTGAAAAATTAAGAAAGTTCAGTACAACAAAAGTTAAATTATTAAAAGTCTAAATAAGAACTTCTAACACTTTAATCTTATCCACAAACCGTCCTTAACCACTGAAAGATTCTCAATCATACATAAATAAATCAAAGTTTTCCTCTCAATCCAAAGCCTAATATTCATTTTCTGCAAGGGGAACTACAAACTAGTCGACTTTTCTATTTGTAACCCCTACTTCCAACAGATTCGCCATGTATCTTCTTCATACCTATTTACTTAGGTCATCACCAAACCTAGGCTCTGATACCACCTTTGTAGCACCCCCTCTCGGGACAGCACCCAAGCTGAGGCACCATTGATTCAGTCTTAAATACAATTCAAATAATATCTAGAAAACCCGTAATTTAACCATCTCAAAGGAGAACAAGTCATCCTATCTCGAAAGAACATTTCATGGAGCAAAATATATATACATATCAAGTGACTTAAGTTCCATACATACATCCCATAACATTCGTCAGGTAATTGTCTAGATCAGGTGTTGACTATATACACAACCATGGCACCTAATTTATTACAAGATAACATCCAAACCTAAGGCATGAACTTTAGCTTCTCACTTAGTCCTGTTTGGAAAACAAATAACAACAAGAGACGGTAAGTCCTAAGGACTTAGTGAGAGAAAAGAAAATAGTAAGATTTAAAAGGAAAGTTAATGAGGTACAACTATCAATGAACAACTTAATAACAACAAGAAGGAAAATGATAGGCAACAATCAAAGACAGTTCGGTAACAGTAAAAGTTCCAGCATAAATCAACATTGTACCGGGTATGCATGATATCAATTTAACAGACTGTATAGATACTAGTACCGAACGTCGGTATAGTAGGAGTAATACTTCCTTTTCTCTCCATTGCTCGAGCACTTAGCTCGGCGAGTAATTAACTTATCTTTTGGCATGGTCGATAGCATGCCAAATCCCAACACTTACAGTTAGCTACCTATAAGTTAGGATTTTTGGTTGGTTCTAGCCGAAAAGACCTGTGTCCATCGATCAGTTTCGCCCGGCTGTCTTCTAGACCTAGTTCCGAGGCCCATACCTCCCGTGGCATCCCTCTGGGTGAAAACCACCCATGGCGTCCCATGGGTTGAAAGATATAATATCAACAAATAAAACTGTAACTTTTAGACAATAACATGAATAAAATGAGATGTAATCTGAACATCAATACATTGGCCAGCAAGGCCATTCTGGAATAATAATCCAAGCATTCAGTTGGAAATGGCACTCAGCCAATATAACCGATAATCAAGTAGGCTTTCGAGGCTAGATAACTGATATATAGAACGAACTTAAATGTAATGAAAAGATTTCTTGAACAACCAACATGATAGAAAATGAACAAGTAATGCTGGGTCAACCGGCAAGGCTGAGGGGTACAAGGAACAAAATCTAATAATATGATAAAAGTTCTGGACGCCAAAATAGACTGAAATCAAAATTTATAACAAACAATAGCCCTCACAAGGGCGTTCATATCAGATAGCAGATAACAAATAAGATTTCAAACAATAAGAATACAGTACAAAAATAGAAAAACCCACACAGGGGCTTATCACGAATAATAGATAATGAGAAAAATGTGCCGAATAGGCAGACCCTCACCTCCAAAATCCTCATAAGGCAGCTACAATCAATGGTCTACTAATCCGCAGTTTCTTGCTCCTCGTCACCTAACCACGTGAGTGATTTACTTATCAAAATCCATACTCAACCAAGATAACCTCCAATCATTAAAACTCTACTATTAACGGTCTAAAATAAGTAACCACTCAATTTACTCGACATATGACTTCATACAGAATTATCATTAAGAAATATTCTTAAAAATACGGCGAATTTACCATTGGTTATAGGGTCCTTAATGATACGAGCAATAAATATAACCAATTTAATTCTATATCAGTATCTTAAGCAGTAATAATAAGCCACTCAGCTCAATATCCCAATTATTGTCATTAAGGTCCAATTTTTTCCGAATTTAGGGTTTTTCTTCTAACTCAATTAACTCAATAATTTTCCAATTATCACATTTGATACAATTTTAGGTTCAAAATACATTTATCAACTATGTATGAAACATTTTCACTACCTAGTACAATTCAGAATCGATTATTCAAAGTTACAAGAGGTTTAAACTAATGAAAAAGTATTAAAACCCTAATCTCAATACCAATCTTGACCCAGAAACACACAATCGAGACCTCAAAACCCCAAACCGATTGCACCACCGCGATGAGGAGAAGATTTGGCTTAAGGGCCGCCGCCGCCGCGGAAAATGTCAAAACCACCACCTTTAGGTGCGTCTCGTCTTCTTGAGTCCAACAATCCAAATGGTTTTGAATTTTGAGGCCTAAATGGTGGTCAACCAGCGGTCATAGCCGTAACACAAACTTTCCACCGCCACACCTATAACCTCCATTTTCGTCGCCGCAGCCGTGCTACTCGTCCATGCAAGGCCACCAGAGTGCTCCTCCAACTGAGCTCTACCTATCCCTTACCTTAGAATCAAGTTTGGTTGTCGAAAGGTGGAAACCCACCAACTCGCTGCAGTGAGCTTCTTCTCGGCCTCTTTTCACGGTGGCTCACCGGTCGTCCAGCTGTGCATGTGGCACTATTGGGAAGCTGGTGATAAGGAGAAGATGGTATTTAGGTTGGTTGAGGGAAAAAAGAATGGTTGCCGATGGGGAAGAATGAAATTGTTCGTGGCGGAGGAATGAAGGAAGAAAATGGGTGAGAAAAGATAAATCTTAGGGTTCTAAGTTGTAATTGAGTCCTAGTTGACTTAAATGTTTCCATGCAAGCCCCAAAATTTTCCAATTTTAGTTCAATTAAGTTTTCAAGAATTACTAATTTGCCCCCAAGAAATTTAAATAAATTAGTAATGATATAAGGAATAATTAAATTTCACAAAATTGAAAATAATAAAATTTAAATTCTATAAAGCATAAAATTTCGAGGTGTTACACAAATGAATTATAAATTAAAATACAATTTTTATTGTAATGGGTGTAACTAGACCTGCCAATTGGATATTCATGGTAACCTAATAGGGGGTAATGATGGGTTGGATAAATTTACCTACAAGTAAATTTACCTATTTTTTATTGGGTACGAGATAGTGGACTCATTACCTATGAGTATGAGGATGGGTAATGGGTAAACCATGGGTACCCGTAATAATTTATTTTAATATTTAAAAGATAAATTAATATCCACCTTACAACATACATGATGTTATTAAAATATTAACTAAATAAAATTAAAACAATGAATTTATTAAATTGAATAAGCACTTAAAGCATATTAATAATGTTGTAGTTTAATACTTACAATTTAAGCATCCAAAATCCATCAAATTTAAAGTACATGTCAAAATTTTTTTGAATTAAAAGTTTAAATATCACTCAAATATTGTTGTCTTTGTAGAAGAAGATGCTACATCCATGAATATATGCACAATAAATTATTTATCACTTGACTACTTAGATGGCCGCTATTTGATAAGAGTCTTTTGTTATACACTATTTTGTATTTAGGTATGGTTGGTATGCAGGAATGAAATGTGAATGGAATCGGCATTCCCAAGTCTATTCCCAAACCCATGTTAGTATACCTTAGAGAAGGGAACGCCCATTCTCGTTGGAATCCATTTCCAAAAAGATGGGTTTAGCTTAGCCATTCCTTCTCACCCCTATGGGTTTAGCTATTCCCAATCATTAAAAATGAACTATATATATATATATATAACAAAATTATACTCCAAATTTCGTAAACTACTTTTACATTTAAGAAAAGAAATCTTCACTTTGTAAATATTTGATATTATATTCCAACTTATTTGATTGCTACGTGTTTTTATTTAATTATATATTTTATTCATATATTTTTTAGTAATATTATAAAAATTATTAGATTATTATTAATTATTATAAAAATAAAAATAGTAAATAATAAAAATAAGAATAAATATGTGCATCTCAATTTTATAATAAAAATAGTAGAAGTATCATTGTCTTATAACAAGTTAATGAAATATTTATAATTTAAAATATTATTTATATCTACATATCTTTGAATGATTAAAAAATATATACAAAACTAATAAATGAAGAGTTGTCCATTTTATCAACAACTCTTCAAATTAAACTTATAAAAAAGTACATTAAACCGTTCTAACCTTATCACAAAAAAGTTAAGCATTCTAGTTATAAAGTATTTTATAATTTTTTTAATTATATTTTATCAAAAAAATTCAAAAGAGCTTGCTAAACTATAATTTTAAAAATAATAAATTTAAAAGAATTGTGTTTATATTTTTTTGCGTAAATATATATGACTTGTTGATAACATATAAAATACATATATTTACTTATGTAATTCAAATAACATTAAGAGTGATATTAAAACCGCAAAAATTATAGACTTACTCAAAAAAATTATTTACTATAATATATAAAAAATATTTTACTAATAAATACTATTATTTTAATAACTTTTTACAGAAGGGCAATTTGGTTATTTAAAAAACTCATTCCATTCTTACTGGTTATTTCTATTTACCAATTATCAGAATGGAATCAAGAAGAGAATGAAGATTCCATTCTTTTCTTACTTTTTGTACATACCAATGATAGGATAAACTATACTAACATCATTTTATTCCTAAAATTATTCCATTCCCACCTAATTCCATTTCTGCATACTTATCGTACCATTAAATGGAGATGAAACAAAAAGTATTTCATAATTTAATTAAATATATGGGGGTAAGAAATAATTTTATTAAACTTATAACTATATTACTAAGTTTATATTACAATGTCATGAGTATTTTAAAATATTTTCAAATTTTCCAACTATAGTAACGTTATACAAATTGATCAATATCACAACAATTTGCATTAATTAAGAGTAAAAAATTTTCAATAAACGCATGCTCAAATTGTCCACATTAATATATTATTAGTACAGAATATTTTAATTTTTACAATGAAATTAATTACACATAAAGAATAAAGTTTTTAAAATTTGTAAACAATTTTTCTGAAATCTTTTTGTTCAAAAACAATGTCCTAATAAATAATAATAAAGAAAAGAATTAAAATTTTACCCCCCAGAATAATACGTCATAATTCATCTTATAATATAAGATAAAACAAGTAATTTTTGTATATACTATTTATACACAAAATGGAAGGAGGAGCTAAAATTTGGAGGGAAAAAAAAAATAGGGGAATTCGTTTTTGGAGGGAAATTTATTTTTTGAAGGAAATATAATATATAGACCAACTAATTCTTAAGGACAACTTGTTCAAGTCCATGAAAGTTAATAATCATTATATTTAATAATGTAGTCTAAGTTAATACTTTTTTTACAATGTTTAACAGGCCTAACTTTAGGACCGTTTTCTTTTCATTAAGTCCTATGGTAAACTAGATTTCTTTCTTCTCTTTTGCTATTCAGGTATGTAACCTTTAACTATTTATTTTAAGGAGTTTTTAGAAATTTTCTAAAAGAATATTATAATACATTATAATAAAAAAATTAAATTCTTAAGCACCAAAATTTACAAGTTCATTTTAATACTACTTTAACTATAATAGAAAGCCATTTAATAATTTAAAAAATTATATGTTAATTCATCATATAATCTAAGATAAAAGAAATTAAGTTTGCTATAAATTATTTATACAAAAAAAATGGAGGGAGCTACAATTTAGAGGAATCGAAAAAATGAAAAGAATTCATTATTAGAGGGAATCAAATTTTTGGAAGAAATCAAGTTAAATTATTATGTCAGACAATGATAAAAGTAATTGTTAACATTTTTTATGGGCCAAATTTTGGAGGGAAACAAAATTGCATTGCCATCCAAATTCAATAACAAAAAACAATTGATTACAATTTGTATTCAACCAATTTTTGAATAAAGAAAATTTTGGCGGGAATATAAATCAATATTACATAAAATTGGTAAGTAAAGAAATTGTTAACATTGCTAAAGCCCAATTCTTAAAAAGAGATTATTTATTTATTTATTTTGAGAGAACATTACAGATAACGAAATTTATCCTTTCAAATTTTACTCTCAAATCGAGTAAATTAAAGTACAAATTATATAATTAAATGTATATAACGCGCACAACGACGCCCATTCGGGTCGAACATGAGACATCACATATAATAGAGAAAACTAATGCTATTGGACTGCAAGCCATTGGACAAAAAAGATATTAGTTCAAACCTGTCAAGAAAGTCCAATTTACAAATTAACTACAAAATTAGTCAAGCCAATTTAATAAAAATAAAATAAAAAAAAATTGGTGAAGCCCAATTAACCAAAATTTTAAATTAATGTGAAGACTAATTCATGGAAAAAAAACCCAGTTTACTAATGTTCTAAAAAATTGGTCTTAATAAGACTAAGTTATTAAGAATGCCCAATTTACTAACTTACCGGAAAATTATGAAACATGATTAAAAGAAGAAGAAGAAGAAGAAGAAGGAGAAGAAGAAGAAGTTGGTGAAGGTGTAAATTGATGTGAAGCCCAATTCACTTAAAAGTTATCAATCCCAATTATAAAAAAGAAGTAATTGGGTGAAGACAAATTAAGCAACTCTTTAAATTAAGAAATTGAACTATTATGTAAAGTCCAATTCACTAATTTATAATAAAAAACATTAATAAAATAATTTTTAATTGAAGTATAATTCACCAATTTATTAAAAAAAATTCGTCAAACACAATTATTAATTAAAAAATTGAAAGAGCACAACAACCAATTTTTAATTATTATAATAAAAAATTTGTGAAATCTAATTCTTAGACAAAGGCCAATTAACCAATTCACTATAAATTTTGGTGAAGCTCAATTTTTAAAAATAAATTAGAGAAAACCAATTAACCAATTCTTTAAGTTAATGTCAACCCTAATTCTTAAACAAAGAATACCAATTCCCTGAAAAATTGATGGACCCAAATTAATGGAAAAAAAGTTGATAAAACTCAATTAATTAATTATTTAAATTAATATTAAGCTCACTTCTTAAACAAATAAACTAGTTTACTACAAAACTGGTAAACCCCATTCAATGAAACAAATGTTGCTAATGCCCAATTAGTTTATTCACTCAACATTTGGTCAAGCTTATTTCTCAAGATGAAAGCCTCATTCTCAAGTTAATCCACTTGTAATTTGTCAATCATTAAATTCTTAGGAAAAAAAAGAAACTCAATAATTTGTTCACTAAAAATGTTGCTCAAGCTCAATTCCTTAAAGAAAGCCAACAAATCATTTAGTCAATTCAAATTTGTTGATCACCAACTCTTAAAACAAAGCCCAAATCACCAATTAATTCACTATAAATTTAGTCAAACATATTTCTTAAATGACAACCAACTTAAAGATAATCCACTATAAATTTCTTAAACACCAACCCTTAAAAGAATTTCAATTCAACACATAATTCACAAAAAAATTGTAATGCTAAATTCTATAATGAAATTAGCCCAATTAAGCAATTCTTTCACTTCAAATTTGTTCAAGCTCAATTCTTATAATAAGGTATAACTCACCAATTGAAACTTTGGTCAAGTCCAATTATAAAGCTAAGTCAAGCCCAATTAACAACTTGAATTATTGTGAAGCCCATTTCTTGAACTAAACCCCAACTCACAAACTATGAGTGCAAAATTAACTTAATTGCCTTTTACATTTAGTAACCAAAACAATTGTTACCATTGTGTACAATTCAATTTTGGAGTGAACGAATTTCTGGAGGGAAAATTATATTAACTTTAGTAGCCAGACATTTTGTTACAATATAATTTATTTATAATGAACATTTTTATGTTACAATAAGTACCCAATTTTGTTACAAATAAACTTCCCTAAATGGCAAAAAATATTATATGCGACAAAATGATATTTTCCATAACGAATATTTACTTAGTTACAAAACATAAAAAATATAACGTAACAAATATTAGTTAAAGGTTCAAGATTTTTGTTTTGTTACTCAAGATAAGTATTTTAGTAACAAAAATTCAACTTTGTTACGATAAATACAACATTTGCAATGAAATTTACCTTCGTTACAAAATATTTTGTTTCATAAAATGCAATTTGTTGTAGTCTAAGTCCGCCAAAAAACAATCATCTTCAATTTTAGTCCTCCAACTCCTTAATGCTTAGCATTAGCCCATTTGACCAAAAGAAATTTTGTTTTCACCCACAAAACTTCTAAATGTTGGTCAATCAAGTTTTCCTCAAATTACAATTTGATCCCAAAAATTTAAATTTCCTTACAATAAAGTCCTTATTTTCTAAAGTGCCAAATTTAGGGTGTTACATAAACTCTAATTCCAAATTAAAAGGAAGTTGATTAATTTGCACATTAATAATATTTAGCATTTGATTATAGCTTATATATATATATATATATATATATAAAAGAAATAAAAATAGAATATATCATGAGAATTTAGCACGCACGGTGTTATGGTGCCACATATGGACTAAAGAATATGTGTCGTTCGAACATTATATTACTAGTGTTCCTGCCTCAAGACTTTCCTAAGTACTTAGTAGAAAACATTTGTGACGCAAAGTAGAGCTGATATCTCGCGTTTCAAACTGCAGAAAGTACTCGTCAAATGTTGTTACTATCCTGCGGGTCTAACTTCAGAACATTTTTGTCTTATTTGAAAAGTGAAAAGGCAATTTAATTAGGGAAAAAAAATAGAAGATAATTCTTGGTTTGGGATTCTCAAAAGTAAATAAAAATTATAATTTTGGGGTACGAGTATTAGTTTTTATTTTTCTAATTCTTCCATTTTTATGCATTGATATTTCAATTTTATTATTTCTAAATATTAAAAAGAAAATGAAATGAGTGTATTAAAAGTATGTTTTCTCTTCTTTTTACTTTAACCCTTCGATTGAAAAGTGGAAAATTAAATTTTATTTTCTTCAATTAAAGGTCACCAAAATGTCGGGAAATTACACAAGTACAAATTCAAAATACAAAGTGTGCATAATTTTATCTTAATTCTGAAGTTCATAATTTAAAATATGGAAACATAAAGTATAATATGGAGCTCAATGTCTCTATTGCAGGATGAATATGGGCATTATAAACTAGTTGAGCAGAGCTCAATCAACACATTATTCAAACTTCATTTGAATGTATGACTCAATAATGCTTGTATATTCATTTTATACAATCAACACATTATTCAAACACATTATTCAAACTTCCCGTTTTTCTTTATGTAGTTTGACTCGACATACAGTTTTTCAATGAGAGTTGATGAATAAAATTTTAATCTTTTTACATTTTAAGAGGAATTGGGTTGGTTTATTTGAGTTTGCTGGTTGTACAAGTCGACTAAATAAGACGTGGGGTTGATCAAATTTAGTGGGGAATCAAGATCGAGATCGTAGACCTAAAGGGATTTCTTGATACATTTGAGAATTCAAACTTAGGAAAGGAAGGGGGAAAAAAGATAAAAAAAAAAAAAAAAGAAAAGAAAAGAGGGGGAGAGAACCCTCAAAGGTCAAGTTATTAGCTTGTAGATTTGAGATGGAGTGATGACCTACCCTTTGCCTTGACTAATGGTATAGAGAAGTATTTATAGTAAGGTGCTTTAGTGGGTCTATACTGTCTAGTTCAAGTGGAAAGAGATCATGTTGTCACGTGTCATAATCAGATGACTATGCTCACGGGTTGCTAGAGCTATCGAGTTGGGTCGTCCGAACCCATATAAAAAAAAAACATGAATATTAATAACTATTGAGGTGCTTTAATAGATTTAAGGGCATTAATTTCTATCTTCCGAAAGTTTTAGCCACCATAAACGTTATTATCCTCAAACATAATAATTGAGAGTTTACAATGTCACATATTACCTTAAATGAGATAATATATTTTTTAGAAAAAAAAAATTATAGAAACAATTCTTATTTCAGACATTCTAAAAAGTAAAGATAAGAAATTTGGGAAAGATGGAAAATAGGTTTCGTAGATAAAGCATGATAAATCACCTAGACTGCATGTTCACTATTGTCTTTTAAATTTTGATTACTTTGTATTCTTCCTTTTGTTTTGTTTCTAATTTAATTTCTAACTAAAACGGTGGATGACAGATAGATCTAACTGCTTCATTCGGCAGCAATTGGAATTTTCGACCACGTCCAACAAATTGGTTTAGAAGGAAAGAGGTTTTAATACCTATTTAATTTCTTCAAATGAGACAAATGAAAAGTATACATCACTTCAGGTTTTGTCTCACCCGAAAACCAAAATTGAAATTGTGTTTTTAAGATGGGGTTTAGATTGAAAAATATCATGATTTTCATGAAAAATTTAAGTTTAAAATTATTTTCTTGATTTTAAGGTGATTAATTCTTTCGTTTATAAGATTTTATATATTAAAAAGGTTAAGTTTACTTGAGTATGACCAGTGCACGTTTGAAACCGATTTGAAACTGACAAAAATGCTTTAACCCTTACATTGTACTCGGGTTTACATCATTGTTTGGCACATAGGATTTTCTTCAGTTCTTAAAGTTTTGTCATCGAGGTCTTAGTTAAAAATGAGATGCTTGCTGTTTTTTCGAGTGTTATAAAATTGAGAGCTTTCATAAATGAGGGTAGTTTTCTCCGGAACAAAATTCCAAATATATATATATATATATATATATGCAACAAATGTTGAGTTTCTCCAACAAAGTAAAAAGTTACAATAATTTTGTGAAAAAATAAAAAATGAAAAAGAATTTTGGAGAACTTAAATAATCAAGTACCTCTTATTTTTTAAAAATTATTTTTTTATAATTGAAGGAGAGATGTAGTTTCCAGCTTCTGACTTTCCTTATGTTTCAAAAGGGTGAAGTGGTGTCATTGAAGGAACACTTAAATCATGGGCTTGTAGTTTTGTTCTTCAATAGGATCTTCCTTCATCATATGTTTTTGTGTCGGGGCCTTCTGAAATTCGTCTCTTGGGTCAGCCAACAAGCTTATCTTGACCATTTAATTTCTTATAACTTAGGAATAGATCAACTAAAGTTGAATTTAATGAATATATAAAGGCCCATAATTGTGGCATTCATCATGTCCTAGGTCAATTCCAACTTGATATGTGGGTAATTGTATTACGTGTCACCACTAAAAAAAGACTTTTAATGATTGTTTATTTAAATAAAAATCAATTAGTGACCGCAAGAGGTGATCACTAAAACCTTTGTCAGTAATTTCAATTATTGACCGCAACCATTAGCGGTCACAAAATAGTGACCGCCAGTCGACCATTAATATAAAAATGGGGTCACTAAATTTTTAGAAGCTAAAATACTAATTGGTCATAATGCGATCACTAATTAGTAACTGATTCATAATAGTAACCCCAAAATGGGTCAAAATGTAGTCACAAATTAGTGATTGATTCATAATCAGTCACTAATGAGTGACCCCAATTAATCAAAATTCAGTCACAAATCAATGACTGGAAAACATGAAATCATTAATTAGTGATTGCATATCGGTCACAATGCGGTCACTAATTAGTGACTAAATTATTTAGGTGGTCACTAAATTGTAGCCTCTTTTTTCAATTATATTGAAGAAATTAGATCACAAATTTTTGTTAGCTTAGACAATTTATTATACTAGTATTAATTATAAATCAAAATAACCTAAAATTCAGACTATATTAGAAACAAAATGGAAATTACATCAAAGTTGTCTTTGTAGTCTAAATAAAATCAATAGGAAGCACTTGCTTCCTTCACAGCATATCAAAAGATTTGAACCACATGCGTAGCAACCATTCTCTGTACAAAAAAAAAAAAAAAAAAAAAAAAAAAGGTCCAGCAAAGGAACCATCTCTCGTAAGAAAAAAGAACTCCATCAAGATGCCAGCAGACCAGAATACTTCTGCTTTATAGTGTTGAATTAGAGCCAACAATTCAAGAGCAACTAAATTCCAGCAAACAAAAACATTCCAAAAGCAAGCTGAAATCCAGGTATTCATCAGGCAATGTTTCTAAAGACCCGTACAGTAGCATATCCAATAAAGAAACAACAAAAGATGCAGCAAACAATTGCCCTTGTCCAGTTGTTGAGAGATGAATAGTATCTTGCTGAACATTGAACTCCAGTAACCAAAATAGTTTCAGCAATTAAGCTTGCAATGTGTAAAATATGGATGTACTAGCTTTCCTTGTTGCCCCCATCATTGCCATTTGAACCACCATGTTGCGATGTGTTCAACTTTTCCATACATGCTGCCAATGCATGTTGCAAATAAATCTTGCTCTCTCTCTTTTCCCTCTTCAATCAACTTCATCAAAGTTGCCTCTCTATTCACACTGCTTCCTTCCCTTAGCCAATTGTGTATCAACAACTTTCTTGATTATTAGTTGCAAATAATTCTTCCCTTTACACTTGTTGGCTGAACTTGTCATTAATTTCGAAGAGGTCCCAAATGTCACAACAATAAAATGTATTTCCAAAACCATATACCTTGCCCTTTGAAGGTCCATCGCTAATCTCAAGCCATTTTTGTGCATCAATGGAGCTTTCTGGAGTCGGGTTACTACCATGCTCACTTGTATATTCTCATTCATAATCCTCCCACACAAATTATTCCAATACAAAAACATTAACAATGTTGGAATTTGAAAAACCACATGTATACGCATACAACCAAAACTTAGTAGGTAATGGAATCCCTCGTCTTTAACTATTAGTATATGTGTGTTGTGTAATAGAGAGGCATCTTTCTTATTTGCTTTAATGATCACTTATCAACAACTGGTTAGAACAAAGCTAGTATTCTTTAATGCACAAATTCATGTTTTGACCAATCTCAAGTATAAAGTTATTTTTCTCCTTTATCCCATATCAATGAGCTTAATAGAAAATTGGGAGCTTGAAATCTTATCAGATGAGAAGTGTGGATCAACATTTAACACAAGTTGGACTATAAATCTCTTGCATCACAGAGTGACTAATAATTAGGAAGGAAATAAATGCCAACTTTATACCATGGTGCCTCTATTGATTGATAACATAAGCTGATGATGAAAAACAAACATAGAAATGCAAGAATGGTTGAGTTGGAGCTTATCCATTCTTATATATAGCATGCTTCTCCATTATCATTTGTTGCTGAGTCAAAAAAATGGCTATTTAAATTCAAGGATGCTTTCAATATTCAAGTACTAAAGGTGGTTTAACAAAGATGGAAATTTGTCTATTAAAACATAACTTCCTCAATCTCTTAACTACATTTTAGAATCATATTGTGCAACTGTAGAAAACGAGCATTTCTTGGAAAAAATTTCATGTTTCAAATAAACCAGATATTAAACTTCAACCAGACCGCAACTAGATAGCAACCAACAACTTACTTTTTCATTAAACATTTAAATTCTTTGATATATAGTTAGTACTTGAAACATTTCTCATGTAATTAAACTCGTCATTACCTGGAAAGCATGCAACCTTTCAATTTGCCAGTTGGTCCATATTTAATCAACAATAGACCTTAGAAGTAATCCAAATGCTAAGATGATAGCA
This sequence comes from Jacaranda mimosifolia, assembly GCA_018894105.1. Lineage (NCBI taxonomy): Eukaryota > Viridiplantae > Streptophyta > Magnoliopsida > Lamiales > Bignoniaceae > Jacaranda > Jacaranda mimosifolia. The sequence goes on from CM032124.1 coordinate 16,641,797, forward strand.
AAGAATAAGAAAGCGTCAAACATGGTCACTAGGATGGGGATTAAAAGATGTGGCTAATTTAGCAAAAAGTTGCTTTTGTTTTCACAAGCTTGGTTTTTAGATTACTTAGAAGATTCTGCCGAGTTACCCAATGAGTTAAAAGCCCACGAAGGACGACTTCGCCCTTGTCAACCTCTATTTCTCCCACTAAATCCCCTTTCTCTAGTTTACATACTGCACAAAAAGTAATAACAAAAAGCTTATGAGATTCACCTTAAATTCATACTACAGGGCTAATTGTAATGAATAACATTTCATACAAAGTTTGATAATACATAAATTAAATCTAAATCAGCCACACAAAATTTCTAATTTGAATATCTTCAATATATGAATTTAAAATTTAGCAATTCACTAATTAATACAAATTCATTTACAATAAGTACAATATTCAATTATCATAGTCCATCTCATTCTCACTACTAGTGTCAAAATCTTCAAATTCCTCTTCCTCTTTCGCACTCTATTCTTTCCATTCCTTTTGCTCTTTATCTTCATCTCCCCTCATTTCTCTTCTTCGTATTGAATCCATCGGGTCATGTTGAATTTCTTCTAGAGGTACTTCTATTGGATCTTCATTCTCACCAACTAAGTTACTTGGCTGACCAATATCAACTATGATGGGAGTCTCAAGCGGTGTCGACATGCTTTCTTCTTGAAATAGAGCCTGAACAGTTAATTACATATGCTCTACATACAAGACAGTCATCCCATATCAACTATAATTACAACAAAGAATGCTAATGGGAATATCTTTTCAAGTTTACAAAGAATCTCGCCAATATTTTTCTCTAGTTATTCCATATGCTCTATATGTAAGATAGTTGAGCATATGTCTCTAAAGAAAACACTCAACTTTAATATAGTTTCCCACACTGTTTTGATGAAGCTTGATTTCACGGAGTCGAGGATGTCTTTCGAGGTGGGTGGTCAACCAACAACATAACACACATTAGGCTAGCCAAGGAGCCCTCAACTATGGCCCTTTGATACTTAAGTCAATACCGAGCTGATTTAAGAAAGGATATATAGTAAAAAGCTTTTAATGTGTGTATCGTGCATATCTAAATCTAGGCTTAACTTGGGGATTTATAATCTCATATGCCTGGGTTGATTTTACTTTTTTGCTTCACACCTTAGAGTCATCCTTCTTTCCATCTGAGGGGTAGGCATAGTTTTTTAACTTCCTCTGACCAAGATGATGCAATTCTGGAGCATAGTACATTGGCATGGTATGACACGTGCTCTTGCATTTAATGCGAAGGGCATCTTAGAGGGGCAGCATTACATGTGGCAAATCTCATCTTGTGTCACCTATGGAGCGAAGCTAGTTTTCAACCTCTAACCTCCGGCCTCCGATCACGTTGTCGCGTCCAATCTCCAACCATTTTTGTTACCATTGGTATGCACTGAGTCGAACTTCCCTCTTTGAGGTTGACCTTGTGCCTTTCACACTGGCTAGTTGGTAAGTTAAGACCTGGGGGTGCAATAGATTTGGCTAAGGTCACAACAAGGAATTTGGAAGCAACCTTTACATAAACACATGATAATCATGACTTTTCATATGATAAAACTTTGATTCCTTCTCATTCACACATCGGGCTATATTTGAAGCATACCCATCATGAAGTTTTAAGTTTCTAGCCAGTTGCATACTTCTTTTATTTGTTCTACACTTAAAGTATGAGATACTTTAGGCTTATAAGGTTTTTCTACATAGTCACTTAACAAATGGAGCCCTTGCTGATTACAATAAAACTCTAAATCCCTCTGTGCATTAGCATTATCTTTTGATTTTCCTTTCACATCTAGCATTGTGTTGAAGATATTATCAAACTCATTCCTCTCTATATGCATCAAATCCAAATTATGGTAAATAAGATTTTTGCACTAATAAGGCAACTCCTAAAATATGCTTTCTCTAACCCAATTGTGTGTATTGCTAAATCTAGAAAAATCTTTAAGATTGCCATATTGATCATATTTTCATGGAGAAAGTTGAGATACACGTCTCCTCACTTCTTCACTTAATAAATATGGAGAGGGATACACTCTTTTACGTCTACCTTTCCTAAACATATCCTATTGACCTCTATATGTGTGATGCAAAGACAAAAATTGGCAATGATAATCAAACCACGATTGCTTCCATCCATTTTGTGGACGAAAAGATTTTGTATGCTCCAAACAATAAGGGCATGCCAACAAACCATGAGTAGTCCAATAGGAAACTATACTATAAAAGCCTAAATCATGCTTAGGTTTGGATTTTTTTTGATTGATTGATTCATGTGATGGATTGATCTAAATCACCAAATTCTCAATTCATATGATGGATTGGAATGTTTGGATGATGTTTTGTGTGGCTCCTTGATTGATGAATTGAAAGCATGCTAATATGTATTTGAAATATTAATTCATATGATTAGTATATTTTAATTCATAGCTATTAATGTTAAATATTGATTTGGCATTAACTGATGTTGTATGTTGATATAGCATGTGTTTAATAGCCTCAAGTTGTTTTGGTCATTTTTGGATCCAATATGATTGGAGTTTTGTTGGAGATTTTTGAAGAATGTGATTCTTAGTTAAATAAGTTTTTGGAGCACTTGAATTTCCACTTTTAGAAGCTGTTTTGAATATGGAAATTTCATCTAAAATGTGTGATGACATGTTTAGGAAGTATCCTAAATTTTTTGGTGCATAAAAGTTAAGCCGAAAATGAGTTGGCTCAGTCCTAAAAGCTGAAAACCACAACCTACCGCACACTGCCAGGCGCTGGATAGGCAGCATGCGCACACCGTACACATGCACGGGCTGGGCATACATGCGCATGCACGCCTAGCCCATGCGGCTGTGGCAATTTTAGCTTAGGATAAGTTGGCTTGTTCTTGTGTCTCTTTTGGGGCTCAAATTATTTTGTATCACACAAAGAAAGTGCACGTGTTGTGTAAGTGTTCAATAAAATGTTTGACATTTCTGCATGCTTTTAAAAATTGGTTAAACTTAATCGTCAACTTTGGTATAAGAATTGTGCTTGACCAATTACTTGTTTATGAGATAAACATTTAATTGATGGAATTAATTATTAATTATAGATTTTTTTATTGTTCATTTAATTGTTAAATGGATGATGAATGAATGGGGATGATCATGAGCCTTTAATATTGATTTTATTTATTTCAAGTTGTTGAAAATGGTTGTATTAAATTGAAGCTTGCATGCCTCTTTACTTCTATCTTGTAAATTTTATAATAGTAGAATCACTAGGAGTGAGGATTTCTTTCTCATGTAAAAGTTACATGGAGCAAAGGAGATCTAGGAGGCATGGAGATTTTTGAAGACCCATGAATGTATGGGATACACTCATGTAATAGCTAGATTTAATCAACTTACTTAAAATCAACTAAATGGTGTACCTGTGGCTCTAAGTGCACCACTTGGTTAGGCTCATGGTCATCCTACCCTAGAAGTATGCTAGGCATATTTGCTTATTTATGCTTTTCATATCCTATTGATGTATGATATGCATGTTTAGGATATAGAAAACCTAAATAAGAAGATTAAAAAAAGAATGATGAGATCTTTGCAAGTAAAATCCCTCAACTTAGAAAGTCTAAGTGCTAGCAAATATTAAGTCAAAATGGATACAAATTAAAAGAAGTTTTAATTAATCCATGTCTTCTACCAATAGCATACACCATGATGATGTTAGCAAATTTGTTTGATGGCACTCGAAACGGGGGTCACACTTAGGAGGAAAGCTATGAGCATATACTTAGCATATGATGCACCTCTAATTTGAGAACCTCCATGCATTGGCACTCGAAGCGGGGGATGTCATGGAGCCATCTTGAGTTAAAGTATGATTGGTAGATTCTACTTAACACTTAATAATGTAGATGAACTCGAAGCGGGGTATCTATATGAAAAGTGAGGCCAAATATATCAAGAGTTGCATGAGATGTAATTAGCAAGTGTTGCTTACCTTTCGATTGTTTGTGGATGGCACTCGAAGTGGGGGTCCACTTACAAGTCTTAGGATCTTGATTCTCACTAAGAAATGAGATTTTTCGAATTCTTCTTAGGGGTGAAGGATTTGATAAAATAGTGGGAGAAAAACATGCTTGAAAGACCATGAACATGTTTTTAATATCAAATTTAATCGCATGCTTATACTTTTTTTTAGCCTATTGTAGATTTGTTAAATCTTCAATCAAAATGGCTAAGAGTCCACTCGCAAGTATTTTGAAAATCAATAAGCTAACTCGGCCAAACTTTGAAGATTGATTAAGAAACCTTAAAATAATTCTTAACTCTGAAAAGAGGACATACGTCCTTGATCAAAGTTCTATGGACACAATTGGTGATAACGCCACTGACTAAGATCGTGAAATGTTCACGAAATTTGTAGATGATGATCTAAAAGTTAGATGTGTCATGATGGCCTTCATGTCTAAAGAGCTCCAAAAAACTCATGAACACATGAAACATGCTCGACCAGATCAATATACACTTACAAGAGTTGTATGGTGTGCAAAATAAACACAAAAGGTTCACTTTGTCAAAAGAGCTCTTTAGGACAAGGATGAGTGAGGGGTCTAATGTCCATGATCACAACCTCAAGATGATAGTACTCATCGAGAACTTTGGACAATTAGATGTGGTCATGGATAACGACCTCAATGTAGATTTGATCCTACAATCATTACCACCATTGTTTGACTAATTCATTTTGAACTTCAACATGTCCAAGCAAGAAGTTATGATTAATGAGTTGGTCAATATGCTTGTCACTGCGGAGGCAACTATGAGAAAAGAGAAGCCTCTTATGCTTGCATCTTCCTCCAAGTCGAAGGGCCGTAGGGTTTCTAGAAAGGGAGGTAAGAGGAAGAAGAGTTCTTCATCGAAAGGGAAGCAACCCAGAAGAGTTCCGGGAGGGTTAAGAAGAAAGCTAAAATCGAAGTTAGTTGTTTCCATTGTGGCAAGAAGGGAAATTGAAGGAGAAATTGCAAAACTTACCTTGCAACCCTTGAGAAAGGTATGTACTTTATTAAAGTGCGGATGCCAACTAATTCTTCCTCATGGGTATTTGATACTGCATGTGGTTTTCACCTTTGTAATTTATTATAGGGGATGGAAAGAAGAAAGAGTCTTCGTGAAAGGGATATGATCCTTCGCCTAGGAAATGGAGCAAGAGTTGCGGCTACCTTCCAAGGCATAATCAAGTTGGACTTGGAGAATGCTTGTATTGTATTTGATCCAGTTTATTATGTACCCCATCTTGTTAAGAAAATTATTTCAATTCGCGTTCTAGATAATGAATGATTTGATTTTTCTATATTAAATGGATGTTGAAAGCATTAAAGAATGGTTCTTTAATTGCACAAGGTACATCAATTAATGGATTGTACATACTTGATTCTCAACTTTTACTAATGCACATTCATTCAAGTAAAAAGAAGTTAGATAACTAAGAAGATGTCATCCTATAGCATGTAAGATTTGGGCATATTTCTAAAAATAGGATGAATAAGTTAGAAGCTCTCAAAGCACTAAATGTTAGTGGCATTGAGGATCTTCCTACTTGTGAATCTTGTTTAAAGGGAAAAATAACCAAGCCTCATTTTGTAGGACAAACGGAGCGCTCCACAAGTCTTTCGGATTTGATTTATATGGATGTTTGTGGACCACTAAGAGTTAGTAGGAAATGAGGCTATTCCTACTTCATCACCTTCACTGATGATTATAGTTGGTTCGGACATGTGCATCTTATGAAGAACAAGTCTAAAGCCTTTGAAAAGTTCAAAGAGTATAAGAATGAAGTGAAAAAGCAATTGGGGCTAAGAATCAAAGCTCTTCGATTGAATCGAGGGGGAGAATATTTAAGCACCAAATTCTTGGATTATCTAAAGAGAATAGGATTCTCTCTCAATGGACTCCACCCAGCACACCCCAACACAATGGAGTAGCCAATAGGAGAAATCGTACCTTGTTGGACATGGTACATTCGATGATGAGCTTTTCCAATGTGCCCATATCCTTTTGGGAATACGCCTTAAAAACGGCGGCAAGATTACTAAATGTAGTACCCTCAAAGTTGGCACCAATGACACCACATAAGATGTGGTTTGGCAAAGCACCCTCTTACCAATATCTCAAGATTTGGGGATCTCCCACCTACATAAGACAGATAGTGGGAGATAAGTTGGATAGTAGATCCACCTTGTGCAAGTTTGTAGGATACCTTAGAGAGTCTACGGGTTATTACTTTTATGATCCCTCAGAACAAAAGGTGTTTGTTTCATGGAATGCCCACTTTTTGGAAAAGGAGTTTCTATTGGATAGAAATGGTGTTATCATTGAACTTGATGGAGTTCAAGATGATCAAAAAATTTCATAAGCGATGGAAACAAATAAGCACAAGAGCTTCAGACACAACCTCTAAAAATGTTGGACCAAATCAAGAAGTAACCTAAAATGTTCAAATTTCTTCACAAGACGGGCTAATCGGATAGTGATCCGAAGACCTATGAGGAAGCTATGTTGGACACAGAATTGGGACATTAGCTTGAAGCCATGAGATCCAAAATGGACTCCATGTACTCCAACAAAGTATGGACTTTGGTAGATCCACCAGAGGGAATAGCTCCAACTGGTTGCAAGTAAATTTATAAGCGAAAGCTTGGAGTAGATGGAGAAGTGGTGACTTTTAAGGTATGACTAGTAACAAAGCATTACACTCAAAGGCCCAATATTGATTTCGAGGAAACTTTTTTGCCGGTCGCAATGCCTAAGTCTATTTGGATCCTTCATGCATAGCTATATATTATGACTATGAGATATGGTAAATAGATATAAAAATCACTTTCCTCAATGGTGACATTAAAGAAGAAATTTGTACGAAGCAACCACAAGGTTTTACATCTAAGGGGAATGAACAAAAGCTTGGCGAACTCCATAAACCCATTTATGGACTCAAACAAGCATCCCAAAGTTGGAATATACATTTTGACAAAATGGTTAAATCGTTTATCTTTGTCAAAAATGTGTATGAACCATGTGTGTCTAAAAAGGCTAGTGGAAGTTCGATATAACTTATTGTGCTTTATGTCAATAACATCTTTCTCATTGGGAATGAGGTAGGAATGTTAGAGCGTACTAAAGCGTGGTTGCTATCGGTAGCATAATGTATGCAGTTCAATGTATAGGATCGGATGTGGCACACTCACTAATTGATACGAGTAGGTTCCAATCCAATCTGGTGAGAGTCACTGGATAGCCGTTAAAGTAATCTTTAAGTACTTAAGAAGGACTAAGGACTTATTTTTAGTATGTAGCTATGGAGAATTGAAACTGAAGGGGTTTTCGAATTCAAGTTTCCAATCCAATGTAGATAGTCTAAAATCCACTTCTAGATTTATATTTTTCCTTAATGGCGGCCCAGTGAGTTGAAAGTATTCCAAACAAAACACCACAGCCGATTCTACCACAAAGACAGAATATATTGTAGCTTCAAAAACTACAAAGGAAGGTGTTTGGATGAAAAACTTTATTCAAGAGTTGAATGTAGTGCCTAGCGTTGCTAAGCAAGTAGTTGTCTTTTGTGACAACAACGGGGCAGTAGCACAAGCTATAGAGCCAAGATCTCATCAGAAATCCAAGCACATTGTGAGGTGATATCATTTGATTTGAAAGATCATTGATAGAGGCGACATCTGAGTGGAGAGAGTTGCCTCGGAATAGAATATAGCAATTCCACTAACAAAACCCCTAACACAAAAAGTCTTTGAAGTACATCTTGAGAAGATGGATCTTAAGACCATGGGGCATTGGCTTCAGGACAAGTGGGAGATTCTTGGAATAGTATCCGGCAAGCCAATAGGATTGGCCTTGTAAAACTATTTCCTTGTATAATAATCTTGATTGAATGATATTCTTTATCTAGCCATTTCATCTTATGCTTATTATTTCTTCACTCGCATTTGAATAAAGCCCTTAGATCACTCATGATTATGAGACTTAGTTTGGTGACCATGGAATAAGTCTTACACAATCATGATCTTAAATATTTCAAGTCATATGATCTTATGAAACAGGGCATCTAAGATCCTGATAGACTTGCACTAACGATGCATAAATCCAAGTGTTGGATATTACTCCATTCCATGAGCAACCATAAGGGATATGGGTACTTGTTAGAGAACAAGACACTGAAGACCTATCGGAGAACCCACTAGATAGCCAGAGTGACAAGTTCTTCAGCTTGCGCTAGTGCATATTATTAGTCCTTTGACCTAAGGATCCATGGTAACCTTTTGTCTGGTCCCATGCTTTGACTCTTCCTTGACCACTTAGCCGATCTTTGAGGTTGAGGTTGGGTATGAGCCACTTGGCATGAAGGTTTGTGAGATCCAAGATGGAATCTGACTCCTTGCTTTTGTGAAGAGCGAATACATCTCTTATGTGTTTTATAATGATCGATTCCCAAAAATCCTTGCACAATGTGGTATGACAATTTAGAAAAAGAGTTCTCCAAAGGTGAGATCATACAAAGGAATCGAACATTGAGAATAGAGATATAGTATCGAGGCTATTAGGGAGCCGACAAATATCTTGCCCTAATCCTCTTTCGGGAGATAGGAGACGGAATGACCGTATTTGCATGGCATGCGTATAGCTATGATGGTTCTCCAAAAGCATTCATTTCGACTAACTAGTTGGGCTCCATGGGCTTGAGGTTGGACATCGACTATGGAGATTGGGTACTCTTCAGTTAATAAGTTTGATTGAATTGAGTTGATTAGTTTAAAATGTGTTTTGAACTAAAATGAATATATGATATTCAAAAGTCACAAGGAATTGTGAGCCCATGTCCAACGAATAGTAGAACATATTGGGTCACACACAAAAACCAATTAACCTCCTAGTTAATGGAGCAATTTTCTAAGAGTTAGAGAATCACTCCTTGGTGATCGATTTTGAGGTACCAAATTGAAGGTTAATTTTTAGCTTGATTAATTAATTGTTAAATTAATCAACTAATTTAAGGAGTTAAATTAGGCCTATAATTAAATAGTTAATTATTTGGTGTCTAGTGACCATCAATTGGTCAAGTTAACTTAAAGAGTTAGGTTAACAAAAAAAAAAAAAATTAGCTTAAGAGTTCAGCTTATTTGACTTAAGAGTTAAGTCAAAGGTGAATTAATTGAATTAAAGTGTTTAATTTAATTAGAGAGAAGAATAAGTTTTGGAGAAAAAATTCAAATGAATGGTTCATTTGAATTAGCATCTTAATTAACTTGAAATTAGATTTCTAATGTAATTAAAGTTCATATGAAATTCAAATGAGATTTAAATTCAAATTTGCCACCTTGGCACCCCACTTAACCTACCCTCTCATGGAAGGTGTGATGCCACCTTGGCATCACACCATCCAACATCCATATATAGATATAGAGAGAGAGGATAGGCCATTATTGTGAAAGGTGTGAAGAATTAGATTATTCCACAATTCTCTCCGAAACTCCCTTTCCAAACATTGCTTCATATGTTGAGGCTTTATTCTCTCTTCTTTTCCCACCTCAAAAATCAATACTCACCATTGATATTCTGCTCATTTTCTCCAACTAAAAGTGAGTGGAATTTGGAGGATCAATTGGTGTGTGGATTCTATCAATATAAGCAAAGCATTTGATTTGCTAGCTTTGGAGATCCATTGGAACAGAGCAGTCATTTTCCAAATTTTTTTTGAGCTATTCAAATCAAGTTTTGCTCTAAATTTTTCATAGAGCTTTCCTCAAGGAGTTTAGAAGTTCCAAAAAAAAATTCATGATTTTTGGAGCATTCTAACCGAGGTAAAAGTTGTTGTTTCTCCGTTGTGCTAGAGTTTGCCAGAATTTGGATTGGTGAAGTGTTCACCCTTGAAACCTTGGAAATTTGCTTTTTGAGGTGACACTCCAACTAAATCTGAATTCCTAGCATGATTAGATCCTTGGTAGGTTGTAAGCACTAGTTAATTTGAGCTTTTGTAGTTTTAATTATTGAATCCTAGTGGCTTACTGACCTTCACCAACTAGAATAAGGAAGCTATTGCTATTGAAAAGGGTGAAACCTTCGGTGCATAATCTTAGACAAAATTGCGTGGTTATGTTGAACATGAGGGATAAGTGTGATCAGAATTTTTCCATGCTTCAATATGTGAAAGATGTGCCATACTACCATCTATACACTGATTCTGCTGATGCCATGTCATGTCCTTAGATGTGTGTTTGGACATATAAAGTCGTTGGAGCCTAGGAATTAGAAGCATGTAGTGCAACACTTTATAAAGGCACATTCTTCTTAGAACTTGGATTTCTAGGATTGTATCACTCATGAACACAAATCATACATCCATTCATTTTAGTATTTTTCTTATAGTATAGCATGCAGTTGCTAATGCATACACCAATTTTCTCATAATCGAGACCAAGCGCGGCGACCATTTTCTTTACATTATGTAAGTTACTCGAGAACTTCTCATCTTTTGGCATCATGCTTTTCACTAGTAATATGATGCAATCAACACATGCATGTGACAAGTTGAAATCATATTTAATATTCAAAAATTGAAACACGACTAAGGGTCTAGTGTCTTTCCTGCAATCATACCATAGAAGTTCTTCTGCATCTTTTAATAAATCAAAGAACTTTTGGGCAATAGGATTAGGTGGCTTGTCTATATAAATTGAATGCTCATCCTTATTAAATCCCCAATAAAAATTAGATCCTACAACATCCATAATCATCCTCTTCATTCTAATATTTTCATTATTCCTAAATCCTAAAGATTCTCCTATGGAATTTCTTTGCCAAGATTCCCCATGTGCATCCCATCTAGTATAACCATGCAAAAATCTTTACTTTTTGTGGTGATAATGTATACTATCAAGATTATCAAACTTCATGTTGTAGCCCTTAAAGCAAAAACATCTTATATCACTGCGGTCAACAACATTAGGATGAGATAAGCAAACTCTAGAAACCCTCTAATATCTTTATCAAACTCATAAGATGGAGATCTATTATCTAATCGATGCCACATCTAATTTCGATTACTAGACATGCTTTCTGCAATTTTGAAGCCTTTAAACCATTAAAGTCAATTAATTCTACTTTTACATGATATTAACATACAGGAAAAACTATTAATTTGGGAATTATTTCCAAAATGTACTAAAAGATAATTTGTGCACATCACCATTATCATATTTGTACTTCGTATATTCTATACTGGAGGAAGAAAGTTCTCTATCACTTTTTAAAAACTATCATTCATCTCAAATGCCTATGTCTTCCAAGTTACTTTTGTGATAAAACACCCCTATGAATGTTAGATGACACCAAAATGTTTAGTTAACAATTTATAGAATCACCTAAAATTGGTTATAATATTTATGAATATATTAATGTGCATAAAATGAAACATATAATATCAATGTGCATCAAAGAAACTTTGCAATGCAAGCAGCCTTAGAAGAACTAATCATGCATCCACACCTCCCTTCAATTATGCTGATTTGTCAATTCATTAAAATTGTCAATTTAGAATATTGCCTTAGAAGAACTAATCATGCATCCTTACCTCCCTTCAATCATGCTGGCAAACTAATATCAATTATCACTTAGAAGAGAAAAATGATTCAGGTAGTTGTGAATTTAAGATAGTATGTACCTACCATGCGAGTATATAGTGAAGAAGATACATTCACAACTTCCAATTACAAATTTATGACAATTTCTAGAGCTCCAGCTTTAAGTGTGTGCTGAGGCCCAAGAAGCTACCAAGAGACTGTTTTAATCTCTGTTTCTGTAAAATATAAAAGAAAGATACATGTGAATATATATATATATATCTAACCTTCAATTTTTAGCTGAAACTTGTAGAAATTCCAAGCTTGTGGACAAGCAACCTCCAAAGAAAAAAGAGGAAAACCAAAGAAGAGACATGTGTTGCATCAAAGTCTACATTAGAAATATGTACCATGAGATTATAATGTTAATTGAGCTTTTCTCATTCTACAAAATTGCATTTATAGATTTTAGAAAAGAAAATAGAGCAAAACCTAAAGATGCAAGCTTTTTTAGAAATCAAGCAAATATTTGATTAGAAATCAATTGCGTTTTACTATTTGATTCAATTTTTAATGTAGCTTCCAATACTTGTGTTTTGAATTCACCAAGGAGCAAAAGAGAAAAAAGAGAGGAAAATTACTTAATAGGAATACTCACCTAACATCACCGTCGATTGCCTACAGTCATTTCCGGTCGCTCGTTGCCCATCACCTAACCTCATTGCCGATCGTCCAATTTCAACTATTCGCCCTAGCCCACACAGAGCACCAAGGAACAATTAGGGGTTTTGAATAATAAAGGCTTAGTATTTTGGTATTTTATTTAGTTTAGAATATTTAGTTTCTAGACCAATAAAATGTGAGGCACAAAAACGGCACTGTTGTCAAGATACTGCAATGGTGGAGTGTGAGAAAATTTTTATCATAATATATCTTATTAAATTTGGCAATAACCAAAAGTAACTTACAAAACATTAATCAGAATGGATGAGTTATTAATGATACCTATTGCATTAGTTGTAGTTATGGCAATCAACGATAGTTTTTAAAATAAGATTGCACTATGGAATGTAAATGTTTTGTGTGTATGTGTATATTATAATAATAGTTTTTAAAAACCAAGTATAATAATAACAGGTATTAAATCACACCTCATATTTTACTATCTACTCAAGAAACACTTACAACTTTAATTTATGGCCATTTTATTATCCATATAAATATTACAATAATAAAATATTTCATTACATGACAATTATTATTCAAACAAATAAATAATTACAATAATATAAATGTCAATTGAAAAATTTACTTTCAATTATAAAAATATATTTAAAAAATTATGATTGTGACCAACTAATGACCCACTAAATAAACTAATAACCACATTAAACGGTCACTAAAATTAGTGAACCCAAAAAATTCAGTCACTAAAAGTAATGACCGAATTAGTGACTAAAGTAAAAGTTGGTCACTAGCCACAAATGAGTGACTTAATCAACAACGCAGAATGGGGATCACTAATGCGGTCATTAATTAGTCATTGAGTGATCATTAATTTTTTTAAAATTATTACTGAATCGGTCACTAAATGGTCACTATGCGATCACTAATTAGTGACCGCAATATGGGGTCATAATATCTTTTACCAAAGTCTCTTTTTCTCTGGGAGTTATCATCTCTTTTTCTGGGAGTTATTGTCTCCTTTCTTGGGAGTTTAATAGAAAATATTCTTAATATTTGTTCAAATTGTCTGGCTTTATGGTTAGTGTAATCTTGTCAAGCTTTTGCCCATGTTTTCTTCATGCTTCTATTATCTATTTCTCACTCCAGTGCTGTTGTTTCTTTGTCTGTCATTTGCCTCATTTTGATTGAACTGTTCCATTGCCCCAGTCTTTTTCTAAATTCTCCCATTTCCTTTTGGTCGTATTACTTCTCTAACTTATCTTTTCATATCTGTGATCTTGTCTCTACAGGAATTATTCTGAGTACCCGTTCTAAGTTTGGTTTATTTTGTTGTTCTTGTTGAATGTCTATGTTAATGTTTTACCCATGGATATAGTTGGAATATAAATACATAATTCCTTTGTTCTCATAGATATGGAAAAGGATTGTTTATTGATTTCATATGATATGTAGACTTCACATGTACTTAACTTAGATCTGACTTCGGTGGGTAGACCATTGATACAAAATCCATTTAATTTTGATGCATTTTGCCTACAATTTGCGGGTTTCTAGTCCAGGAAAGGATATGGAAGTGAAACAAATTGGTCATGGCCGTTTACTCTATATTTTTTCATGTTCGAGATAAGGATAAAGTGCTTCATGGATGCCTATGGTCATTCGATAAGAATATGATAATCTTATCCTTACTGTGTTTGGATAAGGACCCCCTTTAGATTAACTTGGATTGGAGTGATTTTTATGTGCAAGTTCGTAGACTCCAAGTACATAAACATAATGTCATTATTGCCAAATGTATAGGGAAAAATTAGGGAGTTTATGGGGATAGATATTAACTCTGTTAGAACTTCTTTTGTTGATTATTTACATTTACAGGTTCAAATAAATGTGAATAAACTATTACCACGCATAGCAAAAATTGCCACTTCCTTAGTCTCCAAACAGTAGCTTCTTTTCAATATGAAACGCTACTGAATTTTTCCTACATCTGTGGCATTACAGGACATATTCAGCATAAATGTGATCGGTAGTATCTTCCAGAATATGATGTGCAACAACAACTCTAGTTTGGAAATTGGGTACGGGCTAAAGCAGTAGGATTTTCTTCTAGATTTTAAACTATCTCATCCTGATTTGTGGGATTAATACATATCGATAATCTTGCTGACATTAGTATAATTATTGATTTTCACCACGATTATAAGCCATCAGGTCCCCAAGGTAGTGCTATAGTTGGATCATTTGGACAATCCTCTTATCAAAACAGTCAACCTACTACTGTGCCACATCAATCATTGGTTCATGGGATTATTCAGCAAAGAAATGGTGGCAAAGGTGTCACATATTCAACTGATTCTCATCTGAATGATACAGAGAAAGCTAACGAGTTAGAGTCTCACTCTAATACTCCTCACTTAGATTAGATTTTGAATGTCCATAAATTCCTGTCTATTGTTGATGTCTCGTTATCCATTGCCGAGGGTTCTGTTCCTACTACCATTGGCTCTAAACATCTTTATACCACTAGTTCAACATCCAGAAGATGTTTACCAGTGTGATCCAAACATAAGCATTTGAAGATTGGTATTTCACCATCAGATAAGCCTAGCTTTTATGCAGCCAAATGTCTCAATTCTAACTTTTTGTTACACAATGTTGCTGCGATTGATTCATTAGCAAAAGCTGTCTCACAGCCCTATCGGTTGCCATGAATTGGTTATCATGGAACTACCAAAGTTTAGGGCATCCTTGGTTAGTTTGGGAGCTTAAAGATCTTATCCAACAATATAAACCCCAACTCATCTTTCTTATGGGAACAAAATTATTAGTTCACCGTATGGAATAGACTCAAGATTTATGAGGATTGCATAGTTTGTTTGTAGCATCTACTCGGAGGCCAGGTAGACTAGCATTACTTTGGAGCAAAAATATCCATGTTCTTTGAAATTATTTAAGATCACATGTTGGTTCAAGTCTATGACGATCTTAATTGCCAACAATTTTAGTTTATAGATTTTTACGAAAACCCAGTGGCTAGTCAACATAAGAGTTCTTGGTCTTTATTGGAGCAACTTAGTAAATTGTCTCTTATCATGGCAATATGCTGGCAATTTTATTGGGACTCTTCACCGCGACAAGAAGCAAGGTGGTGTAGTAGTTCCCAGCTAGAGATTATAGGTGTTTCGAGTCTGCTTATATTTATTTGGTCTTCATGATCTCGGCTACGTTGGATATCCTTTTACGTGGAGTGATAACGGATCTATCCACATACTATTCGTGAGCGATTGGATAGGTTATGTGCAACTAACACTTGGACAAATCAACGTTCTCCTTATTAAGTCCAACATATCAGCTGTTGTTTATCTGATCACTGGGATGTACTCTTATTATCCTACTATATGGAATTGAGTACACTATCTCCGAAACAACAAAAATTTAAGTTTGAGGCTATGTGGCTAAGGTCCACTAATTGCCAAAAGATAATTAAACATAAATTGGGCACAAAACATAATCTAGATTCACATTATAATGTATGGGAAGGAATATAAAGGTGCTAAGTAGATTTATTGAGGTGGAGTTGTTCATTTTGGGAATGTCACCCGACAGGTTAGTGAGTTGAAGGAAAAACTTAATGGCCTAAATAAGGGAAATATTATCAAAAATTCACGTGACCAAGCTAACAGGTGTTAGATACAACTGGAGGAACTACTAGATAGGGAACAACTTATGTAGAGACAGTGATAGAAATTACTTTGGTTGAAGAAGGGTGATAGAAATACAAAAAAATTTCATTACAAAGCAATAACCGCACATCAATTTAATTGGGTAATAGGTTTGAAAGATGCACATGGCAACTGGTGTATATCTACACAACAACTAGAACCTATTATTCTTGATTATTTTAAAAATTTATTCCAGTCTTATTGGCCATCAAATGTTGCTTGTGAGGTTGTGCTAAATTCGATTGAATAAAGAGTAAACTAAACTAAGAATAAGGAGTTAGGCAATTTACTATAGAAGAGGTTACTCATCATTGTGTCAACTATCACCTCTCAAATCTCCCGGTCCTGATGGTATGCTGGTTCTTTTTTTCCAAAAATTTTGGCAAATTGTAGGTCCTGATGTCACTACTAGCATTCTTAATGTTTTAAATCATAGGATTGAATTTCCTAAGTTTAATTATACTCATATAGTTTTAATCCCAAAATGTTCAAAGCCAAAAAGTATGTGTCAATTCCTCCCCATTAGTTTTTATAATGTTGACGCTAAAATATTTTCTAAGACTATTGCCTATGGAATTAATCATCTTCTGATAAATAAAACTAGAGGCCAACACCGGTATATGGTTATGAAGCTCAACACGAGCAAAGCTTATGACAAGGTTGAGTGGTCCTTTCTAAAAAGAGTATTATATAGATTTGGATTTGTTGATAAGTTTATTAGCATTATTATGAAGTGTATCACAACAATTTCTTACTCTGTAATTCTGAATGGGGAATAGTATGTTTTTTTCAATCCATAGAAAGGTATCTGAAAGAAGGACCCTTTATCACCTTATTTGTTTCTATTTTGTGCAGAAGCTTTGAGCTCATTTATTACTCCCAAGGAGCAAAATGGACTTTTACATGGAGTACGAATATATCAGGGTGCACCTAGTAGCACTCACTTATTTTTTAGCGTATGACACCTTATATTTTCTCAGGTGATAGAGATGGTGCCCATGTCATTAAAGATGTCCTTGACACGTGTGCTTTTGGCTTTTGGTCAACACATTAATCTATAGAAGTCCACTGTTATCTTTAGTAGAAACACATCTCTAGATGTTAGAAATCTTATTAAGAGGATTCTTGCCATGCGGGTAGAAGATGAACATGACCAATATTTGGGGTTACCGACGGTGATTGGCAAATCAAAGAAAGAAATTATTGCATATATAAGGGAGTGAGAGTGGCACAAACTGCTAGGATGGAGTGAGCAATTTTTATCTTGTATAGGTAAGGAAATTTTGTTAAAAGCTATGGTGCAAGCCATTCTAACTCAAGCCATAAGCTGTTTCAAATTGCCTATTACTTTAACTCAAGAGATTGAATCTATGATGCCAAATTTTGATGGGGTGATAAGGGCAACCACAAGATACATTGGATTAGATGGGAGATTTTGGGAAGAAGTAAAAAGGGATAGGGGACTTAGTTTGTAAGATATCCAGACATTTAATAGGGCATTGTTGGCTAAGCAAGCCTGGCGGTTGATTCATAATCCTCAACTACTTTTGAACATATTATTTAAAGAAAGGTATTATCCTTATTTGTCTTTCATTGATGCCACTAGAGGATCCACGTCTTCATTTACTTGGAAAAGTATTTGGGATTCTAAATACCTTTTATGTGAGGGTTGAGATACAAGATTGGTAATGGTCTTTCTAATTGATTATTCCATGATCCTTGGATTCCTAGGTCTTCATCCTTTCAGGTTTATATGGACTTTTCCACATTATCTAGAAATTATAAGGTTTATGATTTAATAAATACTAGGACTGGGAGTTGGGATGCCAAGTTGGTTCGCTACAATTTTGATGATGTTGATGCCAACACCATTCTTGCCATTCCTTTAGATGCTTTGCACAACCAGATGCATTGATTTGGCACTTTGACAATAGTGGTAAGTTTATAGTAAAGAGTGCTTACTTTTTGGGCATTGATTCGTTCAGACGGCATATGCTTGATTTCAGAGGATCTTCTAGCTCTGTGCATACTCATAATTATTTGTTGATTAAGTCTCGTAAATTACCACCTAAGATGAAAATTTTCGTTTAGAGGATGTGTCTTAGTGCTCTCCCTGCATGTGATAATCTTGCAAGGTGACATGTACAAACTGATGGACTTTGCTTTTTATGTGGCGAAGATGTGGAAACTTCAGTTCATTTATTCCAAACTTGCCATTTCGCTAAATAGCTTTGGGCACTTTCAAATATTCCACATTCAACACTTTGTGTACTGGATGAGGATAGTGAAGTTTGGCTCCACTCTATATTCCATAAGTTAGAATCATCTCTGTTTGATCTTCTGTTGGTTTGTTGTTGGTCTATCTAGTATCAACGAAAACAAGCTTTGTTTGGCAAGGAGATTAAATCCACATTTGATACATTCCAGTTTGCTACTAGATTTTTAGCCGACTATTTGGATGCTCTATCTACTAGATGAATTGTTTTCTTTTCTTAAGCTTATGTTCTACCAGCCTTTTGTTTCATGGGATAATGTATCTTTTAACAATATTGTTCTCAATAAATTCTATCGCTTTTCCTATTAAAAAATATACAGTCACTAAAACCCCCTTTTTTGTAGTGTGAGTTTATCATCTCATCATCATCATCATCATCATCATCATCATCATCATCATTATTATTATTATTATTATTATTATTATTATTATTGTACTTTTTCAGTTCTTATGAATGAATTGTTAATTGAGATCTATACCATTATATATAGCACAACAATGTAGAATCCAAAATTATACAATCTTATCAAATTCTAAATTCTTAGAATTTTGAGTTTTTAATTAAATTTAAAAATTGATTGTTGGTTGTTAAATTTGATATTATTTATTCCATTTAAAATATTTAAATTTTTGAAATTATTTTCTTGATTAGAACAAATTATTCTTTATTTATCTATAATACTAAAAAATGATTGTATTTTATCCACAAAATCTCTTTCATCTTTACTCTCAATATGTGGAAGATTACTTGATCATTTAAATTTTATAATTTGATAAGTTTTTCATACTTTTTCTCTTATCTTTAATATCGAATTTATATTTATACCACTATATGTAGAGCATTTCAAAAGCCATTTCATTAATATTCTCAATTTCTAGCAATTTTTTTCACCCTATTTTTTGCATGCCCTTTACTTTTTAGCATTTTTTCCCTCTATCTCTTTGTGTGCCTCTTTATTTCCTTCTTCAAATTATTTATTGTTTGTTTGATTTTATTATTCACTTTTTTTTATTTCATTTGTTTTGTTTATTTTTGGTGTGTTACATGATGGAAGACATTTTTTGGATTTTAATGCTATAATTTTTCTTTCAACCATATATAAAGTCTATCATTTAGTTATTATTTGTTATTAAATTTGTAAACTTTTGTATTTTTTGTGTAACACCCCTAGAAATCGTATTTTGATAGTAGTTATTTAAAATTGATTTTGATAAGTTTTTATTTAATTTCAAAAGCTTTGGGGATTAAAGCATAAATAGGAGAGACTTAATCGAGCAACACTTTAAAGTTTTGGGGGTCAAATTAAGTTATCTTTTGGTCAGAGGAGTCAATCTAAGGCACTAATTAGTTTTGCGGGTTAATGTGAGGCTCTAAAAATATAGGCGAACCTAATTGAAGTCTGGGGGGAAGTTTTGGGGAGGAATTTGTGATTTTCAAAAAGTTGAAAATATATATATGTTTTGCCCCCTAGAATTTTCATTCCCCCCTATAATCGTGTCTTCCTCCTCCAGCCATCTCCTTTGGCGAATAGCAAAACCGTTCAAGCGATGTACCATTTCGCTCCTCTTGAATAAGTTGGTACTATCTTCTTCCAAAACCAATCGGTGAGGTGGCCGAAATTTCAACTCGAAGTTGCTACGGCAACGGAAGTGGTGGTTGCAAAGTCTCTAGCGGCTGAAGCTTCGGTTTAAGTGGTGGGTTGTGATGGTTTTAGCTCAAGAAGCATCCCGATGCCTTCAATTTCATGAACCAGCCAGCGACAGAGGAGAATTACACGCGGCGGTGGGCAGCGATGAGAAGATAACCCAGTTCGATTTTTTAACTAATTGGACAGCCGACGGCAAATGGAAAAATTAAGCTGGGAATTTAGCTGGTGGAGCTAAGACGTATTGAGCGGTGGTGGTAGTGATCATCTCCGACAGCGGCGGTGTAGAGATAAAATCTTCATCTCATCACAAGGAACACATGCACGGAAGTTGATCGTGGAAATTAAGCTTCGATAATAAGATATTAGGTAAATGGCTAGAATTAGATTTAAAGTTGTGTGTATGTGTATGCATATACCTTCAAATTCTTGCGATATATTGTACAAATGAAGAACATGCGATTTGATTTGGAAATTGAGACATGCATATAATTAGATAAGTTAGTGGACCCAGATCTAGTTATATTATGTGATAACCATGATTAATTAAGTTAATTAAGTGATGAACCCTAATTTTGTGAATTTGAGACCAAAGTCGAAGATTGGATTATTAAAGATGATTAGACCATTATTATTGATTTGGTGTAACAATGCGAGGTTAATTATTAAATTAAGGACATGATATTATCTCGTTCTTGAGACCGGCATGATTAGCATGTTTTGTACCAATAGTACCGATCAAACCTTAAAACTACTGTATTGAGCAAATAACTAGTGATTTTGGGACTGTTGGTAGTATAATAAAAATTATTGGGGTTGCATGTGGATTTTGACTATAAATATACTCTTTTGATTAGGTGACAAAGAAGAGGGTCTTGTGGATCCATAGACTGATGACTGTGATTACATTTTTGAGATTATAGAGATGAGGGTCTGCCAATCTAGCACTTTCTCAAACCTATCTGTTATTGTGATAAACCCTTATAAGGGTTTTTATTTCTATACTGACCGTATCGTGTTTATTGAAATTCATAAATTGCTTGAGATCTTGATTGTTATCTGTTATCTGGTGGGTACACCCCTGTGAGGGTTATCACTTTTTATTGATTCTGAATTCTATCTGTTCTAGCGCCTAAAACTCCTATCGATTATCTGACCATTTTGTTATCTGATCGTTCTGTTATTCGATTGTTCGGTTATCTGACTGTTTTGTCATCTGACCATTCTATTATATGACCGTCATGTTAATTGTTATTGTTATATACTGTCAGCTGTTGCCTTGCCGGCACACTTGTTTATTCATTCAGTTACTGTTCTGTTATCTGCTTATCTGACGACATTTTTTCCATGTACCAAGTTGTTATGTTTGGGTAAGTTATGTACCAATTCTTCATGCTTGGGTAAGTTATGTACCGAGTCATCATGCTTAGGTAAGTTATGTACCAAATTTTCATGCCTAGGTAAATTTGCACCAAGTCATCATGCTTGGGTAAGTTTGTACCAGCCGTCAGTCTTGGGTAAGTTTGTACCAGCCGTCAGTCTTGGGTAAGTTTGTACCAGGCTATCACACTTGGGTAAGTTTAGTTCGACTGGAATGAGAAACATCTGATGTACATATCCTGTTACGATCTACTGAATTGCCTTGGTTAAGTGAGTTTGTTTTACCTGACTGATGTACATATCCTGTTACGATCTATTGAATTGCCTTGGTTAAGAGAGTTTATTTTACCTAACTGCCTGTAATCTGATATGTCCGTAATATGATCTTGATTTGACTATAATCTGATTCATTTTGGCTAACTGTATCCTGACTATAATTACTTGATATGCTATTGTTCTGACTGTTTAATGTTAATCTATCGAGTTGATTCTTCCTCGACAGATCCCTACTGCTTATTATTACGACTATCCCTCACTAAGTCTTTGGACTTACCCCCTATTTTATCTTTGATTTTCTCAAACAGGTTTTGATGATGGATATGTACTTCAGGCTTGGGTTGGAGAGTTTATTTTGCAATAGAATAGTTGACTACATGTGTTATAGGTTCTCCTAAACATTATGTTACACTTAAGTTTGAGTTCAAGAGATGTGGTATGTATATATTATGTTGAATAATATGGGTTGACTTTTGGGAATGTATTTACTGCTTTTGTCGTAGTCAGTATAAGTTGAAGCAGGTTGCTATCTCTGATGATTTTGAGAGTCTTCATATGGGCCTATTGTTCGATTTATGGCTTTGAGATTAAGACTGAATTGAGTGGCGCCTCAACTTAGGTGTTATCCTGAGAGAGGGCGTTACATTTTGGTTTATTACTTAGTTTAGTCATCAACTCATTTATTTAATTTTTTATTTTTATTTTTAAATTTTAGTTCAGTCATCAACTCATTTAATTAATTTTAATTTTTATTTTTAAATTCTCTTTTTGTTCATTTAATTTTATAATTTTTCGAGATGAGATATATTAATTGCTCTTAATATTTTTTTTATTTTGTTTCATTCTATTAGTTACATTTTTCTCTTCAATCATTGATAAATTTTGTTGTTTAATTTTTCTTTTATTTAAATTTTTATACATTTAGTATTCTTTTAGTCATTCTTTGAATCAAGTTATCAATTTATTTGTTAAATTTTGTAATTTACTTTTACCTTTTTTTTCATCTGAGTTTACAATTTTATGGAATGAGATCTATTCTTTGGTTTTGATATTTTTAAAATTTGTTTTAATTTTTGAATATTTATAATTTTAAAAGTATGTCATATTTTTATTTTTTATTCATATATATGTAATTATATGTGTAAGTATATACAATTCAAACTCTATTTAAAAACTTTATATACTGCTTCATTAATATATATTCTTAAATCTTTTTCGATCTATTTGAAAAATTATGAGATGGTTGTATCAATACAAAATACACTCCACTAATTTTTTAAGCTTATAACACTTGGCATTATTTAATCCATCAAAATATATATTTAATAATTTATACAAAAAAATTGAGAATGAACATAATAATTTTTTTTTATCTTTTATTTTACATTATAATTATATCAGCATATCATGTCGTTAATTCCTATTTAAAATCAATCTTGAGTTTATAATTACTTTATCAATTCATTATAATTTTAACTTTGTATTACTAATGTCAAACTCTTTTATCCATTTATTTGACAACTAAGCTATGAATCAAAATAAAAGGTTTCTATTAACTTGTATTTTAATATTGATTTTACTCTCTAATTTGTTATAAATTTATTTTGATTCTTTTAATTTATTTTATCTTTACTATCATAGTTTCTCTTGGCTTAATTAATTTTTAATTAGCAATTATATTTAAATAAGATATTTTTAAATCATTTCCAACCAATATATTATCGAATTCTTTTATTTTAAGTTTTAACTTAATATAAACTCATCGTCTTTTAAGTCAAAATTAATATTAAAATATCATAATTTTAAGTTTTTATCAATATGTAACACCCCTAAAATTTGGCATTTTGGAAAATAAGAATTGAGAAAATTAAGATTTTTATTGATTGGATTTTAGGGCTCGAAAAATAGATAAAATGACTTAATTGCAAGGAAGTTGGAAATTTTGGGGTCAAATTGTAATTTACAGAGACTTGATTGGACCACATTTTGAAAGTTGGTGGTTTGCATGGAAGTTTCTTAGTCAACTAGGGCCTATACCATTTTCTTTATTTTGGAGGGACCTAATCGAATAGCTTACAAACCTAAAGGGGCCAATTGCAATTTGTTAAAAATTGAATTTAATAACCAACTCCCTTAATTTCATCTTCATTTTCCCATTTCTTCCTCACCCTCACTGCACCACTTTTCTCATCTCTTTCTCACCGGTGGCCATCTCAACCAACCTGTTCCACCATCCATCTCTCCTCACCCCAGCAACCCTATTGCCACCATATATACACACCCAGCACCGGCAAGCCACCTTAGTTGGAAACCGAAGCTTGATCGTGGAGAGAAGGAAGTGATACATGGCTAGGTGGCAATGGATGAGCATTCTGGGCAGTGTTTCCAGAAGAACTAAGCTTGGCATCACATTGGTGACCTTGCATGGAGGTGTAACGTAGTGGCGGCAATGGGAACTGAGGTTGCAGATGCAGCAGCGCAAGGATGGTGTCCTGATCCTTCTCATGTCATTTCACATGAAAGCATACCACTGGAAAGTGACCTAACATAGAAGAGCAATCAATTTATATCCTGGATCAGAAATATTAAGAGCTTAGGAATTGGACAATTCCTCAAGTAAAGGTGTTATGGTGCAACCATAATGTAGAAGATGAGACTTAGGAGCAAGAAGATCTCATGCGTCAACAGTATCCCGAACTCTTCCAATAGTCAGGTGAGAATCTAGGGACCTGTTTCTTTTAAAAGAGGGAGGTCTGTAACACCTCTAAATATATATATATATATATATATATTAATTGGTAGAATTTTAATCTTATCATTTTTTTATTATTAATTTATCATTTTATAAAGCATTGGGGGTCAATCTGTAATACTTAAAACTTATCCCTTAAATAGCAAACCACCCTTCTCATTCCTCAAAATTTCCTTCATACAACCCCAGTTTCCTTCTCCGGCACCCCCATCTCTGACACCAGCGAAACTCGAAGAAAACTATACCGTCTTACTCCTCTCAGTTCAAGGACTTCACTAGTACCAACTTTTCTCAAAAATAATCAGTGGAGCTGCTGGAATTTGGGCAAGAAAATAAGCCACAATAGTGCGTGGCGGGAGCTTAAAATTTATGGTGGGTTTGGTAGCTTTCAACTTAGAGAGCAACTAGGTACCCTTAGTTTCTGATTTATTCCTCCGGGGAAACCGCAACGGCGGAAGTGGTGGCGCTGGCTGTTTAGAGCTCCAATTGAGGGTGAATTCAATAGCTTGACTTAAAATTAACTTGGGCATTGGATTGGCGGTGTTGACATGAGTCTAGCGGTGGTGGTAGTGAGCAACTCCGACGGCGGTAGCTCTGAGACAATTTCATCTTCTTGTTGCGATGGTCTCACGAGCAGTGTTGGTTTGTAGCGATTGTGCCCTGATATCAAAATTTGGTATAAATAGTTGGATATGTGATTAATACCTTAATGTTGTTCTTGATTAATTTTGCCCTTGTATTTTGTAGTACATGAAAGAATATGAATTGGATCAAGAAATGAAATACATGCATGAATATATATATATATATAAATCCTAGTGGACCCGAATGTGTTATATAATATGTAAATCTTGGTTAATTAGGTAAAATTAGGTAATTAAAACCCTAATTTTGTGTAATTGAGACCTAAAGTGACAAATTGGCTTATTAATAATAGTTTGACCTTTATAATTGACTTGTGTAATGTTGTAAGGATAATTATAAATAAGAATCTAAATTGATACATTAATTGGAGCGAATATGATCCTTGTAAGTATTATGGTATTAACGATAATTAAGCATGTCACCTCTCGATAATCTCATAACTGAACATTAAAACATAATATTAACTATAAAACAACCGATAATAGGATATTATTAGTATAATTATTGTTATAGGGTCAAAACGAGTGTTTTGACGATACGTCCATTCTTTTAATTAGGTGACAAGGAGCCGAACCCTGTAGGACAGTAGACAAAAATAGCATTTATGTGGCTGTTAAGGTGATGGTTAGCCTATCTTTCTTTTAGGAAATGAATGTTCCTTGATAGTTGAATTCTTTGAGTTTCTCTGTTGAAATTGAATTGATTGTACTCGTTCTGGTGCCCAAAACTCATATTGATCTATTTGTTATTTATCCCATATGCCTTATAGCCTTGCCGGCTTCCCCTTATTATGTTGATTTTGGGTCTTGCCGACCAAATTGTGTTTTGCACTCTTAATTGATTCATTTTGCATATCGTTGTCTAGCTTTTTATTGATTGTATCAATATATTGGGATAATAGATCGTACCAAGCTGCTCGAAATAATAGATCATAGTGAGTTGTCATGCTCGCAATAATGGATTGTACCAAGCTATCATGCTTGGGTTAACAGAGGAATAGGAAATTTGTTATGCATATTATGCTTTGGGTTTCTGTTTGTATTCTATTCTGGGAGCAATAAGGACAAAGATGTTCCGTTTGTTGAATGATATCATATATGCTCTGATATGATCTTGTTTCTAATTGTAAAGTCCTGTTGATGATAAATTTGTTTGTATTGCTACTCCTTTGATAGTTTTTCTTTAACTGTTCGTTATATTTCTCTCATTAATTATTTAGGACTTTTTTTGTTATCTTTATTCTCTTCCTAGGCAGGTTTAAGTGAAGATTGAGGGCTTATAGCTTGGCCCAAAGGAACTATTTTGTAATAGATTAGTTTTTTGTATGTGTGTGTGTATATATATATACTTCACCTATTCGTAGCTTTAAGACTTGAGACGGATGATATGTTTGAATGTTAAGTAGAGATGCTTGGTATGTATATATTGCATTTCTTGTAAGTTCTTTTGAGTTTAGAAGCATGCTGCCACCCTTGTTAGGCTTGTTGAATTTTAAGCTTTTCGGTTATCCTTTATACTATGATTTAAGTTTGAATTGGTGGTACCTCAACTTAGGGTTTACCCTGGGTGGGGTGCCACATGCACATTTGAGTATAGCTGCGAATTATGAGAAGACATGGATGGTGATTTAATGTCATTATCAAGATGATGGCATGGCATGGTATTTATCCCAACAAATAAAACCACCATCATGCTCGAATTCGTTAGGGCATTTGTAAAAACCATCTTCCCAAATTTTTTTAGTCAAAGATTGCAACAGCACCATCGGACCTCCATCACAGGAGCATATAGGTGATCATTTTCAAAATGATAAGACATTATGCACAAGTAAGTAAAATGTGAGTTAAGAATTACCTAAGTAACCAAATTAGTTTTATAAAATATTGTTAAATATTGACTCTAATTGAGATTACATACTATCTGCACTTTAACTGTGGGATCATTGAATATGAAGAAAATAAATAAATCAAATGAAGCCATACAATACCTAATTGAAAAAAAAGCTACTTTGAAGTGAAAAAATCTCCTTAAATCATAATGGAAAGGTTACACCTTCGCTTATGCTTCTACACTACAAAATAGCCATCATCAATCTTTTGAAGAAGTTGCATCTGCATCAGTATACGGTAATTTCAGAAGTTGAAAAGGAAGGATGCTCTATAGGAAATGATGGAATAGGTGCAAGTTTAGGACAATATAAACTTTTCATATACACTCTAATAAAAATGTGGATGTTATGTATCAAACGAGCTATTGAGTGTAGGGCATGATTGCAAAATCAAAACAATATAGTGGTGAATAGCTAGTATCAAGCATGACGCAAAGATTTGAATACATTATAGTGCCAAACATAATCTACAATATCAAACATAATATTTCATTACTAGAGATTACAATAATCTCCCATAATTTCAGGCGAGGTGAGATTAACATACATTACTAATACAGCCAATCAAACACGGCCTACATCTATTCTATCTCTATTTTCAATACATACTCTCTTGATCACACGTGAAAATCTTGCTCTCTTCACACCTAAAACTCCCACTATCTTCACACCTAAAACCCTACTTTATATTAAAATATACAACTTTTAATATGAAAACATTTCTTTATCCAAACATATTTTCATTTTCCAAGTCTATATAATCATTATTTTAAGAGAACTATCTAATTATTACAAACTCATTTTCAAACAACTTTTGCCAACAACCTTTTCAAAATTTCAAACTAACAAAAATAGAAAATAGAAATGAAAACATATCAAATATGTCGTTGATTAAAACTTACTAGAATCAAGTATAAATTCAAATTTTAAATCTCTATAGATCTGGGGGACTTAGGCGAAGAGGCAACAATAATGATTTGAGCGTAGAGAGAACGGCATGACTTAGAAGTTAGGTAAAAGAGGGTTGAATAAGTTTGAGAGATTAAAAAAGAATCAGACATAGAAAGTAGAGAGAGAGAGAGAGATGAATTAGGATTTGTGTATTCGGTTTTGGGATATATCTATAAAAATTGAAATTGAATTTGTGAAAAGCCTATCCTAGAGCTACAAATTAAAAATAAAAAGGATAATTGGTTTTCAATTCAGCTTTCGATTAGTTGAAATTGAAATTAATTTTTACCAAATTTTGCCTTGGTTTTGATTAACCAAGCTTAAAAATCAAATTAAATTGAAAATAAAAAAAATATTGGCATAATAACCAAAAATGGAACTATATAAACTTTGGTTTGGTATGGGTTAATTTGATTTCGACTGCTTAAGTCAAATTTTTATTTTTCTACATATCCCTTACCTAGAGGAATAATGGCCATTTAATAAATTATTACTTTAATTTTCTTTAGATATTTTGAATTAAGGGGAAAATAGTCAATTTATACATTCTGTTTGAATTAATGAATAGGAGTGTAAATGAATCAAGCTCAACCCATTTTGAGAGCTCGAGTAGAGTATTATGAGCTCAAGCTCTAAGCTTAATCTCTGGAGCTCGAGCTTGACTCTGAAATCTTTGAGAAAATAATAGTGCATGTAAGAATTTGGACATGCAAAAATCATTCCAAATATCCAACATCTTTTGGTCCTAAAAAAATTTATTACTCCAGTATTCCACAAGACTTAAAAAAAATTCAACCCCTTGACAAAGTCTATGTAGAATAAACAGTGGGGCATGAAAAATAAGTATTAAGGAAGAAGGAAAATAATGAGGCTTGATTACTTAAATAATACCAAACCACAGCTATTGTAGCATATCTCAGCAATTTTCTTTATTCCTATGTAAAAGATATTTACTCCAAATCTTTTACTTCACAGCACATTACAAATTTGTGTAACCAACGAAACTTATATCTAATCACTCAAACAAAACTACAAAAGCAAGAAATCATTCAGATAAAGCTAACATTAGTTGAGCACATTCCATAAGATCAATGCAGAAGTAAAATTCCAGATATTATAGGCGCTGCCATGCATTTGAGCATGTATGTATGATAAGAAATAACATATACCCTGAATTTGGTGCATCGTCATTCACTGCCAAACAAATAACAAACAATCTTTATAATATAGCATACAAGTTAGTACGATAGTTTACTCCAATTCAAACTAAAATAAATTCAAAGGTCATCATCCAAAAGTAAGAAAGCAAGTCTTACTAAACAAATAAGCTTCAAGACACATCACAAGCTTTGGTGCTCCATGTCAAGTGGTTGTCTAGAAGATATTGTCATTGCTTTTCCATTTGCTTGAATAGAGAAACCAATTTAATACAAAAAAAAATAAAAATAAAAATTTAAAGTTTAAAGAAGAAGTTTCGAAACTAAATTTTGGAGAAAATCAACAAATCTATGTGTGATATCTAAAATGGAAATCAATGCTTCAAATCACATGCATTTATTTAGTTATCTATTGACTTATGCAAACATTTTTTACCAAGAGGAAATATCCTATTGAAGTTTCATCATCAATAGGGAGAATGACTTATATTGCTTTTTTATCTCTCTATAATTCAAAATATTAATAGTGAATATCAATAATAAAATTATAGTGATAACAATTAGAAATGAGTTTTATCGTACGAAAACAATTTACCTTTGACTTCTTTTTACACCAAAACACTTTCTCAACTAATCTCCTGTACGCATCAATACTTGAATTGTATTTGGAGTCAACAAGGCATGATATTTATAATCACTCTACTTCCAGCACTAAATGTAGCCTTAGAAGCAACATTAGTGATAGGAGTGATTAATATATCTCTTGCCATTGTTGATAGTATCTTGTATTTCAAGGCATGAAATTTTTCACCACTTCAAAACATCAAAGTCTCTTCCCTTGTCTTTACCAACCATGTAGCAATTCTCCTCAAGATACATATCAAGCTCAGATTTTTGAGGTTGAACAGATTCCACATACCTCAAATAATTGACATACTCAGACCAGCTAGATAAAGATTCATAATTTCTAGTCTCTTGACTTGAAAGACTGCCTCTTTGTGCTTCCTCACTCGATTCTCCTTCAATATTTTACATCGCTAAATGTTCAGAATAAAGCTCATATAAATTTTTTTGAACAAAGGTAATTTTCTCTCTGTGCTTTTCCTAAAAAGTAAAGTTGGAAAAACAGAATTCAAATGCCTTTGTCTTATACCTGGGATCTAAAACAGTAGCTATAGATATCAACAAGTTAGAATCCCCTCAATACTTATCAAACTTGATCTTTATTTTTCAACCATGTTTTGAATGAATTCATTACTATCTAATGACTTCTTATCTAACTCAACTCTCACTATGTTTACCTCATTAAGAGACAAGTTTGATGTTGGATAATTACTACTGGAAATGATGTGTGCTATTCAGAATACCTCTAATACTGAGCACAATTTGTCAACTTTTGCTAAGTCATCTTTGCTTGGGCATCTCTCATTATGTCGCTCCCAATTAGTAAACCTTGGGAAAACTTCTTTAAACTTGATTGAAGCAGTCAACATCTCATATGTAGAGTTCCACCTTGTCCGAAAATCATCAACTAACTTCCTATTTGGCAAGTTCAATTGCTTCACAATCTCCACAAATACATTAAGTCTTGTGTCTGATTGTTAGACATATTCTACACTGTCACAAACAACATCAATAATATCTTCAATCTTAGAAAGACCATCTTGAGTTACGAGATTAAGAATATAAGCACAACATCTAACATGAAATATATTTCCTCCACAAAGTAACTTTTTTTTAACTTTTAACATAAACCTTTAGTTACTAATTGCAAAATCATTAGCTGGAGCATTATCAACAAATATTGTACGAACTTTGCTCTGGATGTCCCAATGTTCCTAACACTACCAAATAGCACTTGTATTCTCAAGGCCTCGATGAGGGGGAATGTGAACGAAGTTGAGAACACACTTTTGTAAATGCCAGTTGTGGTCGATCCAATATCCAGTTATAACCATGTACTTAACCTTTTAGTTCTTTGACTTCCAACAATCTATAGTAAGACTGATTTTGTTGGCACTCTCAAATAAAGTCTTTAAACTTTCTTTTCTGTCTCATAAACATTGACAAAATAGCTCTTTGCTGTTATTCTTGAAATTCCCCTCAACACAAGCATTCCTTATCTTTGCATCAACTTGAATCCTTCATCTTCTACAATAGAGAAAAGATGCTCGTGCATCATTATCCAATGAGCTATTGACTCTTTTGTTTTCTCCATATCAAATTTTCCATCGTGCAATGTAAGGCAAAAGGTTGGATCCATATTAGCTATCATAAAACTTAATTTCCATTTCTTGTGTGTAGCTTTTGCTCTCTGAGAAAGGTTGCACAACCTTTCAAGTATCTATACAATGGTATTGTTGGAGTAGTTTTAATTTTGTGTACATCTTCCAGCAATGATTGCATAAGAACTTCATGATACCATCAACAAGATCTTTAACTTCTTTAAAATCTTGCCAAAATAGTTGTCTTTTAGCCTTTCAAACTACAGTGCCTTGCTCTTCATTGTCCTCTTCTATAGCAACATCTGTGGCCATGTTAGTAGTATCTAAATTTGCACTCTTTTCATTTGCAATCGCATCTACATCCTTGATTGTATATTCAATTGCAAAAGCTTGTTGAATCTTCTATAGAGAGAGATAAATTGTGCAAGACTTTCATTCGGTACATTAGAGTCCATATCTATAAGAACAAAACAAACAATAATCAATTATGCCATTCATAAGTAATACTTTGTTAAGCCAACAAGAAAATCGGTCATGCAAAAACAACTACATGTGCATGAGAAAATTCACTTATACACACAAAGGAGACTATAATTCTCCCTTTCACCTAAAATATTTAACCAGTTAAGCATAAGTCTAGCAATTGACTGGTGACGACTATTAACCTTTTTCTTTCTTCATAAAATTCAAAACCAAAAAATTCCACCAAGCTATTTAAATAAACCCCTTCAAGCCACCAAAATTCTGCCTTCAAACTTCACCACTAGTTTATATTTCCCTACCTCAAATCCCCCGAGAGAGAGAGAGAGAGAGAGAGATTAAAATTAAATCTCCCACCATGGAGCACCACCATCATTAATCCAGATTATTTTTTGCCTTTAATTCAAAAACTATCATCTCTAAAACATCATGCTTCTTATAAATCTTTTTCTAAAATTTATATCAATTATTTTTTTGAGTGTAGTTTTCAAATTCTTGGCCAAGAGAAGCTTAATTCATTCCCTGAAGAAAAGCTAGGGTTTTTGAAAGAAAAATTCTACGTTTACTAGTTCTACTGGTGCCGAAATTCAATGAGAACATGTAGGAAAAAAATGATGGGTGTTAAGTCCATGTTAGTATTAATTTTAATATCATGTTTATGACTTAACAAATAATTTTCTTGTTTAAAAAATTATAATTCCTTTGCTAATTGGTGAAAATTTGGAATTACAGGAATATAAGTGGAGAAGCTACAAAAGGGGACAAATTGGCAAAAGCTGATGAGAATGTTGACAAGATGATACCTCGTGATCTAATCAAGGATGGGCAGAAAAGTCTTTTTATTTATTCTAGTCTTATTCTAATTAGAAGACTCTTTTAATCAGTTATAAATAGGCATTTTAGATACTTCAGAGGAAGGAGGCGGATTTTTCTATTTTGGAGATCAGAAGTATCGCAAGAATTCGGGGTTCAAATAAGGACAAAGTGGAGATCAGATTCATCTAGGAATAGAGTTTCTCCTTCTTCTTCTTCTTCTTCTTCTTCTTCTTCCTTTGATTTTATTTTTAATTCTGGATTTGAAATGATGTTTCGTTTTATTCATGTTTTGTTTGACAATTCAATCATGAACTAATTCGTTATTCTAGGATTATGGTGGATTCTTTTGAATAAATTGATGCTTGATTTTCTTTCATGAAGTTAATAGCGCTTAAGTTTATTTCTTCTATTGTGTGCTTTTTCTATTTAATTGCCTGATCAACAGTCAAGTGTATCTTTAAACCTTAGAGGAGTCTTGGAAAAGAAAATCTAGGGATTGGTTGGCAATAGAAGACCCTAGGATTAATTATTCAAATTGATGAACTAATTAATTTGTGAGTATGAGAGGAATATACCTGCTTGCCCTAGGGAGTTAGTTGAGTGGTACAACCTTATTCATAATTTAGTTAATTCACATAGGAATATAATGAATTGAATAAATTAGGGATTTGATTGTGGATAATTCGGAAGAACCTCGTAGTTGCATAAGACTCAAGACTAATAACCTATTTTTTTAATTTCATAGGGAGAAAATTATGTAATCAACTTATTCGATTGATGAAATCATAATTCTAGGCTTCTAAATCCTGATAGAAATCTTAATCAGTACCATTTTTCTTATTTTCATTAATTTCATTTTAATTCTTATTTAATTGATTTTGTTTGAATAAAACAAATGTGTGGTAAATTAATAATTAGTAGTGAATAATTTAGTTCCTCGTGGGATTAACACTCTTCTCATCATTTTATTACTTGTTGCGACCCGTGCACTTGCGTATTTGTTTGCATTATTTATTTTTGCACAAAAACCATCAAAGTTTTTAGCACCGTTGCCAGGGAACTAAAATTATTTTGTTTCTGCTAATATTAATTTTAAGTGCCAAGTTTTAGTTCAATTTTTTTTACTTATTTATTTATTTATTTTGTTTTATCTAATTGTTTATTTTTATTCTATTTTATTTATTTGTTTATTATTTTTAGCAAACGAGGATACTGTAGAAATGGCAGAGGAGGATGGATATTTGGGGAATTATGTTATCCTACAAATTCAGGGCTTTCAAACAGGAATCGCTAGACCATCTGTTCAGGCTAATAATTTTGAAATCAAGCCCGTTATCATTCAGATGATACAGTGTTCAGTCCAGTTTGGGGGGTCTCCAATAGAAGATCCGAATGCTCATCTAGCTATTTTTTGGAGATTTGTGATACCTTCAAATATAATGGAGTTTCTGATTATGCAATCCGATTGAGATTATTTCCATTTTCACTAAAGGACAAAGCAAAGAGTTGGCTATCGTCTTTGCCATCAGGAACCATTGCCACTTGGGAGGATTTAGCCAAGAGATTCTTGGCTAAGTTTTTCCCACCATCACGAATATTCAAGTTGAGGAATGAAATTACATCCTTCATCCAATTTGATCATGAAACATTTTATGAGGCAAGGGAAAGATATAAGGAGATGCTCAGAAAATGCCCTCATCATGGATTGAAAAAGTGGCTTCAAGTGTAAACATTCTACAATAGATTGACCGCACGAACAAGAGGAATAATTGATGCTGCTGCAAGAGGTACACTTATGAGGAAAAAGATTGGGGAATGTTTAAGTTATTTGAAGAGATGGAAGCAAATAGTTATCAGTGGCCAACTGATAGGTTAACTCAACCAAAGAAAACTACAGGAATCTATGAGATAAATGCTACTACATCTTTGACTGCATTTAGAAGCTTTAACAAAGAAGATGGACACACTTGCAAGTATCATGACCCAGCCAATGCAGCAACAGAGCCAATTTATTACTTGAAAAATTTGTGGTGATGCACATTCGAGTGATCAGTGTCAGCATACTTTGGAATCAGTGCAGTTTGTTGGGAACTTCAACAGGAATCAAAGTAATATATACTCAAATACTTATAATCCTGGATGGAGACAACACCTCAATTTTTCTTGGAGTAATAATCAAGGACAAACTTCAGCACCTAAACCTCCACCACCAGGATTCCAGCAACAAATAAATCCACCAACTCAAGAAAAGAAGCCATCATTAGAGGAGATGTTTATGCAGATTATGACAAAAACTGAAGCAGCAATTCAGAGTTAATTAGCTTCAATCAGAACATTAGAAATGTAAATGGGCCAACTAGCCACTGCATTGAGTATGAGACAGCAAGGAACTTTGCCAAGTGATACTGAGATAAATCCTAAATGAGAAGGCAAGGAACATTGCAATGCTGTTTCTTCGCGGAATGGTAAAGAATTGCAAGAATTTCAGAAGGTCCCTCCATTTTTAGAGGAATTGGAAGAAGAATACCAGTTGAGAAAAGAAAGGATGAGAAGCAGAAAATTGAAGAAGTTGATCCTATAAAACTACCTCCACCCTTTCCTCAAAGGCTTAAGAAGCAAAAGTTAGAAAAGCAATTTCAACAATTTTTAGAGGTTTTTAAGAAACTCCACATAAATATTCCATTTGCTGAAGCCTTAGAACAAATGCCTAGTTATGTAAAATTCATGAAAGCAATTTTATCTAAGAAAAGGCGTTTGAGTGAATTTGAAATAGTGGCTCTTACAGAGGAATGCAGTGCAATCATCCAAAAGAAATTACCTCCAAAGATTAAGGATCCTGGGAGTTTCACCATACCATGCAAAATTGGTACTAAATTTTCTAGACAGGCACTTTGTGATTTGGGAGCAAGCATAAATTTAATGGCACACTCCATCTACCAACGACTTAGATTAGGAGAGATCAAGCCAACTAGTGTAACCTTACAACTTGCGGATAGAACATTCAAGTATCCTAAGGGAATAATTGAAGATGTATTGGTGAAAGTTGATAAATTTATTTTCCCTGCAGATTTTATTGTGTTAGACATGGAAGAGGATACTGAAGTTCCGATCACCCTTGGGAGACCATTCTTGGCCACAGGTAGGACTATCATAGATGTGCAAAAAGGTGAGCTAACCATGAGAGTCCAAGATGAAAAGGTAACTTTTAATGTGTTTAAAGCATTTGATTTTCCTAAGGACATTGACAAGTGTTTTGCAGTTAGTGTGGTGAATAAAAAAGCCAAGTCGCATAAAGGAGAGACTGAATATAGGAGTGATCGCAAAATTTTGAAAGACATATTAGAACCAGGTGAACATGCATTATTCTACAGCTCCCGTTTTAAGTGGTTATCAGGAAAACTAAGATCACGATGGTTGGGGCTATTTCGCATAATTGAAATCTTTCCACATAGAATGATGGAGTTGGAATAAATTGGTTCAAGAAAGCAGTTTAAGGCAAATAGGAAAAGAATCAAACACTATTGAAAAAGTGAATTGATCATCAACAATCTACAGCTACCTTAACCAACATCAAGTGAAGCCAGAAAGTCAAGCCAAAGACTATAAATTAAGCGCTTATTGGGAGGCAACCCAAGTTTTTATTTTATTTTTTTAGTATTCTTTTTATTTTTATTTGTTTATTTATTTATTTATTTGTTATTTGATTTTTTTCTTTAAAAATTAAAAAAAAAAGTGGGGGGCAGTGGCCCGCGGGGGGGGGGGGGGGGGGTTGCAGTCCACTGCGCCCCTGCACGCGAGGCGTCTTTTAAAGACGCAACATTCCAGTGGCATGTCCGCTAAGGCGCAATTGCTTGCACCCTAGCGCACACTCTTTAAACAAAAAAAAAAAAACTGAAAAGAGGGTAGCCAATTTTGACTGCCCCCCAACCCCCAGGTCGGCCCTAGCCCCGCCACCACATACACCCCTGCCCCACCCTACCCCAACCACCCCATCTCTCTCTCTCTCTCTCTCTCTCTCTCTCTCTCTCTTATTTTTTTTTCTTTCTTTTTCTCTTTTCCTTTTCCATTTTTCTATTTTCTTTTTCTTTTCTTTTCTTTTTTCTTTTTTCTTTCTCTCTACATTAATCTTCTTTTTCTCAAACAAACCCACCTACACCATCATTCTCATCACTTACTTTTTATCATATTTTAGATATATTAGTGTTTTTAATTGATTTGAATTTTTAGGAATTTATTAGTTAATAAAGGCCTATTTTATTGATTTGAGAATTTGGAATTAGCTAGATTATTTTTTGAATAATTTTAATTTATTGGCTGTTATATAAGATTATTCAATAAATAATTGATTGATTATTGAGGTGAAGTGATGGATATTTGGATGCAAATTGAATTAAATTTTTGGATGTTGATCAATTGATTGGAATTTCTTGATTTTTTTAGGTATTATTGGGAATAATTTTATTTGGAATTAATTCTCACCACAACCATATCCTTATATTGTTGTTGCAATTCCACCCCCGGAGGCCAAGAAAGATGATGACATCATCGATTGATCAGGGCGTATTTTCTTTTTCTTTATTT
Organism: Jacaranda mimosifolia; assembly: GCA_018894105.1. Classification (NCBI taxonomy): domain Eukaryota; kingdom Viridiplantae; phylum Streptophyta; class Magnoliopsida; order Lamiales; family Bignoniaceae; genus Jacaranda; species Jacaranda mimosifolia. The sequence goes on from CM032124.1 coordinate 16,678,935, forward strand.
TATTTTATTTTTATTTTTATCTTTATTTTTATTTTTATCCTTTTTTTCATATTAGTGTCTCTTATTTTCTTGCTTTGTCTGTCATGATAGTATTAGTACTTTGAGGGCAAAGTACATCTCGAGTTTGGGGGGCTGCTTTGCGCGTCATTTTTTAGTCCTTTGTGTCCTTTTATTTTCTGTTGTTTTGATTTTGATTATGGCATAGTAATTGAGTCGATGTCTTGCATGTACAAAAATTAATTTTCTTGAATCAATGAAGATATTACTCTTTTAATTTTATGTTTCGTGAAAAATTATACTTGTGTGATGATGGAACTGTGCACTTTGAGTAGAAGCAATGCTAGGATGACATCCCCTATTTTTTAGTACTCTCTTTCTCACTTTTAGTTATTGGTTAATTTAGAGGACATTTATGCATGAGTTACATAGGTAATACTTTAAACTCTAAAATTTGTTTGATTCCCTATCAAAGCGAAATCCTAGAAAACACTCAATTAAAGGAAATGACTTAGACCATTTTTGACCCGTTTGAGCCTTTCAAGTTTACCAAATGATATTATATCCCTTGGGTCCCTTGTTGAGCCTATTTTTAAAAAATATCCTTTTCATTTGTCAACTAACTCAACAGTCAGCCTAAACACATAATCCCACCAAAGAAATCCCACAATTACTTGTTAGATCTATTTGAATTTCTTATGAATATGGGAACAAACAGTATAATGTCCATGAGTTTGATTTTCTTCCTCCAAAAAAAAAAGGTGTAGATAAGGCCACACTCAAAAAACGAAAAAACAAAAAAAACAAAAAAAAAAAGAGCAAAAAAAATGCATAGTGGCATGAGCACTGAAAAAAAAATTGTAAAAAAGGAGAAAGAAAGAAAGAAATTGAGAAGTATTGTTCAATAAGTTTGGACGAGAATTAAGAGGTGATGATGAACAAGTGATGTGGGTATTGAGCCAGTGTTATCCATATTTTTCCTAACTTTACCCAAGCCTACATTACAAGCTGTGAAAGTCCTAAATGATCCTTTGTTGAGTGTATTCTACATTAGTGGAGATAGAAATGAAAAGCAAACCTATGGAGTATTAAAGAAGAGTCTTGTACTTGTACATAAATTAATCCGAATTATCAATAACTACTTGTAGAGAAAGCACACACATACACGGGTGATGCATTTGAACATTGTATCTGCTTATTTGTGCATAGTGAAATTAGATCGCAATTGGGATTGACTACGAGCATAGCTTTGAAATAGTTCCAAGAGTAGCAAAAAGAAGTGATGTTTTTGTATATGCATTTTTGTGTTGATTTATTTTTCTTTGAGTGTCTTTAAGTCTTTTCTTTGCGTTGCTCGAGGGCGAGCAACATATTAAGTTTTGGGTTATTTGTTAAGTCCATGTTAGTACTAATTTTAAAATCATGTTTATGACTTAACAAATAATTTTCTTGTTTAAAAAATTATAATTCCCTTGCTAATTGGTGAAAATTTAGAATTACAGGAATATAAATGGAGAAGCTACAAAAGGGGACAAATTGACAAAAGTTGATGAGAATGCTGATAGGATGATACCTCATGATCTAATCAAGAATGGGCAGAAAAGTCTTTTTATTTATTCTAGTCCTATTCTAATTAGAAGACTCTTTTAATCAGTTATAAATAGGCCTTTTAGATACTTCAGAGGGATGAGGCAGATTTTTCTATTTTGGAGATCAAAAGTATCGCCAGAATTCGGGATTCAGAGAATGACAAAGTGGAGGTCAGATTCATTTAGGAATAGAGTTTCTTCTTCTTCCTTTGATTTTTTTTGTAATTCTGGATTTGAAATGATGTTTCGTTTTATTCATGTTTCGTTTGACAATTCAATCATGAACTAATTCGTTATTCTAGGATTATGGTAGATTCTTTTGAATAAATTGATGCATGATTTTCTTTCATGAAGTTAATAGTGCTTAAGGTTATTTCTTCTATTGTGTGCTTTTTCTATTTCATTGCCTGATCAACAATCAAGTGTATCTTTAAACCCTAAAGGAGTCTTAGAAAAGAAAATCTAGGGATTGATTGACAATAGAAGACCTTAGGATTAATTGTTTAAATTGATAAACTAATTAATTTATGAGTAGACTAGGAATATACCTGCTTGCCCTAGAGAGTTAGTTGAGTGGTACAACCTTATGCATAATTTAGTTAATTCACATAGGAATATAGTGAATTGAATAAATTAGAGATTTGATTGTGGGTAATTCGGAAGAACCTCGTAATTGCATAAGACTCAAGACTAATAACTTGTTTTTTTAATTTCATAGGGAGAAAATTATGTAATCAACTCATTCGATTGATGAAATCATAATTCTAGACTTCTATATCCTGATAGAAATCTTAATCAGTACTGTTTTTCTTATTTTTCATTAATTTCGTTTTAATTCTTATTTAATTGATTTTGTTTGAATAAAACAAATTTGTGGTAAATTAATAATTAGTAGCAAATAATTTAGTTCCTCGTGGGATCGACACTCTTTTCATCATTTTATTACTTGTTGCGACACGTGCACTTGCGTATTTGTTTGCATTATTTATTTTTGCAACAAAAACCATCTACATGAATTTATGTAGTATTGTCCCTTTAGCTTTTTGGCTTGGCTTTGTTTACTTTAAAGGGTTTTGGTCCATAATTTAATATATATATATATATATATGTAGTCCCTATATAAATATGTAATGCCAATTATTTTTCATAAATATTTTTTTTATAAGTTCCTAAAATAAAGTGTTTTATATTATAAGCTCTTCTATAAAATGTAAAGAGGTGTTCACTTATTTTAAAATTTGAACATACTCTTGTAATAATTTAGACCATATGAATTTTAAGTTTTTATTTTATTCATACACTTCAAGGCTTATTTCAAAAGATAAAACATGATGTTTTTATAAGCTTAAAAATTTCTTTATAACAAGATCATGTAGGAGATAATAACATCTTTTTAGTAAAAACTTAGCCAAACACCCACTTAGTCTAGGTTTTTACGAGTCTGTTAATATTAGATATTTTGAGTAATGAAACGAATTATTATAATATTTTCTTTACCCAAAAATCACAATGCAAAAATATTATTTCTTTACCTAACAATTTATATACGAAATAATATTTCTTTGCTTCATGCAGCTATGTTATATTATCCCACACTTTCTATTTATTTCTTTTAGTTCTCTATTTGATGCTCTTATTTTATTTATTCAAATGTCAATTACTATTTTATTATTAAAAATAAATAATATTATTCTAAAATATTCTTATAACCTAATTATGTCATATCATTGATTTTCAAAACATATTTTTAATAGTGTGAAAATATTCAAACCTTTTACTCTTCCGACTAATATTTTTTATAATTTTATTTTATTTACATTAAAACTAAAAGACTTTTTGTCACTTTCATGATTTTTATTTTCAATTACTAGAGAATTTTTTCTTTTTGCACATATATATATATATATTGTATTTTTGAAGTTATATGATTTTTCCTAATAAAAATCGCATTCCTCTTTTGAAGTTGTTATTCTCAAAACCAAAAGCCCAGAAAACATCCTAAGAATTCTTCCCTGGCCGATTTCGCTCTCTTCCCCCTCTGATTTCACTCTCTTCCCTCAAATTCTTTCCATTCCTACCATCAATCTCGCAACCGCAAAGGCGATCGCAACCACAATGGTGACCACTTAAGGATCTTTCTTTTTTACCTGATACAATCACAACGAATCTCTCTTCTCCACCTTTCTTTTCCACTACCACTATGGTAGGGTTCTAGTTTATTTTCCTTATTTTGTATTTTTTTATTTTAATTTTTTTTTCTCAATTTTATTGATGAACAAAAATTCAGCTTACCTACTATAATTTCGAAGTAAAAGGAGTTTCTAAAGAACCTTGATCAGATATCAATAACACACATTTTTCTAATAAGGTATATGCAAATTTTAACATGTTTTTAGGAAAATTAATGTTGGATTAGCTTGTAATTTTCTTTTAAATGTTCCATCTAACAAGAAAATTTACTGTTTTTGAATGTTAGGTCTTCATTTTTCTGTTTCTTCTTGTTCATATGCATCTATTGTTTAACTCTACCTTTCAATTATAGCTAAATCAAATGAATATTTGGACAAGGAAAAAGCAGAGTACTTTTGATAATATTGGTTTCATATTTGGAAAGTGACAAGAACTTGCAATGCTAATTTGATATCGTAGAATACTAAATCGCGAAAGGAGTTGGATTGTTTTGATGTAGGCTAAACAACTTAGTTTGCATTTTCCTAAGTGCTTAACAGTAAAGATTAACAATCACATTGTTGTTACGCCTATTCTTGTGTGAACATTTTTATGAAGGAGAGCAAGCACTAAGTTGAATTTGATAGTACTGCTAGCCAACTAAACTATTTAAGTTCTAGGTATATCGGTCTAATTGCTGTAGTTAATTTAGTGGTACATGCTTTGCTCATAAGGTTGAAGACAATTATTAAATTTATGCTATGTTTTGGTTCTTGATTTGGGTGAAGGAAATGCCAAGGAAAATATTTTTCTTACTTCAAATTATAGTGCTTTGTGCTTTACTTTTTGAACCTTTTCAAATTTATTGTGCTAGACAATCTCACGGGCCTTTACTTTTTGAACCTAAAGAAATTTGTTCTTGTGAGCTTACTTGATGTGCACGTTACCTTTTTCTATTTTGTGATAAAAGAATCATAAGACTTGAACTCACGACATATCTATTCACATGAATGAGAACTTAACTTGAAGTGCATTTTTAGATCTAACAAGTAAGATATGCACATATGCCAGATCAAATGGTTCATGGTATGTTAATGCTCAAGATGTCAAAAGAAAGAATAACACTTGTGGTCCATTTAGTTGTAGCTAGACAAGGCATGGCATTTTTGTTCTTGTACAAGCTTTCTGGTGGGTTATTAGTCATCTATTAGTTCCATTTCATGGTTATGTTCTGTTACATCCACGGCAAATATTATGGCACCCCTAGTTTGATAACCTAAATCAACTTTTGGATTGAAAATCACATAATGAAAAGTTATGCAATAAAAATAGGGAGAAAGGGGGGCCCAGGATAATTGATCATAGGAGGAAAAAACATGGCGAAGTTCAAGGATAAGGATCATAGTAAAGAAGAATAAAGAATTGCAAAATGAAACATAATCCACGAGAATAGGCCAAAATATCAGAGCTCAAAATGTTCTTGTGTACTTGGCAATTTGATCAATTGACAATAGCAATAAACTAAAACTAGTAGTTGATTCTATATTATGAAATGCAAAAATACTACAAAGAATGATTATTGATTGTAACATATATCTTTATTTTAGACCTTTGCTTGTATGGCAAGACTTTATGGCCTAACTTTCAGTTTTAATTTTTTTCTTTTAATCATGAATTGGCCTGGACTGCCCTTGATTTTAAGACCCTTATCCTGGACTTGGTTCCGTTTTTTATAGGATGAGGATGATGCTATTGATAGAGACTAGCATCTTCAACTTTTTATATGATGAGTTTGAGGATTATGATATCAAATAAACAACTAAAAGATGTAACTTTAAAAATAAAAAAACCAAAGGTCTTAAGATGATGGCTTTTGCTGCCCCAGGAAGCTTTTTTCTTTAAGGCTAAACTATGTCTCCCTTACAGCATCTTCGACTGGAGTAAAATTTAATCCCCACTCAATCAATCTCTTTGCATCATCCTTGGAAGCCACCAGCCCCAATTTCATTTCTCTTGTAAATCTGTATGTTGATCTGGGTTTAGCATAATTGTATGAAAAGATAGACTAATTGGACAAGACAGTTTCTATGAAAATTATACATGAATAAACAGATAATGCAACAATTCACAAAATTTGTTCTTTATTTGCCCATTATTTAGGATTTCTAGGCTAGAAGGTTTGTTGCTGCTTTTTTTTTTTTTTTTTGAAGATGTCATTGTAATCAGAGCTTTATTTTTCTTATTAGTTTTGAAATAAAAGAACGTATTAGTAACATTATTAGTTTTGCAACTTAAAATTCTCTAAAACTCCAAATATCCTACTTATGACTTACTACTTACATCACACAAGCCCATTATGGTATTAAAGCCATTTAATGGTTTGATTTGCTAGTTTAGCTTGTGAAGGAAAATTTAAATGAGCCCATTATTTCTGGAAAAGATTTGTTTTAGATTGTATGGTATTTTCCTTGCCACTCCTTTCCTTTTTGTGTCTAGTTTGGAGATAAGATTTTAACAATTAAAATTATTATAGCAAGTGCTCCATGATAAAGCAATGACAATGAAATTTGTGCTTACTAACCTCACTATTTTATAGATATGCCTAGGCAAAAGACACATGCATCTGGGTGTCAATCTATACATACACGGTTCATTCTCAATTTGAGGGCTCAAATGATATTGGTACTTATAGTGAGCTAGTAGTTGTGCCAGAACCATCTACTTAGGCAGACCCATCGACTCAGCTAAGGTCACATGATTGTCTTAGCCCATCCACTCAGCCTAACACATTTGATGAGCCAGATCAACCTTCTCAAAAGAAAAAAATGTAATAAGTATTGGTATGTTGGTTTGATAGCTATGTGATTTACTGATTTACTACTAGTTTTGATTTAGTATGTTTAAGTAAGTTATATATATTTTTTGCTAAATAATACTTTTTTTTGTTTTACTTGTTAGATGAGAATGGTGAAGTTAAAGAAACGCATCTTAAGATTCAAGATGTTTTTGTGCTTCCTCCTAATAAGACGATTGTTTTAGATTAGAATGAATTGGGCCAACCGATTAAAGACTCAGGAGCACTGCTCGGGGTATTTTTGGGACATGTTGATAGTAATTTTAATAACTTTCCAATTAGTTATGAGAAGTGGCCCAAGGGTTCCTTCAAGCAATAAAGAACAAGTGTAGAACAACATAATAAAGGTATGGATTTTTTTTTGAATGAAATTATTTTTTTATTGTTTATTATTTAATACTTTAAAATGTATTATTTCATTTTAGGAAAACTTTGTAGTCAATGATAGGCCGAACAAAGATTACATTATGGGAAATTTGGGAAAGACATAGAGAGTTAATCGTGTGAGGTTGTTTCAAGAACATTATGATTCATCACTTCGTTAGAAAGCTAATATTGAGAGGCATCCTAAAGACATCTGCAGAGATCAGTGAGCCTCTTTTCCGAGCTATAGATTGATTGACTCAGCAAAGGTAATAAGCATTCATTATAAATTCTAAAACAATATTTACTATTTGCTGATATTGTTATTTTTCTAATTATGTAGGAGATGTGTGTTAGCAATGCTTTGAATCGACGCCAACAAACAATTCCTCACACTCTTAGGTCAAAGACACTAGCTAGAAATAGTGATGAAATAGTATTAATTTATCTACTCTCTTTATTTCTAAATACTAAATTGATTAATTTAAAATATTGATAATTGCGTATAAAATATTAGGAAATTCAGGCTGGGCAACCTTGCAGTAGAACAGAGTTGTATGCTATTGCCCATAAGAAAGAAGGATGGTTCTTTTGTCAATGATGAGGCTAGCCAAAAAGCTATAAGCACAATATGTTGTGTATATTGTTATTAAAATGGTGTATATTATAAGATTTAAATGTTTACATTATATTTAATGTAATGTGCAAGAAGAATTACGTGTGCAAACTCAGACAAATTTTGAAAGTAATGCCTTCATGAATGTCTTTGGGAAAGAGCATCCAGGACGTGTTCTGGTATAGGATTTGGTACCTGTCCATCTCAAATCTCTGGATCAACTAGGAGTTGTCAAGGATGTACATCTAGCCATTCAACATTATTAAATATTAAAGTTGAACATCTAGAGAATAAGATTACAACATTAAAAGATGCATTGAACTCAACAATGTCTATTCTATTTCAACACTATAGAGGTCAATTGTCGACTAATTTTCCTAATATCAATCAGGTAAATCAATCAATTAAAACTATTTATATTTTTTCTTGCTTGTTATGGAATTGGTTTGAGTGTCATATGAATGTTGGTTTTTGTTTATAGGATTTTGGTAATGCATATAGTTTATATGTTTGAGATATCTTTGGTTTTGTTTTTGATTGGGATCATTTGATGTGTTAGAGACTAGAGAATTAGGTGAGACATATATAAGAATTATCTCAAATCACGTGAGTTGTTCAAATTAAAACAATCTTATCTAGTTTTCCATTTTGAAACGCAAGAATTTTCAACAACTAAAACTTGTGACCCTCCAAAATAAAAATGTTGGCAAAAGATAAGGATAGTATCTATTCAACATGGAATTATTAATTACAGAATATATACTTGGATGGAATTTAATTATGCCATATTGGTTGTTGGTTATCTATGTTATTATTTATGAAACCTTATCTATATTGATATTTTATATTAATTTTAATTGCAGGATAGAGATATGGACTCACAATGACCTGTAAAGGCGCTCGTCCTCAGACAGTCATGCTTACCCACGATTTCATGCCTACTTGATATTTTATTTGATATTATTGAAGTTGTTCTCTAATAGTCGAATCATATAACATGGATTGAACTTGATATATACTTGATGATATGTATCGGGTTGAACTACAAGAAGTGCTATTTTAATATTTTGTGATTGTTAAAGTAATCTTTGATGTTTATATTGGTGTTATTTATTCTATTCTATTTTAGTGCTTACAATTATTAGTAGATATGTTATTTATAGGTAAAGAGGGTACAAAAAAAAAATTGCATCATTTTATAGCAGGTACATTAAAAAATGTGGTAGGTGTACTAAAATTTTTTTAAAAAAAATAAGATATTTTTTTGCAATGGTTACGAAATCACCGTAAATATTAAAATTTGAAAAAAAAATATTACAAATAAATTGTGACAGTTCAAGAAACTGCCTCAAAATATAAAGGTTAAATAAATAAAATTCTGCGGTAGTTTGCAAACCGCCGCTAAATGACAGAAAAATGTTGCAAGAATTAACTCAGCGATTATTTCAGTGGTTAGTTTTAACCGCTGCGAATCACTTTCCTGACACTTGACCTGGCGCAACTTACATTCCATGGCGGTTAAAACCACTGCAAAACATCTACCAAAACCGCCTCAAAATGCAAGAGTTGATGTAGTGAATAATATTCAAAATGCCCATAAAGATAATAGGAAAATAAAAAATTACCTTGTTTAATACCCAAATGGTGCAGAATGTAACAATGAGCGATTTGTTGGATTGTGGGGGCGGTGATGGTGAGTTTTGGACTTTGGGCTGGAATGATGGATTGATGATGGCTTGAGTGACTTACACTTTGGCAGATTGGTGGTATGGTTAGCAGCGACGAGATGAAATGGAGAAAGTTTAAATCGATTTGAGATATGGAATGAGATTATGATTAAAAAGATATTATAATATTACTTATATATTTAAAATTTAACAAATATTAAAAAGTTAAAAAGCTCATGAGATGGCTCGTGAGCTTTTGAACAATCATAAGCGAACTCGAGATAGGCTCGAATGCTCGAGCTCAACTCATCATCTTACACTCCTATTAGTGAAGCATTTGAGAGAGGGAAGGTTTTGATAATTATAAAAGCTAGAGGGAAACATGTAATTTTGTTATCCTAGAGTAGTATTTGTGTAATTAAAACAAAGAAATGAAGTGTATTAGAATTATAATTATAACAATCCACAAGGATGTGTTTGCAAATTTGCCAATTCCTAAACCCTAGCGGCCCAGCCACAAACTTTTGACGAATTTAGACACAATCGCCTATATATACGACCCTCAGGCCTCATATTGCAGTGGCCAGCATAAACCCTAAATACCGAATGCCACGCCGCCTAGTGGCCCTTCTCAATTGATTTCTAGGTAATGCTTCCGTTACTTGCCGATTTCCATTTTAACAAATTTTTTATATTATTTTGTTGTTTTCCATAACAGTTTTCTTTTTAAATGCCGTGTTAATTTGCTGGATTTGTCCAAATATTTCGAGGCTTTATGTCATTGGTTGATATTTTTTAACAGTTGATATGACAGATAAAATTCGTAGGGTTTTTATACAAACTTTTTCCCAAATAAAATTTTGTGCAAATGATGATAAGGAAAACTTATCATACTCCTATTGGAGAAGGATGATAATTTTATTTGGAAATCAGAATCTCTGATGCATTTTGTAATACTAAAATGTAATCTTATGCATGATTTATTTTTAATTTTTATTTGTTTTATTATTTTGGTTGGGTGGCCGGTGGCGGTTGGGATGGTTATTTCGGTATCAACTTAATTAAAGTGGTAATTTTTCTCAGAATGCCCTTGTGCATATGACGGTGTTAAATATACTAACTATGAAAAGCATATTAATCTGAGGCTTTGAGGCATTTGATTGCTTCCTTTTTATCAGAATTTTATGTTCTTTCTGTCACTTATTTGATTGTAATTTTTGATATGTCAATAGAATTATTGAATGAAGTTCCAACTTGTGCAAATGATGACACAATAGACAGGGACATCAGAACTCCTTTGGAGAAAGATGACTTGGTCTAATGGGAATCTCGCTGATGCTCTTTCATTTATTTGAATGTTAATATTTTCTAGTCATATTTCTTCTTAATATTTTAGTCATACAATTGGGCGTTAAGTTTTTTAAGCATCTATTTATGTTTGTTACAACTCTCTGTCTCTATCACATATTGAAATATGTATCTTCTGTGCATTGGGCAATCCATGTGAAGATATTGTCATTACCACCGTTGCTGTTTGTGCCGTTAGCCAAATATGTATAATGCAAGTTTAACTTTTGTGGAAATTGCTTTATTTGCTCATAAATGAGATACTTGTTTCAAGTTCTGTGGTGGGTGCCAATGATGGTATTAAATATACTTTGAGTCTATACAATGAATACAGTGAATTCTGTCTGAGGCACCAAAATCCTTAATTTCTTTAGTGGTTTATTGTAGTTTTGATGAGTGCCTTTCAAAATACAGGTTATATGTTGCAAGCTATTTTTGGTTTTAACCCTCTTCTTCTTCTTCTTCTTCTTCTTCTTCTTCCTCTCTCTCTCTCTCTCTCTCTCAATTATTTTTTCCCTGAATGCTGCTTTATGTTGCTATTTTTAAAATTTGCAATCAGTTGGTTTATGCAAGTGATGATAAAACAGACAGGGACATCAGCACTCTATTAGAATATGGTGATTTGTCGTTGGGAATATCTCTAATGCATAAATGCGTAGACTTCCACTTGTAAATTGTCTCTTCTTTTCAATCTTCCTTACTCCCATTGGACTACTATAGAACTGTCCATAACTCTTGTGATGTCAGGCCCTGATTTTAGATTCAGGATGTCTTCTCAATCGATTTTAATCGATGATTATTGTCCCAAAGTGTTTTTAGCATTAAGCGTCATTTTGTTTTAGTTATCATCGTTTGCAGTATTTCTGTTACCGTCTCGTGTTTGAGAATCCACCATCAGTTATTCTTTTATATGCTTTGCTCATATCAATGGAGAAGTCATAGTGCTATGCTTGCAACTCCCCTGTGCTGTAGTGGTTGGCTAGTGATGCATAGATACCACACTTACGAGTTTTTACTTTGACTGTGCCTATGAATCATCGCAGCTGGCACTGTAAAAATTATGCCTATATAGAATTGGTCCAAGCTGGACAAAGGAAATGGTGGACTTCATATCTGTTGGAGGACCAATCCTTGTATTTGTCCCAGCTTTTGTGTTTTGTTTCCTCGGGCCTGTGCTCTTTATGCATTACAAGCCATTACTGCTTATTATCGCTTTTTTCTGTGAAAAATTTCTGTGGATTAGAGAAATGGTTTGCCCGTGATGTGTTCTGCTATTGCATGTATTATCAGAATGAGGATGATGATATGTGATTGTCACTACCTCTGAGGCAAACCTTTGATGATTGGGTACTTATTTAATGTGTACGAGATATTTTTCAGTCAGGATTTTATCTAATATTACAGCAATCAGATCTAGTACTTCTCATTTGGCTTTTCTTATCAACAAATTCTTTATTCTACTTGAGCTTTGTTGACATGAAAATTTCTTGGAGCTTTCATTATTCTTTCCCAGTTACTCGCGCTCATCTTTCTCTTGTTGCTATGGAGGAAATTTTTTTCAAGCTTCTCCAATGACAATTGTTTGTTTATGCTATGTTTGGATCAAGGAAATCAGAAAGGAAAAAGAAAAGAAAAATATAAATGTGCAAACATTTGAGTATAAAGATACATCATTTGGAGTAAGAAAAATATTTTTCTTACTACTATTCTCATTAAAATCTTATATCCACACATAGTGTTAGTATTTTGATTATATTGATTATATTTTTGTTTCGGAGAGGCTTGCCTCGCGTGATGCCTGATGATTACTTCATAAAGAACGGAGATTTGAATGGTGTTTTTGTTGAAGCCTGTTTCTCATACGATGGCTCCGAAAGCATCAGTGTAATAAACCTATCCATTGTAAATGAAGGCAGGCGCTTGTAATTGTAGTTTTGGCATACGTGCTATGATATAGTTGAAAGATTGTGGGATGGACGCAAAGTGGCTTCATGGGGTGCCTCTTTATTGCTGCTTTCTTTTGTGTGTGTGTGGCCTAAGATATATGCAAGTAATATGGCTTGTTTGTTTACAAATTCTCAATATATTTTCCAACTTTCAAAATGTAGACACAAAAAATATACATTTTTCAGTCGTATGTGCAAAACACAAAATCCATTCTCCAGAATATCACTAGTGTTCACACCCAATACATTTCCCAATGATGTGCTACTTGTTATTGGTTGTTTCATTCACATTAGAAGTATGTACACATGTTATCACTCATTCAATATATATATATATATATATACATATATAAGCAATTTTAAAATATTTGTCCTATCCCACCAATTTAATAAAAAAATTATTAATGTGACATGTTCTCTTTCGAAATACAACAAAACAAGCAATTTTCTTTTAATACATTATCCAATTGCTATCCAAATGCAAGGAAACAATCATCATATTCTTTTACTTTTTAAAAATAAAATTACCAAAATATTTGGAGTAAGAAAAATATTTTTCTTACTACTATTCTCATTAAAATCTTATATCCACACATAGTGTTAGTATTTTGATTATATTGATTATATTTTTGTTTCGGAGAGGCTTGCCTCGCGTGATGCCTGATGATTACTTCATAAAGAACGGAGATTTGAATGGTGTTTTTGTTGAAGCCTGTTTCTCATACGATGGCTCCGAAAGCATCAGTGTAATAAACCTATCCATTGTAAATGAAGGCAGGCGCTTGTAATTGTAGTTTTGGCATACGTGCTATGATATAGTTGAAAGATTGTGGGATGGACGCAAAGTGGCTTCATGGGGTGCCTCTTTATTGCTGCTTTCTTTTGTGTGTGTGTGGCCTAAGATATATGCAAGTAATATGGCTTGTTTGTTTACAAATTCTCAATATATTTTCCAACTTTCAAAATGTAGACACAAAAAATATACATTTTTCAGTCGTATGTGCAAAACACAAAATCCATTCTCCAGAATATCACTAGTGTTCACACCCAATACATTTCCCAATGATGTGCTACTTGTTATTGGTTGTTTCATTCACATTAGAAGTATGTACACATGTTATCACTCATTCAATATATATATATATATATATATACATATATAAGCAATTTTAAAATATTTGTCCTATCCCACCAATTTAATAAAAAAATTATTAATGTGACATGTTCTCTTTCGAAATACAACAAAACAAGCAATTTTCTTTTAATACATTATCCAATTGCTATCCAAATGCAAGGAAACAATCATCATATTCTTTTACTTTTTAAAAATAAAATTACCAAAATATTTGGCAAAATGCCTCAATTTATAAACAAATAAGCCCATAGAGTATGGCGTAAGAGAGTTTTTCAAATAAAGTGAATTGTGAGACGGACAGAGACAATGAAGATCAGTGTTTGCATGGAAAAGTATACAATATATGTAGAATTTAGAAAAGGCCATGTTTATGTTTTTAAAGATACATGTTTTAAATAATTTATATTTTTATTGGACTTTTATTGGAGGGTAAGTTCGTTGTTCGATCAATTGTCAGCCTCGATCAAATTTTGATGGCTGGAAGGAGGTTTTGTAACTTTGATATTAAGATGAAACGCTAGTGTCATTTACATAGTAATAAAAGAGCGATGCAAGTGTCCTTGAGAGGCATACGGAATTATTTGTTGAATTTTAATATTTATTGTCTTTAATATTTTGAATTCTTTAAACCATATAATATAACGTATGATTTTATGATGGGTTAAAAATGTTAAATTTTAAGTAAAGCTGATGTTAATTGAATATATTTCAGAGCGAATTTGGCAAATTCTAAGGGGATTTATTAAGTTGGACAAATTTCATAGGATTCAGAACTTATTTCTAGGAATTAATGATGTTACGGGTAAAATTGGCTTCGTATTAAAATTATGGATGGATGTTGACATTAACACAGTTGGGGTTATAAACAACAAATACAGAGAAGGATAATCTTAAAAATTTTAGAGGATCTATTTCGTTTAGACCAAAGTTTAGAACACTTGTCTTTTTAATTATTTCTCTTCAGAATGATGACTCTTCAATTTTCAAGTAATTAGCTCAAAATTAACAGTAATCTAAGACAGGACATACGGATTTGTAATAGAGAAACCAATTTATATCAACAATAGCATCATATGTAACAGCTATTTTATATGAAAATAATAAATGAATTTTTCTAATTTATTTATTACATACTCACAAAATGACGTTTGTGACACTCCCCCACAAATTTTTGATATACAATCTATACGTTTAAATATTTTCTAAATTGTGAGATATTTTTAAAATTATAAATGTAATTTTACTCCATGATAAATGTAGCCACTATCGTTGTGTTCTTTCTTTACCCTCGACTTTCCTTTGCTTCCTTTCTGGCGTCCGAAAACCAATTATGAATTCTTCATAAAATTAATCTCACATATTGTTCTATATCAGGAATTGAGGCAGTACAAGTGGGCTAAAAAGGAGAAGAAAAAATCCCGAATGCTCTATAATTGATGATACTTTAAAGTGGTGAAAAAAATAAAAAATATTTCTTCTGATTTTTTTGAACCATGTGGGAATTAATTGTCATCACTTGAGTTTATGTTAACCAAGAATTAATATTGTATATTAAATAGCGTGGTTATTATTATTTTTCTTTCTCAAGCAACGGTGAAATTTCATTTAATTTGAATTAAAGGTAAGAGTTTGAATGAGTACATCATTTCCAACACCTTTATTTAGGATGGCTAATGCATTTTTTGCTAAATAATGAGCACAAGCATTTGCAGTACACCTAAGATGCATAAAACAAATGGTGGTAGTTTTGTGAGCAAATATTTTGCATATGGGGGTAATAGGTCCTATGACAGAGAGATTTGCAGTTCCATCTTTAAGTGCCCGAATCACTGAAATGCAATTTCCTTCAATACTAACATTAGACCATGCGTAATTTGAGCACTACTCAAATGTAAGTAGGGCTATAAATGGGTAGGTTTTACCCTACCCAGGTCCATACCCAAGGAATACCCAAAAATAATACACATTCTTCTTTATCTTGCCCAATTAGACCCATTACCCATTGGGTTTGTGTATTGGGCCTACTGTCCAGGCCCAACCCGATTATTTATTTATTTATTTATTTATTATTATTATTTTATATTTTTATATTTTTATATTTTTTATTTTTTGGCAAATTTGTAATACCTAACTAATGTATTGTTCTTCTCTGTCCGGCTCTCTGTTAATTATGATTCTATGATAACAAAATTTCTTGATTATTGTTGTGGAAGCAGAGCATCTGTATCTGTAACTGTATGTAGTGTGCTCATGTTTTGTTTGTTTGCGTCATAATTGTTTTTTGATGTCCTAGAATTATTGTTTCATTTAATATAATATATGAGTTAAAAATTATTTAATTTTTCGACTAACTTATCATATTAAGTTTCTGACAATTTTAATACATTGAAAGAAACATAGTACTATTCAGCTATACTATGCTAATTAGTTTGACGAAATTAATTAAATTATTCATTATTAGAAAGTTAAGATAGTGAAGTTAGCATATAACACTCTTCCAATTAATATATTTCATCGTCTTTGTATATATCCAATAAATTAACTAATTATTGTTTTGAAAAAGCCTACATAATTATAGAAAACACAACAAATAAATTTGAAAATTTTATATTAATTTTCAATTTTAATTAGATAGATTAATAAATAGTTTTGTTTCATTTTTTTTTTATCCCATCAAATAGACAAAATATAAAAAATCTTTCTTTTTCCACAGTCCAAAGCTACTGAAAATAAATAAATTAAAAATAGTTTTAATTTTTTAATTTTATAAATATTAAAAATTTAAATATACACTTCAAGTATGTCATGATTATTATTAAAATTTTAATTTTGACATAAGTAATTTGGGTTAATTAGTTAAATTTGAGTATTTGGATAATGAGTAATTTTGAAGTAGACCTGTCAATAGATCGGATTTTAATTCGAATTTGATTTGAATTTTAAATTTTTTATTCAATTAAAATATCCGATTGATCAAATCTGATTATAAAATTCGTAATCTGAAATCAATTACTTTTAATATATTTTTGGGTTTAAGTTTGACGAAAATGATAACTAAATAAAGTTTTATTAGTAAAAAAAATTAAAGTTGGGAAGGAGGAAATTGGAACATTGATATTTGATATTGGGTATTTTTTAGGTATTTGGGTATTTTATGGGTATAGAGCCTACCCTTACCCATTCTATTTTTTTAATGGGTTTGGATAGAGTTCGGGTCTTATGTTTATTTATTGGGTATGAATGGGTATTGTACTATTATCATAAATTTGGGTAGGTTTTTACCCTACCCATTGATACGCCTACATGTAAGTTTAGCAGCCACAGCAGTTGGCAGCTTCCGGCAGAGGGGTATAGTTTGATACCAATGCCTATTGCTTTTGACTGTCTAAAAATGATTGCATCAAAATTTATCTTCAGATGACCTTCACAAGGTGCCTCCCATTTTGCTTCTCTAAGAGTCTGCTCATCTGCAAAATTCAGAAAGCTTGCTCTTCTTAAAATCCTTCACGAAAGAACCGGCAAAATTTACAACATCCAATGGCGTCCATTGTTCCTCTATACACAAGCTCCAGCAGCAAATTAAAAAGAAATAAAAAATTCCCATGATCAGGCCAGTTCTTCATACACCTTCCCAAACCAATCAAAAACAGACCCAATGGACTGCATTAGAACTAAAAACGGCAGATTAGATAAAGCCCTTATTTGCTGAGCAAAATGACAATACAAAAGGCAGTGGAGTGAATCCTCTTCCGCATTTTCACAAAGATCACTGAAAGAGTTAGAGCCTAATATTTTGTCACCAAAGAGCAATTTGTTGAAAGGAAATTTCGAGCTGCTCTCCACGCAAAATATTTCACCTTTGGTGGAGTCCTACTTTCCCATTGGAAAAGGAAATCTTCAGTGTTTGTTGAACTGGTACATCCCCTACATCTGCAACCATCCTTTGCTTCACTGATATGTCTAAATAATATGCAGTACGGACTGAGGAAACACCAATTTTAGAATAATGCCAGACCATAGTATCTTCAGTTATTATTAAAATTGCATTACTACTAATATGTACTATTTGCAAAATTGAATTTTTTTTATTTATTATTATAATTAGCGTTGATATTATACGTTGATCATAAATTTATGCATGAAAAGACGTCAAAGACAAAATAAATTGTAATGTAATTATGTAATTCTTATTTTTTGCTTTCCCTTTTTAACCTTCACTTGAAAACTTCATCTCCATTCAAAATAGTAATGTAATTCACATTGCATTTGCATCTTTTTTTCTTTTTTTTTTTCGCCAGTACATATCTCCATTTGTTCTTTTTTCTATTACTTGGCACGAAAAAGAAAAGAAAAATATGTCTAAGTGTAGACAAACATCAAACATAAATTGTTTTTCATTTTATTCAGAAATTTTTAGTTGTTGAGTCATTTATGTGCAAATTAATTATCATAAACTTGTACTTAATTGTCAAACTTAATATATGGATTTCACATAATCATATCTTTTCTTCAAGATGAAATATTTTTAATCAATACCAAATTCATCTAAATATGTTAACTTGCTTACTTAATTCTTTACTTTTTGTAAAACATACGTGCAAATACTAGTAATTACATATTAAAACTCATCCCAAATGAAAATAAACTAACATAAAATTAAAAACATACCTATTATAAAATTTCAAAATTTATTAATTGCAGAGATGTTGAGTTTGCACCCTTTGCCATTTAAAAGAAATTTTGATCTTTGTTTGCAACTATTGTTCAAGGAATTAGGAATCGTGGAGAGCTCCAAAACTAACGAAATTTCTCCTCTCTGCCCTTTTGAATTTTGATTTTATTTTTCTTTTATTTTTCTTTTTTTTTTTTTCACTTGTGGGATCGACTTAGCATCAACAAGCCAAGTTTTCCTATTGACTCATGCACAAAACTTCCAAGTCAAGTGTGTTGGAGCAGAATATTAACTGCATGTAGCAGTGTAATGATATAAAGCATTTAAAGCAATTCAGATTATCAATTGTGTGATGAAAAAAATGTGCTTTTTTATCAAATTATAAATTTAAGTATAATAGGCATAACATGAATTATACGTTCAAGGTTATCAAGGCATAACAGAATTCATATATTCAACATGATACGATTTTTGGAAAAGCCAAAAATTACCTAACAAACCGATGCATCAAAACAATAAGAACATGTGATCAGTTTGTGTAATTTAGATACAAGAAATTAAAGAAACTTATCTAAGGATCCTATATCATAACAGAATCAGTCGGATGATCAAATCATAGACGAATTCTATTTGCCTTGAAAAAATGAATGCCCCAACTCATCAGTGCAATAGCTACAGCGCTGCTCCTCCCAGGATAAGATGGTCCTGAACGATCAGGTGCACTCCTTCTCATTCACCTCGAACAGTAACTCAATTCGCCGGAATCAAATAGCCGAAGCTCAGTTGAAGATAAGCAGATATGAGCAAGGTTTACGTTTTGTGTGTAAAGTCTGCTAGGGGTGGACTATTTTATAAAGAAAATTAGGGTTGGTTGGAGTTAATGGCCTCAAACACGTTTTTGGTTTTTTAACTGGCAGCTGATCCCTAATTATGAGCAGCTATAATTTCCAATTAGGGTTTTTACTTGGTCAAACCCTAACATCTGATATTTGCCTGTTAAGAAATTTAAAAAATTCCAACTAAATTTTGTCCAAAAAGATAGGCTGAGACTGAGATAATTTGCCCTAACGCTCACGCCCGCGCCCGCCTCGGAGCCAGAGTCGGGTCGGCCGGCGCACATGTGGTCCACCTATATGAACCCCCTAATAAACACTTTTAACAAGCATTCATTCTTAAGTTCAATATATACTAGTCCATACTAGTCCCTATCTTAACACTATCATTATCTTTGGATTCCAACCTAATTGGCATCCATCCAAATACAATTTCTCTCTTTTTAAACATGTAATGAGACTAATATAGGGAATTACATTATGCTAATTACAATAATCCCTCACAAATCCATAGATAATGGCTATCAGATTCAACATATCTTGCTTTCAGCAATGGTACCTTTCGATTTGAACCACTCCCTAAGTTATTCGACTTTTGCCACCACCGGGACAAATGGATCTAAGCCTTGAATTTGTACCCTTAATTGTGATTGCATCCATCAGTAACAACGATCTAAAGGCTATGTACTGATCTTTAGGGTTGACACATTAAGGCCATGTGTCCTGATCCTATATCATGAATGCTTGCGGCCAAATGACTACATTCACTTAGTTGGGCGTCTCCAAGGATGCATTGCTCGCATCTCATGCAAAAGACTTGACCCCATTCAGAGTTAAACTCTTACTATACCAGCAGTAGTCAGTACCTACTAGGCAATTAGGGGAGAGACACCAGATACAAAGTATCAATCTATTTTTTATGTGCAACTTGATATACTCAGCAGCTTGTTAATACCATATTGGACCTACTTTGTGGGATCTCCACTTAGTTAGATTGGGTTGCTACTGCAGGTATATCACTGATGGGTTTACAAATCAAGTCTTTTAGTTAGAAGGCCTGCAATGTTGTCTTTGGATCCAACAAAGTCAATTTCTATAACCCTATAAGACACTAACTCCCTTATAGACTTTAGTCTAACTTGGATATGTCTTTTAGTCTTTTGATTGAACTTTGAACTTCTAATCTTTGCAATTGTAGTTTGGTTATCACAATGTACTACAATTCCCTGAAAAGGTTTGATTACCATGGGCAATTGTACCATCAGCGTATATTGCCATTCTGCCTCTATCCTAGTTGTGTCCAAAGCACACAACTCAGCCTCAAAAGTGGACTGAGTTACCAAAGTCTGTTTAGTAGACTTCCAGGAGACAACGCCCTTACCCAAGGTAAATACATACCCTGTACACCCATTAATAAGTTTTTAGCTCTCCGGCTAGCATCACTGTACCCCTCCAGCACTTCAGAAAATCTCTTGTAGTGCAAAGCTAGTGAAATTGAGCCCTTTAGATATGGAAGTACCATATCCAAAGCCTCCTAATGAGTTCTTAAGAAAGCTTGTATATCTAGTAAGCTTAGAGACCGCAAATGAGATATATGGTCTTAAGCTATTTGCAAGATATTGCAAGCTACCAATTATTTGAGAATACCTCAATTGAGACACTAGTACACCAGTTTCATTCTTAAAGAGAGTCACTGAAGGATCATATGGTGTTTTTGCAATTCTACTTTGTTTATAGCCAAATTTCTCAAATATCTTCTCAATATAGTGAGACTGAGAGACTGTTATACCCTCAGTTGAACGAGTCAACTTAACTCCAAGAATCATATTTGCAACACCTATATCTTTCATTTCAAACTTATTCTATAAGAAACACTTAGTCTCATTGAAAATCTCAATGTTGGAGCCAATTAGCAAAATGTCATCTACATACAGGCATAACACAATACAATTATCACCTTCAACTTTGCAGTAGACGCACTTGTCATTATCATTTACTGTGAAGTCAAATGACAATATGGTTCTATCAAACTTTTCATGCCAGTGTTTAGGTGTTTGTTTCAGACCATAAAGTGATTTAACAAGCTTGTAAACTTTTCTCTCATTTCTAGAAGAGGTTGATCCATATAGATTTCTTCCTCAAGATCACCATACATAAAGGTTGTTTTCACATCCATCTAGTGAATAAGAAAATCATATATGGAAGCTAGTACTATAAGCACTCGGATGGTGGTCAAATGAGCTACTGGGGAATAGGTGTGGAAGAAATCTATGAGACAATAGAATCCATCTCACTCTTAATGGCTTCCTTCCAATGCTTAGCTTCAGGAGAAGCCATAGTATCCTTGAAGGTAATAGGATCACCCTCGACATTGTAAATAACAAAGTCACTCCCAAAGTCCTTAGCGATTCCAGCTCTTTTACTCCGTCTGGGTTCATCCAGTTCTCCAGGAACTGTGTCGTTACTACTAGGACTAGCCCCCACATTTGTCATCTTTTCCACATGATCAAGAATCGATGTAGACACAAGTGTTGAATCTAAAGAGACATTTTGAGGTATCACAGTCTTCATGGGAAACACATTCTCAAACAACGTAGCATTGCGAAATTCAACTATAATGTTTGCATCTATGCCTAGAATTTTTGATTTAGTAACCAAAAATCTCATAGCATAAGATGTTTCCACATAGCCTAGAAAGACCACATCAACAGTCTTAGGACCTAGCTTCTTCCTCTTGTGTTCAGGGACTAGAACTTTTGCAAGATAGCCCTACACTCACAAGGATTTCAGACTAGGTTTTTGTCTTTTCTAGAATTCAAATGGAATGCTTTCTTTATGTTTCAGGACAACTCTATTAAAAATATGGCAAGCCGTATTCAGAGCTTCCCCCCACATGTACTTAGGCAGTATAGAATTCAAAGGCAGACTGTTAATCATGTCTATAAAAGTTCTATTCTTTCACTCAGCTATCCCATTCGAAGTGGGAGAATAAGGGGCAGTTTCTACATGAACTATGCCAAAATTTTGGTAATATTCATGAAATAGGTTGGGCCCATATTCTCTACTTCTATCTGACCTTGACTGTATAAGTTTTCTACCAATTTGTGTTTCGACTTTATTTTTGAACATAATGAACTTTTCTAGTGCTTCATCTTAACATTTTAATAAATAGACATAACAGTACCTACTGCTATCATCTATAAAGGTGATAAAGTATCTTTTATTGTCTTTTGTTAAGACCCCATTAAACTCATAAATATCTGTGTGTACTAAGTCAAGAATTTTAGTTTGCCTTTCAACCGAGTGGTAAGGCTTTCTAACTTGTTTAGCTTCTTCATAGATTTGACATTTATGACTTTGTTCAATTTCATGTTTAAGAATTAGATTTAAGTTCATCATTCATTTGACAGAACTAAAATTTAAGTGTCCTAAACGACTATGCCAAATAGATGAATTCTCAACAACATTAATAATAGGAAAATTAGGAAATTCAATTTTATTAGAACTAAAATGTTTTCAACTCGTAACTTGAACAAACCATCGGAAAGATAACCTTTATAAATGAAAGTACCGTAATGTAAAATTACAACTTTATTCAATTTAAAATAAATTTCATAACCCTCCCTAACTATTACAGAATCACTAATTATATTTCTTCGAATTGCTGGAACATGATGCACCCTTTGTAGAGACAATATGCGTCCCTAAGGAAATTTCAGGTCTACGTGTCCTATCCCAAACACTTTGGCTGTACTTGCGTTTCCCATCATCACGTCCTTCCGCTAATAGGTTGGTAAGACACAAACAGTAATTTGTTAGCACAAATGTGCACGCTAGCACCAGTGTCTATCAACCGATCATAGGGTTCATAGATAGAGAATAATTCGGGTTTGTAAGAAGCGTACTCGTCAATAGATGCATAAGGAACTCCAACTCCGCTGGTGTCTCCAACAACTATGTTGACAACTGGTCTAGCAGACTGGGTTTTAATCTTGGCTTTCTTGGAGAGACACTCCTTAGCCCAGTACCCCTTTTGTCCACAATTCTAGCAAAGCCTGTTTGCCTTAGGTTTCTTATTATCTTTGGCTTTTCCTTTATCGATAGTTTTAGAGTTCGAGTTCATTTGGTTCATTTTATTGTTGACTTTCTTCTTTCCTAGTATCCCACTAGCTTTAGGGTGATATTCAATAGGAACACTATGAGTTTGATTTCTATGTTCCTCTTCAATGCTTATGGCGATCATTAGATAATCTAAAGTGAATTTCCATTTTTGATGCTTTAGAATATGCCGAAACTTTCCCATGGCTTGGGAAACATATCGACAATTGACATGACCATAAATTTCTCAGGAAGTTTCATATCAACATTAGCTAGGGAATGCTCTAAATTGATGAGCTCATGTGTCTGTTCAAATACAGACCTGTCCTCAACCATATGATACTTGAGGAATTTGGAAATCTAATACTTTTCGAGCCCCTGCTCTTTAGTATTGTATTTCCTATCCAATTCATCCCATAAAGACTTAGCATATAGGAATCAGAACATTATACATCAAAGAGTGTATCAGACAAAGCTGACATAATCACTTCTTGAAGAATCTGATCCTTTATTTTCCATTCGGCTATTTCTTTAGTCTTAGGATCAGAATCAGTTGGTTCTGGCTTGGTCAACTAAATCAATGAAAGAAGACCTTTCATCGTTAACCAGATTTTCATGTGCTGTTGCCAACGCTTAAAATACTAGCCTGAGAATTTTTTTGGCAGTTCGAAAAGGTCAACTTTCGCTGATACTATATCACTAACAGCACAAAAAGTTGAACCCATTACATATTTATAAAGAAAAGAAAAGATCCTAAAGCAGGATATCTAATCAGAAATCTGAGTAGATTTATAACAGATAAGTGACACATGTAACGTTCATTTCTTTAAGACTGTTGGAGCAGAATATTAACTACATATAGCAGTGCAACGATATAAAGCATTTAAAGAAATTTAGATTATCAATTGTGAGTTGAAACAGATAATAAAAAAAAAACATTTGTTTTTATCAAATTATAAATTTAAGAATAATAGGCATAACACGAATTATACATTCAACGTGATGAAGGCATAACAAAACTCATATAATCAACATGATATGATTTTTGGAAAAGCCAAAAATTACATAACAAACCGAGGTATCAAAATAATAAGAATATGCAATCAGTTTATGTAATTTAGATACAAGAAATTAAAGAAACTTATCTAAAGATCCTATATCATAACAGAATCAGTTGGATGACCAAATCACAGATGAATTCTATTTGCCTTGAAGAAACAAACACCCCACTCACTAGTGCAATGCGTACGGCACTATTCCTCCCAAGATAAGATATTCCAGAACAATCAGATGCACTCATTCTCGTTCACCTCGAACAGTAACTCAATTCGCCAGAATCAGATAGCTGAAACTCGGTTGACGATAAGGAGATATGAGAAAGATTTACATTCTATGTGTAAAGTCTACCAGGGGCGGACTATTTTACAGAGGAGATTAGGGCTGGCTGCGGTTAATAGCCTCAAACACGTTTTTGGGTTTTTAACTGGCGATCGATCCCTAATTATGAGCGGTTATAATCTCCAATTAGAGTTTTTACTTGGTCCAACTCTAACATCCAATATTTTCCCATTAAGTAATTTAAAAAATTCCAACTGAATTTTGTCCAAAAAGATAAGACTGAGACAATTTGTCCTAATGCCCACGCCCGCATTTGGAGTCGGAGTCAGACTGGACGGCGCGCGTGTGGTCCACGTATATAAACCCCCTAATGAACACTTTTAACAAGCATTCGTTCTTAAGTTCAATATATATCAGTCTACACTTATTTATAAAACCAATGTGGGACAAGTGAAGAGTTGAAATAACCCTTCAACTCCTCCACTTAGTTTTACAAGGCCCAAGCTAATCTCTACTTTGTTGAAGTTCCTATGTGGGACAAAATCAATTCATAGCACTTAACCATTTTTTTTTTCTCCTCTATTTTTAACACTATCATTATCTTTGGATTCCAACCTAATTGGCATCCATCCAAATACAATTTCTCTTTTTTTAAACATGTAATTAGACTAATATAGGAAATTACATTATGCCAATTACAACAAAGTGTTCTCTATTGACTCTTGCTCAAAACTTCCAAGTCTTCTCTATTGATTTTTGCTCAAAACTTTGGGAGTGTTTGGTTATGTTTTGATAAAATAATTTTATTTTGTCAAAATATAGTCAAACATGTATCTATTTTCTCTTCAAAATATCAAAATATATTTTTCTAAAATATCATCTCCTATCCTTCATCATCCCCAAAAATTTCTCATTTTCTACAAATATACTTATATATTATATATTTTTTATTATTATTATTCCAATAAAAAATATTACTCAATTCCATTTCACCTCAAAAATCCAATAAAAAAAGTATTAATTTGACCACTACAGTAAAAAATGTTCATATTATAAATTGGATTGGTTTTGCACTCTTGACCTAATAGACATCCAAATTTGAATAAAGATCTTATTTACATTTAGAAGGAATTGCAGTTCTTGTTGGATTAATACTCTTCTTTCTAAAGATATGTGGAAAAATAGTACTCATCTATATCTAGGAGGATAACTCTCTTTTGTGTGGGATAGACATTATCTATATCTTTTTTAATACTCCTAATTGGATTGGACTTTTGGAAAACTCGCATATAAATAGGCCTTCTTCCTAGGAGTTTAAGATATACAACTTGAGTATTGACTCTTGAAAGACTCTCAAATTCATAGTTCTTTTTTTAAATATTTCTTGAAGTATCACCAAATAGTCCTAAGAGTTTAAGGTGTGTAAGCTTGCGGAAGCTCTAATACCAACTCTGCGAAGCGAGAAGAAGATATCGATAGAAGACCGTTCAAATTTAAAGGATGTGGCTTTAGAACGCATTCAAGGCTTCTAGATGAGATTTGATTCAGGATGGTATTCATGAGTCTTCTGTTGACGAAAAGGTAAGACAAGACCACCCTATTTGATATCATAAATTATATGATTAATTGTAATTATATGCTTAAATCATTATTTTTCAATAGTGGCATCAGAACCAATAAGACTTGATTTTGCAATTTCGAATGCATTAGAATATTTATTTATTTCTACTTGGTGTATAGAAATTCAAAATCTAACACAAGCATGATTTATGTATTTTTGTAAGAAACTCACATCTAAAAGGAACCTCGAAAAAGAAGTGGATAAATTTATTTTTCACCTTCACTACTTGTCATGGAAATTTGATTGTATAATCATTATGTTTTTCAGGCTGAATTATGGCTACCATCCTTGAAATTTGGCATAATTACAAAAAGGTCATCTTTTTTAAAAAATTGTAAAAAAACCTTGAAGTTTATCACCGTCCAACAATTTCGCCCAATCGTTCGTCGCCATTAGGATTTTTTTCATTTATCACTAAAAATAACATGCGAAATTCCATATGCCCTTCTGGTGATTTGGTTGATAAGCTCATTGTGGAAAGTACGAAAATGCCCTGAAATTACATATTAAAAATTATATAAATATTTATATATATGCATATACATAAATAACATATAAATATACGCAATATATGCACATTATATAATAGCCCCCACCTCATCCCCTACACCGACCTGCCGACCAGATTTGGTAGGGCAGATCTAGGGATGGTAGCTGCTCCAGCGACCGTCATGGTGCTGCCGTTGCGCGGCTGCCTGGCAATGACCAAGCACTCGACGCCTGCTGTTGCCACGGTGGTAGCAGCATGGTAGCGATCACCTGCTACCCATTGCAGGCTGAAGAAGAATGTGGGTTGGGGGTGACAAAGGGGAGGGGCCACCAGGAAGGGGGGAAGGTGGGGAAAACGGGTGGGGATTTATTTATTTTTTTGAAAAAATTATCTTCTCTAAATTAATTATTAATTAGTTAAAAATAAATATTTAAATTTTTTTACTTATTTATTTCTAATTAATATTATTTTAATTTTTTATTTGTTGTGTTTTTAATTAATAAATAAATATAACTAAATTTTATTAATTATTTTAGATATATTTATTTTAGAGATGATTATTATATTAATAAATATGATAATTAATTATAATTTATTTTTTTAATTAATAAATAATTTAGTCAAAAGACATATATTTAAAATTTTTTTTACTTATTTATTCTTAATTAGTATAGTTTTTATTTTTTTTATTTTGATTTTAATTAATTAATAAATTTAACTAAATTTTATTAATTATTTTAGTTATATTATTTATTTAATAAATAGTATTTAATATGTTATTCAACTAACAAATCTATTTATTATGTAATATTATTAAATAAATTTAATTATATAAATAAGTGATTTAAGATATATAACTATTTAACATAATTCAAAATTTTAAGACATCATAATTCATAGAAGGGCATTTAGGACTTTAGCCATCAAATTATTTTTCAGCATTTTTTATTTTTTTTAATTGCTTTGCTATTAGGGGTATTTTAGGCATTTCTTATTTTCCATCTACAATAAAATTGGGTTTGCCATTTTAGGGGGGGTTTTGCAATTTTTGAAAAAATGTGAACCTTTTCATAATTATGTCAAACTTTAACTGTAATTCAATCCTATCTTTTTATATATCAAAGCTACACATACATGGAGAGCAAGTTGAAGTCTGTAGCTAGTGCTCTTAAATTTTCGAAATTTTGCTGGACCGAGGGCGTAAAAAATGCTGCAAGCTTACAAATATGTTGTGTATTGTGTATGCTTTGCATATTCCATTTTCTCTGTTTTTCGTACATGTATTAGTCGTGCACAATTAATAAAAAGAATTATTCAAAAACATGAGAAAGTCAGGTTTTTTGTTGGTTAAATCAGCACGTGTCATCTTCTAATCTATTTGAATCCAAAACAATGATAAGATTAGTTTGAATAATAGAGTAATTGCAATAAATTGCTATTTACAATTGTGCACAAATGCATGAGAAGTTTTGTATAATTTTTGTACAGTATTATTAATGGTTGGATCCATACAATATTGAAATTATTAATTATTAATTTGAAAGTTTATAGTTTGGGTTGTTATTCTTGATGTGAAAAATTATGGGTAATTTTTCATGAATTTGTCATGAAAGAGCATGAAAATTTCTTGAGCATGCAATTTAGTTTACAAAATTATATTTTTTTATTAGAATTAATTCTCTATGTGATTATGTAATTTGCTTTCACACTGTAAATGCTCAAAATTATTGATGGACTTAGGTTATTTTATTCTTGGATTGGTAATTTTTATAATGCTCTTTACTTTAGTGGGAGATGATTATTAGTTTTGATGGTGAAATTTTTTATTTTATTGAATTAAAGAGAACAATAAAACTTACCTGGGTTCGAAATAAAATATTAGACCAACACCTAACATAAATGTGCATGTTGTATAGTTATGGAGACCAAACAGCTTTTTCTGGCCCTCATGGTAGTGGCAAACTTGATGGCCAAAATTACGCAATGTGAGAGAAAAATTCAGTATCTATTGCATAAAGAAAATATTCTTGATCATCTCACCACTTCCATGCCTAAGCCTATTGAGCCAGAAAATGGACAAACTGCCCAATATCGTTGCGGCATGGATGCATACAATAAGAGGATGGATCAAGATATCAATGTATGCTTTACAATGTTGAGATGCATGCACAATAATCTCATCTGTAAATTTGAGAAATATCCTATGGCTAAAGAGCTATGGGAGGTATTGAAAGCCATGTGTAGCACCTTGACTACTAGATTGCGACACTCACTCTCAAGTTCAACCAATACGTACTTGATCCGAAACACTCGATGATCCAACATCTTGATGTGATGAAAGATACGATTAGAGAGCTTCAAAATGTTGGATGTGAGCTCACAGATAAACAACAGTTTCTGGCAGTCCTTAGTCGCTACCTGAACAGACATGGGACACATTAAACTTGTTCTAACACATAATGAGCAAATTATGAAGTTTGAAAGTATCGCCAAAATTGGACTGACTGTAGAGAGTTAAAACATGCACAAGCAGCTGTTCTTATCGCACATGCTAGTCAGCTTTAGCTAAATAAAGGAAAACATGGGAACAAGCAGATTAGTGCAAGACAAAGCAATAATCAAAGTCAGAACTTGGACCCACAAGGCAACAAGGCTATGAGACGTCATCGAGGAAAGAGGGTTGGAAAGAAAGATCCAAGTAAAGCCAATTGTTTAACTTCAAGAAGATAGGTCATTCTGCTCGTGACTGCATTGAGCTTAAGAAGGTGAAGCCTATACAAAGCTCTCTTAATTCTTTTATTTACTCTCATGTATTAGTTGCTAATTCTCTCCTTGGTTGGATTGTAGACACAGAAGCAACAAAACTTGTGACAAAGGATCGAGCAAGATACGTAGATTACCATCAAGTGTCAGCATGCAGCCACTACAATGATATGGGGAATGGCGCATGAGAGGAAGTCCTTGGAATTAGTACGTACTAGCTAAAGCTCAACACTAGGCGTGAGCTACTTCTTGGTGATGTGCAATATGCACCTGGCATTCAATGTAATTTATTTTTAGTCAATGTGCACTGGCATTCAATGTAATTTAGTTTTAGTTAACGCACTTCTAAGAGATGTTTTTTCTTTTCTGTTTGAGAACACTAGTTTGCCTATTTTTCTTGGTAAAGAATTTTATGGATTAGGTTTTATGCATAATAGACCTTTTATGCTAGAATTATCTCAAGATTGCATTTCTTATGTTTCTTCAACTATAGATATTATTTTTTATTATGTTAAATGGCATGCAAGATTGGGACACATAGGACAAGAGATGATGGCTAGGTTAGCTCGAGAAGGCCTATCGGGGCCCCTCGATAAGGTCAATCTTTTTATATGTGAACCATATCTAGCAGGAAAGGCCTGCCAGAAGCCTTTTGGGAAGGCTAAAAGGGTACTTATTCTCTAGAGTTAGTCTACTTAGACATACGCAGACCAATGAATATAACACCACAATAATATACCTTTTATCTCATAGGTCAAAAGCATTTGATTGTTTTAAGCGATTCTTAGCAGAGGTTAAAAAACTTTAGGTTTTGCACATTGAGAAAGGAAAAGAATATTTATCTGACTAGTTTAGACAAATGTGTTAGGAAAAGGATAAAATAAGACAATCAACGATTCAACACACTCCACAATAAAATAGGGTTGCGAAGAAGAGGAATCAAACACTTCTAGATATGGCCTGATTAATAATGGCGTAAGTAAATCTTCCAATGTCATTTTAGGGAGATGCAAGTTTGACTGCCGCCTATATTTTAAATCATGTGCCTTCCAAATCAGTTTCTTTAACACCCTATGAACTTTGGCACGGGACAAAGCCCAATTTAGAAGGAATGCAACCCTGGGGGTTGGCAAGGTTTATTCATAGTACTTCTCCCAAGCATGGAAAACTTGGTCCTAAAGCAAGTAAACATGCTTTTGTAAGATATTATGACCACTCAAAAGGATATATTATGTATAGTGAACACCCTAATAGAGTAATGATTGAGATTGAATCCGGTGATGTAGATTTCCTCAATGAGGATTTTCCAACTGTATGAGAAATAAAAGGAGATCTTAAACCATACAAGTTACAAGATCCTCAAGGTGGCACATCTATCTTTGGAAATAGGGATGACAATGGGTCCGGATCACTCTAGACTCGCCCCACTTGGTGTTGGAGTAGTGCACCATAGCCAATTAGAATTGGTGTGTAAAACTACTCTACTTGTGAGACAACATTGATTGAATGATATTCTTATAAAATGGCCATCTTCATCTTTTGTTTTTTATACTTCACTTGCATTTGGTTGAAGCCATTAAATCATACGAGACTATGGGACTTGGTCACACATATGATGGTGATCATGAAATAAGTTTCTAAGGTCATATTTTAAATATTCCAAGTCATAGAATCTTATGAGAATGGGTATCCAATATTCGAATAGACTTTTACTAATGATGCATACTCCAGGGGGTTGGATATTGCCCCGTTTCATGGGCAATTTATGTTAGATATGGATGCATGTTAGTAGATACTTGTTATAGAACAAGTTCACTGAAGGACCGCCAAGAGAATCCACTAGATAGTCATAGTGGCATGTTGGTAGTGGCAAGTTCTCAAGCTTATGATATAATTAGTCCCTGGACCTGAGGAATTATAGTAACATTATGTTTAGGTCTTTATGCTTTCACTTTTCCCCAACCATATAGCAGGTCATCTAGGGTTGAGATTGGGTATGAGCTACTTAAGCATGGAGGTTTATGAGATCCAAGATGAGATCCGTTTTCTCATTGTTGTGAAGAGCAAGTGCATCTCCTATGTATTCTACAATGATCAATTCTAAGAAATCCTTGCACAAAGTAGTATGAGAATTTAGAAAAGGAGTTTTCCAAAGTTGAGGTCATAAAGGAGAATCAAACATTAGACGTAGAGACATAGTTATTGAGGCTATTATAAAGTCGATAAATACCTTGCCCTAAGCCTTTTTTGGGAGATTGGAGATGGAAGGACCGTATTTGCATTGTAGGCATAAGCTATAATGGTTCATCATGATATAATTCATTCATCCAATTAGTTGGACTCCATGGGCCTTTTGCTAGACATCGACTATGGAGATTATGTGCTCTTCAATTAATAGAGATTAATGAAAAGAGCTTTTCAGTTTAAAAGAGTTTAAACTAATGTGAATATTTCAATATTCAAAATATCACATTAAGTTGTAAGTCCATGCCCAATGAATGGATGAACATAATGGGTCACATACAAAAGCATAAGAAAACTCTTATTTGACAGGAGGAATTTTCTAAGGAGTTAGAAAATTCATGTTAGGCATTTTTGATAAACGAGAGAGAGCAATTGACTAATTATCAATTGGTATTTTGGCTTAATTAATTTAAATGTTAAATTAATCAAAATAATTTAAGGTGTTAAATTAGGTCAATTAAATTAAGGTGTTAATTTAATTGGTGCCATGTGACAATTGATTAGTCAAGTTAACTTAAGGAGTTAAATTAGCTTTTGTTAATTTAAAGAGTTAAGTTAATTAACTCAAAGCGTGAAGTTAAATTAATTAAATTAAAAAAATTAATTTAATTAAATGAGAAATTTTAGTTTTGGAGGAAAATCAAATGGAAGAGTCCAGTTAAATTAAGTTAATTAGCATTTCATTTTATGACATGAAATGTAAATGCACATGCAAATACAAGTTGCAAGTTGGCACCCATGCTTGGAGAGTGTGATGGAAGCCCCTAAAGGTTTCCTTTCCTATATAAGCATAGATGGCCGGCCACTTGATTTTGATCTTGCACTCCTCACGATTTCCCTTCAAAAAGTGTGGTATAATTCATATGTTGAATAACTGCACCTAAAATTCTCTGCTCCCTCTGTCCTCCAAAACGGCCACTCCTATCATCACCATCTTTCTCTCTTCTCTAGCAAAGTGAGGTTGATTGAGAGCTAATCCTAGGTGTGTAGACTTAACATTAGAGGTTCAACACTTTGGAGATTTAGAAGTTCATTGGTGAACCGTTTTAAGCCGATTTTGAAGCATTGATTGGGCGATCAAAAGGCTTTAGATTCTAGTGATTTTTGGCCGAATTCTCCCTGTATTGTTGGTGAACTAGTGTGCCAATTTTGCTAATTTTTGGTGTTTTGGAAGAGGAGAAATTGGATCTAGGCATTGGAGCTTGTAGATCATCCATTGGAAGAGTCCTTGGAGTGATCTGGTTGATTCCTTTGGTTGCTTTCAACAAAGGTAATTTTCAGCATCTTAATCCTAGTATTTGGCATGTTGTTGATCCTTAGGAAGGAGAAGATTAGTTTTATTTTTGCCTATTTTTGGTTTAATTATTAGATCATAATCCCTCTCCCTTTTTCACTTGGGGAGGATTTTGAAAGCATAAATGGGTCTTGGGGCAGATCTCAAGTTTTAAAATTAAAACTCGAGACCCGCCCCAATCCTGTCCCGCTAGATGTTATATATATTAATTTTATTTATTAAGTGTATATTTTGTGTGGTGTGTATTCATTTATACATGTGAAAAAATATGAATATTACATATATGTTCTATATAAAAATAATAATATTGTCATAATAAAAAACTTATACACTCAATATGTATATATAAGTACTAATAATGTTTGCAATTTATCATTTTTCAAAGACTAAAACATGCATATATAAATACTTAAATAATAAAAATTTTATTAATAATATTATTTTCTTATATTATGAAGTTATGCTGATGCTATTTTTTTAAAAGAAATATTTTTAATTTTTTTATACATTTTAAATAGGTTTAATGGGTCTAACGAGTCCAACCCATTAGATAAGGGTTCAGGGCGGGGCAAGTATCGGGTCCATAAAAATCTTGATGGGGTGGGTCTTAGGTTTTGCCAAACCCGACCCACTGCAATCCCTATTTGGCAATGGTGATCCCTTGTAACCTTATCTAATAATTGCCAGGGATAATAAGAGCTATTCCAAATCCGGTGGGAGTGTTCCATTGGAAGAAAACTCTCAAAATCCACAGTTATAAAGAAGCTAACATGGAAAAATACCCCATCGATATTATGAAATCGAAGGGGAATCTTTCATGAGTATTTCTATGGATATTGATGAGCTAGCTACTTATAATGAAGCTGCAATTTCTCCTCATGTGAAAGAGTGGATAACTGCCATGGAAGAAAAGATGAGCTCAATGGTTAAGAACTATGTTTGGGAGCTAGTTGATCTTCCTGCTGGACACAAGACTATTAGGATATATGGGTTCCAAAGGTCAAGCAAAAGGCAAATTGGTTGATTGACAATGACAAAGCTCGACTTGTGGCAAAGGGTTATACCCAAAAGAAAGACACATACTATGAAGCCCAGCAGTGAGGTTTGCCTCTATTCACCTAATTCTAGCTATAGTCGCCCTCTTAGATGTGGAATTGTTTTAGAGGGATGTTAAGATAGCATTTCTCAATGAAAAACTAGACAAGGAGATCTACATGGATCAATCTATGGGTTTTATGAAATGGGATAAGAGCACAAAGTCTATCGCTTAAAATGTTCCATTTATGGGATGAAATAATCATCCATACAATGGTACCATTGGTTTCATCTAGCTATCATAACAATAGGCTTCACAATGATCAAGGAAGACCATTATGTGTATGTCAAGAGAAGTGGGAAGAGTTCTTTGATACTCTCACTATATGTGGACAATATTTTGTTGGCTAGAAATGATATGGAGTTGATTGTTACCACTCAAAAGTGGTTGTCCTCCTCATTTGAAATGAAGGACATGGGGGAAGCTGAATACATACTTGGTGTTAAGATACACCGAGATTGTTCTAGAAGACAATTGAGTTTGTCTCAAGAGGCTTGCATAAAGAGGAATATAGAACGATTTCGTATACATAAAGCTAACCCTGTAGACACACCCATGGATACAATTTGCACTCTTAGTAAAGAAATGTGCCTGAAGACAAAAGAAGAAAGAAAGCACATGGCTAAAGTTCCATATGCAAGCGCTGTAGAAAGTCTGATGTACGCTATAATGTATACTCAACCAGACCTATGCTTAGCAATTGAGATGGTGAGTAGATATCAAATTATGGACCCAACCATTGGGTAAGGGCCAAAAAGATACTTAGATATTTGAAAGGAACAAGTGATCTCACTTTGTGCTACCATGGAGGTAGCTTAAGACTGATTGGATATAGTGATGCTAACGGATCAACGGATAGAGATGAATGCCAATCCACATTAGAATATGCATTCTTTCTTGGAGGTACTGCTATTGCTTGGTATAGCAAAAAGCAGCCTTGCATCTCTTTGTCCACAATGGAAGCAGAATATGTTGCTTGTACATTAGTAGTAAAAGAGGCGATCTAGTTAAGGAGATTTTTTCAACGTCTCCGCATTTCAGCATATGTTGATGATGCAGTTGTTATCTATTATGATAACATAACTGCTTTGGCATATGATAAGGACCCTAAGTACCATGGTACGACCAAGCCTGCAGAATCCAGATATCACTCTATTCGAGATAATATTATGCAAGGACAAGTAGATCTCAAGCATATTCCTACTAGCGATATGGTCGCTGATCCATTTACCAAGACTTTGAATAGAGATGTGTTCCCAAGACATGTTAATAGTATGGGACTTCGTAGATTTGATTATTAGCTTGTATGAACATTTTTATTGATTAATGAAATTATGATGCTCTTTTTCATTCTTATGTTGGTGTACTGGATCTATGATATATGTGAATGTCACCAAGCCTTGGTTGACCCACTCACACAGTAATTGTCTTGCCACTTTGATAGTGAGTAGGATGAGACTTATAAGTCATGTATACATTATTGAGATGTATATGAATGATTGCGTTCACATTTTGAAAAATAAGGAAGGTTAAAGCATAACTTAAAGTCGCCTTAGCTTGGAGGTTAAGATGAGATTATATCTGATCAATTATGAAGTATGTTCATCTTCATAAAGGCCTATTTGTAGCCAAACATGTGAAATACTGTAAAGTATTTTAGAAATGATTGTCTAGTGTTGCGTAGGTCAGGCACTTGAATAGTGACTAGACTAAGGTTCGTATAATATTAAGAGCATGACATGTCCAAAATTGAGTGGGAGCTCCATCATAGCATGTATTCATACTACATGTGCTATGTGGTGACCCCTAAATAGAGTGACTGAATGGGTCCCTGCTCATCACTGTGTGAGCCCTTATTTTTTGTACCTTTTGGGACTCTGGACTGTGTCATGAAGTGTAAGCTTGATTGTGCTACTTTAGCATGCCTCCAATGGCCATGACTAATTCGACCCATCAGATCATGACGAGGAAAGCTATCAAGACCAAGCAAATTAGCATGAGGGGCTGAGGAAGAACTAACGTTGGTAACACACTCTTGTTCTATGGCTCATAGGCCGGTTGCTTAAGTCAAAAGCATTTGACATAGTCATGAGCATAGATGTATAGTGAAAATAGTCAAGCATGCTCTACTTGAAACTAAGGGATCAGAAATGCTTAGTTTGGGGTACATAGCGAGTTTTTAGTTGTAGGGTTATATTAGTTTGGTGATCTCTTAATATAACTCTCCTCACTTAATTTCTTCTCGCTTAGTCACACGCCTTATTCCTTGTATGAAAGAAAGGACGTGAAATCGAGAAAGATTATGAATTTGATAAAATTTAGTCAAATGTTTATGAGTAGGAAATATTACAAATTGGGTCGATTTTGGACTTTTGACCTAGTAGGCATCTATATTTGAATACACTTATCTATATCTAGAAGGAATCGCAATTCTTATTAGATTAGAATTCTTTTTTCTGAAGAGATGTGGATAGATAATACTCATCCATATCTAGGAGGACTACACTCCATTGTGTGGGATTGATAGTATCTGTATCTCTTTCGGTACTCCTAGTTGGACAACTCACCTAGGAGTTTAAGATACACAACTTGATTATTCTCTCTTAAAAGAGAGACTCATATTTATAGTTCTTTTTCTAAATCTTTCTTGGGATAACACCGAATAGTCCTAAGGGCATAAGGTGTGTAAGCTCATGAAAGCTCAAATAGCAACCCTATGAGGCGAGAAGAAGAAATCGATAGAAGTCCGTTAGAGTTTAAAGGACGTAGAGTTAGTATGCACTCAAATCTTGTATATGAGCTTTGATACATGGTGGTATTCATAAGTCTTCTGCTAATAAAAAGGTAATGTAGTACCACCCTATTTGGTATCATGTTTTATACGATTAATTGTAATTATATGCTTAAATCATGATTTTCCAACAGTTCCCCTCAAATCATAAACAAACATACAAACACTTCCCAAAATAAATTTCTAACTATTCTCCAAAATATAAAGAAATATCCATCACATTCCCTAATACCACTTTTACATTCTTCAACCCCTCTCCTAAAATTCATTTCCCAAAACATATATCATAATCACCTACAAAACAAACCCAAACATTCCCTTGATTTTTCCTAATGCTAATGCAATATTTTTGCTTATAAGATATTGAAAAGGTCACCCATAAACACAACTCAACAAATATTTTTCTCCACTTGTTCACAAAGGTGAAAATAATAGTAACAATAATGACCATTGAAAAGATGCTTTTCAATTTTATTTTCTATTAAGTATCCTACTATTACTTAATTTGAGATATACTCTTGCTCATTCTTTAGAAGTAGAGAATGCTAGTAGAATCAAATGTTTAGAGAGAGAGAGAGAGAGAGAAATGAGTTCTTCTCAAGTTCAAAGATAACCTTGTTGATGACTATGGCCGACTCTCTTCTTGGGGTACTGAAGAAAGTAAAAATGAGTGTTATCAATGGTTAGGAATTCATTGCCACAACAGAACCATTCATATCATAAAATTAGATCTTTTATGGTCCATCAGATAATGCATTTGAGCCTAATGCCCCTCTAAAAGGTACAATGAGCTCTTCATTGCTTGAATTGTAGAATTTAAATTATCTAGACTTCAGTTTCAATGATTTTAGTTATGTCTATTTCCCAAAGTTCATAAGTTCTATTAATAAATTACAATATCTCAATATTTCTTAAGCTAGTTTCAGTGGACCTATTTTAAATCATTTTGAAAACCTTTCAAAGTTAATATATCTTGATCTCAGCTTCAATAGCTATTCTATGCTTGACCACAATGAAAAAATTGATTGGATCTCCT
Organism: Jacaranda mimosifolia; assembly: GCA_018894105.1. NCBI lineage: Eukaryota > Viridiplantae > Streptophyta > Magnoliopsida > Lamiales > Bignoniaceae > Jacaranda > Jacaranda mimosifolia. Next base: position 16,716,894 of record CM032124.1, read on the forward strand.
CTCTTTATTTACTAGAATACCTTGACCTTGGTTTTGCTAACCTCTCAAAGGTAATTATAACATGAGTCATGAATTATGAGTGACTAATGTTAGTCATAGCAAATTTTTCCCATGCAATGTATTCAATCGATCTACACTGTTTATTGTTTATTGATTATAAGCAATCACTTGTTAAACAAATTTTACAAACCTGTTATCTATACAACTCTTATGTGAGACCTATGCATAGTCTTTGGATTAATCCAGTGTGTAAATGTAGTGTAAATGGAACTTTTTTCCCCATTTTTGCTCTCAAAGTACAATTAGATTCTACTATTATAATGTGTAGATCTGTTTCTCAATTTCCTTAAATTCCCAAATCTTAATCCTACCTTTAGGTTTTGGAAGGAAATTCTCCATGGCCACAACTGAAGAACCGATTCTCCCAAATGAGCCAATAGTTGAGCAACCCACCGCCGAGGAGCTCGTTAAAGAGGAAGTGCCTCCGTAGAAATCAATCAAAACCAAGAGCTGCAGCTCCCAAAGAACCTAAGTCTTTGTGATCTTGTTCTGACTTTGGCCTTTACATGCCATTTTACCTTGACTGCTGCTCACTTTCACGATGAGGTCATAAAGTTAGATGCTGAGCTCTATCGTTGGGATCTAGAGCTTCAATGCATGAAACAAGTTGTCGAGTCTCTTAACATAGCAATGACCGCATTAACACGAAGTACCAGGTCTTGGAAAAGAAGAACGCAAAACTTTATACTGAGATTACTAGGCTCCAAAAGATCTCAATTCCTCTAAGTCTGAATTATATGGTAAGATTTCTAAAGCTTTTGAGGATGGGAGAAATAAAGGTGAGGAGTTCTTACTATTTGATCAATGTAAAGATATGATGAAACGTCATTGTTTCAAGGGTGCTCGTGACTTTACGAAAATTAGTATTTTTAATGAGTTGCTCACAATAAGTCAATCGAGGTAGGTATTGATAACTATTGTAAGTGTCGAGGTCAAGTTGTTCATTTGGGTGCTGTTGCTCTGGATTTTGATCCTAAGCGACTCAATTCGACTAGGACTAATAGTTTTGAAGATCCGTCTGATGATGTTGATGGCATCGGTGAGACCTCTATTTTTTGTTCAAAATTTTCTTACTTAGCTTCTATTTGAGGTCTTTTAGACCATTGAACCCGAGCAATGATGCTTCTTTATGTATGGTCATTCTCTTTATCTCCATTTATTTTGTGGTATTATGTGGTTAGCTTATGATATTGTATGCTTTTTGCTATCGCTTATGGTAGGGGTATTTTGTGGCGGACCCCCTACTCTATTTATGTTGCACTATTTCTAAATGAACTCTTACCTTTCTTTATTATGGTTGTGAAGTTCGGAGTATTTGCTTGTATAGAACAGATGTGATTCTCAAGTTTCTGAAATCCTCAATAGTATTCGAGTTTTGTTGAATGCTCTATATATGTAGTTTGATGTGAATTTATATTTTTGGTTAATCTATAATCTTGCTCTACCTTGTCTTCAGATCCCCAGAGATATTTTCTCCTTCAAAGAGGAGTCTCACAGAGGTTTGGCAAAGTAATGTTATCAAGTAAGGCTTCGGAGTGGTGAGCCGTATACAATAAATGTTCACATGCTTGGGCTCCCACAAATTAATTGCTTTGGTTGCAGACGGGTCAAAGTGAATTTATCGTTTCATTTAAACTAAGGGTATTTTTGTTTGCCAATATTAGTTATTTTAATTTTGGAAATATTTGAAGATATCAATAATAGAGGAGAACAATTGATACCAGCACTACAACAGAATGGGGTAATATAAATTTAACTCTAATAATATGAATATTTTTAATGCTATGCTTGAACCTGCTATGTGGTTTAATTATTATTTTATTTTCAAATTTTAAGGGCCACAATAATCCATGCCATTAATAATTATAGAAAGTTGACAAATAAAAAGATTTCTTATTCTTATACAATATGTATTGATGTGGAAAATTGGCTCAATATACCGAAATTGCCCCTATACTTAATTTAAAATACCCAACACTTTAAAGCTCATCGTCTTTTATTTGGGTCAAAGTTCACCCATCGCATTACCTAATCTAAACTTAATACGAAAGTCATTTGATTAAAACACATGGAGACATCTCAACCTTCGATCTAGAATAGGTTGTAAGACCACTTCAATAGACAATATCAGTTCTTTGCTATATTTATCTTGTTCACTTTTTATTAGAGTTATTCAACTTATCGATTCCTACAGATTATGTATTATAAGATTTTTATTAAAATTCTTTCTAATGAATTTAACTCTATTTTGATATTTAAACTTGTCGTTTAACCTAATATCAACTTCAACCAAAGCTCGCACAATCACCAAGTGGCCACCCGTGTGGCAAGCCTGGATCATAAGTGATACGGGAGTTATTTTAAGCCTTAAAATTGATAAGTAATTCATTTATTAAGTGCCCCCTTCACCTATTAATATATTATTTCTAGTAAATACTATAGTAATATCAATATAAATAATATAATTATAATTTGTCTTCTCATATACCCATTATGGGGGTAATAAGTATGCATTTATATTGTAATTAAACATATTTATAGTAGAAGAATTGAATAGTAGAATTGAATAGCCACCAATAGCTTGTATAAATAGGTAATCACCTCAAACATGAAAAGGGAAAGATATTCTAATAGAACTCTTATTATTTTTAGATGTAATTATTTTTTAATTGCATCATTGACGTCATTTGTGGGAAAATGCTGAGTGAGACGTGAGATGCTTACATGGCTCAATAAGTAGAGGGATTTTATCTATAAAGGTGCTTGTAATTTCAACTGGAGTTCTTTTTCCCTAGCAATGGGGTCAAAATTTTATGTTCTGATTACAGTCATTAATGGAATTCCTTTGATGTGGTCCTTCATCCTATCATGATTGAAGCCTCCATATTTGTACATAATTATCAATGGCCTCATAGTCATGACTGTCGTATCCTCACGCTTCCACCGAAGCCAATCAAAATTGTCGATCTTTTTTATATGAGCACTTGATATTAACCAAAACTTCACTGCCGTCAAGTTTTGCGTTATTACTAGTTCAGCCAGATGTTAGCACTATTATTGAAGAAGTCATTTATGGCTTGGAATCTAGCATCCTATTTGGGGATTTTCCAAGTTATTGCTTTCCTTGCATGTCAGTCAGTGTATCCTACAGTGCTTTTGGATTTGTTTACCAAACTCATGTTTTGAAGTATTGAACGACAATTGTTGTGTCTACTTTTACGATTGTTGCTTTAGTTGTGACTAGTGTACTTGCTAGTATATTCGTATCAGTGAACAATTGCCTTCAGCTACCTATTAAATGCTTCTTCTTGGATGGCTTTTAATCATGTTTTGTGTGATCATATTGGTAACTTTGATACCATTGGTGTCTACCAACTTCACTCAGGAGTTGTATGTGACATATGCTCAATTAATTGAGGTAAGAGTAAAGTTATTTTTCAAATTTTCTATAGTTAAATGATTCTAACTCAAAAAGTAGAAAGTTATTCGTGTGAATTAAATGGCTCTAATACCATAAATAAGTGGCCCTTTGTGCCGAAGTAAATGGCTCTAACGCCATAAGTAAACGGCCCTTTACGTTGAATTAAATAGCTCTAACTCCAAAGGAAAATAGCCTCTTCATGCCAAGTTAAATGGCTCAAATGCCATAAGTAAATAGTCCTTTCATGCAGAGATAAATTGTTGACGCCAAAGGTATATGGCCTTTCATGCCAATGCAAATGGCTCTACGTTGGTTCTGATGCTTAAGTTAGTTCTCTTTCTTTGTGGAAATATAGTGGATTATTGAATAATTTTTCTGTGTGTTCGTGTTAAAGAAATAAAATTCACCTTATTTTTTTGTAATGTTATTTTTGGAGATAAACATATGTTAGCTTTCAGCTACAAATCTGTGATTCGTTTATATCTCTTTCCTTCAATTTTTTCCTTAGCATTTAAATCCCCAGAAACTAGGGGATCATGCGGGAATGTGGGATAGCACATTCAACCTCAGCTTATCTCTAGGGCAAGCCAGCTTTACCTTCAACTTACGACGTCAACTTTGCCTCTAGGGCAAGCCAACTTTTCTCCAGCTTACCAGGCCAGCTTTGCCCTCAACATAGGCTAGTTTTGCCTTCTAATAATGAGGCCAACTTATGTGGTAGGAGTAGAGGTAGTCTAGTGGTATCAATATTTTCTCCCCTTCTCTTCACTGGGAAATAAAGGCAGTCAGCATTTAATTTATCAATTAAAGCGTCTTTTCAGTTTCATACCAAAGGTCATACACCATGGACTCTCATGCTCCTTTTACAATCTGATGGCATTGTTTATTTCTTTTGATTGGGACATATATACAGTTATCGTTCTCTCATTTGTTATCATTTAATTTACTTTTTAAATTCATTCCCTCTTTCTCTTTTGTAGCAATTACTTGCATTTCTCATAGAGGATTCATCTTTATATTCATCCAACTCTTCCTTCTCAGTTGCATGAGCTAGCTTCGAAAGGCTTCCATTTCTCTCTCATTCATAGGTTCTTTTCTCTCACTTTTATTCTAATTTTTAGATTCGAAGAAATTCCTTCGTTACCTTAATCTTCATCAGTGGAAAGTTCTTCTTCAGAACGAGTGGTCATGGGGGTGAAGATTCTAGCATTTTTTTCTATGAGTTTCAACCGAGCGAATTTCAAGTAGTCAGGAAAGTGTACTGATGCAGTTTTTCTGGCTTCCTGAGGATCATGTTATATGTACTCCCAACTGAAGATCATCCCCACTGTTCTCGCCCCCATTTTACGACTTTCCATATCGAGCAACTTAGGGTAGGTCTTAGGCTACCCCTTAATCCCTTTTTGGCTAATATTTCTCGTGTTTACGAGATTCCTCAATCCCAGTGCACTCCAAATGCTATAAGGATTATGGTAGGATATGCCAATTTGTGTAAGTATTTAGACACTCCTACAAGCATGCATCTTTTTATACTTTCTTTTACCCCAAATCCCTAGATGAAGAGTATTTCTACTTAACTTCGTGGGCGGATGCTCATTTCTTGATGACTCCACCTAATGTTGTGAAAAGGTGGAAATAGAGCTATTTTTTTGTTTTCAGGCCAGAGCCTTGGAACTTCCAACTAAATAGGTGGTTAAGCCCCTAGTTAAGCCTTTTAAGCTAAGTGATCGAGCCTCACGTCAACAAAAATAGCTTGACATAGTAAATCACCATGAGTTTAAGCTTGCTCTCATAAAAGAAATAGGGCTGCTAACACATTTGGGTTTGGCACCCCCGTTAAGGAGCTTAGGAGGCCATTTGGTATATTTTCTGGTCCTTTGTTTTATAATGCAGTCCTAAGAACATGCCAATCTATCTAGCTTTAGTTAATAAATCAAGTGTTTGCTTCTCCTCCAATTTTTGATTTCAATTTGTTATACTATTGCAAACGAGATAGTGATGAATGTTTTTATCCTTGCTAAGACTAAGGCAAAGGAGGCTTAGAGAAATAAGCTTAAGAAGAAGAAAACTGGTTCCGGCTCTTCTACTCCAATGAAGTGCCCTGCTGGCTTTCCAACGGAAGCTCCTACTCCTAAAAGGAGGCTGGACACACCTCCTATTGTAGGGCCAGAACATCTTCATATCTCCTAACCCACATAGCATGTTGCCGATGAGACTACTTTTGAGGAGGGAGGATTAATTCCTCAAACTCGGTGTTCTTTATTCACCAGCAAACTTGTTACTCTTTCCCTCAATTCTTTCCTTCTTTCAGGAGATCTATCCTTGAAGGAGAAAGTTCTACCACATAGGTGGAGATTTTCTTCTGGGAGCCCCAAACGAGGCGGATCGCAAGTGTCTCAGCCGCCTCACTCCTTTTGCTCTTATGGCCCAATGGTCCTTACATATGACCAAGGTAAGTTTAACATTCTTTTGTCACTTTATCATATTCGATAATCTCCACATTGATACATTTAATTCTTGTCCCCTTTCAAGGGTTTATCCTGTATAATGGGGTGATTACTTAATCGGAACATACTAGAAAGAGATTAGCCAAATTGACTATAGAGAACTCTCTTCTAAGAGCTCAATAAGAGAAATCTTAGTGTAGTTTTGGCCAACTAGCTAAGCTAAAGAAGCAACTATTTATAGTTAAGAAGAATCAAAATAGGACTACTATGACTCATGAGAAGCTGGATGCACAACTACTCGATGTTATCAATCATCTAGAAGATGAGATAACCTAAGCTAAGGAGAAAGGGCATTGTAAAACTAAGGAAGAGTTTTTAAGACTCTTTCTTTTGCTGTGGAGCGGAAAGCCTTACCTGGAATTGTACTTTGAGAGTCGGGTTCCAGGTTTTCTGAAATCTAATAGGTTTAAAGAGGTTTTAGCTAATATTTCATTGAAGTATTACTACCATGCCTTCCATTACTACCGTAATGAAGTCATGAAGCATAGCTAGTTTGTTGATGGGAGAGATGGGCTAAAGTTCTTGAATAGGGATTGAGGTCTACTTTGTCTCCCTAAATTGAAAAATAAATAAGGAGAGGAAAGGAGCTCCCAAGGAGGAAATACTGTTGTGCCAACCAGCTCAGTTGCAACTCCTTCAACTCCTTTTGGCTCAAGCTTATCCCCTTCATTCTGAAAAATAAGATCTTTTTCTATTTAGGAGAGATATTCTCCTCAAATATTTTGTGCTTGTTTCATGCTCTTTTTTCTTTTTTTGGTTTTTTTTAGCTGTTTCATTATGAACAACCGGCATATTTTTGTTACTACTTTTTTTACATTCATTTGAAAATAATTTTTCTTTTCTTAAAGAATTCCATATGAGCTCTTACAAAGCTTCAGATGACAGGTGCAATCTAGCATCTTCAATTTTAGTTTCATCAAGGTCAATCCTAACATTAACTTTAATAGCTAAATGTCTTTAACAACAATTTCATTGAGGTCAATCCTGACCTTAACTTTGAAGGCTTATTCAAAGCCCTTTCAAGATCATACCAAGTCACAACAGACATCTTTTTAAGATGGATCTTTACCTTCATACCCTTATCTTTTATGCATTCGCTCTAGATATCCATTATTTAGAGCATAAATCATCGAAAGTAATAGCTTTATTTATCACATAATGGGATTAACTATTCAAAAGATCATAAGTCTGAGAAACAAAAGATAGAAATTAAATAAACATAAGCATCGAGCAAAAAGCTTCTTCAAGTACTGGATATTATAAAGCCTAGGCAATTTCCTACCAAACAAGTATTCCAACTCATAAGTGTTGGAATAGTGCCGGGCAAGCCAATTAGATTGGACTTGTAAAAGCTATTTCCTTGTAAAATCATCTTGATTGAATTATATTCTTTATATGGCCACCTTCATCTTATGCATTATATTACTTCACTTGTATTTGGATGAAGCCCTTAGATCACACATGACTACAGGACTTGGTTCAATGACCATGGAATAAGTCTTACACGGTCGTGATCTTAAATCTTCCAAGTCATAGGATCTTATGAGACGGGGCATCAAAGATCTGGATAGACTTGCACTAACGATGCATAAATCTAAGAGTTGGATATTGCTCCATTCCATGAGCAATCTGTATGAGATACGGGTACATGTTAGTGGGTGCTCGTTAGAGAGCAAGGCACTGAAGACCCTCTAGATAATCCACTAGATAGCCATAGTGGCAAGTCGGTAGTGGTTAATTATCCCGCTTACGCTAGTGCATATTATTAGTCCTCTGACCTGAGATCCATGGTAACCTTGTATCCGGTCCTCATGCTTTGACTCCTCCTTGACCACTTAGTGGGTCTTTCGGGTTGAGGTTGGGTATGAGCTACTTGGCATGGAGGTTTGTGAGATCCAAGATAGAATCTGATTCCTCGCTTTTGTGAATGGTGAGTGCATCTCTTATGTGTTCTATAATGATTGATTTCAAGAAATTCTTGCTCAAGGTGGTGTGATAATTTGAAAAAATGAGTTTTCCAAAGATGAAGTCATGCAAGGGAATCAAACATTGAGACTAGAGACATAGTATCAAGGCTATTAGAGAGCCGACAAATATCTTGCCCTAGGCCTCTTTTGGGAGATAGGAGACGGAAGGACTGTATTTGCATGGTATGCGCAGAGCTATGATGGTTCTCTAGAATATTCATTTTGGCCAATTATTTGGGCTCCATGGGCTTGAGTTGGACATCGACCATAGAGATTGGGTACTCTTCAATTAATGAGATTAATTGAATTGAGTCGATTAGTTTAAAAGAAGTTTTAAACTAAAATGAATACAAGATATTCGAAAGTCACAAAGAGTTGTGAGCCCATGTTCAATGAATGGTGGAACTTATTGGATCACACACAAAAGCCAAATAGCTTCCAAAATTGGTAGAGCAATTTTCTGAGTGTTAGAAAATCGCCCTTTGGTGACCGATTTTCAAGGTCCAATCCAACGGTCAATTTTGGTTTGATTAATTTAAGTGTTAAATTAATCAACCACTTTAAGAGTTAAATTAGATCAATGATTAAGGAGTTAATCATTTGATAACCATGTTGACCATCAATTGGACAAATTGACTTAAAGAGTTAAGTTGACTAATTTAAGCTTAAGAGTTAAGCTTGTTTGATTTAAGAGTTAAATCAAAGGTTAATTAATTAAATTAAAGTGTTTAATTTAATTAATGGGAAGAATAATTTTTGGAGGAAAAATTTAAATGAAGTGTTCATTTAAATTAGCATCTTAATTAATTTGGTATTAGATTCCAAATGAAATTGAAATGCACATGAAATTCAAGTAACACTTGAAGTTGAATTTTGCCAACTTGGCAGGCCACTTGCGCGGTCACCTTCCACCCTCTATATGTAGATATAGAGAGCATGTAAAATTCAAAATTATTTGCTGAAAGTGTGAGAATTAGATTCTTGCATTCCTTCCAAAAACTCTCTCTCCATGCATTGCATCATGTGTTGAAGCTTTACATGTCTTCTTCTTCCCAACCTGAAAAATAGGCCTCCTCTATCTCATTTTCTCCTCTCTAACTCTAGCTTCAAGTGAGGGGAAATAGGAAGATTGTTTGGTGTGTGGATCGTATCAATAGAGGCAAGGCACTTGACTTGCTAAGTTTTGGAGATCCACCTGCAGCAGCTTTCGGTTGGTGATTTTTTCTGGAGCAATCCAGAAGGATTTTTGGCTCCAATTTTTCACAGTAACTTTCCCTTGTGTGAAGGTGTTCCGGATTTAATTTCGTGGTTTTTGGAGCAGTTTAGCCTAGGCAAATGTAGTCGTCTTTCCATTGTGCTAGTTCCAGATAGTTTCTGGATTTGTGAGAGATAGTTGATCATCTCCTTATTTTTGAGCTAAAAGAGGTAACTCCTCATCCTAATCTAGATATGTGGCATAGCTAGATCCTTGGGAGCTAGATTAGCTTACTTAATTCGAAGCTTATGAAGTTTTGATTTATGGATCCTAATGCTACTCTAGCCTTTAAGTGGTATCAGAGCCTTTTTCATGCTATGTTTTGGATTATCGTTTGATTGATTCATAGGATGAATTGATCAATATCACCAAATACTTGATCCAAGTGATGTACTGGAGTGTTTGGTTGATGATGTTTGTGGCTCTATTGCTTGATGAATTGAAAGCATGCCATTACGTCATTTAAGTGTTGATTTATGTTTTAGTATGTTTCAATTTATAGTGATAAATGTTGAATGTTGATTTAGCATTTATTGATATTATATGGTGATATAGCATGTTGATATTTGATCAAAAGAGTTTAGGTCATTTTTAGATCCAATTTGATTGGAGTTGTATTGGAGGATTTTGAATAATATGATTCTAGCTTTCTCTAATTTTTGAAGGCATGATTGAGCACTTGAATTTCCTTTTTTAATCGAGGTTTTTAATTTGGAAATTCACCTATAATGTGTGTTTCAGTGTTGGGAACATGTGCTAAAACTATTGATGCATGAAAGTTGAGTGGAAAAATAACTTGACACACCTTGAGGCCACAAAACAGTGGGCTGCCGAGCAACAGCTGGGCGCTGGCCGGGCGCGATGCGTACGCTGTATGCGCGGCCTGCCCATCCGTGCACCCTGGCTGGGCGGCAGTCTGTATTTTTTGGTTTCGGTGGGTTTTGCATATTTTTTCCAACTTCTTTTGTGCTTGAAATGTTTTTACACCACACATGGTAGATGGACAAACGTTGTGCAAGTTCTCAAAATTATGTTTGACATTTTTGAATGCCTTTAAAAATTGATTAAAGTTTATCTTCCAATAATGGCATAAATGTTATGCTTGTTCAATTATTTGTTTATGAGGTAAGCATTTAATTGATGGAATTAATTGTTAATTCTAAATTTATTTATTGTTCATTTAATTGTTGAATGGATGATAAATGAATGGGGATGATCATTAGCCTTTAATATTGATTTTAATTGTTTCAAGTTGTTGAAATGGGTTGTTTTAAATTGAGGCTTACATGCCTCTTGTTTCTACCTTGTAAATGTTATGAGAGTAGAATCACTACAAGTGATGATTTCCAATTCATGTAAATGTTACATGGAGCAATGGACGCCAATGAAGGCATGGAGACTTTGAAAGCCATGAATGTATGGGATACAATCATGTAATAGCTAGATTTAATCAACCCACCTAAAATCAACTAGGTGGTACACCTATGGCTCAAGTGAACCACTTGGTTAGGCTCATGATCATCCTACCCTACGAGCATGCTAGGTGCATTTACTTATTTATGCTTTCCATATCCTGTTGATGTATGAGATGCATGTTTAGGATATAGAAAACCTAAATAAGAAGATAAAATGATGAGAACGTTGCAAGCAAAAACCCTCCACTTAGAATGTCTAAGTGTTTTTCAAACATTAAGTCAAAATGGATACAAATTAAAAGAGTTTTAATTAATCCAAGCCTTCAACCAATAGTATATGGCATGACGATGCTACCACCTTTGTGTGATATACATCTAGTCACAGGGGTCATACTTAGGTGGAAAGTTGTGACCATACACTTCGTATGACATACACCTTTGATTTGGTAACGTCTACACATTATACACACAGTCATGGGGGATGTTGTGGCGCCGTCTCGAATCAAAGTTTGATTGGTAGGTTTGACTTAACATCGAGTAATGTAGAGGTCATCCATAAGGGGATCTACATGAAATGGAGAGGCATAATATATCAAGAGTTGCATGAGATGCAATTAGCAAAAGTTGCTTACCTTTGGATTGCCCGTGGATATACATTCGGTCACGTAGGTCCACTTGCAAGTATTTAGGATCTTGATTCTCACTAGGAAATATGATTTCTCGAATTCTTCTAGGGGGTGAAGGATTTGATAAAATAGTGGGAGGAAAATATGCTTGAAAAACCATAAACATGTTTTTAATATCAAATCAATCACATGCTTATACTTTTTTTTCACCTCCTGTAGATTTTCAAAATCTTCAATCAAAATGGCTAAAAATCCAGTCGCAAGCATTTTGGAAACTAATAAACTAACCAAGCCAAACTTCCAAGATTGGTCAAGGAAGCTTAAAATCATTCTTGACTCTGAAAAGTGGATTTACGTGCTTGATCAAAGTCTTGTGGACAGACTAGGTGATGGCGCCACTGACGCACAACGTGAAATATTCACAAAATTTGTAGATGATGATCTACAAGTGAGGTGTGTCATGATGGCATCCATGTCCAATGAGCTCCAAAAGACTCATGAGCACATAAAGCATGCTCGAGAGATCTATGTGCACTTGCAAGAAACAAAGTAGACACGAAAGGTTCGCTTTGTCTAAAGAGCTCTTAGGGAAAGGATGAGTGAAGGCTCAAATGTCCATGATCATGGCCTCAAGATGATAGAACTTATCGAGAAGCTTGGACAGTTAGATGTGGTCATGGACAATGACCTTTACGTGGATTTGATCCTACAGTCATTACCATCGTCATATGATCAATTCGTTATGAACTTCCATATGTCCAAGCCAGATGTTACGATTAACGAGTTGATCAATATGTTTCTGACTATGGAGGTGACTATGAGAAAGGAAAAGCCCCTAATGCTTGCATCCTCCTCTAATTCGAAGGGCCCTAGAGGTCCTAGAAAGGGAGGTAAGAGGAAGAAGAGTTTTTCCTCGAAAGGGAAGTAACCTGAGAAAAGTTTCAGGAGGGTTAAGAAGAAGGTTAGAACCAAAGCTAGTTGTTTCCACTGTGGCGAAAAAGGGCATTGGAAAAGAAATTGCAAAGCTTACCTTGCAACCCATGAGAAAGGTATGTACTTTATTGAAGTGCACATGATGATTAATTCTTTCACATGGATATTTGATATCGCATGCAGTTCTCACCTTTGTAATTCGTTATAGTGGATGGAAAGAATAAAGAGTCTTCGTGAAGGGGATATGATCCTCCACTTAGGAAATGGAGCAAGATTTACGGCCACTTTCCAAGGCGTTATCAAGTTGGACTTGGGGAATGCTTGCATTGTACTTAATCCAATTTATTATGTATCTTTCCTTATTAAGAACATTGTTTCAACTCCTTTTATTGATAACGAAGGATTTGATTTTTCTATATCGAATGGGAAGTTGATGGCACTAAAGAATGGTTCTTTGATTGCTTAAGGTACATTAATAAATAGATTGTACATACTTGATTCTCAACATTCACCAATGCACATTCAATCAAGTAAAAGAAAATTAGATATCCAAGAAGATGCCATTCTTTGGCATGCAAGACTTGGTCATATATCTAAGAATAGGATGAGCAAGTTAGAAGCTCTCAAAGTACTAAATGTCAGTGGCATTGAGGACCTTCCTACTTGTGAGTCTTGTTTAAAGAGAAAAATAACCAAAGCTCCTTTTGTAGGACAAGCGGAGAACTCCACAAATCTCTTGGATTTGATCCATATGGACGTTTGTGGACCACTAAGAGTTAGTGAGAGAGGAGGCTATTCCTACTTCATTACCTTCACCAATGACTTTAGTCGGTACGGACACATGTTTCTTATGAAGAACAAGTCCGAAGCCTTTGAAAAGTTCAAAGAGTATAGGAATGAAGTAGAAAAGCAATTGGGCTAAGTATTAAAGCTCTTCGATCGGATTAAGGGGAAGAATACTTGAGCGTCGAATTCTTGGATTATTTAAAGGAGAATGGGATTCTCTCTCAATGGACTTTACCCAGCACACCCCAACACAACGGAGTAGCCGAAAGGAGAAATTGTACCTTGTTAGACATGGTATGTTCTATGATGAGCTTTTTCGATGTGCCTATATCCTTTTGGGGATACGCCTTGCAAACGGCGGCGAAGCTATTAAATATAGTACCTTCAAAGTTGGTGCCCAAAACACCATATGAAATATGGCACAGCAAAGCACCCTCTTACCATTATCTTAAGGTTTGGAGATCTCCCGCATATGAGATAGACAATAGGAGATAAGTTGGATAGTAGATCGACCTTATACAAGTTTGTGTGATACCCTAGAGAGTCTATGGGTTACTACTTTTATGATCCCCGGAACAAAAGGTGTTTGTCTCGATGAATGCCTTTTTTTTGGAAAAGCAATTTCTATTAGATAGAAATAACGTTGTTGTTAAACTTGATAAAGTTCAAGATGATCATGAAATCCCACAAACAGTGGAAACAAGCGAGCAAGTGAAGCCTTGTACACAACCTCTACGTAGATCAGATCAAATCAAGAAGCAACCCGAAAGGTTCGGATTCCTTCATGAGATGGGGCAATCAGATGATGATCCGAAGACCTATAAGAAAGCTATGTTGGACATAGATTCAGGACATTGGCTTGAAGCCATGAGATCCGAAATGGACTCCATGTACTCAAATAAAGTATGGACTTTCGTAGATCCACTAAAGAGAATAGTTCACATTGGTTGCAAGTGTATCTATAAGCGAAAGCTTGGAGTAGATGGAGAAGTGGTAACTTTTAAGGCGTGACTAGTGACAAAAGGGTTATACTCAAAGATCCAGTATCAATTTCGAGGAAACCTTTTCACTAATCGCTATGCCTAGGTCCATTCGGATTCTACTTGCCATAGCCGCATATTATGACTCTGAGATATGGCAAATGGATGTGGAAATCACTTTCCTCAATGGTGACATTGAGAAAGAAATTTATATGGAGCAACCACAAGGTTTTACATCCAAGGGGAGTGAGCAAAAGGTTTGCAAACTCCAAAGATCCATTTATGGACTCAAACAAGCGTCCCGAAGTTGAAACATACATTTTGACAAAATGGTCAAATCGTTTAGCTTTGTCAAAAATGTGTATGAACCATGTGTGTACAAAAAGGCTAGTGGGAGTTCAATATAATTTATTGTGCTTTATGTCGATGACATCCTTCTCATTGGGAATGAGGTGGGAATGTTAGAGTGTATTAAAGCATGGTTATCTGCACAATTCTCCATAAAGGATTTGGGAAAAGCATCATACGTATTGGGAATATGTATCTATAAGATAGATCTAAGATGATGCTGGGGCTATCCCAAACCCCGTACATTGACAAGATACTAAAGAGGTTTCGTATGGAAGAATCCAAGAAGGGATTTTTTTCCTATGAGACATAGCATTCGTCTCTCAAAGTCTATGGCCCCCAATACTTGGGAAGAGAAACGAAGGATGTCTCACATACCTTATGCCTCTGCTATTGGTAGCATAATGTATGCAGTTTAATGTACAAGACTGGATGTGGCATACTCGCTAAGTGTTACGAGTAGGTTCTAATCCAATCCTGGTGAGAGTCACTGGATAGCCTTAAAAGTAATCATTAAGTACTTAAGAAGGACTAAGGACTTATTTTTGGTATACGGCAATGGAAAATTGAAACTAGAGGGGTTTTCATATTCAAGTTTCCAATCTTCTGTAGATGACCTCAAATCCACTTCTGGATTTATATTTTGCCTCAATGGCGGCATGGTGAGTTGTAAAAGTTCCAAATAAGACACCACAGCCGATTCCACTACTGAAGTATAATGTATTGCAGCTTCGGAAGCTGCAAAAGAAGGTGTCTGGATGAAAAACTTCATTCAAGAGTTGAATGTAGTGCCTAACATTGCTGAGCCAGTTGTTGTCTTCTGTTACAATACTGGGGTAGTAACACAAGCTAAAGAGCCAAGATCTCATCAGAAATCCAAGCACATTTTGAGGCGATATTATTATATCCGGGAGATCATTGATAGAGCTGACATCTGAGTGGAAAGAGTTACCTCAGAAGAGACTATAGCAGATCCACTGACTAAACCCTTAGCGCAAAAGGTCTTTGAAGAACATCTTGAGAAGATGGGTCTCAAGGCCATAGGGCATTGGCTTTAAGGTAAATAGGAGATTGTTGGAATAGTACCTGGCAAGCTAATTAGATTAGCCTTGTAAAAGATATTTCCTTGTAAAATAATCTTGATTGAATGATATTCTTTATATGGCCACCTTTATCTTATGCTTTATATTTCTTCACTTTCATTCGGACGAAGCCCTTAGATCACACATAACTATGGGACTTGGTTCGGTGACCATGGAATAAGTCTCACACAGTCGTGACCTTAAATCTTCCAAGCCATAGAATCTTATAAGACGGGGCATCTAAGAATCGGATAAACTTGCACTAACAATGCATAAACACAAGAGTTGGATATTGCTCCGTTCCATGAGCAATCTATATGAGATACGGGTGCATATTAGTGTATGTTTGTTAGAGAATAAGGCACTAAAGACCCACCGGAGAATCCACTAAATAGCCGTAGTGGCAAATCGGTAATGATCAATTCTCTCGCTTACGCTAGTGCATATTATTAGTCCTTTGACTTGAGGATCCATGGTAACCTTGTGTCCAGTCCTCATGCTTTGACTCTTCCTTGACCACTTAGCGGGTCTTTCAGGCTAAGGTTGGGTATGAGCTACTTGGCATGGAGGTTTGTGAGATCCAAGATGGAATCCGACTCATCACTTTTGTGAAGGGCGAGTACATCTCCTATGTGTTCTATAATGATCGATTCCAAAAATCCTTGTGCAAGGTCGTGTGATAATTTGGAAAATGACTTTTCCAAATGTGAAGTCACATAAGAAAATCGAACATTAAGAATAGAGACATGGTATTGAGGCTATTAGGAAGCCGACAAATATCTTGCCTGAGGCCTCTTTCAAGATATAAGAGACTGAAGGATCATATTTGCATGATACGCGTAGAGCTATGATGGTTCTCCAAAATATTCATTTCAGATAATTAGTCCATGGGCTTGATGTTGGACATCGACCATGCAGATTGGGTACTCTTTAATTAATGAGATTAATTGAATCGTGTCGATTAGTTTAAAAGGAGTTTTAAACTAAAATGAATACAAGATATTCGAAAGTCACAAAGAGTTGTGAGCCCATGTTCAATGAATGGTGGAACTTATTGGATCACACACAAAAGCCAAATAGCTTCCAAAATTGGTAGAGCAATTTTCTGAGTGTTAGAAAATCGCCCTTTGGTGACCGATTTTCAAGGTCCAATCCAATGGTCAATTTTTGGTTTGATTAATTTAAGTCTTAAATTAATCAACTAATTTAAGAGTCAAATTAGACCAATAATTATGGAGTTAATTATTTGGTACCATGTTGACCATCAATTGGACAAGTTAACTTAAAGAGTTAAGTTGACTAATTTGAACTTAAGAGTTAAGCTTGTTTGATTTAAGAATTAAATCAAAGGTTAATTAACTAAATTAAAGGGTTTAATTTAATTAATGGAAAGAATTTTTTGGGAGGAAAATTTAAATAAAGTGTTCATTTAAATTAGCATCTTAATTAATTTGGAATTAGATTCCAAATGAAATTGAAATGCACTTGAAATTTAAATAAGACTTGAATTTGAAGTTTGCCAACTTGATATGCCACTTGGGCGGTCACCTCGAGGAAGGTGTGATGCCAACTTGCATTCCCTCTAAAATCTTATTTGAATTATTCGAAAATTCAAATAGCTAAAAAGTGTGAGAATTATATTCTTGCATTCCCTCTAAAATCTCTCTCTCCATGCATTGCATCATGTGTTGAAGCTTTGCATTTCTTCTTCCTCCCAACCTAAAAATCAGCCTCCTGTACCTCATTTTCTCCTCTCTAACTCCAGCTTCTAGTGAGGGGAAATTGGAAGACTGTTTGGTGTGTGGATTGTATCAATAAAAAGCAAGGCAATTGACTTGCTTAGTCTTGGATATCTACCTACAGCAGCTTCCAGTTGATGATTGTTTCTGGAGTAATACAGAAGGCTTTTTGGCTCCAATTTTTCACAGTAGTGTTCCCTCTGTGTGTAGGTATTCCAATTTAATTTCGTGATTTTTGGAGCAGTTTAGCCTGGGTAAGCATTGCCATCTTTCCGCTATGCTAGTTCCAGATAGTTTCTGGATTCGTGAGAGATAGTTGATCTTCTCCTTGTTTTTGAGCTACAAAAGGTAATTCTTCATCCTAATCCAGATCTATGGCATGACTAGATCCTTGGGAGCTCAAGTAGCTTAGTTAATTTCAAGCTTATGAAGTTTTGATTTATAGATCCTAATGCTACTCTAGCCTTCAGGATTTGTTGCAAAAAATTTAAGATGTACTTATCTTCAACAATAATATCACATACAAGTGAGGTAAGTTTCATTTTAGGGCATGAGCATACACTAGAACGTAATTTCAATTTTCTATTCCCTTTTCCATCAGAGACAAGACACTTACTTAAGCATCGAAGAGTTTTTGTTAGAAACCTTTCCAACACCCCTAACCAACTCTGTTTTGTAGGATTATATAGTGGTTAGAAGATTCAGTTATTGGTTATTCATTATAAAGGTAAAATATTTACACCAATTGGCACCATTTGTGGGAAACATTTGAGTTTAAGACATGAGGGAAATGTGGAAAATTGGGATGCACAACATGAATTGGAAAGATGATGCTCAATCTATCCCCTAAGCCCAGGGACCTCATACAGATGAACAATAGGGTCACAATTTTAATTTGGCTAATTTTAACAAAAATAATTTGCAAATTTAGTGGTCGTCACTACGTTGTACTAGCTAGGCATGGATTGATTCTTCAAGCAAGGCAAGCTTTGATTGGAGTGCCCTAATCCTCATAGGCCATGAGGCAAATGCACCCTGATCTAATTTTGAGAGTAGATCCGACCCTACCTAATCCTTGTAGGTTAGGATATCCGAAACATAAAGGTTCTTTCTCTATTTGGTTAGTCAACTAGACGTTGGGGCCATAAGATTTGCCATCATAAATGGCTATGATCAGGAAGGATATGGAAGAAATGTGCAGAGCTCTCGCTGGGAGACATACTATTGAAAGAAAGGCGTTGCTTTTAGTGATAAACTCAGAGTCAAGTAAATTCCATTAAACTTTTACACTATCAACATATCCGATTATGGGGGCATATCAGATCATGTTGAACATCTTTGAAAATTTAAGCATTTCACATTATTGTATCAGTATACTAATGGTCTTAAGTGTAGGGTGATTGTCAACACTTTTGCAGGTGTAGCACAGAAATGTTTTAGTTAGTTACCTCCTGGTTGTATCCAGTTGTTTGACCAACTTAGCAAGATGTTCCTACACCAATTTTCTAGTAGCAAACAATATTAGAAGACATCACTTATCATGTCTGATATACGATAAAAAAAAAGGGATTTTTACGTAGTTTCATTAAAAAGATTCACTGTCGAGGCCCTTGAAGTACTGGCTACTTCACACAAAATGTTGGCTAACACCTTCGCTAGAGGATTGAGGAAAGGGAAATTCTTTGACAGTCTGGTTAAGAAACCTACATTAGATTTTGATGACCTATTATCGAGAGCATAAACGTATATCAACTTGGAGAAGGCAAATACGGCTAAAGACTTGGTCAAAAAGGATCGTAAAGATGATCAACCTATAATCAAGAAACCTCGAATGGAAGAAAAGGATAAAGAGAAAGAAAGTGCTATTCTTTTTTCCTAGAAGCTAAAGAAGTTTACACCTTTAAAGGTCCCATGCTCACAAGTGTTGGCTACCATAGAGTCATCTGATCTCTACATATGGCCCTCAAGAGCTAGTTAAGGCCCTTCTAGAGCTCGATCTGATAAATTTGCAAATTCCCTAATGACTATGGCCATGTTACAGACGTCTGTGCTCACCTGAGGGATAAAGTGGAGAGGTTAATTTAGAAATGACATTTAAAGGAATTTACTAATAAGGAAAGTAAGGGAGTAGTTAAGGAATCATATACGAATTTGCAGCAAAGGAAAGGAAATGGCAACAGGGAAATCACCAAGCTCTAGAAAGGTACCAGAGGGATGAACATCAAGAGGATAATCCCCCACCGAAAAGAAAATGAGATATCAATATGATTTTAGGAGTTCCTACTAACAGAGATTCTAACCGCGCCAAAAAAAATTCTCGAAAGCGAAAAAAGGTAGCTTTCGTTGATGTGATAGGAAGAGATAATAGGCTAGTGCTCTCTTTTAGGCTAGATGATCTACAGGATATCTACTCTCCTCATCAAGATGCATTGGTGATCACTATTAATGTAGCAAATTATGATGTGGCAAGGACGTTTATGCATGGAGGTAGTTTTGTGGACATATTATTGTGGGAAGTATTTCAGTAGATGGACATAGGACCTATAAATCTTGAGTCAGTTCAAACTTCTTTAATCAGCTTTGCTGGAGAGTCAGTACAACCTCTTGGACAGATTTCTCTAGCTATAACACTTGGAAGAGGAGATGTGATGAAGACACGGATGATATGATTCTTAGTAGTAGATGCACCTTCTCCATATAATGTGATATTGGGATGGCCTATGTTGAATGCCTTTCAAGTTGTCGTTTCTACGCACCATATGAAAATCAAATTTCTTGTAGGAACTAGGTATGAGAAGTACGTAGGGATCATCACATTGCTAGGAAGTGTTATGTGGATGCTGTGGGGATAGGAAACAAAAAGAGCATAGACATTGATCGAGTTAACACTCCTACGAAAGAGCAAAAAATCGAGATAACAAATGGGGAGCAACCCAAAATAGAACCAGCACATGAATTGATGACTGTAGAATTAGTTCCAGGCTATGAAGATACTATCACCCATGTAGGTGCTCATTTGCCATCAAAAATTCTTGATCACTTAATAACATTTTTGCGGAATAATGTTGATGTCTTTGCTTTCACACCGTAAGATTTGATGGGTTCAGTCCAGATGTTATGGTACATAAATTGAATATGGATTTGAATGTCTGACCATTAAAACGAAAGAAAAGGAATTTTGGACCAAAGAAAGACCTAATAATCAAGGAAGAGATTGTGAGATTGCTGGATGTTGGGCATATAGTCGAAATTCAATCCCCTAAATAGTTGTCTAAGATTGTGCTTGTGCTAAAGAGTGTTGATAATGGAGGATTTGCATTGATTTCAGATATATGAATAAAGTATGCCCAAAAGATTTCTATCCATTGCCACATATAGATCAGTTGGTAGATTCCACCTCTAGCTGTGAATTACTTAATATGATGGATGCTTCCCAAGGGTATCATTAAATTCGATTGCACCCTGAGGATCAGAAGCAGCTCAGTTTTATCACCTTATTTAGCACTTATTGTTATTTGGTACTGCCTTTTAGACTTAACAATGTAGGTACAACTTATCAAAACTTGGTAGATAAGATGTTCTGTGACCGGTTGAGGAGTAATATGGAGACATATGTCAATGATATACTTATGAAGAGTGTAAAAACTGGAGATTGCATATTTCATCTGAATGAGATATTTGAGACATTGAGGTACTATGGTATGAAGCTAAACCCCACCAAGTGTGCTTGTGAAGTTTCAAGGGGGAAGTATCTTGGTTATATGGTGACTCAGAGGAGTATAAAAGCTAATCTAGCTGGGATTCGGGCTATTCTAGATTTAGAACCCCTTTAATACATTAGAGATGTGCAGCGTCTAACTAGCTAGCTAAAAGCGCTAAATGGGTTCATCTTTAAGGCAGCAAAATGGAACCTTCCTTTCTTTAAAGTGTCAAGGAAAATGGGAAAATTCGAATGAGGAGAAGCTACCCAAAAGGCCTTCGAGGAGTTAAAGCAATACTTCGTTCAGCTACCTTCGCTCACTAAAGCCCATCTAAGTGAGCTTTTATATCTAGGGGTGTTCATCGAATAAAATCAATCCAATGAACCCGACAATCCAAATCAAACCAATCTAATTGGTTCAGTTGGGTTGGGTAATCAGGTTTGATCGGGTAAAATTCGATCAATCCCCATTACATTTGGTTTAGTTCTCGAATTTCATATTTACTTACCCGACCCGATGTTTTAATTAAAATAAATAATTTTTTTAAATTATAATTTTTTTTATTCATATTTATATTTAATGTTCAACTTAGACTTGAATTTGGGATTTTATATTATTAATTATGGCTTGTGGTAAAGAAGAAAATAATTTATAACAATTATGAATTGTGATATTCAGGTGCAATACTGTGTGCTTCTGAGTTTTGATGAATATTTTGAGAATAATTTAATTATCTTGATAGGATTAATGCTTATGTTGTTTATGTAGGCCATCTATTCAGTTTTAATTTAGATGCAACTGGAGCTTGCCAATTTTTTCCTAAAGAAACTGCGACTTCTTCTTCTTCTTCTTCTTCTTCTTCTTCTTCTTCTTCTTCTTTGGACAATTGATGGGTTTTGGTCATATAGTACACTAGTTTCAATATTTTACCTACTAAAAATTGAATTTTTAATTATTTCATTAATTGAAAATACATAATAATAATAATAATAATATCCAATTTTTGAAAATGTAAAATTTAAAATAAATAAATAAAGAGATGTACCCAACTACCTTACCCGAACCAACCCGACCTAAATTGGATTGGTTTGGTTCAGGTCTGGAAATCGAATTCCATCAAACCCAACCCAAACCAACCTAATTAAATTTAATTAGTTCGAACCACTTTTTCCTTACAAACTCAACTCAACCTAACCCGTGAACACCACTATTTATATCTTTACTCAGCTATTTTTGAGTACGTTATTCAGCTATATTTGCTTACTAACCCCATCTAGGTGACCTTTATATCTTTACTTAGCTATTTTCGAGTACGTTATTAGCCTTGGTAATCACAGCTCGCTACCTGAGACCTTACTTTTTATCTCATGTCATTATGGAACGAACCAACCATCTATTGAGGCAGATTCTCAATCGTTTTAAGTTGTCAAGAAAGATGTTTAAGTGAGCTATGGAGCTAGGGGAATATAACATACAGTATGAACCTCAGGTCGCTATAAAAGGACAAGTCATTGAAGATTTCCTAGTAGAGGCTACAATCACAACTAGCATGGATGGATGCTAGACACTATATATTGATGGGTCTTTTATGAATGCAGAAGCAGGCCTGGAATTATTCTCACTAGCCTCGAAGAAGATGTCTTAGATATAGCTTTCAAGTTCATATTTCATGCTTCAAATAGCGACGTAGAATATGAAGCCTTGGTTATGGAATTGAGAATGGCTTTGGCTAACGGTGCTAGTAAGAAAGTAGTATATTCCGATTCACAGCTAATGTTGAAAGAAATAGAAGGAACTTATGAGGTAAAAGAGGAAAGAATAGATAAATACTTGAAGAAAGTAAATGAATTGTAGAGAAGGTTTAGGAGTTTTCAGCTAATAGAGGTCCCTCGAATCGAGAACGCCCAAGCAGACCAGCTAGCCAAGATGGCTAATTCCTTGTCGAAGCTTAATAATACAAATGTGCAAATGTAGGAGATGGGAAAGCCTAGTATCAAGGAAGAAGTTTTGAATATCACAGAGAAAGATGATTGGCGCTAGATTCATATTAATTGATGATTTGCTACAGAATGGTCTTTTACGCTCCCTCTATTAAGGTGTTTATCCAGAATAGAAGTAATGTACGCCCTGAGAAAAGTACACGTTCAATTTTGTGGGAATCATTTGGGGAGGATGGCGTTGGCAGGAAAACATTCACCAACCCACAAAGCGGATTACGGTGATGAGCCTCCCTTACCCCATTTGCAAAGTAGGGAATCAATGTGGTAGGTCCGTTGCCAATTGCCATAGCTAAGAAGAAATTTTTATTAGTAGTCGTGGACTATTTCACTAAATGGGTAGAAGCAAAAGCTCTCTCAAAAGTTACTGAGAATAAAGTCTTGAAATTTTTATGGAAAAATATAGTTTGTAGGTTTAGGGTTCCTAACAAGTTGATATCTAATAATGGGAAATAGTTCGAAGGAAGAAAGGTACAAGCATAGGGTAAAGAAATGAAGATAAATCAAAAGTTCAACTCTATATCACATCCGCAAAGCAATAGTCAAGTAGAGGTGATTAATCGAATTTTGTTATATAGTTTGAAGAGTAAAATAAAGGACAGCCGAGGAGGCTGGTTTGAAGAGTTGCCTTACATACTTTGGTCTTATCGCACGACAACTAGAAATGCTATTGGAGAAACACCACCTAACTTAGTGTTTAGGATGAAAGTTGTTATCCACGCAAAGATTGGAATACAGACTTATACGGTTCGCTACTTCGATCCTCAAGATAATGAAGACCTCATTAAGTAGAGTTTAGATTTGATTAAGGAAAAAAGAGATGCTGTTGGACAAAGAATGCTAAAGTACAAGCAGAAAATGTAAGTTGTCTTCAATAAAAGAGTAGAAGTCCATATTTTGAAACAATGAGATTTGGTTATGAGGAGAGTCGAAGCTACGAGGCCCATTGGAAAACTGGAGCACACATGGGAAGGACCTTTTAAGTGGTTAAGGTGCTGAAAGATGGAGTATACAAGTTAGAAGATATGCATGGCAAGAAATTACCCTGGCGCTGGAATATCCAGAGCTTAAAGAAGTTTTTTCCTTGATATTTTGTTTGGTTGATTTCTGTCTTTTGTTTTCCAAACTCATGGTCTTTTAAATTATTGATTTTGCTATGCTATTTATGAAGATGTCACTTTTGATGATCAACATTATGAATAATGGCTATTCAGCTTGAACATGGATAAATTAGGGGCAAGGATTTGCCTCAAAAGGAAGTCTGATAAGACTTAGTATTATCTTTGAAGAACTTTCCATAATCCTTAAAAGTTAAGGTCAAAGTTGACCTCGATGAATCAATCAAAAATGCAAAATTGCATGAAGTGTAGGATTACATCTAAAGCTAAGGTGAAGAGCAACCTTAATGGAATTGCTAATGCTTAATGGTATCTAGCAAAGAAAGTTAATATTAGGCTGAACCTCGATGAAAAAATAATGAAGGATGCAAGATCGTACCTACCACCTAAAACCCAGCAAGAGGCTATCTTAACAAAAAGACAATAGCAAATTTCGAGCGAAAGTAAGAAAGAAATAATTTGGTTGATGTTTAAAAGGAAGAAAGACAAAGAAAAACATGATAACAAAATTGTTCAAACTGTTTAAGGAGAATACTTCTCCTATAAAGAAAAAGAAAATTCCTACTTTTGTCAGAATGAAGGAGACAAGCCAAAGCTAGGACGAGTTGAAGGAACAAAGCTAGTAGCCACATCAGCATAATGGGTTAAGTTGGTTGCTATATCAGTATTCCCTTCTTTAGAAACTCCTTCGTTTTCTTCTCCTTCTTCACCTTTTGATTCTAGAAGGCCATACAAACCTTTGTTCCTGTTAAGAAACTTTAACCCACCCCCCCATCAATGAATTGGCCTTATTTCATGACTTGATCCCAGCAGTAGTCGAAGCCATGATATAATACTTTAGTGCAACATCAACTGCAGCTTCTTTAAACCTATTAGATTTCAGAAAATCTGGAATCATAAAAAATCTGGAACCCTATGTTCAAATTATGATTCTAGATAGGCTTTTCCCTCCTCAGTAAAGGAAAGATATTGAAAAATTCTTCTTAGGCTTCCCGACGGCCCTCTTCTTTGGTCTGGCTCACCTCCTCTTCCAAACGTTTAATAGCATCAAGTAGTTGTGCATCCAGCTTCTTGTTTGTTGCAATAATCTCATCCTATTTTTCTTTAGCTATAGATAGTTGTTTCTTCAGCTCCCCTACTTGCCTCAAACTAAGCTCAGCCTCCTCCAATTGACCTCTCAAATGGGAATCCTCTTTAGTTAATTTTGTCTAATCTCTCCCTGTCTTGTTCCCATTAGGTAATAACTCTAGTAGATAGGACAAAACCCTAGGAGAAAAAGAATGTTAAACACATCAATATACAAGCTAAGAAATAGTGATGACGTGGCCAAAGAATCTCAAGCTTACCTTGCCTATATGAGAAGACTACTGGGCTAAAAGAGCAAAAAGAGTAAAACGATTGAGACACTAGTTGTCTGCCTCATTTTGGGCCTTTAGGAGAAAATCTCTACCCATGGTAGAGCTCTCTCCTTCAAAGACAGAACCCCCCAAAAAAAAATATGAGAGTTTAGCGATGGAGTGACAGGTTTGCTGGTGAGATAAGGACGTCAAGTGCGAGGCAATCCTTCCTCCTCTGAGGTAGCCTCCTCAGCAATGTGTTCTGTAATTGGAGAGG
Organism: Jacaranda mimosifolia; assembly: GCA_018894105.1. Lineage (NCBI taxonomy): Eukaryota > Viridiplantae > Streptophyta > Magnoliopsida > Lamiales > Bignoniaceae > Jacaranda > Jacaranda mimosifolia. The sequence continues at coordinate 16,742,443 of CM032124.1, forward strand.
CCAAAGAAAGTTCCGACAATGTAACAGGTGGAATGTCTACTTTCTTCTTGGGAGCCGGGGCTCCTATGGGAGAGCTGGCTGGATGCTTCAAAGGTACAAATGAACTTCAACCTAATTTCTTTTTTTAAGGTCATTCTTTTGGGCTTCCTTTGCTTCGGCAAGGATGAAAGCATTCATCACTCCTCGTCTGTAAGACAATTATAAATTAAAGTCGAATGCTAGAAGAAACACAAACACTTGACTTACTAGTTGAAATTTTACAAGATTAACTTGCTTTTAAAGACCGCATTATAGAACAAAAAGACTAGAGAAGCATCGAATGGCCTCCCAAGCTCCTCGCTAGGAGGCGCCAAACCAAAGTAGGTTAGCAATCCTACTTCCTCTACAAAAGCAAGCTTAAATTAATGGCTATTTATTTTAGTATGTCAAGTTGCTCTTGATGACTTAAAGCCTATTCACTTAGCTTAAAAGGTTGAACTGGGGGCTCAGACACCCACTTCAAAAGAAACATCCAAAGCTCCATCCTCAAAATAAAGAAATAACTCATTTTTCTCTTTTTCACAACTTTAGTTGGTCCGGTTAGGAAATGGGTATCCCCTCGAGAAGTTAAGTAGAAATCCCCTCATCAATGGATTTGGGATGAAAAAAGGAATAAAAAGATTCAGCACTTGCAATAGTGTATCAATAGCTACATAAAACGACATACCCTACCACCAACCTAATAATATTTGGAGTAAATTGGGAAAGTAGAATGCCATAGACTCAAGAAATGTCAGCATAAAAGGGTTTAAAGGGGAACCTAAGACTTGCCTTAAGTTGTTCAATATGAAATATCATGAAATTGGGAAAGGGCGATGAAGATGGTCCTCAGGGCTAGTGGGTACACAGATTACATGGTCCTTTGGAATCTAGGAAAATTCCCTTAACACACTCTTCTGACTAACCTCAAAGTTACTCGATCGAAATTCATAAGAAAAATCATCCGATTCGTCTTCCCCCATCACCGCCCAGCTCGAAGAAAGATTTGCCATCAATATAGACTAGAAAATACATAAATTCAAAAAATAGAGGTAAAGCAAAAGGAAAGAACCTGCAGATGAAGAGAAAAGGAAAGCCCTTACTAGAACAACTCGCACAACTAAGAAAAAGAATGGGAGCAAACATATAGAAAATCCATTGAAGAAAGTGCGAATAACTATTGAGAAAGAGGAAAAGGGGAGTGAATTGAAAAGATAAATTAAATAATGAAATAGGACTTAAAGGATGAGCGTAAATATGTTATGATGAAGAATTAAATTATGCCGTCAGATTATTAAAGAGCATATGAACCTGTAATGCATAACCCTTGATCTTCCAATAAAGAGAGATGAAGTAGTAGTACTACCAAACCAATTTTTTCCTTGGCATGTAAGCTAACCTGATAAGTTGGAGGTAAAGCTAACCTAATGGACTGGTAACCTTATAAGTTGAGGTAAAGCTGACCTGGTGGATTGCTAACCTGATAGGTTGAAGGTAAAGCTATCCTGGAAAGCTGGTACGCTTCGAAGGCAGAGCTAGCTTATTTTGAAGGCTAAGTTGAACGGCTAATACACTACCCCACATTCTCACATAACCCTTTGATCTTCAAAATTTAAAATAGCAATGATAAGATTGAAGAAAAGAGATAGGATTAAATCACAAATTTGTAGCAAAAATTTTAAGATGCACTTATCTTCAACAACAACATCACATAAAAGTAAGGCAAATTTTATTTTGGGACATGAGCACACACCAGAATGTAATTTCAATTTTCTATTTCTTTTTCCATCAGAGACAAGACACTAACTTAAGTCACACTTGTATTCTTAAGTCCAAAAGGCATTACCAGATAAAAATAAGTGCCAAATGAAGTGATAAAACTAACCTGCATTCAATCATCAGGGTGTAATCAGATCTGATGATATCCTTGAGAGTCGTCCATCATACTAAGGAGTTCATAACTAGATGTGGAATCTACCAACTGACCTATTAGTAATAAGGGATAGAATTCCTTCGGGCATGCCTTATTCATATCTCTAAAGTCAATGCAAAGCCTCTATTTATCAACATTCTTCGGCAGAAGCACAACATTGGATGGACACTCTAGGAATTGGATCTCAACTATATGCTTGGCATTTAGCCAGTGTTCAAAAAATCAAACTGTTCATTAAATTGAAAAACTTACTGGCTCACGGTTTACTTGTTCAACCTTTGATTGGACCGCAATTGAACCATGACATCATAATTACACAATATATATATTTATATTATATATTACTTAAAAATTAATAAAATATCAAAATATAAAACATAAAGAGCTTAAATGAATATATTGTCTAACTTCACAATACAAATTTCACAATTCATATTATAAATAATCACCATAATTTAAATATCTCAAGTTTGAAGTTTAAATATGATATGGAGGTGTACCTTAGCCTTAAAATTTTGTACTTAGACAAAAAAATTAAAAAATATATTAATTTCATTAAAAATTAAAGGAAAAAAATCACTTCAATTTAATTAAATCGTGAGCGATTCATCGGTTCAAACGGTCCAACCACCGATCTGAACGATTTTAACAAAATAAGGCATTTTTTTTTAAATTTTTTGATTTTATGAGAAAATCGGACCGGTTCAACAGCCGATCGACGGTCCGACCAGTGATTTTTTAAACCATGCATCCAGCAACCTTGTAGTCTCCTTTTTTATGATTATGTCTTTCTCTGGCCAGAAATTCCTTTTCTTTTGCTTCATAAGCCGAACATTTGGATCCATGTTCAACTTATGCACTACAACCTTTAGGTTGATTCCTGTCAAATCAGCTAGTGTGAAGACGAATATATCGACAATGCTTTACAAGAATGCTATAAGGTGGTTAAGCATCTCTTTAGCAAATGAGCACGGACCCAAGTGATAGTGTCTTCTAGGCCTGGAATCAACTCCACAGTCAATAGCTATCCACTGGCTCCACTCTAGTCTACTCTCCATTTGTTGCCTCACTTTCTGCTCTTTTGTAGAGGTATTAGCTCGATCAATGTCCACGCTTTTCCACCTTTGTATCCTCACAGCTTCTATATAGCACTTCCTAGCAATGTATTGCTCTCTTTGAACTTCCACCACCTGATCTCCTACAGGAAATTTAATCTTCATATGGTATGTGGAAGCAACTGCTTGAAAGGCATTCAACATAGGCCTTCCCAATATTGCGTTATTAGTAGAAGAAGCATCTACAATTGGGAAACGTATCATTCGAATCTTTCTCACTTCTTCTTTTTCCAGTATAACAGGTAGGAGATTTGCCTAAGGGATTGCACGGACTCTCCAGCAAAGCCAACTAAAGAAATTTGGATAGGCTGAAGGTCCACAGATCCCAGATTCATCTGTCTAAATACTTCCCAAAATAATATATCCATAGAACTACTTCTATCCGCAAATGTCCACACCACATCATAATTTGCTATATTAGCATTAATTGTGAAGGTATCTTGATGGGGAGATTGGACCTTTCATAGGTCATTTGGTTCGAAAAAATGCACAAGCCCGGTGTCTTTTCCTATCACATTGACTGCAGCTACCTTCTTTTGCTTTTGATAGTAACCCTTTCTAACACAATTAAAGTCTCCATCAATAGGACCTCTTAAGATTATATTAATAACTCTCTTTCTATGAGGTAGGGGATTATCCTCTTGGTGTTCTTCCCTTCTAGGCTATTTTGGGGCTTGCGGATTTCTCCAATGCCCTTCTCCCTTTCTCTGTTGTGGATCCCAATATGGCTTCTTAGCTAACGCTTTACTCTCTTCTGTGATGAACTCCTTTTAATATCCCATTTGTATTAACCTCTCCACCTCATATCTCAGATAAGCACAGGCGTGAGTAACATGACCATAATCATTGTGGAATTTGCAAAATTTATCAGATGGAGGTTTAAAGGGGCCTTGACTAGCCTTGGCATGCCATCTGAGGAGACTAGACGACTCTATCGCAGCTAACACTTGTGAGCATGAGACCTTTAAAGGTGTTAACTTCTCCCGCTTCTGGGAGAAAGGAACAACTTTTTCTTTTTCCTTATCCTTCTCCTCTACTCGAGGTTTCTTAGTTGCTGACTGATTATCCTTGCGATCTTTACACTTCTCCACTAAATCCTTAGTCCTACTTGCCTTTTCCAAATTTATATATTTCTGCTCTCGACAATAAGTCATCAAAATCCAAGATAGGTTTCTTAACCAGGCTGTCAAAAAATGGTCCCTTCCTCAATCCCCTAGTGAAGGCACTAGCCAATGTCTCTTGCTAGGTGGTTGGTACTTCCAGGGCCTCAACAGTGAATCTCTTAATGTAGCTACACAAAAATTCCCCTTCTTCTTGATGTATGTTAAATAAGCTAAGATACTACTTACTACTAGCAAATTAGTGGAGAAAATCTTGCTAAGTTGGTCAGACGATTGGGTGCAACGAAGGGACAACTGACTAAACCATTTATGGGCTGCACCTACAAAAGTGTTGACAAACACTTTGCACTTGAGGTCCTCAATATGATGATACAATAACGCAGAATGCTTGAATTTGTAGATATGTTCAACAAGATTTGATAATCCTGAGTAATCCAGTATGTTCATAATGCGAAAGTTCAACAAAATTGGCTTAGCTATGATCTCATCACTAAAAGCAACCCCTTGTCGTTCGATGGTATGCCTTACAGTAAGAGCTTACGTATTTCCTCCATCTCGCGCCTGATCCCAGCTACTTCTACAAGCAAGTCCTGTTGTCCAGCCATCTAGTTGACTGGCCAGATAGAAAGAAAACCCTCATATTCCAAATCTCTTAATCTCTTAGGACTAGGTGACGTCGAGTCAACTCTCGAGATCAGATCTAAGTGCACTTGTCTCACAGTATGTAAGGACTAAGACATTCCTACTAGAACTTGCCCTACATGAAGAATCAACCCATGCCTTTCCAGCATAACATCAACAGTGATGGCTACCAAATTTGCAAAGTGTTCTGCATTAAACTAAGCCAGATTAAAATTGCAACCCTGCTGTTCTTTCATTTGGGGTCTCTGGGCTTGGGAAACAAATTGAACACCATCCTCCAAGTCACACTATATACCTCGATTTGCCATGTTTTCTCTCACACCTAAGACTCAAATACAATTCCCACAAATGGTGCCAATTGATATAAATATTTTACTTGCACAACAAGTCAGCTAGACAAACTCTAATGCCCATCAGACAATACTGCAAAACAGAGTCAGTTAGTAGTGTCGAAAAGGTTTTTGGTAAAAACCCTTCGATAATTAAGTTAGTTCTCTTTCTTAGTGGAAATATAGTGGATTATTGAATTGCTTTTGTGTGTGTGCTCGTGTTAAAGAAATAAAATTTACCATAGCTTTTCGTAATGTTGTTTTTGGAGATAAGCATATCCTAGCTTTCAGCTACAAATCCATGATTCGATTATATTTCTTTCCTTTAATTTCATTTTTACCATTTAAATATTCAGAAATCAGGGGATCACGTGGGAATGTGGGATAGCGCATTCAGCAGTCAAGTTTGCCTCTAGGGTAGGCCAGTTTTACCTTTAGCTTACAAGGTCAGCTTATGTGGCAGGAGCAGAGATAGTCTAATGGTATCAAATACTTAAAATTACTAACTTAAAAATGAAATAAATTCAAAATGATTTTCAACATATATACTGGCGATTAGTTTAAGTTGGAGGGTAAATTTGAGGTGGGGGGGGGGGGGGGGATTCACTTAAAAGCTTTATTATAATCATCCTAAAGGAAATATATAAATGTAATAAACTTCGAACAAAGATTTAAAAGTGCTATAAATAATGAGAACATCTTCAAGAAATGGTACTTAATTATTTCAACTTTGGCGCAATAAACTATAAATCATATCATTTAATAAAGCACGATATGTACATCTTATATAGTAATGTATTGGTTTAAAAGATGTATAATTTTATTAACTAAAAATACAGAAATTTTCATTTAAAATTTTCAATTATTTCTATAATTTTCGTTGTTTTTGTAACTAACCAAAACCGAAACTTTAAGTATTCTCAATTTTTTCCACCGAAATGTTCATACAGTTGCAACTTCAATTAAATTTTCATAAAATAATTTTGACCTTATGAAATACTAGATTCTGCATTTAATACAAAAATTTGAAGCATTTGGATACGGTAAGATTTGAAACTTCTAAAGTAGTAATAGTGACAAATTTATTATTAATATGATAGAATTAAGAAAATTATTAAAATTTAAAAAAAGTTATGAATTTTGTATTTTAAGAAGAAGAAAAAAATCAGAGTATTTTATTTTGAGAATTCACAAACGCGTCGTCTTTAAATTTTGACAGATAATTTCGAATAATTAACAAAATATTTTAACAACCCATGAACTCCTACACGCTTTAAATATTCGACATCCCCTCATGAATTGTACAATTCATAACATCAAGTGCAGTCAAGAATTTTCTCAACGAGGCATTGTTTTATTTTGCAGACAAAAATAGAATGAATCTTAATCCACATTAATACTGGTGGGACCAATGGTTGTATATAACTGGGACATCCTCGTCAGCGCCACGGTATCCCATGGGCCATCAATTATTATACCTAAACAAATTATTATACTAATAAGTGAATGTGATGAGACTAGGGGTGTAAGATGAATCGAGCCAACTCACGAACTTAGTGAATCGGCTCGATTATAGCTCGACTCAAGCTTTAATTTTTTAAGCTTGAGCTCTCCTTTACTTGTTCAAAAGTTTATGAGTCGGCTTATGAATTTTTTTCTATTTTTAAATATTTTTTACATATTAATTAAATAATACATATTAATAATATATTTTGTCTAATTTTAAATATTTATTATATACTCTTAAATAATTATAATATATTAATAATTATAATATATATTATATTAATAATTATAATTTAAATTATTTTATTAATTTAACCTTTCATTAATTGTTATTAAATAATTATATATATATTAATAATTTAATACTTAATTTGATTTAAAAAAAATTATTAAGCTAAGCTCGAACTTGCAATTTTTGCCAAACTCGACTCGAGCTCAACTTATTTACACCACTAGATGAGACAATTTTATATCAAGAGTATCATGTCACACTCTACTTGATAGTATGAGAATCATTAAAAATATCACCTTCATCACACATATTGCAGGTAGCACTTATTTATCATAGGAGTGAATAAGGGTTAACTCCCAAATGCTTCTATCTAAATTTTCATAACTTAATTTTTCCATTGAACCAAGATCTTGAGATCTCCAATAAGTATGATTGGGCTACTATTTTCTTAACCTTTTGAGTTTAAGCTCACCCTTATATACTTGTCTTTAGGTAAGTATTTAGTTAATGGATCTAGCTCCAAGATTAAGATTCCCCATTAATCTAAAGCTTAATTAATTATTACAGAACTAGTGCAGAATGGTATATGAAATACAGTTCATCCATTACATCAGATTAAAATACACTGTCTATTGGAATTCTAGAGCAACCAAAAAATCTTGCTTGAATTCGAGAGAAAAGTTCAAGAAACCACCACCAAAGAGATGCAGCTTTCTATTCATATCTTCATATCAAATGAACCAATATCGGATCCCCTAATTATGCAGAGCTTATATCCAAAAAAAACCCAGAGCCCTGCTTACGAATTGAAAAAAAAAAAAAAAAAAAAAAAGCCACACAAAAAGAGGGGGAAAAAAACATAACTTATATACATCTGAAACAAAAACAGGAAAAAAACTTCTTCAAAAATGGCCAAAGTCGAACCTCTAACTCTAGGCCATCACCAAGCCCTCTACTTTATCATCCTTCGTTGAATTCAACACCAAATCTCTTGATATCAGACCCACTGAGGCCAACGCCAACACTTCTGACTCATCCAGGCCCTTTGCAGGGCCCAGACTACATCGATCCTTCCCATGTTTCCCTATTGAATCTTTAAATTTCTTGATCTAAATATAACAATCAAATTTCATACAACATAAATTAGTAAAATGAAACCCAAAAAATTCTCAGATGAAAGAATATACAGAATGAGTTGTGAGTCACTTACTGTTGCATTAGTACAGCTGAAGCTACAGACCCTGCCCTCTGCACCTCTATAGAATCTAAAGAAGGGCAAAACATGGACATGGAGGGCACAGCACATGGCCTTATGCTCTTCATAGTTAATCTTGAGAAATATGCCCTTGGGGTTCTTTTCAGCAAGTTGGCAGAGCTGTTAAAATGAGAGAAGAATTCTCAGCAAATAATAAATATCCAGAAGAAGAAAAAAGGAAACACATTAAAAATTCTCTATCTCAGCTTGCTTGGATTTGTCCTCAAATAAAATTTTCGAATCATTATCAACTTCTCAATATTTCCCCAAAAATTTTAATTCATTTTTATCAGAAATTATATTCCCCAATAATCTATATATATTCTCACTCTATATGCTAATCTCTGCATGCCTACAGCCCACTATACCCAATATAACAATTACCTTTCAGACAAACCTATCAGATAATGGTTCAAAACTATTGTTCTATTGATAAAAGGGAAGGAAAAAGATTGATGTCCTAAAAGTGCAATTTACCTTAGGATGCAATGTTCTGCAACCTCCACAACCAGGGGAATAAAAGTCTAATATGACCAATCTATCCCCAGCATTCAACAAAGAATCCACAAGTTCTTGTGCTGATTGGATCTCTATCATGTTGGGCTGAAGGGCCTTTTCCCACCATCTCAGAGCTTTACCTATATAAACTGATGGTTGGGCCTAATAATCACAAATAAGTATAACCCAAAAATAAAAATAAAAAAAAATTAGACAAAGGCTGGAAAGAATTATATACATATACGGAGGAGGCAAGGTAGCTAATGGAAAGCAGATACTTACATTGACAAGGTCTAATTCTGGGGCTCTAATGTTGAAATTGCTAACAGGTTTCTGATCTGACACATGAAGGGTTTTGCCCAAAAACAACTCTTTTGAAATTGATTCCTTAAGTTGAGGAATCTCAAGTGAAGAACAAATCCTAAAAGACCCTTTGGCTCTGTTCTTGACAATAATATCACTGGACCCATATACAGAAAAACCAGCCTTCAAACAACAAGACATGTCTTCAAAGATTTCAACTTTTCAATCCAACAGCATCAAAAACCAAACAATACCTACAAAAAGATTATATCCTCTCCTTTGTGGACCAAAGAACCCCTTTCTCTTGTCCTTAATCAAACAAAACAGGCAGAAAGAACACAGAAAAACTGAAATCCAAGCAAAACCAACAAAAATTATAATCAAGAAAAAGTGCTAAATGTTCTTTCTTGCTGGAAATATTAGGTGGTTGAGAAAACTTAGAAATGGGGGTTTGCTGTTTTGTCTTCTTGAAGCTTTGGGAGAGGACAAGAGAGAGGTGAAGAAAAAATAAACAGAATTTGAGGCGATCTTTAAAAGAAAAAAGCAAAAGAGAAGTGGGGTCAAAAGATTTTGCTCTTATCCAAATGTTCCTCCCACTTTTTCCTTTGTTTTCTTTTTTAAAGATTTAATATTTCCTGTACCCAAGGTGTGGATAAAATCTGGTCATTAATTTTAGATAATCAGATAAAAACATGGGATAGTACAAGTGGTTGTGAGGCTTTTTTGGCTTATTCATAGGATTTGGTTCGTGATTTTTGGATTTTGTTTGGGTTAAGGAAGCCTATATTACCGTGGTGGCAGTAAGGTATTCCAGGTTCATCTACGAATAAGCGTGCAGCTGACCTTGTCCACCTAAACAAAAGAATGAAATAAGGGAAGACTAAATTTGGCCTATTCTTAATGAAGATTACAAATTTTTAGGCTATTTGTCTGGATAAATGGATAATATATATATATATATGTATATATATCTTTTGGATTAACTGGTTGTCCAACGCATATATATAGGCACACACCTCTATATTTAAAAGGCTATCTAAGTGAAAAACAATTTCTTGACATGTACATTAGCTTCTTCGAGGTTATTTTTGTCAAATGCAAATGCTATATATTCTCTTCAATCCATTTCTTACATATTTATTTTAACTTGACATAGAACTTGAATTAAAATTGTTAAAAAAATATATACATGTATACGTTATTGCCCTTAAAATTTATAGTTAAAAAGTAGCATATTAGGGTTCTTTTTTTTTTTTTTTTAAACAAAACTCTATTGGAAAATAAAATTTCATTTTGAAATGTTTCAAAAAAAATGATGAAAAAATATATTTTTGTCTTTAAAATTTGAGTTATATATAGCTAAAGCAAGAAGATTTTAGGTCGATAGCATTGTTGAGAGGTTAGCATTAATTAAGCAATGCTTTTGTAACTATTAAACATGTATGTGTGTATTCACTAAAAAAATATAATATTAGTGATGAAATAATAAGTGATAATAAAAAAATTAATATGAAGACATGTATGTATTAAGTGATAATAATTATTATTTTGTTACTAATGATATTTTTTGAGTGATAATAATTTTTATTTTGTCATAATATAACTTAATAGTGATAAAAACTAATGTTTTAAATTATTACCGTTGATAATTAGTGACAACCTAAAGAAACTAAAAACTATTACCATAATTTGTGATAAAATTTTAACCTAAAGAAAATAAAAACTATTACCATAATTTGTGATAAAATTTTCATTATCATTAAATTGTCACCATAAGTGTGTCACTAAATGTCAATCATGATAGTTTAAACACTATTATTTTTATTATTTAATTTGTAAAAATCATTAAGGTAAAAAAATAAAATCTTTTACCACCTAATATATTTATATATATAATTAGTTATAACTTTTATATTGTCACTTTTATCATTAATATATCATTTTCTTGTGGTGCTTACTTTAATACATCCTAATGTCTGCATTTGGTTTATAGAAAAATAATAAGATTTTATAGGAACACTGTATATGTGCTAAATTCAAATGACAAAAAGACAAAAAATCCTAAGGTGTGAAAGTTGAAACTATAAAGTATGGCCCTCTATTGGGGAATTATTTATGGTTTTATGTGATGCCTATTTATAACCATTTCCTTTTCTTCTTCTTTTTAACAGAGGTAAATTTATTACACTGCAAAAAGTGTACTCCAAGATGATAAATTAAATTGAACATGGTAAATCAAACTATCAAAGATAAGACTACTGCAAATCCCTTTTATAATCATATATTATTTCACGTCCTTATTTTGCAAATATCATGGGGTAAAATAAAATGTTCTGGCAAAGTGTTACACAATTTAACAATTAGACAAATTGAATGATATATATCAGTTTCCTCAGTTCATTTCATTTGGAAAACAAGTCAAAAAAGTTCCATTGAGTTGGCTATTGCATTCAAAACCTCTCTCTCTCTCTCTCTCTCTGTGTATATATATATAATATCTATATATAGACACACACAGACAGGTAAGTGCTACCTAGCATGACTACTCCGCATTGTGGTCCCGTACAGGTCAAATTTTGCTTAGGACAACTCGGAAAAAAAAATGAGGTTGTATATAGTGTTAGTGATGCTAAGTGGAGCGGTTTAAAATTATTAATGTTTTTTTATGATTCTTGTAAAGATTAATCTAACTTGTAAAAATCTTAGCATGTACATGAATTCTTTAGCATTCTTTTACACTATGTTTGATTCATGAATTTTGGTGGAGAAAAAGAAGAAAATGCAGAGAAAAATACATTTAATTGTTTGACTGGTAAGAAAAATACTAAACACTATGTTTGATTCATGAATTTTGATGAGGAAAAGAAAAGAAGATATTAAGAAAAATACTTTTGATTGTTTGGTTGACAAGGAAAATGTTAAAGATAGGAAAATTTGTGGAAAAATATAGTGTATCTAAGGAAAATGAATTTTTCTCACAAAGTGGTAAAGAAAATAAGGAAAAAACCTATTTGAACTCTCTTTTATTCTCTAACACATTCAACACCCCTCTTTTTCCCATCATTTTCTTCATTATTTTCTTTAACAACCAAGCAAATTTGAGTTTTTATATTTCTTTGTTTTCTTTTCCTTTTTTCTAATACCTTCACTTCCTTATGAAAATCCTTAAACTAAACATAGTGTAAAGAAAGGAAAACTTGAAGAAAAATATAGTGTATGTAAGGAAAATGAACTTTCCCCACTAAATGATGAGGAAATTAAGAGAAAAGCTTATTTAAACTCTCTCTCATTCTCCAATACATTCATCACTCCTCTTTTCTCCGTCTGATCTTCATTATTTTCTTTACCAACCAAAGAAATTTAAAATTTTATATTTATTTATTTCCTTTTTCTTTTCCCTAATATTTTCCTTTCCTTAACAAAATTCTTATACTAAACATGGTGTTGTTATTCTCCCTATAACAAGAACTACTCCAAATTCTGCATACAAATTGACCGGCTCGAGAGTTACTCTAGGGACAAAAAAAGAATTATTACTTTTACTCTTTTTTTCTTATAAATTATTGTTAACTTGGGGCATTGACTGAATATTTATATATTTAAATAACTAAAACTAAATTTCTCGAAGATTAATCTAATGGAATGTGGGCATTTTCATTTTTTTTTTAATAAGATGTGGGCATTGAGGAGGGCAATTTAGGCGTATACATTATAAAGAATCATATGTTTGCAAGTTCTTAAAAGGCTTCCTTGGTAGGGGTGTTAATTCGTGCAGGGTTGGGTGGGTTCGGATTGGATTGAGGTAGGAGTGTAACATAAAAATACCAAACTCAGACCCAATCCAACCCAACCCGATGTTAAACCCAAAATGTTTAATTTTAACTTGACTCATAAAATTTCGTGTCAGGTTAGGATTGACCTGATTTTTAGTCAGGTCACCCAATAATCTGATAAACCTGACCCAACCCAGCCCAACCCAACCTGATCTATTTATTTTATTTTTCATATTTATAAATTCCAACATTATAATTGAGTAGAAATTTGATTTACAATAAAATCTAAAATTTGACACAATAATTAAGGTCTAAGAAACACAATAGCTTGTCATGTCCATCAGTACTCCAAATATAAAAAAAATAACAAACCATTGTTCAATTAACAATTTTGATGACAATTATCAAATGATCAAAATGCATAATTAACTACAAAATAGTGAAAATTAAAGTCGAAAGACAAAAACACATCAAACTCAATCGTCTTTGAATTAGAAGAATGGAAGTGTTATTACTTATTTGTTAATAATGTTATTGTAATTTGTAAATTTATAAATTGTAATTGAATTTTCAAAATTTAGATTTTTGGATATATATATATATATATGTATTATTTATATTTTATTTTAATTAGTTAAAATTTTCAGGTGGGTCGGGTTGTGTCAGGTTTATTGGGTCACCCACTAATTTTTTCAGGTTATGCAAGTTGATCCGAAAGCAACCCAATTTTATTTTATTTTTCTCATGTCATTTTCGGGTTTGACCCAATTTGACCCGAACCCAAAAATCTCAAACCCAAACCTAATTTTTTTCAGGTATCATTATTGTGTCATCGAATTGGGTTTAATTTTGACACCCTGTTAATTTTCTGTTATTGCTTTCATTGTAATTGCAGTGTATTTTATCATGTAGTTCTTTAGTTAGTTAGAATAAATAGCTAATTCCCTTTTTAGCCCTAATTAATCAGTTAGGTGGTTAGTTTGTTTTCCGTTTTTAGCTGGACTCCCTTTCTGTATATATGCTCCTCGGCACTCTTATTTTCAATATAGAATACAGAGAATTTTTCTTCTATTTTCTCTTTCAATTTCCATGGCGAAGTTACATAATTCTACATGGTATCGGAGCCACACCACTGTGGTTCCGATAATTGCCTAATTTTTTTTGTTTTTTCCTTTCCTCCGTCGCTGCGATTGACTCCGGTGGACTGGCGGACTGTATGAATGGAGGACGAAATTGGAGAAACTCAGATGAGTCACAGTATGCATCGAGGAAGGAGGACTTTGGACAACAATGATTCGCTCTTCCTTCAGCCTTCGGATCACCCTGGAATGATGCTAGTCACCACTCCCCTAACTGGTAAGAACTTCTTGTCTTGGAGCCGTTCGATGAAAATCGCCTTAGGGGCAAAAGTTAAATTGGGCTTTATTAATGGTAAATACGCTACTCCTAGTGAAGAATCGGTTGATTATGAACAATGGCTTAGGGTGGATTGTATGGTCACCTCCTGGATTTTAAATTCCATATCCAAGGAGATAGTTGAAGCTTTTTTGTATACTTCATCTTCAAAGCAGTTGTGGGATGAGATTAGTGAAAGATATGGGGAGTGTAATGGCCCCTTGTTGTATCAGATACAACGTGAGATTAGTTCTATTAATCAAGGAACAATGAGCGTGGTCCAGTATTACACTAAACTGAAGAAGTATTGGGATGAGCTGAATGAACTGCTACCTGTGCCTGAATGTTCCTGTGGAGCTGCCAAAACTGTGGCTGAAATGAGTTCCTCTAATCATCTTATGCAGTTTCTGATGGGCCTTAATGATGCTTATGACCATGTGAGAAATCAGATTTTGGTAATGGAACCTCTACCTAGTGTGAATAAAGCATACTCAATGGTCATTAGAGTTGAAAAACAGAGAGAGGTCAATGTGTCTTATGCTGAAATAGTTGAGAACACTGCTATGATGGCTAGAGGTGGTTTTTCAATGAGAAGAGAAGTTATTAACAAACAGAATTTCAGAAGGGATGCTAAGAAAGGGGGTGAAAGGCGTTGTTCACATTGTGGAAGAGATGGACACATGAAGGACACATGTTTTAAGCTGCATGGGTTTCCTGACTGGTATAAAGAATTGAAGGAGAAAAGAAACGAGCAATCATCTGTTAAGCAGTCTGTGAACCATGCAGAGGCTAACACACCTTTGGAAATTCTGGAGAGTAATGTAAAGATGAGTAGCTGGAGCTCTACTATAGCTGATATGGTGCAACAGGAGGTTGCAAAATTGATGAAAGGAAAACAGCAAGCTGAGGGGAATCAAGTGAACTTCACTCACTTAAATGACTTTGCAGGTAATCCTTACCATCTTGCCTTGAGTGCACTTGAGAGTTTGAAAGGAAGTTTCTGGATAGTGGATACAGGGGCCTCAACACATATATGCAATGAAAAAAGCCTGTTCAACAACCTGCAATACATAGATAAACCTATACCAGTTTACTTACCAGATGGAACCATTAAAATGGTTCATCAGTTTGGGAATTGTCAACTCACTCATAAACTGACCCTGCCTGACACTTTATATATCCCTGAATTCAAATACAACCTCCTGTCTGTTAATCAGTTCACCAAGAATTCACAAACTTGTTTCAAATTTTACCCCCATAAATTTGTCTTGCAGGACCTGAAGAGTAAAGAGACCATAGCCATTGGGAAAGTCATAGGAAGTTTATATCTTCTTGATAAGCCTTCTTTTCTTCACACACAGCATTCTCATATTGATTCTTGTAATACTGTTGATAAATTTCTTACTAATTCTGTTGAGTCCTGTAATTCTGCTCTTTGGCATGTTAGGCTGGGACATGCTTCTGATATTGTACTGAAACACATTCCCTTGCTCATGAATAAAGGTAAAAATTCCATGCTAAACACTTCTGCTTGTTATATCTGTCCTCTTGCTAAGCAAACTAGAATGCCTTTCCCTCTTAGTAATACTTCTACTTCCAAGATATTTGAACTATTACATATTGATTTATGGGGGCCCTACAGAAAACCTTCTCTTACAGGATCACATTACATTATCACCATTGTTGATGATTTCTCTAGGGGTCTTTGGACTTTTCTGATGAAAAACAAGCATGAAACATATACCTATCTCAACCAATTCCTTCTTATGGTGAAGAACCAATTTCAGACTTCTGTAAAAACCATAAGGACTGACAATGGCACTGAGTTTGTCAATCAAAATATGTCATCCCTATTTAGGCAACTTGGCATTTTACATCAAAGAACATGTGCTTTTACCCCTCAACAAAATGGGGTAGTGGAGAGAAAACATAGGCATCTTCTTGAAGTGGCTAGGGCTATCATTTTTCAGTCTAAACTTCCTTCAAAATTCTGGGGGGAATCCATACTCATGGCTACCTACATAATAAATAGGCTTCCTTCTGCCAATTTAAATTGGAAAACCCCTTTTGAAATACTTTTCAACAAAAGCCCTAATTATCACTCCCTTAAAGTCTTTGGTTGTCTTTGCTTTGCCACCAATACCACACCTCATAAAGACAAATTCTCTCCAAGGTCTTACAAATGCATCTTCCTTGGTTATAATATGGGACAGAAAGCCTTTAAGGTATATGATTTAGATAATCACAAGCTATATCTCTCTAGAGATGTTAGGTTTTTTGAAGATGTTTTCCCTTTCAAACATCATAAAGAAACTGAATCTGTTATCCCCTGTTTACCTTCCAGCAGTTTGCTTGATAGTGATACTTATGATTCTAGTGCTGTTGAAAATCAGCCTTCCTCTTATAATTCTACTGACAATCCTCTCCCTCAAGTTTCTCAAAGTTTGAATCAAGAATCTTCTGATCCTGATCCTCAATCTTCTCTTGTTCCTCATAATCTGCTGAGACACAGTTCAAGAGTTAAAAGAAAACCAGCTTGGCTCAAGGACTATGTCTCAAATGTTAAAACTGATTCTGCTCATAATCCTGTCCATATGACTTTCCCAAGTCACTCTCCAGGAAATAAAGATAAACAATTTTACACACCCAACACCTATCCTTACTGTACTAAATCTAACCTCTCCTCTGCATATATGAATTTTTTAGCCAATGTATCCACTGTAAAGGAACCTTCTTCTTATGATCAAGCCTGTACTCAAAAGGAATGGGTTGAGGCTATGTCAAAGGAGATTCAAGCGCTCGAATCTAACAACACCTGGGAAGTTACCACCTTGCCAGCTGGGAAGAAAACAATTGGTTCAAAGTGGGTGTATAAGCTGAAACTAAACCCTGATGGCACTGTGGACAAGTATAAAGCTAGGCTGGTGGCAAGGGGGTTCAATCAGGTGCCTGGAATTGATTATCTGGACATTTTTTCTCCTGTAGCTAAACCAGTTACAGTGAGAACCTTGTTTGCTTTAACTGCAGCTAAAAATTGGCCCGTGCATCAGTTGGATGTCAATAATGCATTTCTTCATGGCTATTTACAGGAAGACATATATATGGATCCTCCTAGGGGATATAAGGGGGCTCAACCTGGGGAGGTGTGCAAGTTGGTGAGGTCCTTGTATGGACTGAAACAGGCATCTAGACAATGGAATGTGGAGCTTACCAAGCAGTTACAGAACTTTGGTTTCAGACAGTCTGCATATGATCATTGTTTATTCATTAAGCAAAAGGGAACTACTTTGTTGATATTGCTGGCCTATGTTGATGACTTACTTGTGACTGGAAATGATTCTGCTGACATTATGCAGGTCAAACAATTCCTGGACAGTAGATTTACTATAAAAGATATGGGGTTTGCTAAGTATTTCCTGGGAATTGAGATAGCTAGATGCAAGGATGGTATATACTTGAATCAGAGAAAGTATGTTTTAGACATTCTTGAGGACAGTGGTCTGTTGGGATGTAAAATAGCTTCTACTCCCCTCCCTAAGGGCTTGAAACTTGTTGCTGCAAGAAAGCCACATTCTGATCCTGGCCAGTACAGAAGATTAATAGGGAGGCTGCTCTATCTCAATCTCACAAGGCCTGACATTACCTATAGTGTGCAGCAACTTAGTCAGTTTGTTAACCTTCCTACTGTTGATCATTGGCAAGCTGCCACTCACATTCTTCGATACTTAAAAGGATGTCCCTCCACTGGCCTTTACTTTGCTGCACAGAATTCTTTGGACCTTGCAGGTTATTCTGATGCTGATTGGGCTTCTTGTCTGGACAGTAGGAGGTCCATTACAGGTTACTGCGTCTTCTTAGGTACTTCTTTGATATCCTGGAAAACAAAAAAACAGTCTACCGTATCAAGATCCTCTGCTGAAGCAGAATATAGAAGTTTGGCTTCCACCGTTTGTGAGATACAATGGATATCTTATCTTCTGCGAGATCTCCAGATTCAGACCACCACACCCATACCATTATTTTGTGATAATCAAGCAGCCATCCACATCACAGAGAACCCTGTTTTTCATGAACGGACGAAGCACCTCGACATTGACTGTCACCTGGTTCGTGATCACTTCAAACGTGGTTTCATAAGTCCCAAACACATCTCCACGACCTTGCAGCTCACGGATATCTTCACCAAAGTGCTCTCTAATCCCTCTTTTCGTCATATATTGTCCAAGTTGGGCTTGCGTGATGTTCACGAAGCTCCAACTTGAGGGGGGGATGTTAATTTTCTGTTATTGCTTTCATTGTAATTGCAGTGTATTTTATCAGGTAGTTCTTTAGTTAGTTAGAATAAATAGCTAATTCCCTTTTTAGCCCTAATTAATCAGTTAGGTGGTTAGTTTGTTTTCCGTTTTTAGCTGGACTCCCTTTCTGTATATATGCTCCTCGGCACTCTTATTTTCAATATAGAATACAGAGAATTTTTCTTCTATTTTCTCTTTCAATTTCCATGGCGAAGTTACATAATTCTACACACCCTTATTCCCTTATCTAACGATTCCCAATTACCAATAGACAAAGAACTGAACGCGGATAAGCGGTGGACAAGGGAAGTAATTGTATCACTCTTTTTTGTGTTTTGTGCTATGCGTTAGAAAATGAAATTGCCGATTTCGTTAGTTTCCTATTCAAGATTCTCATGGCTTCATAAATGGCCTCGAAAACTCCATCATGGTTTTAATTTTTGTACAGATGATATTTTGATTTACACATTTATTAATCTCAACTTCCTTAAAAATGACATGCAGTAAAAGTTCACAGCTGCACAGTAAAAGTTTTCTATTCTTGAGGCTTGGGAGAAGTAATTGAAGATCAGAGGACGACTCGAGAATGCTACACCAACACCTTAAGGAAAGCTTGAAGCCAAGAAAAGGGAAACCAACTAGCAAATTAAATTCAATGAGGTGAAGACCCCCAAATTGAAATAGGTTTCAAAAAGTCAAAAAAGAATGCTAATGAGTTTAGCTGGAGATGGTCCAAAATCTTGAAGTCTTAGAAATTGCTCCTAGAGACAAGTCTGAAGTCACAAAACTTAGGTCACATGTGGACCCTACAAATGGCCCTTGTAGGGTGGCAGAAAATGTGAAGCCAGAGCACAGAAGTTAAAACATTTGAACGGCTGAAGAATGAGAAATTCTATGCATAATGGCTACATCTTTTTTACAAAGTTCTTAGTCATTTTGTTTTTCCTTCTTAGACTTTAAGTACCAAAATAAAATTTTCTAAGTAATCTCCAATTACTTTCTTACTCGTTATGCTTTCTATCAATATAATCATCTCACTTATATTGTCCATGCTATGAATCATTGCGAACTTATAACACATATGTTACTAAGTTCTCAATATTAGCCTTGGAAGTTGTTAAGACCAACTCCAACTAGAACTTTAAAGTTTTGTTCTAGATCTTAAGTGGTTCCCAAAACATAACATATCTTCGGCCCTAGAAGTTGGTCAACACAAGCTCCGGCTAGAACATCAAAGTTTCAATTGAGATCCTAACTTACCTCCGGCACTAGACATTGGTCAACACAAGCTCCAGTTGAAACATCAAAGTTTACTTTATGATCTTAAGTGGTCCCTAAAGCATAACTTATCTCTGCCCTTGGAGATTGGTAAACATCGGCTCCAGCCTCCAGCCAAATCGTCAAAGTTTTACTTGAAATCAAAAGTTGTCCCCGAAACATAAACTACCCACGAGATCTTATATGCATTTTATATTTTATCAATTAAGTTATACAAGTTTACGCAAAAAATGTATAAACACAATTCTTTTGAAATTACTCTTTCTATAATTATAAATTACAAAGTTTTGAACTTTTTGATAAAATATTATAAACTATCATAAAATTAAAGTGCTTAATTATTTATTTATTTATTTATTTTGATAAGGGTATAATGCCTCCATTACACTTTTTTATAAGTTTAATTTGAAGAGTGGCTGATAGAATCCACCACTCGCCGTTTATTGGTTTTTCATATATAATTTTTAATCATTTAAAGAGATGAATATATAATTACTATTTTGAATTATCAATATATATTTTATTAGGTTGACCGAATCGATGATGCTTCTATTTTTTTATTATAAAAATTGAGAGGTGCAAAATTATTCTTATTTTTATTATTTAACATTTTATTTCTATAATAATTTATAATAGTTTAATATTTTAGATAATATTATTAGAAAAGTATATGATAGAAATATATAATTAAATAAAAACACATAGCAATTAAATAAAATGAAGCATAATATTGAATATTTACAAAGCGAAGTTTTTTCTTTTTAAATATAAAAGTCTTTTGTTAAATTTTATAGGTAATTTTTTTAAAAAAATATAGGTTCATTCCCGATAAACTAAGGAATGGTTAAACCCAATATTGGGAAGGAATGGAATGACTAAACGTATACTTTTGGAATGGAAATTCCTAAAACACTGGGATTTTCATCTCTAAATTATGTCAACCATGAATTTAGAAATGGACTTTAGAATACCCATTTTATTGTGAAAAGAAAAAGGGAAAAAAGAAGAAAAATTTAAAAGAAGGAAAAAGGAAATATCCAGAGCCATAATCTCTGCTAGATATTATTGGCAGTGAATGGGGAAGGACACAACGTGAGTACAAAGGTGCACTTGTGTGGATAAAAGATAATAGTTAAGCTGGGCCATCCCTCAATGCAAACATGAAACATATGAGCTGGAGCCTCTTGGATTGAAATATTGAATTGTGGATTTATGTGGGGGGCCCCAAACTTTGCAGTCCGCCCATTGTTTAGGAGAACAGACACTCTTGCCCTCCAAGCATAACCCGTGGTTTTGGTGCTATGGATTGACAATTTCGAGGCAAGATGCTTTTTTATTTAATTTTTATGACGAAGGCAAGATGGTTTTGGTGCAAGGTTCGTGGGAGTAGGACACTAAATGAATATTCAAAAATTTATTTATCATTCGCATTCGTATTTGTTTATATAAAATATATTTATATTTATTTAAAACGGATATTATTCGTATTTGATTAGTAGATATTCGATTATAAATGGATCAGATATGGTAAATGCTTATCCAATCAGTTTAATATCTGATTTGAATATATATATTTATTAAATAATATATTATTTATATTTTTCAATAAAAATCTCATAATCCATATACATGTGTGTGTGTGTGTATATAAATTATAATTGAAGAATTGGGAAGAAAAAATAATAAATTTAAAAAATTATTGTAATATAAAAAAATTAAAGAATAAAGTTAATCAACATAATTATTGTTGGTTGACTTTATAATTAATATACTTAAATGCTATTATTATTATTATTTTTATTATTATTATTATTATTATTAATCAATTATAAAGTCAATTATTAATTAGAAATTACACTATTTGTTTGATTGTTTTCGTTTTAATGAAATTATACAGTTTCTATTAAAATATGTATTTGTTATATATTAATAAATTTACATATTTGGATATTTGTAAATAGATATATAAACAATTATCATCGAATATGAATATAAAATAATAATTCGAATACGGATAAATTTAATAAAATATGAACGTATCTGAATAATTATAATTGAATACGAATATATCCGAATTCGACCGATATCCGACGAATACGAATTTGGATATCATTTTTAAATATCTATCAAATCCGTATCCATATCCAAATATTCAAAAAGTTAAATGAATACAAATATGAAAATAATGTATTTGATCCGTTTAATATTCGTTTACACTCCTATGTGGGAGTGTCTCGTGTGTATGGTGGTGATAAATTTGAAAAGTTGAATTGAGGTGGGGGAGCCAAAATTGGCTCACTATACTAGGCTAGCCATGATGGGATTTTTCACTGCATTAGATGTTATTTATTTGGACATATATATATATAATTTATTTATTTATTTTATAATATTATTATCTATATATCTAGGGCTTTGTTCTTCTACATTTTTTAGAAATATTTTTCAACTCCCAAAATTTTTTTAGAATGAAGACACATTCCTAAATTTTTTTTCCAAAACATTCAAATTTTATCGCCAAACAATTCCTCCAAATTCACCCAAAAAACCCTACACCCTAAAAATCACACTTGTCTCCTTATTTTCTCTCTCTATCTTTCACATCACTAATCCACACACACACACACTAGTGGAGGCGCACCCGCCTCCTTGCCCGTGATGTTACATTGTAATTTCTTTTACAATTAATAACGAGTCATAATTACATAATTTTAAAAGAAAACTTTATGTCATGTGATAATATTGAAAATGTTTTTAAAAAAAAATTCTTAAATATATAAATATCAATATTTAATTTTTTCAGTTAAATTAATCTTATATGTGATTAAAGGAAACAAAATAATTTTCATGAATAAAAAAACTACATAATTAAATAACAGCACCACAAAAAATTGATTAGTTTAAACATTTAAAAAAACACCAAACAATATAGTAGCATATTTTTGTCATAACAAGACAATTCTCATCACAAATCGTAGTAACTTTTTTACAATTGACTTAAATAGTAGATCAAAGATGAAACAACATGTTTAATCTTTTAGTAAACCCATGTTTTAAAGAATGAAAGGAGATATTTTAGTAATTCAATTCCTCCTAGACCAAAGATATGCACATACTATAGGCGTAAGAAGAGAGCTTAGCCCAAAGTATTCTTTTTGTAGTTTTTTGATATCTTTCCTCAAGAATATCTTCAAATTTCTCTTTCCAAATATGATCATCAAATAGAGCAGCAACATGAACATTGAATTCATTCTGCCCAAGGGATACTTTAATGTTTTCTTTTTCCATCCTTTTGATATTTTCTTTCTATCTGAAGTGGGACCTAAAACATGGTTGTTGCATCATTATTGTCATTATGTAAGATTGTAAATAAATGGAAAAAAAAAAAAAAAGAATACACACTTGGTGCCAATTCTTGATAGTGTAGTTTCCCCAGCAAAAGTTCATTTCGTAAAAATGAACAATTTTTCTTCGTTTTGATACTCCACAAATTCTCAAAGTTGGAGCATTTATAAATACTTTAAAACAAAAAAGAAACTATATATACCTCTAATTCAATCTTTATATATAATATTACTGATTTGTCCAAAGCTACCTTTCCTCCCATAAAAAATAGCATCCATGACTTCAGTTAATTTTGTTATATTAGTGGTCTAAGGGAAATGAAGCTCCTTTCCTTGCTTAACCCAAATTCTAGCATCAATGATGTTAAGTCTGGTATATTGAACCAACATTGGGAAATCTTTTTTCATCTTATGTGCTCAAACAAATGCATACCAACCATCAACTAAGGCACCACTTCACATTGAAGTTTTTCATATTCTAGTACCACATCTTATGCATACTTCATTTTGAGTATAATATCTCAGTGATATTGCTAAATCTAATGGCAAATCCTATAAGAAGTAAAATAACATAAACATTAATAGAAATACAAAATCACTATAAGATAAGGAAATCAAAGTTTGAATAATAGATCATGTCTTACCAAAATAAACTTGTCCTTCATGAAGAAAACATAGAAACTTACTTTTAAAAATGAACAAAGAAAATCAATAAAATAAATTGTCCTAATAGTGTAGAGGGAAAAAAAAAGAAAAGAATATGTAATCTCTATTATATTTAAATTTTATATGTACCTTGAAATTTGAAGATTACTTCTCCCGAGTCCATTTCAATGGATCAAAAAGTAATGATTTTCAGAATTAGAGCTTAAAAATCAAATTTTTAAAAATAAGAACATTGAATAGAATATTTGACAGAATCAGCAAACATACTTACCTGTATCACTATCCAGAATGTGAATGGATTTTTCTTCTATTTCTGTGTTTAAATAAGTAAAATTATTGAAAATTGTAATGAAATAAAAAGTATTTTAATTAGTAATAGATTGAAACTACTAATGACATTTTGTGAAGTAAAAAGAAAATATTATAAAAATTTACCTCCAGGCAAATGATCTACAAAGGTTGTGTCTAGTCAATGTTCAATAAGATGCATTTCTTTCCACAACATAGATGTGCCAAATTGATACTTCTCTTTAACAAAAAAAAAAAAAAAGCAAATGAAGACTCAGTGGTAAAGGTGTAGTGATGTGGGGTGCAAACTAGACCGACGATTGCTAAAATATAATCTCCATTTGTAGTTTCTAAACAATAATTGGTTTCCATAATTTCTCCATGTTCGTTCTTTTTTTGCATCTTCATTTTACTTTGAAATTCAATGTTCAGTATCTCTTCCATTTGTACCCATATTATATACAAGAAAGTTTAGCAATTTTAAATTATATGTATTTTGTAAACATATATAATTTTTTTTATAGCTTTATAATTACTATCTATAACGAAACTTGCATAATGCCAAACCTACTGAGAAATTTTGGAAAGTATGAACCTTAGTTTATTTTATTATATCAAAAATCCAAAAAATCCAAAATTTCACAGTTGTTTTACACATAATGACAAATAACATTTTAATTTATTATAAAAAATAGAATATAGTTATAAATAATTATAATAATAAAGTGTGGAAATATTTAATTTCCTGAAACCCTAATTTTTTTAATTAAATTAGAAAAAATTAATATAAAAGTATAAATTGTGGCATGAATGAAAATTTTTTCCCCCAAAACTTCGCAATACTTTTTTTATGTGTGTATGGAAGAAAATTTTTTCATTTGCACATACTATAAGAATTTGAACAAATATCAGTAAATTATCTTAAAAATATACTATTGTTCTTGGATCTTTGATCAGATTTCTTTTAAAAACTTAAAAATTTACTGTACAAACAATGAGATTTATTAGTTATATATTTAATTTAAAAAAATACACAAATTAAGATTAAACTTACCCGATTCTACAAGAGGTTTGGTTCAAATTTTTTGTAGGAAGGAAATAAGAAGTTCTTGAGTTTGATTGGAAGTGTCGCAAATGACACTCAAGAGTTGCACAGCTTTTTGACCGCTCTTTAAGGTATTTTTAATAGGAGAGCATAAGTAAAGTTATTTTATGACAAACGTTTTTTGTAAATTTTTTTTTTTTTTGGCATGTGGTTGTCAACATAACCTATCTTGTAAAATGCACAGATTTGTGGTGGGTTTGATTTCACGTGGGCTGGGCTTTTTAAGCCTTAAAAGAGTTTCGAAAACAAATTGGGTTAGCAAGAATTAAAAATAAGATTGAGGCTAGCATAATGAGTAACTAATTTTTATGATGAAATGCTTCATGTTAAAAATTTTAATCTTAACTTAAAAAAATAATTTGACAATTTCAATATTTACTTGGCTATTTTGTAATAATGTTTCTTTAAATTTGTACATTTTTTAATAAGTTTATAATAGTTTGTTAATCTGAAAGTGGTAGTCTTTATTCTTTTTTTTTTTTTACTTATTTACTTTTTGTTCTTCATGGTTTATATTATTTATATATTAATTTAAATAAAAATAATTTTATAAATTCTTCGTCAATAAAATATTTACATATATATATATATATTAAATTATACCTGTATTTATAATTAATTATTACTTATAACAAATGTTGTAAACAACATCTATTTTTTTGAATAATAATATACATAAAATAATATATATATATATATATATATTTCACTCCACCAATTGGAGGAACTTATATAGTTAGTATATAATTTCGGTTGAAATCTATACATATAATAATGTATGATAATAATCAACATATTATTGTTCTGTTAATATACAGTCTTGAGTTTTTATAACTGAATTGTATTATGACAAGAGTAATATTTATAGCATATGGTTAACTTACAAAAATAAACATAAATATATTGGATTATAAAATCTAGATATATAATTATTTTAAAATCCAAAAAACAATATATTTAGTTGACTTTCTTTATTTCTGCTAATTGATAGGTATTATTTTTATTAATTTTAATAAAATAGTTTGGATAAAATGCATAATCCATTTTTCCTTGAATGTATACACAATACTCAATATTTGAAGAATAATTACTGAAATTTAGAACCAAATATAAGATAATAAAATTTGTTTATACATGTAATAGAAGAAATTTATCATAAGACAAACCTCTCATCAGATACAAAATTAATAAAAACTATTTAAGCAACCAAAATTTTCAAAAGCCTGAAACTTTAATTAGATTGTTCAGCCATATACCATAGAGAAGTTGGACTCCAATTGTACTGCATTTCAGCCTCTCCAGGTGCAAACATATGAACATAAAACTTATCTTCTTGAGTTTCTATTCACATAATTTGCTTTGCAGTTTTTTGATGAACTTCATTAAAAACACACTCACAACGTTCTTCCTAAAGAGTATCATTCAAAAGAGTTGTGGCAGCTATTCTATCTCTGCCGTAACCCAAAATGACTCTTATGCACCTCAAATTCTCATTTTGATATCTCTTTTTAAGTTGCATGGGCACCTAATATATGATTTACAAATTATAAAAAAAAAAAAAAAAAAAAAAAAATTATGTAACTTGGATTATATTTTTATTAGATTAATATCCAATGGAAATTACCTTGTTCCAGTCAGAAATGGTATAATCTGTCTAGATCACATGCATCTGATATAATTTAAGGGTTGATCTCTGTGTATTAACTCCACAAATCTGCATCATTGGGTCTTCTAGGTGCACTGAAAGTGAATAAAATTAACAATGATCAATAAACACCGAAGGTGAAAAGAAAGCAGAAAAAAAAGAAAGAAAACTAAATGAATTAACCATGTTAGACAGAGCTTTTTGTTATAACCTATTTCCTATATGGACAATCGATAAATAGCGTGATATAATTTTCTGCTATTAATGTTCTCTATCCAAGGATAATGAACCTCCTTTTTAAAAATTCTAGAATCAACAATGTTCTGTCTAGTGTGTTGAACCAAAATAGTCCAACCAATTTGCAGTTTGCAGTTTGCAGATGATGATTTATAATGAAAGAACTCACAACCATTATGAATTCTTCCTTCATTTATATAGTACAGCTAGGTTCTGTTACCACATCTTATACAAACTTCACTCTCTACAAATCTTGTTAAAGAAATCAGTAGACTCAAGGGTCATTCATGCATTAAGAACAAAGTTTAAGAAAGAGTTATTGTTTTTCGTGACTCAGTTTGCTTGTTATCATGACATAAATAAAAACAGAAAATATACAAATTTATTGCAATTACCACATATCTGTTGTTTGTTTGCTTTAGCAAATAGAAGCTCATATCTAATAGAAATGTTGATAAAGAAATGAAGAGTACTCAATCAATATGTATTTTGCCATAGATGAAATAGATATTGAAATTCATGCAAATATCACAAACACTTACTTGGCAGTTCAGTCGCATCACCAATTAGTTCTACATACCATTCACTACAACAAAAGTGTTATTTGGTGACATTTAGTTAGTGGCATTTTATATTTTAATGTCATAAAAACTATAATATAATGACTGTTATACAAAATGCCATAATAATATAACATTTAGTGTCATTTCATTAATAAAAGACAAATAAAATTACGACACTTGTTTGGAAATGTTAGCATACATATAATTTAAAGACATGTATGCAGTGCCATTATTTTCTTGAGAAAGAATGGCACTTACATTTACTTTTAGTGTCACTTAAAAAAAATATCATGAAATATTAGTGACATTAACTTAATTATAACATTTATAACCTAGTGACACAGAAAAACTGTATAGTGATAGTTACAAAAATGCCATTTATAGTTACTTTTAGTGTCACTTAAAAAAAATGTCATGAAGTATTAGTGACATTAACTTAATACTGGTATTTGTAACCCAGTGACATAGAAAAACTGTATAGTGATAGTTATAAAAATGTCACTATACAATAATATTTAATGACATTTGTTTAATAAGTGACACATACAATAGTGATATTTAATTAAACATGACAACATAATTATATTTTAAAGGCACTTAACCAGTGTCACTAATTGCTTTCGAATATAACTACATTTGAAAAAAAAATATGTACAAAATATTTAGTGAAAATAACATTATTTCATTTTATAGTTTAGTTTGGTAAATTTAATAAATTTAAATAAATATATTTAACGAGTGTCCCTAATTTTGTTTTCATATTTTTGAAAAATATCAAAATTAAACATATTTGTCAATTTTTTCTCTTCACTTGTACATTATAACTTTACCCTTTTTGTTTTCTCTATAGATCTCCAATTATGTTATTTCTTCCATCTTCATTTTTAGTCTATTTGAATTTTAAATGTGTTATTTTATAAAATAATTCACAGTAAAAGCAGTTAAATAATTAAGAAAATATATTTTCATATACAAATAAATAAATGTTTAGTTCTATTTAATCTCTAAATTTAATATTTGTCACATTCACTAGTTGAACATTTAAAATTTCTAAAAGTCAATTATTTATTTACTTCTTTTCACCATTTAATCTTAAATAAATTTTAATAATTTATTTAAATTATTAGATAAATTTTAGTTAGATTATAATATAATGGTAAAAAAGAAAAAAGAAATGTAAATTGAAAAGATAAAAGTCAAAAAGCAATAAAGAAAAGATAAGCACTAACACCATTTCTTAGCACACATGCATTTCGTCCCAAACCCACGGCACATTCTAACTGAATCTTCCGTTTCCTTTTTTTTTTTTTTGGTCTTTTGTTAATTTTGTTTATAATTGGAAAATCCAAACATTTTGATCATTAATTCTGTGAAACGGTACAAATTACATGTCAACATTCCATTTGATGCTTTCTAAAGCATATTAGTACAAATTAATTAATAAGTATTAGATCTATCTTTCCTTAAAACTCAATCATCAAGCATGGTAATATGAAAAATTCTCTAAACATTGAAAAATATTAGAGGGAGATCACTCAAATAATTAGAGGATGATAAAAAAATTGGAGGGAAAGCATATCTAGGAATTTTTAAGAAAATTATTGGGTTTTTGTTTCACCCTCAAACTTATAGTGCATCAGCTATTTCCCGAAGGTATGGGTATTTCATTTCATAGTTATGTTATTAGTTTTTATTTTTTTTAATTTATTCTTTCCTCCAATCTGCTTCAACAAGCTTCAACTACAGTTGCTTTCAACAAAATTCCAAGGTAAAAAACTTACATCTAGCCTCCTTATTCATATTTTATAGATATAAATGGATCCCTACATGAAATTTCATTTAAATGAGAATGCAAGATGTGAATCAGAAACGAAACTGAATGTTGATTGTGTTATAGGTACATGTACTTTACATTTTATATCAATTTTAATTTTGGACTTTTTTGTTTTATGAATAGCAAATTATTTTTATTTTTAATTATTTTAATCGTATATGATAATGATTACTTTTTTATATTGTTTGTTGTACTTGTGCAGATTTCGAAGGATGTAGATGCTTGGCTTTGTGGATGATTTAAATGCTTTTAGAAGATATATCACTTCAAGCTTTAGATTCTCTCCTTTATTTTTGATTTAGATGCTTTCTACACATTTGTAAATATACATTATTATTCTATCTTTCCGACGGAGCTACTTATAATGTTGTTTGTTTACTCATTCGGAACATGGGTTTGATAAGTGATGTTTCTAAGAAGGTCATTTTTATTTATATGAAGCAAAATCAATTATTATGATAGTTTCTTTTAAATATTTGCCTATAACTAGATTGATACGATTAGTGATTAAAATGAATAATATAAGATTCTAACATTTATATTTATGATTATGGTGACACATTAAAATGTCAAATTAATCATTTATATCATACTTTGAAATGTCAGTAAATAATTCTTTTGTGACATTTGTAAGGTAACTATATTTTAAAAAAAAATGACAAGTTGAAATGTCACGAAAACTACTTTTTTATGACATTTTAAAATGCAATAGTTTATATATGTTGTGTTATTTTAAAGTGCCAACAAAATTAAATTTTATAGCTTTTTAAGATGCCATTAATGTACTATTTTGTGGCATATTAATATGTCATTTAAAAAATCTTTTTGTGACATTTTAATACATCATTTACTATAATTATGGTGGCATGAGAATATGTCACTAAAAGGAACTTTTTGTGACATTTTAATATGTTATTTATTACATTTTTTATGGCATCTTATAATGTCGTTTCATAAAACTTTTGTGGCATTTTAATATTTTACTCTATGCAAATCTTGTGACATGTTAGTTTGACATTTTTTAAATAAATCGTGGCATTTAGGTATGTCAGTTAATGCATTTCTAGTGAAATTTTAGTATGCCATTTATTCTATTTCTTGTTGCATTTTCTTAATGCCACAAAAGGGTAAAATAGTGGCATTTTTACCTTTAGCTACACCTACCTAGATGGCACTTTTAAAAAATGTCATTATATGTAAAAATGTCACTATAATACTATATAAGTGGCATTTTTTAATGCCTCTAATGTACCATCTTGTTGTAGTGATTATGAAATCAAAAATTATTTGACTTTCATATAAAGTTGGTATTGAATAACACTTACTTGGAATGAAAACATAGCAATGCTTTTATTATTCAGTTTACTTAAATTTACTCCTTCGTTGCTAGCACCATTATTTTCTTCTGCTGCTGTAGAAGCATAGACAAAGAAGTGCTATGTAAGGTATTATTTGAGAAAATTATTTTACATTGATTGTACTTTCAGTATTCCTATTTATAAATATCGAATCTAACCAATCTTCAACTTCTTGCATATTTCTCCACGATTCGAATAGATAAAATCTGAACCGACATTTAACATATTCACAAAAAATGGCTCAATAGTAAAAGTACAATGCTGTAGAGGTCTGACTGGCTCTATAACTGCTAAAATTTTGAATAAACTGAATGGTAAAAGTAAATTTTGAAAAAAGGGCTCAATACTAAAAGTACAATGCTCTTTGAATAAAAAAAAAATGCTAAATTAAGTTAAGCGAAAAAAAATTTAGAATACATGAAAATAAGTGAATAACTTACCTGAGAAAAGATAGTGGCCAAGTGAAAAATAAGAAAAAATAAAAGTGCAAAAGATGTTTGATTGAAAATATTCTTTCCTTCACAAAACAAAAAATTTAAAGTGCGGTTTTCTCTTCATCGTGTCTCTTCAAGTTTTTAACTCCAAAAATTCGTATTTCTTTAGCTTATATTCTCCATTTTACTTCATTTTAAGCAAAAGATTTGCAAAATGTTTGCAACCTTTCATGTCCTAGTTACCAAAGAAGAGCCACCTGTTAGTTGGCATTGATAGTTATTAATTTCTTGAACTAGCCTCAAATTATATATTCTTCTATTTGGGCCATTTTAAAATTTCATTGGACTACATAGTTGTTACTTGAAATATTTTGCTTCTAATAGCATATAAGGCCAACATGTACGTAAATTAACAAGCATATAATTCCATATTAATAAATTTTTAGCACAAACAGACATTTTCAACCCAAATTAAATCTAAGATTTTTTTTTTATATATTTATATATATATATATATATATAATAAATATGCTCTTTATAATAGGGTTAGATATGTTTTGAATAGCCATATAAATATAGGTCCAAAATAATAGAACTTTGTTTATATGAAATCTTCAATATATATAAACTTAAATGTATTATTATATTCTTTGGAGCATAATTTTTGTTTTCATTAAAATATTTTAATTAAAATATATTTAAACATATCCACAAACTATTTGTTGTTATGCATAAAAAATGCAGAACAAAAAAGGAAAAAAATATTTAAATATGAAACGAATATTGGACTACCCCTTATAGCAATTACACAACCATACGTCCAAAGTAATTATTACTTTGCAATTATTGTATTTTCAGTAAAAAAATATCCGTACATAATGCTTTACATTGTTCTCCTATTCAATTAGTTCTATGCAGTAAATGACACAAACACATATATTGATGTCTATATCATAGAGTCACAAATTAAACATCAACCAACCAAATATCACATGTATAATAAGACATATGAGCGAAATCCAAAAATAGATTAACAATAAAAATTAATTTCATTTACTAATATAAAAGCATACAAACCAGTTAATATTATGTTAATAAGTTCATTTTTTAACAAGTTTCACAAAAGGTACAACCATAAAAGACTAAAAATCATAGACCACTCACTAATAATACCAAAATACAAGAAACTTTGTTATCTTGCTAGTAAACCTATCCAGAGACATATTCTAGAGTTTAGAAACAACTATGATATCTCAAAATAATCTGATGTTTTCTTGAACACAACTAAGCAAGATAATAAGTTTCTCATAGTTCATAAATTAAGTTTTCCAGAAAATGATTCCTTCAATCATCAGGCAAAGAATCAGCCTGAGTTTCATCACCTTGGCTTTCTCAGGAGAAAAATCTACAATTTAGAACAAATAAACAAATATTTATCAAAGTGATCATATAACATATCCACACAAAAAAAAAAAAAAAAAAAAATTTCCACATTAAGCAACAAAATTTATTCCGCTTGCAATTCCTTTAATTTTTTTTTATTTGAGGCATCTAATTCAACATCATCCTCTTCAACTGCAAATAAAGCGAGAGAATGAAATAAAATTGTAATTTAATAATATGATATAAATAAAATATAAGCATTATCAAAAATCGAAAAAAGGTCATTAAAAAATTATTCTTTACCTGAAGAGAACAAACGTTTCATATTCTTGGTTTTTCAATTTGAGAATCGTGCGCCTCAGTTCCAGATATCATAGCCCCAAGAACAGAACCTATTGGTGATTTTTCACTTTCTTCAACCAAATTTGTAACTATGTATTGAGCATGAAAACCATCATGCTTAGTTTTGAAAAATCTTTTCAGCTTAACAAAAAACTATATATTCTTCAGACTCTCTTTCACATCAACCAAAGATGGTGGGTTTTCCTATATACATAAGACCATGAGTACAACAAGCTAAAAAAAAATCATGTATCTTGGCAATACATTTTATGTACAACTTACAACATTATACATCTCCATTGCCATATACACATTCATGTTCGTCACCTTGATAGCATCATCACCAAATATCGTTGTTTCTAAAGTTACAGTTTCATCACTAATATTTACTACAACTAATTCCCTACTTACACAAAAAGAAATTTTTTTGCTAGATAATTAATATAAAACATATCATATAATATTTTTCAATAATTATGAAATATAAAATTAAAGAATCCTATTATTTCTCAGCACACATGACTAATCAATTATAAACTTATGAAAAAAAAAAAAAAAGACTATGAATTACCTTAGTTTAGCCAACACAGTTTGATCACACTTGTAGCAGTCAATTGACTAGTTGTAGTCTGCAGCATATGATGTGTAACTATTTTCGCAGCCACAATAAAAAAACTTTTGATTTTGAACATTGACATTTATTCTAGCTTTCAATACAAACTTATCAGCCCACATTTTTTTTTAAACGTAAATAATATAACAAAATAAAAAAAATACCTACAACAAAAAAATTAGTGTCATTATAAGCAAAATGATTACTCATTATAAAATTTATAATAAAAAATAAAACACAAATAATGACTCACATCATCATTTCTAAAAATATCAGATATAGTGTGCATCTTATTTGATAACTGCACCAAAGATTGCTAGTTCTTCACGGTCTAATTCACTTCAAGCAAAGCATCCGTAATAGCTTGTTGATTAGTTGCTCTCCTATAGACTGTTCACAAAATAAGGCTAAATTATTCACTAAAAACAACAATTCAAATATTTATACACTGCTAATTATTATTATTATATCCCATGATATAAAATCTATAAATTCAAAGCTCAAACCAAGTCTTAAGTCGCTGAACATTTGGTACAGTAGGATCACACTAATAGTAGTCAATGGAGTCGACCCTACCGATAGACCTACCAATAGACAATTTTTAGAATATTGCCATCAATCACACACTAAAATTCTCTGTATTCTTGTACATTTTTAAGGAAATACCTTTCTAACGTTTAAAATATACTTTATCCTAGCATATAATAATGTGATACAATAATAATGATGTGAAACAGCTAAATTTGTTGCACTAATCACTGGCATCTATTCAGAAGCAGGCATAATGATAGCACCTTCAGATGTTGCTACGTTATTCCAGAGGGTCATGATTAAAAGCCTTTTCCTGTTTAATTAGAAATTTAGTAAAACATAGAAATTTATACACAATACATAACTTTATAAGAAATCAAACTAAAAACGAAAGTAATTAGAGAAATATTTCAGATACTCAAATACTTACTCTTGACTCAAAAGCATAAATTCATGGATCACAAATAATTTAGGAGCCCTATCGACTCTGCGCTGCTCAAATTTGTTTTATTACAATAGTAAGCACATTTGCAGTTCATAAAACAAAGGGATAATTATAAAAACTACACCTAAGGCTTGGGGTATTAATATAAACTATCTCTTTGGTTTGAGAAATTACCAAAAAAAAACCCTCATGATAATTGCTGTTCAAAAATCATGATGGAAATAATTAAAAGACCATTTTACCCTTTAGTTATTTCATTTTTAAAAAAGGAACTAAATATATGTAAAATAAAAAGACAAGAATGAAGGCAAGAGTAGCGTTAGGATACATAAATCAAACTTCATAAGCTTGAAAATAACTAAGCTACTCCAGCTACCAAAGATATAGTCATGCTATAGATCTAGATTAGGATGAAGAATTACCTCTTGTAGCTCAAAAACAAGGAGAAGAATAGAAGATCAACTATCTCTCACGAATCTAGAAACTGTGTAGAACTGGCACAATAGAAAGACGTCAACGTTTGCCCAGGCT
This sequence comes from Jacaranda mimosifolia, assembly GCA_018894105.1. Classification (NCBI taxonomy): domain Eukaryota; kingdom Viridiplantae; phylum Streptophyta; class Magnoliopsida; order Lamiales; family Bignoniaceae; genus Jacaranda; species Jacaranda mimosifolia. The sequence goes on from CM032124.1 coordinate 16,777,455, forward strand.
AAACTGCTCCAAAATTCATGAAATTAAATCTGGAACACCTCCATACACATGGGAGGATATTATGAAAAATTGGAGACAAAAAGCCTTCTAGATAACTCCAAAAAAAATTTCCAACTGGAAGCTACTGCAAGTGGATCTCCAAAATCGAGCAAGTCAAGTGCCTTGCCTCTATTGAAACGATCCACACACCAAACAACCCAATTTCCCCTCACTAGAAGCTGGAATTAGAGAGGAGAAAATGAGGTAGAGGAGACCAATTTTTAGGTTGGGAGGAAAAAGAAATGCAAAGCTTCAACTCATGATGCAATGCATGGAGAGAGAGATTTTGGAGGGAATGCAAGAATCTAATTCTCACACTTTTCAGCAATGCTTAATTTGAATTTTGCAAGCACTCTATATCTATATATAGAGGGTGGAAGGTGTGATGCTAGTTGGCATCACACCTTCCTCAAGGTGACCGCCCAAGTGGCATGCCAAGTTGGCAAAATTCAAATTCAAGTCTTACTTGAATTTCAAGTGCATTTTAATTTAATTTGGAATCTAATTCCGAATTAATTAAGATGCTAATTTAAATGAACACTTTATTTAAATTTTCCCTCCAAAAAGTATTCTTCCCATTAATTAAATTAAATACTTTAATTTAATTAATTAACCTTTGATTTAATTCTTAAATCAAACAAGCGTAACTTTTAAGCTTAAATTAGTCAACTTAACTCTTTAAGTCAACTTGTCTAATTGATGGTCAACATGGTACCAAATAATCAACTCCTTAATTATTGGTCTAATTTAACTCTTAAATTAGTTGATTAATTTAACACTTAAACTTACCAAAACAAAATTGACTATAAAATTGGAACCTTGAAAATCTATCACCAAAGGGGTGATTTTCTAACACTTAGAAAATTGCCCTACCAATTTTGGAAGCTATTTGGCTTATATGTGTGACCTAATAGGTTCTACCATTCATTGGACATGGGCTCGCAACTCTTTGTGACTTTTGAATATCTTATATTCATTTTAGTTTAAAACTCCTTTTAAACTAATCGACTCAATTTAATTAATCTTATTAATTAAAGAGTATCCAATCTCCATGGTCGATGTCCAACCTCAAGCCCATGGAGCCCAACTAATTGGCCTAAATGAATATTCTAGAGAACCATTATAGCTCTACGCGTACTATGCAAATATGGTCCTTTCGTCTCCTATCTCTAGAAAGAGGCATTGGGCAAGATATTTGTCGGCTCCCTAACAGCCTCAATACTATATTTCTATTCTCAATGTTCGATTCCCTTATGTGATCTCACCTTTAAAAAACTCCTTTTCCAAATTGCGACACCACCTTGCTCAAGGATTCATTGGAATCGATCATTATAGAACACATAGAAGATGCACTCGCCCTTCACAAAAGCGAGGAGTCAGATTCCATTTTGGATCTAACAAACCTCCATGTCGAGTAGCTCATACCCAACCTCAACCCGAATGTCCCGCCAAGTGGTCAAGGAAGAGTCAAAGCATGAGGATAAGACATAAGGTTACCATGGATTCTCAGGTCAGAGGACTAATAATATGCACTAGCGTAAGCGGGAGAATTGACCACTACTGACTTGCCACGACCGCTATCTAGTGGATTCTCTGGAGGGTCTTCAGTGCCTTGTTCTCTAACAAGCACCCACTAACATGCACTAGTATCTCATACAGATTGCTCATGGAATGGAGTAATATCCAACTCTTGGATTTATGTATCATTAGTACAAGTCTCTCTGGATCTTAGATGCCCCGTTTCATAAGATCCTTTGACTTGAAAGATTTAAGATCACGACTGTGTAAGACTTATTTCATGATCACCACCCAGTAAACTGACCAAGTTTCATAGTCATGTGTGATCTAAGGGCTTTATCCAGATTCAAGTGAAGTAAAGCATAAGATGAAGGTGGTCATATAAAGAATATCATTCAATCAAGATTATTTTATAAGAAAATAGCTTTTACAAGGCTAATCTAATTGGCTTGTTGTGCATTATTCCTATAATCTCCTACTTTCCATAAAGCCAATGGCCCATGGCCTTGAGACCCATCTTCTAACAATGTTCTTCAACGACCTTTTACGCTAAGGACTTAGTCAGTGGATCTACTACATTCTCTTTCGAGGTAACTCTCTCAACTTGGATATCACTTCTATCTATGATCTCCCGAATCAAATGTTATCGCCTCAAAATATGCTTGGATTTCTAATGAGATCTTGGCTCTTTAGCTTGCGCTACTGCTCCGGTGTTGTCACAAAAGACAACAACTGGCTCAGCAATGCTAGGCACTACATTCAACTATTGAATGAAGTTTTTCATCCAAACACCTTCTTTTGCAACTTTCGAAGCCGCAATATATTCTGCTTCAGTGGTGGAATCTACCGTGGTGTCTTGTTTGGAACTCTTCCAACTCATCGCGCCGCCATTGAGGCAAAATATGAATCCAGAAATGGATTTGAGGTCATATACATCGGATTGGAAACTCAAATTTGAAAACCCCTCTAGTTTCAATTCTCCATTACCGTATACTAAAAATAAGTCCTTAGTCCTTCTTAAGTACTTAAGGATTGCTTTTACGGCTATCCCATGACTCTCACCGAGATTGGATTGGAACCTACTCAAAAACTTTGCGAGTGTGCCACATCCGGCCTTGTACATTAAACTGCATACATTATGCTACTGATAGCAGAGGCATAAGGTATGTGAGACATTCTTCATTTCTCTTCCTTAGTTTTGGGGGCCATAGACTTTGCGAGACAAATGCCATATCCCATGGGAAGAAATCCCTTTTTGGATTCTTCCATACTAAACATCTTTAATATCTTGTCAATGTACGGGGTTTGGTATATCCCCAACATCCTTTTGGATCTATCTCTATAGATGTGTATTCCAATATTTAGGACGCTTCTCCCAAATCCTTTATGGAGAATCGTGTAAATAACCATGCTTTAGTACACTCTAACATTCCTACCTCATTCCCAATGAAAAAGATGTCATTAAAATAAAACACAATAAACAGTATTGAACTCCCACAAGCCTTATTGTACACACATAGTTTATACATATTTTTTACAAAGCCAAACGATTTGATCGTTTTGTCAAAACGTATGTTCCAACTTCAAGACGCTTATTTGAGTCCATGAATAGATCTTTGGAGTTTGCAAACCTTTTGCTCACTCCCATTGGATGTAAAACCTTGTGGTTGCTCTATAGATTTCTTCTTCAATGTCACCATTGAGGAAAACGGTTTTCATATCCATTTGCCATATCTCATAGTCATAATATGAGGCTATGGCAAGTAGAATCTAAATGGACTTAGGCATAGTGACCGGCAAAAAGGTTTCCTCAAAATCAATATCAGGTCTTTGAGTGTAACCCTTTGCCACTAGTTGTAGCTTAAAAGTCACCACTTTTTCATTAACTCCAAGCTTTCGTTTATAGATCCACTTGCAACCGACGGGAACTATTCCCTTTGGTGGATCTACCAAAGTCTATACTTTGTTTGAGTACATGGAGTCTATTTTAGATCTCATGGCTTCAAGCCAATGTCCCGAATCTATGTCCAACATAGCTTCCTTATAGGTTTTCGGATCATCATCCGTTTGGCCCATCTCATGAAGGAATCCAAACCTTTCGGGTTGCTTATTGATTGGTCTGACCTACGTAGAGGTTGTGTATTAGGCTCTCGTTGCTCGCTTGTTTCCACTACTTGTGGGATTTCTTGATCATTTTGAACTTCATCAAGTTCAACAATAACGCCATTTCTATCTAATAGAAATTATTTTTCCAAAAAGTGGGTGTTCCTTGAAACAAACACCTTTTGTTCCGAGGGATCATAGAAATAATAACCCATAGACTTTCTAGGGTATCCCACAAACTTGCATAAGATGGATCTATTGTCCAACTTATCTCCTACTGTCCGTTGCACGTAAGCGGGATATCACCAAACCTTGAGATATTGGTACGAGGGTGCTTTGCCAAACCATATCTCATGTGGAGTCTTTGGAACCGACTTCGTGGGTACTATATTTAGTAACTTCGCTGTAAGTAAGGCGTATCCCCAAAAGGATATGGGCGTATCAAAAAAGCTCATCATGGAACATACTATGTCCAACAAGGTACGATTCCTCCTTTCGACTACTCCATTATGTTGGGGTGTGCCGGGTAGAGTTCATTGACAGAGAATCCCATTCTCCTTAAGATAATCTAAGAATTCAGTGCTCAAGTATTCTCTCCCTCGATCCGATCGAAGAGCTTTAATACTTAGCCCCAATTGTTTTTCTACTTCATTCCTATACTCTTTGAACTTTTCAAAAGCTTCAGACTTGTTCTTCATAAGAAACACGTGTCCAAATTGACTATAGTCATCGGTGAATGTGATGAAGTAGGAATAGCCTCATCTCCTACTAACTCTTAGTGGTCCACAAACTTCCATATGGATCAAATCCAAGAGACTTGTGGAGCGCTCCACTTGTCCTACAAAAGGAGCTTTGGTCATTTTTCCCTTTAAACAAGACTCATAAGTAGAAAGGTTCTCAATGCTACTAACTTTTAGTGCTTTAAGAGCTTCTAACTTGCTCATCCTATTCTTAGAGATATGACCAAGTCTTGCATGCCAAAGAATGGCATCTTTTTGGATATCTAATTTTCTTTTAGTTGATTGAATGTGCATTAGTAGAGGTTGAAAATCAAGTATGTACAATCCATTTATTAATGTACCTTGAGCAATTAAAGAACCATTCTTTAATGCCATCAATTTCCCATTCGATATTGAAAAATCAAATCCTTCATTATCAAGAATAGGAATTGAAACAATGTTCTTAACAAGGTAGGGTACATAATAAATCGGATCAAGTACAATGCAAGCATTCCCCAAGTCTAACTTGATAACACCTTGGAAAGTGGCCGCAACTCTTGCTCCATTTCCTAAGTAGAGGATCATATCCCCTTCAGGAAGACCCTTTCTTCTTTCCATCCCTTGTAATGAATTACAAAGGTGAGAACCGCATGCAGTATCAAATACCCATGTGGAAGAGTTAGTCGTCATGTGCACTTCAATAAAGTACATACCCTTTTCAAGGGTTGCAAGGTAAGCTTTGCAATTTCTTTTTCAATGCCCCTTTTTGCCACAGTGGAAACAACTAGCATCGATTTTAACCTTCTTCTTAACTCTCCCAGAACTTTTCTCGGGTTGCTTCCCTTTTGAGGAATAACTTTTCTTCCTTTTACGTCTATTTCTAGGACCCCTAGGGCCCTTTGACTTGGAAGAGGATGCAAGCATAAGGGGCTTCTCCTTTCTCATAGTTGCCTCTGCAGTCACTAGCATATTGATCAGTTCGTTGATCGTAACCTTTTGGTTGGACATATTGAAGTTCATAACGAATTGATCATATGATGATGGTAATGACTATAGGATCAAATCCACGTAAAGGTCGTTGTCCATAACCACATCTAACCGTCCAAGCTTCTCAATGAGTTCTATCATCTTGAGGCCATGATCATGGACATCAGACCCTTCACTCATCCTTGCTCTAAAGAGCTCTTTAGACAAAGCGAAGCTTTCGTGTCTACTTTGTACACCATACAACTCTTTGCAAATGCACATAAATCTCTCTAGCATGCTTCATGTGCTCATGAGTCTTTTGAAGCTCATTGGACATGGACGCTATTATGACACACCTCACTTGTAGATCATCATCTACAAATTTTGTGAACATTTCACGTTGTGCATTGGTGGCGTCATCACCAAATGTGTCCACAGGACTTTTATCAAGGACGTAAGTTTGCTTTTTAGAGTTAAGAATGATTTTAAGATTTCTTAACCAATTTTAGAAGTTCGGCCCAGTTAGGTTATTGGTTTCCAAAATGCTTGCAAGTGGATTTTTAGCCATTTTATTTTAAGATTTCGAAAATCTACAAGAGGCGAAAAAAGAGTATAAGCATGTGATTGATTTGATATTAAAAACATGTTTATGGTCTTTCAAGCATGTTTTCCTCATACTATTTTATCAAATTCTTCACTCCCTAGAAGAATTCGGGAAATCAAATTTTCTAGTGAGAATCAAAATCCTAAGGACTTGTAAGTGGACCCCGACTTCGAGTGCCATCCACAAACAATCGAAAGGTAAGCAACACTTGCTAATTGCATCTTATGCAATTCTTGATATATTTTACCTCATGTTTCATATAGACACCCTGCTTCGAGTACATCTACATTACTAAGAGTTAAGTCATACCTACCAATCAAACTTTGATTCGAGATGGCTCCATGTCATCCCCCGCTTCGAGTGCTTATGCATGGAGGTTCTCAAATCAAAGGTGCATCATATGCTAAGTATATGCTCACAATTTTCCTCCTAAGTGTGACCCCGCTTCGAGTGTGATACCCCGCTTCGAGTGCCATCACACAAATTTGGTAGCATCATCATGGCATATACTATTGGTACAAGGCTTGGATTAATTAAAACTCTTTTAATTTGTATCCATTTTGACTTAATATTGGGAAAGCACTTAGACATTCTAAGTTGAGGGTTTTTGCTTTCAAAGGATCTCATCATTTTCTTCTTATTTAGGTTTTCTATATACTAAACACGTATCTTATATGCCAATAGGATATGGAAAGCATAAATAAGTAAATGCACCTAGTATGCTCCTAGGGTGGGATGACCATGAGCCTAACCAAGTGGTGCACTTAGAGCCATAGATGCATCACGTAATTAATTTTAGGTAGGTTGATTAAATCTAGCTATTACATGATTGTATCCCATATATTCATGGGCCTTCAAAAGTCTCTATGCCTCCATTGGCCTCTATTGCTCCATGTAACATTTACATGAATAAGAAATCCTCACTCCTAGTGATTCTACCTTCATAACATTTACAAGGTAGAAATTAAGAGGCATGCAAGCCTCAATTTAATACAACCCATTTCAACAACTTGAAACAATTAAAATTAATATTAAAGGCTCATGATCATCCGTATTCATTCATCATCCATTCAACAATTAAATGAACAATAAATAAATCTAGAATTAACAATTAATTCTATCAATTAAATGCTTATCTCATAAACAAATAATTGAACAAGCATAACATTTATGCCATCATTGTAAGATTAAGTTTAACCAATTTTCAAAGGCATTCAAAAATATCAAACATAAATTTGAGAACTTGCACAATGTTTGTGCATCTATTATGTGTGGTGCAAAAACTTTTCAAGCACAAAAGGAGTTGGAAAAAACACTCAAAACTCACCAAAACCATAAAATAAGGGCTGCTGCCTAGCTTGGGTGCACGGTTGGGCAGGCCACACGCACAGTGCCCAACTGTGGCCCGGCAGCTCCCTGTTTTGGGGTTTCAAAGTAAGTCAAGTTATTTTTCACTCAACTTTCATGCAACAATAGTTTTAGCACATGTTCCCAACACTAAAACACACATTATAGATGAATGTTTAGATTTAAAACCTCTATTAAAAAAAGGAAATTCAAGTGCTCAGTTATGCCTCCAAAAATTTAAAAAAAGCTAGAATCATATTCTGTAAAATCTTCAATACAACTCCAATCAAATTGGATCTAAAAATGACCAAAACTCTTTTGATCAAACATCAACATACTATATCATCATATAACATCAATAAATGCTAAATCAACATTCAACATTTATTACTATGAATTGAAACATACTAAAACATGAATCAACACTTAAATCACATAATTGCATGCTTTCAATTCATCAAGCAAAAGAGCCACAAGCATCATCAACCAAACACTCCAATCCATCACTTGGATTAAGTATTTGGTGATATTGATCAATCCATCACATGAATCAATCAAACAATAATCCAAAATATAGCATGAAAAAGACTCTGATACCACTTGAAGGCAAGAGTAGCATTAGGATCTGTAAATCAAACTTCATAAGCTTGAAAATAACTAAGCTACTCGATCTACCAAGGATCTAGTCATGCTATAGATCTGGATTAGGATGAAGAATTACCTCTTGTAGCTCAAAAACAAGGAAAAGATCAACTCTCTCTTACGAATCCAAAAACTGTTTGGAACTAGCACAACAGAAAGACAACAACATTTGCCCAGGCTAAACTGCTCCAAAATTCACAATATTAAATTTTCAGCACCTCCACACGTAGGAGAACCTACTATGAAACATTGGAGCCAAAAATCCTTCTAGATTGCTCTAGAAAAATTGCCAACCGGAAGTTGCTGCAGGTGGATCTCCAAAACCGAGCAAGTCAAGTGCCTTGGCTCTATTGAAACGATCCAAACACCAACCAATTTTCGAATTTCCCCTCACTATAAGCTGGAGTTAGAGAAGAGAAAATGAGGTAGAGGAGGACAATTTTTAGGTTAGGAGAAAGATGACATGCAAAGCTTCAACTCATGATGCAATACATGGAGAGAGAGATTTTGGAGGGAATACAAGAATCTAATTCTCACACTTTTCAGTAGTGCTTAATTCGAATTTTGCATGCACTATATATCTATATATAGAGGGTGGAAGGTGTGATGCTAGTTGGCATCACACCTTCCTCAAGGTGACCGCCCAAGTGGCATGCCAAGTTGGCAAAATTCAAAATTCAAGTCTTACTTGAATTTCAAGTGCATTTCAATTTCATTTGGAATCTAATTCTAAATTAATTAAGATGTTAATTTAAATGAACACTTCATTTAAATTTTCCCTCCAAAAAGTATTCTTCTCATTAATTAAATTAAACACTTTAATTTATTTAATTAACTTTTGATTTAACTCTTAAATCAAACAAGCTTAACTCTTAAGTTTAAATTAGTCAACTCTTTAAGTCAACTTGTCCAATTGATGGTCAACATGGTACCAAATAATTAACTCTTTAATTATTGATCTAATTAACTCTTAAATTATTTAATTAATTTAACACTTACATTAACTAAACCAAAATTGACCGTAAAATTGGAACCTTGAAAATTTGTCACCAAGGGGGTGATTTTCTAATGCTTAGAGAATTGCTTTACCAATTTTGGAAGCTATTTGGCTTATATGTGTGACCCAATAGGTTCTACCATTTATTGGACATGTGCTCACAACTCTTTGTGACTTTTGAATATCTTATATTCATTTTAGTTTAGGCAAGGCTTGTCGACTTGTGATTTGCCAAATCTCAATTCGGCAATAAGCAGAGAACTTTAATTTGAGTCAGAGCTGCAGGAAATCCGAAAGATTGAGAGTAAGGGCTGAAAGGAAAAGATGCACCTTGATGGGCAGAGTAATGTCGGAAGGAAACAACAGAGGCTTCAGGTGGAAAGCACCACCCAACAAGTTCCTTAGTCTGGCGAGATGGCACATTTGACTCAAGAGAGACCACAAAAGTGATGTGGATTTTATGGAACATCTAGCCATGATAAATCGGAATGCTGGAAGAAATAGGTCAGATGCTTAGGCTGTGGCAGTGATCAACACTACTTAAAGAATTGCCCCAATAGGAGAGGTCCAGCATCGGCAAGAGAAGGGAAACAAGTGGCTGAAGGTCCAAGCTGATTTCTTGGATGTCTAAGGAAAGTCTGATACTGCATATTTTGGCTTCATAACCCAGACGGAGTTTAAGGAGCAGTACGCAAATGGGTTATGTATACACCTAGTATGTTTAAGTTTTTGTGAACTTGTATCTAGTTGCTTGGGAATGTACGATAAGTTATGACATTTAGCTTATTAAGTTTGAACTTGACTACTCTTTAATGTGACTAATATGTAAGTATGAACTTGTGATGTTGTTAATTGTATGTTGCTATAATGGTTTTATGGTTTTTTAAATAAGAGCACGCACTCTATCAGAACTGAAATGGCGGATATTTTAAATATTAAAATGATAGGTGATTGAGGCAACAAGAAACCAGAATGTTATAGGTACCAATGTTAATTGAAGTTCATCGAAAACTCAAGTAAGAATCTGGGGACTAGATTCTCTTAAGAGGGGGAGGAGTGTAACACTCCTAAAATTTGGTATTTTGGAAAATAAGTGAAAAAAGGTTTAATTGCGAGAATTTTGAAAGTTTTGGGGTTAAGATAGAATTTAGGAAGACTTGATTGGACTATATCTTGAAAGTCTTGGGGTTCCATGGGATTATTATTAGTTAAAGGAGCCAATGTGAGGCAATAAATAGTCTTGGGGCTGAAGTGAAGACACTCAAAACTTGAGAGGACTTAATTGGAAGCTAGCTTAAAAGTTTTGGGGCCAATTTCAAATTATCAAAATTGAATTTTATAAAAATAGCATTTTTTTTCCTTCTCTTTTCTTCCCTATTTTTTCTTCTCCATTTATTCTCCATACCACCTTGAACCACCCTCTCACCGGTCACCCTTTATCGGCAACTAAACCTTAGCAAATTTGGTATCATTTTCTTCATCTTTTCGCGTAGAACATGAGTATACCAATTTCTCCCCAAACCTTCTAGTGTACCGGCCAGAAACTGAGCTCAAAGTTTCATCCATGGTGGTAGTTGATGGGTTTTATCAAATTCGATGACTCAAACTTGAATGTGAGTAGTGGGTTTCGACGCGCTCAATTCAAGGATCACGTCGGTGTCTTCAATTTTGGGAATGGACCACTGTGGAAAGAGAAATTAGGAGAAAAAGGACTCGATGATGAATAGTAGTGCTAAAGTTTCCAAGCTAACATTCACTTTCAATTCGACGGCGTTTGGTGAAATTGGTTGAGGGGTTTGGTTTGTTGAGCTTAGACGCGTCTTTTGGTGGTGTTGTTGGCCAACTTTGGTGGCAGCAGAAAATGGCAATGTGGCGGCGGTTAAGAGATAGAATCTTCATCTCGTTGCAAGGATTACATGTACGCAAGTTGATCGTTCGTTCGAAGCTTCGATAAAAAGATATTGGGTAAAAATGAGAAACTTGTGTTAAAGTTGTACGCATGTGTATGAATATACTTTCCAAACCTTACGATGTATTGTATAAATGGAATATGCACGATTTGATTGAAAATATTGAGATATGCATAGAATTACATAAGTCAATGGATTCGGATTTTGTCATATCGCATAATAATCTTGGTAATTAAGTTAATTAGGTGAAGAAACCCTAATTTTATGAATTTGGAGTCTAAATTGCGATAATTGGGTCAATTGAGATGATACAAAACTAAGATTTAGGTCATGCATTGACCATTATAAGTTTAGTAAACTCAAATTTGTATTATCATGTGATAAATTTGAGATAAATTGGGATTTTTAAGGGATATTAGACTATCGTTATCGATTTAGTATATTGTCACAAGATCAATTGGATGATTTAGGACCCAATTATATATTCCTTAAACTAGATCGGCACTATTAGCATGTCTTTATCGAGGCCATCGATTTAGCCAATTAAGTATCGATTTTAGGTCATTAATTTGTATAAATGTGATTATATGATCGAATGAGGATCTTGAATTTGGACTTATTCTTTTGGATTAGGTGACAAAGAAGTTGGTCCTACAAACCAATAGTCGGTGACTGCATTTTTTAGACTACGAAGGTGAGGTCTGCTAATCAGGCACTTCTTGTACCTATCGATTTTCTTGACAAACCCCTGTGAGGGTTGATATTAACTTGATTATCGCACTCTATTATTATTGTACTCCTATAAGGTTTTGCCAATCGGCGTTTGTTTCATATGAGCTTATTCCATAGCTATCATTGAACTTAGTTAAGTTTTACTGATCTGATATCTATCTTGATTTTCATTATTGTTGCTATTGATTATCGAACTTTGTGAAGTTCTCTTGATTTGAACCCTGTGAGGTTCCCCAAAACTATTGTTTGTATTCTATATTGCTAGATTTTTTGTTACTGTCTTGTTATTGTATGCCTTGCCAGCATACCTATTAGTTTGTATATAGCCATGATGGCTTAATCGTATTTATTAATCGTTATGGTAGTGCCTTGTTGGCATTTATGTAAATGTTATCTGTTGCCTTGTTGGCAAATTTGATTGATTGATATTGTTCGTATGTTACTGATATACTAGGGAGACTCTTAGGTATAGATATGCCTTGTCAGAAAATTCGATTGATTGATATTGTTCGTATGTTAGTGATATGTTAGGGAGACTCCTAGGTATCAATGATATGCTAGGGATACTCCTAGGTATTGACTGTCTGTTTGTGATATGCTAGGGATACTCCTAGGTAATGTCCATCTATTTGTGATATGCTAGGGAGACTCCTAGGTATCAATGATATGCTAGGGATATTCCTAGGTATCGTCCATCTATCTACTCCTAGGTATCCATATGCTAGGGATATTCCTAGGTATCTCCTTCTGTCTGTGATATGCTAGGGAGACTCCTAGGTATCAACGATACGCTATGGATACTCTTAGGTATCGTCTATTTGTTTGTGATATGCTAGTGAGACTCCTAGGTTTCAATATGCTAGGGATACTCCTAGGTATCATCCGTCTGTTTGTGATATGCTAGGGGTACGCCTAGGTATCGATATGCTAGGGATACTCCTAGGTATCTACCATTAGTTTGTGATATGCTAGGGATACTACTAGGTATCTACCATCTGTCCGATACATGCTAGGGATACTCCTTAGCATCTTCTGTGTGCCAAGTTGTCATGCTTGTGCCATTGTTTTTGCCAAGCTGTCATGCTTGTGCCATTGTTATTGCCAAGCTGTCTTGCTCCTGCCATTGAATTGTTATTATTGATCGATTGTATTATCATGGAGGCATAAGAGTATTGTGATATGCATGTCAAGCCAGTTTCGTTGAATTGCATATGACTTGAGCTGGTTATTCTGACCATTTCTGATCATTTGTACACTGTTCATGGAGCGATAAGGAATGAGAGATTCCTATCTGCTCAAACTGTCATTTGTATCTGATATTGTTCTTGTTCTAAACATTAACTTATGATATGCTGAGTTGATTCATCCTCAACGGATCCCCACTGCTTATGATTAAGATTATACCTCACTAAGTCCTTTAGACTTACTTCCCATATTTCTTTTATTTTCTTAGACAAGTTTAAGTGATGAACTGGAAATCTAGGATTGGATGGGCAAACACATTTTTGTAATAGAAAACGATTGTATATGCTTATGGGTTCTTTTGGACATTTTGTATACTCTGGAGACGTTGTGATATGTCATGTTGATGTTAATGACTTAAGGCACGTAAATGTTTTGTTAAATGTAAGAAAAGTGAATTATGATATGTACTTGACGGTTTGTTGAGTCAGTTAAATTTGAAATTTTCGCTGCTTTGATAAGTTAACTTTTAAATCTTTTGGGTTTATTGATTGAACTGTAGGTTCAATTTAAAATTGAATTGAGTGGCGCATCAGTTTAGGTGCTATCCCGAGGGGGGGGGGGTGCCACATTATTTATTGAATAATGTATTAAATTAATGAAATTAACTTATTAATTAAGTAATATATTAGTTATATTTAATATTTAATGTATTAATTAAATATTGCATTGTTTCATTTAATAAATAACTTAAGATGCTTTAATTTGATATAATAAATAAATAATCTTCTTCAAAAGAAAATAATCTTCATTAAATATTAATCTTCACACTTATTTAAAATTATAATAAAAAATTTAATTATAGGGTGATATTTATTTAATAATCTATTAAGTTTAATAAATTAATATTGATATGCTTAAAGTAATCATTGAGAAACTTAATTAAATTTATGTAAAAATTATTTGATTATTACTAAGTAATTTATTTACTAAATAATGTGTGAATTAAATAATGAGTTAATTAAATTAATTAAGTAAGTTATTAAATTAATTAAATTAAGTTATTTAAATAAATTGTTGTTTATATATAAATTATGTTTCATATTTTATGTATAATTAAATATTATATTTATTTATTTAATAAATAATCAATATGGTGTAATTTCATATAATATAATATCATTTACTTTTTTAATTTGAGAATCGTTATTAAGTCTTATATATATTATTAAAAAATTATTTTATTTACATAAATAACTAAGTTTTATTTATACATAAATCATAATTAATAAATAGTTAAATAATCATATTTTAATTAATAAACAATAATTAGTTTATAATTAATGTATAGTAATTAAATTCTTTTTATAAGTCAATATTAATAATTATGATATAATTATGATATCAACTGATTTTTTATAATTAAGATAAAATTATGATTTCATAAATAATTAATATTTATTAATGTACATTTTCTTCCAAATAATACATCATTTACTAGTGTTAAATTTATAAAAATATAAAATTTAAAATAAATAAATAATTAAATTAATTACACATTTTTTTGTTACACTCATATTTCAGTCATTATGTATATATATATATATATACACACACATCATCCAACTATAAATATACATACCTATAACACGTGAAAAAATCATTTTCATTCTACAAACCTAACAAAAATCAACTCATTTGACATCTATAGTATAATTTGTTCCCTCCCCATACATAAAGAAACAAATAACTTATTTTCAAATCATTTTCCACATTTCCCTAAAACAAAAAAGAAACACTTAGCACATTCTCCAAATTTTCTTTCAAAAATCCATTGCCCCAAAATTTTTTAACATAGAAGAACAAGGCCTAAGGTTTTCTAAAGTTGATTGAATAATTCCTAAAAGATTATTGTGAAAATTTTCATCTGGGCGACCATATTATTATTATGTTTTACTAATTATATGTTGGCTCTTGAATCCTCTAAAATTTAAGTCTTTTTCGATCCAACACCCTGATAAGATATATATGAAGACTTGGTCAAAAAAAGATCTTGCATGAAGTTTCTAAAAATGTCAACTACTTTTGGTAATTTTGATCTTTATGGTTGTTTCATGTGATGAAATAAAACTATTGACATAATTGTAAGCCGATTTAACAAGATTTTTATGGGGTTCTCAAATTTTCAATTGTATGGAGACAATTATAACTAATTTTCCAATGATATAGCTTTTTCATGTATATTTTTGAATTGAGAAATGAGTAAAAATAAAAAATATATCAAAAAACATAATTTGTTGGGTCTTAAAATCTCAAATATTTGTCAGGATTTTTTAAGTGTAAAAATAAATTTTCATAGTTTTTTTTTTTTTTTTTCCAAACGAACAATTAAATACATTTCAATTATTATATTAATATTAATTTTAAATTCGTAAAATATAATCAATTACATCATTCCTTATTAAGAATACAAATATAACAAGAAATTATTATACAAGAACACCCACTTCAAATGAGACTCAAATGCTTAACTTTTGAGTTACGAGAAATTTATCTAAATATTGACACAAGGAGTCCTTAACATATGTTTTGTTTTGCTTTGTTTTATTTTTTTTCCCTCTTCTTGACATAAGTTTACCTTAGGTGGACATAATTCATCAGTGCCTATATAGAATTAAATTTTGATCAATAAAGTAACTAAAATTGATATGCCTTAAAAAATTTTATGTTAGAACTACGCTGCTAATTATTTTCTTTCTTCCCCTTTTTTTTTCCTCAAAAAAGGTAGATAGTATCTCGAGAGCTTTAATTTAACTAAACTTTAAAAAATGGAAAAGTCACATTTTCGTAAACATTGCAAATTGTTTCAAAGTGTCATGGAATACATACGTTGGTCTATCCTTTTACGTGGGAAAGGCAACGAAGATAACCTTTTCGCTGAGAAACGCGGCTATGGAAAATTTCAGTTAGAGCTGTCCTCTACAATGAGTTCAATTTTGTTTAATCAAAATTCTACAGTTTCATTTTTCGCGACAGTGTACAACAAATAAGACAGCCAAAAAAGCTGATTTGATGATAATTCGAGGTCAAATTACATAACATGCGAAAGATGACTCACAAGTTGTACATTTTGCAATAACAGAGCATTCATTAGAGGGAAAATGGCTCGAGAGAGGGCTGAGGGCACCGGGGACTTTGTGAGTAACACAATCTATAACGGGGGGAAGGTAAATCCTAGAGCGAGTTGGTTGAAGCAGGTTGAGAGGAATTTACCACTAGCACTTATAGTGGCAATATATATGTGAACAAATATGAACTACCACTTCAGTGGCATGAAGTTTGAAACTTAAAATGAAATTAGCTTCTATTCGATGTCGGACATGTGTCTATTACTTGTAAGAGAAATTATTTTACTAGTTCTTCTTTCTTGCCAGCTTCCTCCAACTCCTTAAGGCCCCCAACCTTTTGCTCAATCTCTTCAATCAGCTCCTCGCGCCACAGCTCTGCTCTTGCTGATTCTTCAATGTCTTCTTGCTGCAACACCACAAATATAACATTAGGCTTTTCAAATTATCAAAGAAAAAAAAGTTATTAGGCTTTTCATCTATGTTTATTTTTAGCTGCTCGTGTTATGTCGTGTCCGTCAGTCCGTGTGTCAAACACAATATTAAGCACATGATCGGCTTGCCAGAAATGGACATAACAAATAACAAAATGATAGGGACAGCAAAATGGGCTTTAGACCATAGTTCAAATCCAACACAATTAGTTTTGAGCTGGACTTAGTTTGAAATATTTTAAATGAGTTTGATTTAGGTACAATTTAAATGAGTTTAATGTCAATTGGGTTGATTTAGGCTCAACTGAGTTTTGAATCATAAATGGTTTGATTATGAGTTGTAAATAGCTTAGGTCTAATCCCAAAAATAAATTAATAAATTTATAACTTAGTTTTAATTATCACTAATTTACAAATTTGTTATTTTAATATTTTTACCATGTAATAATCTTTTTCTTAAATAATTTAAACACACACACATTAAGAACTTGTTAGAGTTAAAACTTCTTATATCTCATATTATGTGAGAGAGTTATATTATTTGGACCACACATCCCAATAATTTACTTATAATATAATTAACTCTAACCAATGAACAAATATCAACTTTGCAATGGTGCGCTCGTGTGTGCTCATTTATATTTTGGCTTATTACAAGTTACAAACCAAATTAGCATAACTAAGGAATCAAAATATTTACCTATTCTCTTTTTTGTTTGGTAAATATACAATCCTATAAATATAAATACACTACAAAAAAAATATTATATTAGTAGCAGAATAATAAGTGATAATATAAAAATTGTCACTATTAATATGTATTAAATGCCAATATTTTTTTACCTATCATTAAAGATATTTTTTTGGTGACAAAACTTTTTATTTTGTCAAAATGTGGCTCATTATTGTGTTTTAAATTGTCACCATTAATAATTAGTGACACTTCTATAGTGACAATAAAAATTGTCACTATAATTTGTGACAAGATTTTTATTGTCATGTAAGTTGTCACCACAGAGGTGTGACAAATTATCAATAATAGTGACAACTTAAACACTGTTATTGTCACTATTTAGTTTATAAAAATTATTAAGGTGATAAAATAAAATCTTTTTTCACCTAACATATATAATTTGTGATAAATTTTGTATTGTTGCTCAGTATTTTATCACTATCTTATCTTTGTTTGTAGTGATATCTATATCTAAGTCTCTTCTACATATTTAATGTTTATAACCATATAAATATGTATGACAAACCTTATAAATATATGACCAAGTTAGTACTTTAATTAAAATTTTCTAAAATCAAAACTATAAATGTTACAAAATAATAAGTAAATAACACAGAAAAATAAGAATGAAAGATCATGATTTAATCAAATAATGTATTAATGTATTTGAAAAAAATGATATTTTGTACTATTTTCGCTCGAATCTGACCCAACCTATTTCAACCTAACTAACCCATTATTAACTCATAAATATTGCAAGTCTATTTTAATCCCAATTCATATCTAAAGCAATCCACCGATTTGCCATCCATACAAAGTAGCATTACGATAGTAAATATCTTATAAGATATGTAAGAATTTATAAAATGTACTGAACTGTTTGGTAAAATTTTGAAAAAAAGTGCTTATAAACTCCTAAAATAAGATGTCAGAATTTCATAAGTCTTTTCTAAAAGTAGGAAGATTTTAACTGACTTTCAAAATTTTAATTAACAAGCTTCATTAGTTTTAATCGTATTAATTATAAAATATGATCATTAATATCTTTTAAGTTTTAAAATTTTATTTTATTCTTCCATTTCAATAGATTCTTTTTGAAATTAATTTAACATCTTATAAACTTGAATACATTCTTATGTGATATAAGAACTATAAAACTTTTTGAATAAATTTAGTCACACACCCTCTAAGTGCATGTAAGCCTACTAGAATATTAAGTACCTTCTCATAGACCCAATGTCCAGTACCATCTCCTCCATCTTTTCTGTATGCTTCTGAATCATAGTACGGATCCTAAACCATAAATAATTAACAGAAATTAACTGAATTATGATGAAATTTATGAATCAGAGAACCCAAAACGAAAGGAAAACAGAAAATTCTACCTTTGTGGAGCCAAAAAAACAGCATCCCCAACAGGTGAACATGATATACAATGTGTCTATTAAGGAAAACAACAACTAACAACATTAGCAGTTTAAAAGGCCAACCATAATTGTGCCCTAATTATTATGCATATTAATCCAAGAGACTACTGAGAATGAACAGAAAAGGATATTTAAAAAGCAAGTAATTATCGAAATTCAAAAATCTAAATAATAAAGACTCACAAACATTCTTCATAGTTTCATCGCTAAGGTGCCATATTGATTTGTGGGTGATGAGGTCTCTTTGTCCTTCCATCTGCTCAACCAGCACTGCCATTAATGGCCATTCTGGTAATGCCTTCACTTTAACATCACATCTGGATGCCCTATTGCTAATTTTCCCATCTTCAGCCTATCAGAAATCCAAGAAACAAAACGGGATATATATAATATTATCTAGGAACTACTCATTATAATTTAAGTCACTTTATAACTTCACTTGTTTACCTGATGATGCCTCCTGCCCTTGCTAAATCTTGAACTTGAGCATTGCCTGAGCTGTATATTCAAGAACCAACCCAAATTCAATACTCGAATTCAAGAAACTTTTTTTTTTTTTTTTTTTTTTCTGTTTCAACAGTGAAATAAAAATTTGGACAATATTAAATTTATGCTTACTGGTCTTGAAAATGAACTGAATTCTGCTTTTGTTGTTTGTGTAGAAGTAGTTTGGATGCAAGGTTTAAAAAGAGTGAGGCTGGTGACAGTTTCAGCCATTGAAGTGGGAAATTCTGTTGTTGATATGTTATTCTGTTTCAGCATCATTGTTTAATTTAGAGGGAAATGGATAAGAGGACCATTTGTGTCCACCCTTGAGTTGTAAACACATTGAGGTTATTGGATACGGCTTTTAATTTTTTTTTTCACTTTTTTTTCTTTTAATGTGCGGGAATTGGCTGTATTACCCTTGGAGCACTGTATCATTTGTCAGTTTTGTGAAACTTGCAGTTGGATTCAATTATATGTATAGTAGAGCCATAATGAATTTATTACTTTGCTAATTCATTTATTAATAGAAATAGGGGTATAAATGGATATTAAATGGATCGGATACATTATTTTTATATTCGTATCCGTTTAACTTTTCGAATATTCGGATACGGATATGAATTTGATGGATATTTAAAAATAATATCCAAATTCGTATCCGTCGGATATCGGTCGGATTCGGATATATCCGTATTCGATTGTAATTATTCAAATGCATTCATATTTTATTAAACTTATCTGTATCCGAATTATTGTTTTATATTCATATTGGATGATAATTATTTAGAAATCTATTTATGAATATCCAAATATATGAATGTATGAACCTATAACAAATACATATTTTAATTAATAAAAATAATCATATAATTTCATTAAAATGAAAGTATCAAACAAATAACATAATTTCTAATTAATAATTGATTTTATAATTGATTATTAATACTTATTAATAATAATTAAAGTATTTAAGTATATTAATTATGAAGTCAACTAACAATAATTATGTTGATTAACTTTATTCTTCAATTTTTTCTCTATATTACAATAATTTTTTAAATTTATTCTTTTTTTCTTCTCAATTCTTCAATTATAATTTATATATATACAAATATAGATTATGAGATTTCTATTGAAAGATATAAATAATATATTATTCAGTAAATATGTATTCGGATCGGATATTAAACGGATTGAATACGCATTTACCATGTCCGTATCCATTTATAATCGATATCTATGAATCAAATACAGATAATATCCGCTTTAAATGGATGCGGAAAAGTTTTCTATAAACGAATACGAATGTGAACGGTAAACAAATTTTCGAATATCCACTTATAGCCCTAAATAGAAATAAAGTTGGACAGTAGTACATTACATAAAAATGAGCATTTTTATTTGCGGTGTCTACATGTATACATTCATAAAGAAAACAAACACACTCACACGAAAAAAAAGCAAAAGAAGAAGGAAAAAGAAAAAGAAAAACAAAAACAAAAACAAAGGGTGGTTTCAAATCTAAATTAATGTACATAATGAACTCATTAAAAAGTACTCCAAGATAGAATTAATTAACTACCAATTAAAAGCCCAATAATTTCTATTGAGAAGTTGTGGGCAGTACATCTAATAATTTTTGAACGGTAGAGAGTTCATTCGATAACTTCCATTGAGAAGTTATATGTAAGATTCTTACATGTGCTTATAAATAGGCATATATATATATATATATATATCAAGTGGTTCTTAGCCGAGTAGCTTGTGGTCCAGCAGCATAAGTCTTCTACATAATGTAGGGAGGTCAAGAGTTCGAGGCCGAACGGATTCCTGATGTGCGTGTTCACAAATAATAAAAGAAAAGTGGTTCTCAAAAAAATAAAAAATAAAAAAATAAATAAAAGCATATATATTAAGCGAAAATAACTTTCATATATATCAATGAATTAATATTGAAAATGATGAATCAAATTTGTTAATAGAGTCATTTAGCTTGTGAAAATTGAGACATGTTCTAGTTATTTATCTCTGCGATTAGTATTATTGAATTAAGCATATGTTTGATTCTAAGTTATTTTTCTATTGCAATAGTATCTAGTTGATATACATAGAATTTGTTTCTATTTGTGATGCTGCTCGAAAATAGAGTTAGGGTGGTCCTTTCCAAAAATTAGCGAAATCAAATAGTTCTATGCTCTGGAACTTGTTTGCCTTGAATCAGAGGTCTAGATTTTTCACAGGTGATTTTTTCATCCTCCTTTTGATGTTGGGAAATGGTATCTAGGTTGATTAAATATTTAGTGGGCCACGGCCCATTTAGGTGTAGATGCCCATATTGGTGGTGTTAAGTTACTATTAATTTTGATATCATATTAGGACTTAATAAATAATTTTTTTGTTTAAAAATTATAATTTTCTTGCTAATTAGTGAAGTTTGAAATTAGTGAAACACAAGTCGAGAAATTACAAAAAGGGACAACTTGGCGCAACTTGGTGAGAAAGGTAGCATCAATTATTGTGATTCAATTAAGGAAGGGCAAAAGAGTTTTTTATTTATTCTTTTTAATTATTTTTTCATAAGATTCTGTTACCTAAGCCTTTCAAACACTTAGTTAGGGTTTAGATTTTGGTTTCTTGATTTGGGACTTGAAGTTTCATGAGATTTTGGGGTTCAAAAGAAGACAAAGTGGAGATCAGATTCGTCAAGAAATATAGTTTTCTCTTCACTTTGACCTTTTTTTTGTGTGTGTGTTACTCAGGATGTTTCATCTTATTCATGCATTGTTTGACAATTCAATCATGAACTAATTTATTAATCCAACATTATGACGGATTCTCTCACATGGATTGATGCCTAATTTTCTTTCATGAAATTAGTAGTGACTTAAGTTATTTATTTTATTGTGTATTTTTTCTATTTTATTGTCTGATCATCACTTAAGTGCATTCCAAAATCCTAGAGGAATCTTGAAAAAGAAAATTTAGGGATTGATTTATAATATAAGAGCTTAGGATTAATTATTCAAATAAATGATTTAGTTAATTTGTGAGTAGGATAGGAATATACTTGCTTGCCATAGTTAGTTAATTGATGTGGTATAATCTTATTCATAGTTTAATTAATTCGTATAGGAATATAGTGAATTGAATAAATTAGAGATTTGATTGTGAGTAATTTGGAAGGACCCCACAATTGCATCAAAATCGAGACTAATAAATTGTTATCAATTTCGTAGGAAGCAAATAATCCAATCAACCAATTCAATTGATGAAATCATAATTCTAAACTTTAAAATCTTGATTCAATTCAATCAGTAACTTCTTAGTTTCATTTTCAACTCAATGCAATTAATCACTATTTGAACAGAACAAGCATATGATAATTGGTACTTAATAGCTAATTAACTCAGTTCCTCATGGGATCGACACTCTTTTCATAACTTTATTACTTATTTGATTAGATTATTTGCTGGGTGAATAGTACTCTAGGAATAGTAGAAGGCGGTTTGGTATGTGTTGTAGTATGGGAAAAATGCGGATTGCCCTTTGTGAAATTTGAAATTATCACAAAACCGCTTGTCATAAAAATGGAGTCTGATCAATACTTTGTGTTTCTTCAAAATTACCACAAAACCACCTGATGAGAAACCACACTCAAAGTGCAACTAGAAATGCAATTTTTCTAGTCAATTTTCCACCACCACTAGACTCTTTTTTAAATTGAATTTTAAAATTTCCTTTTTCCAGTTTTTCTTTTTATTTTCCTTCCTTGGTCCTTTCTCTATATCTTCTTTGTCCTTTCTTTTATTAGTTAATAAATCCTAACATTGAGAAAAAAATATAAAAATAAATAAAAAATAAAAAAAAAAAAGAAAAGAAAAGAAAGAAACCTAAAAACACATAAAATACTGCTATTATGAATTAGTCAATCAAAATCATTCCTTCGAAATCCCCCCCCCCCCAACAAAAAAAAAAAAAAAAAGCTTAGTAAAAATCCCCCATCTGGTGATGGGCTACACCTACACTTGTCTTTCTTCTATGTCCCCTGGTGTCGATGGTGGTTGAGGCTGTGGCCGCCCTACTCTTTTCCAATTCAAAGTCTGACAAGCCCCATCTAAATTAAACCCAAAAATTCCAATGCATCTCATATATGCCATTGATGAGATTGATTTTCTTGGAATCCTAATTCTCAGGGGATTGATGGGTTGAATATGAAAACTTTTCAAAAGGGTTTTGATATGCTGAAGCTCAATGGTTTCGGTGTTTTGTCAAAATCTTATAAAGATTTAACCTTTACCAATCTTCCTTATTAACCCCATTTGAAAAAATCCTGAGAAGATTGATCTGAATCTCACCCACCAAAGTTTGGCAAAAATCTATGTATATCTTGATAAATCATTGCCCCAAGCTACTTTTAAACCATCAAGTTTCAGAACTAAGGACTTGGGATTTAACAACCCTTCTACTACTGCAATTATGCCCTAGATTTCTAATGATTTTGTGGCAAATTATTCATCCAATCTTCTTGCTAGATGGTTAACTCCAGGGGGTGAGCCATGTACGGATTCCAGGTCTGTGGATATCAGAATTCCTAGGTTGGATGGTAATAAAAACATTGAATTGTCTACTATTGAAATCGATGATTTTATTTTTTAGGCCTTGGATGATTCAGAGGTGCCATATTGTTTCGAGTTAATTATTTTGGAGTGGATCTTTTTGGTGAAAAATGAAAGTTGTGACTACTGCTACGAATTTTAATCTAGACGCCAGTTTTTTAGTGCATAAGATGCTGCCGTTGATGTGAGATTCCTTCGTGGGGGTGAAGATTATACTGGGTATGGTGGTAGTGGACAAAATCTGTAGATGTAAAAGAAAAAGCATTAAGAAAAGCAAGAGAAAGGGCATCCTTGTCATTATATTTTTTTGACCAAAAAGTGCCTTTAGGTGAGTGTGGCAATTTTGAAAAAAAATACAAGGTACTGATCAAATTTCATTTTTATCATTAGAGATTTTGTGATAATTTTGAATTTTATAGAGGGTAATCTGCATTTTCCTCATTGTAGTATTAAAAGGGTAAAATCTTTCTTATCCCTTGTGAAATATGAAATGGGCAGTTTACCCTCCTATGATGAAAATGGTTGAAACGGCACTTTATATTTTTAAATTATGGATCACTGCCTCTTTCCATTTATTTGAGTTGAATCTTAAAATTTATAGATAAAAATGCCCTCATATATATCTCTGCTTTGACTGCATTACTACTGTATCAATATTGCTTATGGGCTAGGGGAACTCCTCATGTATGAATTTTGCTTATAGCAACTTTATGGTAACAACGTTCTTTTTGGCGATATCTAAATCTTATTTTAGTTAATTATAATGTTGTTTTGCTTCTTGGCATTGATTTTGGATTGGTTTTTAGTTGGTTTTGGATTGGTTATTGGTTGGTTGGTTGGTTATTGATTGCTTTTAGGTTGGTTTTGGTTGCTTTTTTGCTGGTTTTGGGTTGTTACCAGTTAGATTTTGTATTGCTTATAGCTATTTGAGGATGAGGGATAATGGAGTAGAATGCTGCATCTTAGTGTAACTAACATATTTTTATTGTTTTCTAGAAAACTATAAACCTCTTACCGCCTTCTTTTTTTGAAGAGTGTTTTACCTCATTCGGTTATATAAAAAAGCATCATATACCCCCCTGTGCTACAAATATTTTAGCTATTTGAGGATGAGAGATAACAACTTGGATTGCTGTATGTAACTAACATAGTTTGGCTACTTTCTCGAAAACTATGTCTTTTACCTCATTATTTTCTTTTAAAAGAGTATTTTACCCCCTTCTATTATATAAAAAAAGCATCATACACCCCCCAAAACAGTGGTAACACGACTTCCCCTTTGAAGGTTCCATTTTAGACTCCACCACTCAAATTTCAGCTCTTACATTGTACCACATCGTGGAGGTTTTCCATATCTCAAGTCAAGCACGACGTGCTTCTGTGCTTCTCTATTCTTATTCTTCACTTTTGAGCTAGAGAAAGACATTCTAGAGATTTCTAGGGCTTCAAAGAAAGAAATAAAGAAAAAGGAATGAAGAAGATGATGGAAATTGAGAAACCAAATGAGAAATGTTGGAAAAAACAAAAAATAAGATGAAAAAAAAATGGAGGGATAAAAAGGTAATTTTAGTTTGGAAAAATGGTGAAAAACCCAAGAATAGTTTCACCATAGCCTGCATGAGAGTAACTGAGGCCCTCAAAGGGTCGGGATAGTTCATAAAAATAACACGAGTAGCTTTTTTAACCCCCATTTTTTCAGGGGGGGTAAACTGCTGTAATAGTATTTGATAGGGGGGTTGAATTGAATTTTCCTAGTATTAAATGTGAAGAAGACTTCCAGGGACAATATTTATTGTGGGGAATCTTGCCTGTTGTTAGTCCTACACTACATTTGGTGCCACTATCTGCACTCGTTCACCAACCCTCGAGTGAGGTCTTAGTTTGTGTTTGTTTATCATTTTTGAATAGTCCAAGTCGATAGACGAGGTTGATTTGTGCAGTTTGATAATAGGAAAGTAGGCATCTTAGACCTTAGGCTCATCACTAGGGTCGATAGGCCAAATCGAATTTCCCTTATACATCATGAGTCCCCTATTCTTTGAGGCTCGAGCTTTCATCATTGTATAGGGTTGAGGTCTCAAAGAGTTCATACAAGTCGATGTCCCTAAAAGGTATAGAGTCTTCGTAACTAATAATCGGTTAATTAATGTTTTGATAATCGGTTGCAAGTGATGGTTTGCATGCCCTAAGGTATGCAATATATATTCTGTGGGTGGTTATTTACTTCTCCCACACTTCTGAAATTCTCTCTACTTTTTTCGCCCTAACACTCTTATTGTTAAAGCCAATACCTTTAGGTAATTTCATTCTCTTTCTTTATCTTTGACCTTTGTTTTTTTTTTCCTCTTTTTTATACTTCTTAATGAGTTCCCAGAGTGATAGTGAGGTCGAGAGGATCAGTGAGATAGAGGAGTTTAGGTTGAAGATGAGTCTAGTCTTTCTAGTGAGTTTGAGCATACTAATAGTTCTAAGGCCAACCAAATGAGTAATGCTGAGGTCGACATTGAGGGAGAGGAGGTAGGCTGGGTTGAGTTCACGGAGGCTTTGGCCAGTTGGGCTTGGGGAGATGAGTGAGATAAAGAGGGTGAGGGTTTGACTGAGCTATTTGAGGTTAGTACATCTGTACCCATAGAAGAGTCAACCAGTTCTAGTTGAGCGACCCTCTTTCTAGACAGGAGGCTAGGCCCTTAACCCAAGCCAAGAATCAAACTTCTTATAAGATCGAGTCCACAAGTTACTGAAACTATGTCCATTTTACCCTTTGAACTCTAGAATGTCTAAAATCATTTCCACATGCCTTTAGAGTTTGAAATTATTGGATTCAAACCTAATAAAAGAATACCCCAAGCTCCCGAGAATTACCTAGCTGCGCAACTCTTTACTTTACAATTTGGGCTTAAGTTTCTCGTTACTCCTGAGGTTAGGACTATCCTTAATGGGATAAGGGCTTACCTGACCCAGCTGGTCCCAAACTTATTTTCTTTGATATATTCTTTTATAGTGCTCATGATGTTGTTCCATTAGCAGCTATCCTTCACTAACTTTGCTTCACTCTTCTATATCTTTTTATCGAGCAAGTTTATCATTGAATTGAATGAGGCTTCCATTATATCACTGCTCGACTTGGTAGGAAGGTTTTGAATCTTTACTGTTTATCATACGGCAAAATTTGGAAGAGTAAATTGTTTTTCGTAAGGGCTCCCGAGGGTAAGAATATGAGACTTCTAAGATAATGGATCTCAATTAAGATTAACTTGAGTAGGCATAGGTTGACCTCGTAGGACAATAAGTTCATCTCGATTTTGCTCGGGCAGGGTCCTATCGATGCTTCCGAGCTAGTGAGTGAACTCATTTTAGCTTTAGCCAACCTCTTTCTAGCTAGATCGACCATGATATCTGGCCGTTAGCTCGGTAGAAGCCTTTACCTTTTTCCCTCATTTTCTATATTATGTTTCCAAGTCTTTGATTGACTTTCTTTGGTTCGTTGTTAGATATTGATAATTTTTGCAAGGGATAAGAACCTTGCTGCCATCTAAGCTAGCCATTTCTTGATTGTCGGGTCCTGGACCCCCAAGCGTGATCATCATCTTTTGTTACCCCTTCAAAGGCTCCCCCATCCAACCCCAATAGATCACTCATCCTCGCAGCATAAGTAGGGGGTCGAAGGCCTCGTCTATTCTCAACCAATCTCAGGGTCAAAGCGATCACTGAAGTGGGTGGGATTAGTAGCTTTACCAGCCAAAAAACTACTGCACAAATTAAGGGAAAGGGCATTACCCTTTCAGAAAGGTTTTATGTGGCTCTGTCTCACTCAACCCTGAAGGATCTATTGAAGAATCCATTCAGGATAGCCATATTCGAAGAATCCCCATTTTAGGTTCGAATAGAGCATTGTCAGCAATGATGCTTTGATAATAGATGAGGGAGTCGAGGCCTAAATAACTTGGACCCCTATGTAGGTCAGAATCTTCCAAATCGATTAGGAGAATATCTCATCTATTAGGGCTATGGGAATTATGCGTCAGCTAGGCCATCATGCTAGCATGGTAAGACTTAACACTAACATTCAACTTCTTATGTGCATTTGTTTATATTAAAATGCTTTCATTTCATGATCAATACTTTCGACTTCCTAGGTGAGCCAACTGGGCTAGAACTTATACCATCTATACTAGTTTACTTTGTTTGATTGCAATACTTGGAAGAACTGATTCGAGGTAGCCGGGGGATACCATTGAGGTCGTTTGGGAAGGGTCAAGAACCTTTAATCTCTTGAGAGCCTCATCGAGAACTTGAAGCAGCAAAATGTGGCCCTAAAGGCCAACGGTGATGAGAAAGTGATGCATACTATGCTCGTGAGCTATAATTTTTTAGCTAAAATTCTCGAGCTCCAATGGGAGATCCTGGAGGCCAAAGTTAAGGTACACAAAGGG
Source organism: Jacaranda mimosifolia (assembly GCA_018894105.1). Taxonomy (NCBI): domain Eukaryota; kingdom Viridiplantae; phylum Streptophyta; class Magnoliopsida; order Lamiales; family Bignoniaceae; genus Jacaranda; species Jacaranda mimosifolia. The sequence continues at coordinate 16,805,471 of CM032124.1, forward strand.
GTTTCAGGATGGTAGGATGGCCGCTGATAATGATCTGTTAAAGGTTATTATTTTTTTCATTAAGTAGCTCATCGAAAAGTTCATCTAGAGTACAATGTTCGACGATTACTGCTGCATAATAGGGGCAAATGATTAGAAGTTTGGGTTTGATTAGCGTTCGCTCAACTAAAGACTTGGGGGTCGAATTTGATCAGGCTATAGTGAGCTAGAGCTTGATGAAAGTTTTCAATTTTTCACTTTTGGACGGAGGCTAAAGCCCTTTAGAATGAGTACGAACACCAGTTTGAGCTCTTGATCCTATTGGGTAGGAAATTGTTGATGCTGCTATTGGGAATACTAGCTCGCTCTTAATCGATGAGCCTGCCCCAATCACTGATGATAATGTAGGGCCTTCCAACCCAATTCCTTTGTCGTTGAGCTCTACTACTAGTCTTATTGTCGTTGCTCACTTGGCTGATGCCAATTTATTTGCTGACCTCAGAAGTGCTCCAACCTTTAGGTTATGGAAAGCTTTTTGAAGTTCTTGGCTCTACCCATTGACCTTAAGCTTGAAAACTTATAGTAGGGGTTGGTGGATGTTGATTTATGTAACCTTTTTATAATTTTGCATTTTTCTTTTTTGAATATGTAACCGAAAGACTTTAGTGTGTTTTTAATTTTTTTCATCTAGTTCTCTGAAAATATTTTACTTTTGATGCACACTTTGTTTTCCTTGTGCACTCGTCCCCCAATTGACTTTGCCAATGTGCGAATGATGTCGGGTAGTCCAGTTTGCAATACTTGGCTGCAATGGGGTCGAAAATAAAATTTCATTGGGCACATGCTCAATTGTGGATCGGGAAGTTTCTATAAGGATATGGTTACTGCTTTGGCGATCATTAGGTTTGATTTACCTTTTTTGTTGAGCTTTGGTCGAGCCACTTTTTTATGTTGAAATAATTCGCTACATTGGGTAAGTTCGAAGTGAATTTGATTTCTAGATTGATGTGCTTTTATTCTAAGAAAATTACATGGGTCGTCATTGCATAGACAAACGGGGTCGACATAGGCCCCTCACTATAATGATCACTACAGATGTTAAGTCACAATAAATTTTTTATAAGTGAAATTTGTTGAGGTTGATCACATTCCACAGCTTCAGAAGTTAACTCCTTCCATATTTGTGAGCCTGTAGGCATTATTTTTTGTGACTTTAACAGATCTGGTATGGGATTTCCCATGTGGGATCAAGCTTTCCAACATCTCGGTAGACTTCAACCCTTTTCAGGATTAGATTGCCAGGTTGGAAGCTCCTTGGCTTAACTTTCTTATTCTATGCTTTTGCCACCAGTGCCTTATAGTGTTCTACCTTGACACAAGATTGCTGCTTCTTTTTCTTCAAGTAGTTCAAGCTCAAATGATCTCTCTTCTTCATTTCAAGATGGGTCATAAGCTAGTGCTTTTGTTATTTCTTTGATTAACTCGATGTGAACTATGGCGTCAAACCCATGGAGCAAGCTAAATGGAGTTCCACTAGTTGTCATTCTTGAGGTTGTTCGGTGTGCCCAAAGTACCCCTAGGAGGTCATCTGTTCACTTTCCTTGGGATACTTGTAATCTCTTTTTGATGTGGTTGACAATGATTCTATTGGTGACCTCTATTTGGCCATTGCTTAGGCATTACCCACCAATGTGAAATTATGTCGATTTTTTAGGTCTTGGCACCATTCGATGATTATTTTTTGCTTTGGAACTAGGTTCCATTGTTAGCGATTATCAACTTGGGGAGTTTGACATGCAAATCGCCTAGTTTAGCTTTAGTTTGTGAAGTCACACCTTAAGAGTGCATGAGTAAATCTTTGGCTTATAAATTACGGGAGAAGGATTCTTCTTAAGAGGGGTTCGAGATGATAGTTTTGCCAAAGTTGTTGATTTAACCCATTCACTCTCATGGGAGTGTTAGAAATTTTAAGGTGCAAAATTGCACTTCAAATGAACATGATTTTGTTCTCCCTTTATCGAAGGACAATATAGTGTAGCCTCCGTTGGCTAATTTACTAAATTTAGAAGCTTCTTTAGTAGTATGTTCTCCCTTCCATCTAATCCTGTGTGTTGGAAATAAATAGGAGTTACAGAGTGTGTTTAACTTATTCTGAATGTTTTTGGCATATTTTGTAGGATTTTAGCACCAATTTAAGGATTTGTATCTTTCTATCTCTTTAGATAGTTTTCACTCATTGTTTAGGGTACGGAAGATGTTGAGTAAGTCTTTCTTCCATGTCTTTCTTAAATAGAATTATAAGTTTTTAAGTATATTATCTTCTTCAAGAGAGCTTTGGAAGAGTATGTCCTTTTTCATGTGAGACGAAGGTTAGAAGGCTCCCCATGTGTGAAGTAGTTCTCCATCAATAGTGCATTTGGGTAAGGTTCATTATGATACTGGCTAGTATTTCAAGGAGGCAGGATTGTTTGCCTCATCTTTTTACATGACTTACTTATTTCCCAAGGGTACTTAGTTTATTTGGAGATGAATGCTTTGCTTATGTACTTATTACTTTATTTTTGCATTCTCCATAGTGTTTATATTTTTCTTGGTTGATTATCTATTATATTGTTGAGTTTAATCTAATTTTTATGTCCTTGGTAGGAACGAAGATAGGCTTGGTGAGGATTTATTTTTGGACGATGGATGGAAGTTCTCACAAGAGGCGTGAGGTGGAGCTGTTTTATGGGGAGATATCGCTTACTAAGCAGCATCTGACCCCCCCCACGATGACATTGGAATAAGGTTTATGCTCTGCCTTCCTCTGCAATGCATTAAGCTGTTGCAAGCAATGGTTTTGAGCTGGTGATTTTTGGACTAGTCGGGAAGCATGCTTGGGAATTAGTTGTATAAGGTACTTTTCTAAAGTCTTCTTGTCCTTTCCATGTTGATGAAGGCAAGGGATTACTTCATTATGGTCTATGCCAGAGTTGTGACATTGCACTAGGATATGGGTGAGACCACATTCAATGTTAAATGTTTGCTAAGCGGAGTGAGTGAACATGATTAGGGAAAGTTGAAGATATTTTCCTCTACTCAGTTGACTCAGCTCGATGCTAGATACTTTGCTCAAGTATGCATTTATCTCTCTACTTAACTTATTCTGCTTGTACATTTTCTTATAGTTTGACTTAATCATTTGATTGTCTGCTTATTATTATTTGGTGCAAGCTGGGATTTGATTGTGCAGATGTCCCTTTAAACAAAGGGAGTTGCAGTGGAGATAGCTTAGCTTCAGAAAGAGTTTTTAGGGTTCGTTTAGCAATAAGCTCAAAAGGAAGAGAAGTTCGCAAAGCTACTAAGGAAGCATGAGCAGCTGAAGGTGCATTATGTAAGGGGGTGGACTAGAAGGAAATTCATAGTCTTCTGATAGCAAGTAATGCACCAGGATCCAATAATAAAACTTCAAAAGCTCAAATAAGCTAGTGTTTTACAAGCTCACAATGATCTAATTATGCTAGGGATTTAGATTTAGGTAGAGAGTTACCTTGAATAGCAAATTTCCAAGGAGAAAATGGTGAACTTTTCACCAATCTAGAATTTGCTAGGCAACGGCTCAGCAGGAAGAGAGAAACTTTTGCCTCGGTTAAACTTCTCCAATAATCACTAAAAAATTCTTGTATCCTCTAAACACCTTGAAGAAGATACTATGTAAAAGTTAGATCAAAACACTTTCTAGATCTCCTGAAAAAAATTCATCAAGTCGCTGCTCCATTTCAGTGGATCTCCAAAGCTAGCAAACCAAGTATTTTGCCTCTATTGTGATGATCCACACACCAATTGAACTTCAAATTTCTCTTCACTTTTAGTTGGAGTAAGAAAGGAGAAATACAATGGTTGAGGCCAATTTGAGGTTGGAGAAGAAGAATGAAAGCAAAGCTTCAACACATGATGCAATGCTTGGAGAGGGTTTTGAAGGGAAATTTGAAAGATTCTAATCTTCACACCAGTTGTGCATGTGGCCGATCCCTAATCTCTATATCAATATATAGTGGAAGGATGGTGTGATGCCACCTTAGTGTTACAACTTTCTTAAGAGAGGAGGCCACTTGCCTTGCCATGGTGGTAAATTTAAATTCAAATCTAATTTGAATTTGTGTACATTTCAATTACAGTTGAAATCTAATTTCAAATTGATTAAGATGCTCATTCAAATGAACCTTTCATTTGAATTTTCCCTCCAAAATATATTCTTTTCTTTAACTAAATTAAACACCTTAATTTAATTAATTAACTTTTGACTTAACTCTTAAGTTAAACAAGCTTAACTCTTAAGCTTGGCTTTGCTAACTTAACTCTTTAACTTGACCAATTGATGACTATTTGACACCAAATAATTAACTCCTTAATTATTGGTTTAATTTAACTCCTTAAATTAATCATTTAAATTAATCAAGCCAAAATTGACCTTCAAATTGGACACCTCAAAATTAGTTCCATGGAGCAATTCTCTAACACTTAGAGAATTCCTCCATTAACTAGGAAACTAATTGGCTTTTGTGTGTGACCCAATAGATTCTACTATTAATTGGATATGAGCTCACAACTCCTTGTGACTTTAGAATATCTTATATTTCATTAATTGAAGAGTACCCAATCTCGATGGTCGATGTTCAATCTCAAGCCCATAGATCCCAACTAATTGGCCAAAATGAATGCTTTTGGAGAACTATTATAGCTCTATGCTTACCAAGCAAATACTGAAAGCAAGTAAGGCAAAGGCATTTGGATCCAATTATAAAAACTTCAGAAGCTAAATAAACTACTGCTTACATGCTAACTAGGACCAAGTAATGCCTAAATCCAGATTTAGAATGAGTGTTACCTTGAAATGCTAAAATCCAAGGAGAAAGTTGTGAACTTTTCACTAATCCAGAATCTGCTAGAAACCGTGCAGCAGGAATGCAGTGCTTTTTAACTTCGTTAAAACTCCTCCAAAATTCACGAAAAAAAATACTGCAACCTTTCAACACTTTGGGGGAAACACAGTGAAAACTTGAACCAAAAAGCTTTCTGGATCTCCCTAGAAAAATTCGCCAAATCGGACTCTGTGCAGGTAGATCTTCGAACCGTAGCAAACTAACTTATTTGCCTCTATTGATATGATCCACACACAAATTAGATATTCAAAACTCTCTAGTCTAGAAGTTAGAATAAGACCAGAGATAAGCCTTGGTGGAAGCTGATTTTAGGTAGGGAAGAAGAAGAGAGCAAAGCTTTCAACACATGAATGCAATGCTTGTAACAGGTTTTTGAGGGAATTGCAAAGAATCTTATTCTTCACATCTTTTTAGCATAATGGCCGATCCTCTCTCTCTCTCTCTCTCTATATATATATATATCTATATATAGACCATGAGGTAGAGGGGGGGGGCAAGTTGCATTGCCAAAATAACAAATGGAAATTCAAATCAATTTGAATTTCATGTGCATCTTAATTATATTTGAAATCTAATTTCAAGTTAATTAAGATGCTAATTCAAATGAACATTTCATATGAATTTTCCCTCCAAAATGTGTTTTTCCCATTAATTAAATTAAAAACTTTAATTTAATTAATTAACCTTTGACTTAACTCTTAAGTCAAACACTCAACTCTTAAGCTTGATTTTTGTTAACTTAACTCTTTAACCTGACCAATTGATGGTCATATTGGCACCAAATAATTAACTTCTTAATTATTGGTCTAATTTCACTCCTTAAATTAATTGATTAATTTAACACTTAAATTAATAAAGCTAAAATTAACCTTCAAAATTAACACTTAGAAAATTTCCTCAATTAATTAGGAAGCTAATTGACTTTTGTGTGTGACCCATTAGGTTTTACCATTCATTGGACATGGCTCACAACTCTTTGTGATCATATATTCATTTTAGTTTAAAACACTTTTAAACTAAACAGCTCAATTCAATTAATCTCATTAATTGAAGAGAACCCAATCTCCATGGTCGATGTCTAACCTTAAGCCCATGTAATCCAGCTAGGTGGCCTGAAATGAATGTTTTGGAGAACAATTATAGCTTTATGCTTGCCATGTAAATACGATCCTTCCATCTCGTATCTCCCAAAATAGGCTTAGGGCAAGATATTTGTCGGCTTCATAATAGGCTTGATACCATGTTTCATTTTTCAATGTTCGATTCTTTATGTGACCTCATCTTTGAAAAACTCCATTTCCAAATTGTCACACCACCTTGCGCAAGAATTTTTTAGAATCAATCATTAAAGAATACATAGGAGATGCACTCGCCTTTCACAAAAGTGTGGAGTTGGATTCCATCTTGGATCTCACAAAACGCCATGCCAAGTAGCTTATACCCAATCTCAACCCGACAGACCCGCTAAATGGTTAAGAGAAAGTCAAAGCATGAGGACCAGACACACGAGTACCATGTATCCTCAGGTCAGAGAACTAATAACATGCATTAGCATAAGCTAGAAAACTTGCAACTACTAATTTGCCACTACGGCTATCTAGTGGATTCTCCGATGGGCCTTTAGTGCCTTGTTCTCTAACAAGCACCCACTAACATATACCTATATCTCATATGGTTGCTCATGGAACGAAGCAATATCCAACTCTTGGATTTATGCATCGTTAGTAGAAGTCTATTTGGATCTTAGATGTCCCATCTCATAAGATCCTATGACTTGAAAGATTTAAGATTACGACTGTGTGAGACTTATTCCATGGTCACCAAACCAAGTCCCACAGTCAAGAGTGATCTAAGGGCTTCATCAAAATGCAAGTGAAATAATAACGAGTATAAGATGAAAATGGCCATATAAAGAATATCATTCAATCAAGATTGGTTTAGAAGGAAATAGCTTTGACAAGGCCAATCTAATTGACTTGCTGAGCACTATTCCAACAAATACGGTGCTTTTGTCTCTTATCTCCCAAAAGAGGCCTGGGGAAAAATATGTGCCAGCTCTCTAATAGCCTCGATACTATGTCTCTATTCTCAATGTTCTATTCCATTATATGACCTCATCTTTGGAAAACTCATTTTCTAAACTGTCACACCACATTGTGCAAGGATTTATAGGAATCGATCATTATCGAACACATAGGAGATGTACTTGCCATTCACAAAAGTAAGGAGTCGGATTCCATCATGGATCTCACTAACCTCTATGTTTAGTAGCTTATTCCTGGCCTCAACCCGAAAAGCCCGCTAAGTGACCAAGGAAGAGTCAAAGCATAAGGACTAAACACAAGGTTACCATGGATCCTTAGGTTAGAGAACTAATAATATGCGCTAGTGTAAATTGGAGAACTTGCCACTACCGACTTGCCACTTTGGCTATCTAGTAGATTCTCCCGACGGGTCTTCAGTACCTTGTTCTCTAACAAGCACTTATATCTCATATGGTTGCTACTGGAATGGAACAATTTCCAAATTTATGCATCATTAGTGCAAGTCTATTCGAATCTTAGATAGCTCGTCTCATATGATCTTATGACTTAGAAGATTTAAGATCACGACCATGTGAAGCTTATTCCATGGTCACTGAACCAAGTTTTGCAGTCTTGAGTGATCTAAGGGCTTCACTTGAATGCGAGTGAAGTAATAAAGAGCATAAGATGAAAATGGCCATATAATGAATATCATTGAATCAAGATTGTTTTACAAGGAAATAGCTTTACAAGGCCAATCCTATTGGCTTGCTGGACACTATTCCCCACAATCTTCCACTTGTCCTAAAGCCAATGCCCCATGGCCTTGAGACCCATTTTCTCAAGATTTCCTTCAAAGAGCTTTTGCATTAGGGGTTTTGTTAATGGATTTGCTATATTCTTTTTCGAGGTAACTCTTTCCACTCGGATGTCGCCTCTATTAATGATCTTCCAGATCAAATAATATCTTCTCAAAATATCCTTGGATCACTAATGAGATCTTGGTTCTTTAGCTTGCGTTACCACCCCGTTGTTGTTATAGAAGATGGCTACTGGCTCAATAATGCTAGGCACTACATTCAACTCTTGAATGAAATTTTGCATCCAAACACCTTCCTTTACAACTTCTGAAACCGCAATATATTCTGTCGCTGTGGTGTCTTGTTTGGAACTCTTTCAGGTCGCCACGCCACCATTGAGGCAAAATATAAATCCAGAAGTGGATTTCATGTCATCTACATTGGATTGGAAACTTGAATCCAAAAACCCCTCTAGTTTCAATTATCCATTGTTATATACCAAAAATAAGTCCTTAGTCCTTCTCAAGTACTTAAGGATTGCTTTAATTACTATCCAGTGACTCTCATTGGGATTGGATTGGAACCCACTCGTAACACTTAGCCAGTGTGCCACATCAGGTCTTGTATATTGAACTGCATATATTATGCTTCCAATGACGAAGGCATATGGTACGTGGAATATCCTCTGTCTCTCATTTTTAGTCTTAGGGGCCATAGACTTGGAAAGATGAATGCCATGTCCTATAGGAATGAATCATTTCTTGGATTCTTCCATCCTAAACCCTTTTAGTATATTGTCAATGCACAGGGTTTGGGATAGCCCCAATATCCTCTCACATCTATCTCTATAGATACGTATTCCCAATACATAATATGCTTCTCCCAAATCCTTCATGGAGAATTGAGTAGATAACCATGCTTTAGTATATTCTAACATTCCTACCTCATTCCTAATGAGAAGGTTGTTATCGACATAAAGCACAATAATCTGTATACAACTCCTACTAACCTTCTTATACACACATGGTCTATATACATTTTTGACAAAGCCAAGTGATTTGGCCGTTTTGTCAAAATGTATGTTCCAACTTCAAGACGCTTGTTTGAATCCATAAACGGATGTCTGGAGTTTGCAAACCTATTGCTCACTCCTCTTGGATGTAAAACCTTATGGTTGATTTCTTCTTCAATATCTCTATTGAGGAAACTGGTTTTCACATCCATTTGCCATATCTTATAGAAATAATATGCGACTATGGCAAGTAGGATCTGAATGAACTTAGGCGTTGCAACCAGTGAAAAGGTTTGCTCGAAATCAATATTGGGTCTTTGAGTGTAACCTTTAGCCACTAGTCATACCTTAAAAGTCACCACTTCTCCATCTACTCCTAGCTTTCGCTTATAGATCCATTTGCAACCAACGAAAACTATTCCCTTTGATGGATCTACCAAAGTCCATACTTTATTGGAGTATATGAGTCCATTTTGGATCTCATGGCTTCAAGCTAATGTTCCAAATCTATGTCCAAATAGCTTTTTCATAGGTCTTTGGATCATTATCTGATTGGCCCATCTCATGAAGAAATCCGAGCCTTTTGTGTTACTTCTTGATTTGATCTGACTTTATAAGAAGATGTGTGTCCGGATTTTGTTGCTCTCTTATTTACACCGCTTGTGGGATTTCATGATCATCTTGAACTTGATCAAGTTCAATAATAATGCTATTTCTATCTAATAGAAATTACCTTTCTAAAAAGGTAGCGTTCCTTGAATCAAACACCTTTTGTTCTTAGGGATCATAGAAGTAGTAACCGATAGAGTCTCTTAGGTATCCTACAAACTTGCACAAAGTAGATCTTCTATCTAACTTATCTCCCACTGTTCATCTCATGTAGGTGGGAGATCCTTAAACCTTGAGATATTAGTAAGATGGTGCTTTGCCATATCATATCTCATGCGGTATTTTTAGCACCAACTTTGAAGGTAATATATTTAGTAGCTTCACCGCTATATCTAAGGTGTATCCCCAAAAAGATATGGGCACATTGAAAAAGCTCATCATGGAACATACTATGTCTAACAAGGTATGATTTCTCCTCTTGGTTGGCTACTCCATTGTGTTGGGGTGTGCTGGTTGGAGTCCATTGAGAGAGAATTCCATTCTCCTTTAGATAATCCAAGAATTCGATGCTTAAGTATTCTTCCCTTTGATCCAATCGAAGAGCTTTAATACTTAGCCCCAGTTGCTTTTCCACTTCATTCCTATACTCTTTGAACTTTTGAAAAACTCTAGACTTATACTTCATAAGATCACGTGTCCGAACCGATTATAATCATCGGCAAAGGTGATGAAGTAGGAATAACCTCCTCTTCCACTAACTCTTAGTGGTCCACAAACATCTGTATGGATCAAATCCAAAATACTTATGCATCGCTTCATTTGTCCCACAAAAGGAGCATTGGTCATTTTTCCCTTTAAATAAGATTCACAAGTAGGAAGATCCTCAATGGCACTAACATTTAGTGCTTTGAGAGCTTCTAACTTGTTTATCCTATTTTAAGAAATATGTCCAAGTCTTGCTTGCTGTAGCATGGCATCTTCTTGGTTATCTAACTTTCTTTTGCTTGATTGATTGTGCATTAGTGAAGGTTTAGAATCAAGTATGTATAATCTGTTAACTAATGTACCTTGTGCAATTAAAGAACCATTCTTTAATGCTTTCAACATCCCGTTCGATATAGAAAAATTAAATCCTTCATTATCAAAAACATGAATTGAAATAATGCTCTTAACAAGATGTGTACATAACAAACTGGATCATGTACAATGCAAGCATTCCCCAAGTCCAACTTGATTACGCCTTAGAAGGTAGCAGCAACTCTTGCTCCATTTCCTAGGTGGAGTATCATATCCACTTCAGGAAGACTCTTTCTTTTTTCCATTCCCTGTAATGAATTGCAATGGTAAGAACCGCATGCAGTATCAAATACCTATAAGGAAAAATTAGTTGTCAAGTGCATTTCAACAAAGTACATACCTTTCTCATGGGTTGCAAGGTAAGCTTTGCAATTTTTTTTTATGTCCTTTCTTGCCACAATGGAAACAACTTGCTTTGGTTTTAGCCTTTTTCTTAACCCTCTTGAAACTTTTCTCGGCTTGCTTTCCTCTAGAGGAAAAATTCTTCTTCCTCTTACCTCCCTTTCTAGGATCCTAGGGCCCTTTAACTTGGAAGAGGATGCAAGCATAAGAGGTTTCTCCTTTCTCATTGTTGCCTTGGCGGTCATAGGCATGTTCACTAATTCATTAATCGTAACTTTTTGCTTGGACATATTGAAGTTCATAACAATTGGTCGAAGGATGGTGGCAATGACTGGAGGATTAAATCTATGTAGAGGTCATTGTCCATGACCACATCTAATTGTCCAAGCTTCTCAATGAGTCCTATCATCTTGAGGACGTGATCATGGACGTTAGACCCCTCACTCATCCTTGACCTAAAGAGTACTTTTGACAGAGCAAACCTTTCGTATCTTGATTGTACACCATACAACTCTTGTAGATGTACATAGATCTCTCGAGCGTGTTTCATATGATCATGAGTCTTTTGGAGCTTGTTAGACATAGAAGCCAACATGATACATCTTACTTGTAGATCATTATCTACAAATCTCATGAACATCTGAGCTTGGTCAGTGGCATCATCACCAATTGTGTCCACGGGACTTTGATCAATGACGTATATCCTCTTTTTAGAGTCAAGAATTATTTTAAGGTTTCTAAACTAATCTTGGAAGTTAGGCCCAGTAAGTTTGTTGGTTTTCAAAATACATGCGAGTAGATTCTTAGCCATTTTTGATTTGAAGATTTCAAAAATCTACAAGAGGCGAAAAAAGAGTATAAGCATGTGATTGAATTTGATATTAAAAACATATTTATGGTCTTTCAAGCATGTTTTCCTCCTACTATTTTATCAAATCCTTCACCCTCTGGAAGAATTTGGGAAATCTTATTTCCTAGTATCAAGATCCTAAGGACTTGCAAGTGGACCCACGACTCGTGAGACATTTAGCTTATGCTAGTGTATATTATTAGTCCTTTGACCTGAGGATCCTTGGTTACCTTGTATCTGGTCCTCATGCTTTGACTTTTTTTTGACCACTTAGCGGTCTTTTGGGTTGAGGTTGGGTAATGAGCTATTTGGCATGGAGGTTTGTGAGATGCATGGTACGCATAGAGCTATAATGGTTCTCCAAAAGTATTCATTTCGGCCAATTAGTTGGGCTCCATGGGCTTGAGGTTGGACATCGACCATGTAGATTGGGTACTCTTCAATTAATGAGATTAATTGAATTGAGTCGATTAATTTAAAATTTGTTTTAAACTATAATGAATATTTGATATTCAAAAGTTACAAGGAGTTGTGAGCCCATGTTTAATAAATGGTAGAACCTATTGGATCGCACACAAAAGCCAATTAACCTCTTAGTTATTGGAGTAATTTTCTAAGAGTTAGAGAACCACTCCAAGTTGACTGATTTTGAGGTGCCAATTTGAATGTCAAATTTTGGCTTGATTAATTCAAGTGTTAAATTAATTGACTAATTTAAAGAGTTAAATTAGACCAATATTTAAGGAGTTAATTATTTGGTGCCAAGTGACCATCAATTGGTCAAGTTAATTTAAGGAGTTAAGTTAAAAAAATGAGCTTAAGAGTTAAGCTTAATTGACTTAAATGTTAAGTCAAATGTTCATTAATTAAATTAAAGTGTTTAATTTAATTAATGAGAATAATGCATTTTGGAGGGAAAATTCAAATGAAATGTTCATTTGAATTGAGCATCTTAATTAACTTGAAATTAGATTTCAAATGTAATTAAAATGCACATGAAATTGAAACGAGATTTAAATTCAAATTTGCCACCTTGGCACCCCACTTGGCCTCCTCCCTCATGGAAGGTGTGATGCCACCTTGGCATCACACCATCCAACATCTATATATAGGTATAGATGAGAGAGGAATCGGCCATACCAAAAAAGGTGTGAAGAATTGGACTCTTTGCAATTCCCTCCAAAATCTCCTTCAACCATTACATTGTATGTTGAAGCTTTGCTTTGTTTTTCTTTTCCTACCTCAAAAGTAGGCCTTCATCATTGTAATTCTACTTGATTTCTCTAGCTAAAAGTGAGTGGAATTTGGAGGATTGATTGGTGTGTGGATTATATTAATAGAAACAAAGCATTTGATTTGCTAGCTTTGGAGATCCACTAGAATAGAGCAGTTATTTTTCAAATTGTTTTCAAGCGATCTAGATTGAGTTTTGCTTTGAATTTTTTGTAGAACTTTTCTCAATCAGGTAAGAAGTTCTCAATTTTTTTTCATGATTTTTGAAACATTTTAACCGAGGCAAAAGTCAGTGTTCATCCGATATGCCAGAGTCTACCAGGTTCTGGATTAGTGAAGTATTTACCATCACAACCTTGGAAATTTGCTTTTTGAGGTACTTCTCCTACTCAATCTAAATCTCTAGCATGATTAGATCCTTAGTAGGCTGTAAGCACTACTTATTTTTGAGATTTTGAAGTTTGATAATTGGATCCTAGTGGCTTACTAACCTTTAGAAAGAGCTGTGATTCTCGGTCACTGCCTTGCCAGCATGCGTGCCTGGTTCAGCAACTGCTCTGCTTCTGGGTTTCGACCGAGTCAAGCCAAATTTTGCTCAAATTATATACACCAAAAATTTTAGAACACTTTCTAAATAATAAATCACGCATTATGGATGAATTTCCAGATTCAAAATACCTTTTAAAAATAGAAATTCAAGTGCTCAAACTTGCTTCCAAAAACTAGTTTAAGTAAGAATTATATTACTTAATAATCTCCGACAAAACTCCAATCAAATTGGATCCAAAAATGACCAAAACTATTTTTGTCAATCAACAACATGCTATATCAACGTATAACATCAATTAATGCAAAATCGATATTTAACATTAACAGCTATGAATTAAAACATACTAATCATATGAATTAACTCTTAAAACATATATTAGCATGCTTTCAATTCATCGTTAAGGAGCCATATACAACATCATCCAAAAAATCCAATCCATCATATGATTTGAGAATTTGGTGATTTTGATCAATCCATCACATGAATCAATCAATAAAGAAAATCCAAATCTAAGCAAAATTTATGCTCCGATACCACTTGATAGCAAGTAATGCACTAGGATCCAATAATAAAACTTCAAAAGCTCAAATAAGCTAGTGTTTTACAAGCTCATAAGGATCTAATCATGTTGGAGATTTTGATTTAGGTAGAGAATTACCTTGAATAGCAAATTTCCAAGGGGATAATGGTAAACACTTCACTAATCCAGAATCTACCAGACATCAGCGCAGTAGGAAGACAACAACTTTTGCCTCAATTAAACTTCTCCAAAAATCACCAAAAAATTCCTGTATCCTCTTGACATCTTTAAGAAGGTACTATGAAATGCTTGGATCAAAATATCTTCTGGATCTCATAGAAGTTTTTTTATCAAATCACTGCTCTGTTTCAGTAGATCTCCAAAGCTAGCAAACCAAATGTCTTGTCTCTATTGTGATGATCCACACACCAATTGAACTTCCAATTTCTCCTCACTTTTAGTTGGAGTAAGAGAGGAGAAATACAATGGTAGAGGCCGATTTGAGGTTGGAGAAGAAGAATGAAAGCAAAGCTTCAACACATGATGCAATGGTTGGAGAGAGTTTTGGAGGGAAATGTGAAAGATTCTAATCTTCATACTAATGTGCATGTGACTGACCCTTCACCTCTATATCTATATATAGAGGAAGGATGTTGTGATTCCAAGGTGGCATCACATCTTCCTCAAGGGGGCATCGACTTCCCTTGCCAAGGTGGCAAATTCTAATTCAAATCTAATTTGAATTTGTGTGCATTTCAATTACATTTGAAATCTAATTTCAAATTAATTAACATACTAATTCAAATGAACCTTTCATTTGAATTTTCCCTCCAAAATGTATTCTTCTCTTTAATTAAATTAAACACTTTAATTTAATTGGTTAACCTTTGACTTAAGTCAAACAATCTTAACTTTGTTAATTTAACTCTTTAAGTTAACTTGACCAATTGATGATCATTTGGCACCAAATAATTAACTCCTTAATTATTGGTTTAATTTAACTCCATAAATTAATTAATTAATTTAACATTTAAATTAATCAAGATAAAATTAACATACAAATCGGACACATCAAAATCAGTTATGTAGAGTAATTCTCTAACACTTAGAAAATTCCTCCATTAACTAGGAAGCTAATTAGATTTTGTGTGTCACCTAATAGGTTCTACCATTCATTGGACAAGGGCTTACAACTCATTGTGACTTTAGAATATCTTATATTCATTTTCGTTTAAAATACTTTTAAACTAATCGACTCAAATCAATTAATCTCATTAATTGAAGAGTAAGCAATTTTTGTTGTCGATGTCCAACCTCAAGCCCATGGAGTCAAACTAATTGGCCAAATTGAATGCTTTTGGAGAATAATTGTAGCTTTATGCTTACCATACAAATACGGTCCTTCCGTCTCCTATCTCCTAAAAGAGGCCTAGGGCAAGATATTTGCCGGCTCCCTAATAGCCTCAATACTATATCTTTATTCTCAATGTTCGATTCCATTGTATGACCTCATCTTTGAAAAATTCTTTTTCCAAACTATCACACTACCTTGCATAAGGGTTTCTGGGAATTGATTATTATAGAACACATAGGAGATGTACTCGTTCTTCACAAAAACGAGGATTTAGATTCTATCTTGGATCTCACAAAACCTCCATATTTAGTAGCTTATGCTGGCCTTAGCTTGAAGGGCCCGCTAAGTGACCAAGGAAGAGTCAAAGCATAAGGATTAAATATAAGGTTACCATAAATCCTCAAGTCAGATGACTAATATTATGTACTAGCATAAGCTGGAGAACTTGACACTACCGACTTGCCACTTCGGCTATCTAGTGGATTCTCTCGATAGGTCTTCAGTGCCTTGTTCTCTAATAAGCACCCATTAACATGCAATCATTTCTCATATGATTTGTCATGGAATAAAATAATACGTAACTCTTGGATTTATGTATCATTAGTGCTGGTCTATCTAGATCTTAGATGCCCCATCTCATAAGATCCTATAACTTGAAAGATTTAAGATCACGAATGTGCGAGATTTTTCCATGGTCACAAAACCAAGTTCTGCTGTCATAAGTGATCTAAGGGCTTTATCCAAATGCGAGTCAAGTAATAAAGAGCATAAGATGAAGATGGCCATATAATGAATATCATTCAGTCAAGATTGTTTTACAAGGAAATAACTTTACAAGGTCAATCCTGTTGGCTTGCTGGGCACTATTCCAACATCTTCTTATTGGAAGCCACTTAACACTACATCAGGTAAGGAGGCAATGAAGGAATTTGAATGTTTTGATGAGTTGTTTGAGGCATTCAAGGCAGAGGCCATATTGACTAATGAGCAAATCATCAGGGTTATTTTTACATGCTTAGAAATATTAGGCAATACCTAGTGGAGGATTTGCTTATGCTTAACCCTAATATTTCGATCAACCTCTGTGTTTGGGCATTTGGTGGAGCTTTAGGCTGGCGTTATTTCTATGGTGGAGGATCCGACAAATGTGGCTCCGCAAAAGTAGATAGGGACTTAGTTTAGGAGATTTGATTAGTTTTTCCTTTTTCTTTGTTTCAGACTACTTCGCATTTTTGCTTTTGCATAAGCAGTATGATGGGAACTTTCTATTCTTTGTAACATCTTACAAAGATAAGAACCACATGCGATATTATATATCCATAAGGAAAAATTTATCCTAAAATGCACTTCAATAAAGTACATATCCTTCTCAAGGGTTGCAAGGTATTCCTTGTAATATTGATTCCAATGGCCGATCTCCCAAAGTAAAAACAAGTAATATTGAATATATCTTCTATGATATTCTTGACTCCACCGGATGCCTTTAATGGTTGCTTTCCCTTGTAAGAAATTTTTTTCTTCTTTTTTACCTTTGTTTTTGACACCCCTAAGCAAGCATTAAGGATTTGTCCTTGTCATGGTAGTCTCCGTCTAGATCAACACTTTGATCAATAAAAATCAGTGAGGATGTGAGGATCAAATCCTTATAGTGATCATTGTCCATCACTACGTATAAGTTGAAAAGCTTCTCCAAGCCTAATCATCTTTAGGCTATAGTCGATGACACATGACTTCTCATTCATCCTAGCTTGAAAAATCTCCTTTGACAATATGAACTTCTCATACCTTGTTTGCTTTACAACTCTTGTAAACTTAAACCAAGGTACTATTCATGTGTCCTTGAGATTTTTGAAATTTGTAGATGCTAAAATGAGACTATGGGATAGGACAATTGTGGATGTTTGGCCTAGTTGGTTTATTGGTTTCCAAAATAATGTTGAGTGGATTATTAGCCATTTTGAGATTTTGCCAATCATCAAAGGCGAAAAAGAAAATATGTGCATGTGATTGAATATTAATATTTGAAAATATGTTTATTGCCTTTCAAGCATGTTTTTCTCCCACTATTTTGTCAAATTCTTCACCCCTAGAAAAATTCTAGTGAGAATCATGACCTTAATGACTTATAAGTGGATCCCCATGACCAAGTGCCATCCATAAACAATAAAAAGGTAAGCAACTTTTCCTAATTGCATTATATGCAACTCTTGATATATTTTGCCTCATTTTTCATGTAGACCCATGACTCATGAGACATCTACATTACTAATTGTTAAGTTGGACCTACCAATCAAACTTTGATTCGAGACCGCTCCACGACATCTCCTGTGATGGAGTGATAATGCGTGGGAAGGCTCAATTCAAAGGTGCATCGTATGCTAAGTATATACTCATAGATTTCTTCCTGAGTGCGCCCTTGTGATCGAGTGCCATCGCACAAAATCGGTAGTGTCATCATGATATATACTATTGGTAGAAGGCATGGATGGATTAAACTCCTTTTAGTTTGTATCCATTTTGACTTAATATTTTAAAGCACTTAGACATTCTAAGTGGAGGGATTTTAACTTGCTTCCCAAGATCTCATCAATTTTATCTCCTTATTTAGGTTTTCTATATCCTAATCTATGCATCACATATATTAATAGAATATGAAAACTATAAATAAGTAAATGCGCCTAGCATGCTCTTAGGGTAGGATGACCATGAGCCTAACCAAGTGATGCACTTAGAGTTATAGGTGCACCACTTAGATGACTTTAAATGGGTTGATTAAATTTATCTATTACGTAAATATATCTCCATATATTCATGGGCCTTTAGGTCTCCAATGGTCTTCTTTGCTCTTTGTAAGAATTACATGAGAAAGAAATCCTCAGTCCTAGTGATTATACTCTCAAAACATTTACAAGATAAAATTAAGCGGCATGCAAGCAAGCCCAATTTAATACAACCGTTTTCAACAATTTGAAACAAATAAAATCAATATTAAAGGATCATGATCATCCCCATTCATTCATCATCCATTCAACACTTAAATGAACAATAAATAAATCAAGAATTGGCATTCAATTCCAACAATTAAATGTTTATCTCACAAATAATTAATTGGTCAAGCAAAAATAAGCATAACATTTATGCATCTCATTTTTGCACAAAATTGGATATTAACTTTAACAAGTTTCTAAGAAGCAATAAAAAATATCAAATATAATTTTGAGAACTTGCACAATACTTGTGCACCTATATAGCATGATTTGAATCATTTTTGGTCACTTAAGGAACACAAAAATAGGCTCAAAACTCATCCCAACCTAAACTTGGTTGCTATTGTCTAGGCTATGCACATTGCTGGGCGGTAGGTGCTCCGTTGCTCTTCTTGTGTGTTGCTACGGTGCTACAGCACCTCTGTTTTGGGGTTAGGATTAAGTCAAGCCATTATTTGCTCAACTTTTGTGCATCAAAAATTTTAGGACACATCCTAAACATCACACCACATATTATAGATGAAATTCCGGATTTAAACACCTTTCACAAATGGAATTTCAAGTGCTCAATCATATTCTTTAAAAACCTCCAATAATCTTCAATATATTGGATCTAAAAATGACCAAAACACCTTAAGGCCAAATTTGGCATGCTATATCAACATATAATATCATCTAATGCTAAATCAAAATTTAACATTAGCTAATCATCAATCAAATTACACTAATATATGATTAACAATTAAAACACATATTAGCATAATCTCTATTCATCATCTAAGGAGCCACTAGCATCATCATCGAAACACTCCAATCCTTCATATAGATGAAGTATTTGAAGATCTAGATCAATTCATCACATGAATCAATCAAAAGAAAATCCAAATTATAGCATGAATTAAAGCTTCGTACCACTTGAAAGAGGGTGTAAGTCTTGCCTCTAATGTGAAAGTCCAAATGTCTTGCCTCTAATGTGAAAGTCCACACACCAATGATCAATCCTTTTCTGTCTAGTTCAGCTAGAAAAACTAAGAAGAAATCAAGAACTTGATTAAGGCCAAAAAGTGAGGGAGAGAGGTAAAGCAGGTGTGAAGCCTCAACTCGTTAGAGAATCACAAAATTGAAGGGAATTTTAGATCTAACAATTAGATCTTAACGCTTGCAAATCTATCTAAAGGTATGTGTAGTGCTAGGATCCATTAAAATTAAAAAAAAAAAACAAAACAAAACTAGCCCACACACATTCACAAGGATCTAGACATGCATAGGATTCAGATTTAGGAAAGGAAATACCTTGATGTAACCAAAAATCAAGGAACAAGGAAGAACACCCTTCAACTCTTGAAGCTATCCCCTCACAGGTGCAGCAAAAACACAACCAGATTTCCCAAGGTTCAATGCTTTGTTTTGAGCTGAATATTTTACTGTATTCCCTCAACACCTTGAAGATCCTACAACCAAAATTTTAGCGCAATCAAAACAAAATAAAGCCCCTCAGAACTCGTTGCAAGCGGCTACCAGAAACTGCTTTTCCAAGAGCAATAGCAACCTAAACATTTTGCCTCTAACGTGATAGTCCACACACCAAATGGAAAGACCCATTCTCTGCAAAAATAGCTGGAGATAATTGTAGAGAAATGGAGGAAAAAAGCTTAGTATGGAAGGGAAGGATGAGTGAGGTTGGAGAGTTTGTGGAGAATCTAACTTTTAGATGTATCCACTGACAATTTTGTTGGGCAAAAATAGTCCACACCTCACTGATAATGCTAGTGGTGGTAGGCTCCTTCTATATCCATATACAGAAGGAGGATGGTGTGTGGTCAAACACCATCTTCAATGAGAGGCCGCCACCTACCTATGCCAAGTGGCATGTGGTCCATAATGGTGTGTGAATTTGAATGTCATTTGGAATTTACATTTCATCTTACAAAATGTCATCTAAATGCATTCTATTTCTATATCAAATGAACTCTTTATTTAATAATTCCTTCCAAAATTCACTCTCCAATTTAATAGAATTAAACACTTTAATTTAATTAATAATATTTTGACTTAACTCTTAAGTTAAAGTGCTTAACTCTTTAAGCTAGCCAAAATTAATTTAATCCTTAAATTAATTTGACCAATTGATAGTCATGTGGAATTAATTAATTAACTCTTAATTAATTGATCTTAATTTAACTCTTAAATTGATCAAGCTAAAAATGACTTCAATTTTCTTCGCCTTCAATTCGGTCATGAATTTTCTAACTCTTAGAAAATTCTCCTTCATTCAATAGGTTATGCATTTGGCTTTTGTCTGTGATCTAATAGGTTCTACCATTCATTGGACATGGGCTTACAACTCTTTGTGACTTTTGAATATCATATATTCATTTTAGTTTAAAACACTTTTAAACTAATCGACTCGATTCAATTAATCTTATTAATTGAAGAGTACCCAATCCCCACGGTCGATGTCCAACCTCAAGCCCATGGAGACCAACTAATTGGCCAAAATAAATGCTCTTGGAGAACTATTCTAGCAATATACGTACCTCACAAATACGGTCATTCCATCTCTTATTTCCACGAAAGAGGCCTAGGGCAAGATATTAGTTGCTTCCTCAATAGCCTCAATGCTATGCTTCTATTTTGAATGTTCGATTCCCTTTGTGACCTCACCTTTGGAAACACCTTTCCAAATTATCACATCACCTTGTGTAAGGATCTCTTGGATCGATCATTATAGAATATATAGAAGATGCACTGATCCTTCACAAAGGCGAGGAGTCGGATTCTATCTTGGATCTCACAGACCTCAATTTCTAGTAGCTCATGCCCAATCACCACCCAAAGGGCCTTCCAAGTGACCAGGGAAGAGTTAAAGCGTGAGGACCAAATACAAGGTTACTATGGATCCTTAGGTCAAAGGACTAATTATATGCACTAGCGTAAGCTAGAGAACTTATTATTACCGACTTGCTACTTTGGCTATCTAGTGGATTCTCTAGTGGGCCTTTTAGTACCTTGTTCTGTACCAAGGCACCCATGAACATGCATTCCATATCTCATATGGAATTACTCATGGAATGGAGCAACATCCAACTCTTAGATTTATACATTATTAGTGCAAGTCTAATCTGGATCTTAGATGCCTTGTCTCAAAATCCTATGACTTGGAAGATCTAAGATCATGACCGTGCGAGACTTATTCCATGATCACCATCTAATGCGTAATTAAGCTCGTAGTCTTATGTGATCTAAGGATTTCATCCAAATGCCAGTGAAGTAAATAATTAGCATAAGATGAAGATGGACATATAATTAATATCATTCAGTCAAGATTTTCTTGTGAGGAAATAGTTCACAAGGCCAATCTAATTAGCTTGCGAGGTACTATTCTAACAATCTCCAAGTTGCCTTAAAGCCAATTCCCCATGGTCTTGAGACCTATCTTCTCAAGATGTCATTCAAAGACATTTTACAAGAGTGGTTTAGTCAGAGGATTTGCTATATTCTCTTCCGAGGCAACTCTCTCCATTCAGATGTTGCCTCGATCAATGATCTCCCGGATCACGTGATTGAATGAGGTGTAATGCTGAGGATCCAATTTAAAACATTCAAAAACTGAAATCTAACTTAGATTACACCATTTCAAGGATCTAAATAAGGCAATATAATGGATAAAGGTCAGATTGTTAACTCTCAAGCAAAATCCAACAAAAAGTTGAAGTTGTGTTTGCTTTCTGGAAAGCAGACAGCTTCTGGCGCAGCAAGGTGGGATCAACTTTTGATCAGGCAAATCACCTTGGATTCAAGAAAAATCTGGACCAAAATTTTGAAAACTCAATGGAGAATGTCTAGTAAAACATGCAGCACCAAAATCCTTCAGAAAGACTTCAAACAAAGTCCAGAAAAACCACTCTGGAACAGAGGATCACCAAAGCAAGCAATCTGAAATTCTTCTTGCCTCTAATGTCAAAGTCCACATACCAATGGACAATCCTTTTCTCCTTAATTCAGATTCAAGAACAAAGAAGAAAGAGAGTTTGGTTGGAGGCCGAAAATGGTGAGGGAGGTGAGAAAGAGAGTAAAGCTTCAACTCATGAGAGAATCACTTTTGGAGGGAATTTTGGATCTAACTTTTATATGCAAAAAGTGTGAATGTTCAGCTCATATGGCTGCCCCCCCTCTATATCTATAAATAGAAGGAGGATGGTGTGATGCCAAGGTGGCATCACACCTTCATCAAGGTGGGGGTGCCACCTAAGCATGCCAACTTGCAAGCATCTTGCAAATTGCATGTGAATATATGTTGAATTTGAATTTAATTTGGAATCTACATTTCATCATATGAAATATCCACCAAATAAATTCTAATTCTACTCCAAATGAAATGTTCATTTGAGTTCTCCCTCCAAAATCAATTCTTCAATTTAATTAAATTAAACACTTTAATTTAGCTAAACTTTGACTCAACCTTTAAGTTAACTAACTTAACTCTTTAAGCCAGTTTTTGTTAACTTTACTCTTTAAGTTAACTTGACTAATTTACTAGTCATGTGGCCCCAAATTAAATAAACACTTAATTTAATTTATCTTAATTTAACTCCTTAAATTAATTAGATCAATTTAACAATTAAATTGATCAAGCCTAAAATGACTAAAAATTGCATCAACCAAATCCCTCAATTTTCGGACACCTTGGGATTTTTCTAATGTTGGAATAGAACCCAACAAGCCAATAGGACTGGCCTTGTAAAAGCTATTTCCTAGTAAAACAATGTTGATTGAATGATATTCTTTGTATGGCCATCTTCATCTTATACTCTTTATTACTTCACTCGTATTTGGATGAAGCCCTTAGATCACTCATGACTATAAGACTTGATTCGGTGACCATGGAGTAAGTCTTACATGGTAGTGATCTTAAATCTTTCAAGTCATAGGATCTTACAAGACGGGGCATCTAAGATCCGAATAGACTTGCACTAATGATGCATAAATCCAAGAGTTGTATATTGCTCCGTTCTATGAGCAACTGTATGAGATATGGGTGCATATTAGTGGGTGCTTGTTAAAGAACAAGGCACTGAAGACCCACCAGAGAATCCACTAGATAGTCGGAGTGGTAAGTCGGTAGTGGTGAGTTCTCATGCTAGTGCATATTATTAGTCCTCTGACCTAAGGATCCATGGTAACCTTGTGTCTGGTCCCATGCTTTGACTCTTCCTTGACCATTTAGCAGGTCATTTGGGTTGAGGTTGGGTATGAGCTACTTGGCATGGAGGTTTGTGAGATCCAAGATGGAATCCAACTCCTCATTTTTGTGAAGGGCGAGTATATCTCCTATGAGTTCTACAATAATCGATTCTATGAAATCCTTGCGCAAGGTGGTATGACAATTTGGAAAAGACTTTTCCAAAGGTGAGGTCATACAAAGGAATCGAACATTAGGAATAGAGATACAGTATCGAGGTTATCAGGAAGCCAACAAATACCTTGTCCTAGGCTTCTTTTGGGAGATAGGAGACGGAAGGGCCGTATTTACATAGTACGCGTAGGGCTATAATGGTTCTCCAAAAGTATTCATTTTAGCTAATTAGTTGGGCTCCATGGGCTTGAGGTTGGATATCGACCATGAAGATTGGGTGTTAAAGTATTCATTTTAGCTAATTAGTTGGGCTCCATGGGCTTGAGGTTGGATATCGACCATGAAGATTGGGTGTTCTCAATTAATGAAATTAATTGAATTGAGTTGATTAATTTAAAAGTTATTTAAAACTAAAATAAATATATGATTTTCAAAAGTTACAAGGAGTTGTGAGCCCATGTCCAATGAATGGTAGAACCTATTGGGTCACATACAAAAGCTAATTAACCTCTTAGTTATTGGAGCAATTTTCTAATATTTAGAGAATCCTCCAAGGCGAACGATTTTTGAGGTGCCAATTTGAAGGTCAAATTTTAGTTTGATTAATTTAAATGTTAAACTAATCAACTAATTTAAGGAGTTAAATTAGACCAATAATTAAGGTGTTAATTATTTGGTGCCAAATGACCATCAATTGGTCAAGTTAATTTAAGGCGTTAAATTAACAAAATTGAGCTTAAGAATTTAGCTTGTTTGACTTAAGAGTTAAGTCAAAGGTTAATTAATTAAATTAAAGTGTTTAATTTAATTAATGAGAAGAATTTTTTTTGGAGGGAAAATTCAAATGAAAGGTTCATTTGGATTAGCAACTTAATTAATTTGAAATTAGATTTCAAATGTAATTAAAATGCACATGAAATTCAAATGAGATTTGAATTCAAATTTACCACCTTGGCACCCCACTTGGCCACCCCCCTCATGGAAGGTGTGATGCTACCTTGGAATCATACGAGAGAGAGGATTGGCTATATGCATGAAAGGTGTGAAGGATTATATTATTCCATAATTTCCTCCCAAACTCTCTTTCCAAACATTGCTTCATGTGTTGACACTTTGTTCTCTCTTCTTCCCCTACATCAAAAATTAGCCTTCACATTGATATTTTGCTCATTTTCTCCAGCTAAAAGTAAGTGAAAATTGGAGGATCAATTGGTGTGTGGATCATATTAATAGAGGCAAAGCATTTGATTTGCTAGCTTTGGAGATATACTAGAATAGAGCAGTCACTTGCCGAATTTTTTCCAAGTGATCTAGATCCAGTTTTGCTCTGAATTTTTTATAGAATTTTTTCATAAGGATTTGAGAGGTTCTAGATTTTTTTCGTGATTATTTGAGCATTCTAATCGAGGCAAAAGTTCCAGATTTGAGAGTTTGCTAGAATTTGGATTTCACCATTGAGAGCTTGGAAATTTGTTTTTTTTGGTAACATTCCAACTAAGCCTGAATTCATAGCATAATTAGAACCTTATTAGGCTGTAAGTACTAGTTATTTTAGGCTTTTGAAGTTTGATAATTGGATCTTAGTGGCTTACTAACCTTTATTTAAGATTTAGAAAATTTTCCTCAATATATAAGATTTCCAATTGACTTTGTGTGTGACCCATTAGGTTCTACCGCTCATTGGACATGGGCTCACAACATTTGTGACTTTAGAATATCATATATTCATGTTAGTTTAAAGTCCTTTAAACTAACTGACTCAATTCAATTAATCTCTATTAATTGAAGAATACCCAATTTTCATGATTGATGTCCAACCTTAAGTCCATGGAGCCCAATAATTGGCCGAATGGATCCTTTTAGTAAACCATTCTTGCTCGACATGTACCATGTAAATACGATCCTTCCGTCTCTTATCTCCATGAAAGAGGCCTAGGGCAAGATATTTGTTGGCTCCCTAATAGCCTCTATACTATGCATCTATTTTCAATTTTCAATTTCAATTTGTGACCTCATCTTTGGAAAACTCTTTTTTCGAATTGCCACACTGCCTTGGCCAAAGACTCCCTAGAATCGATCATTATAGAGTGCATAAAAGATGCACTTACCTTTTATAATGACGAAGAGTCTGATCCCATCTTAATCTCATAAACCGCTACGCCTAAGTATCTTATGCCGAAGTACCACCGGAACGCCTATTAAGTGGCCCTAAGTAGAGTTAAAGCATGAGGACCTAAATACAAGGTTACAATGGTCGTCTGGTCAAAGGACTAATTATATGCACTAGTGTAAGCTGGAGAACTTGCCACTACAGCTATCTAGTGGATTCTTCGAGCGGATCTCCAGTGTCTTGTTCTCTGACAAGTACCCACTAACATGCATCTATATCTCATATGGGTTGCTCATGGAATGGAGAAACATCTAACCCTTGGATTATGCATCGTTAGTGCAAGTCTATCTGAATCGTAGATGCCCTGTCTCATAAGATTCTATGACTTGGGATATTTAAGATTACGACTGTATAAGTCTTATTCCATGATCATCACCAAGAGTGTACTGACCAAGTTTCATAGTTTTATGTGATCCAAGGGCTTCAACCAAATGCTAGTAAAGTAATATAAGCAAAAGATGAAGATGGCCATTTGAAAGAAATATCATTCAATTAAGATTGTATAACTAGTGAAATAGTTTACATGCCAATCTTATTAGCTTGCGGGATACTCTTCCAACAATCTCTCACTTGCGGTAAAGCCAATTATCCATAGTCTTAAGACCCATCTTCTCAAGATGTTCTTCAATGACCTTTTGCTTTTAGGGGTTAAGACAGTGGTTCTACTATATTCTTTTTTGATGCAACTCTTTCCGCTTAGATGTTGCCTCTATCAATTGATATCATATATCAAATGATAATACATTTATCTATGTTTGGATCACTAATGAGATCTCTACTGAAGTCCAAAGTTGTCTTCCAAAGACAACCATAGGCTCATGCATGCTAGGCACTACATCCAACTCTTGGATGAAGTTTCTATCCAAATGTCTTTCTTTGCAGTTTCCAAAACTGCAATATATTCCACCTCGGTGGTAGAATTGATCATGGAATCTTGTTTGGAACTCTTCCAACTTACTGCGCCGCCATTAAGGCAAAATATAAATCCAGGAGAAGATTTTAGGTTGTGTACATTGGATTGGAAACTTGAATCCAAAAACTCCTTGGGTTTCAGTTCTCCATTGCCGTGTACCAAAATAAGTTCTTAGTCCTTTTTAATTGCTTAAGGATTACTTTAACGGCCATCTAGTGACTATCACTAGGATTGGATTATTACCTACTCGTAATACTTAGAGCATGTGCTACATCCGGTCTTGTATATTGAACTGCATATATTATGCTCTATATGGCAGACACATAAGGTATATGGGAAGTCTTTTGTCTTTCTGCCTTATCCTTAGGGGCCATAGACTTAGAGAGACGAATACCATATCACTTGGAAAGGAATCCCTTCTTGGATTCTTCTATACTAAACCACTTTAGTATTTTGTCAATGTACTGCGTTTGGGATAGCCCCAGCATTCTCTTCGATCTATCTTTATAGATATGTATTTCTAATACGTAGGATGCTTCTCCCAAATCCTTTATGAAGAATTGAGTAGATAACCATGCTTTAGTAGACTCCAACATTTCTATCTCATTTTTAATGAGAAGATTTTCATTGACATAAAGCACAATAAATCGTATACTACTCCCACTAGCCCTTTTGTACACACATAGTTCATACATATTTTGACAAGGCCGAACAATTTGACTTTCTAATCAAAACGTATATTCCAAGTTTGGGATGCCTATTTGAGTCCATAAATGGATCTCTCGAGTTTGCAAACTTTTTGCTCATTCCCTTTGGACATAAAACCTTATGGTTGCTACATACATATTTCTTCTTCAATGTTTCTATTTTGGAAAATGGTTTTCACATCTATTTGCCATATCTCATAGTCATAATATGCGACTATAGTAAGTAAAATTTGAATAGACTTAGGCATTGCGACCGGTGTAAAGGTTTCCTCAAAATTAATAACGGGTCTTTAAGTATAGCCTTTTGCCACTAGTCATGCCTTCAAGGTCACTACCTCTCCATTGACTCCCAACTTTCGCTCATAGATCCACTTGCAACCAACGGGTACTATACCCTCCAGTGGATGTACCAAACTCCATACTTTGTTGGAGTACATATAATCCATTTCGAATTTCCTGGCATAAGGCCAATGTCCCGAGTCTATATCCAATATAGCTTCTTTATAGATCTTTGGATCACTATCGATTGGCTCGTCTCATGAAGAAACTCGAACCTTTCGGGTTGCTTCTTGATTCGGTTCAACCTTCTTAGAGGTTGCGTGTACGGCTCTTTGATGTTCACTTGTTTCTACCGCTTGTAGGATTTGATGATTATCTTGAACTTCATCAAGTTCAACAACAACGCCTTTTCTATCTAATAGAAATTCCTTTTCCAAAAAGGTGGTGCTCCTCAAGACAAACACCTTTTGTTCTGAGGGATCATAAAAAGAATAACCCATAGACTTTCTAGGGTATCCCACAAATTTGCACAAGGAGGATCGACTATCCAACTTATCTCCCACTAATCTCTTTACGTAGGCCGGTGACTCCTAAACCATAACATAATGGTAAGAGATACTTTACCATACCATATCTCATACGGTGCCTTTGGTATCGACTTTGAGGGTGCTACATTTAGTAGCCTCACCATTATTTCTAAGGCGTATCCCCAAAAGGATATAGGCACATCGGAGAAGCTCATCATGGAACGTATCATGTCCAACAAGGTACGATTTCTTCTCTCGGCTACTCCATTGAGTTGTTGTGTGCCGGGTGGAGTCCATTAAGAGAAAATTCCATTCTCTTTTAGATAATCTAAGAATTTGGTACTTAAGTATTCTTCCATTCGATATGATTGAAGAGCTTTAATACTAATCCCTTTTTGCTTTTCTATTTCATACCAATACTCTTTGAAGTTTTCAAAGACTTCAGACTCGTACTTCATAAGATACATGTGTCCGAATCGGTGAAGGTAATGGAGTAAGAATATGCCCTTTAGAAATATGCTAAGTCTTGCTTGCCGAAGAATGGCATCTTTTTGGATATCTACCTTTCTTACTTTATTGAATGTGCATTTGTGATGGTTGGGAATCCAAAAATATATAATCCTTTGTTAAGTGTACCATGAGCAACTAAAGAACCCATTCTTTAATGCTTTCAATTTCGCATTTGATACAGAAGGATCAAATCCTTCACTATCCAAAATCGAAATTGAAATAATATTCTCAACAATATATGGTACATAATAACAACGGTTCAATACAATTATGGAGTTCCCTAAGTCTAGCTTATTATATGCCTTTGGCTTTGGCCGCAACTCTTGCTCATTTGGTAAGGCGGTGGATTATATCTAGATCACTTTATTTTATTCTTCTATCTATTCTTTGTAACAAATTACAAAGATAAAAATCACATGTAAGATCATATATCCATGAGAAAGAATATATCCTTAAATGCACTTCAACAAAGTACATACCCCTCTCAAGGGTGGCAAAAGTATTTCTTTCAATACTGCTTCCAATGGCCTATCTTGCTGAAGTAGAAACAAGTAACATCAACTTTGAGAACTTTTCTTCCTTTTACCTCCCTCTCTAGCACCCCTAGGGCCCATAGACTTGGAGGAGGAAACAAGGGTCAAAGGTTTTCCCTTGTCATGGTAGTCTCCTTCTAGAACAACATAATGATCAATAAAACTCGACAAGGATGTGGGGATTAACTCCTCATGGAGATCATTGTCCATTACTACATCCAAGTTGAAAAGCTTCTTCAAGCTTAATCATCTTTAGATTTTAGTCGATGGCACATGACTTCGCATCCATCCTAGCTTGAAAATCTCCTTCGACATCATGAACTTCTCATATCTTGTTTGTTTTACAACTCTTGTAAACTTAAACTAAGGTACTATTATGTGTCCTTGAGATTTTGAAGTTTTTAGAAGCTAACAAGAGACACTGGGATAGGACAATCCTTAACCCAATCCATGAACCTTTCATGTGTCTCTTGATCTACATTAATCCCCATGGGATAAGGAACACCATGATATAAGACATTTATCCTTTTCTCGAAATCTAGAATGATTTTTTAGGTTTAGTCAAATGTGGAAGTTAGGCCCAACTGGTTTATTTTGGATTTTAGCCATTCTTAAGATTTCGCAAATCATCAAAGGCAGAAAAGAGAATATAAGCATGTGATTGAATATTGATATTTTGAAAACATGTTCATGGTCTTTCAAACATGTTTTTCTCCCACTATTTTACCAAATCTTTTACCCCTTAGAATAATTCGGTAAATCATATTTCCTAGTGAGAATCAAGACTCCAATGACTTGCAGATGGACCCCTGTGATCGAGTGCCATCCACAAACAATCTAAGGATAAGCAACACTTGCTAACTGCATCATATGCAACTCTTAATATATTTTGCCTCACTTTTCATATAAATCGCGACATCTACACTACTAATTGTTAAGTCAGACCTACCAATCAAACTTTGATTCAAGACTACTCCACAACATCCCCCGTGACCAAGTGCTAATGTGTGGGAAGCCTCAATCATCGTATGCTAAGTATATGCTCACAGCTTTCCTCCTAAGTGTGACCCCCATGATCGAGTGCCATCACACAAATTCGGTAGCATCGTCAAGGCATATACTATTGGTAGAAGGCTAGAAGGCATGAATTAATTAAAACTCCTTTTAATTTATACCCATTTTGACTTAATATTTGAGAGCAGTTAGACATTCTAAGTGGAGGGATTTTTAACTTGCTTGCCAAGATCTCATCAATTTTATCTTCTTATTTGAGTTTTCTATATCCTAATCCATGCATCACATACATCAATATGATATGGAAAGCATAAATAAACAAATGTGCCTAGCATGCTCCTAGGGTGGGATGGCCATGAGCCTAACCATGTGATGTACTTTAGAGCCATAGGTGCATCACTTAGTTGGTTTTAAATGAGTTGATTAAATCTAGCTATTACATAAATGTATCCCTATACATTCACGAGTCTTCATGCCTCCAATGGTCTTCTTTGCTCCTTTCAACTTTTACAAGACAAAGAAATCCTCACCCCTAGTGATTCTACTCTCGTAACATTTACAAGATAGAGTTAAGAGGTATGCTAGCCCCAATTTAATAAAACCTTTTTAACAACTTGAAATAAATAAAATTAATATTAAAGGCTTATGATCTTCCTCACTCATTCATTATCCATTCAAAAATTAAATGAACAATAAATAAATCAAGAATTGACATTCAATTCCAACAATTAAATGTTTATCACATAAACAAATAATTGGTCAAGCAAAAACAAGCACAACATTAATGCATCTTATTTTTGCAACAATTGGAAATCAGCTTAAATTTGACTTTAAAAGCAAGCAAAAATGTCCAACCTTATTTTGAGTACTTACACAACAATTGTGCATCAAAAGTGTATGGAAAAATCAAGTTTAGGAGGCCAAAAATGCACAAACCGGCAAATCGATACCTGTTGAATGAGGTGTAATGTTGAGGATCCAATTTAAAACATTCAAAAACTGAAATCTAACTTAGATTACACCATTCCAAGGATCTAAATCATGCCAATATAATGGATCAAGGTCAGATTGTTACCTCTCAAGCAAAATCCAACCAAAAGTTGAAGTTGTGTTTGCTTTCCCGAAAGCAGACAACTTTTAGTGCAGCAAGGTGTGATCAACTTTTAGTCAGGCAAATAACCTCGGATTCAAGCCAAATCTGGACCAAACTTTTGCTAACTCAATGGATAATTTCCAATAAAAAATTCAGCACCAAATTTCTTTGGAAACACCTCGAACAGAGTCCCAAAAACCACTACTGGAACAGAGGATCACCAAATCAAGCAATCTAAAATTCGTCTTGCCTCTAATGTCAAAGTCCACACACTAGTGGATAATCATTTTCTCCTTGATTCAGCTGGAAAACTAAGAAGAAAGAGAGCTTTATTGGAGGCTGAAAATGGTGAGGGAGATGAAGAAGAGAATGAAGCCTCAACTCATGAGAGAATCACTTTTGCAGGGAATTTTGGATCTAGATTTTAGATGCAAAAAGTGTGATTGTTCAGCTCATATGGATGCTCCCCTCTATATCTAAACATAGAGGGAGGATGTTGTGATGCCAAGGTGGCATCACACCTTTCTCAAGGTGGGGGCGCCACCTAAGCATGCCAACTTGCAAGCTTCTTGCAAGTTGCATGTGAAAATATGTTGAATTTGAATTTAATTTGGAATCTACATTTCATTATCTGAAATGTCCACCACATAAATTCTAATTCTACTCCAAATGAAATGTTCATTTGAATTCTCCCTCCAAAATCAAATCTTCAATTTAATTAAATTAAATACTTTGATTTAATTAAACTTTTACTTAACCTTTAAGTCAACTAACTTAACTCTTTAAGCTAGTTTTTGTCAACTTAATTCTTTAAGTTAACTTGACTAATTTACTAGTTATGTGGCACCAAATTAAATTAACACTTAATTTAATTTTTCTTAATTTAACTCCTTAAATTAATTAGATCAATTTAACAGTTAAACTGATCAAGTCGAAATGACTAAAAATTGCATCAACCAAATCCCTCAATTTTCGGTCACCTTGGGATTTTTCTAGGACTTAGAAAATTTCCCTCAATATATAGGATTTCAATTGGCTTTTGTGTGTGACCCATTAGGTTATTCTATTCATTGGACATGGGCTCACATCTCTTGTCACTTTAGAATATCAAATATTCACATTAGTTTAAACTCTTTTAAACAAATCGATTTAATTCAATTAATCTCTATTAATTGAAGAGTACCCAATCTCCATGGTGGATGTCGAACCTCAAGCCCATGGGGCCCAATAATTGGCCAAATGAATGCTTTTGGTGAACTATTTTAGCTCTAGGCGTACCATGCAAATACGGTCTTTCTATCTCATATCTCCATGAAAAGGGCCTAGGGTAAGATATTTGTCAACTCTGTAATAGCCTTGATATTATGTATCTATTCTCATTGCTCGATTCTAATTTATGACCTCATCTTTGGAAAACTCTTTTTCCAAATTATCATACTGCCTTGGCTAAGGACTCATTATAATTGATCATTATAGAACACATAGGAGATCAATTCGCCCTTCATAAAGATGTAGAGTCGGATCCCATCTTAGATCTTATAAACCTCTATGTCTAAGTAGCCTACACCCAACTCGAATGACCTGCTAGGTGACCTGGGATGAGTCAAAGTATGAGGACCTAAACACAAGGTTAAAATGGATCCTCGGATTAAAGGATTAATTATATGCACTAGTGTAAGCTGGAGAATTTTCCACTATCGACTTGCCACTATAGCTACCCAGTGTATTCTCTAGGCGAGCCTCTAGTACCTTGTTCACTAACAAGCACCCACTAACATCCACCCATATCTCATATAGATTGCTCATGGAGTGGAGTAGCATCCAACCCTTAGATTGTGCATCGTTAGTGCAAGTTTATCCAAATCTTAGATGCCCTGTCTCATAAGATTCTATGACTTGGAATGTTTAAGATCACGACCGTGTAAGACTTATTCCATGATCACCACTTAGTGCGTGACCAAGTTCTATAGTCTTGTGTGATCTAAAGGCTTTAACCAAATACCAGTGAACAAATAAGAGCATAAGATAAAGATGGCCATTTATAAAGAATATCATTCAATCAAGATTATATCACTAGTGAAATAGTTTACATGCCAATGTTGTTAGCTGTGGGGTACTATTCCAATATTAGGGTCATTGCTGGAGTTGTTGTAGCTATCATTGCATCCCACTCAAGGGTGTAGATATAACTTGTTTGGTTGCCACATCTCCCATGGGGTTTTATAGTAGGCATTATTATATGTGCCATGTATTACTTGGGGTACTTGTAGTGGGCTTTTTTGTTTGCTACTTGCCCCTAAGGGGTCTTACAGTGGGCGTTGATGTATTTGCCATATGTCCCTAGGGGGGAGGGATCTTATAGTAGCCTTATTCATGCTTGCCCTGGGGATTTTATAGTGGTCTTTTGCCCTGGAAGGTTTTATGGTAGTCTTTTACCACACGGTCCCAGTGAGTCTTTTAGTAGTCTTTAACATCGCATCCCTAGGGTATCTTATAGTTGTCTTCACTATGTACCTCCTTAGGGGTCTTATAATTGCCTTTGCTGCATGCCCTTTGGGGGTCTTATAGTGGTATTAATGCAGCTTGCTCGACTATTGTTGTGTGGAGTCGAGCATGTCATAATTAATATTGCTCATTAGTTGTAGTGTGTTTGTCATGCTGTATGTGCCTCTTAGGTCTTATCGCGAAAAGTGCGATTCTACATTAGTCAATGCTCATTAATGAGATAAACATAATTGTGAGATAGCATCAAAAGAAATTCATTCAAACAATTAGAGAAATAAAATTGTTGTTCTTAGTATATGTTAGCTTATTATTCATTTTTCATCAAAGTAACTCCGAACTATTTAAAGCAATAATTAAATACTTAGAATGAAAAATCCTAATTTTGAGGTGTTTTCTTGATCTCATCCTTAAAGTGCTGACACTCTTCAATTGCATGTCTGCAGTTGCAGTCAAAGTAGCGCACTACTTGTCAGATTTCTATTTTTTTGAATTATCCAGCATCTTTTGGTGGGTCTTAGGTCAGACCATGCTACTCCACCAATCCAAGATATTTGCCCTGTAAGAAAGGTATAGGTGAAGAATATTATGGAAGGACTATGCCTAAGGTCTCTTGACTTCTTGTTGTTTTTCTTGTTTCCTTTATCTCACGCATTGCGTTTGCTGGTGTCATAAAAGGCCATTTACTTTCTTAGTCCAAATGCACTTCTCTACTTTGACGAGGAGCTCCTCAAGTATGGTTGGGGGCTTTCTAGCTATAGACTCCTGAAATATCTTGTTCCATATGTTCCGCTGGATAATGCTAGGCTAAGGCTCTTAGTTGATGTGAGGGATCTCATGCACTGGCTAAACAAAGCGAATCAGGTGGTGTCACAGAGATTTTTCATTCTTTTGCTTAATAGTATACAAGCTGCTGTCTTGTGCTACTTGTGGCTAATTGAAATTTTTTGGATAAAGCACTGAGCATGTTGCTTCCATTTGTGATGGATTCAACTAGTACCTAGTTAGACCATGTCGCAGCGCACTTGGTGAGTATGGGTTGAAACACCTTGGGCAGCTTCATTTAAATCATAAAGCTCTATCTTTGTAAGGAAGTTTTCCAAAAGCTTTTGTGGATTTGTTGTGGCATCAACTCTGGTAAATTGGTAATCTTCAATCTTGAGGGAAGTGACTCTACTAAGATAGCTAGGTAGAAGGGACTATATCTCAGTACAACAACAACTAGATGGAGGTACTAGTTTCTTGCTTCTCCTTGGGGTTGAGGCACGAGTGAAGGAGTATAAACTCTAATGGTAGTGTGTAGTTGTTGCGATGATTTAGCTTGGACGGATGACATTTGCACCTGCCGAGGTTAAGGAGGAGTGGTATCTCGCTTTAAGTTCTATGTTCTGTCTTGTTTGGAGATGAAGCTTCCCTTTTTCTCTTGAAGGCTGAGTCCGTAAAGAGGGACGAGTGCATGTCCATCTATTGAGGTAAAGGGCGAAGAGCCGTGTCTCACTTTGAGTTGGTGCTTTATTCTGTTCTCTTTAGCATTAACTAAGCCCTTAACTCTGATGGGAGAATTGCGACATTCCTCAACATATTGGGCGATTTGTTTGGCTATAGCTTGAGCCGAGTGAAAGTAAATGAGGTGTTAGGATCCATAATAATTTGCAAAAATAGGAAAAATTAACCAACACATCCTCAACCCAAGGATCTATTCTATATCTCAAAATTTGATTAAAAAGTTTTGGGAAAGTTACTTTAATCACGAAAATGAAAGGCAACTAGAAAGATCTCACTGTGGAACTCTTTCTAGGCAAGGAATCCGTCTTTTTCTTTAAGGGTCTCCAACTCATCTCCAATAGACAGAAACTACAATAAGTTTTACTACATGGAACTCCTCCAAGATGTGCTAGAATTAGCGGCAAAACTACAAGTAAAAAGCAAAAACCATTGGCCACTAAAATCAACAAAAAACAACCACCACCTTGAATGAATTTGATCCATCACTTCAAAGCTCCCCAATTGTGAAGTCTCTAAAGCTAGTCCTCACAGTTAAAGCTATTCTTAATACTCTCTTAATTAGCTAGAAAGATGAGACGGATGAAGGAAGATGAAGAAGAAAGTGTGAGAAAGTTATTGAAGAGAGAAATGTTGTTTGAGGAATTCAGAGGGTAGTTTCTCTCAACACATGAGATCACCACTTAATTTGAGGGAAAATTGTCGTAGAAATTGGGGACTAAATGGTTGGCCATTAGGGTCTTTTATAGTGTGAGATAGAAGCTAGGGGAAGCTTCTATCACACACACACCTCACAATGCCACCTAGGATGCCAGCTTGCTAGTCAAGTTGCAAATTTAATTTCTTAAATTAAAAATGCCAACTCATTAATTTAAATGGACTATTCCATTTAATTTTTCCTCCAAAATTAGATTCCTCTATTAATTAAATTAACTCTTTAATTTAATTAGATTAACTTAACTCCTTAATTTAATAAAATCAACTTAATATTTTAAGTTGACTTTCTCTAATTAAAATTGCCATATGACACCAATTAAATTAACTCCTTAATTTAATTAGCCTAATTTAACTCTCTAAATTATTTGGATTAATTTAACACTTAAAATTAATCAAGTCATAGTGACCAATTAATAATTAGCAAACTTTGTGTCTCTCTCTTTCTAGTTAACTTGATCACGTCAATTATCTAACCCCTTTGCTAATTTCTTCAATCAAGTGAGAATATTCTAGGATTTTGTATGTGACCCTTTCGGTTTACCAATTAATTATACATGGGCTCGCAACTCTTTGTGATTTATTGAATATTGAATATTTTGATTAGTCTAAAATCTTTTAAACTGATCACTCTATCAATTAATCTCTATTAATTAAAGAGCACCTAATCTCCATAGTTGATGTCCAGCACAAGCCTATAGAGACCAGCCAATTGGATGAATGATTGAGAGGTGAACTATTACGACTTACGATTACTGTGCAAATATGATCCTTTTATTTTTTATCTCCTAAAAGAGGCTTAGGGTAAGATACTTGTTGGCTCCCTAATAACCTTGATAACTATGTATCTATTCTTGGTATTCGATTTCTCATTATGACCTCAACTTTAGAATACACTTTTTTCAAATTGTCATATCACCTTGAACACTATTGCAACAGTCTCCCACTTGCCCTAAAGCCAATTTCCTATAGTCCTTAAGCCCACCTTCCTAAGATCTCTTTCAAAGACCTTTTGTGTTAGGAGTTTAGTCAGTGGATTTGCTACATTTTCTTCCGTAGGGACTCTCTCCACTCGAATGCCACCTTTATCAATGATCTCTCAGATCAAGTGATATCATCTCAAAATATGCTTGGATCGTTGATGAGATCTTGATTCCTTTTTTTGCATAATGGTTCCATTGTTGTCACAATAGACTACTACAGGTTCTTACATGCTAGGCACTACATCCAACTCTTAGATGATGGTTTTTATCCAAATACCTTCCTTTGTAGTGTCCGACA
Source organism: Jacaranda mimosifolia (assembly GCA_018894105.1). NCBI lineage: Eukaryota > Viridiplantae > Streptophyta > Magnoliopsida > Lamiales > Bignoniaceae > Jacaranda > Jacaranda mimosifolia. Next base: position 16,842,832 of record CM032124.1, read on the forward strand.
CTGCAATGTATTCTGCCTCAGTGGTTGAATTGGCCGCGGCGCCTTGTTTGGAACTCTTACAACTCACAACGCTGCCTTTAAGATAAAATATAAATCTAGAAGTGGATTTGAGATCATCTTTATCGAATTGGAAACTGGAATCTGAAAACCCCTCAAGTTTTAATTCTCCATTCCCATATACTAGAAATAAATCCTTAGTTCTTCTCAAGTACTTAAGGACTGGTTTTTCAGCTTTCCAGTGACTCTCATTGGGATTGGATTGGTAGTAGCTCGTAACACTTAGAGCATAAGCTACATCTGATCTCATATATTAAACGGCATACATTATGCTTCTAATAGCAAATGCATAAGGCATGTGGGGCATTCTATTTCTCTTCTCTTTGGTCTTTGGGACTAAAGACTTGGAGAGGCGAATGCCATGTCCCATTTGGAGGGATCCCCTTTTGGATTCCTCCATACTAAACGTTTTTAGTATCTTGTCAAAGCATGTTGATTGGAAGAGCCCTAACATCCTCTTTGATCTATCTCTACAAATCTGTATTCCCAATATAATGGATGATTATCTCAAATCCTTCATAGAGAATTATGAAGATAACCATGCTTTAATATACGCTAGTATCTCTTTCTTATACTCAATGAGAAGGATGTCATCGACATAAAGCACAATAAATTGTATTGAATTCTCACCAACCTTTTTATATACACATAGTTCATACATATTTTGATAAAGCAAAACGATCAAAATGTATATTCCAACTTCAGGATGCTTTCTTTAGTCCATAAGTAGACCTTTGGAGTTTGCAAACCTTTTACTTACTCCATTTGGATGTAAAACCTTGTGGTTGCTCTATATAGATTTCTTCATCTATATTTCCATTGAGAAAGATAGTCTTTACATCCATTTGCAAAAAATTATAGTTGTGGTAAGTAGCTATAGCAAGCATAATCCTGACAGACTTAAGCATAGCAACGGGTGAAAAGGTTTCCTCAAAATCAATATAGGATTTTTGAGTGTAACCTTTCAACACTAGTCTAGCATTAAAGGTCATTGCCACTCCATCAACTCCCAACTTATGCTTATAGATCCACTTGCAACCAACAGATACTATACCTTTTGGTAGATCTACCAAAGTCCATACTTTGTTGGAGTACGTGGAGTACATTTAAGATTTCATAGCCTCAAGCTAATGACCTGAATCTATGTTCGACATAGCTTCCTCATAGGTCCTTGGATCACTATCTATTTGCCCTATCTCATAAAGGAATCCAAACCTTTTGGGTTGTTTCTTTATTTAGTTTGACCTTTTAGGAAGTTGTGTGCTAGGCTTGTTATGTCTCATGTTTCTATTACTTGTAGGATATTACGATCATCTTAAATTTCATCTAGTTCAACAACAATGTCATTTGTCTTTTCTAAAAAGGTGGCGTTCCTCGAAACAAACATCTTTCGTTCTAAGGGATCATAAAAATAATAACCCAAAGGCTCTTTTGGGTATCCTATAAACTTGCACAAAGTGGATCTTGTATCCAACTTGTCTCCTACTAGTCTGTTGACATGGGTAGAAGATCCCCAAAGTTTTAAATAAGAGTAAGAGGGTACTTTGCCAAGCTATATCTCATACAGTATCTTTGGCAACGACTTTGAAGGTACTAATTTAGTAGCCTCGCCGTCGTCATAAGGCCGTACCCCCAAAAGGAGATAGGGACATTAGTGAAGCTCATTATGGACTGTACCATATCTAACAATGTCTAGTTCCTTCTCTCGGCTACTCTATTATGTTGAGATATGCTGGGTGGAGTCCATTGTGAGAAAATCCTATTCTCTCATAGATAACCCAAAAATTCAAAACTTAAGTATTCACTTCCCCGATCTAATTGAAATATTTTAATTCTAAGTCTTAATCATTTTTCTACTTCAATCCTATATTCTTTGAACTTTTCAAAGGCTTCAAAATTGTACTTCATAAAATACATATGTTCGAACTGAGTGTAATCATCGGTGAAGGTAATGAAGTATTCACTTTAGTAGTCCACATACGTCCGTATGGATCAAATTTAGAGGACTTGTGGCTTGCTCCATTTGTCCCACTAAAGGAACCTTGCTCATCTTTCCTTTCAAACAAGATTCACAAGTAGATAGATCCTTTAATCCACTAACATTTAATGTTTTGAGGGCTACCAACTTGTTCATCCTATTCTTGGAAATAGGTCCAAGTCTTGCATACCAAAGGTATGCATTTTCTTGGTTATCTAACTTCCTTTTGTTACTTTGTTGAATGTGCATAAGTGATAGTTGAGAATCTAAAATGTATAACCATTACTACTAATAATAAAGTGTAGGCAAGTAAGGCACTAGGATCTAATTATAAAAACTTCAAAAGTTTAATAAACTAGTGCTTACAAGCCAACTAGGATCAAATCATGCCTAAAATCTAGATTTAGATAGAGTGTTACTTTGAAATGCTTAAATCCAAGGAGAAAGTGGTCAACCTTCCACCAATCCAGAATTTACCAGAAACTGCACAGCACGAATGGAGCAACTTTTAACCTCATCAAAATTCATCCAAAGTTCACGAAAAAATACTGCAACCTCTCAACAACTTTGAGGAAACACAGTAAAAAATTTAGATAAAAAAGCCTTATGTATCTCCCTGGAAAAAATAGCCAAATTGGACTCTATGCAGATAGATTTCCAAATGGTAGGAAACTAACTTATTTACCTCTATTAATATGATCCACAAACCAAATAGATCTTCCAAAATATCTACTCTATAAGTTGGAATAAGACTAGAGATTAGCTATGGTGGAGGTTGATTTTAGGTTGGGAAGAAGAAGAAGAAAAGAGCAAAGTTTTCAACACATGAATGTAATATTTGCAAAAGGTTTTGGATGGAATTGCAAAACAATCTAATTCTTTCACACTCTCAGCAATGTGCAATCCACACACCCACTATATCTATATATAGGGTGAGGTCAGTGTGATGCCAAGTTGGCATCACACCTTCCTGAAGGTGGGCGGCCACTTGCATTACCAAGGTGGCAAATGCAAATTCAAATCTAATTTAAATTTCATGTGTATCTTAATTATATTTGAAATCCAATTTCAAGCTAATTAAAATGCCAATTCGAATGAACATTTCATTTGAATTTTCCTTCCAAAATGTGTTCATCCAATTTATTAAATTAAATACTTTAATTTAATTAATTAACCTTTGGCTTAACTCTTAAGTCAAATAAGCTCAACTCTTAAGCTTGAAGTTTGTTGACTTAACTCTTTAAGTTAACTTGACCAATGGATGGTCATATTGGCACCAAATAATTAACACCTTAATTATCGGTCTGATTTAACTCCTTAAATTAATTGATTAATTTAACACTTAAATTAATCAAGCCAAAATTGACCTTCAAAATTGATACCTTAAAATCGGTCTACTGTGAGATATTTTCTTACACTTAGAAAATTTCCTCCATTAATTAGGAAGCTAACTGGATTTTGTGTATGGCCCAATAGGTTATTCCATTCATTGGACATGGGCTCATAACTCCTTGTGACTTTTGAATATCATATATTCATTTTAGTTTAAAGTACATTTAAACTAATTGACTCAATTCAATTAATCTCATTAATTAAAGAGTACCCAATCTCTATGGTCAATGTCCAACCTCAAGGCTATGGAGCCCAACTAAATAGCTAGAATGAATGTTTTGGAGAACCATTATAGCTCTACGCTTACCATGCAAATACGGTTCTTCCGTCTCCTATCTCCTGAAATAGGCCTAGGGCAAGATATTTGTCGGCTCCCTAATAGCCTCGATGCTATGCTTCTATTCTCAATGTTCCATTCCCTTATGTGACCTCATCTTTGCAGAACTCCTTTCCCAAATTGCCATACCACTTTGCGCAAAGCTTTGTTGGAATCGATCATTATAGAATACATAGGAGATGCACTCGTCCTTCAGAAAAGCGAGGGGTCGGATTTCATCTTGGATTTCACCATGCCACAATTGAGACAAAATATAAATCTAGAGGTGAATTTTGTGTCATCTACATTGGATTGGAAACTGGAATCCAAAATTCCCTCTGGTTTCAACTCTTCATTGCCGTATACCAAAAATAAGTCCTTAGTCATTCTAAGTACTTAAGGATTGGTTTTACGGCATTCTAGTTACTCTTACTGTGTTTGGATAGGAACCTACTCGTAACACTTAGCGAGTGTGCTACATCCAGCCTTGTATATTGAACTGTATACATTATGTTACCAATAGCGAATGCCATAAGGTATGTGGGACATCCTTCATTTCTCTTTCTTGGTCTTGGGGGCTGTAGACTTAGAGAGATGAATGCCATGTCACATAGGAAAAAATCCCTTCTTGGATTCTTTCATACTAAACCACTTTAGTATCTTGTCAATGTATAGGGTTTGGGAGAGCGCCAACATCCTCTTAGATTTATCTCTATAGATACATATTCCTAATACGTAGGATGCTTCTCCTAGATCCTTTATGGAGAATTGTGTAGATAACCCAGCTTTAGTACACTATAACATTCCTACTTCATTGCCAATGAGAAGGATGTCATCGACATAATGCACAATAAATTGTACACTACTCCCACTAGCCTTTTCATACACACATGGTTCATACACATTTTTGACAAAGCTAAACGATTTGATTGTTTTGTCAAAACATATGTTCCAACTTCGGGATGCTTGTTTGAGTCCATAAATGGATTTCTGGAGTTTGCAAACTTTTTGCTTACTCCCTTTGGATGTAAAACCTTGTGGTTGCTCCATATAAAAGTCTTCTTCAATGTTTCCATTGAGGAAAGCAATTTTCACATCTATTTGCCATATCTTATAGTCATAATATGCGGCTATAGAAAGTAGAATTCGAGTGGACTTAGGCATTGCGATTGGTGAAGAGGTTTTCTCAAAATCGATATCAGATCTTTGAGTGTAACCCATTGCCATTAGTTGTGCTTTAAAAGTCACCAGTTCTTCATCTACACCGAGCTTTTGCTTATAGATCCACTTGTAACCAACGGGAACTATTCCCTTTGGTGGATTTACTAAAGTCAATACTTTGTTTGAGTACATAGAGTCCATTTTGGATCTCATGGCCTCAAGCTAACATCCTGAATCTATGTCCAACATAGCTTCCTCATAGGTCTTCAGATGTGCTATCCGATTGGCCCATTTTTTGAAGGAATTCGAACCTTTTGAGTTGCTTCTTGATTCGGTCCAACCTTCTTAAAGGTTATGTGTGAGGCTCTTGTTTCTCATTTGTTTCTATCACTTGTGGGGTTTCATGATTATCTTGAACTTCATCAAGTTCAACAACAACGCTATTTCTATCTAATAGAAATTCCATTTCCAAAAAGTGGGCATTCCTTGAAACAAACACATTTTGTTCCGAGGGATTATAGAAATAGTAACCTTTAGACTCTCTAGGGTATCCCACAAACTTGCACCAAGTCGATCTACTATCCAACTTATCTCCTACCGTCCATCTCATGTAGGTGGGAGATCCCTAAACCTTGAGGTATTAGTAAGAGCGTACTTTACCATACCATATCTCATATGGTGTTTTGGGCAGTGACTTTGAAGGTACTATATTTAGTAGCTTCGCCACCGTGTTTAAGGCATATCCCCAAAAGGATGTGGGCACATCGAAAAAGCTCATCATAGAATGTACCATGTCCAACAAGATATGATTTCTCTTCTCGGCTACTCCATTAAGTTGGAGTGTGCCGGGTGGAGTCCATTGAGAGAGAATCCTTTTCTCCTTTAGATAATTCAAGAATTCGATGCTCAAGTATTCTCTCTCTCGATCCGATGGAAGGGCTTTAATACTTAGCCCTAATTGGTTTTTTACTTCACTCTTGTACTCTTTGAACTTTTCAAAGGCTTCGAACTTGTTCTTCATAAGAAACACGTGTCCAAAGCAACTATAGTCATCGATGAAGGTGATGAAGTAGGAATAGCCTCCTCTCCACTAACTCTTAGTAGTCCAAAAATGTCCATATGGATCAAATCCAAGAGACTTGTGGAGTGCTTCGTTTTTCCTTACAAAAGGAGCCTTGGTCATTTTTCCTTTTAAACAAGATTCACAAGTAGGAAGATTCTCAATGCTACTAACATTTAGTGCTCTGAGAGCTTCTAACTTGTTAATCTTATTTTTAGAAATATGTCCAAGTCTTGCTTGCCGTAGCATGGCATCTTCTTGGTTATCTAACTTTTTCTTCCTTGATTGAATGTGCATTAGTGAAGGTTGGGAATCAAGTATGTTGGGAATCAAGTATGTCCAATCCATTAATTAGTATACCTTCCGCAATTAAAGAGCCATTCATTAATGCTTTCAACATCCCATTTGATATAGAAAAATCAAATCCTTCATTATCAATAATGGGTGTTGAAATAATGTTCTCAACAAGATGGGGTACATAATAAATGGGATCAAGTAAAATGCAAGCACTCCCCAAGTCCAACTTGATAGCGCCTTGGAAAGTTGCCACAACTCGTGGTCTATTTTCTAAGCGGAGGTTCATATCCACTTCACAAAGACTCCTTCTTCATTCCATCCCTTGTAATGAATTACAAAGATGAGAACAACATGCATACTTCTTTCCATCTTTAGAAAACTCATATTCCAAATTGTCACACCATCTTGTGTAAGGATTTCTTGGAATTGTTCATTATACAATACATAGGAGATGCACTCGCCCTTCACAAAAGCAAGGAGTCAGATTCCATCCTGGATCTAACAAACCTCCATGCCAAGTAGCTCATGCCCAACCTCAACCTAAAAGACCTGCTAAGTAGTCAAGGAAGAGTTAAAGCATGACAACCAGACACAAGGTTACATTGGATTCTCAAGTCAAAAGACTAATAATATACACTAGTGTAAGCTAGAGAACTTGCCACCACCGACTTGCCACTATAGCTATTTAGTGGATTCTCAGGTGCGCCTTCAATGCTTTGTTTTCTAACAAGCACCCACTAACATGCATCCATGTCTCATACGATTGCTCATGGAATAAAGCAATGTCCAACTCTTGGATTTATGCAATGCTAGTGCAAGTCTATTCGGATCTTAGATACTTTGTCTCATAAGATCTTATGACTTGGAAGATTTAATATCATGACCGTGTGAAACTTATTCCATGGTCATCAAACCAAGTCCTGTAGTCAAGAGCAAGTGAAGTAATAAAGAGCATAAGATAAAGATGGCCACATAAAGAATATCATTTAATCAAGATTGTTTTCCAAGGAAATAACTTTTACAAGGCCAATCTAATTGGCTTGCAGGGTACTATTCCAACACAAAGGAATTCCCGAAGTCCAATTTTACAATGCCTTCAACCTTAGCTGCAACCTTTGCACCATTGTCGAGGTGTAGGATTATATCCTCATCACTTTGATTCTTTCTTCTTTTCATCCCTATAGCGAATTACAAAGGTGAGAACTACATGCGGTATCAAATACCTATGAGGAAGAATTGGTGGTTAAGTGCACTTTAATAAAGAACATACCCTTGTCAAGGGTTGAAAAATACTATTTGCAATTGCGCTTCCAATGGCCCATTTAGCCGAAATAGAAACAAGTGGCATCCTTCTTATCCTCTTTTTTCTTGTTAACTCCTCCGAATGCGTTTAATAACTTTTTCTCTTTTGAAGAAAAACTTTGCTTCTTCTTATCTCCCTTCTTCTTTCCTTTAGGGCCTTTAGATTTGAAAGATGAAGTAAGCATTAGAGGCTTGTCCTTTTTCATTGTCACCTCCATGGTTACCAATATGTTGACCAATTCATTGATCATGATTTCTCATTTTTTCATGTTAAAGTTCATCACGAATTGGTCAAATGAACTTGGCAAGGATTGGAGGATCAAATCCACATAGAGGTCATTGTCTGTACTACTTCCAAAGTAGCAAGCTTCTTAATAAGCCCAATCATCTTGAGACCATGATCATGGACACTAAACCCCTCAACCATCCTAGTCCTAAAGATCTCCTTTGATAGCATGTAGCGTTCATGCCTCGTTTGCACATAATAAAAATCTTCTAACTGCAAGTATCTCGACAGCACTTTTCATATGCTCATGAGACTTTTGGAGGTCAATAGGCATGGAGGCCATCATGAGGCAATGGGTTTGAAGGTCATTCTCTAATCATTTTGTGAATGTTTCACGACCTCTTGATCAGCATCCTCACCTATGGTAGACTTTGAGTTAAGACGTATGTCCGTTTTTTGGAGTCAAGGACAATTTTGAGGTTACAAGGCCAATCGCAAAAGTTTGGCCTATTAGTTTATTGATTTCCAAAATGATACTTAGTGGATTCTTAACCATTGATTGAGATTTCACAAATCTACAAATGCAAAAAAGAGAATATGAGCATTTGATTGAATTTGATATCTAAAAACATGATTCTGGCCTTTCAAGCATGCTTTTTTTCCCCACGATTTTATCAAATTCCTTACCCTCTTAGGAACTCGGGAAATCACATTTCCTAGTAAGAATCAAGGTCCAAAGGCATCACTTGTAGACCCACGACTCGTGAGACATCCATTTGTGATCCTAAGCTAGGCAACTATTGCCAATTGCATCTCTATGCAACCTTTAATGTGTTTTGCCTCACTTTTCATATAAACCTATGACTCGTGCGACATCTATATTATTAGGTGTTAAGTTGGACCTACCAATCAATCTTTAATTATAAATTAAACCATGATCATACCATGACTCATGAGAGCGAATTTTAAATTAAAGTGCATCTCATCCCAAGATAGTGATCATAGCTTTCCTTCAATAATGTGTCCTACGACTCGTGAGCTAACACAAAATTAAAGTAGCATCTCATGTAACTTGTCTATTGGTAGAACACTTGGATTATTGAACCCAGTTTAATTTTATCCAATTTGACTTAATATTTTGATGAACTTAGACTCCTCTAAGTTGAGGGATTTTCTTGCTTGGAAGATCTCATCAATTTTTATCTTATTTAAGTTCTCTATCTTAACCACGTATCTCATATATCAATTGGATAAAGAAATCACAAATAAGTAAATAAACATAGCATGCACCTAATGTTAGGATGACCATGAGTATTAACCAAGTAGTACACTTAGAGCAATAAGTGCACTACTTAGTTGATTTTAGGTAGGTTGATTACATTAATAGATTCTATCTATTACACGAATATATCTCATACATTCATGGGACTTCAAGCCTCCTTGATCCTCTTGGCCTCCTTTGCCTCCTTGCAAAAATTTACAAGAATAAAGAGAATCTCAACCCTAGAGTTCTACTTTCATAACAATTAAAAGACAGAAAAATCAAGAGGTATGCAAGCCCTATTAAACACAACCCATTCAATCATCATTTAACTTTAATAAAACCAAATTAAAGGCTCATGTTCATCCCTATTCATCCATCATTCATTCAACAATTAAATGAACAATAGCTAGAATTGACATTCAATCCAATAATTAAATGCTTATCATAAAATAATTAATTAGAGGAAAAATTAAGCATAACTCTTATGCATCCTAATTTTGCACCAACTTGAAGATTAACTTAAATTTGACCTTAAAAGCATGCATTAATGTCCAACATTTCTTTGAACAGTTACACAATACTTATGCATCAAAATTTGCATGAAATAAAAGTTAAAAACACAAAAATTCACAAAAGGAGGGCTCAAGGCCGCCTCATGGCAACATGGCCAGCCGCTGCATGGTCTGCATGCTATATCAAAATATAACATTATTCAATGTTAAATCAACATTTAAAATCATAGGATTTGAATTAAAACTCATGCCAACGCATGTAATTCAAAATTAAGCTCATATTGACAAATTTTAATTCTACAGATGAAGAGCCACATGCATCTAATCCTAAATCTTAAATCCATCAATTGAATAGGAGTCAAAGATGAAAGCAAGAGTAGCATTAGGATCCCTAAATCAAAACTTCATAAGCTTGAAAATAACTAAGCTACTCAAGCTACCAAGGATCTAGTCATGCTATAGATCTGGATTAGGATGAAGAATAACCTCTTGTAGCTCAAAAATAGGGAGAAGATCAACTATCTCTCACGAATCCAGAAACTGTTTGGAATTGGCACAGGGGAAAGATGGCAACGTTTTCCCAAGATATACTGCTCCAAAAATCATGAAATTAAATATGGAACACCTCCACACATAGGAGAAGCTACTGTGAAAACTTGGAGCCAAAAATTCTTCTGGATAGCTCCATAAAAATTCTCCAATTGGAAGCTGCGGCAGGTGGATCTCTAAAACCGAGCAAGTCAAGTGCCTTGCCTCTATTGATATGATCCATACACCAAAAAATCTTCCAATTTATCCTCACTAGAAGCTGGAGTTAGAGAGGAGAAAATGAGGTAGAGGAGGCTGATTTTCAGGTTGGGAAGAAGAAGAAATGCAAAACTTCAATTCATGATGTAATACATGGAGAGAGAGATTTTTGGAGGGAATGCAAGAATCTAATTCTCACATTTTCAGCAGCTAATTTCAAAATTTGCATGCTCTCTATATCTATATACAGAGGGTGGAAGGTGTGATGCTAGTTGGCATCACACCTTCCTCAAGGTGACCGCCCAAGTGGCATGCCGAGTTGGCAAAATTCAAGACTTGAATTTCAAGTGCATTTCAATTTCATTTGGAATCTAATTCCAAATTAATTAAGATGTTAATTTAAATGAACACTTCATTTAAATTTTCCCTCCAAAATGTATTCTTCCCATTAATTAAACTAAGCACTTTAATTTAATTAATTAACCTTTGATTTAACTCTTAAATCAAACAAGCTTAACTCTTAAGCTTAAATTAGTCAACTTAACTCTTTAAGTCAACTTGCCCAATTGATGGTCAATATGGTACCAAATAATTAACTCCTTAATTATTGGTCTAATTTAACTATTAAATTAGTTGATTAATTTAACACTTAAATTAATCAAATCAAAATTGATCGTTGGATTGGACCCTCGAAAATCGATCACCAAAAGGTGATTTTTCTAACACTTAGAAAATTGCTCCACTAATTTTGGAAGCTATTTGGTTTTTGTGTATGACCCAGTAGGTTCTACCATTTATTGGACATGGGCTCACAACTCTTTGTGACTTTTGAATATCTTATATTCATTTTAGTTTAAAACTCCTTTTAAACTAATCGACTCAATTCAATTAATCTCATTAATTGAAGAGTATCGAATCTCCATGGTCGATGTCCAACCTCAAGCCCATGGAGCCCACTAATTGGCCAAAATGAATATTCTGGAGAACCATCATAGCTTCACGCGTACCATGCAAATACGATCCTTCCATCTCCTATCTCTTGAAAGAGGCCTAGGGCAAGATATTTGTCGACTCCCTAATAGCCTCGATACTATGTCTCTATCTCAATGTTCGATTCCTTTGTGTGACCTCACCTTTGGATAACACCTTTTCCAAATTTTCACACTACCTTGCGCAAGGATTTCTTGGAGTCGATCATTATAGAACATATAGGAGATGCACTCGCCTTTCACAAAAACGAGGAGTCGAATTCCATCTTGGATCTCACTAGCCTCCATGCCAAGTAGCTTATACCCAACCTCAACCTAAAAGATCCGCTAGGTGGTCAAGGAAGAGTCAAAGCATGAGGATCGGACACAAGGTTACCATGAATCCTCTGGTTAGAGGACTAATAATATGTACTAGCATAAGCGGGAGAATTAACCACTACCGACTTGCCACTATGACTATCTAGTGGATTCTTCAAAGGGTCTTCAGTGCCTTGTTCTCTAGCAAGCACCCACTAACATGCACCCATATTTCATACAGATTGCTCATGGAATGGAGCAATATCCAACTCTTGGATTTATACATCGTTAGTCCAAGTTTATCCAGATCTCAGATGCCCCATTTAATAAGATCTTATGACTTGAAAGATTTAAGATCATGGCTGTGTAAGACTTATTCCATGGTCACCGAACCAAGTCCCGTAGTCATGTGTGATAAAGGGCTTCATCTAAATGCTAGTGAAGTAATATAAACCATAAGATGAAGGTGGCCATATAAAGAATATCATTCAATCAAGATTGTTTTGCAAGGAAATAGCTTTTGAAGGCTAATCCTATTGGCTTGTAGGGCACTATTCCAACAATCTCCCACTTGCACTAAAGCCAATTCCCATGGCCTTGGGACCCATCTTCTCAAGATGTTCTTCAAAGACCTTTTGCTTTAAGACGTTTAGATAGTAGTTTTGCTAAATTCTCTTATGAGGCAACTTTGTCCACTCAATTGTTGCCTCTACCGATTGATATCATATATCAAAAGATAATGCATTTTTCGTGTTTGGATCACTGATGAGATCATGGTTCAAGTCTAAAATTGTCTTCCAAAGATAATTGTGGGCTCATGTACGCTAGGCACTACATGCAACTCTTGGATGAAGTTTTTATCCAAACTCCTTCTTTTGTGTTTTCCAAAACCACAAATTATTTCACCTCAGTGTTTGTCACAGCCGTGGTGTCTTGTTGGAACTCTTCCAACTTACCACGCCGCCATGGAGGCAAAATATAAATCCAGAAGTGGATTTGAGGTCATCTACATCGGATTGAAAACTTGAATCTAAAAACCCCTCTAGTTTCAATTCTCCATAGCCGTATACCAAAAACAAATCCTTAGTCCTTCTCAAGTACTGAAGGATTGCTTTAACGGCTATCCAGTGACTCTCACTGGGATTGGATTGGAACCTACTCATAACACTTAGCGAGTGTGCCACATCCAGTCTCTACATTGAACTGCATACATTATGCTCTCAATAGTGGAAGCATAAGGTATGTGGGACATACTTGGTCTCCCATTATCAGTCTTGGGGGCCATAAACTTGGAGAGACGAATGCCATGTCCCATGGGAAGATCCCTTCTTGGATTCTTCCATACTAAACCTCTTTAGTATCTTGTCAATGTATGGGGTTTTGGATAGCCCCAGCATCATCCCAGATCTATCTCTACAGATACGTATTCCCAATACATTGGATGATTCTCCCAAATCCTTTATGGAGAATTGTGTAGATAACCACGCTTTAGTATACTCTAACATTCCTACCTCATTCCTAATGAGAAGAATGTCATCGACGTAAAGAACAATGAACTGTATACTACTCCTACTAGCCTTCTTATACACATATGGTCTATACATATTTTTGACAAAGCCAAACGATTTGACCATTTTGTCAAAATGTATGTTCCAACTTCGGGACACTTGTTTGAGTCCATAAATGGATCTCTCGAGTTTGCAAACCTTTTGCTCACTCTCCTTGGATGTAAAATCTTGTGGTTGCTCCATATAGATTTCTTCTTCAATGTCACCGTTGAGGAAAGCAGTTTTCACATCCATTTGCCAAATCTCATAGTCATAATATGTGACCATGGAAAGTAGAATCTTAATGGACTTAAGCATAGCGATTGGTGAAAAGGTTTCCTCAAAATCGATATCGGGTCCTAGAGTGTAATCTTTTGCTACTAGTTGCACCTTAAAAGTTACCACTTCTCTATCTACTCCAAGCTCTTGCTTATAGATACACTTGCAACTAACAGGTAGTAGATCTACCAAAGTCCATACTTTGTTTAAGTACATGGAGTCCATTTTGGATCTCATGGCTTCAACCCAACGTCCTGAATCTATGTCCAACATAGCTTCCTCATAGGTCTTTGGATCGCTATCTGACTGGCCCATTTCATGAAGGAATCCGAACTTTTTGGTTTGTTTCTTGATTCGGTTCGACCTTCTCAGATGTTGTGTGCGAGGCTCTTTGGTATATATATTTGTTTCTACCACTTGTGGGATTTCACAATCATCTTGAACTTCACCAAGTTCAACAACTACGCATTTTTCTATCTTATACAAATTCCTTTTCTAAAAAGGTGGCGTTCCTTGAGACAAACACCTTTTGTTCTGAGGGATCATAGAAATAGTAATAACCCATAAACTCTCTTGGGTATCCAACAAACTTGCACATGGTGGATCTACTATCCAACTTATCTCCTACTTTCCGTCTCACTTAGTAACTTTGCCGTTGTCTATAAGGTGTATATCCTAAAAGATATAGGCACATCGAAGAAGCGCAATATGGAATGTACCATGTCCAACAAGGTACAATTTCTCCTCTCAACTACTCCATTTGACTTGGGTGTGCCTGGTGGAGTCCTATTGAGAGAGAATCCCATTTTCCTTTAGATAATCCAAGAATTCGGTGCTTAAGTATTCTCCTCCTCGATCCAATCGAAGAGTTTTAATACTTAGCCCCAATTGCTTTTCTACTTCATTCCTGTACTCTTTGAACTTTTCAAAGGCTTTAGACTTGTTCTTCATAAGAAACACATGTCCGAACCGACTATAATCATCAGTGAAGGTGATGAAGTAGGAATAGCCTCCTTTCTTACTAACTTTTAGTGGTCCACAAACATCCGTATGGATCAAATCCGAAAGACTTGTGGAGCGCTCCGTTTGAACTACAAAATGAGCTTTGGTCATTTTTTTCCTTTAAACAAGATTCACTAGTAGGAAAATCCTCAATGCCATTAAAATTTAGCGCTTTGAGAGCTTTTAACTTGCTCATCCTATTATTAGAGATATGACCAAGTCTTGCATGGCAAAGAATAGCATCTTCTTGGATATCTAGTTTCTTAACTTTGTTGAAAGTGCATTAGTGATGATTGAGAATCCAATATATATAATCCTTTGTTAAATGTACCACAAGCAATTAAAGACCCCATTCTTTAACGCCTTCAATCTCCCATTTGATATAGAAGGATCAAATCCTTCACTATCCAAAATGGGAATTTAAATAATGTTCTCAACAATATATATCACATAATAGCAATGGTTTAATACAATTTTGGAGTTCCTTAAGTCCAACTTATTATACGCCTTCAGCATTAATCACAACTCTTGCTCAACTTATTATACGCCTTCAGCATTAATCACAACTCTTGCTCCTGAGCCAAGGTGGTGGACCATATCCACATCAGTTAGTTTTATTCTTTTTTCTTATTCTTTGTAACAACTTACAAACATAAGAACCACATGCGATATTATATATCCATGAGGAAGAATTTATCCTTAAATGCACTTCAATAAAGTACATACCCTTCCAAAGGGTTGCAAGGTTTTCCTTGCAAAATGGCTTTCGGTTGCCTATCTAGCAAAAGTAAAAACAAACAATATCGACTATTTCCTCTATAATCTTCTTGACTCCTCTGGATGCCTTTAATAGTTGTTTTCCCTTAGAGGAAGAGCTTTTCTTCCTTTTACCTCCCTTTCTAGCACCCTTAGGGCCTGTAGACTTGGAGGACCTTGTCATAGTAGTCTCCTTCTTGATCAACACTTTGATCAATAAAACTCGGCTAGGATGTGAGGATCAAATCCTCATGGAGACCATTGTCCATCACCACATCCAAGTAGAAAAAGATTCTCTAAGCTTAATCATCTTTAGACCATTGTCGATGACACATGACTTCGTATCCATCCTAGCTTGAAAAATCTCTTTTGACACCATGAACCTCTTATACTTTGTTTGCTTTACAACTCTTGTAAACTTTAACCAAGGTACTATTCATGTATCTTTGAGACTTTTAAAGTTTGTAGATACCATCATGAGACTATGGGATAGGACGATCCTAAACCCAATTTGTGAACTTTTTACGTGTCTCTTGATCTACTTTTAATTCCAATGGGATTTGGAGCACCTTGATATAGGACATCTATCCATTTCCAGTAATCTAGAATGATTTTTGAGGTTAAGTTAATCGTGGAAGTTTGGCCCATTTGGTTTATTGGTTTCCAAAATAACGTTGAGTGGAACATTAAACCATTTTTGAGATTTCACAAATCCTTAAAGGCGAAAAAGAGAATAAGCATGTGATTGGATTTGATATTAGAAACATGTTTTATGGTCTTCAAGTATCTTTTCCTTCCACTATTTTATCAAATTCCTCATCCCCTAGAAGAATTTGGGAACTCATATTTCCTAGTGAGAATTAAGAGCCTAAGGATTTGTAAGTGGACCCCCACTTCGAGTGCCATCCACAAAAAATTGAAAGGTAAGCAACACTTGCTAATTACATCTCATACAACTCTTGATATATTTTCGCCTCACTTTTCATGTAGATACCCCGCTTCGAGTGCATCTACATTACTAAGTGTTAAGTTGTACCTACCAATCAAACTTTGATTAGAGACAGCTCCATGTCATCCCCCACTTCGAGTGCCAATGCATGGAGGTTCTCAAATCGAAGGTGCATCATATGCTAAGTATATGTTCATAGCTTTCTTCCTAAGTGTGATCCCCACTTTGAGTGCCATCACACAAATTCGGTAGCATCGTCATGGCGTATACTATTGGTAGAAGGCTTGGATTAATTAAAACTCTTTTAATTTGTATCCATTTCGACTTAATATTTGAAAAGCACTTAGACATTCTAAGTGGAGGATTTTTGCTTGCAAAGATTTCATCATTTTATCTTTTTATTTAGGTTTTGTATATCCTAACCATGCATCTCATACATCAATAGGATATGGAAAGCATAAATAAGTAAATGCGCCTAGCATGCTCCTATGGTGGGATGACCATAAGCCTAACCAAGTGGTGCACTTAGAGCCGCAGGTGCACCACCTAGTTGATTTTAGGTGGGTTGATTAAATCTAACTATTACATGAGTGTATCCCATACATTCATTGGCCTTCAAAAAGTCTCCATGCCTCCAAGGTCTCTTTTGCTCCATGTAACTTTACATTAGAAAGAAATCCTCATTCCTAGTGATTCTACTATCATAACATTTACAAGGTAGAAATAAAGAGGCATGCAAGCCCCAATTTAATACAACCTATTTCAACAACTTAAGACAAACAAAATCAATATTACAGGCTCATGATCATCCCCATTCATTCATCATTCATTCAACAATTAAATGAACAATAAACAATTCTAGAATTAACAATTAATTCCAAGAATTAAATGCTTATCTCATAAATAAATAATTAAACAAGCATAACATTTATGCAACTATTGGAGATAAAGTTTAGCAAGATTTAAGGAGCTTGCAAAATGTCAAACATTATATTGAGAACTCGCACAACACTTGTGCATCCATAACACATGATTTAACATCATTTTTAGTCACCAAAAGAGCCCAAAAATTGCACAAAAGCTCACCCACCTATGATCGGGCACTGCTGGCTGAGGCAAGCACATGGCTGGGCAGTTAATTTCGGTCACAGCCCTGCCAATGTGCACCAAAGCCGGCAGCAGCCCCTGTTTTCGATCGAAGGCAAGTTAGGCTATTTTTGGCTCGACGTTTGTTCACCAAAAATGCTAAAACTCATTCTAAACATTAAGTCACACATTATACACCAATTTATAGATCTAAAACACATTTTAAAACTGAAAAGTTTAAGTGCTCAATCAAGCTTCAAAAATCAAGTTCAAGTAAGAATCGTATTCTTCAAAAATCTCCCACAAAACTCCAATCACATTGGATCCAAAAATGACCAAAACTCTTTTGATCAATTATCAACATGCAATATCATCATATAACATCAATAAATCCTAAATCAACATTCAACATTTATCACTATGAATTGAAACATCCTAAAACATGAGTCAACACTTAAATCACATGAAAGCATGCTTTCAATTCATCAAGCAATAGAGCCACAAGCATCATCAACCAAACACTCCAATCCATGGCTTGGATCAAGTATTTGGTGATATTGATTAATTCATCACATGAATCAATCAAACAATAATCCAAAACAAAGCATGAAAAAGGCCACGATATCACTTGAAAGCAAGAATAGCATTAGGATCCACAAATCAAAACTTCATAAGCTTGAAAATAACTAAGCTACTTAAGCTACCAAAGATCTAGTCATGCTATATATCTAGACTAGGATGAAGAATTATCTCTTGTATCTCAAAAATAGAGAGAAGATCAACTATCTCTTATGAATCCAGAAACTATCTGTAACTGGCACAGCAGAAAAATGGCAATGATTGCCCAGGCTATACTGCTCCAAAAGTCACAAAATTAAATCCAGAACACCTCCACAATATGGGAATCTACTGTGAAAAGTTGGAGCCAAAAACCTTATGGATCGTTCTAGAAAAATTTGCCAACCGGAAGTTGCTACAGGTGGATTTCCAAAATTGAGCAAGTCAAGTGCCTTGACTCTATTGATATGATCCGCAGACCAAACAATCTTTCAATTACCCCTCACTAGAAGCTGGAGTTAGAGAGGAGAAAATGAGGTAGAGGAGGCCAATTTTCAGGTTGGGAAGAAGAAATGCAAAGCTTCAACTCATGATGCAATGCATGGAGAGAGAGATTTTGGAGGGAAAGCAAGTATCTAATTCTCATATTTTCTGCAGCTAATTCTGAATTTTGCATGCTCTCTATATCTATATATAGAGGGTGGAAGGTGTGTTACTAGTTCGAACTACACCTTCCTCAAGGTGACCGCCCAAGTAGCATGCCAAGTTGGCAAAATTCAAATTCAAGTCTTACTTGAATTTCAAGTGCATTTCAATTTCATTTGGAATCTAATTCCTAATTAATTAAGATGCTAATTTAAATGAACACTTAATTTAAATTTTCCCTCCAAAATGTATTCTTCCCATTAATTAAATTAAACACTTTAATTTAATTAATTAACCTATGATTTAACTCTTAAATCAAATAAGTTTAACTTTTAAGCTTAAATTAGTCAACTTAACTCTTTAAGTTAACTTGTTCAATTGATGGTCAATATGGTACCAAATAATTAACTCCCTAATTATTGGTCTCATTTAACTCTTAAATTAGTTGATTAATTTAATACTTAAATTAATCAAACAAAAATTGATCATTGGATTGGACCTTTGAAAATCGGTCACCAAAAGGTGATTTTTCTAACACTTAGAAAATTGCTCTACCAATTTTGGAAGCTATTTAGCTTTTGTGTGTGACCCAATAGGTTCTACCATTCATTGGACATGGCCTCATAACTTTTTGTGACTTTTGAATATATTATATTCATTTTAGTTTAAAACTCCTTTGAAACTAATCGACTCAATTCAATTAATCTCATTAATTGAAGAATACCCAATCTCCATGGTCGATGTCCAAGCTCAAGCCCATGGATCCCAACTAATTGGCTGAAATGAATATTCTGGAGAACCATCATAGTTGCACGCGTATTTGCAAATACGGTCCTTCCATCTCCTATCTCCCGAAAGAGGCCTAGGGCAAGATATTTGTTGGCTCTTAATAGCGTTGATACTATGTCTCTATTATCAATTTCAATTCCCTTGTGTGCCTCACCTTTGGAAAACTCTTTTTCCATATTATCACACCACCTTGCGCAAGGATTTTTTGGAATTGACCATTATAGAACACATAGGAGATGCACTCGCCCTTCACAAAAGTAAGGAGTTAGATTCCATCTTGGATCTAACAAACCTTTATGCCAAGTAGCTCATACCCAACCTCAACCCAAAAGACCCGCTAAGTGGTCAAGGAAGAGTCAAAGCACGAGGATCGGACACAACGTTAACATGGTTGCTTAGGTTAGAGGACTAATAATATGCACTAGTATAAGTGTGAGAATTAACCACTACCGACTTGCCACTACGCCTATCTAGTGGATTCTCCGAAGGGTCTTCAGTACCTTGTTCTTTGACAAGCACACTAACATGCACCTGTATTTCATACAGATTGCTCATGGAACAGAGCAATATCCAACTTTTGGATTTATGCATCGTTAGTGCATGTCTATATGGTCTCAGATGCCCCGTCTCGTAAGATCCTATGACTTGAAAGATTTAAGATCACAACCGTGTAAGACTTATTCTATGGTCACCGAACCAAGTTCCGTAGTCATGTGTGATCTAAGGGCATCATGCAAATGCAAGTGAAGAAATATAAAGCATAAGATAAAGGTGGCCATATAAAGAATATCATTCAATCAATATTATTTTACAAGGAAATAGCTTTTCAAGGCCAATCCTATTGGCTTGCCGGGTACTATTCCAACAATAGAATCAATTGATCACATAGATCAATCCACCAAATCTAAAATTGGGCATAAAACCTAGCTCTAATACCACTTGAAAGTAGAGGAGGTGTTAGGATCTATTATAATTTGCAAAAATTGGCAAATTATAATTGGATTAAAAAAGATGGAGAAAGTTTCCTTAATCGCGAAAATGAAAGGCAATTGGGAAGATCTCACTATGGAGTTCTTTCCAAGCAAGGAATTAGCCTTTTTCTCCAAGGATATCCAACTCTTCTCTAGTGGACAGCAACCACAATAACTTTTACTACCTGTAACTCTCCAAGATATGATAGAATTGGCAGCAAAATAGTAAGTAAAATGCAAAAAATGCCAGGTCACTAGAATCACAGAAAAAATGGCTACCATCGTAAGGGAATTTGATCCAGCACTTCAAAGTTCCCCAATTGTAAAGCCTCTAAAGCTAGTCCACACCCCTAAAGTTGCTCTCAATCCTTTCTCAATCAGCTTGAAAGATGAGGAGGATGAAAGAAAATGAAGAAGAAAGTGTGAGGAAGTTATTGAAGAGAGAAATGTTGTTGGAGGGAATCCAGAGGGTGGTTTCTCTTAACATATGAGATCAATAGTTGATTGGAGGGAAAAACACAGTAGAAATTGGGGACTAAATGGCTGGCCATGAGATCTTTTATTGCGTGAGATGGAATCTTGGGGAAGCTTCTATCATACATACCTCACAATCCCACCTAGGATGCCTGCTTGTTAGTCAAGTTGCAATTTTAATTTCTTGAGAGCCTGAATGAGCTCGATCACTTGACGCATTTGGAAGAAGATTTTACTATCATGAGAAAATATAGAATGAAGCTTAGCTTGGCAAAATGCACATTCGTGGTCAAAGGCGGAAAGTTTCTGGGCTACTTGGTTTACGAGCACATGACAGAAGTTGACTGATAGGATCACATCTTTGAGCCAGTTCATTTCGAGTTCAACAGATAAGAGCTTGCCAATCTTCAAGGTCTTAAGAAACATGAGGAACTTTTAGTAAGATGAGGAATGTGAAAAAGCAATTCAAGACTTCAAGAAATATTTAGTCTCATCACCCTTGTTGGTAAAGCCTATCATAGAGGAGCCTCTATACTTATATTTGGCTAACTTGGAGCATGTAGTAAGTTCTATATTAATTTAGGAGGAGAAGAATGCTCACAAGCCAGTTTATTATGTAAGAAAAGTGTTACAGAGAACCCAAACTAGATGTATCTAGGAAATTGGTCAAATGGGCAGCAGAACTGGAGAAGTTTGACCTAGAGTATCGGAGCATCAGCTCCATAAAAGCGCAGGTCTTGACAAATTTTGTGGTCGAGATAACTAAGCAAGACCCTGAGGTGAGCAAAGAAAGTTGGATGATACAGGTTGACAGGTCAGCCACCTCCCAACATAGAAGAGCCAAAATTTTCTTTAGAGGACCCAAATTAGTAGAGCTCGAGTTCACATTAAAACTAGCCTTTGGGGTAACCAATATTGGGGCTGAATACGAAGTAATGATCATTGGATTAAAGGCAGTGAAAGCACATGAACATGGAAAAGTTAAATGCTTACATTGACTCACAGCTTGTGGCATTTCAGATCAAGGGGACATTTGAGACTTGAGAGAAGTCCATGATAGAATACCTAAAAAAGGTAAAAGAACTCATGTCAAAGTTTGCATTATACCAAGTACAACAGATCGCTAAGGAGGAGAATAAAAGACTAGATGCCTTAGCAAAGTTCAGCAACTCAACCAACGAAACTCAATGCACATTAATAACCTTACTAATAACTGAACATTCCGAGTCTGATGACACTACTGAAAAAGAAGTAGTAATGTAAACACATGTAGAGGGATCTTGGAAAGATGACCTGATCTGATACCTAGTTGAATGGATCTTGCCAGAATATCCCAGAGAGGCAAGGAAGGTAGCCTTCCTTTTTAATCGATTTGCTATAATTAATGGGAAACTGTACAAGAGTACCATCGACGGGCCATTGCTAAAATATCTGGGACTTGAGAAGGCTTACTATGTAATGAGGGAAATCCATGAAGGGAATTGCGGAAATCATTTAGGAGGGAGGTCTTTGGTCCTCAAGACCCTCAGGTAAGGTCACTTTTAGCCTACCATGAATCACGACATAGTTGCCTTTGTCAAAAAATGCAAAAAATGTCAGTTCTATGCCAACCTCCACATCAACCTACCACACCAATGGATCCAATCTCCGTGTCCTGTCCATTTGATCAATAGAAGATAGACGTTGTTGGAATAGTGCCCGGCAAGCCAATTAGATTAGCCTTGTAAAAGCTATTTCCTCCTAAAACAATCTTGGTTGAATAATATTCTTTATGTGGCTATCTTCATCATATGCTCTTTGTTACTTCACTTACATTTAGATAAAGCCCCTAGATCACTTATGACTACGAGACTTGATTCGATGACCATGGAATAAGTCTCACATGATTGTGATCTTAAATTTTCCAAGTCGTAGGATCTTACGAGAAAGGGAATTTAAAATCCGGATAGATTTGCAATAACGATGCATGAATTCAAGAGTTAGATATTGCTCCATTCCATGAGCAACCGTATAAGATATGGGTGCATGTTAGTAGGTGATTGTTAGAGAACAAGGCACTGAAGGCCCACCGAAGAACCCACTAGATAGCCGTAGTGGCAAGTTCTCCAACTTACACTAGTGCATATTATTATTCCTCTGAACTGAGTATCCATGGTAACCTTATGTCTGGTCCTCATGCTTTGACTTTTCCTTGACTACTTAGCAGGTCTTTCAGGTTGAGGCTGGGTATGAGCTACTTGGCATGGAGGCTTGTGAGATCCAAGATGAAATTCGACTCCTCACTTTTGTGAAGGGTGAGTGCATCTCCTATGCATTCTATAACGATCGATTCTAAGAAATCCTTGCACAAGGTGTGACAATTAGGAAAAGGAGTTTTCCAAAGATGATGTCACACAAACGGATCGAGCATTGGGAATAGAGATATAGTATCGAGGCTACTAGGAAGCCGACAAATATCTTGCTCTAGGCCTCTTTTGAGAGATAGAAGACGAAAAGACTGTATTTGCATGGTAAGCGTAGAGCTATAATAGTTCTCCAAAATATTCATTTCGGCCAATTAGTTGGGCTCCATGGGCTTAATATTGGACATCAACTATGGAGATTGGTAACTCTTCAATTAACAAGATTAATTGAATTGAGTCGATTAGTTTAAAAGTGTTTTAAACTAAATTGAATATATGATATTCAATAGTTACAAGGAGTTGTGAGACCATGTCCAATGAATGGTATAACCTATTGGGTCACACACAAAAGCTAATTAGCTTCCTATTTGGTGGAGACAAAATTTTCTAAGTGTTAGAAAATGTCTCCCAGTGGACCGATTTTAAGGTGCCAATTTTGAAGGTCAATTTTGGCTTGATTAATTTAAGTGCTAAATTAATCAATTAATTTAAGGAGTTAAATTAAACTAATAATTAAAGAGTTAATTATTTGGTGCCAATATGACCATCAATTGGTCAACTTAACTCAAAGAGTTAAGTTAATAAAATTCAATTTTAAGAGTTGAGCTTGTTTAACTTAAGAGTTAAGTAAAAGGTCAATTAATTAAATTCAAGTGTTTAATTTAACTAATGGAATGAACACATTTTGGAGGAACAATTCAAATGAAATGTTCATTTGAATTAGCATTTTAATTAACTTGAAATTAGATTTCAAATGTAATTAAAATGTAAATGAAATTCAAATTAGATTTGAATATGCATTTGCCACATTGGCAAAGTGCAAGTTGGCTGCCCCTTTTCCTCATGGAAGGTTTGATGCCACCTTGGCATCACACCGTTTAGCCTCTACATATAGATATATATAGAGAGAGAAAGGGCTGGTCATTATGTCAAAAGGTGTGAAGGATTAGATTCTCCATCATTCCCTCCAAAACTACTTGCAAGCATTGCGTTCATATGTTGAAAGCTTTGCTCTCTTCTTCTTCTTCTTCTTCTTCCCTACCAAAAATTGGCCTCCACCATAGCTAATCTTTGGCCTTATTCAAACTTATAGGCTAGATTTTTTGGAAGATCTATTTGGTATGGATCATATTAATATAGGCAAACAAGTTATTTTGCTACGGTTTGGAGATCCACTTGCACAGAGTCCAATTTGGCAATTTTCTCTAGGGAGATCTAGAAAGATTTTCAATCTGATTTTTAACTGTGCATTCCCCAGGGTGTTGTGAGGCTTTAAAAATTTTTTTGTGATTTTTGGAGGAGATTTGATGTTGGTAAAAATTGCTCCACTCCAACTGAGCGTTTTTTGGTAGCTTCTGGATTGGTGAAAGGTTTACCATATTTTCCTTGGACTTTGCAATTTCAAGGCAACACTCCAGCTAAATCTAAATCTTAGGCATGATTTGATCCTAGTTAGCATGTAAGCACTAGTTTATTAAGCTTTTAAAGTTTTTTATAATTAGATCATAGTACATTACTTGCTTTCAAGTGGTATCAGAGCCTAGATCATGCTTAGATTTAGATTTTCTTTGGATGATTGATTCATGTGATGGATTAATCTAGATCACCAAATTCTTGATTCATATGATGGATTGGAGTGTTTGGTTGATGTTGTGTGTGGCTCCTTAATTAATGAGTTCAAAGCATGTTATTATATGTTTTAAGTCTTGATTCATGTTTTCATATGTTTCAATTCATAGTGATAAATATTGAATGTTGATTTAGCATTTATTGATATTATAGGTTGATATAGCATGTTGTTTGATCAAAATAGTTTCGGTCATTTTTTGGTCCAATGTGATTGGAGTTTTGTTGGATATTTTTGAAGAATACAATTCTTAATTGAACTTGATTTTTGAAGCTTGATTGAGCACTTAAATTTTCAGTTTAAAATGTGTTTTCCATCTAGAAATTGGTCCATAATGTGTGATTTAATGTTTAGGAAGAGTTCTAGAATTTTTGGTGCACAAAAGTTGAGCTAAAAATTGGCTTGACTTGCCTTGGAGCCCAAAACAGGGGTTGCCGACAGCCTTGGCACAAGCTAGCAGGGTAGTGGCTGAGAGCCACTACCTAGCCACGTGCCTTGCTTGACCAGCAGTGCCTGGTATTGGCTTGGGCAAGTTTTGAGCCATTTTTTGGCTCTTTTTGTAGCTAGAAATGATGTTAAATCATGTGTTATGGATGCACACGTGTTGTGCAAGTTCTCAATATAATGTTTGACATTTTTTAAGCTCCTTAAATCTTGTTCAAGTTTATCTCCAAAAGTTGCATAAGTGTTATGCATGACCAATTATGTGTTTATGAGATAAACATTTAATTATTAGAATTAATTGTTAATTCTAGATTTATTTATTGTTCATTTCATTGTTGAATAGATGATGAATGAATGGGGATGATCATGAGCCTTTAATATTGATATTATTTGTTTCAAGTTGTTGAAATGGGTTGTATTAAATTGAGGTTTGTATGCCTCTTTATTTCTATCTTATAAATGTTATGAGAGTAGAATTACTAGGAGTGAGGATTTCCTATTCATGTAATTATTGCATGGAGCAATGGAGACCATTGGAGGTATGGAGACTTTTGAAGACCCATGAATGTATGAAATACACTTATGTAATAGCTAGATTTAATGAACTCATCTAAAATCAACTAGGTAGTGCACCTATGGCTTTAAGTGCACCACTTGGTTAGGCTCATGGTCATCCCACCCTAGGAGCATACTAGGCGCATTTACTTATTTATGTTTTCCATATCCTATTGATGTATGAGATGTATGTTTTGGATATAGAAAACCTAAATAAGAAGAGAAAATGATGAGATCTTGGCAAGCAAAAGCACTCCACTTAGAATGTCTAAGTGATCTTCCACTATTAAGTCGAAATGGATACAAATTAAAAGAGTTTTAATTAATCCAAGCCTTCAACCAACAGTATACGCCATGATGATGCTACCAAATTTGTGCGATGGCACTTGAAATGGGGGTCACACTTAGGAGGAAAACTGTGAGTGTATACTTAGCATATGATGCACCTTTGATTTGAGAACCTTCATGCATTGGCACTCAAAGTGGGGGATGACATGGAGCCGTCTTGAATCAAAGCTTGATTGGTAGGTATAACTTAACACTTAATAATGTAGATGCACTCGAAGCGGGGTATCTACATGAAAAGTACGGCAAAATATATCAAGATTCGCATGAGATGCAATTAGCAAGTGTTGCTTACCTTTTGATTGTTTGTGAACAGGACTCAAAACGGGAACAGGACTCGAAGCGAGGGTCCACTTAAAAGTCCTTAGGATGTTGATTCTCACTAGGAAATATGATTTGATAAAATAGTGGGAGGAAAACATGCTTGAATGACCATAAACATGTTTCAAATATCAAACTCAATCACATGCTTATACTCTTTTTTTGCCTCTTGTAGATTTTCGAAATCTTCAATCGAAATGGCTAAGAATCTATTCACATCAATTTTGGAAACCAACAAACTCACCGAGCCAAACCTCCAAGATTGGTTAAGAAACCTTAAAATCATTCTTGACTTTGAAAAGCGAACTTACGTCCTTGATCAAAGTCCCGTGGACATACTTGGTGATGACGCCACCGACGCACAACATGAAATATTCACCAAATTTGTAGATAATGATCTACAAGTGAGGTGTCTCATGATGGCATCCATGTCTAACGAGCTCCAAAACACTCATAAGAACATGAAACATGCTTGAGAGATCAATGTACACTTGAAAAAGTTGTATGGTGTACAAAGTAGACATAAAAGGTTCGCTTTGTCCAAGGAGCTCTCTAGGGCAAGGATGAGTAAAGGGTCTAATGTCCATGATCAGAACCTCAAGATGATAGGACTCATCAAGAAGCTTGGACAGTTAGAAGTGGTCATGGACAGCGACCTTTATGTAGATTTGATCCCACAGTCATTGCCACCATCATATGATCAATTCATTATGAACTTCAATATGTCCAAGTAAGATGTTATGATTAACGAATTGATCAATATGCTTGTAACTGCTGAGGCAACCATGAGAAAGGAGAAGCCTCTTATACTTGCATCCTACTCTAAGTCGAAGGGCCCCCCTAGGGGTCCTCGAAAGAGAGATAAGAGGAAGAAAAGTTCTTCCTTAGAAGGGATACAACCCGAGAAGAGTTTCGGGAGGGTTAATAAGAAGGTTAAAACCAAAGCTAGTTGTTTCCATCATGGCGAAAAGAGGTGTTGGAAAAGAAATTGCAAAACTTACCGTGCAACCCTTAAGAAGGGTATGTACTTTATTGAAGTGCACATGATGACTAATTCTTTCACATAGGTGTTGATACCGTATGCGGTTCTCACCTTTGTAATTCGTTACAGGGGATGGAAAGAAGAAGTAGTCTTCATGAAGGGGATATGATCCTCGCTTAGGAAATGGAGTAAAAGTTGTGGCCACTTTCCGAGGCATTATCAAGTTGGACTTGGGGAATGCTTGCATTGTACTTGATCCGACTTATTATGTACCCCATCTTGTTAAGAACATTATTTCAATTCCCATTCTAGATAATGAAGGATTTATTTTTCTATATAGAATGGGAAGTTGAAGGCATTAAAGAATGGTTCTTTGATTGCTCATGGTACATTAATAAATAGATTGTACATACCTGATTCTCAAACTTCACTAATGCAAATTCAATCAAGTAAAAGAAAGATAAATAACCAAGAAGATACAATGTTGTGGCATGCAAGACTTGAACATATTTCTAAAAATAGGATGAATAAATTATAAGCTCTTAAAGCACTATATGTTAGTGGTGTTGAGGATCTTCCAATTTGTTAATCTTATTTAAAGGGAAAAAAATGACCAAGGCTCCCTTTGTAGGACAAATGGAGTGCTCCACAAGTCTCTTGGATTTGATCCATACGGATGTTTGGGGACCACTAAGAGTTAGTGAGAGATGAGGTTATTCCTACTTCATCACCTTTATCAATGACTATAATCGGTTCAGACATGTGTATCGTATGAAGAACAAGTCCGAAGTTTTTGAAAAGTTCAAAGAGTATAGAAGTGAAGTGGAAAAGCAACTGGGGCTACATATTAAAGCTTTTCTATCCGATCAAGGGGGAGAATACTTGAGCGCCAAATTCTTGGATTATTTAAAAAAAAATGAGACTCTCTCTCAGTAGACTCCACCCGGCACACCCCAAAATAATAGAGTAGCCGAGACGCCTTACAAACTGGCAGCGAGGTTACTAAACATAGTACCTTTTAAGTCGATTCCAAAGGCACCACATGAGATGTGGCTAGGCAAACCACCATCTTACCAATATCTTAAGGTTTAGGGATTTCTCGCTTATGTGAGACGGACAGTGGAATATAAGTTAGATAAAAGATCCACCTTGTGCAAGTTTATGGGATACCCTAGAGAGTCCATGGGTTATTATTTCTATGATCCCTTGAAACAAAAGGTGTTTGTTTCGAGGAACGCCTACTTTTTGAAAAAGGAATTTCTATTAGATAGATATGGTGTTGTTGTTGAACTTGATGAAGTTCAAAAAGATCAAGAATTCTCACAAGTGGTGGAAACAATCGAACAACTAGAGCGTCGTACACATCCTCTATGTAGGTTGGACTGAATCAAGAAGCAACCTCAAAAGTTTGGATTCTTACATGAAACAGGCCAATCGGATAATGATCCGAAGACCTATGAGAAAACTATGTTACTCATAAATTCAGGATGTTAGCTTGAAGCCATGAGATCCGAAATAGACTCCATGTACTCAAACAAGTATGGACTTTGGTAGATCCACCAAAGGAAATAGTTCTTATTAGTTGCAAGTGGATCTATAAGCGAAAGCTTGGAGTAGCTGGAGAAGTGGTGACTTTTAAGGCATAACTAGTGGTAAAGGATTACACTTAAAGACTTGTTAACAACTTTGAGGAAACTTTTTCACCGGTCGCAATGCCTAAGTCCATTTAGATTCTATTTGCTATAGCCGCATATTATGACTATGAGATATGGCAAATAGATATGAAAATTACTTTCCTCAATGGAGACATTGAAGAAGAAATTTATATGGAGCAACCACAAGGCTTCACATCCAACGGGAGTGAGCAAAAGGTTTGCAAACTCCAGAGATCCATTTACAAACTTAAACCAGCATCCCAAAGTTGGAACATATAGTTTGACAAAACGATCAAATCGTTTGGCTTTGTCAAAAATGTGTATGAACTATGTGTGTACAAGAAGACCAGTAGGAGTAGTATACAGTTTATTGTGCCTTATGTCGATGACATCCTTCTCATTAGGAATGAGGTAAGAATGTTAGAGTGTACTAAAGCATGGTTATCTACACAATTCTCCATGAAAGATTTAGGTGAAGCATCCTATGTATTGGGAGCACATATCTATAGAGATAGATCTAAGAAGATATTGGGGCTATTCTAAATCCCGTACATTGACAAATTACTAAAGAGGTTTAGTATGGAAGAATCCAAGAAGGGATTTCTTCCTATGGGACATGGCATTCATCTTTCCAAGTCTATGGCCCCCAAGACAGAGGAAGAGAAATAAAGGATATCTCACACACTTTATGCCTCCACTATAGGTAGCATAATATATACAGTTCAATGTACAAGACCAGATGTGGCACACTCGCTAAATGTTATGAGTAGGTTCCAATCCAATCCCGATGAGAGTCACTAGATAGTCGTGAAAGCAATCCTTAAGTATTTTTAGTATACGGCAATGTGGAATTGAAACTAGAGGGGTGTTCAAATTCAAATTTCCAATCTAATCTACTTCTGGATTTATACATTGCCTCAATGGTGGTGCGGTAAGTTGGAAGAGTCCCAAACAAGGCGCCACGACTGATTCCACTACTGAAGCAGAATATATTGCAGCTTCAGAAGCTACAAAAGAATGTGTTTAGATGAAAAACTTCATTCAAGAGTTGAATGTAGTGCTTAGGATTGCTGAGCCAGTAGTTGTCTATTGTGACAACACTAGGGCAGTGGTGCAAGCCAAAGAGCCAAGATCTCATCAAAAATCTAAGCACATTTTGAGGCGATATCATTTGATCCAAGATATCATTGATAGAGACAACATCTAAGTGGAGAGAGTTGTCTCGAAAGAGAATATGGCAGATCCACTAACAAAACCCCTAACGCAAAAGGTCTTTAAAGAACATCTTGAGAAAATAGGTCCTAAGGCCATGGGGCATTGGTTTTAGGGTAAATGGGAGATTATTGGAATAGTGCTCGACAAGCCAATTAAATTGGCCTTGTAAAAGCTTTTTTCTTGTAAAACAATCTTGATTGAATGATATTCTTTATATGGCCATTTTCATCATGTGCTCTTTATTACTTCACTTGCATTTGGATGAAGCCCCCAGATCACTTACGACTATGGGACTTGGTTCGGTGGCCATGGAATAAGTCTCACACGATCCTAATCTTAAATCTTCCCAAGTCATAGGATCTTACAAGATAGGGCATCTAAAATTCGGAAAGACTTACACTAATGATGCATAAATCTAAGAGTTGGATATTACTCCATTCCATAAGCAACCGTATGACATATGGGTGCATGTTCATGGGCGTTTGTTAGAGAACAAGGTACTGAAGCCCATCGAAGAACCCACTAGATAGCCATAGTGGCAAGTCAATAGTGGCAAGTTCTCTAGCTTACGCTAGTGCATATTATTAATCCTCTAACTTGAGGATCTATGGTAACCTTGTGTCTGGTCCTCGTGCTTCGACTCTTCCTTAACCACTTAGCAGGACTTTCAGGTTGGGGTTAGGGTTGGGTATGAGCTAGTTGGCATGGAGGTTTTTGAGATCCAAGATGGAATCCGACTCCTCGCTTTTGTGTAGGGCGAGTTCATCTCCTATGTATTTTAAAATAATCGATTCCAAGAAATCCTTGTGCAAGTTAGTGTGACAATTTGGAAAAGGAGTTTTTCAAAGATGAGGTCACACAAAGGAATCAAGCATTGGGAATAGAGACATAGTATTAAGGCTATTAGAGAGCTGACAATTATCTTGCCTTAGGCCTCTTTCGAGAGATAGGAGACAGAAGGACTGATTTGCATGGTAAGCATACAGCTATAATAGTTCTCCAAAACATTCATTTCAGCCAATTAGTTTGGCTCCATGGACTTGAGGTTGGACATCGACCATAGAGATTGGGTACTCTTCAATTAATGAGATTAATTGAATTGAGTCGATTAGTTTAAAAGTGTTTTAAACTTAATTGAATATATGATATTCAAAAGTCATAAGGAGTTTTGAGCCCATGTCCAATGAATGGTAG
The DNA here is from genome assembly GCA_018894105.1 of Jacaranda mimosifolia. Taxonomy (NCBI): domain Eukaryota; kingdom Viridiplantae; phylum Streptophyta; class Magnoliopsida; order Lamiales; family Bignoniaceae; genus Jacaranda; species Jacaranda mimosifolia. The sequence goes on from CM032124.1 coordinate 16,874,226, forward strand.
AATCTATTGGGTCACACATAAAAGCTAATTAACTTCCTATTTGATGGAGAAAGATTTCTAAGTGTTCGAAAATGTCTCCTAGTATATTGATTTTAAGGTACCAATTTTGAAGGTCAATTTTGGCTTGATTAATTTAAGTGTTAAAGTAATTAATTAATTTAAGGAGTTAAATTAGAGCAATAATTAAGGAGTTAATTATTTGGTGCCAACATAACCATTAGTTGGTCATGTTAACTTAAAGAGTTAAGTTAACAAAATTTATGCTTAAGAGTTGAGCTTGTTTGACTTAAAAGTTAAGTCAAAGGTTAATTAATTAAATTAAAGTATTTAATTTAGTTAACGGGAATAACACATTTTGGAGAAAAAATTCAAATAAAATGTTCATTTGAATTAGCATTTTAATTAATTTAAAATTAGATTTCCAATGTAATTAAAATGCAAATAAAATTCGAATTAGATTTGAATTTACATTTGCCACATTGGCAAAGTGCAAGTTGGCAGCCCCTTTTCCTCATGGAAGGTGTGATGCCACCTTGGAATCACACCTTTCAGCCTCTATATATAGGTATAGAGAGAGAGGGTTGGTCATTATGTCAAAAGGTGTGAAGAATTAGATTCTCTAGCATTCCCTCCAAAACTCTTTGCAAGCATTGTATTCATGTGTTGAAAGCTTTGCTCTCTTCTTCTTCTTCCCTACCAAAAATCGTCCACCATGACTAATCTCTGGCCTTATTCTAGCTTATAGGCTAGAGATTTTGGAAGATCTATTTGGTATGTGGATTAAATTAATAGAGGCAGACAAGTTAGTTTGCTATAGTTTGGAGATCCACTTGCATAAAGTTTGATTTGGCAATTTTCTCCAGGAAGATCCAGAGTGCTTTTCAATTTGAATTTTTTACTAAGAGTTTTCAAAGGTGTTGAGAGGCTTTAGTAATTGTTTCGTGATTTTTGGAATAGATTTGACATTCGTAAAAATCGCTCCACTCTGACTGCGGGTTTTCTAGCAGTTTCTAGATTGGCTAAAGGTTTAACACATTCTCCTTGGATTTTGCATTTTCAAGGTAACACTTTAGCTAAATCTGAATCTTAGGCATGATTTGATCCTGGTTAGCATTTAAGAACTAGTTTATTAAGCTTTTGAAGTTTTTATAATTGGATCCTAATGCATTACTTGCTTTTAGTTATACTAGGTCATTTCCCATCTGTAAGAGGCTAGAAAAAAAATTGCAATAGTGACGTGGAGTATTCCAATAAGTGGGTGGAGGCAGAGGCATCAATTAAGGTCACTGAGAATGAAGTTATGAACTTAATTTGGAGATATATTATATACAGGTTTGGGATCCCACTGGTTTTTTTAATCTTTGATAATGGAAATCAATTTCAAGGAAAAAAGACAATGAGCTGGTGTCAAGAATTGAAGATTAAGTAGCACTTCATGTCCTTGGAGAACCCGAAGGCGAATGGCCAGACTGAGGTGACTAACCGTGACCTCTTAAAGTGCCTCAAGGCTAGGTTGGCTATGGTGAAATGATGTTGGGTTGATGAGCTCTCTGGAACTCTATGGGCACATTGCATTACTTCTAAGTCAGCAACTAGTGAGACCCCTTATTGCTTGGTATATAGAGCAGATGCCATGATCCTGGTAGAAATAGGTAAACCCACTAGACAGGTCTTGGAGTATGACCTAAAAGTTAATACTGAAGCATGGGAGTTTGAGCTAGAGAGAATGGAGGAAAAGAGAGACCAAGCCTGTGTTAAGATCTAAAAATACAAAAACCTATGGCAAAACACTACAACAAAAGAGTCCAGCAGATGAGCTTCTAGGTCGGGGACTAGGTTCTAAAAAAGGTTGAGGCCATGAAGCATATGGGAAAGCTAGATCTAAATTGGGAAGGACCTTACCAAGTTGTCAAGATAACTAAATAGGGATCATATCAGCCAAAGAATGCTAAGGGGAAGGAAATACCAAGGACATGGAATGTGCAGAATTTGAAAAACTTCTATGGTTAGATTGAAGTTGATTTTGTAAAAGGTAGTATATGGCTAGTACATTTTATGATGCATATTTAATTACAAGAACTTCCTTTCTATTTAATGTTATTTATGTTTTTTCCCATCTAATAGTTTAAAGGATTACCTAAATCTCGCATAAACTAAAGCGATCCCATGAGATCTAAGATCGAGATCCTACAAGATTTGAGCAAGATCTCAACTCCAAAAGATCTCACAAGATCTCGCAAAATATCGCAAGATATGAGCGATATCTGAACTCAAAGAGATCTCACAAGATTTGAGCCAGATCACACAAGATCTAACTCAAAGAGATCTTACAAGATTTAAGCAAGATCTCAACTCCAAGAGATCTCGCAAGATCAAAGCAAGATCTCAACATAAGGGATCTTACAAGACCTGAAGCAAGATCTCAACTTAAAGAAATCTCAGCGGGATCTGAATAAGATCTTATCTGAAAGAAGATATTAAAGATATCGAGAACTAAGCAAGTATTAATTGAACTATAGTTTTGTAAGCTGCAAAGGAACAAAAATACTTTTTTAAAATAAAGTTTGATTGCAAGTGCAAATTTTGATTACATAGAACTCATTGTTCGAGCTCACAATACAAGAGCAGAATGTCATGAAGATCTCAAACCAAGATTAGAAAAATAGACCTAAGGGCCTAAGCAAAAATAGAGGAAGAATCTAAAGAAGAAAAATCAAAAGAATCTACAAATCTACATAAATAGAGAAAGAATCTAAAGAACAAAAATCTAAAGAATCTATGAATCTACAAGGGTAGGAGTTTATGTATCCTAACACTGAGTCGCTGCTTCACTAGCAGTTTTAGTAGCCTCCTGAGGATCTCCAATAGTTGCAACAGGAGGTTCAGTAAGGATTGTATCTTTGCCAGGTATTGTCTGAGGGGCCTCGACCTCTTCCTCAAGAGCAAGGAACGCGAACTCATCTTCGATTTTGTCTTTCTCAATGGAGCCATAAGTGGGGTAATCTTACAGATCTACATCCTTAAGGGGATCAAGCTGCTTCAGATCAAATGCATTAATAATCCCTCATAGTTTCTTCAGTTGGACTAGGCATTTAAAGAACCCTATGAGCGCATATTTTGTCATTTTCTCCTTGACCAGAGACTCAAAGGTGCTTGACTTCTTGAAAGATCAAGCTCCTTCCAGTCTCATACTCTAAATCAACTCCTAGAACTCAAAAGAGTTTTCAGAAGCTTCTCGACCCTTAGAGCAGCCCTGTTCATTTGATGCCTTCTTTTTGTAAGCTAATGACTTCTTCATTTTGGCCAATTTATGCTCCAGCTCTTGAATTTTGTAATCACAATCTACAAGTTCCTCTTTGTGGGAAGGGAGCTCGCTGTCGATAGATTCCTAAGTTGACTTCAAATTTACCTTGAGCTTAGCCTTGGCCTCTTTAAGCTCCATGAACTCCCTATCTTGTGTCATGAAACAACTTCTCCAATATACACATTGCTAAGTGATCTGGTGCATATAAGTGATCCCTTACAAAAATCTAAAGTTCAGCAAGCAACATTGTAAAAGAACCCATACAAATGTAAATTTGATGTTAAAACTTACTTGCATCAAGGCGTGGGTGCCATTCTCCTATAACTTGGAAAAGTTAATTGGGGCACGTAGAGCTTGGTCTTGGGTTATCAACTACCCCTTGTAGAGCTCGAAGGATGTCTCCTCGGATTGAGATTGAAAAATAAAACTTTGGTCGATAATTTTACAGTTCGAAATTAGAGCTGGGGGGGAAGAATCACTGGAAAATTCTGAATTGATAGTCTTGTAGTTGTTACGTGTGTCGGCCAAGATGGCCTTGCAATGGGCATATATATCGATCTCACAGAGGAATGTGAGGATGGGTCGGGCTCTCTTATTCGAACGGCTCCCACTGGAGCTTTTATCCTTTGATATTTTCTCCAAAGGACTTTGGTTGGAATGGTTGGGGAAAGGGTGCTTATGGCTCTTGGTCTTAGAGCCATGCTTGAACTTCTTTCCATTGTCCCTTGAAGCATCCCTGGCTATGGGAACTTGGTCGAGAGGTAGATGTGTAACCCCAATCTCTAGAACTTTATCAGTGGGTTAAGTCAAGCCGAGAGATAATAGTTGCTCCACCTCCATTAGCTGAATAGGCACACTTAATGGTTGGCTTGAGGTCGAGATGTGAGTTGGAGAAGATGGTGCTGGCATGAGCACGGAAGACTGGGCCTTAGCTAGTAAGGCCTCCATTTGTGCCTTCATCTTATTGATGATGCGAACATTCCATTTCGACATAACTAGAACAAGGAAAAGAAATCAACCCCAAAAAAAAAAGAATAGGATAAATAAATAGCAAAAATCATCATTAAGATCCTTGCGAACTCAAATATTAGCCGGTGAGAGACTAATGATCTTGGGAACCTTTTCCTTTAAGAGCTCGCCAACCTTATAAAAGTAGTCAGCCAAGTTTTCTACAAAATCTTCCCGTGCCTCAACTCAGACTTGAACCATCATGGGCAATAGAAAGGAGCTCGCTTGAAAAGGAATCGCTCCTTCCAATGACCTAGAGAAGTTAGGATTTTATCGAGAAATTTGCACATGGACCTCGCAGTAAGATAGTAAAACCCGTATTCCCTACTTTGGGTTGAGCTTGTTATTGAATAGAGAGACCAGAAATGAACAAAAGAAAGCTCAACCCCAAAGTGAGTCATTATAATGTAGAAATAAATAATGTATCATATGGCATTGGGAACTAATTGGGCTGGACAGATATCTAACCTTAGTAGAATATTTTTGATGGGATTGAGGATTGAAAACCTCAGACCCCCTTTCCAGCATGCCCACATGGATAGTGGAAAAACTTTCTAGGGAGAGATGTATCCGATCCGATTTATTAGGGAAGATTATCTTATAATCGAGAGGAATAAAAACTTGTACCTAATTTTTGTGACCGCTAAAGCTCCAAGCTTGGGTACTATCACCATCCAAGGCGATGTAGCAAGGATGTACTCTTCAGTCTAGGGATCTTTTGTCGGTCCTTCCATCGAGGTGGACGAAGGACCCACTAAGGGAAAGTGTACTATGGGATCGAGCTCATGCAAGTTAGCTATTGATGGGATCGAGCGCAAACTAAAGGGTGGAGGAAATTGATAGGAAGTCACATCTTCTAAGCTCTAGAGGAGAAATGCTTTTTCTCGACTCCAACTAACTAAGGTTTGGAGTTTTATCGGAATAGGAACTTGAGTTCGAGCTCATGTTAATTAAATAGATGAACCTAAAAGGTGGAGATCTGGGCAAGAGGCTACGGGGCTTATGGTCGAGATCTGGGGAGTCTACTGAAGTAGATAGAGAAACGAAACAAAATGAAGTTGTGGGGATGCACTTGGGTATTTATAGATGAGAAGGTGTGACGGCTCGTCTCCAGAGGAAGCATCAACGATTAAGATTAGTCATGCCTGATCGAATGGCTGAGGATGTTCAACTTCTACTTTCTATAGTGTATAGGTTCCTTCCCCCTATACAGAGAAAAGAACTAATACAAATTGAAAGTGGGGGTGTTAATGATGATGATAATTAATGAGAATAGTTAAAAAGACTATTCTACCTTAGAATTTTAGCAAAAATACCCTTACAAGATGAAGATCTGCATCTTTTTATTCGTGTCGGATCAAGACCCAACAGAACCCAAATTGACTCGGGCTATGACCCGAAATACCAACCATCAATCAATTTTAGATATAATGAATAGTAAGTACCACCTTGATCCATACTAAAAAAGGACAATCAATGCCTATAAAATGGAAAAATTGCACAGTATTAGGTTATATCATCTTTGCCCATTTTTTGCTTAAGTTCTGAACTTTACCTTTGAGCTCTTATTTGATCACCTCAACAACACACTAACTTATGCATCATACGACCTTAATTGGGGGCAATCTCAGCTAGCCTAACATGTGTTCTTGTGGTCAGGTTGGAGATCTAAATTACTAGTGCAGAGCGCGAACCAAGTTAAGGTAGGGATCGAAAACAGGGACAACCTAGGTAATTGAGTTCGAGATCTAGACCCAAGATCCCGAGTCGCATCATGTTGTTTTAAACTTTAGCCTAAATTTGGCTAATGCATTTTGCTTAGGTTAAATTTGGTTAATGTTTTTGACTTAGTTGAGTGTCTAGTGTATGTTAAACTTATCTATTAATCTAATTTACTTATCTTGATGGTTGTCTGAATATAGAAAGTCTCTTTCAGGAATGATCCCAATAGAAATGTTAAAGGTTGTACAAATGACATCATGAAGGAAATCAGATGTAATATCTCTAATTCCAAGCATATAGAGTTAAGAAAATGACACTTAATATGATTCAAGGCAAAGTAGAGGATAAATATGATCGATTGTGGGATTATACAGAGGAGTTGAGAAGAGCCAAACCTTGGGTCCAATGGTGATGATTTAGAGTGATGATGGTAGCGACAAGAGATAGATGTGAGGTTGTAGACTATTTATAAGGCTAGATGGATGCCATTTAAAGGGCCTTTTATGGTGGTGTTTTAGTCACTATTGTTTTTGTGGACTCTAACAATAATTTATACCCTATAGTATATGAAGTCGTCTTTAGCGAAACAATAGCATGTGAATGTTTTCTTATGTTGCTGGAAAAGGATCTCAACATTGTGAATGATGACACATTTACATTCACCAATGACAATCTAAAAAGGTTAGTTCCAGTATTTGAGATAGTCATTCTGGGAGTTGGGAATAGATTTTGTTTTAGACTCCTGCATGGTAATATGAATACAATAGGTGTTCAACATTTGACTTTTAAGAAGGCATTGTGAAATGCTGCTAAGCCAACCACCATAGTAGAGTATAATTGTAGAATGCAATAAATGGCTATTTTAGATTAAAAAGCACTAGAATGGTTTCCAGACAAGCGTTTTTGTCAATAATAATAGGTCACACTCCCTAAGCGTGATATGCTCTCTTAAATAACATATGTGAAAGCATTAATAGCAATATTCTTGAAGGGAGTAGTCTATTCTTACCATGTTCAAGTGGATTAAAGAATTCATCATGACTAGGCTGGCGGAGAGTACGAATGAGGTTAGGCAAATGTGGAATGGAAAAAAATATTCGTCCAAAGATAAGAAAATTTATGGACAAGAATACTAATAAGTTTATTGACTGTATTTCCATTAGATTAGATAATTAACACTATAAAATATATTGCAATGATGGAACTAGGTACATAGCCAACTTGAAGAACCACTTATTGCAAAAAATGGGGATATGTTGGAACTCTGTGCAATTATGACATAAGTGAGATTTGTAATCAAGGCCTTGATCAAAAGGGATTTGTCAATGAATGTGCTCTATGTAGACACTTCCTGGAGTGCACTAGCATAAAATCCTACCTGTTACTGGCCCTATGTTGTGGTAATAAAGTATGGATAACCCTACTGCTTCCACCAAATTTTGAGAGGGACTTTAGGAGGCCAAGTAGATTTAGAAGATTGGAGACTGATGAGCTTGTGAATAAGGGAAAGAAAGATATGAGGGAGCAACAAAAACCAATCAAAATGAAGAAGCAGCAAGGTGAGGTGCCACTATTATGGAGATGTAGGCACAATAAAAAAAGGTGTAAGAAGAAGAAACTTGATGACGCATTTATTGAGGTCTTAGGAACTGGTGAAGGGGTAAGAGGTGTTGTTGAGGGCACATGTTTTGTTCTTGAGAGCAGAGATGCAACAACAAGCAAGATGATAGTAAGCTTATGTTTAGTTTGTTGTTTTATTATCTTTTCTTATTAGTACAATTCAATTGCATATATTGGTCTTTCCATCTTATCCGGGCAAGGAAAAGAAGTAAAAATCAACAATTAAGGCCCAACAAAAGTTACACCAATTCAAAATGTGACTCACACTCCAGCAACATCTACACCAGCTCCTCCACCCGCCTTTGCGCTAAATGATCCTATTTTAACTCAATGCTCTAATGCCAGCCAAACCTCTAGAAGTGTGTCTATATGCTTGAGAAGGAAGGATATTTGTCACAATGAGAAACATGAATGTTATAGTTGCTGCTACTACCATGACAAAGAAGAATTATTGACCATGGTACTAGGAAATAGAATCTTAAAACGATGCCTAATATCTATAAAAACCATAAAGATTATAACTGTTCGTTTTTTGTGAAGAAAAATATAAATTGAGCAAGTAAAGCTAAGTAAAAAAATCTAAGAATAACCAATAAATTACAAGCATAAAGTATAGTTTTGAAATTCCTAAAAGATCAATTTCTTGCTAAATTCATAATATCGACAAATAAAATAAAATATTTAATCACTAAATAATTAAGAAAAAAAGGATACCGTCAATACAAACTTAAAAAAAAAAAAAAGGCTGGAGAAAAACAAATAAAATAGTATTAGTGGATGATGCTCAATACAAACACGTAATTGAGAACGAAAGGAATAGGAAGAAGGGGGGGGGGGGGCGGCCAAGGGACATCAACAAAATTGTAAAATGAGCAATTAAAGCAAAACAAATAAGTTGAAAGTTGTATACTTTGTTTTCGTGCTAATTATAACCATTCATCTAAGTTATACATTATTAGCTTAATAATTTAAGAATGATAATTTATAAAATAATTCACACACAACTTATAGTTATTTTCCTAAATTATACCAAAGAGTAAATGGAGAAATTTTATTTGTAATAATTTTAATTATTTATCTAATTAAATAAATTTAAAGTTTAAAAAGTCGTTAAATGCATTTGTGAATAGCCAATCAGTGACACACTTATTGGAAAATTCTTAATGTGAATAGGGAAAAAAAATCATTATGCAAATATAAAAAATAGCAAAATTTAATAGAAATTTCAAAATGATTGAAGAAGCGAGTACAAAAACATTTGATGGATGAAGCTTAATGTGAAAAATATATAAAAACAAAAACGAATGACTCCGAATATGGAATGACCCAAAAAATATAAAAATGAGCAATTAAAGCTAAAAAAATGAAGCCAATTAATAAAATTTAAGAACAACAAAACAAATTACACATTCGAAATAACTTTTAAGAAATCCTATAAGATCAACTTCAATATCGATTAATGATGCTCGTCAGTAAAATATATGAAAAATAAAAAAACTATGTCCAAGTAATTGGAAAGATCCAAGGGATGTCTCAAAAAATATGAAATGAGAAATGAATAATAAGGCCAAGTATGACATAAAATAAAATAAAATAAAATCTTTTCCTTTGTTTTATGCATATGATAGAATTTTGAGATTCTTATTTCTATAGATGGAGTTACTTTGTACTTTTTCTAGGCTCCCAATTCATGTGTACAGATTGTTACCTTTGTGGTCAATAGGGCCATCCGGATAGAGCTCACTTGTTTTGGCCCAGTGATCATTGTCATGTGTTTGTACTCTCAATCAAGGGTTGTCTGTTCGTATCCAATGTGTGATATGTATCTTCTATGTCGGATCACTGGCCTAGCTAAAATTATTCATTTATTATCTATGATTCGTCTCTCTAAAATTGTTTTGATCATGAATATTGATTTTTTGAAACCTTTGCTTGATCACATTGATGGGTTTGAGAATTTTCACTGAAGGTTTTTCTTTGAGCTTTACGAGCATATTTTTTTATTTTGGGTGATCTATAAGTTATTTTTTTCATTGATTAGTTTGCGTATTTTGGTTTTCACGCCTTTGAAGATTTATTCGAGATAGTTCTTGATATATTGAAGAATAGCTAAGGAATTTTAGATGCTCTGTACCTTTAAACTAATAAGTTACTGGAAATTTTGTTCTTCCACAAGGGTATGCAAATTTTGATGCCTTGTGTCGTCATGGTGTGCTTTGATGGGGTGGGCATGACAAATTCGATTTTAGGGCATCACAAAAGGTTGTCCTAGTGAGGATTTGCAATAAATATTGCGAACTATTTATCTTCACCTTGAATTTTACATTTTTTTTTATTACGAAAATTGTTGTAACTATGAGCATAAACATGATGGATATATGTTTCTGTTAAATTCAGTAAATATTAATTTTATCATGTGAAGGACATATGATGGAGAATTAGTTATTTCGTGAAGATTATTTTTAAAATGTTAGTGTAAGATCTTAAATTAGAAATTCACAATTTTCTTCGAAATATTTCAAATGTTATTCACTATTCTTCAAAAAATAAGATAATATTCAAATGGATAAAAAACAACCACATAATGGAATTTATTGAAAATGCATGTCAAGAAAGGTAGGCAATTTAAAAATGGGATAGGCCTATTTTCCTCTTTATTTACCTTTCATTTTGAATTAGCTATATCTTTAACAATTAATAAAAACAACTTCTTTGGTCTGTCATTTTTGTATAATTAGTAGGATTTCGTTATTAAGTCCTTTAAAATGTGGATCCACACTAATTTATGATTTTTTTCTTTCTCCAAATAAGAGAATTTTGTTCAACCTCTCTACTAATTGTTACAATACAAATTAAACAGCTATAAAATAACCTCATCTCAATATCCCATTCACTCATACAAAAACTTTCATAAAACTTAATGTTGTCAATTCTTGTAAGATGAGCACATCCTAAGTTGTGGCACAGCTAAATATGCACGTATTTGATATGCAATATTTGTGTAATAGTTCAATGAGATGGCCTGGAATCTCATATACTTCCAAACACATATTATCATTGAAACCCAGGCATTTGGTTCTAGATTGGGTTTAATCAATTTCAGTTTATCGTAAATTCATTTTTCTAATTCAAACTGTACTTGTGAAAATGTTTCTTAATTGAAATCATGATTCAGTCAATTTCGAACAACAGTTTTATAACTATGCACACTTGATAACTTTTTCTTTCATAATTGGTACCGTAATTGATTTACAATTGTAAAACAATAACATCTCCCTAAGTAATTTACCAAATGTGCATAGTCATATAATTGTTTTTTGGAATTGATTGAACTCTACGTACCTAATTATAAATCATGAAGAAGTAATGATTTCAATTAAAAATAGTTTCTACAAGTAAATTGTTTGAATTAGAAAAATAACTTTAGAACAAATTGTAATTCATTAGAACCCAATCTAGAAACATGCATCAGGGTTTTAATTAATGTTTTCAGAAGTAAATTAGATTCCTAATCATTTGAATTATTAAACAAACATTGCATATGAAATATATGTATATTACCTGTTTAACAACTTCCTTCAAGTGGGGCTCATCTTTCAAGAACTGACAACACCAAATTTTACAGAAGTTTTTTTATGAGTGAATGGGGACATTTAGATGAGCCTATTTTTATAGCTGGTCAATTTGTATTGTCACAATGTAAAAAAGAGGTTGAATAAAATTCTCATATTTGGAGGAAGAGGAAAGTCACAAATTAGAGTGAGCCCACATTTTAAAGGACTTAATCGCTGAATCCTACTAATTATACAAAATTACAGACCAAGAAAGTTGTTTTTATTAATTGTTGAAGATATTCCTAATTCAAATGGAAAGGTAAATGAAGAGGAAAATAGGACTGATCTCATTTTTAAATTGTTTACCTTTAATTAATGGAATGCATTTCTAATCAAATCCCATTATGAGGCTGATTTTTATCCATTTGAATATTTTCTTAGAAACATTTTGAATAATAGTCAATAACAATTAAAATATTTAAAGAAAATTGTGGGATTTTGCATTTAAGATCTTACACTAATATTTAAAAAAAAAAAAAAAATCTTCATGAAATAACTAATTGCCCAGCATGCTTCCTTCACAAGATAAAATTAATATTTATTGAATTTAATAGGAACATATATCCACCATGCTATCTCTCACAATTACAACAATTTTACAATAAAAAAAGTAAAATTCAACGTGAAAAATAATAGTTTGCGTTATTTACTGCGACACCTCAATATGTAAGACAGCCTTTTGTGATGCCTCGAAATCGAACTTGTCAAGGCCATTCCAGCACCCATGATGACATAACCCCTTAAAATTTGCATAAATTTGTGGAAGCACTAAATTTCAAATAACCTATTAATTCAAAGGTATAAAGTGTCTAAAATTCCTTAACAATTCTTCAATATATTAGGAATTGTTGGAATGGTGCCCCGCAACCAATTAGATTGGCATGTAAATACTATTTCACTTGTGATGCAATTTTAATTGAATGATATTTTCATTAAATGGCCACCTTCATCTTATGCTTATTATACTACGCTTGCATTTGGCTGAAGCCCCTAAATCATAATAGATTATGGGACTTGGTCACACATATAATGGTGATCATGAAACAAGTCTCTACAATCATGATTTTAAATATTTCAAGTGATAAAATCTTCTTATTAAACGGGGCATCTAAGATTCGGATAGACTTGCACTAACAATGCATTTTCCAAGGAGTTGGATATGAAGGCACATGTAGCACTAGGATCTAATATTAAAAACTGAAAATAACTAGTGTACACATGCAAACAACTAAACATGCTTATGACTCAGATTTGGAAGAAGAATTACCTTGATTTGCAAAAATCCAAGGAAGTGATGAAGAACTCTTCTTCAATCTAGAAACTATCACACAACGGCATAGCGGATTGGTTGCAACTTGTGCCCGATCCAAACTTCTCCAAAAATTTTGAAAAAATTACGGAACCTTCTCAACTCCTTGATGAATCTACTATAAAATATTCAGCTCAAAAAACCACAGGGAAGTGCAAGAAAAAACTCACCAAGCAAACTGCCCTGACAGTGGATTTTCCAAAAGCAAGCAATCCAGATGTCTTGCCTCTAACAATATGATCCAAACACCAATGCTAGATCCTAATCTCCTTGGTGTTAATTGGAAAACACACAGGAGATTTTCAGAGATGGAAGCTTGATTTGAGGTACGAGAAGAAGAGAAGAAGTGGAGCTTTGACACATGAGGCCACACTTAAGATTTGGAGGGAAAATGTGCAAGAATCTAATTCTTCACATTAAACTTCATTGGCCGCCCCTCTCTCACTCTATATCTATATATAGAGTGAGGATGGTGTAATGCCAAGGTGGCATCACACCTTCTTCAAGGAGGACCACCAACTTGCCTTGCAAGTTGGCAAGTTGCAATTCAAATGTGAATTTGAATTTTGTGTGCATTTCAATTTTATTTGGAATCTAATTTCAAATTAATTAAAATGCCACACCAAATGAACCTTTCATTTGAATTTTTCTTCCAAAATGGATTCCTCTCATTAATTAAATTAACACTTTAATTTAATTCATTAACCTTTGACTTAACTCTTAAGTCAATTAGCTTAAACTCTTTAAGCTAAGAATTGTGAACTTAATTCTTTAAGCTAATTTGACCAATTGATAGTCATGTTGCAGCAAATAATTAACTCCTTAATTATTGATCTAATTTAACTCCTTAAGTTAGTTGATCATGCCAAAAATGACCTCAATTTTTCACCAACCTCAAATCGGTCCATAAGGAGCATTTTCCTGACACTTAAAAAAATTCCTCCATCATTTTAGGAAATGCAATTAGCTTTTGTGTGTGACTCGTTAGGTTCTACCATTCATTGAACATGGGCATACAACTCTTTGCGACTTTTGAATATCAAATATTCATTTTAGTTTAAACTCCTTTAAACTAATCGACTCAATTAAATTAATCTCCATTAATTGAAGAATACCAAATCTCCATGGTCAATGTCCAACATCAAGCCCATGGAGCCCAACTAATTGATCGAAATGAATGCTTTTGGAGAACCATTGTAGCTCTACGCTTGCCATGCAAATACGGTCATTACGTCTCCTATCTCCCAAAATACGCCTAGGGTAAGATATTTGTCGGTTTTCTAATAGCCTCGATGCTATGTTTCTATTCTCAATCTTTGATTCCTCTTATGACCTCATCTTTGGAAAACTCCTTTTCCAAATTGTTATACCATATTGCACAAGGATTTGTTGGAATTAATCATTCTACAATACATAGGAGATGCACTAGCCCTTCACAAAGACAAGGAGTCAAATTCCATCTTGGAACTCACAAAGCTCCATGTTTAAGTAGCTCATGTCCAATCACCACCCGAACAACCTACTAAGTGACCAAGGAGGAGTCAAAGCATGAGACCTAAACACAACGTTACCTTGGATCCTCAAGTCAAAGTACTAATAATATGCACTAGCATAAGTTGAAGAACTTGCCACTACTGACTTTCCACGTTGGCTATCTAGTGGATTCTCTAGACAGGCCTTCAGTACATTGTTCTCTCACAAGTACCTACTAATATGCATCCATATCTCATATGGGATTGCTCATGGAATGGAGCAACATCCAACCCATAGATTTATGAATCATTAGTGCAAATCTATTTAGATCTTAGATGTCTTGACTCATAAGATCCTAGGACTTGAAAGATTTTGAGATCACGACTGTGTAAGACTCATTCCATGATCACCACCTAGTGCGCAACCAAGTCCCATAGTCTTGTGTGATCTAAGGGCTTCATTGAAATGCTAAAGAAGTAATAATGAGCATGAGATGAAGATGTCCATATAAAGAATATCATTCAATCAAGATTATCTTACAAGGAAATAGTTTACAAGGCCAATCTAATTGGCTTGCAGGGTACTATCCAACAATCTTCCACTTGCCCTAAAGCCAATTCACCATAGTCTTAAGACCCATCTTCTCAAAATGTCCTTCAAAGACCTTTTGCATTTAGGGGTAAAGGCAGTGGTTCTGCTATATTTTCTTCTGCGGCAACTATTTCCACTCAGATGTCACCTCTATCAAAAGATCTTATATATCAAATGATAACGTATTTGTCTGTGTTTAGATCACTGATGAGATCTTGGCTCAAGTCCTAAATTATCTTCTAAAGACAGCCGTAGGCTCAAGCACAGTAGGCACTACATCCAACTCTTGCATGAAGTTTTTGTCCAAACACCTTCCTTTGCAGTTTCCAAAACCACAAATTTATTCTACCTCTATGGTTGGATCGGCTGTAGCGTCTAGTTTGGAACTCTTCCAACTTACCATGCCGCCATTGAGGTAAAATATGAATCCAAAAGTGAATTTTAGGTTATCTGAATTAGATTGGAAACTAAGATCCCTAAGTTTTTCTCAAGTACTTAAGGATTGATATTCACCGGGGAGCAGCTCATAACACTTAAAGCATGTTCAACATCTGGTCTTGTATATTAAATGGCATACATTATGCTCTTTATGGCGGATGTATAAGGTCTATGGGACATTCTTTGTCTCTTGCAATCAGTCTAAAGGGCTATAGATTTGGAGAATCGAACACCATGTCCCATGGAAGGAAACAATTCTTGAATTCTTCTATACTAAAGCTCTTAGTATCTTGTCAATATATAGTGTTTGGGAAAGCCCCAACATCCTCCCTAATCTATCTCTATAGATACATATTCCTAATACGTAGGATACTTTTCCCAAATTCTTCACGGAGAATTGAGTAGATAACCACACTTTAGTACACTCTAGCATTCCAACCTCATTCTCAATGAGAAGGATGTCATCGATATAAAGCACAACAAACTATATACTATTCCCACTAGCCTTCTTGTACACACAAGGTTCATACATACTTTTTACAAAGCCAAATGATTTGACTTTCTAATCAAAATGTATGTTCCAAGTTTGGGACATCTATTTGAGTCCATTTCTCTGGAGTTTGCAAATTTTTTGCTCATTCTCTTTCTATGTAAAACCTTGTGGCTGCTCTATATAGATTTCTTCTTCAATGTTTCCATTGAGGAAAGTGGTTTTCAGTTCCATTTCTCATATCTCATAATCATAATATATAGCTATAGCAAGTAAAGTCTGAATAGATTTAGGCATTGCAACTAGTAAAAAAGTTTCCTTGAAATCAATATCGGGTCTTTGAGTGTAACCCTTTGCAACTAGTTGTGCCTTAAAGGTTATTAGTTCTCCATTTACTCCTAGCTTTCGGTTATAGATCAACTTGAAACCAACGGGAATTACTCCCTTCGGTAGTCTACCAAAGCCTATGCTTCATTAGAGTACATGGAGTCCATTTCTTATCTCATGGCATTAAGCTAATGTCCCAAGTCTATGTCCAATATAGCTTCCTCGTAGGTCTTTTGATCAATATCTGATTGGCCCATTTCATAAAGGAATTCAAACCTTTTGGGTTTATCTTGATTCAACCTGACCTTTTCAAAGGTTGTATGTGAGGCTTTGTTGCTCGTTTGTTCCCACCACTTATGGGATTTGATTATGATCTTAAACTTCATCAAGTTCAACAACAACACCATTTCTATTAATAGAAAATCCTTTTTCCAAAAAGGTGGTGATCCTCGAAACAAACATCTTTTGTTCCAAGGGATCATAGAAGTAATAACCCGAAGACTCTCTTAAGTATCCCACAAACTAGTACAAGGTGTATTTATTATCCAACTTGTCTCCTACTAATCCTCTCACGTAGGCGGAAGACCCTCAAACCTTTTAGATAATTGTAAAAGGTTGCTTTGTCATACCACATCTCATGCGATGATTTTGGCATCGACTTTGAAGGTACTATACTTAGTAACTTCGCCACCATCTTTAAGGTGTATCCCCAAAAGGACATATGCACATCGAAGAAGCTCATCATAGAACGTACCATGTCCAACAAGGTACGATTAATCCTCTCGGGTACTCCGTTATGTTGGGGTGTGCCGAGTGGAGTCCATTGAGAGAGAATCCCATTCTCTTTTAGATAATTCAAGAATTCGGTACTTAAGTATTATCTCCCTTGATCCAATAGAAGAGCTTAAATACTAAGTACCTTTTGCTTTTCTATTTCACTCCTATTATACTTTGAACTTTTCAAATGTTTTGGACTTGTACTTCATATGATATACATGTCCGAACCGACTATAATCATCTGTAAAGGTGAAGAAGTAAAAATAGCCTCCTCCCGTACTAACTTTTAGTGGGCCACAAACATCTGTATAGATCAAATCCAAAGGACTTGTGGTGCACTCCGTTTATCCCACAACATGAGCCTTGGTCGTTTTTCTCTTCAAACAAGATTCACAAGTAGGAAGGTTCTAAATGCCACTAACATTTAGTACTTTGAGAACTTCTAACTCGTTCATCCTATTTTTAGAAATATGCTCAAGTCTTGCATGCCATAAAATAGCATCCACTTAGTTATCTAATTTTCTTACTTTTTTGAAAGTGCGTTAGTGATGGTTGAGAATCTAATATGCACAATCCATTTTTAAACATGAGCAACTAAAGAACCCATTCTTTTATGTCTTCAATCTCCTATTTGATATAGAATAATCAAATCCTTCGCCATTGAAAATAGGAATTGAAATAATATTCTCAACAATATATGGTACATTATAACAAAGGTCCAATACAAATATGGAATTCCCTGAGTCTAACTTATTATACGCCTTCAGCTTTGGCCGCAACTCTTGCTCCTTAGCCAAGGTGGTGGATCATATCCTCATCAATTAGTTTTATTCTTCTTTCTATTCTTTGTAACAACTTACAAAGAAAAAGAACCACATGCGATATCATATATCCATGAGAAAAAAATAATTCTAAATGCACATCAATAAAGTACATGTCCTTCTCAAGAGTTATAAGGTATTCCTTGCAATACCACTTCCAATGGCCTATCTCGCCCAAGTAGAAACAAGTAATATCGACTATATCCTTTATAATCTTCTTAACTCAACGGGATGCCTTTGATGGTTGCTTTCCCTTATAGAAAGAACTTTTCTTTCTTTTACCTCCCTTTCTAGCACCCTTGGGGCCCATAGACTTGGAGAAGGAAACAAGTATCAAAGGTTTGCCCTTGTCATAGTAGTCTCTTTCTATATCAACACTTTGATAAATAAAACTCGATGAGGATGGAGGAGCAAATCCTCATGGAGATGATTGTCCATCACTACATCTAAGTTCAAAAAACTTCTCCAAGCCTAATCATCTTTAGACTGTAGTCGATGACATATGACTTCTCATCCATCCTAGTTTAAAAAATTTCTTTTTAACAACATGAACTTCTCATACCTTGTTTGTATTACAACTCTTGTAAGCTTAAACCAAGGTACTATTCATATGTCCTTGAGATTTTTGAAGGTTGTAGATGCTAAAAATGAGACTATAGGATAGGACAATCCTAAACTCAATCCATGAACTTTTCACGTATCTCTTAATCTACATTAACCCCCATGGAACTAAGAGCATCATGATATAGAACATTTATATGTTTCTTAGAATCTAGAACAATTTTTGAGGTTGTCAATTGTGGAAGTTTGGCCCAGTTAGTTTATTGGTTTCCAAAATAAGATTGAGTGGATTTTAAGCGATTTTGAGATTTCACAAATCCTCATAGGCAAAAAAAAGAATATAATCATGTGATTGAATTTTGATATTGAAAACATGTTTATGGTCTTTCAAGCATATTTTTCTCCCAATATTTTATCAAATCCTTCACCCTCTAGAAGAATTCAGGAAATCCTATTTCTTAGTGAAAATCAAGACCCTAAGGACTTGTAAGTAGACCTCCGTGACTGGATGTCTATCCACAAACAATCCAAAGGTACGGAACTTTTGCTAATTGTATCTCTATGCAACTCTTGAAATATTTTACCTCACATTTTCATGTAGGCCCTCTATAAGGATGACCTCTACATTACTTGGTATTAAGTCAAACCTACCAATTAAACTTTGATTCGAGACAGTGCCACAACATCCCCTGTGACCAATCTATAATGCATGGGAGACCTCAAATCAAAGGTGCATCATATGCTAAGTATATGGTCACAACTTTCCACTTAAGTGTAACCCCCCTGACTGGATGTATATCACACAAAGATGGTAGCATTGTCATACCATATACTATTGGTAGAAGGCATTGATTAATTAAAAGCTCTTTTTAATTCATATCCATTTTACTTTAATATTTGAAAACACTTAGACATTCTAAGTGGAGGATTTTTGCTTGTAAAGATCTCATCACTTTATCTTCTTATTTAGGTTTTGTATATCCTAACCATGCATTTCATACATTAATAGGATATGGAAAGCGTAAATAAGTAAATGCGCCTAGCATGTTCCTAGGGTGGGATGACCATGAGCCTAACCAAGTGGTGCACTTAGAGCTATAGGTGCACCATCTAGTTGATTTTAAGTGGGTTGATTAAATACATGAGTGTATCCCATACATTTATGGGTCTTCAAAAGTCTCTATGTCCTCAATGGTCTTCTTTGCTCTTTGTAACAATTACATGAGAAAGAAATTCTCATTCCTAGTGATTCTACTCTCATAACATTTACAAGGTAGAAATTAAGAGGCATGCAAGCCCCAATTTAATACAACCATTTTCAACAACTTGAAATAAATAAAATCAATATTAAAGGCTCATGATCATCCCCATTCATTCATCATCCGTTCAACAATTAAATGAACAATAAATAAATCAAGAATTGATGTTCAATTCTAACAATTAAATGCTTATCACATAAGAATATAATTGGTCAAGCACAAATAAGCATAAAATTTATGCAAAAATTGGAAATTAACTTCAACAAATTTTTAGAAGCAATCAAAAATGTCAAACATAATTTTGAGAACATGCACAACACTTGTGGATCTATTATGTGTGGTTCAAAATATTTTTGGTCACTTAAAGGAGCCAAAAAGAAGGCTCAAAACTCACCCAACCCAAACCAGACACTACTGGCTAAGGCTTGTGCACGGCTGGGTGGTAGCTCACAGTTGCTACCTTGCCTATGCGCTGCCATGGCCTGGCAACACCTCTATTTTAGGGGTTAAGACCGAGTCAAGCCATTTTTAGCTCAACTTTTGTGCTCCAAAAAACTTAGAACAGCTTCTAAACTTAAACCACAAATTATAGATGAAATTTTAGATCTAAAACACCTTTTAAAACTGAAATTTCGGGCGCTCAATCATGCTTCAAAAAACAAGTTAAAGTAAGAATTACATTCTTCAAAAAATCTCCAACAAACTCTAATCTAAATGGATCCAAAAAAGACCAAAAATCTTTAAGGCCATCAACAACATGCTATATCAACATATAACATCAACTAATGCTAAAAAAACATTCAACATTAGAAGCTATGAATTAAAACTTACTAATCATATGAATTAACACTTAAAATACATATTAGCATGCTTTCAATTCATCAATCAAGAAGCCACACACAACATCATCCAAACGCTCCAATACATCATATGAATCGAGAATTTGGTGGTTTTGATCAATCCATCACATGAATCAATTAATCAAAATCCAAATCAAAGCATGAATTAGGTTCAAATACCACTTAAAGGCACATGTAGCACTAGGATTTAATATTAAAGACTGAAAATGACTAGCCCACATGGGTAAAAAAGGATCTAAACATGCTTATGATTCAGATTTGGAAGGAGAATTACCTTGATTTGGAAAAATGCAAGGAAGTGACAGAGAACTCTTCTTCAATACAGAAACTATCACACAGTGGCATCGTGGATTAGAAGCAACTTTTGCCCGATCTAAACTTCTCCAAAAATTTTGATAAAATTACAGCACCTTATCAACTTCTTGTTAAAGCTACTATAAAAGTTTCATCTCAAAAATCCACAGGGAAGCACTAGAAAAAAATTTCCAAGCGGACTGCCCTGACAGTAGATCTTCCAAAAGTAAATAATCCAAATGTCTTGCCTCTAACAAGATGATCCACACACCAATGCTAGATCCTAATCTCCTTGGTGTTAGCTAGAAAACACAAAGGGGATTTTCAAGGATGGAGGCTTGATTTGAGGTAAGAGAAGAATAGAGGAAGTGGAGCTTCAACACGAGGCAACACTTAAGATTTGGAGGAAAAATGTGAAAGAATCTAATTCTTCACATAGAACTTCATTGACCGCCCCTTTCTCCCTTTATATCTATATAGAGTGAGGATGGTGTGATGGCAAGGTGGCATCACACCTTACTCAAAGGGGATTGCCAACTTGCAAGTTAGCAAGTTGCAATTCAATGGAGAATTCGAATTTTGTGTACATTTCAATTTCATTTGGAATCTAATTTACAATTAATTAAAATGCCATAACAAATGAACCTTTCATTTGAATTTTCTATCCAAAATGTATTCCTCTCATTAATTAAAGTAAACACTTTAATTTAATTAATTAACCTCTGACTTAACTCTTAAGTCAATTAGCTTAACTCTTTAAGCTAAGAATTGTTAACTTAACTCTTTAAGCTAACTTGACCAATTGATGGTAGTGTTGCACCAAATAATTAACTCCTTAATTATTGGTTTAATTTAACTCCTTAAATTGGTTGATCAATTTAGCAATTAAATTGGTCATGCCAAAAAATGACCTCAATTTCTCACCAACCTCAAATTGGTTCATAAGGAGCATTTTTCTAACACTTTAGGAAATGATTAATTTTTGTGTGTGACCCGTTAGGTTCTACCATTCATTGGACATGGGCTCAAAACTCTTTGTGACTTTTAAATATCATTTTAGTTTAAACTCCTTTAAACTAATCAACTCAATTCAATTAATCTCCATTAATTGAAGAGTACCCAATTTTCATGGTCGATGTCCAACCTTAAGCCCATGGAACCCAACTAATTGGCCAAAATGAATGCTTTTGGAGAACCATTATAGCTCTACACATAACATGGAAATACAGTTTTTCCATCTCCTATCTCCCGAAAGAGGCCTAAGGTAAGATATTTGCCTATTTTTTAATAGCGTCGATGTTATGTTTTTATTCTCAATGTTCGATTCCTCTTATGGCCTCATCTTTGAAAAACTCCTTTACCAAATTTTTATACTACTTTGCGCAAGAATTTTTTGGAATTGATTATTATAGAATACATAGGATATGCATTCACCCTTCACAAAGACGAAAGGTCAGATTCCATCTTAGATCTCACAAACCTTCATGTCTAATAGCTCATACCCAATCACCACCCAAATGGCCCGCTAGGTGACTAAGGAGAAGTCAAAGCATAAGGGGCTAAACACAATGTTACCTTAGATCCTTAGGTTAAAAGACTAATAATATGCATTAGCATAAGCTGAAGAACTTGCTACTATCGACTTGCCACTTCGACTGTCTAATGGATTCTCTGGGCAGACCTTCAGTGCCTTGTTCTCTAACAAGCACCCACTATCGTACATCCATATCTCATGTGGGAGCGCTCATAGAATGGAGCAACATCCAACCCTTAGATTTATGTATCGCTAGTGTTAGTCTATCCAGATCGAAGATGCCTTATCTCATAAGATCTTATGACTTGGAAGATTTTAAGATCACGACCGTGTTAGACTTATTCCATAATCACCACCCAGTGCGTGACCAAGTCCCACAGTCTTGTGTGATCTAAAGGCTTCATCTAAATGCTAGTGAAGTAATAATGAGCATGAGATAAAAATGATTGTATAAATAATATCATTCAATTAAGATTGTCTTGCAAGGAAATAGTTTATAAGGCTAATCTAATTGGCTGGCGAGGCACTATTCTAATAGGATATTGCTCTGTTTCATGAGCAATCTATTATTGGAATAGTGCCCTATGGCTAATTAGATTGGCATGTGAACTATTTCACTTATGATACAACCTTGATTGAATAATATTCATATTTTAATGGCCATCTTTATCTTATGCTTATTTTACTTCACTAGCATTTAGTTGAAGCCCTGAGATCACAGAAGACTACAAGACTTGGTTATACACTAGGTGGTGATCATGAAATAAGTCTTACACGATCGTGATCTTAAAATATTCCAAGTCATAGAATCTTTTAAGAGAGGACATATAATATTTGGATAGACTTGCACTAGCAATGCATAAATCCAAGGAGTTGGATATTGCTCCATTTCATGCTCAATCCATGTTAGATATGGGTGCATGTTAGTGGGTGCTTGGTAGAGAATAAGTTCACCGAAGGCTCGCCTGGAGAATCCACTAGATAGATATACTGAAAAATTGATAGTGACAAGTTCTCCAGCTTAGGCTAGTGCATATAATTAGTCCTTAGACTTGATGATCCACGGTAGCCTTATGTTTAGGTTCTCATGCTTTGACTTTTCCTTGACCACTTGGCAGGTCATCCGAGTGAAGATTAGGTGTGAACTACTTAGACATATAGGCTTGTGAGATCCAATATGGGATCCATCTTCTCGTTGTTATAAAGGCGAGTGCATCTCCTATGCATTCTATAATGACCAATTTCAAGGAGTCCTTGCGTGAAGCCATATGACAATTTGAAAAAAAAGTTTTTCAAAGATGAGATCATAAACTAGAATTAAGCATTGGGAATAGAAACATTGTTATCAAGCCTATTAGATAGCCGAAAAATATCTTTCCCTAAGCCTCTTTTGGGAGATAGGAGATGGAAGGACCGTATTTGCATGGTAAGTGTAGAGCCAAAATGGTTCACCAAGAGCATATTTATTTCGATCAATTAGTTGAGTTTCATGGGCTTGAGGCTAGACATCAACCATGAAGATTGGGTACTCTTCAATTTATAGAGATTAATTGAATGAGTTATTAGTTTAAAATAGTTTAAACTAATATGAATATTTCAATATTTGAAATATCAAAATTGTAGTGAGCCCGTGTCCAATGAATGGGAGAACCTAATGGGTCACACACAAAAGCTTAAAGAAAGTTCTATTTGATGAAGGGAATTTTTTAAGATTTAGAAAATTCTTCATGGTCGATTTTGTGGAGATAAACGGCTGGCTAATTTTTAGTCATTTGGCTTGATTGATTTAATTGTTAAATTTATCAAAATAATTTAAAGAGTTATATTAAACTAATTAAATTAAGGAGTTAATTTAATTGGTGTCATATGACAATTAATTAGTGAAGATTACTTAAGGAGTTAAGTTAAAACTTTCTAGCTTAAGGAGTTAAGTTAGTTGACTTAAAGAGTTAAGTCAAGACCAATTAATTAAATTAAGGGGTTAATTTAATTAATGCGATGAACTAATTTTGAAGAGAAATTCAAATGAAGGAATTCATTTGAGGTGCATTTATAATTAATTTGGATGACATATCATGAGATGAAATGAAGATTCCAAATGAAATTCAAATGCAAGTGAAATTCGCATTTCATATGCAATTGGCCTTACTTAGTTAGCACCCTACCTTATGGAACTTGTGTCAGACATCCTCATCTATATATAGAGGTGGCCTGCCACTTGTGCTTAATTCATGCTAGATTCTCTTTTTCCCTCTAAAAGTGTGACCCACTCATATGTTGAAGTTTCACACATTTTTCTTCACCTTACCTGCACTTTTTGGCCTTGATTTCTTCTTCATCCTTTGGTGATCTAACTAACTAAAGGCTGACTAGAGCTTGCCTTAGGTTTTTGGATCATTTCATAGGAGGCTTGACAATTGGAAAGCTTTTCTTTTGAAGATCCACTGCAGGTCAGAAACTGTGAAGGCTATTTTGAAGCACTTACCCATTTTTTTTTTTTTGCTGAAATATTTACTGGATATCCTCAAGGGTGTTTGGGAGGTACTGTCCAAATTCTAGCCAAATCGGAGGTGATTTGCTAGGGCAAACATCGCTAGTTCTCTATTGTGCTAGAAGGAGATAGTGTTGAAGAGTTCAACTTTGTCTTGCTTTCTACCTTGGATTTTAAGCTATCATGATCATTTTCTACAACCAAATCCATTTTAAGGCATGATTTAATCTTTTGTTAAAGTGTAGTCAGGTTTTGATTTAGTTATGTTTGCTTTATTACTTCGATCCTTGTGCTATACTTTACTTCAAGTGGTATTGGAGCCTATTTCATGCTTTAGTTTGGATTTTTGTTTGATTGATTCATGTGATGAATTGATCTAGATCTCCAAATGTTTGATCCAATTCATCGATTGGAGTATTTGGTTGATGTTTCTTGTGTCTCCTTTGATGATGAATTGAATTATGCTAATATGTGTTTTAAGAGTTAATTCATATGTTAGTATATTTTTTGTCATGGATGATTATGTTCAATTTTGATTTAGCATTAGATGATGTTATATGGTGATATAGCATGTTAAATTTGGCCTTAAGATATTTTGGTCATTTTTGGATCCAATTGGATTGGGCTTAATGGGAGATTTTTTAAGAACAATGATTCTTACTTAAACTTTATTTTTGAAGTATGTTTGAGCACTTGAATTTTCATTTTTAAAAGTTATTTTAAATCTGAAAATTTATCTATAATGTGTGATGTAGTGTTAAGGAGGTGTCTTTAATTTTTTGGTACACAAAAGTTGAGTCAAAAACAACTTGACTAGGTCTAAACTACAAATAAGGTAGCTGTTGTGCTGTGGCTGGGCACTGACCAAGCAGCGGACACACCTGACACGCTGCCGTGCACCCAACTTGGGTAGCAACTCCTAGTTTAGTTTTTGGATGAGTTTTGAGGAGTTTTGGGTTATTTTTGTTGTAATAGTGCCCTGAAGCCAATGAAATTAGCAGGTAACTATTTCACTTGTGATACAACCTTGATTGAATGATATTTATATTAAATGGCCGTCTTCATCTTATGCTTAATTTTTCTTCACTGGCATTTGGTTGAACCCTTAGATCACACAAAACTACGAGACTTTTTTGTGCATTGGGTGGTGATCATGAAACAAGTCTTGCACGGTCGTGATCTTAAAATATCCCAAGTCATAAAATTTTATGAGATAGGGCATCTAAGATTTGAATAGATTTGCACTAACAATGCATAAATCTAAGGAGTTGGATATTGCTCCATTTCATAAGCAAACCATATCAGACATAGGTGCATGTTAGTGGGTGCTTGTTAGAGAATAAGTTCATTGGAGGCCTGCCCAGAGAATCTACTAGATAGCCGTAGTGGCAAGCCGGTAGTGACAAGTTCTCCAACTTAGGCTAGTGTATATAATTAATTCTTTGACCTGAGAATCCATGGTAACCTTGTGTTTAGGTCCTTATGCTTTAACTCTTCCTTGACCACTTGGTAGGTCTTCCAGGTTGAACTTGGGTATGAGCTACTTAGACATGGAGGTTTGTGAGACCCAAGATGGGATCTGTCTCCTCATCGTTGTGAAGGGCGAGTGCTTCTCCTATGTATTCTATAATAACAATTCCATAAAATCCTTGAGCAAGGTAGTATAACAATTTGGAAAAGGAATTTTCCAAATATAAGGTCATAAAAGGGAATCACACATTGGGAATAGAAACATAGTTATCAGGGCTATTAGGAAATCAACAAATATCTTGTCTAAGGCCTCTTTTGGGAGATAGGAGACGGAAGGATTGTATTTGCATGGTACATGCAGAGGTAGAATGGTTCACCAAGAGAATATTCATTTTGATCAATTAGTTAGGCTCCGTGAAATTGTGGCTAGACTTTATCTATGGAGATTGGGTACTCTTCAATTGATTGAGGTTAATTGAATTGAGTTATTAGATTAAAGGAGTTTAAAATAATATGAATATTCAATATTCAAAATATCACAAGAGTTGTGAGCCCATGTTTGATGAATGGGAGAACCTAATAGGTCATGCACAAAACTCAAATTATGAGTTCTACTTGGCGTAGGAATTTTCTAAGAGTTAGAAAAGTTCCTCTAGTGGCCAATTTTGGAGGTGAACATGGTTGGCTTTTTTTTTTTTTTGTCATTTTGGCTTGGTTGATTTAATTGTTGAATTAATCAAAATAATTTAAGGAGTTAAATTAGACCAATTGAATTAAGGAGTTAATTTAATTAGTGTCATATGATAATTAATTAGTTAAGTTAACTTAAGGAGTTAAGTTAATACTTGCTAACTTAAAGAGTTAAGTTACTTGACTTAAATGTTAAGTCAAAGTCCAATTAATTAAATTAAAGTGAAGAATCAATTTTGAATGGAAATTCAAATGAAGGAGTTCATTTGGTATGCATTTGGAATTTATTTGGATGACATTTGATAAGATGAAATGAAGATTCCAAATGAAATTCAAATGCAAGTGAAATTTACATTTGACATGCAACTTGCTTGCTTAGATGGCACCTCGTGGGAGGTGTGATGCCACCTAGCATCACATCTTCCCTCCATCTATATATAGATATAGCATTGGCTGGCCACGACACTTGCTCACACTATCTAATTGTTAGATACACAATTTTCCTCCAATTTTGTGTGATCTTCTCATGTTTTGAGATTTCACACATTCTTCACCTTTCCTTCCCAAATCGGCCATCACCATACCTTCATCCTCAATTGTTCTAGCTGGTATTGAGTTTGATTAGTGCTTGTAATTGGTGTGTGGATTATTTCGTTAGAGGCAAGACATCTAGATTACTTTGCTCTTGGAAGAATCCACAGTAGGGCAAAAAGTTTGGTGTGACTTTTTAAGTCCTTGCAGATCTGATTTATTGATAAATTTTTTACTGGACACTCTCAAAGGTATGTAGGAGTTTTGGTCCAAATTTCAGCATATTTTGAGGTGAATTTTTTGGACAAAAGTTGCCTACAAGCTACCGAACTAGGAGGAGACCGCATTGAAGAGTTCAAGTAAGTATTCATCTGTTTGGTTGGATTTTGCTATCTAGGTAATTTTCTAACCTAAATCTACAATAGTATCATGAATTATATCCTTGAGGAGGTGTAATCAAGTTTGATTTCAATTTTTAATTATTTTATAATTAGATCTTTGGCTTACACCTTCTTTCAAGTGGTATTGGAACCTAAATTCGTGTCTTAATTTGGATTTTGATTGACCGATTCATGTGATGGATTGATCTATATCTCCAAATACTTGATCCAATTTACGTATTAGAGTGTTTGGATGATGATGCATGTGGCTCCTTTGTTGATGAATTGAAATTATGTTAGTATGTGTTTTAAGTGTTAATTCATATGTTAGTATGTTTTGATTCATGTATTGCTAATGTTAAATTTTTTATTTAGCATTAGATGATGTTCTATGTTGATATAGCATGTTCAATTTGGCCTTAAGATGTTTTGGCCATTTTTGGATCCAATTGGATTGGATTTAATTGGAGATTTTTTAAGAATGTGATTCTCACTTAAACTTGATTTTCTAAGCATGCTTAAGCACTAGAAATTCCACATTTAAAAGGTGTTTTAGATTTGAAATTTTGTCCATAATATGTGATTTAGTGTTCAGGAGGTGTCTTAAATTTTTTGGTTCACAAAAGTTGAGCCAAAAAACAACTTAACTTAGTCCGAACCACAAAAATTGGGTGTTGCTGCGCCATGGCTGGGTACTGGCAATGAACACACCTGGGGCACACCTGTTGGCCAGCCCAAGCAATAGCAAATGGTTTGTGTGTTGGGCGAGTTTTGAGGAATTTTTGTGTTCCTTTTGTGACCAAAAGTGTTCTAAATCAAGCACAATAGATGCACAAGTGTTGTGCAAGTTCTCAAAATATGTGTGACATTTTTTATTGCATTTAAAATCTTGTTCAAGTTAGTCTTCAATTGATGCACAAATGAGATGCGTAAAAGTTATGGTAATTTTTTGCTTGGCCAATTAATTGTTTATGAGATAAGCATTTAATTTTTGGAATTGAATGTCAAATTTTGATTTATTTATTCTTCATTTAATTGTTGAATAGATGATTAATGAATAGGGATGATCATGAGCCTTTAATATTGATTTTATTTGTTAAGTTGTTGAAAAGAGTTGTATTAAATTGGGGCTTTCATGCCTCTTAATTTATATCCTGTAAATGTTATGAGAATGGATTGACTAGGAGTTAGGATTTCTTATCTCATGTAAATGTTGCAAGGAGATAAGAAGACCATTGGAGGCATGAAGGTCCATGTATGTATAAGGATGCATTTTTGTAGTATTTAGATTTAATCAATCCACTTAAAATCAATTAAGTGGTGCACCTATGACTCTAAGTGTAACACTTGGTTAAGGCTCGTGGCTATCCCACCCTAGGAGCATGCTAGGTGTATTTAGTTATTTATTCTTTTTATATCCTACTGATGTATGAGATGCATGGTTAGGATACAAAAAACCTAAATAAGAAGATAAAATTGATGAGATCTTTGCAAGCAAGAAAATCCATCCACTTAAAAAGTCTAAGTGCTTTCAAATATTATGTCAAAATAGATACAATTAAAAGGAGTTTTAATTAATCCATGCCTTTTACCAATAGTATGTGACATGAAGATGCTACTATCTTTTGTGTGATGACACTCGAGGTGAGGGTGATACTTGAGTGGAAAGTTGTGATCACATACTTAGCGTATGATGCACCTTTGATTTGATGCTTCCCATGCATTGGCCACGAAGCGTAGGATGACATGAAGCGGTCTTGAATTAAAGTTTGATAGGTAGGTCCGACTTAACACCTAGTAATATAGATGGCACACAAGGCATGAATTTACATGAAAAGTGAGGTAAAATATATTAAGGGTTGCATAGAATACAATTAGCAAAAGTTGCTTACCTTTCGATTGTTTGTGGATGGCACATGAGACATGGGTCCACTAACAAGTTTTTATAGCTTTGATTCTCACTAGAAAATGAGATTTTCTGAATTCTTCTAGGGGTGAAGGATTTGATAAAATAATGGGAGAAAAACATGCTTGAAAGACCATGAATATGTTTTTGCAATATCAATATTCAATCACATGCTTACACTCTATTTCTCTACTTTGATGATTTGCAAAATCTCAAAAATATCTAAGATCTACTCAATGTTATTTTGGAAACCAATAAAACAATCAGGCTAAACTTCCACCATTGACTAAACCTCAAAATTGTTCTATATATCAAGTAATAGATATATGTCATATATCATAGTGCTCCTTATCCCATAGGGATCCATAAAAATTAAGAGACACGTAAAATGTTCACGAATTGAGTTAGGATCATCCTATCCTATAGTCTCATGATAACATCTACAAACTTCAAAAGTCTCAAGAACACATGAAAAAATACCTCGGTTAAAGATTACAAGAGTTGTAATGCAAACAAGGTATAAGAGGTTCTTGTTGTCAAAGAAGATTTTTCAAGCTAGGATGGATGAGAAGTCATGTGTCATCGACTACGATCTAAAGATGATTAGGCTTGTTGATAAGCTTTTCAACTTGGATTTAGTGATGCACAATGATCTCTATGAGGATTTGATCCTCACATCCTCATTGAATTTTGTTGATCAAAGTGTTGATCTAGACAGAGGCTACCATGACAAGGGCATACCATTAATGCTTGCTTCCTCCTCCAAGTTTGTGGGCCCTAGGGGTGCTAGAAAAGGACGTAACAAGTAGAAAAGTTCTTTCTCCAAGAGAAAAAAACCATTAAAGGCATCCGGAGGAATCAAGAAGATTATAAAAGATATACTCGATATTAATGGTTTCTACTTTGGCAAGAAAGGCCATTAGAAGCGGTATTGCAAGGAATACCTTGCAACCCTTGAGAGGGGTATACACTTCATTGAAGCATATTTAACAATAAAATTCTTCCTCATGGATATATGATGTGGTTCTTATCTTTGTAATTTGTTACAAAAGAAAGAAGAATCAATCCAAGTGATGGGGATATGATCCACTGCCTTGGCAAAGGACCAAAAGTTGCGGCCAAAGCCGAAGGCATATAATAAGTTAGACTTAGGGGACTCCATACTTGTATAGAACCTTTTTATTATGTACTATATATAGTTAAGAACATTATTTCAATTCCCAGTTTGGATAGTGAAGGATTTGATCCTTCTTTATCAAATAGGAAATTGAAGGCATTAAAAAATGGGTTCTTTAGTTGCTCATGGTGCACTAAACAAAGGATTATTACTTTTTTGAATTCTCAAACATCGCTAATGCACTTTCAATCAAGTAAAAGAAAATTAGATAACCAAGAAGATGCCATCTTGTGGCATGCAAGACTTGGACATATTTCCAAAAATAAGATGAATAAGTTAAAAGCTTTGAAAGCACAAAATGTTAGTGGCATTGAAGATCTTCCAACTTGTGAATCTTGTTTAAAGGAAAAAATGACCAAAGCTCCTTTTGTGGGACAATTGGAGCAAACCACAAGTCCTTTAAATTTTATCCATACAGATGCTTATGGCCCACTACAAGTTAGTGCAAGATGAGGCTATTTTTACTTCATTACCTTTACTGATAATCATACTTGACTCAGATATGTGTGTCTTATGAAGTACAAGTCCCAAGCGTTTTAAAAGTTGAAAGAGTATCGGAATGAAGTAGAAAAGCAAAAAGGACTTACTATTAAAGCTATTTGATTGGATCGACGGGGTGAATACTTAAGTACCAAATTCTTGGATTATCTAAAGAAGAATGACATTTTCTCTTGATGGACTCCATCCGGCACACCCCAACACAATGGAGTAGTCGAGAGAGAAATTGTACCTTGTTGGACATGGTACGTTCCAGATGAGCTTTTCTAATGTGCCTATATCCTTTTGGGGATACGCCTTAGAGGTGACAATGAAGCTACTAAATGTAGTACCTTCAAAGTTAGTGCCAAAGACACTGCATGAGATGTAGTTTGGCAAAGCACCTTCTTACACTTTTCTAAGAGTTTGGGAGTCTCTTGCTTACGTCAAGCAGCTAATGGGGGACAAGTTGGATAGTAGATCCATCTTGTGCAAGTTTGTGGGATATCCAACAGAGTCTTTAGGTTGTTACTTTTATAATCCCTTGGAACAAAATGTGTTTACTTTGAGGTACGCCCACTTTTTGGAAAAAGAATTTCTATTAGATAGAAATAGCGTTGTTGTTAAGCTTGATGAAGTTTAAAATGATCGTCGAATCCCACAAGAAGTAGAAACAAGTGAACATCAAGAGGCAATCGGATAATAATCTGAAGACCTATGAGGAAGCTATATTAGACATAGGCTCGAGACATTGGCTTGATGCCATGAAATCCAAATTGGACCCATGTACTCCAACAAAGTATGGACTTTGGTAGATCCACCGGAGGGTATAGTACCTATTGGTTGCGAGTGGATCTATAAGCAAAAGCTAGGAGTCGATGGAGAGGTAATGACCTTTGAGGTACGACTAATGACAAAGGGTTATACTCAAAGACCCAATATTGATTTTGAAGAAACTTTTTCACTGGTTACTATGCCTTAGCCTATTTGGATTTTACTTGTCATAGCCTTATATTATGACTATAAGATATGGAAAATAGATGTAAAAACCACTTTTCTCAATGAAAATATTAAAGAAGAAATCTATATAGAACAACCACAAGGTTTTACATCCAAAGAGAGAGAAAAAAAGGTTTGCAAACTCAAGAGATCCATTTATGGACTCAAACAGGTGTCTCGAAGTTGGAACATATGCTTTGACAAGACAGTCAAATCATTTGGCTTTGTCAAAAATGTGTATGAACTATATGTATACAAGAAGGCTAGTAAAAGTAGTGTACAATTTATTGTGCTTTATGTCGATGAAATTCTTCTCATTGGCAATGAGAGAGAAATGTTAGAGTGTACTAAAACATGATTATCTACATAATTGTCTATGAATTTTGGGAGAAGAATCCTACGTATTGGGCATACGTATCTATCGAGATAGATTAAGGAGGATGTTGGGGCTTTCCCAAACACCATACATTGACAAGATACTAAATAGGTTTAGTATGGAGAAACTAAGAAGGGACTCCATGGGATACATTCTTTGTCTCCCCAAGTCTATGGCCCTTGAGATAGAGAAAGGGAGACGTAAGATGTGCTACATACTTTATGCATCCACCACTAGGAGCATAGTGTATGTTGTTTCATATACAAGGCCAAATGTACCACATGCCCTAAATGTTACGAGTCGCTTTCAATCTAACCAGGTGATTGTCACTAGAAAGCCATTAAAGCAATCCTAAGTACTTAAGAAGAATTAAGGATTTGTTTTTGGTATATGGCAATAAAAAATTGAAACCCAAAGGGTTTTTGGATTCTAGTTTCCAAGGAGAGCATCTCTTATGTATTCTATAATGATCGATTCCAAGGATTCCTCGCGCAAGGCAGTATGACAAGTTGAAAAAAGAGTTTTTCAAAGATAAGTTCATAAATCATAATCGAACATTATGAAGAAAAACATAGTTATTGAGGCTATTAAGGAGCTGGCAAAGATCTTGCACTAGGCTCTTTCGGGAGATAAGAGACGAAAAGATCATATTTGCATCGTAAGTGTAGAGCTAGAATGGTTTACCAAGAGCATTTTTATTTTGACCAATTAGTTGGGCTTCATGGGCTTGAGGCTAGACATCGACCATGGAGATTGGGTACTCTTCAATTAATAGAGATCAATTAAATGGGTTATTAGTTTAAAAGAGTTTACACTAACATGAATATTTCAATATTCAAAATATTACAATTTTTATGAGTCCATGTCAAATGAATGAAAGAACCAAATGGATCACATGCAAAAGCCTATAGGAATGAAAATTCTTCATGACAGATTTTTTTGGAGATAAATAGTTGGCTAATTTTTAATCATTTTGTCTTGATTGATTTAATTGTTAAATTGATCAAAATAATTTAAAGAGTTAAATAAAACTAATTAAATTAAGGAGTTAAGTTAACAACTACTAGCTCAAGGGGTCAAATTAGTTAACTTAAGAAGTTAAGTCAAGACCAATTAATTAAATTAAAGGGTTAATTTAATTAATGTAAGGAATTAATTTTGGAGGAAAATTCAAATAAAGGAGTTCATTTGAGGTGCATTTAGAATTAATTTGGATGACATTTCATGAGATGAAATGATGTCTTCAAATGAAATTCAAATGTAAGTGAAATTTCTATTTCACATGCAAGTGGCCTTGCTTAGTTGGCACCCTACCTCATGGGAGGTGTGATTCCAACTTTCATCACTCCTCCTCATCTATATATAGAGGTGGCTGACCAATTGTGCTTAATTTATGCTAGATTCTTTTTTTTCCCTCCAAAAGTGTGATTCGCTCATGGTTGAAGTTTCACACTTTTTTCTTTATCTTCCCTCCACCCTTTGACCTTTATGTCTTCTTCATCCTTTGGTGATCCAAATGACTAAAGGATGATTGGAGCTTGCCTTAGGTGTGTGGATCATTTCATTAGAGGTTTGACAATTGGAAAGCTATGTTCTTGAAGATCCACTGTAGGGCAGAAACTTTAGAGGTAAGTTTGAAGCACTTGCCGATTTTCTTTTTTGCTAAATTTTTTACTTGATATCCCCAAGGGTGTTGTGGAGATGCTATCCAAATTTTAGCCAAATCGAGTGATTTTCTAGGGAAAACGTTGCCGTTCTCTAGTGCGCCAGGAAAAGATAATTTTGAAGAGTTCAATCTTGTCTTCCTTCCCACCTTGAATTTTAAGCGATTAAGGTAATTTTCTACAACCAAATCCATTTTAAGAGCATGATTTGATCCTTGGATGAAGTGTAGTCAAGTTTTGATTTAGCTATTTTTACTTTATTACTTGGATCTTTGTGCTACACCTTACTTCATCTATGTGAGACATGGATAGATGCATGT
Source organism: Jacaranda mimosifolia (assembly GCA_018894105.1). NCBI lineage: Eukaryota > Viridiplantae > Streptophyta > Magnoliopsida > Lamiales > Bignoniaceae > Jacaranda > Jacaranda mimosifolia. The sequence continues at coordinate 16,908,709 of CM032124.1, forward strand.
TAGTAGGTGCTTGTTAGAGAACAATTTCACTGAAGACACACCCGGAGAATCTACTAGATATTTATAGTGGTAAGTCAGTAGTGGCAAGTCTTCAGCTTACGATAGTACATATAATTAATCCTTGGGCATGAGGATCCATGGTAACTTTGTGTTTTGGTCCTTATTCTATGACTTTTCTCTGACCACATAGTGTGTCATCCAGGGTTGAGATTGTGTATGAGCTACTTAAACATAGAGGTTTATGATATCCAAGATGAGATCCATCTCCTCGTTGTTGTGAAGGACGAGCGCATCTCTATGTATTCTATAATTGATCGATTCTAAGAAATTCTTAGTATGAAAATTTGAAAAAGGAATTTTCTAAAGTTGAGGTCATAAAGGAGAATTGAACATTGGATATAGAAGCACAGTTATCGAGGCTATTAAGGAGCAGACAAATATATTGCCTTAGGTCTCTTTCAGATGATAGGAGATGGAAGGACCGTAATTGCATGGTAAGGATATGCTATAATAATTCATCGAGATATAATTTATTCATCCAATTAGTTGGGCTCCATGGGCTTATTGCTACATCGACCATGGAGATTGGATACCCTTCGATGAATAGAGATTATCTAAAAGGGTTACTAGTTTAAAGGAGTTTAGACTAATGTGAATATTTTGGCATTCAAAATATCATAATGAGTTGTGAGCCCATGCCCATTGAATGGATGAACTGAATGGGTCACATACAAAAACTTCTAGGAAGCTCTTATTTGATAAGAGGAATTTTCTATTAATAAGTTAGAAAATTCATCCCTGTGCGTTTTGCGTTTTTGAGAAAGAGACGAGTGACTATTTTAATTGGTCATCTAGGCTTGATTAATTTAAGTGTTAAATTGATCAAAATAATTTAAGGAGTTAAATTAGATCAATTAAACTATGGAGTTTAATTGGGGCAATGTGACAATTAATTACTCAAATTAGTCAATTAATTGACTTAAGGAGTTAAGTCAAATTAACTAAGTTAAATGTAATAAGAATTTGGATCTTGGAGGGACATTAAATGTAAGAGTCATTTGAATTTGAATTAGAGTTAATTAGCTTTTCATTTCATGAGATAAAATGCAAATGTTAATTAAATGCAAATACATATAAAATTTAAATTCACATACAAGTTGGCAAGTTGGCCAACAAGCATGGGAGGTGTGATGATAGCTTGTATCCTATCTCCTTTATAAATAGCCACTTGGCAGGCCACCTGTGGGATAGTCGACACTCTCATCATTTCCCTCCAAAAGTGTGATATTCATGTGTTAAAGATTCACGCCAAATTCTCATATCTCCCTCTCACCTCCAAAAACACCTTCTGTCACCTTCTCCCTCACTTTTTCTAGCACAAGTTAGGTTGATTTAATACTTGCCGAAGATGCGTGGACTGTCATTAGAGGTCCTACACTTAGAGGACTTAGAATTCCTTGGTAGATCATTGTTTTGCACTAGTTTTGGAAGCAAATTTGGAGGACCAAAGAGTTTCTGATTGGAGCAAAATTTTGGCAGCAACTCATTGGATTTGTGATAGAGTAGCCTACCAAATTTTCCAATATTTGGTGCTTGGAAAGTGGACCAACCATTGGCATCTTCTACTGCATGTAGATCTTCCACTGGAGTATTCATTAGAGTGATCTCTTCTTCTCCTTTGTGTTGATCTATCGAGGTAATTTTTCTATAACTAAATCCTTATTTGAAGCATGAATATGATCCTTGGGATGGAGTAGTTTGGTTATATTTGGCCTATTTTTTGTTTTATATTTTGGATCCCAATCCTACTCCTTTTTTCAAGTTGTATCGGAGCCTAATTCTTGCCTAAATTTGGATTTTGGTGAATTGATTCATGTGATTAATTGATTCTAAATCTCCAAATGCTTGATTCAATTAATGAATTTAAGTGTTTGGGTGATTTTGCATGTGGCTCTCTTTGTAATGAATTGAGATATGCCAATATGTGTTTAAGTGTTAATTCATGTCATGTGTTAGCATGATTTTGATTCAAGTTAGATAATATTAAATGTTGATTTGGCATTGGATTATGTTATATATTGATATAGCATGTTTATTGTAGCTTTAAGGTGTTTTGGCTAAATTTGACTCCAATTAGATTGGAATTAACTAAGGATTTTTGGAGAATATTGATTCTCATCTATACTTGATTTTTGAAGCATGTTTGAGCACTTGAATTTGGGGGCCGAAAAACTTGACCACTAGGTAACTAGGCAAAACTGCCGCCAGCTGCCCAGCCTAACAAATAGTGGGTGCACCAATCGCACGCCTAGGCAGGCAGCTGCCTTGCCAAGGTTGCCCCATGGTCGTTTTTGGACTTTTTTATGTTGTTTTGTGTCTCTAACTTATTTTCCACGCATATGTGGATGCGCAATAGTCGTGTAAGTGTTTCAAAGTAATGTTGGACATTTTTTATTACTTTTAAAGTCAAGTTCAAGTTAATCTTCAATTAGGTGCAAAAATGAGATGCATAAAGAGTTATGGTTGTTATTGCCAATTAATTAATTCTTTATGAGATAAGCATTTGATTGGATGAATTGAATGTGAATTCTTATTTATTATTCATTGAATTGTTGAATGGATGATGAATGTATAGGGATGAACATGAGCCTTTAAATTGGTTTTATTTATTTCAAGTTGTTGAAAAAGGTTGTATTAAGTAGGTGCTTGCGTGCCTCTTGATTTTCTACCTCATAAAATGTTATGAGAGTAGAACTCTAGGGATAAGGATTTCTTTTCTCTTGTAAATGTTGCAAGGAGACAAAACAGCCAAAAAGATCAAGGAGGCTTGAAGACCCATGAATTTACATTTGTGTAATAGATATGATTTAATCAACCCACTTAAAATCAACTAAGTAGCACACCTATAGATCTAAGTGAACTAATTGGTTAAAGCCCATGGTCATTTCACCCTACGAGCATGCTAGGCATATTTACTTGTTTATGCTTTCTTTATCTATGGATGTATGAGATGCATGGTTAAGATATAGAAAACCTAAGTAAGATAAGACAAAATTGATGAGATCTTTCAAAGCAAGAAAATCCCTTAACTTAAAAGAGTCTAAGTTTTTCAAAATATTAAGTCAATTTGGATACAAATTAAAATTAGTTTTAATTAATCCAAGCCTTCGATCGATAGTTTGTGACATGAGATACAACCACTCTTACATGTTAGCTCATGAGTCATATGGCATGTTTTTGGAGGAAAGCTATGTTCACTTACTTAGCATATGACGCACTTTAATTTTAAAACTCTCTATGGCATTGTCTCATTAGTCATGGAATGATGTAGTGGAGTTTATAATTAAAGATTGATTGGTAGGTTTGACTTAACACCTAGTAGTGTAGCTATCGCATGATTCATGGGTCTACTGAAAAGTGAAGGAAAATATGTCAAGGATTGCATAGAGATGCAATTAGCAAAAGTTTCTTACCATATGATTGTTTGTGGATTTCTCACGAGTCGTGGGTGTTGGAATAGTGCCTCGTAGCCAATTAGATTGGAATGTAAACTATTTCACCTATGAGACAATCTTCATTGAATGATATTAAAATAAAATGGCCATCTTCATCTTATGCTTATTTTTTTTACTTCACTAGCATTTGGTTGAGGCACCTAAATCATACAAGACTGTGGGACCTAGTCACGCACTGGGTGATGATTATGAAATAAATCTTACATGATCATGATTTTAAAATATTCCAAGTTATAGAATCTTAAGAGATGGGGCATCTAAGATTTGGATAAACTTGCACTAACGATGCATAAATATAAGGAAGTGAGTATTGCTCTGTTTCATAAGCAATCCATATTAGACATGGGTGCATATTAGTGGATGCTTGTTAGACAACACGTTCACTATAGACCCACCCATAGAATCCACTAGATATCCGAAGTGGCAAGTCGATATTGGCAAGTTCTACATGTTACGCTAGTGCATATAATTAGTCTTTGGACTTGATGATCTATGGTAACCTTGTTTGTAGTTTCTCATACCTTAACTCTTCATCGACCTCATAGTAGGTCATCCAGGTTGAGATTGGGCATGAGATACTTAGACATGGAGGTTTGTGAGATCCAAGATAGGATCCGTCTCCTCATCATTGTGAAGGGCGAGACATCTCACATGTATTCTATAATGATCGATTCCAAGAAATCCTTGCGCAAGGTAGTATGAAAATTTAGAAAAATGAGTTTTCAAAATATGAGGTCATAAAAGGGAATCGAACATTGAGATCAGAAACATAGTTATCAAGACTACTGGGGAGCCAACTCTTACCCTGGACCTCATTTGGAAAATAGGAGATGGAAGGACTGTATTTGCATATCAAGCATAGAGCTAGCATGGTTCATTAGAGCATATTCATTTCACCTAATTAGTTGGGCTCTATAGGCTTGTTGCTAGACATCGACTATGAAGATTGGGTGTTCTTCGATTAATGTGGATTAATTGAAAGAGTTATTAGTTTAAAAGAATTTAAACTACTGTGAATATTTTAATATTCAAAATATCACAATGAGTTGCGAGCCCATGTCCAATGAATGGGTGAACCTAATAGGTCACACATAAAAGCTTAAAGAAAGTTCTGCTTAGGTTTTGCAAAAAAATTCAATTGGCAAATTTTTTGGTCATCTTGGCTCAATTAATTTAATTGTTAAATTAATTAAAATAATTTAAAGAGTTAAATTAGACAAATTAAATCAAGGATTTAATTTAATTTATGTCATATGACAATTAATTAGTCAACTTAAAGAGTTAAGTTGACACCATTTAACTTAAAGAACAAAGTTTATTGACTTAAGGAGCTAAGTCAAACCACGTAATCAAATTAAAGAGTTAATTTAATTAAAATGAGATTTTTATTTTGGATGGAAATTCAAAACGAAGGAGTTCATTTGAGATTAATTTGGAATTAATTTGTACCGCATTTCATAAAATGAAATAAAGATGCAAATTAAATTCAAATGCATGTGAAATTCACATGGAAGTTGGTTGCCAAGTTGGCAACTACCCATGGAAGGTGTGTGCCAACTTGCATCACACCATCCTCTCTATAAATAAGAGAGGTGACCAGCCAAAGGGAGCTAGCTAAGCAAGATTCCCATTTTCCCTCAAAAAATTTAGCATTTCATGTGTTGTAGGCTCACACTCTCCAAACTCCCTTCCTCTCTAGTACTCTCAAAATCACCCCTCCTCCCCCACCCTCAACCTATCATTTTCTAGAAAATTTTAGGTTGATTAGTGCTCTCCTTAGGTGTGTGGATTATTACATTAGAGGCTCAACACTTGGGGAGCTTGTGCTCTTGTTATTCCATTGCTGTTCAGAATCTTTGGAGGCTGATTTGTAAGACTTCTGCAGATCTTACTGGAACAAAAATTTTATAGCAATGTCCTTGGTGTGTTGAGGTACTCTCTGTAAATTTTGAGCATTTTTGGAGCAAAGGAAGGCGGTTATCTATTTGTGAGACTCTACTGTACGTGAATTGATCCTTTGATGAGTTCATTGGAGTCATCCTACTTCTACCTTTGGATTTTTCATTCAAAGTATTTTTTCAGATCTAAATCCTCATTAAATGCATGATTGGATCCTTGAGAAAGAGTAGACAAGTTTTATTTATCCTTTTCATGGTTTTATATTACGGATTTTCAGCCTACTCCAACTTTTAAGTAGTATTGGAGCCTAATTCATGCTTTAATTTTGATTTTAGTGGATTGATTCATGTGATGAATTGATTCTTATCACCAAATACTTGATTCAGTTCATAAATTTGAGTGTTTGGTTGATTTTTTATGTGGTTCCTTTGTTGATGGATTGAAATATTCTAATATGTGTTTTAATTATTTATTCATGTGTTGGCATGATTTTGATTCGTAGATGATTATGTTGAAATCAATTTAGCATTGCTTTATGGTATATGTTGATATAGCATGTTTAATTTGGCCTTAAGGTATTTTGGTCATTTTTGGATCCAGTTAGATTGGAGCTAATTGGAGATTTTTGGAAGATATTAATTCTGACTTTTACTTGATTTTAGAAGCATGTTTGAGCACTTTAATTTTTAGTTTATTAATTTTTTTAGAATCTAAAAATTTACCTAAATATGTGTTGAATAATGATATGAAAGTGTTCATGAGTTTGGAGGATGCAAAAATGAGAAATAGCATCAATTTGTGCCAATGGCACCCAGCCAGTTGGCTGCTCGGCTATACGCCCCCATCGGGCACACCAAGTTCGCACTTTCCGGGCGCCTAACCATATAGCTAGGCAGCAGCCTTGCTTGAGGCTTATCTAGGCAATTTTGTGTGTAATTTTGATTTTTGTATCTCCAAGGTTTCAAAATTATATTTGACATATTTGGATGCTTTCAAAATCTTGTTTAAGTTAATCTTCAATTTAGTGCAAAAATAAGATGCATAATTGTTATGCTTATTTTTTCTTGTTAATTAATTGTTTATCAGATAAGCATTTAATTTGTTGAATTGTATGTCAATTCTTATTTCATTTCATTGTTGAATGGATGATGAGTATATGTGAATGATCATGAGCCTTTAATATGGTTTTATTTGTTTCAGGTTGTTGAAAAAGATTGTATTAAATAGGGGCTTGCATGCCTCTTAATTTCTATCTTGTAAATGTTATGAGAGCAGAATCACTAGGAATGAGGATTTCTTTTCTCTTGTAATTGTTGGAAGGAGACAAAAGGCCAAGGGAATCAAGGAGGCATGAAGACCTATGAATGTATGGCATATATTTATATAATAGTTAGATTTAATCAACCTACTTAAAATCAACTAAATAGTGCACTATGGCTCTAAGTGCACTACTTGGTTAAGTCTCATGGCCATCCCATCCTAGGAGCATGCTAGATGTATTTACTTATTTATACTTTTTTTATCCTATTGATGTATGAGATGCATGGTTAGAATATAGAAAGCCTAAATCAGAGAAGATAATGTTGATGAGATCTTTCAATGCAAGAAAATCCCGCCACTTAGAAAAGTCTAAGGGCTTTCAAAATATTAAGTCAGAATGAATACAAATTAAAAGGAGTTTCAATTAATTCATGTCTTCTACCAATAGTATGTGACATGAGAGCTATGACATTTGCGTGATGTCTCACGAGTCGTGGGTTACATTTATGGACATGAAAGCTATGTTCACATACTTAGCATACGATGCAACTTTGATTTGACGCTTGCTTTGCATTGTCTCATAAGTTGTGGAATGATAGTGTAGTTTTGAATCAAAGATTGATTGGTACGTGCGGCTTAAACCTAGTAGTGTAGATGTCACACGAGTCGTAAGTCTATATACAAAGTGAGGCAAAACATATCAAGGGTTACATAGAGATGCAATTAACAAAAGTTGCCTACCTTAGGGTTATTTTTGGATGTCTCAAGAGTTGTGGGACCACTGCAAGTCCTTTTGGGCCTTGGTTCTCACTAGGAAATGAGATTTCCCGAATTCTTAAGGGGGTGAGGAATTTGATAAAATAGTAAGAGAAAAACTTCCTTGAAAGTGGGTAGATGTGAAAGCTAGTAAGGGACTAGGATCCAATTATAAAAACTTAAAAAGCTTAATAAACTAGTGCTCACATGCTAACTAGGATCAAATCATGCCTAAGATTCAGATTAGTATAGCTTGTTACCTGGAAATTGCAAAATCCAAGGAGAATTAGGTGAACTCTTCACCAATCTAGAAACTGCCAGAAAATGCGCCGCAGGAGAGGATCGATTTTGTCCTATATCAAATCACCCCCAAAAATCACGAAACAATTACTGGAGATGCTAAACACCTTGAGGAACTCTCAATAAAAAATTCAGACTGAAAATTCCTCTGGATCTCCCTGGAGAAAATCGCGAAATCAAACTCTGTGCAGTGGATCTCCTAAACATTAGCAAACAAAGTAGGTTATCTCTGTTGATATGATCCACACACCAAATAGATCTTCCAAAATCTCTAGCCTATAAGATGGAATAAGGCCAGAGATATGCTATGGAGGAGGCCAATTTTAGGTAGGAAGAAGAAGAAGAAGATGAGCGAAGCTTTCAACACATAAATACAATGCTTTCAAGCATTTTGTAGGGAATTGTGGAGAATCTAATTCTTCACACCTTTTGACATAATGACCAGCCCTCTCTCTCTATATCAATATATAGGCGCTGAAAGGTGTGATGCCAAGGTGGCATCACACCTCCCATGAGGAAAAGGGGCAGCCAACTTGCATTTTGCCAAGGTGGCAAATGCAAATTCAAATCTAATTTGAATTTCATTTGCATTTCAATTACATTTGAAATATAATTTCAAGTTAACTAAAATGCTAATTCAAATGAACATTTCATTTGAATTTTCCCTCCAAAGTGTGTTCTTCTCATTAATTAAATTGAACACTTTAATTTAATTAATTAACCTTTGACTTAACTCTTAAGTCTAACAAGCTCAGCTCTTTAAGCTTGAATTTTGTTAACTTAACTCTTTAAGCTAATTTGACCAATTGATGGTTATATTGGCACCAAATAATTAATTCCTTAATTATTGGTCTAATATAACTCCTTAAATTAATCAAGTCAAAATTGACCTTCAAAATTGGCACCTTAAAATGGGTCCACTAGGTGACATTTTCTTACACTTAGAAAATCTATTCTCCATCAAATACAAAGCTAATTGGCTTTTATGTATGACCCAATAGGTTCTACTATTCATTGGACATGGGCTCACAACTCTTTGTGACTTTTGAATATCATATATTTACTTTAGTTTAAAACACTTTTAAATTAATCGACTCGATTCAATTAATCTCATTAATTGAAGAGTACCCAATCTCCATGGTCGATGTCCAACCTCAAGCCCATGGAGCCCAACTAATTGGTCAGAATGAAAGTTTTAGAGAACCATTATAGCTCCATGCTTACCATGCAAATACGGTCATTCCGTCTCCTATCTCCCAAAAGAGGCCTAGGGCAAGATATTTGTCGGCTCCCTAATAACCTTGATACTGTGCTTCTATTCTTAATGTTCAATTCCCTTGTGTGACCTTATCTTTGGAAAACTCCTTTTCCAAATTGCCACACCACTTTGCACAAAGCTTTGTTAGAATCGATCATTATAAAATACATAGGAGATGCACTCACCCTTCACAAAAGTGATGAGTCGAATTCTACTTGGATCTCACCAACCCCCATGCCAAGTAGCTTATACCCAACCTCAACCTGAAAGACCTACCAAGTGGTCAAGGAAGAGTCAAAGCATGAGGACCAGACATAAGGTTATCATGGATCCTCAGGTCAGAGGGCTAATAATATGCATTAGCATAAGCTGAAGAACTTGCCACTACGGCTATCTAGTGGATTCTCCGATGGGTCTTCCGTGTCTTGTTATCTAACAAACACCTACTAACATGTACCCATATCTCATACTTTTGCGTATAGAATGGAGCAATATCCAACTCTTGGATTTATGCATCGTTTGTGCGAGTCTATCCCAATCTTAGATGCCTCGTCTCATAAGATCCTACGACTTGAAAGATTTAAGATTAAGACCGTGTGAGACTTATTCCATGGTCACCAAACCAAGTCTCATATTCATAAGTGATCTAGGGGCTTCATCCGAATGCAAGTGGAGTAATAAAGAGCAGAAGATAAATATTGTCATATAAAGAACATCATTCAATCAAGATTGTTTTACAAGGAAATAGCTTTTACAAGGCTAATCTAATCGGCTTGCTGGGCACTATTCCAACAATCTCCCACTTTCCCTAAAGCCAATGTCCCATAGCCTTGAGACCCATATTCTTAACATATTCTTCAATGACTTTTGCTTAGGAGTTTTGACAGTAGATTTGCTAAATTCTCTTCTGAGGCAATTTGCCTACTCAGTTAGCGCCTCTATTAATTTGATATCATATATCAAATAATAAAGCATTTACTATGCTTGGATTACTGATGAGATCTTGGCTCAAGTCCAAAATTGTCTTCCAAAGACAACCATGGGCTTATGCACGCTAGGCACTACATCTAACTCTTACATGGAGTTTCATCCAAGCATATTTTTTTGCAATTTCCAAAATCGCAAATTATTTCACCTCAGTGGTGGTCTCGACCATGGTTTCTTATTGGAACTCTTCCAACTCACCATGCCGCCATTAAGGCAGAATATAAATCCATAAATAGATTTTAAGTTATCTACATCGGATTGGATACTTGAATCTGAAAACCCTTCGAGTTTCAATTCTCTGTTGTCGTATTCTTAAAAAAAATCCTTGGTCCTTCTCAAGTACTTAAGGATTGCTTTAACAGTTATCCAGTGACTCTTACCGGCATTGAATTGGAACCTACTCATAACGCTTAGCGAGTGTGCCACATTTGGTTGTCTACATTAAACTGCATACATTATGCTACCAATAGCGAAGGCATAAGGTATGTGGGACATCCTCTGTCTCTCATCCTCCGTCTTAGGGGTCATAGACTTGGAGAGACGAATGCCATGTCCTATGGGAAGAAATCCCTTCTCGAATTCTTTAATACTAAGCCTCTTTAGTATTTTATCAATGTACGGGGTTTGGGAAAGCACTAGCATCTTTCCCAATCTATCTCTATAGATAAGTATTCCTAATACATAGGATGCTTTCTTCCAAACCCTTCATGGAGAATTGTGTAGATAACCATACTTTAGTACACTCTTACATTCCTACCTCATTCCCAATGAGAAGAATGTCATCGACATAAAGCATAATAAACTATATACTACTCCCACTAGCCTTCTTATACACACATGGTTCATATATACTTTTAAAAAAGCTAAATGATTTGACCATTTTGTCAAAACGTATATTCCATCTTCGGGACACTTGTTAGAGTCCATAAATGGATCTCTGGAGTTTGCAAACCTTTTGCTCACTCTCCTTAGATGTAAAACCTTGTGGTTGCTCCATATAGATTTCTTCTTCAATATCTCTATTGAGGAAAGTGGTTTTCAAATCCATTTTCCATATCTCATAGTTATAATATGCGACTATAGCAAGTAGAATCCGAATGGACTTAGGCATTGTGATCGGTGAAAAGGTTTCCTCAAAATCGATATCAAGTCTTTGAGTTTAACCTTTTGCCACTATTCGCACCTTAAAAATCACTACCTCTCCATCTACTCCAAGCTTTTGCTTATAGATCTACTTGCAACTAACGTGAACTATTCTCTTTGGTGGATCTACCAAAGTTCATACTTTGTTTGAGTGCATGGAGTCCATTTCAAATCTCATGGCTTCAAGCTAACTTCCCTGGTCTATGTCCAACATAGTTTCCTTATAGGTTTTCGGATCACTATCTGATTGGCCCATTTCATGAAGGAATCCGAACTTTTTAGGTTGTTTCTTGATTCGGTCTGACCTTCTTAGATGTTGTGTGCAAGGCTATTTGATATATATTTGTTTCTAATACTTGTGGGATTTATGATCATCTCGAACTTCACCAAATTCAACAACAATGCCTTTTTCTATCTTATAAAAATTCCATTTCTAAAAAGATGGCGTTCTTCGAAACATACACCTTTTGTTCTGAGGGATCATAGAAGTAATAACCCGTATACTCTTTTGGGTATCGGACAAACTTGCACGAGGTAGATCTACTATCCAACTTATCTTTCATTGTTCGTCTCACGTAGGTGGGAGATCCCCAAACCAAGATATATTGGTACGAGGGTGTTTTTCCATGCCATATCCCATATGGTGTTTTGGGTACCGACTTTGAAGGTACTACACTTAGTAACTTTGCCGTCATCTTTAAGGTATATCCCCTAAAGGATATAGGCACATAGAAGAAGCTCATCATGGAATGAACCATATCTAACAAGGTACAGTTTCTTCTGTTGACTACTCCATTATATTGGGGTGTGCTGAGTGGAGTCCATTGTAAAAGAATTTCATTCTCCCTTAGATAACCCAAGAATTAGGTGCTCAAGTATTCGTCCCCTCGATCTGGTTGAAGAGCTTTAATACTTAGCCCCAATAGCTTTTCCACTTCACTCATATACACTTTGAACTTTTCAAAGGCTTAACACGTGATCGAACTGACTATAGTCATCGGTGAAGGTGATTAAGTAGGAATAGCCTCCTCTCCTATTAACTCTTAATAGTCCACAAAATTCCATATGGATCCAATCTAACAGACTTGTGGAACGCTCTGTTTGTCCTACAAAAGAGCCTTGGTTACTTTTTCCTTTAAACAAGATTCACAAATAGAAAGATCCTCAATGCCACTAACATTTAGTGCTTTGAGAGCTTATAACTTGTTCATCCCATTTTTAGAAATATGTCCAAGTCATGCATGCCACAACATGGCATCTTCTTGAATATCTAGCTTTCTCTTACTTTGTGGAAAGTGCATTAGCAATGGTTGAGAATCCAATAGGTATAATCCTTTCGTAAGTGTAATATAAGCAATTAAAGAACCCATTCTTTAATGCCTTCAATCTCCCATTTGATATAGAAGGATCAAATCTTTCACCATCCAAAATAGAAATTTGAAATAATGTTCTCAACAATACATGGCACATAATAGCAAAGTTTCAATACAATTATGGAGTTCCCTAAGTCCAACTTATTATACACCTTCGGCTTTGGTCACAACTTTTGCTCCTTAGCCAAGGTGGTGGATCATATCCAGATCACTTAGTTTTATTCTTCTTTCTTATTCTTTGTAACAACTTACAGAGATAAGAACCACATGAGATATCGCATACTCATGAGGAAGAATTTATCCTTAAATGCACTTTAATAACGTACTTACCCTTCTAAAGGGTTGCAAGGTACTCCTTGCACAATGGCTTCCAATGGCCTATCTAGCCAAAGTAAAAACAAATAATATCGACTATTTCCTCTATAATTTTCTTGACTCCTCCGGACGCCTTTAATAGTTGTTCTCCTTTGGAGGAAGAACTTTTCTTCTTTTTACCTCCCCTTCTTGCACCACTAGGGCCCATAGATTTGGAAGAGGAAACAAGTATCAAAGGTTTGCCCTTGTCATGGTAGTTTCCTTCTAAATCAACACTTTGATCAATAAAACTCGGTGAGGATGTGAGGATCAAATCCTCATGGAGATCATTGTCCATCACTACATCCAAGTAGAAAAAGCTTCTCCAAGCCTAATCATCTTTAGACCGAAGTTGATGAAACTTGACTTCACATCTATCCTAGCTTGAAAATCTCCTCTGACAACATGAACTTCTCATACCTTGTTTGCTTTACAACTCTTGTAAACTTTAACCAAGTATTGTTCATGTGTCTTTGAGACTTCTAAAGTTTGTAGATGCTACCATCAGATAATGGGATAGGATGATCCTAAACCCATTTTGTGAACTTTTCACATGTCTCTTGATCTACTTTAATCCCCATGGAATTAGGAGCACCATGATGTAGGACATGTATCCACTTTTAGGAATCAAGAATGATTTTTGAGGTTCAGCCAATCATGGAAGTTTGGCCCGACTAGTTTATTGGTTTCCAAAATAATGTTGAGTGGAACATTAAATTATTTTTGAGATTTCACAAATCATCAAAGGAGAAAAAAAGAATAAGCATGCGATTGAATTTAATATTAAAACATGTTCATGGTCTTTCAAGTACGTTTTTCTCCCACTCTTTTATCAAATTCTTTACCCCCTAGAAGAATTTGGGAAATTCTATTGCCTAGTGAGAATCAAGATCCCAAGAACTTGCAAGTGGACCCCAATAACCGAGAGCCATCCACAAGCAATTGATAGGTAAGCAACTTTCACTAATCACATCTCATGCAACTCTTGATATATTTTGCCTCACTTTTCACATAGACCCACATAACCATGTGCTATCTATGGTGCTAAGTGTTAAGTCGAGTGCCAATGTGTGGGCGTTCCCAAGTCAAAGTGCATCTAATGCTAAGTGTATGCTCACAACTTTCCTCCTAAGCGTGACCCCCATAACCGAGTGCCATCACACAAAATCGATAGCATCGTCATGGAATACACTATTGGTATAAGACTTAGATTAATTAAAACTCTTTTAATTTATATTCATTTTGACTTAATATTTGAATAGCACTTGGACATTCTAAGTAGAGGGTTTTTGCTTGTAAAGATCTCATCATTTTATCTTCTTATTTAGGTTTTCTATATCCTAACCATACATCTTATACATCAATAGGATATGAAAAACATAAATAAGTAAATGCGCCTAGATGCTCCTAGGGTAGGATGACCATGAGCCTAACCAAGTGGTGTACTTAAAGCCATAGGTGCACCACCTAGTTAATTTTAGGTGGGTTGATTAAATCTAGATATTCCATGAGTGTATCCCATACATTCATGGGTCTTCAAAAGTCTCCATGCCTCCTTGGTCTCATTTGCTCCGTGTAACTTTTACATGAGAAAGAAACCCTCACTCTTAGATATTCTACTCTCATAACATTTACAAAGTAGAAATAAAGAGGCATGCAAGCCCCTATATAATACAACCCATTTCAACAACTTGAAATAAATAAAATCATTATTAAAGGCTCATGATCATCCCCTTTCATTCATCATCGATTCAATAATTAAATGAACAATAAATAAATCTAGAATTAACAATCAATTCCATCAATTAAATGCTAATCAAATTAACAAATAATTGAACAAGCATAACATTTATGCAACAAATAATTGAACAAGAATAACATTTATGCAACTCATGGAGATATACTTTAACAAGATTTAAGGAGCTTGAAAAATATCAAACATGATATTGAGAACTTGCACAACACTTGTGCATCCATAACACATGATTTAACATCATTTCTAGCCACTAAAGGAGCCCAAAAACTGCACAAAAACTTGCCCAACCCATGATCGGGCACTATTGGCCTAGGTAAACACATGGTTGGGCAGTGAGTCTCGGTTACTGCCCTGCCAATGTGTACCAAAGCTGGTAGCAGCCCCTATTTTGCGTCAAAGGAAAGTTGGCCATTTTCGGCTCAATTTTTGTGCACCAAAAATGCTATAAATCGTTCTAAATATTAAATCACACATTATGGACCAATTTCCAGATCTAAAATAAGTTTTAAAACTAGAAATTTAATTGCTCAATCAAGCTTCAAAAATCAAGTTCAAGCAAGAATCGTATTCTTCAAAAATCTCCAACAAAACTCCAATCAAATTGGATCCAAAAATAACCAAAACTATTTTAGTCATTCATCATCATGCTATATCAACATATAACATCAATTAATGCTAAATCAATATTCAATATTAATAGCTATGAAATAAAACAGACTAATTATATGAATCAACACTTAAAATACATATTAAAATGCTTTCAATTCATCAATCAAGAAGCCACACAAAACATCAACCAAACACTCCAATACATAATATGAATCAAGAATTTGGTGATCTAGATTAATCCGTCACATGAATCAACCATCCAAAAAAAATCCAAGTATGATCTAGGCTTTGATACCACTTGAAAGCTAGTAAGGCACTAGGATCCAATTACAAAAACTTTAAAAGCTTAATAAACTAGTGATACATGCTAAATAGGATCAAATCATGCGTAAGATTCATATTAGGATAGAGTGTTACCTAGAAATTACAAAATCCAAGGAGAATTAGGTGAACTCTTCACCAATACAAATACTACCAGAAAATGCGCAGCAGAAGAGGAGCGATTTTTTACTCCATCAAATCACCTAAAAAAATCACAAAAAAATTACTGGAGATGATAAACATCCTAAGGAAATCTCAGTAAAAAATTTAGACTGAAAATACTTCTGGATCTCCCCATAGAAAATCTCCAAATTGGACTATGTGTAGTGGATCTCCAAAACTGTAGCAAACAAAGTAGTTTGCCTCTATTGATATGATCCACTAACCAAATAGATCTTCCAAAATCTCTAGCCTATAAGATGGAATAAGGCTAGAGATATGCTATGGAGGAGGCTGATTTTAGGTTCAAAGAAGAAGAAGATGAGCAAAGCTTTCAACATACAAATGCAATGCTTTCAAGGATTTTGGAAGGAATTGTGGAGAGTCTAATTTTTTACACCTTTTGACATAATGACCAGCCCTCTCTCTCTCTATATGTATATATAGGTTCTGAAAGGTGTGATGCCAAGGTGGTATCACACCTCCCACGAGGAAAAGTGGCAGCCAACTTGTATTTTGCCAAGGTGGCAAATGCAAATTCAAATCTAATTTGAATTTCATTTTCATTTCAATTACATTTCAAATCTAATTTCAAGTCAATTAAAATGCTAATTCAAATGAACATTTCATTTGAATTTTCCTTCCAAAATGTGTTCTTCCCATTAATTAAATTAAACAATTTAATTTAATTAATTAACCTTTGACTTAACTCTTAAGTCAAATAAGCTCAACTCTTAGGCTTGAATTTTGTTAGCTTAACTCTTTAAGCTAACTTGACCGATTGATGGTCATACTGGCACCAAATAATTAAATCCTTAATTGTTGGTCTAATTTAACTCCTTAAATTAATTGATTAATTTAATCAAGCCAAAATTGACCTTCAAAATTGGCACCTTAAAATTGGTCCACTAGGAGACGTTTTCTAACACTTAGAAAATCTTTTCTCCATCAAATGGGAAGCTCATTAGCTTTTGTGTGTGACCCAATAGGTTCTACCATTCATTGGACATGGGCTCCCAACTCCTTGTGACTTTTGAATATCATATATTCATTTTAGTTTAAAACACTTTTAAACTAATCGACTCGATTCAACTAATCTAGTTAATTGAAGAGTACCCAATCTCCATGGTCAATGTCCAACCTCAAGCCCATGGAGCCCAACTAATTAGCCGAAATAAATGTTTTAGAGAAATATTATAACTCTATGCTTACCATGCAAATATGGTCCTTCTGTCTCCTATCTCCCAAAAGAGGCCTACGATAAGATATTTGTCGGTTCCCTAAAAGCCTTGATGTTATTCTTCTATTCTCAGCATTCGATTCTCTTGTGTGACCTCATCTTTGGAAAACTCTTTTTCCAAATTATCATACCACCTTGCGCAAGGATTTCTTAGAATTGATCATTATAGAATATATAGGAGATGCACTCGCCCTTCATAAAAGTGAAGAGTCAGATTCCATCTTAGATCTCACAAACCTCCATGCTAAGTAGCTCATACCCTACCTCAACCTGAAAGACCCACTAAGTGGTCAAGGAAGAGTCAAAGCAAGAGGACCAGACACAAGGTTACCATGGATCCTCAGGTCAGATGACTAATAATATGTACTAGCGTAAGCTGGAGAACTTGCCACTATTAACTTGCACTACAGCTATCTAGTGGATTCTCTGATGGGTCTTTAGTGCCTTATTCTCTAACAAGCACCCATTAGTATACACCAATATCTCATAGATTGCTCATGGATTGAAGCAATATCCAACTCTTAGATTTATGCATTATTAATGCAAGTCTATCTGGATCTTAGATGCCCCGTCTCTATGACTTGGAAGATTTAAGATACCAAACCAAGTCCCATAGTCATAAGTGATCTAGAGGCTTCATCCAAATGTAAGTGAAGTAATAAAAAACATAAAATGAAGATGGCCTTTTAAAGAATATCATTCAATCAAGATCGTTTTACAAGGAAATAGCTTTTACAACGCCAATCTAATTGGCTTTTCGGGCACTATTCCAATAAAATGATGATCTACAAACACAATGTTTTGTTGGAATAGTACCTTGCAAGCCAAATAGGTTGGCATTATAAACTATTTCACTTGTGATACAATCTTGATTAAATGATATTCTTTAAATGGCCAACTTTATCTTATGCTTATATTTACTTCACTGGCATTTAGTTGAAGCCATTAGATCACATATAGACTATGAGATTTGGTCATGAACTGGGTGGTGATCATGAAATATGTCTTACATGATCGTGATTTTAAATCTTCCAAGTCATAGGATCTTACAAGATGGGGCATCTAAGATCCGGGTGGGCTTGCACTAATGATGCATAAATCCAAAGGCTGGATGTTACTCCGTTTTATGAGCAATACCATATGAGATATGGGTGCAAGTTAGTAGGTGCCTATTAGAGAACAAGATGCTGAACGCCCACTTGGAGAATCTACTAGATAGTGGCAGTGACAAGTTGGTAGTGGCAAAGTTCTCCAGCCAATGCTAGTTCATATAATTAGTCCTTTGACCTGAGGATCCATAGTAATCTTGTGTTTAGATCTCATTCTTTGACTCTTCCTTGGCCATACAACGGGTCATTTGGGAAGTGATTGAGCATGAACTACTTAGATATAAAGGTTTGTTAGATCCAAGATGGGATCCAACTTCTCATCATTGTGAAGGGTGGGTGCATCTCCTATTTTTTCTATAATAATAGATTCCAAGAAGTCCTTGTACAAGGCAGTATGAGAATTTGGAAAAGGAGTTTTTCAAAAATGAGGTCATAAAATGGAATCGAACATTTGAATAAAGACATAGTATCAAGGCTATTAAGGAGCCAACAAACATCTTTCCCTAGGTCTCTTTCGGGAGATAAGAGATGAAATAACCTTATTTGAATAGTATCCATAGAGCTAGATTGGTTCTCCAAAAGCTTTCATTTCAACCAATTAGTTGGGCACCATGGGCTTGAGGTATGACATTGACCATGGAGATTGGGTACTCCTCAATTAGTGGAGATTAATTAAATTGAGTTGATTAGTTTAAAGGAGTTTAAACTACAATAAATATATGATATTGAAAAATGAAAAATGGTTTTGAGCTTATGTCCAATGAATGGTATAACATAATAGGTCACACACAAAAGCCAATTACAATTCATACTTGAAGAAGGAGACTTTTCTAAGAGTTAGAAAATCATTCTTAGTGAACTGATTTTGAGGTTGGAGAAATTGAGGCCAATTTCAGCTTGATTAATTTAATTGTTAAATTGATCAATTAATTTAAGGAGTTAAATTAAACTAACAATTAAGGAGTTAATTATTTGGTGCCACATGACCATCAATTCGTCAAGTTACCTTAAAGAGTTGAGTTAACAATTCTTAATTTAAGGAGTTAAGCTAATTGACTTAAGAGTTAAGCCAAAGGTTAATTAATTAAATTAAGGTATTTAATTTAATTAATGAGGGAAATCTATTTTGGAGGAAAAATTCTAATAAAAGGTTCGTTTGGTGTGGCATTTTAATAAATTTGAAATTAGATTCCAAATGAAATTGAAATGCACACAAAATTCAAATTCAAATTTGAATTGCAACTTTCCAACTTGCAAGGCCAAGTTGGCAGTAACCTTGAGGAAGCATCACACCATCCTCACTCTATATATAGATATAGAGGGAGAGATAGGCGAACACCTTGATCACATTGTGAAGAATTAGATTCTTTCATATTTTCCCTCAAACTCTCAAAGTTTTTCCTCATGCATTAAAGCTTCACTTCCTCTCTTCTTCTCTTACCTCAAATCAAGCCTTCATCTCTGCAAATCTCCTTTCTATTTGTTATCTGATATTAATGGGATTAAGATCTAGCATTGGTGTGTGGATCATAACAATTAGAGGCAAGATAATTAGATTGCTTGCTTTTGGAGATCCATTGTAAAGGCAATCTGCTTGGTGGTTTTTTTTTTGGCACTTCCTTGCAGCTTTTTGAGCTGAGATTGTACAGTAGATTCATCAAGGAGTTGAAAGATACTATAGTTATTTTGAAATTTTTTGAGGAGTTTGGATTGGACAAAAGTTGCATGTTATCTGTTGTGTTGCGTATTAGTGTTTCTGGAATAAAAAAGTGTCCTTCATCACTTCCTTCGACTTTTGTAAATTAAGGTAATTCTCCTTCCAAATCTGAATCATTAGCATGGTTAGATCCTTGGTGACATGTGTAGCCTAGTTATTTTAAATTTTAAAAATGTTTAATAGTTGGATCTTAGTGTCACATGTATCTTCAAATGGTATTGGAACCTAATTCATGCTATGATTTGGATTTGTGATTGATTAATTCGTGTGATGAATTGGACAAAAATCACCAAATACGTGATCTAACCCATGTATTGAAGTGTTTGGATGATGTTGTATGTAGCTCCTTGCTTGATGAATTGACTTAATGTTAATATATGCTTTAAGTGTTAATTCATATGTTGAATGTTGATTTGGCATTAGTTGTTGTTATATGTTGATATAGCATGTTTTATTTGGCGTTAAGGATTTTTGGTCATTTTTGGATCCAATTTGATTGGAGTTCTATTGGATATTTTTTAAGAATATGATTCTTAATTAAACTTGTTTTTGAAAGCATAATTGAGCACTTAAAATTTCATTTTTAAAAGATATTTTAGATCAAAATTTTTATCTATAATATGTGATTACATATTTAGGAGGCATCCAAAAACTTTTGGTGAACAAAAGTTAAGCCAAATTTCACTTGACTCACTTATGACCACAAAACAGAGTAGTTGCCAACCCTGGCCAGGTGTTGGCCAGGCAGCAAGCACACCATGAGCACGTTAGCTACCCAACCATGCGCCCAAGCCTAGCTAATAGCATTCTGTTTGGGTCAAGGCAAGTTTTGAGTGCAAATTTAAGGTTCTTTAGTGACCAAAAGTGTTTTGTATTTCACATGATAGATGCACAAGTGTTGTGCAAGTTCTCAAAATTATGTTTGGCCATTTTTTATTGCTTTTAAAAACTTGTTAAAGTTAATCTTCAATTATGATGCATAAATGTTATGCTTGCTCTTGCTTAGCCAATTAATTGTTTATGAGATAAGTATTTAATTGTTGGAATTAATTGTTAATATTGATCTTATTTGTTTCAAGTTGTTGAAAAGTTTTGTATTAAATTGGGCTTACATGTCTCTTAATTTCTAACTTGTAAATATTATAAGAGTAGAACCACTATGAGTGAGGATTTATTTCTCATGTAATTGTCACAAGAAGCAAAGAAGACCTCTAAAGGCGTGGAAACCCAAGAAGACCCATGAATATATGGGGATACACTCATGTAATAACTAGATTTAATCAAGCCCACTTAAATCAACTAAGTGGTGCACCTATGGCTCTAAGTGCACCACTTGGTTAAGGCTCATGGTCGTCCCACCCTAGGAGCATACCAGGCGCATTTACTTATTTATGCTTTCCATATCTTATTGATGTATGAGATACATGGTTAGGATATAGAAAACCTAAATACGAAGATAAAATTGATGAGATCTTTGCAAGCAAGAAAAACCCTCCACTTAGAATGTCTAAGTACTTTAAAATATTAAGTCAAAATGGATACAAACTAAAAGGAGTTTTAATTAATACATGCCTTCTACTAATAGTATATGGCATGACGATGCCACAATCTTTGTGTGATGGCGCTCGAAGCAGGGGTCACACTTAGGTAGAAAGTTGTGATCGTATACTTAGCATATGATGCACCTTTAATTTGAGGCTTCCCATGCATCGGCACTCGAAGCGGGGGATGTCGTGGAGCGATCTAAAATCAAAGTTTGATTGGTAGGTCCAACTTAACACTTAGTAATGTAGAGGCACTCGAAGTGGGGATCTATATAAAGGTGAGATAAAATATATCAAGAGTTGCATTAGATGCAATTAGCAAATGTTGCTTACCTTTTGAATGTTTGTAGATGGCATATGAAGCTGGGGTCCACTTACAAGTCCTCAGGGTCTTGATTCTCATTAGGAAATGAGATCTCCCAAATTCTTCGAGGGAATGAAGGATTTGATAAAATAGTGGGAGAGAAACAATCTTGAAAGACCATGAACATCTTTTATCAATATCGATATTCAATCACATGCTTATATCTCTTTTTCGCCTTTGATAATTTGTGAAATCTCAAGAATGACTAAAAATCCACTCTACGTTATTTTGGAAATCAATAAACCAATCGGTCATAACTTCCAGATTTGAGTAAACCTGAAAATCATTCTAGATTTTGAGAAAAGAATATGTGTCCTATATGATGGTGCTTTTTATCCCATAGGGGTAAATATAGATCAAGAAACATGTAAAATGTTTACATATTGGATTGAGGATCATCCTACCCCATGTCTCATTTCTAGGCATCTACAAACTTCAAAAATCTCAATGACACATGAATAGTACCTTGTTATAGTTTACAAGAGTTGTAAAACAAATAAGGTATGAGAAGTTCATGTTGTCAAAGGAGATTTTTCAAGTTAGGATAGATGCAAAGTTATGTGTCATCAATTATGGTCTAAAGATGTTTAGGCTTGGAGAAGCTTTTCAACTTGGACTTAGTAATGGACAATGATCTCTATGAGGATTTGATCCTCATATCTTCACCGAGTTTTATTAATCAAAGTGTTGATTAAGACGGAGACTACCATGACAAGGACAAACCTTTGGTGCTTAGTTCCTCCTCTATGTCTATGGGCCCTAGGGGTACTAGAAAGAGAGGTCAAAGAAAAAAAAAGTTCTCCCTCTAAGGGAAAGCAACCATTAAAGGTATCTGGTGGATTTAAGAAGATTGTAGAGGAAATAGTAGAAATTAATTGTTTCTACTTTGGCGAGATAGGCCATTGGAAGCAGTATTGCAAAGAATACATTGCAAGCCATGAGAAGGGTATGTACTTTATTGAAATGCATTTAAGAACAAATTCCTCCTCATGGATATTTGATATCGTATATAGTTCTTATCTTTATAAGTTGTTACAAAGAATAGAAAGAAGAATAAAACTTAATGATGGGAATATGATCCGCCACCTTGGGTAAGGAGCAAGAGTTGAGGTCAAAGCCAAAGGCGTTCAATAAGTTAGACCTATGGAACTCCATACTTGTATTGAACCCTTGTTATTATGTACCATATATTGATGATAACAATATTTCAATTCCCATTTTGAATAGCGGAGAATTTGATCCTTCTAAATCAAATGGGAGATTGAAGGCATTAAAGAATGGTATAGTTGTTCGTGGTACACTTAACAGAGGATTATATTTTTAGGATTCCCAACCATCACCAATGCACATTCAATGAAGTAAAATAGAATTAGATAGCCAAGAAGATGCCATCCCATGGCATGTTGGACTTGGACATATATCTAAAAATAGGTTGAACGAGTTAGAAGCTCTCAAAGCACTAAATGTTAATAGCATTGAGGACCTTCTTACTTCTGAATCTTGTTTGAAGGGAAAAATGACCAAGGCTTCTTTTGTAGGACAAATGAAGCGCACCACAAGACCTTTAGATTTGATCCATATCAATGTTTGTGGTCAGCTAAGAGTTAGTGTGAGAGGTGTCTATTCCTACTTCATCAAATTCACTAATGATTATAGTTGGTTCAGACATGTGCATCTTATGAAGTACAAGTCCAAAGCCTTTGAAAAGTTCAAAGAGTATATGAACGAAGTAGAAAAGCAAAAAGGACTTAGTACTAAAGCTCTTCGATCATATCGAATGGGAGAATACTTAAGCACTAAATTCTTGGATTTTCTAAAGGAGAATGGGATTTTCTCTCAATGGAATCCACTCGGTACACCCTAACATAACGGAGTAGCCATGTACCTTGTTGGACATGGTAGGTTCGATGATGATCTTTTTCAATATACCCATATCCTTTTGGGGATACGCCTTACAAATAGCGGCGAAGTTACTAAATATAGTACCTTCAAAGTCAGTGCTAAAAACACCGTATGAGATGTAGTTTGGCAAAGCACCCGCTTACTATTATCTTACGATTTGGGGGTCTCCCACTTATGTCGAGTAGTTAGTGGGGGACAAATTGGATAGTAGATCCACCTTGTGCAAGTTTGTGGGATACCCAAGAGAGTCTATGGGTTATTACTTTTATGATCCCTTGAACAAAAGGTGTTTGTTTCAAAGAACTCCACCTTTTGGAAAAATTATTTCTATTAGATAGGAATGGCATTGTTGTTGAATTGATAAAGTTCAAGATGATCATCAAATCCCACAAGTGGTAGAAATAAGATAGAGCAACAAGAGCCTTTTGAGAAAGTCAGACCAAATCAAAAAGCAACCTGAAAGATTCAGATTCCTTCATGAGATGGGCTAAGCGGATAGCAATCTAAAGACCTAGTGGAACCTAAAGTTGGACATAGATTTCGGACATTGGCTAGATGCTATGAAATTGAAAATAGACTCCATGTACTCCAACAAAGTATGGACTTTGGTAGATCCATTGGAGGGAATAGTTACGTTGACTGCAAGTGGATCTATGAGCATATGCTAGGAGTCGATGGAGAGGTAATGACCTTTAAGATGCAACTACTAGTAAAAGGTTACATTCAAAGACTTAGTGTCGATTTCAAAGAAATATTTTCACCAGTCGCAATGCCTAAGTCTATTAAGATGTTGCTTGTCATAACCGCATATTATGACAATGAGGTATGGCAAATGAATGTAAAAACTGCTTTCCTCAATGGCTACATTGAAGAAGAAAACTATATGGAGCAACCATAAGGTTTTACATTCAAAATGAGGGAACTAAAGGTTCACAAACTCCAGAGATCTATTTATGGACTCAAACAAGCGTCCTGAACTTGGAACATACATTTGGGTAAGATAGTCAAATAGTTTAGCTTTGTCAAAACTATGTATGAACCTTGTGTGTACAAGAAGGCTAGTGGGAGTAGTATACAGTTTATTATACTTTATATCGATGACAATCTTCTCATTAGGAATGAGAGAGAAATGTTAGAGTGTACTGAAGCATGGTTATCTACTCAATTCTCCATGAAGGTTTTAGGAGAAGCATCCTACGTACTAGGAATACGTATCTATAGAGATAGATCGAGGAGGATGCTGGGGCTTTCCCAAAGCTCGTACATTAACAAGATACTAAAAAGGTTTAGTATAGAAGAATCCAAAAGGGGATTCCTCCTTTTGGGACACAACATTCGTCTCTCCAAGTCTATGGCCCCTAAGACTGATGACGAGAGATAAAAAATATCCCACATACCTTATACATCCACTACAGGGAGCATAATGTATGTCGTTAGTTGTACAAAACTGGATGTGGCACATGTTCTAGGTGTTACAAGTCGTTTCTAATCCAAACACAGTGAATGTCATTGGATAGCTGTTAAAACAATCCTTAAGTACTTGATAAGGACTAAGGATTTATTCTTGGTATACGAAAATAGAGAATTGAAACTCATGGGGTTTTCAAATTCTAGTTTTCAATCCCATGTAGATGACCTAAAATCCACTTCTAGATTTATATTTTGCCTCAATAGTGGGACGATGAGTTGAGGGAGTTCCAAACTAGACACTATAATCGATTTAGCCATAGAGGCAAAATACATTGCAGTTTAGGAAATCACAAAGGAATGTATTTGGATAGAAACTTTATCCAAGTATTAGATGTACTACCTAGCATGCGTGAGCCTATGGTTGAGCCAAGATCTCATCAGTGATCCTAACACAATTAGTATGTTATCATTTGAGATATGATATCAATTGATAAAGGCAACATCTGAGTGGAAATGATTGCCTTAAAAGAGAATATAATAGAACTACTGTCTTGACCCCTGAATGCAAAAGGTCTTTGAAGGACAATTTGATAAGACGGGCCTTAAGGCTAAGGGAATTGACTTTAGGGTAAGTGGGAGATTGTTGGAATGGAGCCCTGCAAATCAATTAGATTGGCATTGTAAACTATTTCAATTGTGATACAAACTTGATTGAATGATATTCCTTAAATAGCCATCTTTATCTTATGCTTATAATTATTTCACTAGCATTTGGTTGAAGCCCTTAGATCACACATAGACTATGGGACTTGTTCACACACTAGGTGGTGATCATGAAATAAGTTTTACACTGTCGTGATCTTAAATCTTCCAAGTGATAGGAACTTACGAGATGGGGTATCTAAGATTTGGATAAACTTGCACTAACGATACATAAATCCAAGGGTTGGATGTTGCTTCATTTCATGAGCAATACCATATGAGATATGAGTGTATATTAGTGGGTGCTTGTTAGAGAACAAGGCACTGAAGTTTCGCCAGAAAAATCCACTAGATAGCTGCTGTGGCAAGTCGGTAGTAGCAATGTTCTCCAGCCTATACTAGTGCATATAATTAGTCCTTTGACCTGAGAATCCATAGTAATCTTGTGTTTAGGTCCTCATGCTTTGACTTTTCCCTGGCCATGTAGTGGGTCGTTTGAGAAGTGATTGGGCATGGACCACTTAGATATGGATGTTTGTCAGATCTAAGATAGGATCTAACTCCTCGTCGTTGTGAAGGGCGAGTGTATCTCCTATGATTCTATAATGATCGATTCCAATGAGCCCTTGCGCAAGGCAATATGACAATTTGGAAAAGGAGTTTTCTAAAGATGAGGTTATAAAGTGAAATTGAACATTTGAATAGAGGCATAGTATCGAAGCTATTAGGGAGCCGACAAATATCTTGCCCTAGACCTCTTTCGGGAGACAGGAGACGGAATGACCATATTTGCATGGTAGGCTAAGAGCTAGAATGGTTCTCCAAAAGCTTTCATTTTGGCCAATTAATTAGTTGGGCACCTTGGGCTTGAGGTTGGGCATCGACCATAGAGATTGAGTACTCTTCAATTAATGGAGATTAATTGAATAGAGTAGATTAATTTAAAGGAGTTTAAACTAAAATGAATATACGATATTCAAAAATCTTGAATAGTTGTGAACTCATGTCCAATGAATGACAAAACCTAATGGGTCACACGCGAAAGCCAATTGCATTTCCTACTTGATGAAGGAGAATTTTCTAAGAGTTAGAAAATCACTTCCAGTGAACCGATTTTGAGGTTGGAGAATTGAGGTCAATTTTGGCCTACAAGAGTTGTATGGAATGCAAACTAAACATGAGCGTTTCTCATTATCTGAGGAACTCTTTCGGACTAGAATGAATAAAAGCTCAAGTGTCCATGATCATGACTTGAAGATGATCATTCTCATTGAGGAATTTGCTCAATCGGACAAGGTTATGGAAAACGAGCTTTATATGGATTTGATCCGACAATTATTTCCTAGCTCTTTTGATCAATTTGTTATGAACTTTAAGATGTTAAAGCAAGAGATAACGATTAATGAATTGGTCAATATGTTGATCATCGTCGAGGCGATAATGAAAAAGGATAAATCGTTAATTTTTCTATTCTTCTCCAAGTCTAATAAGGGCCTAGGGGAACTAAGAAGGGAGGTAAGAGGAAGAAGAGTTCTTCCTCAAAAGAGAAGCAACCATTAAAACCCTTTCAAGGAGTTGAGAAAAAGAAAGAGGATTAAGTTGATGCTAATTATTTCTACTGTGGCAAGAAAGGCTATTGGAAGCAAAATTTTGAGGAATACCTTGCAACCCTTGGGAAGGGTATGTACTTAATTGAAGTACACTTAATGAAAAATTCTTCCTCATAGATATTTGATACCGCATGTGGTTCTCACCTTTGTAATCTATTATAGTGGATAGAAAAGATAAGGAGTCTAAATGATGTAGGTGTGTATGGTACTATGATCCATAAAATTTCAAAAAAACATGAATATAACCAGCCGACACACTCTCAAGGAACAAGACGTGCATAGGAATCAGATTTACAGTGGGGAATTACCTTGGTGAAAACAGAAAATTCAAGGAACAAGAAAACTCTTCTTCAATTGTTGAAGAAACTCCTCACTGACGCAGCGGATTCACTAACATTTTTCCCAAGGTTAGACTCCACCTTTTAAGTTGAAATGTTTATTGGAATGTAACCACACCCTAAGGATATAACACTCCGAAAATCAGCCAAAATAGAGGATCAAAAAGCCTCCCAAAAATGCCTACAACCAGCTGCCAGAAACTACCTTAAACAAAAGCAATAGCAACCAAACGGTTAGCCTCTAATAACATAGTCCACACACCATAGCAAGGGCCCTATTGAAGGTTACTAAGCCACTAGGATCCAATTATCAAACTTCAAAAGCTCAAAAATAACTACATCTTACAACCTACCAAGGATCTAATCATGTTAGGAATTCAGATTTAGTTGTAGAATTACCTCAAAAAGCAAATTTCCAAGGTTGTTATGCTGAACACTTCACCAATAGGCTTTGGCATAGTGGATGAACAAAAGCTTTCATGTTGGTTAAAATGCTCTAAAAATCATGAAAAAAATTCTAGAGCTTCTTGACTCCTTAAGGAAAATGCTGTAAAAGATTCAGAGCAAAACTCGATTTAGATCACTTGGAAAACATTCAGCAAGTCACTACTCTATTCCAATGGGTCTCCAAAGCTAGCAAATCAAATGCTTTGCCTCTATTGGTATGATCCACACACCAACTGATCCTCCAAATTCCACTCACTTTTGGCTGGAGAAAATGAGCAGAATATCAATGGTGAAGGTTGATTTTTGAGATAGGAGAAGAAGAGAGAACAAAGCCTCAACACATGAAGCAATGTTTGGAAGAGGTTTTGGAAGGAATTATGGAAGAATCTAATCGTTCACACATTTCATGCATATAGCCAATCCTCTTTCTCTATATCCATATATAGATGTTGGATGGTATGATGCCAAGGTGGCATCACACCTTCCATGAGGGAGGGTGGCCAAGTGGGATGCCAAGATGGAAATTTTGAATTCAAATCTCATTTGAATTTTATGTGCATTTTAGGCACATTTGAAATCTAATTTAAAGTTAATTAAGATGCTAATTCAAATGAACCTTTCATTGGAATTTTCCCTCCAAAATGTATTCTTCTCATTAATTAAAATAAATACTTTAATTTAATTAGTTAACTTAAGTCAAACAAGCTTAACTCTTAAGCTTAATTTTGTTAATTTAACTCCCTAAATTAACTTGACCAATTGATGGTCACTTGGAACCAAATAATTAACTTTTTAATTATTGGTCTAATTTAAATCCTCAAATTAGTTGATTAATTTAACACTTAAATTAATGAAGCCAAAATTTGACGTTCAAATTGACACCTCAAAAATCAATCACCTTGGAGTGATTCTCTAACTTTTCAAAAATTACTTCAATAAATAGAAGGTTAATTGACTTTTGTGTGTGACCCAATAGGTTTTACTATTCATTGGACATAGGCTCACAACTCCTTGTGACTTTTGAATATCATACATTCATTTTAGTTTAAAATAATTTTTAAACTAATCGACTCAATTGAATTAATCTCATTAATTAAAGAGTACCCAATCTCTATGGTCGATGTCCAATCTCAAGCCCATGGAGCCCAACTAATTAGCCGAAATGAATGCTCTTGGAGAACCATCCTAGCATTGCACGTACCATGCAAATACGATCCTTCCATCTCCTATCTCTTGAAAGAGGCCTAGGGCAAGATATTTGTCGGCTTCCTAATAGCCTCGATGCTATGTCTCTATTCTCAATGTTTGATTCCCTTGTACGACCTCATCTTTGGAAAACTCATTTTCCAAATTGACCACCTTGCGCAAGGATTTCTTGGAATCGATCATTATAGAATACATAAGAGATGTACTTGCCCTTCATAAAACTCAGGAGTTGAATTCTATCTTGGATGTCACAAACCTCCATGCTAAGTAGCTCATACCCAACCTTAACTCGAAAGAGCCGCTAAGTGGTCAAAGAAGAGTCAAAATATAAGGACCATACACAAGGTTACCATGGATTCTCAAGTCAGAGGATGAATAATATGCACTAGCATAAGCTGGAGAACTCGCCACTACGGCAATCTAGTGGATTCTCCAGTGGGTCTTCAGTACCTTATTATCTAACAAGCAAGCACCTACTAACATGCACCCATATCTCATACGGTTTTTCATGAAACAAAGCAATATCCAACTCTTGGATTTATGCATCATTAGTGTTACTCTATCCGGATCTTAGATGTCCTGTCTCGTAAGATCCTATAACTCAAAAGATTTAAGATCACTATCGTGTGAGACTTATTGCATGGTAATCAAACCAAGTCCCATAGTCGTGAGTGATCTAAAGGCTTTATCCAAATGCAAGTGAAGAAATAAAGAGCATAAGATGAAGATAGCTATATAAAAAATATCATTCACTCAAGATTATTTTACAAGGAAATAGCTTTACAAGGCCAATCCTATTGGCTTGTCGGGCACTATTCCAACACTTATCTATACAATAAAGCTGGAGATATTTGCAGAGATAAAAGAAGAGAAGGCTTGGAAGAATGGAGATGGAATGTGGGGAGGTTGAAGAGAATAATGGGGATGCTAACAAATTAGATGCCCACTACTCGAATTTGTTGGGAGAATAACCACACCTTTCTTGCAAGACTAAGTGGCCATCCATCCTCATTCCATATGTACATATAGGAGTGGGATGGTGTGTGGTCACACATCATCTTCAAGGATAGGGTGCTAAGTGACCACAAGTTGCCACTAACATTTAGTGATTAGTAAATAAGAATGTTAATTGAAGCCTATATCTCATCTTATGAAATGTCTTCCAATTAAATTTTAATTCCATATTAAAGGAACCCTTTATTTAATAATATTCTCCTAAATAAACTCTCCAATTAAATTGAATTAAACACTTTAATTTAACTAATAATCTTTTGACTTAACTCTTAAGTCAAATTATTTAACTTTTTAAGCTACTCAAAGTTATTTTAACTCCAAAATTAATTTGACCAATTGATAGTCATATGGCATCAATTAATTAGCTCTGAATTAATTGAACTCTTAAATTGATCAAGCTAAAAATGACTCCAAATTGATAGTCATATGGCATCAATTAATTAGCTCTGAATTAATTGATCTTAATTTAACTCTTAAATTAAACTGATAAATTTAACTCTTAAATTGATCAAGCTAAAAATGACTCCAATTTTCACCTCCTTCATAATTCGATCTTGAATTTTCTAACTCTTAGAAAATTTTCCTTCCTTCAATAGGTCAAGCTATTGACTTTTGTGTGTGATCCATTAGGTTCTACCATTCATTAGACCTGGGCTCACAGCTCCTTGTAACTTATGAAATATCAAATATTTACATTAGCTTAAACTCCTTTAAACCAAGCGACTCAATTCAACTAATCTTTTTAATTGAAGACCAATCTCCATGATAGATGTCTAACCTCAAGCCCATGGAGCCCAACTAATTGGCCGAAATGAATGCTCTTGGAAAACCATTCTAGCATTGCGCGTAACATGCAAATACGATCTTCAATTTCCTATTTCCCGAAAGAGGCCTAGGGCAAGATAGTAGTCGGCTCCCTAATAGCTTTGATGCAATGCTTCTATTCACAATGGCCAACTCCTTTACTGACCTCATCTTTGGAAACACCTTTCCAAATTGTCACACCACTTTGCACAAAGATTTCTTGGAATCGATCATTATAGAATGCATAGGAGATGCACTCGCCCTTCACAAAAGCGAGGAGTCGGATTCCATCTCAAATCTCACAAGCTTCCATGCCTAGTAGCTTATGCCCAATGTCAACCCGAGCGGCCCGCTAAGTGACCAAAGAAGAGTCAAATCATAAGGAACAAACACAAAATTACCATAGATCCTAAGGTCAAAAGTCTTATAATATGCACTAGCGTAAGCTAGAGAACTTACCACTACCAACTTACCATTTCGGCTATCTAGTGGATTCTTCAGGCGGGCCTTCAGTGCCTTGTTCTCTAACAAACACCCATTAACATGCATCCATATCTTATATGGTATTGCTCATGGAATAAAGAAACATGTAACCCTTGGATTTATGTATCGTTAGTGCAAGTCTACCGAATCTTAGATGCCTTGTCTTGTAAGATCTTATAACTTGGAAGATTTAAGATCACGACCGTGTAAGACTTATTCCATGATCATTATCCACTGCATGACCAAGTCCTTTAGTCTAATATGATCTAAGGGCTTCATCCAAATGCAAGTGAAGAAAACAATGGGCATAAGATGAAGATGGCCATATAATGAATTTCATTTAATTAAGGT
Organism: Jacaranda mimosifolia; assembly: GCA_018894105.1. Taxonomy (NCBI): domain Eukaryota; kingdom Viridiplantae; phylum Streptophyta; class Magnoliopsida; order Lamiales; family Bignoniaceae; genus Jacaranda; species Jacaranda mimosifolia. The sequence goes on from CM032124.1 coordinate 16,940,640, forward strand.
TGTTTTACAAGGAAATAGTTTATAAGGCCAATCTAATTGGCTAGCGAAGCACTATTCCAATAATTTCCCACTTACTTTAAAGCTAATGCCCCATGGCCTTGAGACCCATATTCTTAAGATGTTCTTCAAAGACCTTTTGCAATAGGGGTTTAGTTAGTGGATCTGCTATATCTCTTTCAAGGCAACTCTCTCCGCTCGGATGTTGCCTCTATCAATGATCTCCCGGATCAAGTGATATCGCCTCAAAATGTGCTTGGATCGCTGATGAGATCTTGGCTCTTTAGCTTGTGCTACTGCTCTATTGTTATCACAAAAGACAACTACCGGCTCAACAATGCTAGGCACTATATTCAATTCTTGAATAAAGTTTTTCATCCAAAAATATTCCTTTGCAGTTTTTGAGGCTACAATGTATTCTGCCACTATAGTGAAATAAGCCGTGGTATCCTGTTTGGAACTTTTCCAGCTCATCGTACCGCTATTGAGGCAAATTTCAGGTCATCTATATTATACTAGAAACTTGAGTCCGAAAACCCCTCAAGTTTCAATTCACCACTACCGTATACCAAAAAAAGTCCTTAGTCCTTCTTACGTATTTGAGGATTGCTTTTATGGTCATCTAGTAACTCTCACTGAAATAGGATTGGAACCTACTCGTAACACTTAACTAGTATGCCACATTCAGTCTTGTACATTGAACTGCATGTATTATACCCCCAGTGGCAGAGACATATGATATGTGGGACATCTTCCGTCTCTAGTCTTCAGTCTGGGAGGCCATAGACTTGGAGAGACGAATGCTATGTCCCATGGGAAGAAATCCCATCTTGGATTCTTTCATACTGAACATTTTTAGTGTTTTGTTAATGTACGGGGTTTAGGAAAGCTCCAGCATCCTCTTCGATCTATTTCTATAGATACGTATTCCTAATACGTAGGATGCTTCTCCCAATTTCTTCATAGAGAATTGTATAGATAACCACACTTTAGTATACTCTAACACTCCTACCTCATTCCCAATGAGAAGGATGTCATCGACATAAAGCACAATAAACTATACACTACTCCCATTAGACTTCATATACACACATGATTCATACACATTTTTTACAAAACCAAACGATTTGACCATCTTGTCAAAACGTATTTGTTCCAAGGGATCATAAAAGTAATAACCCATGGACTCTCTTGGGTATCCCACAAACTTGTACAAAGTGGATCTACTATCCAACTTGCCTCCTACTGTTCATCTCACATAAGCAGAAGACCCCCAAACTTTGAGGTAGTGATAAAAGGGTGCTTTGCCAACTTTGAAAGTACTACATTTAGTAACTTCGCCGCTGTTGCTAAGGTATGTCCCCAAAAGGATATGGGCATATCAAAAAAGCTCATCATAGAATGTACCATGTCCAACAAGGTATAATTTCTCCTTTCGACTACTCCATTGTGTTGGGGTGTACTGGGTGGAGTCCATTATGAAAGAATCACATTCTCTTTCAGATAATCCAAGAATTTAGTACTTAAGTATTCTCCCCCTTGATCCGATTGAAGAGATTCAATACTAAGTGCCAATTGCTTTTCCACTTTATTCCTATACTCTTTGAACTTTTCAAAGGCTTTGAACTTGTTTTTCATAAGATACACGTGTCCGAACCGACTACAACCATCAATGAAGGTGATGATGTAAGAATAGCCATTTCTCGCACTAACTCTTAATGGGCCACAAACAACCGTATGAATCAAATCCAAAGGACTTGTGGAGCGCTCTGATTATCCTACAAACAGAGCCTTGGTCATTTTTCCTTCGAAGCAGGATTCACAAGTTGGAAGGTCCTCAATGCCACTAACTTTTAGTACTTTGAGAGCTTCCATCTTGCTCATTCTATTCTTAGAGATATGCCCAAGTATTGCATGCTAAAGAATGGCATCTTCTTGGTTATCAAATTTCCTTTTACTTGATTGAATGTGCATTAGTGAAGGTTGAGATTTAAGTACGTATAATCCGTTAGACTATGTACCTCAAGCAATTAAAGAATCGTTCTTCAATGCTTTCAATATCTCATTCGACATAGAAAAATCATATCCTTCATAATCAAGAATGGGAATTGATATAGTGTTCTTAATAAGATTTGGTACATAATAAAATAGATCAAGTGCAATACTAGAATGCCCTAAGTCTAACTTGATTATGCCTTGGAAAGCGACGTCAACTGTTGCTCCATTTCCTAGGCATAGAATCATATTCCTTCACATAGACTTTTACTTCTTTCTATCCCCTGTAATGAATTACAAACCTGAGAACCACATGTGGTATCAAATACTGATGAGGAAGAATTAGTCGTTAAATGCACTTCAATAAAGTACATACCTTTTTCAAGGGTTGCAAGGTAAACCTTGTAGTTTCTCTTCTAGTGTTCTTTTTCACCACAGTGGAAACAGTTTACCTAGGCTTTGGCCTTTTTCTTAACTCCCCCGAAACATTTCACGGGTTGCTTCCCTTTTGATGAAAAACTCTCTTCCCCTTACCTCCCTTTCTTGGGCCCTTAAGACCTTTCAATTTGGAAGAAGAAGCAAGCATAAGGGGCTTTTCCTTTTTCATCGTCGCCTCAGTGGTCACAAGCATATTCACCAATTCATTAATCATTACTATTTGCTTGGACATATTAAAGTTCATAACAAATTGGTCGAATAATGGTAGCAATGACTTGAGGATCAAATCCACATAGAGGTCATTGTCCATAATCACATCAAGTTGTCTAAGCTTCTTGATGAGTGTATCCCATACATTCATGGGTCTTCATGCCTCTAAAAGTCTTATTTGCTCCTTGCAACATTTACATAAGAAAGAAATCCTCAATCCTAGTGATTCTACTCTCATAACATTTACAAGATAGAAATAAAATAGGCATGCAAGCCCCAATTTAATACAACTCTTTTCAACAACTTAAAACAAATAAAATCAATATTAAAGGCTCGTGATCATCCCCATTCAACATTTAAATGAACAATAAATCAACCAAGAATTAACATTCAAATCCATCAATTAAATGCTAATCAAATTAACAAATAATTGGTCAAGCCAAAACAAGCATAACACTTACGCATCATGTTATTACCATAATTGGAGATCAACTTTAACAAGTTTTAAAGCAACAAAAAAATGTCGAACATAATTTTAAGGCCTTGCATAACATTTGTGCAACTAATGTGTGTGTTTCAACACAAGTTTGGTTACTAAAGGAACCAAAGGAAAGGCTCAAAACTCAAGCCAAACCCAACTAGGGGCTGTTGGCCGAGGTTTGCTCACTGATGGGCAATAGCTCTCGGCCACTGCTCTGCTATGGGCTGCTAAGTGATAGTAGCTCCCCCGTTTAGTAGTCATGGCCAAGTCAAGCCTTTTCAGCTCAACTTTTGTGCACCAGGAATGTTAGAAAAAATTCTAAACATCAAAACACACAACATAGGTGAAGATTTCAAATTAAAATAGCTTTTAAAATTGAAATATCAAGTGCCCAAAAGTGCTTGAAAAACAAGTTTATGCAAGAATCATACTCTTCCAACATCTCCAAAAATATCCAATCATATTGGACCCAAAAATGACCAAAACAACTTGAATCCATACACAACATGCTTTATCAACATATAACCCCCACCAATGCCAAGTCAAAAAATTCTACATTAACAAAAATTATTTAAAGCATACTTATAACCTGATTTAACACTTAAAGCACATAATAGCACTATTTAATCCATAAACCAAGGAGTCACAAACAAGACCATCCATACACTCCAACCCATAATATGGATCAATTATATGGTCATTTTCGTCAATTCTTCACAAGAACCAATCATCCAAGCCAAGCAAAATCCAAATCCATGCATGAATATGGCTTTGATATCACTTGTAGGTATGTATGACACTAGGATCCAAAAAATTTCAAAAAACATGAATATAACCAGCCCACACACACCCTGAAGGATCAAGACATGCATAGGAATCATATTTACCATGGTAAATTACCTTGGTGAAAACAGAAAATTCAAGGAGCACGAAAACTCTTCTTTAACCGTTGAAGAAATTTCTGACTGGTGCAGCGGATTCACCAACGTTTTCCCCAAGGTTAGACTCCTCTTTTTAAGCTGAAATTTTATTGGAATGTCACCACACCCTAGGGATATAACACTCAAAAAATCAGCCAAAACAGAAGATCAAAAAGCCTCCCAGAAATGCCCACAACAGGCTGCAGAAATTGTCTCAAACAAGAGCAATAGCAACCAAACCGTTTGCTTTTAACGACATAGTCCGCACACCATAACAAGGACCTTATCTCCACAATATAGCTGGACATATTTTCAAAGAGAGGAGAAGAGAAGTCTTGGAAGAATGGAGGTGGAATGTGCGGGAGGTTGGAGAGAATAACTGAGATGCTAACAAATTAGATGCCCACTACTTAAATTTGTTGGGAGAATAATCACACCTTGCTTGCAAGACTAAGTGACCACCCATCCTCATTCCATATGTATATATAGGAGTGGGATGGTGTGTGCCTCAAGGAGATGGTGCAAACTGTCCATGCCAAGTTGGCCACTATCATTTAGTGATTATTGAATAAGAATATTAATTGAAGCTTACATTTCATCTTATGCAATGTCTTCCAATTAAATTCCAATTCCATATTAAATGAACCCTTCATTTAATAATATTTTCTTAAATAAACTCTCCAATTAAATAAAATTAAACACCTTAATTTAATTAATAATCCTTTGACTTAACTCTTAAGTCAAATTGTTTAACCCTTTAAGCTAGTCAAAATTAATTTAACTCTTAAATTAATTTGATCAATTGATAGTCACGTGGAATCAATTAATTAACTCTTAATTAATTAATCTTAATTTAACTCTTAAATTAAATTGATCAAGCTAAAAATGACTCATATTTTCACCTCCTCCATAATTCAGTCATGAATTTTCTAACTCTTAGGAAATTCTACTTCCTTCAATAGGTCAACCTGTTGGCTTTTGTGTGTGACCCATTAAGTTCCACCATTCATTGGACATGAGCTCACAACTCCTTGTGACTTATAGAATATCAAATATTCACATTAGTTTAAACTCCTTTAAATTAAGCGACTCAATTCAACTAATCTCATTAATTGAAGAGTACCCAATATACATGTTTGATGTCCAACCTCAAGGCCATAGAGTCCAACTAATTGGCCAAAATGAATGCTCATGGAGAACCATTCTAGCATTATGCATACCATGTAAATACAGTCTTTCCATCTCCTATCTCCCGAAAGAGGCCTAGGGAAAGATATTAGTTGGCTCCCTAATAGCTTCGATGCTATGCTTCTATTCTCAATGGCCGATTCCCTTAGTAACCTCATCTTTCGAAACATCTTTCCAAATTTTCACATCATTTTGCACAAAAATTTCTTGGAATCGATTATTTTAGAACGCATAGGGGATGCACTCGCTCTTCACAAAAGTGAGGAGCCGGATTCCATGTTAGATCTCACAAACCTCCATGCCTAGTAGCTTATGCCCAACCTCAACCCAAGCAGCCCATAAAGTGACCAAGGAAGAGTCAAAGCATAAGGACCAAACACAAGATCACCATGGATCCTCAGGTCAAAGGACAAATAATATGCACTAGCATAAGCTGGAGAACTTACCACTACCGACTTACCACTTCGGTTATCTAGTGGATTCTTCAAGCGGGCCTTCAGGGCCTTGTTCTCTAACAAGCACCCACTAACATACATCCATATCTCATATGGTATTGCTCATGGAATGGAGCAACAACCAACCCTTGGATTTATGCATCGTTAGTGCAAGTCTATCCAAATCTTAGAAGCATTGTCTCGTAAGATCCTATGACTTGGAAGATTTAAGATCATGACCGTGTAAGACTTATTCCATGATCACCACCCAGTCTGTGACCAAGTCCCGTAGTCTAATGTGATCTAAGGGCCTCATCCAAATGCAAGTGAAGAAAACAATAAGCATAATATGAAGATGGATATATAATGAATATTATTCAATCAAGATTATTTTACAAAGAAATAGTTTACAAGGCTAATCTAATTGGCTTGCGGGGTACCATTCCAATAAATGATGGGGATTTGATCATACGCCTTGGCAATAGGGCAAACGTTGCAGCCAAAGTTGAAGGCGTGGTGAAGTTAGACTTAGGGAACTCCTTACTTGTATTGGATCCTTGTTATTATATACTGAACCTTGTTAATAACATTATTTCAATTCCCATTTTAGATGGTGAAGGATATGATTCTTCAATATCAAATGAAAAAATGAAGGCAATATAGTATGATTCTTTAGTTGCATTTCGTATTATGCAAATTCAACAAAGTAAAAAAAAAATTAGATAACCATGAAGATGTCATTTTGTGGCATGTAAGCTTGGACATATTTCCAAGAATAGGATGAACAAGATAGAAACCCTCAAAGTACTAAATGTTATTGGCACAAAGGATCTTCCTACTTGTAAATCTTGTTTAAAAGGAAAAATGACCAAGGCTCATTTTGTAGGACAAACTAGTGAACTACTTGTCCTTTGGATTTGATCTATGTGGGCGTATGTCAACCATTAATTGTTAGTGCTAGAAAAGGCTATTCCTACTTCATTACCTTCACCGATGGCCATACTCAATTCGAATATGCATATTTTATGAAGTACAAGTCCAATGCTTTTGAAAGGTTCAAGAGTATAGGAATGAAGTAGAAAAGCAACAAGGACTTGGTATTGAAGCTCCTTGATCGGATCAAGAAGGGGAATCCTTAAGTATTGAATTCTTGGACTATCTAAAAAAGAATGGGATTTTCCCTTAATAGACTCCACCCAGCACACCCCAGCGTATTGGAGTAGCCGAGAGGAGAAACCATACTTTATTGGACATGGTACGTTCTATGATGAGCTTCACCAATGTTCTTATATTCTTTTGGGGATATGCTTTAGAAATGGCAACGATGCTACTAAATGTAGTACTCTCAAAATCAGTGCCAAAGAGGCCGCATAAGATGCGGTATGGTGAAGCACATTCTTACTCTTATTTAAGAGTTTGGGAATCTCCTATGTACGTCAAGTGTATTGTAGGAGACAAGTAGGATGCGAGATCCACATTGTGCAAGTTTGTAGGATGTCTAAGAGAGTCTTTGGGTTATTATTTCTATGATTCCTTGAAATAAAATGTGTTTGTTTTGAGAAACGCCACCTTTTTGGAAATGAATTTTATTGGATAGAAGTGGCGTTATAGTTAAACTTGATGAAGTTCAAGATGATCATGTAATTTCACAAACGGTAGTAACAAGAGAACATCACAAGCCTAGCACAAGACCTCTAAAAAAGTTGGACTGAGTCAAGAAGGAACCCGAAAGGTTCGGATTCCTTCATGAAATGGACCAAGCAAATAGTGATCCGAAGACTTATGAGGAAGCTATGATGGACATAAATTTGGGACATTGGCTTGATGCCATGAAATTCGAAATGGACCCCATGTATCCAATAAAGTATGGACTTTGTTAGATCCACTGGAGTGTAAATACCCATTGGTTGCAAGTGGATCTACAAACAAAAGTTAGGAGTCGACGGAGAGGACGACCTACGAAAGTTAGGAGTTAATAGAGAGATGACGACATTTAAGGCTACACCAGTGGCAAAAGATTATGCTCAAAAACCTGATATTTATTTTGAGGAAACCTTTTCACCAATCGCTATATCTAAGTCTATTAAGATTATGTTTGTCATAGTCACATATTATAACTATGAGACATGACAAATGGATGTAAAGACTGTTTTCCTTATTGAAAACATTGAAGAAGAAATCTATATGGAGCAACCACAAGGTTTTACATCCAAAGGGATTGAGGAAAAAGTTTGCAAACTCCAAATATCTATTTATGGACTAAAAGAAGCACCCCAAAGTTGGAACTTATGGTTTGATACGACAGTTAAATCATTTAGCTTTATCAAAAATATGCATAAACCTTAGTGGGAGTTCGATATAGTTTATTGTGCTTTATGTCGATGACATTCTTCTCATTGGGAATGAGAGAGAAATGTTAGAGTGTACTAAAGCATAGTTATCTTCATAATTCTCTATGAAGGATTTGGGATAAGCATCTTATGTATTAGGAATGCAGATCTATAGAGATAGATCAAAGAGGATGTTAGGGCTTTCCCAAACCCCAGACATGGATAAGATACTAAAGAAGTTTAGTATGAAAGAATTTAAGAAAGGATTCCTTCCCATTGGGACATGGTCTTCGTCTCTCCAAGTCTATGTCCCCAAAGACTAAAGACAATACAAAAAGGATGTTCCACATACCTTATGTGTTCGCAATATAGAGCATAATGTATGATGTTCAATGTACAAGACTGAATGTAACACATGCTTTAAGCATTACGAGCCATGTTCAATCTGACCCCGGTGAAAGTCATTAGAAAACCGTAAAAGCAATCCTCAAGTATTTGAAAAGAACTAAGGATTTGTTTTTGGTATACGACAATGGAGAATTGAAACTTGAAAGGTTTTTAGATTCTAGTTTCCAATCCGATGAAGAAAACCTTAAATCTATTTTAAGATTTATATTTTGCCTTAATGGTGGCACAGTGAGATGGAAAAGTTCCAAACAAGACACCACGGCCGATTCTACTACTGAGGAAGAATATATTGCAGCTTCAAAAATCACAAAGGAGGGTGTTTGGATGAAAATTTTCATCCAGGAGTTAGATATAGTACCTAGTATTGTAGAGCTAATTGTTGTCTTCTATCACAATGACAGAGCGGTCGCTTAAGCAGAAAAGCTAAGATCTCATCAACAATCCAAGCACATTTTGAGGTATTATCATTTGATCCGTGAGATCATTAATAGAGGCGACATTCGAGTGGAGAGCACAGCCCCATAAAAGAATATAACAGATATACTAACTAAACCCCTAACCCGAAAGGTCTTTGAAGGATATCTTGAGAAGATGTGCCTTAAGACTTTGGGGGCTTCAGGGCAAGTGGGAGATTGTTGGAATAGTGCCTCATAGCTAATTAGATTGGCATGTAAATACTATTTTACTCATGATACAATCTTAATTGAATGATATTTTTATTAAATGGCCATCTTCATCTTGTGCTTATTATACATCACTTGCATTTGGTTGAAGGCCCTAAATCAACTAGACTATGGGACTTGGTCACACATATGATGGTGATCATGAAACAAGTCTCTATAGTCATAGTTTTAAATACTTAAAGTCATAGAATCTTATAAGACGAAGGATCTGAGATTCAGGTAGACTTATACTAATAATGCATATTCAAAGGAGTTGGATATTGTTCTGTTTCGTGAGCAATCTATGTGAGATATGAACTCATGTTAGTGGGTGCTTATTAGAGAACAAATTTACTAAAGACCTACCCAGAGAATCCACATGATAGCCCTAGTGGCAAGTTCTTTAGCTTACGATAGTGCATATAATTAATCCTAGGACCGAAAGATCTATGGTAACCTTGTGTTTAGGTTGTTATGCTTTCAATCTTTTCCAACCATGTAGCGAGTCATCTGGGGTTAAGATTTGGCATGAGCTACTTAAGTATAGAGGTTTATGAGATCCAAGATGGGATCCATCTCTTCGTTATTGTGAAGAATGAGTGCATCTCCTATATATTCCAACAAATCCTTGCGTAAGGTAGTATGACAACATGAATAAAGAGTTTTCCACAGTTGAGGTCATGAAGGGGAATCAAACATTGTATGTAAAAACAAATTTATCGAGGTTATTAGGGAGCCAACAAGTATCTTGCCCTAGGCCTCTTTTGAGAGATAGGAGATAGAAAGACCGTATTTGTATGGTAAGCATAAGCTATAATGGTTCATCAAGACATAATTCATTCATCCAATTAGTTAGGCTCTATGGGCTTGTTGCTAGACATCGACCATAGAGATTGGGTATCCTTCGATTAATAGAGATTAATTTAAAGGGTTATTAGTTTAAACGAGTTTAAAATAATGTGAATATTTCGGTATTCAAAATATCACAATGAGTTGTAAGCACATGTCCAATGAATGAATGAATCTAATGGGTCACACACAAAAGTCTATAGGAAGCTTTTATTTAATGGGAGGAATTTTCTAAGGAAATAGAAAACTCATGCCGAGGCATTTTTGAGAAAGGGACGAATGACTATTTTAATTGGTCATCTTGGATTGATTAATTTAAGTGTTAAATTAATCAAAATAATTTAAGAAATTAAATTAGACCAGTTAAATTAATGAGTTAATTTAATTGGGGGCATGTGACAATTAATTAATCAAGCTAACTTAAAGAGTTAAGTTAACATTAATTAACTTAAAGAGTTAAGTTAATTGACTTAAGGAGTTAAATCAAATTAATTAAATTAAAGAGTTAATTTGATTATAATATGAATTTGAATTTTGGAGGAAAATCAAATGGAAGATTCCATTTGAATTTGGATTAGAGTTAATTAGCATTCATTTCATGAGATGAAACGCAAATGTTAACTAAATACAAATGCATGTGAAATTCAAATTTACATGTAAGTTGGCAAATTGGTCAACAAGCATGGGAGGTATGATGCTACCTTGCATCCTCTCTCCTCTATAAATAGCCACTTGGTCGGCCACCTATGGGATAGTTGGCACTCTCATCATTTTCCTCCAAAAGTGTGGTATTTATGTGTTGAAGATTCACACTAAACTCTCTCCTCTCTCTCTCTTACCTCCAAAAACAGCTCCTATCACCTTCTTCCTCACTTGTTCTAGTACAAGTTGATTTAGTGCTTGCCTAAGGTGTGTGGACTTTATCATTAGAGGTCCTACAATTGGAGGACTTAGAATTTCTTGGTGGATCATTATTTTGCACCAGTTTCAGGAGCATATTTCAAGAACCAAGGAGTTTCTGATTGGAGCAAAAATTTGGCAGCAACTCACTAGATTTTTGGTGGAGTAGCCTACCAAATTTGCCAATTTTTGGAGCTTGGGAAGTAGACCAACCATTGGCATCTTCTGCTGCATGAAGATCTTCCATTGAAGTGTTTATTAGAGTGGTCTTCTCTTCTCCTTTGTGTTGATCTACAAAGGTAATTTTTCTGCAACTAAATTCTTATTTGGAGCATGAATATGATCCTTGGGATGGAGTAGTTTGGTTATATTTTGCCTATTTTTTGTTTTATATTTTGAATTCCATTCTTACTGCTTCTTTCAAGAATTATCTTGAATAAATTTACGAAGGCATGAAAATCAAAATACACTAACTAATTAATGGAAACAAGTAAATAATAAATCTCCAAAAACAAAAAAGCTACACACCTAAAGCTCTAAGAAAAACCTTTAATGAAACTTTCTTAGCTAGCTCAAAAATGCCAACTAACTTCTGAAAAAACATGAGCAAGGGGTGAGCTGTATAATCAATAAGCAATTCTCAAACCCATCTATGTGATCAAGCAAAAGTGTTCAATATAAAATGACACTAATGATCAAAACGATTTTAGAGAGAAAAGTCAAATAATCAAATTCTATAATAAATGAACAATTTTGGCTAGATAAATGACACAACATAGGAGATACATATCATCCATTGGATACGAACACACTACCATTGTTTGAGAGTACAAGCGCATGACAATGGTCACCAAGTCAAAACAAATGAACCCTTGACTAAAGGGCATCCGGATGACCCTATAGACCATAGAGGAAACTATTCGTACACATAAATCTTTGAGCTTATGAAAAGTTCAAAGTAACTCCATGTATTGAAACAAGTATCTCAAAAATCCATCATATGCATATAATAAAAAAGTTATTGTTTCTCCTTATATCATACTTAACCTTATTCTTCATTTTTCATTTCATATTTTTCTAGAACATCCCAAGGATCTTTCCAGATTCTTGGCCATATTTTGTGTTTTGATTTTTTTACATATTTTGCTGTCAAGCATCATCTATAGATATCATTGTACTCACTTCTCTACAAGAATTTTTAAAGTTTATATTCTTCCTTCTTCTTTTTTTTTCATTTAGAATGACCATGAAGTTGATCTTATAGGTTTTTTAAAAGTTATTTAAAATTTGCAATTTGTTTGGATGTTCTTAAATTTCATTATTTGATTTGATTTATTTAACTTTATTTGCTCATTTTTATATTTTTTAAGCATCTTTGAGTCTCTCCAAATTCGGAGTCGTTTGATTTTGTTCTTATACATTTTAGATTAAGCTTCATCCATCAATGTTATTGTGCTTGCTTCTCTCCAATCATTTTAAAATTTCTATTAAAATTTTCCAATTTTTGGTTTTTAGATGATGACATTTTGTCCGTTCATCTTAAGAATCTTCCAGGAAGTGTGTCATTGATTGGCTATTTATAAATGCATTTACAACTTTTCAAATTTTATGTAGTGAGACAAATAATGGAAATTAATAAAAATTAATTTTCTTTGTTTACTCTTAGGTACAATATGGGAAAGTAACTATAATGTGCTTGAATTATTTGATAAAAGTTAATATTCTTAAATTATTAAGTCTAGTGACATATAATTTAGAAGAAAAATATACGACTTTCAACTTGTTTTATTTAGGTTACTTGCTCATTTTATATTTTTCTAGATGTCCCTTGGCCCTTTCCCTTTCTTTTTCATGTTCTTTTTGTTCTTACTTACATGTTTGATGTTGAGTATCATCCAATAATGTTATTTTATTCGCTTCTCTTCAATCTATTTTTCAAACTTATATTCAAGTTATCCTTTTCTAATTTTTGAATGATCAAATATTTTATTTTACTCAATACTATTATGAATATAGCAAAAAGTTGATCTTTATGATTTTTTAAATTATATTTTAAGTTTGTAATTTGTTGATTGTTTTAAGATATTTTTATTAGCTTACTTGCTCATTTTATATTTTTTTAGACACAAAACAGGCAGTGTATAGAGATATAAGGTGCCGTTTTAGGATTCTATTTCCTATTAACATGACCATAATAAACTTATGCTTCAAAGTCAATATTCCAATATCTCCTTGACATTTCTCTCGACACTCCCCATCTTTTTTCAAAAAAACAAAAAAGAAGTGATAGGGAACCCTTAACTAAATTAGATAATTGGTCCTGTTAAGATTCAATATTTAAAATAATACGGAGAAAAATTGGTAAGATGGATAGAAGACTTGCTAATGAACCTCTCCAAATCGATCCAATATTCAAAATAGTACCGAGACTAATTGATAAGTTGGATAGAAGACTTGCTATCGAACCTCATCCATCACTATTATTGTACATACTCATTTTTATCTGATCTTTTAAAGATTGTATTCATTTCTCCATATTTGGGGTGCTGCTGCAATAATATTTGTTTTTCTCATTCTTGTCATGAATCTTTCATGGAATGTGTCATTGTTGATCTAAATGCATATTAAATAATTTTCGAACTTTAAATTTATTTGTAAGATAAATCATGGAAATTGTTCCAGTTTAGTTTTCTCCATGTACTCAGACTAATTTGGCATAATTAATCTTGGAAAGTATATATAATTTGTGTGTCAATTAGTTACTAAAAGATAATACTCTGAAATTGTAACGCCCCCACTCGGGATGGCACATAAGTCGAGGTGCCACTCAGTTCAATCATAAATTAAACTCACAATTCAATCAATAGGCCCATAACATTCAATCTTAACTTATCAAAAGCAGCGAAAATTTCAACTTAAGTGACTTGTCAAACCATTAAGTACGTGCCATGATTCACTTTCTTATATCTAGCAAAACATTACATGCCTTAAGTCATCAACATCAACATGACATATGACAATGTCTTAGGTCCAGGCTAAATATTCAGATGATTCCATATATACATTCAAACACCTGTTCTATTACAAAACATAGTTTCATCTAGTTCAAGCCGGAAGCCTACATCTATCACTTAACCATGTCTAAGAAAATTAAAGTAATACGAGGAATAAGTTCAAAGACTTAGGAAGGGATAAACTTAAGAACAATAGTGATCTGTTGAGGCAAAATCAACTCAACAGATTAATATTTAATCAATCAGAACAAAAGCATAACAAGTGATTACAGTCAAGATATGATCAAGCAAAACAAATCAGATTATGGGCAATTAGGACCACTTGGGCAAAACAATCATTATCAAATTTCAAGATTATTAGTAGGAACTAGCTTAGGAGTTGTAGCTGTTGGCACGAATGGCTCGGGATCATCTCAACCAATTTTGCTTAGGAGGTATAGAGCGTCTCCACCAATTATAGTTTGGGAAGAAATACAGACGGCTCATCCGGCCTGGACAAGAACCCGATCTTGACCAAGAAACTTCCACAACCTTGTTGCTCCATGAGTAGAATACAAACAATCAGAATGCAATCAGAACACAAAACAAATCACTCCCGTCAGATTTCCATCTATCATGAGTTTTGGGCTTACAGCTTATCCCATGCACTCAGCAAAGATTAATGTCCAGGACTTACGGCTTATCCCATGCTCACAGTAGGGATTAACATTCTGTTACTTAAATACAAGTTCAAGGCTTACGGCATATCCTACATACCTTGCTGGGATTAACGAGCCGGTACTTGCGGCTTATCCCATGCACATAGTAGGGATTAACATTCGGCTTATCCCATGCACACAGTAGGGATTAACGTCTCATTAATTATTCCCAATAACAATTACAATCAGTAAAAATGGAAGGTAACAAACAATAGATCAGTAACAGATAGCAGAGCCAGAATAAATAATAAACAAGTCGATCGAATAACAGCACAGTCACATAAAAAAACGGACAGATAATAGACAATTAGACAACAGATTGAATAGATAACAAATGGAATGTTCTAGGCACCAAAACGGACAAGAACAAATCATATTAGAGTACAATCAATAAGTAATCCTCATAGGGGTGCATGTGTCAATTAACAAATAACAATCGAACTCACAAGCTAGAACGATTCCAATAACAAGAACAAGTACTCAAGCAAGTACAGAACACAATCAAGTTGGACCCTTATCGAGGTCATTCCATAAGAATATATATATATATATAAGCAAGGCCAGAATGGCAGACCTTTAGTTCTGTAACCTTAGAAAGTGCAACTTCAGTCAACTATCTAGCGGTCCTCGTAACTCACTTCCTCATCACCTGACCAAAAGGGTATATTTACAGTCAATTCTTTATTCAACTCTAATATTTCTTAATAATGATAATTACACCATTAGTAGTCTAAAATTGCTAATTTCTCAACAAATAAAGTAGTTATGGTGCAACTGGTACAAAAGTGCTAATCATGCCTCTATCAGAAAACAATTACGAGGTTCATATTGATTCTACAAAGAGTGACATCTGGTCCTTAACTATATAATTATTTTCATAATATCATCCAATTCAACAATAATAGTCCAATCATCATAACTAACCCAATGATTGCCACTAAAGTCTCCAATTCATGAAATTAGGGTTTTCTTCTCTAATTAGCTCAATAAGTCTCAAAATTACCATAAAATAATATAATCCTAGTTCACTGTGCTTATAATGGCACATATATGTTCTGATTCTTAGTTCCATATTTCCTTAAGTAACCTAATTATCATTACATAGGTTCCAAACTCATAAAATCAAGGTTAATCACTTAATTAACTTAATTACTCCTTAATTATCATATAATAATATGGATTCGGGACCACTAAACAATATTATACTCCATGCATGGGAATATGTATATATCAACCATATGTAATCCTTTATAATACAAGTTTAAGGAAATCATAATATAACATATATATATGCAAGCATGTTCATCCAGTCCTTTACCCCTGATCCAACTATCAAAACCTCAAAAGCACAAACCAAGAGTACTATTGCAATCGTCGCAATGAGGAGAAGCTACTGTCCAAGCTCCGCCGCAGCGCTGCCACTATCAATCGCAGTCTGCAGGAAATACCCAAGACTACCACCAAAATACTCCTCTTAGATCTAGGAATCCGATGGTCTGATCAATTTCGCTAAATGCTGTGGGAAAGACAGTTAATTTTAGCATTGAAACCACTGCACCTACTTATGCCGCCGTGGTCCATCGCCCTCATTTTGCCATCACCGATTGTCAGAACCCAAAACCAACCTCACCAAATGCTTTCTTGAGCTGAATCCATTCTAGAACACCCTTGGTCCACCGCGGAAGGTCGCCAGAAAGTGGAAACCTACTAAGCTCCATTGTTGCCCCTTTGGACTTTACGTTTTTCGGTGGCCCGTCCGAGTTTGTGGGTGCATGTGGTATGCATGTGAAGCTAAGATCAAGATGAAGAAGTTAATTGGAAAAAATTTCTATTTTTTAGGAGTGTTGCTGATGATTCGCCTTAGAGGGGTGCCGTGGTGAAGGTGAAGGAATAAATGGGGTTGAAATGCAATTTCCCCTTATCTATATATAAAGCCTCTTTTCTTAATTACAAACTGGCCCCAAACTTATGACCAACTCTCAATCAAGCGCAAGGATTAGGAAATATATCATAGTCTCATATTTGACCTAAAGTATTAGCCATGCAACCCCAAAAGTTGCCAAGTTTGGTCCAATTAGGTTTCCTTGAATTACTAATTGACCCCAAAATTTTCTAATTTCCTTGCAATTCAATGCTTTACATTTTATTTTCGAGCCCTAAAATTTGACCAATCAAAATCCTAATTTTCTAAATTCTTATTTTCCAAAATACCAAATTTTTAGGGTGTTACAATCCTACCCCTTTAAAAAAATCTGGCCCCCAGATTCTCATCTTTGACATGAACTTCAATTAATACCAGTACACATAACATTCTTGTTCTTCGATGCTTCAATCACATGTCATTTCAATACTTAATATATATCCTCCACTTTAGTTCTAACAGAGTGCATGCCTTTATATAAAAGATAGCAAAACTATTACAGCAATAAACATCTAACAACATCACAAGTTCACACATACATGATATTTACATAAAAGGGTAATCCAATTCAAGCTTAACATGCTAGATTTTGTAACCTATCATACATTTCGAAGCAACTAGATATAGATTTACATAACATAAACACACTAGGTTTATACATGACCCATGCGCCTACTGTTCCTGAAACTCCATTTGGTGTATGAAGCCAAAATATGCAGTGTTAGATTCTCTTATGACAATCAAGAACTTAGATAGAACCTTCGGCCACCTATTTTCCTTTCCCTATAGGTGTTTGGCCTTTCTGTCTAGGGAAATCTCTCACAAAGTGCTGGTCGCTACCGCAACCCACATATCTGACTATTTTTTCCAACAACCAAACTCTTCATGGCCAAATCCCCTATAGAATTCACATAGTTTGGGCGCATTCTCTTTAGTTAAATTTGCCTTCTTGCTACAATGAGGGGCTACCTGGGTGGTGTTTCCAACCTATAGCCTCGGTTGTTTTCTTTCGGCATCACTCTATTTTTCGGGGTGTAACTTTCTGTTCTAATTCTTATCTGTGATTTTTCGGATCTTTTATAGCTCTAACGCAAGTTGCAGTGTCTTGCCCACTGCCAAGTTTAAATTATGTATGTCTTATGTGTCTAAATCCTGCCTGAGTTCTGACCTCAGCCCCTGTATGAACTATCAAGTCTGCAGGCACTCATTTTTCTATACATATGGAGCATACTATAAGAGTCTTCTGAAGGTAGCCTCATACTCACTAACAGACTGGTTTCCTTGGACCAGATCCATAAACTCCCTTTCTCTTGCTTGCTTAGCTACTAGGGGCATGTATTTGTCCTTAAACTCTCGGGTAAAGTTCTCCTAAGTTCTAGGGGTCTTTGGAGCTGTCCACCTATGATCGATCATTCTCTATCAATTCCTTGTAGACTTCACTGAAAGGAATGTAGCAAAATGCACTCTTTCCTCATCCAGGAAGTGCAAGGTCCAGAATATGTTTTCTAGGTCTTTCACTCACTTTTCTGCATTATAATCATTTGGTTTACTAAAGAATTTTGGTGGTTGAAAATATAGAAACCGCTCCAGGGCTCGATCTTCCGTAACTACTTCTGTTACCCTTGCTCTATCCGTCGGTTGGTGGTTAGGTTATCTGCATCTCTGTCCTTCTCGATGAACAAGTCTTACCAGGGAATCTACAGTAGGTTGATCTATCGGAGGAGTTTGTGAAACTTCCTCGTTGCTTTCGATTGTGGGTAGGCAGGTACTTCCAACCTATCAGATTATGGGCAATCAGGAACGCTCGAGCAAAACAATCATTATCAAATTTCAAGATTATCAGTAAGAACTAGCTCAGGAGTTATAGTTGTTGGCTCGAACGACCCGAGATCATCTCAATCGATTCTGCTCGGGAGGTATAGATCTCCATCGATCACAGTTTGGGAGGAAATGTAGATAGCTCATCCGGCCTGGATAATAACTCGATCTAGATCAAGAAACTTCCACAACCTTGTTGCTCTATGAGCATAATACAAACAATCAGAATGCAATCAGAATACAAAACAGATCAAGCCTATCAAATTTCATTATATCACGAGTTTTGGGCTTACATCTTATCCTATGCACTTAATAGAGATTAACATCCCAAGGCTTATGGCTAATCCCATTCTCACAACAGGGATTAATGTCCCATTACTTAAACACGAGTTTAGAGCTTTCGGATTATCCCATGCATCTCACTAGGATTAATGTCTCGGTACTTGTAGCTTATCCCACGCATACAGCAGGGATTAACATTTGGCTTATCCCATGCACATAACATGGATTAGCATCTCATTACATATTCCCAATAACAATTACAAGCGGTAAACAATGGACAGTAAGAAACAATAGTGCTGTAATAGATAGCAGAGCAAGAATAGATAAAAGACAAATCGAACAAATAACAAGACAGTCAAATAACAGACGGACAGACAACAGACAATCAGATAACAAATTGAATAAATAATAGACGGGATGTTCTAGGCACCAGAACGGACAAGAACAAATCATATCAGGGTACAATCAAGAAGTAACCCTCATAGGGGTGCATGTGTCAATTAACAAATAACAATCGAACTCACAAGTTAGAACGATTCCAATAACAAGAACAAGTACTCAAGCAAGTACAATTTCAACAATCAAGAACAAGTACAGAACACAATCAAGTTGGACACTCACCGAGGTCATTCCATAAGAATAGATATATATATATATTAGCAAGGTCAGAATAGTAGACCCTTAGCTCTGTAATCTTAGAAAGTGCAACTTCAGTCAACTGTCTACCTGTCCTCGAGACCCACTTTCTCATCCCCTAACCAAAAGGGTATATTTACAGTAAGTTCTTCATTCAACTCTAATATTTCTTAATAACTATAATTACACCATTAGTAGTCTAAAATCGTTAATTTCTCGGCAAACACAGTAGTTATGGTGCGACTGGTGCAAAAGTGATAATCATACCTCTATCAAAAAATAGTTACGAGGTTCATATTGATTCTAGAAAACAGCGACATTGGTCCTTAATTACGTATTTATCTTCATAAATCATCCCAATTCAACAATAATAGTCAATCATCTTAATTAACCAAATGGCTGCTACTAAAGTCTCAAATTCATGAAATTAGGGTTTTTTTCTCCAATTAACTCAATAAGTCCCAAAATTACCACAAAATAATATAATCCTAATTCACTATGCTTATAATGGCATATCTATGTTCCGATTCTTAGTTCCATATTTCCTTAAATAACCTAATTATCATTACTTAGGTTTCGAGCTCATAAAATCAAGGTCAATCACTTAATTAACGCAATTAGTCCCTATTTATCATATAATAATATGGATCCGGGCCTATTAAACAATATTATACTCCATTCATGGGATTATGTACATATTAATCATATGTAATCCTTCATAATACAAGGTTTAAGGAAATCGTAATACAACATATATATATATATGTAAGCACGTTCATCTACTCCTTTGCCCCCGATCTAACTATCAAAACCTCAAAACCATGAAATAAGAGTACCGTCACGATCGTCGCAACAAGGAGAAACTCCTGTCCAAGCTCCACCGCCACCAGAAATACCCAAAACTACCACCAAAACACTCATCTCAGCTCTAGGAATCTAATGGTCCCATCAATTTTGCCAAACGCTATCCAAAAAATAGTCAATTTTGGCCTTGAAGCGACTGCACCTCCTCACGCCACCACGGTCCATCGCCCTCATTTTTCTATCACCAGTGGTCAGAACCCAAAACCAATCTCACCAAATGCTTTCATGCACTGAACCCATCCCAGAACACCCTTGGTCTGCCTCAAAAGGTCACTGGAAAGTGGAAACCCACCAAGCTTTGCCGTCGCCCATTCAGCCTTCACGTTTTTAGGTGGCCCGTTCGAGTTTGAGGGTGCATGCGGTATGCATGTGAAGCTAAGGTCAAGGTAAAGAAGATGATTGGAGAAATTTTTAGTTTTTCTAGAGTGTTGCCGATGATTCGCCGAAGAGAGGGGAGGGGGGTGCCGGGTGAAAGAGAAGGAAGAAATAGGGTTGAAATGCATTTTCCCCCAATTTATATAAAGCCTCTTTTCTTAATTATAAACTAGCCCCAAACTTATGACTAGCTCTCAATCAAGCCCAAGGATTAGGAAATATATCATAGTCCCCTATTTGGCCCAAAGTATTAGCCATGCAACCCCAAAAGTTTCCAAGTTTGGTCCAATTAGGTTTTCTTAAATTACTTATTGACCCCCAAAATTTTTCTAATTTTCTTGCAATTGAATCCTTTTCATTTTATTTTCGAGCCCTAAAATCTGACCAAGCAAAATCTTGATTTTCTTATTTTCCAAAATACCGAATTTTGGGGGTGTTACATAAATTATTTAGTCTACTAAGGTATAATTTTGGAGATTACCTATGGTTTGTACAAAAATAACAAAAATAAAATATAAAATATCTGACTCGGTTTGTTAATGTTTGCTTGATCATTTTGCGTTTTCTAGTTGTCATTTGGCTCTTTGTACCTTTTTCTTTATCACATTTCTTGTTTGTTCTTATATTTATTAGTATTCGGCATCACCGAAGACATTATTATTCCCACTTCTCTGTGCCCTTTTTCAAGGTTTCTATCAATGTTATGCTTTCTATTTTTATTTTTAAACGATCAAATATTTTGTTTTTCTCATTGACATTATGAATTTACCAAGGTTTTGATCTTTGAGCTAGGATTTTTCTGAATTTATTTTAAAGTTCTGTATTTATTTTTCTCATTCTTTTTATCTTTTGGTAATCAAATATATATTTTGATTTTCTCATATTTTTATGAATTTTCCAGGAAATGTTTTAGTGGTTGGCTATTCGTAGATGCATTTAATGATATTTCAAACTAAATTTATTCGATCCTACAAATAATGGAGATTAATACAAATTAGAATTCTCTAATTAGTTGAACTCACTAGTAATTTTGGAAGTCAGCTATAATTTGTGTTTGAATTAAAATTTGTACAAATTAATATTCTTAAATTACTTGTATGATGGGGTATAATTTAGAAAAACAATTATAATTAGTGCAGACATAAAATATTTAATTTATTTAGTTTTACTTACTCATTTTATACTTCCCTAGGTGTCTCTTGGTTCTTCTATTTTTTTCCATAATATTTTACTATTGAGCTCCATCCGTCAATATGATGGTACTCGGTTCTCTCTATCTTTTTTAAAGTTTGCATTCATGTTTTATTCTTCTTATCCTTTTTTGAATAATCAAATTTCCTATTTTTTTATTTATGTTATGGATTTTTCAAGAAGTTGATCTTCGATGTCTTTCCAAAAGTTTATTAATTTTGTAAATTCATTGATTGTTTGGTATGATTTATTTAGCTTTACTTGCTCATTTAAATTATATTTTTACACATCTCTTAACTATTTCTAATTTCTCTATCATATTCTATTATTTTTATAGCCTTTCCTACTGCCATTTAGCAATGTAAATGGATATTAAACGGATCTAATAGATTGTATCTGTATTCACATCCTTTTAAATTTTATAATATCCGTATCTGTATCAGATAAATATTTTTTAATAACATCTGAATTCGGGTATATCCGTATTCGATTATAATTATTCTAAATATTTGTTTATAAATATCCGAATATCCAAAAATCCAAATTTGTTAACTTATAATAAAATGCATATTTTTCTCTAATATATTTAATTAAAAAATAATCAAATAATTAACATAATAAAATCTATAAAAAAAAAAAGAAAAACAAACAATAAAATTAGCATATTTCAAAGATCAAACAAGCATACAAATCTCCTCAAGACTCAAAAGAAATAACAATCTTCAATATATAATACAACACTCCAAAAGAAACAAAATAGAAGTTCATTTCAATACAAGAAAAATCTTCATATAGTCCAACAACACGAACATGCTTGAACTTCTCATCTATTTAATACTGCAAAACACAATGAACAAAATTTTAATGTTAAAGTTCAATAGATTATCTGTTAAGAAAAAAAAAATCTATAAGAACTTATAATATACTTTACAAATAATCTTAAAGAATTAAAAAAGTAAAGAGAAAGTACACCAAAAGCAACCATTCAAGCATCACAATAATTGGCACCATGTACTCCAAAAGTTCAATCAATTATACCTATAAAAAAGTATCTATTAGTCTACATTTATATGATGATATATAAATAAAAAAAAAACTAAATAAATGAAAGAAATACTCATTACTTGCAATCATTTTCAATTGTTGGCAACCAATCTTTAACACAAAGTAAACACTCTACTGTTTCAGAATCTAGTGAGGCATGAGTATCATCAACAATTCTATGTGCTTGCCTAAAAGTGGACTCCGATGGTACTGTAGTACATGGAATTACCCAACTTCAATTTGAAAAAAAAAGAAGAAGAAAGACACAGTAAATAAAGACCATGACTAGACAAAATAAGCAAAACTTTTCCACAGGTTGGACGCTACATGCAGACGATGCTTCAAATTCTAATGACCCTCACTTTTTCTACCCTCCTCCATTATTAACCACTTAACACCTCCAACACATATAAAAATGTCTCAAAAGGGAACATCCACTTCTATTCTTCAGACAATGATACGTCTTGATTGCCAATTATTGTTTATACTTCTTTGTTTGTGTTTGAAAGAGAGACAGAGAAAGAAATCGTCAGCATCATGCGTAATTTCTTGTTCGTTTTCTCAGTACTAGTTTCATTAATTTGAGTGGTCCGTTGTGAGGATCCATACATTTACCATCACTATAATTTATTAATTATAAAAAATAAAAATAAAAAAGGGGAGTGGGAGATTAAAAAAATAAAAATAAGAAAAAGGTGGGGTCTGAGGCCAATAGCTGTTGGCCCTCCCTATCGCTGGCGATGGAGAGGCCAACTCTCGTGAGACCAACTGCTATAGGCCGCAGCTGGTCGCCAAGGTGAGAGCCAGCAAATTTGCTGGCTCTCACAACCCCCCGACAGGCTAGCAAACGTGACAATGAGGCCAGCCCCATCCGAGAGCTGACAAATCTGTTGGCTTCCAGCTTTGGCATTGCAAAGGTCAACAGGCATCTTACTGGTGCTTTTGCCGACAAGAAAGGTAAACTACATGGAAGTAATGAAAAATGAAAAAAATGGAAGAAGAGAGTACCTAGGCGGCTGGTGTGACTGAAGGAAGGAAGTGATAGTGAAATTGAAATAAATGGTAGGTAGGTTTTAGTGATTTGGTCACACTTTTGACTTTTATATTTTTTATTTTTTTATATTTCATTTTGATAATTTTTATTTAATTATACTAATTAATTTTTAAATTTTTAAATTTTAAATTTAATTATTCATTAAATTGTTATATATGACTCTGATTCATATCTTGATACTTAATATTTTTGCATATTATATTTTAATATAATTTTAAAAAAATAGTTTTACGATGGTTATTGAATATTGACATTTAGTTTTAGATATGTAGATATAACAATGTTAATCAATAAAAATATTCTCTATTGTTAATATTTTGGGGTTTAAAATTTATAAAGTTGTGAGATTTTACGATTTAGAGTTGAAGTGTTTGTAACACTTGACTCAGGATAAGCGCTAAGCTGAGATATTACTTCAATTCAATCTTAATTTAGACCCATAAATAAGCACTAGGCCCAAAACATTTCATACTTAACTTATCAAAATCAGCGAAAATTTTCAAACTTATCTGACTTGTCAAACCTATAAAGTACGTACTATGATTCAATTTCTTAAATCTAACAAAACGTTTACAGACCTGAAGTCCTCAATAATAGTCATGACATACCAAAGTTAACATTCAAAAGAACTCATTTACACACATAAGAATCTATTCTATTACAAAAGTATTTCTCCAGCCCAACTCGGGAGTCTATATCCTTCACTAAACCTGTTTGAGGAAATAAAGAATAAAAACAGGGGTAGGTCCAAAGACTTAGTGAGGGATACATTTAATAGTGAACATTAGGGATCTGTTAAGGAAATGACATCTCAATAGATCATAATGTAATTATTCAAACACGAACGATCAAGAAACAAGTACAAACAAGTTTGGCAAATAGGAATCTCTCCTACTTTATTGCTACAAGAACGGATTTCAAACAATCAAGAAACAAGTACGATCAAGCAAACCCAATTAGCGTATGCATTCTAATAAATCTAAACAAGTATGCATATCAAATTCACCTTATACCAATCAAACAAGTACTTTTACCAAAGCATGATAGCTTGGTCTATAGTTGTGCCCATACGGACCGTACGACGTAGAGTGATGCCCAGGGGGAAATCCCTAGCACATTGCCCAATACCCAGGGGGAAATCTCTAGCATACCGTTGATACCCAGGGGGAAATCCCTAGCGTACTGTTGATACCCAGGGGGAAATCCCTAGCGTACCAATTTGGCTCTCGGCCAATCAATTCTCCTTTCAATGAACAACTACCAATAACAATTATGCAAATGCCCAGGGGAAAATCCATAGCACACCGCTGATACCGGAGGAAATCCCTAGCGTATCGCTGATATTAGATAAAACAAGTGAGCCAGCGAGGCAATAGATAACAATACAAAAATGCCAAAAAGGTAACATGATAATGATTAACAGGTACAAGTAAGCCAGCATGGCCATATGGCGAGGTATAAAGAAGCAAGTGTGCCGACAAGGCCATAGATAATGATAAAATCGATACGGATAACAAGATATTCACAAGTACTGATCAGGAACATACACGATAACATATAACAATTGGAAGTTCTAGGCGTCAGAATGAATATGTACGAGCTTATAGCAGAGTATAACAAGAAATAACCCTCATAGGGGTATACGTGCCAATTAACAGATAACAAGTGAAATCACAAGAAAGTACGATTATGATAACAACACAAGTACTCAAGCAAGTACGATATCAACAATCAACAATCAAGAGCAAGTATAGTACACAACATGTTGAACCCTCACAAAGGTCATTCCAGTAGAATATATAGGTATAATCAAGGCCAAAATGGTAGACCCTTACCTCCACAACCTCAGAAAGTCTAACTTCAGTCAGTTGTCTACCGATCCTCGAGACCTACTTCCTTGTCACCTAACCAAAAGAGTATATTCACAGTCAAATTCTTCATTCAACCCTAATAACACTTCATAATTATAATTACACCATTAGCAGTCAAAAATCACTAATTTCTCAGTTAATACAATAGTTATGGTGCGATCGGTACAAAAGTGCTAATGAAGCCTCTATTATAGAAATAGTTACAGGATTCATATCGATTCCAGTAAAAGAATGTAATCCGGTCCTTAATTACATATTTTACCTCATAAAATTATCCCAAAACAATAATAATAATCCAATTATTTTAGTTAACACAATTATTGCCACTTAAGTCCCAAATCCATAAAATTAAGGTTTTTTTACTTATTAGCCTTAATTAACCAAAGATGCCCTGTAATATAATATATCCAAGTCCTGTAGGCACATGTATTTATCCATGCATGGCCTACATATACACAATTCATAGGTCTAATTCTCATTTTCTTTCCATGATACAGGGTTTGGAAGAATAAATGGTATAAAAGCCAAAAAGCTTTAAACCCAAATTCCCATTTACCCAAGATCTGACTATGGAAGCGCCGAAATCTCAAACCGAGAACATTGCCACTATCGTTGCGTCAAGGAGAAGTTTCTGCCTCAACACCGCCACTATGCTATCGCTAGAACTAAATCACGACATCACCATTCAACTAATCCAGCTGCGCTGATCAAAATGCCTCAACTAATTTCATCTTTCACAGCTAAATTGCCGCTCAATTGACTGAAAAACCCAATTGGGTCTCAACTCACTACTGCACCCAATTCTACTTCGTCAGTCGCTGGTTCATGAAATTGAGGCCACCAGCTTGTTCACCGAGCTGAACCCATCAGGAACCACCCTTGGTCCATCTCCAGAAGTTGTCAGAAAGTGGAACCCGTTACCCTCCGCCATGATGGAAACTTCTAACGCAAATTTTGATTGCCTCGCTGAGGGATTTTGGAAGAGAAAGCCATGGTTACGTTCCTTGTCAAGAGAGGAGGAAAAAGGTACCAAATACTATAGGCTTCGTGACGTCGGAAAGTGGTCGCCGGTGAGAGGAACCATGATGGTGCATGGGGGAGCAATGAAGAATCCAGGGCCTGTTTTCATATATATACATGTGTACTTTTGAAATTCAATTTTGGCCCCCAAAACTTTCCTCCGGCTTGCAATTAAGTCCTTCGAAGTTTGTTGGTTCCTCAATTGAGCCCCACAAATGTTTGAGTGCCTAAAATTGACCTATTTGACCTAAACTAATTTCATGCAAACCCCCAAAACAATGAAAATGTGATCCAACCAAGTGTTACCTATTTACAATTTGACTCCAAAACTTTTAATCTTTATGCCATTGGGTCCTTTTTTTTTTCGAGCCTTACAATCTTACCAACCAACTCCTTGATTTCTAAATCCTTATTTTATCAAAATGCCAAATTTTAGGGGTGTTACGGTTTTATATTTAGATAAATTTTATTAGTTTTCTAAATTAATAATAGTACAAATCTACAAAATAAAATTATGAAATGATATGTTCATTTTATATTATATGTATATAGTTAGATATTGTAAAATATTTAAAAGTTATTTGTGTGAGTTTATAAGCTCCTCAAAATATTTTATATGTTGTCAGTCCTAAAATAAGATGTTAGAAACTTATAAGCACTTTTTAAGAAGATAAGGAGTTCTTAACTTATTTTTAAAATCTTAATAAGCTTCCTTAATTTTAATCATATTAATTATAAAATTGTCATTACTAATGCCATATAAGCTCCAAGATCTTATTATCCAAACACTTTCAGAACTTTTTTTTTTTTTGGAAAAATCTATCATCTTATAAGTTCGAAAAATATCTTATAAGATGTAGGAGCTCCAAAAATATCTTATAACATGCAAGAGCTTATAAGACATTTTAAATAAGTTTAGCCAAAAACCTCTTAGAGGTTGTTTGGCTAAACTTATTTAAAAGGTCTTATAGGTTCCTATATCTTATAAGACATTTTCAGAGCTTATAAGTTGCTAAATTTGTTTTTTTAAATAAATTCTTAAAGTGTTTAGATAAAATAAATTTTGAAGCCTATAAAGTGTTAATAATGGCATTTTTATAATTAATATACTTAAAATTAAGGGAGTTTGTTAATATCCTAAACATAAGTTAGGAATTCCCAACTTCTATAAAAAAAGCTTATAAACTCTTAACATCTTATTTTAAGAGCTTATAAGTTTATTTTTAAAAAAATTACCAAACACTTTTTGATATCTTATAAGCTCTCAAATATCTTATAAGATGTTTTCAGAAGCTCATAAACTCACACAAGTGCCCTCTTAAATCTTAATGTCCCCTCAACTAGTTAATAACTTTAGTATTTACTATTTTATTTTAGAATCAAAAAGTTAATTATTGTTGATTTAGTTAAATTTTTTTCTAATTATTGATTCAATTTATGATTAATTAATATTAATAAAATGAAACGAATATAAATTAATTATAAAGCAAAGCAACAATAATTCTATATTGATTAATTTTATCACTAATACATTGACTTTAAAAATTTTTTTGATTTAATATTATTTAATTATCATCATTGCCATTATTTTTTTATTATTTAATTACTAATTTATACATATATTGATTTATATGTAGATTATGAAATTTCATATTGAAAAAATAAAAATAATTTATTATGTAAAATAATATATTATATACGATCGCTTTTTAAAATATTATTTATATATTAAAATACATAAAAATATAATATATTATATATAATAATTTTTTAAATATTATTTATTGGATATAGATAACGGATTTAATTAAATTACTGATAATCGAATATATAAACGAATATATCCAATGGATATATATTCGGAGCGGATATTAAACAGGTCGGATAGGTATTTACTATATTCGTATTCATTTACAGTAGGATGTCTGCTAATCGGATATGAATAATATCTACTTTAAACGAATACGAATAATAGCCCTATAAACGGATTCGGATGCGAACGGTAAACAAATTTTTGAATATTCATTTACAACCCTGCTGCCATTCATTCATCAACATTTTTGTGGTATGATTTCTAATTGTTTCAAAAGTTTGTGTTCATTTCCAGAATTTTTAGTTACTGGAATAGGATTTCATATATTAGTTTCCGAGTAATAAACTATAGGATAAGAAGATTAGACCTTCATTAAGAGTTAATTTAAATTAGTCCGAGTATAATTTATGAAAGTTAAGGGACTAAAAATAATTGAATTTAGGATCTAATTGCCTAGAATTATAAATGCTAGGGGTTGCCAAGTGAAGAGAAAAACTTTAGGGGCCAAGTTGAAGATTTGGCACTGAATTGAAGGTGGCTAGAAAGCTGAGACACTCAACTTTAGGAAATCCTTTCTGCAAAATGTTGATCTCGTATATTCATCAAATTCTCACTTGCAAACCCTAATGCTATATGAAAAGTGATCAACTCTACAACTTTTAGTGCCTTGTCATAAGCTCAAGATTTTTTGACTTTTTATTTCTTATTGCCTCTTGTTAGACCACCTCTCAGTGTTTTCCTTTTGCATGGACTCATCACTTTGATCCTATAAATTGAAAGTGTAATTTGAAGAGTCGAGTAATAGCTAGTAGTCTTCCAGTAAAATTTATGAAAATAGTTACAAAGCAACAAATGTGAGAATTTATTTCAAAGCATGCATTTGTTGTTTAAAAGTTATTTTAAATTTGTAATTTGGTTTATTGTTCATTGGCTGATTTATTTAACTTGATTTATTTAGTTTACTTGTTTATTTTATACTTTTTGGATAGGTATCCACTCTTTTTCAATTTTGCAATTATTACTTTTCTTTTTCTCCATATTTTACCATTGAGATTTATTCAACTTTATTATAGTTCTCTCTTCTCTCCACTCTTTTCCAAATTTTGCATTCATCATTTCCTAATTTTTGAGTATTTGTTATTTAATAATTTTTCAGCTTTGAATGATGAACTTTTTTCAGTTTTGTTATTCATGTTATGAATCCTTCATGAAGGGTGTCATTATCTGGTGATTCATAATTGCATTTAATGACTTTTGAATGTTAAAATTCATCTTGTCAGATAACAAGGAAACAATAAATAAAAATGGATGAATACAAATTAATATTCTTAAATTGTTGTCGTTGATTATGTATAATTGGGAAAATAACTATAATTTCTAAGTGAATAAAATTTATTGTAAATTAATATTCTTAAAGTTATTTATTATAGTGAGGTATAATTCAGAAGAATAGCTATGTGAAAAAATAAAATACCTATTCTTCAGTTTTACTTTCTCATCTTGTATATTTCTAATTGTGCTTTGGCTCTTTCCAATTTCTTGGTCATGTGTTTTTGTCTTTTACATATATTACTATTAACCTTCATCCATCAATATTATACTACTTGCTCCTTCCAATTTTTTCTAATATTTATGTTTTCTTTTTTCCTTAATTTTTAAATGATCATTTTATTTCTGTTTCAAGTTAAAGATTTAACATTGATGTGGCACAAAAATGGAGTTAGGATTTTTTTCTAAAATCAATAAGGTTTGTGGTTCTTTTCTCTAAAATGTGATGCAAAGAGCTCTCCGCTCAAGAAGATTCTCGAAAGTTTGCAGATTCTTGCAAACAATTTCTTATGCCTACTTTCTTTGAAGGCTTAGTATTTATATAGTCTTTTTTCATGATGGACTAAGGCACATTAGGGTTTTGATGCCCTTCTTAATGGGCTTAATTAATTTGTACTCTCCAACGATTGTATCTAATTATTCTCTTTCATCCATTTAGCTTCTTTTTTTTTTTTAGTTCTTTTATATTTTGCTTTTGTGGACTTAATTAATCAATAATCTAAACCTCATACTTTCAATTTGAAAAGTGATTTTCAAGTTAAAAATAATATAAGGACCAATTTTAACATTTATTTACCTTAATTCATTAAAATAAGGTTATTAATTTAATTAATTTTCATTGTTCAAGTTAAATATGTATTTGTCTTATTAAACTTTTATCGAAGTCAAGGTTTGATAGATTTCCAAGTCTAAGGGATTTTTTTAGGGAGCTTTTCATTTGTTGACTTCGTCTTCACTCAAGGATTTAGCAAAAATTTGGATAAGTTGAGAAGAGAGAGAGGAGGAATTTTTATGAGAAGCACTAAGATGAGTCCCCGAGGTAACTTCTCTTATCCTTTATCTTTCATTTGTTTCGTTTTTATCTTGCTTCTTTAGTTGTAAATTTTTATCCAACACCTTAGAGTCAGTAAAGTTTCTCTGCATGTCATTGAGTCAAATTATGTCATAGAGTAGATCCCATTCTGAGTCAAATTTCATCATAGACTCAAAATTGAAAAGAGACCAAACTATCGTTGGCCGTTTAGATCTAGCCAGGTGTAGCATCACCAGCATTAGGAGCTTACTGGGCACCCTCATTGGGCTCCCACGGGGTGCTCAAAGTAGGCTCCCTCACAGCTTAGAGTCAGCGCTTGGAATTGCCGCCTACAGGCCGCTATCTTCAGGTGCCTGCTTTAGGTAGCTTGTTGCCCTGTGCCGGTGATTGCTCACATTAGTGAGGGTCATCATCCTCGTAGTGCCCTAATGTATTCTGAGTTTAGAGCCATTCTTTTAGCGCATCATTTAATCAAGTTCTAATAAGTCAGAGCAAATCTCAAAAGTTGAAGAATCAGGGAATTATGCTTGAACTATTTTCATTCTCAAAGTCTAGTTTCGAGTCTAGGGCATGGGGTTCTTCTAATGTTGAGTCTGAAGATGCTCCTACCATTCATAGTAGTTTCTCTCAAGTCATGAAGATTAGGTATTTAGTCTTGCTTGGGAAGTAGGTATTTTGAGACATCCAATATGTGTTTCTAAAGAGCCTAGTGCTACCTCCCATAGGGTACTTCACTGTGTTTAGTAGTTACTTCACATGTGGATTTTCTCTATTCCTGGATCCTTTGTTTCTAGATGTGGTAAGGAATTTTGGAGCATGTCTAAGATAGTTCGTTCCCAACTTCTTTACATACTTTGTGGGTTTTTAGCAATGTGGTCTACTAGTTTTCTTCAACAATTTTTACTCTCTATTTGGGTTGCCCAAGTGCCCAATGAGCCCTTCCTTATGAGTGAAGCAGTAACTTCATCCTGATCCTTATCGAAGTTCTTAAGAGAAAAGGTTATTCAAGTACTCCTTTAACATCAATTCTATGTTTTCTGCATATACTTATCATATTTTTCTTTTGGTTGACTACTTATGCATATATCTTAAGTTATTGGTTATTTGTATTCTCATCAACACATATGTTTATTCTTGCACTCTTTGCTTTTCAATAGGATAGAAAGCTGACTTAGTAAGGATCCACTCTAGGAAAGTGGATAGAGGAATGCACGAGAGGTGCGTGAAAGAACAGCACCATGGGTAGGCATCGCTAGCCAAGCGGTGTACGAGCCCCCATGTTGGCGGTCAAGAAAGGTGTAAGTTTGGACACCTTTGACGATGTGAGACTGGTATAGGTAAAGAGCCTGAATGAGGTGAACGAATCAGCTCGGCGGCATGATCAAAATAAAGAAGAGCTCATAAAGCTAATGAAGGTGCATAGGCAGCTGAAGGCACAGTATGCATAGGAGGTAAAGATTGGAAAGAAATTTCTAGAGTCTTCTACTGGGAAAACGCTCATTGATGCAGCTCGTGAGGATATAGTTAAGTAATTCAAGAACTTTGATGAATTCTTAGAGATAATTAAGGTGGAGGCAACAATGATATATAAGCAGACCATTTGGAGCTGGCACCGTATATTGAGTGAGACCAAGCGTTACCGAACTAAGGACTTATTAATGTTAGATATGACCATTCCAGTTAATCTTTCTACTAGAGAGCTTAAAGGCATACTTGAGACTAGCATGAAAGCCATGGTAGAGGATACTATTGATGCAGCTCCATAGGAGTAGATGGGTTTTTTCATGTTAGGAGTAGTAGATAGGCATTTCTACTTTTTTAAAGTTGGAATAGGCTAAGGATCAATAATATAAAACCATAAAAAGGCTAAATAAAACTTGTCTACTCCTCCCCAAGGATCTAATCATGCATTTAATAAGGATTTAGATCTGGAAAAATACCTTGAAAGAAAAATCCAAAGGTAGAAATAGGTTGACTCCAATGAATTCTTCAAAGGATAAATGTGCGCACAATAGAGTCTCACCAATGGATGACTGCCTTCCTCTACTCCAAAAATGCTCAAAGTTTACAGAGAATACACCAAGGAAGTTTTTGTAAAATTTTTGTTCAAATCAGATCTTCAGAAATCCTTCAACTCAGCCTCTAAATATTCTAGACAGCAATGGAACACTAAGAGCACAAGCTCCCCAAGTATTAAGCCTATAATGTAATAATCCACACACCCAAGGAAAACACTAATCAACCTCAAATCTACTAGAAAATGAGAGGTTGAATGAGAGGGAGGGGCAGTTTTTAGAGCATTGGAGAGGCAGAGAGTTTGGAGAGTATGAGTTTTCAATATATGAAACGCCACACTTTTGGAAGGCAAATGGGAATTTTTCTTAGCTAGCTCTCTTTGGCCAGACACTTTTCCTATTTACAGAGAGAACAGTGTGATGTAAGTTGGCATCACACCTTCCATAGGTAGCTATCAATTTGGCAACTAACTTGCATGTGAATTTCACATGCATTTGAATTTAATTTGCATATTCATTTCATCTTATGAAATATGGTGCAAATTAATTCCAAATTAATTTCAAATGAACTCCTTCATTTGAATTTTACTCCAAAACTAAAATCTCATTTAAATTAAATTGAGTGTTAATTTAATTAATTGGTTTGACTTAACTCCTTAAGTCAACTAACTTAACTTTTAAGTTAAATGGTGTCGACTTAACTCTTTAAGTTAACTTGACTAATTAATTGTCACATGGCACCAATTAAATTAGTTCCTTAATTAAATTAGTCTAATTTAACTCTTCAAATTATTTTACTAATTTAATAATTAAATAATTGAGCCAAGATGACCAAAAAAATTAGTCAACCGAATTATTCTCAAAAACCCCTAGGTGAATTTTCTAACTCCTTTTAAAATTCCTCCCATCAAGTAGAACTTTCTTTAGGCTTTTTTGTGCGATCCATTAGGTTCACCCATTCGTTGGACATAGGCTCACAACTCATTGTGATATTTTGAATATTAAAATATTCACATTAGTTCAAACTCTTTCAAAATAATAACTTTTTCAATTAATCTCCATTAATCGAAGAGCACACAATCACCATAGTCGATGTCTAGTAACAAGCCTATGGAACCCAACTAATTGGGTAAAATGAATATGCTCTGATGAATCATTCTAGCTCTACACTTGGCAAGCAGATACAATCCTTCCATCTCCTATCTCCCGAAAGAGGCCGAGGGCAAAATATTTATTAGCTCCCCAATAGCCTCAATAACTATGTTTCTAATCTCAATGTTCAATTCTCCTTTATGATCTCATCTTTGGAAAACTCCTTTTCTAAATTGTCATACTATCTTGTGCAAGCATTTCTTGAAATCGATCATTATATAATACATAGCAGATGTATTTGCCCTTCACAACGATGAAGAGACGGATCCCATCTTTGATGTCACAAACCTCCATATCTAAGTACGTCATACCCAATCTCAACCCGGATGACCTGCTACGAGGTCGGTGAAGAGTCAAGGTTTGAGTACCTAAGCACAAGGTTACCATGGATCCTTAGGTCTAAAAAGTAATTATATGCACCAGCGTAAGCTAGAGAACTTGCTACTACCGACTTGCCACTCTGGCTATCTAGTGGATTCTCTAGGTGGGTCTTTAGTGAACTTGTTCTCTAATAAAAACCCACTAACATGCACCCATGTTTAAAATAGATTTCTCATAAAACGGAGCAATACCCAACCCCTTGGAGTTATGCCCCGTTTCTTAAGATTCTATGACCTGAAATATTTTTAAATCACGATCATATAAGAAATTTTATGAACACCACCAAGTGCATGACCAAGTCCAGTAGTCTTGTGCGATTTAGGGGCCTCAACCAAATGCTGGCGAAGTAAAAATAAACATAAGATGAAGATGGCCATTTTATTTGAATATCATTCAATTAAGATTGTCTCATAAGTGAAATAGTTTGCATGCTAATCTAATTGGCTGTGAGGCACTATTTTAATAATCTCCCACTGGCCCTAAAGCCAATTCCCCATAGCCTTAAGGGCCCATCTTCTCAAGATGTCCTTCAAAGACCTTTTGTATTAGGGGTTTAATTAATGGATCTACTATATTCTCTTCGGAGACTACCCTCTCCACTTCGATGTTGCCTCTATCAATAACCTCCCAAATCAAATGATAACACCATAAAACGTGCTTGGATCGCTGATGAGATCTCGGCTCTTTTGCTTACGCAACCGCATCGTTATTGTCACATAAGACAACCACATGCTCAGCAATGCTAGGCACTATATTTAACTCTTCGGTGAAGTTTTTCATCAAAACACCCTCCTTTGCGGCTTTCAAAGCCGCAATGCATTTCACCTCAGTGGTAAAATCTATCTTGGTGTCTTGTTTGGAACTCTTCCAACTCACCATAAGTGGATTTTAGGTCATCTACATCAGATTGGAAACTATAATTTGAAAACCCCTCAAGTTCTAATTCTCCATTAACGTACACCAAAAATAAATCCTTAGTTCTTCTCAAGTACTTTAGGATTAATGCTTTTACAACATTTCAGTGACTTTCACCGCGGTCGGATTGTAAGTGGCTCGTAACGATTAGAGCATGTGCTACATTCAGCCTTATATATTGAACGGCATACATTATGCTCTCTATAGCCGATGCATAAGGTGTGGGACATTTTTTCTCTCTTATTGTCAGTCTTAGGGACCATAGACTTGGAGAGATGAAGACCATGTCCCATAAGAATGAATCCCTTCTTGGATTCCTCCATACTAAACCTCTTTACTATCTTGTTAATGCACGGTATTTGGAAAAGCCACAGCATTCTCTTTGATCTATTTCTCTAGATCTGTATTGTTAATACAAAGGATGCTTCTCCTAAATCATTCATGGAGAATTATGAAGACAACTATACTTTAGTGTACTCTAACATTCCTCTCTCATTCCAAATGAGAAGAATGTCATCGACATAAAGTACAATAAACTGTATACTATTCCTACTAGCTTTTTTGTACACACAAGGTTCATTCACATTTTTTAGAAAGCTAAACGATTTGACCATCTTATCAAAATGTATGTTCCGATTTTGGGATGCTTGTTTAAGCCCATAAATAGACCTTTTGAGTTTGCAAACCTTTTGCTCACTCCCTTTGGATGTAAAACATTATAGTTGCTCCATATAGATTTCTTCTTCAATGTTTCCATTAAGGAAAGAGGTTTACACATGTATTTTCCATATCTCATAGTGATAATATGAGGTTATGGAAAGCATAATCCTAATGGACTTAGGCATAGCAGCTGACAAAAAGGTTTCCTTGAAATCAATACTGGGTCTTTTAGTGTAACCTTTTGCTACTAGTCGCATTTTAAAGGTTGTAACCTTTCTGTCAACTCCTAACTTTTGATTATAGATCTATTTGCAACCAATGGGTACTATACCCTTCATAGATCTACCAAAGTCCATACTTTGTTGGAGCACATGGAGTCTATTTTAGATTTCATGGTCTCTTGCCAATATCCTGAATCTATGTCCAACATAGCTTTCTTATAGGTCTTCGAATCACTATCTGCTTAGCCCGTCTCACGAAGGAATTCGAACCTTTTGGGTTGTTTCTTGATCTAGTTGGACCTTTTCAAAGGTTATGTGCTAGGCTCTTGATGTTCACTTGTTTCTACTGCTTGTAGGGTTTTATGATATCTTGAACTTCATCAAGTTCAATAATGAAGCCGTTCTATCTAATAGAAATTCTTTTTCCAAAAAGGTGGCATTCTTTGAAACAAACAGCTTTTGTTCTGAGGGATCATAGAAATAATAACCCAAAGACTTTCTTAAGTATCCCACAAACTTGACTTGTCTCCCACTAATCGCTTGACGTATGTGGGAGAACCTTAAACTCTTAAAAAATAGTAAGAATGTGCTTTGCCATACCATATCTCATGTGGTGCTTCCAACACCAATTTTGAGGGTACTACATTTAGTAGCTAGCCTTGCCACCATTTCTAAGGCGTATCCCCAAAAGTATATAAGCACATCGGTAAAGCTCATTATGGAACTTACCATGTCCAACAAGGTATGGTTTCTCCTATCGATTACTCCATTGTATTGGGGTGTGCATGGTGAAGTCTATTGAGAAAGAATCACATTCTCCTTTGGATAATCTAATAATTGGTACTTAAGTATTTTTCTCCTCGACCTGATCGAAGAGCTTCAATACTTAGTCTTAATTGCTTTTCTACTTCTTTACTATAATCTTTGAACTTTTCAAAAGCTTTGGGCTTATACTTCGTAAAATACATATGTCCGAACTTAGTATGGTCAACGATGAAGGTAATGAAGTATGAAAAACCACCTCTCACACTAAATCTTATTAGGCCACAAATATCCGTATGGATTAAATCCAAAGGACTTTTGGTTTGCTCCGATTGTCCTACAGAGCCTTGGTTATTTTTTCCTTTAAATAAGATTCACAAGTAGGAAGATCCTCTAAGCTACTAATGTTTAGTGCTTTAAAGGATTTTAACTTGTTCATCCTATTCTTAGAAATATGCCCAAGTCTAGCATGCCACAACATGGAAACTTCTTGGTTATCTAATTTTCTTTTACTTTTTTGAATGTGCATTAATGATGGTTGAGAATCCAAAATGGTTGGACTTTCAAGCATGTTTTACTCCCACTATTTTATCAAATTCCTCACTCCCTTAAGGAATTCGGGAAATCTCATTTCCTAGTGAGAATCAAGGCTTAGAAGGACTTGTAGTGGACCCACGACTCATGAGACATCCACAAACAATCCTAAGGTCAGTAGCTTTTGCTAATTGCATCTCTATGCAGCCCTTGGTATATCTTGCCCAGCTTGTCATGTAGACCCATGACTCATGGGACATCTATACTACTAGGGTGTTTAAGTCAGACCTACCAATCAATCTTTGATTCGAAACCACACTATGTCACTCCACGGCTCGTGAGACAATGCATAGAAAGCGTCAAATCAAAGTTGTATCACATTCATAGCTTTCCTTCATAAATGTGACCCACGGCTCGTG
Source organism: Jacaranda mimosifolia (assembly GCA_018894105.1). NCBI lineage: Eukaryota > Viridiplantae > Streptophyta > Magnoliopsida > Lamiales > Bignoniaceae > Jacaranda > Jacaranda mimosifolia. Next base: position 16,978,474 of record CM032124.1, read on the forward strand.
AGATATCACTCAAATGTGGTAGCTCTCATGTTACATATTATTGGTAGAAGGCATGGATTAATTAAAACTCCTTTTAATTTGTACCCATTTTGACTTAATATTTTGAAAGCACTTAGACTCTTCTAAGTAGAGGGATTTTTCTTACTTCGAAAGATCTCATAAATTTTATATTCTTTTATTTAGGTTTTCAATAACTTAACTATACATTTCATACATCAATAAGATAAAGAAAGCATAAATAAGTAAATGCGCCTAGCATACTCCTAGGGTGGGATGACCATAAGCCTTAACCAACTAGTGTACTTAGTGCTACAGATGCACTACTTAGTTGATTTTAAGAAGGTCAATTAAATCTAGCTATTACATAAATGTATCCATTACATTCATGGGTCTTCACACCTCCTTGATTCCCTTGGCCATCGTTTTCCCTTGAAACAATTACAAGAGAAAAGAAATCCTCACTCCTAGTGATTCTACTCTCATAACATTTACAAAATAGAAATTAAGAGACATGCAAGCCCCTATTTAATACAACCCTTTTCAACAACTTGAAACTAATAAAACCATATTAAAGGCTCATGATCATCCCATATATTCTTCATCCATTCATCAATTAAATAAACAGTAAATAAGAATTAACATTCAATTCAACAAATTAAATGCTTATCTCATAAATAATTAATTAACAAGCAAAAATATGCATAACAATTATTCATCTCATTTTTGTACTAAACTGAAGATTAACTTGAACAAGATTTTAAAAGCATTACAAAATATCAAATATAATTTTGAGACACTTATGCAACTTTTGTTCACCTTAAACTTGTGGAATAATGAATATTGGACATGCAAAAATCAAAATTACACACAAAATTGCCTAGGCAAGCCTCACAGCAAGGCTACTGCCCAACTGCCTAGTCAGGCACTCGGGTGGCGTGCCTACTAGGCGCCCGTGTCCGGGCAACCTGGTAGGCAACCAACTAGCTAGGTGCCATTGGCACAAATTGTTGCTATTTCACATTTTTGCATCCTCCAAACTCATGACCACTTTCATATCATTATTCAACACATATTTAGGTAAACTTCCAAATTTTAAACAACTCAAACATACTTAAAAAATCAAGCAAAGTGAGAATCAATATCCTTCATAAGTCTCAAATTTACTTCAATCTGATTGGATACAAAAATAATCGAAACACCTTAAGGAAAACTTAAACAAGCTATATCAACATATAACATATACCAATGCTAAATTAATATTTAACATAATCATCTATGAATCAAAATCATGCCAAAGATCAATCCACGCACAGTAGAGTCTTGCCAATAGATGGTGGCCTTTCTTCGCTCCAAAAATGCTCAAAATTTATATAGAGCACCTTAATGCACCAAGGAAGTTTCTATAAGAATTTTGTTCCAATCAGATCTCCGGAAGTCCTCAAAATTAGCCTCCAAAGATTCTGGGCAACAATGGAACACCAAGAGCACAAGCTCCCCAAGTGTTGAGCCTCTAATGTAATAATTCACACACCTAAGGAGAGCACTAATCAACCTCAAATGTGCTAGAAAATGAGAGGTTGAAGGTAGAAGAGGGGGTGGCTTTGAGAGTATTGGAAAGGGAGAGAGTTCGGAGAGTGTGAGCCTTCAACACATGAACTACCACACTTTTAGAAGGAAAATAGGAATCTTGCTTAGCTAGGTCTCCTTGGCCGGCCACCTCTTTTATTTATAGAGAGTATGGTGTGGTGCAAGTTGGCATCACACGTTCCATGGATAGTTGCCAACTTGCCGACCAACTTGCAAGTAAATTTCACATGCATTTGAATTTAATTTGCATATTCATTTCATCTTATGACATATGGTGCAAATTAATATCAAATTAATTTCAACTGAACTCTTTCATTTGAATTTTCCACCAAAACTAAAATTTCATTTCAATTAAATTAACTTTTTAATTTAATTAATTGGTTTGACATAACTCTTTAAGTCAATTAACTTAACTCTTTAAGTTAAATGGTGTCAACTTAACTCTTTAACTTGACTAATTAATTGTCACATGGCACTAATTAAATTAAAACCTTAATTTAATTGATATAACTTCACTCTTTAAATTATTTTATTAATTTAAAAATTAAATTAATCGAGCCAAGATGACCAAAAGAATTTGTCAACCGAATTCTTCTCCAAAACCACCTAGGTGAATTTTCTAACTCCTTTTAAAATTCCTCCCCTCAAGTAGAACTTCATTTAGGCTTTTATGGGTGACCCATTAGGTTCAGCCATTCATTGGATAGAGGCTCACAACTCATTGTGATATTTTGAATATTAAAATATTCACATTAGTTTAAACTCTTTTAAACTAATAACTCTTTCAATTAATCTCCATTAATCGAAGAGGACCCAATCTCCATGGTCGATGTCTAGCAACAAGACCATGGAGCCCAACTAATTAGGTGAAATGAATATGCTCTGATGAACCATTCTAGCTTTACACTTGCCATGCAAATATGGTCTTTCCATCTCCTATCTCCCGAAAGTGGCCTAGGGCAAGATATTCATCGGCTTCCCAATATCCTCAATAACTATGTTTCTAATATCAATATTCGACTCCTATTTATGATCTCATCTTTGAAAAACTCTTTTTTCAAATTGTCATACTACCTCGCACAAGGATTTCTTGAAATCGATTATTATATAATATATAAGAGATGTACTTGCCCTTCACAATGATGAGGAGATGGAGCCCATCTTGGATCTCACAAACCTCCATGTCTAAGTTTCTCATACCTAATCTCAAACCGAATGACCTACTACGAGGTCGGTGAAGAGTCAAGATATAAGGACCTAAACTAAAGGTTACCATAGATCCTCAGGTCCAATGACTAATTATATGCACTAGCATATATTGGAGAGCTTCTCACTACCACCTTGCCATTCTAGCTATCTAGTGGATTCTCTGGGCGGATCTTCAGTGAATTTGTTCTCAAATAAGCACCCACTAACATGCATCCATGTCTAACATGGATTGCCCGTGAAATGTAGCAATACCCAACCCCTTAGATTTATGCGTTATTAGTGCAAGTCTATCTGAATCTTACGTGCCTATTCTCTTAAGATTTTATGACTTGGAATATTTCAAAATCATAACTGTGTAAGACTTATTTCGTGATGACCACCCAGTGTGTAATCAAGTCCAGTGGTCTTATGTAATTTAGGGGCTTCAACTAAATGCTAGTGAACTAAGTAATTTCTTGTTTCATGTTTTAGACTTTATTGTTTCTTGAAAAGGCCAAATGTCGGCCAAATACTTTACTACACTTTTTGTCATTGTGGATGCTTACCCTTTTTTTTGCTTAAGGAAGTTCTTTATTCATAAGCTTAGCCAAATGAATGACTTTCAAGTGTTATCAACATGTGATTAATGCAAGTAAAGGTGCATGAAAAAGCCATAGAGCCTCTTTTTGTTGAGTTTTGTCGCAAGTGCCCTTAAAAGGGTTTAATCAAGGTGTGCGGGTGGCACATGAGTGTGGATGTGAGTCTTCCTGAAGAGGTCTTCCTACAATAATCAATAAATTGAATGAAAACTCATTAGGTGTCTCATTGGTGAGGTCTTATTGTTGATACTTAATTAATTGTGTTAGAATTGACTAGGCATTTTATTGGAGAGGTCCTATCGTAGTAGTTAGTCATTTCTTTTGAATGTAGTTAGATGCTTCACTAGCGAGGGCTTATATAAATCAAGTATTATGATAGCATTTTGCAGTGAGTCCCATTCAAAAGGTCTCAATACTACTATCAAATACTGTAGCAAAGCTTGATCATGGGCCTTATTTTTAAGATCTTTACTATTAATGCTAAGTATTATGATGGCATTAGAGTACAAGTGCTCAAGAGGTCTTATCATTAGATGTTTGACTATTAGAATGAGGGTTGTACATCAGCCACATGTCCCCAAAGTAGTTTGATGGCCAAATTTGAGGTGGCCACATGCTTCTCAGGGGGCTTCATAATGGGTTTACACAAAATCAATCTAAATGTTGTAGTAATTCATCAATCATGTAATGATGAAGCCACTTACCTCCAAGAAGGTTGTTTGGTGAGCTCATGTGTGCTCCTAAATGAGCCAAATAATGGATTTACACCAAATCAATTAGAGTATTGGTGTAATTTTGTTAGTATGCAGCCACGAGCCTCTAGAGAGGATTTTGAATAAGCTTACAAGTAATAATTATGTGCTCATCCAGTAGCTAGATAGTAGGTTTATGCCAAGTTAATTAAATTATCTGTGCAATTCATCTTAAAGGTGTTAAAGTGTTATCATTTATCTCAGGAGAGGATTTAAATGTGCTTATGTGAAACTATCGAGAGGTGCTTTGCAAAACATTCATAGAAGAGCTGCTGGTACTTGCCCTTGTGGATAGTGCCAAAGAGGATTTATGATGGGCATATGAACAACTACCATATAGCTCTGGAGGGATTGACCAATAGGTTTACGTTAAAAAAAATCAAGGTGTTTCCACTTATCTCCGAATGTGGTGCTAGGGAAGAATGGGTTCATATGCAGCTATCATATTTCCCTAGAGGGACCGTATAGTAGGTTTACACAAAAAAGAATTAGGGTTTATAGTGGGCATATATGTCTACCTGCCACGTATCCTTGGAGTGAACGCATAATATATAGGGTGATCGTGTAAGGGGATTATGCTAAAGAAAATTTGGAATGTGTCCATTTACCTATAAGGGCAGTACTAGGGAGAATTTTTATGGTGGACTTATACATAGTGATGACGTACTCCCAAAGGAGCCTTGTAGTGGGTTTATAGCAAAAAGGTCGAGCATGCTCTGGAAAGGTTTATCATGCACAATATTAATGATGTATTTAGTAAATTAAGATTCATTTATTTACTTAGTGATAACAAAAGATTATCGTCTCCATAAGGATTGGCTTTATTCAAGTCTGAGGTGCATAACTTTAAATTAAAAGAAATCATTACCTCAAAACAATGAGAAAACTAATCGTAGCTTATTATAGAAAAAAACCACTAAAAATATTGAAAAGAGAAACAAAGAGGGCATCACTGGTAGTATCTTTAGGAAGTTTAGGGATTCTCCTAATGTAAACATCACCATGACATTCGTTTTCAGAGCATCCTTTGCCCTTTGTGTTTTTTCTTACTATTATGTAGCTTATTTGTTTGGTCAATCTTAGGGATATGACCTTTGATGTTCTTTATGCAGTACTCTCTAGTCTCTCATAAATTATTGACATTTTCACTAATTCCACTTAGTGTAGAGAACTTCAGCTCATGCGGTACATCGAGACTACTACACAAAATAGGTTTAAGATAGGTCTCCCCAAGATTGCACTGTAAGCAAATTGGGTCTTGACCACTAGGAATCATACCATCTTCATTACTCATTTAGGAAGAGTACCCTGAGAGAGGGTAGTGGCACTTTTCCAAGTGCTCTATGATTTCACCAATGAACGCCACTAGAGGGTTGTTAATTTTCTACAATTGTACATTGTCCACTCCTTGTAAAAGGAATGCATAATGGAATAGAATGTCAGCTGAGTTGTTGTTATCTATCACCATTTTCTTTACCAAGAAGCTAGCAAGGGATACGGGGATCACCAAAGCATCGTTAGGTTCTCCTTGTTTATTTTCTAGGTCCTCCTCATAAAGGTGATGCAGGATTTCAAGGGATGTATTCCAAAAACTCCTAAGATATGATCAACTACATGTGCTCGCATTTATTACACTACTCACTCCAACGCCTTCCTCGCATTATTAGCATCTCTACCAATTGGCTTGATTGGGATTACCAAGATGATGTTGATTGTATAGAATTTCTTAAGGTCATGTTGGGGTTATCGACATTTGGACTTTGGCATTCATATGGCCTTTGTCAGCAGTCTTCACTATCTTCAACTGTTAGGCCCTTCTTTGGACTGCTTGGCTTTTGTCCACATATTCTTTGAGTATCCTTACTAGATTAGCCTCCCAATCTCATCCTTCAAGTGTCTCCACTCCATGGTTTGTATACAATCACAGTAGATGCAGTACCACTTGTCAAATTTTTGTTTCTTTAGGTCCGCCATCATTTTTCGAGGAGGGCGTTGTATGAGGCTACGCCGCAATGCCATAGTGAGAATTTGTATTCTAGAGAGATGAGTGGTGTGTAGGAAGCGTAAGCCTAAAGTGGATTGCATCCACAATCTCTATGCTTCTTATTGTTGTTATTATTTCCTTCGCCATGCGCCTTGCACTTGCTAGCGTCCTTAGAGGTCACAACTTTTTTAATTTTGATCTACTTCTCTGCATATATCTAGAGCTCCTCCAGAGTGGCAAGAGATTTTCCAGGGATACACTCTCAAAACATCAAGTGCCTTAGGTTCTACTGAACGATGTTTTACATGAGATCTTCATTAATGTAGGGGTTTTCATGTACTGCTTGGACGAAGCAGTTGAGATAGTTCTGAGAAACTCTGCACCTTTCTACTTGATGGTAAATAGAAATACTATCGTCTTCGGCTACCTACAGATGATAGAGAAGTTTTGGAGAAAATGCTTCGCTAACAGCTCCCAACCCATGCTATGTCTGATTGGCATCTAGTTGAACCATGTCAAGGTTTGCTTGATGAGTGCAGTGCGGAATAGCTTATAGTATACTGCTTTACTAAAGTCATAGAGTTCCACCATTACTAGGAAGTTGTCCAAATGCTCCTACGAACCACCATACAATCAAACTCTAGGAGGAGGGTCTCCATTAAGATAGCTAATAGGAACGCTAAGGATATAATGATCCTGAAAGATTAAACACACAATTTGATATTGAACAAACCCTAGAATAAAAACCCTCCCTATTAAACCCCTAAGATACTTGATCTTAGAAACACAAATAATTGGGAATAAGAATAAAAAATTGAATAAACAATAGAAGGAATTAGTACCTTGAAAGAACCTATTCAATTTCTTGATGCAACAAGCAACATCGTGGTTTTTCTTGAGAAAAAATTGCAGAAAATAAATTAATATTCATAAAAAATCTGCCACACATTTTTAAGAGAGTATTTATACTCTCCTTGCAAGTGCTAATCAAAATAAGATATAAACTAAGTCTATGGATAATAATTCAAGCTCAAATCTAATTAGGAATAAGAGTTTGACTTGGTCACAGGTTCTTCTTCTCTCCACGAGTCCCACACATTTGGGACTTCTTTTGGCCTTCTTACCTTATACACCAAGCACAAGGTAATGGGTTGTCCAACTTCATTCTTTTGCCATCTTGGCATGTTCTTCTCTTCTTTAGCCCATTTTTGATGCATCTCTTCAACAAATAACTTAACTAAATTTGCAAAGCCATCTTTCAGCCACTTTGCTTTCGCTCTTGTGATAGGTCTCATTGGTATGTCGTAATCTCTATTTTGCCCTTTAATGCCGAAATAACCATCTTGCCCTCTAGTCCCTCCAGTGCTCATATTAGTCCTTCCCTCCTCAGAAAGATTCATCATTGAATCTGAATCCATATCATAAGGAGAAAGATCAAAATCATTAAAAGTAGTAAAAATAAAAACTTTATACTTACCTGGAATGTGAATGTTGTAAGCATTGTTATTAATCAAGCTCAGATTTTCTTTGATTAGGAAATCTTTCTTTTCTCAAATGAACCCAAACCTAGTCATTAGGTTCAAATATCATATGCTTCCGCCCCTTGTTCACTCTTTGGGCAATCAACTTATTTCTCTTTTCAATCATCTCACGTGTTTTCATATGTACAGTTTTAACTTTTTAAGCCTTGCTTTCACCATCTAAGTTAGCAAAATCACTCAAAGAGAAAGGTGTTAAATCCAAAACAGTCAAAGGATTAAAACTATATACAATTTCAAAAGGTAAAAAACCTGTAGAAAAATGTATTGACCTATTATAAGCGAATTCAATAAAAGGCAAACAATCATCCCAAGTTTTCAAAATTTTTTTGCTACAATAGCATGCAACAAAGTATCCAAAGTCTATTTACCACTTCAGTTTGTCCATCAGTTTGTGGATGACAAGTAGTAGAATACAAAAGTTTAGTACCCAGCTTACCTCACAAAACCTTCCAAAAGTGGCTCAAGAACTTAACAACCCTATCGGAAAAAATAAATCTAAGGACACCACACAATCTCACAACTTTTGTAAAGAACAAATCAACAATGTTAGTGGCATCATCAGCTTTATGATAGGCAATAAAGTGTGCCATCTTGCTAAATCTATCAACCACAACAACTATACTATCTCTGCCCTTCCTAATGCTAGGCAAACCAAGCACAAAATCCATAGAAATATCAACCCAAGGTGCAATAGGAATAGGTAAGCGTGTATACAATCCATGAGGCATAAACTTAGATTTAGCCTGTTTATAGGCAATACATTTAAAACGCACTTTCTCAGCATCTTTTCTCACACCAGACCAATAGAAATGTTCACTCAAAACAGCTAAAGTCTTATGCACACCAAAATGACCCATTAATCTACCACTATGTGATTCCCTAACCAACAACTCACGCACAAAACAAGTAGGCGCACAAATTCTATTGCCATGTAATAGAAAACCTTCATGTCTGTAAAATTTATTAAATGCACCACGCTCACATCAGTACAATCAGCGAAGTCAACTTCAGTTGCATACATATATTTAAATTGCTCAAACCCTAACAACCTAGATACAAGTGTGGTGACTAAAGTATATCTCCTTGACAATGCATCAACAATAATATTTTCCTTTCTCTGCTTATAACAAATCACATATAGTAAAGCCTTAATAAATTCTACCCACTTAGCATACTTTTTATTCAATTTCCCTTGGCCCTTTAAATGCCTCGAAGATTCATGATTAGTATGTATAATAAATTCTTTAGGAAGTAAGTAATGTTGCCAAATATCCAGTGCACGAGCTAAGGCGTATAATTCCTTATCATAAGTGGAATATCTAAATTGGGCACTACTCAACGTTTCACTGAAGTATGCAATGGAAGGTTTTTCTTGCATTAAAACAGCAGCAATCCCAATCCCGGATACATCATACTCAATCTCAAAAGTCATATTAAAATTAGGTGAAACAAGAATAGGAGAATAACATAATTTGTATTTCAATGTATTGAATGGATGTTCTTGTTCCTTTTGTTATCTAAATCCAACTTCTTTCTTAATAATCTCAGTTGTTGTAGCAGCTATAGTAGAAAATTCATGCACAAACCTCCTATAAAAACTAGTTAATCTATGAAAACTCCTAACTTTAGTAAATGCCGTAGGAGTTGGCCATTCTTGAGTAGCTTTCACCTTCTCCTCATCCACCTCAATGCCATGTGTACTCACAACAAACCCAAGAAATACAAGTCTATCAATGCAAAATGTACATTTCTTAAGGTTAGCGTACAACTTCTCCTTCCTAAAAACAGTCAAAAATAGCTCTAACATGCATTATAAGATCTTCTAAGCATTTGTTGTATATCAAGATATCATCAAAATAAACAACAACAAATTTACCCAAAAAATCATGTAATACATAGTTCATTAATCTCATAAAAGTACTAGGTGCATTAATCAAACCAAATGGCATAACCAACCATTCATATAAGTCACATTTTTTTTTAAATACAGTTTTCCACTCATCGCTAGGTTTCATCCTAATTTGATGATAACCACTTTTCAAATCAATCTTAGTGAAAATGCATGCACCATGTAATTCTTCAAGCATATCATCTAACCTAAGACAGGAAGTATAATTTTGTTGACTACTCTATTATCCACGCACATCTGCCAAGTTTCATCCTTCTTTGGAACCAGTAGCACAGGTACAACACACGGAGTCATGCTTTCCCTCATATGTTCTTTTGCTAGCAACTCCACTACTGCCTTTGGAGCTCCTTTGCCTCCTCAGGATTACATCTGTGGGCTATCGGTTAAGAATTTGAGATCCAGTTACAAAGTCGATTTGATGCTCGATTCCTCTCAATGGTGGTAAACTCATGAGCATTTCACTAGTGAATACATTATCAAACTTATGCAATAAAGACACAAAAATACTAGACAAATCGGGGTTAAGGTTAGTTTCAGATAATAAAACCTCCATATACCTAACCACTATGAAATCTCTCTTCCCTACAAAAGCATTATTTAAATCTTTCTGTTTTGCATAGAAACATTGTTTTTTCTCAACTTTTTTACTCTTCACAAACTATTTCTTTTCACTTCCTTCACTTTTCTCATTTGTTTCTCTCTTTTCACTCACTAACTTCTTCTCACTTGCGCATACCTCCTTCTTGTTTGCACTTATGCAATCACTCACCATTAGGCCTTCATCTTTATTCTTTTCTCTCATGGCCTCGTTTCACTCATTATTATTTTTAATCTCACTACCCAAGCTCCCGCAAGAAGATTATTGAAGTTTAATCTGGTCAATGTCAACTTCCTTGGGTAATAAAGGTGCAAGAGTGACTTTCTATTCATTATGCTCAAAGGAATATCTATTCTTATACCCATCATGCATTACACGCTTGTCAAATTTCCATGGCCTACTCAACAACATATGGCCAACCTGCATGGGCGCTACATCACAAACCACCTCATCACTATATCTCCCAATAGTAAAAGCTACCATAACTTACTAGTAACTTTCAACTCTTCACTATCATTTAACCATTGCAGCCTATATGGATTAGGGTGTTTTTATCACACTTCGCCTCAGTTTCTCAACTAAAGTGGTACTAGCCACATTAGCACAACTAGCCCCATCAGTTATTAAATTACACACCTTACCACCGATCAAGCATCTTGTGTAAAATATATTTTCTCTTTCTTTTAAGCTTTCCTCCTTAACATTCAAGTTCAATGCACTCCTAGAAACAAGAGATTCACTATGAATAGTATAGTAACATTACATTCATCACTAGTAAAATCCTCTAAAGGTGGCATATCATTATCACTACCATCGGACTTATCATCATCATCAGACTCATATATAATTTCACTACCTATAAGAATCATAGTTTTTTTGTTTAGACATTCAGATGCATAATGACACAAACCTTGACATTTAAAGCACTTAAAATCCCTATGTCTTGAAGTAGTAGTAGAAAAACAAAAATTAGAGATGTCATTTTGTGGAATAGACTTCTTATCCTTTTTTGTTGATGCATCCAGCTCTTTCTCCTTGAAACTTAAGGCCCCATCTCTTTTTTTCCTTGAGTTGGAATTCCGAAATGCCTTGGCTACCCCTCTTTGGCTTTGTTATTCTCCACCTTCGTAGCCATACTCACCAAATCCTCCATCTTCACATAATGTTGTAGTCCACAACATCAGTAATTTCTCTATTCAATCCATTGATAAATCTAGCCATTGTTACTTCTATATCTTTCTCTATGTTAACCTTAATCATCAATATCTCCATCTCCTTATGGTAGTCTTGAATTGACTTAGACCATTGAATGAGTCTTTGTAGTTTTAGGTATATCTCCCTATAATAGTGAGATGGAACAAATCTTTTCTTCATAATTCCCTTCATATCTACCAAAGTCTCAATACGTCTCTCACCATTCCTCTTCCTAGACTGCACTAAATGATCCCACCAAACTAATGCATAGTCAGTGAATTCAACTACTACTAGTCCCACTTTCTTCTTTTCAGAGTAGTTATGGCAATCAAAGATCAACCCCACATTTCTCTCCTACTCGAAGCATGCTTTAGCATCATTTGTATCTTTAAATGGTGGAATTTTTATCTTGATGGCATTTAAATTGTTATCCCACCTAGCTTCAAATCTAGCTTCAGCTCTTCTATTCTTAGACGAACTACTATCATCAAACTCATCCTCAGACATCTCTTGATTAAACCTATATGGAGGCCCTTTTCTTCTACCATTCATAGAAATATTCTGTGCTGCCTTCTTTTTCCACTCATCCATCTCATGAAGCTTACTATTAAACTTCTGAAATTGACTACCAAATGCCCTATACATCACTTTCATATCTAGTGTCATATTAGCTTTCTCATTAGAGGTTTGCTTATCCTCCCTCCTTCGAAGAATAATACTCATTTAAAAAAATGCAAAAAGTGTTAGCAAAACAGCCTCACAATAATACTCCATCACATGTTTCACTCAAGTAGATATGAGCCCTCATGTTTGTTGGAATAGTGCCTTGTAGCCAATTAGATTGGCAGGTAAACTATTAGACTTGTGATACAATTTTGATCGAATAATATTCATATTTTAATGGCCATCTTCATCTTATGCTTAATTTATTTCACTAACATTTGGTTGAAGCCTTTAGATCGCACAAGACTATGGGACTTGGTCATGCACTAGGTGGTGATCATAAAATAAGTCTTACACAATCGTGATCTTAAAATATTTCAAGCCGTAGAATCTTATAAGATAGGGCATTTAAGATTCAAATAGACTTGCACTAATTATACATATATCCAAGGGGTTGGATATTGCTCCATTTCATAGGCAATCCATGTTAAACATGGGTGCATGTCAGTGGGTGTTTGTTAGAGAACAAGTTCAGTAAGGGCCCACTCAAAGAATCCACTAGATAGCCATAGTGACAAGTCAGTAGTGGCAAGTTCTCCAACTTACTCTAGTGCATATAATGAAAGCAAGTAAGACACTAGGATCCAAAAATAAAAGTTCAAAAGTTTAAATAAACTAGTTCTTACAAGAAACCAAGTATCTAAACATGCTTTTGGATTTAGATTTGGTTGGAGAGTTACCTTAATTAGCAAAATCCAAAGGTTGATTGATGAACTCCTTCTTCAAACAAAATCTACCATGCGGTAATACAGCTAGAAGCAAGCAACTATTTCATGATTCAAAACTCTCCAAAAATATTGAAAAAATTCAAATAGATTCTTAACACCTTTGAGGAAGCTACGGGATCAAATTTCAGCTTGAAACTCCCTCTAGGTCTCCTGGAATAAAATCGACAAAAGATTAGTCTTGTAGGTAGATCTCCAAAGGCTTAGCACACCATTTGTTTTGCCTCTATCAAAATGATCCACACATCAATCCAAATCCTACTACTTCTCACTTGTAGCTGGAGAAACAGAGGAGAGTTGATAGGGAGATGGCCGATTTTAGGGTATGGAGAAGAAGAGAAAATGTGATCTTCAATATATGAATGAACACCTTGAAAACGGAAGGAAAAGTGAGAATTTAATTCTTCACTTGCTAAATTATATATGCTACCCCCTAACTCTATATCTATATATAGAGTGAGGATGGTGTGATGCCAAGCATCACACCTTCCTCAAGAAGAGGGGACCATCGATACGCATGCTCGGTAGGCAAATTCAAAACTAATTTGAATTTGTGTGTATTTAAATTACATTTGAAATCTAATTTCAAATTTGTTAAATGCCACACTAAAATAATCCTAAAACTTGAATTTTTCCTCCAAAGAATATTCTCCTCATTAATTAAATTAAATAATTTAATTTAATTAATTAATTCTTGACTTAACTTTTACGTCAACTAGCTTAACTCTTTATGGTTAATTTTGTTAACTTAGCTCTTTAAGTTAACCAATTGATAGTCACATGGCACCAAATAATTAACTATTTAATTATTGGTCTAATTTAACCTCTTGAATTAGTTGATCAACATGGAGAGAATTTTCTAACAGTTACAAAGTTCTTCCATTACTTAGGAAATGTAATTGGTTTTTGTGTGTGACCCGATAGGTTTTACCATTCATTAGACATGGGCTCACAACTCCTTGTGACTTTTGAATGTCGTATATTCATTGTAGTTTAAACTCTTTTCAAACTACTCGTTTTAATTCAATTAATCTCCATTAATTGAAAAGTACCCAATCTCTATGGTCATTGTCTAACCTTAAGCCCATAAAGCCCAACTAATTGGCCAAAATAAATGCTTTTAGAGAATTATCATAGTGCTACATATACCATGCAAATACGGTCATTCCATCTCCTATATCCCGAAAGAGGCCTTGGACAAGATATTTATCGATTCCCTAACAACCTCGATGTTATGTCTCTATTCTCAATGTTCGATTCTACTTTATGACACCATCTTTAGAAAACTCCTTTTTCAAATTTTCATACTGCCTTACACAAGGACTCCTTAGAATTGATCATTATAGAATACATAGGAGACACACTCGCCCTTCACAAAGATGAAGAGTCGAATTCCATCTTGAATCTCACAAACCTCCATGTCTAAGTAGCTCATGCCTAATCACCACCTGAATGGCTTCCTAAGTGACTAAGGAAGAGTCAAAGCATGAGGACCTAAGCATAAAGTTACCACAAATCCTCAGGTCAAATGACTAACTATATGCGCTAGTGTAAGCGGGGGAACTTGCCACTATCAACATACCACTCCAGCTATCTAGTGGATTCTCTGGTGGGTCTTCAGTGACTTGTTCCCTAATAAACACCTACTGATATGTATCAATATCTCATATGGTCTTTTCCCATAGAATAGAGCAATATCAAACTCCTTGAATCTATGCATTGTTAGTGCAAGTCTATCCAGATCTTACATGCCCTGTCTCTTAAGATCCTATAACTTGAAAGATTTAAGATCACGATCATGTAAGACTTATTCCATTATCATCACCTAGTAGATGACCAAGTCTTGTAGTCTTGTGTGATCTAAGGGCTTCAACTAAATGCCAGCGAACTAAATATAAACATAAGATGAAGATGGCCATATTATGAATATCATTCAATCAATATTGTATCACAAGTGAAATAGTTTACCATGCTAATCTAATTGGCTTGTGGGGCACTATTCCAACAATCTCCCACTTTCCCTGAAGCCAATTCCCCAAAATCTTAAGACTCATATTCTCAAAAGACCTTTTGCAATAGGGGTTTAGTTAGTGATTCTGTTATATTCTCTTCTAAGGTAACTGTTTCCACTCAGTTGTCGCCTTTATCAAATTATATCATATATCAAATGATAATGCATTTTTTGTGTTTGGATCATTGATGAGATTTTGGCTCAAGTCCTAAGTTGTTTTTAAAAGACAATCATAGGCTCATGCACGCTAGGCACTACATCTAACTTTTGGATAAAGTTTTTTTCCGAACACCTTCCTTTGCAGTTTTCAAAATAATAAATTATTTTAACTCAGTGGTAACCTCAGTTGTGATGTCTAGTTTGGAACTCTTCTAACTCACCAAGCTACTATTAAGGCAAAATTTAAATCCAGAAGCTGATTTTAGGTCATTTACATCAGATTAGAAACTAGAATCCAAAAATCCCTTGAGTTTCAATTCTCCATTTCGTATGCCAAAAATAAGTCTTTAGTGCTTCTTAAGTACTTTATGATTGTTTTAACGGCCATCTAGTGATAGTCACTAGGGTCGGATTGGAAATGACTCATAACAGTTAAAGTGTGTACCACATCCAGTCTTGAATATTGACCGGCAAACAATATGCTCCGCATAAAGCATGTGGGACATTCTATGTCTTTCTTGTTAGTCTTAGGGGCCATGGACATAAAGAAATAGATATCATGTCCCATAGGAAGAAACCACACTTGGATTATTCCATACTAAAACTCTTTAGTATCTTGGCAATGTACGATGTTTGGGAAAGCCCCAACATCCTCCAGATCTATCTCTATAGATAAGTATTCCTATTAAGTAAGATGTTTCTCCCAAATCCATCATGGAGAATTGTGTAGATAACCATGCTTTAGTATACTCTAACATTTCTCTCTCATTCTCAATACGAAGAACGTCATCGATATAAAGCATAATAAATTGTATACCGTTCCCACAAGCCTTCTAGAAGACACAAGGTTCATAAACATTTTTGAAAAAGCCAAATGATGTGACTTTATAATCAAAAACATATGTTTCAAGTTTGGGATACCTGTTTGAGTCCATAAATGGATCTTCGGAGTTTACAAACCTTTTGCTCACTCTCCTTGGATGTAAAACCTTGCGGTTGCTCCATATAGATTTCTTCTTCAATGTGTCCTTTGAGGAAAGGGTTTTCACATCCATTTGACATATCTTATAGTCATAATATGCGACTATGGCAAGTAAAATCCGAATGGACTTAGGCATTGCGACCGATACAATGGTTGATGGCAAGTAAGGTACTAGGATCCAATTGTAAAACTTTATAAGCTAAATAAACTTGTGCTTACAAGCTAACAAGGATCAAAGCATGCATATAATCTAGATTTATATAGAGTGATACCTTGAATTGCTAATTTCCAAGGAGATAATGGTGAACTCTAGAATCTGTTAGAAACCGGCGCAGCAAAAAGAGAGCGAATTTTTGATTCATCTAAACTCCTCCAAAAATAACCAAAACATTACTGCAACTTCTCAACACCTTGGAGGAAACATAGTGAAAAATTCGTATAAAAAAGCTTTCTGGATCAGCCTAGAAAAATTAACCAAATCGATGCTCTGCTCAAATGGATCTCCAAAACTTAGCAAACTAGCTTGTTCCTGTCTATTAATATGATCCATACACCAATTGAAACTTCCAAACTCTCTTCATTATAAGCTAGAATAAGAGAGGAGAACGACAATGGTGGAGGCCAATTTAAGGTAGGGAAGAAAAAGAAGAGAGCAAATCCAACTCTTGGATTTATGCATCATTAGTGCAAGTATATCCGAATCTTAGATGCCCCATCTCTTAAGATCGTACGACTTGAAATATTTAAGATCATGACTATGTAAGACTTATTCCTTGGTCACTAAACCAAGTCCCATAGTCATGTGTGATCTAAGGGCTTCAACCAAATGCCAGTGAAGAAATATAAGCATAAGATGAAGATGGCCATTTTATAGAATATCATTCAATCAAAATTATGTTACAAGAGAATAGTTACATGGCCAATCTAATTAGTTTGCAGGGTACTATTCCAACAATTCTATAGTCACCGAACCAAGTCCCGTAGCTATGAGTGATCTAAGGGCTTCATCCAAATGTGAGTGAAGTAATAAAGAGCATAAGATGAAGATGATCATATAAAGAATATCATTCAATCAAGAATTTTATACAATAAAATAGCTTTACAAAGCCAGTCCTATTGGCTTGCCAAGCACTATTCTAATATTTCCCTCTCTAAATCTGAGTTCTATGCATGTCTAGATCCTTGGGGATGTATGTGGGCTAGTTTTATTCTATTTTTCTTGAAACTATTTGGATCCTAATGCAACACACACCTTCAAGTGATAATGGAGCCTTATTCATGCATGGATTTGGATTTTGCTTGGATGATTGGTTTTTGTGAAGATTGATTGATATCACTATATACTTGATCCATATGATGGGTTGGAGTGTATGGTGTGGCTATTTGATTAATGGGTTAAATCATGCTATTATGTGCTTTAAATGTTAAATTATGTGATGGGTATGTTTTAATTCATTTTGCCTAATGTTGAATTTTGATTTGGCATTGGTGGGTGTTATATGTTGATATAACATACTGTGAATGGCCTTAAATTGTTTTGGTCATTTTTTGATCAAATAAGATTGGATAAATTTGAGATTTTTGAAGAACATGATTCTTACTTAAACTTGTTTTTGAATCATCCTTGAGCACTTGATATTTCAGTTTTTAAAAGGTAATTTAATTTGATATTTTCATCCATGTTGTGCGTTTTGATGCTTAGAAGTTGTTCTAAAACTCTTGGTGCACAAAAGTTGAGCAAAAAATGAGTTGACTCACTCATGACCCCAAAACCGAGAGGTTGTCGGCACTTGGCAGCACATAGTAGGCAGTTGCCCAGAGCTGCTGCCCAGCCATGTGCAAGCCTTACCCAACAATGCCTAGTTGGATTTAGGATGAGTTTTGAGCTTTTGTTATGGTTCCTTTAGTGACCAAACTTATTTTGAAACACACACAATGGATGCACAAGTGTTGTGCAATGTCTCAAAAATGTGTTGGGCACTTTTGATTGCTTTTAAAATTTGTTAAAGTTGATTTCCAATTGTGGCAAAAATTATGATGCATAAATATTATGCTTGTTTTTGCAGGACCAATTATTTGTCAATATGATTAACATTTAATTGATGGAATTGAATGTCAATTCTTGATTTATTTATTGCTAATTTAAGTGTTGAATGGATGCTGAATAAATGGGAATGATCTTGGGCATTTAATATTGATTTTATTTGTTTGAAGTTATTAAAAAGGGGTTGTATTAAATTGTAGCTTGCATGCCTCTTAATTTCTATCTTGTAAATGTTATGAGAGTAGAATCACTAGAAGTGAGGATTTCTTTTTCATGTAAATGTTACAAGAAGCAAAAAAGACCATTGGAGGCATGAAGACCCATGAATGTATGAGATACACTTATGTAATAGCTAGTTTAATCAACCCACTTAAAATCAACTAAGTGGTGCACTTATAGCTCTAAGTGCACCACTTGGTTAAGCTCATGGTCATCTCATGCTAGGCGCATTTACTTATTTATGCTTTCCATATCCTATTGATGTATGAGATGTATGACTAGGATATAGAGAACCTAAATAAGAAAATAAAATGATGAGATCTTTGCAAGCAAAAACTCTCCACTTAGAATGCTTAAGTGCTTTCAAATACAATTCAAAATGGATACAAGTTAAAAGAGTTTAATTAATCCATGCCTTCTACCAATAGTATGTGGCATAATGATGCTACCATTATTTATGTGATGTCTCACGAGTCGTGGATCACACTTATAGTGGAAAACTGTGACCATATACTTAGTATGAGATGCACCTTTGATTTGAGAATGCCCATGCATTGGCACACGACTCGTCGGCCCATCTCGAATTGAAGAATGATTGGTAGGTACAACTTGACACCTAGTAATATAGATGTCTCATGAGTCATGGGTCTACACAAAAAGTAAGGCAAAATACATCAAGAGTTGTATGAGATGCAATTAGCAAATGTTACTTACCTTTGTATTGTTTGTGGATGCCTCACAAGTCGTAGGTTCACTTGCAAGCCCTTAGGACCTTAATTTTCACTAGGTAATGAGATTTCCCAAATTCTTCTAGAGGTGAAAGATTTGATAAAATATTGGGAGAAAAACATGATTGAAAGACCATGAACATGTTTCTATTATCTATATTCAATTACATGCTTATACTCTTTTTCGCCTCTTGTGAATTTTTGAAAACCTCAAAACAAAAACTCGCAAGTTTTTTGGAAACCAATAAGCTAACAGGGCCAAACTTCCATTATTGGTTGAGAAATATTAAGATAATTCTTGACTCTAATAAGAGGACTTATGCCCTAGATCAAAGTACTACGTGCACATTGGGTGATGACGCCACCAATGAGGACTGTAAAAGGTTCATGAAATTTGTAGATGATGATCTATAGGCTAGATGTCTCATGTTAGCTTGCATGACCAGCGAGCTTCAAAAGACTCACGAGCAAATGAAACATGCTAGAGAGGTGTACTTGATGCCACATGACTATCAATTGGTCAAATCAATTTAAAAGTTAAATTAATTGTGACTAACTTAAAGAGTTAAGCATTGTGACTTAAGAGCTAAGTCAAATGATTATTAATTAAATTAAAGTGTTTAATTTAATTAAATTGGAGAGTTAATTTTGGAGAGCATTATTAAATAAATAGTTCATTTAATATGGAATTACAATTCATTTGGAAGACATTTCGTGAGATGAAATGTAAATTCCAAATGACATTCAAATTCACGTTAACACTAATTGTTAGTGGCCACCTTGGCATGGACATGTGGCATCCCCTCCTTGAAGATGGTGTGTGATCACACACCATCCTACTCCTATATATAGATTTAGGAGGGGGCGGCCACAAGGTCATTATCATGCAAGGTGTGCATTATTCTCCCAACAACAAACATTGTTATTGGGCATCCAATAGTTAGATTCTACAACAACTCTCCAATCTCTCTCATCCTTCCCATACATACTTGGCCTTCTTTCCTCCATTTCCATGCAATTACCTCCAGCTTCATTTGGTGTGTGGACTATCTCATTAGAGGCAATACATTTGGGTTGCTATTGCTCTTGTTGAAGCAATTTCTGGCAGCCACTTGCCCTTAATTCTAGGAGGACTTATTTTATTCTAATTAAGCTAAAATTTTGGTTGTAGCATCTTCAAGTGTTGAGAGTGTAAAATTAAATTTTTGGCTCAAAAGAAGGAGTTTAACTTGGGGAAATCGGTTGGTGTTTCTCCTGCACCAGTGAGGGGACAACTTCAAGAGTTGAAAGGTGTTTCCTCTTGTTCCTTGATTTTTGATTTCATCAAGGTATTTCCCTCTCTATATCTGAGTCCTACACATGTCTAGATCCTTATTGATGTGTGTAGGCTAGTTTTATTCTATTTCTCTTGAAAATATTTGGATCCTAGTGCCACATATACCTTCAGTGTATATATATGTATGTACTTATCAATACAATTTAATTAATATGTCTTGCTCCATATATATTGTACATATATAAACTTTTCATATATGGAGTATTATAATATAGAATTTGTTCTAATTTAATTCTAAGTATTATATTATATTATTCCATGAGTTATCTCTTATTCCATAATTTAACATGTTAATTAAAAGGGTGTTTAAGTGTGTGAGTGATTATATGCCTAAGAAGGGGGTGAATTAGGCTAAAATAGTTTTAATGCAGTGGAAGTTTCTCACTTAAAATACTTTTTGGCCTTTCAAAAATTGTTTAAGTATTTTGCAGAAAAACAGTAGTTTTAGTTACTGATTGGAATTTATAAGTACCAGTTAAGATACCAGTAAGACTAGTGATAAAAAAGCAGTAATAGCATAAGTAAATAAACATTGGTATTTATAGAGGTTCGGCAAGCCTATATCCTCTACCTAAGTTTTCACTTAGGATTTTAAACTTGTCAAATTAATTAATAGGAGATAATATTTAACAAGTAATTACAGTAATTTAACAATAAGAAAAGTGAGAGGACTAGAAACACCTTAGCAGGGAGAAAAACCAAATCCTTGCAAAGAGCTAAACCAGAATCCCATACGTGACGAGGAAAATTCCAAAGTACTGTGAAACCGGTTGCTTGTAAATAGGCCTGGGGGAACATTTGCTAAATTCACTTGTACAACCTCTGTGGAATGATGCATGAGCTACTGCCACTTCGTACAACAAGCTCTATTTTCTTCTTCCAGACTAGAACCAAGAACACTACAAAAGAATCTTGACCATACTGCCCTACTGGTTTCTTCACTTAGAGGTCCTTAGAGCAACCAAGCTCCAATTTGTTCTCTTCACGGATCCCTTGAGAACAAGTACGACTCTTATCTCTTTTCAGCACTAGGTCCTTCCAGACACAAATCGCCTTGTCCTCATCTCCGCAAGGTCTGTCGAAGGCAAGTTCCACTTGACCTTCTTCACCACAAGGTCCCTCGAAAACACACGCAAAGCAAGGAATTAGAAATAATTAAGTGCAAAATGTGTATGAGAGTATCACACAACTCCTCAAGATACTTAACAAATTTCTCTCCTAACTTAGTGATTCACACCTTAATTGCTGCATAACTTTTTCTTTTATGTGCTTGTGACATAGCTATAAGCTCTCATTAAGGCAATAATTTGTTGGAACTAAATAAGGAAACAAGTTAACTTTCGTAATCATGCATTTATTCCTAAAACAGTAGATGATTCAATAACTTGAGCATGACGTGATTTCTTTCCTAAGTTGCAAAGATGCAAATCAAATTAGAATCTATAGGAGATCTTTCATTTATGAAAAGTAAATTTGAGCACATGACAGACTCCAGAAGATAATACGTAAAAAGATGTTAGCAGATAATATGCATCCTTTTAGCGCATAATTCAAGGAGTAATTTTATCATGATCAAAATAATTTAAATCATCAGAAGGGTTAACAATCTCCTCTTTTTTGATGATGAAAAAATTTGAATAGAATGGAAAGATATCACAGGAACTCCCCCTGTATATGTGCCTAGTTTTGATAGCTTGTACTCCCGTTGTTTAAAGTAATTTTTGCATCTCCTATCCATATACTTAAGAAACCAGGCAAACAATAAATACCCGTAAGTACAATATATTGGATCTTATTAATTGCAGACCCAAATATCAAAAGATTCATGAATAACATGCCCAATCATTTAACAAGTGATAATCTGGAATAAAAAGTTATTACAGGTCCATAAAAGCATAAATTAATTCCAGTGAATAAAGTGTCAGAAGTTCCAACAGATAATATCAAACAAATAAAAAAGTTCCATCAGACTTCCAGCAGACAAAAATAGTTCAAACTGGCATGGGTACGACTGGATTTGCGTAGAAGGCACTCCAGCTTGTAGTCTATGGAATCAACAAGTGTTTCCAGGCGGCTTATAAGTGTTTCCACTGTTTTGCTAAGATCAACTAGTTTTGCTTCAAGTCCAACACCCACTTTGCTAGTTTTTCTTGAGCTTTTCTTGGTGTCTTAATGGGAGTGGGATTAATAGGGCTGGATTGTTCAGACTTTGAACTGATGGATACTGGAATTTTTTATTTTCGGGGGTAAAGTTTAATTATGCTAGGAGCTCTACCGACCCCCTTAAACCACCCATCATCATCAGTATACTGAATTCTCATTTTCTTGAGGCTGGCAAGGTCCAAGACTTTATGGTCATGTTTTCACTCAATCCAAGCACCAGGCAAAAACATTCTCTCACTTTTAAAGATATGTGTGGGAAGCATAGAGTAGGGAAGATTTCTAGCTTGATGGGAGAAAGAATGAACCATGTATTTTAGGACGATAAAGCTAAGGTTGATAGGTTCTTGCTTGATAGCTTTGGCCATAAGATAAATACTCAAAGAATTTAAATGAGTAGTATGCCATCCACTTGAAATCGAGGCAAAAAAAAAAGCAGCTAAGCAACTTATACAGCAACATATGTTCAATTTTCATTTTCTTCAAACCAGCACCCCCAAAAAAAGAATATTGTTTTCCTCCCAGAAAGAGTTGACAAACTTCATCATAGGAAACATTAGAATCAGACAAATCACCAAAATAGAAAATTATGGTACCATCATTTGGAATATCAAATACGAAGTTCAACTTCAAAGGAGATAGCACAATCTTTTTTCTAAAAAACATCAGACTCCACAAAAATATCAAAATCAGACTCAATGAAAGTGAAATTTGAGTAAAACAACTTAACTAATTAAGGATATGAACGTTTATCAATTTTCATTAAATTATCCTACTTGAAACCTCAAACCTAGTCAATGGCATCAGAGTTTGATCGATGATCAAATTTGGTAGCCCTACCATGATTCAGATTGTGACTAGAAATTTTTTCACTAAAACATGCTTGAGCTTCAGAAGAGTGGAATTTTAAGGAGAATGGAAGCTTACTAAAATTCCAGTCTCCAATTTCTTCATGACGAACAAGAGTAGGGCGTCAAGGGCTGGAAGCATTTTCTTCAGAACTAGTAGGTTTTTCAAGACTACCCATGGGGGTATCCTTAGTACCTAGTTTTTCACTACCAAGATACACAGGTTTATCGGAGGAAGATGATCGACCCTTATCAATACTGGAGTCATTGTACTATTTTACTAACATTAGAACTTCAGAAACTTGAATAAGAATATATTGAAAATGAGATGATGGAAGTTTTTTGTTGGAGGAAGATGCTCTAATATCTAATTTTGTTGTGCGTTTAGGCATGGTGATTTTTGTTGAAAAGAAGAAGAAAAAAGTGAAAAGGATTTCTTTAAACAGAAAAGGAAGGGTTTTCTCTTTTCTGTGAGGGAAGAAGAACTGTCAATTTAAGAAAAAATAGGATTTTTTGAAAAATGGAAGGAATTAAATGGTTGTTTTGATACGCACAAAAACAAGCATTGAAAAAGGAAAGAGATGCAGTTAATTTTGGTGCATAATAACTTCCATATTTACATGTGTTAGCTAATACCGCCAAAATCAGGTTTTAATTTAATTCCTAATTTATCGTTGATGCACACAAATTTCTTTTCTTCTGAAGCATTGGTAAAGATATCTTCAAGCTGATTCTCAATGGAAACAAAATCAATTGATATATCACCTTTAGTCAAATGATCATGCAGGAAATGATGCTTGATCCTAATATGTTTTGTGCGTGAATGCAAAACTAGATTTTTCGATATGCTAATAACACTGGAACTATTACATAAAATGGGCATGCAAGGTATATTAATACCAAAATCATGTAATATTCGTTTCATCCACAATATCTGGGTGCAGCGATTGCCTAAGGCCATGTATTCTACCTTGATCGTAGATAAGACAACTACACTTTATTTTTTACTGCACCATGAAACCAGGCAGTTTTCTAGCAGTTGGTAACCACCACTAGTACTTTTCCTGTTTGTTTTGCAACCAACATAATCCACATCAGAATAGATTATGAATTTAAAAGATTTAGAATATAGATACCATAAGTCATAGTTGGATGTTCCTTTAAGATATCTCAATGTTTTTTTACAGCATTTAAATAGGATTCCTTT
Source organism: Jacaranda mimosifolia (assembly GCA_018894105.1). Lineage (NCBI taxonomy): Eukaryota > Viridiplantae > Streptophyta > Magnoliopsida > Lamiales > Bignoniaceae > Jacaranda > Jacaranda mimosifolia. Next base: position 17,002,968 of record CM032124.1, read on the forward strand.
AGATCGGACTAGAATCTAGGACATAAGCATGTTGAAAATATAATATCTAGATGGAGCAATTAAGTACAATAAGCTATCAATCATACCTTTGTAGACCTTCTTGTTTACATTCTTACCGTTCTTATTAAGTTCCAGTCTGGTATTTGTACTCATGGGAGTGGTTGCATTCACTCATTCCAAAATTCTTTAGAAGCTCATTTCTATACTTTTCTTGCGAGATGAATATCCCTTTCTGAGTTTGCTTCACTTGAAGTCCCAAGAAGAAATTGAACTCTTCCATTAAGATCATTTCAATTTCCTATTTCATTTTCTCAGCAAACTCTTGACAAAATATATCATTAGTAACACCCAAGATAATGTCATCGATATAGATTTGAACAATGAGAGAACCATTTTCCTGGTGCTTAGTGAACAACGTGGTATCTAGGATCCAATAGAAAAATCATTGTTTATGAAAAAGTTGCTCAAACGATCATACCAAGCCCTAGGGGCTTGCTTTAATCCATAAAAGCCTTTGTTAGTTTAAAAACATGAGGAAGAAAACTTTGATTTTCAAAATTAGGGAGTTGCTCTACATAAACTTCTTCTTTTATGAATCCATTTAGAAAATGCACTTTTAAGGTCCATTTGATAGAGCATAAATTTTTTATGACATGTAAAGGCAAGAAGTATTCTAATTGATTCTAACCTTGCAATTGGAGCAAACATTTCATCATAGTCAATGTCTTCTTGCTGACTGTAGCCTTTCACTACCAATTTGGCTTTGTTCCTAGTAACTTTACTAATTTCATCTAGCTTATTTCTAAACACCCATTTTGTACCAACAATTGGATGGTCTGATAGTCGTTCTACCAGGTTCCACACTTTATTCTTTTCAAATTGAGCCAGTTCTTCCTTCATTGCTTCAATCCAGAATGGATCTTTTAGTGTCACTTTGACATCCTTAAGTTCAATCATTGAAATGAAGGCACAGTTGGATTCATATGGTGGAACTTGTCTAGTTTTGGATCTAGTAGTTATTCCAGCTTAAGGATCTCCAATGATTTTGTCAATAGGGTGAGTGGAAGCGTGTTTAAACTTTTTGGTTCTTTGTTCAACCCTTTCTATTGACTCACTGAAATTAGGTTCATTAGTAAGAGTTGTTTCCTCAAATGATTCTATTTCCTCTTGGTTTGAATGTAACCATGTTCCTCACAAAACAAAGTAAAGTTTATCTCATCAAACTCAGTTCCATGGTCATTTCAAATTTTCTTAATCAAATAACCCTTTTTATTTTGAGGCCTTTTAGCAAGTGGAAGGAAAGCATTTAGAGCATCATTTTTATGAGCAAAGAATAGAACCCACGTAAACGAGTATAATCATCTACTATGAAAAATACACATCTTTTACCTCCAAGGGAAGCAATTTTCATGGGCCTGAATAGGTCAATGTGCAGAAGTTCCAGTAGCTTGGAAGTTGTGACCTCATTCTTTAGTTTGAAAGATTTTCGGATTTGCTTTCCCTTTTGGCATGCATCACATATTTTGTCCTTGAAGAATTTTAACTTGGACACCCCTTTGACAAGATCTTTCTTTGTGAGATGAGATATAAGTTCCATGTTTATGGCCCATTCTTCTATGCCATTTCCAACATTCTTCATCTAAAATAGCTAAACACTCCATATTTTGACAAGCTAAATCATCAAGGGTTATACAATAAACATTTCTATCCTTGATAGCAATAAAAACTAGTTTCTCATTTTGTTTGATCACTCCATCTCATAACCTTCATCGCACAGTTGACTGATACTAAACAAATTATGCTTAAGGCCTTCAATAAGCCATACATTACCAATGGAAGCACCGGTCTCCTTTCTAATAGTATATTTACCTATTATAAGTCATTTCGTGTTGTCTGGATATAAAATATTTCCCGCAAAATAATTGTTAAGCTTAAGAAACATGGACGCATCCCCCATCATATGCCTGGAACATTCGCTATCCAAGTACCACTTTTGTTTCTGGGAATGTTCCTTGGCATGTACCTGTAAGAAATAAGTTTGTTTTAGGTCCCCAAACTATGTTGGGTCCTTTTGTGGTTAGTGGCAGATAATTTTCTTACCGAAATAAACTTGGTACTAATAAGTTTTTCAATCGGACATCTATAATTGACATGAGTAGATCTACTACAAGTAAAGCAGGTTTTTCGAAATGGTTTGAAAGTCATTCTAGAAGTTGTTGAAATCAGTTTGGTTTTTGTATGATCATGCGGTTTCTTAAATTTTGACCCTTTTTAATATTATGTCTAGGTGGAACATGCATCTATGTGTTTGACACTTGTGGAACATTCACCTAGATCATCCTCAATATGTAAGCATTCTTCAACAATCATTTTTTCTTTGATTTCACGGCTCATATTTTGAACTTGCTTCTTCAAGGAATTATTCTCTTTTGTGAGCCAATCATTCATTTTGTTTTTGCATTCAACATTAACGGTCTCTCTATTCTTAGCCATTTGCATTTCAAATTTATCTTTATGAGCCCTATATGATTCTTCCTGCAAATAGCCCACTTTTTCTTGCAAAGCTTTATTTTTATCAACAAGCATTCTACACAAATTTCACAAAACTTAAGCTATTTTTACACATCTTCACAATGTCAATTTCATCATTGAAATCATAATCAAAACATGAAGAGGTACTTACTTGATTTACCATGAAGCAATTCTCTTCATTGTCAAATTGTTCACCATCAAATTCATCCCATGTGGTTGCCATTGCTTTAGCCTTGGCTTATTTGGCATATTTCTTCGATCGGGGACAATATGGTTTTCTATATCTGATTTCAGTACATTCGTAGCAGCGAGGTGGCTTGATATTTGGAGTTTCCATACTGGTTCTTTTTTATTTTGATCTATTATTCTAGAATATTTTTTTGAGGTTCGTCATTTGCTTTAATCTTCGAGAAATCAGAATGATTTCATTCTCAACCTAGTCCTCATCAAGATCTTCTTGAGGTTCTAAGTCGGAATCATGACTGGTATTAAAAAGACTTGCCACTCTAGCTATCTAGTGGATTCTCAGGAGGAAGAGGGGGGGCCTTCAGTAAACTTGTTCTCTAACAAACACCTACTAACATGCACCCATGTTTAACATGGATTGCTCATGAAATTGAGCAATATCTAGCTCCTTGGATTTATGCATCATTAGTGCAAGTCTATCCGAATCTTAGATGCTCTGTCTCATAAGATTCTATGACCTGGAATATTTTAAGATCACGACTAGTAAGGCATATTTCATGATCGCCTCCTAGAGTGCAACCAAGTCCAGTAGTCTTGTGTGATCTAAGAGCTACAACCAAATGCTAGTGAAATAAATTAAGCATAAGATGAAGATGGCCATTGAATATGGATATCATTCAATCAAGATTATCTCACAAGTGAAATAGTTTACATGCCAATCTAATTGGCTATGGAGCACTATTCCAACAATGAAAGCATCTAAAAGCTTCCATCCTCTCTATAAAAGGGCCATGTGGACGGCCACTTGAATTGTTGGCACATCCTCACATTTTCCCTCCAAGTGTGATATAATTTACGAGTTGAATAATCACGCAAACTTTCTCCTCCCTCTCTCCTCCAAAACCGCCACTCCTCACCTTCTTCTTTCCTTATTCTAGCACAAATAAGGTTGAACTAGAGCTTGCCTAAGGTGTGTGGACTTGATCATTAGAGGTCCTACACTTGGAGGACTTAGAATTGCTTATTGGATCATCCATTGCACCGATTTTTGGGAGCACATTTGAACGACCAAGGAGTTTCTAATTTTAGCAAAATTTGGGCAGTAACTCACTATTTTGGTGCCTGAAAAGGTCTGCCAAATTTGGTGATTTTTGGATATTGGGAAGGGGAGCAATAGGTCAATCCGTTGTTGTATGTCGATCATCCTTTGGATGAGTCCTTGGAGTGATCTCACCAAACCTTTGTTTCCATTTACAAAGGTAAATTTTCTGCATCCAAATCTTCATTTAGAGCATGATTATGATCCTTGGTTATATTTTGACTATTTTTGGTTTTAATATTTGAATCCCAATCATTCTCCTACTTTCAGTATCGTCTTGAAAAGATTAATAATTTTAAATCGAGATATGATTACTAAGTTATTGAGCTAATATTTTAAAAGAGTTAGTACGTTGATTAAAATATAAATATTATAACAACATGTCATAAGAAGATAAACATGTCATAATGATTTATTTGCAAAAAGATTATCCAGAACTAAAAAAGTTTTCTATTTCTCACAATAACAATTTTCAAATATAAATACGATAATACTTGAAGCTTTATTGACCTATTTTAGTGCACATCATAATAACATTATGCTCTATTCTAAAAGTTCGTCGACTTCTCAGTATTTGATTTGCTTAATTCTCATTTATAATCATAGACGAATAACGTGTACATAATTGAAGTTATACAATTGCATTATCATTATTTCAATATGTTCAAAGTTTCTCACTTATCTTTATAATAGCAAAATGCATAGGTAGAAGAAGTAGTAATGCATTTAGATTTCAGTTGTAGCCATGACAATAAATATCTGCAATAGTTTCTTGATATTGTAGTAAGCTCAGTTTCTTTAAGAAAATGTTAGTTTTTGTGGCTCAATTACATTGGTAAGTTTATAGTACTGTTGATTGTATATATAATAATAATAATGAATAACATATAATTCTAATTCTCAACAAACAAATGATTTTAGATGTCTCATCAAAATACATATTTAAAGTCTAAACCTTGAAATTATAAATAGTGAATGATATAACAAATCAAAAAAGGTTTTTAATTTACATAATTAATAACTCACAATTTTTCTAGTAACAGTAATGAATAATTCAACTCTTGGTGATTCAAAATTTAAACAATTCTTAAAAATAATCAAAGATGGTTAATCACTTTTCTAATTAATTTCACAGTAACATATGGAAATGGCCTTAATGCCAGTACGTATCTCATTATTATCTTCTAAAATCATTATATCTAAGTAAGGGTAATATTTCAATTTATAATTAATACTTATAAATTCACTTGGACTATACGAGAAGTTATTGATGAAAATATCAGGGAACAATTAATTAATCTGAGAGTAAAACAGTTACAACTTATCAACTAATATATCATACATATATATATATATATATATATATAACAAACGATGCCCATTTATTAGGAAACGAGAGTCTTAAATTAGTCCAATGAAGTACAACTTTTGACAATTTAATTCACCATTCAACCCATGGTTTGTTCTTTCAATTTATCTTTGTAATCCAGAATTTTATTCCAAAACTACTTTACAACCAAGTAAAACTTTTCCTTCAAATGGACAAAAAGATAAAATAAGACTATTATCAAAAAAGTAAAAGAAAACTTTCAGCAATATACCTATCTTTTGGGGCTTTCTATGGTCCGATAGGGTCGTACCTACTGGACAAATCCCAACCAATGGAATGATGCTATTAAATATTTGGTATGATTGATATAATGATTGAACAACACCTGAGAAAATATAATGACAAATTTGACCTCTCTCACAAAGCAATGATGTGGATTTTTTAAATTTATTTAAGAAATATACTTTATGTATTTCTTTTTTTTTTTAAGAAAAACATCTAGCAAAATATATGTAAATAGTTTAATTACTTAAGCAAACAAAAAAGCTATATAAATACCTTTAAAAAATCAACTTATTTCAAACATATTATCGCTACAATGAGTAGCAATTTAATTGATAAAAATATCTTTGTTTGTCAACAATCCAAACATTGTTATATTTTAATTTTTTTAAATATTGTAATCATTACAATTCATTTATTGATGTATTGCATAAGGTATAAATAAGTTACAGATTAGTCGCCATTACTTGTGGTGATACCTTCTTTATTTTTTTTAAAATTATTATAATCATTACAATTGATTTATTAATCTATTATAATATTGAATGCAACGTAAGTATAAATAAATCACAATTGTTTTGCTATTTTTTATAGTGATACCTTGTTTACTTTCTTTAATTTTCAAATTATGATAATTATTAAATTTTATTTATTGATGTATTATATAATATTCAACACAATGTATTTATAAATGAATCATATATAGTCGCCAATTTTTATAGCGACTACTTGTTTATTTTCTTTTCTTAAAATTTTTATAATCATTAAATTTGATGTAATGTATTGTATAATATTCAATACAATGTGTTTATTATTTATTAAATACATAATATATCTATATACACACACACAAAGTAGTTGTCATTTGTCATGGTGGAATTTTGACTAAGCAAGTCTCAAAGTAGTAGCTATTTTGAATAGCTATTACTTTCTTCAATCATTATTTTTCATGTAAGGACAAATTTGTCTTTTACATTATTTTAAAATCGTATTTCTCTGGCAACGTAGATTTTCTTAAAATCATTGTATGATCGAAAACATCAAGTAAGTATGACTCCTACCTAATTGAGAAAGCCCCTTGTCTTTTCATGTACTTCGATCTTTAACCAATCATTCAGCAAATATAATTATACTTTTGCTTTAATATGGATTCTGACCACAAATATAATTCCAAATAGAGCAGGCAATCAAGCTTCATGCAGCCAAAGATTAACAAAATCGTAAAACTACAAAGACCAACTTTTTATCAGAAAATTCCATCTAATATGAGATTTTAGCTTGTACGCTTAGCGCAAAGGAGCTCTATGAGGGGCCCCTTACCTGCTGCGCTTGCGGAAGCTTTCATTCTCTACTTGCTCAACCTCCTTCCTTTCCTGTGAAGTCCCGACTCCAGGCGCCGGAGATTGAATTTCACTCAAACTTGAAATTGCTTGACCCTGGAAAGTGGAAATATATATATATATATATACACATATGTATAATATTTGAATTTATTTGGGGTTCCAAGCAAACTAGAAATTATTGTAACATTGTTATCTAATCTTATGCTAAATATTATTCTAGCAATATAATGTAAGTAATAACCCATAAAAATCCTATCCAATACGGTTATTAGTTTAAATATGATCTTACAGAAGTAGATTATATTATGCAGCATGAGAAAAAAGAAATGGATTAATTACCTTGCACACAATGGAACAAAAGCGAAGTCTATCACGATCAGTCAGCTTTCTTTTGCAAACAATGCAAGCTCCATTTCCTTGGATGAGTGAACCAGAGCCTTTATGCAGGAGATGAGTCAAAGAAACAACCCACTTCTTGTTACATTTGAAAGGCTGCAAGAGGATCATGCATACAGACCTTATAAATAAAGAATTCTAATAGATTTACATATCCGGGTACAAAAAAGAAGAAAAGATGGTTTATATATAAATATATAATATTATTCCTAAAACATATGATTGGATGCAAAACATCTAAGTTTATACCTATGAATGGAAGGAAAAAGAAGATTTGGAATAGCATAAACAAAGACACATAACCAACAACCAAGAGTCTGAGCATGCATTCTTGATAGACGTTAACATAAATATATATGTAAAAGACGAAACAAATGATCAAATGAAATTAATATGGAGTTAATTACCTGAATATTTGCACAATCGATGTGATTCTCCATCTCATCAACAGGAACAACATCTTGATAGACATGGCGGTAAATTGTCAGTATCTCGTGGTCCTTGTGATTACCATCTTTGATGCACTGCTTGCAAGTTGATGCATTACAAGTTATACAATACCTGTTCACTTGCAAATATTCATGACTAGAACATTTTTCAAAAAATATCTTCTCTAAGAAGCGACCAATCCATCCTGGAAAGACTTTATGTTGGAATACTTTGTCAACCTACAAAATAAAATCATATCCATTGACAAGATAATGTTAGGACCAAGCATTACTTGGTAATACTAAATTGTTAACATATATATAGTCGTGTTTTATTGACATTCAAAAATTATTTACAATTGGTCAAAAGTTGTAGAAATGACCTTTTACGTCTTTTTAGACCAATACATAAGCATGCTATTTGGATCTAAGGAAAACAAAAATGAAAAGAAAAAGAAAAAAGAGTGTTATAAGCCGACAAAGGTAGTTATAATCAATAGAATGGGAGTGGGATGAATAATTAGAATTGCTTCACTCCCAAGAGGATATACATGCATGCAATTCTCATTGTCATACCTTGCAGTTATATTAGAATATAATTCTCCTACATATAAACTTGTGAAATAAATAAATAGATTAAATAGTTCTCCCCACCAAAACAAGTTACATAATGTGAATTTATACCAAGAAATTATATGATATATCTATATTTATATCCATGTTATATGTATACTATATAAAAAAAGGTCTCTTGCATTCATAAAATGGCTACATCACCATTACACCAAATTATTATACCTAATTTACCCTTCATATTTTATTGGTTGTGAAAATAACTTTAAGGTTCCAAGTGAATTTTAATTCTTAGTAAAAATAACTAATATTCTCTCATGTTCTCCTTTCTTGCGGTCCTCCATTTTCTTCTCTTCTCCTACCACAATCAATAAGTTGTTCACATATTCTTCCTCTATTAATTCCACAGCCAACCTTTCAATTTTGTTATTAATTGTTCTGCCTCGAATAAAGTTGGGATGAGTACTGTAAAAGCATAAAAAAAAAAAAAAAAAAAAAAGAAAAAGGACAAAATATCCTAGATGCGCTAGAAACAATGTGGAGTGTCAACGATATAGATTAGAACAAGGGAATATGTATTATTAAGCCATGTTGATTTTTTTGTGTTACGAATAGTTTTATATTTTTTGTGTTATTCTAAATATAATTAATATTAATATTATGATAACCTAAACTTATGCAGAATGGCACGTCCTGGCGGCTAGTAGTGAAATAGTAACATAGCTATTAATAACATCTTGCACGGACAAGACAATGGCAATAATGCTCATTTGCACCTTTCCCAATATAAACGTTCTCTATTAATAATTGAGGAACTAAGAGGGTATTTTGCTTAAGTTTATTTAAAACATCTTATAAGTTTCTACATCTTATAAGATGTTTTGGAGCTTATAAGATGTTAGATTTTATCTTTAAAATAAGTTGTTGAAGTATTTGGATAAAATAAGATCTTGAAGATTATAAGATGTTAATAATAACAAGTTTATAATTAAAATAGTTAAAAATAAAGGAACTTGTTAAGATTTTAAAAATAAGTTAGGGTCTCCTTACTTTTTTAAAAAGAGCTTATAAGCTCATAACATCTAATTTTAGGATCTTATAAGCTCTTTTTTTTTAAAAAATTACCAAACACTTTTCATCAACTTATAAGCTCTTAAACATCTCATAAGATATTTTAAAAAGCTTATAAACTCACTTAAACACCCTCTAAATGTATTAATGACTAGACAAATTTATATTTAACATACAATGTGCTTTAAAATTTATAGAACACGTGTATATTATCAATCGTAAGTCTAGTACTTATATTGAATAAGTTTAAATTTAAACTCATTAGTAGAATTAAGTTCTCAACCCAAATATATGATAATGTATAGAATCGCAAATATAAGAAATTGTTTCTATTAAATGTCCATAAATTAACAAATAGAAAGACGAATCTAGGACAACATCTGCTTTGAATCAGTGATGGTAAAATAACTAATCAGATATATCAATTATTTTTAACACCTAAATATTTAACTCTTGTTTAATATATTTTATCTAATCAATGAAATCCCAATTAGTAAAATTTGTACACGACGACACTACCATGTATTTCATCCTAGCAAAGAATTGAGTATATGAGAAGGATGGAATCTAAACCAAACAGATAGAAAACAAGTGCAAAGGCACTAAGTGTATACAAAGACACTACCATGTTTTTCTCACCTATCTTTCTCATTTTGACAAGAAATTACGTAGATAGACGTTATAGTTCCGCAATTCATCATCAGTTATGGTATCAAATATATATGAAAGAAAATTTATCAAGTTTACATAGTCACATAATTGTTTTTTGAGATTGATTGAACTCTACCTAGAAATAAATCATGAAAAACTCCTTGATTTCAATTAAAAAATATTTCCACAAATAAATGATTTGAATTAGACAAATGAATCTAAGGCAAATAGAACTTATTAAACCCTATATAGAACCAAACTTCGAATTTCAATTAAAAAATGTTTCTACAAGTAAGTGAGATTCCCAACCATATCATTGAAGTAACAAAATATATATATATATATATATATTACATGTGAAACCCGTGCGTGCATATATACCTCTTGCATAACGTCCTCTGAGGAGTTGCTCATCTTTCAAGACAACACCAAATTTTAGAAAAGTTTCAGTATATGTGAATGAGATATTGAGATGAGGCTATTTTTTTGTGTGGTAAATTTGTATTGTCACAATTTAATAGAGAGATTAGAAAAAATTCTCATCTTTGGAGGGAGAAGAAAGTCATAAATTACTGTGGGTCTACTTTTTAAATGATTTAATAGCTGAATCCTACTAATTATACAAAACGAAAGACAAAAAAAGTTGTTTTGGTAATCGTTTGCTTCAAAAAATAAAAAGGAAAATAGACTTTATCTCATTTTAAAATTACCTTCCTTCCATGACATGCAATTTAGACTAAATTCCATTCTGAGGTTCATTTCTATCCATTTGGATATTTTCTCAAAGATATTTTGAATAATAGTGAATAACATTCAAAATATTTCCACAGAAACTTGTGAGATTTTGCATTTAAGATATTAGACCAACATTTTAGAAAAAATCTTCCTAAAATAATTAACTATTCAGCATATTCCTCACAAGATATAATATTTATTGAATTTACTATAAACATACCGTCATGTCTTCAATCACAACTCAAAATGAAAATATACGTTTTAGTATTTATTCCACCATCTCAGTAGGAAAACCTTTGTGATGCCCCCAAAATCAAAGGCCATGGGTGCCCCATAGCAACGCACCATGATGACACGAAAGCGGCCTAAAAATTTGTAAACCCCAACAAAGCACAAAATTTCCAATAAACTCATTAATTCAAAGATACAGAGCATCTTAAAAATTCTTCAATATATAAAGAACTAACTTGAATAAATTTGTGAAGGCACGAAATCCAAAATGCACAGGCTAATCAATAGAAACAGGTAACTCACAAATCTTCCAAAGACTGCAAGGCTACACTGCTAAAGATTAAAGAAATTGCTCTGATCAAACTTTCTTAACTAGCTCAAAACCACCAATTTACTTAAAAAATACAAAAGTGAGCAAGGGGTGAGTTGCATACTCAATAAGGAATTCTCAAACCATGTATGATGCAGATCAAGCCTAACTATAAAGATAATATAATATTTCATTCGAATAAAATGATAATAATTAATGATCAAAGCAATTTTCAGATAGGCGCATCACAAAAAATCACATTTGATAGCTAACTAAATAGATTCTTGATATGAGATGAATGGCACCAAAGACCAACACACTAATCCATGTATAGGGGAAATAATCCATCTCCATAAATCTGAGAGATCACAAATTAATTTTCTCCGTTTACTCAACTAATTAGATATAATATAGGTAAATAACTATAATTTGTGTGTGAATTAATTGATAAAGCTATTATTCTTAAACTATTAAGTCTAATGAGGTATAATTTAGGAGAATATCTATAATTAGCAGCAAAACAAAATGTAAAGTATTCAACTCATTTTGTTTAGGTTCACTTGCTCAATTTATATATATTTTTCTAGATGTCCCTTGACCCTTCCGATTTTCTTTGTCATATTTCCTTTTGTTCTTACGTGTTTTACTGTATATTGAACGCCATCCAATGATATTATTATATTTGCTTCTCTCCAGGCTTTTTTTTTAAAGTTTGTATTCAATATATCAATTTTTAATTTTTAATTTTTGAATGATTAACTATTTTGTTTTCCTCATTCAGGTTATGAATTTACCAAGAAATTGATATTTGAGGATTTCTTAAATTGTGCTTTAAGTTTGTAATTTGTTTGATTGTTATTAAATTTCTTTACTTAGCTTAATTACTTGCTCATTTTATATATGTCTAGACATCTCTTTAAATTGTACTTTAAGTTTGTAATTTGTTTTCCAATACTGCAGACATTTTGCTTTGTTTTTACATATTTCACTATTCAACTTCATCCATCAATGTCATTGTCCTCGCTATTCAACTTTATCTTTAGTTGCCTATTTTACTTCTAGACATCTATTGATTCTTTCAAAAATTGTAGTGATTTTATTTTTCATTACATGTTTTACTATTTAGATTCATCCATTAATGTTATACCTACTTTTCTTCAATCTTTTTAAAGCTTGATTTATTTATTTTTTTAATTTTTTTATAATCAAGATTTTGTTTTTCTCAGTCTTCTTATGAATCTTCCATGGAATGTGTTATTAGTTGGCAATTCATAAATGCATTTAATGATACTTCAAATTTTACATTTATTAGTCATCCAAATAATGGAAACTATTACAAATTAAAATTTAGTCAAACTGATTAATCAGTAATTTACAAAATTAGCTAAATTGTTGTGTGAATAAAAGTTGATACAAATTAATATTCTTTATTGTTTATCAGATGAGGTATAATTAACAATAACAATTATAATCAACATTGTCACGCCCCATAATTAAATCATATTTATACTAGAATTGAGTGTGAAATTTAATCCCAAAAAAATGAAATTAACAATCCAGAATCATAAGGTTAAATAAGAACTCATCCACTTCCTAGCGAACCCACAACATAAAGCTCAAAGTATCGAAATCTTTTTGGAACTAAACACAATGAAATCCATAACAAATAAAACAAAACTAATGAACTTAACAGAAAAAGCACTAGTCTACTGAAAAATCCAAAACTACGTCTCACCCTTACTTCTCATCATATGCAGGATCCACCTCCTCACTAGGACTAGGATCTATGTCTGCTAGAAGGAAGTTAAAGAAAGGAAAAGAGTGTCAGGAAAGACTCAGTGAGTGCCAAGTGTTTGTAAAATGAGTTTTGAATTAAAAATCAATTTTATAGAGGAAATTTATTCAAAGAAACAGAGGTGAAATTCGTAAACAATCAAGCGGTAACAGTCAAGAAGTTATCAACCAATTCCCTAGACTAGCAACTTAAATATGAAGATCAAACAGTGTTTGTTGTAGCCGGTCAAACAGTCAGTCAGTGTTACCAAAACGGGTCAGCTTGGCACAGTGCAGATGCCCAGGGGGAAATCCCTAGCCCATCGCTGATACCAGGGGGAAATCCCTAACATATCGCTCGTACCCAAGGGGAAATCCCTAGCGTATGGTTGGCACCCAGGGGGTAATCCCTGGCTTACCACAGACACCCAGGGGAAAATCCCTAGCATGTCCAGTATAGCTAAACGTCCTGCCAGGATGGGCACTAAACAGTTCTTCATATATATATCCAGTCAATAAACAGTTTGCAGATACCCAGGGGAAAATTCCTAGCGTATTGCTGATACCAAATAAAACAATAAGTCGACAAGGCAATAAATAATAGTACAAGATAGTGCAGAACAGTTAACAGTACAGGGCAGTACAGAATGAAATAGCTAAACAGAACAGTAACGGTAACAGTAATCAGTTGATCATCGAGTTTAATTGCTAGTCTAGAGCATAAGAAAGTCATAAAAACGTAGATTTTCTTTTATCTAGAAATAAAACAAGAAGAAAATATTTCTTTTGTGTGCAGTGGAATACGTATAGTGCAGTGTAAGCAGGAAACAAGTCACAAGTAATTTGTACAATAGTATATATCCTTCTAGATTTTGAAACATAATAATATATAGTATTTATAGGTTTAGGCACTCACATTCAGTATCAATCCTAGAAGTCAATCACCTATCGCAGAATCAATCGAGTCCTTGACCACCTGCTGATGCAATTTAATATTCAACTTAATTAATATCTAATCTATAGAAATACAATTGCACTCTAATATATATAGTTAGGGACATCACTCCTTACAAAGACTATTACTTCTATTTTCTTCAATAAGGCTAAATCAAACAATAGTTATATCAAATTAAGCAGCCACATTACTCATGGTTTTGGTCTTAATTAGGTTAATGGTTAATTGTTTATTTTCTATCTCTTTAGAAGCTAACTTGTTTAAGATTTAGCAAGAGTAATAATTATAACAATCTACATTTCTACTTTCAAATCAGTTTAGTTATCCAAAAACCCACATATCACTATGCTACCTCCCTCTCTGTTTTTCAATAACTAAGGGTGTCGTCCCTGTTAATCTGCCACTAATAACCATGATTCTCGTCATTGAAAAGAAATTTCCGGCAAGTAGGGTTAAAGGACAATCTAACCTACCCACCTATTTCTCAACTAAATTGCTCATGAGTCTATCCAATACATGCGACAGCAAGCATATGAGAAAATTTTCCATTCACTATACCACAAGCTTTCTAAATAATCCGGAAGTGAACTTCTTAAAATCCGAAGTATTTAATTTCTACAAGCGACATCCATTAGAAGTTCAACTATTAACCAAAATATCATGAATTACACTTAACACTTATACCACATTCATTAGGTTCATTACCTCATGTGTCACGTGGATTAGTCTATCTTCGTCATTCGATCTTATATAGGGTAAAGAATGGAAGATAACAACACAACAATGTAAGTCCGAATGACTTAGTAAGATATGCAATAACAACATAGCTATGATAATTTCTCAAATATTATATAGAAGGCAAATAGAAGCATTAAAATTTCAGAAGTTGTGAGAGAAGGTTTTAGTTAAAGTTTAAAGTGTTCCATCTCACCATTGTCCAATACCAGTGATGGGACTTCACAAAACTCACTGTCTTTTTATAGAGATTTAAATCTCAAATAGGACCAAATGGGTCGACATGATATTTGAACAATCACTTGATTTTTGTCAAACATTCGAGTTTCAAAGCACAAGTATCAAGCGTATCAATTACTTATACAATCTTGCTATTGGTGGTTCTTCTACTTTGTCATTCCACTTTTGAAAACACGAAAATCCTTATCCTTCCAATTTCCTACTGATCGACACAGACATGTGAACAATCATTAGGCATGGCTAGCCGCATGCCTTATCCCACTCATAGACAGCTACCTCTACCTGGCTAATAGACAACTACCTCTATACAGCTTTGTAGGGTATCAGTAGACGACTAGTAACCATCGGTCTGTTCCGCCCAGTCGTTTTTCGATCTAATCAGAGCTCATCCCCCAAGGATATCAAGTACATTCATGAACATCATGTAACATGTCCAACAACATTTCAATTAACATTCTGATTTGCCATGACAACCAAGTAATCAAGCAATTTATATCAAGCTCATTTCAAGGTAATAGTCATGGTGCTAATAGAACACATATTTTGAAATCCCTTTTCATTTTTCCCTACACGATCACCAATTTCAAGTAAAACAATATAAGTAAAGGTCAATTGGAATCATAGTCAACATAAAGTGGCGATGTGTGGTAAATTTCTCAACATATAGATTGAAAGGGATCAAGCAACAAGGATATATTAACAAGTATATATGTTCTTTCCCCAGTGAAAAAATCTCATACTTTCAAGTATAAACTCACTTGCAAATATAGAGGAATCCCTATTGTTGAAGCTCAAGTCTCGACTTCCTGGTCAAATCAAGAAATATCATAAGATAACTGGAGTTACCATCTCATTAATCCTCTAAATCTTAAGTATTAATATAGTCGATGTCTTTATCAAACTCAAGGTAATTCCAACACAATTCTATTAACCTCTGTTTCATATCTAAAGTCCTAAGAAGATTAAATGTGGTAATCCTTAACCAACTAGTTGATTAATAGATTACTGATACGACTATATCATTGTGGTCTACAGTCCCAATATTCAATAGGTATTTATTGTTGTAACACGTATGTTCAATTATATCTCATCTCAAATGACCTTAATCTTTAGAGACACGATACTCCCAGGATTACGGTACTTTACTTGAGCTTAATCATTCCCAATTTTATTATCTTAAAGTTCTAATCGTCTCAATAGCTTTACATACTTGGGCCAACTCAATCCTCAAGTAGCCCAGCCCACTTTATGAATGTTTTACTTTATCTTATCCCATAAGCATGACCTTGGTTATCTTATTCTAAGACTTCAAGCTAGTAATTCTTGAGTAGCTACCTTTAACAACCTTTGTTCATCACTTCACTTATTTCAAAGTTACGTAACAAGGGTCCAGATTCTTAAATTAATTGGGTTCTCTGGGTCTATCAAGTCCAAGTCTGATAATTTATTTTCATTCCAACATTCACATAACTTAATCTCTGAATTAGACATAATCCTACCCAATTTATAGCATGTCATATTATTAGGTCCACGAATATAAATATAAATCTATCTTTCTTAACTTATCAAGCTTAAATCTTATAATTAATTCTTAGTTAAACACTTACAAAATTAATAATTTAATAATCTGGATTTAATAAACATTAATTGTGATTGTAAAGATCAATCAAATTAATATTCGATATGAAATTTACCTAAATTAGATTGAATCGAGATTCAATTTCAAGTCAGGAATAGTTCAGACAAGTCCAGAATTTAAATCTGCACCTACTGCCCAAGAATGGCCGCACACGCCACCGTCGGAGGTGGAGGCCAACACCACCACCACTAGGTGCACCTTGTCGAGGTGAACAAAACCCCTCAATCAATTTTTCATTCCGACTCTCGTATGTTAGTCAATTAGCCTCCTAAACCCACCGCGAAACCCTCGCACCATAGTCAACTACCACCTTAAAGCCCTCTACCATCAGCCATCAACACACAAAACTAAAGCTACCTCCACCTTGCTCATAAGATTCCAACCAGAACCCCTTTAAGCCTGGCTCCATTTTGCTACTGGAAATGGTGAAACCATAATCTTTGTCGCACTCCGTCGTCGGTCCCTTTTTTCGGCCAATATCATGGTTGTTTCTTGGTGTTTCTTATATGGTTTTGCTCCTTTCAGCTTGGAGAAGCTAAATATGGCGTTTGTTTTTAATTTCACGATCATTTTTCGACAATTCACCTTTGGGTATGATCTGGGTCGATTTTGAAAATTAAATGAAAATTCACCCTTCATTCTATATATAAAAAATATTTTCTAGCTTCTTCAATTTGATCCCCAAAATTTTTCCACCATCTTCAGTTAGATCCTTGAACTTCTGACCGACTTGCACTTTGGCCCTCAAGTTTCAATTAAACCCTCCAACTTTTAATTCTTACACATTAACCCTTAACATTTTTATTTCTGGGCAATTGAGTCTAAAATTATTCTAAAGTTCTCATACTTTCAATTCACCCACATTGACCCCCTAAATTTTATAATTTTAAACAATCAACTCCTTCTCTTATTCCCAATTAAATCTCTCATCTATTAATAATTACCCGTGAGACTTGATTCAATTTTAAATCAGAACTAATCGAACCTAATTTAGTGATTTCTTATTATTTTTGTTGAAACAATAACTTTAAATTTACAACCTAAAAAACAAGGTGTTACAGTTTTTTACTTATCTAATTGTGCGATTTTGGTCAAGCGCCAAATTCTTAGATTTTGAGTTTTTTTTAATTTAATTAAAAAATTCTCATTGGTTTTTTTTAAATAATTTTATTTTAATGCAACTAAATTATTACTTATAATTAAAACTCATGTTGCACGTATCCAAAATCACAGTATAGATATTTATCTCATCAGATAATCTCAAAATATTCTATCATATTTTTATTTCATCAGATTAATTTAGAATTTAAAAAAATATATTTTATAAACACCATATTAAGTGCTCTTATAATAAAGTTTTATCTTATAATATTAATTTATCAAAAGGTTAACATATCAATCAATCATTTATGTTATATGTAAATTTCACTATTTGACAATTTTTTTTATATTTTATTTCTTCATTATTTGTGCTACCATTCTACATTTTTTATTCTATTTTGTTATTTATTTGTAAAACATGTTTCTCTAATTAATATAATATGATCTTTTTTCTTTTTAATGTAAAGATTATTTTGTATATAAATTTTTAATATTTTTCATGAAACACCTTTATATTATTTTTGTTTTGGTTTTT
Organism: Jacaranda mimosifolia; assembly: GCA_018894105.1. Taxonomy (NCBI): domain Eukaryota; kingdom Viridiplantae; phylum Streptophyta; class Magnoliopsida; order Lamiales; family Bignoniaceae; genus Jacaranda; species Jacaranda mimosifolia. Next base: position 17,021,113 of record CM032124.1, read on the forward strand.
ATTGTAACTTAATTAGATATTATTTTAAACTATTAAAATAATTTAGTAGTATTATTATTTTATCATTTTCCTAATATTTACATAAAATTAAGGTTTTTATGGTCAATTTAAGATTACAATTTTTATATTATTTAAAAGTATTAGCATGCAGTACTTTTATAATTTGATTATTTATATTAATTCATTTTCAATACTATTTTTAAATATGTTTGTATGTTCTAAAAATTTATCTTTAATATTGAGTTTTAATTTTAGTATTATTTCAGTTGCAATTTTTTCGATTTGCCTAGATGAAAAATAAATTTTTTATACTTCATATTTCAATAATATACCTCGAGTAATATACTTTTTTTTTTCTTGAGATGTTGCAATATTTTTTTAAATAGTTGAAGTTATTCCAATTTTTTATCAAATGAATGAAAAAATACTATATCTTTTTCATAAGAAAATCATTATATTTATTAGTACTATGTGATTTTCACAATTCTAATTATGTACACAAAAAAAAGTTTATGTTAGTATATAAGATCATATGCTTTGGTAAGTTTATTTGATTGGTTGGATCTTTATTTATTTATATTTTTTAATGTATAATAACTTTATTTATCTTCCAACAAAGGAATAGAATATGTTATCATATTTATAGAAAATTATGTAATTACAATAAAGAAAACTCAAATTTTGTTACTAAATAAATACGCTTTTACATGACCAAGTAGATGTCTTTATCTGGGGAGTTTTTAACAATTTAAGTGAGTTTTTAATAATTTATACTTACATTGGTAATACCAACTATTAAAAATAATTTTCGTGATTTCTGATATGATTAAAGCTAAATATACGAAACAAACACATTAAGATTGTCTAATCAATAACATGATCTTTCAAAAATGCGAAGCCCAACTTTTTAATCTTAAGATCTTAATATTTTTATTTTTAATTTAATTATACATTTTTATCTAAAAAAAATTCATTTTCTTTTTTCTGACTTCTCCTTTCGTTTTACTTTTTTCTATTTTTATCTAATAATTTCACAATTAAAGTGGTTGATAACTAAGTTATTTCAAAACAACAACTCATTTTTCATAATTAATAAATTCTTTTCATATTTACATAGATATAGTAACTTTATCTTCGACTAAAATAATACACTATTGAATTACTATTAATCAAAAAATTAATAGATAAAAATTATTCAATTATTTGATCAAATAAATTGTTTTTATATCTTAGTAAATAATTATTTTCTGAACGACTTAGAACTTTAAAATATATGACTTTTAGAAATTTTATTTTAAGTATATTTCAAAAATATATTTAACAACTATGATTATCTCTTAAATTGTGACTTGGCTAAGAAAATTTATAAGTTATCTATTTTTTATAAAAAAGGATAGACACCTATTTATTGGAAATATTAAATCATCACTTTCTTAGTAAAATTTTGAAATTTGAGTAATAATTATAAATTAATTGATATATAATTCCTCAATTTATTAACTTTTTAAAATTTAACTATTTTTATGATGCCTTTTCTTAGATATGTAAAATATTTTTAACTAAAACCATATATATAGAAAATAATAAACAATGTAATTTGACTTTATAATTTATTTTAGACATAAAAAGCTACTTCCCAAAATATCTATAAACTCATAATTTTATTTTTATATTATCAAAATTTTCAACTAAATTCATTTTTAGTTTTTTAACAACATAATAGTGGGAAGCACAATCTCAATTATTAAAATAAACTTTTTTAAGTGAACATATATGGTTGATGTAGTTAAAAATCTTTTGAAAGTTCGATAAATAACCATTTAAATTACAAATAAGAATAATTTTTACACTTTTAGTATATTTATTTACGCAATTTTATATTTTATTGTGTATTTTTTTTATATCTTTGCTTAATAACTTTTTATAAAATAATATTCTTGCATATACAAATACTAATATTTGGATTTAAGAATATCAAATAAAAAAATATGTTTGAAACTATGTATTCTTTTAAATTATTAATATAATTTACACTTATAAAGGAATTCATATAAGATTGATATTTATTTTTAATTGATAGTGAAATTTACTTATTATTTTATGATAACTTACTTAATATTTGATCATTTTAAAAATAATGAAACAACTCTATAAATAAAAATAAATAAATTTTATTTATTGGAGTTATATCAAATATTAAAAACACTTTAGTTTATTAAATATTGTATGTTAAAAAATACATATTAAATTGATTATCAAATAATATCTTAATGTAAGTTGTTTTGATAAATAAATATAAATTATGTATTTGGTTTATTGACAAATATTGACATTTTAAAAATCTCTAATGTTATGAAAATTGTAACTATGGCTTCTACATTAAGTTTTATGTTATGAAAAAATTAGTTCGCTCATTTATTATATCAAATATGTATACATAAATATATCATTCAATTTAGAAAATGTATTGATTAATAAACTATTATATTGTATTTTTATTTTCTATTTTTTATTATTTTTTAAATGGTTTTGTATAATTTATAAACTTTGAGTTAGCAACTCTTGATATTTGACAATTTGTTTAAATATGAATTATCTTCATATTTAATTTTTCTCAATTGAAATATTCATATTATGTTGTGTAATAATAGATTTTCTTTCGTTAAGTATTAAAAATCATTATAGTTTATTTTTTAATTACATAAAGTAAAAAGAATATTATTATAGAATAAATTATTTTAATACTAAAATTAATTTCTATACATCGCACCGCGCACATGTTAGTAATATAAGAAGGGAATGTTTGACCAAATTTAAAGTAATTATACTCAATTCTAGATTGAAAACTATGAAACTTTTGAAATTTGAAAATTTGATTACAAAATATATAATATAGGAAGTGAATGTTTGACCAAAACTAAAGTAACCTAATTCATTTTAAATTGTGGTAATTGTGAAAATTTTTATTATGGGGTAAATTCTTACTACTTATTTATTATTTTTGTAATCTTCATTTGTTTCATCATAAATCTTAACTTTTATTTCTAATTAAGTATTATAAATCAAAGAAAGATAATTTGAAATTTCAAAATCGAAAAATTCCATTACAACCGATATACAAATGGGATGTTTGACCATAATTAAAGTTATCTGACTCAATTTTAGATTATTGTGATTTTGAATATACATTTATTATGAAGTCAAATTTCAATTAATTATTTGACATTATGATAAACATTAATTTTTTTTAGCATAAATTTTACAATTTTACCTTCCATAAAAGGAAATATAATTTTAATTTTTAAAATTTGAAAATTCTATAATATTAGTTTTTTGACCCAATTTAAATTATGAAAAATTTGGATATTTTTATTATGAATTAAAATTCTTATTAGTTTTTTGACAGTGTGATAAATTTTTATTTGCTTTATTATAAATCTTAACTTTCATTTTTAATTATATTTTTCTGAAATTAAGAAAAGCTAATTTCAAATTTTAAAATTTTGAAGATTCCACATAAATTGTGTTTATGTGGGGATGGATGGTCAATTCTAATTTTGTTTTTATTTTAAATATTTTTACTATGAATAAATAAATCTTATTAATTAATATAAGAGTGAATCTTTGTTTACTTTATCATAAATCTCAATTTCCATGTTCAATTAATTTTTTTTAAACCAAAGAAAGATACTTTAAGTTTTTTAAATTTAAAAATTCCATAACATATACTACAGGAAGGGAGTGCTTTTTAAAAATTTTAATTTATTTTTCAATTTACAATAGATATCTCTCACATTTTTTTAACTTTATATTTTGTTCGTTTACGAAACTATTTCTTTAATTTTTCATTTACTTTTAGTTTTTCACACATAATTCAGTCGCAAATCTTTATTTATTTGCTAATTTTTGATGGATAATATCAATCAAAATTTTTTGAATTTTATTTATTTTTAAAATTTGAGACAGATATATCATGTGTTGCAAAACTATTTTCTTCAGTTTTACAATGGATATTTCCATTGCAAAACTTTATATTTTATTAAAATTTGAAATTTATTTATTTTTTATAAATCACAGGACATTTTGTAATGTTTTCTTTTTTTAGTTTGATATAAAATTTTTATTGCAAATTTGTGTGCCTTATAATTCAGTTTTATTTTCCATTCCATGACAAAATCTATCACAATAAAATTATTTTTGGATAGTAAAAATCACTAATCTATTGGTTATAATGTGGTTATACCCACATCCGGATGTGGTCCGTGTAACAGCCCCATGATAGGTGGTTTTTACCATAACCACTACCCACTAAGCTCACTTAATGAAAGATAGTGTCTTGATGGAAGACACTATATATTTTATATAGGTTAAGGTCCTTAAATAGTAGAATTATCATATTCAATTTTATACCATCAATTAAAGTATTTGCTGGGTTTAGAAGCACTTTAGGTGAAAATTTCAAGAAGAATTTTATCAAAATTTGGTTAAGGCTATACAGATCTTTTATTAGAATTTCAAGAAAGCTAGAAGTAGAAAACTCAATTAATATCAATGGAGGGAGGTAAACTCAAATTTATGTTTCCATTGCAATATTATGCTTACATTTGGTATTGGAGTATGATTATACCTCTGCCTTGATATTGGATTTTATGCCTTCAATATATTTTCTACATTGTAAAATGTTTGAATTCGAGAAACAGCCATATTGTTGACACGAAAAGCTTGTCTCATAATATTGATAAGATGATGCTATTTTTTTGGCATGTATTTTCGTTAAGTTTCCATTGAAGAAATAGAAACATTATTTGCTTGATTTCTTCATTTTGAAATGGTTGGTGGGATCAACAAATGAAAATTGTATTTAGGAGTCTTCCTCTTAGTTACATGGTAAAGAAGGTATCCAAATAGTGAGTTAGACATTTTATATTATCAAAATCTCTTGACTTTGGAGTGTCAATTTGTAATCACCATGATGCTGTGTTTAATGGAAGTTAGACAGATTGGGTCATGAAGAAGAAGATGACTATTCTACAATAAAAAAAAAAAAATCCACTGGACAAAGAAACTGTCCAATTTTGTGCAAGCCCATTTTACTTATTCATGTATGATTATATTATGTTAGGCTTCACAGAATTATAGCCTATGCGATTCTGTGTATATTATGTTGGGCTTCAAAGAATCACAGCCTAGTCCAGCCCGTGCCATTTATAACCAATTTTTAGTAAAAATGCATAATGAGCATGATGTTACTGGTTTTCGAACACAACACCTAGGCTGTGGAAATAATGCTTTAGGCTGTGGAAATAATGCTTTTCCACCAATAGTTTGTTCTTATGGTTGTTAAATTAGATATCTTGATTTTTTATTATATGGTTTGTTTGTTGCATATTATATTAGTTATTCAATTATCCACTTATGAGTTATGCATATTACTGAGATGTCATGTGATTTATTAAATTTTTATAATTGAAGAATAGCCACAACATCTTTAGTTATATTAAATTATATATTAAGTATTTTTAGGTCACATGTGGAAATATGACATCAATTGTGATTAATCATATTAGACATAGTAAATTTTATCCCATAGGAACTTTTATAATTTTTTTTATGATTAATTAGGGTGAAACATCAAATATATTCCTTAATTTTTACCCACAGGAATTAAGGAAAGGAACATAATTTTGCTAGTTTCATCATTATTGTGTATGAATCTATTTGAATTAGAAACTTAGCCCACAAGTAATTCCAATGTCATATGATTCATATTTTCTATGCTTTGTATTGGTAAAAGCGTATTATGTATTTATTTGCCTCAAACTTTGATATAAGCATGTATGTAATTTATTTGTGCAGTTTTTCAACCAGTGAATTTTTTTGAATGAAATGTGATATTCCTGAGTTCAAAGGTGATAACTATAAAGTTTGGAAAGAGAGAATTCTTCTTCATTTGGGGCGGATGGACATTGATTATGCTATTTGAAAAGACAAACCACCTCTGATTACTGAGAATAGCCAACATGATGATGTTGATCTTTATGAAAAATGGGAGCGATCTAATCACTTTGGCGTGATGTTGATAAAGACCAACATCTCAGCTGGTATTCGGGGTTCTGTCGATAAGTATAATAATGTCATAAGCTACTGAAGGCTATTGATGAGCAATTTGGGTCTTCAGATAAGGCATTAGCAAGAACCCTAATCATGAAGTTTTCAACCATGAGGCTCATCAGTGTTAAAGGAGTGCATGAGCACATAATTTACATGAGGGATATAGCGGCTCAACTTCAGACTCTTAAGGTTATAATGTGTGAGTCTTTCCTTGTGCACTACATTCTAAACTCTCTACCACAACAATATATATCTTTCAAGATCTCTTATAACACACATGAGGATAAATAGTCTATCAATGAGTTGATGACCATGTGTGTACAAAAGGAAGGAAGATTGCTTATGGAGGCTGGAAAAAGTGTGCATCTGGCAATTCAAAGAAAATATAAGTATTAAGCTAAAAAGAAAAGAAAGGAAAAGATATCTCCTAAAAAAGATATCAAGAAGGAATCCAAGTGCTACTTTTGTATGAAGAAAGGGCACATTAAGAAAGATTGCCCCAAATTTAAGATTTGGGTTGAGAAGAAATGTAACTTTCTTTCATTTGTTTGTTATGAATCTAATATGGTTGATGTTAGTCATAACTCATGGTGGATTGATTTTGGTTCTACAATCCATGTTACAAATTCCTTGCAGGGTTTACAAAACCTAAGGAAGCTAATGGGAAGTGAGGAATACATCTATTCTGGAAACAAAATGCATTCTCATGTGAAGGTAATCAGAACATGCAACTTAGTTCTTAGTAGTAGCTTTATTTTGAATTTGAAAAAGATATTTTATATTCCAAGTTTTTCTACGAATTTAATTTCAGTTTCAAGATTTGTACATTTAGGGTATTCTTGTAACTTTTCAGATGATGTTTTCAATTTATTTTATAAATCTGAACTTGTTGGGAATGGTATTTTATCTTATGGGTTTTTTCGAATCAATTTACAAAATGATGCCACTCATAATGCTTTGCATGTTCAAAATAATGTTGGTGTCAAAAGATGTGTTATGAATGAGGATTCTTCTATGTTGTGGCACCTAAAATTGGGACATATCTCCATATAGAGAATTAAGAGATTACTGAATGATGGAGTACTTGGTACTCTAGATTTCACTGATTTCGAGACTTATGTGGGCTGCATAAAAGGAAAGCAGACCAATATGTCAAAAAAAGGTGCCAAGAGGAGTTCAAACTTAATAGAAATCATACATACAGATATATGTTGTCCAGAGAAGGATGCATATTGTCAAAAGTACTTCATCTCTTTCATAGATGATTACTCACGATACATGTATCTTTACTTGCTCGATAACAAATATGAAGCACTAGATGCTTTTAAAGTTTTTAAAGCAGATGTAGAGAAACAATGTGGAAAAAAAAGTAAGATTGTGAGATCATATAGAGGTAGTAAGTACTATGGTAGATACACTTAAAATGGACAAGCACCTGGTTCGTTTACCAAGTTTCTTATTGAACATGGGATTGTTGCCCAATACACTACACCTGGTTCACCAAACCAAAATAGGGTAGCAGAAAGAAGAAACAGAACATTATTAGACATGGTGCAAAGCATGCAAGCATGCACTAAACTTTCTGAGTTCTTGTGGAGTGAAGCTCTTAAGACGGCAGTCTATATATTAAATTGAGTTCCAACCATGGTTGTCCCAAAGATACCATTTGAATTATTTAAAGGTTGGAAACCAAGTTTGCGACATGTACACATTTGGGATGCCCGCCTGAAGTAAGAATCTACAATCCACAAGAAAAGAAACTAGACCCAAGGACCATCAGTGGGTATTTCATTGGATATGTCGAAAGGTCTAAGGGATATAGATTTTATTGTCCATCTAATAGTACTAAGATTGTGGAGTCAAGAAATGCAAAGTTTCTTGAGAATGACTTAATCAGTGGGAGTGATAGATCATTGGGTATTGGATCTAAAACAGAGTATTCTATTCCATAGACTTGCATATCAAATCATAGACAGACTATTGTTATTCACAATGCTCCTCGAGTTCGAGCATATGTTGAACAACTAATCCCTAAAACTCCACAAGCTGCTGATGATGACCCAGTAGATCCTGTTCAACAAATGCTTGAAATTGTTGAACAACCAATTGAACAACATGCTCATTCAGAAAATGTTGATAAAACATTAAGAAGATCTACTAGAATAAGGAAATTAGCAATTTTAGATAACTATATGGTGTATCTACAAGAGTTTGAGTATACTATTGGAGTCAAAAATGATCTTGAAATGTTTTCACAAGCCATAAGTTGTATGAAATCTGACTTGTCGTACAATGCCATGAAGAAGAGATATATTCAATGGCATCAAATAAAGTCTAGGATCTTGTCGAGTTGCCTGATGGTGTCTTTAAAACTAAGAAGGACTCATTAGGGAACATTAGGAGATATAAAGCGAGACTTGTTGCCAAGGGATTTACTCAAAAGGAAGGAATCGATTACATGGAGACTTTTTCTCCTGTATCTAAGAAAGATTCTTTTCATGTCATTATGGCATTAGTTACCCATTTTGATATGGATTTGCATTAAATGGATGTGAAAACGACATTCCTTAATGGTGATCTAGAGAAGGATGTTTACATGCAACAACCTGAAGGATCCTCCTCTAGTGATGGTGAGCATTTGGTTTGTAAGCTTAAGAAGATTGAAACAAGCTTCCAGATAGTGGTATTTAAAGTTTCATGGTGTGATCTCTTTATTTGGTTTTGAAGAGCATGTCATGGATCAATATATATACCAAAAGATCAATGGGAGTAATACTTGTTTCCTAGTACTGTATGTGGATGATATCTTACTTGCTAGTAAAGACAAAGGATTGCTACATGAGGTGAAACAATTTCTCTCTAGAAATTTTGATATGAAAGATATAGGTGAGGCATCTTATGTCATTAGCATAAAGATCCATAGAGATAGAACTCATTGCGTTTTGGGTTTTTCTCAAGAATTCTATATTAACAAAGTCTTAGAGAGGTTTTAGATGAAAGATTGTTCACCGAGTATAGCACCAATTGTGAAAGGTGATAGGTTCAACTTGAACCAGTGTCCCAAAAATCACATTGAATGGGAACAGATGAGAAACATTCCATATGCTTTTGCTATTGCAAGCTTGATGTATGCTCAGGTTTGCACAAGACCCGACATTTCATTTGCCGTGGGAATGTTGAGAAGATATCAGAGTAATCCAGGTATGGATCACTGGAGAGCTGCAAAGAAGGTAATAAAATACCTTCAAGGAACGAAAGATTACATGCTTATGTATAGACGAATTGGTAATCTAGAGGTGATTGTCTACTCGGATTCAGACTTTGCTGGCTGCATTGATTCACGAAAATCAACATCTGGTTATGTCTTTATGTTGGCCGGTGGAGTTGTATCTTGGAGAAGTGCAAAGTAAACTTTGATTGCAACCTCTACTATGAAAGCTAAGTTCATTTCTTGTTTAGAGGCAACCTCGCATGGTGTACTGTTGAAGAGTTTCATATCTGGGCTTAGAATTGTGGATTCTATTTCTAGGCCACTGAGGTTATACTGTGACAATTCAGTTGCTGTTTTTATGGCTAAGAACAACAAAAGAGGTAGTCGAAGCAAGCATATCGGCATCAAGTACTTAGCCATTCGGGAATGTGTTAGAGAAAGGAAAGTGATCATTGAACATGTTAGTACTAAATTGATGATAGTTGATCCTTTAACTAAAGGCATGCCACAAAAGATTTTCAAGGATCATGTAGCTAAAATGGGACTTAGTTCCTCTATGTAATTTCATTGTAAGGACGAACTCTATTGTTTTAATGAAACTCTATTTATGATATTTCTCATATAAATTTTCTTGTGTACACATTTGGTTCAGGAAATATCAGTAACTTTTGGACATTAAATAAACATAGGGTTTGTTCATTAAGTTACGTGGGCTAAGAGAGATAATGCATTGTGATACATGGAAGATAATACTTGATCTTAGAGGACATGTCGCCATGATTCATGTAATATGTTTTCTTATTAAGCATAAGTATTCATGGAATTAAGGATTACAGTATACAGACCAAGCGGGAGAATGTTAGGTATAATATGGTTATACCCACATCCAGATGTTGTTCGTGTAACTGCCCCATGATAGGTGGTTTTAACCATCACCACTGCTTACTAAGCCTACTTAAAGAGAGATAGTGTCTTGATGGAAAATACTATATCTTTTATATAGGTTAAGGTCCCTAAACCCTAGAATTATCATATTCAATTTTACACCATCAAGTAAAGTATTATGCTGGGTTTAGAAGCACATTAGTTGCAAATTTCAAGAAGAATTTATCAGAATTTGGTGAAGGCTAGAAGCAGAAAACTCAATTAATATCAATAGCGAGAGGTAAACTCGAATTTATGTTTCCGCTGCAATATTATGCTTACATAATCTTTATAAATTAAAGGTAACTAAAATGTGTGGAGGGAACGTAACTATAAAGAATAAAATTGACTTAAGACCACAAGGCATTCGATATAAGACATAACTTGATATTATTAGTACTGAAATTGTTCATGACAACCAAAATGTTGTTACATAATAATTATCAGGGTTTTCAAAATTGGACCTAATTAGTCGATTGGATGGGTCTAGTCCAACAATGATCAAAGGCCTATTAAGTTTGGATGTGCAAAAATCATCTACTAATTGACTCAGTATAAACTGATAAATTGTGGTGCATATGTATTTTTATATTATTTTTGTACATACATTTTTGGAGATTTTTAATTAGCTTAGATTTGGAAACTTTCTCAACTATGATTTAATTTAATTAACATGTTAAATTATGGAATTAGAGATAACTCATGGAATAACTACCTAGAATTACATTATAAAAAATTCTATATTACTATAATACTCCATTTAGAAAAAGTTTATCAGTGTACAATATATATGGAGCAAGACATATTATTTAAATTGTATTGATCATCTGGGTACAATACATATGGAGCAAGACATATTAATTAAATTTTATTGATCACAAATACACACACACACATATGTATATATGCCTGATAATATATATTATACGTGTGTGCATGTGTTCTTCCATTAAAAAATATAACTATTAATTAAAAAATATAATAAGGAGTTAAAAAATTATATACTGACAAAGAGAGCCACAACATTACTATAAAGAGTTACATATATGTTAATATATATGTATATATTGAGTATTTGCTAAAACTACACATATAGTTATAAAAATGAAATAATATAATTTTTTATATTTATATTAAAATACATATTGATAGGGTATCGACTATGAAAATGTATTGACATAGAAAATACGGATTAATTAACTTATCCACATTACTGTCATATTAGAAAAACACTTAAATTAGGGCCCAGTTTTTTTCTAAACTATCATGGTTCATAAGTAGAAAAATTAGAAAAACATTATAAACATTATAAAAATACATGCATTCTAAAAATAAATAAATTTTAACTCATAAAGAGAATGATTTTATAAAGCTGGAGAGAAAAAGACCATATTTTTTCATTTTTAATAGTAAATTGTATGTTTAAATTATTTTTAATATAATTGCAGAGATTTTTAGCTTATGCGAGATATGTCAATTAAATTACATTGACAAATAGACTTGTATATATCTATATGTTCTTAGTTATATACACATACATAAAAGTGTGTGTGTGCGTGCGCGCGCAACCAACTCTTCTAAACCAACCATCATTTTCATTGTACTGAATCCTCATTTTCTTAAGACTAGCAAGGTTCAAAACCTTATGGTCATGCTCCCCCTCAATCTAGGCATCAGGTAAAAACACTCTATCACTTTTAAAGATGTGTGTGAGAGGCATAGAGTAGGGAAGATTTTTGGCTTGATAGGAGAATAATTAAACCATGTATTTGAAAATGACAAAACCAAGGTTCACAAGCTCTTGCTTGATAGATTTGGCCATAAGATAAATGCTCATGGAATTAAGATCAGTGGTATGCCCTCCACTTGAAATCGGGGCAGAAAAAACAGAGCAACTAAGTAGCTTATGCAGTAAAATGTGGTCAACTTTCATTTTGTTCAAACCAGCACCTCTAAAAAAAGAGTATTGTTTTCTTCCCTTAAAGAGTTGACAAATTTCATCATAAGTAACATCGGAATCAGACAAATCACCAAAATTGAAAATTTTGGTACCATCATTTGGAATATCAAACAGAAAATTTAGCTTTGAAAGAGACATCACAATCCTTTTATCAAGAACATACGACTCCACAGAGATATCAGAGTCAGATTCAATGAAAGTGAAATTTGAGTAAAATAGCTTAGCTAAGTGAGGGTATGAGCGTTCATAAATTTTCATCCGATTATCCCACTTTAAATCACAAATCTAGTCAATAGCATCAAATTTTGGCAGAGAGTCAAACTTGATAGCCCTACCACAATTTAAATTGCAACCAGAAATTTTTTCATTAAAGCATGTTAATGCTTTAGAGGATTGGAATTTTAAGAAGCAAGAAAGCTTATTGAAATTCTACTCCTTAATTTCTTCAGGACGAGTAGGAATAGGGGGACTAGGGCTAGAAACGTTTTCTTTAGAACCAGTGGGTCTTTCAAGACTACCCATGGGGGTATCCTTATTGCCCAGTTCTTCATTGCCAAGATACACAGGTTTGTTAGAGGAGGATGATTGATCTTCCTTAGTATTGGAGTCATTGTACCACTTCAATAACATTAGGGCTTCAGAAACCTGAACAGGAACAGGCTTAGAGGGAGATGATGGACGTTTTTTCTTTGAGGAAGATTCCCTCGCATCTGATTTTGCTCCTCATTTAGGCATGGTGAAAGAATTTTTTGGAAAGAGAAAACGAAAAAGAAATCGAGAGTAATATATTTTTTTTTGAATGAAGGGGAAGGGTTTTTCTCTTTTCTGCAATGGAAGAGGAAATGCCAATTTTTATTGAAATGAGATTTTGGAAAAGAGGAAGGAATTAAATGGTTGATATGATGTACGTGAAATCGGACATTGAGAAAAGAAGGAGATGCAATTATTTTTGGTGCATAATAACTGAAAGCAAATAAAGCACTAGGATCTAATTATAAAACTTCAAAAGCTAAATAAACTAGTACTTACATGCTAACTATGATCAAATCATGCGTAAGATTCAGATTTAGATAAGTGTTACCTTGACGTGCAAAATCCAAGGAGAATGAGGTGAAACTTTCACCAATCCAGAAACTGCCAGAAAATGCATAGCAGGAGTGGAGAGATTTTTACCACTGTCAAATCACCTCCAAAAATCATGAAAGAATTACTGGAGCTGCTCAACACATTGGGAAACTCTCAGTAAAAAATTCATACCAAAAATCTTTCTAAATCTCCCTGGAGAATATTGACAAATCGGACTCTATGCAAGTGGATCTCCAAACCGTAGGAAACAAACTAGTTTGTCTCTATTGATATGATCCACACACCAAATAGATCTTCCAAAATCTCTTGCCTATAAGCTAAAATAAGGCTAGAGATATGCTATGGTGGACGCCAATTTTTGGTAGGGAAGAAGAAGAAGATAGCAAAGCTTTCAACATATAAATGCATTGCTTGTAAGGATTTTGGAGGAAATGGTTGAGAATCTAATTCTTCACACCTTTTGACATAATGACCAGCCTTCTCTCTCTATATATCTATATAGAGGTGCTGAGAGGTGTGATGCCAAGGTGGCATCACACCTCCCATGATGAAAAGGGGCGGCCAACTTGTATTTGCCAAGGTGGCGGATGCAAATCCAAATCTAATTAGAATTTCATTTGCATTTTAATTACATTTGAAATCTAATTTCAAGTTAATTAAAATGCTAGTGCAAATGAACATTTCATTTGAATTTCTCCTCCAAAATGTGTGCTTCCCATTAATTAAATTAAACACTTTAATTTAATTAGTTAACCCTTGACTTAACTTTTAAGTCAAATAAGCTCAACTCTTAAGCTTGTATTTTGTTAACTCTTTAAGCTAACTTGACCAATTGATGGTCATATTGGCACCAAATAATTACTTTCTTAATTATTAGTCTAATTTAACTACTTAAATTAATTGATTAATTTAACACTTAAACTAATCAAGCCAAAATTGACCTTCAAAATTGATACCTTAAAGTTGGTCCACTAGGAGATACTTTCTAACACTTAGAAAATTTTCTCCATCAATTAGGAAGCTAATTGGCTTTTGTGTGTGACCCAATAGGTTCTACCATTCATTGGACATGGGCTCACAACTCCTTATGACTTTTGAATATCAAATATTCATTTTAGCTTAAAATATTTTTAAACTAATCGACTTGATTTAATTAATCTCATTAATTGAAGAGTACCCAATCTCTATGGTCGATGTCTAACCTCAAGCCTATGGAGCCCAACTAATTGACCAAAATGAATGTTTTGGAGAACCATTATAGCTTTATGCTTACCATGCAAATATAGTCATTCTGTCGCCTATCTACTTAAAGAAACCTAGGGCAAGATATTTGTCGGCTCCCTAATAGCCTTGATACTATGTTTCTATTCACAATATTCGATTTCCTTGTGTAACCTCATCTTTGGAAAACTCCTTTCCAAATTATTGAAGGCAAAAGTAGCGTTAGGATCCATAAATCAAAACTTCATAAGCTTGAAAATAACTGAGCTACTTGAGCTACCAAGGATCTGGTCATGCTATAGATCTAGATTAGGATGAAGAATTACATCTTGTAGCTCAAAATGAGGAGAAGATCAACTATCTCTCATAAATCCAGAAATTGTTTAGAACTGGTACAGCTGAAAGATGGCAATGTTTGCCCTAGCTATACTGCTCCAAAATTCACGAAATTAAATATAGAACACCTACACACACAAGGGAATCTACTAGGAAAAATTGTAGCCAAAAATCCTTCTATACCTCTCAAAAAAATTCATC
This sequence comes from Jacaranda mimosifolia, assembly GCA_018894105.1. NCBI lineage: Eukaryota > Viridiplantae > Streptophyta > Magnoliopsida > Lamiales > Bignoniaceae > Jacaranda > Jacaranda mimosifolia. The sequence continues at coordinate 17,036,163 of CM032124.1, forward strand.
AACCAGAAGCTGCTGCAGGTGGATCTCCAAATCCAAGCAGGTCAAGTGCCTTGCGTCTATTGATATGATCCACACACCAAACAATCTTCCCATTTCCCCTCACTAGAAGATGGAGTTAGAGAGGATAAAATGAGGTAGAGGAGGTAGATTTTCAGGTTGGGAGGAAGAAAAAATGCAAAGCTTCAACTCATGATGCAATGCATGGAGAAAGAGAGAGATTTTGGAAGAAATGCAAGAATCTAATTCTCACTTTTCAGCAATGCATAATTCGAATTTTCCAAGCACTCTATATCTATATATAGAGGGTGGAAGGAGTGATGCTAGTTGGCATCACACCTTCCTCAAGGTGACCACCCAAGTGGCATGCCAAGTTGGCAAAACTCAAATTCAAGTCTTACTTGAATTTCAAATGTATTTCAATTTCATTTGGAACCTAATTCCAAATTAATTAAGATGCTAATTTAAATGAACACTTTATTTAAATTTTCCCTCCAAAAATAATCTTCCCATTAATTAAATTAAACACTTTAATTTAATTAATTAACCTTTGATTTAATTCTTAATTCAAACAAGTTTAACTCTTAAGCTTCAATTAGTCACCTCAAATCTTAAAGTCAACTTGTCCGATCGATGGTCAACATGGTACCAAATAATTAACTCCTTGATTATTGGTCTAATTTAACTCTTAAATTAGTTCATTAATTTAACACATAAATTAATCAAACCAAAATTGACCGTAAAATTGGAACCTTGAAAATTAGTCACCAAAGGGTGAATTTTCTAACACTTACAAAATTGCTCTACCAATTTTGGAAGCTATTTGGCTTTTGTGTGTGACGCAATAGGTTCTACCATTCATTGGACATGGGCTCACAACTCTTTGTGACTTTTGAATATCTTGTATTCATTTTAGTTTAAAACTCCTTTTAAACTAATTGATTCAATTCAATTAATCTCATTAATTGAAGAATACCCAATCTCCATAGTAGATGTCCAACCTCAAGCCCATGGTTGAGCCCATGCAGGCTAACTAATTGGCCGAAATGAATATTCTGGAGAACCATCGCAACTTCATACGTACCATGCAAATATGGTCCTTTCGTCTCCTATCTCCCAAAAGAGGCCTAGGATAAGATATTTTCCAGCTCCCTAATAGCCTCAATACTATATTTCTATTCTTAATGTTCGATTCCCTTGTGTGACCTCACCTTTTGTAAAACTCCTTTTCCAAATTGTCACACCACCTTGCGCAAGGATTTTTTAGAATCGACCATTATAGAACACATATGAGATGCACTCGGCCTTCATAAAATGAGGAGTTGGATTCTATCTTGGATCTCACAAACCTTCAAGCCAAGTAGCTCATACCCAATCTCAACTCAAAAGACCCGTTAAGTGGTCAAGAAAGAGTCAAAGAATGAGGACCGGACACAAGGTTACCATGGATCCTCAGGTTAAAGGACTAATAATATGCACTAGCGTAAGTGGGAGAATTGACCACTACCGACTTGCCACTATGGCTATCTAGTGGATTCTTCGGAGGGTTGTCAGTGCATTGTTCTCTAACAAGCACCCACTAACGTGCACCCGTATCTCATACAGATTGCTCATGGAATGAAGCAATATCCAACTCTTAGATTTATGTATCGTTAGTGCGAGTCTATTTGGATCTTAGATGTCCCGTCTCATAAGATCCTATGACTTGAAGATTTAAGATCACGACTGTGTAAGACTTGTTCCATGATCACCACCTAGTGAAATGACCAAGTCCCGTAATCATGTGTGATCTAAGGGCTTCATCCAAATGCAAGTGAAGTAATATAAAGCACAAGATGAAGGTGGCCATATAAAGAATATCATTCAATCAAGATTGTTTTACAAGGAAATAGCTTTTACAAGGCCAATCTAGTTGGCTTATCAAGCACTATTCCAACAATCTCCCACTTGCCCTAAAGCAAATGCCTTATGGTCGTGAGACCTATCTTCTCAAGATGTTCTTCAAAGACCTTTTGTACGAAGGGTTTAGTCAGTAGATCTGCTATATTGTCTTATGAGACAACTCTGTCCACTCGGATGTCACCTCTTTCAATGATCTCCTAGATCAAATGATATCGCCTCATAATGTGCTTGGGTTTTTGATGAGATCTTGGCTCTTTAGCTTGCGCTACTACCATGATGTTGTCACAGTGGATAACAACTGGCTCAACAATGCTAGGTACTACATTCAACTCTTGAATGAAAATTTTCATCCAAACACCTTCCTTTGCAGCTTCTGAAGCCGCAATATATTCTGCTTTAGTGGTGGAATTAGCCGTGGCGTCTTGTTTGGAACTCTTCCAACTTACCGTGCCACCATTGAGGCAAAATATAAACCTAGTAGTGGATTTGAGGTCATCTACATTGGATTGGAAACTCGAATCCAAAAACCCCTTCTAGTTTCAATTCTCCATTACCGTATACTAAAAATAAGTCCTTAGTCCTTCTCAAGTACTTAAGGATTGCTTTTACGTCTATCTAGTGACTCTCATTGGGATTGGATTGGAACCTACTCATAATACTTAGCGAGTGTGCGTACATTGAATTGTATATATTATGCTACCAATAGTGGAGGCATAAGGTATGTGAGACATCCTTCATTTCTCCTCCTTAGTTTTGGAGGCCATAGACTTTGAGAGATGAATGCCATGTCTAATGGGAAGAAATCCCTTCTTGGATTCTTCCATACTAAACCTCTTTAGTATCTTGTCATTGTACAGGGTTTGGGATAGCTCTAGCATCCTCTTAGATCTATCTTTATAGATACGTATTCCCAATACATGTGACTCTTCTCTCAAATTTTTCATGGAGAATTATGTAGACAAACCATACTTTAGTACACTCTAACATTCCTACTTCATTCCTAATAAGAAGGATGTCATCGACATAAAGCATAATAAACTGTACGGAACTCCCATTAGCCTTCTTGAACACACAAAGCTCATACATATTTTTAACAAAGCCAAATAATTTGACCGTTTTGTCAAAACGTATGGTCTAACTTTAGGATGCTTGTTTGAGTCCATAAATGGATCTCTAGAGTTTGCAAATCTTTTGCTTACTCCCCTTGGATGTAAAATCTTTTATTTGCTCCATATAGATTTCTTCTTCAATATTACCATTGAGGAAAGCAGTTTTCACATCTATTTGCCATATCTCATAATCATAATATGCGGTTATGGAAAGTAGAATCCGAATGGACTTAGGCATAGTGACTGGTGAAAAGGTTTCCTCAAAATAGATACAGGGTCTGTGAGTGTAACCCTTTGCCACTAGTCGCGCCTTAAAAGTCACCACTTTTTCATCTACTCCTAGCTTGCGCTTATAGATCTACTTGCAACCAACAGAAACTATTCTTTTTGGTGGATCTACCAAAGTCCATACTTTGTTTGAGTACAGGAGTCCATTTCAGATCTCATAGCTTCAAGTCAACGTCCTCGAATCTATGTCCAACATAGCTTCCTCATAGGTTTTCAAATCATTATTGGCCTATCTCATGAAGAAATTCGAACCTTTTGGGTTGCTTCTTTATTCGATTTGACCTACATAGATGTGGTGTCCTAAGCTCTTGTTACTCACTTGTTTCCACCGATTATGGGATTTCTTGATCATTTTGAACTTTATCAAGTTCAACAATAACGTCGTTTCTATCTAATAAAAATTCCTTTTCCAAAAAGTAGGTGTTCCTTGAAACAAACACCTTTTGTTCCGAGGGATCGTAGAAATAATAACCATAGACTCTCTAAGGTATCCCACAAACTTGCACAAGGTGGATCTACTATCTAAACTATCTCCTGCTGTTCGTCTCATGTAGGCGGGAGATCCCCAAACCTTAAGATATTGGTAAGACTTAAGAGGGTGCTTTGCCAAATCACATCTCATGTGGAGTCTTTGGAACTAACTTTGTGGCTACTATGTTTAGTAACCTCGTTGCCATTTGTAAGGCGTATCCCCAAAGGGATTTGGGCACATCGAAAAAGCTCATAATGGAACTTACCATGTCTAACAAGGTATGATTTCTCCTCTCGACTACTCCATTATATTGGGGTATGCCGGGTGGAGTCCATTAAGAGAGAATCCCATTCTCCTTTAGATAATCCAAGAATTCGGTGCTCAAGTATTCTCCCCCTCGATCCAATGGAAGAGCTTCAATACTTAACCCCAATTGCTTTTCTACTTCATTCCTATACTCTTTGAACTTTTCAAAGGCTTCAGACTGGTTCTTTATAAGAAACGCGTGTCCGAATCGACTAAAGTTATCAGTGAATGTGATGAAGTAGAAATAGCCTCCTCCCCCACTAACTCTTAGTGGTCCACAAACATCCATATGGATCAAATCCAAGAGACTTGTGGAGTGCTCTATTTGTCCTACAAAATGAGCTTTGGTCATTTTTCCCTTTAAACAAGATTCACAAGCAGGAAGGTCCTCAATGCCACTAATGTTTAGTGCTTTGAGAGCTTCTAACTTGTTCAACCTATTCTTAGATATAACCAAGTCTTACATGCCAAAGAATGGTATCTTCTTGGATAGTAATTTTCTTTTACTTGATTGAATGTGTATTAGTGAAAGTTGAAAATCAAGTATGTAGAATAAATGTATTAATGTACCTTGAGCAATCAAAGAACCATTCTTTAATGCCATCTATTTCCCATTCGATATAGAAAAATTAAATCCTTCATTATTTAGAATGGGAATTGAAACAATGCTTTTAACAAGGTGGGGTACATAATAAACCAGATCAAGTATAATACAAGCATTTCCCAAGTCTAACTTGATGACGCCTTGGAAAGTGGCCGCAACTCTTGCTCCATTTCCTAAGCAGAGGATCATATCCCTTTCACAAAGACTCTTTCTTCTTTTCATCCCCTTTAACGAATTACAAAGGTGAGAACTGCATGCTGTATCAAATACCCATGTGGAAGAATTAGTTGTCGTGTGCACTTTAATAAAGTACATACCCTTCGCAAGGGTTGCAAGGTAAGCTTTGCAATTTCTTTTCCAATGCCTTTTTTCGATACAGTGGAAACAACTAGCTTTGGTTTTAACCTTATTCTTAACTCTCTCAAAACTTTTATTGGGTTGCTTTCCTTTTGAGGAAGAACTCTTCTTCCTCTTGCCTCCTTTTCTAAGACCCCTAAGGCCCTTCGACTTGGAAGAGGATGCAAGCATAAAGGGCTTTATCTTTCTCATGGTTATCTCTGCGGTCACTAGCATATTGATCAATTCATTAATCGTAACCTCGTGCTTGGACATATTGAAGTTCATAATGAATTGATCATATGATGATGGTAATGACTGTAGGATCAAATCCACGTAATGGTCGTTGTCCATGACCAATTCTAACTGTCCAAGCTTCTCGATGAGTCCTATCATCTTGAGGTCGTGATCATAGATATTGGACCCTTAACTCATCCTTGCGCTAAAGAGCTCTTTAGATAAAGCGAACCTTTCGTTTCAACTTTGTACACCATACAACTCTTGTAAGTGCACATAGATCTCTCGAGCATGCTTCATGTGCTCATGAGTCTAGCTCATTGGACACGGATGCCATCATGACACACCTCACTTGTAAATCATCATCTACAAATTTTGTGAACATTTCACGTTCTGCGTCGGTGGCGTCATCACCAAGTGTGTCCATAGGACTTTGATCAAGGATGTAAGTCCGCTTTTCAGAGTCAAGAACGATTTTAAGGTTTGTTAACAATCTTAGAAATTCGGCCAGTTAGTTTATTGGTTTCCAAATGGCTTGCGAGTGGATTTTTAGCCTCTTTTTTTTGAAGATTTCAAAAATCTACAATAGGCAAAAAAAGAGTATAAGCATGTGATTGAATTTGATATTAAAAACATGTTCATGGTTTTTCAAGCATAAACAAATAAATAGACCTAGAATTAACAATTAATTCTATCAATATCAATTAAATGTTTATCTCATAAACAAATAATTGAACAAGCATAACATTTATTCCATCATTGGAAGATTAACTTTAACCAATTTTCAAAGGCATTTGAAAATGTCAAATATAATTTTGAGAACTTGCACAACATTTGTGCATCTACAATGTGTGGTGCAAAAACATTTCAAGCACAAAAGGAGTTGGAAAAGACACTCAAAACTCACCAGAACCAAAAAATAGGGGCTACCGCCCAGCCTGGACGCACGGCTGGGTAGGCCGTGTGCACATCATTTGCATAGCGCCCGGCTAGCACCCAGCTGTGGCTTGGCAGCCCCCCGTTTTGGGGTTCAAAGTGAGTCAAGTTATTTTCCACTCAACTTTCATGCAACAATAGTTTTAGCACTTGTTCTCAACACTAAAACACACATTATGGAATTTTCAGATTTAAAACCTTTATTAAAAAAAGGAAATTTAAGTGCTCAATCATGCCTTGAAAAATTTTGAAAAAGCTAGAATCATATTCTTCAAAATCTCTAATGCAACTCCAATCAAATTGGATCTAAAAATGACCAAAACTCTTTTGATCAAACATCAACTTGCTATATCGCCATATAACATCAATAAATGCTAAATCAACAATCAACATTTATCACTATGAATTGAAACATATTAAAACATGAATTAACACTTAAATCACATAAAAGCATGCTTTCAATTCATCAAGCAATAGAGCCACAAGAATCATAAACCAAACACTCCAATCCATCACTTGGATTAAGTATATGGTGATATTGATCAATCCATCACATGAATTAATTAAACAATAATCCAAAACATAGCATAAAAAGGGCTTCGATACCACTTGAAAGCAAGAGTAGCATTAGGATCCATAAATAAGCTTGAAAATAACTAAGCTACTCGAGATATAAAGGATCTATTTATGCTATAGATCTAGATTAGGATGAAGAATTACCTCTTGTAGCTCAAAATGAGGAGAAGATCAACTATCTTTCACGAATCCAGAAACTGTCTGGAACTGGCACAGCGGAAAGATGGCAACGTCTGCCCTAGCTGTACTACTCCAAAATTCACGAAATTAAATATAGAACACCTCCACACATAGGGGAAGCTACTAGAAAAAATTATAGCCAAAAATCCTTCTGCATCGCTCATGAAAAATTTGCCAACCGGAAGCTACTGCAGGTGGATCTCCAAATCCGAGCAAGTCAAGTGCCTTGCCTCTATTGATATTATCTACACACCAAACAATCTTCCAATTTCCCTTCACTAAAAGTTGGAGTTAGAGATTAGAAAATGAGGTAGGGGAGGCTGATTTTCAGGTTGGGAGGAAGAAGAAATGTAAAGCTTCAACTCATGATGCAATGCATGGAGAGAGAGACTTTGGAGGGAATGCAAGAATCTAATTCTCATATTTTTCAGCAATGCATAATTCGAATTTTGCAAGCACTCGATATCTATATATAGAGGGTGGAAGATGTGATGTTAATTGGCATCATACCTTCCTCAAGGTGACTGCTCAAGTGGCATGCCAAGTTAGCAAACTTCAAATTCAAGTCTTACTTGAATTTCTAGTGCATTTCTATTTCATTTGGAATCTAATTCCAAATTAATTAAGATGCTAATTTAAATGAACACTTCAATTAAATTTTCCCTCCAAAAAGTGTTCTTCCCATTAATTGAATTAAACACTTTAATTTAATTAATTAAACTTGATTTAACTTTTAAATCAAACAAGCTTAACTCTTAAACTTAAATTAGTCAACTTAACTTTTTAAGTCAACTTGTCCAATTGATGGTCAACATAGTACCAAACAATTAACTCCTTAATTATTGGTCTAATTTAACTCTTAATTTAGTTGATTAATTTAACACTTAAATTAATCAAACCAAAATTGACCGTAAAATTGGAACCTTGAAAATGGGTCACCAAAGGGTGAATTTTCTAACACTTAGAAAATTGGTCTACCAATTTTGAAAGCTATTTGTATTTTGTGTGTGACCCAATATGTTCTACCTGTCATTAGACATGGGCTCACAACTCTTTGTGACTTTTGAATGTCTTATATTCATTAGAGTTTAAAACTCCATTTAAACTAATCGACTCAATTTAATTAATTTCATTAATTGAAGAGTACCCAATCCTATGGTCGATGTCAAATCTCAAGCCCATAGAGCCCAACTAATTGGCCGAAATGAATATTTTGGAGAACCATCACAGCTCTATGCGTACCATACAAATATGGTCCTTTCGTCTCTTACCTTCCGAAAGAGGCCTAGGGCAAAATATTTATCGGTTCCCTAATAGCCTCAATACTATGTTTCTATTCTCAATGTTTGATTTCCTTGTGTGACGTCAGCATTTGCAAAATTCATTTTCCAAATTGTCACACCACTTTGTGCAAGGATTTTTTGGAATCGGCCATTATAGAACACATATGAGATGCACTCACCTTTCACAAAAGCGATGAGTCGGATTTCATCTTAGATCTTACAAACCTTCATGCCCAGTAGCTCATACCCAATCTCAATCCAAAAGACCTGCTAAGTGGTCAAGGAAGAGTCAAAGCATGAAGACCGAACATAAGCTTACCATGGATCCTCAAGTCAAAGGACTAATAATATGCACTAGCGTAAGTGGGAAAATTGACCACTATCGACTTGCCACTATGGCTATCTAGTGGATTCTCTAGAGGTTTTCAATGCCTTGTTCTCTAACAAGCATCCAATAATGTGCACCCATATTCACATAGATTGCTTATGGAATGGAGCAATATCCAACTCTTGAATTTATGCATCGTTAGTGTAAGTCTATACGAATATTAGATACCCCACCTCATAAGATCCTACAACTTGGAAGATTTAAGATCACGACCGTGTAAGACTTATTCCATGATCACCACCCAGTAAACTGACCAAGTCTTGTAGTCATGTGTGATCTAAGGGCTTCATCCAAATGCAAGTGAAGTAATATAAAGCATAAGATGAAAGAGGCCATATAAAGAATACCATTCAATCAAGATTGTTTTAAAAGAAAATAGCTTTTACAAGGCTAATCTGATTGGCTTGCTGAGCACTATTTCAACAATTATCACTCCACCTTGCGCAAGAATTTCTTAGAATCAATCATTATAGAGTGCATAGGAGATGCACTTGCCCTTCACAAAAGTGAGGAGTTAGATTCCATCTTAGATCTCATAAACCTCCATGCCAAGTAGCTCATACCCAACCACAACCCAAAAGACCCATTAAGTGGTCAAGGAAGAGTCAAAGCATGAAGATCGGACACAAGATTACCATGGATCCTCAGGTCAAAGGACTAATAATATACACTAGCGTAAGCGAAACAATTGACCACTACCGACTTGCACCTACGACTATCTAGTTGATTCTCTAAAGGGTCTTCAGTATCTTATTCTCTAACAAGTGTCTACTAATGTGCACCCGTATCTCATATAGATTGTTCATGGAATGAAGAAATATCCAACTCTTGGATTTATGTATCGTTAGTGTAAGTTTATCCAGATCTTGAATGTCCCATCTCATAAGATCCTATGACTTGGAAGATTTAAGATCACGATTGTGTAAGACTTATTCCATGATCATCACCCAGTGAACTTACCAAGTCCAGTAGTCATGTGTGATCTAAGGGCTTCAACCAAATACAAGTGAAGTGATATAAAGCATAAGACGAATGTGGCCATATAAAGAATATCATTCAATCAAGATTATTTTACAAGGGAATAGCTTTTACAAGGCCAATCTAATTAGCTTGCCAGGCATTATCCAACAATTGTCACACTACTTTGCGCAAGAATTTCTTAGAATCGATCGTTATAGAATACATAGGAGATGCACTCACTTTTCACAAAAGCGAGAAGTCAGATTCCATCTTGGATCTTACAAACCTCTATGCCAAGTAGCTCATACCCAACTTCAACCCGAAAGACCTGCTAAGTGGTCAAGGAAGAGTCAAAGCATGAGGACCATACACAAGGTTACCATGGATCCTTAGGTCAGAGGACTAATAACATGCATTAGCATATGCTGGAGAACTTGCCACTACTGACTTGTCACTGTGGCTATCTAGTGGATTCTCTAGTGGGCCTTTAGTGCTTTGTTCTCTAACAAGTACCTAGTAACATTCACCCATATCTCATACGGTTGCTCATGAAACAAAACAATATCCAACTATTTGATTTATGCATCGTCAATGTAAGTCTATCTGGATCTTAGATGCCCTATCTCATAAGCTCCTACGACTTGGAAAATTTAAGATCACGACTTTGTGAGACTTATTCCACGGTCACCAAAGCAAGTCACGGAGTCATAAGTGATATAGGAGCTTCATGCAAATGCAAGTGTAGTAATAAGGAGCAGAAGAAGAAGATGGTAATATAAAGAATATCATCCAATCAAGATTTTTTACAAAGAAATAGCTTTTACAAGGCCAATCAAATTGGCTTGCCAGGCACCATTTCAATAATCTCCCGCTTGCCCTAAAGTCAATGCCCTATGTCCTTGAGACCCATCTTCTCAAGATGTTCTTTAAGGACCATTTGCATCAGGGTTGTAGATAGTGGTTCTGCTAAGTTCTCTTCTGAGGCAACTTTGTCCACTTGGTTGTCGCCTCTATTAATTGATACTATATTTAAAATGATAACGCATTTAATGTGTTTGGATTACTGATGAGATCTTGGCTCAACTCCAAAATTGTCTTTCGAAGATAACCGTGCGCTCATGCACACTAGGTATTACATCCAACTCTTGGATGGAGTTTTATCCAAGCATATTCTTTTGCAGTTTCCAAAACAACAAATTATTTCACCTCAGTGGTTGTCTCAGCCATAATGTCTTGTTGGAACTCTTCCAACTTCACCATGCCGCCATTAAAGCAAAATGTATAAATCCAAAAGTGGATTCATGTCATCTACATCAGATCGGAAACTTAATTTTGAAAACTCCTCGAATTTCAATTCTCTATTGCAGTATATCAAAAACAAATCCTTAGTCCTTCTCAAGTACTCAAGGATTGCTTTAACAGCCATACAATGATTCTCTCTGGGATTGGATTGGAACCTACTAATAATACTTAGCGAATATGCCACATCCGATTTTGTACATTGTGAAGGCTAGAGTAGCAGTAGGATCCACAAATCAACATTCATAAGCATGAAATAAACTAAGCTACTAGAGCTCCCAAGGATCTAGAGATGCTATAGATCTGGATTAGAATGAAGAATTACCTCTTGTAGCTCAAATTCAATGAGAAGATCAACTACCTCTCACAAGTCCAGAAATTATCTAGATCTGACACAACGGAAAGATGACAACAATTGTCTAGGCTAAACTGTTCAAAAATTCATGAAATTAAATTTGGAACACCTCCACACATAAGGGAAGATACTGTGAAAAATTGGAGTCAAAAATCCTTCTGGATAACTCCAGAAAAATTATCCAACTGGAAGCTACTGCAGGTGGATCTCCAAAACTGAGCAAGTCAATCGCCTTGCCTCTATTGAAATGATCCACACACCAAACAATCTTCCAATTTCCACTCACTAGAAGATGGAGTTAGAGAGGAGAAAATGAGGTAGAAGAAGCCGATTTTTAGGTTGGGAAGAAGAAGGAATGCAAAGCTTCAACTCATGAGAGAGAAAGAGAGATTTTGGAAGGAATGCAAGAATCTAATTCTCACACTTCTCAGTAGCTTATTTCAAATTTTTCATGCTCTCTAAATTTATATATAGAGGTTGGAAGGTGTGATACTAGTTGGCATCATACCTTCCTCAAGGTGACCGCCCAAGTGGCATGCCAAGTTGGCAAAATTCAAATTCAAGTCTTACTTGAATTTCAAGTGCATTTCAATTTCATTTGGAATCTATTTCCAAATTAATTAAGATGCTAATTTAAATGAACACTTCATTTCAATTTTTCCTCCAAAAAGTATTCTTCCCATTAATTAAATTAAATATTTTAATTTAATTAATTAACCTTTGATTTAACCCTTAAATCAAACAAGTTTAACTCTTAAGCTTAAAATAGTCAACTTAACTTTTTAAGTCAACTTGTCCAATTGATGGTCAATCATGGTACCAAATAATTAAATCCTTAATTATTGGTCTAATTTAACTCTTAAATTAGTTCATTAATTTATCACTACACATGACGACTAATTCTTCCACATGGTATTTGATACTGTATGCGGTTCTCACCTTTATAATTCGTTATAGGGAATGGAAAGAAGAAAGAGTCTTCGTGAAGGGGATATATCCTCCGCTTAAATAACGTACATACCTTTTTCAACGGTTGCAAGGAAGGCTTTGCAATTTTTTTTCTATTGCCTCTTTTCACCACAGTGGAAACAATTAGCTTCGATTTTAAACTTCTTCTTAACCCTCCCAGAACTTTTCTCGGGTTGCTTTCCTTTCGCGGAAGAACTCTTCTTCCTCTTACCTCCATTTCTAGGACCCCTAGGGCCTTTCGACTTGGAAGAGGATGCAAGCATAAGAGGCTTTTCCTTTCTCATAGTTGCCTCCACAGTCACAAGCATATTGATCAATTCGTCAATTGTAACATCTTGCTTGGACATATTGAAGTTCATAATGAATTGATCATATGACGATGGTAATGATTGTAGGATTAAATCCACATAAAGGTCGTTATCCATGACCACATCCAACTGTCCAAATTTCTCGATGAGTCTAATCATCTTGACGCCATGATCATGGACATTAGACCCTTCACTCTTCATTGCCCTAAAGAGCTCTTCAGACAAAGCGAACCTTTCATGTCTACTTTGTACACCATACAACTCTTGTAAGTGGACATAGACCTCTCGAGCATGTTTCATGTGCTCATAAGTCTTTTGGAGCTCATTGGACATGGACGACATCATGACACACCTCACTTGTAGATCATCATCTACAAATTTAGTGAACATTTCACGTTATGTCGGTGGTGTCATCACCAAGTGTGTCCACAGGACTTTGATCAAGGACGTAAGTCCGCTTTTCAGAGTCAAGAATGATTTTAAGGTTCCTTAACCAATCTTGGAAGTTTGGCCTATTTAGTTTATTGGTTTCCAAAATGCTTGCGAGTGGAATTTTAGCCATTTTTTATTGGTTTCCAAAATGTTCAAGAGGCGAAAAAAGAATATAAACATATGGTTGATTTGATATTAAAAGATATGTTTATGGTCTTTCAAGCACATTTTCCTCCCACTATTTTATCAAATCCTTCACCCTCTAGAAGAATTCGGGAGATCATATTTCCTAGCAATAATCAAGACCCTAAAGACTTACAAGTGGACCCCCTTGACCAAATGTATATCCACAAGCAATCTAAAGGTAAGCAAGTTTTGCTAATTGCATCTAATATAATTCTTGATATATTTTGCCTCACCATTTCATATAGATCCCCTGATAGATGACCTCTACATTACTCGGTGTTAAGTTAAACCTACCAATCAATCTTCAATTCAAGATAGGCACCACAATATCTCTCGTGACCGAGTGTATAATATATGGGCGTTCCTAAATCAAAAGGTGCATCTCATACAAAGTGTATGGTTACAACTCTTCACCTAAGTACGACACCCGTGACCAGATGTATGTCATACAAAGATGGTAGCATCGTCATGCCATATACTATTGGTATAAGGCTTGGATTAATTAAAACTCTTTTAATTTGTATCCATTTTGACTTAATATTTGAAAAACACTTAGATATTCTAAGTAGACGATTTTTGCTTCCAAAGATCCCATCGTTTTATCTTCTTATTTAGGTTTTCTATATCCTAAACATGCATCTCATACATCAATAGGATACAAAAATCATAAATAAGTAAATGCACCTAGCATGCTCCTAGGGTGGGATGAACATGAACTTAACCAAGTGGTACACTTAAAGCTATCGGTGCACCACCTAGTTGATTTTAGGTAGATTGATTTAATCTAGTTATTATATGATTGTATCCCATACATTCATAGGGCTTCAAAAGTCTCTATGCTTCCATTAGCCTCCATTGCTCCATGTAACTTTTACATAAATATGAAATCGTCACTCCTAGTGATTCTACTCTCACAACAATTTCAAGGTAGAAAACAAGAGGTATGCAAGCCTCAATTTAATACAACTCATTTCAACAACTTGAAACAATTAAAATCAATATTAAAGGCTCATGATCATCCCCATTCATTCATCATCCATTCAACAATTAAATGAACAATAAATAAATCTAGAATTAACAATTAATTCCATCAATTAAATGCTTATCTCATAAACAAATAAGTGAACAAGCATAACATTTATGCTATTATTGAAAGATGAACTTTAATCAATTTTCTAAGGCATTCAAAAATGTCAAACATAATTTTGAGAACTTTCACAACGTTTGTGCATCTATCATGTGTGGTGCAATAACATTTTAAGCACAAAAGGAATTGGAAAAATTACTCAAAATTCACCAAAACCACAAAATAGGGGCAGCCACTTAGCCTAGCCTAAGGCTAGGCAAGCCGCGCGCACAGCATGCGTGCAGTGCTCGGATGCTGCTCGGCAACCCCCTGTTTTGGGGGCTTCCAAGTGAATCAAGTTGCTTTTCCACTCAACTTCCATGCAACAATAGTTTTAGCACATGTTCTCAACACTTAAACACACATTATAGATGAATTTTCAGATTTAAAACCTCTACTAAAAAAGAAAATTCAAGTGCTCAATCATGCCTTCAAAAATTAGAGAAAGCTAGAATCAAATTCTTCAAAATGTTCCAATACAACTCCAATCAAATTGGATAAAAAAATGATCAAAACTCTTTTGACAAAATATAAACATGCTATATCACCATATAACATCAATAAATGCTAAATCAACATTCAATATTTATCACTATGAATTGAAACATACTAAAATATGAATCAACACTTAAATCACATAATAATATGCTATCAAATCATCAAGCGATAGAGCCACAAGCATCATCATCCAAACACTCCAATCCATGGCTTGAATCAAGTGTTTGGTGATATCGATCAATTCATCACATGAATCAATCAAACAATAATCCAAAACATAGCATGAAAATGGCTCTGATACCACTTGAAGGGTAGAGTAGCATTAGGATCCATAAATCAACATTCATAACCATGAAATAAACTAAGCTACTTGAGCTCCCAAGGATCTATACATGCTATAGCTCTGGATGAGGAAGAATAATTACCTCTTGTAGCTCAAATTCAAGAAGAAGATCAACTATCTCTCATAAGTCCAGAAACTATCTAGATTTGGCATAGCGGAAAGATGACAACAATTGTGCAGGTTAAACTGCTCCAAAATTCAAGAAATTAAATATGGAACACCTAAACACATAGGCGAATCTATTATGAAAAATTGGAGCCAAAAAGCCTTCTGGATCACTCCATAAAATTTTTCCACCCGAAAGTTACTGTAGGTGGATCTCCAAAACTGAGCAAGTCAATTGCGTTGCCTCTATTGAAATGATCCACACACCAAACAATCTTCCAATTTCCCCTCACTAGAAGCTGGAGTTATAGAGGAGAAAATGAGTTAGATGAGGCCAATTTTCAGGTTGGGAAGAAGAAGAAATGCAAAGCTTCAACTCATGATGCAATGCATGGAGAGAGAGAGAGAGAGAGAGAGAGATTTTGGAAGGAATGTAAGATTCTAATTCTCACACTTTTCAGCAGCTTATTTCGAATTTTGCATGCTCTCTATATCTATATATAGAGGGTGGAAAGTGTGATGCTAGTTGGCATCACACCTTTCTCAAGGTGACCGCCCAAGTGGCATGCCAAGTTGGCAAAATTCAAATTCAAGCCTTACATGAATTTCAAGTGCATTTCTATTTCATTTGGAATCTAATTCCAAATTAATTAAGATGTTAATTTAAATGAATCATTTAAATTTTCCCTCCAAAAAGTATTCTTCCCATTAATTAAATTAAACACTTTAATTTAATTAATTAACCTTTGATTTAACTCTTAAATCAAACAAGCTTAACTCTTAAACTTAAATTAGTCAACTTGTCCAAATGATGGTCAATCATGGTACCAAATAATTAACTCCTTAATTATTTATCTAATTTAACTCTTAAATTAGTTGATTAATTTAACACTTAAATTAATCAAACCAAAATTGATCATTGGATTGGACTTTTGAAAATCGGTCACCCAAGGGTGATTTTTCCAACACTTGGAAAATTGCTCTACCAATTTTGGAAGCTATTTGGATTTTGTGTGTGAACCAATAGGTTCTACCATTCATTGAAAATGGGCTCACAACTCTTTATGATTTTTGAATATCTCATATTCCTTTTAGTTTAAAACTCCTTTTAAACTAATCGACTCAATTCAATTAATCACATTAATTGAAGAGTACCCAATCTCCATGGTCGATGTCTAACCTCAAGCCCATAGAGCCCAACTAATTGGCCGAAATGAATATTTTGGAGAACCATCATAGCTCTACGCATACCATGAAAATACGGTCCTTTCGTCTCCTATCTCTCGAAAGATACCTAAGGCAAGATATTTGCCAGCTCCCTAATAGCCTCAATACTATGTCTCTATTCTCAATGGTCAATTTCTTTATGTGACCTCACCTTTGGAAAACTCTTTTTCCAAATTATCACACCACGTTGCGCAAGGATTTCTTGGAATAGATCATTATAGAATACATCAGAGATCACTCGCCCTTCACAAAATCGAGGAGTCATATTCCATCTTGGATCTCACAAACCTCCATGCCAAGTAGCTCATACCCAACCTCAACCCAAAAGACCCACTAAGTGGTCAAGAAAAAGTCAAAGCATGAGGACCGGACACAAGGTTACCATGGATCCGCAGGCTAAAGAACTAATAATATGCACTGGCATAAGTGGGAGAATTGACCACTACCGACTTGCCACTAGATCTATCTAGTGGATTCTCCGGAGGGTCTTTAGTACCTTGTTCTCTATTAAGCACCCACTAATATGCACCCATATCTCATACATATTGCTCATGGAACAAAGCAATATCCAACTTTTGGATTTGTGCCTCGTTAGTGCAAGTCTATTCGGATCTTAGATGCGTTGTCTGTAAAGATCCTACGACTTGAAAGATTTAAGATCACGACCGTGTAAGACTTATTCCACGATCATCAAACCATGTCCCATAGTCATGTGTGATCTAAGGGCTTCATCCAAATGCAAGTGAAGTAATATGAAGCATAAGATAAAGATAGCCATATAAAGAATATCATTCAATCAAGATTGTTTTACAAGGAAATAGCTTTCACAAGGCCAATCTGATTGGCTTGCCGGCCACTATTCCAACACATTGAACTGTAGACATTATGTTACCGATAATAGAGGCATAAGGTATATGGGACATCCTTTGTCTCTCATTTTCAGCCTCAAAGGCCATGGACTTGGAAAGTCGAATGCCATGTCCCATGGGAAAGAATGCCTTCTTAGATTCTTCCATACTAAACCTCTTTTAGTATCTTGTTACTATATGAGGTTTGGGATAGCCCCACCATTCTTTCAAATCTATCTCTATAGATACGTATTCCTAATACGTAGGATGCTTTCTGCCAAATCTTTCATGGAGAATTGTGTAGATAACTATGCTTTAGTACATTCTAACATTCCTACCTCATTCCCAATAAGAAGGATATTTCGACATAAAGCACAATAAACTGTATACTACTCTTACTAGCCTTCTTATATACTCATGGTCCATACTTATTTTTTATAAAGTCAAATGATTTGACTATTTTGTCGAAATGTATGTTCCAACTTCGTGATGCTTGTTTGAGTCCATAAATGAATTTCTAGGGATTGCAAACCTTTTGCTCACTCCCCTTAGATGTAAACGTTGTGGTTGCTCCATATAAATTTCTTCTTCAATGTATCCATTGAGGAAAGCGGTTTTCACATCTATTTGCCATATCTCATAGTCATAATAAGTGGCTATGGCAAGTAGAATCTGAATGGACTTCGGCATTCGATCGGTGAAAAGGTTTTCTCTAAATCGATATTGAGTCTTTGAGTGTAACCTTTTGCCACCAATCACACCTTAAAAGTCACCACTTTCCATCTACTCCAAGCTATCACTTATAGATCTACTTGCAACCAACGAGAACTATTCCTTTTAGTGGATCTGTCGAAGTCTATACTTTATTTGAGTACATAGAGTCCATTTTGGACTTCATGGCTTTAAGCTAATGTCCTAAATCTATGTCCAACATAGCTTCTTCAAAGGTCTTCGGATCACTATCCAATTGACCCATTTCATGAAGGAATCCGAACCTTTCGAGTTGCTTCTTGATTTGGTCCGACCTTCTTAGAGGTTTTGTGCAAGGCTCTTTGAAATATATATTTATTTCTACCACTTGTGGGATTTGATGATCATCTTGAGCTTCACCAAGTTCAACAACAACGCCTTTTTCTATCTTATAGAAATTCCTTTTCTAAAAAGGTGACGTTCCTCGAAATAAATACCTTTGTTCCAAGGGATCATAGCTATAGTAACCCATAGACTCTCTAGGGTATCCCATAAACTTGTGCAAGGTGGATCTTCTATCCAACTTATCTCCCACTGTCCGTCTCACATAGGCGGAAAATCCCCAAACCTTGAGATATTGGTAAAAGGGTGTTTTGCCAAACCACATCTCATATGGTATGTTTGGAACTGACTTAGAGGGTACTATGTTAAGTAACCTCGTTTCTGTTTGAAACGCATATCCCCAAAAGGATATGGGCACATCGGAAAAGTTCACCATAGAATGCACCATATCTAACAAAGTACGATTTCTCCTTTTAGCTACTCTATTGTGTTGGGGTGTGCCAGGTGGAGTCCATTGAGAAAAAATTGCATTCTCCTTTAGATAATCAAGAATTCGGTGCTTAAGTATTCTCTTTCTCAATCCAATTGAAGAGCTTTAATACTTAGCCCTTTTTGCTTTTTGATTTCACTCTAATACTCTTTGAACTTTTCAAAGGCTTCTAACTTATTCTTCATAAGAAACTCGTGTCCGAACTGACTATAGTCATCAATGAATATGATGAAGTAGAAATAGTCTCATCTCCCACTAACTCTTAGTGGTCCACAAACGTCCGTATGGATCAAATCCAAGAGACTTGTGGAGCACTCCATTTGTTCTACAAAAGGAGCTTTGGTCATTTTTCTTTTTAAACAAGATTTACATGTAGAAAGATCCTCAATGCTACTAACATTTAGTGCTTCAAGAGCTTCTAACTTTTTCGTCCTATTTTTTAAAAATATGTCCAAGTCTTGCATGCCACAAAATGACATCTTCTAGGTTATCTAACTTTCTTACTTTGTTGAAAGTGCATTAGTGATGGTTGAGAATCTAATATGTGTAATCCTTTGTTAAGTGTACTATAAGCAATTAAAGACCTCATTCTTTAATGCCTTCAATCTCCTATTTGATATAGAAGGATCAAATCCTTGACTATCCAAAATGGGAATTTGAAATAGTGTTCTCAACAATATATGGCACATAATAGCAAGGGTTCAATACAATTATGGAGTTCCCTAAGTCCAACTTATTATATGCCTTCGGCTTTGGTCATAACTCTTGCTCCTTATCCAAGGCGGTAGATCATATCCACATCACTTAGTATTATTCTTCTTTCTTATTCTTTGTAACATCTTACCAAGATAAGAACTACATGCGATATT
Organism: Jacaranda mimosifolia; assembly: GCA_018894105.1. NCBI lineage: Eukaryota > Viridiplantae > Streptophyta > Magnoliopsida > Lamiales > Bignoniaceae > Jacaranda > Jacaranda mimosifolia. The sequence continues at coordinate 17,055,824 of CM032124.1, forward strand.
ATATATCCACGAGGAAGAATTTATTCTTAAATGCACTTCAATAAAGTACATACCCTTCCAAAGGGTTGCAAGATATTCCTTGCATAATAGCTTCAAATGGCCTATCTAGTAAAGTAGAAACAAATAATGTTGACTATACGCTATATAATCTTCTAGACTCCTTCGAATGCCTTTAACAGTTGTTTCCCTTAAAGGAAAAACTTTTCTTCATTTTACCTACCTTTCTAGCACCTCTAGGGTCCATAGACTTGGAGGAAGAAACAAATGTCAAAGGTTTTCCCTTTTCATGGAAGCTTCCTTATAGATCAACACTTTGATCAATAAAACTCAGCGAGGATTTGAGGATCAAATCCTCATGGAGATCATTGTCCATTATGACGTCCAAGTAAGCTTTTCCAAGCCTAATCATCGTTACACCATAGTTAATGACACATGACTTCACATCCATCATAGCTTGAAAAATCCCATCTGACAATATGAACTTCTCATACCTTATTTGCTTTACAACTCTTGTAAATTTTAACCAAGGTACTATTCATATGTCTATGAGACTTTTAAAGTTTATAGATGCCACCATGAGACTATGGATAGGACGATCCTAAACGTAATTCATGAAATTTTCATGTATCTCTTGATCTACATTAATCCCCATGGAATAGGTGCACCATGATATAGGACAAATATCCACTTCTATGAATCTAGAATAATTTTTGAGGTTAAGTCAATCGTGGAAGTTTGACCTGGTTGCTTTGTTGGTTTCCAAAATAACATTGAGTGGAACATTAAACCATTCTTGAGACTTCACAAATCATCAAAGGTGAAAAAGAAAATAAGCATGTTATTGAATTTGATATTAAAACATGTCCATGGTCATTCAAGCATGTTTTCCTCCTACTATTTTATCAAATTCTTCACCGCCAAGAAGAATTCGGGAAATCATATTTCCTAGTGAGAATTAAGATCCTAAGGACTTATAAGTAGACCCCCGCTTTAAGTGCCATCCATAAACAATCGAAAGGTAAGAAACAATTCATATATTTTACCTCACTTTTCATATAGACACCCCGTTTCGAGTGCATCTACATTACTAAGTGTTAAGTCGTACCTACCTATCAAACTTTGATTTGAGATGGCTCCATGTCATCCCTCACTTCAAGTGCCAATGCATGGAGGTTCTCAAATCAAAGATGCATCATATGCTAAGTATATGCTCACAGCTTTCCTCATAAAATATGACCCCCGCTTCGAGTGCTATCACACAAATTTGGCAGCATCGTCATGGCGAATACTATTAATAGAAGGCTTGGATTAATTAAAACTCTTTTAATTTGTATCTATTTCGACTTAATATTTGAAAAGCACTTACACATTCAAAGTGGAGTATTTTTTCTTGCAAAGATCTCATCATTTTATCTTCTTATTTAGGTTTTCTATATCCTAACCATGCATCTCATACATCAATAGGATATGAAAAGCATAACTAAGGAAATGTGTCTAATATGCTCCTAGGGTAGGATGACCATGAGCCTAACCAAGTGGTGTATTTAGAGCCATAGGTGCACCACTTAGTTGATTTTAAGTGGGTTGATTAAATCTAGCTATTACATGGGTATCCATACATTCATAGGTTTTCAAAACTCTCCATGCCTCCATGGCCTCCTTTGCTCCATGTAACTTTTACATGAGAAAGAAATCCTCACTCTTAGTGTTCTACTCTCATAACATTTACAAGGTAGAAATAAAGAGGCATGCAAGTCCCAATTTAATACAACCCATTTCAACAACTTGAAATAAATAAAATCAATATTAAAGGCTTATGATCTTCCCCATTCATTCATCATCCATTCAACAATTAAATGAACAATAAACAAATCTAGAATTAACAATTAATTCCAACAATTAAATGCTAATCAAATTAACAAATAATTGGTCATGCATAACACTTATGCAACATTTGGAGATAAATTTTAACAAGATTTAAGGAGCTTGAAAAATGTCCAACATAAAATTCAGAACTTGCACAACACTTGTGCATCCATAACATGTGATTTAACATAATTTCTAGCCACTAAAGGAGCCCAAAAATTGCACAAAACTCACACAACCCATGACCGGGCACTGCTAGCCAAGGCAAGACATGGCTGAGTAGTAAGTCTTGGTTACTGCCCTGCCATTGTGCGCCAAAGCCGGCAGCAACCCCTGTTTTGGGTCAAAGGCAAGTTAGGCCATTTTTGGCTCAACTTTTGTGCACAAAAAATGCTAGAACTCATTCTAAATATTAAATCACACATTATGGACCAATTTCTAGGTCTAAAACACATTTTAAAACTATAAATTTAAGTGCTCAATTAAGCTTCAAAAACCAATCTCAAGTAAGAATCATATTCTTCAAAAATCTCCAACAAAACTCCAATCACATTGGATCCAAAAATGACCAAAACTATTTTAGCAATTCATCAACATGATATATCAACATATAACAACAATCAATATGAAATCAACATTCAACATTAATAGCTATGAATTTAAACATACTAATCATATGAATTAACACTTAAACCACATATTAGCATGCTTTCAATTCATCAATTTAGAAGCCACATACAACATTATTCAAACACTCCAATCCATCACATGAATCAATTATCAACAAAAAAAATCCAAATCTAGGCATGATTTAGGCTCTGATACCACTTGAAAGCAAGTAAAGCACTAGAATCCAATTATAAAACTTCAAAAGCTAAATAAACTAGTGTTTACATGCTACCTGGGAACAAATCATGCTTAAGACTCAGATTTAGATAGAGTGTTACCTTGAAGTGAAAAATCCAAGGAAAATGAGGTGAGCCTTTCACCAATCCAGAAACTACCAGAAAATGCACAGTAGGAGTGGAGCGATTTTTACCACCATCAAATCACATCCAAAATCACAAAAAAAAATTACTGGATCTGATTAACACCTTGAGGAACTCTTAGTAAAAAATTCAGATAAAAAATATTTCTAGATATCCCTAGAGAAAATTTCCAAATCGGGCTCTGCGCAAGTGGATCTCCAAACCATAGCAAACAAAGTAGTTTATCTCTATTGATATGATCCACACACCAAATAGATCTTTCAAAATATCTAGCCCATAAGCTGGAATAAGGCTAGATATATGCTATGGTAGAGGTCAATTTTTGATAGGAAAGAAGAAAAAGAGAGCAAAGCTTTCAACACATGAATGCAATGCTTGCAAGGATTTTGGAGGGAATGGTAGAAAATCTAATTCTTCACACCTTTTGACATAATGACTGTTTCTCTCTCTCTCTCTCTCTCTCTATATATATATATATATAGGTGCTGATAGGTGGGATGCCACCTTCCATGAGGAAAAGATGCGGCCAACTTGCATTTGCTAACGTGGCAAATGCAAATGCAAATCTGATTTGAATTTCATTTGCATTTTAATTATATTTGAAATCTAATTTCAAGTTAATTAAAATGATAATTCAAATGGACATTTCATTTAAATTTTTCCTCTAAAATGTGTTCTTCCCATTAATTAAGTTAAACATTTTTATTTAATTAATTATCCTTTGACTTAACTCTTAAGTCAAACAAGCTTAACTCTTAAGCTTGCATTTTGTTTACTTAGCTCTTTAAGCTAACTTGACAAATTGATGGTCATATTGGCACCAAATAATTAATTCCTTAATTATTTATCTAATTTAAATCCTTAAATTAATTGATTAATTTAACACTTAAATTAATCAAGCCAAAATTGACCTTCAAAATTGATACCTTAAAATCAGTCCACTATGAGATATTTTCTAACACTTAGAAAATTTTCTCCATCAACTAGGAAGCTAATTGACTTTTGTGTGTGACCCAATAGGTTCTACCATTCATTGAACATGGGTTTACAACTCCTTTTGACTTTTGAATATCAAATATTCATTTTAGCTTAAAATATTTTTAAACTAATCAACTCGATTCAATTAATCTCATTAATTGAAGAGTACACAATCTCTATGGTCGATGTCCAATCTCAAGCCCATGGAGCCCAAATAATTGGCCGAAATGAATGTTTTGGAGAACCATTATAGTTCTACGCTTACCATGCAAATACGGTCATTTTGTCTCCTATCTCCTGAAAAAGGCTAGGGCAAGATATTTGTCGGCTCCCTAATAGTCTCGATATTATATTTCTATTCTTAATGTTCAATTCCCTTGTGTGACATCATCTTTGGAAAACTCAATTTTCAAATTATCACACCACCTTGCACAAGGATTTCTTGGAATCGATCATTACAAAATACATAGGAGATGCAATCACCCTTCACAAAAGCAAGGAGTCGGATTCCATATTGGATCTCACAAACCTCTATTCCAAGTAGCTCATACCTAACCTCAACCCGAAAGACCCACTAAGTGGTCAAGAAAGAGTCAAAGCATGAGGACCAGACATAAGGTTACCATGGATCCTCAGGTCAGATGACTAATAATATGTACTAGCGTAAGTTGGAGAACTTGCCACTACCAACTTGCCACTACGACTATCTAGTGGATTCTCCATGGGCCTTTAGTGCTTCATTCTCTAACAAACACCCACTAACATGCACCCATATTTCATATGGTTGCTCATGGAATGGAGTAATATCCAACTCTTGGATTTATGCATCGTCAGTGCAAGTCTATCCGGATCTTAGATGCCTAATTTCATAAGATCCTACGACTTGAAAAATTTAAGATCACGGCTGTGTAAGACTTATTCCATAATCACTGAACCAAGTCCCATAGTCATAAGTGATATTGGGGCTTCATCCAAATGTAAGTGAAGTAATAGGGAACATAAGATGAAGATGGCCATATAAAGAATATCATTCAATCAAGATTGTTTTACAAGAAAATAGCTTTTATAAGGCCAATTTAATTGGCTTGTTGGGCACTATTCCGACAATAACTTCCATATTCAAAAGTGTTACTAATCCTGCCAAAATAAGATTTGGATCTAATTCCTAATTTATCTCTAATGCATACACATTTCTTTTCTTCCAAAACTTTTGTAAAGATGTCTACAAGCTGATTCTCAGTGGAAATAAAATTAGTTGATATATCACCTTTGTTCAAATGATCACACAAGAAATGATATTTGATCGCACTAATACTAAAATCATGTAATATGCATTTCATCTATAATACCTGGGTACATAAATTGCCCAAGGCTATGTATTCTGATGCGGTTGTGGATAATGCAAATACACTTTATTTTTTATTGCACCATAAAACCGAGTAATTTTTCAGTAGTTAATAGTCACCACTAGTATTTGTCCTGTCTATCTTGCAACTAGCATGATCCACAAAAGAATAGCTTATGAAATTAAAGGATTTAGAATGTGGATACCATAAGCCATAGTTAGATGTTCTCTTAAGATATCTTACTATTCTTTTCACAACATTTAAATGGGATTCCTTAGGATCAAACTTGAAAACATAATATTTGGATGGCAAGCAGTTAAATAGAGTAAGCTGCCAATCATACCTCTGTAGACCTTTTCGTCTATATTCTTACCATCCTCATCAAGTACCAGTATGGTATTTGTACTCATAGGAGTGGTTTCGGGGTTGCATTCGCTCATTCCAAACTTTTTTAGAAGCTTTTTTGTGTACTTTTCTTGGGAGATGAATGTCCCTTTCTGAGTTTGCTTCACTTGAAGTCCCAAGAAGAAATTAAGCTCTCCTATTAAGCTCATTTCAAATTCCTATTTCATTTTCTCAGAAAACCCTTGACAAAGTGTATCATTAGTAGCACCAAAGATAATATCATCAACATATATTTAAACAACAAGAGAACTATTTTTTGGCTACATAGTAAGCAGTGTGGTATCTAAGATTCCAATAAAAAAACCATTCTTTATGAGAAAGTTGCTCAAATGATCAAACCAAGCCCTAGGGGCTTGTTTTAATCCATATAAAGCCTTTGTTAGTTTAGAAACATGATGAGGAAAATTTTAATTTTCGAAATCGAGCGGTTGCTCTACATAAACTTCTTCTTTTATCAATCCATTTAGAAAAGCACTTTTTAAGTCTATTTGATAGAGTAGAAACTTTTTATGAGATGCAAAGGTAAGAAGTATTCTAATTGATTCTAACCTTGCAACTGGAGCAAACGTTTCATCGTAGTCAATGCCCTCTTGCTGATAGTTGCCTTTTGCTACTAGTCTGGCTTTATTCCTAGTAACTTTACTGGTTTCATCTACTTTGTTTCTGAATACCCACTTGGTACCAACAACTGAATGATATGATGGTCGTTCTACTAGGTTCCATACTTCATTCTTTTCAAATTGAGCTAGTTCTTTCTTCATTACTTCAATCAAGAATATATCTTTTAGTGTCTCTTTGATATCCTTAAGTTCAATCATTGAAATAAAGGCACAATTGAATTCATCTAGTGAAGCTTGTTTGGTTTTTGTATCTAGTAGTTATTCCAACTTGTGGATCTCTAATGATTTTGTCAGTGGGGTTATTGGAAACATGTTTGAACTTTCTGGTTCATTGTTTAGCCCTTTCTACTAACTCACTAGAATTAGGTTCATAAGTGGGATTTGTTTCCTCAAATGATTCTGGTTCCTCTTCATTTGGTGTTGATGGCTCTTGGTTTGAAATCTTGATTGATCTTTCGAATCCTACAATTTCTTTGCTCAAGTTTTCCTTGGCACAACATGGATTAATTTCATCAAACGCAATATGCGTGGATTCTTGAATTGTTTTCTCCTCTTATTGAAAGTACAATAGGCTTTACTATACATTGAGTAACCAACAAAGATAGCCTCATCAACTTTGGATTCAAACTTTGTCAAATAATCTCTATTATTAAGAATAAAACATTTGCAACTAAAGATATGAAAGTAGAAAATATTTGGAATTTTACTGTGCCACTATTTATATGGGGTTTTTCTCAAAAATGGTCTTAGGAAGACACGGTTTGACATATAAGAAGCCATAATCACAACTTTACCCCAACAGGATTTTGGAAGATCATACTCATTAAGCATGGTTCTAGCAGCTACTTGCAAAATCCGATTTTTCCTTTCAACTACCCCATTTTGGTGGGGAGTCGTAGGAGAAAAATCATGAATGTAACCATGTTCTTCAAAACACAAAGTAAAGTTTATTTCATCAAACTCAATTCCATGGTCACTTCGAATTTTCTTAATGAAATAACCCTTTTCATTTTGAAGCCTTTTTATGACTGGAATAAAAGCATTTAAAGCATCATTTTTATGAGAAAGGAATAGAACCCACGTAAAACACGTATAATCATCTACTAGCACAAATATGTATCTTTTACCTCTAAGGGAAATGGTTTTCATAGGTCTGGATAGGTCAATATGCAAAAATTCCAATGGCATAGAAGTTATGACCTCATTTTTTGGTTTGAAAGATGTTTGGATTTGCTTCCCCTTTTTTCATACATCACACATCCTGTCTTTGGCGAAGTTTAACTTGGGTACCCCTTTGCCAAGATCTTTCTTTGTGAGATGAGATACAAGTTCCATGTTTACATGGCCCATTCTCCTATGCAATTTCTAGCATTCTTCATCTGAAATAGCTAAACACTCTATATTTTGACAAGTTAAATCATCAAAGGTTATACAATAAACGTTTCCATCCCTAGCAGCAATAAAAATCAGTTTCTCATTTTGCTTGATAACACAGTGAGAAGGATGGAATTTAACCTCATAACCTTAATTGCATAGTTGACTGATACTAAGCATGTTATGCTTAAGGCCTTCAACCAGCCAGACATTATCAATAGAAGTACCAATTTGCTTATCAATAGTACCTTTACCTATTATACGCCCTTTTGTGTTGTCTACATAGAGAACATTTTCTGCGGAATAATTGTTAAGCTTAAGAAACATGGATGCATCCCCTATCATATGCCTGGAACATCCACTATCGAAGTACCACTTCTATTTTTGGGAATGTTTCTTGGCATGTACCTATAAGAAGTCAGTTTGCTTTAGGTCCCCAAACTAAGTTGGGTCCTTCATGGTTAGTAGCAAATAATTTCTTAACCCAAACAAACTTGGTACCGATAAATTTCTCAATCAAAAATCTATAATTAACATGACCAGATCAACCACAAGTAAAGTAGGTTTTTCAAACTAATTTGAAATTCAATCTGGAAGTTATTGAAATATATTTGATTTCTCTGATTCATGCGTTTTTTGAAATTTCGGTCCTTTTTAACATTATGTCTAGGTGGAACATACATGTGTGTGTGTGTGACACTTGTGGAATATTCACTTAGATGATCCTCAACATGCAAACATTTTTCAACAATCATTTTTCCTTTGATTCCACAGCTCATATTTTCAACTTCTTTTTTCAGGAAATTATTCTATTTAGTGAGCTAATCATTCATTTTCTTCTTGCATTCAGCATTAATGATCTTGATGTTTTTAGCATTTGCATGTCAAATTTATCTTTATGAGCCCTATCCAATTCTTGTTGCAAATAGTCCACTTTTTCTTGCAAAGCTTTATTTTTATTAATAAGCATTTTCACATAAATTTTATAAAGCTTAAGCAATTTTTGCACATCCTTACCAATGTCAATTTCATCACTGGAATCATAATCAGAACATGAAGAGGTACTTACTTGATTTACCATGGAGCAATTCTCTTCATTGTCAAATTGTTCACCATCAGATTCGTCCCATGTGGTTGTCATCACCTTAGCTTTGGCTTGTTTTGTTTATTTTTTCAATCGGGGACAATCTAATTTTTAGTGTCTGGTTTCCTTACATTCATAGCAGTGAGGTGGTTCGGTATTTGCAATTTTTAGACTGGTTCTTTTTTATTTTGACCTATTGTTCTGCAACTTTCTTTTGAGGTTTGTTAGTTGTTTTAATCTTTAGGAAATCAGAAGGATTTCATCCTCAACTTGGTCCTCATTAAGATCTTGTTGAAGTTCTGAGTCAGAATCATGACCGGTATTGAAAGCAATGTTCTTTTTGACCTTTGTTACCAAACCTTCATCTTTATTTAGTAGTGTCATCTCATGGGATGTGAGAGATCCAATTAGTTTACCCATGGTCATTCTATTAAGATCACGAGCTTCCTAAATAGTAGTAACTTTTAGCGTATATTTCGAAAGCGGTTTGAGAATCTTTCGGACTTATTCATTCTCATTTATAGTTCTACCGAGTGCGAACATGGAATTTATAATTTCCATGAAGCGCGCGTACGTTTGGCTTATGGCCTCATCAAGCTTCATCTAGAGCATTTCGTACTTGCGGATAAGAAGAGCAATCCTCTTTTGTAGAACCTGACTGGTACATTTGTGGGTCACTTGCAACATTTTCCATATTTACTTTGTTGTAGCACGTTTACTGACTCAGTTGTACTCCTCTTTGGTGAGAGCGCATAACATAATATTTTTAGCCTTTGCATTCATTGAGATGGCCTTTGTGTCATTATTGCTAAAATTCACGTCTCTCTTTTGGAACTATCTGTCCATCAACTAATTTTGTTCGAACCATTGGCCCTTCACTGATCACGTCCCATGAATTAAAATCCAGCACAATTATGTATTCCTATATCTAGTTTTTCCATGTAGCATAGTTGGAACTATCAAACAGTGGGGGCCAGTTGTGAGATTGCCCTTCTCCAAAGACATCAAGAGTATTAGTAGCCATATGATTTTTTACTTTAGTAGTTACACCACAATATAGAGAACTAATGCTCCGATGCCAATTGTGAGTGATTATATGCCTAATAGAGGAGTGAATTAGGCTTAAGAGATTTTAATGTAGTGGAAGTTTATCACTAAAAATACTTTTTGGCCATTCAAAATTTGTTTAAGTCTTTTGTAGAAAATAATTTTAGTTACTAATTGGAATTTGCAAGTATCAGTTAAGATGCCAGTCAGACCAGTGATAAGAAAAGCTGTAAAACATATGTAATAAGACATTAGTATTTATAGAAGTTCGGCAAGCCTACGTCCTCTATCAAAGCTTTCACTTAGGATTTTAAACCTATTAAATTAATAAGTGTAGAAAAATATCTTTACAGATGATAACAATAATTTGACAGTAATAAATAGTAAGGAATTAGAAACACCCTAGTAGGGTGAAAAACTTGCTGTTCGCAAAGAGCTACACCAAAATCCAAGACGGGATAAGGTAGATTCTAAAGTACTGTGAAACAGCAGCTTGTGAATAGGTACGAGGGAACTTCTACTAGATTTATTTACACAACCTCTGTGGATTGATGCATAGGCTGCTGCTACTCTATACGGCAAGCTGTAGTCTCTTCTTTTGGATCGGAATTAAGAACACTGTAGAAAGTTTCAGACAGTGTCGCCCTATTAGTTTCTTTACCTAGAGGTCGTTAGAGCAACCAAGCACTGATTTGTTCTCTTCACGAGGTCCCTCAAGAGTAGGTACAACTCCCGTCCCTCTTCACCATTAGGTCCTTCAACACACAGACAACCTTGTCCTCATCTCCCCAAAGTCCATCGAAGGCAAGTTCCACTCAATGTTCTTTATCACAAGGTCCTTCGAAAACAGTGCAGAGCAAGGAATAAGCAACAATTAAGCACAAAAACATGTAAGAGAGTATCACATAACTTCTCAAGACACTTAACAAAATTCTATCCCAACTTACTGATTCACTTTTTGAATGCTGTATAATATTACTTTTATATGCTTATGTCCAAGGGTCATAAGTTCTTATTTGGGCAAGAATCCGTTGGAATCTTTTATGGAAACAAGTTAACTTTGGTAATCATGCAATTATTCCTTAGACCACAGATGAATCATTAATTTCAGCATGATGTGATTTCTTTCCTAAGTTATAAGGATGTAAATAAAGCTATAATCTGTAGGAGATTTGTTATTTATGGAAACTAAATTCCAGCACATGACAGGTTCCAGTAGACAGCGTATGAACTAATTCCAATCTATAATATGCATACTTTTTAGCACATAATTCAAGGAGTAATTTTGTCATGATCAAAATAATATATATTATCAAGAAAAGGTTAACACTACACCATCAGTTCCACTACAAGAACTAGAACATCCCTTGTCTTCAAATGCAAACACAAACGAAACTCTAGAACCTCTTCCACCTACTACTTAGCATGCAACACAAACTTCAAATTCATCAGAGTATAATCATATTGGACGTGAGTTAAAGCTATTTTGGACATTATGAACAAGAGGTATGTCGATTTTTTTCTCATTAACAAGGCTCTTTTTCTCAATTCTAGTAACTATATGCTAATACATTTACTTGTAACTTTAAATTTTCACTGTGGTAATTTTTATTTATATCATCATTTCAGATTCACAGGGAGCTACTAAGACCATCAAAATGAAAGTAAGAGATGTCTTTTATTTACCAAGTGGAGTGCAAATAGTGGTCTAATTTGCTGATTTGAATGTTCCATATGGTGAAGAGTAGGGTCTTCTTACAAGTTTTTGTGGAAATTTGGTTGCTAGTTCTTCAATGTTCCCAATCAACTTTAAGAAGTGGACAATTATGCCGAAGTCCTACCTTGACCATTATTGGAATAATGCAATTAAGGTATAATAATTGTATTACTAATAGTTATTTTACTAAATGTTGGTAATTTAGTATGTAGATGGATAACTTCATAAAATGGGAAAATTATTTTTTTGAAGCCTCGATTTTGTTTCGAGACTACTGAGAGCATTGCTAGATGATATGTTCTACAATCAATTGCAAAGAAGTGGGCTAGAAGTAGACTTAGTATTTGGAATGAGTTTTATGATCTTACAATGAGTAGAGATGAGCTAATAAGTAATGTTCAAGAGGGCATTTGATGAGATCAATGGGCCACTTATGTTGATTTTCGTTTAAAATTAGAGACACAGGTAAAATTGCAAGTATATTAGTGTTATGTGATATTGATTAGTGCTATATATTTAATGTTACACTTGCAATATTTATAGGCATTTTGTAAGAAGAATGCTGAGAATATAAAAAAGTAAATAGTGTCGCACATTGGAGGATCAAAGTTTAATGCAAGAAGAAGGCATGAGATGGCAGTTACAACAATTTTGTTATTTTTTCAATTTTTTTTTTGAAATTACATACAGATGTATGAAATAAGTTTATTTATTATGTTGCATTCGAAAACTTTAGGGAATTGAATGTGGACATCCTGTGGGTCGTGTTTATTTATTCCTCACAATTCATAAGCATATGGATGGATCATGGGTGAATGACACGGCGAGAGAACAAGGAGTAAGTTTTATTTATTTAATTTACTTGTTTTAAAAGGCAGTTTCACCTTGATAAAAGTGGAGATTTATGTATGTAATAAACATGATTATAATTATAACAATCTTAGCAGAATGATATTATAGTAATTTAATCTTTATCATTTCACTATTTAAATGCAAAGAACAACCCTTTTGGTTTTGTAGAAGCAAATTGAGAAAGAAATGATGATGATCCGATCACAAATTCTATCATTTCTCCTAATGATTTTGTTGCCAAGACCTTGAGAAAGGATCACTCTAGGCGAGTTTGATGTATAGGTTTGGGAGTGACACCTATATCTTCTTTTGGAAATACAAGCCTCCAAATGCGTAGTTTAAGTGATTTTTCATCAAACGGTAAATCTAGCAATTTGCAAAACATGGAAAGGTTAGTTTAATTAGAGTCCCAATTGAAAAATAATATAAATGTAGTTAGGACCTACATTTTGATTAAAAAAGGAAAGATTCCCGATGAGCTCACTCCTATTTGTGATCCACCTCCTCTACAGGTATTGTTTACATTTTTGTTCACATTTTTGCATGACTGTTTATAGATTAAATATTTCTACTTTGGCCTTATAAATGCTTATTTTTCTTCCTACTAGCACAATCACATGATGCGGGCTGTCTTTTACTTCTTTAGTAGGAAGATCTTTAAGTGCTAGTAATCAAGATCAAAATAAGAATTCTCAGTAGCTACACATTTGCAATGTCTTTTAACATGTGAAACTAAGTTGAATATTTTAGTATTTGTGAATTTTTAATGTTGACATTTTGAGAATTATGATATTTTGAGAATGCTGATGTTTTGCAAATGTTGAAAGTTTTTAGACTCGATTTTAATAGACTAATTTTAGAATCAATTAATTGTATTGAATTTTGAGTATGAAGTTCTATTAACAAGCATATGAAATAGCATACAAGGATATCGAAAATTCTAAAAATTATTACATCATAATAGTAGCGGGGGTTTCAAGCCATTACTAAAATTACAAAGAATAATAATAGTTGGGGTTAAAAAAACCTCACTAAAATATATGAAGTAATTTTTTTAATAATTGTGGGGGTTTCTAAACCCCCACTAAAATTATATGAAATAATACGTGCAAATAACAAGGGGGGTTGAAACCGTCACTAAAATTATATGAAATAATATATTTTAATACTAGCAGGGGTTTCTTAACTGCTGCTAAATAAAAATAAACCCTCGCAAATTCACTTAATTATTAGCGGGGGTTGTAATGGCGGTTAATCAAAAACCCTTGCTAGCAATTAGCAGGATATATAACTATGGGGGTTTGGGGAACCCCCACTAAAGGTATTAGCGGGGGTTTAAAAACCCCGCTAAATATAATTTTGACTCCCGTTAAATTTATATTCTTTTGTAGTGTGGCAACTGTCAGTTTAGTCTTGGTATCCACTTAGCAAGGCTTGCACAGACTAATATGCTATGTTAGCAAAGTACTACAAAGTCCTGAGCACAACTATCTGCAAATCCAAAAATTTGTACTTGTTTTGATCAAAGCAACACGAAAGCTAAGACCTTATTTCTTGTCACATGCTATCATTGTTCTGACAAATCAGCAATTGAAGCAAGTGTTGTCCAAGCCTGACATGTCGAAAAGATTGACCAAATGAGCCATTGAGTTTGGAGAATTTTACATCAAGTTTTAGCCCCATACAGCTATAAAAGTGTAGGTATTAGCTAATTTCGTAGCAGAGCATATCGACCTCCCTACAGTAGTTGAGCTGGAATAACAGGTTTGGTCTTTGCATGTCGATGGATCAGCCACAAGTACCAGGGGTGGAGCTGGAATTTTCTTGCATTCTCCTCAAGATGAGGAATATGATTTGACTATCGAACTTAACTATCCAATCATGAATAACGAGGCCGAATATGAAGCCCTTACTGCAAGTATGAATGATGGAACTTGATGGGGGGTCAAATGTTTAATAGCTATTACAAACCTACAATCAGTCGTAGAGCAATTTGGAGAAATCTTTGAAGTAGAAGAAACAACCATGAATACATACCTAGCAGAGGTCAGAAGGATAGAATAAGGATTCAAGAAATTTACACTCAGCCAAGTACCCAAGTCGGAAAATAAAAAAGTAGACGTATTGTCCAAATTTTCCAACTCAGCCAAAGGCACTAAAATAATAACCTTTTTGGTCTCAATAAGCCTACCATAGGCAACTTCCACCAAAGTCAGGTTTTAATGGTCAGAGAGGCAAGCCTCAATTGGCTAGACAGAATAAAATCCTACCTCAGAGAAGAAAAATTACCATAAGACAAAGTAAAAGCCTTGAGGTTAAGGGGGCGAGCAACCAAGTTTTCCCTTGACAAGTTCAATCAGTTGCCTAAAAGATCCATGTCTGACCCCCATTGAGATTTCTAACATCAGGACAATGAAAAGAGGTCCTAAAGAGATCCATGCTGGTATTTGCAGAAACCATTTGGGAGGACGGGCATTAGCCCACAAGGTCATTTGGCACAGCTATTTTTAGCCAACTCTACTTAAGGACATAATCAACTTTGCATGCAAATGCCGATCCTACCAAGTATATGCCAACATCTCTCATCAGCTAGGTGCAACCCTCGTCCCAGTATAGATCACTTGGCTCTTGGACAAGTGAGCGGTCGACATTATAGGATCTTTCCCAAAAGCCATAGGCTAAAGGAAATACATGCTAGTGACAATGGAATATTTCACTAAGTGGGTTAAGACAGAAGCCGTACGCAAGATAACAGATGCTGCGATAGGGAATTTCTTGTGGAAAAATATCATCTGTCATCTTGGTTTGCCAAAAATGCTCATATCCAACAATAGCATGCAATTCCAAAGCAAAAGAATGAGAAATTGGTGTGAAAGCTTGGAAATCAAGCAGCACTTCACCTCAGTAAGAAATCCCCAAGCAAATGGTCAGATAGAAATTACTAACAAAAAAATCTTGGATCATATCAAAACTCGTTTGGAAAGATGTAAGGGAAGATGGGCAGATGACCTCTCTGGCATTTTCTAGGCCTATATAGGACCAACCGAAAAATAGCCACTGGACAAAGCCCATGCAGCCTGGTCTATGGCACAAAAGCAGTAGTCCCAGCTGAGTTAATCCAACATACATCTGAAGTAATTCATTATAACCTAATCAGGAATGAAGCAAAAAGACAATTCGACCTTGAGACAATCGATGAGCTACGTCAACAAGCCTTCTTAAAAATATAAAGGTACAGGTCAATCATGGCTAAATACTGTGACAAAAGTGTTAGGCCAAGATGTTTTAAAGTGGGCGATCTGGTCCTCAAGAAAGTCGAAGTCTCAAAGAATGTTAGGAAATTCGACCTAATATGGGAAGGCCCCTACTTAGTGGTGAAAGTGGCAAAACACAACTCTTATCGACTAGCAGATATGAGTAGAAACGAGCTCCCCCGACTATGGAATACAACTAATTTGAAGATGTTTTATGTGTAAATTAAGATCCTATTATCTAGAAGGAACAAGTTTTCCTAATGCATAAAATACCGTGACCCCACAGTCGCATGATCAAATTGATTTTGAATCCATTATTAAGGAATGATCAAGTTGACCCCCTAGTTGCATGATCAAATTGATTACAAATCAATTATTAAATAATGATTAAGTCGACCCCATTGTCACATTATCAAATTGATTTCGGATCAATTACTAAGGAGTGACTGAGTCGATTCTTCAAGTTATTATTACTAGTAAATATCAACATCATACTTCAATTTTCAAGTATTTATTACTCCAAATCTAAATCAACCTCCTAGTCGAGCCAGATTGACATGATGCACACAAAATAAATTGGCAAAGACAAAATGAAATTGAACAAAAAATTCAGAGTTAACATTGAAATTCCATAATAACCAATATGTTTGAAGATACAGATAACATTTTTCAAATGCCCATTTGGGTTTTACATCATTCAAAAAAGAAGAGGATTACAAGGCAAGAAAATTGCTCAGCATGAACCATCAGCCTCTCCCTGACTAACCCTAGCGGTAACCTTCGCAGCAACCTCGTCGACAACTTTGCCGAGTTCATTAGTTGTATCAACGCCAACATCTAAAGGTGGGCCCTTGACCTCCTACTTAGGTCTGGAAGGATGCACTCCCTAAGTCGAGAGGGTCCATCTTCATTTTCCAGGAAAGGCCATTCAACAATAGAGAAAAATTGCGCCACATCCACTTCATTATTTTTGATGTCCAAGGTGAAATCATTGACAAAGGAAAATTCTTTCCCTACTTCAACAACCTTTGGGTGCAGTGAAGTTTTGACCTCCTTAGGGGGAGCATTCTTGTCAAAATCCTCCAGCCTCTAATTTTTCAAAATACTCAGGTGAGCTTTATCCTTTGCTTGAATCCATAGCTAAGAAACTCAAGCTACTTCACGACCCTCTAGAATGGCTCCTTGGCATCATTAATACTAAAAGTTACACTTGCCCTAGTAAACACCAAGCTCAACATAAACTACTGAACAACTTCCTTTTGAATCTCAGACAGCACTACAAAAAACTCGTCTGTGGAATAATAAAGACAACTCTTATACTCTTAACCTGCCCTGATAAAGAGGCCTCCTAGATCGAGCTCATTGACTTCTTCATCTATTCCTCTACTCGACTTCTTTCTTCAATAGCAGTCAAGAGCTCAATGTCCTTCTCCTTGAGTAGTTTAGTCAGCTCTGCCACCCTCAACTCTAAAGATTCAACTTTAGCCTTGCTGGTTAAATCATTCTATTCTTTTTCTAGTGTATCATATTTCTCTTCCAACACTTGTTGGGCAATTTTGCATAGCTCAAACCATCAATACAGATTATACCCCCATTACCCGACCTATAAGAAAGTAAATGCATATTAGGAAAAGAACAAATTCAGAAACTAACCATGCTAAAATCGAACAACTCGTTAAAATTTTACCATGTTTGCATATATGAAAACACCTTTAGAGCATCAAGCTGCTCATAGTTAAACATCTCCACTTACTCCCTTTGGAAAAGACCAGCGGTTAAAATAGCCAGGGGAGTGATGGGAGTTATTGAGGTTGGACCTACAGCCATCATTGTTGATGTATTCGATACCTTGACTTTCGTGCCAAATCAAGGTTCAGGGAAGGTAGACAAATTGCACAATCGCTCCAGGGAAAGTGTCTCATAAATAGTTGTATTCGATTCAATAGCCTTCCTTTTTCCCTTAATCATCGTACTTTTCTTAGCAGCGCCCTGCCCTTTGACCTCCGTTGTCTTCCTTTTAGGTCAACGAAATCGGCTACTAGCTACTCCTACACTCTGAGCAGCGAGAGACAGGCTAGCTGGTAGTGCCTATTTGACCCTAGCAGCTTGAGTCGCCAACTCCCAACGAGCAGCGCGGGCTCGTGATGCTCCTGGGCCTTTT
Source organism: Jacaranda mimosifolia (assembly GCA_018894105.1). Lineage (NCBI taxonomy): Eukaryota > Viridiplantae > Streptophyta > Magnoliopsida > Lamiales > Bignoniaceae > Jacaranda > Jacaranda mimosifolia. The sequence continues at coordinate 17,073,517 of CM032124.1, forward strand.
TTGCTTCTGCATCTATTTACCTTACGCAGTTCATGATGAATTAACCTACAAGGGCACAAATAATTTCGATCAAAAACTAATAACATTAACAGATACTAATAACAAATCAGATAACTTAGGTCAGTTAGTTCTACCTCAGTGTGCATTAGTGTGCAATCTCAGAGGGATAGTTGACAATCCCACTAGAAATCTCCTTTCCCTAAAAAATTTAGTTGCATCCATCTCTCCAAACTCGAGCAAATCTCAAATGAAAATATTATTCCAGGTTGGGTTTTCATCACTATTCATCCCGACTCTTCCCATCCACCATCCCTTTAAGATATTAAAATTGACCCCATCGGAAGATCAGACATATAAATATCTCTTCTTCCAGGTTTGGCTATGAGAATAATAAGGGGTTACAAAAAAATTTCTACATGGTCAAGCGGTCAAGTAGTGAAATCCCAACTCCTCCGTGCTCCCCGACTTTCAAGACATCAAAAGATGAAAAATATTGCTAAAATTAGCTTAAGAAAGGGACTGATCATGAATCATCATTAACATAATAAAATTATATAGAAAGGAAAAATAGTTGGGCAGGAGTTGAGTATGCAGACGATGAGACCTCTCAACATGTTAACTATGGATTTAACAAGAGAAAACCTAAGCCCACATTTTAAGGCATCCTCAAAAATAGTTATATATATATATCCTTCAGGAGGTGTATGCATCCTACCCTCTGCCTTAGGCTTAATCAACTCAAGCTCTTTAGGAATATAATATTTTGCCTGATTGACCGCAAATCATTTGTGGTTATCTCATGTATGATCTCACTGTAATGGGCAGTAGTAAAGAGCCTACCCCTCAACCTTGGAAGCTAGTCAGCCTCCCTAGATAGTCCTACTTCTTCCACCACAGTGCAGAGGGTCTAGCCTTTTCGATATTGGAACTGGAAAGTCTAACTGCCTCATTAACCTCTACTTCTTCCCCCATAATATCTAATTCCTCAGGACCATTAGAAGAAGTAAACCCCCCACTAGACATCTCATCTGAGCTTGCCCTACTAGTTAAGGCATCTAACAACCAAGTTACATTAAAGTCATAACTCTCAACCTTGCCCTCCTCAACAATACTAACCAGTATTACAAACAAAAATAGAAGATTAGAAAGTGCAACAAATGGGCAAAGTAATTGAAAAGGAGAACTTACATAAGATATAACGAAAAACTAAGAATTGTGGAATACTAGGACTCAACCATGTTTCGCCTGAGCTCGACCTCTTAATGATGAGGTGAAAGCGTTAAATGAGAGGCAAAAATGACTATTTATAGACCGGGCCCAGCATGCCAACTAGTTAAATTGACCAATCACTGACTAATTAATGCCTACCCACTGGTCATCAACGACGAATATCAGTGTAACCACCTAAAAATGGCCCTCGTCTCCAAAACCCTGGTCAAGATTTGAAAGCATTTTTTCCACCCTATAGCCTTAGTTGAGATTCAAAAACTAATATTCTGGTCAATAGCAAAACAATACAGTACGTTACTCCTTACTCCGACTTCCGTATGGCCAGACTACGGAATAGGGAGGACTCATGATATGGGCAAGCCCACAGGTCTAATTAAAGCTCAGGTCTAGTATCCAGTCTAAACGAGATAAGCTTTAGGCCCAGACAAATTGGCCCATGTCAACGTTTCTGGACTGTTTTTGAAACTTCAAATCAACCTCTGAGGTCGAAAACTTGAAGTAGGTAAGGTGACTACTTCACTGCAGATGCATTAATTGCAGAGTCTACCACCCGTCGTATCCGCATTAAATGCACCTAAACCACTTTCCTGTCCGCATTAAATATCCTAACGGTGCATCACCTCTACATTAATGATGGTAAGGGCACCCCCTCAAGCCGGCTGATCACAAGCAAGGCGTTAGCTAGGTCAAAAAGACCTAGATTGCCCCTACTCGAGGAAAGAAAGGCCTCACTTTTATCAAGGCGAAACTTATCTTTTCCGCTACCCGCCAAGCACTATAAATACCCTCTTTTCAGAGACAAAGGTATGCCTTTTAACGCATTCTAAGCGGTTACTCTGGCAAATTATTCTCTGGTCAAATACTGACTTAAGTATCGGAGGGTGTTAGCATGGAACTCTCTTGGCTAGCCTAACATTTGTCCACTAGTTGCAGGATTCAACCTGCACCATCTATCTTTCTGGTCGATTTGGGTCACCGGGTTAAAACCAAGTAGTCTATCTTACCAAAAAAGTACATCATTAGGGATGTTGGGGTCGCCTACAGATTATGAGGAATATGGACAATGAAAGTTCAAGAAAATGTGGGCAGTTGTGGGTAGAATTAATATTCTAGCATTTTTTCCTTTATTGTAATATTTTACCATTATCATTCCAAGTAAGGAGAGAGCATTTTTGAAAATTTTAAAATTGGCTTAATAATTGCCCATGGTTGTGCAAATTTCCCATTTGAAAGGTTTAAACACCCCAATGTACTTAACATTTACAGCAGATCTTTGAGCATACATTTGGTAAAAATTGGTAGATAATTGCCATTTCAGAGAGAAAAAATTGGTTTCTTCTTATAATAGTGTAGATAAGATATTTCAAATAATTTAAATTTTTTTCTTTTTCTTTTTGTTGTTATATTCTTTGTTAGTACACTTTTATCTTTTCTCCCTATTATTATAACCAAATATGTATGTAATGAAAAATTGACAGCTATTTTTAAATTTGAATACAATATCCTCCTGAAAAGATTAAATAATTTTAAATCAAGATATGATTACTAAGTTAATGAGCTAATATTTTAATAGATTTCGTATGATGATTAAAATATAAATATTATAACAACAAGACATAAGCAGATAAACATGTCATAATGATTTGTTTGCCAAAAAATAATCTAGAAGTAAGAAAGTTGTCCATTTCTCACAATGACAATTTTCAAGTATAAATACGATAATGCTTGAAGCTTTATTGACGTATCTTAATATATTTCAATGCAATTATGCTCTATTATGAAAGTTTGTTGACCTCTCACAGATGAATAATGTGTACATAATAGAAGTTATACAGTTACATTATCATTGTTTCAATATATGTTCAAACTTCTCAGTTATCTTTATGATAGCAAAATGGCTTAAGTAGAAGAAGTAGTGATGCATTTAGATTTCATTTTTAAGAATGACGATAAATATCTGCAACAGTTTTGATATTATAGTAAGAAAATAGTAGCTGTTGTGGCTCAATTATGCTGGCAATTATAGTACTGTAGATTGTATATATAATAATAACGAATAGCATATTATCCTAATTCTCAACAAAAAAAAATCATTTTAGATGTTTCAATAAAAATATATTAAAGTCTAAACCTTGAAACTATAAATAGTGAATAATATAACAAATCAAAAAAGGTCTTTAATTTACGTAACTTTTACCTGCACAATATTTTGAATAACATCGGTTCTATGCACATCTGCAATTGTTAGTATACTAACTTAATAACTCACATGTTTCCTAGCACGGGTAATGAATATTTCAACTCTTGGTGCATGGTTTAAAATTTGAACAATTCTTAAAATAATTGAATGTGGCCCAGCTTTCAAATCAATTCACAGTAACATATGGAAATGGCCTTAATGCTAGTATCTCGTTATTGTTTCCTAACATCGATCATGAAATCTAAATAATGGTAATATTTCAACTTATAATTAATACCCATATTATAAAACTGATATTTAGAAAATTCGTTTTAGAATATATCAAAAGTTAATGATGAAACAAATATCAATCTGCGAGTAAAACAATTACAACTTAATCAACTAATATGTCATATATATATATATATATATATATATAAAACAAAGGATGCCCCATTTATTAGGAAATGCGAGTCTGAAAATTAGTCGGATGAAACACAACTTTGAACAATTTAATTCACTATTCAACGTCCCATGGCTTGTTCTTTCAATTTATTTTTATAATCCAAAATTTTATTCCAAATCCACTTTATAACCAAGTAAAACTTTTCATTCTAATGCACAAAAAGTTAAAATAAGACTCTTTATCAACCAAGTAAAAGAAAACTTTCGATGCACATGTCATTTCAAATTCATCGATCTTTAGCCAATCATTCAACAAATTAATATGGTTAACCTATTACTTTTGTTTACAAGGATTCTGGCCACAAATATATAATTCCAAATAGAGCAACCACATCAAACTTCAAAGGATTAACAAAGTCATAAAACTATAAAGACCTACTATAAATTAAGCACATCAGCTTGTACGATTAGAGTAAAGGAGCCCTGTGAGGGACCCCTTTCCTGCTGCGCTTGCGGGAGCTCTTATTCTGTACTTGCTCAACCTCCTTCCTTTCCTGCGAAGTCCCCGCTTCTGGTGCCAGTGGAGATTGGATTAATATTACGCTGCTGTTTGAGATTGCCTGACCCTGTTCGTATGTATATTTGGGGTTCCAATAATTTTATGGTCATTAGTTTAAAATGATCTTACAGAAGTAGATTACATAGCATGAGAAAAAAAGAAATGGATTAATTACCTTGCACACAATGGAACAAAAACGAAATCTGTGACGATCAGTTAGCTTTCTTTTACAAACAATGCAAGCTCCACTTCCTTCAATGAGTGAACCAGAGCCCTTATGTGGGAGAGGTGTCAAAGAAACAACCCACTTCTTGTTACATTTAAAGGGCTGCAGTAGGATCATACATACAGACCTTAACAAAGAATTCCAATATACATATGGTACAGGAAAGGAGAAATTAAAGATTGTAGGAGTTGTTTTATATGTTGGATTTTCCAGAACTAATTTATGTGGATAAATTAATAATTGTAAAAAAACCATTAACATTTGGCTAATGATGTTATGTAAAAGGCCCTAAAAATAAAAATAATATTATTCCTAAAAGATATGATTGGATGCCAACCAATATCTATGTTTACACCTATGATTGAAGAGAGGGGGACAAAAAAAGGGCATAAACAAAGACATAACCAGGAACCTAGAGTATGGGCATGCATTCTTGGTAGACATTAACGTAAGGATGTAAAAAGGAAACAAATCAAATGAAATTATGGCCATGCATTCTTGATAGACATTAACATAAAGATGTAAAAAGGAAACAAATCAAATGAAATTAATGACCTGAATATTTGCACAATCGATGTGATTCTCCATCTCATCAAGAGGAACAACATCTTGATAGACATGGCGGTAAATTGTCAGTATCTCATGGTCGTTGTGATTACCATCTTTGATGCACTGCTTGCAAGTTGATGCATTACAAGTTACACAATACCTGTTCACTTGCAAATATTCATGACTAGAACATTTTTCAAAAAATATCTTCTCTAAGAAGCGACCAATCCATTCTGGAAAGACTTTATGTTGGAATACTTTGTCAACCTACAAAATAAAATCATATCCATTGACAAGATATATTAGGACTAAGCAAATTTAACGCTTAGTAATACTAATTAAATTGTTAACATATAGATGTCTTTTATTGACATTCAAAAATTATTTACAATTGGTCTAAAGTTGTTGTAGAAATTAACCAGTACATAAGCATACTATTCGGAACTTAGTATAAATAGAAAAAAAGAGACTGTCATGGATATTTATAAACCGACAGAGGTAGTTATCATCATAGAATGGGAATGGGATGAATAATTACAAGTGATTCACTCCCCCCAAGAAGATATCTACATGCATGCAATTCTCATTGTCATATCTGGTAGTTAATATTACTATAGAATTCTCCTACACATACAAACTTGTGAAATAAATAAATAGATTCAATAGTTCCAATTACCATTTCATTCCCCCATTTCAACCCCCACCCAGAAAAGTTACATAATGCGAATTTATACCAAGAAATTATATGATAAATTTATATTTATATCCATATCATATGTATACTATATTAAAAAAGAACATCTCTTACACTCACAAAATGGCTATGACATATTACACCAATTGTTATGCCTAATTTACCCTTCATATTTTATTGGAAAAAAATAAATTTAAGGTTCGAAGTGAAATTTTAATTTTTAGTAAAAAATATTAATATTCTCTCATATTCTCTTTTTTTCCTCAACTTTCTTCTCTTTTCCTACCACAATCAATAAATTAATCATATATTCTTCCTCAAATTAATTCTACAGCCAACCTTTCAATTTTTTAAATTGTTCTGCCTCGAATAAAGTTGGGACATAAGTAGGGTAAAAGCAAAAGAAGAACAAAAATATCCTATACGCACTCAAAACAATGTGGAAGTATCAACGATATAGATTAGAACAAGGTAATATATATTATTAAGTCATGTTGATTTTTTTTGTGTTATGAATAAGTTTATATTTTTTTGAGGTGATATCTTTGTTTTGATTATTTTATTATTTTAAATATAATTAGTATTAATGGAGAATGGCGCGTCCTAACAGCTAGTAGTGAAAAAGTAAGATAGCTATTAATAACATCTTGTCGGACAAGATAATGGCAATAATATTTATTTGTGTAATGCTCCGATCGGGAGGCGCCTGCTTCCGATCAGAGCACTAGTCACTCTATACCACAAATCTCTTGAATAATAGAAAATACCTTTCTGAAAATTGGAAGTATTTAATTTCTGCAAGCATTGTCCAATAGAGGTTCAACTATGAACCAAAATATCATGAATTACACTTAGCACTTCAATCACTCTCATTACCTCATGTGTCACCTGAGCTAGTGTATCTTCATTACTCATTCTTATATGGGGTAAAGAATGGAGAATAATAATAAAACAACATAAGTCCGAATGACTTAGTGAGATAGTTTAGCACTAACAGTAGAATGGTAAATTTCTCAAATATTATATAAGCAACAAGTAGAAGCATTTAAAATTCTTAGAATTCGTGAGAGAAGATTTTATAGTCAAGATTTAGAGTGATCCATCTCACCATCGTCCCATACCAGTTATGAGACTTCACAAATTCACTATCTATCACAAAGTTTTAAATCACAATTATGACCATAAGGGTTCGACGTGCCACTTGAACAACCACTGGATTGCTGCATGCCTGATCCCGCGTATAGGCAGCTACCTCCAGTTGGCCTACTAAGTAAGGATTATATGTACACTTTGTATGGGTATCGGCCGAAAGATCTGTCACCGTCGCTCTTTCGTAATCGATCCCAGGGCCCACCCTAAGGGTATTAAATACTTTCACTATTATCACTTAACACGTCCAACAGCATTTCACTAAACACATCAAGTTGCCATGTTAACACAAAATCACTAATTCAACACCAAGCTAGTTTCAAGATAGACATGGTGATAAAAAACATATATTTTGAAATCAATTTTCAGCTTCCTCTACACAATCGCCAAATTTCAAGTAAAGTGATATCAATCAATATCAATAAAAGCGCTCAGTATAAAAGGGCGATGTTGAGTACTATATTCGACACACATATTGAAAAGAATCAAGTGATCGGGATATATAATAGGTATATATGTTCTTTCCCCAGCAAAGAAATTTTATACTATTGAGTATAAACTCACCTGGCAAATGTAGAGGAATTCCTAGTTGTCTGGACACTCAAGCTTTGGCTTCCTAGTCAAATTGAGAACTGTCACAAGATAACCTGAGTTATTTTCCTATTAATCCACTAATTCTTAAATATAAATTTAGTTAATATCTTTATCAAACTTAAGGTTATTCTAACACTCGAGTTCAATAGTACCTTATTTCAAATGGTCTTAATCTTCTAACTACATGATAGTTTAGTATTACAAGACTTAACCTACTTAAGCCCAATCATCCCCACTTTATCGTCTTAATGTTTTAACCATCTTAATAGCTTTACGTGTTTGAGCCAACTCAATTCTCAAACTACCCCCAACAAACTCTCTTCGTTACTTTACTTACTTACAGTACATAATGAGGGTTCAGGTTCCTAAATAAGTTGGGTTTCATGAGTTTGTTAGGTCAAGGTCTGATAATTCATTTTCATTTCAATACTTATATAACTTAATCTTTAGATGAAGCTTAACTATATATGGTTCACAACACACTATATTGTCGAGTCCAGCAGTATAATTTTAAATCAATCTTTCTTATTTAACCAAAATTAGAATTAGAATCCATTTTGTTCACGACTTACAAAATCACTCATCATCTCAACTAAAATTACAGTTCAATATTCTTAATTCAATAAATATCGAATTAGAATTCATAAAAATCAATCGAATTAACATTCTATATGAAATTTACCCAATTGGATTGAACCGAGATCTAATCTTAAGTTGGAAATAGCTCATATGGACTCAAAATCCTATTTTGGACCTCCTATGAAATTGCAGCCGCTGGTCGTCGTAGTACTTCATCGCTAGAGGTGGAGGTCGTCACCACCAGGTGCGCCTCATCGAGCCCATGGGAACCCCTCAATCAATTGAGCGATTCACCGTCGTCTTGCCGCCCAATTTGGCCGTCAACCACCGTGGGAACCCTACTTGCCACCGTCACACTACCACTGCAATTCTTCCCCCTCGAAACATCAAATTAAACCCATATTTTTGCTTGCCCATGTTGCAGGGAACAGAACCTACCAAAACATAACCTCATCCCTTCATCAGAAGTGGCAGAACCACCACCACAATTGCCATTCGCCGTTGCCTTCATTTTCTCGACGATTTGCTCGGTTGTTTTTAAGGTTCTTGGTATGGTTTTGCTTGTAATGACAAGCGAAAGGTTCCCATGGAACTGGTTTTGATTTTGCCGGCCATTTTCCAATCATTCGCAGCTCTGATGGTGTGGGGGTCAATTTTGGGAATTTAAAGAAATTCTATCCTCAATCCGTTATATGTATAAAACATCTTCCAGCGTCTTTCAATTTAGCCCCAAATCTTTAGACCGCCTTCAATCTTACATTATAATTTTTGGTCAATCAAGCCCTTTTCTTATTTGCAATTAGACCTCTCGACTTTCAATATTCATTTCTAGATTCTTAATTAAATCTATCCCAAAATTAATCTAGCCAGACTTATCGATTTCATATTTTATTATATTTCATAATTTTAAAATTCGGTGTGTTACAATTTGCGCCTTTCAAAAATATAAATATTCTCTACGAATAATTGAGGAACGAAATGTATTAATGACGAGACAAATTTATATTTAACATACAATGCGCATTAAAATTTATAAAACGCGTGTATACTATCAATCATAAGTCTAGTACTTATATTGAACATACTTAATTAAATGTTAACTCATTAGTACGTAGAGTAATTCTCGATCCAAATACATGTGATGTATATGTAAAATCACAAATATAAGAAAATATTTCTATTAAATGTCCATAAGTAAATAGAAAGACGAATCTGGACAACATCATCTACTTTGAATAATTGATGACAAAATAACTAATTATATATATATATATATATGAGAAGTTTTAACTCCTAGATGTCTAATCAATGAAATCCAATTAGTAAAATGTGTACACAACGACATTACCATGTTATAAGTATGGAATCTAAACCATAACAGATCGAAAACGTGTGCAAATTCAGGCACTAAGTGTATACAAAGAAACTACCATGTCTTTTTCTCCTATCTTTCTCATTCTGGCAAGAAATTACGTAGATAGACGTTATAGTTCTGCAATTCATCATCAGTTATGGTATTAATTATATGTAAAGGAAAATTTATCAAGTTTACATACTCATAAATTGTTTTTTGAGATTGATTGAACTCTACCTAAAAATAAATTATGAAAAATTTAGTGTGTAAAAAAAAAAATCATGAAAAATTTCTTGATTTCAATTAAAAAATATTTCTTCAAATAAACGATTTGAATTAGATAGATGAATCTAAGTCAAATAGAAATTATTAAACTCTACATAGAAGCAAACATCAACTTTCAATTAAAAAATGTTTCTACAAGTAAGTGAGATTCCCAACCATTTCATTGAAGTAAAAAATAAAATATTACATATGAAACACGTGCATATATACCTTTTGCATAACTTCCCCTGAGGAGGTGCTCATCTTTCAAGTATTGAGGGGACAAAATTTTACAAAAGTTTCTGTATATGTGAAAGAGATATTGAGATGAGGCTATCTTTATATGTGGTTAATTTGTATTATCACAATTTAATAGAGAAGATAGACAAAATTCTCATGTTTCAAGGAAGAAGAAAGTCATAAATTACTATGGGTCCACATTTTAAAGGGTTTAATAGCTAAATCTACTAATTATACAAAATGATAGACAAAAAAAGTTGTTTTATTAATTGTTTGCTTCAAAATATAAAGAGGAAAATAGGCTTTATTTCATTTTTTAATTATCTCCCTTTCCTGACATGCATTTTAAACTAAATTCCATTCTAAGGTTGATTTCTGTCCATTTGGATATATTCTCAAAGATATTTTGAATAATAGTGAATAACATTCGAAATATTTCCACAGAGACTTGTGAGATTTTACATTTAAGATATTACACCAACATTTGGGAAATAATCTTCATGAAATGATTAAGTATCCAACATATATCCTTCAGTCACAACTACAATAATTTTTGTAATAAAGGAAATTACAACTCAAAGTGAAAATATGTAGTTGTAGTATTTATTGCACTACCTCAGTAGAAAAACCTTTTCTGATGCCGCAAAATCAAATGCCATGGGTGCCCTGTCACAACACACCATGACGACACGAATGCCATAGAAATTTGTAAACCCTAACGAAGGGACAAAATTTTCAATAAGCACATTAATTCAATGGTACAAAGCATTTAAATTTCGTTAACAATTCTTCAATATATAAGAAACTAACTTGAATAAATTTACAAAGGCATGAAAACCAAAATACAGAGACTAATCAATGGAAATAAGTAACCTACGGATCTTCCAAAACTACAAAGCTACACTCCTAAAGATTAAAGAAAAAAACTTTGAACTTTGATCAAACTTTCCTAACTAGCTCAAAATGCACGACTAACTTGTGAAAAAAATTAAGCAAGGGGAAAGTTGCATACTCAGTGAGGAATTCTCAAACCATCTACCGGATCAAGCCAAGTATAAAGATAATAAAAATTCTTGATTTGAATAAAATGATACTAATCAATGATCAAAGCAATTTTCACAGAGACACGTCGCAAAAAATCAAATTTTATAGTGAATGAACAACTTTAGTTAGCTCAATGACACAAGTAGGAGATACATATATATCACTTATTACATACAAAATAAACGATTCTTGATAGTGGCCATTGAGACCCTTGACCAAAGGATAGATGAATGGCCCCTGAGACCAACACATTAATCCATAGGGGAAATAATCCATTTCCATATATTAATCTGGGAGATTACAAAAATTACAAACTTATAACTAAACGGGAATCTCAAAAATTCATCACATGCTTGTAACTACAAAAAACATAAGATTTTTTCCCCTTACATCATGCTTGACCTTGTTTTTCATTTCTCATTTTCAATTATATAGTCATACTATTTTCTATTTTTATATATTTTATTACGAAGCATCATCCATGGACATGTTATTGTTATTGCTTCTCCAGTTGGTTTTAGGTTTCTATTCATGTCTTCCTCTTTTTATTTTGAATGATCATGAAATTGGCCTTATAGGATTTTCTAAAAGTTATTTTAAGTTTGCAATTTGTTTGGTTGGATCTTAGATTTCATCATTTGGCATGATTTATTTAGTTTTACTTGCTCGTTTGATATTTTTCTGTACGTCTTTGACTCTTTCTAGATCTGGAGTCATTTTATTTTTGCTTTTACATATTTTAATATTGTGCTTCATCATCAATATTATTGTACTCGCTTCCCTCCAATCATATTAAATTTTCTATTAAAATTTGCCAACTTTTCATTTTTAAATGATCAAATTTTGTATCTTTCCTATTCATGTTAAGAATCTACTATGAAGTGTGTTGTTAGTTGGCTACTCACAAATGCAGTTAACGACTTTTTAAACTTTAAATGTATTTGTTAGACAAATAATGAAAATTATCGTAAATTAATTTTCTCCATTTACTCAACTAATTAGATATAATATAGGTAAATAACTATAATTTGTGTGTGAATTAGTTGATAAAAACTGTTATTCTTAAACTATTAAACCTAATGAGGTATAATTTAGGAGAATGTCTATAATTACCAGGAAAATAAAATAGAAAATTTTCAACTCATTTTGTTTAGGTTTACTTGCTCAATTTATATTTTTCTAGATGTCCCTTGGCCCTTTCCATTTTCTTCGTCATATTTCCTTTCTTTTCTTACACGTTTTACTATTGAAATCTCCAGTTTACTTGCTCATTTTATATATTTCTGGACATCTCTTGACTCTTTGCAATATTGCAGTCATCTTGCTATGTTTTTACATATTTTACTATTAAACTTCATCCATCAATGTTATTGCACTAGCTTTTTATAATCTTTCTAAAATTTGTATATATATTCACTTTTTCGTATTTTTGGGGTGATTCAAATATTTGTTTTTTATCATTCTTGTCATGAATCTTCAACCATGAAATGTGTCATTGGGTTAATATGACTAAATGTATTTTATTATTTTTCAAATTAATGTTCTCTATTTACTCCATAATTAGTTTACGAGAACATCCACATTTTGCTCAATTAGTCTATACGTAAATTATTAAATTTAATGAGGTATTATTAAGGAGATTGGCTGTGGTTAGCACAAAAATAAAACATAAAATATTTGGCTTGATTGATTTAGGTTTACTTAAGATTTTTCTAGATGTCCCTTGGCCCTTTTGAATTTTTTTGTCATATTCGTTTTGTGTTCTTATATGTATTAGTATTTAGCATCGTCCAAAGATATTATTTTGTGTTATGCTTTCTTTTTTTTTTTTTTTTTAAATTTTTAGATGATCTAATAATTTGTTTTTTTCATTCACAATGAATTTACCAAGACGTTGATCTTAATTTGAGGATTTTTTGAAAGTTATTTTAAGTTTGTAATTTGTTTGATTGTTTCTATATTTCTTTATTTGGGTTAGTTTATCCATCTTTAGTTGCTCATTTTATATATTTTTAGACATCTCTTGATTCTTTGAGAAATTGCAATTATTTTATTTTTCATTACATGTTTTACTATTCAGCTTCATCCAATAATGTTATTATACTTGCTTGTTCAATCTTTTTAAAGCTTGTATTCATTTTCTTATATAATTTTTAATTTTTTGTTAATCAAGTATTTGTTTTTCTCAATCTTCTTATGAATCTTCCATGGAATTTGTCATCGACTGGCAATCCATAAACGCATTTAATGATAATTCAAACTTTACATTTCTTAGTCATACAAATAATGAAAAGTATTACAAATTGAAATTCTCTAATTAGTCAAACTCATTAATTAGTAATTTATGAAATAGCTAAAAGTTGATAAAATTAATTAGTAAAAATTAGAGAAATCCCTAATTAAAGTTGATGAAATTAAAATTCTCTAATCAGGCAAAATCTTGTGTGAATAAAAGTTGGTACAAATTAATATTCTTTATTATTTATTGGATGAGGTATAATTTAGAATAACAATTATAATTAGTGGGGACGAAAATATCAAATATTTTGTTTGTGATTTGTTTACTTTGAATCGCTTATTTTATATTTCCCAAGGTGCCTCTTGGCTCCCTCCATTGTTTCATATTTTATTTTGTTTTTTCATATTTTTCTATTGAGCATCATCGATCAATATTATGGTACTCAGTTCACTATCTTTTGCAAAGTTTCTAGTTTTTCTCTATTTTCTATTTTTCTCATTCATGTTATGAATGTCATGGAGTTGATCTTTGATGTCTTTTCACTACGTTATACGTGTTCAGTTTAATTCTATTTTTTTGCACATCTCTTAATTATTTCTAATTTCATACCATATTTTATTGTTTTCACCTCTTTCACTATTGTCATTGTTCACACAAATTTCGTATCTATAAAAAAAAAAGTACAAGACAAGAAAATATATGGACAAAATTGAATAATAAATTTAAAATATTAAGGGCTACAATCTCTTGAAAGTGTCTTCGAAAAGGAAGATTGGTTCCCACATTCTTCTCTGTGAAATGTATTCAATGTAGCTTAAAGCTTATTCTTGAATCAAGTATAATTTACTCTCTCACGGTCACGAAGCTTTGGCATGACAGGACTATGGGACTGGATTTAATATGTGAATTTCTTGGTATATTGTATGTCTCCAGACTCCCAATACCCCTTTTATTAAGATTTCACAACTTTGAGACTGGGTCTTCCTTTGGACTTGAATACCATTTAACATGGACTTAATTTAGTAATGTACTCAATTAAAAACATTTTGACCTACTAATTGATTCAAAAATGAATGAGAATTTGATTATACATTTTGGATCGACCAATTGTATAAAGCCCAAAATTATTATGGTCCTCATCTTGGGACCCAAATTAATAACAAATTTATTTAGAATATCAAATGGTAATTTCTATCAATGAAATTTTAATTTCAAAAGATGCTCCCAAATCAAGGCTTGGCAAACAACATGCCAAATGAGACGAGATTTGAAGTACTTATTTTTTTATTTCATTCTTTTCTTTACCTAATTCGTAAGTGAAACCAACTCGTGATATCTTCAACTTCAAAAATAAAGCCTGCAACTTCAAATAAGTTAGCAACATGTTTTTAATGAATGATCACCTTTGTGTGGAACCACGTGCTTGCTCATGACTCGACACATATTGACCTTCTTCGAAATAATGAAGATGTAACAATATCAAGCTTCAAGAGCTGATTCTAGTAAACTATCTTGATGACACCAGTCCACAAATTTAAGCAAAAGTCCAAAAATGTCTAACACATAAATTGCACGACTCTCCAAACTACTCGAAAGACTACGTAACTTGTTACTAGCCTATATATTAGACCTATATGTATTACAATGGTTGACCTCTAAAGACAACAATTAGCCTATTTCACCAGCACTACCAAGTGGGAACTTGAAGCAAGTAAAGAAACAAACTTGGTGCCAATAGCTTGGTTTTGAGCAATTTCTTGAATTCTATTCTTTCATCATGTTTCTTTCAAATGCTTAGGCCCACATCTTCTTAATCTTTAAATAAAGAAAATCAATTATTCTCAAGCAAGAGAAATCCATCCTTAACTTCTCAAGAAAGTAGGGATGCACTGAAAATCATGCCAAATTCCATGTATGGAGGAAGTCCATGATTTTCTAGCTTTCAACATCTGACAATCTTTTTTTTTTATTATTTTTTATTTTCCTATAATGGATTTACGTGTACCAATTCATGATTTAATTTCCACCCTTATGCTCATTCCTCTCCAAGATTTTAGCAAAAGAAATGAAAATTTGCTAAGCTTTTCTTATATCGACATTCATATTAGAATGCTATGAAATTATTCATTAATTTCATCCTTCATATGCACATTCTTTTCAGCATAGCACATCATGTGTTTTTGTAATGATAAGAAGGATGCATGTTTTCATAATTCAAGCATTCTGAAGAAACCAACTTCTTTCTCCCCCCCCCCCCCCCCCCCCTCATTTTTTTGGTAGCTAATTGTTGCTCTCTCTTAAGCTGATTATCCTCATTATCACAGATTGAGAAAACTTGCATAACCATTATAGATCATTACCTAGTTGCATGCTAGAGTATTCATTTATTTAATTGCTTGACACTTTCTCCATAAGTGCTTTGCCACACCTTTTTCTATCATTTTCTTAGTTATAGAGATTTGCAGTGACATCAAAGGGTATATAATTTCCCAAGTATGGCATTCAGATAAGATTAGTAATAAGAGAAAGATGCTCTCATAATGTAAATGCCTATTCTCCCCTATCTAAAGGCAATATGTCTTTATTTTATGCAATTCTGGTTTTCATGTGTTGAAAATTCTAGAAAAAGAAAATGTGTGAAGATGGATATTGAAGACCATGATGAAACATACCTCTGTATCATCATAAGAGACAAGGATGCATCTAAGGTCAAAACCACATGTCTACTCATCATCATGCTGACTATCAGTGTTCATCCTTCAAAGGCTCATTTGCACCTAACCCATGTATATTTCTAGGTGGTTGGAATAGGCTACCAGAGAATCCACAATCTCTCTTTCTGATGCTTCTTCTTAGCAGGGTGCTTCTATTGAAATCTTCCCTTCATGACATCAAGGTTTCCTGCAACACTTTCACTCTTCCAAATAAATATTTCCTTATAGGTGGGCGTTCATGGGAAGCTCCCCCATCAAATTTTGGCAAAATTTCTTTTCACTCTAGCTATTGGAAATGGACCTATGACATTCTAGACCACTATGCTGACAACTTAAACAAGCAAAAAATTATGTAGCTATCTATGTGTCATCCATCACTTATGTTTTCAAGAAGAATACCCTCCAATCTTTTCTTGAGCTATGGTGTCCTTTGACAAATACTCTCAAAGACTGCCCTAGAAAAGCTATCAATTTCTTTTGACATCTATCAACTTTGTGGACTACCCATCCACGAAGAATTTTATGATGAAATCATGTAATAAGTTCTAGAAAAGGATTGGAGTATTTTTTCAGTTTAGAGGATCCGCCAAATATTGCTAACCTCCTCCAAGTAATTCAAGAAAAAGATTTACTAAGTTGAGACTATTTTGCAATCCTTGTTGAAGGATCAACATGTCTCTCCTACCATATTCCAATGAATATGAAAAGCTATTCAAAAGATTAAAAATTGAGAAAGACCTATGGGAGAAGACAAACTTAGCCTCTTTCCTTTCATATTGGTTGTGCAAAATTGTCCTACCATAACAAAAAGGTCAATCAAATTCAAGCCACCATCTTCAAAGTTGGAAATATGATTGCACATGGTGACACTTTCTCCCTAACAATATTAGTGTTGACAAGCATTTGTTTGATGATTGTTAGACATATCTACTTCTACCAATTTGAGTGAATCTAGTATGACTTTTCCCATCCATTATCTTTATAGTTGGACCGATCCACATCTTAACATTCATTATATCTCAAAGATTGTCAATCGGTGCTCAAATGGTGACATACATTGGAGAACATATGGTCAAACATTTCAAACTATCTAAGGGTGAAATCTATTCGATGACATTAATCCTTCTAACCACCAGCATTTGCACTGACACTAAGAGGGACAAACCTTTGTGATAGACAAAGAAGGTATCACTAACGCATACAAGAAACTCTTTGTGGTCTTGCATTCTAGCTATTTATTGATTTGAACTAGAGTAGAACAAATTGTAAAAGCTTACGGCCTTCTTGATTCAATGATCAATATAAGTTATTGCAAGATATTCCTAATGTTTTAAAAAAGAAAATTCTTACATGCAAATTGGATTAGCTTATTCATCTTTGCATGTCTTATACTTTATTGGGCACTTCTTCTAAACTGAAGTTACTAGGTGACATTTTCCCTTCACTATGGATCACTAAGGAATATTTTGACTAGTGGTATAAATGTGGGAAGACAATCTCAACAAAGAATACAAAATTTATCCTTAAGGCTGACCATTTTTTGACTCCAAAGGCAAACTCTAGGAAAGCTCATTACTCTGGGAACAAATCTTCAAAAGAAAGGCATACATTTAAGCTAAAAGCACCTCAAGAAAATTCAGTGAGGAATTCCAAATGAGGTGAAATAAAAGATTCCAAGTTTTGGCAATAACTTAAGCATGAAAAGGAGAATACTCTGGACGGTACATTGGAGAGAAAAAATCAATCATTGAAAAACTAATGTAGCTTTCATGATGATTCAAGCTATAAAGTTATGCATCAAGTGGATTCTTTTAAAGGAAACAAAGTAATTTCTACTATCAAGTTCAAGTGACAAACTCAACAATAAATGCTAGCTCAAGAAGAGACCAAAGGTTTCTAACTTAGATAGCATTAGTATAAACTCAATATTCATTGAGGATGTTCCCAGTTCTTTTAATGCCATTAGAAGATTTGGATTACTATATAAAAGAACATTATCATATGGCCTCCCCTTTTTATTTTACCTTTTCATTTTTTTCTCATTATTGTTTTCTTATTGCTAATACCTTTATCTCTTTTTTTGATATAAGCTATTAGGTATTAAAAAAGGAGTTGAGGTCACTTTTGGAAGCAGTGCACATTCGGTGAATGAAAAGAGCCCATCCTATTTTATTAGAGAGAACACTTGCTCATTTCCACAGTGACAACTTGCAAGTTTTTCTAATGGATGCAAGCTATATTATTGAAAATCCTACGAATCATCCAAAAATGGTGTTGCTAAGTATTGCAGTGAAGAATATAACCACTGCAGCAACTATACTAGATAAGCCTAAAAATACTCTTAAAGCTCCATCATGGCCACATCCAACTCCTATTATTTTAGAGGTTTGCCCCAAGCTATTAACACTACAACTGGGTAACTATTTCTCGAGCTCTTATGTGAGTAAATAAGGTAACAAATTTTGAAAACTCCATTTAAGGGGACTCTAAGAAATAAAGCTCAAAATATAAGAACTAATTGTAGAGATGAGAAAGCACACGGGAACACTTATATTTTTTTAAGGGTTTTTTAAAGTCATTCTTTAATTTGATGGTGCATCATATTATACCAGAGTCAAGCTATTCTATATTCAAAAGACAACATAAGAAGCATATGAGAGTTCTCTTGCTTTTGCACAACAAGATCTTTTAGAAGAAAATTTTTAAGAGAGCAAGCATACTAAGGAGATGCAATGTTTAAAAGCTAAACTCCTTCAACTTATCAAGCAAAAGCAAGAGAGGAATTAAAGAGACAACATGCAGAGCCAGGTTTATAAGGAGACCACAAGTTTGTTACTCTATAGAGTTGAAGAAGACTTGTCGAAGGTCCGAGATGATGGGGTTATTAAAGGGGAGATGGTCACAAAAGTTGAAAGTAAACCGTATCTGTTGAAGAAAGACGTAGAGGCTTTGGAGAGAACAGAAGCTCTACTTGAATATTCTCGTTGAGATTTTGCCACCTTTAACTTGCTTGCTTGAGAATTTAGTTATTCAACACAACTTTCTTTTTTCCTTGTCTCTTTTCCGTTTTATGCTTTGATGTAAGAACTTATCGTGTATACAATAAAAGTTATCCATTTTATTTTTATTTTTCAAGTTCACTATCTCATTATAGCTAGATGTGAAGTTTTATACATCACATATTTAAAATTCCATAGTTCATGGAACACTCTTAAGCTTAATAATGATATTAGCAAGCTTGACTAAATAAAATTTTAGCCTTCTACTTCTTTAAAGAAATAAATGAAAACCAAGAAAAACACCACTCTTCTTCTAAGATCTAACTAAAGCTGGAAGAATTCCCAAGCTACCTATCTATCCCGACAAAGAGATCAAGTCATCACATAGTTCAAAAATAACTTATATTTTTCTAGGGGGATTGTACACAATTTACACAAATATGGACCAGGAGTATTCATAGCATAGCAACCCTAAATGAGGTGAAGTATTTTTATATTTTAGCCACATAAAGTACTTTTAGTAGGGTAAGTTAGTAGCTTATTCACATGCACTATCATTGATGGGTACCATATATAGTTTATACTCGTGTGGGTCAAGAAACATGTATTTTAAGCTCATGCATCATCGAGCATGATTTCTCATGGATAATAACACTTCAAACTCTTGTCATTAATGGGTCCAATATGCAATAAAATTTTATCAGTCAACTTGTCGCACCATCCATGTAAGCTTCTTTCACAACATATGGATGGTAATTGGTCTCCTCAGCCTAGACTAAATATCCAACTTCATATGATCGAAGGTGAGCTTTCTTGTTTAATGCTCTTGTCATGCGAGCTTGATAGCATTGTAGCTATTATTGGGCTTCATATGTTTTCTCATCCAATTTCTTTAGTTCTTTAAGTCTAAGATGAGCTTTATCCTCTGTAGTAAGTCCTTCCTAAACCGCAATATGAATTGAAGGAATTTAACTTTCTAAAGGAAGAATGACTTCAACTCTATAGACTAGAGAATATGGAGTAGCTTGGGTTCAACCCTATAGACTACAGAATACGGCGTAGTTTGGATGCTAATTCGATAGGTTGTTCTCTACATCCAAACAACTTCTTTAAAATTTTTGTGCCAATATTTTTTTATCCTTAACATCACTTTCTTCGAAAGATTGTATAGGATTTTATCGAAAAATTCTTCAAGATCATTTGCGACTACATTATATGTAAAAAAAATTTGTGCTGCTTAAAACCAAAAATTATGCAGAGCTTGTCCATCAATCTGTTGTAGAATGGCTTTTCAATACTGTCGGTAATGATGCAGTGTGGTACCCATATTAAAATATGAGGTTAGTGAAAATAAACTCCACAAATATCTTCTTCTTGACCTTCTTGAGCGGAATTGGTTCAGCCCATTTGGAAAAGTAAGCAGTAGTTGCAAAAATGTAAGCATGTTCAACATATGGCTTTGGAGTAATAACTCTAACATCATCAAGACCCCATATATCGAAGGACCACAAAGCGATGAATGTAAAGGCTCAGGTGGTTGATGAATAAAGTTGGCATGCAATTGGCAAGCTTTACAACTTCTTGCATACTCCAAGCAATTATTGATTATTAAAGGCCAATAATAAACCCTTCTCTTTATTCTAAAATGATGTTTTTGGCCCAATTGATGAGACCCACAAACATCGGAGTAGGTGTTGAGCATAGCATCAACAACTTCTTGACTATTTATGCAATGTTGCTAAGTTTCTTCAAATGAGCAACGATATAATATATCTTCGTATAAGGTAAACCAAGCTAACCTTCGACGCACCTCTATCTTATGGCTAGGGTGTCTAAGCAACTTTTTGTGCTTCAAGTAGTTAATTAGAAGTTTCCTACCATCTTTATCATTATCCACTGAGATTGATATATTATTTGTTTCCTCAATGTCATGTCTGTCAAGCAAAGGTACAATCCATCAGTAGCATGTCTATCAAGTGAAGACACAATCCATCAGTTACACAAATGAATACTAGTTATTTCTCCTTCTGAAAGACCTAAGGTGGTAGCTAGATTAGCAAACGGATCAATCATCCTTTTTGTTTTCCTTGGAATGTGACTTAAGGAAACACATTGAATTTCTCCAATAAACTTTTACCTTGCTGGAAATATCTCAAGAGAATTTCTTTCTTAACTTCATAAACTTCCAAAAGTTATTTAATCACCAATTTTAAATTGCCGTAGATTTGCAAATTCAAGATTTCTAAATATAACAACATTTGGAGCCTAATAATCACTGCTTGATACTCAATGATATTATTGGAGCACAACTCACAAAGTACAATGGAGTATGTCAAGACTTGTCTCATAGGAGAAACAAAGATAATACTTGCCCCCTTTCTATCAAATAGTGTTGAACCATCAAAGAAAATCTACCACGGTAGAAGGACTTACAAAAGAAGACATCATCATAAGGATGATCAGTTATGAAGTTTGCGGAGCTTGCCCTTCAACAGTTTTATGCGACACATAGATGATTTCATATTAGTTGAACATAGTTGATCATGTGACCAACCTACTAGATAACACAAGTCTCGACATGACAAACTTAACCGGGTCAGCTTGAGAGACGAGTCATACAGAATATGCCTCAAAATAACGCTTCAACTTCTTGATAGTGTAAAATTATGCTAACAGATTTCTCTACAAAAGAGTACATATGCTCATTCTCCATCAGGGATTTACTCAAATAATAAAGAGCATTTCCCTTTCATTCTTCATCCTCTTATGCATAGGAGCGCTAATAGGTCTTTCTTAAGCTACGATATATAATATGAGTGTCTTTTCAGGTATCAAAGCTCCAAGGAGATGCAGATTCAAAAGGTAATTCTTTATTATTTGAAATATATTCTCAAACCTTGGTCCCAATGCAAGGAGTATCTTTCTTCATGATGTGGCTAAACAACTGGCATCTTCTAGCAAGATTCGATATGAACCTTCTAATGAATGTAAGATTTCCTAGTAAACTTCATAACTCTTTGAGGTTTCTCGGTGCAAGCATCCTTTGGACAACATCAATTTTAGTGGCTCACTTTGATACCATGATTTTGAACTATGAAGCCAAGAAACTTTCTAAATATAGTGTCGAAGGAGCATTTAAGAGGATTCACTTTTAGGTTGTACTTTTTCAAGCAGTCAAATCTAATATATATATATATATATAAAGTAAGATGATATTCAATCCTATTTTAAAATGTTTGTTATGTGGCAATGATGTGGATAAGTTATTTTCATCCCTTCTTGCCAGCTCAACATCTTCCATATATAGTTTACTATAGAAATGAGTTGTTTTATTATCAATATAAAATACTATATTAAATATTTTTTTTGTAACGCCATATCTAACAATGGTAAGTACTCCATATCTATAAATTTAACCTTCCATATTAATCTAATCTAATATATGTAAAGTAAAATGTTGTTCAACCTTATTTTAAGAATGTTTGTTATGTGACAATGATGTGGATAAGTTATTTTTATTCCTTTTTTCCATCCCCACATCTTCCATACACAGTTTAATATAAAAATGAGTTATTTTATTATTAGTATAAAACACTATATTAAATGATTTTTTTTTTAATTCCATATCTAATGATGTTAAGTATTCCATATATATAAATTTGACCTTCCATATTATTTTTTGTATTATTTCTCTCTATACATATTAGTTTATATATGGAATTAATATATATATATATATTAGTTTATGTATGTTCTATCAGTTTGAGGCATGGAGCATTCATTTTTTAGTGCTCTCTCTCCCTCTCTCTCTCTCTATATATATATAATAAACTATGTTATGTTCTGTTTCATAATTTGATATTTTAATCTCTAAAGCTTAGAACTTTCTTTATAAAAATCATTTTCAATTGATTTTTTCAGAAGCAATTTTGTTACTTTTCATATGTTAAATATTTTCACTTTTATGGATCTAGTTATAATTTACATATTAAATAGCTATGTTTATATTATTGGTTCAAACTAGATTATAAACCACATTATTAAGGTAACATGTTTATTTCAAATAAAGTAAAATGATTGCTAATTTATTTTAAAATAATAATTTTGAGATTGCATATATTAAAGAATTTTAAAATCTTTCCAAATATAGTACAATCGTTATTGCCTTTATTCATTAAGAATAACTATTATGTATGTTTTGTTAACTTTTGTGATTGACAAAAACTCTCTCTCTCTCTCTCTCTATATATATATATATATATGTATATATAATAAATGTTAAGTTATTATATATGGCTAATTTGAGTACATAAATTTAGCTATTGACATTTTTATGCTAATTATTTAATTTTTATTTCATAAATTCAAGTATTGAGTATGGATAGTATTTTTGACCTTTTTTTATTTTGAAATGGTGAGATTTTCTATAACACTTTCTATGTTTGGTCCGAAAAATTTTACCTTAATTTAATGTTCCCTAAAATACATTTTATTCCACAAGTCGAATTTTAATTATGTTAAGTTCTTTATTCTTAGCTCATAATCCATATAAATAATATGTACTAAAAATAACTGAACATGTAATACATTAATATTTAAAGTACAAAAATATTTCTTTCTTTTTTCTTCATTTCTATAGGATCATTTGCTTGGTGGGTTAAATTCTATTTGTTTTATTATGCATGTATTCTGTAATTTTTATATGATTTACTAATATTAATAGATTTTTATGTTTATGAGTCAGGTTAATTTATAAAAGGAATTCAAAGTCTCGATTTTTTGGTAAATTAAAATATTATATTTATTTTTTGCTTTTGCTTTTTTTTTTCCACTTTCTTTGTATTGTGGTTTTCCTTTAGCCCATGATTTATTTATTTCTTTAATTATTCTGTTAGTTCGATGTTTCAAGAATATTTACACAAAGATTTTTGTTAGTTTTTTATAAATTACTATTTTTGTTAAATATTTGTAATATTTATAATTATTACCTGGTGCAACGCACGGGATCAAAACTATTACTACATAAAGATACTCCAAATGGTTAGTCATATTCTTTGCTTTAACAGCAAGATCATCTACATAAGATTTAACTCTTATGTGAAGCATGTCATGAAAGATGCTTTGCATTGCTTGCAGATAAGTGGTACCCACATTTTCTAATCCAAAAGGTATTGCCTTATAACAGTAAATACCTTTTGAGGTATGAAAGGATGTGCACTTCTCATCTCCTGGTGACATTTTTATTTTACTATATCTATAAGACATATGCATGAAAGAAAAGGCTCCAATGGTTGTATCAGCCATGAGTTCAATGATGGGTAAAGGAAAATCAACCTTCAGACAAGTCTTATTAAGATCTCAAAAATCAACATAGATGCGAATTTAGCCATTCTTCTTTTTCACTGGCATTATACTAGATATCCAACTTGGGTATTTAACCTCTCTAAAAGACCAACATGAATAAGCTTGTCAATCTTGGCTTCTACAAGAGGATTGAGATCAAGATGGAATATCCTTTGTGAATGTTTCATAAGGTAAACTCCATGTCTTATTCTGAGGTGATAGATAACAATTTTAGAACATAAACCAGGCATCTCTAGGTATATCCAAGCGAAGAGATCCCTATATTCACTTAATGCTAAGAGATATTCTTTCTCCTCTTTAGAGCTCAAGAGTGCACTAACATACATAAGGTATGGCTCTTCAATAATTTTTAGGTTAAGATCCTTAAGCTTGTCAACAATCGCTTGTCCTTCAACTTCAATTTGTAGAAAAGCTTCTTCAATTTCATCTTTAGGGGCCACAAAATATGGATCTCCATCATCACCACATGATTACATGATTTCAACTCTCCATTCCTCTTCATGCAATAGTTGTTTCGTTATACCTTGATATATGAGATTTTCCAGTTGAAATGCAATTTTCTATTTTGCACTTCCATCTTTCTATGTAGTAAGAATAAAGATCGCTTTCCATCCCAAATAATATGTAAGATCCAAGACACCACCTTCTACAAGTCTGCACAGCTCCTTAAGAGATTGATTATGAAGTGTGTAACTTGGCTCCTCCAAAATACTTTTGTAAATACGTGCGAATGTGATTTCAACTTCATTTCCTCTAGGTACCCCTCTCTTGGTTGACTTTTATGTTTGATGAAGTGTTGTTTAATCGTCAAAGGTCTACCTAGAGTGATAAGCAAAACTGATGGTTTATGCCCATGTGCTAAGGCTAAATGAAAAGCATGATTATCACTCATCGACCTTCAAATTGATAAATCATCATTAGCTTAGTTTTTCATCTTGTGTTGTGAATTGACTTCAAGCCGATTGAACACAAAACCTCACGAATGAACACTTACATTAAATCAGCTACGAAAAGAGGCAACTGGATCAAGTCTTTTAAAAACAAAAGCATGAGTCATGGGTGTACCAAGTTGATTAATGACAAAATTGCAATGATCACTTGGACTTTAGCTTTTATGAGGTTCACTTTTTTCATTTTTATCTTTCCCAGCAAGGACGTGCTAGACATTAGCATATTTTTCCTTTTTCTTCAAATATATCCTAACTAGCTCAATAGGGATAAACCCTAATTCAATCTTTAGTTCATTAATATGAATCCATTACCTTATTATTGAGGCCATAGGTCTTTTCTCCAATTGATTCTAGTTTTTGTTTACCTTACTCAGATAGGCCTGAAGTGTCATATCTAGCTCGAGCAAAGAGGTTTTGTGCTTTAGGGTTGTACACTATTTGAATGTCTTGATGTTGCGCATTACTAATTGGTAACTTGTTAAGGGCCAACAGTTGGTATACCCTGATAGTAAAAAAACAGATCAAGAGAGGGGTGAATCCATCTTGTTTAAGGAATAATAAGATACTTTTTGCTTTTTAAAATACTTGTGAAAAATTGATAAAGAACCATTTTCAATAATCCAAAAGGATAATGAATGAAATTTAAGAAAACAACATCTATAAAAGACACGAGGATTTATAGTGGTTTGGCAGGCCTACATCCACTATCTAAGATATAATTTTAGGACTTTTAACCTATAATATTATTAAAGATCCAAAAGACAATACATTAGATAATAAGAGATAAATCAACAACTATAAGCAACTATCTCCCTACCAGAACAGCCTAATAAAAAAGATCAATGGAAGGCAGCGACAACTTCCAAACTAAAAGCTATAGGGTTTTGATCATTGGAGAATAGTTTAAGTTCGTTCTGACTCATTTCTTTTCTCTTTTAAATAGATAAAGTTCATTCAGGATCTTTTGCATTTTCTAGGCAGGTCATGTTGCCACATAAAGTTTTAATAGTAACTTCCCTTTCTTGACTTTAAGTTGCCATATAAAGTTCTAATGACATATTTCCTCTTTTTCTCTCTTTTTTAAATATATGGAATCAGTTCCGTGCTATGTAAATCTCTAATAGTAACTTGCCTTCTTTGCAAGTTTCCATGTTGAAGTTCCAACATCCACTTTTCCTTACTTGTTGCTGGAGGATCATATGGATTTTTCTTCCTCATTTTAGGCATGAATTAGACAATTATCTTAGAGATTGATCCAGTAGATATCTTTCCTTTAATAACTTTTTCTTTATTGCAGGTTGCCATGTGAATTTCCAACAGAAGCTTTCCTTCTTTAGTTATGAAAAATCATGCAAATTTTTGTTCCTTTTTGCATGCATGAATTGAGTAATTATTTCGCAGATATTTTAGAATTGAATCAAAAAAATTCTTACTTCAAATAACTCTACATCATATGCCAAAAAGAGAGATCACTAATAAAAGTCATCTAGCAAAATGATCATTATCAAAACCATTGTGAGGAGATCCCAACATACCCTTTCCTAAACCCCCCTATGATTACAAACAGAACTTTCTTCTCCTTGACAAGATACTTGCTTGGAGCCTTTACATAAATGTCCCCAACATTAGTCAGAATCTATATAGAGCTTCACATTAGCAAAGTGTCTTTCCACCTTAGTGAATGGTTTCATGTCTACTATAACTTTTCTTACTACTCTATTCTTTTTGTACTTGAAATATTGGTGAAGGGTAAAAGGAACTATTCTATTTTGGTGAATCCATGGTCATCCCAACAACAAATAATAGGACATTATTCTATCTATGACATGGAAAAGAATGCTCATATGTAGCTCTCAAATTACCTTGAAATACTGAATAATTAAACGACTATGCAATAGACTTTTAGTATTAATACCCAATTCTTTCATGGTGGATATTGGCATGATGTTAACTATCGATCCTACATCAATAAGTATGTGTCTACCTTTTGTGCTTGTATGAATCCAAAGGCATAGAGGAGTTAGTTTTGAGGCTTTAATCCCAATAAAAGATTGTAGTCTATAAAGGCAATCGCTGTGCAATAAGATGCATATTGTTGGCTCTCAACTTGACATGTTCTACTATATAGGGCCTCATTCTATGGTTTTAAGAAATCATTGGGAAATAATTCTTTAAGTGTAACTAATTTGCACTGGTTTCTTGCTTTAACTTGTTTTTCTATGTAAAGAAGACGTTTACTTTGTTGATAGTAGATAAAATTGGTTGATATGTTGCCTTTGTCTCTATCAGTAGATTACAATGATCCATTCTCCATTATCTTCAACATAACAATTGGATTTTTCTTTTTTTACCTCCTTAGCAGCGTGTAGGGCTTTAATCGTAGAGGCTTCCAAACTCTGGAATTGCAATACTACTGATGCCCCCATTGATGATGAGGAAGAAATAACTTCTCTTTTATGTGGTGCCACATATATATATATATATCACAATTAGTATTAGCAATAGTAGCAATGTTTTCTGCCATATCATCATTGATGTTGAGAGCTATCTTTTCGTCTTTTGTAAAAGCTACAATTTTATTTTTAAACATGAAGCACTTCTCTATAGAATAGTTGACAACCTGATAGTACTTGCAGTTTAGGTCATTTATATTCTGAACTTCCTTAAGGCATTTTGGTTTAGGCAGCTTAGTTAACTTCTTAGTCATCACATCATCAAATATACAAGGTACATCTAATTCAAGAAATAGATATTCTTTTCTTGAAGTTCATTCAAGGTAGGTTGCCATCCACTATTTCAACCTCATTGATCTCCAGTTCTTTGATATCTCCTATTTTTATTTTTTGATATTTTCACTACCATGGGTTCCTTGGCAGAGGATTTGAAGGACTTCTCATTCTTCTTAGAATATTTTGTTTCTTTGCCTTGTTCTTTTATTGGAACAATAGCATCATGATTTGTAATGCTCAATTCTATTTCATGGCAACAAGTAACCAATTCGTTGAAGTTGTGTGGCTTGATCTCTTGGAAAATGTATAAGAGTCCCCAATGCATATGTTATATACACATCTCCACTACTGATACTTTTGAAAGTTTGTCTTTGTAATGAGACTCATTGTATGCTAATGGTTGATGTAGTTAACAACTAGTTCCTCTTTCTATTGCTTTGTATTTGTGAGCTCAATCATGCGTACAGTATGATGGGTACTATAGAAGTAATTTAAGAATATCCTATCCAAGTACTCCCAGCTGTTAATAGATTTTAACTCTAAGTCAACATACCAATCAAAAGTATTCCCTTTCAAAGAGCACACAAATGATCTTGTGAGGAGATAACCTTCAATGCCTATA
Source organism: Jacaranda mimosifolia (assembly GCA_018894105.1). NCBI lineage: Eukaryota > Viridiplantae > Streptophyta > Magnoliopsida > Lamiales > Bignoniaceae > Jacaranda > Jacaranda mimosifolia. The sequence goes on from CM032124.1 coordinate 17,102,200, forward strand.
TTATTTCATGTTTCCACAAAGTAGGGGACATGTTTTCGGTTCTCCTTGCCATCAAATTGTTGGAATTTTGGTGTGTAGTTCCTTTCCAATATCCTCAAGGCGTCATTTATTTTGTGTATGGCTTGGAGTACTTTAGAGAACTATGACTTGGTCTATCATGTTGAGCCCTTATAACAAAAGTGATCAAATCCTATAGTTGTTACACAAAAAGCGTAGCTATAGAAGTTGCAGATTGGTTGTCATCATGGTCATATGCTCTCATGGCATTTCATTGAACCGTCTTTCTTTATTCGCTTGACATGCAAAGGATACATGACCCTGAATGGGTTTTTATAATGGTACATATTCCTTCGAGATTGCATCATGATATTTCTTCTGAGCAGCACAAGCAAAAGCAAACACATAATTATGGATGGATTCGCTAGGACCAGAATATTTCTAGCTACTCATTAGCTAGGCTTTTTGAAAATCTTTGTCTTCAAAAGCCTTCTTGAGATAAGAATGATTTAGGCTATCATGACAAGTTGATCATTCATGATAGCAGTATCACTTGCCATAGCATGAATCTTAGCAAAAAGGGATAAGTTGGAGTTGATTGCTATTGGACTTGATGGGTATCAATAATCAAATTGTATATCTTCAATCTTGCCCTCAGCAAAGGCTAGATCATTAACATTCTTGTTCAGAGCAAGTTGATTCATTTTAGGATTCATGGAGAGTTCGCATAAGTTCTTATCTACAAAAGAAACATTACAAGATAAAAAATATATATATGGACAAAATAGACTAATAAATTTTAAATACCAAAGGTACAATCTTTGGAAAGTGTCTTCAAAAAGTAGGATTAGTCCTCTAGCTCCTCTCTTTGTGATTCAAGGTGGCTTGAAGTTTATTCTTAAATCAAGCATAAGTTACTTCCTCGCAGTTGCAAAGCTTTGATGTGATATGAGTTTGGAACTTGGGAATTTGGTGCTTGAATTTCTTGGTATGTAGTACGTCTCCCGATAACTCCTTTCATAGGTACAAATTAGGATTTCATGAGTTGGAGATTGAGTCTTTGCTTTGACTTGAATACCACTTCAAGTGGACTTAATTTAAACATATTTTGGCCAAATTAACTTATCCAAAAATAAATTGGAATTTGATTGTTCATTTTGAATCAACCCATTCTATAAAGCCCAAAGTTGTTTCGACTTTATCTCGGGACCCAAATCAATAGGTAATTTATTTGGGCTATCAAGTGGCAATTTATGCCAGCAAAATTTTAAATTCAACTATCATTCATTCATCAATATTATTGTTGTCGCTTTCCTCTAATCTTTTTAAAGTTTTTCTTTTTTTTTAAGTTTTCTAATAATGGATTGTAACACTCCAAACATTATTGATTTCCAAACTAAGATAATAATTAATAGGAATTATGTTATTAATTTCCAAATCCTAAATTATAGGATAAATAGATTAAGCCTTAACTATGAGTTAAATTCAATTAATTAGGGTCTCAATATAATTATTAAAAGTTAAGGGACTAAAAAATAATTAAATTGTGGATCTAATTGCTCAAAATTATAAATGTTAGGGGTCTTCAAGTCAAGTTAAATATTTTAGGATCTGAATTTAAGACTTGGGTCTAAGTTGAAGGATGTTGGAAGATAAGGGACTCAATTGAATGCGTCAAAGGAATATCAACGTCACTTTGAAATTCTGGGAAATTCTTGACATGAAGTGTTCAAACCAACAATCCAACTTCTCACTTGAAAACCCTAATTCTGTATGGAAGTTGACCTACTCCTCAATTTAGTGCTTTATCATTAGAGTAATATTTCTTCACTCTTATTTGTTGTCACTTCTTGTCAGACCTTCTCTTGATATTTCCTTCCATATGGACTCATCATTTGATCATTTAGATTGAAAGAGCAACATGAAAAGTTGGTTCTAGTAGTCTTCTAGTAAACTTTACGAAAGACGTTGTAAATCAACACATGCACTTGCTATTTAAAAGTAATTTTAAATTTGTAATTTTTTTATTATTCTTTGATGTATTTAGTTTACTTATTTTACATTTTTTTAGACATATCTTCGCTTTTTTTCCTGGTTTGCAGTTTTTTTTTTTTTTTGGCATATTTTACTATTAGGATTATTCATCTATATTATTTTTCTTGCTTCTCTCCATTTTTTTTTTGAATTTTAGTTTCCTAAATTTTAGTTTTGGATAATCAACTATTTTGCTTTTTCCATTCTTGTTATGAATCCTCATGAACAACGTCATTGTTTGGGGATTCTTAAATGCATTTAATGGCGCTTGAATGTTAAAACTCATTTTATTAAACAATAATGAAACATTAATTAAAAATAAGTGGTTATAAATAATATTGTTAAGTTATTGAGGCTAATTAGGTATAATTTGGGAAAATAACTATAAAATTTTTGTTTGGATAAAAGTTAATGTATATTAATATTCTAAAATTATTTACTCTAGTGAGGTATAATTTGGAAGAATAGATATAGTTTGTGCGAAAATAGAATCTATTGATTAGCTTTTACTTGCTAATTTTATATATTTCTAGATGTGATTTGGCTTTTTCCAATTTCTTGTTCATGTATTTTTATTTTCTACATATATTATTATTGAGCTTCATCCATCAATATTCTTGTGCGTGCTTCTCTCTAGTCTTTCTAATTATCATATTCATATTTCCTCCTTTTTTTCTTTCAAGGTATGGATTTACCATGCACATAGCTGATCCAGTTTGTTCCTCTTTCAAGTTATAAATTTACCATAAAGTGATGTTATGGGCTTTTTTGGAAGTTACTTTAAATTTCTAATATATTTTATTCTTCTTAAGTTTATTTATTTTGCTTGATTTAATATTAAGCTCTACTTGCTTTTATCCAATCTCATTCATGTGAGATTGAGAAATGTTATGAGTATGATACTTGAGGAGATTGAGTCAAATATATATATAGAGTTGAATATGCCGCCCTTGCCCTAATAGGCATCCATATTTTCAGGGTCTTATTAACATCTAGATGGGATTATAGTTCTTGTTGGACTGGTACTCTTCCTTTTGTAAAGATGTGTATTAAGTTCTTATTATTATTAATTTTATTATCATATTTGGGACTTGACAAATATTTTTCTTGTTTAAAAAATTATAATTATGTTGCTAATTAACGAAAATTTGAAATTGCAGGAACACAAATTGAGAAACAACAAAAAAGATAAGTTGGCACAAGTTGGTGGGAATGTTGATAGGATGACACCTCATGGTTTCTAATTAAGGACAGGCAGAAAAGTCTTTTTGTTCATTCGGGTTCGATTGGCCTTTCACACACTTAGTTAATGAGCCGACTTTGATTTTCTGTTTTTGAAATTAAAAGTTCAACGAGAATTTGAGGTTCAAAAAAGGACAAAGTAAATATCAAATTCATCTCGCAAAAGAGTTTCCTCTTTTCCCTTTGACTTTTTTTTAATTATGGGTTTGAGATGATGTTTCATTTTTTTTATGTTTTGTTTGACAATCCAATCATAAACTAATTCATTGTTCTAAGATTATGATGGATTCTTTTCAATAAACTTATGCATGATTTTGATCCACAAAATTAGTAACCTTATAAGTTATTTCTTCTATTGTATACTTTTTCTATTTGATTATATGATCGATAGTCAAATGCATCTTTAGCCCCCAGAGGAATTTAGGAAAAGAAAATCTAGGGATTGATTAACAATAGAAGAGCTTAGAATTAATTATTCAAGTAGATGAATTAATTAATTTGTGAGTAGGATAAGAATATACCTGCTTGCCCTAGGTAGTTAGTTAAGTGGCACAAGCCTATCCATAATTTAATTACTTCACATAGGAATATAATGAATTGAATAAATTATGGATTTGCTTATGAGTAATTAAGAAAAACCTCGTGATTCCATAAGACTCGAGATTAATAACTTGTTATTAATTTCATAGGGAGAAAATTATACAATCAACCCATTCGATTGATAAAATCATAATCTAGGCTTATATATCCTAATAGAAAACTTAATTAGTATATTTTATTATTTTCATTAGTTAAATTTTAATTCCTGCTTAATTAATTTTTGTTTGAATAAAATAAGTGTGTGATAAGTTAGTAATTAGTAGCGAATAATTTAGTTTGTCATGGGATCGACACTTTTCTCATCACTTTATTACGTATTGTGACACGTGCAATTGCATGATTGTTTGCATTATTTGTTTTGCACACCAACAAGTTTTTGGTGCCTTTGCCGTGGAACTAAAATTCTTTTGTTTCTACTAATATTAATTTTAAGCACCAAGTGTTAGTTCAAACTTTCTCTTTTGCTTATTTATTTATTTTGTTTGTTTTGAGGATCTCTACTAATATATGCAAGATAATCAATCAAGAGCCTGAATTATGCCATTTTATCCAAAATTGAGAGAACCTTTTGAATACGTAGATGAGTACTTCAGCGAGCAAAAAAGATACTGCACAAATGGCAAGCAAGATACATATTTGGGGGATTAAGTTATCCCGCAAATTCAAGGCCTTTACACAGGAAACACCATACTAGTTATTTAAGCAAATAATATTGAGATCAAGTCTGCTATCAATTAGATGATATCGAGTTTAGTACAGATTGGGGGGTCGCCAACAGAAGATTCGAATGCTCATTTGACTAATATTTTGGAGATTTGTGATACGTTCAAATATAATGAACTTTCTAATGATGCAATCCGATTGAGATTGTTCCCGTTCTTGTTGAAGGACAAAGAAAAAAGTTGGTGGGCATCCTTGCAATCAAGATCCATTACCACTTGGGAAGATTTTAGTGCAGAGATTCTTGGCTAAATTTTTCCCACCATCACAAATAGTCAAGTTGAGGAATGAAATTACTTGCTTTGCCCAACTTGATAAGGAAATATTTTATGAAGCATGGAAAAGATATAAGGAGATGCTCAAAAAATTCCCTCATCATGGATTGACAAAGTGGCTTTTAAGGTGCAGATGTTCTACAATGAGTTATCTACACAAACTAGATGAATAGTTGATACTGTTGTGGGAGGTACACCTATGCGGAAGAAGAATAGGGAACCATTTGAGTTATTCAATGAGATGAAGCTAATAGTTGGTAGTAGCCAACTGAGAAATCAATTCAACCTAAGAAAGTTGCAGGAATATAAGAGTTAAATGTAGCTACATCATTGACTGCACAAATAAAAGCTTTAACAAAGAAGCTTGACATGCTTGTGAGTTTGGCAACCTAGTTAATACAGCAAGTTCAAGCAGTAGAAAGCTAATTTATTACTTGTGATATTTGTGAGATACACATTCGAGTGATCATTATTAGCGTACTTTGAAATCAGTGTAGTTTTGTTGGGAACTTCTACAAGAATCAAATAATCTATACTCAAATACTTATAATCTTAGATAAAGACAACATCTCAATTTTTTATGGAGCAATAGCCAAGGACAAACATTAGCTCCTAAGCTGCCGCCACCAACACCACTGAGCTTCCAGCAATAAACAAAGTCATCAACTGAAGAAAAGAAGCTATCATTAGAAGAGATGCTTCTGCAAGTCATGACAAAAATTTATGCAGCAATTCAAGGTAATCAGCTTCAATCAGAATATTAGAAACACAACAAAGACAGCTAGCCAGTGCATTGAGTATGAATCAGTAGGGAACTTTGCCCAGTGATATTGAGATGAATCCTAAACGAGAAGGCAAGGAACATTGCAGTGCTGTTTCTCTGATGAATGGTAGAGAGTTGCAAGAATTTTAGAAGGTCTCTCCATCCTTAGAGGAAAAAAAAAAAAAAGAATCACCAGTTGAGAAGGGAGAGGATGAAGAGTAGAAAACTGAAGAAGTTAAACCTATCAGACCACCTCCGTCATTCCTTAGAAGCTTAAGAAGCAAAAATTGGACAAGCGATTTTAGTAATTTTTGGACTTTTTCAAGAATCTCCATATAAATATTCCATTTGCTAAAGACTTAGAACAAATGCTGAGTCGTATAAAGTTCATAAAAGCCATTTTATCTAAGAAAGGCATTTGAGTGAATTTGAAATAGTGGCTCTCACAGAGGAATGAAGTGCAATCATCCAAAAGAAGTTACCCCCATCAAGGATCTTTGGAGTTCCACTATACCATTCAAAACTGGTACTATATTTTCCAGAAGGGCACTATACGATTTGGGGCTAACTATAAATTTGATGCCACATTCGATCTACTAATGACTTGGATTGAGCGAGATCAAGCCAACTAAGGTAACTTTGCAACTTGCGGATAAAACGTTATCGTATCCTAAAGGAATAATTGAAGATGTATTGGTAAAAGTTGATAAATTTATTTTCCCTACAGATTTTATTGTGCTAGATATAGAGAATACTGAAGTGCCAGCATTCTTAGAAGACCATTTTTAGCCACAAGTAGAACTATCATAAATGTGCAAAAATGTAAGCTATCCAAAATGAGAAGGTAACTTTTAATATGTTCAAAACATTTGATTTTTTCAAGGACATTGACAAGTGCTTTGCAGTCGATGTGGTAAATAAAAAAGCCACGCTATATAAAGGAAAGATCAAAATTAAGAGTGATCAAAGAATTTTAAAACATCATTTTGAGCCATGTCAACAAGTGTTATTTTGCAACTCTCAGTTTAAGTGGTTATTTGAAAAGAAAAAATCGTGATTGTTGGAGCTATTTTACCCCATTGAAGTAATTCATAATTGAGACATGGAGTTGGAATAAATTTGTTTAGGCAGGTTGTTTAAAGTGAATAAGAAAAGAATCAAACATTATTGGAAACGAGTACCTTGATCGGAGCCAATTGAAGCCCAAAAAGTAAAGCCGAAGACTATAAACCAAGCGCTTCTTGGGAGGCAACCCAAGTTTTTAATTATTATTATTATTATTATTGTTATTTTTTTCTTTTTACATTTATTTCTTTTAGTTAGTTTTTCTTTCCTTTTGTTTTTTTAATTATTATTCTAATGCTTGTTTTTGTGTTGTAGGACACTAAAACAAGGAGAAGAGGAAGAAGAAACTTCCACCTAAAGAGAAAAAAAATGCATAGGAATAGTACATTTCCTGCTAGGACGCAAAAAACTCATGCTCTAGTGAAAGGCATGAAATTTTCATGCCGGAGTACAATGGTATGTGCATTGCGGCGCTAGCAATCTGCACCTCGGCAAAAATAATTAAAAGAAAAAAATGTGGGCAATAGTTGAGCAAGGGCGCAAGACACGTATGCCCCGGCGTGCGGTGTGATTATTCATGCCATAAAATGCATTGGGACACATGCAATCTGCACCCCAATGCATTATCTTATTAAAAGAAAAAAAGAAAAAAATTGAAAAAAAGACAAAAAAAAAATGCAACCCATATCCCCTCTCCCAACAAATCTTTTCTATCTATCTATCTATATATCTCTTATATTTTTCTTTTCTCTTCTTGTTCTTCTGCTTTTTCTTTGTTCTTTTTATCTACTCCTTTCATTAATTTTCCTTTTTCCTAACAACCCATCTACACCACCATCCTCATGACTATCTCTTTAGAATACTTTAGATATATTAGTGTTTTAAATTAATTTAAGTTTTAGGCATTTATCATTTAGGAAGCCCATTATATTGATTTTAGATATAGGAATTAGTTAGATTATTTATTGAATGATTCAAATTTAGTGGTTGTTTATTCGAAATTATTTGGTAAATGATTAATTGAATATATAGGTAAAGTAGTGGATATTTAGATGTAATTGAGTTAAAAAATTTGGATGTCGATTTATTGATTAGAAATTCTTGATTTTTGTGAAGTATTATTGGGAATAATTTTATTTGGAGTTAATCCTGACCACTGCCGCATCTCTACTTTATTGTTGTAGTTCCACCCACTAAGGCCGAGAAGGACAACGACACTAATAATTGATCAAGGCGTATTTTTTTCCCCTTTTCTTCGTCTTTGCTCTAATTTTATTTTTTGTTGTTCTCTGTGTCATTGTTTATAATAGTGTCCCTTATTTTTCTTTTTGTTTGCCTACTTTCTTCTATCATGTCAGTGTTGGAATAGTACTCGGGAAGCCAATAGGATTGGCCTTGTAAAGCTATTTTCTTGCATAGCAATCTTGATTAAATGATATTTTTTATATGGTCATCTTCATCTTATGTTCTTTATTACTTCATTCACATTTGGATGAAGCCCTTAGATCAATTATTACTACGGGACTTGGTTCGATGACCATGGAATAAGTCTTACATGGTTCTGATCTTAAATCTTCCAAGTCATAGGATTTTATGTGATAAGGTATCTAAGATCTGGACAGACTTGCACTAATGATGCATAAATCCAAGAGTTGGATATTGCTTCGTTCTATGAGTAATCATATGAGATATGGGTGCATGTTAGTGGGTGCTTATTAGAGAACAAGGCACTAAAGACTCACCGAAGAATCCACTAGATAGCCGGACTAGCAAGTCGGTAGTGGCAAGTTCTCCAGCTTGCATTAGTGCATATTATTAGTCCTTTGACCTGAGGATCCATGGTACCTTGAGTCTAGTCCTCATGCTTTGACTCTTCCTTGACCAATTAGTAGGTCTTTTAGGTTGAGGTTAGATATGAGCTACTTTGCATGGAGGTTTGTGAGATCCAAAATAGAATCTAACTTTTCACTTTTGTGAAGGATGAGTACATCTCTTATTTGTTGATAGATTCTGAGAAATCCTTGCGCAAGGTGGTATGACAATTTGGAAAAGGAGTTTTCCAAATATGAGGTTATACGAAGGAATGGAACATTGAGAATAGAGACATAGTATCAAGGCTATTAGGGAGTCGACAAATATCTTGCCCTAAGCTTTTTTTGAAAGATAGAAGACGAAAGGATTGTATTTCCATGGTGAGCATATAACTATGATGGTTCTCCAAAAGCATTCATTTTGGCCAATTAGTTGGGCTCCATGCGCTTGAGGTTGGACATCGACGATGGAGATTGGATACTCTTCAATTAATGAGATTAATTGAATTGAGTTGATTAGTTTAAAAGGTGTTTTAAATTAAAATGAATATATGATATTCAAAAGTCACAAAGAGTTGTGAACCCATGTCCAATGAATGGTAAAACCTATTAGGTCACACACAAAAGCCAATTAACCTCCTCGTTAATGGAGCAATTTTCTAAGAGTTAGAGAATCACTCCTTGGTGACTGATTTTGAGGTACCAAATTGAAGGTCAAATTTTGGCTTGATTAATTTAAGTGTTAAATTAATTGACTAGTTTAAGGAGTTAAATTAGACCAATAACTAAAGAGTTAATTATTTGGTGCCAAGTGACCATCAATTGGTCAAGTTAACTTAAAGAGTTAGGTTAACAAAACTGAGCCTCAGAGTTTAGCATATTGACTTGAGAGTTAAGTGAAAAGTGAATTAATTAAATTAAAGTGTTTAATTTAATTAAAGAGAAGAATAATTTTGGAGGGAAAATTTAAATGAAAGGTTCATTTGAATTAGCATCTTAATTAACATGAAATTAGATTTCAAATGTAATTTACACATGAAATTCAAATGAGATTTGAATTCAAATTTACCACCTTAGCACCCCACCTGGCTGCCTCCCTCCCACCTCTTCATGGAAGGTGTGATGCCAACTTGGCATCACACCATCCAACATCTATATATAGATATATAGAGAGAGGATTGACCATCATTGTGAAAGGTGTGAAAATTAGATTTTCCACTATTCCCTCCAAAACTCCCTTTCCAAACATTGCTTCATGTGTTGAGGCTTTGTTCACTCTTCTTCTCCTACCTCAAAAATCAGCTTTCACCATTGACATTCTGCTCATTTTCTCTAGATAAAAGTGAGTGGAATTTGGAGGATTAATTGGTGTGTGGATCATATCAATAGAAGCAAAGTATTTGATTTGCTAGCTTTGGAGATCTACTAGAACAGAGCAGTCATTTTCTAAATTTTTTTCAAGAGATCTAAATAGAGTTTTGCTCTAAATTTTTTAGAGCACTTTCCTCAAGGAGTTGAGAAGTTCTAGATTTTTTTTGTGTGTTTTTTTGGAGCATTCTAACCGAGGCAAAAGTAGTTGTTTCTCTATTGTGCAGAGTCTGCCAGAATCTGGATTAGTGAAGTGTTCACACTTGAGACCTTGGAAATTTGCCTTTTGAGGTAACACTCCAACTAAATCTGAATTCCTAGTGTTACTAGATCCTTGGTAGGCTGTAAGCACTAGTTAATTTGAGCTTTTGAAGTTTTGATTATTGGATCCTGGTGGCTTACTAACCTTCAAGTGGTGTTGGAGGCTAAATCACGCTTAGATTTGGATTTCTTTTGATTGATTGATTTATGTGATGGATTGATCAAAATCACCAAATTCTCGATTCATATAATGGATTGGAGTGTTTGGATGATGTTGTGTGTGGCTCCTTAATTGATGAATTGAAAGCATGCTAATATGTGTTTTAAGTGTTGATTCATATGATTAATATGTTTTAACTCATAACCATTAATGTTAAATGTTGATTTGGCATTAATTTATGTTATATGTTGATATAGCACGTGTTTAATGGCCTCAAGTTGTTTTGGTCAATTTTTGGATCCAATATGATTGGAGTTTTGTTGGAGATTTTTGAAGAATGTGATTCTTACTTAAACTAATTTTTGGAAACTTGATTAAGCATTTGAATTTCCACTTTTAAAAGCTATTTTGAATTTGAAAATTTCATCTAAAATGTATGATGTCATGTTTAGTAAATGTCCTAAATTTTTTGGTACATAAAAGTTGAGCCGAAAATAAGTTGGCTCAGTCCTAAAAGCTGAAAGCCGCAACATGCCGCACAGTACTGGGTGCTGACCGTGCAGCATGCGCACAGCGTGTGCGCGCATGCCCAGCCTGTGTAGTAGTGGCAGTTTTAGTTTAGGAAGAGTCTTGACTTGTTTTTGTGTCTCCTTTGGTGCTCAAAATTATTTTTTACCACACAAAGAAAGTGCACACGTCTTGTGCAAGTGTTCAATAAAATATTTAACATTTTTGCATGCTTTTAAAAATTGGTTAATCTTCAATTTTGGCATAAAAGTTATGCTTGACCAATTACTTGTTTATGAGATAAACATTTAATTGATGGAATTAGTTGTTAATTCTAGATTTGTTTACTGTTCTTTTGATTGTTGAATGGATGATGAATGAATGGGATAATCATGAGCCTTTAATATTGATTTTATTTGTTTCAAATTGTTGAAAAGGATTGTATTAAATTGAGGATTGCATGTCTCTTTATTTCTATATTGTAAATATTATGCGAGTAAATCACTAGGAGTAAAGATTTTTTTCTCATGTAAAAGTTACATGGAGAAAAGGAGACCTTGGAGGCATAGAGACTTTTGAAGACCCATGAACGTATATGATTCACTTTTGTAATATCTAGATTTAATCAAACTACTTAAAATCAACTAGATAGTGCACCTGTGGCTCTAAATGCACCACTTGGTTAAGCTCATGGTCATCCCATCCTATGAGTGTGCTAGGCGCATTTACTTATTTATGCTTTTCATATCCTATTGATGTATGAGGTTCATGTATAGGATATAAAAAACCTAAATAAGAAGATAAAAAAAATAAAAAAAATAAAAAAAATTGATGAGATCTTTGCAAGCAAAATCCCTCCACTTAGAAAGTCTAAGTGCTATCAAATATTAAGTCAAAATGGATATAAATTAAAAGGAGTTTTAATTAATCCATGCTTTCTACCAATAGTATACGCCATGACGATGCTACCAAATTTGTATGTTGACACTAAAGCAGGGGTCACACTTAGGACGAAAGTTATGAGCATATACTTAGCATATGATGCACCTTCGATTTTGAAAACCTCCATGCATTGGCACTCAAAGTTGAGGATGTCATGGAGCCGTCTCGAATCAAAGTATGATTGGTAGGATCCACTTAACACTTAGTAATGTAGATGCACTCGAAGCGGGGTACCTACATGAAAAGTGAGGCAAATATATCAAGAGTTGCATGATATACAATTAGCAAGTGTTGCTTACCTTTTGATGGTTTGTGGATAGCACTCGAAGCGAGGTTCACATACAAGTTCTTAAGATCTTGATTCTCACTAGAAAATGAGATTTCTCGAATTCTTCTTGGGGGTGAAGGATTTGATAAAATAGTGGGAGGAAAACACGATTGAAAGACCATGAACATATTTTTAATATCAAATTCAATCACATGCTTATTCTCTTTTTCACATTAGAGGATTTGTGAAATCTCAAGAATAGCTTAATGTTCCACTCAATGTTATTTTGGAAACCAATGAACCCATCAGGCCAAAATTCCACGATTGACTTATCCTAAAAAATTATTCTAGATTCCTAGAAAATGATATATGTCATATATCAAGGTGCTCCTAATCCCATGGGGATTATAGTAGATCAAGAGATACGTAAAAAGTTCACGAATTGGATTTAGAATCATCCTATCCTATAGTTTCATCATGGCATCTACAAACTTTAAAAGTCTCAAAGAGACATGAATAGTATCTTGGTTTACGTTTACAAGAGTTGTAAAGATAACAAGGTATGAGAAGTTCATGTCGTCAAAAGAGATTTTTGAAGCTAGGATGGATGCGAAGTCATGTGTCATCGACTACGGTCTAAAGATGATTAGGTTTGAAGAAGCTTTTTCTACTTGGACGTGGTGATTAACAATGATCTCCATGAGGATTTGGTCCTCACATCTTCGCCGAGTTTTATTGATCAAAGTGTTGATCTAGAAGGAAACTACGATGACAAGGGCAAACCTTTGACACTTGTTTCTTTCACCAAATCTATGGCCCCTAGGGGTGCTAGAATAGGAGGTAAAAGGAAGAAAAGTTCTTGCTCTAAGGGAAAACAACTATTAAAGACATCCGGATGAGCTATTGGAAGCGGTTTAACAAGGAATACCTTGCAACCCTATAAAATGGTGAGTACTTTATTGAAATGCATTTAAGGATAAATTCCTCCTCATGGATATATAATATCGCATGTGGTTCTTATCTTTGTAAGTTGTTACAAAGAATAAGAAAGAAGAATAAAACTAAATGATGTGGATATGATCCACCGCCTTGGCTAAAGAGTAAGAGTTGTGACCAAAGCCGAAGGTGTATAATAAGTTAGACTTAGAGAATTCAATATTTGTATTGGACTTTTGTTATAATGTACCATGTATTATTGAGAACATTATTTCAATTCCCATTTTGAATAGCAAAGGATTTGATCCTTCTATATCAAATGGGAGATTGAAGGCATTAAATAATGACTTCTTTAATTGCTTATGGTACACTTAACAAAGGATTATACATATTGGATTCTCAAACATCACTAATGCACTTTCAACAAAGTAAGAAAATTACATATCCAAGAAAATGCAATGTTATGACATGCAAAGACTTGGGCATATATCTAAAAATAAGATGAGCAAGTTAGAAGCTCTCAAAGCACTAAATGTTAGTGGTATTGAGCAACTTCCTACTTGTCAATCTTGTTTAAAGGGAAAAATGACCAAAGCTCCTTTTATAGGACAAATGGAACACTCCACAAGTCCTTTGGATTTGATCAATACGGATGTTTGTGGCCTACTAAGAACTAGTGCGAGAAGAGGCTATTCCTACTTCACACCTTTATCAATGATTGTAGTCAGTTTGGACATGTGTATCTTATGAAGTACATGTCCGAAACCTTTGAAAAGTTTAAAGTGTATAGGAAAAAAATGGAAAAGCAATTGGGGCATAGTATTAAAGCTCTTTCATCCAATTGAGAGGGAGGATACTTAAGCACCTAATTCTTAGATTATGTAAAGAGAATGAGATTCTCTTACAATGGACTCCACTCGGCACACCCCAACATAATAGAGTAGCCGAGAGGAGAAACCATACCCTGTTGGACATAGTATATTCCATGATGAGCTTCTTCGATGTGTCTATGTAGTACCTTTAAAAGTCAGAGCCAAAGATGCCGCATGAGATGTGGCATGGCAAAGCACCCTCTTACCAATACTCAAAGTTTAGGGATCTCCTGCCCATGTGAGACAGACAGTGGGAGGCGAGTTGAATAATAGATCCACCTTGTGCAAGTTTGTGGGATACCTAAGAGAGTTTATGGTTTATTGCTTCTATGATCCCTCAAAGTAAAATATGTTTATTTCGAGAAACATCACCTTTTTGAAAAAGGAATTTCTATAAGATAGAAAAAGACATTGTTGTTGAACTTGGTAAAGTTCAAATGATCATCAAATCCAACAAGCGGCATAAACAAATAAATATTAAAGAACCTTACACACAACATCTTAGAAGGTCGGACTAAATCAAGAAGCAACCTGAAAAGTTTGGATTTCTTCATGAGACGGGCCAATCGGATAGTGATTTGAAGATCTATGAGGAAGCTATTTGGACATAGACTCGGGACGTTAGCTTGAAGCTATGAGATCCAAAATGGACTCCATGTACTCCAATAAAGTATGGACTTTAGTAGATCCACTAAAGGGAATAGTTCTCGTTGGTTGCAAATGGATCTATAAGCGAAAGCTATGAGTTGATGGAGAAGTGGTGACTTTTGAGGCGCGACTAGTGGCGTAAGGTTACACTCAAAGACCCAGTATCGATTTTGAGAAAACCTTTTCATTGGTCGCAATGCCTAAGTCCATTCGGATCCTACTTGCCATAGCCGTATATAATGACTTCGAGATATGCCAAATGGATGTGAAAACTGCTTTCCTCGATGGAGATATCAAAGAAGAAATTGATATATAGCAACCACAAGGTTTTATATCCAAGAGGAGTAAGCAAAAAGTTTGCAAACTCCAGAGATCCATTTATGGACTTAAACAAGTGTCCCCGAACTTGGAACATACGTTTTGACAAAATGGTCAAATCGTTTGGCTTTGTCAAAAAGGTGTATGAACTATATGTGTACAAAAAGCTAGTGGGAATAGTATACAGTTTATTGTGCTTTATGTCGATAACATTCTTCTTGTTGAGATTGAAAGAGAAATGTCAGAGTGTACTAAAGCGTGGTTATCTACTTAATTCTCCATGAAAGGATTTGGGAAAAAGCATCCTACGTATTAGAAATACATATCTATAGAGATAGATCTGGAAGGATGTTGAGGTATACCAAAACCCGTACATTAACAAGATACTAAAGGGATTCGGTATAGAAGAATCCAAGAAGGGATTCCTTACTATGGGACTTGGCATTCAACTCTCCAAGTATATGAACCCTAAGACTAAAAATAAGAGACAAAGGATGTCCCACATACCTTATGCCTCCGCTATTGGTAGCATAATGTATGCAGTTCAATGTACAAGACCGGATGTGGCACACTCGTTACGCATTATGAATAGGTTCCAATCCAATCCCGGTGAGAGTCACTGGATAGCCGTTAAAACAATCCTTAAGTACTTGGGAAGGACTAAGGACTTGTTTTTGGTATACAGCAATGGAGAATTTAATCTCAAAAGGTTTTAGGATTCAAGTTTCTAATCCAATGCAGATGACTTGAAATCTATTTCTAGATTTATATTTTGCCTTAATGGCAGCGCGATGAATTGGAAGAGTTCCAACAAGACACCACAACTAAGACCACCGCTGAGGTGAAATAATTTATGGTTTTGAAAACTGCAAAAGAAGGTGTTTAGATAAAAACTTCATCCAAGAGTTGGATGTAGTGCCTAGCATACATGAGCCCATAGTTGTCTTTGGAAGACAACTTTGGACTTGAGCCAAGATCTCATCAGTGATCCAAACACATTAAATGCATATCATTTGATATATGATATCAATTGATAGAGGCAACAAGTAAACGAATAAAGTTGCCTCAGAAAAGAATTTAGCAGAACTATTGTCTAAATCCCTAAAAGCAAAAGGTCTTGGAAGGATATCTTGAGAAGATGGATCTCAAGGCCATGGGGCATTGGCTTTAGGGCAAGTGGGAGATTATTGGAATAGTGCCCAGCAAGCTAATAGGATTAGCCTTGTAAAGCTATTTCTTTTTATAACAATTTTGATTGAATGATATTCTTTGTATGGCCATCTTCACCTTATTCTCTTTATTACTTCACTCACATTTGGATGAAGCCCTTATATCACTTATGACTATGAGACTTAGTTCAGTGACTATGGAATAAGTTTTACATGGCCGTAATCTTAAATCTTCAAAATCATAGGATCTTATGAGATAGTGCATCTAAAATCCGATAGACTTGCACTAATGATGCATAAATCCAAGAGTTAGATATTGCTCCATTCCATAAGCAACCATATGAGATATGGGTGTATGTTAGTGGGTGCTTGTTAGAAAATAAGGCAATGAAGACCTATCAGAGAATCCACTAGATAGCTGGAGTGGCAATTCGATAGTGGCAAGTTCTCTAGCTTACGCTAGTGCATATTATTAGTCCTCTGACCTGAGGATCCATGGTAACCTTGTGTCTGGTCCTCATGCTTTGACTCTTCCTTGACCATTTAACAGGTCTTTTAGGTTGAGGTTGGGTATGAGCTACTTGGCATGGAGGTTTGTGAGATTTAAGATGGAATCCAACTCCTCTCTTTTGTGAAGGGCGAGTACATCTCCTATATGTTCTATAATGATTGAATCTGAAAAATCCTTACGCAAGGTAGTATGACAATTTGGAAAAGGAGTTTTTAAAACATGAGGTCATACAAAGGAATCAAGCATTGAGAATAAAGGCATAGTATCGAGGATATTAGGGAGCTGACAAATGTCTTGCCCTAAGCCTATTTCGGGAGACAGAAGACGGCAAGACCGTATTTACAAGGCAAGCGTTTAGCTATGATGGTTCTCCAAAAGCATTTATTTCGGCCAATTAGTTAAGCTCCATAGACTTAAGGTTGGACATCGACCATGGAGATTGGATACTCTTCAATTAATAAGATTGATTGAATTAAGTCGATTAGTTTAAAAGGTATTTTCAACTAAAAAGAATATATGATATTCAAAAGTCATAAGAAATTGTGAGCCCATGTCTAATGGATGGTAAAACCTATTGGGTCACACACTAAAGCCAATCAACCTCCTAATTAATAGAGGAATTTTCTAAGAGTGAGAGAATCACTCCTTGGTGACCGATTTTGAGGTACTAAATTGAAGGTCAATTTTTGGCTTGATTAATTTAAGTGTTAAGTTAATCGACTAATTTAAGGAGTTAAATTAGGCCAATAATTAAGGAGTTAATTATTGAAGGTATGTGTGGCACTAGGATCCAAATATATTAACATAAAACTGAATAAACGAGCCCACACAACACCCCCAGGATCAAGACATGCATGGAATTCAGATTTAGAAAGGGAAAAATACCTGGGTGATGACAGAAAATCAAAGAGCAAGAGAAAACTCTTGAAAACCGTCAAACTGTCTCTTCACCGGCGCAGCAAGATCACCACCGATTTTCCCTTGGAAGGACTCCTCCGTTTTTGCTGAAATTTTTACAGGAACTCCTCAACCCTTTGAAGATTCTTCAGTCCAAAATTCAGCCCAATCAGAACACCAGAGGTCTTCCCAGAACTAGCAAAAACCGGCTGCCAGAAAACTGCTCCAATCAAGAACCAAATTAGATTGCCTCTAATGTAAAAGTCCACACACCAAATCTATGGCCTATTCTCTACAGAATGGCTGGAATATCTGCAGAGAATGAGGATAGGAAGGCTGGGAAGGAGGAGGAGGAGGAAGTTGGAGAGAATAATGGGATGCTAACAAATTAGATTCCCACTACACAAAATGTGGGGAGAAATCACACTAGTCATGCACACACTTGCTCTCTCTCTCTCTTGGCCGGCCACACTCCTATATCTATATATAGGAGTGGTCCATGAACATCCCCAAGGAGATGATGCCAAGTGCCCTTGCCAAGGTGGCCACTAACTAGTAATTAGTGAATAAGAATATTAATTGAAGCACAAATTTCATCTTATAAAATGTCTTGCAATTAAATTCCAATTCACATTAAATGAACCATTCATTTAATTATTCTCCCAAAAATAATCCTCCAACTCAATTAAATTAAACACTTTAATTTAACCAATAATAATTTGACTTAACTCTTAATTCAAAAATGCTTAACTATTCAAGAATTTGGTGATTTTGATCAATCCATCACATGAATCAATCATCAAAAAGTCCAAATGTAAGCATGATTTAGGCTCCCATACTACTTGAAGGTTAGTGAGCCACTAGGATCCAATTATCAAACTTCAAAAGCTTAAAAAATAACTAGTGCTTACAGCCTACCAAGGATATAATCATGCTAGGAATTCAGATTTAGTTGGAGAGTTACCTCAAAAACAAGTTTCCAAGGTTGCAATGGTGAACACTTCACAAATCCAGAATCTGGTAGGCTCTAGCACAGTGGAGGAACAACAACTTTTGCCTCAGTTAGAATGCTCCAAAAATCACAAAAAAAAATATTGAATTTCTTAACTCCTTGAAGAAAATGCTATAAAACATTTAGAGCAAAAATTGATCTGGATCACTTGGAAAAAATTCAACAAATTATTGCTATGTTTTAGTAGATCTCCAAAGCTTAGCAAATTAAATGCTTTGCCTCTATTGATATGATCCACACACCAATTGATCCTCCAAATTCCACTCACTTTTAGCTTGAGAAAATGAGAAGAATATCAATGGTGAAGGTTGATTTTTGAGGTACGAGAAGAAGAGAGAACAAAGCCTCAACACATGAAGCAATGTTTGGAAATGGAGTTTTAGAGGGAATTGTGGAATAATTTACTCCTTCACACCTTTCATGCATATGGACGATCCTCTCTCCCTATATCTATATATAGATTGGATGGTGTGGCATCACACCTTCCATGAGGGTTTGTATCTTTTGTGTGAATCAAATTATCTCTTTTAACTTCTTAAAATGGCATTATTTTTTAACTTTATATTAATTTAATTAAGCAGTACATAAATCAATAAAAATGTATCATCAAGCAAATAAGTTATAAAGTTATTTAATGATACACATAATTATTATAAAAACTTGCTTACGTCTTTTGAAATTCTTACAACCTCTCAACAAACAAAATTTTGTCTATCTATATATACAAAATCTTTCATTCCATACGGCCTAAGAAAAACTTTTTGGATAATTCAGTAGTCGAAGTAGTGATTTTTCAACTCTTTGCTGAACAATTTTCATGTCCACTTAGATATCCAAAAATAACCATTAGAAGCAATAAAAAATTGCAATCTTCTATCCTATATGTTTGTGGAAATAAATAAGATCGAAAAATGGCAAAGTACTAATTTTAATATTGTTATAGTTCAAAATTTCAAGCTTTATTTTGTTATTTTATATTTTTACTTCTAAAAAAATTTAAATTTTATTTGTTTAATTCGGGTTGGGTTGAGTTGGTTCAGGTGGGTTCAAATTGTCATGTCACCCAAAATCAAATTTTGGGCTGTTCGTGTAACCTAAAATTCAACCAACCCAACCTAACCCAACCCATTTTTTTCGTATCGACCTTTTTGGACCCAAACCAAAAATAGGTCAACTCAAACCCAATTTTTCGTGTCAAACTCGTGTCAGGTTATCATATTGTGTTGAAAATTGGCACCCCTAGCACTCATTTTCTCACAGTTATTAGTTTGATTTAGAGGATATTTATGCATGAGTAGCATAGATAATACTTTAAACTCAAGAATTTGTTTGATTCTTTATCAAAGCAAAATCCTAGAAAACACTCAAGTAAAGAAAATGACTTAGGCTATTTTTTACCCTTTGATCCTTTCAAACCTATCAAATGATATTGTATCCCTAGGGTCCCTGTTGAGACTATTTTAAGTATCATTTTTATTTGGCAACCAACTCAATAGCTAGCTTAAACACATTATTCCACTAAGTAAATCTCACAATTACTTGTTAGAATTATTTGAAAAACTTTTGAAGATGGGAACAAACAGTATAATTCCCATGAGCTTGAAATCTTTGGAAAAAAAATTTGGTGTAGATAAAGTTTGGTGTAGATAAAGCCTCATGCCCAAAAAAACAAAAAGAAAGAAAAAAAAAAAAGAAACCAAGGAAAAAGAGAAAAAAAATGCATAGTGAAATGAACATGAAAAAAAATTGAGAAGTATTGTTCAATAAGTTTGGGGAGCATTGAATGATGATGATGAACAAGTAAGTGCTATAGGTATTGAGTCAGCATTATCTATATCTTTTCTACTTTTACTCAAGCCTACATTACAAGCTCTGAAAGTTCTAACGATCCTTTATTGAGTATATTCTACATTAGTAGGGATATAAATGAAAAGAAAACCTATGGACTGCTAGAGTAAAGTTTTGTATTTGTACATAAATTAATCCAAATTGCTAGTAACTACCTATAGAGAAATCACACACACATACATGCGGGCATACATTTGAACATTGTATCTGATTATATGTGCATAGTGAAGTTATATCACAATTGTGTTTGACTACAAGCATAATATTGAAGTTGTTCTGAGAATAACAAAAAGAAAGTGTTATTTCTATACATGTGTTTTAGTGTTGATTTAGTTTTCTTAGAGTGTCTTTAAGTTTTTTCTTTGTGTTGCTCGATGGCAAGCGATGTATTCAGTTTGTGGGTGCTTATTAAGTCCTTATTATTATTAATTTTAATATCATATTTTGACAAATAATTTTCTTGTCTAAAAAATTAAAATTCTCTTTCTAATTGATGAAAATTTGGAATTGTAGGAACACAAGTTGAGGAATTACAAAAAGGAACAAATCGGCACATGTTGGTGGGAATGCTGATAAGATAACACCTCATGATATAATTAAGGATAGGCAGGAGAGTCTTTTAATTCATTTGAGTCTAATATTCTAATTAGAAGACTTTTTTAATCATTATAAATAGGTCTTTCAGACACATACTTAGGGAGCCGATTTTGATTTTCTATTTTGGAGATTAGAAGTTTCTATTGGAACAATGGCCCGCAAGCCAATAACTATTTCCTCATAAGACAATCTTGATTGAATAATATTTTTTATATGGCCATCTTCATGTTATGCTCATTATTACTTCATTGCATTTGGTTGAAGCCCTCATATCACACTAGACCAGGGGTCTTGGTCACGCACTGGGTGGTGATCATAGAATAAGTCTTACATGGTCATGATCTTAAAATCTTCCAAGTCATAGGATCTTATAAGATAGGGCATCTAAGATCTGGATACCAGTCTCACAAGATCCAGATAGACTTGCACTAACGATGCATAAATCCAAGGCTTAGATGTTGCTCTATTCCATGAGCAATCCCATATGAGACATAGATGAATGCTAGTGGGCTTGTTATAGAACAATGCACTGAAGGCCCACCCGAAGAATCCACTAGATAGCGATAGTGGCAAGTTCTCTAGCTTACGCTAGTACATATAATTAGTCATCTAACCTAAAGATCCATGGTAATCTTGTGTTTAGATCCTCATGCTTTGACTCCTCTTTGGTCACCTAGCAGGCTGTTCGAGTAGAGATTGAGCGTGATATACTTAGACATAGAGGTTTGTGAAATCTAAGAAGGAATCCAACTCCTCATCTTTGTGAAGGACGAGTACATCTCCTATGTATTCTATAATAATTGATTCCAAGAAATCCTTGCGCAAGGTAGTATAACAATTTAAAAAAGTAGTTTTCCAAAGATGAGATCATATAGAGAAATTGAAGATGAGGTCATATAGAGGAATTGGACATTCGAAATAAAAACATAGTATCGAGGCTATTAGGGAGACGGCAAGTATCTTGCCCTAGGCCTCTTTCAAGAGATATGAGATGGAAGGACCATATTTACATGGTATGCGTAGAGCTAGAATGGTTCTCCAAAAGCATTCATTTCGGCCAATTAGTTGGGCTCCATGGGCTTGAGGTTGGACATTGACCATAGAGATTGGGTACTCTTCAATTAATAGAGATTAATAGAATTGAGTCGATTAGTTTTAAAGTAATTTAAACTAAAATGAATATTTGCTATTCAAAAGTCACAAAGAATTGTGAGCCCCTATCCAATGAATGGTAGAACCTAACAGGCCACACACAAAAGCCAATTGTATTTCCTAATTGATGGAGGAATTTTTCTAAGTGTTAAAAAATGCTCCTAGTAAACCAATTTGAGGATTGGCAAAATTGAGGTCATTTTGACTTGATTGATTTAATTATTAAATTGATCAACTAATTTAAAGAGTTAAATTGGACCAATAATTGAGAAGTTAATTATTTGGTGCCACATGCCATCAATTGGTCAAGTTAGCTTAAAGAGTTAACCTTGACTAGCTTAAAGAGTTAAGCTAATTGACTTAAGAGTTAAGCCAAAGATTAATTAATTAAATTGAAGTGAATCCATTTTGGAGGAAAAATTAAAATGAAAGGTTCATTTCGAGTGGCATTTTAATTAATTTGAAATTAGATTCAAATAAAATTGAAATACACACAAAATTTAAATTCACTTTTGAATTGCAACTTGCCAGCAAGCAATCAGCCATGAGGATGGTGTGATGCCAAGGTGGGAGAGAGAAGAGGCCACTTATGCTTTGTGTGAAGAATTAAATTCTCTCACATTTTCTCTCCAAATCTCAAGTGTTGCCGCATGTGTTGAAGCTTCACTTCCTCTCTTCTTTTCCTACCTCAAATGAAGCCTCCATCTCTGCAAATATCCTTTGTATTTACTAGGTAATACCAAGGATATTAGAATCTAGCATTGGTGTGTGGATCATATTGTTGAGGCAAGACAATTGGATTGCTAGCCTTTTGAGATCTAATGTCAGAGCAGTCCATTTCATGAATTTTTTCTAGCACTTTCCTACGGCTTTTTGAGGTGAATTTTTTATAGTGGATTCATCAAGGAGTTGAGAAGATATTGTAATTTTTTGGAATTTTTGGAGGAGTTTGGGTCAAGCAAAATTTGTATCCAATCTATTGTGCCTCTGCGTGACGATTTCTAGATTGAAGAAGTGTTCTTCATCATTTCCTTATTTTGGAGTAAATCAAGGTAATTCTCCTTCCTAATATGAATCAATAGCATTTTTAGATCCTTGTTAGCATGTGTAGCCCTGTTTATTTCAATTTTAATTATTGGATCCTAGTGCCACATGTGCCTTCAAATGGTATCAGAGCCTAATTCATGCTTTGATTTGGACTTTTGATTGATTGATTCATGTAGTGGATTGATTGCAATCACCGAATTCTCAATTCCTATGATGGATTGGAGTGTTTGGATGATGTTGTGTGTGGCTCCTTAATTGATGAATTGAAAGCATGCTAATATGTGTTTTAAATGTTAATTCATATGATTATTATGTTTTAATTCATAGCTTCTAATGTTGAATGTTGATTTAGCATTAGATGATGTTATATGTTGATATAGCATGTTATTTATGGCCTTAAAGAGGTTTGGCCATTTTTAGATCCAATTTGATTGGAGTTTGTTGGAGATTTTTGAAGAATGTGATTCTTACTTTAATTTGTTTTTGAAAGCATGATTGAGCACTTGAAATTCCATTTTTAAAAGGAGTTTTGAATCTGGAATTTTGTCTATAATATGTGTTTTAAATTTTAGGGGGTGTCATAAAATTTTTGGTGCACAAAAATTGAGCCAAAAGTGAAATGACTTAGAGGTAACCACAAAACAAGGGTGCTGCTCGCCCAAGATGAGCACGCCTAGTGTGCTTCTTGCGTGGCCATGTTCCCAGTGCTGGGCAGACAGCAGTTGTTATGGTCTTTCCTGATTTAATTCAGTTTTTTTATTATTTTTTGTGCTCAAAAGTGTTTTATTACACACGTATTAGATGCAAAAGTATTGTGCAAGTTCTCAAAATTATCTTTGACATTTTTTATTGCTTTTAAAAACTTATTGAAATTAATTTCCAATTTATACATAATTGTTATGCTAGCTCTTGCTTGGCCAATTATTTGTTTATGAGATAAGCATTTAATATTGGAATTAAATATTAATTCTATATTTATTTATATTTCAATTAATTATTGAATGGATGATGAATGAAAAAGGGATGATCTTGAACCTTTAATATTTATTTTATTTGTTTCAAGTTGTTGAAATTGGTTGTTTTAAATTGGGGCTTGCTTGCCTCTTAATTTCTACCTTATAAATGTTATGAGTATAATCACTAGGATTGAGGATTTGTTTCTCATGTAAATATTGCATGGAGCAAATAAGACTATTAGGGGCATGGAGACTTTTGAAGACCCATGAATGTATGGGATACACATATGTAATAGCTAGATTTAATCAACCCACTTAAAATCAACTAGGTGGTACACATATGGCTCTAAGTGCACCTCTTGGTTAGGCTCATGGTCATCCTACCCTAGGAGCATGCTAGGCACATTTACTTATTTATGCTTTTCATATCCTATTGATGTATGAGATGCATGATTAGGATACAAAAAACCTAAATACGAAGATAAAAATAATGAGATCTTTACAAGCAAAAATCCTCTACTTAGAATGTCTAAGGGCTTTCAAATGTTAAGTCAAAAAAGATATGAATTAAAAGGAGTTTTTAATTAATCCATGCCTTTCACCAGTAGTATATGGCATGATGATGCTACCATATTTGTGTGATATACATCCGATCACGGAGGTCACACATAGGTGGAAAGCTATGACCACATACTTAGTATATGATGCACCTTTGATTTAAGGCCTCCCATGCATTATACACTCAGTCACGAGGGATGTTGTGGCGCCATCTCAAATCAAAGTTTGATTGATAGGTTCAACTTAACACCAAGTAATGTGGAGGTCATCCTTATAGGGGTTCTACATGAAAAGGTGAGGCAAAATATATTAGGAGTTGTATAGCGATGCAATTAGTAAAAGTTGTTTACCTTTGGATTGTTTGTGGATATACATCCAGTCATTGGGATCTACTTACAAGTCCTTAAGGTCTTGATTTTCATTAGGAAATAAGATTTCCTGAATTCTTCTATGGGGTGAAGGATTTGATAAAATAGTGGAAGAAAAACATGCTTGAAAGACCATGAACATGTTTTTAATATCAAAATTCAATCATATGCTTATACTCTTTTTTTGCCTCTTGTGGATTTTTGAAATCTTCAAAAAGAAAATGGCTAAAAATTTACTTACAAGCATTTTGGAAACCAATAAACTAATCGGACCAAACTTCCACAATTGGTTGAGAAACCTTAAGATTATACTTGACTTTGAAAAGAGGACCTATGCCTTATATCAAAGTCCACCAGACACATTGGGTGATGACGCCACCAATGAGGCCCGTGAATTGTTCACTAAATTTGTAGATGATGATCTACAAGTGATATGCCTCATGATGGCTTCCATGACTAATGAGCTCCAAAAGACTCATGAACATATGAGACATGCAGGTGAGATCTACAAACACCTACAAGAGTTGTATAGTGTGCAATCTGGACATGAAAGGTCCGCTTTGTTAAGAGAACTCTTTAGGTCAATGATGGTTGAGGGTTCAAGTGTCCATGATCATAAGCAAAAGATGATTGGACTCATTAAGAAGCTTGGGCAACTTCATGTGATAATGGACAATGACCTCTCTATGGATTTGATCCTCCAGACATTACCCCCCTCATTCGACTGATTCATTATGAACTTTAATATGTCCAAGCAAGAGGTGACGATTAACAAATTGGTGAACATGCTTGTGACCACCAAGGTGACTATGAAAAAGGAGAAACCTCTTATGCTTGCTTTCTCCTCCAAGTCGAAAGGCCCTAAGGGCCCAAGAAAGAAATGTAAGAGAAAGAAGAGTTTTTCCTCCAAAGGGAAGCAACTCGTAAAGAGTTTCGAAGGGGTCAAGAAAAAAGCTAAAACCTATGCGAGTTGTCTCTACTATGGGAGAAAAGAACACTGGAAAAGAAATTGCAAAGCTTACCTTGCAACCGTTGAGAAGAATATGTACTTTATTGAAGTGCAATTGACGACTTATTCTTCCTCATAGGCATTTGATACAATATGTGGTTCTCACCTTTGTAATTTGTTACAAGGGATGGAAAGAAGAAAGAGTCTTTGCGAAAGGGATATGTTCTTCCACCTAGGAAATGGAGCAAGAGTTGCCACCATGTTCCAAGGTGTAATCAAGTTAGACTTGGGGAATGCTTGCATTATACTTGATCCGATTTATTATGTACCTAATCTTGTTAAGAATATTATTTCAATTCCCACTCTTCATAATGAAGGAAATGATTTTTCTATATCGAATGAGATGTTGAAGGCATTAAAGAATGGTTCTTGGATTGCTCAAGGTACATTGAATAATGGATTGTATACACTTGATTCTCAACCTTCACTAATGCATATTCAATCAAGTAAAAGAAAATTAGATAACCAAGAAGATTCCATTCTATGGCATGCAAAACTTGGGCATATTTCTAAAATAGGATGAACAAGTTAGAAGCTCTCCAAGCACTAAATGTTAGTGGCATTGAGGACCTTCCTACTTGTGAATCTCGTTTGAAGGGAAAAATAACCAAGGCTCTTTTTGTGGGACAAATGGAGCACACCATAAGTCCTTTGGATTTGATCTATATGGATGAATGGGGCCTACTAAGAGTTAGTGTGAGGGGAAGCTATTCGTATTTCATCACCTTTACCGATGATTATAGTCAATTCGGACATGTGTATCTTATAAAGTACATGTCCGAAACGTTTGAAAAGTTCAAAGAGTATAGGAGTGAAGTGGAAAAGCAAAAGGCACTAAGTATTAAAGCTCTTCGATATGATTGAGGAGGAGAATACTTAAGTACTGAATTCTTAGATTATCTAAAGGAGAATGAGATTCTCTCTTAATGGACTCCATCCAGCACACCTTAACACAATGGAGTATCCAAAAGGAGAAATCGTACCTTGTTGGACATGGTACGCTCTATGATGAGCTTTTTCGGTGTACCCATGTCCTTTTAGGGATATGCCTTAGAAACGGTGGCGAAGCTACTAAAAGTAGTACCTTCAAAGTTGGTGCCGAAAATGCCACATAAGATATGGTATGGCAAAGTACCCTCTTATCATTATCTTAAGGTTTAGGGGTCTCCCGCCTATGCGAGACGGACAGTAGGAGACAAGTTGGATAGTAGATCCACCTTGTGCAAGTTTATGGGATACCCAAGAAAGTCTATGGGTTATTACTTTTATGATTTGTCAGAACAAAATGTGGTTGTTTCGAGGAATGCCTACTTTTTTGAAAAGTAATTTCTATTAGATAGAAATAGCATTGATGTTGAATTTAATGAAGTTCAAGATGATCATCAAAACCTGCAAGCGGCGGAAACAAACAGGCAACAAGAGCATCACACACAACCTCTGAGAAGGTCAGACCAGATCAAGAAACAACTAAAAAGGTTTGAATTTCTTCATGAGACAGGCCAACCGGATAGTGATCCGAAGACTTATGAGGAAGCTATGTTGGACATAAACTTGGGACATTGGCTTGATGCCATGAGATCCGAAATGGACTCCATGTACTCCAACAAAGTATGAACTTTGGTAGATCCACCGAAGAGAATAGTTCCCATTGGTTGCAAATGGATCTATAAGTGAAAGCTAGGAGTTGATGGAAAGGTAACAACGTTTGAGGTACGACTAGTGGCAAAAGGTTATACTCAAAGACCCGATATTGATATCAAGGAGACTTTTTCACCGGTCATAATGCCTAAATCTATTTGAATTTTACTTGCCATAGCTGCATATTATGACTATAAGATATGGCAAATAGATATGAAAACTGCTTTCCTCAATGGAGATATTGAAGAAGAAATCTATTTGGAGCAACCACAAGGTTTTACATCCAAAGGGTGTGAGCAAAAAGTTTGCAAATTCCAAAGATCTATTTATGGACTCAAACAAGTGTCCTAAGTTGGAACATACATTTTGACAAGACAATCAAATTGTTTGACTTTGTCAAAAATGTGTATGAACCATTTGTGTACAAAAAGGCTAGTGGGAGTTCCATACAATTTTTTATGCTTTATGTCGATGATATCCATGTCACTAAAAATGAGGTTGGAATGTTAGAGTGTACTAAACTTGGTTATCTGGTCAATTCTCTATAAAGGATTGGGGGGAAACATCCTACATATTAGGAATATGTATCTATAGAGATAGATCGAGGAAGATGCTAGGACTTTTCCAAACCACGTACATTGACAAGATACTAAAGAGTTTAGTATGGAAGAATCCAAGAGGTGATTCCTTCCCATGGGACATGGCATTCATCTCTCCAAGTCTATAGCCCCTAAAACTGACGATAAGAGACAAAGAATGTCCCACATATCTTATACATTTTCCATTGGGAGCATAATGTATGCAATTCAACGTACAAGATCAGATGTGGCACACACTTTAAGTGTTACGAGTTGTTTCCAATCCAATCCCGGTGAAAGTCACTGGATAGCCGTAAAACCAATCCTTAAGTACTTGAGAAGGACTAAGGACTTGTTTTTGGTATACGGCAGTGGAGAATTGAAACACAAGGGGTTTTTGGATACTAGTTTCCAATCCGATGTAGATGACCAGAAATCCACTTCTGAATTTATATTTTTCCTTAATGGCGGCGGGGTGAGTTGGAAGTGTTCCAAACAAGATACCATAGCCAACTCTACCACAAAGGTAGAATATATTACAGCTTCAAAAGCTATAAAGGAAGGAGTTTGGATGAAAAACTTTATTCAAGAGTTAAATGTAGTGCCTAGCATTGCTGAGCTTTTGGTTTTCTTCCATGAAAATAGTGGGTCGATAGCACAAACTAAAGAGCCAAGATCTCACTAGTGATCTAAGCACATATTGAGGTAATATCATTTGACCCAGGAGATCATTGATAGAGGTGACATCCAAGTGGAGAAAGTTTCCACGGAAGAGAATATTACCGATCCACAACCTTATCGCAAAAGGTCTCTAATGGACATCTTGAGAAGATAGGTCTCAAGGCCAGAGGGCATTTAGGGCAAATGGGAGATTCTTGAAATAGTACCCTGCAAGCCAATTAGATTGGCCTTGTAAACTATGTCCTTGTAAGACAATCTTGATTGAATGATATTCTTTATATGGCCATCTTTATCTTATGCTCATTATTACTTCAATGGTATTTACTTAAAGCCCTTAGATCACATTAGACTATGGGACTTGGTCATGCACTAGGTGATGATCATGGAATAACTCTTACACGGTTGTGATCTTAAAATCTTTCAAGTTATAGGATCTTATGAGACAGAGCATCTAAGATCTAGATAGACTTGTACTAACGATAAATAAATCTAAGGGTTGGATGTTGCTTCGTTCTATGAGCAATCCCATATGAGATATGGATGCATGCTAGTGGGTGCTTGATAGAGAATAAGTCACTGAAGACCTATCTGGAGAATATACTAGATAGCCATAATGGCAAGTTCTCCAGCTTATGTTAGTGCATATAATTAGTCTTCTAACCTGAGGATCCATGGGAATCTTGTGTTTAGGTCCTCATGATTTGACTCTTTCTTGGTCACCTAGTGGGCCATTCAGGTAGAGATTGGGCATGATCTACTTAGATATGGAGGTTTGTGAGATCCAAGAATGAATCCGACTCCTCATCTTTGTGAAGGGCAAGTACATCTCCTATGTATTCTATAATGATCGATTCTAAGAAATCCTTGCGCAAGGTAGTATGAAAATTAAGAAAAGGAGTTTTCCAAAGATGAGGTCGTATAGAGGAATTGAACATTGGGAATAGAAACATAGTATCGAGGTTATTAGGGAGACGAAAAATATCTTGCCCTAGGCCTCTTTCGAGAGATAGGAGACGGAAAGACCATATTTGCATGGTACGCATGGAGCTAGAATGGTTTTCCAAAAGTATTCATTTCGGTCAATTAGTTAGGCTCCATGGGCTTGAGGTTGGACATCGACTATGGAGAATGGGTACTCTTCAATTAACAGAGATTAATTGAATTGAGTCAATTAGTTTAAAGGAATTTAAATGAAAATGAATATTTAATATTCAAAAGTCAGAGAATTGTGAGCCCATGTCCAATGAATGGTAGAACCTAACGGTCACACACAAAAGCCAATTGCATTTCCTAATTGATGGAGGAATTTTTCTAAGTGTTAGAAAAATGCTCCTAGTAGACCGATTTGAGGATTAGCGAAATTGAGGTCATGTTGGCTTGATCGATTTAATTATTAAATTGATCAACTAATTTAAGGAGTTCAATTACACCAATAATTAAGGAGTTAATTATTTGGTGCCACATGACCATCAATTGGTCAAGTTTGCTTAAAGAGTTAAGCTAATTTACTTAAAAGTTAAGTCAAAGGTCAATTAATTAAAATAAAGTGTTTAATTTAATTAATGAGAGGAATCCATTTTAGAGGAACAATTCAAATGAAAGGTTCATTTGGTGTGGCATTTTAATTAATCTGAAATTAGATTCCAAATAAAATTGAAATGCATACAAAATTCAAATTCACATTTCCTTATTTTTGAGCAAAATCATGGTAATTCTCCTTCCGAATATAAATCAATAGCATGTTTAGATCCTTGTTTGCATGTGTAGCCTAGTTTATTTCAGTTTTAATTATTGGATCCTAGTCCTACATATGCCTTCTATTTGGCAAGAATTCGATGTTCGAAAAAGGACAAAGTAGAGATCAGATTTGTCTAGGAATAGAGTTTCCTCTTCTCTCTTTAATTTTTCTTTTAATTCTAGATTTGAGATGATATTTTATTTTGTTTATATTTTTTTTGACAATTCAATTATGAACTAATTTGTTATTTTAGAATTATGATGGATTCTTTCAAATAAAATGATGCATGATTTTCTTCCATGAAACTATTAGCTATAAGTTATTTCTTCTATTGTGTGCTTTTTCTATTTACTTGTTTGATCAACAATCAAGTGCACCTTTAGCCCCTAGATAAAGCTAGGAGGAGAAAATCTAGGGATTGATAGGCAATAGAAGAGCCTAAGATTAATTATTCAACTAGATGAATTAATTAATTTGTAAGTAGGATAGGGACATACCTCTTCCCCTATGTAGTTAGTTGAGTAGTACACCATATCCATAATTTAGTTAATTCATATACGAACAAAATGAATTGAATAAATTAGGAATTTGTTTGCTGGTAATTCGAAAGAACTTTATAATTGCATGAGACTTAAGATTAGTAACTTGTTATTTATTTCATAAGGAGAAAATTATATAATCAACCCATTCAATTGATGAAATCATAATTATAAGCTTCTATATTCGATAGAAAACTTAATTAGTATATTTTTCTTATTTTCTTTAGTTTAATTTTAATTCCTACTTAATTGATTTTTATTTGAATAAAACAAATGTGTGGTAAATTAGTAATTAGTAGTGAATAATTTAGTTTCTTGTAGGATCGATACTTTTCTCATGACTTTATTACTTACTGTGACACGTGCACTTGCGTAATTGCTTACATTATTTATTTTGCACACCAACAATGTGGATAGATAACACATCCATATGTAGGAAGATAAGTCTCCCTTGTGTGAGATAAGCATTATCCATATCTTTATTGACTTTTAGTTAGATTGAGCTCTTGAAAGACTCGCATATAAATAGACTCTCTTCCTAAGAGTTTAAAACATACAACTTGAGTATTCACTCTCTTCATATACTCTCTATATTCATAGTTTTTCTCTCTCAATCTTTCTTACAGTATCATGAAATTGTCTTCAAGGGTTTAAGGTGTGTAAGATTATGGAAGCTCTAGTAGCAACCCAATGAGGCGACTAAAGATTGAGGAAGCCATTCAAAGTTAAAAGACATAGAGTTTATACTTCGGATATGATCGAATCAAGGAAAGAGTTGATGTGCAGTTAGAGGCTTGCAGGCGAGCTTCTACCTAGGATGGTAATCATGAAACTTCCAATGATCAAAAGGTAACACCGAACCATCTACTTTGACTCTATATGAATATTAATTGTTTATGTGCAATTATTTCTAATAGACAATCTTTTTCTTTCTATCTAAATCTATTAAATTTCACAACATGAGGGTTTCTCATGATGATTAGTACTTTTGCAAATATTGATGTGGTGGTATTTTTCCATTTAAAAACTATTTTCATTTTTCTCTAGAACTCTCCTCGGTTCTAGAATTAATTTTCTTTTGACCTTTACTTGTAATTTTTTGGATTTCCAATACTAAAATTTTAATTTAGAGTAGGAAGCACCAACCAATTTTCTGCATGCCTACTCAATCTTTTCTCATATGTTTCAAGGGAGAGTAACAATTCTATTATTGACATCGTGGCAAGATCATTCATTGCCTCAACACATAATAGTTACTATCGAATCATATTTTTGAGGGATTCTTATTTTTCTCAACAATATTCTTATTTGAAATATCTTCATCATTAGCTATCAATTGATTAACCTTCTCAGTCAATCTAGCATGGTATTTTATGGTATTAGAATCTTTAATTTTGATATTCTCAAAGCTTTTCTAAGGGTTTGAAGTTTAACCAAACACATAATATATACATATATATGACTGCCATCAAATTCCTCTTCAATGAATCCCATGCTTCTTTGAAATTTTTAGCACATCTAATTCTTTAAAATATTTGATCTGTCAACTCCATCCAAATGTCGTAAAGAATATATCTCATGAACTTTTTTCTTTTGCTCATCTAATATCTTTGAGCTGCCTCCAGTGTAGCATTTTTTTTTATGTAGCAATTTGGCCTTTAATAAAATTTTGGAATATAAAATATTTCTTTATTTTAATTGCCAAATAGTCATAATTTGCCCAATGAAAAAATTTCTTAAAGAATCTCATTGGCATATATAGTACAAGTAGACTAGTAGTATTAGTGTATATATATTCAGTTCTTTCAATTTTACCTGCAGATGGTCGGAAGTGGGGACACTCCTATTGTATTTCTAGATAGTGATTAATCAAAGAGGAACTATGGCCTTCCTTCCAATGCTCGAATCTAGGAAAATATTCTTGCAGTTCCAACTGGTACATTCTGTTGTTGCCCGTGTATGGAAATTTCTGTGATCAGCAAGAATCAAGTAATCGAGGCGAGAGTTGGCTCTCTGTCTTTAAGACAAATTAACCCCGCACTGGTGCTATCGACAATTAGCTATCATCTCCCAAGATACAACGACTAATTCAGACGATAACAGCACTACAAACTATCTGATCTCTTCAAACGTTAAGCATACTGAACTCTCAGGACTATACTGAAAATGTTGTAGTATGTTGTATGATTTATGTTGTATGACTTGTAAGATGCAATACGGCACTGATCCTTTTATAGTGCCAAGGTAGCAACCAAAAAAGTGGTCATTAATGTTGTTGCGAATTTCCAAAGCACTATTATTAATATAGGAGGTTGGAAAGACGCAGTCCAAATTTATTTGCTAGAGAAGTATGCAGTCCAAATACATCCGTTGGAGGAATTATTCTGTTGTTATCCAATTTCCAAAAAGATAAGCTAACCATTAATGTAACTCATTTTCTGGATAACCTAAAATTAATTTCAAAAGTTTGAAGGCTATTTCTTATTGGGCCAAATTTAGTCCAAAAAGTTAACATTGAACTGAAGGCACAATTTAGCCCAAGCCCACAAACACACCACACTAAGCCTATCCAAGCCCAAGCTTAGGCCCAACCCAGCTCAGCCAAGCGGGCAGCGGCGGCTGCAGCGCGCACGCATGCGTGTTGGATTGAGTCCTACTACCATGTAGGTCCTCTCCTCTCCAAACACTTGTGGTGCCCCCGAGGGGGCCATCCTTTACCTTTACACTTGAGACATATATTCAGGTCCCCCTTCTACAATGTGGGATAGAGTTTCACTCCTCCTATTCCTTTAGCTCATTCTAGTCTTTTCTGTCAACTTTCAAGTAGCTCATTTTGACCATTAATTTCTCATTCAGTCGAATTAGTTTTGGCCAATTAAACATACTATTGTCATCTACCCGTGGCATAGTTTACGACGATCACCAATTTCTTATAAATTAATACTTTGAGCACACTTAAAAATTTGGTCAAAGAAGACCAATTTCCAACAATCCGCCACATGAATGGAAATTAATGCAACTGATGATGCATATGCTTATGCACACACGAGAAAGTTAGGCAAACAACTACTGCATCAAAATAGATAGATTGTGGCTTTGAACCTTCCTTAGTGAAGTACTATCGGGCTTACGTGGCTAATCAGTGAACGTGATGTCTTGAACTGTTCAACTGTTGGTGTAAACCAAGATAATAACACTCACACGATAGCTTTTCCTACGTTTTCTAGTTCTTTCTGATTGTGTCCGTTTTGGCCATGGACACCGATCTTGGATTCATAAGTGTTTAAGGTGAAGTGGCCTATCTTCACACTTATATAGGTGATCTCCCATGAAGAGTATCCTGCCATACTCCACTATTCTAGCTCTAGGAATCATTAAGAGTCGAGACTCAACCTTGCACCCACTCAGTAAGCAGCATTTCCATGTCACATGTATAGGTTGAAGTGCTCAGATGAACCTTCATAACTTAGTTATCCCATTGAACTAAGTTCTTGGGATCTCCAGTCTTCATGGTTAGGTGTCCGCTATGTCAATTCTTAAACTTATGGGTTCTACTCTCATTCTTTTCTGCAGACGTTTTACTTGATCTCTAGGTAGGCCTTCAATTATTAGATCCGCTAAATTCTCCTTGGATTTCCCATAGTTAACTGAAATGACCTTATTTGAGATCAATTGTCTTATGGTATTGTGTTGTCGTCTGATGTGATGAAATTTTCCATTATATATGCTACTTTGACTTAGTTACTTCCACCTTAACCCAGGGGTGTTCACGGTCTGGTTTGGTTCGATTTTGGAAAAAATCTCAACCGAACCAAACTAATTGGTTTTGATATAAGACCAACCATTCGGCTTGGTTCAATATGGAGAATCGAACCAAACCATACCAATCAAACTCGATTTGGTTCGATTCGGTTTTTGAATTTCCTTAATTTCAAATTTCAAGTATAGATGAAACAAAATCTATTACATTTCTCATATAAATTAACTTGCAAAAAGTGAAAGTTTAGTTGAAGAGAAAATATTATATAGTTGTAGAATCGTAGAACCTAAAATTGATAAGGTATAAAGTTAAAGAGATAAATACACCAAAGTAATAAGAGAAATGTAATTTTATTTATATTGTCACGAACGTAGTAAAAGAAACCAATAAGAACCATTTTTTTGTAATCACTATTTTTGTAATCATACAAGCTCAGACCAAGCCCAATTTTTTTATGGCACTAAGTTGATGAATGATAGGAATTAGGTAAAAAATTGAGCTTGGGTGGGAAGGAAATAAGTAAAAAAATTGAGGGTATTTTTGGAAAAATACATAAAAATTGGGATTTTAGTAATATATTATCGGTTTGGTTTAGTTCGGTTCGGTTTTAACTTTGCAAACTGAACCAAACCGTTCGATTTTTCAAAATTTAAAAAAAAAAAATAATTAAATCGGTTTTTTATCAGTTTTTGGTTTTTTCAGCCGATTTAATTAGTTTTGTTTGGGTTGGTTTGGTTTTGAACACCCCTACCTTAACCAAGCACCCCACATTTGCACATATTTGCAATAAAAGTAATGAAATACTTTTTTCTTTTGCACCTCTAGTTAACACAACTTTAAGTCACATATATCACACTTGTGAGTTGTGTCAATTTAAAATAGAGGCAACAATTCCAAATTAACTAATCTGTGCAGAGTGTTGAAATTAACATGTCCTAATCTAACTGCCATAAACTACAACACTCAATAAGCAAAACTGGAGGCTTTATTATTATTTACTTGAACATTTTTCAGTACAGGCATTACATTGAATTTGAATAGCCTATTCTGCACATATCCTTTACCTAGAAAAGGCCTCTATTTTGTTCTTGCCTATCTTATCATCAGACATTCGATTGTCTACCTTAATCCTCAATTGGACAATCAAATTTTCAAGACTAATCTTATTTCTTTTGTGTTTGAAATAGTTCTGAAATCCTTCCAAGATGGCAGTAGCTTTTCAATAATTGCAGCTACTTGAAAGGATTCACCCAAAATCATATCTTCAACATGAATTTCATGCAGAATAATCTGCAGTTCTTGGACTTATCTCATGATGGATTTGACATCCACCATCTTGTAGTCCAAAAATTTGGCCACCACAAATTTCTTCAAACTGGCATTTTCTGCCCGATATTTCTTATCAAGTGACTCCCACAGCTCTTTACCTGTCTTGATAGGGCTATATACATTATACAACGAGTCATCCAGTCCATTCAAGATGTAGTTCCAGCACAAGAAATTGCTTTGATTCCAGGCATCAAAAGATACTTGTGTTTGGTCATCAGTGTCATCTTCAAGTTAGGCAGGTGCTTTCTCTTTTAGAAATCTAACAAAATTCAAAGTGGTTGGGTAAAACAGCATTTTCTATTACCACCTCTTGAAATCAATTCCAATAAAAAATTTTGGCCTTTCTCCATAAGCAGGAATAGGTGCAGTGACGAAAGAAGAAATCTGGTTAGATGCCATGATCACAGAAACTGGTAATTTGTCTCAAAATTGTTGTTGCTGGTGTATGGAAATTTCTGTGGTCAGTAAGAATCAAGTAGTAGAGGCAAGCGTTGGGCTTTTTGTCTTTAAGACAAATTAGCCCCACACTAGTGCTAACGGCAATTGGCTATCGTCTCCCAAGATACAATGACTAATTCAGAAGGTAGCAGCACTGAACGTTAAGCATACTAAACTCTCAAGACTATGACTTGTAAGATGCAATACAGGATTAATCCTTTTATAGTGCGAAGGTAGCAGTCGAAAAGGTGGTCATTAATGTTGCTGCAAATTTCCAAAGCATCTATCATTAATACAGGAAGTTGGAAGGACGCAATCTAAATTCATTTGCTGGAGATGCATACAGTCTAAATACATCCGCTGGAGGATTGATTCCATTGTTATCCAATTTCCAGAAAGATAAGCTGACCATTAATGTCACTCGTTTTCTGGATAAGCTGAAATTAATTTCAAAAGTTTGAAGATTATTTCTTGTTGGGCCAGATTTAGTTAAAAAAAAGTTAACATTGGACTGAAGGCCCAATTTAGCCCCAGCCCACGACCACACCACGCCAACCTAAGGAACGCCCAAGCCCAGACCCAGCCCAGCCGAGCGGGTGGAGGTGACGCATGCACATGTGGGCTGAATTGAGCTCACTACTATGCAGGTCCTCCCCCCTTCAAACACTTGTGATACCCCCAAGGGGCCTATCCCTTACCTCCACACTGGAGATATAGATTCAGTCCCCTTTTACAATGTGGGATAGAGTTTCGCTCCTCCCATTCCTTCGGCT
The DNA here is from genome assembly GCA_018894105.1 of Jacaranda mimosifolia. Taxonomy (NCBI): domain Eukaryota; kingdom Viridiplantae; phylum Streptophyta; class Magnoliopsida; order Lamiales; family Bignoniaceae; genus Jacaranda; species Jacaranda mimosifolia. The sequence continues at coordinate 17,139,585 of CM032124.1, forward strand.
CATTCTACTCTTCTTAATCAACTTTCAAGTAGCTCACTTTGACCATTAATTTATCATTCACTCGAAATTAGTTTTGGCCAATTAAACACACTATCGGTATCTACTCATGGCGTAGATTAAGATGATCACCAATTTCTTATAAATTAATACTTTGAGCACACTTAAAAATTTGGTCAAAGAAGACTAATTTCCAACACATTCCTTATATGTTGCACCAATTTTTGATTTCTTAATTAGTCCCATACACTATTTGGGTTGGAGGATAGTAGCTTCCATCCATCATCCATGAAGTGATGAAGCTTAGCTCTTATCACTTGTAAATTCAATTGTGACATGCATGGATGGATAGTTTAAGAAGATCCACATACGTGAAATATACTGCTTCTATTTCAACATCTGAAATATTGTCTTGGAGTTGGAGACAGGGAAACTAGCCAGCCAACCAGTCTTCAAGAAAAGTAAAACAAATAAGAGGGTGGAAATTAAGGATATAAATACACTCACAGTTGGCTTATTAGCTCAATTGGTTAGAGCGTTGTCCTAATAACGCAAAGGTCGCAGGTTTGAGACTTGCATGGGCCACAGATGCATTCTCTCGTGTTTTTTCAATAATTTTTGGTTTTTATTTCTAGTGAGTTTTATTGGGTATATTTTGGGCTGGGCTTCTATCCTTCAGTAATCAGCATACATAAATGGGCTTGAGTAACTCTTCATAAATTTATTACAAATCACCCATTATTTTAAACTTCTATTATGATATCAGTATTCAATTGAGCCCAATAAAAAGTAACCCAAAAAGATTTTCACTAGGCTGTCAACAAGTCAAATTTGGATCGAATCAATCATATCCGAATTCGAATCCAAATATCAAAATCTATGTTCGAATTTGACCTGATATCCTATATGATATTTGTTAGTTAATATCATATCCGAGTCCAATAAATATCCGAAATTCAATAAAAAAATCTGACTCGATTTAATATTTTTCCTTTCTTTTTTTTTTTTTGATTGTACAAAAATATTATATTTATAAAGTAAATCTACCTCATATTTGAATTTTTAACAAGTTTTTATTATATATTAGTCCAAAAGTTAAACATTTGAATATTAAATGTCTATTTCACATTACATTAATTTATAGATGAACTATTACACATTATTACTAGTATATGCCCAATGCTATGCACCAAAAATAATTTTATGCCTGGTGCTATGCACCGAAAATTATTATATGATTGAAATAATTTATTTTATAATCACATTTATTTTACTCCATGTGATTAAAACATGAAGTGTAATTATTTTTATCATTTAATGAAAGAAATCTATTACTATTTTTAAAATATAATATGAATATGTTGATTAAAAATTTAATATTTGAAGATAATTTATACTTAAATAAGTTGTAGAATATCAAGAATTGTTCACTCCAAGTTTATAAATTATACAAAAATTTATAAAATGATAAAATTTAGAAAAATAAATAAAAGAATAAAGAAAATAACAATATGCTTTTAAAATTATATATGTTTCATATAAAAGAATTTATTTCAAATAATTAAAAATGTGTTCTCCATTATATAATACTAAAAAACTAAAATGATTTAAATAAGTAGTATAAAAATAAAATTCAATGTTTATAGTTGTTGTAGGAAGTAACTGTTTATATTTTAAACAAATTCTTTAATGAAATTATTTTTTATATTCTATATATAATTTTATCTAAAAATATTTTACATAGCTAGAAATATTATTGTAAAAATAATTGAATCTTAAGAACTTTGATAAATTGAGGACTTGCATATCAATTAATTTATAATTATTCATTTCTCAAACTTCTAAGTCTTTAATAAAGAAGTGATGATTTGATATTTTGCATAAATATTTGTTTATCTCTTTCATAAGCAATAAATAAGTTGTAAAATTTTTTAAGTAAGTCACGATATTAAGAGATAATTATGATTGTTAAGTATTTTAATTTTACTTTTAAAGTTGTTCAGAAAATAATTTTTAATTAATAAATAAAAATAATTTATTTGATCAAATGATTGAATATTTTTTATTTATTTATTATTTTTTTATTATAAATAATTGAGTATTGTATTACTTCAACTAAAAATAAGGTGATTGTATCTATATAAATACAAAAACAATTATTAAATATGAAAAATTGGTTGTTATTTTGAAATAACTTAGTTATCAACTACTTTTTTGGAATAAACTTTAAGCTTTATCGGATAAAAGTGTATAATTAAATTAAAAAGAAAAAAAATCTCACTCTTTGAATAAAAGGTAAGTTAATATTTATTAGAGCTCATATTTATTATATAATTTCTTTGTATATTCATTTAATTTTCAATAGTTAATATTGTCAAAGTGAATATAAATTATTAAATATGAAATATATCAATTATGTAAAAGTATTCACTTAGCAAAAAAAATTTGATATTAGCTGTATATACAAAAAAAATTATAAATAATTTATTTATTGAAGAGAAATAAAATAATTTTCTTATAAAAAATATTATAAATAAGTAAAGATTTAACCAATTGAAATAAACTTATCAAAGTACATGATATTATATAGAAAAAATTTTAAAAAAAAATTCTTTCTTATATGCACATAATTAGAAAAGGATAAATCAAGTGCTAATAAATTTAATAAATATTTTTATAAAAAGATATATAGAATTTCTTCATTCATTTGATAAGAAAATTCGAATAATTTCAACCACTTAATAAAATTATAGTATTCTTAAATATTTCATAACATCAGATTATTCGAAGTGCTTTATTCAAATATGAAGTATATATCATTTTTTTATCTAGATAAATCGAGAGAACTACAACTAAAATAATGGTAAAATAAAAATTCAACATCAAATATAAATTCTTATATGAATATACAAAAATATGTAAAAATAGTATTAAAAATAAATATATAAAATATAATTAATTGAAAATTACAATCCTAAGTTAGCCATAAGAACTTTAATTTTAAATAAAGGAAATAATAAAGTAGTAACATTGATAAAATATTTAAATATATTAGAAAAGTATCTAATCAATTTAGAATAAAGAAAAAACAAAAACAATATAAAGATGTGTTTCAAAAAAATAATTTTCTATGAAAGGAACTTTAAATTAATGGTTAATTAGGATAAAATACCTAATCGTACTTTCAATTTTCACTTTACTCCCCACTTGTTTTTTTTTACAATGCACTCCCTGCTTTTTGTAAAAGTCTAGAGATCACTCCCCATTTCTTTGAGAAAGACTTGAATGCCATTGCACTTAGTCAAAACAATCCAAAAACCAACCTGGCCAAACACGATTTTCTTCTTTTCTACAACAAGAAGCACAAAAAGAAAAGATTTTCTCCTACGACTTCTCCTCTCCAAAAAGAAGAATAGAAGACAGAACACAAACCAAAAAAAAAGTCATCCTCCCCATAATCTCTGCTAATAAGACAAAGAAGATCGCAAAGTGGTGCGAAGAAGATAAAGAAGAGAACATAGATGAGGTTGCCTAAGTTCTAGAGGGTGTTTTCTAGTGCTCATTTCTTGATTTTGCTCTGGCTCATTGACCACAATGTTCCCAGTTTGAATAGTTTTGCAAGTAGGCTTTCTTATATATTTTTGTTTGAACTCTTGTTTTAGTGGTGCGAAGAAGATAAAGAAGATCGCAAAGTGGTGCGAAGAAGATAAAGAAGAGAACATAGATGAGGTTGCCTAAGTTCCAGAGGGTGTTTTCTAGTGCTCATTTCTTGATTTTGCTCTGGCTCATTGACCCCAATGTTCCCAGTTTGAATAGTTTTGCATGTAGGTTTTCTTATATATTTTTGTTTGAACTCTTGTTTTAGTTGTTAAAAACCTAAACCCATTTGTTAAATATATGATTTTTGTTGTAATATGTGAAAATCTCTAATTTGTACTCGAAAAGCTTGAAGCTATATTTCATTTTTTTTTAGGTTTATACTTTTTATTCCTGAAACTATACAGTGGAATTATCTGGAGAAAAAAAAACCATATTTTGCACTTAAAATGCATGGGTTTGTGCTTTATTTTTCTCGATTTATGCTTCTCATACACACACAAAAGAAAACTCTAATTTGATATGTTTTTAATTTAGTCTAACAATGGCATTGTCGAATTGAAGATTTGATAAAATTTTGGTGCTTTTTATTTGATTACATGCTAGTTTATTGCAAAAATCGGATTATGTATGTAAAGTATATTGTACAAGCAATTGAAGTACAAAACATCAATCTTTTCAGTATACATGTATATACTTCATTTTTGGGGTTTATACTTCTTATTCCTAAAACTATGCGGTGAAATTATTTGAAAAAAAAAGAGCCTATTTTGTACTTAAAATGCATAGGTTTGTGCTTTATTTTTCTCAATTTATGCTTCTCATACGCACACAAAAGAAAACCCTAACTTGATTTGTTTTTAATTTAGTCTGACAGTGGCATTATTGAATTGAAGATTTAACGAAATACTTTTTATTCAATTACATGCTAGTTTGTTGCAAAATAGGATTACATATGTAAAGTACATTGTACAAGAAATTGAAGTAAAAACATCAACCTTTTCAACATACAATACTATACTTGGTAGTATATACTTCATTTTTTTAGGGTTTATACTTCTTATACCTAAAACTATACGTGAAATTATTTGAAAAAAATCCTATTTTGTACTTAAAATGCATGAGTTTGTGCTTATTTTTCTCGATTTATGTTTCTCATACACACACAAATGAAAACCTTAATTTTATTTATTTTTTATTTAGTCTAACAGTGGTACTATTAAATTGAAGATTTGATGAAATTTTGGTACTTTTTATTCGATTACATGTTGGTTTCTTCTGAAAATAGGATTATGTATGTAAAGTATATTGTACAAGCAATTGAAGTACAAAACATCAAATATTTCAGTATACATTACTATAAGTGGTAGTATATATTAATTTTTCTATATTTGATTATAGAAATGGAAAGACAAAATGAGGTTTCCTCTTGTTGCTCCGCCTAATATTTTCACACTACATTGCAGAATGTGACATCCAAGATGGGGGCCAAAACATATGGCATACATCAATTTAAGTAATGAGAATGCTCGGGTTTGATTTTGTTGGCAGTGGAGATTAATTTGGACTATTTGTGGATATTGGATGTTAATATGTTGCAATATTTTCCCAGCAAAGCCAATGTGGATGTTAAGTACAAAATTTTGTACATCAAGTGTATAAGTGGAATTAAAATAGTGCAGATGCGGTCGATTTGAAGTATGAAAGTTGTGGCGAGATGAAGTACAAAATACTAGAAATCAAGTACATAAATTGAACAAATGAAGTACATGGTTGTTATTTTGAAGTACACTTTATGCTAATAAAGAATTAGTTCCAGTAAAGTTGTAGTGAGGTTAAATATAATATGCTGGAATTAGTTCCATTAAAGTTGTAATGAGGTTAAATATAATATGCTGGAAATCAAGTACATAAATAGAACAAATCAAGTATAGATGGGATTATTTTGAAATACACTTTGTATATTTGCTAGTTAGTCTATAGTAGTTGCAATGAGGTTGAGTACAGTATACGGAAAATTAAGTACAATTACAAAACAAACGAAGTATATATTGGATTATTTTGAAGTACATATTGTGCAATTAAAGAATTAGCTCCATTAAAGTTGTAGCAAGGTGAAGTATAATATTCAAGAAATCAAGTAAATAAATCTAACAAATGAAGTTTAGATAAGGTTGTTTCGAATTACACTTTGTGCAATTAAGGAATTAATATATAACAGTTGTAGTTAGGTTAAATACAAATATGTGAAAAATCAAAAACAATGATCAAACAAACAAAGTATAAATCAGGTTATTTTGAAGTATACCTTGTGCAATAGAAGAATTATACAGAGGTTGTTATTTTGAAGTACATTTTGTGCAAATGAAGAATTAGTTCCATTAAAGTTGTAGTAAGGTTAAGTATAATACACTGGAAATCAAGTACATAAATAGAACACATCAAGTATAGATGGGATTATTTTGAAATACACTTTGTATATTTGCTAGTTTGTCTATAGTAGTTGCAGTGAAGTTCAGTACAATATGCAAAAAATTAAGTACAAAGACTGAACAAACGAAGTATATATTGGATTATTTTGAAGTAGACATTGTGCAATTAAAAACTCCATTAAAGTTGCAGCGAGGTGAAGTATAATATTCGAGAAATCAAGTACATAAATCTAACAAATGAAGTATATATGGGGTTGTTTTGAAGTATTCTTTGTGCAATTGAAGAATTAATATATAATAGCCATGCTGAGGCTAAATACAAATATGCGAAAAATCAAACACAATGATCAAACAAATAAAGTATACATATATATATATGGGGATATTTTGAAGAATACCTTGTGCAATAGAAGAATTAGTTCCATTAAAGTTTTAGCAAGATGAAGTACCACATGCCGAAAATCAAGTATAAAGATTGAACTAACGAAGTATATGCAGGGTTATTTTGAAGTATACATTGTACAATTGAAGAATTAATTCTATTTAAAATTTTAATGAGGTTAAGTACAACAATTTTTAGACAATTACACCAATTGCTCTAACTATCTATATGGGTGATAGGACGATATGATCATTGTAAGCTCATTGTGTTTACAACTTTAATGCATAAGGATACTTTACACTTCCGCAAATGATTACTTAATTTGTTGAATGGTTGCAGTCATCTGTTAACTACTTTAACACGTTCGTATCTATACTTTACTATATTACACGTATTTTTAGAATTTTGGTATTTATTCTCAAGAAAAATATGGAACGAAACTCATGTTCTATTAAAGTAGCGATGTGAAGTACAATTTGCGGGAAATCAATTATATAAATAGAACAAACAAAGTATATATACATGGTTATTTTGAAATACACTTTGTGTAATTAAAAAACTAATCTCTAATAGTTGTAGTGAGGTTAAGTACAAATATGCAGAAAATCAAGTACAATGATCGAACAAATAAAGTATAGATAAGGTTATTTTGAAGTATACTTTGTGCAATTAAAGAATTATTTTCATTAAAATTGTAGCGAGGTGAAGTACAATATATCAAAAATCAAGTATAAAGATCGAACATACAAAGTATATATAGGGTTATTTTGAAGTATACTTTGTACAATTGAAGAAACAGCTCTATTTAAAGTTTTGATGAGGTTAAGTACAATATTTCTTAGACCATTAAACCAATTGCTCTAAGTAATTGTATAGGTGATAGGCCGAATACAGTCGTTATATGCTCATTGTGTGTATAAATTTGAATGCATAAGGATACTTTATACTACCACGAATAATCACTTAATTTGTTGAATGCTTGTAGTCATCTCTTAACTACTTTAACATGTTTTTATCTATACTTTACTATATTACATGCATTTTTAGAATTTTGGTTGTTTATTCTCAAAAAAAAATATGGAACGAAACTCATGTTCCATTAAAGTAGCGAGATGAAGTACAATATGCGGGAAATCAAGTATATAAATAGAACAAACAAATTATATATATGGTTATTTTGACGTACACTTTATCAATTAAAATAATTAATCTATAATAGTTGTAGCAAGGTGAAGTACAATATGCGGAAATCACGTATATCACTAGAACAAACAAAGTATATATTTGGTTATTTTGAAGTACACTTTGTGCAATTAAAGAACTAATCTATGATAGTTGTAGTGAGGTTAAGTACAAATATGCGGAAAATCAACTACAATGATCGAACAACTAAAGTATAGATATGGTTATTTTGAAGTACACTTTGTACAATTAAAGAATTATTTCCATTAAAATTGTAATGATATGAAGTACAATATATTGGAAATCAAGTATAAAGATTGAACAGACGAAGTATATATAGGGTTATTTTGAGGTATACTTTGTATAATTGAAGAACTAGTTCCATTTAAAGTTTTAATGAGGTTAAGTACAATATTTTTTAGACTATTACACCAATTACTATAAGTATTTGTACAGGTGACAAGACGGATATGATCATCATATATTTATTGTGTTTACAACTTTGAATGCATAAGGATACTTTACACTAGTGCGAATAATCACTTAATTTGTTGAATGCTAGTAGTCATCTCTTAACTACTTTAATATGTTTGCATCTGTACCTTACTAATATTGCAAGCATGCTTAGAATTTTGGTTGTTTATTCTCAAAAAAAATATGGAATGAAACTCATGTTCCATTAAAGTAGTGAGGTGAAGTATGATATACGGGAACTCAAGTATATAAATTGAACAAAATATATATATATGGTTATTTTGAAGTACAGTTTGTGCAATTAAGTAACTAATATATAATAGTTGTAATGAGGTCAAGTACAAATATGCGGAAAATCAAGTACAATGATCGAACAAACAAAGTATAGATAGGTTTATTTTAAAGTACACTTTGTGAGATTAAAGAATTATTTTCAACAAAATTGCAGCAAGGTGAAGTACAATATATCGAAAATCAAATACAAAAATTGAACAAATAAAGTATATATGGGGTTGTTTTGAAGTATACTTTATACAATTAAAGAATTAGATCTATTTAAAGTTTTAGTGAGGTTAAGTACAATATTTTAAGACTACCAGACCAATTACTCTAAGTATTTGTACAGTGATAGTCCGGATATGATCATTATTTGCTCATTGTGTTTACAACTTTGAATGCATAAGGATTCTTTAAATTACCACAAATGATCACTTAATTTATTGAATACTAGTAGTTATCTCTTAACTACTTGAACACATTTATATACATACCTTACTAATATTACATGTATTTTTAGAGTTTGGGTTGTTTATTCTCAAGAAAGACCGAGATGGCCCATATGTTAGGAATAAGAGCATCAAAAAGTCCAAGGACAAATGATGTGATAAGAATGAGACAACAAACTTGGATCGCAAGAGTAAACGTCCAATTGGAACTATATGATGAAATACAACGAGCTTAGACCAATGATAGTTGGATACTGAAATAAAAAGAAGCGGTTTGGAGTTCAGGAGAATCTAAATTCAGTACAGGCAGTCAAGGTACTCTTTTATTCTATAGGAGAATATTTGTGCCTGAAGAAATAAAAAGAAGACTACTAGAAAAGGCACATAAGGCAAGATATGCAACACACCTGAGAGGTACAAAGACGTACCAAGATTTGAAAAGGTAATTTTGGTGGAATGGGATGAAGAAAGATGTTGCAGACTATGTGCAGAAATGCTTAACCTGCCAGTTAGTAAACGCAAAGCATCAGCGACCATCAGGGTTGCTACAACCATTTTCGATCCCTGACTGGAAATGGGAACCGGTAACTATGGACTTTGTAATAGGTCTACCGACAGCTCAAGAAGGATATGACAATATCTGGGTGATAGTAGACTGATTAACTAAGTTTGCTTACTTTGTACCAATCAGAACACACTATAGGGTTGAAAAACTAGTAGAGTTATACATCAGGGAAATAGTAAGATTACATGGAATCCCAACTAGTATTGTGTCGAACCGAGATCCAAAGTTCACCTTAATACTTTGGAAGAGTTTGCAAAAACACCTAGGAGCGAGCTTACGATTCAGCTCTGTAGCTCATCTTTAATCAGATGGTCAGTTAAAATGAGTTACCCAAATATTGAAAGATATGCTATGGGTATGTATTTTGGATTTTGATGGGAGCTAGAACAGACACCTTCCTCCGATAGAATTTGCTTACAATAACAGCTACTAGTCTACCATTTAGATGGCCTCATATAAAGTATTGTATGGCAGAAAATATCAATCCCCGTTACATTGGGAACTTGAGGAACATAGAAGCAATGCTAGTAAGTCCTTGGGAACCTTAAGGCTAGAGCTAATTCAAGAGACTATTGAGAAAGTATAGATGATTAAACAGAAAATGAAAGCAACCTAGGATCGGCAAAAAAGTTATGCAGACATGTAGAGAAAGGATTTAGAATTTGAAATTGGTGATCGAGTGTTCCTCAAAGTATCCCCAAGAAAGACTATCCGAAGGATTGAAAAAGGCGAAAAGCTTAGCTTGAGATATGTTGGTCCTTATGAGATATGTGAAAGAATTAGACAAGTAGCTTATTGATTGGTACTGCCACAAGGATTGACAGGAATACATGACATATTTCATGTATCACAACTTCGGAGATATCATCCTGATCCCTCCCACATCATTTCACATGAAGACATACCACTGGGAAACGACCTAACCCACGAAGAGCAGACAATTTGCATCTTGGATAGAAAATTTTGAGAGCTTAGGAAATGAAGGATTGCTTAAGTAAAAGTATTATGGCACAATCAGAACATAGAAAAGATGACTTAGTAATGAGAAGATTTCATGCGCCAATAGTATCCCAAACTTTTCCAATGCTTACGCAAGAATATAGGGACCAGATTCTTTTAAGATGAGGAGGATTATAACACCCTAAAAAATTTAATTGGTAAAAATTTTAAAATCATTATTTTAACTTGATTAAAAAAAATCTAGAGGTCAAAACATAAATAGGAAAGCATTTAATTGTAAGACATTTGAAAGTTTTGGGGTCAAATTTTAATTATTTTCGGTCAACTAAGTTAATGTAGGGCACTTATTAAACCAGGGATTAAATTGAAAACTAAAAGAAAATTTTGGAGGTCAATTCATAATTACTAGAAGTTCTTTAAATAGCATTCCCCTTTCCCAATTTTCATTCAATTTTCGCATGCAGCCCCTCCCTTCCTCTCTAGTGATTTTTCGCCGATGCCGGCAAAACTCAAAACTAGTCGTACCAATCTCTTTCTGTCAGCTTAAGGATCACATTGGTATCAAAATTTCACAAAAACAACTGATGAAATGACCAAATTTTGAGTGAGAAAAATCAGGCAGCAGCGGAGGTGGCAGACGTGGCATCACTGGTGACGAAAGCTTAAGTTTAAGTGGTGGGTTGTGATATGTTTGACTCAAGGAACATCTCGGTGCCTTCAATTTCATGAACGGGCCAGCGGTGGAGGAGAAATGAATGCGGTGGCGAGTGGTGGTAAGGAGAGATCCAGTTTGATTTTTTGGCAAATTGGACAATAAATCAACAGAAAAGCTTAAAATTAACCTGGGCGTTTGATTGTGTGAGTTGAGAGGCATTGATTGGTGGTGGTGGTTAATATCTCCAGTGGTGGCGGCGGCGACAGATGGTGGTACTGAGATAGAATCTTCATCTCATAACGATGGTCACATATGTGGTGTTGTTTTGTGGTGATTGAGATCTGAAAATAAGTTCTTTGGTAAACATCGTTTGGACTTGGTGTTGTTACTAATTGATTTGTATTGTTTTTGTTACCTTATTAATTCTTGTATTATAAAATGATATAGGAAGAACATGTTTGAGACTATGGGATGCATGGATATATATATAATGTTATGTGGACTCGAATTTGTAAAATATATATATATAATCCTTGATTAAGTTAAATTAGGTGATTAAAACCCTAATCATAAGAATGATAATATATGGAGCCGAGTTGTTAAAGATTGGGTTATCATTACATAGATTTAATCGCTATAATTGTATATTCCATTTTTGTGTAACATTGTAAGGACCAAATATTAATAGAAATATGAATTGATATTTGTGTTGCGACTAAACTGTTGTTATAGGACTTAAAATGGTTAAATTAGAAAATATTGATATAGGAAGTGATTACCAATTGGAGCAAATATGACCCTCATAGATATTATAGCATAATTAGCATGTTACTATATGGTATTTTCGGAACTGAGCCTTCAAATATTATATTAATTGTAAACAACCAATATTAAAATATAAATAGTTTAATTATTATTTAAAAGGATGATACAAGCATTTTGACATTAAGTACGTTCTTTTGAAATAAGTGATGAGAGCCAGGATTTGCAGGACAGTGGGACAAGGATAGCATTTATGTGGGAAATTTAAGGTGAGGGTTAAGCCTATCTTTCTTTTGGGAAGTGAATGATCTTTGATGCGTAAATTCACTATGTTCATCTGTTGAATTTGAATTGTACTCATTCTAGTGCCCAAACTTTTATTGTATTATCTGTTATATGTCCCATATACCCTATAGCCATGCTGGATATCCTTTATTTGTATTGATATTTTATGTCTTACCAACTAATTCTATTTTATATTATTGTTAAATCATTCTGTATATTGTTTATATGGCCTTGCCGGCCAATGTTTTATGGACTGCACCATTATAATCTATTTCATATATATGTTCCTGACCAGTAAAATTGAATTGCATATTATCTATTGGCATTATGCTAAGTCACCTTGAGGATGCTCTTGGGGGGTTACCACCCATAAGGATGCCATTGATAGGGTTGGGCATGAGACTAAGTCTAAAAAGATGACCGGGCAGTATGGGCCGACTGTAGCTACGCGGTATGGGCCAATGGTGGCTGGTTTTCCGACTAGTACCCACTAAAGATCTTGACTTGCAAATAGTAGGAGATAGTTGTCTGTGAGTGGCGGGATTTGGCATGCGGCCGGCCATGCTATATGTCTACCAAGCCGAGTGCTTGGGTAACCGAGTAATAAGGGAAATCTGTTATGTTAAATTATACTCCGTGTTACTATTTATGTACTGTTCTGGGAGCAAAAAGGATAGAGTTGCCAATAATATGTTAAATGTGGTATCACATGAGTTATCGTATATCATTGCTTCATGTTGTAAATGACTTGCTCAATATTGAATCTTTGTTTACTGAATGTTGTGCTTTCAATTGTTTTTCCTTGATTATTATCATACACCCCTTCACTAAGTCCTTAGGATTTACGCCTTTCTGTTATCTTTATTCTCTTCCCAGACAAGACTAGATGAAGATTGAGGGCTCGAGGCTTACCCATGTAAAGACGTATTTTTTAATAGATTAGGTATGATGTATGTATATATAGATTACACCAAATCGTGATGCTTAGACTGGAGAATGTTATGTAAATATTTAAGTTTGGTTTAAAGACCTTTTATATGTACATATTGCGCTCTTCGAAATGATCTTTTGGGTTTAGTGTCGAGCTGCTATCTTTTGAGTTTTGTAAAATTTTGGTCTCTTTAGTTATCTCTTGAATTATGCTTTAAATTTGAATTGGTAGCACCTTAACTTAGGATTCACCCCTGGCTGGGGTGCCACAGAATAATTACAAATTAATTGATGTGTACGTCTTCAATTTATCAAAATTGTTAAAATTTAGTTATTCTTACAAGAATATTTTTTGGATATGTAAAATATTTTTAAATAAAATTATATATATGGAATGTAACAAATAATTTAATTCGAAAATTTTATTTCAAATAAAAAAAAATTACTTCCTACAACAACTATAAATAGTAAACTTTATTTTAGGGCTATTCATTTAGATCATTTTTTTTTTTAGTAATATAATAATGGAGAACTCATTTTCAATTTTTGGAAATAAATTCTTTTATACAAAATATATAAATATAGTTGACATAGATGAAAATTTTCTAAAGCATGATAAATGACTATTTAAATAGCAAATTATATTAATTTTTATATTTTACAATATATTTAGCTACACAATTTTATAACTATATTGCGTATATTTATTTTAATATTTTTTGCTTATAATAATTCACAAAAAATACTTTTACTTGAACTAATGATGTCATATAAAAATTGTTTGATTCAAAGTAAGTATCCATTTATATTATTCATACACATTCATATACTTAAAAAAAAGCTTGTGAAAGATTGATATTTTATTTTGAATTGAATATTGAAAATTTACTTATTATTTTATTCATGTAAATAATTTATATATATATATATTATATGTTATTTGATAATTTCAAAAATATAACTACATATATAAATAACAATAAATAAATTTTATTTATTGGAGTTTTATGGAATATTAAGAGATATTTTAGTTTATATAAAGTACACGTTACAAACTATGTATTGAGTTAGTTATCAAATAATAACCTAATTAAGTTATTTTCATAGATAAAGTACAAAGAGGATATATATTTACTCTAAAGCTCGCTTGTTTAGAACGATTGGATTGTATGTGATTGATAAGTAAATGATACAAATGCTAGAATGTACATCAATATAGGCAAATAAATTGTTTGCTTTGATTGATTTGAGATTAGTACATTCTAATATAGTACAATTCATTATTTGGTTTCTTAGAATTATTTCTTGTGATAATTGATAAGATGATATAATTAACCTTTAATTTTTACCATATTTCTCTTTATCCTTCTACACTTATTTGAGCAAAATCGACCAAATTGAAAGGGAAACAATTTCTTTATCAATCTAAAATTTAGTTGATTCCAAGGAAAAAGTTCTCAATCGTAACATAAATACTATGTCACTATAAATTATAAATTATTGATGCCAATATAGTTTAAGCAATAAAAAAAAACCCATTAAGAAAATCTTTAGTCCATTTTTGCAATTTGAGGTCTTCTGCTCTGAAAGGGAAGATTCATGTTATGATGGATGCAAATTCTCATAAACCCAACTTTTTCAAGGGCATCTTATTTATAAAACCCCAAACCCACTTTCACTTTAGGAATTAGTCTATATCTACCATTTTCTTAGTTTTAACTCCTTAATTCGACTTTATACTTTGAGTTGACTACCTATGCAATTGTTTTGATCAAAATACCACCAAAAACCTTATTTCTTCTTTCTTTTCATTTTGTTTATTTGACATAATTCCTTATCTCTCTTCATGCTTTCTTCTCTCATGTGGTTTTCTTCCGCGAACAGCAAGTAAGATCCTTTTTCTTCTTTTTTTCTTTCATTTGTTGGTTTGATAAGATCCTTAGCCCATTTATCGCTACTTTATTTGAGCTGGAGTTTATTAATCAAGTAACAGTAGGTGGAAGAAGGTAAGAATTCATGGATTTGAGTGCAATAAAAATGACTTCGAGTGGCCAAGATGCTAAAACTCAGTTATTAGGAAGTTGTGTGTACAATGGAGAACTCTATATTTTGTCAATTTATAAAGGTATAAGTTTGATAGAGTTATTCAAATTGAGAAAAAATGGCATGGATTTAGCTTTTAGCTCAATAAATTGTAATATTTCACTCCCCATCAAAAGATGCATGTCATTTTGGAAATTGATAATGATGTTTTGGATATGATTCGATTGCATATTTTGCTTAAAATGGGCATCATTAATATGATGGTAAAAATGAACTGAAAAAAAGTGGAAGAAAAATCTATTATATATATTGGTAAGTTTCTTCATATTTTCATATTAGTATTGCATTAATTCTTCGTTATATTTCCAATATGTTTCAATTAGTACCTAATCATTATATGTTCTTCCTCTTTAATAAGATACTTTATTTATACATTATCATACTCAGCAGTTCACTGATTAATACCAGAGTAGTGCAATTTAGTACTTGTACTCTGATACTTCAATACTCCTGCTCAATCTGCACATTAGTAGTTGTAGGCATTTTGAGATGATAGATCATAATAAATTGTGTGTTGTGGATTTCCATAATTGGATTTATATAAATTGTGTATGTTTTAGAACAAGATGATAGAACACATTGCAAAATGATACAATATTTTGGATGCAGGCTTGTGCTTCTGTTGAGTAAAAGTCACTTTCCTACCATTTAATGCAAATTGATATGGTGATAGATTTGTTTACCATTTAATTGTATATTTATACTTGTATTACCATTTGTCATTACTTATTAAATAATATATTGAATGATTTTATTTCTCTTAATTAGGAAAAAGATGATGCTAAGAAGACAAAGATTTAAAACAAGATAGATTAGAAATAGACAGTGTGCACGTGCTTATGGTAGCTGCTAAATTTGTCCTTGTCTGGAGGACTAGTCAAGTTGTAGCATTTGTACTATATTGTATTTTAATCATAGAATTTTTATAGAATTATTTATGTTGTATACTTTGTAAAATATGGACATATTGTACTATCATTTTAATGTGAAAGAAATCATGAATGAGTATTCTTTTTAACTATTGGGAAGGTTTACGTATGAGCTATTGTCCATATTTATTTTTTATTTTATAAAAAAAGTACCCAGTATTGGCAATTAAGTACTCTAGAACTGCATTTATGTACTTAGTTTGCCAATATTGTGTACTTATTTTTCGTGTTTATGTATTTGCTTTTTCGAAGGCCGAGATGACACTCAATTTGATGTGTAGAACAACATATAAATGACCATAACGCAACAGAACTATGATTTGTTGGAGAAATGGTTTGGATATGCACGTGTTGAAATAGTTTGGAACACAAACACCTATATGCGACCACTTGCACTCTTATTCATAGTAGTGTGAAACCATTTATGCATGGTACCTAAAATTCCTAATGTGTTGATAATGATACGCCATGGTCTTATGGTCACACAATAGGCGGATTAGGCCGAATTAAACTTGATCTCTTATGTACTATGAATGATATTGGAAATCTACCAAAAAATACCCCGTATAGACATTTATGTACTCTAGAACTACATTTGTGTACTTAATTTGCAGATATTATGTACTTATTTTTCATGTTCATGTACTTACTTTTTGAAAGATTGAGATGAAGCTCAATTCGATGCATGGAACAACACATAAATGACCCTAACGCAACAAAATTTTGGTTTATTGAAGAAATATTTTGGATACACACGTGCTGAAATGGTTTGGACTACAAACATCTATATCCAACCACTTGTACTCTCATTCATAGTAGTGTGAAACCATTCATTTATTGTACTAAAAATCCCTAATATGCTGATAATGATACACCATGGTCTTATGGTCATGCATTGGGCAGATTAGATAGAATGGAACCCAATCTCTTATGTGCTGAGAATGATATCGAAAATCCATGGAAAAGTACCTAGTATAGACATTTATGTACTGGTACTTAATTTGTAGATATTGTGTACTTATTGTTTATGTTTATGTATTAGCTTTTCTAAAGGACTAGATGAGGCTCAATTTGATGCGTGGAATAACAAATAAGTGACCCTAACGCAACAAACCATGGTTTGTTGAAGAAATGATTTGGATACGCATGTATTGAAATAATTTGGAACACAAACACCTACATCCAACCACTTGCTCTCTTATTCGTAGTAGTGTGAAACCATTCATGCATGGTACTGAAAATCCTTAATATGTTGATAATGATACGCCATGGTCTTATGGTCATGCAATGGGCAGATTAAGCTGAGTTGAATCAATCTCTTATATGCTGAAAATGATACTAGAAATCAATGAAAAAGGTACCCAATATTGGCAATTATATACTCCAGAGTTGTGTTTATGTACTCAGTTTGCCAATATTGTGTACTTATTTTTTGTGTTTATGTATTTGCTTTTCCAAATGCTAAGATAAGACTCAATTCGATGCATAGAACAGCACATAAGACACCCCAACGCAACGAAATCATGGTTTGTTGAAGAAATGATCATGATAGTATATGTTGTAATGGTTGGGAACTCAAACACACATATCTAACTACTTGCACTCTCATTCATAGTAGTAAAAACCATTAATACATAAGCTAAACGAATCCTCCTGACACCACCATAGAAAACCCGTGAACCTATCACGACTATATGACTCTAAGGCTCATACTCCATGGTTTTTGGTCACGCAATAGGCATATTAGGAAAAATTAAACTCGATCTCTTATGTGCTGAGAATGATATGAAAATCGATGAGAAAGTACCCAGTATTGGCAGTTATATAATCTAGAACTGTGTTTATGTACTTAGTTTTCCAACATTGTGTATTTATTTTTGGTGTTTATGTACTTGCTTTTCCAAAGACCAAGATGAGGCTCAATTCAATGCATGAAACAACACATAAGTGACACTAATGCAACAAAACCATAATTTATTGAAGAAATAGTTTGGATACACACGTGTTGAAAAGGTTTGGAAAATAAATACCTACATCCAACCATTTGCACTCTCATTCATAGTAGTGTGAAATCGTGCATGCAGGGTACCGAAAATCCCTAATGTGCTAATAATGATACCCATGGTCTTATGGCCACGCAATAGGCAAATTAGGCCAAATTGAACTCGATCCTTTATATGCTCAGAATGATACCATAAATCCATGAAAAATTACCCAGTATAGGCCTTTATATACTTCAAAACTGCGTTTATGTACTTAATTTACAGATATTTTGTATTCATTTTTCATTTTTATGTGTTTGCTTTTCCAAAGGCCAAAATGAGGCTCAATTTAATTCGTGGAACAATACATAAGTGATCCCAATGCAACAAAACCTTGGTTTGCTGAAGAAATGGTTCGGATACGCACATGTTGAAATAGTTTGGAACACAAACACCTACATCCAGCTACATGTGCTCTCATTCATAATAGTGTGAAACCGTTCATGCATGGCACCAAATATCCCTAATGTGTTGATAATGATACGCCATGGTCTCATGGTCACGCAATTGGCAGATTAGGCCGAATTGAACTTGATCTCTTGTGTGATGAGAATGATACCAAAAATCGACAAAAAATGCCCAGTATTGGCAGTTATATACTCTAGAACTATGTTTATATACTCAATTTGCCAATGTCATGTACTTTTTTTGTGTGTTTATGTATTTGCTTTTCCAAAGGCCGAGATGAGACTTAATTCGATGCATGGAACAACACATAAAATACCCCAATGTGATAAAATCATGGTTTGGTGAAGAAATGGTCGTGATAATACGTGTTGTAATAGTTGGGACACATATCTAACTACTTGCACCCTCATTCAAAATAGTATAAACCATTAATGCATGAGCTAAATGAATCCTCCCAATATCACCATCGAAAACTAGTGAACCTATCATGATTATATGACTTCTAAGGCTAATAATCTATGATTTTATGATCACGCAATGGACAGATTAAGCCGAATTGAACTCGATCTCTTGTATACTGAGAATAATACCAAAAATCGATGAAAAAGTACCCAGTATCAACAGTTATATACCTTAGAATAGTGTTTATGTACTCAATTTGCAATGTTGTGTACTTATTTTTCGTATTTATATACTTGCTTTTCAAAGACTGAGATAAAGCTCAATTCGATGCATAAAACAACACATAAGATACCCAACACAACAAAATCATGATTTATTGAAGAAATGATCATGATAGTTCGTGTTGTAATGGTTGGAAACTCAAACACATATTTAATCACTTTCACTCTCATTCAGAGTAGTATAAATCATTGATGCATGAGCTAAATGAATCCTCTTGGCAATACTATCGAAAACTAGTAAACCTATCTTGACTATATGACTCCTAAGGCTAATAATTTATGGTCTTACGGTCATGTAATAGCTAGATTAGGCCGAATTAAACTCGATCTCTTATGTGCTGAGAATGATATTGGAAAACTGCACAAAGAGCACAATACCCAGTATTGGACATTATGTACTCAAGAACTGTGTTTATGTACTTAGTTTGCAATGTTGTGTACTTATTTTCGTGCTTATGTACTTCAAAACTGCAATCATGTGTGTTGAGGTATACTACTTATGTACTTATTTTGAGCTAATCTGTAACATATATATCTTTAATAGCATCTATTTAAAGAAATTTCTAAATTATGCTATAAATTGTAAACACCATCTATTCTAATCATCTAAATATATAAATTATAAATGTTATCCAGTAAGAATGCCAGAAATACAGCAAAATAGTCAATTCATCCAGATAATAATCATTCGAACATTATCATTCTCCACTGGAAGACATTAAATCATCCTTACCAATCAGAATTTTTACAGCAATATGTGATCGATATGCATCCATAGAACATTCATTTGCATATTGCTAGAAATTCTTCGTGTTTTTGGCATAGCACTCAGCCCAAAGACATACACAAACTCCATAGTTCAAGTCCTCATTTTGTTAGCAACTGAAACATATCTGCACTTCTTTTGTGGCACAATACACCCAAAGTAGTGTTTTACGTATCCTATATTTGTTAGTTTTTATTCAAATACTTGGATGAATGTATCACAAATATAAGTGAGTTTACAAAAACTTTTATCGTTGCTTTCGTTTGGGGAGATTAGGATGATTTCATCTGTATGAACTTCTTCTTAGTCATGTCAAACACAAAGAAGAACCAATGATAATAGCTATTAATGGGGAATATAATAAATTAGCACTTGTTCAGCATATCTAAATTTAGCTCCTCCAGGAACTTGCACATGCTTAGTTGACAACAAATTTTGGAATTTCATCTTATTTTATAGCATGCCTCTTATTTACTTTCTCAAGTTCTCTCAGAATTTCCTCCTCTCAACAATTAATGTTAGAACTTATTAAAAATAGTTATTTGTAGTTGGAAATACAAAACAAACACTACATACCTGCATGTACGGAGTCGAACACTAATTATCGTGATCACATTTTTCTCTGAATGAAGGGTTGCACAAGATCTTCATGTAGCAATCAATTAAATCTAACCTCAACTCTTTCCTGAACAACATATTGCAAAATATATAGCCTCCAATTTGAAGATCAGGCCCCTCCCAAAAAGTAACACCACAACAATAAATCATCGTGTTACTCAAATCATAAATTTACTATAAAAAGAATAGTGTGTATTCACTATAATTACTCTATTTTATCTCATTGCAAATATGTGTCAATAATTTCTTTGTCTTTATCAAATATCTCAAACCGCTCTCTATAATTTTCTCGTCCTTAAAACTAATTAAAAAAGTCCTCATTATCTGATAAATTGGACTTTGCAGATTTAATCTCTATCAACTCAGTATTTTGGACATCCTTCATCTTCTCCTATAAAAAATGCAATATACATATCCAGTACTTCAATCCAGCTATTTAGTATATATTTTTAATGTAATTTAGTATTTGTTTCAATTACATCAAGTATAAAAACTCCAAAACGCAGTATTTAAAACTTATATACACATACATTTTTCTTCTTGCCATGGTCCTTATGAGCAATCTGTTTCACTCTTGTCCTTCGTGGTCTGGTGTGAGGTGTAACAGTGTCCATTTCTTTTCTTTTTTTGGCTGTCTCACCTCGGTGTCGCATACTTTTCATGATAGAAGCTATGGTCACTTCCAAGGGTAGAACATCCCCTAAATTTTAGGGTGAATTCCACCTTCATCACCTTCCTCTTACTTTTTCTCTTGTTCTTTTTCCACCTCTTCTTCATCTTCTTCTTCCTCATTTTGCACCCTCTTTCTCTTCCTCATTCTCTTCATCTTCTTCCTTATTATCTTGCTCTCTTTTTTTCCTCTTCCTCTTCTTCTGGCTCTTTGTCTTTTGATTTTCCTTTGTCTTTCTCCTCCTCAACCTCAACTCTAATAGCAAGTCCTTTATTCTCAAGAAAGAAAAGTCTTTCTTTTAGTAATTCTATCTCTTTCTCTTTCTCATTCAACATTCCTTTGCAAGCCATACACATCAACAATTGGTGCTCCATGATGTATTGATAACAACAATTTCTCCTTATTAGGGAATGGATAAATATCTAGAACCTATTCAAACATAACTCTATAGCTTAGTTTGTAATTTTATATGTACATAAAACTATTATAACAACAAAGATAAGAAATATAAGTTATTACTATATTTTTAGTAATTGTCTTGAGCTTTTTATCTGCATCAACAACTTTCATAGAAATCTTAGTCTCATACCATCGAAGGAATCGTGAAAATGAACGCAATGAATTTGATGTTCCCAAGCAAGGAATACATTTATAAACTCAAGCCTATCATTCAAAAGAAGAATTATGTAATGTTATAGTTACTCAATAATAGTTATAAAAAATATTAATAGTAACAATGCCATTAACGTACTTACCATCATGCCAATACTGCATCCATCAAAGTATTTCTTTTTTGGACCATTCCACGTTTCACCTCCTAGATGCACCGAATCTGATCATGCAAAAACTTAAATGCACCAACTCCCCATGTATAAAGGTCAATGGAAGATAAATTGTTCACATACGGCAGATGGCATCTAGGTGTTGAATATTTAGTAGTTGGAAACAAAATGCAGTTGAAAACTAGTAGTATGTACATCCTAACAAAATCATCTATATCCTAATCACTGTGTTTTTCTATCAATTCTTTCAATCTTTTACAAATCTCAACTCAAGTGACACTCTTTTTTTTTCTTCAAATAATCATTTAACAGTTTCTGACTCCATCTTTATATCAAAATTCATAGATTGCCCCACGTGCTGCAAACCCACAATAATAAAAAAAAGTCCCTCACAGTAAAAGAAATCCTAATATCATTACTTAAAATAAAAGAACAAGACCTAATATCAAACCTCCTTCAGAGGACTTCAACTTTAATAACACTATTAGTACTCAATTTACTCAAGTCAGTCATTTTAAGGTATGTAGAAAATGGGGTTCTCTTTAGTGCTTCAGTATGCCTGAAGCTCATCCTACCGTCCAACTCTTTCATAATATTTTTAAAGTACTCTAGAGAGCACCAAGAATATAGCTCAAAGTCTCTGTTACGTTCGGTAATTTGGTGTGCAGGTCCCCAAGTTTTAACCATTATTTCTACAGAAAAGATAGGCATACATAACTACATAAATACTACATTGGAAGTTATGGAACAATAAGTCACAATTTAAATACTGAAAGTTTGAATTTTTGTACCAAAAAGACTTACATATTAAACTAAATTGAAGGTTTTGTGTATTGCAACTCACAATTTAAATACTAAAAGTTTCAATTTTTGTACAAAAAATAAAAAGCACAACATATTGATTTGGAGGTTTAGTGTACTGCAAAGTTAGAATTAGAATACTGAAAAGTTGAATTTTGCTACCAAAAAAATTGGAACATAATACTGTATTGGAAATCTATACTGCAGGTCACAATTTAAATACTAAAATTTGAATTTTGATCGATATTGTTTGAAAATAATATTAATCATATTATCATGAGTTTGTAGGAATGGATGCCCAAGAAATCTTAAACATGATGTATAGATATGTATAGTTTGCAGGATAAACCTTCTTGTATACATGTACCTATAGGCTTTCTGTAAGTACAACTCTCATATTCAATATGCGTACCTCATTTTCTAAGATTTTTTCTTACTCTTTCAGCAAATAAAGAAGGTAACCCATCTATAAATTTAGACTTCCAGTGAGGACTATTAGACTCAGGGAGTTCTATGACTCTTGATAAAAAAGTATCTTTATACCACCTAAATGATGTGAGAGTAGGACATTTTAAACCATTAAGCAAAGTTCTAATATTTTCACTATTATTATACTATCTTCCAGTAAAATGTTCTATAATATTAACAACAAGAGTATAAACAACATTTTCAACATCATGTCCTGATTCATTTTTAATTGTATTTAAAATTTCAAATCTATTAGAAACAGTTAGATAATTATCCCATCAGCCTTTTAATTGGCCATTAAATCCTGCAACAATCATATTAGCAGCAGCTTTATCACTATTACCATTATTTTTTGAAATTGTGATATACATAAGCATTCTATGGACAAGATTATAAATTTGTCTTTTAGTATAACCATCAAGATTCCATTCATAAATATTTTTTCCACTATAACTATGATTTATAATAAACTCTTGTTCTTCATGAAGGACATCTTGAGGAGTAGGTCTAGGATAATAATACATCCTCATAGTAGGTTTATCAGCATACTTTTCAATTTTATTGATTTCATCTTGAACATATCTTTTATAATTATTAGTATTACTGATACATTCTTCAAATTCTTTATTAAGAGTATTGATTTTCATTCCTTTGAATTTATTATCAATTTTTCTAATTCATTAATAGATTTTAATATGAAGTTATGAATTTTAGGAGGGGGTTGTATACTTGGGGTTGCTATGACTTCTTGAGGTTGACCCTGATTAAGTCTAGCAGTACTTATTAAATTTTTTACTTGATTTACTAAAGAATATAATCCTTCAACTCTATTATGAAGAGATGAAATTTGTTCTCCTAATACATTAAGATACATATTAGCATAATTTTGTTGTTTAATTAAATTATTAATTTGGGCAGTAGTTACTTGAAGAGTTTCATTCTCAAAGTTTTTTTGAAATGTAGAAAAGTATATCATTTGATCATTAATGTCAATCTGAAAAGTTTGTTGAGATGGGTAGATAGCTTTTAAAAATTGTCTACCACTCAATCTATAATTTCTTTCCATAATAGAAATATAATTTTCAACATAATTAGTTATAAACCATGGGACAAAAGGAATAATTTTGTTTTCTTTTGAGGCAAAAGAATAAAATTCATCTTGGAATTTTTTTCTTGTCTTCTGGTGTGAAATTTTCAAAAAATCATTTTTTAAATGGTTCCCATCTAGGTAAATCAAATTCTTTTCTGATAAGTTGCCTGGCAGGAGATCCAGGCTTAGAATTAATTTTTTGTGTAAAATCCATTAAATAGAAAAAATCATTTCAAACTTGATTATTTTCGATTCTTGAGTATTATATACTCCTGTAACAATATTATCTTTTGGAATTCTTAATTCATTTACTTTATTTTGTTGAACTTCATATTCATTTGAAGAAATTTCTCTAATTTGAGAAGTAGAAGCCCTAGAAGGGAAACCAATATCATCAAAAGGTGAAATATGAGAATATAAAGATGTATTTGAATGAGATCTAGGTATTTTAGATTTGGAAAAAGATCCTATTAGTCTTCTATTCTCCTCAAATTGTATCTGAACAGTAACGTAAGGGGTTTGTATTATATTTGTAACATTTGGATTTACTATAGGCTGTGGAGGAACAACTCTTTCTATTATCCAATTTTCTGGGAAGATTATTTCATTCCATTTTATAGCTCTTCTTGGAGTAATCTTAGATGTACTAAAATTAGTTTCTATTAAAATTGTTTCATTACTAGGTTTATTAACCTTTTTACATTGTGGATTTAATGTGTGAAGTGGTTTAAAATAAATTCGATATCAAATACATAGAACTTCTGCCTGAGGAATATAAGTATAACCATGAGTCTTAACATCTAAAGTAAGAGCATCAAATATATTAGCATCAGTTAAAGATAACTGTAAATTAGGATAAACATCAAAATAAATAGGGCCATGAGCTAAATTGGATTGTATAATACCCATCAAAGATCTTTTCCAATTAAGATTACCAGCATCTCTTAATGAAGCTATAAAACTTTCAGGCAGATTTTCTAAAGTTAAAGGTTTAAATGCAATTTGCACAAGACTAATATGAATAAATTTATAATTTTCTTTATAATAGTTTATATCAGATTTATTCTTATGAATATAATAAAGAAAAAAGATACTGTTAAAAGCAGTATTAGTGAAGAATATATATTCCTCATAATATTGATTTGCTTAATGATGGACAATTCCTAGCGTTGAACCTAAGGTTATATACCGATTAGGAACTTTTCAAAAACTTGGCTTAAAGCAGGTAGTAAAAACTATCGAGGAATCTATTATATTAGATGGTGATGAGAAAACCATAAAATTATTATGAGGATGTATTATTGTCCTAGACCTACTCCTCAAGATGTCCTTCATGAAGACAAGAATTTATTATAAATAATAGTTATAGTGGAAAAAATATTTATGAATGGTAGGCTAATTTGTTTCTTTGTTGGGCTACAAGGCATGATGATTCTCATGCTATCAGAATAGTGTTTGGAAATGTTAGAAATGATAGGAGGTTAAAAAGCTTTCAGGATCTAGACAAGCAGTTTAATTGTGAGTCTGGGTTTGCGCCTTTGTGTTGCCTGCTTAAGCCGTGGATGGCGTTTAGAGCATTGTTGAGGCCTAACCAGATTTATAATTAAGTTTGATAGTTTTGGATCCCAAGTAAAACACTGCATATATAGCTGGTTCTTCCTAAACTGCAGCCTCTTATGGCTAGCCTTAACTCCTTGACTTCCCGACACTTTCCCAATCCTTCCCTTGAATGTTATTATTATTATCATTATTATTACTACTAGTATTATTATAATTTGATTAATAATAATAATAATAATTATTATTATTATTACTACTAATTATTATTATTATTATTACTACTAATAATAATAATAATACTTCAAAGTTGCGATTAAATATATATTAGGTCGCGGCAAAGTAAGGGATGAAGGGTAATTTAACCCCTCATCCCACAAGGCTAGCTTTGTGTGATTTTTCAATCCCACCAAATTGTTGGGATTCCATATCCCATGAACAGCGAGCACAGTACCAGGCCTCTGGTTATCTTCATCCCATGAAGTAAGTAAACAAAGGATGTGGGGGGATGTGGGCTTTCATGTGCCCACATCCCCCCAAGTAAACAGTCCCTTAGAGTTAGCAATTCTTGATATTTTATAACTTATTTAAGTATAAATTATATTTAAACATAATTTTTTTAATTAAAATATTAACATTATTATATTTAATAGCCCACATCCCCCAAGTGAACAGTCCCTTAGAGTTAACAATTCTTTATATTTTATAACTTATTTAAGTATAAATTATATTTAAACATAATTTTTTTAATTAAAATATTAACATTATTTTATTTAATTAGTAATATATTTTCTTACTTTAAATACTAAAAATAATTACAATTTATTTTTTAATTATATAAAATAAAAATAAATATTATTATACAATAAATTATTTTAATAATAAAATTATTTTTAATGCATTGCATCGAATACATGAAAATGCATAATTACACAAAATTAACTCAGCTAATCTTACATAATGTACTATGTCAAACGGTGTGAAGTTATCACTACGTAGGAAGATTTAATAAGCATTTATATTTCCTAAAGACACTCATGACCCCACCTAATCACATGCTACTATTTGATTAAAAAAAATAGCGTAGGTTTAGGTAGGAGCCACCAGAGTGCATATTAGCATGTTCACATTCATAGATAACATCGTAACGCCACAGGAAACCATGTACATTGTCTAGAAGCCGCAAGTTTTACCTAAATTCTGCTTGCTGCTTCCTTCGCCCACCCCCATCCCCTCTAAGCCACAGGAGATCAACGATAAAGGGACAAGAATTCAGTCTCTCAAAGTCCCAATTCAAGAAAAATACAAAGAAATTTAATAAAGAGAAGAAAAGAAAACAGATAAAGAGAGAGAGAGAGAGAGAGAGGGATAAGAGATGGGATTGTTTGACTTGGAAGAACAGTTTGCTTTCTATGGAGCTTATCACAGCAATCCTGTAAACATAGTAGTCCACATGATCTTTGTTTGGCCGATTGCATTCACACTTTTGGTTCTTTTGTATTTCACGCCGCCTTTATTCAGGCACGCCCCGATTGAGTTGTGGGATCAGAGTTTCTTGGTCTTGAATTATGGGTTCTTGTTTACTGTGATTTATGCCTTGTATTATATGAGTTTGGACAGGAGAGCTGGTTCTTTGGCTGCTGTGTTGTGTTTGATGTGTTGGGTTGGAAGCAGTGCTCTTGGCCATCGCCTTGGATTCTCTTTGGCTTGGAAGGTAATTGTATGGACTTTTATGCTTTGTTAATCTTGATTTGACATGGCATGTTATTCTTTGTTTTTGTTTAATGATTGTTACTGTTTTCACTATTTCTGTTGGAATTTGTTTGTGTTGGACTTGCCTGTTTTGCCTTTTTCTGTTTCTTGAATGAGGGATTGTGTATTGAGGAGGGATTAGAAATTTTCTTTGAAGTGAAATTTGAATTGGGGTTTGAGTCTGGAAATGAGACGTTGTAAACAATAATAATGAGAAACACTGTGTGTAGACTGTAGATGAAAATTGCGTAGACAGACATTAATTGGACTTAATTTTATTTTGGACAATAATTGTTGATTTCTTTTGTTCTTTTGTTTTCTTGAAAAGTAGGACATGTAAACTAAGTGATGGAAGAATGTCTAAAAGGCTAAAATTCCGTTGTCATTAATTAAATTCACAAAAATGCCTAAGGATCCTTGTCCCTCTTATACTGGTCGACCTGCCGCCCAACCCATACCTAAAATCCAGAGCAATCCTATCCATCCAATAATGCCATGTGCCCACCTGGGATTACTGCCATGTCAATCGAATAGTGTTAGGCTAGTTCAACAATTGCTATAAATACCCCCTCATTTAATGCATATAGGGACTCCGAGATAGCACTCGCTCTTAACCTTCTCATATTAAACCCTACCTAATGACCTTTAGAGCTCACGATTCATTTTGTTGGTGATCCAGTAAACAATCGCCCAAGCCCCTATCACTGGTCGACTTTTCAACCTATGGCAAATATTATGATGTCATTTCTTGCAACATCAGTAGGCGCTGCCTGTGGGAAACCGGTCGAGTGTTCTGAACTTTGAGCTGGATAAGAGTGCTATGGCGGCAACTCCAAGCAAAAATGTGGAAACTCTGGAAATAGGACCAATTCACTCTCGCTATAGCAAACATCTCCCCCAACTCGAGCTGAACCTGTTTTGGGGATCACCAGGTCGAAACTCCAACCTTTGATAGAAGCGGTAACGAACAAAGTCATAGATGGAAGATTAGCTAGTACGGCGTTATCACCACAATCTCCCTTTCCAAAGCAGTTGTTTAGAGAAAAACCTTCAACACAAATCAAGGGGAAGAGTGTGGCGCGAAGCCAAGAAAGTTTGGGAAAAGATGAAAATTTTCAGAAGCTAGTAGAAGAAGAAGAAGCAACTAACAGACAACAACGAAGTAAAGGATTGAAGTCGGTCAAGCGGCGTATAAAAGGGCAAATGCGGACAGAAGTCCAAGAGATTAGCGATCAAGTAGAGCAATTGAGTCGAAAGCTGGAGGAAAATAAGAAGAAAGAACATCAGGGATCCACTCTGCAAAAGAGAGGCTCTCTCTTTAGTGCCGAAATCCTGTTGGGTTTAAGATTCCTGACCTTCCGAGATATGAAGAATAAAAGTGCAGGAGATCCTGCACTTTGGCTGCTTTGGTTGGAGGTAGAGGAGCTCGATTCATAGCTCTGACCATTATCATCCAACAATGAGGTAGAAGAACTTTGGGCCATGGAGCAACAAATATAGTAACTAATAAATAAAGGAATAGAATTAAAAGAAGGTTAAAAATAGATCGGTACTACTAATGAACACGCCCAACACTTGAAAAGGATAGGAGCAGTATGTCAGCAGGTCAAAATTTTGATATGAGCTCTGACCTTGGAAAGAAAGAAATAAAAAGAATGGGGCTGGGGGATTCCATTTATAGAGAATGCACCCTCGAAACTTGTGACAGATCCAAAGGAAGAGACAAAGTGAATCGATGGAGTTCCAACGAATTAAAGGAGGACTGGAGGAGACTGTTAGAATTCAACGGCATTGATCAACTTCCTCATTTATGAGTTACTTTCTCATAAATGATGAAGTTGGGGGGATTGATGATGAAGGAAGAATTTCTAAAAGACTAAAATACCTTTGCCATTAATTAAATTCACAGGAATGCCTAAGGATCTGCACCCTTCTAATACGGGTTGGCCTAACCCACTGACCCGTACCTGAAATCCAGAGCAATCATATCCATCCAATAATGCTATATGCCCACCTGAGATTACCGTAGCATCAATCGAACAGTGTCAGGCTAGTTCATTTGTCGCTATAAATATCCCCTCATTTAATACATCTAGGGACTCCAAGATAGTTCTGTCTCTTAACCTTCTCATATTAAATCCTACCTAATGATCTTTAGAGCTCATGATTCATTTTGTTGGTGATCCAGTAAACACTCGCCTGAGTCCCTGTCACCTGTTGACCTTTCGACATGTGACAATTATACTAGCGCCATTTCTTGCGATATCACTTTGTATTACTGGACTGTTGAGTTGTTCAAATTTCTTGCTCTTTTGCATTTTGTGTCCTGCTTTCTGCATTTTATTGTTGTGGTGGGTTTGTTATGACGAGCTTAAGTTTTGTTGAAATTCTAAATAGTATGCGACTCTGTCCAGCTGATTATTCAATCTTTTAAGCTCCCTAAGTTCCATTGTTGGGTTAGCAGTATGAGGTCTCCCTAGTAATATTTCGGTTGTCCTCTCCTAGAAGCCTAGTACTTCATCTACTTAAGCATAAAAGATGGGTTTTTATTAGATTTTCCTGATGTTCAGTCTGTTCAAACAACGATGTTTTCATATGGGCTGCATAAGTTAAATAAGATCACTGATACCTATATATATCTGACAATATGTCAGGGTACACTAGTGACAAGATCAACGTGCTGTCTCATCTTCTCAAGTTCTCTTCATGGATGATAGCAATTATACAATTATATCTATGCACTTGTATATGCAGACTTTTATTTGTGGTGTAGAACAAATAGGATTTATAAGTGCCCTTTGATTTTTGTTATCTGCAAAGATATTCTCCTCTATTATATCTAGATGCACCTCTGCCAATAGTTAATTGAATATCTTGTACTTCAAGGACAAAAAAATCCATGCCATTAGTGTGTTCCTATTACAAACAATAATCCTTGTTATCACGAATTTAACTTTTGTCATTATCATTTCATGGATATTGAATTATTTAGTGAGTGCATGATCTCAACATCATTTTACATCCTAGATCCAGGTTTTCTGTGGTTTCATAGTAATGGTCCTAGATCCAGGTTCTGTGGTTTCATAGTAATGGTCCAAGTTAAGTTGGTTGCACTTAGGTTTCCTTTAAGATAGTGTGCTAAAAAATGGATTCAACATCTTTAAAACTGCTTACAAATTGATGTGCCCCCCAGGCCAAAGTCACCAGAATAGTTATTTGTTCGATCACATTATTATGGGTTATATTTCCTTCAACGGAGAAGAAAATTGAGTTGGAGAAACAGAAACTGGCAGGTTCAGTGTCATGATCTTGATTAATTTTGGACCATTTTGATTGAAAGGGAACATTCAATCCATCTGATCTTTCAGGTCCGTTTGAAATGGTCGCTCAATATTGTGTTGATAATAGTGATCAGATGAACTTTCTTTTCTTGGGAAAAGTAGAACAGCAGGAAAGAAAAGCTTTTGTGATTGGATAGAAAAGATACAGAGAGAATTATTCCCAGAAATGAATGATTGTCATAGTGGAAATTTGAGTCAGTCTGGAGTTAGGACTCTGGTGTTCCCTTAAACTCAAGTTGGATGGAAGAATCCTGCTAAATGATGCCGACAAGGAGTTCTGTAATTTCACTTTTGGCATTACACCTCAATTTCAGCAAACCTCTATATCTTCTCTTATTTATAGATGGAATTTGTTTCTTTATATGAATGACTTGTTTCATTTTTTACCATTCTGCGGAAAAAACTTGGAGATTTTTCATTAATCTGGCAGAGTGAGATGGTTTAGAAGTGGGCATCATTCCATATAAAGTTGAGTTCCCGCTTACTTTTACTATCATTTTACCAGGTGGTTCTGGCGTCTCAGTTACTGTGCTGGACAGGGCAATTCATAGGCCATGGTGTATTTGAGGTGAACATTTCAGATGAACTGTCATGCTACTTTGACTCTTTTTGTTTTTCTTTTTCTTACATATATTTTCCCATTTTTTCAGAAGCGAGCACCTGCTCTGTTGGACAACCTTGCTCAAGCATTCCTTATGGCACCATTCTTTGTACTGCTTGAGGTATACTGATCACTCCCCTTTAAAGATTTAGTAAGATTCACTAATTTGCATCAACTATTGATTCATGGATGAAAACTGAATATTGTCTATTGCTACAGGGTCTGCAGTCCGCCTTTGGCTATGAGCCGTACCCTGGGTTTCATGCCTCAGTAAAAGCTAAGGTTGATGCTGAAATCCAAGTTTGGAAGGACAAGAAGCAGAAGAAAGTTTCTTAAAAGTCATTGAAATCCAATTGAAGGGAAGCCTATTTGGTTTCCTTGGTGTTACATTCACAAAGCAGATGATATATGTGTATATCTATATATATACTTATATTTTAGATCGCTCATTATACATGTGATGCATAATGTAATCAGACATGTGATGCGTTGGCTTCTTGCCACAGGTACACAATTATTAATTAAAATGGGGCCGATTTCTCCACTTGGAATCGGGTTATGTTGAACTACTCAGTGCTGGTCCATTCCATAGAAATTATGCTGCCAGGTAAAGGCTGAGGGCTGTAAGTGGATTGCTGTTAACGGATTAGTGGACAGGGTAGAATAGGATTCAACCAAGAAATCTTGCATGGTCCTGGAGAGGATGAACATAGACGCCTTGGGTACCACTATAGTTCGCGAGTAATCGAGTAAAAACTGACAGTATAACAAAGATAGCCCAATGAAGTACCAGGCTAGTTAACTTCAATTTCTCCCACTAAAAAAAGGCAACATCTGAGTTCTCTGCATGCATTAGACGACCCATGACATGCTTTGCTACAAGAGGTGGGCATGTTTGTAATCACCCACTCCCCATCTCCTTTATGAATATGTCCGAACCATCAATTGGGCAAATTTTCTTCCTTACTACTTAGCGCATCTTCCCTCAGTGCAACATCTTATTTTTCTAATGTTACTATCAGATACAATAATTAGATGGTCTTTGTTGGGAAATTGAGCAAGTTTAACCTAGCTTTTGCAGATTTATCTCCGCTTGAAGTGAAATATTTTCATTCAAATTGAGACGATAAATGCGCGATATTTCTGACTTTGATATAACAGAAAAACTTGAGAGAAAATTAAAGCAAGCCTTTATAGATGTAACTTGAAAAAATTGAATGAAATGAGTACAATGAGAGATTATTTATGGGGATTGGAAATGGTTTATGTGATGTTATCTATCCTCAGGGTGTTTTGTCAGACTCTCAAGGGCCTAATTGCTTATCATATCAAATAAGGGCCCAGTAGAGCACTGTAGATATGGATGACTTTGCGAGCTTGTTCAAACCCACATTATATAGCCACCTACTCCCAAATAGATCCTTACGAAAGCACGCAAAAGTATAAATCTTCTCTAATTGTGATATATCCAGAGTTTTATGGAACCTCGCAAAATTTAAGGAAAGGATAGCGAGTACTCAAGGTAACTAATTTCTTTATTTTTCTTAAAGAGTTTTTTTTGTCCCCATCTCCTTTTCTCTTTAGCTAAAAATTTTCTCTCTACCTAAGCAAATTTAATTCCAACATCTCCTAGAGCAAAGTTTCCCCACGAGAGGAAATCAGAAATAAATTAGGTTTACTTGAGTTTTCTTCGAGATCCATTATTTTAGAGTCTGAGTGTGTGGTGGATTCTAAAGTTCTGCCCAGTTTGATTCAATAGAGGTGGAGGGGGAGGAAAGTGTTGCACAAGATAGGTTAGGTTTCATAATCACAAGGTGGATGTCATTGATTGTGTTAATAAACCGTATAGGAGGGAGCAAAGAGCTTGGCGAGAGAAAATGGGTGAATTACCCTCCTATATGTGTGTCATTCCTGCCAAAGTGAAGCGACGCGTAGCGTGCAAAAGGGTACTTCAAAGTCTACGTAGTACATCTCCTTATGGTTTTACCAATCTTCCTTATCCCTTGCTGTGGAGACAATGCGAGAATCAACTTTTTCTGTGAGCCAATTTATCTAAACTCATTCATGTATTTTTTTTTTTACTTTTATCATCAATTCAAGGTGATGGGGTTTCTTCAAAGTGTTGAGAGATTCATGCACCCTTTAGCATGAGATGGATGTCGTATGACTTTATTTTCATTTGTATCCCCAGCCGAGCTGCAAGTTCCTAAGAAGGTACTCTTCCTCGCTTGGCCCCTAGAAAGAAAAGTTTTTCTATATCAGGAAAAACAGATGGGGTCTTTTGACTAAGTGGGTAGTTCGCCTAAGCTAGGCCCTCTATGCAGGTAGGGGTATAAACGGATTGGATGCACTATTTTTATATTCGTATTCATTTAACTTTTCGAATATTCGGATAATATCAGAATTCGTATCCATTGGATATCGGTCGAATTCAGATAGATCCATATTCGATTATAATTATTTAAATGCATTTATATTTGATTAAGTTTATCCATATTCGAATTATTTTTTTATATTTATATTCAATGATAATTATTTAGATATCTATTTATGAAGTCCAAACTTACGTAAATCTATGAACCTATAACAAATATATATTTTAATTAATAGAAGATACACTTTCATTAAAAAGAAAGTAATCAAACAAATAGCATAATTTCTAATTAATAATTGACTATATAATTAATTATTAGTACTAATTAATATTAATAATGGCATTTAAGTGTATTAATTATAAAGTCAACCAACAATAATTATGTTGATTAACTTTATTCTTTAAGTTTTTTTTTTATATTACAATAATTTTAAAAAAAAAAAATTTCTTTCCAATTCTTACATATATGGATTATGAGATTTTTATTGAAAAATATAAATAATATATTATTTAATAAATATATATTCAGAGCGGATATTAAATAGATCAAATACGCATTTATCATATCCGTATCCATTTCTAATCGGATATCTACTAATTGAATATGGATAATATCCGTTTTAAATGGATGCAAATAAATTTTGTATAAACGAATACGAATGCGAACTGTAAATGAATTTTCGAATATCCATTTATAATTCTATACACCGATTTGTTGTGTCTTTCAACGTGCTTCGTCAAAGCTAAGCTCTTTAGGAAATTAGCAAATGTTAATTGTTTATTCCCCTAAAATATTATTGCTTGACGTTTTACTTTCTGCTTGTGATTTGTTTTGTTGTGTGCGTCTTTCTTGGTTTCTCATCTTCTCATTTTCTTTCTAGAGAAAAAGCTTGACGTTGATGCCGTCAGCTTTTGGTAGCATGCCCAGTAGAATGGTAGACGACCTTGTGTCAATCGGTCATTTGTGAGAATGAGCTAAGACGGCGCTCTGAGAGTCCTCCCACTCGCAAAGAGAAGGCCAGTCGAAGGTTTCTATTATGCCGAACAAAACAACTCATGAGTATCCAAGCGAGAATTCTCATCATGAAGTTGGTTATAATTTTTTCTCATTTGAGCCGAATTGTGATGTGAAGATTAGATTATATGGAATAAATCCCAGAGCTTCTAAGGCTAGTGTAGGACGACTTTTATGATCAGCAATGATGGCCATCAATGCTTGTGTCTTTTCGGTCACAAATGGGTTAATGACTCGATTAAGTTGCATTCTCTTTTTCTTTGTGAACTTCGTATATTGATCGTTACATTGATTGCTTTGGTGCAGATCTTCAATGTCTAGAATGTATTATGAGAGCAAGTGGTTTGCCATCAGGACGAGGTTTGTCATCTAGAGGCAATTGTTAAGTTCCTATTAGTATTAATTTTAATATCATATTTAGAACTTATCGAATAATTTTCTTTTTTAAAATATTATAATTCCGTTGCTAATTGATGAAATTTTGAAATTGCAGGACTGCAAGTGGAGAAATTATAAAAAGAGACAAATTGACACAATTTGGTGGGAATGCTAATAGGATGACACCTCATTATCTAACCAAATATAAATAGGCATCTTAGATACTTAGTTAATCATCATAGAACAGTTTTGGATTTGTTCTTTTGGAGATTCGAAGTATCGTGAGAATTCAGGATTCGAAGAAGGACAAAGTGGAGATCAGATTCGTCTAGGACTAGAGGTTCTTCTTCTCTCTCTGATTTTTTTTTTTATGGATTTCAAACGACGTTTCGTTTTATTCATGTTTTGTTTGACAATTCAATCATGAGCTACTTCGTTATTCTAGGATTATGATGGATTCTTTTGAATAAATTGATGCATGATTTTCTTTCATGAAATTAGTAGCATGTAAGGTTATTTCTTTTATTATGTGCTTTTTTTATATTTAATTGTTTGATCAACAGTCAAATGCATCTTTAACCTTTAGGGGAATATTGGAAAAGAAAATCTAAGGATTGATTGATAATAGAAGACCTTAGGATTAATTGTTCAAATTGATGAATTAATTAATTTGTGAGTAGGATAAGAATATACATGTTTGCCCTAGGGAGTTAGTTGAGTGGTACAAACTTATCCATAATTTAGTTAATTCAAATAGGAATATAGTGAATTGAATAAATTAGGAATTTGATTCCGGGTAATTTGAAAGAACCCCATAATTGTATAAGACTCAAGACTAATAACCTATTATTAATTTCATAGGGAGAAAATTATGTAATCAACTTATTCGATTGATGAAATCATAATTCTAGGCTTCTATATCCTAATAGAAATCTTAATTAGTACACTTTTTCTTATTTTTCTTAGTTTAGTTTTAATTCCTATATAATTGATTTTTGTTTGAACAAAACAAGCGTGTGATAAATTAGTAATTAGTAGCAAATAATTTAGTTCTTCGTGGGATTGACACTATTCTCATCACTTTATTACTTGTTGCGACACGTGCACTTACGTAATTGCTTGCATTATTTATTTTGCACAACCAACAAGTTTTTGGCACCGTTGTCAGGGAACTAAAATTATTTTATTTTTGCTAATATTAGTTTTAAGCACCAAGTTTTAATTCAGACTTTTATTTTATTTATTTATTTATTATTATTATTATTATTATTATTATTATTATTATTATTATTATTATTATTATTATTATTATTATTATTATTATTATTATTTTCTATTTCAGAGATCTTTGCAATTATATGCAAGATAATCAGTAGCCGGGATTAGTGCTATTCGATCCAAAATTTGAGAGAACTTTCTGAAGATGCAGATGAGCACAACAGCGAGCAAACGAGGATACTGCAGAAATGGCAGAAGAAGATGGATATTTGGGGGATTATGTTATCCACAAATTCAGGGCTTTCATCGCTAGAGCATCTGTTCAGGCTAATAATTTTGAGATCAAGCCCGCTATCATTTAGATGATATAGAGTTCAGTACAATTTTGGGGTCCTCCAACAGAAGATTCGAATGCTCATTTAGCTAATTATTTGAAGATTTGTGATACCTTCAAATATAATGGAGTTTCTGATGATGCAATCCGATTGAAGTTATTTCTATTTTCACTAATGGACAAAGCAAAGAGTTGGCTATCATCTTTGCCATGGGGATCCATTGCCACTTGGGAGGATTTAGCGCGAGATTATTGGCTAAGTTTTTCCACCATCACAAATAGTCAAGTTAGGGAATGAGATTACTTTCTTTGTCCAATTTGATCAAGAAACATTTTATGAGGCATGAGAAAGATATAAGGAGATGCTAAGAAAATGCCACATGGATTGAGAAAGTGGCTTCAAGTGCAGACATTCTACAATGGATTATCCGCATAAACAAGAGGAATAGTTGATGATGCTGTAGGGGGTACACTTACGCGGAAAAAGATTGGGAAAATATTTGAGTTATTTGAAGAGATGGCAGAAAATAGTTATCAGTGGCCAACTGATAGATTAACTCAACCAAAGAAAACTGAAAGAATTTTTAAGGTAAATGCTACAACATCTTTGACTACATAGTTAGAAACTTTAACAAAAAAGATAAACACGCTTGCAAGTATTATAGCCCAGCCAGTGTAGCAAGTTCAAGCAATAGATAGCCAATTTATTACTTGCGATATTTACGGGGATGCGCATTCGAGTGATCAGTGTTAGCATACATTGGCATCAGTGCAATTTGTTGGGAACTTCAACATGAATCAAAATAATCCATACTCAAATACTTATAATCTTGGATGGAGACAACACTCCAATTTTCATAGAACAATAACTAAGGACAAACTCCACCACCAGGTTTCCAGTAACAAACAAAGCCACCAATTCAAGAAAAGAAGCCATCATTAGAGGAAATATTTATGCAGTTCATGATAAAAATTGAAGCAGCAATTCAGAGTCAACCAGCTTCAATCAGAAAACTAAAAATAAAAATGGGGCAATTAGCCAATACATTGAGTATGAGACAGCAATGAACTTTGCCAAGTGATACTGAGACAAATTCTAAACAAGAAGGAAAAGAACATTGCAAGGCAATTACTCTAAGAAATGGAAAACAGTTGCAGGAAATTCAAAAGGTACCTCAAGTCTCAAAAGAAGTATAAGAACCACCAATAGTTGAGAAAGATGAGGAGTTAGAGCAGAAGACTGAGTCTAAGACCATCACACCACCTACTCCTCTTCCTCAAAGGCTTAGGAAACAAAAATTGGATAAATAATTTCAGCAATTTATGGAAGTTTTCAAGAAACTCCAAATTAACATTCCTTTTGCTGAGGCTCTAAAAGAAATGCCAAGTTATATAAAGTTTATGAAGGATATTTTATCCAAGAAAAGGCATTTTGGTGAGTTTGAAACAATAACTTTAACAGAGGAATGTAGTGTAATTATTCAAAAGAAGTTACCCCCAAAAATTAAAGATCTGAGAAGTTTCACAATTCCATATACTATTTGAACTCGCTTTTTCTGGATGTGCACTGTGTGATTTGAGAGCAAGTATAAATTTGATGGCATTCTCCATTTATTAGAGATTTGGACTTGAAGAAGTCAAACCCACAAGTGTGACCTTGCAATTGGTAGATAGATCACTCACATATCCAAAGGGAGTAATTGAAGATATTTTAGTTCAAGTTGATAAATTTATTTTTCTTGCAAATTTCATTGTTTTGGATATGGAGGAAAATCACGAAGTTCCTACTATTCTTAAGAGGGCATTTCTAGCCACAAGTAGAGCTCCTATTGATGTACAAAAAGGTGAATTAATCATGAGAGTTCAAGACCAAGAGGTAAAATTTAATGTTCTTAAGGCCATTAAATATCATAATGCTTCTGATGATTGTTTTGTAGTTAGTGTAGTAAATAGTCTTATAGGAAATATTTTTCAAAATACCCAATACACTGACCCCTTAAAGCAGTTGTACTTTCCTTAGCGGATATTGACGATGCTAAAATACAGGAATTCCTAAATTTCCTAGAAGCTCCGCCAAAGATGAATAAGCAACCAAAATTTGAAGTTTTGGATATGTCCACTTCCTCAGGAATGCGGAAGCCATCTATTGAGCAACTACCTACTTTAGAATTAAAACCTCTTCCTGATCACTTATGATATTCTTATTTGGGAAATTCTTCTACATTACTTGTTATTATTTCATCCTTCTTGTCTGATGAGCAGGAAGATAAGTTGTTGAGAGTATTAAGAGAACATAAAAAAGCACTTGGATAGACAATTGTAGATATTAAAGGAATTAACCCTTCATTTTGCATGCACAAAATCCTACCTGAGCACAATCACAAGGGCTCCATTGAACATCAAAAGAGATTAAACCCCATAATGAAAGAAGTAGTGAAGAAGGAAATCATTAAGTGGCTTGATGCATGTATTATTTATCCTATTTCAGATAATTCATAGGTAAGTCCAATACAATGTGTACCAAATAAAAAAGGCATGATAGTAGTGAAGAATGACAATAATGAACTTATTCAAATAAGGATAGTTAGTGGATGGCGAGTGTGCATGGATTATAGGAAGTTGAACAAAGCCACAAGAAATTATCACTTCCCCTTGCCCTTTATTGATCAAATGCTCGATAGATTGGCAGGAAATGAATATTATTACTTCTTAGATGGTTATTCGGGATACAATCAGATTGTCATAACTCCAGAAGATTAGGTAAAAATAACATTCACTTGTCCTCATGGTACTTTCGCTTTCCGAAAAATGCCTTTTGGCGTCTGCAATGCACCAGCTACTTTCCATAGATGTATGATGGTAATCTTCACTGATATGGTAGAAAATTTCCTTTAGGTATTTATGGATGATTTTTTAGTTTTTGGAAATTCTTTTGATGAATGTTTAAATAATCTTGCACTTATTTTAAAGAGATGTGAAAAACCTTGTTCTAAATTGGGAGAAATGTCACTTTATGGTACAAGAAGGAATAATTCTTGGACATAGGGTCTCTGGCCAAGGAATTGAAGTGCACAAAGCAAAAATTGAAACAATTGAAAAACTTCCACCCCCATCATCAATGAAAGGTATTCGTAGTTTTTTAGGATATACAGGTTTCTATAGGCTTTTCATTAAATATTTCTCTAAAATTTCTAAACCTCTATGTAATCTGCTAGAAAAAGATGTGCCTTTTAGTTTTGATGATGATTGTCTTAATGCTTTCAATGAATTAAAGGGGAAACTTGTATTTGTACCTATTATTGTTATGCGTTATTCGAATTTACCTTTTGAACTAATGTGTGATACTAATGACTTTGTTGTTGGTGTTGTTTTAGGCCAGCACAGGGAAAAGATCTTTCATTCAATATATCATGCCAGCAAAACACTAATAGACACACAGGTAAACTATACCACCACAGAGAAAGAGCTATTGGCTATAGTATTTGCCTTCGATAAGTTCAATTCATATTTAGTAGGAACCAAGGTAATAGTATATAAGACCATTCAGCTATTAGATATTTAGTGGAAAAGAAAGATGACAAGCCAAGATTAATTAGATGGGTGTTGCTGCTACAAGAATTTCATCTGGAAATTTGAGATAGAAAAGGTTCACAAAATCAAATTGCTAATCACTTGTCAAGGTTAGAAGGTACAAGAATTATAAATGATAAGACAATGATCAATGAAACATTTCTGGATGAGCAATTATTTGCAGTTGAGGAGAAAGGGGGTTCCATGGTATGCAGACTTGGTAAATTATATAGTTAGTGGAATCCTTCCTCCAGAAATTAACTCTCAGCAAAAGAAGAAATTTCACTCAAAAGTCAAAAAGTATGTCAGGGATGAGCCATTCCTATTTAGAATTTGTCCAGATCAAATACTTAGGCATTGTATCTCAGAAGAAGAAGTAAGGAGCATACTTGACATTGCCATTCATCTCTATATGGAGGCCATTATCAAAGCAATTACACTGCAGCAAAAGTTCTTCAGTCAGGTTTTTATTGGCCTACTTTATTTAAAGATGCTTATACTTTTGGTGGATGTTGTGATAGATGTCAAAGAGTAGGAAATATTTCTAGGAAAAATGAGATGCCTCTAAATGTAATATTAGAAGTTGAGTTATTTCATGTGTGGGGAGTTGATTTTATGGGTCCTTTTGTACCATCTTTTAGGAATCTTTACATTCTATGGCAGTTGATTATGTCTCCAAATTGGTGGCAGTTGTTGCTCTAACAACAAATGACTCTAAGGTTGTAACAAACTTTTTGAAAAAGAATACTTTTACTCGTTTTGGTACACCTAGAGCTATTATTAGTGATGGTGGAAGGCATTTTTGTAATAGATACTTTGATGCTCTATTAGCCAAATACGGAGTAAAACACAAAATTGCCACACCCTATCATCCACAAACAAGGGGTCAAGTTGAAGTATAAAATGGAGAAATTAAAAGAATCTTGGAGAAAACAGTGAGTGCCACTAGAAAAGATTGGTCTAAAAGGTTAGATGATGCATTGTGGGCATATAGGACAACTTATAAGACTCCCATTAGGTTGTCACCTTACAAATTAGTGTTTGGGAAAACATGCCATCTACTAGTAGAATTAGAACATAATGCTTATTGGGCTATAAAGAAATTGAATTTTGACTCTCAAACTGTAGGAGAGGAAAGGTTATTGCAACTGAATGAATTAGATGAATTCAGAATGCAAGCATATAAGAATGCTAAGTTGTATAAGGAAAAGACAAAAAAGTGGCATAATAGAAAAATCTCAAAGCATCATTTTGAACCTGGACAATATGTTTTGTTATTTAATTCTCGTTTGAAGTTGTTTCCAAGAAAACTCAAATCACGTTAGTCAGGGCTAGGCTTTGGCTTAAATAGGCCAGACATGTTATGCAAATAACAAGCTCGAGCCTAGTGTATTATATATGATAGGCTTTGTTTTAAGGTTAGGCCTAACCTTTTTAATAAATTCTAAAGCCTTAGTCTAGTCTGAAAGCCTACCTAGAAGCCTATTTTCTACTAAGGTTTTAATTAAGTTTAAACATCACATAAATCTAAATCTTTAATATGCTCAAACTTATAATAGACCTTGATAAGAAATAATCAAAATGATAAATAACAAATGCATAATTATGAAAGTTCAAATTTAATTATAAAATAGTATCATTTCAACAAAAAGCAATACTAAACAACATAAAAATTCCATAAATGACTAATTAAAGAAATCAAACACAATTAGCCATTTGATATAATGATAAGCAGGCTAGCATGTTAGGCTTTGCAAGCTTTTAGAAGAGCCTAAGTCTAGCCTATTTAGTTTCAAAGGTTACATTTTAAGTTATGACCTGGTCTTTTTATTAAATAGGCTAGGTCGATGTAGGCCATAAGTAGGCTAGGCCATAGGCCCCTGATGAGTAGCCTAGCATATTCCCATCCCTAGTCAGGGTCATTTTGTATCATTGAAGTTTCTTCCATATGGAGCAGTAGAGCTGGAAGATAAAGGAATAAATAGAAGGTTTAAGGTGAACGAACAACGAATCAAGCACTATTGGGAGGCGATTTTGATCGCCAACGATCTACACTGACCTTGGTTGATGTTAAAGTCAAGCCGATGACTACAAATCATGCACTTGTTGGAGAGCAACCCCCAAGTTTTTTTTTATTATTTTAGTGTTTATTGTGATTTTAATTTTACTTTTTATCTATTTTTTATTTAATGCTTAAAAAAAAAGGAAAGGGTTCCAAGGTAGTATGTGTTGCGCGAGGGTGAAAAAGTTTCACGCTCCGGCGCAAGCCCTGGTGCAATGAACGCAAAAAATACGTCTCAAGGCAGGGAGCCTTTCACCCCCAACGCAAGGCGTTGCCTACTGAAAACAGAGAACGTTGCACCAAGGCGCTAAATTTTTGCACCTTAGTGCAAAGCATAGACTGCCCAAGATAGTTTACCTTATACCCCAATGCAAGTCGAAACAAAAAAAATAAAAATAAAAATTTAGGGTTTTAAAACTCCTTGTTCTTCCCAAAGCCTCTATTCCCCTCCCCATTTTTTCTCTTTCTTTTATCTTCAAAAACAAAAAACCCATTTACCTTACCCATTCTCTCTACCATCACCCACCACCAACCCTCACCATACCCACCACCGGCAACACCAAGTCATCGCTGGCAACCGCCACTCACCGCCGATAACCATTTCCGCCGGCGAACTCACCATTTTCCCTCTTCTTTGGATTCCTCTTTTTGGTACTTTAACATCATAATAAATTACTTGCTTGCTTGGTTTCTTTAATGAACTTTTTTTTTATTTTGGTGTTTTTTGGTTATAATGGGATTATTTACTTGAACCTTATGGAATATGATTGATTGTTGGGTAAAAATTGATTTATGAAAATCTTGTGGGTTTGTATGAAATTGCCACCATATTGTTTGATTAGGCTAAAAATTAGTATGGAATTGATCTAATATTTGGAAATTCTTTTAGTTTCATCTTGCCATGTTTTGAAGTATTGATGTTTAGATGTTGATTTTTGATAATAATAAGAAAAAAAAATTGGGCATTGCTTGGAAGTACACATTGAGTATCATCAATAGCAGCAATTATAATTTGGGTACTATATTATTGGCGCATTGAGCAAAGCATTGAATATAATTGAATGTGGAATTGAATTGTTGAATATTTTGCTACAAATAGTTTTTGAGAAAATTGAAATTTAGTTGGGTGGATTTATTTAGTGAAACTGATAGTTTTGTTATTTTGAGATTTTGGATTGAGGCTTTAGTGATATTATTATTGAAATTTTGGAATGATGTTGTTTGATTTTTTTTGGCAATAGTTGTGAATTGAAGCAGTTGAGATGGCACCTAAAGAAAGCAAAAAAAGAAATAAGACGAATGCCTCTAGCAGTAGACGACCAATTTTTGATACCACTTGATTTATTTTACCGGAGGCGGACACGCTTTATTCACAAGTCACCACGCATCGACCTTTATTAAGGAAAGAGGATTAAGGGAGTACTCACCCTATGATCCTACTAGGAGTCCAATTATAGCAATGAGGGGTTGGCAAAAGTTCGTTAGCACACCAAATGCGACAGTTATACCAGCAATAAGGGAGTTCTACAATAATTTAGTATTCACTACTGAAGATAAGGTATTTGTGCGAGGTAAATAGGTGTCCTTTTTCTCGATAAGCTATTAATGCAGTTTTTGAGACACCTAACATTGGCAGTGATATGAGTTCCAGCAATTTCTAAAGATAGACATAGATATAGAAACAGTGAAGAATCATCTTTGTAATCACACTGTTGAATGGAAGATGAGAGCTAATAATCAATATAGGC
This sequence comes from Jacaranda mimosifolia, assembly GCA_018894105.1. Classification (NCBI taxonomy): domain Eukaryota; kingdom Viridiplantae; phylum Streptophyta; class Magnoliopsida; order Lamiales; family Bignoniaceae; genus Jacaranda; species Jacaranda mimosifolia. The sequence continues at coordinate 17,183,841 of CM032124.1, forward strand.
ACTTCTTGAGAGCAAGATTATCCCCAGCGATCCAACATTGGTTCAAATTCATTTGTGCCCGTCTGTTACCAATTTCGCATTATAGCGATGTCACTAGGGAGCGAGCCAAAGACGGATCTAGGGGCAAAAAAGGGCAGTGGTCCCCCTAACATTTTGATAAATTTTCTTTGATTCATATGTACATTTGTCTCCCTCCCCTAGGCCACAACTCCTTTCATATATATATATATATATATGTATATATTAAGTTTTGTAATAAGTTTTAGTTTGTAGATATTTAATTACTTAGTAATAATTTTTATTAATTCTTTACCTATTTAATTTTTAAATGTTTAAAGCAAATTTTTAGGCCAATATTTTCAATTAAGTAATTCACAATTAGGTTAGGCCCATCAGGACACATTTATTTTATTTGTTTGAGAATATATTTATAGGGATCTAGCCAAAGAAAACCTTTACAACTTTATAGGAACTCACATAACAATTAAAATCCCACCCTTTTGAATTAACGAGATTGAAGCAAAGAGACAAAATAATTATGGGCAAGCATAATACCATCGATTCGGTTTTCAAGAGAAAAAGATAATGATAATACAAGAGTTGGTGACATCTTCTACTCTGTCATCAATAATTCAATTCAACAATGAAGAATAACATCAATCTAAAATTCCAAGAATGAAAAAAGATGATGTTTCTTTATTAGAAAAAGATCTGGGAAAATGCTCACCAATTTGGCAATATAATACTGACCAACAGGACAAATTTCAAAGATTTTATATACAAACTAGACCATATCAGCATGTTCTTACTAATATGAAAGACCGTCATGCTCAATTTCGATGATATGTATTTCAAATTCATAGATTATAAAATTTATATTTGAACTTTTATGTTTTATAATTGTTGTCCCCCCCCCAACCAAGAGTCTCAGTTCTGGATCCGTCCCTAGAGCGAGCTATTTTATTATATGCTATACATTAGATGATCCTTATTGATATCGGACTAATTATTAACTCAACTATTCGAAAGGCATCCGGTGGAATACGAGATAGCCTAGTATGCCTACATTTGATTTCAAAATTATGCATTGTAGTAGGGGTTCAATGGGATCCAAGTAAGGAATTACCACCTCCCGAGCAGATCACTGTTGATGATCAATTAAAAAGAGTTCCACAACCCCATCAAGGGGATCCAGCTCTTCAGAACCGCCATCGGTCCATACCGCAATGTCTAAATATATTGGAGAATTTGATGAGATAGTTATTATCAAACCAGCAGGCTGTAGAGGAGCACCACCAAGCATGTCTTGATACTCAACAACAGTGGTATGCAATGTTGGCATGATGTCATAACATTCCATCTGAGGATTATCCTACCTTTCCACAGCCGCCAAACTTTGATTTTCCTACTACTGTAGTTCCCCTCCCCCCCCCCCCCCCGGAGGCTAAGGAAGATGATGACGCCGATGATTAACTAGGAAAAGTTTTCTTCTTTTTTCTTTCTCTTCGCTTTAATTTCTAATTTTCATTGCTCTCGTTGTCATTATCTATATCTATGTCTCTTATCTTCTTGCTTTCTCCATCTTTATAGTTTAAGTATTGGTACTTTGAGGGCAAAGAACCTCTCAAGTTTGGGGAGATACTTTGCGCTTCAGTTTTAAATCCTTTATTTTCTTTTGTTATTTTGGTTTCAATTAGGGTTTAGTAATTGAGTCGACGTCCTGCATGTACAGAAATTAATCTTCTTAAATCAATGAAGATACTACTCCTTTAATTTTGTGTTTCGTGGAAAATTATAATTGTGTGATGACGAAACTACGTACGCTAAGTAGAAACAATGCTAGGATGACATCCCCTATTTTTGAGCACTTACTTTCTCAATTTTTGTTATTGGGTTGATTTAGAGGACATTTATGCACGAGTAACATAGGTAATACTTTAAACTCTAGTATTTATTTGATTCCTTATCGATGCGAAATCATAGAAAACACTCAATAAAGGAAATAACTTAGGCTATTTTTGACTCGTTTGAGCCTTTCAAGCCTCCCAAATGATATTATATCCCTAGGGTCCCCTGTTGAGTCTATTTTCACTACAAGAAAAAATGGTCTCAACGATCATTGTCAATAGTCGCTAAAAGTGAAAAAATAGTTACTAAAACTTATAGTGACCAAAATAACGATGGTTGCAGGTGGTCACAATAGAGTAGCTACTAAAAGTGCTCAATGACGAGTTATTAACTTGGACACTAAAAATACATGTTTAGCGACCATCCAATGATGGTTAGTAAATATGGAAAAATCAATGACATATTTTTTGCTCGCTAATGTAAAAGTTCATGGTCGCTATAACATTGACATGGTTATTGTAAGTACGCATAAAATGACCACATCTTTTGGTTGGTAAAAATTTGATTCTTTAGCAACCAATGATTTGGTTGCAATGACTTTTAGATAGTTGCAATAGTTGTGTTATTTAACAAGTTTTAGCGACCGCATTGCAACAATATAACATAATTGCTAAAGAGTATGTTTTAGAGACAAAATAATTGGTTGCAGTAATTTTAATATTGTCACAAGACTTATTGCATCTTTTATGATTTAGTGGCCAAAAGTGTAGCTAGTAGTCGCTAATATATTACTTATTAGAAACCAAATGCCGATTGGAGAAATAATTTCAATTGGTTGCTAATGTGTATATTTTAGCAACCAAATAGTGGTTGCAAAGTAGCTTGAAATGATTGCTAATATGTACTTTTAAGCAAATAAATAATTGCCACACAATTTGAGTTGGAATAGATTCAAGATATATTATAAACCAAAATAGGATTACAAGTGAAGAGTACTCGTGCTAAATAAAAATGAGGAAGTACTTGCTTCGCTTACAATATTTTTGGAATAAAGAAAAATTGCTAACTAATCTCCCCTTGAGGAAAACAAGAAAAAAGACAAAAAAAAGGAAGAGATTAAATTATATCATATTGCAACCTTCCTCAAGCAATTGCAAGAGACGCCCCAGAGACCAAGAACAAATCTCCACTCCTGCAAACAAGCACTGCAAAGCAAGCATTTTGTAGAAGCAAATAAAATCAAAGTCCTGAGCCGCGTAGTAAGCAATCCAAGCAAATTGCATCACAATAAAACAACCAAATCCGCAAATTTCCAAGCCCATGGCACAATTAGGTTCTAATTTTCATCAAATTCAAAATTGAGTTGCTCATCAGATTACCAAATTGCGGTTCAAACTTTTCAAAGACTAATACAACCAAGAACTACAAAATGGGAAAAATATCAATCATCATCATCCACAAGAATTTGATGCAATCTCCTATACATCAGCAGAAGAATTTGTTGCACAAAAAAACCTGTAACAGCAATTGTGCAGCTCATGTAAAAACAAAAAGTCCCAAGGAGCCAACAGTTCAATATTTTTGGTATTAACATCAAAAAGATCTCAACAACCAAACCAATTCAGCAGTAGAATCTATCCCATGCATGCAACAAGAAAATCTACAGATGTAACAAAATTCCAAACAAGGAGTTCAATAGCCTAGCTTCAGAAAATACAGAACAGAAGCAACATGGTAATAGAAAGATAATTCTGGACTGAGGTAATATTTGCCAAAAAAACAGCAGTTATTGATTTCTCTCAGTACTAATGGCCTTGAATCGCAAAAAAATTGATTAGCTGCTAAATACACTCAACAAAAGATCAATTAAGTTCATCAATATTATCTAAGCATTTGAACTGCCAACATAAAGCCAAACTACAGCACCACTCAAAATTCCAATACCAAACAATCAATTCTAAGGTAGCAAGCCTTAAGCTGCTATAGATGAAATTCCACACAGAAAAGATATACATGTCGTATATGTGTATATACAGAACAATATAACTGAAGAAAATTTACGTGACTAAAATATCCAACAACCTTCAATATAACCTCATGATGGATAGCCATTCTAACACCAAAATGAAAGCAGAAACAAACCAACTTCGAGAACAAAACAGATAACAAGATTTATGTCAGCCTTATAGATCAATGGCCATATAAAAACTTGAGCTTATGACTCAAAACAGAGAATTAATTACTATCCAAATATAATGAGGATACAAATGATAAAGAAAGTGATACCTTAGAGCAAGATTCGGTCCCCCATGCCATAGTTGAATTGCATGAACATATTTTCTCAAATTTAATACCATCAAAAAGAGTGTCGCAATTTATAGAATATTTATTGAGAATATAGAGTATTCTGATCCGAGCACCTCCGGCTTTAAAAATATGAGTAACACTTATTTTCATAACACAATAAAGAACCTCCTACAATAATCAATGACAGGTGAGCCATGAAAATCAAAATTGTATTACGTCAAGATGAGAACATCTACCTTACAAATGATGTCGTCTTCAGCTGGAGGAGTTTCAAGTATAATAGTTTAACATCCAGTAATATGGGCAAGTTGATGTGGAAAACAAATAGCAATTCAGTAGACTGAAATCTTAAACGTGATATAATAAATCCAGAAAAAAATAATGATAGAATTAGTTCATCAAAGTAACTGTACAACTGAAATAAACCACCAATAGTCAAAATGGCAGCAGTAACTAGAGGACAACAACTGTTGCAAAGTTTACAGTGAGATAAGGTTGTGTCAGTTAATCAGTTTACAGTGAGAGCCCATAGAAACCTAACATGGTTAATGGGGAAAGTAACTATTCATACATGATAACTCACTATTCCAAGTCACTATCCACATAAGCTTAAGGTACCGATTCATCGCTAGTACTCCAATATTTAGCTAAGGTGTATAGTATAATACGTACAGCATAGTTAGTTTTATTCTCTTTCTGGTAGCAAAAGAAAAACAAATCCTTAATATGCATGTTTTGCTCTTCAGAATACAAAAAGTATATGTAAAGAATGGAATGTGATTTGGAGTTTGAACCATTATGAACATGGATAAGGTCAACTCTAGATTAATTATTGAAAATTTTAACTAACTACTAAACTCTAATAAATCACCTTCTACCTTTCTCTTCCCCAACCCGGAATAAATAATATGAAAATGTTGGTGTCGTTGCTGAACATGGATAAATACGACCATAGTTCATATTCTACTTGCACTCATATGTATTAATAATTCTAGTGGCATCTCCAAAACCTAATAGCTAAAGCAGAGGAGAAAATAAAGCTATCATCAAACCTATGTGACGATTCAAACCGTTAAGGCTTTGTGCTCCCAATCCTTCACTAAAGGTCACCAACCTTTTAATCACTTGCTTATATATATCACTAAATAATTGAAACTCATTATAGGTTTCATGCATCTTTTCGTGTCTAATTCTTTCATGACACTGGAATTCTCTTCGAATGACAGAATGATGAGGGGACCGATAGGAGCAGCCGCCCCCAAGTCTATATATGATTATATCATACATATAATTGTTTCCCCCTAAACATATAACATCATTACTCTTCATATTTTGCTAAAATCCATTCTAGCCCCCAAGATTATAATTCCTGACTCCATAAGCTCATCTCAAATTAATTATGGATTGAATCACAATCCCACAAAAAATTAAAAACAAACATTTGAATCAACACACATGTCATCTATCCCATAATTACTTAATTACATCAAACCTCTAATAAATACATAGTGATAAAAATCCTACACCTAATTCTAAATTTTTGTCACTGGAAACAAGATCATCATCATATCTTGATTCTAGCATCCCCCAGAAATTAAATATTTCATTCATACATCTATATATGCACCAGAATCATGCATGTGACAAGAATATATACATATATATATATATGATTGTTGGAGTCAAGTGATCAAAAAGGGACAAAATTAACTAAAGTACTTTGAGTTTGTCTTTTTACCTTTCCAATCCGAACAAAATTAACTTCAACTTATAATTAATTTGATTAATACCTTATACATCATCTCAAAAGTAGCCATAACCTAACTAAGCAGAGAAAAAGAAATAGAAAAACTGTTGAAACCTAGGAGGATCTACTGTTAAAACTATGAAATAACAGTAAAGTAATTCAATGAAAACTGACAACAATGTTTAACATGGTTCAACAATGTGCCTAATCCACCCGACATAGAAAAGGATTTTATTGATCTCAAATCAAGTAACAAGTACAAACTTGAATCCCACAAATCTTACGAGAACACCTAACACCCTCGTTCTAAACTCCATCTCGAGAAACTAACTCAAAAGCAGTCTAAAACCTTTGTGTTATGTCTGTGTTGAATTATCTTGGAAGAAACTGCAATTTATACCCACGAAGTAGAGTCCTAGGCCCATTGGGCTTGCAGCACCTGCCAAGGCCAGCATAACTTGCGCCCAAGCGCGCAAACTCCTGTTGCTACCAAGTTTGTGCCTAAAGAATCAATCTGATGTGCGCACTGGCGTGGACAACTTGCGCCAGGGCGCAATATTCCAATAGTGTCTGCACTCGGGTGCGGCACTCCTCGTGCACAGCGTACGACGCATGTTTCTGTGCATATGATTCTGGTATGCTGCGTGCCTGGGCACACATCTACCCTGTTTTCACTCAACTTCCATGGCTTGGCGTGCCTTGCCTCACATATCGGCACACGGCATCCTGCCAACTTACGTCAAGGTGTGCTCCAGAGCTCATATCGATCGCCTAGCTCCGTTTTGCCCATTTCTTTCATGTCTCATCAATTCAGCCCAAATTTTAAGGCAAAATCAACAATTCTCCACCTTGAATTGAAATTCACCATCATTTTTCTTTGTCCCTACCCCCAAAAAGGCCTATCATTTGAGTATGCAAATGTTAATCAAATCCAAGCAATGCGCGAATTTGATTCCTCTAACAGCTTTAGTTAATATGTTTGCCAGATTATCTTTAGTACCAACCTTGCCAACTTGAATGACACCTTGAGACACCATATCCTGGACAAAGTGATACTTTACATCTATGTGCTTCGTTCTCTCATGAAATGCTTGATTTCTTGACAAGTGTATGGCACTCTGGCTATCACAAAATATTGAAGTAATATCAGAATCCATACCCATATCCTCAATCAGCCCCTTAAGCCAAATGCCTTCCTTCATGCGTTCAGCTAAAGCCATGTACTTAGTTTCTGTTGTGGACAATGCAATTGATGACTGCAAAGTCGCTTTCCAACTAACCGTACAACTTGATACACAAAATACACAGCCTTTATCATGGACCTTCTGCTGTCCAAATCTCTTGCATAATTTGTGTCCACATAGCCAATAATTCTAGCAATAGAATTTAGTTGACTATACCTCAAACATCTGTCTGCAGAGCCTCTCAAATAGCTCATGATCCATTTCACATCCTGCTAATAAGTTTTTCCTAGCTTGTGCATGTACCTTCTCCAACACTGACTGCATATGAAATGTCTGGCCTAGTGCAAACCATGGCGTACATCAAGCTACGCACTACACTAGCATACAACACATTAGACATGTGCTCCACCCCCTCATTAGTACTCTATGATAGATTTGATGAGAGCTTGAAATTAAGCTGCAAGTGGCATACTAACTAGCTTAGACTTATCCATCCCAAATTGCTCAAGTACTTTCTCAATATAATGCTGTTGATACTAGTACAACAATCGTGCGTGTCTTCCCGGATGATCTCCATGCCCAAAATCTTCTTTGCACCGCCCAAATCTTTCATCTCAAATTCTTCACTTAACTGAGCTTTTAAATGGTTGATCTCAGATATGTTTCTAGAGGCAATCAACATATATATCATCAATGTACAACAACAAATATACGAGAAGGCTATCACTACAAATTTTATAATATACACAGCAGTCATAAATGCTTCTAGTATATCCTATCTTGGTAATAAAAACATCAAACCTTTTATACTACTACCTAGGAGATTGTTTCACACCATATAATGACCTCGTCAAAAGATATGCTTGATTTTTTTTTCAGAAACAACGAATCCCTTTTGTTGGCTCATGTAAATTTGTTTCTCCAACTCACCATATAGAAATACTATTTTCACATCTATATGCTCAATCTCCATATCAAATAAAGCAACCATGGCAAGTAAAGCACGAATAGAAGCATGTTTTACAACTGGGGAGAACACTTCATGAAAGTTAACTCCCTCTCTCTAAGTAAAACCCTTAGCAACCAATCGCACTTTGTATCTAGCATCCTCAACCCCAGGATTCCCTTCATTTTTCTTGTAAATCCATTTGCAACCTACAATCTTCTGCCCTTTAGGCACATCAACCAGCTACCATATGCTATTTTTGTGTAGAGACTCCATCTCTTCACTCATAGCTGCAACCCATTTATCAGAATCTGGCCTAAAAATAGCTTCTTTGTATGAGACTAGATCATCTCCTACAAACTCATCGGCTGAACTCAAAGCATAAGCTACGAGATCTGAGGAAGCAAAATAATGTGGTAGTTTGATCTGCTTTATCTCCCTATCGCAAGCCAAGAAATAATTTTGTAGTGGTTCATTTTTCTGTTGTTGATTAGGTGATAATGCGCTCTTACTAGCTTCATTTATCACCTTCTGTTTCCCCTTTTAAACTTGTGGAGTGTCAAGTTCAAATTCCAACTTCTCCTTAACACCATGTTGACTGCTTTAGGGCTAATCCACCTTCTTCATCATTGCTGACTCATCAAATGTCATGTCTCTGCTGATAATCATCTTGGAGCTCTTGTCATCATTACACCACAATCGATAACCTTGACTCCATCTACATAGCCTAGAAATATGCACTTCCTAGCCCTTAGCTCAAGCTTCCCATTCCGGACATGAGCATAGGCTGGACACCCAAATACTGTTAGATTTGAGTAATCAGCATGAGACCCGGACCAAACTTCCATTGGTATCTTGCAATCCAAAGCAGTCAATGGTGACCTATTCACCAAATAACAATCTGTGTTAATTGCTTCTGCCCACAAATCCTTAGACAATCCAGTGTCAAAGAGCATGCATCTAGCTTTTTCCAAGATAGTCATGTTCATCCATTCTGCAACTTTATTCTGCTATGGCATATGTAGAACTATGAGATGCCTCACAATTCCTTCTTTATCATAGAATTCCTAAAATTCCTTGTTGCAGAACTCTAATCCATTGTCAATCCTCAAGCGCTTTATTTCATTTCATGTCTGCTTCTCAAATAAAGTTTTCCATTGCTTGAAGTTGACAAACACCTCATCCTTATACTTCAGTATGTACACCCATACTCTTCATGAGAAGTTATCAATAAATGTCAGCATGTACCTGGCACCCCCCTTTGAAGGAACCTAAGAAAGCCCCTAAAGATTTGAGTGAATGTACCCAAGAGGCCCTAGGTCTGGTGAACTGCAGTGCCGAATTTCACACTATGTTGTTTGCTAAACACAGACTGCTCGTAGAAATCCAGCTCTCCAGTCTTCTTTCCACAAAGCAAACCTCGTTTGCTCAGTTCTAACATCCCCTTCTCACTCATATTCCCAAGCCGCATATGCCACAGTCTCGTACTATCATTGACTGATGAAGAAACTACTGCAGTACCAGAAACTGTGCTGCCCTATAATATGTAAAGGCCATTCCGCTTGTCTCCCTTCATGATAAGCAATACACCTTTGGAAACCCACAGAACTCCATCTTGAGCTTTGTACTCACGACCATTCTTGTCTAGAGTACCCAGCAATATCAGATTTTTCTTCAAATCTGGAACATGATGCACATCTGTTAAGGTCCTTACTACACCATCATGCATTCTGATACAAACTGAGCCAATTCCTACTACCCTGCAAAAAGCATCATTTCCGATAAGCACTTTACCACCATCTTATTTCTAATAAGTGGTAAACTAATCTTCTCATGAGCACATGTGGTAGGAGCAGCCACTATCCAAAATCTATTCAGAGCTTAGTGAAGTTTCGAAAACGTTGAGAACAAGCCCAACTTCGAACTCATCCTCAACAATTCCTACGACATCATCCCATTTTTTATCAGAACTTTCGCCTGCATCCTTCACCTTTTCTCGTTCTGGACAATTTCATTTCTAGTGCCCCTTTCCACCACACCTAAAACACTTATCACCGTTTCTAGGCTTAGTTTGGGACTTCGATTAGCCTTTACTTCTTCCCGTTTCTCTTAATCTCCCTTTCACCACCAATTCTTCCTTACTTTCACCATCATTGATGCCCAGGACATGTTTTCTCAATTCATTGGAATTCAATGAGGCCTTCACATTATCCATTGAAATCGTATCTCTCTCGTACAAAAAAGTAGTAACCAAGTGCTCAAAAGATTTTAACAAAGAACACAAGAGAATTAATGCTTGGTCTTCATCTTTAATTTTAACGTCTATACTACAAGATCCAGAATCACCTTATTGAAAAAATCAATATACTGAGTAATAGATCTACCTTCTTCCATTCTTAATGTGTATAACTGTTGTTTCAAATACTATCAATTCGTTAGGGATTTCATCATATAGAGACTCTCCAGCTTCTTTCATAAATCTGTTGGTGTACTTTCTATGGCGACCTCTCTCAGTACTTTATTTGCTAATGATAACACCAGAGTACCATAAGCATTTGCTATGAACTCATCCTTCTTTTCTTCTGCCAGCATCTCTGGCAAGGAATCTCTACCCTTTAACGCTTTCTATAAACCTTGTTGGCATAGGAGGGCATGAACCTTCATCTTCCACAGCCCAGAGTCATTCTTCCCATCGAATTTCTCTACCTTGTACTTCATGCCTGACATCTGATCCAATCTACTCCGATACCAATTTGTTGAAATCTAGGAGGCTCTATTGTTAAAACTATGACTATGAAACAACAGTAAGGTAATTCAATGGAAATAATATTTAACGTGGTTCGACGATGTGCCCAATCCACCCAACAAAGAAAAGAAATTTATAAATCTCAAATCAAGTAACAAGTACAAAATTGAATCCCACAAATCTCACGAGAACACCTAACACCCTCGTTCTAAACTCTATCTTGAGAAACTAACTCAAAAGCAGTTTAGAAACCCTTGTGATATGTTTGTGTTGAATTATCTCGAAAGAAAACTGCAATTTATACCCACGATGTAGAGTCCTAGGCCCATTGGGCTTGCGCCGCACACCGGGGCAAGCATGACTTGCACCCCGACATGCAAACTCCTGTTGCTACCAAGTTTGTGTCGAGAAAATAATCTGTCGCGCAATATTCCAGAGCATCTACGCCCTAGCAAACTTACACCAGAGCGCAATATTCCAGTAGCATTTACACCCGGGCGCGGCACTCATCTTGCCCGAGTGCATGACACATGTTTTTGTGCCTATGATTCCGGTATATAGCACGTCCAAGCGCGACAACCTTTTCGTCGAGCGCACGGTTCCACTAGATCCTGCACCCGGGTGCACATCTGCCCTATTTTCGCCCAACTTCCGTGCCTCTCTAGCCTTGGCATGCCTTGCCTCACACCTGTCGTGTACCGTCTTGCAAACACGCATTGGGGCGTGCTCTCGAGCCCATTTTGACCTCTTAGCTTTGTTTTGCTTCATTTCTTCCGTGTCTCATCAATTCAGCCTAAATGTCAAGGCAAAATCAACGATTGGTATCAGAGCAAGTTTGACTAGAATTAGGACTCCTTGTTGTATTAGGTTTCCTAGTTCTAGGTGATGTAGTCAAGTAATTTTCTATTATAAATATTATGTTTTCTATTATAAATTTGACTCGATTATTTGGAAACCAAGTTTAAGTAGAATTAGGACTCCTTCTTATATTAGGTTTCCTAGTTCTAGGTGAAGTAGTCAAGTAATTTTCTATTATAAATAGAGGTATTTATTTGATTACGAGAGAAAGAGAGAGAGAGAGAGAGAGAGAGAGAGAGAGGGGATACTCGTGGAGCTCATGATACTCATGGGGTAGTTATTGTGAATACGAGGAGGGCAATACAAAGGGGTGAAGTGAGTATCTCTTTGGTAGTTATGATAGGAGCTGTACAAGGGATTTTTGGCTTGAGTTTGGGCCTGTCAAAGTCAAGGGTTGGCTTGTACTAGTAAAATTCTATCATAATTGAAGAAAGAAAACTCCCGTGGAGGTAGGCAGAATTTGCCGAACCACGTAAATCTATGTTTGTTTTATTTTTCTATCTGTTGGGTATTATTTTTGTCATCAACTTTGTAAGTATGATTTGTGAATTCTTGATAAATTAAATTTTGTGACTAAATTGTTTCCGTTGTGCTCCAACAAAAACCTTTTAACCCATAAATAGAATTATAAATGTCTCCAAACAAGTACACGCAAAAGCCAGTTTCATCTTATTGTGACTACAGAGAATTGAATTATATATATACAATCCCACAGTCTCTCTCATGCTCTCTTACCTTTTTCTTTGCTCCTTCTTTATCTTTTGTTTACACTTTAAATTAGACAATATTGTCTTCTACAAAATTAAGAGCTGGGATGCAGAATAATTAAGAGCAACACATTTCTGTAAAATTTGGGAGAATAAAAGTAAAAACCCTAGTAATTTAGAGGTGAAATAGTACAAGCTTACCAAAAGTGGAAGTGGTGACAACAATTGAAATGATGGTGATTGAAATCATGATGATGATAAATCCAAAGGCTTGTTTCTCAAAATATTTGAAGTGGCCGCTTGAGAGCTTTCCCCTTTCACCGGGCTTGAGGGCTTCTGCTAGTCTTATGTCTTATCCTTCCTTGGATGTTTGAGATTTTTTGAAATTTCTGTTTTATTTGCTATTGAGTGTTTCATTTTTTCTATAATTGATATTTTATTATTGATTTTGTTTTGAGTTTTTCCTTGTTTTATGTTTACGAATTATACTTTTATTTTCTGAATGCATAAAGAATATTTTCATTTATTTATTGTAAATTGTTTTTTGAAATTGATTACAAATGTTGGAGCTATATTGACATTTTACATTTTTTCTCATAATAATTAATTTAAAGTTCATACAATTAATGAAGCATTTTAATGATTATGAAAAAGAAAAACCGAATTGACCTATAACTTAATAATATATTTTTTTCTCTGATTTCTATAGGTTAATCAACATATAATTAAGAAGTTTGAGGAACAAAATTTACTCTTAATTAATTTTAGAATTTGTATGGAATTTTTGGTATTCACAAAAATGTCATTAGGTCTTTTGGAAATTCCTCTTGTCAATGCGCCCCGTTGTTGTAAATCAATCTGACATTAAATCTTTAAAATAAATAAAAATATGCAAAAAAATTCAATAAGGCAAAAGATTAATAGTCAATTAAGAAATTTTTGAAGCACTGGCAATGCTTCAAAGGTTAATGATGATCCATGTGTTGAGTGTTTTATTATATTTTTTGATTTTATAAAGTTAGAATATATAAAAGCATTCGAAACTAATGACTTTATACTATTAATAAAGTATTTATTTCTTTATTTGATGTATTTTTTAATGACGCATCTAAAATATTTTTATTTTTGTTAAATGTTCATAACTTTCATATATAATTTATTATTTTATAATCGCAATTATAATTTTATCATATTTTTATGAGTATGATTTATGTAAAAATTTGTATGAATGTATTAAAATTATTAAAATATTAATATCATATTTTTATTTATTATACACTATAAAAAGCTTAACACGAATATTGAATGTGTCAAAATTATTAATATTAATAAATGAATAAAGGGCAAGGGCATACCAGGGTTCTCAAATGATGTAACTTTATGATTTAATTTTTGTTTTTGGTATTTTGTCTTTTTGCCAAAAAATTTATTCCAAGTGTAACACTAATGCAAGGTCTTTGTCTCTTTAGTATAAAGAAAAGGAATTCGCAATGGGAATTTCAAAATTGCATTGCTTTGATTAACCAGGTCGTTGAGTATTTGAAATAAGACCATATTTATATTGGTATTTTTATTGTGATATATATACCAATAAAGGATATATATATATATTTAAAATTTTTAAACTTGAATGACAAGGGAAGATGATAATTTTTCTTTGGTAAGTGATAGGAATTTGTTTCTGTGTTTTAGAAAATATATGGACAATAATCACTACTGATAAGCACCAAAATAAGCGATATTTACTGAAGATAGGCAATCTAATACAAGATATTTATTGAAGATAGGCAATCTGATACAAGACCACTTTGCTATCTTCAACATTGTATATTTTTAAATATTATACCCTTAATTATTCCATATATTTTTAAATTTTTTTTTAAATATAATTTCGTATATCTTCTTTCATCCTCTTTAAATTTAAAAACTATTTTTAGCTTTTGTATTTTCATTTCTCTAATTTATTCTACTTTTTTCATTTTTATATATATTATATATAAATTTATATATTATATATACATAAGTATAAATATATAATATATTTATGCATGTATTTTATGTTATATGTATATATTATATATTTATATATAATATATATTAATAAATAAACATAAAGATATAAAAATACTATATAATTATATTTGTATAATTATAATCCCACCCACTCCCGCTCCCTCCACAACCCCCATCCCCAACTGCCCCGTCACCACCCCACGGTGGTTGGCCATGGCCGCTGCCCCCAACAAACAGGAAAAATATTTTTTTCATCCCATAAGATTTTCTGACTTTCAATTTTGTCTTATATGTTACGCAATTTTAAATTTACTCCTATAAGTTAAAAAAACTTTGCACATTTCATCCAAAAGTTGCCGGAATCTCATAAAATGGCCGGAAATGCTGATGTGGCAAGCCAGATTTTGTTGAATTTGGGGAATTTTACTTAGGCGGCAAATTTCTAGCTAACATGGCATTTTTTTATCTTGTTGGAAAAAGTCTTTGCTTACTTAAATTTATTATTATTATTATTATTATTATTATTATTATTAGATAATTATACAGTTAGAGATCCTGAGTAAAATATCGCCTTCATGGCTAGTTCTACCTACACTGCCGCCTTTCATGGCTAGCCCTTAGTTCCTTGAATTCTGACACATTTTCCCGATTCTGACCCCTGAATGATATCGGAGCCATGGTGCTTGAAAAGTGTATAGATCTATGGAAGTCCAACACATAAATTTTTCCTTATGAATATTATAAGGAAGAGAGATACTATTAAAAACAGTATCAATGAAGAATATGATATTCCTCATAATATTGATTTACTTAATAGATGGACTATTCCTAAAGTTGAACCTAAGGTCATATACAAATTTGGTACTTTTGAAAAACTTGGTTTAAAACAAGTAGTTAAAACTACAGAAGAATCTATTATATTATATGGGAATGAGAAAATCTTGAAACTTTGAAGTAGATCTGATATAGATCAATATAAAGAAACTTATAGATTTATTTATATTGGTCTTGTGCAAATTGCATTTAAACCATTAACTTCAGAAAATTTACCTAAAAGATTTATAGCAGCTTTAAGAGATGGTAGAAATATGAATTGGAAGAGATCATTAATGGGTATTATACAATCCAGTTTAGCTCATGACCCTATTTATTTTGATATTTATCCTAATTTATAATTTTCTTTATTTGATATTAATATACTTGATGCTCTTACTTTGAATGTTAAAATTCATGGTTATACTTATATGCCAGGAATAGAAGTTATATGTATCCGTTATAGAATTTATTTTAAATCACTTCACACACTTAATCCACAGTGCAAAAAGGTTAATAAACCTGTTAATGAAACAATATTAATAGAAACTAATTTTAGCAGATCTAATATTACTACTAGAAGAGCAATAAAATGGGACGAAATTGTTTTTCCTGGAAAATGGATTATGGATCAAGCCGTAAATTTACAGCCTAGGCTAAATTCAAATGTTACTAATATAATACAATCTTCTGATGGGTCTGTTCAAATACAGTTTGAAGATAACAAAAGGATAATAGAATCCTCCTCTAGATCCAGAATTTCTAGATCTCATTCTAATACATCTTTTTATTCTCATATTTCACCCTTTGATAAAATTGATTTTCCATCAAGAGCCTCTACTTCTCAAATTAGAGAAATGTCTGAAATTCAGAATAATAAAGTTAATGAATTAAGAATTTCTAAAAATAATATTGTTAAAGGAATATATAATAATCAAGAACAGGAAATAATCGAGTCTGAAATGAATTTTCCTATTTAATGGATTATAGCTCAAAAATTAATTTTCGTCTTGGATCACCTACCAGGCAACTTATTAAAAAAGAATTTAATTTGCCCAAATGGGAGCCATTTAGAAAATGATTTTTTGAAAATTTCAATGAAGAAGATAAATTAAAATTTCAAAATGAATTTTATTCTTTTGCTTCAAGAGAAAATAAAATTATACCATTTGTTCCTTGGTTTATAACCAATTATGTTGAAAATTATATTTCAGTTTTGGAAAGGAATTATAAATTGGTGAACAAGTTTTAAAAGCCATTTATCCACCTCAACAACCTTTTCAAATATACAATAATGGAGATAACTTATATTTTTCTGCATTTCAGAAACTTTTTGAAAATGAAACACTTCAAATTACTACTGCTGCTATTAATAATTTAGTAAAACAACAAAAGTATGCTAATATGTATCTTAATGTTTTAGGGGAACAAATCTCATCTCTTCATAATAGAGTTGAAAGTTTATATTCCCTTGTGAATCAACTCAAGAATTTGATTAGTGTGGCAAAGCTTAATCAAGGTTAGTAAAACAACAAAAGTATGCTAATATGTATCTTAATGTTTTAGGGGAACAAATCTCATCTCTTCATAATAGAGTTGAAAGTTTATATTCCCTTGTGAATCAACTCAAGAATTTGATTAGTGTGGCAAAGCTTAATCAAGGAAAACCACAACCACCAAAGGTTATTGCAACCCCTAGTATTCAACCTCCTCCTTAAATTCATAATTTTAAATTAAAATCTGTTAGTGAATTAGAAAAAATTCTTGATAATAAGCTTAAAGGATTGAAACTTAATACTCTTAATAAAGAGTTTGAAAATGGTATGAGTAATAAAGACAGTTATAAAAATTATATTAAAGATGAAATAAATAAAATTGAAAAATATGCTAATAGGCCTACTATGAGGATGCATTATTATCCTAGACCTACGTCTCAAGATGTTCTTCATGAGTAACAAGAATATATTGTTAATAATAGTTATAATGGTAAAAATATTTATGAATGGAATCTTTTTTATTAGGAATATGATATCTTATTCATTTTAAAACTTTATTAAGAGGTTTATAATTAATCACCAGGCGAGGTATTCCTTTTTCTTGTTCTGAATGTTTATTAACATAAAAAGCAGTACAAGACCAAGAAGATTTAGAATGGTTTATTAAACCTTTTTGTAAAATAGAATTATGATATTATTAATACTACATATTATGAATATAATTAAAATTATTATAATATAATCTTTATAATTATTAATATATTACTAATCATATAATTAATATTATTAATTATAATAGTATCAATTAATAATAATATGAGTATATGACTAATATTAGTATCAATTATATATATATATATGAGATATAGCTATAGCTATTATGAAGACAACTTGGAAGAAATAGAAATCCCACCTCGTACAATGCTAAATCATTAACAGCTAATAAACTCATCCATCAAGATAAACACCTACATAGTACACACAGGTATGTTTGTGTGTGTACGTGTATCTATTTCTTTGTATTGGAAATGTACATGCATAAAAAGAAGAAAACCTATCAAAGATTGGGTTTGTGAAATTCGAGAGGAAAATATGAAGAAACCCATATACATTCTCGTGCGCTAATTTTTTTTCTTTTTCGCCAAAATTGATACCAAAAAAGGATCTTCCGCCAAAACTTTGAGAAACCCATATCCTTTCTCGTTTCAATGGCGCTGATTGTTTTCTTTTCAACCAAAACTGATACCAAAAGAAACCTTCCGCCAAAACTTGGAACAATCAAAATGGGAAGATATTCTACTGAAAGATCTTTGTTTTTGCTTTTAGTTGTCAAATGGAAAAGTTGGTTTCTCTTCAATTTTCTGTTGGATTAGTAATTCTGCTTAAATTTTTGTGGTTTAGCCAGATGATTGTCTGTTGGACTTCTTGCAAATTGTTTATTTGAGATTTCCTAGTGACCATTCATAGCCAAATGATTATGCTGCTGGAATGGCCAATTGATCTTTATTTAACCACAAATTGTGGGTTTGGTTGAAGCTTATCTCTGAAATGTTTCTGTAGACAAAGGTTGCTGCATAGTTTTTGAAATCTGTTGGAGTCAGGATTCGATACCTTGATCTGGGCAATTCCAAACAGCTATTTTGTTGCTTTTTGCTGCAAGGGGGTTTCGATCACTAGCCAACTGGGATTTAATTTAGGCGCTGCTTCTGTACTCCCCAAGGGATATAATTTAACTTGGATTTGCTTCATTGGGAAATCGAACCCTGACATTGTCTCCTCAATTGATTGATGGAATGTTGCAATTGCGGGAAATGGGGTTCGATACTTAATTGCAGCGCTGCTTCTTACTTTGGCCGCCCAATTTTTTGGTATCCTTGTCACAAATTCATTTCGGGCACGTTGGGATATATAGATAGGTTTGATAAAATTATAATGATATAATGGAATTACATTATTGAAAATAATATAATACTGTATTTGGTGATTAGGATTATACATTTTGAATATGTAGTTATTTTATCAATCCCTTGTTTGAATACAAGGATTAAATAATTGAGTTAATGAATTTACTGAAATACCCATTGTAATAAGACAAATAGAAACCCCAATATTTGCATTCATTCTTGTATTGCCATAATTGTCATAAGTCTAATTTGCATGGGTATAATTATCATAAGTCTAATTTTTTATTCCTCCCCTAATTTGGATTACACAATCAGGGCCTAAGTGGGTGGATACACTATGAATTGAATGCATGATTATCTACCGGGTTTTATATCAATCTTGGGCTTTTATCCTTATATCCAAATACTTGATATGGCTTGATAAAATTATCTATCAAACAATGTCCAACAAACCAAACGAGCCCTTTATTGATTTTGTGGGGATTGGGGACTCCAAATTAGGTCTTCGTTGGGGAAAAATTGATTTATATTCGCTGACAGGAGGAGACCACTATTCCAAGTAAAAAAAAAAAAAAAGGTGGAGCCAAGGCTGTTGCAAGGTGGAATGAATTATGTCCATCTTCAAAATTACTTTTGTTAGGTTCAGTGACTTATAGCCCAGTGGTATCAAGTCTCCCCTATTATGTGGGAAGTCTCGTGTTCGACTCAAATGACGTCTTTGTGCGCCTCTTAGTTGTGATCTTGTGGGGTTTGTACTTCCATCTTCTTTGATTGATAGTTGTATTCTATTGATTTATTATAAGACTGATATTCTTGATTTGATAATTAGATCTATAGACTTATTGTAAAGAATATTCTTTAAAAAAAATTACTTTTGTTAGTTTTTTATGTATTTTCTTTTCTTTTTAGGGGAGATTAGTGGTAATTGGGAATATTGTAAGGGAAGTACTTCCTTGTTTAAATGTTGCTCAAAAAACTTTTGACTTTTTGATTTCTAATATATCCTAAATTTATTTTTAAAAAAAATAAAAGAATTTTATGATATTTTTCTGAAAAATAGGAAGTCTCAAAGTCCATTAGATCGCTTTGAGTAACTTTTATTAATAATATAATGCTAGTTGTTCTTAGTATTTTTTAGCAACCATACAAAGTTAGTTGCAATAATATATATTTAGGAACCAAATTAGTTGGTTGTTATGATCAACTCAAAAGACTTGTAACAACCATTCAAATGTTATTGTTAAATTGGTCACTATTAATATTTTACTTATAGCAACCATGAAAATTCTTACTAAAAACTCTGACTTCGGTCACAAGAGCTTGTCAAAATATAGTGATCATTTATAGCTACCAAATATTGATTTGTCACAATAAGATCTACCAAAATTAATATTAGCAACCAAATAACTTTTGGTCGCTCAAAGTTTATCTATAGTGACCACTTTATCATTGTTGCAGAGAATTTCGTCGCTAAAGCCAATTTTTCTTGTAGTGTTTAAAGTATCCTTTTTATTTGGCAACTAACTCAACAGCCAGCCTAAACACATAATCCTACCAAATAAATCTCACAATTACTTGTTAGATCTATTTGAAGCTCTTATGAAGATGGGAACAAACAATATAGTGCCCATGAGTTCAATTTTCTTCCCCCACCAAAAATAAAATAAAATAAAAAATTAAAAAAAAACATAAAAAAAAGTGCTTAGTGGCATGAGCACCCTAAAAAAAAGTATGAGAAAAGGGGAGAAAGAAAGAAATTGAGAAGTACTATTCAAACAATTTGGGGGAGTATTAAAAGGTGACGATGAACAAGTGTTGTAGATATTGAGTCAGTATTATCCATATCTTTCCTACCTTTACCCAAGCCTACATTACAAGCTCTGAAAGTCATAAATGATCCTTTATTGAGTGTTGAGATAGAGATGAAAAGCAAACCTATGGAGTATTAGAGTAGAGTCTTGTACTTGTACATAAATTAATCCGAATTGCCAATAACTACTTGTAGAGAAATCACACACATACACAGGAGATTCATTTGAACATTGTGTCTGTTTATTTGTGTATAGTGAAATTAGATCACAACTGTGGTTGACTACAAGCATAGCTTTGAAGCAGTTCTGAGAGTAACAAAAAAAAGTGATGTTTTTGTACATGCATTTTAGTGTTGATTTGGTTTTTCTTAGAGTGTCTTTGAGTCTTTTTTTGTGTTGCCCAAGGACAAGCAACGTACTAAGTTTGGAGGTGTTTGTTAAGTCCATATTAGTATTAATTTTAATATTATATTTAGAACTTAACAAATAATTTTCTTGTTTAAAATATTATAATTCCCTTGCTACTTAATGAAAATTTGAAATTGCAGGATTACAAGTGAAGAAATTAAAAAAATGGACCAACTGACACAATTTAGTGGGAATGCTGATAGGATGACACCTCATTATCTAATCAAAGATGGATAGAAGAGTCTATTTATTAGTCATATTCTAATTAGAAAACTCTTTTAAGAAGTTATAAATAGGCCTCTCAGATACTTAGTTGATCATCAGAGAATAGATTTGGATTTGCTCTCTTGGATATTAGAACTATCGCGAGAGTCACGATTCGGAAGAGGACAAAGTGGAGATCAAACTCGTCTAGGACTAGAGTTTCTTCTTCTCCCTTTGATTTTTTTTTTTCTGGATTTGAGACTATGTTTCGTTTTATTCATGTTTTGTTTGACAATTCAATCATGAGCTAATTCGTTATTCTAGGATTATGATAGATTCTTTTGAATAAATTAATGCACGGTTTTCTTCCATGAAATTAGTAGCACTCAAGGTTATTTCTTCTATTATGTCCTCTTTTTCTATTTGATTATTTGATCAACAGTCAAGTGCATCTTTAACCCCTAGAGGAATCTTGAAAAAGAAAATCTAGGAATTGATTGACAATAGAAAATTTTATGATTAATTGTTCAAATTGATGAATTAATTAATTTGTGAGTAGGATAGGAATTTACCTACTTGTCCTAGAGAGTTAGTTAAGTAGTACAACTTTATCCATAATTTAGTTAATTCACATAGGAATATAGTAAATCAAATAAATTAAGGATTTGATTGCGAGTAATTCAGAAAAATCCTGTAATTGCATAAGACTCAAGACTAATAGCTTGTTATTAATTTTATAGAGAGAAAATTATGTAATCAACTTATTCGATTGATGAAATCATAATTCTAAACTTCTATATCCTGATAGAAATCTTAATCAGTACACTTTTTCTTATTTTCATTAGTTTAGTTTTAATTCCTATATAATTGATTTTTGTTTGAATAAAACAAGTGTGTGATAAATTAGTAATTAGTAGCGAATAATTTAGTTCTTCATGGAATCTACACTCTTGTCATCACTTTATTAATTATTGCGACACATGCACTTGCATAATTGTTTGCATTATTTATTTTGCACAACTAATAGTATTCGAGAAGAAGGATGTCGTAAAGCTCAGTTTGCTGAGGGATAAAATGGCAATGCTTGATAGAGGAATAGGAGAAGTAAGACTCAAAACAATACCAACAGTTCCAACCATGAGATTTCCAAGGATTAGAGGTTCCCTAAGTATCAATTTGGTAAGGCAATGCTCAATATAAAAAGGATGTGGTGGTAGAGTTCAAGGATTCTTCTTCCTTCCATCATATTGTCAGATCGCAATGATCTATGATCAAATAATTCGCAACTATGGCCACATAGTTTGATATTTTGATTGCTTCCCAACTAAGGACTTCGTATTGTTGAAGCTATTAGTTTCCGGCTCAAAGGAAGAAGAGAATTCGATTGGAAATCTTTCAAATAAAGGAGATGAGAGAGGTTCTTGAATTCCTTAGATGCATACTTATAGATCTGCTTTGTTATTTGCTTGTTATAGACTGCGACATTTTTTATTAGCTAAAGTTGCTTTTGATTTTGATGTTATTATATGGACATTATCTTGATAATGAATATCACTTAACTTGGAATAAGAGTTTCATTTATTTCGTATTAATATTTTTTTGTTGATGAGCATCGCTTACATCATCACTAGTTCATCTACTTAGAATACTTAAGGTCACGTTATTGAGTCATATTTCTTTATTGCTCCCACTTCGTACTCATATAGCATTAGGACAGAGGTTTCTTCGGGCATGCCTAATCATTTGAGTGCATTCAAGGATACATGTAAATGCTTGCTAGGAACTTGCTTATTCTGCATTTGTTTGGTTGTTGTCATTTACAATCCAATTTTTTTTTTTTTTGCTTTTTATCTTTCTATTTAGGCCGACATCAACCCAAGCGATATCTTCGGAGGATGTAATTCGTGGCCCGGTCGTATTCTGAGCTCATTCTCCTTCATATTTTCCTAGGAAAAGAGATGATTTCTTATTCAACGACTAAGTTTGTAGCTATCTAATTCTGGTGGTTTTCTTCCCGTCATTTGGGATCAATTTGATTACTCACAATTCGTTGAAGACATCAGCTCTTATCATTAGAGGCGTTAAGCTAGGTTGTCTTATCCTTTGACCTCCTGCCAAATCGAGGCAACTCCCCTTTTCTCACAATTTGAAGTAACTATAGTTTACTCCCAAGTTGAGACAACTCCAACCTTTCTCCAAAGCTGAGGTGCCTTTGACTTCCTCTAAGGTTGAGGAAGATTTAGCATTTTTTCTAGGTTAAGGAAACTTTGACTTTCCTCCTTGGTTAGGTAGTTTTTGACCTTTCTCTCATGCTAAGGCAACAACCTTTTTCCTTCCAAATTGAGGCAACACCTTCTTTCCTATGTAGGTTAAGAAGCTTTGACATTCTTACCAAGTTAAGGCAACTCTAACATTCATTTCACAGTAGGCAATCTTGATCTTTTACCTAAGATAAGGTAGCTTTGACTGTCAACCAAATCGAGGCTACTTTTACCTTTCTTGAAGGTTGATGCAGATTTAACCTTCCCACTGGTCTAAGGTAACTCACCTTCATCCCAAGTTGAGGTTGCTCCAAACTCTTTTCCAAGTTGAGACAGCTTTGACTTTCCTCCAAGTTGAAGCAACTTTCATTTTCCTCCTATATTAGGGCATGACCTTGATCCTATCTCACATCGTCTTATCAAGGTGGCGTTGGTGACTCAAGGAGGCTGTATTGGTGCCTTCTTATTTCAATCTTCGGTGAGCCATCCCACACATGAATTGAAATGTGTCATATCTCGATGGAACATCTCCTATGAGTTGCTTGCATCATAGAGTGTAATCTGCCTTAGGTCGGCTCCAGCTTTTCTTTTTCTCTCAAGTATCTCACCTTATTTCTTTCTAGAGGCCACTTCTTTCATTTAGATTTCAAATCTTTACTCTAATAAGAGGTTCGTAGAGGTCTACTTCCTGGACAATCAGCTATGTCCTACCAGATATGATCTCTTAGAATTAAATACTGAATGTTTAGGGCCTCGTGGGTCACACTTGATCTTTTTTTTTTTAACTCTAACACTTTAAGACTTATTTGATTCCAGTAATTCTTTGTAGGATATTTTATGAAAGAAAATGAAAAAGTATATGCATCACCATGATCTTGATTCATTTTACATATCAGAATCTTCTACATATGCATGTATGAAATAATGATTGACGAAGTTGTTGAGGCCATCAGAGGCTCTATTCGCTCTGAGTACAACTCTTAACTCTTGCTTGGCTTAATTCCTGCAATTCCAAATTTGGCTTCTGATCCTCTTGGGGTCAAGTAGTTTTGACCTTAGTGTGAAGGTGAATGGGGCTCAATCAGCAATAGGTTGACAATGAGCTGTGCAATCGTCTTGACCATAGCTTGTGCGGGTGCTTCCTCTATCATGGCTTGGACAAACTTAGGATTGAGTTTAGGCCTACAAATAGATAGGGTATCATCCTACCTACACTCATACCCAAAAATAACCAAACATAAATACCATATATTCTACCCTACCTTAAAATACCCAAAAGGATGAGACCCTAACTGTAACGCCTCCATTCGGGATAGCCCTCAGCTGAGCCACCACTCAGTTCAATCTTAAATTGAACCCACAATACAATCAATAGACCCATAATGAACTTATCAAACTTACTAGAAATAGCAGCGAATTTCAACTTAAGTAAACCTTAACAAAAGTACAAATTACATGCCATAACAGTTCCCATCATTCATTATTTCAGATATACTACAAATCTTAAGTTCAAACCTGACATATCACAATACTCTTAAGGTATACAAAATGTCCAAGGGTACTCATAAGCATTTACAAACATCATTTCCATTACAAAATATGTCGCCGATCCAAACCTGGAGTCCAAGTTCATCACTTAACCCTGTTTGAGAGAATCAAAGATAAAACAAGAGAATAAGTCCAAAGGATTTAGTGAGGGATAAACTTAAGAATAACAAGAGGGATTTGTCGAGGAAGAATCAATTCAACATACCGTAATTCAATAGCCTAATAGAAACATATTAGGATACAGTCAAACAATCAGGAAATAGTCAAACAATTAGCGGACAGGCAGACAGTCAGGATACAATCAGACAATCAGGATACAGTTGAACGGTCAGGATACAATCAAACATAACAATTCTAAATAACATATGTATCCCAGTCAATCAATCTTACCCAAGCATTACGCCTTAGTACACGGTAGAAGCCTAGGAGTATCCCTAGCATATCGCTGACACACGTAGATGCATAAGAGTATCCCTAGCACATCACTGATACACGATAAATGTCCAAGAGTATCCCTAGCATATCATTGACACACGATAGGTGTCCAAGAGTATCCCTCGCACATCACTGATACACGATAAATGTCTAGGAGTATCCCTAGCACATCACTGATATAAGATAGATGTCCAAGAGTATCCCTAGCATATCTTTGACACCCAAGTGGACTGCAAGGCGTGTCCCATATCCAAACATTTCGCTCGATTAGGCCCTCGGCCAATCAATTCTCCATACAATTAACAAGTACCAATAACAACTATGCAGATGCCCAGGGGGAAATCCCTAGTGCATCGCTGATACCAAATAAAATAAGTGAGCCAACGAGGCAACAGATAACAATACAGAAATGCCGACAAACCAATATGATAACGATTAACAGGTATGATTAAGCCAACATGGCCATATAACGATATACGAACAAGCATATGTTCCATTTGCCTCAAGTGTGCCGACAAGGCAAACAAATAACAATACAGAACGATACGAATATCAAGACAATAACAAGTACTGATCAGAAACAAGTACAATAACATATAACAATTAAAAGTTCTGGGTGCCTAGACCTGGCAAATGGGTACCCGTGGGTAACCCAAGAGCGGGTAAGAATGGGTTGGATAAATTTACCGGCGGGCAAAATTACCCATTTTTTATTAGGTACGAGATAATGGACCCATTATCCGTGACTATGGGTAATGGGTAACCCACGGGTACCCATAATAATTTTTTACTTTTTTATATTTTAAAAAATTAATATATAATTTTTTTCAATTTACATAATATTATTTAAATATTACCTTAAAAAATTTAATAAAAGATGCTACAAATTTCAAATATTATATTGAACAAATATTTTAAAGCATGTCAAATGTTTTAGTTTGAAAACTACAACTTAAATATTTAAACATACATTAAATTTAAGTTATATTACATTTCAAAGTTTAAATTTAAATTTCATTATATGTCAAAAGTTTTTTGAAGTAAAAGTTTAAACACCACTTAAATATTGTTGATATCATTAACAAAAAAAAGTGTTACACCTTCCAAAATAGTTGCAAAAATTAGAGAAAAATTAAAATAAAATACAATTTATTATTCATGGGTTACCCACGGGTTGGGCCAAAAAACAACGGGTAATTAGACGGCGGGTAAAACTACCCATATTTTATTGAGTAGAGAAAATGAGGTCCATTACCCGCATTTTTTTGGGTGCCCACGGGTACTCGTGGATTTGGGTAAGTTTTTGCCTGGTCTATGGGTGCCAGAACGAACAAGTACGAACTCATAGCAGAGTATAAACAAGAAACAACCCTCACAGGGGTACACGTGTCAATTAACAGATAACAAGCAAAATCACAAGTAAGTATGATTTCGATAACAAGACGAGTACTCATGCAAGTACGATCTCAACAATCAAGAGCAAGTAAAATACACAACATGTTGAACCCTCACGGGGGTCATTCTACAAGAATAGATAGGTATAATCAAGACCAGAATGGCAGACCCTCGCCTCCATAATCTTAGAAATTCAATCCACAATCAGCACTCTATTAGTCCATGGGACCCACTTCTTCGTCACCTAACCAAAGGAATAAATCCACAATTAAAATCCTTAATAATCTCCAATAATTACAATCTTGCTATTAACAGTCTAAAATCGATAGCTATCTACTTAATATGGTAGTTTAGGGTTCGATCAGTACTATCATTATAGTATGGCTAATTTTGTCGTTAATATGGGAATATTACAAGGTTTATATCGGTACCAACAGAAGGGCGTAATCAAGTCCTTATTGATATAATTAACCTCATATCATCATCCCAAATCAAAATAACATCCCAATTATCTTGTTTAACCCAATTATTGTTACTTAGGTCTCAAATCCTTAAAATTAGGGTTTTCAACACCTAATCCACTTATTTAACCAAGATCATCACATAATATACTAAATTCGAGTCCGCTAAACAGTTAAAATCATACATGCATGGTTATGAGTCCAATTCTTGTATCAATTCTTTATCCTCTTTGACATAATATAAAACTTAGGGTTTTCTCTTTTGATTAACTCAATTAATCCCAAGATTATCATACAATAACACAAATTCAAGTTCACTAAGCTTATACTATAATCCATGCATGGGGAAAATATCCACAATTCATATACCAATGTCTTCATTTCTTAACATAACACAAGATTTGGTACGGAATAATGGTAGAATATACTTTATTTCCAACTCCAGTCATTACCCAAGAATTGCTCAATCGGACCTCGAATTCACAAACTAAGGTCACTACCACAATCGTCGCATCGAGGGAGTGAGACTGTCTCAGCACCGCCATTGCGCCACCACCACCACCACCATCGGAGATGAGCAATACTACTACCAATTGAAGACTCTCAGCTCCAGAAATCCAATGCCCACTTCAATTCTAAGTTCCCCCATCGGGAAGGCCTCCAATTAGCCAAAAAAATGTCACTGATTTGCTCAATGCTGCCTCACGCCACCGCATCCGATTTGGCTCCGCTGGTCACCGGTTCACACAATTGAGCCCACCACCGTTCACCGAGCTGAGCCCATCAAGAAACACCTTTGGTCCACCTCCAAACATCTCCGGAAAGTAGGAACCCACCAACTCCGTTGTGAGCTCTTGTCTGGCCTTGATTTTTAGCCATTTCTTTGGTCAAACTAGGTTGTTCTTGGCGCCAGCGTGCTCGCCATGAGGAGAGGAAGAGAATGACTAGATAGGTTCGGAGCTTTGGCCGTCGAAGGAGGAAGTTCGTCGAAGAGGGATTCACGATGGTTTCGGTGGAGAATAAAGGAAGAAAGGGGGTGAAATTGCAAATTCATTATTTATAGAATTGATCTTTCCTTATTCACAGATTGACCCCCAAAATTTATGGTTAGTTTTCAATTATGTCCTCCAAGGGTTCCACCAACTTCAATTCAACCCCTAACTAACCGAGTGCCTCACTTTGACCCCTTTGACCAAATATTAATGCCATGCAAGCCCCAAAATTCCTAAAATATGATCCAATCAAGTCTTCCCAATTTGCAATTCTATCCCAAAACTTTCAATTTCCTTGCAATTAAGTTCTTTTCATTTATTTTTCGAGCCCTAAAATTCGTCCAACCAATATCTTGATTTCTCAATTCTTATTTTGCAAAATACCGAATTTTAAGGGTGTTACACTAGTCATACCCTAGCCTATCTAACCCAAGACTCATTAGGTCTAGTTTATTGAACTTATACTTTTAATGTATATACTAATTTTCTCAATATATACTAAAAATATATTTGGCATATGGTAACAAAAAAAAAATTTATATTTAATTTAATTTAATTATTAAATTTAAATTACCTAATGTTATTTTCAATTTTTCATTCATTAATAAAAAAATTTATTAGCAAAGTTTATTCATTAGCAAAATTAATTTTATTAATTGTTTTATAAAAAATAATTATTCCACTATTAATTTTAATATTTTTAATTTTATTAATGACAAATATTCAACTCTTGCTATTGCTATTCCAATTTTTTTTAAAAAAAAAGCTATTCCAATATAATAACTTTGTTAATTTTATTAATTTAGTTTAATTTTTAATAAAGAAAATTATTTAGTTGTTACTGTTCATTATGAATGAGAATAGGCTAGGCCGCCCGTTAGATGCCTAAGGTCTAGCCCATTTGAGGCCTAGCCCGGCCAAGCCTATTTAATAAATAGATCATGTTTAGGCTTTTAAAAAAGTCTATTTAGTTAAAAAAAAGGCTAGGTATATGCTTTTAAAAAAGCCTATAAAGCCTATCAGGCCGGCCTATATAATTTAATTATATTATAATATATATTTAATTATTTATAATACTTATATAATTGCTTTTATATTTATATTAATTAATTTTATTAATTTAATATAATTATATATTATGTTCTTACTTAATACACAACCATTTTATTTCAATTTTTTTGTTTAACTTATAATAATATTTGGTTATACTTTTCTCTTTGTTAAGATAAGTGTATTATAATCACCAATTATTTTTGCTTAATATAAATTATAGAATTTTTAGGCCTATCAAAGTCTTAAGCCTATTAAGGCCTTTGCCTATTAAAAGGCTGAACCTATATAAAATTTAAACATAATTAGAATCTTAACTAAAATAGGCTAGGCTAGGCCAGGACAGGCCTAGGCTTTGAAAAAATCTAAGGCTAGGTCAGTCCTTAAAAAAAAAACCTATTTTAAATAATAGGTTTGGCTTAGGCTAACAAAATATGCAACAAGCTTGGCCCATTTACAGCCTAACCTATTCCCGCCCCTATTGTTCATTCACATATTTGTAATTTTTCCATATAAAAAGTTTATCATTAATATACATTTGATTTCAATATAGACAATTTTAAGTTTATAGATTAAATTTAAGTATAAAATAATGGGTAATTTATGGGTATGTGTATATGGGTAATTTATGGGAATAAATCCTCCTCATACCCATTACATTATCTTTAATAGATATGTGTATGAGTATGACATTTTGGGCCTGAATAGAGTAATATTCTACCCATTTACAGACCTAGTTGAGTTGTATAATGGCCTCAAGCTCAAGTATCAAGTCTTTATGGCAAGGCAGCTCTCTCTTCCTATGTGATCTACTATGTGGATGAATAGACCTTAACAGTGTTGTTTTTTCGAGCATGGGTCAAGATTTTGTCTTCATCCTTAGCATGGCAATGTTCCAATAAACATCACCAAAATAATGTGATCCTTGAATGAAGTAATAAATGTGAAGGACTTCCTCCTTCAATGTGACAAACCATGTGTAGAGAAAAAAAAAAATAAAGAGTGTCTTTATTGCTCCAACTTGAAAGAAAATAAAATGAATACAATGGACAATATTTATAGAGAGATTGCTAAGAAGGATACAATTCTCTATGCAAGATTCTATACCATTAAGTTGTTCCTTCATAGCCTCATAAAACAAAATTACTTATTACATCAAATAAGAGTCTAACGGCTTGCTGCTAATATAGATGACTTTGTGGGCTTGTTATAGAGCACTTGAAAGTTATAGATTTATAATTCTCAAAAAATTGGTATTATCAAAATCATCTATGAAAATCGTAATTTATGTTGAGGTGTGAGTATAACAATGCATAGAATGAAGAAGATGTTGGTTTACCAATGCTAGTGGAAACATCAGTTACTGGAGTCTTATTTAGACAGTACTGAGGAAGGCTATTGGAAGCCCTTTTTAATTACCTCAGTCCATGCTATAAGCCCAACGATAGGGATGGCAACTCGAGGTTCAAGTTGTTGGACTAAGAGCTAATCGCTCCCTAGTGCTGTACTGTCTTCAGGTATAGTAGTGCATTTTTAATAGCTCAACGAAACAAGATGAACAGGATAGTGATGGATAGCTCCACCAAGCACGAAATTATATTGATAATAACCACACTTAACGTAATAACTCAACCTAGGTACATTTAACAACATTTTTCAGGAGATGAAGAAGAAGAAGAAGAAGAAGAAGAAGAGTTGATGCTTTATTCTCTATTGATGGAGATAAACTTATGCTTTTTGCTATTGTCTACTGATGGAAAAGAGCTTTTGCTGTATGCCTAGCTAATGAAAAAGTAATCACGCTCTATAACTCGTTGATTAAGAAATGTTCACGCTTTATAACCTACTAATGTGCAGGAGCTTAGATGAAGAAGGGCATGCCTTAATTTCTCACTGATGATTAAGAAGAGCTTATACATACTCAATTTAGGTGCTAATGGAAAAAAAGCTCACTCTCAATCCCTTGCTGATGAAGAAAAACTCACATTTTGCTACCTTTTGATAAACAAGTACTTGTTCTCTCTTTCCTGTTAATTAATAAGAGTTCATGTTCTATCACTTATATTAAAATCAAAGAGCTGTTTTCTGTTCCCTACTGATGAAAAAGAGCTTATGTTGCACCACTTGCTAAAGAATGAGTTCATGTACTATATAACCATTTGATAAAGCAGATCTAGTTTATACACTATTCCCTATTAAGGAAGAAAAATTTATGCTCTATTATTATTGTTGGCTGATGAAGATTACCTCATGGTTCATCGTTTGTTGATGAAGAGCTCATGCTATATTAGATATTAATCATAAATACAAAGGATAAATAGCCAGTACAATGTGAATTGCTTCAATACTAGATTAATAATGCATCTGATAGCATACCCATATTTTGAATTGGTGTCTTTCCAGACAGAGGGCCTGCTCGAAGCTATGAAGGGAAAATTGTTTCAATATCTCTATAGGATCAATATGTTTACTTGGTGGAAAGAGCTAAGTTCCATTTGTGTGATAAGTGAGACCAATACCAACGATGACGATGAATGAGGCAAAAATCTTATCTTCAAGATTTTAATAATTTAGGGATGAACTGAGGCAAACTTTATTTATTAAATTAACAGGCCTAGTGATTGTGAAAATCACTTTGCACAATTCATGCAAGAATCATCAAATGTTAAAGTTAAAAATGACAAACCCAGTGTATATGATGATCAGTTAGCACAAAAATTGACTACAAGCCTAATGACAACTGTTCACACAAGTCGTGACTTGATGACAGTTTATTCATCACAAGCTATGATGGTAGCTTTTTTATTATAAGTTGTGATGATAGCTTATTTACAAGTCGTGTAATGATAACTTAGTCATAAACCACGTTGACAACTTATTCAAACATACTGTACCTATTGCGAGCTTGATTGCAAGTCATGACAACCTGGTGACAATTTGTGATGTCATCATCCACTACAAGCTTTAGTAGCAGTTTGCTTATTGATCTGATTCTGCATATGGGCTCACTGATGATGAGTGTATGATTCCAACACAAATTTCACGAATTTTTGTAGACACGAACACAATTAAAGATCTCCCAACTCTACTCTTGTTGTCCCCTCCAACTTGACTGTCAGAGTAGAGAAGGAGGTGACTGATGATGCCATGATTAAGATAGCCCAATGAAGTACTTGCCCATTTGCCTAGTTTAAATACAATTTGTCCAACAAAAAATGATAAAATGGTTAGATTCGATAAATGCATAAGTCAGTCTTAGGGACAAACCTACAAAGCCCAACCCGTGAGGCTATTGTTTCAAAAAATAAATCTACAAGTCCTAAAAACCTATACCAAACTAAGAAGTTGTTGGCCTAGCTAGTCAGCAACTTAAACCATCTAACCCAACGAAGTGGATGGATCGATCCCCATCCCCCCATCTTGAAGGTGAAGGTCGTATGTCATTTTATCACCCACTATAAGAGTTGGCTATGTTTGCAACCATCCACTGCCCATCGTCCTTAAAAATGAGAGGCTCTGAATCATCAGCCACTGGATTTTTTTTTTTTTATCGTATCACTAAACTCATTTTCTCTTCATGCAATATCTTATTCTCTTTGAGATTATTAATGATTTAAACAGTGGAGGCCCGTAATTCGAGAAAATCAATACCTCTAATTTATTTTTTATTGGAATCAATAAAATACTTTTTTTCAAATTGTAAACTTTTGATGCCAAAAAGAAAATAGTAAACATTAAATCAATGTAGATTCAATTCTAGAGGAAGTCTTTTTTTTTTTTCTTTTTTTCTTTTTTTTATGGAAATTCTAGATGAAGTCTTGGCTTACTATTGAACCGATATAAAAATAACACCACTACTTTACTAATTTACCCAACTAAAAGATTTCTAAATGCCATTAATTCTTGAGCTTCAAACTATACACGCCCCCAATAAACCCAATAGTTCGGCGTCGGCCTAGAAAGAAAATACGAAGAATCTTCTCGAAAGAATAGAAAAAAAAAAGGAATTCTTACACCATTTACACAATAGTTTATGATCACTATCCCTTTCGGGCGACTGTGTTATCCACTCAACTATCAATTTTTCTATTCTTGTAGCAGTTGAAGAATAATTAATACTGCATTTCATTCCTTTCCAAATTAACACTAAAGAATGATTTCAAATTCAATCCGTGGTGGAAGCATCAACTTTGCCGTAATACTTACATAGCCTTTATTAATTTCTGCATATTTCAAATACTTGTGACATCACGCATAGTATTAAATTTAGATCGAAACTTCAGAATTTTCATTCAGATTTTGAGTTTTTCGACTACCAAACAGAAATCCAATTTTAACTTTGCAATATTTCATCAATACTGTGAAATATCTCCACTACTTTTGAAATTCCATCAAAATTTTGAAAATTCCCAAAGTTTTTGAATAATATCAAAATATTTTATACTTCTAATAATATACATGATGATAAATTTAATAATAAAATATCTTTACATGTTGAGTATATAGCAAAAGTAAATCAGTGCAAAATTTAATTTATCATGAATCTACAAAGCACCATCAATATCATAAAAAAGAAAAAAAAAATGATAATGCCCAACATGAAAGAATAAAAGACAACAAAGATTTTGTTGGTTTGGTAAAATCTGTTTATCTCCATGGAAATTTTCTCTCTTAGCCATACATAAGAGAACTAGCATGTGTCTAATGCGATGCACCGAAAAGAATTTTAATATTGAAATAATTTATTTTATATAATATTTATTTTACTTTATATAATTAAAAATGAATCATAATTATTTTTAGTATTTAAAGAAACAAAATCTATCACTAATTAAATAAAACAAAATGAATCTTTTAATTTAAGGATATTATGTTTGATGATAACTTAAATAAGTTGTGAAATATGAAGAAGTGCTAACTCTAAGTTTATAAATTATGCAAAAAAATTTAAAATGATAAAATTTTAAAAAATAAATGAAAGAATTAAAAAAAATAAAAGTAGAGAAAAATATTTAACTAAATATTCTTTTAAGGTAGATATATATTTGTCCCTATATTTTGATATGATAAGCAAGCAAATAATTTTTTTAAAATATAAAATCTTTTTATACGATTTTTTAATGATGCGAAAGTTATAGTCACAATTTTCATGACATTTGAGATCTTTAAATGTTAAGGGAATGTTTGGTTATGTTTTTTGTGTGATTTTATTATGTATTTTGGGAGAATAAATTATTGGGGCAAAAATAAGGATAGGTTATGTTTCCCCAAAATAATTTTGCTCTGGGGAAACATAACCAAACATTCCTAAGTATTTTTTGTTAGAGTAAATATGTAGACCTCTTTATACTTTATCTATTAAAATAACTTAATTAGGTTTATTCAGCATGTAGCTTGTAACATGCAATTTTTATAAACTAAAATATCTCTTAATATTCTATATAACTTTAATAAGTAAAATTTATTTATATTTATTTATATATGTAATTATTTTATTATTTTTAAAATTATCAAATAATATATATCATGTACATGAATAAAATAATAGGTAAATTTTCAATATTCAATTTAAGACAAAATAACTCTCTCATATATAAGTTTTTTTTTATATAAATATATAAATATGTACATGTAATTAAATGGATACTTATTTTCAGTCAAACTTTTTTGATCTAACATCATTAATGTAACACCCCACTTGAGATAGCCCATAGCTGAGATGCCACTTAGTTTAGTCTTAATTCTTAACCTATAAACAATCAATAGGCCATACCAACTTATCAAGCTTATCAAAAATAGCAGCGGATTTCAACTTAAGTAAAACTCCACAAAACACTAAATACAAGCTATAAATGATCCCGTAACAAACAGAATAGGTACTAAATACATACCATCAGTGGTTCCATAACATTCAGCATACCATATACATTCCGCAGATATTTAATTCAACCTAACATATCATGATATCTCTAGGGTATACAAAATGTCCAAAAGTACTCATAAACATTTACAAACATAATTTCTATTACAAAATATGCTCGCCAATCCAAACCTGGAGTCCAAATTCATCACTTAACCCTATTTGAGAGAATCAAAGATAAAACGAGAGGGTAAGTCCAAAGGACTTAGTGAGGGATAATCGTAATCATAAGCAAAAGGGATATGTCGAGGATGAATCAACTCGACAGATTAATATTAAACCATCAGAACAAAAACATATCAAATATAAATAACATTTTTAGCAAATAGAAATCTCTCATTCCTTATTGCTCTATGAATAGTTTACAAACAATCGACAACAATTGAAACAAAACGATTCTGATAACATATTCCATCCAATGAATCCGAACATGACAAGCATATCAGATTCTCCTTGTACCAGTCAGTCAGTTAATCAAACTGTCGATCAGTCAGTGGGTCAATCAGTCAGACAATCAATTAGTCAGTCAATCGGTTGGTCAGTCAATCAGTTAGTCAGTCAGTCAAACATATCAACACATCTCGAGCATAACAGTTGGGATCTACTTAATAGCTCGTCCCGAGCCCAACAGCTAGGATCCACTTAACGGCTCATCCCGAGCTTAACAACTAGGATCCACTTAACAGAATGGTAACAAACAATAGGGCAATGATAGATAACGAAGCGATACATATAACAAATAAGAGTTCTGGATGCCAGAACAGACAAGAACAAAGTCATATCAAAGCATGGTCAAGAAATAACCCTCACAGGGTTGTACAAGTCAATTAACATATAACAAGCAGATTCTGAACAAGTCACAAATTTCAATAAATACGATTAAGTACAATACAGAAACAGGAACCCTCACAGGAGTTTATCACAATAATAGATAGATATGAGAGAGTGCCAGATTAGCAAACCCTCACAGGGCATATAAGTAAATACCCAAGAGGTTAGACCCTGACCTCCGTAGTCTCA
Organism: Jacaranda mimosifolia; assembly: GCA_018894105.1. Taxonomy (NCBI): domain Eukaryota; kingdom Viridiplantae; phylum Streptophyta; class Magnoliopsida; order Lamiales; family Bignoniaceae; genus Jacaranda; species Jacaranda mimosifolia. The sequence continues at coordinate 17,219,915 of CM032124.1, forward strand.
GAAGATGCAATCCAAAATCAACAATCTGTTGGCCCGCGAGACCCACTTCTTCGTCACCTAACCAAAAGAGTAGATTCATATTCAAAATCCCCATTCAACTATAATAATCTACAATAATTACAATCTTGCTATTAACAGTTTAAAATCAATAGCTATTCACTTAATATTTAGGGTTTGATCAATACTATCATTATGGTACGGCTAATTATGCCGTTAATATGAGAATATTTATAGGGTTTATATCGATACTAGCAAAAGGCATAATCAAGTCTTTATTTATATAATTAACCTCATATCATCATCCCAAATCAATAATAATAGTCCAATCATAATAGTTCACCCAATTATCGCCACTTAGGTCTTAAATTCATGAAATTAGGGTTTTATCTTCTGATTAACTAAATTAATCCCAAGATTATCAAACAATAATACAAATTTGAGATCTCTAATCTTATAATGGTAAATGCATATTCCAAATCTTAGTTCCATATCATCTTAAATAACCCAGTTATTATCACTTAGGTTCCAAATTCATAAAATCAGAATTTAATCACTTAATTAACTCAATTAACCCAAATTTATCATATAATAATACAAATCCTGGCCCATTAAGCTATACTATAATCCATGCATGGGGAAAATATTTACAATTCATATACTAATGTCTTCATTTCTTAACATAATACAAGATTCGGTAAGGAGTAACGGCTTAATATATATTAACTCCAACTCCGGTCATTACCCAAGTTTTGCTTAATCGGACCTCGAAATCACAAACCAAGGGCACCATCGTGATTGCCGCAATGAGTTGAATATACTATTTTAGCTCCACCATTTGCCGCCGCCAGAGACAGTCACCACCACTACATGTAGACTCACCTCAGCTCAATAAACACAATCCCCAAGTCAATTTTCACTTTTGCCGCCGAATTGAGGGCCAATTGGCCAAAAAATCCTAACCATCTCAACAATGCTGCGCGCCACCACGCCTCATTTTGCTCTACTGGTCACAGGTTCACGAAACTAAAGCTACCAAATTGTTCACCAAGCTCAACCCATCAAGACCCACCCTTGGTCCTCCTCCAGAAGTCGCTGGAAAGTGGAAACTTGTCACCCTTCGCCGTGCGCCACCTCTATCCTCAATTATTCTAGCCGTGCACTGCCGATTTTGGTTGAATGTGATGCCGCATGTTCACCTTGATAAGGTGAAAAAGATGGTTGGAATGGTTTTTCATTTTGGGGTGTTGCCGGAGTGATTGCTGGACAGTGAAAGAAATGGTGTTTCGGTGAAGAAGAAAGTAGAAATGGGGGTGGAAATGCAAAATGCCATACTTATAGGGAAACTTTTAGAAATTCTAATTTGGCCCCTAAAACTTTTGTCCAGCTGACAATTAAGTCCACCAAGATTTCCACAAACTTCAATTCAGCCCTTAGCTAAGTGAGTGCCTCACTTTGGCCTATTTGACCAAAAATTGATTCCATGCAAACCCCAAACTTTCCAATAAAGTTCAATTAGGTTTTCTCAAATTACGGATTGACCCCAAAATTTCTAATTTCCTTGCAAGTAAGTCTTTTTCATTTATTTCCCGAGCCCTAAAATCCGACCAACCCATATCTTGATTTCTCAATTCTTATTTTCCAAAATACCAAATTTTAGGGGTGTTACAATTAATCCATATAAAAATATTTTTTTATGAATTATTATAAGCAAAGTTATTAAAATAAAGTAGGCAATATAATTACAAATTTTTTTAACTAAATATATTGAAAAATATAAAATTTGATATTATTTACTATTTAAGTAGTCATTTATCACGTTGTTAAAAATTTTGAATTATGTCATCTATATATATGTCCCATATAAAAAATTTATTTCAAATAATTGAAAATGAGTTCTCTACTATATTGTTAAAAAACTAAAATAACTTAAATTAATAACATAAAAATAGAGTTTAGAGTTTATAGTTGTTACAAGAAGTAACTTTTTATATTTGAAATATTCTTCAAATTAAATTATTTTTTATATCTATATATAGTTTTACCTATTTTACATATCTAAAAAATATTATTGCAAAAATAATTAAATTTTAAAGATTTTTTATAAATTGAGCTCCTATATATCGGTTAATTTATAATTATTCATTTCTCAAACTTCTATCTTTTTAATCAAGATTATGAGATCTTATTAAATATATTTTGAATTTTGAATAAATGAAAATTAGAGATAAAATACAATCATATTGATTAGAGATAAAAATCAACAATTAATGAAATTTTTTTAATTGAATTAAAATACTAAAATTCTAAGAATTTGCCATTTGGCCAAAATTGCACAATTAGAATCAAAATTACATAATTGTGGTTCCTACACCATTGTACTATATATAATAGTATAGATTAGTGTAAACTTTGTGCTATGCACAGCATATTCATTCAATTAAATTAAATTAAATTAATTTATAAATATAAAATTAATTTATTATATTTTTACAAATATAATACTTATTTTTCATATTCAATTAATAAAATAATATGATTTTTTAAAAGATAGTATTCTGAATAGTTAATTAATAACGTCAAATAGTATCAATTAGAACAAAAACTTTAATATTTTTTTTAAAACTTTCATATATTGCACATTATATTCAGTAAAACTTTAAAATATTTTTATATTATATATATTTTTTATTATTTCATGTTAAGACACGGCATTTAAATTTTTTTATAAAATATAAATAATAATAAAACTATATTATACTAGAAAAAGCAGAAAAATTAAAGTCTCAAGCTAGAATCCATGTCAAGGTACTAGATGTAAATATTTTAATAAATAAAAATGATAATGACATACTAAATTTTGAAAAATAGGAATTAAAGGATTTAAAAAATATAACTTTTCTATGTATTTTTTGATAGAAATTTGTTAGAGAGAAGAAAATAATAACTCGAAATATAAAACACCAATAGAGTATCCCATCAAAAATCTACCAAAAAAGTTTTCAGGAAAAATCTATTAGAATTCCGCTAGAAATCGCTTGAAAAATGTCCATTTCTTGAGGGAAAATTTCACCTTTCCCTTTATAAATTTCATTGAAAAGTTTTCATTTTCTGATAATATTTATATTGTATCTCATGACCACTTTATATAGGTATATGAAGTAGAAGAAAATTTTAAGTACTTGAAAATCTTTTATATTATCCCATCAATATATGTAATCTTAAAAAGATAATATCAAATCTTTTATTAGATAAGATTCTAAATCACGCGTTATAACTCGATTGATCCCTATCTTATTAGACTGCAAGATGCAAGTTCATTGGATGGAATACATACCTCAATAGCAATTAAAAAAATTTATCAATTGTTAATAATTTATCTAATAGTTAATCACGAAAATAAATTATATGTGAATTTGAATTAAGTTGTTACTTATCTAAATAAGTTTTGAATTTTCTTAGATAAAGAAGAGTATTTAACAATCAATAGGGATTTTTTAATTTAATTAAAAAAAATTAATTCAGAGAATTTAGAATTTGATCAAAATTACACAATTTTGGGTCCCATATTTTATGCTATATATAATAGTATAAATTTTACTGGTACAAAATAATCCTTAAATTTGACATATCCAAGTCCAAGATAGAAAACCCCTTACATAGCCATTCTCAAAACCTCCAAATAGATACTCAGTCTACTCTTTTGTATTGCCCCCTCCCCAAGTCAACACAAGTATCCCGGTAGTATTATGAGTTCCATGAGTGTTACCAAAATAGTCAAATAAATATCTTTAGTTATAAAGCAAGTTACTTGACTACTCCACCTAAAACTACATACAAACTTAATTTTAAAAAATCATAATAATATAGTACAAAAGTTAAAAAGATCAAATCTTTTAAAAAGTAAGTGTTCATGTCAAATTTGATCTCTAAATAATCAAGTCAAAACCTAACATTACAATTACTAATTCAATAATGAAATAATAGTGAAAAGAATCTAAGAAAAGATTTTTCAAAAATTTTGTTCCTTTAAATAGTTTTAGTTAGAGGTTAACTTTGAAAGTATTTTTATTTAAGAAAAAGAGGCTTATTTTTAAATATTTGATAAAAAGAAATAAAACTAATAAATTTAGGATGAATACGAAAACTTTTACAAATCTGTAAGATATTAAATATGTTTAATTATTCCATAAATTTCCATGATTTGTTTTTTTTTTAAATCAGAATCGAAATTTTGAAAATTTTCACAAGTTCCACTAAAAATCTTCAAAAATTTGCATTTATAAAATTCAATCTACCTTATTCTTGACGCCTTGACATCATGCAACATTATAATTAGTTGCAACAAATTAAAGCTCAAACTAAAAGCTTCCGTCCATTGGCATAATGACAAAATCACATAGAGTCCAACTAATATGTTACAAAATGACAACAATTATTCCGCGAGTTGGACCACAAACATCCCTACTATTTCGGGAACCAAGAATAAAAAGAAGCGGAAATTATGAGTATACTCATAATTATATACTCTCAAGTTATGCGTTAGGCCAAATCTTTTTGTTGGTCTCTCATGTATGGTATTCATCTCACTTTAATTCGTAATTTTTCAAATGTATTATTATAGTCCCTCATTTCTAAAATACATATCATCATCATTCCTACTTGCAAATTTTCGTTAGTACTTAATGGAAGTTCATCCAAAGTTTAATCAAACTAGAAGGATAATTTGGACTTTCTATTTGTTTATTTCCCTCCACACATTCGTTCCATTTTTGCCACTGAATTTGCATATAATGGCATAAATGTCCGTGTAAAATTTTGGCCCAAATTCCATGCGGACAACCTTGGTGTCATTTGCAAAGCTCAATCAATGTAGCTTAATACTACTTAAGACAAACTTAGAATTGAAAGCAAAACAAAAAAATTTGCCAAAACTTACTGTAAATTGGTGGAATGCAGTCCAAACAACATTATTCCAGTTTCAAAATTTTGTTGTGAGGAAATCCTCATTTTGTTATGAGAAAATTAGGTATTTTCTCTTTGTCGTTGATATTTTAGTAATGTTCCCTACTGAAATGAACTAATGAGTAAAATTAGATGTTTTTCTACTTTTATCCATATCTCATAGAATATTTCATCTATTTGGATTAAATCTTTATCAAGTACTAATGAAAGTTTATAAGTAGGGATGATGGTGATATATATTTTAGAGATGAGGGACTAAAATGGTATGAACACTATACATAAGGGATCAACAAAGAGATTTGTCCTACATATTATATGCAATTGTTGGCTTTTAAAGTACAAAATGATTGTTCGAGCAAACTTGCTTCATTTTAGCTTCACTTAAAAGAAGCTAAGATGATGCCAATGGTGGAAGCATTCCAAACGGTGCTTTCTTTTAAAAACCTTTTGGTATTTTGGTAATTCATCATTTTTTTTCAAAAAGTTAAAAAATTGTTGTCTAATGATAGCCTTTTACTATAAATTTAAGTATCACTTTTTCTGATAGGACACGTTCACTTGTGGCTTTTATTCACCATTTTTGTTACTAAGTCAAGCCCTTGAGTTTCGATAAAATGCTAAGGTGCATATATACTGTGAATTGAAGTACGTCTTCGCCCGAGATCTCATAATTTCATCCAATCAATTCTACATAAGCAAATAATAAGGTTTATTACTTTTATCATATAGTTGACATAAATTAATGAGTCGAAAAAGGCAATAAGTTCCTTTTAGGCTTTCTTGCTTTAACTTTTAATATAAAATATTTATAAAGCCAAATTAATTTGAAGTGTAGGTTAACTATGCCTTGTCTCTAATTTTAATCATTTACATGAAAATAAAGCCACTATATAATTGATGTGTGTATAACTTAATTAACTCTAATAAATCGGGCTCAATGGAACACAACAGTATATTAATCCTATAAAAAATTGAGACTATTCCAAAATGTATACCCTATAAAACAATATTATAATTATGGAGACCTATGTTTGTAAATATCTTATCTCCTTGTTTATTTTCATACATTTAGAATTAGAATAGAGTGCAAAAGAATATGACAATTTTATCTTTTACTTTGAAACTTTGAATTAATATTCAGTTGATGCACTGCAAAGATTTTCAATTGAACCGACTTGTTGGAAAAAGAAATCACCTCAATAATTATTAAAAATTGGAGGTGAGTTTTTGGCTCCTCCTAACTCACCTCCTAATTGGGGATCGCAGACCAATTATTTGAGCCAATTCTAAAAATGATAGAATTGATAGTAGGCCATGACAACTGCAAATTAAAGGACTTTAATTCCCAATTTCATCCACAATATAAAATTGCTCACACCATAAATCTACATTAAATTACACGAAACTTAGGTCAAATTTCACAAAAAAAAAAAAAAATACAAATAATTGTTATGGGAGCTAGGCACAAAAATTAAGTGGATTGGTATCATCCATACATCAAAAGAAAAGTTTCTACTTTGCAATAGTTAGTAGGCCACGTATGTGACTATACTACCTACGCACTATAATTATTTTGTGCTATATACATAATCACATAAAATTGACCACATACAAGATTTTAAAACATTATCACATATGTAGTTTGGTGCCAAAAGTTAGGCAAATTATGAAATGGTCAATCATTGCAATATATTAATCAAAGCCCAACTTTTTAAAGAATATCTGATAAGTTCCAAAGCAGATCACAAAGAATTCTTACTTCTTCCAAGCTGAGCTGACCATTGCCTAATTTCTAACATATACAACTATAAGTGCACCATAATTTGCTCTTTTTTGGCTAATCAAACGACGCCACGTGTATCTGTCCCTTGTCGTGTTACATGTTGGAACAAAAGAAACAGGGCCCACTTAATTTGTCTTGATCCCAACTTAATTAGTGGTCAACCCTCGGGTTAATTAGCTAAACCATGGTTGATGGTTTGGTTAACTACTGTTTGTTCAATAATTATGCAACCATTAATAATTTTTATTTGTGATTCAATGCGGCGGCGGCGGCGGTGGTGTCAATTTCTTTTTTCTTTTTCTTGTTTTCTTTTGAGCTAAGCTTTGGGTGGCAGATATTTGCATGCTAAAAAATTGGCATAATCATTTCTGACGAGTGACGAAGGTCCTCTGATCAATTTGTAAAGCATAACACAATTGTTGGAATATATGAGGAAGACGAATCCATTTCGAATTTATGGGTTATTTATTCGATATTAGATGAGTTTTTCCTTTTTTTTTTAGTGAATCAATTATATGATTATCAATCATCAATCAAACAATTACAATTAATTATTATTATTATTATTATTATTATTATAAGAACTTTTCTCCATTAAATTGTATATTTAATTTGAGGTTATTGATTATACTGAATTAATTTTGACATTACACTCTAACTGCAACTCTGGAAAAAGAGAGCCACAATGACTCATTTGATATTGCACCCCTAACTGCGACCTACCTCGAGGAAATAACTTGAAATTATGTCATTTTCTGAAGGAAGAATATCCAGATAAAATAATTTATATTATTTAATGCTTTTTATAATTATCCACAACTTATGCCATATTTTTTAAACTCAGGGAAGTGCATTAACAACCAACTCTCGACATTATTTTAAAATGTATTGCAAATCTTTGCCTGACTCTTTAATTAAGCGATCCGTCCTTAGTTATTTCACTCCACTTTGGCATTTTCTAATATTTGTATATATTGGGTCATACACGATAATATATATAGCATAATGGTGTTTGACTATAACTGTGTAATTTTAATCATACACTACAAGAAAATTGGTATTTAGTGACACTACCTTAATGACATTTTATAATATAATGACATAACAAGTATTATGGTAATTGTTGTAAACGAATGTCACTATAATTTAATATTTGGTGGCATTTTATTAAATAACAAACAAAATAGTGACATTTGATTAAAAATGCCAAGATTAATGTATTTCAAAGACATTTAACTAGTGTTACTAATTTTTTTTAGAAAAATACCACTAATATGTAGTTATAGTGTCATTTGAAGAAAAATGTCATAAAATTTTTAGTGGCAATACTAATTTAGTAGCATTTATAGTGTAATGACACATAAAAGTAATATGGTGATATTCAAAAAAAATGTCATTATAATAAAATATTTAATGGCATTTGATTATTATATGACATATAAAATTGTGGCATTTGATTAAAAATGCCAACAAAAATATAATTTGAAGGCATTTAACTAGTGCCACTATTTTTTTCTTACAAAATGTCACTCGTATTTATTTATGATATCACTTAGAAAAAACGCCATAAAATATTTAGTAGCACTAACTTAGTAACATTCAATAGTCTAATGACACATTACAGTTATATGGTGATAATTGTTAAAAAAATGCCACTGTAATATAATATTTAGTGACATTTGATTAATAAGTAACAAAAAAATAGTGATATTTAATTGAAAATGTCAATATAAATATATTTGCAAGGCATTTAAGCAGTGCCACTAACTTTTTCTAACAAAAAATGCCACTCATATTAATTTATGATGTCATTTGTAAAAGATACCATAAATCATTTAGTGACACTTATTTAATGCCATTTTTAGTATACTGACACATTAAAGTAGTATAGTGATAGTAACAAAAATTGCCACTATAATCTAATACTTAGTTATAATTAATCAAGAAATATTATAAAACTATAATTTTATTGAAATTATTGACATAACTATATGTTAAAAGCATTTAACTAGCATCACTACTTTGTCTGAATATATATATATATATATATATCAATTTAGTTATGGTGTTACATGAAATAAATATCACAAAAATAGATAAAATATATAGTAATTGTGTAAAATTTATTAATTTATATCTTATCATAATGTATTGATTAAATTAACTACTTAATATAATTTTAATATATCAACTAAACTAATCACATTTTTCAAGAAATATAAAAAGTTTAAGTTTTGCCAATTTTTTTCTCCTGACTGTAATTTTTTTTTTTTGAATATTTTCTATCTTTAGATTTAATATCTCACATTTTTTCAAATGTATTATTTAATATAATAACTTTGAGCATATATTTAAAGTAATTGAGAAAATATGCTTTTAAAGTATAACAATATAATCATATTTTTGAATAGTTATAATGAACATTTGTTGGGTAGCTTGATGGTGAAATCATATCTTTCCAAGTAAAATATTGCATGTTCGAGTCTTATACATAGCAATTGGAGCATGTTAGAGTATCATATGTGGAGTGCTGGAGGCAGATTAAAATGTCATTCAAAAAAAATCTTTTTTGTCATTTAATTTAGTATGATATTTAATTAATTTTTATGGCATGTTATTATGTCATCTGAAGGAATTTGTTGCGGCATTTTAACATCACTATATGCATTTTTTATGTCAGTTAGCATGTCATTTATATGTGTCTTTGTGACATTTTAAAATGCCATTTATTGTATTTTTATGGCATGTTATCTTGCCATTTAAAGGAACTTTTGCAGTGTTTTAACCTATCAATACATGCAATTTTTTGTGGCATATTAGCATGTCACTTAAAATATTTTTTAATGGTACATTTACATTTTATTTAATGCATTTTTCATGACATTTTAATGTGTCATTTGATGCAATTTTTATTGCATTTTATTAATATCAAGACAAAGGTAATTTAGTGACATTTATACCTTTAGTTACACCGCTACAAGTGGCACTTTTAGAAAATACCATTAAATATAAAATTGTCACTATAATATTATTTAAGTGGCATTTTTTAATGTCTTATATGCTTAATTTTGTTGTAGTGATATTAGCATATGCCTCATGCTATGTATGAATTAAACTAATTGTAATTCAAAATATAATCTATATACTTTATTCTAATTTCATGTAAAATTAAACTTAATTGATCATGATATATTTTTTGATAAGATATGTCGTACAAAGTTGAATAACTTCCATGAAATCATCTAGTGGCATGTAGTCCAGTGCATCAATCTCCCCTACTATGTGGGAAGTCTCGTGTTCGAATTTGAATTGACTCCTTTGTGCACCTTATGTGCATGTAGTTTATACTTTGATTTAGTTTATTTGAGAATAGAAAAATATTGATTTATTGAAAGGATAAAATTTCGTCATTTTCAATGCTCTCTCAAAAAAAAATTCCATAAAATCACAATATATGAATATCAAAGATAATGAATACTTATAATCATTATTATATTATCACGTCTATAAAGGCATAATGTAAAAATATAAGAACACTTATATTTTCAAAAAAAAAAAAGGCGCAATTCAAACAAAACAATAAAAATATAATGCCTAAGTAGATTAAGAAATAGTAAATTATTTTAAGTAAAAATCACACAAAATAAAAAATTTATTTAATATATATATATATAGTAAAATTTGATCAAACATCATATTTGTTCTCTTTTTACAATTCATTTTCTTTTTTGGATTATCTAATTTAAAAACAAAAGTGAAAGGAAAAAAGATCAAAAACTTGATTTATAGTATGAATAACTATAATCTACCAAAATACTGATTATAAAAGTTAAATAAAGTTCTAATTTTCTCTTATGAATATTAAAAGAAATATGAAAATATGAAACATGTATGAATTGTTTTTTTGTGGATTATTATTGTCTTTATCTAAGTCTCATCTGTCCAATATTTCTTTATTTTCTATTTTCTATCATATTTGCCACCAATTGTATTTTTTATTTAAAAAAGTATAGTTATTTATTTATTTATTTGTTCTTTCGCTTGTCTGAATCATGAGTGTTTATGATAATTTTGTGCAAATAAAAAAAATATGCCTATTAAATAAAGTTAGGATATACAACAATAATTTTTTTGGAAATTTATAATTGTAAATATATTTTTCTTATTCTTGATTCCTTTCTCATTCTTTTTTTTTTCTTTTTTCTCAAAGGCTTGAAAACATATTTTTTGATCCAAGAATAATTGAGATTTTGATGTCTTAATGGATAAATAGCGAAAAACTTGAATAGACGATGAAGAAGTTAAATGAATAACAAAGTATTTGTTTGCTAATAGGATTTTGAAATAATTTATAAATTGTTCATCTATCTTAACATTAAGATATTTCTTCAAATATACAAAAACTCCAATTATGTACTTCAAGCACTAAAAATAAATTTTCAACTTTTCAACTTTTTTATATTTTCGTTATATTCATTTTACTTCATGTAATTAAATAACAAAAATTACCATTTTAGTATTTCAAAAAAGAAATTATATTATTTCATAACACAAAATGGAGATTTTATTTGAAAATGTTAATTTTGAAGGTAATTTATATAACTTGACAAATCATAAAGTATCAAGAGTTGCTAACTTTAAATTTATAAATCACAAATATATTCTTATTCTTAAAATATCAAAATTTAAAAACAATTAATAAGAAAAAGTGTAAATGCATGGAGGAAAATATTTCTATTTAATATATTTTATATTTTATATATAACTATATATCTTAATAAGATATATAAACAAACTATTTTTTTTAAATATAAAATATTTGTAATATGATCTCGTCAATAATGCAGATGTCATAGTAACAATTTTACAACATTGGAAAATCTAATATGTTAATTATTTGTCGACATAGTAAGATTTTTTTTATTTTTGTTCATGGATTTGTTTTATCATTTTTAAAATTATTAAACAACATATCTTACGTATTATGTAAATTATTATAAAATAATAATTAAGCTTTAATATTTAACTTAATATATCCACTTGCTGGGGCATAAAAGGAGTGGCACCTCTGCCAACCTTTCCCCATGTACTCCTAACTTGCCTTTCAACAATCGAACCAACACCGTCTTCATCAACTCTACTTGCCTCAAACTTTCTATATGCCTTCAATCAAGTGAAGCAAGGGCAACAGAGGAATATCATAATTGATTTCCCTATCTTTATGTGATCCCACTCATTATTAAAAGAGGGGCATTCTCAATAATATCGCAATTCGACATAACTTTTATGGATCCCACCGAGACAATACGTAGGTTTGGGCTTCTCTTTTTAGGTCTAACTCCGACCCCAACATTCTTCCTTGGGCTTTTGCTCAGTTTGCTCAAGGGATAAGGATACTTCTTGACTCCGGTGAGAGGAATGGGGTAACTCATGTGGGTGATTTTTCGTAGCATATTAGGTTATTACTTTCACTATTGGCCCCACTAAAGCATCTCCTACCAATGCCATTAGGGCCTTTTGAGTGATATGAAATATGGTCCTTCAAGATATGAAGCTTGGGGTCCGGACAGGGGCTCTGATATTGGGGATGCCTCAGCTGCTTGCTTGGCCACTGGTGAGGGTCACATCCTTCTTGGTTACTAGTGGAGTTCTCTTCTCGAGGTGCCATTTGGGTGTTGGAGTCTTGAGTTCTAAATTTCGTCTTTATTCTTAGTGTTTTGTAAGTCAAAAAAGTCTTTTCACAGACAATGCTAAAATAATGGTGCCAGAATTTGTATTTGGGGGTCTTTCTGAAAATTGTGCAGTTTTGCGTTTCTCTCTCAAAAATGTACTTGCCTTGAGAGAATGTTCAAGTTGAGCGTTATTCCATGCCCCTTTTGGCTATAATTGGCGGTATTTATAATGGCTGAATTCTTAGAGGATTGAGCCTATAAAGCTCGTCAGCCCATTTTAGCAAGCTCAGTGGCCCAATATGTCATGTTTGTCTTTTGTCATAATTTATCAATTTTAAAGTTCAATTATGCCAGAATGGATTAATTAGAATTAATCAGATTGCATTATTTTAAGAATTACATTGTAAAAAAATTATTCCTTAATTTTTGTTATGTAATTTTTTAATATAATATAATTTTATTATTATTTATATTTCAGAAAAATACTTTATCCCTTGTCTTAACATGGGGTTATAAATATTGTAACTAATACATGTTTAAAAAGTGATTTGGACTTATAAATTTATGCCAATTTGGATGGAATCCATAGGTATTGTGAAAGTGTGAAGAGGGATACAGAAAGGCACAAGGTTATGAATGTGGGAGTATCTCACATATGAGACAAAGTGCGGGGAAATAGTAGGAGTATAAAAGGTTTTTATTCATAATATTAGACCACTTATCCTATATTAGAAGTTTTTTCAAGAAAAGAACACCTTATATGTAGTTTGAGGAATGGTGCATGGTAAAGTATTAATTAAGGAACCATAGAGTGTGCCCACGCATGCACCACCGCCCGCCCGGCCCCACCCGACTTGAGCCGATTGTCTCGGGTTTTGGATTAATCTTTGTGCTATAAATTCCAACTTTATTTCTAATTTAAAAGTTTAAAATCAGATTTTAACATCCAAATAAGTCAAACATTCATTTTAATATGATTTTGTGGTGCCGAACTGATTCTATCGTTTCTGCTGTTACAAGAAACAGTCCAGAAATGGTTCGGGGGAGTTACAGTTACTTTGCACCTGGTTCAAAATGAAGTTGGACATATTTTTGGTCCCTCTCTTGCCTATATAAGCCTCCGGGCTGCAGGCAAATTAACACACCACAACAATTTTTGAAATCATTTCATCTTCTAAATCCTCTTATTTCTACAATACAGAATTAAGTTTTTGTTATTATACACTTCTAATGTTATGCTACTAGAATTTCAACGACTGGATAATGTTCGAGGTGAAGCTATTTTGGAGTGCAGCATAAAGGTTCTAAACTATCTTATCTTGAAGGAAGTTACACAGTACCTTGTGAACCAGTAAAATGGGCAATAATTTCTTCAAGGCAAACTAATAATTGGTGATTCAGTCGGATAAATAATCTCTTATGATAAAAAACTAAGAGCTAAGTTTCTTATTTAAAATACTAATTCAGTTTTGCTATTGCTATACTCCAAATTGGTTGTTTGCTTTTGGTCTATGCTAACGTTTAAACTGAATTACAATTGAATCATTAGAATATATGCTATATTGCAATTTTTATTTTTATTTTTTGAAAATATTCATAATGTTGATTTTCACAAACATTGCCCTGTAATTATAATTGTTTATAAACTACTTAAAAATATTGTATGCTGTTTATAAACCATTGCTTGTGATGTGCATGATTACAACAATAAATACAACTACACATTTGAAATCTAAAAATATTTTACATTAAAAAAATTATTTAATGCATCAAAACTTTTATTCTATTTGATATTATTTAGAAAAAGTGCAATAAAAGTGCTACTATTATTGTTTAATCTTATGATGGATACTATTTGAAATAGTATTTTCAGACATGATAGTATTTGAAATAATGTTATGTTTATGAAAGTACAATAAATTACTTATACATTTAGAAATTATTTTAGTTACAACTTTAATTCAATAAATATAATGTGCATAACATGAGATATATACATATTAGTGTATATATATACACTCACCTATTGGAACGTACGTGAGTATGTGTGTGTGTGTAAGAAGCTTGTAATTAACTTCGTAGGAAATTACAAAATTAAATTAGAAACAATGCTTTCATATTCAATTTTTACCAAGCACCTTACAATATTTTCTGTATTTATTTTAGTAGATTTTTTAGGTTACTATAAAAAATTAGAGCATCAACTACGATTAATTCGTATCTAATGCTACAAATTTATGGTTTTGGCTACAAAATTGTTCTATTCAAGTTTGAAGTTGAGTAGCCGATGATCATTCTTTTTTATAAATATATTAATTTTTCTACTGATAATGTATATATAATATGTTATGCTTCAAATGTATAAAGTTATGAATTGATAATTCATAATTTTTTTTATTTTAATTAAAAAAATTATAGTTACCACGAAAATTCATAGCTATAATTACGGAATTAATTTCGTAGCAATATTTTAACAACATATGCTTGGTTTTTTGGTAATGGATGAATATATTAATGTTTGGGTATGTATTTTCTGTATGTACTTATCAAAAGAATTTATTACATAACTTATCTATTTCCTCTTCAGTGCATCAAAGCGAAATCTAAGGGCATGTTCTTCTATGTTTTGGCCATTTTCTAGAAAAAATCTTGCAGGAATGAGTTTTTGGGAGAAATTTTGGAAAATGTGTCAATTATTTCTTTTTATTTTGGGAAAATATGAAAAATGATTTGAGAATGAGTTTTTTGTTTCTTTATGTTTTGGGTAGAGACAAACTTTATTGTAGATGTTAAATCAGTTGCTTTTTTGTTAGGTTTGTAGAGTGAAAATGATTTTTTTATGTATTATATGTATGTATATTTATAGTTGGATGATGTGTGTGTGTGTGTGTATGTATATATATTTGTAATGATTGAAATATGAGTGTAATTAATTTAATTGATTATTTATTTTGAAATTTATATTTTTATAAATTTAACATTAGTAAATGATGTATTATTTAGAATAAAATATATATTAATAAACATTAATTATTCATGAAATCATAATTATATCTTAATTATAAAAAATCAAGTTATATCACGATGATATCATAATAGTTAGTATCGACTTATAAAAAAATTTAATTACTATTTATTAATTAAAACATAATTATTTAACTATTTACTGCTTACGGTTTATGTATAAATAAAACTTAGTTATTTATTTAAATAAAATAACTTTTTAATAATTTATATATAAGACCAATAACGGTTCATCAAATTAAAAAAATAAATAATATTATATATATATGAAATTAAATCATCTTAAATTATTTATTAAATAAATAAACATAATATTTAATTATACATAAAATATGAAACATAATTAATATATAAATAACAAGTTATTTAAATAAATTAATTTAATAAGTTATTTAATTACTTTAACTCATTATTTAATTAATACATTATTTAGTGAATAAATTACTTAGTAGTAATCAAATAATTTTATTTAAATTTAATTAATTCTCTCAACAATTACTTTAAGCATATCAATATTAATTGATCAAACTTAATAGATTATTAAATAAATATCACTCTATAATCAAAATTTTTATAATAATTTTAAATTAATGTGAAGATTAATATTTAATGAAGAATATTTTTTTGAAGAAGATTAATTTATTTATTACATCAAATTAAAACATTTTAAGCTATTTATTAAATGAATTAATGTAATATTTCATTAATATATTAAATATTAAATATAACTAATATATTATTTAATTAATAAGTAAATTTAATTAATTTAATATTTTATTCAGTAAATGAATTATTTAGTAATAACATAAATAATATTTAATTAAATTTAATTTGTTTTTCGATAATTATTTTAATTAAATTTGTAAACATAAGTTTTAAAATTTTAAACTAGTAAAATTTTAATATTTTTCATATATGTAAATATATATATACATATATATATATATATGAGTGAAATGAGAGAGTGATAAATGAATAAGTGATGTGGTAGTTAAAGTGAGAAAATGAAGGGTTAGGTGTGATTTTTAGGGATAGGGTTTTTTAGGTGAAGTGGGAGGGGGTTTTTTGGAATAAAATCTGAGTGTTTTGGGAAAAAAAGAATTAAGAAATGTGTCTTTATTCTGAAATTTTTTTGGGGGTTGGAAAATATTTTTGAAAAATGTAGAAAAACAAAGCCTAAACTTTTTCTATGCCAAAAGCAAATGAAGAAAAAAAAAAAAAAACTGATGCATAATAATTTATATTTCTTTGTTTCATAACTAAAGCATATTCGTACTATCGTTCTTATTGTGTTAGGCTAAATTGTATTTTGTATTATATTTAAAAACTTGCTTATCATTTTAAGCACTTCATCTTTGAATTTTGATTTGGGGCCTATATTATACTTTTAGCAATTCACCAAATCTATGCATTAATTGTATGATGCATGTCTTTATATTTCTTACCTGAACTTATAATTGTACTCCTATTCTTACCACATTTGTTTATATTCATTATGCTGGGGTAAGTAGAACCTAATAGCAAATTTAAAAAATTACGTATTGTTAAGTATTTCATCTCCAAATTTTAAATACGGCATATATTATATTTTGGACAAGCTCACCAAAAACTATTCAACTTTTAGCAATAATGTTTTACCATCAAGTCACCACCCACCAATTCAGCCCTTCTCTTCTATTGATACCAAAGTTCAATGTATTTCTACAATTTATACATGATGGACTGTGACTTATAATAACACTACGGCAAACAATATCTCTATCTCAAATCTTAAATCACTGTCACCTTAAATTTTGGGAAAATCTTTAAAATCAAACTAAATAGACATTTTAGGGGTCATCACTCATCACATACAATAAGAGTTTGTGAAATCCACGTGTCACCCTTCAAACACAACAGCATGGAGATTCTGTGCAGTGGCTGTCCAATCTCTACAGTCTAAACATATTCCACTTCTCTTCCAAAGCCAAAAAGGTTAAAATAGTCTTTTGACTTTGGACAAAATGGGATGCAATCTAATTTCAGGTAACTGATGTTAAAGTTTTTGTAAAACTACTTTTTATATATGCATACAGCTGTTTTCAATATAAAGATTTTTTTTTTTTTATAATTTCTGTACATACATTCAATTTTGTCAAAAGAGATGTTAGATTACATAATTCATAGTATCCTTAACAGCATTCATTGTTCTCTTGACTAATCAATGCTTGTGATTTATGTAATCCAAGTTGGATATTGTAGGTCTAGAGTTAAAATTACAATACAACTATCAAATATTTGAAATCCTCAAATCGCATTTGTACGATCAAATTTTGACGAACGATTAGGAAAAAAAGAAACACTTCGGTCTTCGAAAATTTATAAAAATTCACTATTAAGTTTATTGATGAAATATACGATTGTAAGCATGTATTTTATCAATAATTTGAATTGTAAATGAAATCAAATTCTGCGATGCATTGACTAGAAAAAAGATTTCAATCACTATTTGGTTTAAACAAAAAAAATTCAAAATCGGAGCTATTGATGGAAAATATGACTGTTGAAGTTTGAACGTGTGTTTTATCAATAGTTCAGACCAGAACAGGGTTAATATTTTTTTTATTGACTTCAATGTGAATTAACATGCATGGCATAATGGTCTTTTTGGGATGAGGTGCATTTGGTCAAATTTAAAGAAATGATGGATTTGTTCAAGCACAAACAACCTCCTCAAGTTGCTTAGAAATCACGTTTCTTTCACCCTTCCCCCCTTAAACACCGAGTATTTATTGGGTTTGAGATCCTCATGCTCTTTTCTTTCTAAAACTTCTCTCAGCTCTGAGTTCAGTTTCCATGGCTTCTCCTTCCCCTTCTCTCTCTCCGCGGTTTCCATTTCTTTCTCACTTTCCCGTAGCTTTTTTCTTTTGATTCAGTTTCTGTCATCTTTTTTGCACCTGATTACTTGCTGGATTTGGTTTGCTTTTATAGTGGTGTTCAGAGGTCTAAAAGTTGGAACTGTTTGGCCAAAGCCCTTTTTTTCTTCTGAACTTTTATGTAGAGTTGTTTCAGAAGCCCCAAAAGTGATTCTTTTCATATCTGTTCATCCATTGTTTACAAGGTCAAATCAGATTTCTGATTTTGAAATTGATGGAAAACAATTATGAAGTTGTCAAAAGTGATGATCAAATGGGGTTGCCTCCTGGATTTCGATTCCATCCCACTGACGAAGAGCTGATTACTCATTATCTGGCGAAGAAGGCTCTTGATAGCAGTTTTTCTGCTATAGCTATTGGGGAGGTGGATATGAACAAGGTTGAGCCTTGGGAATTGCCATGTGAGTTTTCTAACATCTTTCTTCCTTTCTTTTCTTTTCTTTTCTTCTCTTTTTTTTTTTTTTTGGGGGGGGGGGGGGGGGGGGTGTATAAATATGCTGGATTTTGTTATACTGATTGGTGTAAATCCTGATGAAGGGAAAGCAAAACTGGGGGAAAAGGAATGGTACTTTTTCTGTGTTAGGGACAAGAAATATCCCACAGGCCTGAGGACAAACAGGGCTACCGCTGCAGGTTACTGGAAAGCCACTGGAAAAGATAAGGAGATTTTCCGGGGGAAGACTCTGGTGGGAATGAAAAAAACCTTGGTTTTCTACAGGGGGAGAGCTCCCAAAGGTGAAAAATCCAATTGGGTCTCTCATGAATACAGATTGGAGGGAAACTTCTCTCTTGATAACCTCCCAAAAGCAGCCAAGGTAATTGATGCTTTTTCCCCCGTTCCATTATATTGTGATCAAAGTAATGAGTATAATTCCTTCTTTCTTTCGTTCTGTTTTCTTTCCTGCAGAATGATTGGGTAATCAGTAGGATATTTCAGAAGACTTCTGGTGGGAAAAAAGTCCACATATCAGGTCTGATGAGAATGAATTCTTCAGGAAATGAATTGGCACCTTCAACACTTCCACCATTGATGGATCGTTCACCATACAGCGGCGGGAAAAAGCCTGGTGAATTGGAATCCGGCCACGTGCACTGCTTCTCCAATACCATTGTTGCTCCTCCTGAGAAGATCCAGGAAGAAATTATCCCTTGCTTCAATAATATTAATCCCTTTTTGCCATCCTCTTCAGGTCCCCTGGATTCTTTCCCCACAGCTTCTACATTTCCCTGGGGACAATTTCCTCCAATTCAGGCTGGGATGGGGTTCCAATTTCCAGGGTCAGTTCCGCTGCAGAACCCCTCAATTCTCAGAACTTTTCTTGCTAATTATGGGCAGAACATGAATCAGGGATTTAGAAAAGAGAAAGACATGGTCAGTGTGTCCCAAGAAACTGCCCTGAGCACTGAAAATTCATCTGTTGTGTCAAATGCTGAAATGGGAAAGAAGCCATTTGAAGATCAAGAGGCACAAATTGGGCCGCAGGATTTGGAGTGCATTTGGAGTTATTGAGGATTTTCCTGAGTAATAAACAGGGACAGTGGAAAATTACGAAGTAAAGAAGAGGAAAGTAGAAAATATAGAACGATATTTTCATTTTCATTAGTACTATTATCAGGGTAATGATTGTGTGTGCATAGAATTTCTTAAACATATGATTGAGGTGGGGATTGTTAATGTATCTAACATAAAGTTATTTTCCTTGTGATTTATTTCATTTTTGCCCTCTTTCTATAAACATATATTTTGGTAAAGAAAATAAAAAAAGTATGAAAAGAGAATATATGTATATATATTTAAATTTTCTTTCTTATTAAAATTCAGAATTAGATTGTTAAGGAAAACAACAAATTCGCAAACACAATCACACAAAGAGAAAAGAAAAAAGAGAATTAGACATAAGAATTTAACGTGGTTTAATCAAATGCCTATACTCATGAAGAAGAAATTTTCTTCAAATTTCATTTGAACCAAATGGACCTAGAAAAGAGAATATTTTAACTAGTGTATATTTTGATGAGCGAAGTATATTTTTCCCAAATTTCATATGGGCTACACAGGCCCAAAAATACAAAATATTTCGATTTGCCCATACCGCACCTCACATTTGCCTGTGTCCTCCACTCCTAACACAAACCTTTTTTTTTTTTTTTTTTAACCTAATTCAATTGGTTCTGCAAACTTTTTGAATTGGATTATAATTAGGTTCATCAAATTCAAGCCACATTAACAAAATTATCATTGCAAGGAATTGTAAATTGCTAGTGTTGAAGTTTGATGACATGTGAGGATCAAGTTGAATCTTGATTTTGTTGGAATGGATTCCAAGGTTACATCATTGAAAATATGATCTTGATTATCATTCATTTTTCTAATCCATCTAAATATGATTTTGGATATTTTTATTTTAGAAAGTGGGAGCTCAAAATCAGTAGCCTGATTCCTGTGTGGACTCTCTCTGTCCCCCACATTCTCTGCATCTCAGTTTTTTCAGATAGGAAGCCTATCATTCTGTCCTTTAACTATTTTTGTTTCTATTTTCAATCCAATTATGAGTTATTAAAATCCATATCAAGGTTATCTTTTGTTTTTGTGCCTCTTTTTTCAGTGTAAAATGATCAGTATATTAATCTATATTTGTTAAAATTCGTGTGATAATTTATAATGAAAACATATATAAATAATTGAAAATTCATTTTTCATATTCTTTCTAAAATAACGTTCAAACTTTGTGAAAGAAATCATTCAATTCACATTATAATACATATTTTTTTAGTATAGTAGACGAATAATACTCCATTTTGTATAAAATAAAAATATCATATTTAAGTTTTATGTGAAACTTAAGAATTATACTAATTCCTTTAATGAGATTTAGTTAAATATAAATCTTAACAACACATGTTGCTTAATACTATGATGTATTTCATAAATTATATGATGAACTATATTTTTACTTTCAAATATATACTTTTTTATATTTATATTTTATCTATACATTTATGATTTAATAATTATCTAGTCCTATATTTATAGATCAATCTTTTAACTATTACTTTTGGTCCCATATTTTCCTAACTGTGCTAATATATATATATATATATATATATTATCTTCCTTATCTGGTCCGATAATTTTCCATGGAGGATAACAACAAATTATTTAATGATTAAATTTTCCATGGAGGATAACATCAAATTATTTAAAAACAAGTACATGTCTATTCATTTTTGGTAAAATGTCAATTTCTGTTAATTCTTGGCACGCCCACGTGGATTCGACGCCATTCATGCTCTCAGTTTGGACTCATCACGCATCTTAGAAAACAGTGAATTTTGAGTGAAATTATTGGATGAATAGAGTACTTGTTTTAATACACTTGACATATTTATTATTATTAAATTATTGGAAGATGGTTGGTAATAAAAATTATCCAAGCCTTGCAATTTAATGATGATTGAATAGATTGGATTGGAGAGGCTGGGTGTCATACAACGACCATTTGAATAAATTGAATAGAGTAGATGGATGGTAAAAACTACTGGTTTTCTAGGGGTTAGTTTGTTTGAAGTGATGTGATTATAAATAATATATAAATAAATGGATATATTTTAAGTTTATCAAGATAAAAAAAATATAATTTTATGTTTGCTTGGTAAGATTAATTGAAAAGTAAATTAAAACAAAATATATGATTTTACGACTATAACATTTTATTATTTATTTTAATATATCTTTTTATATACTAATAAAGGGTAATTTGATCTTTTTTAATTTATCCAATCCAAGAAAAGTGTATCAAGCCTCTCACATCTTGATTCATATTTCAACTTAATATAGGGTCAATGACTTATCATGGGCCCTATATCAAAGTAAACAAACAATAAATTAAGAGTGATTATATATGCATCTATCAAGTATAACCAATTGAAGCAAACAAGCCATAGATGGATATCCGTCCATAGACTAGCTAGGGGGAATAGTATTTACAGGTGTTTTGCTTCAAATCTATATAAAATTATAGTACACACACACACATGTATATACACATTTTAATTTATTTTATATTTATAAAGATTTTTATTTCACTTCTCAAAATTAAAATGGTGACTTCATTCATTTCCCTACAATACAATAATTAGAGGGGTTGGATGATAAAAACTACCCACCTCATTTATAGTGTGGATCATCTATTTCATCTTGTATTTCATTTTATGGATGTATGACATGTGTATTAAATGTTTTTATAAAAAAATAATAGAGAATTCAAAGTGTGCCTCATTTCAAATGAAGAAAGGGCAAAGTGGCATGGATAGTCATTTCTATCAAATTTATATAAGGTTATGTCATAGATATATTTTTATTAGAATTTAAAATTTTACATCTCTAAAAATAATTAAGTTCTCTCTCCCCTTTTTTGTTTTTTTTTTTTGTTTCACAAAATCCAGTCTCTTCTCATAAAATTAAAATTCATAACTCTATCCATGCCTTTCTCAATTGTTGAATGGCCAATTGATTGTTTTGTATCATTTTCAATCTTCTGTGTATAGGTTTAGCATTCAAATTCTAGCAAATTCTTAATATACTTGGAGTGGGTAAACATAAAAAAAAGTCCTACCTCCGTAATTCATTATAAGATAATTTAAAATTTTGCACTATAAAATAACGTAAATATTGAAAAAGGGAAAAAAAAAAAAAAACGGTACTTCCCTAATTGCACATAGCACATGCCCGGCTTAGATAACAGCAAATTGTAGGTAGCCTGCTCCTTCACACATTCAACCCCACTAAAAGTCTAAAACTAACCCCCACCCCCACAAAAACCCCAAATGCAACAATTATTCCAACACTTTGTTCCTATCCAAGAACCGTTGAAATTTGTGCATGCCCACAAGAATTAAACCTTTTTCCTCTCTTCATATTGAAAATTAAGAAAAATTGAGTTCTCCACGGAACAAACCTTCTTTTATTTAGTTCATGTGGATAGACCCCCAAGCACAAATGGGAATCTACGAATATGGGATGTGTTTTGGGGGCTTAAAATACATACATAAATACCTTCCGTACGTATTGTTTTTGTCTTGTGGCATTAATAATAATTCAAGTTTCCCATTGTCCCTAATCCATGTTTCTTTCGTCTTACACTTGAATTATATTAATTAATTCAACTGTCCATGGCCCCTAATCTACCTTTTCATTGGAGAGCTTGGCCACCAATCAAAACCTCCTTTTGAAATTAATTAATTTACCTCTTCATGCATGATGGTCGGTACAAGGGTAAAAAAGAGAAAACCCAATATTCAAGTACTCTATTGTGGTGTTATGTTACTGTTAGGGCATCAATCATCATAAACTGAGAACTGTGAGATTAGGATTTCTTGATTTCAATTTTTTGGTAAGTGACATCTCATTGAGCTTATAACTCTTATCCTAAAAAACCAAGAAAGTCAATTATGTTGTTATTTAGCTTAAATAATATTTTAAAACTCAATATTTTCAATGACATTAAAATTAATAAAACTATGAGCCAAAAGTATAATAGTTGAATCATTCATCGTCAATTTCTATTTAAATTATCATCAAATAATTGTGAGATGTAGAAAATTTACATACTGATGCCACAGTTCTTATATGACATGACTATCGATGAATATGAATATTGTAACTAATTGCATTTGCCTGTGAGTGACGTATTCAAATATTTACACTAATAAATTTTTGTGAATTGAAATGAGCAATTGATACATTGTACAACTCCAATTAATCATTAAAATTAAATTTTGAACTTACTGATTATAAATCAAATATAATCATAAATTGGAAATAAGCAACAAATTATATCTTCAACTATTAAATCGAGTGAGGTTTTAAGCCATTAAATTGAGAAAACCTTTTGGTTAGTTAAGAAGTAAAAATAATTTATGTTTAAGTAACGTAACAGTCGGCACTTGTTAGAAGAAAAGGTATTTGAAAATTAAACACGAATCATCTATATTCTTAGTCGAGTAGTCAATTGATCTAGTGATATTATCCTCCAATTTGTATATGTAAGATATGTGATTTAATTCTATCAATTTTTTAATTTACTTTGTGTAAATAAGAAAAAGAAGAGGGAAAAGAAAATATGAATTCTCTATGTTCTAAATGGCAACCACTATTTACTCTCGACTCATGAACATATAAAGAGGGCAATTATGCCATTTCGGAGGGACGGTGGTATGGTTTTGTCCGTGCCCCTTGGCGTAATCGCATGAATGAGGTAAGAGAATTAGGTTTCCGCTAACGGTCGACACGTAAACACGTGGGCTCCACGCGATGAAACTTTGGCGCTCAGTAAGTCACGAGGTTCAAGTACCTTGTTAACGTCACCCGGGCTGCTTCACACCGAACACTGACTTGGGGGCCTCTCATCACGTGCCACCTTGCCCTAAAAAAACTACCACCGGGCCCATCTGCAGCTGCCATGGTGTCTCGTGGCTATTACTTGGCAATAATTTTTTTCCCCCCCAAACGTAACAGCACAGATTACATGTAGAATATGGGGCGCTATGAACCGAGACATAACATGTAATTACAAGCAATTTTACATGCTATATGCAATTATGAATACTAAAGGAGTGTTTGGTTATGATTTCCCCATAATAATTTTATTTTGGAAAAATTTTGGATAACTAAACATATACTCATTTTTCCTCCAAAACCTTAGAATTGATTTTTTTTTTTTTTTAAATACTCTCCCTTATCATTTATTATTCCAAAAACTTCCTCATTTTTCAATATATGCATACATATATATATATCATATATATCAAATATATTTTATTATTATTATTATTCTTACAATAAAAAAATTATTCAATTCCATTGTCACCCCAAAAGCCCAACAAAAACGCCTTGATTTATTGTTACAATAAAAATCCTTCCCCCCCCCCCCCCCAAAGTATAAACAAGCATACCAAAGCTTTCTAAAATAAATTTTTAACTATACCTCAAAACATAAGGATATATTCACTAGCATTTTGGGAAATTTTTCTCAACTCCCAAAACAATCCCAAAAAACATACACATTCTCCAATCACTTTCCCAAAATATAAAAAATTTATATCCAAAAAACCCTCAAAATTCAATCTCAGAAAGACCCTACACACTACCTTAGCCTAGCTTGACCCTACCTAACACTCAAGTATATATATACACACACCATCAAAACATATTACATAGAAAAACAATTTATTTCTACAAACTCAACAAAAAAGTAACTGATTTGACATTTACAGTAAAATTTGTCAACCCATCAAAATATTAACAAGCAAACAACTCATTCTCAATCCATTTTCCCTATTTTCCCAAAACATAAACAAACACTTGACACTTTTTCCAAGTTTTCTCCCAAAAACTCATTCTCCCAAAATTTTTTCTAGAAAATGGCTAAAATGCTAGTGAACAAGCCCTAACTAAAAATCCATTGGAAATGTTTGATTATATTTTTTTTGTGTTATTTAATATGTATTTTGGGAGAATGAATGTTGACAATGAAATTGGATAATGTGAAAGTTGTATTGGAGAATGTAATGAATTTTTAGTTAAGTTTTGGGGCATAGTTAAAAATTAATTTGTGAAATTTTGGTACGTTTGTTTATTTTTTTGGAGGGGGTAGGGATATTGTTTTACTGTAATAGTCAAATCAATGCTTTTTGTTAGGTTTTTGTAGTGAAAATGGAATTGAGTAATTTTTTTCTATTGTAAAAATAATAATAAAATACATATGATGTGTATATTGTAATGCCCCGACAGGGAGGCACCTGCTTCCGGTCGAGGTGTTACTCAAACAGTACCACACATTTTCTTTACAATAGAAAATACATTTCTCAAAAATTCCAAAGCAATTAACTTCTACAACGACTTTCATCAGATGTTTTAGTCTAAATTGAAATATGCACTTCCATCACCCTCATTGCCTCATGTGTCGCTTGGGTTAGTCTATCTTCGTCACTTGATCTTATCTGGGGCAAAGAACGAAAGAAATAATAAAACAACATAAGTCCAAATGACTTGGTGAGATAGTATAGCAATAACAACAAAGTGACAATTTTACAATTATTACATAAGAGACAAATAGAAACACAGATATTTTCAAAAGTTGTCAGAGAAGATTTTAGTCAAAGTTTTGATGTGATCCATCTCACCACCGTCCTATACCAGTGATAAGACTTCACAAGATTCACTATCTCTCATAGAAATTTAAACCTCAACTATGATTAGAAAGGGGGTCAACATGCCATTTGAACATCCACTGGATTCCAATCAAATATTTGAGATTCAAAGTATAAGTATCGGGCATACTCAGCATCTGAATATAATTTAACAAAACATTTTCACTATTAAGCTATTGACGGTTCTCCTACCTTGTCACTCTACTTTTGAAAACATGTAAATCCTTTTTCCTCTAAAGTACCGAGTGATCAGCTTGAATACTTAATCACTCACTAGGCATGGCTAGCCGCATGCCTGATCCCGCTCATAGGCAGCTATCTCGAGCTGGCCTACTGAGTAGGGATTATGCATGCATCGTGCACGGGTATCAGCTAAAAGATCTGTCATCGTTGGTCCATTCCACCCGATCGTCTTTCGTAATCAATCCCAGGGCCTACCCCCAAGGGTATTAAGTATAATCACTGACATTACTGAATGCATCCAACAACTTGTAACTTAATGCATCACTTCGCTAGGTTAAGCATGTAATCATTGATTCAGCCCAAGCTGGTTTTAAGTTAGACATGGCGAGTAAAATATATATTTCGAAATCACTTTTCAATTTCCTCCACACAATCGCCAAATATCAAGTAAAATGATATCAATCAAAATCAACAAAAGCACTAAGTATAACAGGGCGATGTGGAGTACTATTTTCAACACATATATTAAAAGGAATAAAGTGATCAGGATATATAACAAGTATATGTGTTCTTTCCCCAGCAAAGAAATATCATACTAATGAGTATAAACTCACCTGACAATGTAAAGGAATTTCTAGCCATATGGTCGCTCAGGTTCTGACTTCCTAGTCAGCTCGAGAACTGTCATAAGATAACTCAAATTATTATCATATTAATCCTCTGAGTCTTAAGTATTAATATAGTTAATGTCTTAATCAAATTCAAGGTTATTCTGTACAATTCTGTTAATTTCTATTTCACATTTAAATACTTAAGACAACTAAATGTAGTAATTCTTAATTGTTTGGAGTGTCCATGTCCTGGTTTCCCAATCAATTCAAAGTTCAGAATAAAATAACCTAAATCAACATCGTGTTGATTTATGAACCACAACTCATAATGTATTTAAACATTCTTATCAAGTCCTCAGTTACTTCAATTATTTAGTCATAATTGCCTCAAAGCTCCATCGGACACTGAAACATTTATAGTCACCCATCATTATTCTCAATTCGATGAATCGATAAACGAGTAATCCGAATTTCACTTAAACGTCTTAATGGTACTCATTCATGTCGACTGGGTTCAATATCTTAATAATTATAAAATTAATCATAACATAGGCTAAATTATAATTTAATAGTCTTAATACATGTCATAATTAAACTCAATTCGAAAATCTAATTACATCCACCAATTTAATCGAATCAAAAATTGATTATTAAAATAACCCAAATTGGGTCGAATTAAGAACCCATCTCACGCCAAAACTAGTCTAGATGTATCTGAAATTCAAATCTGAACAATCTGCCCCAGAATCGCTACTACGCCGCCACTGGAGACGAGAACCGACATCGCCACCAGGTGCGACTCAACACCAGGAACCAAACCCCTAAAGCAATTTTCCATTTTGTTGTCATCTTGATGACCAATTTGGCCAAAAACTCGTCGGTAGGCCCTAGTGCCGCCGCCACATCAGTTTCTCCTCTCTCTACCGCTGAAACCTCAAGTTAAGGGTACTAATGTGATACCCAGGAGCTCGCGACCACAACCCACCAAGATTTAGCCGCTTTCCGCCATCGTATGCTGGAGAACAACCAAACCCGCCGCGAGCTCACTGTCACCCCCTTTTTTCAGCCAATTCATCAGTTATTTTTGAATAGTTTTGGTACGGTCTTGCTCGCCTCAGCTAGAGGAACCTAGTGGTGGCTTTAGTTTCGATTTTCACTATTATGTTCTAGTGATTCATCAGTGGTGTGGGTTTGGGGAATTAGACAAAATGTTGTCCTTAATCCTATATATATAAACATATTCTTTAGCTTTCTCATTTTGACCCCAAAGTTTTCGACCGACTACAATTTTACCCCAAAACTATTAAACCGACTTCATTTTGGTCCTTGGCTTTCAATTAATTCCTTTAACTTCTAATTCTTACACATTAACCCCCTAACATTCTTAATTCTAGTCAATTAGGTCCAAACTAGTTTATTTTAAAGTCCTTAAGATTTTATTTATCTCACATTGACCCCCTAAACTTTATATTTTCAAACAATCAAGTCCCTTTTTTATTTACAATTAAATCCTTCAGTTCCCAACATTTCCACCTAAATTTTAATTAATTTAATTCCAATCAATTTAAACTGATATTCTAAAAATTGGGGTGTTACATATATGATATATATATATATATGTATGTATATATTGAAAAATAAAAAATTCTTGGGAATAATGAAGGATTGAAAAGTGTATTTTGAGAAAACTTATTTTAGTGTTTTCGAGGGAAAATGAGTATATGTTTGATTATATTTCCCCAAAATAAAATTATTTTGGGAAATATAACCAAACACCCCCATTACATTTTCCAACACAACTTTCACATGCTCCAATCCTATTTTCAATATTCATTTTCCTAAAACACGTATTAAAATCACACAAAAAACATAATCAAACATTGCCTAAAATTTTTAAAATAAATTTGATGATGCTTGGGTCTCAGAATAAAAGGATTGGGCTGAGGCCCATTGTAGTCGACCAGAAAATAGTTGGAGTGAGTACAAGGATGGGAGCATGTCGAGTCTTGCAACCAATCATCACACATCAGGCTAGCCAAGGAGGTCCTCGGCTGAGACACTCCAATGCTCAAGCCAGTACAATCGACCAAAAATTAGAGCAGCAGAGTAAAAGCCAAAGTTATAGTGAACATACCTCTATGAGGGGCTGTAATGGGGTATTTATAGTCTCTTATGAGAGGTTAAAATATCTATGATGCCTCTGCTCATGCCGCAAGGGCTTTTGTTTTTGTCTGAGGACCTTTAGGTCCTTCTCTATCTGAAAACATTCTCCAGGTGGCGCGTCCTCCTCTCCTTTTAGGGTATGGTGGAGATTTCTGCATTTAATGCGGATGCATGCTGGTGGTACGATGGAGACACGCTCTTTTAATGTGAAGGCATACCATCTGTCAGTGTATTTGATATGGCAAAGTAGTAGTTGAGTTGTATTTAATGCTACAGTGACTGGTGGCGAGGAAAACCTTTTTGTCTCTTAGGTCGACCTTTTCTAGTCGAGGTGCTGCCTTAGCTGCAAGCCTCTTCGCCATGTTCCGATCGAGTAAAGGGCCTCCATCTCTTGACCACGAGCCTTTCCACCATACTCCATCGACCACACTCTGGTCGACTGCAGGAATATTGATGGCCTATATTGGTCAACTAGCCCAATGCATTCTTAGGCCTATTCAACTATTATTGGGCCTACTGAGCTCGGCTCACTTCCCCATATCATGAGTCCACCCACTCCCAAGTCCTAATTGAGCTCACGAAGAAAATGAGCCAAGGGTAACTAATCTTCAAAATCGCAACAAATATGTACCAACATCAAAATTTGAATTTTGACCAGGATTTTAGTGCAATAAATGCGGCAGTTACATTGGGTAGTTAAATTTATTGACCAACGTTACGCCATAGGTGCCCGGTAACTGATCATATTTACTGGTTGATTTACCCCTCGATTGAGGGCTATAAATAGCGCGTTGTATTTTTCATTTACCATATCAATGAGATGTCAACCTCTGCAAACTTCACAGCTTCAGAAGAGAATCATAAACTCCTCTTTCTTCTCTGTTTTGTAAGTTTTCCTCCATTCTTGCATAGTTTAGTACTTTGCTATTCCTTTATGCAACCTTTAAGATTTGAAAAATGCTTAGAATCTTTGGGGATGACAATAGGAGGTCGGATGAATCTAAGGAAACACATTCGTCTGGGGACTCGATCAAGAGAGCAAGTAATTCATTTAGCGAGACTAGCAAATCTTCTAGTGGGGGTCGAGTTCCTCTAAGAGTTTGAGCAAGGTGAAGATTGGTCTTAGAGGGGAAGATGGACCATCTGGGGAGGTTAGTCAACCTCTCGTATCTCGGGGTAGGCTATTCACGGCCGACCACTATAGAAACATAATGTCGGAGATCACTGAAGGTGACTTAGAGCTAATTAGGTATACATATCACATTCCCCCCAGTTCGAATTAATTTTCCCCAAGCCAAGT
The DNA here is from genome assembly GCA_018894105.1 of Jacaranda mimosifolia. Classification (NCBI taxonomy): domain Eukaryota; kingdom Viridiplantae; phylum Streptophyta; class Magnoliopsida; order Lamiales; family Bignoniaceae; genus Jacaranda; species Jacaranda mimosifolia. The sequence continues at coordinate 17,250,739 of CM032124.1, forward strand.
GATAGGATGCACAAACCTCCCAAGAGCTGCATAGTAGTGTTTGAGGAAGCTTTAAAGTGTGGGCTTAAGTTTTCAATTGCACAACCCATAATCGACTTGCTCACGGGTCTTCAAGTGTCTATTACTAATTGCTGCCCAATTATTTTTCAATTTTGCATAGTTTTGTCATTTTGATTCTTATACATGACTAGACATCTTCATTCATAAACTTCAGTAATCTATTCCACCCCTCTTATGTCCTAAAAGTCGGGCAACACTAATGAATTAGACTTTTATTACCTTACTGTCTGTCCCAATTAAAATATATTTGTGACTCCCTTTTCTTCCCATAATCAATTTTGAGGGGTCGGATCGAGATGCCTGAAAATGAGAACCCGACTTGGAATAACACTTTTATGTAAGATTTGGTCGAGTTTGGAGAGACGAAGGCTTCAGGATATACAATTGAGATGAATTTGATGTTGGTGGGCTTATCGCTTGCTTGGTTGAATATACAAGCCAATGCTCGACTAGGTAGACATATTTTTAGTTGAGCTGTTTTTGCTGTTCTTTTTATATTTTCTAATTTGTATTTTACGCTTGTGTTTTCCTTTATATTGAGTAGAAATCATGAATCGTACTTGATAAAATTCCAAGACTTTTCAAACAAAATACGCAAGAGCACGAGAAACAGCCGCTCGACAAGAGGCCGTATCCCAAAATGCTCATTCACAGTGGGCACCACCGATCACTCCTCCACTTGCTCGACCAGTTGTAGTTGAGGCCGAAAACCCTGTGCCTCAACAAAAAAGGTGGGCTACTAGAGAGTGGCCTTTCCCCCTAAGAGAACAGTTACTAAAAAGGAGAAAGGGAAGGCTATCGATACCCCCCTCTTTGGGTCGCTGCCTGAGGAGGAACTATTCCCACTACTAGCTTTTTCGAGCCCAAGGTTCGAACCGGAGGTAGGGGTCTCGAGCCCGGCCTCCATGTTGAGTGCAGAGTCAACAGAGGTGAACCCTTTGAAGGTTCTCATTGTTGTTCTTTTCCTTTCGGACCAAAAAAAGATGATAGAGCTTAAGAGGATCGATTCCTTGAAGGCGTTTGCCTACCATGCCAACATGGTAAGTTTATGGTCTAGTTGCTTTTAACTTCAAATGTATGTATGTTTGCCTAAATCTAATCTTTTCTTCTTGTAGGTCGAGTAGTGGGCCTACAATTTTTACCGCGGGGCTGAGCTCGCCCTAGCTGACCATGAGGTACTGCAAAAGGAGCAATCGGACCTTTCTAAGACTCGAGTTAAGAATTAAGCAGTTGGAGAAGCAAGTCAAAGAGAAAGATACTAAGCTGCTGGTAGCCATGTCGGAAAGAAGCTGCTTAGATGACATGCAGAGGAAAGTGAGCTCAGAAGTGGAAGAGGCCTCTCTCTAGGGTCGGGCCTTGGAATATAACCATGCCCTTTGGTACGCTCAAGACGAGTTCTTCAAGATGCTACCTAGTATTTGGAAAGAGGCAATGCAACAATTCTTGTTGAGCCCTGCTTTTGTAGAGGCTAGTGTTGTTTTTCACTCGATGATGTCAGGCCTTCCATAAGGCCAATAAGCAGCTGGAGTTTTTGGGCTATTAGTTTTGCAATAAGGACAAGACTCAAGTAAATATACTTCAGAACGAGCTCCTCGAGGACTACAAAGAGAACACACCAGCTGAGGAGGCGGAGGCCCTAATTTATCTTAAGACGGTCAAAGTGGGGAAGGAGTTCGAGTTAGTTGGCGGCTTCAACCTCAACCTAAAGAATGGAAAAGTTGACACCGCCATATACTTCCCCATCGTCGACTATACGTTCCTAACAAAGGAGGCTAGCATTTCTTGATGTACTGGAGCTTGCTGCTTCGGAGTGGACCAGAAGGTCGAGGGTTCACCAATGGTTGTTCCAGTGGACTCCATCGACGAGCTTGACTGGGTTGTTAATGAAATGGCATAAGGCATTGCTCGAAGCACAAGAGAAGAAGGGGCTGGCTCGAGCTGATACTACTATTGTTTCTATTATTGGTTTTTCTTTTATTCGACTTATTCTGCCTTGAGAGGCGTGATGAACAATTTAATGTAATGTTATGAATATTTTGAACGTTTTGTATGATTTGAATGTTTCAGTTTATTGCAATATTAATATTTTTAGTCGTATATCATTGCCTTGCCTTTATGTTGCTTTTTTGAATATTTGGGCGACCCTAAGGTCGTTAAGCAATGCATATTTTTATTTGATGATCCTGACGCTGAGTTATTATAAAACTGCAAAAGTAATATGCTTACCTTTGTTGATTGGTTTGAAACTAAGATAATGGTTGACTACAGAGTCTACTTTAAATAAATTTATCTCGTATGATGCAAGAATCGGTTTAAGACTTGAAGTTAATATGCATATAACAGTTGGTTGGTTTGAAATAAAGATAATGGTCGACTATGAGGCCGAATTTTAAATAAGTAAAGAAATTTACTTTGTTCGACACGTTAGTCATTTTGAGAGTAAGATTTTGTGGGATGGTTTGAGTGAACATTTATATAACTGTCGCCCGAGTTGAAACCAGATCTATAGTTAACTTGTAGGTTGACTTTACATAAGTCTACTTGCTTGGTGTTTTGACTGGTTTGAAACCAAGTTATTGTGGGATAGTTAAGTCAATATACTTATATCTGTTGGTTAGCTTGAAACCAACTTAAAAGTCAAAGTATTAGGTCGACTTTAAACAATTCCATCATTTATGAGATGGTTAGGCTAGAAGCCATGATTGTACTTGAAAGTAAGATGTGGATTGAATATAAATCGAATTCATTGATTTGAAACCGAATTACAAAAGCGCATTTTCGAGAAGACTGGATCTCACTCGTTATAAAACAGTTGAATCAAGACTACAGTCTCTTTACACATAGAATTTTTTCAAGTTTGTTGCATTTCATGGTTGAGGGAGCTCATTCTCATTCATATCCACTATCCTATATGAATTGTGCTTAGCAACTTTGACTATCAAGTTGGGACCTTCCCATTTAGGGTCGAGTTTTCCAACATTTTTTAAACTTCAACTTTTTTCAGAATGAGGTCTCTAACTTGAAAACTTTTTGGCCGATTTGTTGTAATGTTTAGCCATGATCAACATATGCCTTTGCATCTTTGAGTATGCCTACTATCGTAGCTCATCGATGGTTTTGAGTTCGAGTAGCCTTTTTGCCTCGTTCCTGATTAGATTGTAGTGAATCACTCGAGCTGTGTATTATATCAACTCTGCAGGGACCACTGCTTCTGAGCCATAGACTAGATTGTGGGGGTTGTGGCCTATTACAGTTCTTAGGATTATCCTGTAAGCCCATAACATCCCAGGGAGGTCATATGCCCAATTACCTCTAGGCCTTTCCAATCTGGTCTTGATGTGGTCAAGAACGGTTTGATTAGTAACTTCTGTCTATTTGTTCGTTTGCGGGATGCCAACCGACATGAAGTGCTATCTTATCCCAAGGTTTTTGCACCAGTTTCTTGTGTTTTTGCTTTGGAATTAGGTTTCATTGTCTGATATCAGTACCCTAGGCAGACCAAAATGGCATATGGTGTTTTTCCACAATAAGCTTCGAATTGTCGCGTCGGTTATCTTCAAAACTACTTCTACTTCAACCTGTTTAGTAAAATATTCAAACTACCACTATTGTACTTCCTTTGGCCTATGGCTTTCGGGAATGAGCCTACAATATCTATCCTCTACTGGTCGAATGGCTATATGATCTAAATTGGGACAAGTGTCGATGCAGGTTGATGGGAGATATTAGAGTGGACCTAGTAGGATAGGCACTTCCTAGCAAAATTGACCACATCTTTCAGTAAGGTCGGCCAAAAATATTCATGTCTAATAACCTTGTTAGCTAGTGCTCGCTTCCCAAAATGGTTCCCGCAGATGCCTAAATGGATTTCCTACAAAATCTCCAAAGCTTGTTTCCTACAAAATCTCCAAACACCTTAATGGAGGTCCAGAGAGAGATCTCTTACATAGCTGATCATATTTATCCAGGCAAACTTCGCTACTTGACCTTTTAACCTTTGAGCCTCCCGTTTTGTCCTCTGGCACTTTAACTTTCCTTAGATAAGCTTTAATTTCATCTTGCCATGTGGGAGCTGATTCTTGGATCTCCCAAATCTAATTTTAGTCGAGGCCACTTATGGTGGGTTTGTCTAAGACCAAAAACATAATGGTTCTTTCCTGAGTACCCATCATCAAACTATTCATTTTCGGATCTGAGGACCTAATTGAGGGTGAATTTTAAATTGTTGTTGCAATTTCTTGACCTAAGCTAGATATTCGTTCATGGTGCTTTCCTTTGCTTCAAAGTTCCCTTCAAACTATTCCGCTACCAGCTGAGAGTCCATGATCGTTGCTAAATGTTCGACCCCTCTATCAATGGCCATCCTCATTCCAATGAAAAGGGCTTCATATTCTGCCTTATTACTGGTGACAGTGTAGTCAAGTTTGATAGCGAAGTCATACTCTTTGGCTTGGGGAATGCAAGGAAAATCCTATCCCATATCCCATGGAAGTTGTTGATCCATCAATAACACGACAGGGAGGTCGATGTGCTTAGTGATAAAGTCTACTAATACTTGTGCCTTTATAGTTGTTCGAAGCTGAAACTTGACATCAAACTCTCCTAGCTCAATAGCCCACTTGGTTAACCTTCATGATGTGTTTGGCTTTGACAACACCTACTTTAAGGGTTGGTTAGTCAAAACGGTAATAGTGTGCGACTAAAAGCAAGGCCTCAACTTTCTCGCCGACATGACCAAGGCAATGGCAAATTTCTCAATCTCAAGATAATTGTGCTCAAACCCTTGCAGAGCTTTGCTGATGTAGTATACTGGTCTATGTATGCCTTACTTACTAATACCAAAACTGTACTAACTATTTCTATCGAAACTACTAAGTAAAGGTATAATATCTCTCTGATTGTAGGCTTAGCAAGCATCGAAGGAATAGATAGGTACTATTTTATATCAACTAGGGCCTGGTCACACTCTTCGGTCCATTAGTCAGGCGATGAACCGACCCAAAGCTATGATTCTCCTAACTAATCGCTACACGCCCTTGACTATCTTAGGTAGAAAGATATCCTAAATTACCTGGATCTTTTTTGGGTTTGCTTATATGCCTCTTTGATTGACCACATAACCCAAAAATTTCCCCCCTTACCCTGAATGTACATTTATTGGGGTTAAGCTTTATGCCAAATGCCCTCAATATCAAGAAGGTGTGGTCGAGGTTGGCTAGGTGGTTTTCTTCTTTTTCTATTTTAACAATCATGTCATCGACATAAACTTTCATCGTCTTGCTGATCTTATTTTTGTACATAAAGTTTAAAAATCTTTGGTATGTTGCTCCTATTTTTTTTAGGCTAAAGAGCATGACCAGAAAATAATACAAACCATTGGGCGCCACAAAAGAGGTCTTATCCCTATCCTCAGGGGCCATAAATATTTTATAATACCATTGGAAAGCATCCATCATGCTCAAAAGATCACAACCTGCTGTTGAATCAACTAATAAATCTATTCGAGGTGGTGGGTAAGGGTCTTTAGGACAAGCTTTATTCAAATAAGTGGAATCGTTACACATTCTCCGTTTGTCCTCATTTTTAAGGACAAGAACTACGTCACATAACCAACTAAGGTATTGAATTTCTACGATGTAGCCTACCTCTAAAAGTCTGTTGATCTCTTCCTCAATGATTTGGCATCTTTCTGAGTTGAAGGTTATGGTCTTTTGTTTAATGGGCTTGAATAAGGGGTCTGCATTAAGGTGGTGGACAATAATCTGGGGGTCGATTCCTTGGATGTCAGTAGCCTTTCAGGCAAAAATGCCAATATTCATTTTGAGGAAGTCAACCATCATGCACTCTATTCTGCTTCCTAAATTAGTCCCAATCCTCTTAGTCTTGTCAGGATTCCTGGGCTTGAGCTCTGTAGTTTTGAAATCTTCCATTGGTTCGACCCTGGTTTCTTCTCTCTTCATTTTCCTGCTTTCTTGTCCCTCCTCAAGTTCCGTTACTGAGGCATCCCCTGAAGGTTTCAGTTTAGGTTGAGTTTTTTGCTCATAAGCCTCGATTGAAATGGTATAGCATTGCCATGCTTCCCTTAGGTTATAAAGTAGCTTCCTGATTCTTGCAGCCGTCGGGAACTTGATTTTCATGTGGTATGTTGAAATAACCGCCCTAAAAGTCGTTCAATGTAGGTCTCCTGATTATGGCGTTATATGCAAAAGGGCATCGATTACCAAATAGTTGACCATGAGGGTCCACCTTCTAGGCGCTTCTCCAAATGAGGTAGATAGATTAATAGATCCTTAAGGAATGATCTCAGATCCTCCGAACCCGACCAGCGGGGTGCAGACTACTTCAAACATAAGCTTTCCCAAATTCATGCTCTTTAAAGTTGAAAAGAAAATTTGTTTGCAAAACCGCCATTGTCGACCAGAACCTTCCTCACTTCAAAGTTAGCAATCTCAATTAATACGACGAAGGGGGCAATCTAGTTTACTATCAGTCCCTTGGCACTCGAGGTGCAAAAAGTCAGAATCAAAGAAAGAGATAGGTTGTGCACTGGTAGAGAGTTGAAAAACTATTTTGATTGGTGTGGATTTAGTCGATTTCAGTCTCTATTGGTTTTGCTTTCTTGTTGTTTTGGAATCTGTCCCAGTCAGTCCCCCTGTAATAGTATCGATCACCCTTTGTAAGGCGGGATGCTGGTCGTTGGCTTATCTTTTTCCTTTGTTATCTCTTCTCCGGCTGACCGACCTTTCTCTATAGGGAGTCTGGTCAGCCCAGTCCGTCTCCTGTTTGGCTTTCTCGTCAATGAACTTTTTTAGATGTCCTTATTGAATGAGTAGTTTGATTTCATCATATAGGTTGAAGCAATCTTCTGTGTCATGTCCTTTTTGCCTGTGGAAGTGACAATATTTTTTAAACCTCTTCATCACTTTAGTCTCATTCAACTTCCTGGGCTTTTTGAGGAAGTTATCATTCTGGATGGCGAACAAGATCACCTTTCTGGTAGTGTTCAGTGGAGTGTAATTGTGAAATCTCTTGATGGGGGATCGATGACCATCCCTCTGCTACGTATCATCTTTCTCCTTTCCTTTCTTCTTCTTACTTTCAAGATTTTCATACTTCAGCTTGTTCATATTGTCTTGGGTCATATACCTCTCCGTGAGGTCGAGCAAGACATTAGCACATTCTTCGTGTTTGAGGCTAAGGAATAACACATCGATCAAAAACTTAATTCTGGGACTATTGATTTTCAACACCTTAATATTAATCTGGAAAAAATGTCCCAAAGAGATTCTCCCTCTTTTTGTTTCACAGTATGAGGTAAGTGTGGGGGAGTTTTGTTTTCTTTTGCTAGCAAATCAGTGGAGGAATTTGCCACAAAGCTAATCATAGAAGAAAATGGATGCTGGCTCCAGCTTAATAAACCAATCAAATGCTATTCCTTGGAGTGTGGTGACCAACATTTTGGCATAAACGTGTTCATTATGCACATGAAGTTGCATTGTATGCTCGAACTGGAATAAGTGCTCATTCAGGTTGGTTGAACTGTCCTATCAAGGTAAACCAGTTAGAATCTTTGCATCGACGGCTATGCACTCATCAATTATCTCCTAAATAAATAGTAGCTCTTGCTTATGACGGAGCCAGGGCAAGCTGTCATGCTGGGGGTTCTTCTCTCTATATTTCACCTCGAAATCTCCTTGAGGCACATGTTTAATTATTAGACCTGTTACAACACCTCTCCTTACTTTTCCCGATCTACCTATGATAGGTTTTTGCTCGACTAAGGTCTCTACCGCTCGAGCCTATCACGCTGCTGGGCTCGAAGGGCTCGAATAGGTTGGGCAAGATGTTCCATAGAGTCAGCTACTTCTTTCTGAAGATATAGACGGGTCTCCACCGTGGGAACCGACTTGGGATATCGTCACATCTGTTAGGGCGGGCGACGTGTATCATGCCTCACCTTGTAATCTTTTTGGAGCTTTTTTTCGTGATGAAAGAGATATAGGGTAGCACTGGCGACTACTCTAAGCTAGTTGTTGTGCTTTTTCAAAGCTGTTGAAAATTGAGCTGAGAGTTAGGTCGATATCTGCTCACTTATTATCTATATAAGCTATGGCATAGTTAGGGTTACTACTTGCTCAGGCTAGGAGAGTCGGGGGTCTTCTGGTCTCATTTCTCTCAGAAACAGCTTGCCTTGTGTTTACCATTTACTTAGATCACAGACTCTACGTTCCCACAGACGGTGCCAAATGATGATGCTTGGGTCTGAGAATAAAAGGATTGGGCTCAGTCTTATTATAATTGGCCAGAAAATAAGTTGGAGGTGAGTATAAGAATGGAAGCGAGTTGAGTCCTGCAACCAATCGACATACGTCAAGCTAGCTGAGGAGACCTTCGGCTATAGCACTCCGACGCTCAAGTCAGTACAATCATTTAGAATTTACAGCGGCAGAGTAAGGGCCAAAGTTATAGTGAACATACCTCTATAAGGGGCTGCAATGGGGTATTTATAGTCTTTTGTGAGAGATTAAAATGTCTATGATGCTCCTGCTCATGCAATGAGGGCTCTTGTCTTTATTTGAGGACCTTTAGATCTTTCTCTGTTTGAAAACCTTCTCCAAGTGGCATGTTTTCCCCTAATTCTGGGATATAGAGATGATCTCTACATTTAATACGGAGGCATGCTGGTGGTACAGTGGAGACACGCTCCTTTAATGTGGAGGCACATCACCTGTCAACATTTTAATGTGGCAGAGTGGTGGTTGAGTTGCATTTAATGCAACAGTGACCGGTGACGGGGGAAACCTTCTTGTCTCTTAGGTCGACCTCTTCTGGTCGAGGTGTTGCCTTGGCTGCGAGCCTCTTCACCGTGTTCCAGTCAAGTGAAGGGCTTCTTAGGACCAAGATTTCCCTGGCCACGAGCATCTTGACCATACTCCATCGACCACACTTTGATCAACTACAAGAATGCTTATGACCTCTATTGGTCAACAAGCCTAATGCATTCTTGGGTTTGGTTGACTATTATTGGGTCTACTGGGCTCAATTCACTACCCCATATCAAAATTAATAAAAGTTCTTATTAACTTTTACTTAATATTATATTTTAATAATTTTAATGTATTTGCCAAATTTTTAGGACACTAAAAGAAAAAGGTTATGATAAACTCAATAGGTTGAAGAAAAAAGATAAAATTGAAAAGAAAGAAAACAAAAAATGAAATTATCTTGTCATTATCTTATAAAATGGAGCTAATTTTATTAAATTATAAAAAACACACCAAATTAATTATTAATGATTGTGGCAAAGTTAATTTTATTTTGTAGAATTTATAATTTAAGACCCTCACACTTTATATAGTATGAATTCGTGTTTAAAATTTATATATAATTTGTTCTAAGCTGATAATCATGATTGTTATAATAGAATCTAATGCCGTTAAATACATTCACACACTAAAGAATGAATAATTATATTTAATACAACTAATTAGTAGCCTGTATTAAACCAAATCTTACTAATGTTTTCCCAGTGAACTAATATTTTAGCATCTAATATCTTTGTTTGTTTTAGATAAATGGTCATATGCGTTTCTTTCTCCCATGCAATCTATTTGAGAGTAGATTACGTACACGTGTGTAGTTTTCTTATTAATTTAAGGTGTAATTTTACAAGATTAGTTAAGAACTAAAATGTTTCATTTACATATAAGTTTCTTCTATTGTTCTGAAGGGAAGAATTATTATTCATTATATTACTAAACAAACTATTAATTATGTATAAACATAGATGTAAAATCGAAGTTCAGATTAATTATTGCAAAATTAAGTGTATCCTGCTTAAGGGTATAAAATGATTTGAGCTGACTTATTAGATTAACAAATCGACCCATAAGTCTAATAAACTGATTCGAACAAGGCTAGTTTCGAGCATAAAATTTTTTCCAAACTTGTCTACAATTGACGAAACTTTAACTCAAACTGAGCTTCCTTGCATCCTTAATCACACCAAAAGTCCAAAACATATCAATTTGTTACAGGGTTATGAGAATTCAAATTTGCTAATTAAGCAAGGTCAAACAAAACATATAAATAAGAGCTAGAAAGAAGATATTAGATTTCATCCGAAGCCTAAAAACAGAGTTGAGTCACTTATAATTAGTTTGGTATTGATATGGCATCGTAATTGGGCCTCCATGATTTGGTATTGTGATATGAACTCATCAAAGAGTCAATCGATTTCAGGTCGACCTGTCACCCTGAAAGAGTTACATTGCGTCCTCAAGGAACCGATTACTTTTAAATCAACCTAACCTTCATGACACAGCCTTAGCCCATTCACTTGTCATGAACGGTTGTATTAAATGCCCCTCAAACTTTTAAGCAGTCTCTCTCCTCTGCAATAAATAATTGCAGGCCTTGAGTTTGTCTCCTCCATATTAATTATACCATGCATTTATTTATTTATTTTTGGTCGGAGTAGTGTAATCCTGTACTATGTTGGATGACGACACCCCACTTGACCATCCACTTGGAACATAAAATCCTACTTTGAACTTATGATCTCATAGGAGATTTTTGTTCCAACAGGAGCTCTACAATAATTTCGACCCCAAGAAAAACTATGTAATACTCCAATTCACCACTTATCTCATATACATTCTAAACACTTAAAGCTTTCGGCTACTTTGTGTTCTTATTGTCTTCTTTATACTTATTCTAACTTAAGTATCAAATGATCTTAGTTGGAGACTACCTCAAAAAGCCTAACCTACTCATTTGTGGTTGCAGGTTTGACATGCACTCTCCTACTCAAGTATTGAATTCAGACAATCCCATAAAACACCCTTAAAATGCATTATTTTTCCTCTAAAATCTCCATATCAACACCACTACCAAATACTATATCATCAGGTATTTTAAGTTAAACATATAATTAGGACTGTAAATAGATATTCAAAAATTTATTTACCATTGGCATTCATATCCGTTTATACAAAATATTATCTATATCCATTTAAAGTGGATATTATCTGTATTCGATTAGTAGATATTCGATTTATAAATAGATACAAATATGGTAAATGCATATTCAATCCATTTAATATATGTTCTAAATATGTATTCATTAAATATATTCATTTACATATTTAATTTTTTTTAATTTAATTATATTCATTATTCGTATTTGATAAATAATATTAAAAAAATTACCATCTAGAACATACTCTATTTTTTCATGTATTTTTAAATATAATAAATTATATTTAAAAAATTATCATAAATAATATATTATATTATTTATATATTTTTTAATAAAAATCTCATAACCTATGTATCTATATATAAATTATAATTAAAGAATTGGGAAAAAATAATAAATTTAAAAAACCATAGTAATATTAAGAAAATTTTGAAGAATAAAGTTAATCAACATAAATCATTGTAGGTTGACTTTATAATTAATATACTTAAATATCATTATTGATATTAATTAGTGCTAACGATCAATTATTATAAAGTCAATTATTAATTAGAAATTGTGCTACTTGTTTGATTGCTTCATTTTTAACAAAATTGTATATTTCTTTCAACTAAAAAAATATGTATTTGTTATATATTAATGAATTCATATATTCGAATATCCGCAAATGGATATCAAGCTATTTATCATCAAATATGTATAGTTAAAAAATAATATAATTTGAATTTGAATACATGTAGAATACAGATATATTTAAATTCGACCAATATCCAATGAACACGAATTCAGATATCATTGCATAAATATTAGTCAAATTTGTATTTCTATTCGGATATTCGAAAGTTAAATAGATATAAATATAAAAATAGTATATTCAATCTATTTAATATCTGTTAACACTCCTATACATAATCTTATTTATTGTTTAATGTAATAAGCAGGTCACCCTAAAGCATATTTGGATTATTGGATATCCTATCCAAATTAAGGGCACACTGTCTTATATTAGTTGAACCGTTGAAGAGAATGTACCAAATGCTATAATTGAAAACACAAGGAGAAGAAGAATTAAGAGGAACGAAAACATTCGCAGAGTCTGCATTCCTTTAAGATAAATAGCATTCGTGAGTAGGCAAACACTCTATCTATCCAGTTCCAAAACAAGCATTGTATCCTCTTGAATGATGCATCCTGTGATCTAGTTCCTCAATTCTTAATGTGTAATCTGTGTTGTACACAAATTAAACTAATTATTGTTCAAAATATAATATATCAATATTATTATATTTCATGTAAAAGTAAGTTTATTACATGATTTAGTTTTGTTAAATTAGAAAAACAGAGTAATAGTATAGAATTAAAGCGTATTCCGAACATATAACAATAAAAATTTAAACTTGTCACAATATTGTCAACCTACAAAGGTACAAGGACGCAGCCATGGGAGTCTAAGATCTACAGCCTATTCGACACTATTTTTTGAAAATATTTTCCAACCTTAAGAACAATAATAAATAAACCACTTTGTTCTCGAGTTAACTCTCAAAACACATATTATTATTTCCAAAATGCCCTCAAAATATTAAAAAAAAAAAAAAAAAAAGGAAAGGGAGCCTGTACAAAATAATTCTTTTGTCTCCCATTCTCTCATCTCTCGCTCAACCCTCCCCATTCCCCTCTCTCACACATTCAATAAAATCTAATAAATTTAATAAACTATTAATAAAATACATTAATTAATTATTCAAAAATATTAAAAATAATAACTATAATCTTAGAACTATTTTGCAGTTAAGAAATATTATATTTCGTATAAATTATTTCTAAAAATGTATTTTTATAAATTTATATAAAATATATATATTTCAAATGAAAAAAATTAATTTATAATCTTACTAATTTATATTTTTTAAAATTTTATAATTTTATACGCCAAGAAAAGATTTCAAAAAATAATTACAAAATATTTCACAAAAATAATTAGCTTAAAGTAAATTTATTAATTTTGCTATTTATCCTATTTTGACTTTATTAATAATGTATTAATTATTCATTAATTAAATAATATATTTTAATAATTTATTAATTAATCTTCATTATATATTATTTCCAATTTATAATTAAATATATTACTTAATGTTATTTAATAATTAGTTTACTAATTAATTACTTTATAATTCAATATATTATTTAATAGTAGGGAAGTAAATATATTAAATATATTATTTAATCAGCTTATAATTAAATATATTATTTAATTACATTATTTATGTATAAATTATTATGTCTTTTATATATAAATTGTTAAATAGTACTTCATTTAATATATATCTTTTAATTAATAATCATTAATTATTAATTCATATTATATAATTATTTATTTTATTTTCATATTTTTAAATAGTTTCTTCAAATATTAGATCATATAATTATGTCAATCTAAAAAAATTAAAATTAATTGACAATTAAATTAATTACACATCATATCGTTACAATCATATATTACTCATTACAAATATATGAATATATATACATACACCAACCATATAGCAATTTATGTACATAAATATATTAAATTTAAAAATGTAATTTCACCCTACAACTCCAACAAAAAAGTAACTAGTTTGACATTTACAATAAACACTACTAAAAAAGTCTGAAAAAATTGCAATGAAATTTTGCGACAAAAATCTTTCATTGCAATTTACAATGAATTTTGCATTGAAAATTTGTCGCAAACAAATCTATTGCGAAATTCCTCACAAAGTGGCGAAGATTGAGTAAATTAACTTTACCTTTTTTGTAACAAAAGAATTCGTCGCAAATTTTTTTTAAAAAATAAAAAATATTTTTCAATGGATATATTCATTGTGAATAAGCAAGTTAGTGACCGATACTTTCCATTGTAAAAATTAAAAAAAAATTGAAAAAAATTTTGCGATGGATTTTAAAATCCGTCGCAAATTAGGGAATCTAAAATTTTCAAGCCTCCTCTTTATCTCCAGTTCCCTCTCCCCCATTTTTTCTAACTTCTTTGGTTGTTGCCAGTGACAAGGGTCGACGACGACCTTACAAGCTACATGCGTCAGTAGATGCTGGTTGCGCAACCTGTTGGTTGTGCAACTAGCAGATGCTGGCCGCAAAAATTTCTGTGATTATTTCTTTTTGGATTATTTCCAGCTAAGGTAAATCTTAATTATGATTTAGTGACTTGTCTATTTGCTTATATTTGAATTAAATTTTATGTATTTATATGAAATATTGTTATATTAGGTTAGATTTATGTTTTTTTGTGAATTAAATATTCTATTAGAGTTTGGTTAAGTTAAATTTTATGTTGATATATGTAGAATTATATTAAGTTCGTAAGTTTTAGTTTAATTTATGTAATTATGATTTATGGATAAATATGTGCACATGTAAGAAAATTTTAGATTGGTGATCACTTTGTAAATTATGATATATGTTGTTTTGTTGTGATTGAAGACATATATTGAATTTTTTGCATCAATATCAATAATGTGACCGAATATTGATTTGTGTTGAATTCTATAGTTCATCCAAAGTGAAATATTGCTATTGTAACATGCTCTTAATGACATAGGATACCTCGACTGTGGTGGATCCTTTTTTTTTTTTTTTTTTGTGCGTCGAGTTTTTTGGAGCATTTCATGGTAAGTGTTGCATACCTTATTTTGATTTTACATATTCTATTAGTAGAATATGTTAGAATTGTTTAGAGTTGGTGGAATTAGGAAGGAGGATGGGATGTTGGGATAAGGGGTGAAGCCTTTTCATTTGTTGTTGATTGGTTTTTAAATGCTTGAGTGATGATGATGGATATGTCATTATTTGTTTACGAATATTATGAGTTATTTTCAATTGAAGTGATGCTACTCATTTTGTTGAGTCTTGTTTTTTGGGCAATTTGAAGTCTCTTATTCAAGGGAGTTTTTGATAGAAGTTATCATTCATTACATTAAGTCTTCGGTCTTTTTATCTACCTAGATTTGTTTGATGTAATGATTGGATTGTCAATAGACTATAGACGTTCCAACCCTCGATTTGTTTGCCATTTAGATATTACAAAAAGTTTGTTATTAATATTGAGTATTAATGTATGAGAGATGTAACTATTCAGATTGACAAGATTGACAAAAATCATATTTTATACATTTCTACGATTATTACTTGTTTCAATATATTATTTGAATTATGAGTCTCTATGACAAATGGACTTAGTCTATTTTCAACTACATGAGTTATTGAAGATATTTAAGGATAAATGAATAATTGATTGATTGACATAAATAATTTATTATCCGAATCATGAGTTATTAGGATTGTTCGAACTTTTTATTCACATTATAGGAGTTACTCAGATTTTGTCATTCAGATTTGGAGAATTGCATCATGTTATGCGGATAATAGGAGTTATTCAAGAATTTTTTGTTATTCAAATTATTAGTTATTCATTGATTGGCACTTAAGGATACACCAATACATGGGTACTTACATTGCATATTTGCCAATATACATCTTATATGGTTGAATACTATACACCAAAGTTTTTGTGTTGTTTATATCTATTTCCATTGTTTGACTTTTTAATTCAAGTTTCCAAAAAATTTTGACGGACAATTCCGTTGGAAATCCTTTTGTTGGATTTTGTTATCCAAAGGCAGTTGGACGATGTGGTTTGTGAAGTTAGAGGCAAGAATTATTTCAAGTATAACATATATTTTCTTAATTAAATTTCAAGATATAAACTTCTATAAGTGTTTTGAATTCTTTTATATGACTCAAAAAGTTTGCTTGGTTGGAACATGAGAGGGAAGAGATTCACAAAATATTTAAAAATGAAAAGGATGATGCTTGATTAATTTATGTATGAGTGTTATGTATATTTTATGAAGATGGTGACACTTCGATAATTGCATTTAGATAATTTTATATTGTAGAATTTATGAATATTTTATTTATTTGATGTTATTTTATGATCTGGTGGATGATATTGTTACTTTTATGATTCAATGGAGAATATCATTATGTATGATGTTGTAAAATTTATGAATATGGTATTTGTTTATTATAGGTTTTCTATATAGTTTTTTTTTTTAATTTTTGCAAAATTGGTGATGAAAATTTTCACCGCAAAATTGTGACAAATTTTTTCTTCACAAAGATGTCACAAAAGTAACGCCTCAAAACTGTCGCAAATCTATTGCAAATCCATCACAAAATGAGACGTCATAGTATCCATCGCAAAAATTTACAATCATGTTTTTTGCCATGGATTCTATCCTTCACAAATTATTATTTGCAATGAATTTTTGACAAAAATTCATTTCAAATAGCTGTGTTTTTAGTAGCGGTTAAAATTTGTCTCTCCCAAAACATTTCTAAACAAATAACTTTATTTTTCCCGAATTCAACAACTAAAACATATTCTTCAAAATATTTTCCCAAAAACACCCAAAACATACGCAATAGACCCTAGATTCCCAAAAAACAAAGACATTTGCCTTCTTTCATTACCCAGAACAACTTAATGAATTTAAAAGAAATTAAATAGAGCAATAAAAATATAATGCCTGAAAGATGAAACAATAATAATAATATTGATAATATATATATATACATAAACCTACTACATAATGAAAATCAACTCAACAAAGGGTCATAAACATTATGTTAAATTATTTAAAAAAAGTAAACTATAAACAAATAAAAATTAATTTACATATATAGGAAAAAATATGCCCAAATATCACTAAAAAGAAAAAAAAAATTATGAGTTATAGTGTGTCTGCCTTTAACTTGCCGAAATTTGATTATAAAATTAAAAGAAATATGATTTTACATATTAATATTAAAAGAAAAAAATATAAGAATTTATAATTATTTCTAACCTACCGTTATTCATGAACTATTGTTCCCTTTATCTAGATTCTATCTATTCAATTTTTTTTTTCTTATTTTTCATATATTCATTGCCTAACTGCATTTCTTGTTTGTTGAGAAAATTTATAGGCATATATTTATTTATTATTTTATATGTGTAAATGATGAATGTTCCCGCAAAATAAATACCAAAAATAAAAAATAATGTGTCAAGATAAATTTTATGTAATTAAATTTAAGAACAAAATTTTAATTTTTTGTAAGTTTTTAATTACAAAATATTTTCCTTTAATTTTTAACTCCTTTCTCATCCTTCCTCTTAGGGGCTTGAAAAGTATATTTATTGACTGACAAAATATTTAAGAATTTGATGTTTTGATGGATGAATAACAAAGAACTAGAAGTATTCATGAATACTTGACAAAAATTTTAAATGCATCATAAAATAGATACACCTATTGATTGATTTTTTGTTCTCGAGCAAAAAGATTTATTGAACTTAAGGAATTTGTATTTCTATGGCCTTTTCTATATATGCACACATTTGAGGCCATTTTTGAGGCCATTTGAGTTTGAACATTAAATCTCATACATGTAGGTGCAAGGACAATTCTGTGAGTACAATTCACTAGTGATAGAATTTGTATAAAATATTGGCTTGAAAGTTTAGAAACCACGTTTTAAAAGATTGTGCCTAATGAAAGTAACATTATATTAATATAAAAAAAATACTTTTTAAAAGTATGATGCTTGAAGACCACATTTTGAGGAACTGATAAATAAATGTAACATTATATTAACTTTTTCAAGTGTTACAAAATTTCAATCAATAAAAAAAATACATTATAAAAGTGATATAGGTTTCCTTTGAAAGTGGAAACTAAGATAAGACTAATCCCCGTGTTGATTTTCTTGATTGCTTGTGTGATTCTGCATGTGAAATTGACAACTTTTTAACGTGGTCATTACCTTCAAAATTCACAACTTAAGAATTGAATTAGAAAAAAAGTTATTTGTACTATAAATAATTATTGAAAGCAAACTAATTATAAGTAGCAGTTTTATTTCACACATCATATATCTCCACTTCCTTGTCCGTTCCTATCATCATTATCATACTTAACAAGACAGTTTGTATTGCTACTTCACTAGAAATCATCTCTGCCCAAACACCGTGATCATCCATATAAAAGAAGTAAGAAAAATTGATGATAATATTTCTCACTATCCTTATAATTTTAAGGTTGTGCAAGTTCTCTAGTAGGGGACAAGAAAAATAAATTTATATGATTTGATATACAACATACTTGACATACATGAAAAAAATTCCATCTTAAGCATATAAATGATAGCAAGAGGAATCCATATTTTGTGGCATTGTTTTGCCAATTTCTTGTACCTAGCTCATTTACCACCTTGCATGTCATATTAACATAGAGAATAATAGGTCTTTAACAATAAAAAAATAATAGTTATCCTTAATTGTATATGATTTTATCATGCCTAGATCCATGAGCATGTTGATCGTTAGAATTGCCTCCAAATCTATTTAGTGTATCCTAAAATTAGGCTATGATAAACTTGCACAAAAGGAATATTCAATGGATTTATATGAGTTTTTTAGCCAAGCTTATATGGTAGCCATTATTTTAGTGTTTAGTTAATATGGGATGTGTATTACAGTCACCTCTTCTTTTGAATGTGACATCTTCATTGTCGAATGACACAATCCAACATTGGTCATTGAGCACTGGAATTTTAGAGGTAACTCCTATGGGTTTAAGAGGTGGCTCTTGTGTGTGTACCCCTTTATCCCCAAGTTTACGATGTGGCTTCCACACACATAGCACTTTTCCCCATATAGCACTTAGCTTTGAATATTTCGACTAGTGATTAGCTCTGATACCATTTTGTCACGCCTTAGTCTGAAGAGCCAATTGGATGAGAGAATTGCCTCCAAATCCACTGAGTGCATCAAATGGAAAGGACAAGTAGGAAGAAATTTCAATGCAACAAATTCCCACCGAGAAAGTACAAGTGGGAAGAAATATCAAACAAGGTAAATAACTGAACAAATATCTGGAGGATCTCTCTCGATGCCAATTTCCTTTGGAGCTGATGTTTCACACAGAGGAATAAAGAATGAGAATCTCCTTTTATTTAGGAGATTGTGGAGAAATTAATTGCTCTAGATGCCAAAATTTCATAGGATTGCCCTGATATGATGAGTTGTGGACTCAAAATAAATACTTGTTCCTTTGAATAGATAATGCAACTTCATAGCCACAATAAGCAAATCCATGCAAAGTTTCTCATTGCTACATTCCAAAGGATAGTACTAACTGGTTCATGAAACTGAGGCCAGGATTGATATTTTTCTATGGTTAGTTGTATGACAATTTTCTTGATTAGTTTGTAAGTAAATAAAAGAGCTAGCTTCCCCGCACTCACCTTGATTTAGTCAAACAAAATGAAGGAGAGTTGTTGAGAGAATTTTGCATAAGGTTCAATAATAAAGTCTTAAAAATTGATAATCCTCATATTGATTTTCTAGCAGATGTGTTGTTTATACGTATAAGGAATATGCCATTACATTAGTTAGAGAGTGCCCTTAGATAATGGAACACCGTCTCGACTTGGCCGATAAACACATAGTGAAGAAGGTATAAATAAAATAAAGTTTGTCATTTGAGAGTAGGAGAAGAAAAGCAAGAGGTAAGTTAGCGATAACAAGAATTGACCCTACAGGGACGAAACCATTTATTGATCAAGAGGTTTCACTATTATACACCCTATAGAGAAAGAAAGTTTTAATGGCCATCCAAAACAAAGGCATCTTGAAAAGGCCAAGAAAAATCCTTGAGAAACTCGAAGCAAAATACTTCAAGAAGTATCTTGCCTTTCATTGCCAAAAAAGATATAATACTAAAGATTATTTTCAACTCCATGATGAAATAAAGCACCTTATTCAGCAAGGTCATTTAAAGAAGTTTGTCACCACCAGAGTAGACTCCCGAGAGGATCGTTGACCTATTAAGAAAGAGCAGTTGCAGAGTCCAAGAAAAGACCACAATGGAGATCAAAAAGATATGGAAAGCCTCATCCTTTGAGGAGTAATTGATACTGTAGTGGGAGGGACAAGATGCAAAGATTTGAAGTTGAGGAAAAACTCAATAGAGGAAACTCCTCTATTGAGAATAAACTCAATATGAAAAACATCCTCCTTAAAGGAAACTGGATAGAGAAAAATATGAGGTTGAGAAAGTTGTGTTTCATGTCTCCACCAGCTCCAAATTGATCTCTTGTACTGACTTGGACCTCGAGCATTTATCTTTCCATCATCTTGATGAGTAGCTAGACTATCCTTTGGTGATCACTTTAGAGATTGCCAAGTATGTTGTCAGAAAAATTCTACTCGACATTACAAGCTTTGATTTTTTAGAACACTTTGAAGAATATGGATTTGGAAAACATGTTGAGTTTATGTGACCCTATTAGTTGGATTTGGGGATTCTAAGATTGTTTTGCTTTGTTCCATTCAACTGTCCACTTCACTCCGACACTACTCAAAAGTGGAGGACACTTATGGTTAAGTATTTAGTAGTGGATGCAACGTTTGCCTACAATGCCATATTTAGTAAGCTTACTTTTAATAATTTCAAGGCTGTAGATTAGACCTACCACCAGATGATAAAGTTCCTCATTATAGCTGGAACAAGTGCTCGATTTAGAAAGCGAAAGAGCGAACTTCCGCTCTAAGTTTGCCAGCTCGACTAGATAAACAAAGGAAAGAACAATAATATTCCTTATGGTCAATAAATCTATCTGTTGTCTTTAGAAAGAGCTGAGCCCAATTGGCAAGACAAAATCATTGAATATGTGAGAGACGATAAGTTACTTGATGATAAAGTATAGAGCATCCATATATGCTCTCAATAGCACTAGAATTCTCTTAAAAAAAAATTTCAAATTACCTCTCCAATGTATAACCCCAATTCAAATGTCGATCTAAGTCAAGCATCAACCAACAAAATCTATAGATATACCTTCTTCACTACTCCTATAGGCTTGACGCAGTTTAGTCTATCTAGAGGGAATCATCGGTTCTGAATCAATCATGCCTCAATGTATCATATTATAAGATATCCATGCAAGAAGTTGTAGAAACCATCAAGATGATGGGCAATAGCACACAAAGTGATGCACTAAATATATTTTCGGCCAACATTGCTTAAGGATGTGGTTGATTCTCTATAAAGTGTAAATCCTGCCAATTCCATTCAAATACTCTCTACATCAACCAGCAATAACCATGATAAATGTTGACATCTACTGATCATTCGAATAATGGGGGGTTCAACATTATTGGGGCCTTTTCCTATGGCAATTGGACAATGAAAGTTTCTTATTGTGGAGCAGAGACCATCCCTAAGATCACTGGTGTTTTATTTTGGAGTTTGCTTTAGAATAATATAATGTGTTGTTCCGCTATACTCAGATTCATTGTATGTAATAGTAGATTATAATTTTAGAGTAAGAAGATCATAGAATGGTGTAAGGAATTAGGCATTTGATAGCATTTCACACTTTAATTGGGAATTCCTAATCCAATGGGCTGACTAAAAAACTAACAAAATTATTGTCAAAAGCTTAAAAGCTTGGCTCAAGGTGGGTCAAGATAAGTAGGCAGATGACCTCCCAAAAGTGTCATGGGCCTACAAAAACATTACTAGGTCAACAACAGGATAAACTCCTTACAATTTAGTTTATGGATCTGTTACAATAAATTTTCTTGTTTGCAAAAAATTAAAATTGCAAAACAAGAAAAATTGTACAAATAAAATTAAAATTAAAATAAAAAAATCAATTGTGAATTCTATCTCTAATCTAATCCCCTGATTCTTCCCTTCCAAATATAATATTGAATTTAATGAGCTCCACGAAAAACGCCTCAAAGGTCGTAGATCTCCTTTAAATTTGATTTGAATAAAATTTCAAAGGCTTTGCACCTTTATCTCGAATCAAACGCCAGAAATATATGAATTCCGCAAAGAACACCTTGGACATTGTGGATCTCCTTGAACAAAAATAACACCAATTCGAGGGCTTCGCACCTTAATCTTGAATCAAAAGCCAAAAATATATGAATTCCACGAAGAACACCTTGATCGTCATGGATCTCCTTGAATAAAAATAACGTCAATTCGAGGGATTCGCACCTTAATATCGAATCAAACGCCAAAAATATATGGATTCCTCGAAGAACGCCTTGAACGTCGTGGATCTCCTTGAATAAAAATAACGCCAATTCGAGGGCTTCGCACTTTAATCTTGAATCAAATGCCAGAAATATATAAGTTCCGCAAAGAACGCCTTGAACGTCGTTGATCTTCTTGAATAAAAACTAATGCTAATTTGAGGGCTTCGCACCTTAATCTCGAATCAAATGCTAAAAATATATGGATTCCGTGAAGAACGCCTTGAACGTCATCGATCTTCTTCAATTTGCTTGAGAGAATTGCTGGACTCATTCAAAGTTTCTCTCTTCTGTTGGAATTTTTGATTTGTCACATGAGCTAGAATCACCCCTTTATATACGTATTTGATGGAAGACTTCTAGATACACTTGAACTCCTTCAAAGGTTATCTCTTTGATAAAATAATATCAAATATCAAGAGATAATATCATATATATTTGATTTGATAATATCAAACATTAAAAGATAATATCAATATCAAATATCTTTGATTTGATTAGTCCATAAATGCAAACACTCCATCTTTGACACGTGTCAATGCTTGATTTGATGTAAAATCAACATTAAATTATTAGTTAAAATTAACTATTTATATTTTTTTTGGGAATTAAATTTAATAAATCTCAAAATATAAATAGAAAATTTTAAATTAATATCTAGCATTTATTTTACATGTGTCACTTCTCAATTGGTCAAAAATATTAATATATTTACAAATGCCCCCACTTCAAGACTTGACGAAGGGCTGTAAATCAATCCCAAAAGAGACGAAACTTGAAGTATTTGAGAACATATATATATATATATATATATTTATATAAATATATATTCAATGATATATGTGGGCCAAATAAAAGTCCATATTAAAATTCATATGAATAGCCCAACATCCTTTTATATGTGTATACACATATATATAACTAAATCTGGCAACAAGATTTGTCCCTTTTTTTTTTTTTTTTTAAAGAATGGCCCACCAAGAAATTCAAACCCGCTAATTTCAAGATTTTCTATTGCATGCAAAAAAAAAAAAAAAGCCAGCTTCTGTTTCAATTTCTTTCCTTGGCAATTCTATTCACACCGAATTTAGACGTGCGTGGCCCGCCACAAGCTTTTGTTGGTTAAAGAAACCAATCCAATTTCAATTGTAAATACGTCGCCCACCATAATTGTAAACCAATCCAATTGCAATTATAAACAAAGGCCTCAAAGCTTCAACTTCAGAAACAGTCTTCCCACGGCCAACGATTTCAGCAGCAAGCAATTTCGGCAGAACTCTGACTTTTCTTAATCTTCTTTTCATTATCTTTTGTTCTTATCTTCTTTTCTTGAGTGTACTGGGAATAAATTTGAACCTGTTTTCTATAAAACTCTTTTCATTAGGATTTAGATAAGAACAAATAAAGAGTTTGAGTTCTATTCAAATACTTTATATGCAACAAGCTCCTATAAATTGGCTTGGCCATGAGACCACAATCACACTACAAACACATCGAGAATTTGCTCTTGACTGTTGGGTATTTGTTCTTGATCGTTGGGTGCAAAACTTATTCCTTTCTCTCATTCATTCAATACTTTATTCATGCTTATTTCATGTTTGATAAAATGCCTTTTTGAACATATTCCATTATTTTTGCATTGTTATCAACTTGATTCTCCACCAATTCACATGAACATTAAACATGAACACAACTGTTTGTTTTTTTCTTTCATTCTTCACATCAATCTTCATCCTTTCTTTTTCTTTTTCTTTCTCAACAACTTGATTAACTTCTCTCGTATCCTTGCAGGTTGCACCATGGTTCACTTTAAAGATGTTTCGATTGGCATTGGAGTACAACACTTGATTATTCTTGATGAAGAGAATCAACCTATGGAGAAAGGCACACTTTTGACTACTTATAATCCCCTTATTAGTAGATACGCAGCAAAGTGGCCAAGGCCGACTAGCTCTCTTCATACCAAGGAGTGGTCCTGAGAGATCAAAACTTCCAAGGTGTGGGCTTTAAGGGCAACTCATCATTGTCTTCCAAATGAATTAATTCGTCATCAACAATCAAATGAATCAATTCTTTTGCCAATATTGGGTCGCAACATTATTGAGGGTAAAGCCAAGTGGGGAGAAACTTTTCAATTTGATGGTGAGTTCCATTACATCAAATGATACTGGGAGTAGACTGAATATGTCCTTAGCCGATGCAAGCACAAGTTGATTGCCGCACAAGTGTATGATCTAGTGTATGCTTCATTATTCACATATTATAGAAATTCTGAGATTATCAAAGCATTTTGCGAGGCATGGTATCCACTTACAAATACTCTTTTAACTTCCTGTGGAGAATTGTCCATATCTCTATGGGATTTGCACAACTTTGCAGGCTTTCCTATTAAATGAATTCTTTATGATGAAGTAATTCCTTGTGCCAAGGAGCTTATCGGCGTTGATGAGAAAGGATGTAAATTTATCCCCAACTCCTACAAATACTTATTTCAAACTTATCATTTACTTTAAAGGAATGCCCATAGAGGTCAACTTTCTCAAGTTACTATGGAAAAATACGTGAAGTATTGGTTTTGGAAAGCAATAAAATACCATCAACCACCATCATGCAAGGAGAAAAAGACGGCCCGGCCTAAATCAACTCATAATCCTCTTGGCGACTTTGGTGTTCATGGTGAATGGTCCGCTCCAGAGGAGGCATTGTTTTAAAAACTTGGAATTCTTGGGAACTTGAGAGAAGAAACTTATTTGGCGGCATTTTTAGCTTGTTGGCTTTGCTCGTTTGTGCTTCCTACCAACGATGTTAATTCAATACGCCCTAGGACTTTCAAGATAGCATGCATCATGGCCACTGGTAGGAAGGTTAGTTTTGGTATTCCAATTTTAGCCAGCATCTACAATGGTTTAAATAAAATTTCAGGTTCCCCAAGGCCGAGTCGTGTCCATTCTTCTTTTCCCATCCACTTTGTCTATGCTTGGTTGGCGCACTACTTCAAAACAGATTATCCAGTTTGGCAAGGAATGTGTGGCAGCAAAATGGCGATTTATTCCGGCAAAGGAGGCGCAAAACATTATGATTCAAAAGAGGCTCGCAAGAGAATTCACAAAGGGGATTTTGTTTCCTGGACTTGCACCATGATTACTAAAGACAAAGGACTTTCATATGTTGGTGATGGGAAGGCTAGAGAATTGGAGCAATAAAAAGAATTGGAGCAAAAATATTTTATTGCTATTCGCTCAAATTATCTTCCTTTGCGGCAAGGCGATTATTTTATTATTAAACCTTATAGTGCTCATCGCTTCAGTCGTCAATTTGGATATCATCAAGAAATTCCTGGGATTCTTGCTCATGACATTCGTACAGCCCATTTGGATGAAGGACTTCACTATTAACGCTTATGCACTTTGAATAATTCTATGTCTACAGCATGGTTTCCTTGTGTGCCCCAAATGCGAAAAAATTCTCTTCGGATGCTTACAAGAAGTGGTGGACTAAAATTCATGGAGATTACTTTGAGGAAAATTTTATAAGATTAATCAATTTGAGTCCAATCAAAATTTCCCTTAGGGACAAGGATGCTGATAAAGGGGATAGATCACTTGTTGAAGCTATTCAAAATCTACCCAACTTAGAAGACATCGAACCTCCGAAAGAAAAGAGAAGGAATCCTTATCCTTTAGAAACGAGCAGCAATATTGTTACAAATCGTCATTGGAAAAGGCTTAAAAAGGGTCCCAATTCTCCAAAGCCAAGTGATCCTTCGCCAATAAAGAATTTGCCAAAGAGGTTATTTTCTTTTCTTCATCTTCTTTAAATAAGCCCTATTTTGGTCATTGGCTAACTCAAATTATGTAACATTTCAGTTGGAAAATGAAATTATTAATGTTGATGAAAATGAGACATCCCAAGGTAGCCGAGGATCAATCATAGGACCTAACTTGTTGGCCATGAGTGCTTCAATTGACACAACCATGCAAAACAAGGTACTTCACAGTATGAAAGCTAAACAACCATCTCCTTGTGCTCTAGTCTTAGTATTTGAAGGTGAGAAATTTGTACTTAATCATCAAAAAGAGTATCTTCAAATGTTGTGGGATGACCTTCGCAAGAGAATAACAAATACTCCACTTGATTCCCTCTCATCTATCAAAGATGATGTTCAATTTGTGGTTGAATCAATGAGGGGCTTCAGCAAATTTGACATCTCCAATGTGGAAGAATTATTGCAAGTATTGTTTGACAAGGCCCCTGCTTATGATGAAGCAAAGTCAGCACCTTTTGAGAAAGCATCCAATGAAATTCTTGCACAACAATTAGATGGGGTCAAAAGTCGCCTCCATAATGCTCAAACTAGAGAAAGCAAAGAAATGAACCAAATTAAATCCACCCAAGAAGAGCTAATATGTGTTGGGAAGTAGCTTGATAATTTGAAGGAACGCAAGAAGAATTTGACTTCATCATTGAAACGCCAGCAACAACTTTTTTCAAAGTGCTCAAGCTGAAATTCATGAAATTGAAGAGGAAATTGCTGCTATCAAGAGTACTCCTCCATTGAGTAATAAAGTAGTTGAGAATTTGCAAACTTCAATGGAACACTTGAAGGCTGTCAAAAAAGAATTGAAGAACTTGATTCCTTTTGCTTGAAATTTGTTTAAACTCAATCTTTTGATTTTTTTTTAAAACATAACAAACTAAAAAACTCAAATTTAATAAAAACAACTAAACTACTTTTTTTTTTTTTTTAATAAAACTTAAGAAATTAAAAACTCAAACTTAATAAAAACAACTAAACTATTTTTTTTAAGAAAACTTAATAAACTAAAAACACAAACTTAATAAAAACAATTGAACTACTAAAAACTCAAGCTTAAAAAACTAAACTACTCTTTTTTATTTCTTAGAAAGCTTAAGAAAACTTAATAAACTAAAAACTCAAACTTAAAAAAAAAAAAAAAAAAAACTACACTTTTTTTTTCTAACTCAACAAACTAATTAACTCAAACAACTTTTTTTTTTAACTTAACAAACTAAAACTCAAACTTAAAAATAATTAAACTATTTTTTTTAAGAAAACTTAATAAACTAAAAATTCAAATTTAATAAAAAATAATTAAACTACTAAAAACTCAAACTTAATAGAAAAACAACTAAACTACACTTTTTTTCTTTTTTTTTTCCTAACTCAACAAACTAATTAACTCAAACAACTTTCTTTTTTAACGTAACAAACTAAAATTCAAACTTAATGAAAAATAATTAAACTAAAAAAAACTCAAACAACTAAACTAGTTTTTTTTTTCTTGACTCAACAAACTAATTAACTCAAACAACTTTTTTTTTTTAACTTAACAAACTAAAACTCAAATTTAATGAAAAATAATTAAACTAAAAAAACTCAAACAACTAAACTACGTTTTTTTTTTACTCAATAAACTAACTAACTTAAACAACTAAAACTTTTTTTTATTTATTAAATGAAGGGGAAAAAAATTAAAATAAACTCTTGACTGAACTTAGAGAATATCTAAGCTGCATACGTATGCAATAAAGGGATCAAGTCATAACGTAGTTCAAAGAAATCAATATTTTAGCGGGGGTGCCGTTTACAGTTTATACTCATATGGGCCAGGAGTATTCATTGCTTAACCACCTTGGACTAGGTGAGGTATTTGATATTTTAACCACATAAAATACCTTTAGTGGGGTAAGTTAGTAACTTAACCACATGCACTACCTTTCGTGGAGTAAGTTAGCAGTTTAACCACATGCACTATCTTTAGTGGGTACCGTTCACAGTTTATACTCATGCAAGTCAGGAGCAACATGCAGTTTAGGCTCGTGCGTCAAGGAGCAATCTCTCATCTTTATGCATGGTAGCGCTTCAAGAACTTTCCATTTATAGGGCCAATTCTTGATCCATCTTCAGCAACCAACTTATATGCACCATTTGTATAGACTTCTTTGAAAACATAAGGACCACCCATTTTTATGTGAACTTATTCCCATTCCGATGAGTTGTGATGATGGTCCTTCTCACAGCGAACACCAAATCCCCAACTTGAAAAGATTACGCTTGCACCTTCTTGTTAAATGCCTTAGAGAGCCGAGCTTGATAACACTCAAGTCTTTGTTGTGCTTCCAACTTTTTCTCACCAACTCCAATTCTTCAAGACATAAGTGTGCATTTTCTTCCTCAGTCAATCATTTTTGTATGGCTATCCTTAGTGATGGAATTTGCAGCTTAAGAGGTAAAATAGCTTCAACACCATAAACCAATGAATACGGAGTTGCTTGTGTAGGTGTTCTATGAGTAGTTCGATATGCCTATAAAGCTTCTCCGATCCTTTCGCACCAATCCTTCTTCGACTTTGAGACTACTTTCTTCAGCAAATTACACAGAGTTTTATTGAATGCCTCAGCAAGACCATTAGCCGCAGCATAGTATATGGAAGATTTCCTTTGCTTAAAATTGAATTTCTGACAAAGTTTATCTATCAGACTATTACTAAAGGTCTTTCCATTATCAGTGATTATGTATCGAGGAACCCCATAGCGATATATAATGTTGATGCGGATAAAGTCAGCAACGTTTTCCTTCTTTACTTCTTTGAGGGGTATTGCTTCAGCCCACTTAGAGAAATAGTATGTTGCAGCCAATATATACACGTGCCCAATAGAAGACTTTGTCATGGGTCCAACTACATCTAATCCTCAAGCATCTAATGGCCATGAAGCGACAATTGGATATAATGGCTCGGGTGGTTGGTGAATGAAATTTGAGTGAAATTGGCAAGCTTGACATCTTTGAGCATAATCCATGCAATCTTTTACCATTGTTGGCCAGTAGTAGCCCATTCTTTTTATTCGAAAATATAATTTTGGACCCCGACTGGTGGGCACCACAAACTCCAGAATGAGCTTCTTCCATAGCTTGGATAGCTTCATCATCACCTAAACATCGTAAGAAGACTCCATCAAATGACCGCTTATAAAGCACATCTTTATAATAGATGAAGCGAGCCACGCGACTTCAGATATCAACTCTTTGGTGTGGTCATCAAGTAACTTCTTGTATTTCAAATAATCCACAATTGGTTGGCGCCAATCTTGCTTCTCTATCTCAAACACTTGAACAACATGGCTTTCATCTTCTTCATAATCCTCAATCTAAAAAATTGGCGGCACAACCCAACTTTTACATATTGGAATACGCACTTCATTTTTAGGTATAGCAAGTGAAGAGGCCAATTTAGCTAACGCATCACTTGCTTATTTTCCTTCCTTGGCACATGTTCAATTTCTATATCCCCAAGCCATCCAATGAGTCTTTTTGTGTAATTAAAGTAGGGAAATAACTCAGGCTTCTTGATTTCATATAATCCAAGTAACTAGTTGACCACCAACTTAGAATCTCTATAAACTTTAAGGCGCAACTGTTTTATGTCAACTGTCATCTCCAACTCGAGAATAAGAGCTTGATATTCAACAACATTGTTGGAACAATTTTCAATTAAAGTGAAGAAATATGGTAACACTTCATCATTTGATGTGATGAATACCACTCCAGCACCAACTCCTTCTCTGTGGGACACTCCATCAAAGTACATTTTCCAAGAAGGTATAATTTCAACTATTAAGACATCTTCATCAAGTAGATCATCAGATAATTCCCACTCAGCAGGGATAGGGTGATCGACCAAGAAGTCAGCCAAAACCTGCCCTTTTACTGCCTTCTGCAGAACATAGATAATCTCAAATTGTTGCAACTGAAGGTACCATCTTGCCAGTCTATTAGAGAAGACAGGTTTTGACATGACGTATTTCAGTGGATTTACTTTTGAGATGAGACGAATAGTATGTGCCTGAAAGTAATGCTTCAAGTTTTGGATTGCAAAAATTAGAGCCAAACATATTTTCTCAATTGACGAGTATTTCACCACATTTAGCATCATCATCCTGCTCAAGTAGTATAAGGCATTTTCTTTTCCTTTGTCATTTCCCTGTGCTAGTAAAGCTCCAACAAAATGTTCTTGAGTAGCGATATAAAGGATCAGTGGACGTCCAGGTACTGGTGCGACCAATACATGAGGCCTCATTAGATAAGCTTTTATACTCTTAAAAGCATTGCTACAAGCTTCATCCCATTCAAATGGAATGCCTTTCTTCATCAAACGACTCAATGGTTGACATCTACAAGCTAAATTTAATATGAATCTCCGAAGATAAGCTAATTTTCCTTGCAAACTTTTGAGTTCATGGATGTCTCGAGGTTCTGGCATTTTCAAAATTGCATCAATCTTTGCTTGCTCTATTTCTATGCCTCGATGACGAACAATGAATCCGAGAAACTTCCCCAATGTAACACCAAATGCACACTTTAATGGGTTCATTTTGAGTTGATATTTTCTTAGGCGCTCAAAAACTTGTCTCAAATCTTGGAGATGATCTTCTCACCTTTTGGACTTGACAACCACGTCATCAACATAACATTCAATGTTCTTGTGGAGCATATCATCAAAGATCTTCTGCATAGCTTTTTGATATGTAGCACCAGCATTTTTCAACCCAAACGGCATCACTTTATAGCAGTATATACCCTTAGGAATACGAAATGCCGTTAACTCCTCATCTTTTGGTCACATATGTGTTTGATTATACCCAGATGATTCATCTATAAATGATAATGCTTCATGCCCTGTGGTGGCATCAATCATGAGTTCGGCAATGGGCAATGGAAAATCATCCTTAGGATAAGCACCATTCTAGTCTTTTAAAGTCAACACAAACTCGAATCTGGCCATTTTTCTTTCTTACTGGAATAATGTTGGAGATCCATGTTGGATACTTGACTTCTCGAATGAACCCAACCTCGATGAGCTTGTTCACTTAAGCTTCAATTAAAGGAACCAGTTCAGGACGGAACCGCTGTTGAATTTGGTTGATTGGACAAGTTCCTTCTCTATTTTAGTAAAAGCGTGTCTGCAAGGCCTATTGGTTACCATTTGAGGGTCCGGCGATGCAAAGAGCTTCGAAAGCAGTTTCCGCACTGAAAGCCTATGCTTCTTTGTAAGCTTTCTCGTAGTTCATATCAGACTTGGAAGGATGACTGAACCCGCTTCCTGTGATCTAATGTGATGGATGGGGCTAATGTGCACTGGTCGGGACTACAGCTAATGCAGCGGCTGAGTCTAATGCACCCGAAGCCTGAAGTTAGTACTTGGCCGATTCCGCAGCATGAGAAAGTGAAAAAGCTTGTGGTGCGAATGGAACGGGTCAATTTGACTTCTTTCTTCCTGATTTGACCGGATTTGGAGGATTTCGTCTCCTGGTGAATGGTAATACGAAAAGAACAAGACTTAGGGCTTGATGCCCCGAATCCAGATCTTCTAAGGATACCTTTATTGATCAAATCTGTAGCACGCATCCTCAAGTCCTAAGTCCATGTGATTGTGGGGAACCTCTTAATAACGAACTAAGGGAACTTCTGAAGAAGCCGCCTTTTGATCCACTCGGATCTATAAGCCGAGTCAAAGGAGCAGCTGTATTCATTGGTGCTATTCTATTGAGTTTAGCTTTAGCCGAATCCGTCTCACAAAACGGAGTTTATTTAAACATATAGATCAAGAAAAGCCTACATAGCAGTTCCAGTGCTGCGCCTTTTTTTCCAAATGTCCCGTAAGTGAATCATTTCATTGATTGGACCCATGGACCAAGATAGATTGGGCTGGGCTCAACTCACTAGGAAGATAGAACCAAAATGAGTAGTAGCGCTAGCGGCAAAGGGAGCTGGGCATTGTTGACCCCATTTTGAAGTTGGTATGGAAGATTATTCTGACCGTCCCTAGGCTTAAGTTTTTTCCTTTGAAAGGTGGCTCATGATTGCTTGCTAACGAATAAAGCAAGGCTGGATCGCAATATGAGCTTGGATAGTGAATGCAAAGCTTGCTGTTAGGGATGCGATGCCGCTTCTCAGGGACTGTGCTTTTTCGGAGCGGCAGGCAAAGGGAAAACTTCGCCCCGTGACAAGAAAGCGGCAGATCTAACCCAGGCATCTCTTTGTATGACTATGCAAATACATCTTTGAATTCATGTAATAACTTAATATATATTTCTTTTTCCTTAGCAGTCAACGAGCACTAACGTAAATAGGCCAAGGGTTATTGGCATCACCCAAATTAATCTATTTTAATTCATCTATAGTGGCCTTAACACCTTCTTCAAACTCAGGAGGAGCAGTTTTAGCATCTTCTTCTTCAATCAACAATTCTTCACTCAAAGTAATATGGTATGCTGGCGCAATATCCTCTTCCGTGGGCTCAATTTTCTTAAATTCCACACATGCCCTTGTTTGTCCACCCTTTCTTCTTATATGGACCATCTTCATGACGCCATCTTTCTGACTAATGTAACCGTTGCGGACGAGCCTAGAGATTTGCTTGAAAAGACGATCTATAGCATTTTGATAAGTTGGCCGACTAGTATTATCAACAATATGATATGAAGAGGCCACAGTTTCTATATCGTCTTCTTTGTCCATTTGAGTTCGTGTGAAGACAATGGTCTACAATTTAACCTTGGGGGTTCTACCACATGATATATTCAAAATAGAGCACCGCTTCATGCGTGAAGGAATTGAACTCCTTAGGTTTTTTGGCTCACTAACCCACTTCAAATACTTTGGCATTTTGGATGAATTCAATCTCCCATTATGGGTTTTTTTATGCCGCCACTTTCCAAGTCTATCAAAAATTGAGATTCGCAGGACTTTCTTCCCATTTTCATCAAAAATATCATTTGTTGAGGAAAATTTATCTCCAACTATATGATTACTACTGGCTCTCTTAATCGCAATATGAATAGAATTTTGAGGGACAAATCCAAATCCCGTTCGAGAACTTTGAACACCATGACCTTTTTCCTTCAACATCTGTTGGGTAGTATTAAGTCCATACGTTTGCTTTCTAGAAGCCTCATGAGGGAGTTCTCCCAAAATGGAACATTCTTGTGGATTACATCCGGCTTTGACAAGAAGTTTATAAGCTTTTGGATCAAAGCAACCCTCATTTTGAAGATGCAGTGATTTTCCATGTTCCTTCTCGATTCTTTGAGTTGCGTGAACAAACCCTTTCAGCGGCTGAGGAGATGGCTTCTTCATATCAAGCTTGGTTAGAGGAAATGTCAATTCTTTCAATGACTCAGATCCTACCAGAGGTGACTCTCTCTTTATGTGATCTTTACTGCTGCAGGCTGGGGTCAAATCTTTAACATTGTTTCCTTCATCAAGATCATCTTGTTGCTTGGATTCCTTTTGTTCTTTAGCCTTGGTAGTTTTCATACTTTCGGTGTAGTATTTGGCAACTACTAAGTGTGATTCAGCTTCAGTGAAAGGTTTGCTATCTCTAAGCACATTCTTTACCACACATTCTCGACAATACTTGAAATGTTGGTGCCAAGTAGAAGGAACTACACCATTTTCATGTAACCAAGGTCGACTTAAAAGCATATTGTATGATGTATTAGCATCTATGACATGAAATAATGTCGTTGACAACATATCGTCCATCAATAACTTTACCCTTATTGTTCCAAGAGCCCTTTGCCCCCTTGATTGAACCCTTGGATCATTAGGCGACTGCTTGTCAATTCATCCATGGAAATTCCTAAATCCTTCATCAAACGCAATGGTAAAATATTAACTGCAGAGCCTCTATCAATCAAAATTCTATTTATTTTCTACTCACAAGCATAGCCAGTTACAAACAGTGGCCTGTTGTGGGCCTTGGAGCCAAGCAACAAATCTTCATTAGTGAAAGTCATTACCGACATGCACTCCTCAGTTACATCATGATTTTCTTCATCAGATAAACATGCTTCACTAGAGAAAATATTTTCTTCACTTGTCATGTAGCATGCAATGTCACCGTCGTGATCACCAAGTACATCCTTTTCAATCTCGTAGTAGCATGATTTGTTGTAGCATTATCCTCATCAAGTGAGATTTTCCCTTGTCGGGCCAATTGCATCACTTTATCTTTGAATACGAAGCAAGCATGAGTTGGGTGACCCATCAACCGATAGTACTTGTAATACTTTGGGTCATCAATTTTCCCAGCTTCTTCAGGTCGCTTCATTTCAGGTAATTCAATGAGATTTACATTTAGCAAATCATCAAATATTCCAGAGACATTAGAATCGAGGAATAGGTATGTCTTAGCTTGTATCTCCTTTAAAGTTAATTTTCTTTATCCTCTTTCTTGGGAGACATCCTTCCTTTCGTCCTTCGTGTTTTCTGCTTTTGTACAAAACTTGATAGGTCTTGCATTCACCGCCGTAGCTTCTTTATTATGTGCCTTAGCAAGTGGTTTGCCCCCTTTATTAAATTGCTTTTCTTTAGACTTACGAGGCTCTTGAATTGGTGGCCCTTCTACTCCACTAGCAAACATGCTTAACTCTATATCATGGGCTCGAGTGGCCAATTCTTCAAATATTTTGGGTTGAATTCCTTGAAGAATATATCGAAGTCCCCAATGCATCCCTTGAATGCAATCTCGATGGCTGAAGCCTCAGATAATCTATCTTTGCAATTAAGGTTTAAATTTCTCCAACGATTAATGTAATCAATAACTGGCTCTTCTTTCCACTGGCGAGAATTAGTGAGTTCAATCATACTGACTGTCCTTCGGATTCTTGCTCCAATTGTCTCCAACTGTCAATTGAGCCTGCTTCTAAGTCAGTATACCAATCAAAAGTATTGCCCTTCAAGGATCGAACAAACTGCTTAACTAAGTGATCTCCATATGTCCCAGCATTGTTGCAAGTTTCAATGAAATGAGCCACATGTTGCTTTGGATTGCCTTTGCCATCAAATTGCTGGAACTTTGGTGGTGGATAACCAGTCGACATCTTTAAGTTATCAATCATTTGAGTATATGGCTTGGAATAAGTCATAAATGACTTAGAGCTTCCTTCAAATTTGTCTTTGATAGTTTCCATGATAAACTCCCTCAGCTAGTCAACAGGAATTAGTCCATCGGTGGAAACTTGTAGTTCCTTTGTTTTAGGCTTTTCATTTTCAACTAGTTGCCTCTTTGTGGATGTTTCGACTTCATCTTGAGCCTCTATTTGTTTCTCCATCACGCGACTAGTCTCAGCATTATCCACCTTGTTCATCAACTTGGAGATTTGAGAATCTTGCTCTTGGACATGCTTTGCTAGCCCTTTAATAATCTTTGTCAAATTAGCAATTTGTTCCTCCAAAGTCGTAGCACTTGTCACCATCACTGGCGCTATGCTTGAGGAACTTGAGGTTGAGCGAGGAGTGGATGCTGTTGATTCTTCATTTGAGTCTCCACCACCTTCATTAGTATCAATAGCATGCAGCAATGCCTTTTCCACAACTTCAAGTGAATGATTTACCTCTGAAGATGATTGCAACTTTTTGGACATACTCCTTGTAGCGACGCCAACACTTTTTGCTCTAGCATTTATGGAATTTGAGGTAGTCATCTTTAATGCAACAGTTTTGTTAGTGGCCATGATAATTCAATCTTTGATGAAAGAAAGAGGTGAGAGGTAGAGATAGTCCCACTGGGTGTGCCAAAATTAACAACAAGTTTTCTTGTCTACGAAAAATTAAAATTACAAAACAAGAAAAATTGTACAAATAAAATTAAAATTAAAATCAATCAATCAACTATGGATTCTATCTCTAATCTAATCATCTGATTCTTCCCTTCCAAATATAATCTTGAATTTAATAAGCTCCGCGAAAAATGCCTCAAAAGCCGTGGATCTCTTTTAAATTTGATTTGAATAAAATAACGCCAATTCGAAGGCTTCACACCTTAGTCTCGAATCAAACGCCAGAAATATATGAATTTCGTGAAGAACACCTTGAATGTCGTGGATCTTCTTGAATAAAAATAATGCCAATTTGAGGGCATTGCACCTTAATCTTGAATCAAACGCCAAAAACATATGAATTTCGCGAAGAACACCTTGAACGTCGTGGATCTCCTTGAATAAAAATAATGCAAATTCGAGGGTTTCGCACCTTAATCTCGAATCAAACGCTAGAAATATATGAGTTCCGCAAAGGACGCCTTGAACATTGTGGATCTCCTTGAATAAAAAATAACGCCAATTCGAGGGCTTCGCACCTTAATCTCGAATCAAACGCCAAAAATATATGGATTCCGTGAAGGACGCCGTGAAGGACGCCTTGAACGTCGTGGATCTTCTTGAATTTGCTTGAGAGAATTGCTGGACTCCTTCAGAGTTTCTCTCTTTTGCTGGAATTTTTGTTGTGTCAAATGAGCTGAAATCACCCCTTTATATAGGTGTTTGATGGAAGACTTCTAGACTGACTTGAACTTCTTCAAAGGTTATCACTTTGATAAAATAATATCAAATATAATATATATTTGATTTGATAATATCAAACATTAAAAGATAATATCAATGATATCAAATATCTTTGATTTGACTGGTCCCATAAATGCAGACACTCCATCTTTGACATGTGTCAATGCTTGATTTGATATAAAATAAACATTAAATTATTAATTAAAATTAACTATTTATATTTTTTTTGGAATTAAATTTAATATATCCCAAAATATAAATAGAAAATTTTAAATTAATATCTAGCATTTATTTTACATGTGTCACTTCTTAATTGGTCAAAAAAATTAATATGTTTATAGGATCCAATGCCATCATTTCAACTATGCTGGTTAAGGAAATATCTAAGTTCATCCACTACAACCCTACCACAAAAAAAGAAGTGAGGAAACTGGACTTGGAAATGCTCAAGAAGAAAAGGTAGCAGACTTACATAAAGATGCAACACTACTGAGCTTTGATAGCTAAAGCCTAGAACGATACAGTCTGTTTTAAAATTTTTCAAGTATGGGATTTGGTCTCTAAGAAAGTTGAGGTCTCAAAACATATCGGCAAGCTAGACGCAAATTAGGAAGATTCTTTCACAGCTGTCAAAGTTGCAAAGAACAATTCATATTGACCGGTCAACTCAGATGGTAATGAACTACCTCAACCATGGAATGCTATCAACTTAGGGGATTCTTATGTTCGGATCTCCACATTAATGCTATTTGTGTGACACTACTGTGACCATGTAAACATACTCCAGATTTTGTTAAAGGTGTCTTAGATTTACGACGTCAACTATATATGGAATCTTTATCTGGTCCGACTCCACATTTTATCCATAATCATTAACATTTTTAAAGACTGCATTCAAGCTTTATTTTTTCATCAACTTTAGATCATATGTTAAAGGCCACCTTCAAGTCTTATTTTTGATCGATTTCAGATCATATGTTAAAGGTTACTTTTAGACACCCAAAGATAAATCCGCCTATAGGATTACTGAGCTAAATGTGCATCTTTAAATTAGTTAACCTTCAAATTGGGAAGTTAAATTACCCTCAAGTGTAACAAGCTTTTACTTAGATTTAGATTTGATTTCGTATTACATTTTGAGTTCATTTCCATTTTTTGAAGTTAGTTACTTATTAACAAGTTTTGATCGACACCACTTCCTAATTAATAAAGGGTAAGGCATATAATAGAAGTATCAAACTCAAGTAGAAAATAAATCAAACCCAAGTTGTGCACGGAAAAAAAGTAGAATTCATTAAAGATAAAGATATTACATAAGCCGTATAAAAATATTAAAATAAGGGACTGGGTCTAGATGGGTTGTAGGGGTTTTGGCGGGCCTAAAGCAAGCTTAGCAGCATAGGCGTCGTCTGGAGTTCCTAATGGCCTAACTTTTTTAGTCTTTTGGCCATAGATGATTTTCTCCATAGTTGGATAAATGAAACTAAAATTGACACTATTGTTGTCTGCCAATGACTTCTTTTCCTCGTTATTGAAGAAAGGCTGAAGTGATCATTAAGCATGATGTCGAGCTAATTTTCATCTAACTTGGCACAAAGTGTTCACAATTAACCAAGGGCTTTTTGAAACTTGCTTCAAACCCTCTGATCCAATGCATTCATACAAATGTCCTAAAGCATCTACAACTAGAGAAATTCCTCAATAGCTTTCATCTTGGTGATACAAAGCTTTGAGAAGTAAAAAGCTTTTGCCTTAGCCACGCGCTTGCCTCAAGCCTCGGCCTCCCCGACCTCTTTCCTTAACCCTTGCCTTTCGAGATGCATCTCTCCTACTTAAGTTGTCAAATGGCTATATTTAGTTATGAGTTGAAGATATCAATTGGCAGTAAGTCAAACCTTAAGCTCAACTAGAAACTCGTCCACACGCGACTCAGTCGCCACCATTGCCTTATCATAGAGAGCCTCCATAAACTGGCCTTGAGGTAATCATACCTCTTTGTTTACTTCTTTTAGTCCATCATCTGCACTATGTATCAGAGTTAAATGACATGGGAGTTTGAACGAAAGCAAACAGACAGCTGGCTCAAGAAAAAAAAAGTTAATACAAGGTCAAAAAATAAAAAGCTAAAAGCTTACAAGATTATGATAGATAGTAGGCAAACTTTTGCATCACTTCCGACCTTGACAACTACATGAACTCATCGACCTCATGGAGGAAAATGTTGGCATTGAAAGTTTCCTAGCTGATAGGGCTCCCAATCCCTAACTAGCAAATACTCACATTGTTGCTTACGTGGAGGAATTGAGGCTCAAGATAAGGCATAAATTCGAGTTAGTTGTTAAAGTTCATCCCTTTGAACATCTCATTCAACTTTTGATAGGGACTGATATCAAAACTTATGTGTGATTGTTCCTAACGGGCTCAGGCTAGCTAAAGAGAAAGGAAAAGAAACTGCAGCCTTTTTCTAAGGTAGCCCTATCGTCTCAGCCTTAGTAAGTATTTTGCCTTTCACTTGGGCAGAAGCTTGGGGTCTTTTTAGAGGAGGTAGAGAAGAAAGAGTAGAACGATTGAAGTAGTAGTCACTATTGTAAGTCGAGAGCCTCATCGAGCTATTTTCCAACTAGTGACTTAGCCAGTAGCTTGTCCCTATTTCTCATGATTAACAATCAATATGTAAAGAGAGAAAAGTATTTTAAGTAGGAACAAATATGTACAAATAGAAAAAGTATCACAGGTCAAAAAGCTATTGAAGGACAAGCTCAGGTTAACCCTAATATAGGTAGGGGACATACCAGCTAAAATAAATACTTTATCTTTGAGGAATGTGGTTTTCAATTTCTTCTTCAGAAGCCTATCCATGAAGTTGCTATCCTATATGGAGAGCCCTTGTTAACTACGTTGACTCTATCTTTCCTCCAACTCCTACAGTGGTTGAACCTCTTACCCCTTGGAGGTCGAATATACAAAAATATTTTCTTCTAATCTTTGCAATAGGAAGAAGAGGGAGTTTCGAGGAATCTTTGCCCTAGATGAGAAGTCAAGTAGAAGAACCTAGTATAGGGAGAGTTGCCATATTTATAAGAAGAAGAACATTGGAAATCTAGCAAAAATTGAAAAAGGTGGTGGGGGGTTGGCTATAGATTTTCATTACAACTATGCATCTGTAAATCAAAGAATAAGAATTTGGGAGGAGTTAAGCGGGACAAACATTAAAATACATCAAGATCTCTCTCATTTCTCTAACAATAAAAAATTTAAGCTCGTAATAGAGGATGTAGATATGTACAGTTAAGCAGTTGGTGGGAGTTTATATTCTATTATGTCTAAGGGCTAAAAGTTTATATTCTGGATAGATGAAAAAGGTTCCCTTAATATCAATCCGTTCTCCCCATGTTGAATCTAATCTTACTAACATATTCCAAGATAAAAGGATGGAAGGTTTTAGTTGCACAAAAACCTAGTTTCATGCGACCTCTCAACCCCAACCTAGGCCTAGGTAGATGCAGTAGCATTGCTAGCAACCATTGTTCTATCAAAAGAGGCTTCACATAGCCCAACTTCCCTACTGAACTACACAATCTTGTTGCTGGATTGATGACTCATGTTTTTAAAGAAATTGTCAAAGAAAAAAAAAATAAAGAAAACCACAAAAGGAAGAAAACTAAGAACATAAAAGAGATTGCAAGGAGACAAGAGTCAATACCTAAAGGGAATGAAGGAGAGAAAAGATTGCCTTAAGGTTCTTGAAAGTCCCACAAAATGCAACACGTTTTGGATTTTCAAATGCCTTGCTTGCCTAGGTTTTCTTTAAATACTTGAGAAGGCAAAGGTGAGAAATGGATGTTTTAGGCCTACTTTTATAGGTGAAAATGGGCAAAAATGGGTGGCTTCTTCCAAAAGGTAACTGCCTAATTATGGGGAGCAACTAAGAGATACACACAACAAAACACGAGATGTGGAGCCATAAGGGAATTGCACCCAGACAAGATTTGTCCTAGCATTAATGTGAAACATCACTCAACAAAAATCTTCTGTATTCTAGTCAAACCTAACACTTTGAATTCCAAGAGTTTTGATTTTTTACTTCTCATCTCAATCATCAAGTCGAGTTCTCCACATTCCCTTTCAAAAAGTTGGGGGATTCATAATATGAGGGCCCAAGTAAGCTACATTGAGCTTAGGTTTTAGATCAACCATAGAGAATAGAAATGACTGCACTGGGAGTGAATTGTTTCATATGTTGCCTGTCATGGGCTCACAACATCCAAGTCAATAAAGCATCATCAACTAAGAGGCATCAATACTTTCCATCCAACAATGTATCTAAAGGGCAACCATCATCAAGTCAATTGATGCCCTCAATCCCTTATCACGACCAGGCCTAATTGTATCTAAATCATAATTTCTATTTTCCATCAAATTCAATCAAATTCAAGTCTCAATTATTCAAACTATTCTTATAATTTGACCATTCATAATCTACTCACCTAGTAAAAAATATCAGGTCATTATCTTCACAAGACATCCATAATTACTTAGCATAGCCTGATCATTTCCAGAACCTCCATTCTTACTCGGATAGCCCGGCAATTTTCATCAAAATTGAATATTAACCAAATACGAGATAATTTCATGGTAATCTTTACATCAAAATCTATTAAAACTCAATGATTTTTCTAATGATGTCTTCAATTTGATGATCGAATGGTCCGATCTTTCTTTATACCCATTCAAATTTAGGTTTCAGTTCCTATAGCATCCTGGTGGCAGGTTGTAGCCTTTTCACTTTTCTGGCCAAAATTCGGCGTTAATTCCAATGATTCTTACCTCTAACTTTATCTACACTCATAGATATTTCCATTCATGGGTCCCTTTCATAATTTGGACAGTTGGTCACCTTTTGTTTGGCTAGCATCTACCTTCGTATGGCAATGTTAATTTTGATAGCTATTCAGGTGTGATCCAGGCAGAAT
The DNA here is from genome assembly GCA_018894105.1 of Jacaranda mimosifolia. Classification (NCBI taxonomy): domain Eukaryota; kingdom Viridiplantae; phylum Streptophyta; class Magnoliopsida; order Lamiales; family Bignoniaceae; genus Jacaranda; species Jacaranda mimosifolia. The sequence goes on from CM032124.1 coordinate 17,292,281, forward strand.
TTTTGAAATCTTATTCTACCATAGTAACCTACACAATAAGGCTTTCTACAAGAATACTTGCATGTATGATCAGGTGGCTGGAAATGTGGTTTTTGATTTTTTTAAAGTCTAAGTTTGGACAGGATTTCTACTAGCTGGCAGGTTTTCTCTTGACTTTAATAGAATTTTAAAAAATTTAGATTGAAAATTTTTAGGGGATTTTTGAGGATTTTGATTTTTAGTGAGTTAGGAAGGATTTGTCTATGACATCTTAATGGTTGAGGATGAGAAATTGGGGTTGGAAGCCAAATCTCGGCAGCTTGCAGAGGAGGAAGGCTTTAGGTGTGTGGAATCAACAGTGAGGTATTGGCCTCTATTTATAGAAGGTAGGGTTTTTTACTATTTGCTTAGAGGCACTTGATTTTTTTACCTTATTTTGAATTAATCCTTGATCTTTTTATCTTATTTTGAGTCAGCCCTAAGAAATTAAGTAAAGAAAATTTCCTAATCTTTATATAATTATGTATTTAACATATTTAATTATATATCTATGACTTACGAGGTATGTTTTTATGTTTCATCATCTAGATATGCCTATATATGGTGAAATTCTAGGGTATACATGTATTTAGTGATTTATTGAAGTTGACTTTTGATTAATCCGTAAAATCTCAAAATGATATTAGTTCGAATAAGATGATAATTTTTTTATGACATAGTCTATTTACTACACATAGAATTTTAAACCTTCATTTCCTATAGTTATTAGACAGATTTAATACTTCAGTTTTTTAAGAGAAAATCACTTACGAGAAAAGATGGGATGTTACATTAATACCTTGATTGAATCTCTCAATTGAAAGGATGAAGGTCTTTATCTTCTACCCTCTAATCAACACCAAATGGATTCCTCTTCCAAGCTTCAAAGCTAATAAAAAATCAACATCAAAATGCCACAAAAACTGCTACAAAATTTGCCACAAGAGATCAAAAAATTACAATACTTTTGGAGGGTAAAAACCTCCACCAAGCCTTGAATAAAAGCCTCCAATTTAATCAACTTTTGATCTACACTAGAGAGCTCCAAATGTAGCTCCTGTAATTCATCCACACATCTTGGAAGAACATGCTAAGACCTCTATTCTAAGCTAGAATGAGTAAAGTGACGAAGAAGTGGAATAGTGCTCCGCAAGCTAATTAGATTAGCTTTGTAAACTATTTTCTTGTAAGACAATCTTGATTGAATGTTGTTCTTTATATGGCCATCTTCATCTTATGCTCATTATTACTTCGCCGGTAGTTGGTTGAAGCCCTTAGATCACACTAGACTATGGGACTTGATCATGGAATAAGTCTTATACGATCGTGAAAGGTTCATTTGGTGTGACATTTTAATTAATTTGAAATTATATTTTGAATGAAATTGAAATGCACTCAAAATTCAAATTCACATTTGAATTACAACTTGCCAACTTGTAGGGCAAGTTGGCAGTCACCCTTGAGGAAGGTGTGATGCCATCTTGGCATCACACCATCCTTACTCTATATATAGATATAGAAGGAGAAAGGGGTGGCTAACTTATGCATTGTGTAAAGAATTAGATTCTCTCACATTTTCCCTCCAAATCTCAAGTTTCACCTCATATATTGAAACTTCACTTCCTTTCTTCTTCTCCCACCTCAAATCAAGCCTCCATCTCTGCAAATCTCTTTTGTATTTTCCAGCTAATACCAAGAATATTAGGATCTAGTATTGGTGTGTGGATCATATTGTTAGAGGCAAGACAATTGGATTGCTTGCTTTTAGAAGATCCACTATCAAGGCAGTCTGTTTGGCTATTTTTTTTTGCCACTTTTCTGTGACTTTTTGAGCTAAAGTTTTTAAAATAAATTCATCAAGGAGTTGAAAAGATACTGTAATTTTTTTGAAATTTTTGGAGGAGTTTAGATCGGGCAAAAGTTGCATCCAATCTGTTGTGCCACTATGTGACAATTTCTGGATTAAAAAAGTGTTCTTCATCATTTCCTTGTTTTTGAGCAAATCAAGGTAATCCTTTTTCCTAATCTAAAGTAATAGCATAATTAGATCCTTGTTAGCATGTGTAGTCTGGTTTATTTCAGTTTTAATTATTGGATCCTAGAACTCCAAGTGCCTTCAAAACTTTGGAGGGAATCCTTTATCAGACTTTCGGTGAGAAAGGAGTAGTATGCATGCATGGCCATCCTAGTGGTTGCAAGGAGGTATTTATAATATGATCTTGAAGATTCTAGAGCATCTAGTTCCCTAGATTCTTCCTCTACTTTATTGGAGCACTTGGATGCCATATCACATCCTACATAGAATTTTAATTGCATCAATTAAAACTCTATTTCAATTGGTCAAGTAATCATTCCTACATTTTTAAATAAACTCTTTTGTTTCTTTGGAAACCCCCGCCTACATCATTATTCAATATTTCTTGGCCTACTATTGGCCAAACCACCTAGGCACTTGGTCCAATGAGAGTTGGATCACTTAGCCATGCTTCATAATTAGAAAAACAAACGCGGTAGAAATACATTGCACTCATCCAAAGAAATATGATGGAGAGTTGACCGGAATGGGCACTAAATACTTTTGGAGAGATCTCGTCTAAATCACTGCTATGGCTATTGAAATTGTGAGCATCAGCATGTAGGTTCCAAATCATTTCATCCAAAATTAATAATCCTTTTCTATTAATTGAATTAACATCTTGATTTAATTGGTTTAATTTAACTCTTTAAATTAGCAAAACTAATATAACATGTCACATTGCTTAATTAAATTAACTCCTTAAATTAGTTAGTCTAATTTAACTCCTTAAATTAACTTAATTAATTTAACTCTTTAAATTAATCAAATCGTGGTGACTAATTGAATTCAGGCAAATTTTCACTTCCTCCAATTTGACCACTCTAATTATCTAACTCTTTAGATAACGTTTTTAATTCACCAATGTGGTCCAAGGCTTTTTTGTCTCCCTTTTTGGTTCATTATGTTCACCAGTTAATTAGAAATAGGCTCGCAACTTTTTGCGATTTAATTGAATATCAAATATTTAGATTACTTAAAATTCCCTTTTAATTAATGTCTCTTGAACTAATTTCCATTAATTAAAGAGCATCCAATCTTCATAGTCAATATCTAGCTACAAACTTATAAAGTCCAACTAATAGGATGAATTAATTAGTATATACCTTTTCATTTATGATTGCCATGCACATATTAATTAAAGAGCATCCAATCTTCATAGTCAATATCTAGCTACAAACTTATAAAGTCCAACTAATAGGATGAATTAATTAGTATATAACTTTTCATTTATGATTGCCATGCAGATATGGTTTTTCTCTTTCCTATCTCCCGATTAAGGCCTAGGACAAGATATTTGTCAGTTTCTTGATAACCTCAATAGTTATGCATCTATTCTTAATGAGTAGTTCTGAATGCCCTCATCTTTGAAAACCTATCTAATTTACTACTTTATGCAAAGATTTTGCATAACTGGTCATCATAGAACACATAAGTGATATACTAGTTCTTCATGACGAGCAAACGGATCCTCTATTGGAACTCATCAATCTCCATACTTAGATAGTTTGTCCCAACATAAGTCCCGTGTGACCCACTAGGTAGTTAGAACCAACATCAAAGCATAAAGATCTAAGTATAAGGTTAATGTGGAAGCACAAGTCTAAGGACTAATTACATGTACTATTGTAAACTATAAAACTTTTCATCACTGATAAGCCACTACAGTTATCTCATAGATTCTGTAAGCGAGTCTTAGTGAACTTTTTTTTTTTAACATGCACTCAGGAACTTGCATCCATATCTCCTGCATGGATTGCCCCTGACATGGGGTAATATCCAACTTCTTGAAGTATACATTGTTAGTATAAGTCTATTTGAATCTTAAATGCCCTTGTCTCTAAGATTCTACAACTTAAATTATTTCAAAATATGACATAGAGCCTTATTTTATGATCACTATCATATACGTGATCATGTCTCATAGTTTTGTATGATTTTAGGGCTTCAACCAAATGTATTGTGAAGAATATTAGAAAGGCATAAGATGAAGGTGACCATTTATATAATATCACTCAAATAAGATTATTTTACAGGAGTAGTTAAACACACCAACCTAATTGTTGTAAGATACATCACGATCACATACTTCTACAGAAGCTTTATAGTAAGGTTACGTCGAAGAGTCGTCAAAGGTGCTCGGAAGAGAGATGTGCAAGTAAATAATAGCATACAAAATATTACATTTATTCAAGTAAATAATAGTAGTACCAAGGTGTCTCCTAGTGGGTTGGTTTTTTTCAAATCAAAATAAAAAATAACTTCATAATTGAAAACAAACAACTAACTACTGAATTAAAAATTGTTTGAAGGAAAATGAGAGACAAAAGAGAATGTCCCAGGTGGTGCATTCAAGCAATATGAGAGGTGGTCTTCGGTATGAATATCTCCACGATGCTAGTATCTTGTAGCATACCTTTGCCTATGACTGTTCCTAGTCTAATCCATCTTGGAGGTAGGGGTCTTAATGCTCTTCAAGGTATTAGTGTAACATTCTCTGGTTGCTCTCAAATCATCAACAACTTCCTTAGTTCCACTTGGCATAGGGAATCTCAACTTCATAAGGTATGTTGAGCACCACTTGGAATAGATTTATAATGGGTCTCCCTAGTATTATATTGTAGGTGAAGGGGTCGTGACCATCAAGAACCTCACCATCTTCATCGCTTAATTTAGGTGAGTGCCCAAAGATAGAGGTAGCAATACTTCTCCTTGTGCTTCCACTGTGTCACCAGTAAATCCCACCAGAGGAATGTTGATCTTCTTTTATTTTGCATTGTCCACTCTAGGTTAGAGATATGTGTTAGGGAATAAGATATCTATTTAGTTACAGCTATCTAGTAATGTTTTCTTTATCCAAAAGTTGGCGAGGGATGCACATATCACCAGTATACTATTGTGTTCCCTACGTTGGGTTACATATCCTTCTCTCCATAGGTGATGTTAGGCTTTGGCAGACGTATCTCAAATATTCTCAATATAAGATCAACTACATGAGGTTATGCCTACCTTGCCACTCGCACTAATGCCTTTATGGTGTTGGTGTAGTCTCCTTCAGCTAGTCATCCTAAAATCATTGAGATGACTCTAGTTGTGGGAAGATTCTCGAATTCATGTTGATGTTGGCAGTCTTTTGGATCGAGACAAACATTAGGTCATCAGTGATGGTCGCTTTCTCCCTCCAAGAAGCTCTTCTTAGGACTAAATGGCCTTTATGTGATGGAGTATTCCTTGTGGTATCCCCTCTGAATTAGCTTTCCAATCTCCTTCCTTAGGTGTTCGCATTCCTTAATTGTATACCGCTGTTGAGGTGGAAACGACCCCATTTGTTTGACTTTAGCTTTTTAGGATCCTCTATTGTCTTTAAAGAAGGTCGTTAGATGAGACCACATTACAGTGCTAGCATCAGAATCTCCGTTCTGGGAACAATAAATGGTGTATAGGTGGTAAGTGTTTATAAGGGGCTACATCCACCACGATCCTTTTGTTTCCTACTATTGTTGATTCCTTTGTCATGCATTTTAAGCTTATACTTCTCTTAAATAGTTGCAACTTTCTTAATCCTAATATATTTCTCCATGCTCATTAAGAGCTCTTCTAGAATAGTAGGAGGGTTTCTAGCAATTGACTCCCAGAATTTCAAGTACTTCAGGTTCTGCTAGATGATGTTGAGTAGGAGAGCTTGGCCGATATGGGGGATCTCATGCACTACTTGGAAGAAGTGGTTGAGATAAGTCCTCAAGAACTCTCCATCATTCTACTTGCTAGTGAATGAGTAATGCACTATTTTGGGGATTTATGGTTGATGGATACATTCTAGAGAAAGTAATGTGCTAAAATCTCCCATTCAGTGACGAATCTAGCTGGCATTTGATTGAATCATGTCAAAGCACGCTTTGTGAGTGTGGTGCAGAATAGTTTGCAATATGTAGCTTCACTCAAGTTGTAGAACTCCATCCTCAAATTGTCTAAGTACTCCTAAAGGTCTGAAGTGCCATTAAACTCCGGTGGATAGGTTAATCTTCACTCCAGAAGGGAGTATTTTTTCTGGAGTGTTTTCGCTAAGATGATTGGAGAAAAAGGATTTTATCTGGGAAAGTGACAACTAGGAAATGATACTAGCTCTTTGCTCATCTTAATAGGTGTGACACTAAGGAATGCATCTAGACTCCATATAAGTAGGCGTGCGCCTGATGGAATCCCCTTGGAGTGAGGAATATGTGTTAGCCAATTAAGTTACATTATTTGCAATCGAAAGAAGCGAATTATAAGAGTAAAAAGGATAATTAGTGTTCTTTTCAAGAACATGAGACATACAATTTGCATAACGATGTATATGAAAAATGTCACATTACTCATAAGACTCAGAATGATTTTGCTTCTTTCAACAATCACCCCCACCGAAGATAAATCATCCTCCTTTTTATTTAAAGCATTGATAATAGTTATATTATCATCTTTGAACATAACGGAATCCAACCCTTCGCTTGTGAGATTTCAATAGCCAATAACATAGTCTTCGATTCAACTTGTACAGGATTGGGAAGGCCATAGAAAGATCTTTTAGCCCACTAAATAGAAGAACCATTCCTATTACGTGCTACTATTGTGACGCAATATCTAGTTTCTAAAGGAAATAGGGCCCTATTGAAGTTGACCTTAACGCAATTTACTTGAGGAGTAGCCTAACTGTGTATGTACTTGCTTGGGTAGAGTTAGTCAGGATATCTCTAGGCTACAAAATTCCATTAGATAGGTTCTGCGAAAAGATAAGATATCTACAACATCCTTTTGGAACAAGGAGTGAAAAAGCATTAGTTTCTATTAAACCACAAAGCTTAGCAAAGAACTCTAAACAACTCAAACTGGCCCTTATTAAGCTGTTTTTGTAGAGAGAACACCCAATTCATAGGACTTTCACCTTGATTGTGCCAAATGAATTCTCACAAATCAGATTACTACCAAACTTCTATAGCGAGTTTGCAGTTACATATAACATGCATGGAAGTCTCATAAGCCAAATTACATATTGGACAAGTGGTGCCACAATCTATGTGGTGTTTGCTAAAGCTCAATCGAGTTGTTAAAATATCACAACAAAATCTCCACATAAGGATCTTAATTTTGTTCAGAGTTTTCATGGTCCAAATAGTTTTCCATAAAGATCCTAAGCGCAATCCAGCATTTGTGGAAGATGTATCAGCCTTTGTAGAGAATAGTTCGCTACTGAGATCATAGCAACTCCTAGCAGAGAAATATCCTAATTGAAAGTAGTGCCAGATGATATAATCGGAGGTAAAGGACCTACCAACTGGGATTGAAAGGATATACTCGACATCAATAGGCCAAAAAAGTGAATGTATCTTCTCCACATTCCAAGCTAAACCTCTGTCCTAGTGAAGTGTTTTGGAAGCTTGTAGTTGATTGAGATTGTGCAGCGGAGTTGTGATGACTTTGAAATGGCCATAAGAAGGCAACTAATTATTGTTCCAAGCATTCACTTTATTACCATCCTCATACGCCATCTTATATCTTTCAAAAGAAGTTCACGAGCAGGCAAGATATTACACTAGGTTGTGGATGGGCAGTAACGTTAGTCACAATTTGTAAAATATCATGTCTTCAACAACCTACTTAGGAGTGAGTTAGGTTGAGTAAGTATTCGTCATTCATGTTTCATTGGGAGTGCAAGATTGAAGTGTTTTAATTCCTTAAACTAAGCCCCCCTCTCTCTTTAGTTGTGAAACTTGCCTATCGTTAAGCTGTAATATATATACAACCAGAAGCAGAAATACCCCACCAGGTTCTTTTGATCATGGATTCAATGTCCTTTAAGAGGGAATTTGGAATAAAAAAGTAGCTCATAGCATAACTAGGAATGGCTTGGAGGACTGCCTTAATCAATACTTCATTTTTGCCTCTAGATAGTCGCTTTTCATTCTAACCTTGAATTTTAATCTAAATTTGATCTTGAATGTAGCTAAACACATCACTCTTTGAATGACTCATAACTGACGATAACCCCAAATATTTGACATGAGATGTAAGTATTTGAAATCCAAATTATTGTCAATATCCAAATTTCTCATTCCATATAAACTAAATTTTGTGTAACTTTTTAAGTATTTAATAATACACTCACACATGCCAATATCCAAATTTCTCACTCCATATTTTAGTAACTTACTCTTGGTTATGCCAAAAACACGAAAATGCTTGAATTTAACATTTTGTTCTTCCATAATTGATACGAAAAATATCAAAGCCATGTAAAAACTTGAAATCACATCTTGAATGTTTTAAAAGATGGATCAATTTGTATAATTTTTGTGGAGATGTATCCAAATTAAAAAACTAAAGTAAATAATAAACTAATCAACAAAATTTCAACTTTAGCTCTATATTGAACTCATAAAAGACCATTTTTTATAAAAATACATTTAAAGAAAAAAAGAAAGAAACAAAGAAAAACAACCATACACACGGCCTCACTAGGATGTTAACGAATTCGTTTGAATTTCTCTTTTAAAACTTTTAGGCTCAAGACTTGAGATCCTACCTGTCAATTTTGTAAATTTAAGGTTCAAACTTGACTTTAGTTAAATATTAAATTAAAGAGGAACTTATTTATCATTAAATTTATTTAAGTTTGAGTTCAAACTGCAGCTCATCAATACCAAAAAAAAAATAAAAAAAATTTAATTATACTGCTACAATTAATGTGAATTGTATAGTTCTAATTACCTTTGATTCTTATATTAATGATTTTTATGTATTATAGTATTATCTTATAAAATAAAAATATACTTATATTTATTATAATAAAGATCTATTAAATATTAAAATACTAGGAAGTACTTGGTGCGATGCATCGAAAATAATTCTAAGATTGAAATATTTGATTTTATAATAATATTTATTTTACTTCATGTGATTAAAAATTAAATTAAAATTATTTTTAACATTTAACAAAAGAAAATCTATTACTGATTAAATAAAATAATATAAATATTTCAATTAAAAGTATTATGTTTGAAGATAATTTATACTTAAATAAGTTATGGAATATTAATAATTACTAATTCCAAGTTTATAAATTATACAAAAATTTATAAAATGATCAATTTTAAAAAATAAATAAAAGAATTAAGAAAATAAAAATAGTGCTGAATATTTTACTATACATGATTTTTAAATTATATATAAAAAAGTGTATATATATGTGTACTTATATATTTTGATATGATAAATAAGCAAATAAACTTTTTTTTTTGAAGTATAATTTTTTTTGTATGATTTCTTAAAAATTTGAAAGTTACAGTTATATTTTCATGACATTTGAGAATTTTAAATGTTAAATATTTTTTGTTAGAGTAATTATATAACCTCTTTGCACTTTGTCTATAAAAATAACTTTCATTAGGTTATTAATTATTTGATAACTAATTCAATAAGTAGTTTGTAACATAAAATTTTTATAAGCTAAAATATCTCATAATATTTCATATAACCCTAATAAGTAAAATTTATTTATTTTTATTTATATATGTAGTTATTTTATTAATTTTTTTGAAATTATCAATTAACATATTATGTACATGAATAAAATAATAAGTAAATTTTTAATATTCAATTCAAAATAAAATATCAATCTCTTATAAATTTCTTTTACAGGTATATTAAAATGTATGAATAATTAAATGGATACTTTCTTTCGGTCATATGTTTTTGATCTCACATCATTAATCCATGTAAGGATATTTTTATGAATTATTATAAGCAAAAATATTAAAATAAAGGTAACCTATATAATTATAAAATGGTGTAATTAAATATATTAAAAATATAAAATTTGATATCATTTGCTATTTAAGTGGTCATTTATCAAATTTTTGAAAATTTTCAACTATGTCAACTATATATATATATATCCCATATACAAGAATTTATTTCAATTGATTGAAAATGAGTTCATAATTATTATATTGCTGAAAATCTAAAATGATTAAATTGATATTATAAAAATAAAGTTCAAAGCTTATAGTTGTTGTAAGAAGTAACTATTTATATTTAAAACAAATTCATCAATGAAATTATTATATTCTATATAAAGTTTTATTTAAAATTATTTTACATATCTAAAAAATATTATTGTAAAAATAATTAAATATTAAAGACTTTGATAAATTGAGGACTTACACATCAATTAATTTATGATTATTTATTTCTCAAACATCTAACTCTTTAAGAAAGAAGTGATGATTTGATATTTTCCATAAATACTTGTTTATCTCTTTCATAAGCAACAAATAAATTGTAATTTTTTTTAAATAAGTCATGATCTTAAGAGATAATTATGATTGTCAAGTATTTTAATTTTAGTTTTGAAGTATATTTAGTATAAATTATGTAAAAATCATATATATATATATATATATATATTTTTTTTTAAATTCTAAGTTTTCTAGAAAATAATTATTTAATTTAAGAAATAAATTATTTGATCAAATGATTGAATAATTTTATTTATTTAATAATTTTTTGATTAGAAATAATTGAATTTTGTATTACTTCAATTAAAAATAAAGTGATTACATCTATATAATTAGAAAAGAATCTATTAAGTATGAAAAGTTAATTGTTGCTTTGAAATAACTTAGTTATCAACTACTTTTTTTGAATAAATTTTAAGTTTTTTTTGGATAAAAATGATTATTGCAGGTTTTACTGGCCAACTTAAAGGTTGGTGGGATAATTATCTTTCTCAGAATAATAAAGATGAGATTCTTAATACTGTTAAACAGGAAGGAAACAGTAATAATACTGAACATGCTGTTTATACTTTGATTGTTACTATTATAGAACATTTTACTGGTAGATGGACTAATAACTCTGAGCATATTAGAACCTTATTAAATGGTTTGAAGTGTCAGAGTCTTACATCTTTTAGGTGGTACAAAGACACCTTTCTTTCTAGATTTATGGAGCTTCCAGAATCAAATAGTGACCATTGGAAATCCAAATTTATAGATGGATTGCCCTCTTTGTTTACCGAGAGAGTTAGAAAAACCCTTAGGCAAAATGACTCTAATATAGACTATGGTAAATTTACATATGGCAAGTTAATAGGGACTTGTATACAGGAAGGATTAGCCTTGTGTAATGAGATAAAATTGAATCAACAAATTAAATGTAATAATATTACGGAAAGAAAACAATTAGGTCAGTTTGGGATGGAGAACCCAAAACAGGTTAATAATAGTAAGCCACAAAAACATGATAATGAGAATTATAGAAAAAAATCTAGGAAGAAAACTCATAAACAAACAAGAGAAAAACAGAAAGAAAAAATGAGACGTTATAGGGAATCTGGTAATTATAGAGAACCTAGACCTTCTAATAGGACCATAAAAAAGAAATTTCATAAATATGGTGCTTGTTATAAGTGTGGTAAGGTAGGACATTATGCTGATAGGTGTACAATGAGAGAAAGGATTAATAGCCTTGAGATAGATGATAATCTTAAGGATATTCTGTTTAAATTAATGCTAGAATTTGATGATGATATTGATTCTACTTTTTCTGATAATATTAATGAATGTGTTGATAGTTCTAGTTCTGAATGTGATCCTTGTAAGGAAGGATTGTCTTGTGATAATATTAAATCTGATAGTAGTAAATCTGAAAATGATGAGATGTATAATTTAATTTCTCAATTTTCTGAATTAAATGTTCTTAGTAATGATAATACTATTGAATTTTTGAAAATGATAAAGGATCCCATTTTAAGATCTAAAATAATAGCTGAAATGGAAAATATTCCTTCTTCTTCTTCTCCCTCTCCAACTTCTTCTTCTTTTCAAAATGATATTTTGAGGGATAATGATCCCTATTCTATGTCTGAAGTTTATAAAATTTTAGAAAATAGGAATAAAACTAGAAGTCCTACTAATATGATTGATTTGAAAAAAGAAGTTGATAGTTTAAAAAGAGAAATCATAGATTTTAAAAATAATAATAATTCACTAGAAGAAAGAATAAAAAGATTAGAAATTTCTCAGGGTAAACAAATTGTTTATCAATTTTTTCTTCCAAATTATTAATAATTTTATTTAATTTTTCCATATTTAAAATTATATTATTTAGTCTTTGATCAAGTTGGTATAAGCTTTCACCAAGCACATTTAAATATAAATTAGCATAATTTTGCTATTTAATTAAAACATTCATATTACGAGTAGTAACAACAGCTGTATCATTTTCAAGCATCTTATAAAATGCCACAAAAGAAAATTTATTATTACCTTCAATAACAAAAGAATCTTGTGGAGGAAAAACAGATTTTTCTTTCCTACCATTATCATAAACATAAGTTCTTTCAAGAACAGAAATTTGAGGTTCAATATAATTAACCAAAAACCAAGGAACAAAAGGTATAATTTGATTCTTTTCTTCTACAAATTTATAAAATTCTGTTTGAAAATAATTTTGTTGATCTTTATTAAAATTATCAAAAAACCATTTTCTAAATAAAATCCAACGATCTTTATTAAATTCAAGTGATATCAGTTTTCTATTATAAGAACCTTTAGAAAAATCAAGTTTATTTTGGTTCATTAAAAACAGTTTATTAAATGTGAGTATTTCTCACAGAAAAATTCATTTCGGATTCAGTTGGTTCCATAGACTCCTCACTATTATTATTAGCAGGAATACCATGAACAATATTATCAGAAGAAATTTTTAATTTACCAAATCGAGTTTCATAATTATTATCTTTATATTCTATATAAAGTTTTATTTAAAATTATTTTACATATCTAAAAAATATTATTGTAAAAATAATTAAATATTAAAGACTTTGATAAATTGAGGACTTACACATCAATTAATTTATGATTATTTATTTCTCAAACATCTAACTCTTTAATAAAGAAGTGATGATTTGATATTTTCCATAAATACTTGTTTATCTCTTTCATAAGCAACAAATAAATTGTAATTTTTTTTAAATAAGTCATGATCTTAAGAGATAATTATGATTGTCAAGTATTTTAATTTTAGTTTTGAAGTATATTTAGTATAAATTATGTAAAAATCACATATATATATATATATATTTTAAATTCTAAGTTTTCTAGAAAATAATTATTTAATTTAAGAAATAAATTATTTGATCAAATGATTGAATAATTTTATTTATTTAATAATTTTTTGATTAGAAATAATTGAATTTTGTATTACTTCAATTAAAAATAAAGTGATTACATCTATATAATTGGAAAAGAATCTATTAAGTATGAAAACTTAATTGTTGCTTTGAAATAACTTAGTTATCAACAACTTTTTTTGAATAAATTTTAAGTTTTTTTTGGATAAAAATGTATAATTTAATTAAAAAATCTAACCTCTTTAAATGAAAATTTAAGTTAACATTTATTAGAGCTCATATTTATTAGATAATTTTATTACTTCGTATATCCATTTGACTTTTGATAGTTAATATTATCAAAGTGAATATAAATTACTAAATATGAAATATATCAATTGTGAAAAAATATTTATTTAGCAATGAAAATTTGATTTTTAGCTGTGTATACATAATTTTTTTTATAAATAAGTTATTTATTGAAGAGAAATAAATGATTTTCTTATAAAAAAATATTATAATAAATAAAGATTCAACCAATCAAAATAAACTTATCAAAACACATGATATTATATACAAAAAATGAAAAAAAATTCTTTCTTATATGCATAAAATTAGAAAAGGGTAAATCAAGTGTTAATAAATTTAATGAATAGTATTTCTTCATTCATTTGATAAAAAAATTTAAACAACTCAATAAAATTATAATATTTTTAAATATTTCATAACATCAATTATTCAAGGTATATTACTCAGATATGAAGGATATATAATTTTTTTATTTAGATAAATCAAGAGAGCTACAACTAAAATAATAGTAAAATAAAAATTCAACATCAAAGACAAATTCTTATATGAACATAGAGAAATATTTGAAAATAGCATTGAAAACAAATACATAAAATATAATTAATTGAAATAAAAAGTACTACATGTTTATAATTTTTAAGTAATATAAAAATTACAATCCTAAATTGGCCATAAGAACTTTAATTTTAAATAAATATTGAGGAAATAAAAAAACAATAACATTAATAAGATATTTAAATATATTAAAAAGTATCTATTTAATTTAAAAGAAAAACAAAAACAATATAAAAATATGTTATCAAAAAAATATTAAAATTTTTCTATGAAATAAAATTTAAATTAATAAAAAAAGGGAAAAATATTATTATATAAAGCTAATTGCGGAAAGAGGTCCTATAACTAAAAATATAGAATTGTACTATGAATAATGTGGAAATAAAATGTAAAAAAAAAAAATAAAAATAATTGTGATATAATTTAAATTACAAATTTATTTAGTGAGATAAAAATATGATTACAGATATTTCTTGAATTATCTTATGCGAATAGAAATTTATAGATAAACACAAAATGATATTTTAGTTATAATAGATAAGTTGATTGTATTAAAATAAAATATAAAAGTAATTTTTTTTCAACTGACTTAAAAAATTCAAAATTCTAAAAATTCGATATTTGACCAAAATTGCATAATTAAATAAATACAAAATTGTTATATATAATAGTATAAATAATCTTGAATCGTGACAATGTTATATTATAAGGTTACATTATCTAATTATTAAAATTGTAATATATTTAACAATATTACTAAATTTAAAAAAAATGAAAAAGAAAAAGAAAACTAATGAGTTTTTAAATATTTATACCTTACTCGAGTAAGACCTCGACTAAAGCTCTAACTCGAGAATATCTAATTGAGAATTTGCTATATACCCTGTGACCGCACTTCTCCTCTCCTTCTTCCGTGTCTCCATGCTCTAATTGGCGGTCAAGTTTTTACATTCATGGCAACCCCAGGCCGGCAAAATCCTCCAATAAATCAAATTTCCATGTCTTCTGTTAAATCCACGCTTAAAGCATACTCTGTTCCTCTACTGCTTCTTGCTACGTCGCTTTTCTTTCAGCTTGTTGTCTTGCCGCGTAACTTTCCACCATCCCATTATGATGGTGCACATCACACCTTATCGTCATTCCCTCCCTTTATTCTTTTTTTCGTTTAATTTCTGTGGAATTAAAGTGTTTTTTTACCTTTCTAATTCTGATTTTCAGTTTTGGGGATCCCCAAGTATAGTTCCATTGAAGAAGTGACTCGGGCCTATGAAAAGATCACCTCCACATGGTGAATTTTACCATACATTTACTTTGTTTTATAATTTTTTTAATATGCATTTGTCGGCATGAGATTCTGTTTCTTGTTACTCTCCTTGGGCGTAAGTTTCCTTCTTAGTTATTGCTTTATTCCATTCAGAGATTGAATACTAGAAATAGACTTGTATATGTTTTTGTGCCTACATATTAGCGTGAGGGCTGATAATTTTGTTCATAAATGTAAGTCTGTTTGTGTAGCGTCCATTCTTATTGCTTGGTGAGGGAGCTGGGAGTTTGAGATTTTGAGGTCCACTCTTTGGAGATGTTTATGAGTGGAGATGTGCGCTTAGCTTGTCAAAAGCATTGCTAAAATTATCCCATCCGTTATTTCATATGTGACGACAGGTCGAATCAAAACAAAATACTTTTTCTTGCTAGGTGTGATTCGTTGAATATATATCCAATTTTTCCATTTTTTAGATTCCTTGGAATTTTGTTTTCCTGTTCCTGGTGGTTTTGATATCAAAACGCTGCTATGTCGGGATATTTTATCTGTCTCTACACGAAAATGGATATCTTCAAAAAATATTTTAAGTTCAATTCTTCTTTTTTTTTTTTTTTTTCCTTTCTCCCTCTCTCCACCCGGACCAATGATTGTTTGTGTTTAAAATCTAAAATCTAAACCTCTTGGAATGATATGTGCTCGCTTATGCTTCTTCCATATCTAAATTAAATTAAAAGGCATGCGGCCGAGCAGTTTACAATAGAAACTTACAGCGTGGAATACTGTTATATTATCATCTGGGTATTTTCTCCAGATGAAACCTTCATGATGGCAGCCAATCTCCTTGTTTTGTGAATTCTCTTTCTTTAATTTTCTGCAAACTACATTTTCGAGTGAGTTTTACTTCTTCCCTCTTTTTTTTTTTTTTTTTTTTTTTTTTTTTTTTTTGAATCTTGTTCTGTGTTCCAAAGGCAGTATGGTGCAGTCATGATCGAACAGCATGTTCCCAGCCACAGGCAAATTAAGTTATCAATGGTTGATTAGTATGACATTTATTAGGCTCGTACAAGGTGCAGATGTAGTTACCAATGCCCTAAGACCTTACAAGTATTAGTTCTTCGTTAAGGCTCACATGACATGTGTGTGTTAGTCATGAGAATTATTGTCTCATTGTTGTTGTAATTAATTAATTGTTGATTATTGTATTGAATTAGTTATTATTACCATGATTTTAGTGATGTACAATTAACTGCATCACTGAAAGAAAGGAAGTTATATTCACCCCCATCTGTTCCTAGAACTAACTTTATCACTATTTCAGGAATTCAAGTGTTGAAGTTTCTCCAGCAGTTGATCTTATAAAGGTTTGTAACACTGTATCCCCACTTTATTGCTCTATTCCTGCAGTATGAAGCAATCTGCTTAATCTTTAGTAATTTATTACATTAATTTGTAATATGTTTTCATGTTTAGAACTTTCAAATCTTATTAATTGGTGAATTGTTTAATTTCATTCAGATAATTCTTAGTAAATGAACTATGTTGCATTGGTAGAAATAGCTGAGAGGAATGGTCAACCACCAATGGGACTGTATTTTGACGGAGTGTATATTGATGCTTAGTTTTAGTTGATTTGGTTTTTTGTGTTTTTAGATTTAAGTTCTTGAATAGCTTGCTAGTTAGGTGTTGTGAGTGTTCTCTGGACAACTTCCTTCTTAGATTGTAGGTTGAGATCTTCCCTAGAAGTGTTGATTCCATGTAAAAGAGAAACCTAATTGGAGTGTCACCTTTCCTCTTTTGACCTATTTTTCTTTATAAAGATCAGCTCATTCTATCTGTTGTATCTAATTTGATTCAGACTTAATTTTATTATCTTAAGTATCCCTATTAATGCTTTTGCATTGTTACTTCCCCTTCTAACAATCAAACACCATGCAGCATGATAAGTTCATTCCTTAAATATTGCCAATGCACACATCAATCGATAAGGATCTTCTATTCTTTTTACATTCTGATAGTGCTAACTCTCAAGATCTCATTTAAAACCATAAAATCAAGTTCTATGTTATGTTTTCCTGAATTCTACCATTGGAAAGTTGTCTAAAAAAGTGGCAGTCTGCCCAGTCTTTGACAAATACCTATCTCTACCTTCCTAAGAAGCCATGGGATGGAAAATCATGTCTGATCTGACACGGTAATACGGTATTGAAGGGGGAAGCTAATATTCTTCCAACTCTTGATGGTTGCTCCTGGTGAATCTTTCCTTTTGTCTATGAAAAGAGTGAGTGTGATATGGGCATCCTTAATCCACGGTTTGTAAAATATCTAAAATCCATTAAAGTTGTCAATTTTTATACAGATATTCATATATTCATATAATGCTCACAATCTTGTAGTCTCAGCTTAGCTTGCGAACTACTAATTTATGCATGATAAAATTTCGGTCACATATGATATTGTGGTGTCAATAGGTTGACTAATTGTCTGAGAAACTTCCTTGGGTTTTTTCATTTTTCCTGCAGTGACTTTCTCTTTCTTCCAAAAACTATAAATTTGTTGATACCTACAATAGTTAGAGCTTTTCTGCCAATATTTTTGGGGCTCAGTGGGCTGAGCATTGATTGGCCTTGAATTAAGCGCCCAAAATTGTAGTCTAGCAATTTTGTCCTGATACGGGAGTTTGTTTTTGCTTCTGATGGTAAATTTTATGTTTCATGATTTGTTTAGGGGAAATTTCATAGGTTAGTTTGGCAGTCATATGTCAAAGTCAATTAGTAGATTGTCTTGTCAACACTGTCCAATATGTTGGATGCTACATGTGCGCTTATATCTGATCTTTTTACCCACAACTAAACCACAAACTTGGACAACCGACAATGTTATACTTGAGGTTCAAGCTCTGGTACAAAGGTAAATCAGTTGAGAACACTTCAGCTGGCTTTGCACAAATTATCTACTTAATTAACAATTGAGTTGCCCAACTGTTATTTATCCTTTGCAGTCAAATAGAAACTATCTTTATCCATAAGCTCTTTCAAATTTATTGCTCTTTGAAATCAACTTTGGCTGTTTACGAAGTTTCCATTAAATACTACCATATGGAATGTTGTTATCAATAAAGTAAAAGAGTGAATACAGTTTAAGAAGTCCATTCTTTCAGATGCAAGAAGCCAAGCAAGAATGTTCTGTTTTTCTCATTTGGAATTGTATTAGCTTATTTCTCGAACCAATCAGTATTTTATCCTATGAATGTAGAATCATCTAATTTTTGATTGCTAATGAAATGTAAAGTAATAGATGGTGGTGCTTTCATCCTTCATTTCCACTTGTTTCTGTGCTCACAAGTTGGTCACCTGGGTCTTAACTTCAAATTCATATTTATTAAGGTGAACTAAAATCCATAAGTTAGATCATGGTACAAGTGATAATGGACATGAACATAATTATCATTTTTGTGAGGCATTTGTAGTGAAAACCATGAAATTTTTCTTCTTGTAATTGAAATTATGGGTCTTTAAACAAATGAATATTCATCTGAAAACCGATTACCTTTTGCTGGGGTAGCTTTGGGCTAGTGAGTCTTTGTGTGGGTTAATGTTCAACCAATCCAATAACATGCTTTTGAGGGAAGAAAGATAGTTCACAGCATGTTGAATTTAATATACATGAGAACTTCTTTTCTGTTTGTGTGTGCTCATTGAATTCCTGTAACTTTAAAAAACTCTTTTTATTTCCTATTTAAGGAAAAGGAGAGGTCGAAACCGAGGGGACAGTACATCTGCTAACATAGTTAGTCTAATGATTCAGATTTCTGTTAGTCGTGCAACTATTATGTGGACAACTTAAGTACTGTTAAATATAATGTCTAATTTTTTTAGGTTATTGAACACTTTGAATTGTATATGAGATATTCTTCCGAGTTCATTTCCAATTGAGAAGAGTACTCCTTGCAGCCGAACTGTATGCAATACACTTTAGTAAACAAACAAAACCACTTGAATAATGTTGGTAAAGTGAAATTCATGTAGTTATTCCTTGAATGACTTGTTTGTACAGTTGTTATTAAACAATTTGATAAATAAAAGAAAATGAAGGACATTCATAGAATTTGCTCTCTAGTTGTTCATTTGAACTTTGTGAAGTTGTAGTTTCTCTATGAATATGGAAGGCACTTCTTCATTAAACAAATTTCCAGAAATTTTTAAAGAGATATGGAGGTATAATCTTGATTTTTGAACTGTCTCAGTTCTTTGCAAAGGAATTAATTTTAGATATTCAACTAGTTTAGAGTTGATTTAGTTGCAGAATATCTAGTTAATTTGCTTCGGGATCAGCATCACTGCCAGAATATCTTTCTATTTCCAAATCTTGTGTTGCAAATCACTTTAAGTTGTTGCCTAGGAGCTTATGATGATGACAGTGAACCAAAAAAATTAATTTACAGATTTTTTGCTTTCCCCTTTTTGTATATCTTATTTCTTCTAGCTGCTTTAGTCCCAACAAGACAAGACTCCTTAAAGAGAGCCATCACCATCATAATATTCGATTCTACTAAATTTTAAGATTAAATCAACTATCCAAAAAGAATCTCTTATTGCAATTGAAAGATATAAAAGAATGGTTTACAATGTTTAATGTCATTGGTTTTGCAGGTTCAATATGTTTTTGAGCTGCTGACAAATCAGTTGTTGAAGAGAGATTATGACATATATAATATTGATGAAAATTTTGTACGTATTTCGGCTGTCATCCTCCTGTTTTTGGATCTCATCTGCTGTTTTAAAACTGAATGGCCATAACATCTCCTTTCTGCTTTATGTCATTATCCATAATGTTGTCATATTCATTAGATGCTCTGTTTGATTCTTGTTGGCTTTGTAGCATGTGCTTGAAAAGATCAAGGAGCATCATTCCGGGAAACATATTTCTGAAATTGACCTTCCATTGGTAGAAGCTGCTAACTTTGGTTGGTGAAGACCTTCTATACTAGATCACCTGTTCTCTTGTTTTATCTCCTCTTTCAACATAATTACCCTTTTCAGCATGCTTTTCATATTTTTATATGTTTTCTGTTGTATATTCATAATGATGCCATCTATATATGCCCTCATCTTAGATCACGCAGATCAAGATTTCAGATTTACCAACCCCGATAACTTTTTATCTGTGTTTGAAGACGATAAAGCATTGCTATTACAGGTATTACTGTCATATTTCTTGTAGATCAGTCTTAATTTCACATTCTGACTCTTTGGCATTTTATAGTTGGCTTGCCATATTGATCCCAGCACTACCTATGCTAAATCATTATCTTTAAACCTTATCTATTGGTACCATCAGCTTATAATTTTTAATTTTTGAAATCAACTAAGTAGAGATTTAAATATTAATTTGGTTCTGAGTATAGATAGAAGAAATCATTTATGGTTTTTCAATAATATTTGGAGTCCGTAGTTCCTTTCAATGCAAGACTCATCATTATTTATAGTGTTTAGAGACAAACAATGAAACAAAGGAAGGCTTGACCGTGTAATTTTTTTTTTTTTTTTTTTTTTTTTTGAAATAATGAATTAGTTCGTCCACTTGACATTTTGAGGAAGGATTTATTGTTGGACTATGTTATAGCTTTCGTTGCTCGATACATGTGCAAATAATTTGAAAGATGGGATGAGAACAGAGAGTCAGTATGAGATAAAAATCTTTAAAATTCAACTTTTTAAAGTTAATAAAGTAGAGCTAGACTCTAGTGCCACATGATTTACGGGGAAAGAGTTTTGAAGCCTCTGACAGTCTTTGATCCAGTCAAGATTCATGAGTTTTCCAGTACTTCATTGCATAACCACCTTCAAAACGTAACAATTGGACATATCCAATTTTGTATAGTGGCAAGGGAAAATTTATATGTTTCAATCAATTATAAGTTTCAAAATTTTAACATTTCTCCAATTTCTTCAATAGGTGATTGCTTTAAATCTCTCCCTTAGATCCTTGAAATCCCAATCTGTCAGTAAAACAGGTTTATACTTGGCTTCCTTGAATAAGGAAAAATTAACAGATAAATTTAATTGAAAAAGCTCTTGTCAATGAAGCATCAGTTTTAGGCATTTAATTTGGCAGTTGTGTTAGTTACTTTTTCCCTGTAAGACAGGAATATAAGGCATCGTTTGCTTAGAAGGATTGGATTCATAGTTATTAGAGGCGAGAGGCGAGAGGCGAGAGGCGAGAGGCGGGCGACCAAAAGGCAAACGAGGCGACAATTTAAACAAAATATATAAAAATATATATATAGTGCAAAAATAAACATGTTTTAGATGACAAAAAAGCATATGGACATATAAATAATGTTAAAAAAAATATAAGTTCACATTTCAAAAGTGCTAACTAAATGACTGAAACATATGTTGGAAGAAAAAAAATGTTTCTGTCTGTTATCTTTTTCTTATTCTCAATAGTATTACATGGTTCTCTTCTTATAGGAGATCATGAAGGAAAAGAAAAAAAGAAACCTAATAATCTATTCTAGACCAAATCCCTTGATTTAAGGAGATTGCCTGCATCTGACTAAAAATAGAAAAAATCCCTACATATTAACAATCTAATCAAATCATCCTAAATAATTTAGCAAGATTTCAGCCTAACTAACATCTAGAATTATTGCACAATATCAGCCTTATTTTCCACACTCCCCCTCAAGGTGGCTTGAAGATGTCTTCCATTGCCAACTTGCCAATCAACCTGTCAAATTGTGCCTTGAGTAACCCTTTAGTCAGTACATCAGCAATCTGATTCGTGGTTGGGATGTACACCATGCAAATTAATCCATTATCAAGTTTTTCTTTGATAAAATGCTTATCTACTTCAACATGTTTTGTTCTATCATGGAGAACTGGATTATGAGCAATCGAAATAGCTGCTTTATTATTACAATACACCTTCATGGGTGAGGGATTAGAGATCCTCAAATCTTCTAGGAGTCTTTTAATCCAAATCACCTCACGGATTCCTTGAGCAACTGACCTAAATTCTGCTTCTGCACTACTCCTTGCCACCACATTTTGTTTTTTACTTCGCCAAGTAACAAGGTTTCCACCAACAAAAGTACAATAGCCAGAAGTAGATCTTCTATCAAGAACATTCCCTGCCAGTCTGCATCAGTGTAGGCTTCAATTTGTAGATGCCCATGGTTTTTGAATAACAATCCTTTCCCAGGAGTTCCTTTTAAGTGTCTCAGAATTCTATAAACAGCATCAAAGTGTTTAGGTCCTGGTGAATGCATGAACTGACTCACCATGCTTACTGCAAAAGCTATGTCGGGACGTGTATGAGATAAATAAATCAGCTTTCCAACAAGTCTTTGGTATTGTTCCCTGTTCATCACCTCTTCAGATTTAGCAAAATGAAACTTTCGATTAGGTTCAATTGGAGTTTCAGATGCCTTGGCCCCAAGTAAACCTGTCTCACCAAGTAAATCAAGAACATATTTACGTTGATTAACAAATATACCTTCCTTTGATCTAGCGAACTCCATCCCAAGAAAATATTTTAGAGCTCCTAAATCTTTGATCTCAAAGTCATCAGCTAGTCTCCTCTTCAATCTTTTTAATTCATCATCATCAGAACCTATCAAAATTATGTCATCTACATAAACAATCAAGATAGCAATTTTTCCTTCTCTTGAATGTTTATAAAACATAGTATGATCTGCTTGACTTTGACAATACCCATGGCTCTTTACTACATTCCCAAAACGTTCAAACCATGCTCTCGGAGATTGTTTAAGTCCATATAAAGACTTTTTCAGTCTACAAACTTTACCTTCACCAAACTTTTCCTCAAATCCTGGTGGTAAGCTCATAAAAACTTCCTCTTCTAAATCTCCATTTAGAAAAGCATTCTTAACATCTAATTGATGCAATGGCCAATTTGAATTCACGGCTAGGGAAAGTAGAACCCGAATTGTGTTCATTTTTGTCACTGGAGCAAATGTCTCCTGATAATCAATTCCATAGGTTTGGGTGAATCCCTTTGCCACAAGTCTTGCCTTATACCGTTCTATGCTTCCATCAACTTTACATTTCACGGTAAATATCCATTTACACCCAACTATCTTTTTATCTCTCGGCAAGTCAACAACCTCCCAAGTGCCACTTTTTCTAAGAGCAGCATTCATCTCTTCAATAACTGCTAGTTTCCAATTTGGATCACCCAGAGCTTCCTGAATATTTCTTGGAATAAACAAGTGAGAAACTTTAGTTATAAATGCTCTATGATTGTGAGAAAGCCTCTGGTAAGATAAGTACTTGGCAATTGGGTGCTTTGTACAAACACAAGGTTTCTTGCGAATAGTTATAGGAACATTAAAATCTGGAAACTCATTGTTAGGAGACAAAATTGGAGACTGAATTGGAGTAGAAAGAGGAATAAGGCTAAGATTACCTAGAATTTGCAAAGATCCATCCTTTGAGGATTTTGGTTGGTCTTGTGCTGAATTGATAGCTTGATCTTTACTATTCTGATGAGTTCTCCTTCTAGTGTAAACCAGAAGCTCTGGATCCTTTTGTAGTATTTCCTTCCTTGTTTGTGAAACATCTATACTTGGCAACGGAAGATTGGGATCTCCTAAATTTTCAACATCTTGAACATCTTTTACCACTATTGGTGCTTCAGAAATGTTGTGGACTGGATTTGGTAGAGGAGTAGAAATACTCCAAAAGTTGTCTTTATTCTCTGTCTCCCCCTGAAGATGATTTTTGCCAAAAAAGGGCTGACTTTCTAAAAAAGAGACGTCCATGCTAACAAAAGTTTTCCTAGTTTGAGGGTTGTAGCACTTGTATCCCTTTTTGTTTGGTGCATAACCTATAAAAACACATTTTTCAGCCCTAGGATCAAGCTTAGACCTAAATGTGTTAGGTATATGAACAAAAACAGTGCAGCCAAACACCTTTAAAGGTAAATCAGAATGTATTCTAGATGTAGGAAAAATTTTCTTGAAACATTCTAAAGGTGTGGTAAAATTCAAAACTCGTGTTGGCATTCTAGTAATCAAATATGATGCTGTTAGAACTGCTTCTCCCCATAAATACTTTGGAACATGCATAGAAAACATCATTGTACGGGCCACTTCAAGAAGATGTTTATTTTTTCTTTCAGCAATTCCATTTTGTTTGGGGGTATCTCGACATGTGGACTGATGGTGAGCACCTTTTTCATTTAGAAAACTTCCCAAGCATTCATTAATATATTCTAGTCCATTATCAGAGTGTAATATGCTGATTTTTGTTTGAAAATTATTTTCAACCATATTGTAAAAGGTTTTGAATAATTTTCCCACTTCAGATTTTTCACTCATCAAATATATCCAACACAACCGTGTGTGATCATCAATGAAAGTCACAAACCATTTTTTTCCTGAGACTGTGCTAATTTTTTAAGGTCCCCAAACATCACTATGGATTAAATAAAATGGTTTTGAAGGACGGTAGGGTTTTGAGATATAAGTAGCACGGTGGCTTTTTGATAAATAACAACTTTCACATTGAAAGGATGAGCAATCCAAATTTTTAAACAAAGTAGGAAACAAATGTTTAAGATAAGGAAAACTAGGATGACCTAACCTAATGTGCCAAAGCATTATTTACTCATTAACAGGAATTAAACGACTACCACCAAGTCCATGAGCTTTTTTATCATTGAAAGGGTTGTCATCAAAGTAGTAAAGACCTTCTATCATCTTAGCACTGCCAATCATCCTCCCCGAGTTCTGGTCCTGAAATTCGCAGTGAGAATCAAAGAAAGTAATACGACAATTAGAATCTTTGGATAGTTTACTCACAGATAAAAGGTTACATGCAAGTTTAGGAACATGAAGAACAGATTTTAGCTCTATTTGTTTAGAAATTTTTATTAAACCTTTTCCTGCAATAGGTGAGAAACTACCACCAGCAATTCTAATTTTTTCATTGCCAGAACTGGGTGAATAGGTACTGTATAAGTAAGATTTAGAGGTCATGTGATCAGAAGCTCCTGAATCTATAATCCACGGAGCAGAATTTGAATTACAAGATAGAGCATTAGGGTTACTACCTGTTTGAGCAAGAGAAACACTAGGAGTAGCAGGTGAAGGATTGGATTTTAGCAGTTTGAGAAGATGATCCATTTGCTCTTTAGTGAATGGACTTATCTCGGCTTCATTTGCTGAGGGATACACATGTCTAGGTTTATCACCAGCCTTGCTGTTTTTCCAGTTTGCAGGTTTGCCATGAAGCTTCCAGCAATTTTCCTGAGTATGTCGAGGTTTATTGTAGTGGTCACACCAAATTCTAGGCTTTTGATCTGCCCTTTGCTGGTAGGGTAGATTCTTATTATTATTGGCATCAAATGCAGCCAATGCTGAATTCTCAAGAGATGCACCAGCAACCTTTTTCCCAAGCATCACACTCCTGCGGCTCTCTTCCCTTCTGACTTCAGCAAATACTTCACTAATTGGAGGTAGGGGTCGCCTCCCAATTATTCGTCCTCTTACCTCATCAAACTCAATATTAAGTCCTGCAAGAAACTTGAAGATGCGATTGTCCTCCACCATCTTTTTGTAGTGATTGCAGTCATCAATAGACTTCCATTTATAATCATTAAACATATCAAGATCTTGCCATACCCTTTTCAGTGAGTTGAAGTACTTAGTAACACTATCCTCTCCTTGTTGAATTTCTCCAAGTTTCAAAGTCAATTCATAAACTTGGGATTGATTACCCAGATCAGAGTACATCTGGTTGACATTATCCCACAGCTCCTTAGCTGTCGAAAAGCACATATAGTTGGAACTAATTTCTTCTTCCTTAGAGTTCACAAGCCATGTCATGACCATAAAGTTTTCTGCCTCCCATGCAACATACAAAGGGCTTGTCTTTGCTGGTTCCTTCATATCACCAGTTAAGTGTCCCATCTTTCCTCTGTCCCTAATGTACATTCGTACAGACTGAGACCATCGCAGAAAATTATCTCCATTTAATCTAATAGTTGTAATCTGAACTGAGTGTGTATCAGATGCTTTAGTTTCAATATTTCGCGAGGAAACATTAGGAATAGTTTCGGAGGGAGCAATATCAAATGAACTGTCTGACATGGTGAGTAATTAGCTAAGGTTTTCAAATGAGAGGATCAGTAGCCAACTTAGCTCTGATACCATGCTAACTATATGTTGGAAGAAAAAAAATATTTCTGTCTGTTATCTTTTTCTTATTCTCAATAGTATTACATGGTTCCCTTCTTATAGGAGATCATGAAGGAAAAGAAAAAAAGAAACCTAATAATCTATTCTAGACAAAATCCCTTGATTTAAGGAGATTGCCTGCATCTGACTAAAAATAGAAAAAATCCCTACATATTAACAATCTAATCAAATCATCCTAAATAATTTAGCAAGATTTCAGCTAACTAACTCCTAGAATTATTGCACAATATCAGACTTATTTTCCACAAAAAGTTTATTCGTAACTCATAAAAATACTAATCTATAGTCAAATAATAATAGATAATCATATGTCATCCTCATCCCCACTCAGATCTAATGCAAACTCATCATCTTCATGGCCACCATGAATGGGTTCACACTCTTCTTCATCATCTTCAGCTTCATCAATAAGGCATAAACGTGTGCTAGACATATTTGAAGTGCCTATCTTCGCCTTTCCTTTTTCTTTCCTAACATCACAACTTGGAGCTTTTGAAGTAGATGATCTCTTCTCTCTAGTAAAGTATGCTGGCTCTTCAGCTCTAGCAACATCTCCCCATGTTAGGCCATCATCAAACATCTTATCATCATTTGTTTCACTCATTCCATCATCTTCGCCAACCAACCATTCATTACTGTCGTCAATATCCTCCAAAGATATAGGATCAATCTCATAACGGAGTCTATATCGTCATCTCAATGCTCTATTGTATTTCACAAACACCAAGTCATTCATTTTAGCTTGAGCTAACCTGTTTCTCTTCTTGCTATGGACCTATCAATTTCATATACTATTGATGAATAAGTATATGCAAAAAAATATTTCTATTTTCTACAATTTAAACTAAATAGAATAATGTATGACTAAACTTACATGCTCAAAGAAGCTCCAATTTCTGTCACACTCGGATGCACTACAAGGCTAAGAATTTTAATGGCTAAACTCTACAAATTTGGAGTCTCATTGCCATAAGACCTCCACCAATCAGCTGCGAAAATTGAAAAACCTCAGTACCTCACTTTAATTATAAAGTAACATTGACATTTTCATATTCTAATTTTTAAGATATATTCAAAAATCCAATTTATGGTATTACTTGGTGATCTCGTAGTCCTTTGTCTCTTTGCCATATTATATCCAAAGAGGCCTTCTTCATTCTTGTAACGCGTTAATTCTTCATGAATTACATCTTGGGTATGTGTATCTATAACAAATCTCTCAAGACATTTATAGAACCCAGATATAATTTCCTTATCAACATCAATATTTGGATTTGAGTAGAAGAACTCTGGGTTCAAGTAGTAGCCAACTGCATGCAAAGGTTGATGAAATTGATCTTCCTACCTCTTATCAATGATATCAAAATATCAGCTGTATTTCTCCTCATCACCACCAAAACTCTTTGCAATAGCCTCTTTTGCTCTGTCCATAGCCTCGTAGATGTAACCCATAGGAGGTTTCTTTTCACCATCAACTAGCCGAAGAACCTTTACTAAAGGACTAGCAATCTTAAGGGCTTTGGTTGCTCCTAGCAAAAATACAATGGATAGCACAATCTTAGTTGCTTGTATGCCTTTTTGCTCTTTTGCCCATTTGCTACTGCTCCATGCATCCGAAACAAATATAGCTCTCAATCATTTCTTTACCAAATTAAACCTTGAGAGCGTGAGGAATGCTGTGGCAAAACGGCTCACTGCAGGCCTAACCAACTCTAAATTAGTAAACTTTCTCATCAAGTTTACTACACCGGAGCGGCTATATATATAGCTATTCACTTGCATGGCCTTTGTAAAAGTTGGACGAATGTCCCTATCTTTAAATATATCCTCCAACATCAAGTCCAAACAATGTGCGGCACATGGCGTCCAATATAAAGTCGGATACTTTGCCATCAATAACTGTCCTACGAAGATAAGAAAATGTAGAAAAATAATAAAAATAAATTATAAAAAGAGGAAAAAGAAAACAAAATACAAAGACACTAATTATGATAAACATAAACAATCTAATAGCTCTTACCCGCTAGCTTCATATTTGAAGCATTATCTGTAACCACTTGAACAACATGTTCTGGTTCAACCACAAAATTGCTCAACAGCTCAAACATTTTCTCCCCTGTCTTGCTATACTCAGAAGCATCAACCGACTTCACAAGTATGCTTCCCTTGGGGCAATTAACTAGAAAATTAATCAAAGTTCGTTCTCTTTTGTCCTTCCACCCATTTGATATAATAGAGTAACCATGATTTTTCCATTCTTCTTTGTGGTCTTCCATTACTTTTTTCACTTGATCAACCTCCTTTTTCAGTAAAGGAACTCTCACCTCATGAAAACTAGGAGCTTTCAAACCAGGACCATGCTTTAAAATCTCATCAATCATTTCCTGAAAACTATCGTAATTCACCGCATTAAAAGCAATCCCAGCATCATACATCCATCTTGCTATAGCTGAACGTGCTCAACCTTTTAATACCTTCAATGCCTCCTCAATCGCATCCTTTTGTTTCTTTATGTCTTTCGAAGTCGGTTGTTGGCCGTAACTTACAAAAATATCGATTGGCCCTTTCACATGTGCTTTTTCTTTTTTCTTCAATGGATAAACTTCCCGACTCTCTATTTCATCATCATCATCACCTTCCTCACCAATACTTCTTAAGTATTCTTCTCGAGTTTTTTGTTGTTGAACCTGTTTTTCTAGAATTATTTGCTCTTTAGCTCTTTTCTTTGTGCCCATATAATTTTGAATCTCCTCCTTCACATCATCTGGGACTTTCTCACATGATCTCACATTAGGAAAATCTCCAATTATATGTTGTTTTGCCCTACATATTCCAGCGGAATATTTTTTATCACAAAAAATACATATAGTATTATTTGTACTTTTTGGATTCTCCAACCTCATATATTTCCAACATGGGTCTTTTCTAGACGAAGCTTGTCTGGAACCGGAAGACGACATATTTTAAAGCTGTAAATGTAAAATTATATATTCGATTTTAGAGTAAAGTATGAATAAAACAAAATAAATGAAAAAAAAACAGCAAAAATAAAAAAAAAAAAAAGAAAAACAAAAAAACAGCCAAAAAAAATCTGAAATAATTACAGAAAAATTAAAAACAGCAATAGAACAAATGAAAACAGTAAAAAGAATAAAAACATAAACATAAACAATAATTAAAAAATAACAAAAAAGCATAAAAATTAAAAATTAGTTTAAAAAAAGTTAAATAAAAACAAAGACCTTAAAACTTTTTTTTCTAGACATAAAAACAGAAACAATAAAAAAAAAAAGAGGGAAAAAAAAAAAAAAAAAAACCGAACTTGGAGGTGGCTGCGGGCGGCGAACTGGCTGGGAAGGGCGGCGTGCGGTGGGTAACGTGTATGGGAGTGGGCCAGGGAGTTTTTTATTTACTGTTGCTGCGTTGTTTTTTTGGAAATTTTCCTTTTTAAGTTTTTTTTTGTTTTCAATTAAACCCTAACAGTGAGGCAGGCCAGGCGGCCCACCTCACTGCCTGGGCGAGGCGCAGCAAGGCGTCCGCCCATGGGCACCTTGCCGTAGGTGCCTCGCCCAGCACAAACTGGGCGCCCAGGCTGCGCTTGGCTCGCCTGATAACATTGATTGGATTGAATGTGATTGATAAGTAAATGATACAAATGCTAGAATATACATCAATATAGGCTAATAAATTGTTTGCTTTGATAGATTTGAGATAACGATATCCTAATATTATATAATTCATTGTTTGGTTTCTAGGAATTATTTCTTATGATAATTGATAAGATGATATAATTAACCTTTAATTTTTACCATAATTTCTTCTTTATCCCTATACTTATTTGAGCAAAATCAATCAAATTGAAGGGGAAACAATTTCTTTCCCAATCTAAAAATTAGTTGATTCCAAGGACAAAATTCCCAATCTTAACATAAAGTACTATGTTATTGTAAATTATAAATATTGATGTCAATATAGTTTAAGCAATAAACAAACCCATTAAAAAAATCTATAGTCCATTTTTGCAGTTTAGCTTCTTCTGCTCTAAAAGGGAAGATTCATGTTATTGGTGGATGCAGATTCTCATAAACCTAACTTCTTCAATCACCAAAAAAGAAAAAGATCTTTATCTTAGTTATGAAAAAATATTAATGATCAATTAAAACAAGATGTAGATATTTAGTTTAGGGAAAAATAATAATTTTGCAGTTTTAATTGTATTTTTCCTATCTAATCCTTGAGGTCTCTAATCTTAGGATTACAAATCAAGCCGCTAACATGGGATGCATAGTCTACGATTAATCATAATGAATACCGGGCAACTTATCAATCATGGTTTCTAAATATACTAACCAAATGTCCAATTAGCTCGAATTATGCATCTATCATGCACAAGCCTCTAAAGCAAACGAGGCGTAAGAGGACCAGTAATCTCAAACCTCATAACTGATGGTATTAACAACACAAAGAAATCACATAATAGAACTCTCAGTTTTATTGTTGATTAGTCAAAACAAACCCATAAAACCTGACCCTAGACTTAATGCACCATGAAGTAATGAAGGACATGCTGGTTCCATGCAGATAAAAAGATAGGCAATAAAGAGTTCCTAGCACTTCTTACCGTACAGATTCCACTGTCATATGAAGTGCATAGCAAGAGAGAGATATTTATCTAGCATATTCGTCAACCTCTATCTTGTCATAATGATTATTTTATTGATATCACGAAGATTTTAACTGAATGAAGAAAAACCAGTGTTCTAGTGAGAAACTTGGTTTAGAAACTGAATATCTACCAAGCTACTACAAATGCGAGAAAATATTCTCATTATTAATTTGTTAAAATGTTATCTCTCTCTCTCTCTCTCTCACACACACACACACACACACACACACACACTTTCTTCAAAGGGGGTATAGTTTGAAGTTTATTTTAGAGATTGAAAAATGATTGTGTTCATTGACTGTATATAACATCATATTAGAATTCATATAGAAATATAAAATATTTGCCGCAACTCTATTATATTTAAGTTCATTTAAACTATCAAAGGATTATATTGAGACAACGACAATATGTAGATATCTCTCTCTCTTTCATTTTAGTCTGCAGATGAATTAAAATTAGCATTGGAATCACGTTTGTGATTAAGCTAGTGGAAAAACCATTATGGTTCTTAAACCCTATATGATAATATTTTCACCAGCATCATTCACCTTAATTAGACTTCTTGTTATTATTTTAACTCCAAAGTTCATTCTGTTTGCTGCCTGCGTTATTTATAAATCTGCTTAGAAAAGTCTCTTAAGGAAACTTTCATGTCCTACACTCCTACTTTGAAGTGGGGTAGTTCCTATAGGATCCTGTCTCAATTTTTCCTTTGCTAGGTCCATAATGAATAAACTGACTTGCTTGTGATGCCAAGACTTATTCAAATATGAAACCCAGTCTTGGAATAAAACATCTCACTTTTTTGGTTACATGGGGATTCGGTACATTTCACAATTGAGAAATCTCTATTTGTGTCTCTTCGTGTTTTACTTGAGGAGAAAGTTGGAATACTAGAGAATGAACAATGGAGCTAGTTTTCTTTGATGGACTGCTTGAGGATCTGGAACCAATCATGAAAGGCTTTGGGTAGTAATTATGCGTAACCTTTGCTCCCATTTGAGCTTTGATATTCCTTAAAGAATTATAGTGTTCTTCCCATACACGTTTCTATTTTAATCTTGCATTAAACGTATCCTTTCTTGCATTAAATGTATCCTTCCTTTTCATCTCCTCATAACTAGTGTCAAAGTGTTGAAAATTTTATGTTTGAACCTATCAACTGCATCTTTTGTGGACCATCTGTACTAGTCTAAAGTAGTGAAACCAGTTATAATTATGTTTGGTCCTGCAGCATATCTGCATTACTTTAAAATTCCTAATGTTGTTAATAGTGTTCATTGTTGCTAACAGAATTTGTTACTGTTGGGAGATGCTTATACTTTCTTACCATCACTTACCTGATCTGATACAGATAATTTCATTTGGAAGCAACCGTTGTGCAGAATTTTCTACTACTTGGAAGAGAACGGGTGAGATGCTTTCCAGTAATATGTAGATTACTGTACCTGGCATCTCTGTTAAGCTGCATATTTCTGATTTTGTGTTTTTGTTTTTAGTTAATTTGCTGAATGGGGTTGCAAATACTGGAGTGGTTGAACTTGGTGATGTTCAGCTTGCTGCATATCTAGCTGAGAAAAAATCTAGCGGACGACCTTTCTTTAGAAGTGGTAAGAGTAACATGCTGATAATTTTACTGATTCTAGTCTTCTACTTCATTCAAAAATTTCCAATATGAATCTTTTTCAGCCTCTTAATTTGATGGTATTCACACCATTGTTATAACAAAAATATGTTTTTCATATTTAATAGTGTTTACTCTGTTATTTCATCTGTAAAACTTGAGATGCAAGAAGAGATGGACCTCAAAACTGAGTTAATTCATCATGTGCTTTATACGCTATCTGTGAGCCTGAGGAACTTGAAAATAAGATCTACGCTTAAGATGCTTCCAAGCAACAGAATGGTCCTCATCAAATGCTAAATGCATACGAGATTATGCAAACATTTCTGACATTTTTGATTAACACCCCCCACTCCTTGATAGAAAAGATTCTCTTGGCCAGATTAGAGTGGTTACATGAGAATGGTATGAATACTATTTAATTGTGAAAAGCATTATCATTCACGATGGTAACTTGCATTTGTGGTTAACTTTTGTTTCTCTATACAGATCAACATGTTTTTTATTTTTTAATCTGATTATTCCTTAACACACACAACTCTCATTCCTTCATGACATCTTTGTTAGGGTAATAGAGCTCTTGGAATATATTAAATGTTAATGGTTACAAGTGAAAGGATAGTTTGTATGGGGTGGTGGAGAATTGAATTCCATGCACACTGCGGATCACTGTTTACTTGAATTAGGGAAGTTATCAACTTTCTGGAGAGATTTTTCTTGTTGTTTGTTTATATCTTACTGAAAGGCATTTTGTTAATATGGTGTTATATGAGCCTGCCACTTGATTGTATAAATTAGTCAAAAAGGAAGAGAACTGTTCTTTGCTTACTTTTCGTCCTTTTTGGCATTTTGGCTGCCTGTACCGAAATTTTATAGGACTTCCAGCACTGTTGGCTTTTCCGCCTGGGTGTAAGAGTTCAAGTTGTCTTTATAGGTGTGTTTCCTCTTCATATTAGTTTTTTATGCTTAAAAGAAATTTTGAATTTTTTTTTTCTCCCATTTTTTGGAATTGTAGACTTGAATGATTTTTTCTCCCTAGGTATGAGGGTGAGCTCTCTGTTGATGCAATCACAGACTGGTTGGCAACAAGCATCCTAAATTTACCCCGAATCCCTTATTACTCTGAGGAGTCAATGGTAATCCATTATATTCATAGTGCATTAAAAAGTTGGTTTCCATTTGAAATTCCTGATCATGGGTTTTGCTTTTGCTTTTTCTCCAATCAGTTTTATCATATTGAATCAGTATATTCTGAGGCACTTATTTTAGAATCTTTGAATGTTAATTGTTTGCTTTCCGGTCCTTTTGGGTTATATATCTTCTATTTATGGACCATTTACTATGTACTATTGTGTATCATTTCCGTTTTGCTTCAACATGATGACTTCCGTTTCTGCCAATTTTGGTTTTCCGTCATTTTAAGTTCTTGCAAAGTCTATGTCAGACCTGATCCTTTCTTTATTGCTCAAATTCGGCTTCTGAGGTATATGCTTTAAGTTTTATTAGTTTTAGGATGAACATTTTATTAAGTCATCATAATAGAAGCAAGCAGCACAGATCAAAGAAGTAGCCTTGTCAGAATGATTCTTTCCTTCCTGCATTAGGCTCACACTTCTGTTGGCTTACTCCTTTTCGTTATGCGAGTGATTTTGCATGATGCTACTTCAACCGTGACCTGAGCACACAGGAATGATAAAACTCTCTCTGTTTGTTTATTTATTTTTTGCTTTGTGGGAGGCATAGTTATTAAATGCGAGAGGCGGCAATTTAAAATATATATATGTATATATATAAATATATATAGAGCAAAAATTCTAAAAAACATGTTTTAGATGACAAAAACATATGGATATATTTCTAAATTCACACTTCAAAAGTTTATTCATAACTCATAAAAATACTAATCTATAGTCAAAAGTAAATAATGATTTAAAATAAGTTAAATGGAATTAAAAACCTAAAATCTTACATTTTCTAAATAAACAGAACAGAAACAGAAACAGGGGGGGAAAAAAAAAGAGAACAACTGTATGCCGCGGCGGTGGACCGGCAGCAACAGACTGGGTGGGGTTTGGGCGGCTGATTGGGAGTTGTGTGCAAATGGGTCCACTTTGCTTTATTTTATTAGTTTAGTTAGGGTTTTATTTTTTATTTTAAGAAAATTTCTTTTTTTTTATATCCCACTTAAAAGGCCCAGATTCAGTGAGGTGGGCAAGGCGGCCCGCCTCACTGAACAGGAGAGGCGCAGCAAGGTGCCTGCCCAGGGGTGCCTTGCTGCTGGCGCCTTGCCCAGCAAGGGCGAGGCGCCCAGGCTGCGCACCATCAGGCGAGCCAGGCGCTTGCCTTTCATTACAGTGGTGGGAGGTGTATAGTATAATGTCTTAAGTTGACCTCCACCTCAAGTTCCATTTTTCACTTGTCTGATACAAATTACATTTTTTGGGAAAGATTCACTGGAGACTTGTCCTTATTGAGTCCCTTATTTGCTGGTCTTAAATTTGAAGTTTTCTGATAGAAGTATTGCAGCACAAGCTTAACCTAGAGAATTGGTTGTGTACAAGAAATTAAAAACTGCATATGTTCTGAAACCCAAATCTTTGAAAATATATAAAAGCTGAACTGACCTGTGAGCTAAGTAGTGTTTGGAACAAACAAAAACAGCCTTTTGTGACAATAGCTTTGGCCTATTAATCCTTGACCTTAAATTTGGGATAACTCTAGAATCTACGAAAACTGGCTTTTCGTTTGGATATGCCCCATTCTAAACAGCAGAGAGGTGGATTGTGCTAATTTATGAGTCAGAATTGAATTAATTGCAGTTTCTTTTTGTTATTACCAAGGTTAGATTTGTCACTTAGCAAAATTCTATCTGGTAAGCTCTATAATTATGACTAAACCATTTTATGTGCCACATAGCCTATCTACAGCAATACAATTCATGCAACCTAGTGAACCATCTGGAGATTTAGTTTGCCAAATTAAATCTTATCTTTCATTTATAATTAGATCTAAAATGATGTCTCTGGTAACTCTATTCTGTATTTTCCAGATATCCTTGCAAGTTGATGTGTACCCTCTAAGTTCAAATGTCTTTGAAAGATGCTCTCTCTCCCTCTCCCCCCCACCCTCCCCATTATCAGCTTTAACATGAATATTTACTTCTTTCCAGGTTCCTAATTTTCTGGTTAAGAGTAAACCTCATCAGGTATAATTTGCAGTCTGATCTCACCAATGCAGACTACTTTTATAATTTATTTCTTATTTTCTCATTTGATAAGGTACATGCATTATCATCATGTAAGTATGTGATTGGTGATTGCTTGTTTTAGAAACTTTTTGGGGTCATATTATGAAATTTATAGGACTTGAAATAACAACTACCACGATGCTGGCTTTACAATACTTTTAAGATCAGTACTGTTGCATAACATGTGAAAGAGTGTTCTAGAGCAATTATTGACTAAACCAAACATAAAGTATAATAACAGAATAAATTAAGTCAGCATCAAACCTATTGAATAACTAGAATCAATCTGTTTGTCCAACTCATTGTGACCAAATCAATTATGGAGCTTTGGTGTATGTACTTCAATACTTAAATCCTTTTTGTTTTGTATCATGAGACGATACATTGTTCGTGGAAATACATTTTTTAATGGTCAGCTGATCGACTTAATTTACATTCCATGTGAATGTCTTCTGTTTTCATTGTCTCTTGCCTCTGAAAAATTTTCTACAAAATTGAGCAGCAGTTGGCTTAGATTTCATCTCTGTTACGATACCTTTTTATCTTTTGCCATCTTCTTTCCAAATAACAGTTGATCAACACTGTTCCAACCTTCGTGTGAG
Source organism: Jacaranda mimosifolia (assembly GCA_018894105.1). Classification (NCBI taxonomy): domain Eukaryota; kingdom Viridiplantae; phylum Streptophyta; class Magnoliopsida; order Lamiales; family Bignoniaceae; genus Jacaranda; species Jacaranda mimosifolia. Next base: position 17,329,019 of record CM032124.1, read on the forward strand.
TGCACTTCTGCTCAAGCTTATTACAATGTTTGAGAGTTGAGACTTGAGACAAAGAAAACAGTTGGTTTCCTTGTCTGAATTATCAACTTCACTGACTTATTTAGCAGTTCCTTTTGTTCAAAGGCTTTAGGGCTACCTTTTGGTGATTTTGAACCTGGCCCACCTTCTGGAATTCCAAAATCTGCTTCCATGATGCCCTTGCTTTTGAAATTTTGGACCTCATTCATAGTGATTTAACTATCATTTGCTACTCCCGACATTTTTTCTTGTTACGCTATGCTAAGCCTGACTACCTCACTCCTTCCAGCTATAACATCTATGGAATTTCTGTAGATGCTGGTTCCCAATTGTTCAGGTGCTAGATTAAAGATCTAAATTTCTTGGTAGGGGAGGTAATAAAACTTACTGCCAACAGATAACAGAGTAAAAATACTGGCCAAAAAGATGGTTCTGCCTGAAACTGAGAAATTCCTGAAAGAGAACTTTTCTTATAATTGCAACTTGTTGGAGTAGTACTGATTGCTAAATAAAGAACTTGAATATTTTAAGTTCCTGGGTCATATTGGTTCTGATCTTCTGAGATCAGGAGGTAAATCCCAGTCTAAGAAAGTCAATATAACCAACAAGAGCAAGGCACTTGAACAACAAAAAATATCAGATAACTAAAATGAATTTTAACTAATAAGAAAATAAAGTTATTCCTAGAAGTACAAGAGAACTGGCGTGCATGTCAGCTTTGCTATGGCATTTTTGACCAATTGATTGGCATGAGCTTTTCCTTTTCCAGTGTGATGTATGGTGGTACTCAGTTTTGTTTATTATTTTATCCTAGTCAGCATTTTTATCATAATCCACTGTTTCTTCTTCTTCTTATAACTTAATTTTTTTCACAACTTTTTTCTTGTAGGTTAAAGTAATTTTCATCTCAAAAACTGGAGAACGTGCTACACCATTCATTCGTCAGGCTGCTAAAAGATATTCTTCATATGCCACTTTCGCCTTTGCTCTATGGAAAAAAGAATCATCTGCTTTCTGGTGGAATATGTATGTGACCTATTTAATTTTTTCTTTTCTTTTCTTTGTATCAAGGAAGGTCCATCTCCATGTGTATGCATGCTTGAATGCCTTGTCCATTCATCTTCTTTTCTCCCTTTGTTCCATCTTACATTCTGATGACAATGACATTGGCTTGGTACATTTGATGCGGCAACTGAAGCTTATAAACATTCCTTTTTAAATGCAGCAGAGCAGTAACTTTATTATTTTGATCTGCACAGTGTATAGAGGAACTCGCATATTTCAATGAACAACATGCAGATTGAGTTATTATGTGCTATTTTTTTCAGTATGGTTCTACATGCAAACTGAATATGCTTAGAACTACTTTGCTCATTCTTAGTACAATGAAGATGGTTTGTGATGTCTTTGTATGTAATGAGTCATAGGTAGTGGGATGCATAGCATGTTGTTCTAGTTGATCACATTGACACTGACTATTTGCAAAGATTCTGCTTGTTTTCAAGTTCAAATTAAGTTTGTCTAGCAGAAGTAAATGCAAGTGGTCCCACAAAGTTATACTCATAGTCAAGTTCACATCTAATTTGTCTATTCTGCTAAATTAGTTTGGGACCTAGTTTTAACCCACCAAAGAGAGAAAGAAACATGAAGCTCTTCAGTTATAGAGGTTTTGAGGAAGATTTTGGGATGCATAGAGAATCAAACCGGAACCAAATTTACAATACATCCTATATTATGTTAAAAAGTCTAGTTTATTTTGCTTTGTTGAAATATTTGTCAGCATTTCATATTTTTTCGTTTACGGTGTAACAGGTTTGGTGTGGAGTCTGCTCCTGCGATAGTATTTATGAAAGATCCAGGAGTTGAACCTGTTGTTTACCAAGGCATGTACCAGTGCTTTGGCAGCTGTCTAGTTAGATAATTTAAAGTCTTAATACAATGGGTACAAGCTAACAAATATCTATTATTTTCAGGACCAGTCAATAGTTCAATTTTCATAGATATTATGGAGAAGAACAAATATCATGGTACAGTTTTCCCTTTTCTATACTTAAAATCTATTGCATTTGATGTCATATGTACAGTTATTACTTGTCAAAAAACATACTACTGCTTTAGTTATTGTTGTTGTCGAAATTGATCTTGCTGCTAAAATTGCTTAAGTTGTTATGGTACTGAGGCCTATTTCTTTGCTATTAGTAATTAAAGGTTGTGGAACTTTTTCTTCATTCTAATTTATTATGATGATTCTGGATTTACCATGCTTTTCATCGTCACCTGGTGAATGCATTTCATATATATATTTGCAAATTATAGGTACCTGGTAAATTTTGTTTCCCGTTGCTTTATAGATTGACTGTTGGCTTTAAATTGCCTCCTATTAAGGAGAGTTTTCTGATGTTTGTTTGGAAACTTCAACAACAAATTAGACATGCTTTTAGCCTTGTCTAGAATGCTTCTTTAATTAAATCTATAAGAGACATGATTCACATAAAACTGGTTCACGTAATTTTAGTTCAACTAGTCCGTCAAAAGGAAAAAGGAGAATAGAATTTAGATCATCAAATTTGAAAAATGTAGTTCTTCCAAGACCACTTGGAACGAGTAAGATCCTACTCTTTGTTTTAGCATTCTAGGGTTATTTGGTTGTTTTGGAGGATCAGCAGTCTAGGAGGCTATTCTTTTAAGAGTTATTTGTGTATAATTGAGATACTTGTTGAAGCAAGATAATTTGTCAACATGGTTTTGTTTGAAACTTTGAATCTCTTGTTTTGTGCTTTCAGTGCTTCCCCAGTTGAGAAATATGACTTCAAAAGAGCTGGGGTGTGATGTCCATGGCTACTCACGTGCCGGAAATGATACCAAGATTTGGTATTGTGCCCTTGTTGCTGGAAGACCAAGCCATGAACTCAACAAAATGCGTGAAGTGAGCTCCTTTCTCTGTTTTCTTTTTCTTTTTTCTCTGTTTGTTTTTGTGAATACCAATTGTGTGGTATTAGAATTTCAAGTGGTTCTTATGTGGCATTCTTGGACTATGATTATTTCCATAATACTTTTGCTGTTTTCTTATAGGCAGACTCGTAAAATTTGGTGAACATAATTCTTAAAGTCATAGAATAATTAAAAAAACATGGGAAAATAAGGATGAACCAGTGGGAAAAGCCATGGAATTTATTGAATAAAAAGTTGGCTTAGGTGGTTATATGGGATTTTATTTGTTCCAGATCAGTAATGATAAATAGCATAATATTAGCTAAAAAAAATTCTTTTGTGCTTTATATAAAAGATTTTATTAATTCACAACTTGGAAAGTTGTGTAAATGACGTACATTTAAAGACCATGCGCAGAGTGCAAGAAAGACTTTCAAATGATGAGGAAATAGACGTGGTTGATCAAGATCCCATGTCAACTCCAGCAGCACTAGCAATGAAACAAAAGCGACTAACATTTGCCTGGCTAGATGGGGAGGCACAACATGTGAGCTTCCTTCTCTTGTTATTTGATTTTGTTGTATGTTGTTTGTTCTGGTTTAGTATGATACTGTTACATGTTATATTTTAACTCTTTGCTAGTGTCTTTGTTAGAAAGATTCTCCGTTGGCAGGAATTAGGAAATATGATGTGGGCCTCACTATGAATATGTTGTCAAAATATTGACCCTGTAAAGCAGCAAAGACACAGCAGTTATTTGTATTCAGTTTACATACATATCCTTATGTTAACTGTATTTCTGGATTTTACGCAACTCTGTACCAGACAATGGATCTTGCTTTCCTTTATAAATATTTTCAATGTGCTAGTCTTTCTGTGAAAAATATTAGTTAACGGAGGCTAAGGTCATTAATGACTGCATATTCTTGGGGAGATGTGGCACTGTGAAGTACTTTTATGGAAATGTTGGTTTTCATATAAGATGTTTTAATAGGCCCTATTCAGTTCTTTCTACGTAGCTTTTAATCTGTTTCCTGGTTTTTCAGGTCCTTGGTATTTTGGTAAGCCTCAACTGATTTGTAATTGTTTAAGTCTAGTTATGTAACTATTATTCCAGATGGATTTTGATTGGTTTGGTTGTCAATTTTATCAGGTTCCAATATCTTAAACATAATCTTTGTAATGTAAACTTTTACATAATTGAGTTGCAGTTTTCCGGTGATTATAAAAGCTTATTACTACTACTGCCCGTGAGAAGATAATATACTGCCTGTGAGAAGATTAACATGGTTTGGGCAGATAGATGTGCTCAAATGTGCCTTCTAGTAAAAGTGATAGGACTGGGATTGATGGTAAACCTATTGGAATCATTTGACCTAAAATCACAGGGGATGAGGTGATTAAAATGGATGTTTATGGTTTAACTTGGAATCTTTTCATAGGCATGGTGAAAAAAGAGAGTCTTTGTGCTCAGCACAGGTAAGTATAGGATACGTTTTTCTGGAGGAGCTGAGCAGAAACTAATTTGTATCTAATTGTAGTCATTTAGACTTGCTTACTACAAGCTTTGGGAGTTGTACGTCCTTCAATGTCTTATGCGGTGGGATATGTGGACAGAAAGAAGTATCAATTTCTATGTTTCTTCTGCATGTATTGGTAGCAATGTCAAAAATGAACAAGTGCTATAAATAATATCTTTTAAATATTTGCATTAACGAATTAAATATTATTATGTTTTTCTTCAACAAATGGTCAAGATTTTTGATACATATGCATTATAATAATATGCTAAGTTATCTCTTATTAAAGAAATATGACTGTACAGCATGACTATTCTATAAATATCCAATATTGTTATTTGCAAATTGGCATATGATTTTAGGGAGCAACTCTTTCCTCGGTTATGGTGTTGTTTCTTCATCTTGTGAAATTATTACTGTTGTAACCAAGATTAAGACTGTCTCCTTTGCTGCAGAGGTATTGCTTCTTCCACATCCATTCAGAAGATAGCTATGAGACATGCGGACCTAGGAGGGGGATAACAGATGTAGCTCGGTTGTTCATTGTGCGTTATGAGAGAAATGCTAGCAATGAAAAATTGGATACTACCAAACAGGCAAACAACATATTCCATGCTTGGCATCATACTGAAGCTGATCCAGTATCCACACTTGTTGCCAAGTACAATGGCTCGAGTGAAATTCCAGAGGTTAGAATTCTTTAAAAGTTATGGGCTCTTTCAGAGTCTAAGTATGTGAAATAATTTCATTTTGATAGACTTTATCCTTGGGTTCAGAAACCATGTTAAATGCATGGGGTTTTGGCATAAATTGCCTCACATTCATGAGTTCTCTTTACACATTTTTAGCCATATTATATGGAGGAATGCTTTCTCTATTGGCATGAACATAGTTTAGAGTGTTACGCAAGCTTCATATGTTGCATTGTGGTGGTTATTAATTGATTGATGGATCTGATCACCAGATAATAAGGTGGCTTTCTCAAACAATTAAAGATGGTGACTCCAGGGAGATCCCTCCTTTTGTAAGTTGATTCTTGAAACTTCTTCACAATTTCTGAAAATAAATCTTTTTGTTGGGTGCCTTGGGCATGACTTCTTTCCTTATTTTGTCCTGCTATTTATTATTATTATTATTATTTTTTATTTTTATTTTTTCAATTTTGTTATATAATGTTTGAAGATTCCCCCGCCGCCCCTGCCTCTCTATCTCTCTCTCTCTCTCTCTCTCTGTATGAGTTGATATATGTGTTATCAGAGAAAAGGTGCACGCACACTGTAGGTACATGTTAGTTTTGGGTACTAGACATGTGAATGTCCATACGTTTCCTTTCCTCGAAGTGGGTTTAAGCCGTGAGTAGCTGAGCTAAGTGAAATGTTTGTTAATATGCTGAACCATGTCATGTTGGCTTTGCTTGTACTTCATTGATTTTTTGTTTATTGTTGTACGGCTATATTGATTCTGAGTAACATTTCTGATGCACTATTCAAGTAGCTTACATTCCGTTTTCTCATTCTGTTCCAAGTGTTTGGATGTCAGTCATTTCTAGGAGATGTTAGCAGCCTGCCTAGCATAGTTGTTGCATCCATTTCCATGTAACATTTGACTACTATCCAGAAAATGGAGTTGACTGTTGTTCATTCTTTCTACCTATCCGTTATGCCTTCTACTAAGGATAATAATGTGGTGTTAGAAACAAAAAAATATAAGTATTCTTGCTTATTTTTATTGTAGTGCTCACACATGTATCCTTCTGCAGAAAACAAAAGCTCCAGAACTGTTGCCTGAAGATGCAGGTCAGGCATGGTCACAGAGTTCCAAAAAATTCATTTCTTCAGGAAAAAACATGAAACAATGGACCATTGGATTAATATCCCGTGTATCTGATCACCTTGGTGATCCACAAATTGGACCATCTTTGCTTTTGGCAGCTCTGATGTCATGGGGTTTGATTTGGCTGAAAAGAAGCCGATCAATTCAATCCAGCAACCAAAATGAATCTAATCAACTAAAGGTACAGATAAATGCTGTCTAGAGTTCATTTCCAGTAAGCAACTGCATGCATGACCCTTGAAATGTGATATTATGAGTTATCAGCTTTACTGCATTAATAGTGAACTTAGTCTTGAATGATAACTGAAATACAAAAAGATGTGTTGTAATAATAATAATAATAATAATATGATGATGATGATGATGATGATGATGAAGGGTTTTTATGAAAAAGTGCTTTCACCAAGGTCAGAAAGAAGTATATCATGCTTCAATGATTGATCATGAATCCTGTGGACCAATATGCATTTTACGAAAGCTTTTGGGATTTTTCGTTGAACTTCACTTAATTGCTACATGCAGTGAATGTATAGTCTTACGGTTTACTTGTTTCAATTTCTTTTAGTCCTTCAGGGGTCTTACAATAATTGTTCAAAATTCAATACTCAGTCTATCTGAGTAGGTCTTCAGATTAGGTTGCAGACAACTCTGTCTAATAAAGGAGGGGAATAAACTTGTGTTTGTATCTTGCACACTCAAGTTTTGCAACTGTAATATACATGAAAACTTCACCTGATTCCATAGAAATCCTCAACCTTATTGAAAGTTTTATTCGATAAACAAGGAAGTGCTCTCAGAATATAGTTAATGTACTGTTCCATACTTTCAAATAACCTTTAGTTTCTAACAGTCTTTTATACTTTGTAGACATGTAGCAATCTCAGTAGATTTTTAATCCATATATCAGTGCATAACTGTGGGCTATGGTAGTCTATCTTCTTTGACATCATAGGCAACTTCTACATCAAATCCGCTTACCTGTTTGTGGATGTATATAATTGCCAAATTTCTCATGATTGCTAGTTGTAAAGCTAGTTGTTATGACTACCCAATCCTTTCAGCTTTCTTTGTGGAGCATGCAAACTTTCATTTATAATTTTCTCTAAATATTGATTTATCGTCTTGTGCCATATTGTTAAACTCAACTGGAGAATTTTGTCATATGTTCGTCCCAATGATGTCTTTCTAATTTTTGTTGTTTATATGTTTTAGACAAGTTTAACACTAGTTTTTTAACCGCGTGCAGGATGAGAATCAACCAAATCAGAGGAGACAGCGAAAAAATGGATCAAATCAGCTTATCCCACCTTCCATCACTGATGTGGATCCAACAGATGCCCAACAAATACAATTCTCAGACTCTGATTCTGAATAGTATGGTTCTTAGAGCAGCTGATCGACGTATAGGAGTAGGGCAGACTATGCTGAAATTAAAAAGACTAATGGAGAGAAACGATTTTACTATATTAGAATTGCACAGGAAACCAGTCCAACATCACATCAGAGATTGCAATCAACTTAGGTTGAATTATCTATGTGTTTATTCCTGAGATATGACTATTTTTTCCTAGTTATATTACTATCTTGGAAAAATTGATCCGATCTGCTATGTATACATAATTTCAAGGACCATACTTAAGTAGTATTATAAGCACCTAAATAGTAGGAAAGGTTTATAAAGAGGTAGCCCTATTAGTTGCTTAAGCACTTTATTTTAAGACGTACATGTTATCCGTTATTTTAAGGTTATAACTAGGATAACTTATTTTACATTTTAATCTAACTTTTAATTATATATGCTTGCATTGAATCAATATATTATGGCCATTCATTGTTCAAGGCTTTTAAAGTAACTAACATTTGACTCATTTACTCAAAAGGTCAGCTTGTCAATTTATTCTGATCTTAACCAGTTAAATTTATTTAAAGGTTAAGAATTTCATGTATAAGAGTAGAGCTTAATAGTTTATATTAACATTTTAAAATGAAAAAGAAAATTGTACATATGTATAGAAAATTGAAAATTAACAACATGCTCGTAATACATAGAATGTAGAATGTTTACTATTTTATAGGTCAAATAATTCACAAAAAGTAAAATATTTTAGATAAAAGTAACTTTATTTTTTTAACATTATATAAATCACTTTCAGCCAAAAAAAAAAAAAAAAAGGTTAAAAAACATTTAAAATTTCCTTTTTAATTATTGTTTCATGACAAATTTTACTATGCTTGTAATACAATAATATAAAAAAAGAAAAAAACAGTAAATAGGGGAAACAAACATCCTTGAAAAGAGGGTAAGTTTTAATTCCGTGAGAGCACCAAAATACTTAAGGTGAACCAAAGCAATAGACATTGGGGAAACAAATACTATTGAAGTCAACAACTTCTCATAATGATGGCACAAAACTGCTTTCGTTGCACCTACGGGATGTTGATCAAGGCCGATTCCTCCTCTGAGTCTCATACTAGAGCGATTTAACATTTTGAAGTCCCTTGCATGAGAATTGATCAAACTCTTTAAGTATGTGGCACAACTGTGATAATCTAACCATAAATCACAATTTTTCTGTCCATGATAACCATGAACTTCGCGATTTGCAACTCCAAGAACTTCTACCCACTGGAAACCTCATAATCTTATTGGTCCTTGAGGGCATCATAATTCGTCCTATTTAAGCCATCTTTTGCCCCATCTGAGTAAGCTCAATTGTGCTATTCCTCTCAACAACCTCAAATTGTAAGGCCTCATCCTTAAAACAAATTGCTTGCCAGTGAAGAATTTAAGATGAATTAACAAACTACATGGTCAAACATTCAATGAATGTCAAAAAAATAGCAAAACAATCAATATTGAAACACATGTATGACTTAATATATCATGCCCTAGCTAGCTCTCTAGCCAAAAATTCATCCATCTACTTGGGACTAGGGATGCAAACGAGCCAAGTAGAGTCTAGCTTTGTGATGAAAAATTAGTATATATCTATGTTGACTAATGTGTCTCATATAATTTAGTGGCATAAAAAAGTAAGCTTCAATACCAAATGAAGTAAATTTAAGCAAACATTACATGCAAAAATATATTAATAGAACACACAATTTATCAAGACAATCAAAAGTTAAAACTTAGTAAAGGATAACAAACCAGAAGCGGTACGAATTAATTCAATTAGAAAGAAACGAGTCGAGGCTTGTACGGACACAATTTCTTTAAAGTCTTATCCGTCTTCCACTGGTGCTTGAGGACTGTTGATGGACGACCTCCTAAGATACAAGGACTTATGATCAGTTTAAGGTGGCACTTCTATAGACTGAACCTTCAAACCGAACTGACTTGAACCTCTATGTTTAATGAAAATATGTATGTATGTATGTGAGAATGAATGCTTAGAATGCTAGAGTGATAGAATGCTTGTATGAATTTTCTTTTCCAATGACACAAGACAGCACCTACATTTATAGGACTTAAGTGCCTATTCCTATAAGATATGCCCCTAGTTCTATCAGACTAAATAAAGGATGTGAACTTTATTTTAAATTTCAAAAGACATGGGTTGCATCTCTTTAAGGAGATTAGATATAACTGTTGGAAGAATTAATCTCAGTCTCAAAACTCAAAATTTAAAATAATAATAATAATAATAATAATAATAATAATAATAATAATAATAATTATTATTATTATTATTATTATTATTATCGTCATCATCATCCACCCACTCCCATGTCTTATATAATCTTTAGCTCGTAGCTCACTTTTTAACTCAATTTGCTCATTTAATACTCATTAAGTTTGGCATTAAAGCATCTCCTCCATGAGACAAATTAATTTATTTAGGTACCAAAATTCTAACAATCCCCCACATGAATGAGCAAATAGTCTGGCAGATATGCTTATGAATGCAAATGCACGACAGAGGTTCAACTTAAATGATGTTGCATCATGAGTGGTAGCTTTTGGCTTTGAACCTTCCTTAGTGAGTATCATCATATGTACTTGCCAACCAGTGAACATGATATCTTGAACTTTTCGGCTTTTGTGTACACCAAGATAATAGTACTGCACACAACACCACTCAATAGTCAGTTTTATGGTTTAACTGTTGTGTTCATTTTAGCCCTGAACAATCCTTGGTATTCATGAATACTAATCTGAGAATGCAGCCTTAAAATTCTCATAGAATCACCCCCAATCCCTACTCACATAGGTGACTTCTCATTAAGAGGTTCATGCTGCACCCTCACTCGAAATATCGAGATATGATATCCATTAAAAGCAATGCTTAACCTAGAACTTTTGCAGGATGTACTGTCTGCTCATCAACGTAATGGGCTAAAGATTTGTGCCCCCCCCCATAGTGCTTCCACGTTGAGTTACAGTTGCATAACTTATTTTTTCCTTTGAACATACTTCATGGGATCTCTAATCACATAGTTAGGATTTCCGTTATAGTGACTCATTTATTTAATGGCTTCAGTCCCATTCCCTTCGATGAATTAATTACTTGCTCTCCATTTACACCTTCGGTTAGCGGATCCGCGAGGTTATCTTTAGACTTTATGTAGTCAATTGAAATAACTCCACTAGAGAGCAATTGTCTAACATCGTTATGTCTCCTCCGTATGCGTCTAGACTTACCGTTGTACATGCTACTTTGTGCCCTTCCAATGCCGAATTTGACGCAAATCACCAGCACATGTTTCATCTAATTTGGAATGTCTTCCAAAAATTGGCATAGCCATTCCGTTTCCTCGCCTGCTTTATCCAACGCGATGAACTCCGATTCCATTGTTGATCTAGCTATGTAAGTTTGCTTCGAGGATTTTCATGATATGGCAGATCCACCTAGAGTGAACACATATCCACTCGTAGACTTGGACTCATTTAAGTCAGATATCCAATTAGCATCATTGAATCCCTCAATTACAACTGGATATTTGGTATGGTGCAATCCATACTTCGTGGTTTGTTTTAAGCACCTTAGTATTCTGACAATGGCATTCAAATGCTTTTGTCTAGTGTTGCTTGTATATATACTTAGCTTACCAACTACATATGCAATATCTGGCATCGTGCAATTCATTATATACATGAGGCTTCCAATTATACGTGCGTACTCCACTTGAGCCTTTCCTTCACTTTTGTTCTTGGTATGCTGTTAGTTTACGTCTATCTGTATTTTCACCGGGCTACTAGCAGGATTTAGAAATTTTTGTAATACTTTCTCAATATAGTGAGATTATGTTAATGCTATCCCATTAGATGTTCTTACAATTTTAATTTCGAGTATGACATCAGTGAGACCCATATCTTTCATATCAAAATTATGACTCAGTAATTTCTTTATCTCTTTGATTATGTCACTATTACTTCCCATGATCAACATATCGTCTACATATGAACATACAATGACATATTCAGTAGGTATACCTCTAATGTACACCCACTTGTCACACTTGTTAATCTTGAAGTCATTAGCTATCATCACAGGACTAAATTTAAGATGCCATTGTTTAGGTACTTGTTTTAAACCATATAATAATTTAATTAATTTGCACACATTCTTGTCTTAGCCTAGAACCACAAACCCTTCATGTTGTTCCATATAAATTTCCTCATTGAGGTCACCATTTAAAAATACCATCTTTACATCCATTTGATGGATCTCGAGATTATTTATAGCGGCAAAGGCAATTAATAACCAAATTGAAGTTATTCTAGTCACCAGCGAGTACATATAAAAGTAGTCAAGACCTTCCTTTTGTCAGTACCCTTTAACTACTAGTCTCATCTTGTACTTGTCAATCGTCCCATCAGTTTTTATTTTTCTTTTGAAAATTCATTTACACCCCAAGGGTTTATTTCCAGGAGGTAAATTACTAGTTCCCACGTACGATTATGCATGATGGACTCTATTTCACTATTTACTGCTTCCTTCCACAAAGGAGCTTTAGGAGTTGTCATAGCTTCAGTAAACGTCTGCGGTTCACTTTTTAATATGTAAGTCAAGAGGTTAGGTCTAAAGGATTTAGCCTTTCTAGCTCTTTTGCCATGTCTTTGCTCAAAGTCCTTCTACTCAACTCTTGAACTTCTCGAGGTCTTTAAATATTACTCGTCCCTCTTCCTTTTTCCATGAAAATATTTCTTCAAATAAGCTTGCGTTCCTTGAATCAATTATCGTATTGACTTGAATGTTGTTAATATCATATTTATGTATAAGGAATCGATAGGCAGCACTAAATTGTGCAAAACCAATAAAGATCTAGTCAACTGTTTTTGGTCCTATTTTGACCATTTTATGAGGTGGTACTCCTACTTTAGCTAGACAACCCCACACTCGAAGATATTGATAAGATGGTGGGCATCATTTCCATGCCTCATATGGTGCTTTTTGTAATTTCTTGTGGGGTATCTTATTCAGTAAATGATTTGCAGTCAATAATATCTCTCCCCACATATTTTGAGGCACTTCTGCATTAATTAATAATGCATTCATCATTTCTTTTAAAGTTTTGATTTTTACGCTCAGCAATACCATTTGATTGTGGTGCATAAGGTGTTGTTACTTTATGCATTATTCCATATTCTGCACAAAACTCTTCAAATGGGTGAACATATTCACCACCTCTATCACTTCTGAATATTTTTATTTTCCTTCCGAGTTGAGTCTCAACCTCATTCTTGTAATATTTAAATACTTCTATAGCTTTATCTTTGTTAGAAAGTAGATAAACATGACAATATCTTTGTTATAAAATATTTTTTTCACACCTTTTGATTGCACCATTTTAAGTCACATATGTCTGTGTGAATTAAGCTTAATGGTTTAGTGCTTCGTTCAATTGTTTTAAATGGAGTTTTAGTTATTTTTATCTCAACGCAAACTTCACAATTAGTTTTTGTGTCAAAATCCAATGTAGGTAAAATTTCACTTTTAGCTAGTTTACTTAAAATACCAAAATTTACATGCCATAGTCTAGGATGCCATAAATTTAGAGACTCCAACAAGTAAGCGAATTTACTTTATATCCATTAGTAACATCTTTTGGTACAATTTTAGGTGTGATGGACATTACATTCATTTTAAAAAGCCCATCACACAAATAGCCTTTTCCAACATACACATTATTCTTAGTAAGTACAAACTTGTCGGATTCAAAAGCTAGTCTAAAATCATTTTTACTAAGCATATGACCTGACACTAAATTTCTCCTTATGTTTGCTATATAAAGCACGTTGTTGAGAGTTAGCTCCTTTCCAGAGGTCATTTTGAGCACCACCTTTCCAACTCCATGCACTTTGGAGGTTGAAGAATTCCCCATGAATAAATTTTCATCTTTAGCATTTTCATATGTTGAAAAGGGCTTCTGTCTGAGCAAATGTGTCGAATGGCTCCAATTTCCACCCACAACTGCTTAGGATTTTATGCTAGATTCACCTTAGAAACCACGACTGATAGGTTCAAGTCATCAACACCATCTGAGAGACTATCTATCTCTATAACATTTGCATGGTCAGTCTTTCTCTTCTTTGAAGGCCTGACCTTCTTAGGAGTCCTTTCTTGTAGATGACTTCGGTAGTCTTTAGCCTTATGCCCTGGTTTGCCACAAACATACCAGTTCCCTTCAAACTTCCTTTTCTTTTTCTCACTTTGTTGGTCGGGCGATTCTCTTTTTTGCTTGTTTGATGGCCCTTGCTCTACCACATTCGCTTTGCTCTCATAAGCATTGCCACCACCTCTCTTTTTAGGAAACTGGTTATCTTCCTCTATCATCAGCCTCAAAATCAAGTCCTCAAGGTTCATCTCCTTGTGCTTGTGCTTGAGGTAATTTTTAAAATCCTTCCATCCCAGGGGCAACTTCTTAATCAAAGCAGCTACTTGGAATACCTCTCCAAGTGCCATTCCTTCGGCAGCCAACTCATGTAGTATTTGATACTCATTCACCTGCAACATTACAGACTTGGAATCAACCATTAAAAATTCAAGGAACTTACCAACAACAAATTTCTTTGTGCTGGCATCTTTTGTCTTTCATTTTTTTCTCTAGTAATTCTCAAATTTCCTTAGCCGTAGCAATGGGACTATAAACATTGTACAATGCATTATCCAACCCATTAAGTACATAGTTTTTGCATAAGAAATCTCCATAATTCCATGCATCAACGGCCGCAACGGTCTGCATATATGAATTTTCCCCCAATGCGAGACAATCTTCACGCACATAACTTGCCAAATTAAGTTTAATGAGGTAGAACAACATCTTTTGCTGCCATCTCTTAAAACCTTTCCCATTGAACTTCTCCAGTCTATTTGCTTGTCCAACTGCAACTTGGTAGGGGTGCGGCAACCGAGGGAGGAGCAATGGGAGCATTCAGCGTTCTTGTACCAACGTCAATCATGATGGGCTCAATTAGGAACATTTGGCATATAATTGTTTGTAGCCATAGTTAATTTCTACAAAATAGTATAAAAGGAACAATTATACTATTGTTTTAAATAAGTAAAATGGATATAGAATGAAATTTATCTTTCGCAACTGAAAACCAAGTTCTTAATTATCTTTCTCTCATGCACGCTCTATGGACAAAAACAGAATTAATTTTAATGCAAACACACACTCTATTATGAAAAACTTTGGACTGTAATTTCCATAATTAATTTTGAAAGTTGAATTCAGAATGCAACAAAATCATATTTTCACAAGTTAGCAAACTTATAGCATACTTATATTTAATGTATATTATGAATTCAAACAAACTTTAATGATTTAAGAATTGATTAAATTCGAACAGAATGTTCAGCATGCTAGTGGGTTTAAACTCAAGACATGATCTCTATCAGACTATTTATCTAACTGGAGTTGAGAACAAGACAAGAATAGGCTTCACAAAACATATAATGTATTATTTTAACAGAATTGATCGAGACCAATTGTCAAAGATACAAAATTCAGCAGGATAACATTATAAATTACTAGGATAGAAACCAAGACAAATAATGCATATCAAGATAGATACAAAATTTCCTCCAAATTCTTGAACGTAACAGATTGTATTTCGAGGTAAAAGACGTTTACGACAGCAACAACATTCATAGAGAAGATGCTCTAAATGGACACAATAATTGGCTATTGAAACTTATGAATTAGATTCTTAATATGCATGGAAATTAATTTAGCAAATAATTAGAAACTTTGAGCAAATTATGTGCAACCAAATGGCAACAGTGTATAAACTTTCACACATAACTTGTGCATGCCATTATATGCAAAATTCCATGTGTTTGACACATAGATTTGTGGAAATCTAAGAAATGGCATAAACTTTTAATTTTATACAATTCTAGCCAACACAGAACATATAAACTCATTGGAAATTGACATATAGAGATGAAAGATAAGACTTTAAGCTTGATGAAAAATTAGTATATATTTATGTTGACCAATGTGTCTCATATAATTTAGTGGCATAAAACAATAAGCTTCAATACCAAATGGAATAAATTTAAGCAAATAGTACATGCAAAAATATATTAATAGAACACACAATTTATCAAGACAACTAAAAGTTAAAACTTAGTAAAGGATAACAAACCAGAAGCGGTACGAATTAATTTGATTAGAAAAAAATGAGCCGAGGCTTGTACGGACAAAGTTTCTTTAAAGACTTGTCCGCCTTCCACTGGTACTCAAGGACTGCTGACGGACGACCTCCTAAGATACAACGACTCACGAGTAGTCTAAGGCGGCACTCTTATAGACTGAACCTCCAAATCGAACTAACTTGAACCTCTATGTTTAATAAAAATGTGTATGTATGTATACATGTATGTGAGACTGAATACTTAGAATGCTAGAGTGCTATAATGTTTGTTTGAATTTTCTTATCCAATGACACAAGACGACATCTATATTTATAGAACTTAAGTGCCTATTACTATAAGACATGCCCCTAGTTCTGTCAGACTAAATAGAAGTTGTGGCCTTTATTTTAAATTTCAAAAGAAATGAGTTGCATCTCTTTAAGGAGATTAGACATGACTGTTAGAAGAATTAATCTCAATCTTAAAACTCAAAATTTAAAATAATAATTATTAGTATTTTCAACTTATTATTATGAACTATCCACCCACTCCCATGTCTTATATAATCGTTAGCTTATTGCTCACTTTTTAACTCAATTTGCTCATTCAATACTCATTAATTTTGGCATTAAAACATCTCCTCCATGAGACAAATTAATTTATTTAAGTACCAAAACTCCAACACTTTGATCATTTTTTCAGGCTTGAGCTCGAGCTTGACAAGCTCAAAAAATTGAGGCTCAAACTCGACTCGAGCACTTACTTGGGCTCGACTCTCGGGTTGGTTCAATTCATTAGACTCAAACTCATAATCAAGCTATAACTTGGAGTTCGGCTTGGGCTCGAGCTCGAAAAGTTAAATTATTTTATTAAAAAAAATTAAAATTAATATATTTTATTATATTTTTTATGTATAAATATTTTTTTAAATAAAAAATATAGGCTAACAAACTTGCGAACAAAAATTATTTAGCTCGAGCTCAGCTTGAAACTTATACAAACTTGGCTCGAGCTTGACTTAAGCTCGAACACTTTTCGTGCCAGCTAGTTAGGCTCACAAGCTGGCTTGGTTTGTTTGCAACCCTACTTGGGGGCTAAAAATGCTAAAGCATTCAAGTCATCATTGTCGTCATTGATCAAGTCCTGTTCCAACCTAAAGAAGAGGTTCCCATAAGGATTCAATTCCCTCCATATAGTTGAGTCTGTAGTAAAACAAAGCCATCATAACGCTATGGCACGAAGAAGTACTATTTGGACCTTTATGAACTCTTTTCTTACACGTAATGAACAGTCTCACCACATTTCATACCTCTTCCTTGGAAAGGGAAGGAAAAGGGAGATGTTAGGTCCAACCTATTTTTGTCTATAGTTGACTTTTAAATTTAAACAATAATTGGGGCAAAAAAAGGAAAAAGGAAATAGAGTAGTTTTTCCCCCGTAGTTTTCATCAACTCAACAGATGAAAAGGTATTTATGGTCCGATCTTGATGAAATTTTAGTATGAGGTTCAATAGTGACAAAGCTTCATTTTAAATCGAATGGTGGACATTATTTGCAAGCACCAAAAGTTGTTGTTTTTATAACTAGATAGAAGTAGTTTGCTTGAGCAGTCGATGTATTGATAGTTTCCATCATGTTACTCGATTGATGCCCATTTAAGGTTTGTTGGTTTGAATTTTGATAATATGTTCCTCACTCATAGAGCTTTAATCTAAATGGTAAAGATCTAATTTGGAACACAGGAGATCACAGTTTTCTAGTTAGAATAGTAGCTATGTTTTATGAGATCCTTTTGTAACTTGCTCCCTCAAATTTTGGTGATTCTTGCTTCTATGCTTTAAAATCTATTTTGCTCTAATTTGTGAGCATTTTGTGGATTTTGGACTGTTGTAATTGGACTCAAGTTCTAATGGAGTTGTTTGGTCGGGTCTTGTAAGGCCCTGGCTTTTATCCTTGATTTGGAGGTGTTTTCCACGTTAAAAATCATGTATCTCTATTTGATTTTTGATTTGCTTGTGTTATTGATTTTTTAGCTTAATATTTACTAAAGTTATTGGTTTAGATTATTGAATATTTGCCCTTTAATTGTTGATTGATTAGGAAATATTGTTCCTATTACATTGACTTTATTATTTGCCAAGTTCGTTTTTCCCAACAAAGTGGCATCAGGGCCAAGTTGAATTGTCTTTATTATAATATGGTATTACCACAAATACAATGATAAATTTAAATGGTAAAAATTATCAGTTGCGAATTAGTAAAATGATCTCCTATTTGTGAAGGCTTTACATTTACTTGTGCGCTTTTGTTATTTAAAAACCTACATCTAAAATTTTTGAGGAATGGTTCATCTATTAGACATTTTGTTGAAGAGAGATCTTATAATCATATTCAAGATGAATCAAATGCTTGAATATTATGGGATAAGTTGGAAACATTGTATGCTTCAAAGACTGGAGATAAGAAGTTGTTTTTGCTTAAAAAGATTATGTAGTTGAAATATGAAGAAGGTAGTTTGTGGTTGATCATTTGAATGAATTTCGAGGATTGATTGATCAATTATCAGATATGGGTGTTAAATTTGATGATGAGATCATATGATTCTGGATATTTGTTGCAATACCTTATTTTTTGGGAAATATTTTGTGTTTCACTTGTTAATTCTGCTCCCGATGGTATTGTGTCTTTGGAACTTATTAAAAGTAGTGTTTTGAATGAAGAAATGAGAAAAAAGATCTCATGTTTCTACTCAATTTGAATTGCTTGTCGCAGAAAATAGGGTAAGAAGCAAACGTAAAGTTGAAAGAGATAGAGATAAAAGTTGAAGCAAGTCCAGGACTAAGTATAATAATATTGTGTGTAATTATTGTGGAAAGACTAGGCATATCAAGAAATATTTATGTAAATGGAAGAAAGATAAAAAAAAGAGACTGATACTAACAAGCATGAGAAAAGAGGTCATGAAAATAATGATCAGGTTGCCACTGCTACTTCACATGATCTTATTCTTACATATGATGATAATTTGATAAATTTTACTTCACATGAGATGAGTTTAGTAATTGATAGTGGTGCCTCTTTTCATGTGACTTTAAGGATATATTTCTTCACATCTTATACTCCGGGTGATTTTGGGGTCTTGAGGACGAGAAATGATGAAGTGATACCAATAGTAGGCATTGAGAGTGTTTGCTTGGACACCAGTAGTAGAGTAAAGATGGTATTGAATGATGTCAAGCGTGCTTATAATGTTCATTTGCATATGATATCTACAGGAAAACTTGATGATGATGGCAATTGTAACATTTTTGGAAATGGACAATGGAAACTGACAAGAGAAAATTTAGTTGTGGCATGAGGTAACAAATTTTCAAATTTATATTTGATGAATGCTTCAGTTTGTGCAAACTTTGTCAATGCAGTTGGAAGTGACAACTTATCAGAATTATAGCACAAAAGGCAAAGTCACATAAGTGAAAAAGTGCTTGATTGTTTGGTGAAGAAAAAACTTGTTGTCAATTGGAAGGTATCAAATTAAAATGATGTATTCACTATTTGGCTGGAAAGCAAAAAAGAGTTTCTTTTAAGAGTCATCCTTTATCAAGAAAGACAAAGTTGCTTGGATTGATACACTCAGATGTTTGTACACCACTACAGGTAAAGACACATGGTGGTGCATTTTACTTTGTAACTTTTATTGATCGCCATTCAAGAAAACTTTGGGCTTTATTTTGAAATCAAAAGATCAAATGCTTGATGTGTTTAAAATGTTTCAGGCTTCAGTTGAAAGAAATAGGGATGAAGCTAAAATACATTCCCACTAATAATGGTGGTAAATATTGTGGCCAATTTGATTTATATTGCAAACAACAAGGCATTAGGTACTAAACAACACCTCTAGAGACTCCCTAGTTAAATGGTCTTGCAAATAGGATGAATAGAACATTAGTAGAGAGAGTCAGATGTTTGCTCTCAGAAGTAAATTAAATTACCCAGATCATGTTGGGTGAGGCAATAGTTATTGTTGCACATGTAATTAATCTTCTACAGTTCCATTGCAAGGTGATGTTCCTGACAAAGTTTGGTACGAGAAGGATGTTTCCTATGATCACCTGTATGTATTTAGTTGCAAGGCTTCTGTAAATGTGCCTAAAGATAAGAGGTCCAAGTTAGATGTCAAGGCAAAATAGTGTATCTTCATTGAGTATGGTCAAGATGAATTAAAGTTCTACAGTCCAATTGAGAATAAACTTGTTAGAAGTTATGATGTAGTCTTCTTGTAGGATCAAAGCATTGAAGATATTGATAAGGCAGAAGGTTTAGAGCCTTAAAGCTATGATAAGCATATTGATTTAGATCTATCTCCTACTGCAAATTTGCTTAATGAAATTGAACTTGATAATTAGGAAGACACAAAATCAACTATCTAGAATGATTATTTTGAGGAAGATGCTCCTATGTATAAGATTGGTGACGATCAACTAGAGTCAATTGGTGAACAACATTCAACTCCAGTTAGAAGGTCTAACAAAAACAAAATTCCTTCTAGAAGATACCTATCTAGTGAGTATGTACTCTTGACTGATGGGATAGAGCCCCAATTGCTTTGAAGAGGCTATGGAGGCTGAACAAAAGAAAAGTGGCTTGAAGCAATGAAAGATGAGATGAAATCTCTGCATGACAATCACACATTCGATCTTGTTAAGTTACCTGAGCAGACGACCATTGCAAAATCGATGGGTTTATAGAATAAACAAGATGAAAATAATTTATGACCACAATGTGGTCAAAGGTTTCAAACAGAAAAAGGGGATTGATTTTCAGGTGATTTTCTCACTAGTTGTGAAGGTATCGTCTATTGTGTCGTTTTGGGTTTGGCATCTAATATTGATTTGGATATTGAGCAAATAGATGTGAAGGCTACTTTTCTCCATGGTGATTTGGAAGACGAAATTTATACGGAGCAACCAAAGGATTTCACAGTGAAAGAAAACTTTGATTGCAAGTTGAATGAGAGCTTATGTGGTCTGAAATAAGCTCCCAGATAATGGTACAAGAAGTTCGAATTTGCCTTGATTCAATAGGGCTACAAAGAGACAAATTTTAACTCTTATGTATTTATTCAAATATTCTCCAATGATGATTTCATTATTTTATTACTGTATGTTAATTATATGCTCATTGTTGATAGAAACTCTTCCATGATTGACAGATTAAAGAAAGAGCTTGGGAAGTCTTTTACTATAAAAGACTTGAGACCAACAAAACAAATTCTTGGGGTGGAAATTTCATGAGATAGGAAAGCTAATGTAATTACATCTCTCTCTGCACGCTTTAAGCCATGTAGAGAACAGTCTCCTTATATTGATAAAGAGAAGAAAGATATTGAAAGTGTTCCTTATGCATCCATAGTCGAAAGCTTAATGCATGGCATGGTCTATACGAGACCAAATTTAATTCATGTTGTCGATATGATTAGTAGGTTTCTTTGTAGTCTAGGTAGAGAGCATTAGAATATTGTAAAGTGGATTATAAGATATCTCTGTGGTACTACTGATTTAATAATATGTTTTGAATCTAGAAAACTTGTGCTTGTTGGTTTCACAAATTCAAATTTGGCTAGAGATTTGAACTCAAGGAAATCCATTTCAAATTATTTATTACCTTTGCAGGGGGAGATTTGGCATGGCAGTCGAGACTACAAAAATGTATTGTCTTATCTATGATGGAAGCTGAATTTATTTCAGCTACATAGGCATGCAAAAAGTTATTGTGGATGAAGAAATTTGTTCATGACCTGGGTTTTACTCAAAGGAGATATGTGTTATATTACGATGGTCAAAGTGCAATTCATCTTGGTAAGAATCCAACTTTTCATGATAGATTAAAACACATTGATGTGAGATATCATTGGATGTTCTGAATTCAAAACTACTTAAACTTGAAAAGATCCATATGATAGGAATGCAGTTGACATGATGACAAAGGTGGTGTCTCGTGAGAAGCTTGAGTTGTGTGCCAAGAAAGCTGGTATCAATTTCTAGTAATATACCTAATGAAGTGTTTTTCTTCCTCTCATGGGGCTGGAGGGGGAGATTGTTAGGTCCAACCTATTTTTGTTTGCAGCTGACTTTTAAATTTAAATAGAAAAGGGAAAGAGAGCAGTTTTGCCTGGTAGTTTTCATCAACTCAACAGATTACGGGGTATTTGTGGTCTAATCTTGATGAAATTTTAATATGAGGTTCAGCATTCACAAAGTGTAATCATACTTCAAGTACTAGAAGTTGTTGTTTTTATATCTTTACCGAAGCAACTTGCTTGAGCAATCTTTGTCTCGGTAGTTTCCATCAAATTACTTGATCAAGATCAATTTGTGTTTCAATCAGTCTGCAATTTTGACAAAATGTTTCATTCATAGAGATTTGAACTGAATGGTGGAGATTTGATTTGGAGCATCAGAGATCACGATTTTGTAGCCAAAATAGTAGCTACATTTTATGAGTTCATTTCGTGACTTGCTCTCAACTTTTTGTGATTCTTACTTATGTGCTTTAGAATATGTTTTGCCTTAATTTGGTGAGCATTTTATAGATCTCAGATTGTTGTAATTTGCCTTCAGTTATAATGGAGTTGTTTGATTAGGTCTTGTACTCCCCATGGTTTTTATCCTTTGATTTGAAGAGGTTTTCCACATCAAAAATCCTGTATCTCTATTTAGTTTTTTTATTTGCATGTGTTATTTGTTATTGGGCTTAATATTTGCTAAAGTTATTGGTTGATATTATTGAATATTTTGCCCATGAATTGTTGATTAATTGAAAAATATTGTTTCCGCCGCATAAGATTTGTGATCTGGTATAAATCGAGGCCATGTGACTCAATCTTAGAATCTTGAGTCAACCTCTATCTCATGCTTTACTTGGGAAGAAATGTCAAGGCTATCGTAATCTCATATTTCGACTTCAAGGGAAAGGTTGAGGATGCCTTAACTTTATAAGGTTGAGACTAGCTCAACCTCATGGCCCAACATGGAAAAGATCACCTCAACCTCATGCCTCAATTTGGGAAGGAATTTAAAGGCCATAATGACCTTAGGCTTGATTCCGTGCCTCAATTTGGGATAGAGCTCAAGATTGACTTAATCTCAGCCTCGACTTTAATCCTCGAGTTGGAAGGTTAAGGCGTCTCAGTATAATGCCTCAATTTAGAAAGGAATTTTCAAGTTGCCTCGACCTCAGTGTTGATTTCACGCCTCAATCTTGAATGTCCCAATACCCTAACCTCATTCCTGAAGGAAGGTTGAGATGCCTCCACTTCACTTCCTCGACATGGTAGAGTCATGTCCCTGCCCCACGTTTTCTCCTCACCTTTACCTCCCCAACATGGTCAAAAAGGG
This sequence comes from Jacaranda mimosifolia, assembly GCA_018894105.1. Lineage (NCBI taxonomy): Eukaryota > Viridiplantae > Streptophyta > Magnoliopsida > Lamiales > Bignoniaceae > Jacaranda > Jacaranda mimosifolia. The sequence goes on from CM032124.1 coordinate 17,352,308, forward strand.
GAGGGGGGGAACAATAATAAACATGAATACTTGATAACTTGTGAATCCTTTTTATATTCCAGGTCATTCTCTATATACTACTCCGAGACACAATATAGAACACTATGTAATATGCTTACGCTAGGTCCAACAAGTCATGTGAGCCCACTTAAGTCCAACAGCGTAGTTCACCAAAAATCAAGTATATCTTCCAGAGGGGTACACCTTAGAACAAGATTATAGTTCTCAAGGTTTTCTTCCACAAATATTGTCATTTATTTTGAGCATTCAAAATTAATTGACGAAGTACCTTTTGGCCTTTTCTCTTATCAGAAATTCTAACCATTCAACTTGATCGCCCATATGGTGAGTTCTCCTCTCCATAACTAAATAAATTGAGCACATCAAGAATGTAACCATGTCATTAACAAATCATCAAGCTAAACAACTCTATCCCAAAATTTAGGAAAAGTATTTTTCAACTTGTAAAATTCAGTCCATAACCAATAGTTACTTTTTTTATATTAAAATGTTAAGGTTCGTTAAAGTACTATTTAACTTAACTAACTAAAAATATAATGAATTCAGTTTCTTGGATGGATATTCTTTTTCTCGATTTCTACATGTTCAAATTTTGTTAGAGACAATTATTGCTATTAAAATGGGTTTTTTGGAATAAAAACATAGCAGATTTAATTTGTTTGATAATAATTATTTTAAGAGTTTTCTGTGTACCCATTTCCTGATAAATTATCTATATTTAAAACTATAAACAGATATTAAACAGTACGGATACATAATATCTGTATCCGTATTCGTTTAAAATTTATAATATCTATACCCGTATCCAACGGATATTTTTCAATAATATCCGAATTCGTATCCACTGGATATTAACCGAATTTGGATATATCTATATCCAATTATAATTATAGGATACATCTGTTTATAAGTATCCAAATATCCATTTACAAATATCCGAATATCCAAATTCATTAACTCATAATAAAATTCATATTTTTTATAATAAATTTTATTAAAAAAAGTTTACTACTTTATTTTAGAATTAAAAAATTAATTATCTTGACTTAGTTAATTTTTCTAATTAATGATTGACTGTATGAATAATTAATATTAATAAAATGACACTATAAATTAATTATAAAATCAAGCAATAATAATTTTATATTGATTAATTGATTTTTCAATTTTTTTCCTGATTTAGTAGTATATAATTATCATTAATATCGTCTATCGATTCTTCATAATTCTTAACTACTCATTTTTTCTTATTAATTCTTTAATTACTAATTTATACTATATTCATTTATATATAATTATGAGATTTCACATTAAAAAAATAAAAATAATTTTTTATGTATAATAATTATTATATACGATAATTTTTAAATATTATATATATATTAAAATTCATAAAAAATTAGAATATATTATATATAATAATTTTTTAAATTTATTTATCGAATACGGGTAATCGAATATTTAAACGGATATATTCAACGGATATGTATTAGATATGCAATTATCATATCGTATCCGTTTACAAATAAATATCTACTAATTAAATAAAAATAATATTCGCTTTACGAATACGGATAACATATCATCTAAACGGATTCGAATGTGAATGGTAAATAAATTTTCGAATATCCATTTACAGTTATATCTATGTCACGAGCACAGGGGTAAACTCGTAAAATCAGGCATGCGTATGGTCCACAAAAGTTGCTGCGGGGAGACTGGGTTCCATTGTGGTAACCCCAAGACTTTTCTGCTTCGTCGTGCAGCATCCCTGGTCATCTAATTCCGAGGTGAGGTTTCTTAATGTCCCAAATTCTTGTAATTGATTTTCTTCATCTGGGTTTGTGTTTATGTGAAAGAAAGTATATTCATTGATGGTGCATCCTCCTTTTTATTTTTATACTAATTAAAAAGGATGTCTCTGTGGTGGTAATAAATGGCTGGAAGTAGTTTGCCGTAGATTGATTTAGTGTCAATTATTTTTTTTATTTCGATATTTTTGCGGTGAGATTTTACATAAGGGTTCTGGATGAAGTGGCTTTAAAGAAACATTTGGAACATGGGATTTATTTGGGTTTTGTGATCTTTAATGCTGTCGGGAATAATGAGAACGGATTTTAGTATTTATGAGATGTGCCCTTTTCGGATGTCAATTGGCTTTGCGTTTTTCGGGTCCTCTTCTTGTTTGGATGATTATATGAGAAATGGATGAGTTTGGCCGCTAATATTCAATTGTTTGGGAGTTTGTGATAGTGAACATTTGAATATCTTTGAAAACTATGTGATTGGTTTTGGAACATGAGCCAGCATTAAGGAAAGATGTTGAGTAAATTTCTCTTTACTTGGTAGCCAATTTGAATAGATCCCATTCTTGAAAGCATGTGATATGGATGCTTGACGAATGTATTTTATTTTTTTAAACTGTAATGTTATGTAGGTCATGAATTAGTAGCCCAATTTTCTGACCATATGGCTGGATGCTCTATCTTTGAACTGAAGGTTCTGTGTCAAGTCAACTTGACTGCAGTCGCTCTCGCATTTGTACATCGTTTAAATTGGAAGAGACCAAATAATTGCTTTAGTGCAGATATTATTCTTTGTGAACATTTTCAGTTAGATTATTCTGATGAGGATCATCAAAAAGTTATTTTCCAATCGTCCAGTTGCAAATGATTGGAATTGTGTACATGTATTGGATAGGAGAAAAAATAAAAACAATCCTAACCTTCTTTTCGAAGAATATTAAACTTTACTTTATCCTTCATTTGTCTAGTCGTCTTTCTGCACATCTCATTATGCATTATGTACCTTTGTTCAGTAATGGGAAAGGATTCCAAGCCTAAGGATTCAACCAGCAAAGGAAAGGGAAAACAACCGGCAGGAGGAAGTGATGATGCTGCGTCAAAGGGTAAAGGAAAAGGAGGAAAGGGAGATGGTCTAGGAACTTGCACATATGTCAAAGGTTTCTTCCCTTTACACTTGGAACCTGTGCCTTAGTTTAAGCATGTGTGATATTACTATGCTGTTTTTAGCCGTTAGACTAGTTGGACATTAATAATTACTATCCGCCCTTAACCTTTATTAGCTAGGCATATCTTATGTGAGAAGCAAGGAAAGATTAATGAAGCCTACAAGAAGCTACAGGATGGATGGCTCAGTAATGGAGACAAGGTTCCACCAGCTGAGTTTGCTAAGGTACTGACTTTCAATGTAATGTTTTGCTTTCATATGTAGGAAGAGTTGAGCTAAATGATAGTAAATTTTTATTTGCCATTGTTCAAGGTAGAAGATCCCCTTTTAGTTCATTTTCAAGCATTCAGATATCAAGGGCCACATACTTTTATGTGCACTTTAAATAATAGTATATTAAACTTGTGTAGCACATGGACGCATCTGAGGCATTCATTGGCGTGCTATAAACTAAGCGAAAAATCCAGTTTTTATCTTGCTTCTTTATTTGTCTTCTTCAGCTAGCTGCAGAGTATTCAGAATGCCCATCAGGGAAAAAAGGTGGGGATCTGGGATGGTTTCCACGTGGTAAGATGGCTGGCCCGTTTCAGGAGGTTGCATTTAACACACCCGTGGGGGTAACCAGTGCACCATTTAAATCAACGTAGGTTTCATAGTATCCCTCTAAGTTCATTCGTATCGTACATGCATCTCAGATTTTCCACATGGATAGTGTATAGGTTCAAATATTTACTAATTTTATATTGCTTTTGACAACTCAGGCATGGATACCATGTTATCTTGTGCGAAGGAAGGAAGAACTGAGAAACTTGGGCTTCTATGTGGAGTTGAATCACATGTTGGCTATCAGACTACATCAATTTATGGAGCTAAGCAGTGTCTTCATGTTCTAAATTAATTGTTGAATGGTCTTGTCCCGCTGAAGATATACAATTTATGGTAATCTATGTGTAAGTTATAATACTCTTTGGTTGTCAGTTGTGATTGTTGGTGAAATCATCGTAGAATATAATTCCTCAGGCCACCAAAACCCATATCTCGACCAGGGAATAAATGAATATCAAATAGAAGCTTCATTTTCAGAAAAGCGTCATCGCAATAGCTAGTACTCCCAGAAAAATTGAAAAACTTTATGGAGAAGTTGCTTATGATTTCGTTTTATGGTGCAGTATTATTTGTTTTGCTTATCTGTGTAAATGTGGTGTTGGTAGTTTCTCGTAGTTGAATGTCTAAGACCATAGAGAATCAGACCTCGTTATAAGAGGACTTGCAAACATCTCTGTTCTCTGTTCCAATTTCTTAGGTTGGTTTTAATCAATCATTTTTTAATGTCGTCATGATCTTGGGATCGTGTAAGAAAAATAGAAGACAGCAATGCAGCTTCAACATGGCATCGCAAGAGGCAAACTATCTTAAACTGAATCTTACTGAGTCCTCTGCACAATTTTAATGTTAATGAAAGGGGGATACATTCAGAGCCTCTGGACTATGCAAGAAATATATCTGCGCCGTAGCTTCTCAATTGAGGGGAACTGCAGTATAGGTTTCAAACAAACATCTACTGCCATTTACATCAGTCGGGGTACCACCAGACGGTAAGAAAACCCTAATTCGTACCAACAATGAAATTGTAAAGTAATACATCAGGACAGAATATGATTACAATCGATGAATTTCACAATTGAAAATGGTCCGGATAATGATCGCACTTACTAGTAGGCCAAAGGCATGATCTTTTGTTTTTTGATCAATGGCCAGAGGCTACATGAGGACAGCCATAATGGACTATTTTATGATGACTATCACCTTACCCAATAAAAAGGGGAAAAAAGTAAGCTTTATTGGTTTACAAATTCACTATAATGATCAACCAGCTTAAGACCCCAGCTCATATCCTCACAATGCTTAACGTGAGGAACAAGAGCACCTGTGTCCACTCCTCTTCTCATTTTGCAATCATAGAAAGGAGGAGCATGGAAGCATGGCTCCATCGACACGGCTTGACGACATGGCGGGTCTGGTGCTGTCTGATTTTCAGGTTTGTGGAGTATCCATGGCTTCAGGCCTCCAAGGCCTTGCGCCACATAACCAAAAGTTGACCAAGAGCTTGTTACCAATTTATCTGTTAAGCTCAGTAGATACATTTCTGCCCATGCCTTTCTATTGTGATTTTGCTTCTCAGTTTGTTGGTACCCTTCATGACTTGGTTGGTAAACTGAAACCACTTCTCCCATCAAAGTTGGATATTCCCAATACAAGTTCCTTACTTCCTCGAAGTAACCCGGGCTTAACGACGTCAGCAGCACAGCTACAGTCTTCTGCTTCCCAGATGTGTTGACGATGATGGGCTCCTGATCGTTGATTTGTGGTAATATATCTTCCTTCATCGTACAAGACAAAATCTGATCCAAGACGTGTTTAAAAGGGCCTGTTTCTGTATCGAAGACCCTTATCTGAATTCCTACTTTTACATCAGCCTTGGATAAATAAGCTTGATAGTATCTGCTTATAAGCCCCCACACTGAATTTGTAGGATGGAACAAATACCGGCCCAAGAGGTGGAAAACAGTTCCCTTATCTGGGAAGAGACTATGCAGCTCTTGCTCAAAAGATGGAATCAAGAAGAGGGAGGGGATAAAATAGTTATCAGTCTTCATTATCAACCACGATATCTTCTGCAGATATGATTGATCCTGATCACAGAAGAAAAGTTTATCCTGGTCATCATAATCATGAACCAGATGGAGATAGACATATGGTTGCAGTGCTGACCCAGTTAGGTTACCAAAGGAGTTGCTTTTCTGCAGATTCCCATAACTCTCACGCGATTTCTGATTGAAGCCATTGAACTGGTTAGTCAATGGGAAGTCCAACGGAAGCAACCAGGAAACCCCCGGAAAAGGTTCACAGAAGAGATCAGGAATGTCAATTCCACGATCGACAAGAAGGACTCGGTCAGTGAGAAGAGCATAAAGGAAAGCTGAAGCCAGCGTCAATATCCTGTTCCCCAGACCGCTAAAGGATATCCAGACAATGTATTTACAATCAGATGTGCTTGAGTATCTGCCAGATTTAAGATCTTCCACTGTTTTGTTGTACAAATTTGTGTAGGGTCCACATCTCCTATGCCGAGATTCATAGCTTCGTAACTTGGATATGAGGTAAGGAGAAGCCTTTCGAGGTATTCCTTGGCGATACAAGAGAGATTGGTACCTACTAAGGCAAGATTTTTCATTAAATCCAGTAGGGAGAAGGTCACCAAGCAGCTTGTCTTTAGGCACCTGAACAGGCTGAACAAGGTCATCTTCTTGTAGTATGGCTGCCAAAAGTGAAAGTGAAAGTGAAAGTGAAAATTAGAATTTAGAAGGAAAATTCCAGCAAGAAGAACAAGAGACAAAACAGCAAATCAGGGTAAAAGATAGATTCTCTCAGCTAGCCAAGAACTAAGAAGAACATGCAGTTTGCAATCTCACATGCATGCTAGAATATATTTAATGCTACTTAAGTCAAAAGTTTTTATTTTTGGCCACCAACAGGTAAGACTCCCTGATCTCTGACTCATATGCTCATTATCCTAATGCACAATGTTTAAAGATTAGCTCTCCCAGATAGTAGTAACTAAATGCAGCCTCTGATTGCCAAACAAGCAGCATTTACATGAGGGTCCAGGGAGACGGGGGTATTCTAGAAGCACTAAGGTTTTGCTTGATAGTTTGGAGCTGAGGAAGTCAAATGCATAATAATAAAATATTGAGCTTCTTTGGTTGATTTCATGTTACAATATTTTTAATCCTTAACAAGTCAAGTTTTAACATACTTTTTGAGTCATTCTGATGTATTACAAGTCCACCTAATATGAATCATTACAAATCATTCCCCTAAACCCTTCAACAAATCCAATTCCTTCCATCCAAACACAACCTAAAAATATTCAGAAAAAGTTAAAGGAATTAGATTGCAAATGCTCAAAACAATTTCCAGTTTATGTCAAGTATAAAACATGTCAAAAAGTGAAAGGTTTCTATGGCATGAGATTTTCATAAACAATAAGTTAACAGCATCCAAAATAGAATGTTCTTACCATGAGTTCTTACCTACTGTGCAAAGAGAAAATGCTCAGTAGTAGAGAGTCCTATAGCAATTATTATGTACTTTATTTTATATATTATATTTTAAACCCAAAAACATTCAACTCTTATGTTGAATTATATGGATTAAGAGGTTTACATATTGAAAAAGTCCGAAACAGATGTTGGTTCTTATTCTCTTCTAGTCCAGAACTCCAGATATCAAGAATACCATCGCAATATGTTCTTTGAAAGCTTCAGATCTTTATCGTCCTGTTGTCACAACTTTTCATCATAAGTTGTCCATTCATAATCCTAAGTACTGAATTATTAATGACATTAATAAATGAAACCCATATTCTGGGTACAAGAAGGGTATAAACTACTGTGAATACGATTTTGACTATTAGTCATTTTAGTATGAACAACATCCAGATGGTACTTATTTTAATTTGTGTTCATATTATTCATTGTTTTTATTGGCTTTATAAGATTATTGGACATTTACCATTGATTTTACATAAAGTACTATCAGTCAACAAATCTAAGCCGTCTACCGCTAAAGCTTGAAAACCAAGCCCGAGCTTTATTTGAGAAAACAAAAGGAAACTAGTCCGATCTCAAGCCTTGAGAAAATAAAGCACATATTAGGTCAAGCCAAGCATTAGCACAGGCTCCCTTAGCTTGATTCACAGTTCTTGCGGCAAAAATAGTTCTTTCAGACTATTCATAGAACTAAAGATATGATGCCTTTTGACCCAGAGTGGAAACACATCAACCATAGATGCACATTTTCTTCCAACTTTACCTGGACTTATGCATTCTTTCAACTGGCTACCAAGTGAATCTTTAAAAACTTCTCTTTCTGACATCTCTAGCTGTAGGGGTCTAAAATTCATATCGTCCACTCAAGACATGAAAAGGCAAGCTTTATAACTCAAAAACTAATCCCATTTCTGCTTTGTAGTTAACTTTTTCAGCTGTAATCCCACATTCTTCCCTTGATAAGTCAGATTATTATCTTCTCCAAAAACCACCTTTCTCACCAAACTTTGGACACGACACAATCTATAACCAGTAAGAAGATGCCTTTTTAAATTGTCATGGGACGGTATAAACCATAAGGGTACAGAAATCATAACCATAAGATGATTCAAGTTAACTGGTTTATAAAATCCTCAGAGTTCGCCATGGTAAAAGTAAGCCTAAATAAAATCCATCATAAAAGACACAGGATCTCAAAAGCAGCCCAGTTGAAGGAAACATAATGGAATTAACGAATTAAGTTTTTCTTTTCTTTTTTTTTCTTTTTTTTTTTTTTATGACTTTTTGTTACCTAAGTGTTTTGTACTATGTCCTCGAAATTTATTATTTTGTAGTGACTTCAACTTCCACTCCTCATCTTGCAGGGTGAATTCAGCAACAGAACATATGTCATGTTGTGTGGTGGTCCACTCAACAGTGACCAAACAATTCCTCTCCAAACAACATTAACAATTCATTTGCTAGCCCAACTCCTATAAATTCAACAATCAATTCTACTCACTTGCATCATGAAAATATTACAGTTCAGTAAGACAAATTAAATCGCAAACAAGAACAAGAACTGTATCATCCTCACTGCTCAAAATACCCAAAAAATAAAATGAAAACTGCAGAAGAAGAAAACAAAACAAAAAAAGTAGCTTTTGTATAACTTCGCATAAACCACTCCAGATGCATACAAAAATAAGATATGCACCCCCACAAAAAAATAAAAAAAATGGAAAAGTGAAAAGTACCTTTGTGAACCTTAAGATCAAGATTCCTGGCCTCAACGACAGTCCAAAGTATATCAGAGGGCGGGTCCCTGAATACCACAGACACGGCAAACAAGACGGAGAAACCCATCAACGTAACTACGAAAACACCCATTAATTTGATGAGATTTAACCCACATTTGCACTCTGGACCCCGGGAGACGACGTCGTTTCCATGATCGGAGGCCGGTGAAGGTTGGCCGCCATTGGAAGAAGTGGTTGCTCTGTTGAACCTCTTCATCCTCTGTAGTATACTAGAAAATATGAGGTTTCGTCATGAGGGCTTTTGATAGAATCTGGAGGAAAGATGGATGCACCAATCACTGTCGTTTGAACGATGATATATGCAGAAGAGAGTAGAGAGGGTGGTGTAATTTGATGCAATAAAAGTTTGGTCCAGTTGGTGATGTGTGTGGTGTGGGTTTTGTAATGTGTGGGTTTTAGGCTTTTTTAAGTGTTTTTAACTGTACAATCTTGCCAGAAAAAGAGGAAAAGGCCGTCGGCGAATTTTTATTTATTTATTTTTCCTTTTTAGTATTTTGTTTATTTCTAAAATTTCCTTTTAACATGTATTTCTTACTTATAATTTAAAATGTTAGAATATATTCTATGGCATCTTATAATTTTTTTTATTTTTTTAAAAATTGTTTTCCATTCTGTTTTGAACATCTTATAATACATTTTCAAAAAAATTTACGTGCTTCTCCAACTCAAATTACTTCCACTTAAGTCTTATAATGTAGATTGTAAGGCATCACCCAGTTCAGTCGGTGAAGGATGAAAAAATCGTAGAAAATCTTTAGTAATTTTTTATTTTAAAAGCAATCCCCATAGTTCCTTCCGTCTGAATGTCATCATCTTTTTATTTGCCATACCATGAAACTTTGTTTCAGTAAAAACATGTAAAAGGGGTGGGTGGATGGATGGGGAGAATTGTCGGATTAAGGATATATATAATCATATTAGTAGAATTTATAGAAACAAGCTTTTTACCTTACGTCCTTCCCTAATAAGGATATAAGATTCCAATAATAATAATAATAATTGGGTTTTATTGAAAACCAAAAAAGATGTTGGCATAAATTGTAATTATTAGGGGCGAATTATTAAAAGCACAAGTAGAGATGGACGTGAGAGTTGTTTGCATTTAATGCATAGTATAGGTACTATTGGATGATGCATCAAGCAAGTTATGGGAGTGGGGCAGAGGTCAATAACTAGCGTTGTCGTGGTCTCTAAATAAGAGGTCCAGTTGTAGGTCAAATGTGTCTCTCTATTCAGTATTCAAGATAAATTGAGGGGTGAATGGACCCCTTAGTCTCATAAACACTGGGTAAGTCTTCAACCAATCCACTCTCAAGACATTGCAAATTTATTTGTCTTGTTAAAGTGAATAATGCATTTTTGGTCGGTTTAATTTAATTTAACTCAGTGTCACATTTTTATCTGTACCTATTATAAAAAAGAAATTTATTATACTTCTAAATGAAAGTTATTCTATACAAAAAAATTTACTCTTTTAATTTTTTATAAAATAAATACAGAGATATCATATTGAGGATAAAATTAAAAGTTCATGCGTATTAGAGGTCGTTATGATATTAATTTTCAAATGTATCAAATTTATTCTTTCTCACCTATTACACACAATGAACTAAATTAGGTTATAATTGTAATATGTCCAAGCAACTACACATATATTCAATAGTTATCATTATTTCTCCCACAATCACTAATATACTAAAAAATTATTGTTATTTTTCCTACAACAGCTTATATGCTAAAGTCTCCCATTATTATCCTACAAATATGCTTGTAGTAAAAGAATTCTCATTATTTTTGTTGTATATTTAATTTTCACTAACTTCTTAGAGTGGACTAATCTCTAAAGTGCTTTCTAATTGAATTGTTTATATGATTGCAATTATTATTGATATTTATTATTTTATTTAAATTAAAATGTGTATATAAAATGAACGCATGATATCATCCATAATAATGATATTAATTTTATGTTGAGAATAAGAAATATAATGCTTTTAATTACACAAATAATATGTTTTATTCAAGAAGTATTTCATGCGAGTATGAGTTACAAGCAAAGTATTTTTATACGATAACTTCGAAAAATTGCAGTTGATATATAATGAGTTTATATAATTACTTTGACGGAGTTAATAATTCTTTTAAAAAATCAATTTTAAAATATAAATATGATGCCAACCTCAAATAGGGAATTAAATGCTTACTGCCTTTGACACAAGAAACCAAATAAAAGAGAGAATAGAAAGATAAACAGTTATTTTATTGGCTTCGTTTTATCCTTCAAATGAGTATATCACAAGTTATTTATAAGGGATTGAGATGGATGATTTGATCCTTTATGCTAGGATACATGCTCTTAGGCTAGGCACAGGGATCTCTAAGGACATCCCTTTATTACATTAGATACACAATTGTTCCACCTACTAAATCACAAGTTATATGGATACTCTATTAGGCTTGTCGCTACACATCATATAGCCTCTATTTCTAGATGAACTGAGTTAAGCAGTCGCGTGGGAGTATAGGGTTTTGCAAAGTTCCTTTCTAGGAAAGAACCAAACTGATAAGGGTCAAAATCGTGTATCAGTATATTGGGCTAGAATCCTATAATAATGACTAGAGGATGGTCGAAGGATAAGCTTCTAAGATGATGGGGGTATAGTCCTGCAATCACTAGCAAACATTAGGCTAGCCGAGGTGCCCTCGGCTAAAGCTCTCCGACGCTCAAGTTAATATGGAATTGACTAGATAATCGAATAGGAGAGCAAGGGCTCAAAGTAGAATATGGCATACCTTGCTAAAGGCAATGGATGGGGTATTTATAGCCTTCTCCAGGTGGCTGATAAGTTCGAGATGCCCTTGTCAAGCATGAAGAACTATTGTCCTTACCTGAGGGTTTTTGGATCTTCCCCCATCTATGTACTATTCCAGGTGGCGCGGTTTGGGGCGTGGTGGTATACTGGTAGTGCTTACTATTCTGGCACAACTAAGAAAATGTGGTACTGTGGTGGCATATGCCATTAATGTGGAGACAATGTCGCCTGGTGGAGTATTCAATGCGGCTGCAGGGCTATAGCCTTGGTTCAAGCTCCCTAGTCGAAATGAGTACTTTTGTAGGGTATCTTCACAAGCTCTAGTCAACAAGGTGTAACCTCGTCATGGTCGGATGAGATTCGGGTTGTACTTTGGTTATGATCAACCATGATCTGATCGAAAAGGAGAACACCATACTCACTGCAGTGGGCAAGGTTTTGCTAGTCGAAACACGATCGATTGGTTGGGCCCATCTGCGGTCAAGCTACCAATATCGCAGTGCTGCCATGGTCGAGTAATGTTGAGCTGGGCTTGTTGGGCTATTCCATATTATGAATCCTATCTACTCACAAGTTCTGAGTGAGAGTATCGACGAGAATGAGATGTGAGTAGTTAAACTTGTAAGTTGGGTCCAATCGACGAAAAACTGGAAGAGACGACCAGGGCATTTAATACGGCAGTTATACTGTGTCAAGCAGAGCATCAAGTGGCGCGTCAAGTAGTGGTTATACAATAATTATAGTCGTTTCAGTTGCCACACCGTGGAGGCTATAAATTATCATGGTGAAATTGGCCATTTTTACTTTTACAGCATTTCGTGAGGTCGATTATCAAGCTTTCACCACTTTCCTCTACTCATCGAGTCTTTTGCTCCTTGCTATCTAATAAGTCTTCTGCTATTTTTGCTCGAGTTCAATATGTTACACGTATTTGACGAGCATAGTTCTAAGGGGAGTGATAGTGAAGAAACGAGGTCGAACATCAACTCAACTAATGGGTCTAACAGCTTTTCTAGCGATGATTCAACTTCGAGTAGCTTGAGTAGGGAAAGGGTCACTGCAGCTGGTGAAGCTGGCCCAAGCCAGCTGCTTATCTCTCGTGGTCGATTATTTACCCCAGATCATTATAGCGAGATAGTGTCGAAGGTAATCGAGGGGGAACTGGACCTTATTCGGCAGTTGTTCCATATTCCTGCAGACATCGAGTTGATTCCCCCAGGGCCCGAGTCAGAATGCACCAGCCCCCTACCGGTTGTATAACTGTCTTTGAGGATGCTCTTCAATGTGGGCTTAAGTTTTCAATCGCCCAATCTGTTGTCGACCTCCTTCGAGGCCTTCAAGTTAGTATAATGCAGTTGCTACCCAATTATTTTTCCACTATATACAGCTTCGTCGTTCTTATGTATGTGCATGATCAACCTCTTTCTTTCGCAAATTTTAGTAACATCTTTCATCTGTCTATGTCTCACAAGTCGGGAAGTACGGAGAAATCGAGCTTCTATTATCTCACAGTCCATCCTCGTCGAAAGTTTTTGGTGACCCCTTCTTTTTCATTTGGCCAGAACTGGAAATCTCGTTATTTCTATGTTCGATCTTCAAGTGGAGCTAGGTTTAATTTAACCCGAGGTTGGATGAGAGGTCATATCGAGATACTTGGGAATGAGACTCCGACTTGGCCTAATACATTCATAAGAGATCTTGTCGAGTTTGGGCAGATGAAGGCCTCGAGTTACATCGAGAAGAGGAACTTGGTGCTGGTAGGTTTATCGCCTGCCCAGCTAGATATTCCTGATGGCGCTGACTAGGTAGATAGCGTTGTTTATTGCTCATTTTTAATTCGCATTTTCGTTCAAGTTTTTAGTCGATTCTGATGCATTTTTATTTTTGTGCAGATTGAGAAGAGATAATAAACTAAACCCGAGCTTAAGTTTTGGCGCGTGCCCGATGCAATCAAGAGCATTAACAAAATACAGTTGCTCATCGAGGGGCAGCGTGCCCACACAACGCCACTGTTTGCTGTGCTATCTGTCCCCGTGGCCTCTCTAGCCCGATCGGTGGCTCTCCCTACTCGGCTAACACCTAGGTCGAGTCCAAGTCCAACTGCTCACTAAAAGAGGCCCGCGGCCGAGCAGGCTAGGCTAGCGCAAAAAAGGATTGCCACAAAAAGGGTAAGGGCAAGGCTGGAGCACCTTCTACCCCAACCGGCTATGATGTCTTCGGGCGCCGGAAGAATGACGAGCTATTCCAGTTGGTCGACCTCTCTTCTCCTCGATTTGGGACCGAGATAGCGGTCTACAATAACATATCTATCATGACAGTAGGGTGGACCGGCTCACTACCACTAAAGGTGATGATGGCTGGTTTATTTGCATATGACCAGTGAAAGATGATGGATCTCAGTCAAGGGAGCATTTTGAAAGCTATGGCTTACCATTTGAACATGGTATGTTTGTAGTCGAGTTATTTTTACTCCCTCTTATTTCTTTTATTTGTTTATTAATGGTGTTATATGTGTTGCAAGTTAATCAATTAGCTTACCATCTTTATCGGAGGTCGGAACTAGCGCTCGACGATCGCGACAGGCTCCAGCAGGAGTGTGACGACGTGGACGTGGCTAAGGTTCAGATCAAGTCAACTAAGGCAGAGGTCGAGTAGCTGACTAAATAGCTGGAGGAGAGGGATAAATAGCTAGAAGCAAATGATGCTCAGTTGCTGATCGTAGTGACCGATGAGCTATTGAAAAAAGTCAGGGTGGAGGCGCAGACCCACTATGACACTGGTTGGGCCAATAGTTACAACAGCGCTCTAAACTTTGCTCGGGGTAAGTTCACAAAGACGTTGTCTGCTATATAATGAGAGGTGGTGCAGCAGTTTATATTGACTTCGGCATTCCAAGACGCCAGCGTCGTCTTCTCTCTTGAAGACACTAAGGATACCTTTAACAAGGCCATTAAGCAGCTGGAGTATCTTGGATATTCCATTCGACCTGAGGACAGGGAGTGCTTGAACTCGATTCTCGACGAGCAGCTCCATGCATTCTCTGATCTGGATAAAGCTGCACCTGCTGGAGGGCCTAACCTTAAAGAGATTGCTCCTATCGAGGAGCCTGTCGTTGCACTAGTACCTAGCTATTTGGCTAGGCGTAAGGTGGTGACCACAGAGTTCGACTTTGCCAACGACTTTACTTTCGATATCAGAGATGGCAAAGTGAATATGAATATGGCTGATTTCTTCGCCGAGGCTGGGCACCCATTCATGGTCGACAAGGCAGGTCTTTCTTGGCCACCTCCTATTGATAGGGCCGAGCAAGAAGTTCAGAGTCCTCCTATCGTCGTCTTCATCCCTTCCAGCTTGACCATGCAATTGAAGAAGGCACGATGGCTATGTGGGCTGAGGGTGCTGGCTCTAGCTGAGCTTGCAGCTCATTGTAATTTTATGTCTTCATTCTGAAGTCTGTGGTCGCCCTGCGAGGAGCCTGTTTTCGTCATATTAACTTTGTAATCGAAATTAGAATGGAATGGAATGGAATGATGCTTCTTTGCCATCAACTTGAGTTCAACTTATTCAATTCTTAGCACTTTGCTCTTTCTCATCAGTAGAATAGTTAGTAAGCCTTTTAAAAATAACCCGTCCATTAAGGAATCAAATTTAATCAAGTTCATGGTCGATTTAGAAGTCAGATAGCATGAAAATGAAAAAGCAAGTCTAAAATATTATTCCTGTCTTTGTCGTTGAATTCTTGGTCGACTTAATCATAATGTATCAATTGTAATTTAGATTATGTGGTCAATTTTACATTAAAGGTCAACTTTCGATAAATAATTCATCTTTTGCCATGTCACCTTGTTCACGTACAATGTCGAGTAGTTGTGAATTTGGGGATCATTGTCGATAATTAAGACGACTCAAGACGGGTCAAACTTTTATGATTTTTGCATTATTATTGACAACGAGGTTGACATTAAACAATTGAATCACTAGTTATGTTGCAGTAGAAGCTTACGTTTGCATGGTTTGGTCATCATCGTTGATAATGGGGTCAACTTTAAGCGAACTAGTTGCCTAGTAATTTGGGCTAGAGGCCTTTATTATCACGATTTAATACCATCGTCGACTGTGGGTTCGACTTCAAGCGGGTAGTTCGTTTATTACTTTGGGCTAGAGGCTTTTATTATCGCAGTTTAATGCCATCGTCAACTATGGGGTCGAATGGTTTAGCATCGTCGTTGACTGTGGGGTCGACTTTGAGCAGGTGGTTGCTGAAATTTGCATAGTTTTGTTGCTTTGAAAATGAAGTACAGTACAATGGGGACAGCAAGTCTCGTTACACATAAATTTCTTCAAGTTTAATGCATTTCATGGTCGAGGGAGCTCGTTACCATTCATGTATGTGAGTCAATATGCATTATGCTTTGCTACCTTAACCACCAAGTATAGACCTCCCATTTCGGGTCGAGCTTTTCTACGTTCTTAGATACCTCGACCTTTTTGAGAACAAAGTCACCTACTTTAAAACTTCTTGATCGAACTCCCTTGTCGTAGTGCTCTGCCATCTCTGATCTATATCTCTGCATTGTGATGTAAGCTTGTTGTCAAAGCTTCTCGATGGTTTCAAAGTCGAGTTCCCATTCTGAGGTGTTTCTGATTGGGTTAAAATAGATTACTCGAGCAATATACTGCATTAGTTTCGTTGGGATGACTGCCTCCGATCCATAGACCAAACTATAGGGGCTATGACCCATGGCTGTTCGGGAAGTTGTTCTGTATGCCCATAGCACGCCAGAAAGGTTGTCTGCCCAAATTGCGCCAGTTTCTTCCAGTCGAGCCTTCAGATGGTCGAGCACGATTCTGTTCGTGACCTCTATTTGGCCGTTAGCATGTGGATTCCCCACTGAAGTGAAGTTCTGGCAGATCTCGAGGTTTTCACACCAATCCCTTATACGTTTGCTCTAAAATTATGTCCTATTATCCAATATTAAGATTTTGGGCAGATCAAAATGGCATATAATGTTCTTCCATATAAAACTCTTGATGGTTGTATCGGTTATTTTGGGGACTGCCTCGGCCTTGACATATTTCGTAAAGTAGTTGAAGATGATGATGATAAATTTCCTTTAGCTTGTTTTCTTCAAAAAAGATCCAACTATATCGATCCCCCACTGGTCGAACGGGTACGTGATTTGTATATTTACCATCGACGAGGCAGGTTGGTGTGGGATATTTGAGTGGAGCTGGCAAGATGGGTACTTTCTGGCGAAGTCGTGGCGTCTTTCAATAATGTCGGCTAGAATTATCCATATCTAATGATTTTGTGTTCCAAAGACTGTTCTCTGGAGTGATTGCCGCAAAATCCTACATGAACTTCATGCAAGACGTCACTAGCTTGAGCTAGTGTTAGGCACCTCAATGGCGATCGTAGTATTAACCTATGATAAAACTGATCATGCTTGTTGAGGGTGAATTTAGCTACTTGACCTCTGAGCCTACGCGCTTTGCCCTTGTCCTCGGGGATCGTCTCTTGTCTCAAGTACAGCTTTATCGGGTCTTACCAAGAAAGAGTTTCTTTTTCGACACTTTCCACCAAGTTTTGGTAGAGAATGCTTATGGTAGGCTTGTTGGCGACCAGGAATGTTATTGGTCTGTCCCTAGTCCACTTCATCGAGCTCGCGAACTTAGATAGGGCATCCACTCGCTCGTTCTCTGATCGAGGTACTTGGCTGAGAGTGAATTTCTTGAATAGCTATTGTAGCTTTTTCACCTCGATCAAGTATTTGTTGATCATAGATTCCTTGGCTTCGAAGTTTCCTTCGACCTATTCTGCGACTAGTTAGGAGTCAGTGATAGCCGCCAGTTATTTGACTTCGTAGTTTGCTGCCATCCTCATGCCGGTAAGAAGGGCCTCATACTCCACAACGTTGTTGGTCATCGGGTAGTTAAGCTTGATTACAAAATCATATTCCTCTGCCAGCGGAGAGTGGAGTGAAAAACCTACCCTTCCACCTAAGCAGGTTGTCGATCTATCGACGTGCAAGGTCTACATGGGAGTGCCGTGGTCATGCTGATTAGGTAGGTCGAGTCTCTCAGCCACAAAATCAGCTAAAACTTGTGCTTTGATAGCAGTTTGGGGTTGGAACATGATGTTGAATTCCCCGATTTCGATTGCCCACTTGGTTAGTCTTCTAGACATATCCAATTCTGATAACACTTGCTTTAGCAGCTGATTTGTCAAGATTATAATCGTATGGGATTCGAAGTAAGGCCTTAACTTTATAGTTGTTGTGACCAGGGCGAGGGCGAACTTCTCGATCTCAAAATAATTGTGCTCAGGGTCCTACAATACCTTATTATAGTAATAGACAGGTCGTAGGTCTCATCTCAGGTTGAAACCAGGATAGAGCTCATTGAGTCTAACGAGACTGCTAAGTACATGTATAAAATTTCTCCCAGTTCAGGTTTGGCCAAAATGGGTGCAAATGAGAGATAATGTTTCAGCTTGACCAAGGCCTGGCCACATTGCTCTGACCATTAAAAACCCAACTTCTTTGCGTTTCTCAGGATCTTAAAGAAGGGTAAACTTTTGTCAGCTAATCGAGCAATAAACCTCCCTAGAGGTATGATCCTTCCAACCAAAAGCTGTATGTCTTTGACTATTTGATAGGGTGTGATGTCCAAAACTGCCTAAATTTTTTTTAGGTTTGCTTCGATGCCTCATTGGCTAACCATGTATCCCAAAAACTTGCCTCTTCGCACTCCGAATGTGCACTTGTTATTGGAATAGTACCCAACAAGCCAATTAGATTAGCCTTGTAAAAGCTATTTCCTTGTAAAATAATATTGATTGAATGATATTCTTTATATGATCATCTTCATCTTATGCTCTTTATTACTTCACTTGCATTTGGATCACTTATATCTATGGGACTTGGTCCGATGACTATGGAATAAGTCTCACACGATCGTGATCTTAAATCTTCCAAGTCATAGGATCTTATGAGACGGGCCGGGCATTTAAGATCCGGATAGACTTGCACTAACGATGCATAAATCCAAGAGTTGGATATTGCTCCGTTCCATGAAAAACTGTCTAATGACCCTCCGGAGAATCCACTAGATAGCCATGGTGGCAAGTCGGTAGTGATTAATTCTCCCGCTTATGCTAGAACATATTATTAGTCCTCTGACCTGAGGATCCATGGTAACCTTGTGTTCAGTCCTTATGCTTTGACTCTTCTTTAGCCACTTAGTAGGTCTTTCGGGTTGAGGTTGGGCATGAGCTACCTGGCATGGAGGTTTGTGAGATCCAAGAGAGAATCTGATTCCTCGCTTTTGTGAAGGACGAGTGCATCTCCTATATGTTCTATAATAATCAATTCCAAGAAATTCTTGCACAAGGTGGTGTGACAATTTGGAAAAGGAGTTTTTCAAAGGTGAGGTCACACGAGGGAATCGAACATTAAGAATAGAGACATAGTATTGAGGCTATTAGAGTACTCTTCAATTAATGAGATTAATTGAATCGAGTCGATTAGTTTAAAAGGAGTTTTAAACTAAAATGAATATAAGATATTCAAAAATTACAAAGAGTTGTGAGCCCATGTCCAATGAATGGTAGAACCTATTGGGTCACACACAAAATCAATTAGTTTCCAAAATTGGTAGAGCAATTTTCTAAATGTTAGAAATATTCACCCTTTTGGTGATTGATTTTCAAGAAACCAATTTAACGGTCAATTTTGGCTTGATTAATTTAAGTATTAAATTACTCAACTAATTTAAAGACTTAAATTAGATCAATAATTAAGGAGTTAATTATTTAGTGCCATATTGACCATCAATTGGTCAAGTTGACTTAAAGAGTTAAGTTGAGTAGTTTAAGCTTAAAAGTTAAGCTTGTTTGATTTAAGAGTTAAATCACAGGATAATTAATTAAATTAAAGTATTTAATTTAATTAATGGGAAGAATACTTTTAGCAGGAAAAATTTAAATGAAGTGTTCATTTAAATTAGCATCTTAATTAATTTGGAATTAGATTCTAAATGTAATTGAAATGCACATAAAATTCAAGTAAGATTTGAATTTGAATTTGCCAACTTGGCATACCACTTGGGCGGTCACCTTGAGGAAGGTGTGATGATAACTAGAATCATACCTTCCACCCTCTATATGAGGGTGAGCAAATTAAAACATATACATTGCTGAAAAGTGTGAAGATTAGATTATTTGCATTCCTTCCAAAAAATCTCTTTCTCCATGTATTACATCATGTGTTGAGCTTTGCATTCCTTCTTCTTCCCAACCTAAAAATTGGCCTCCTCAACCTCATTTTCTCCTATTTAACTCCACCTTCTAGTGAGGGGAAATTGGAAGAATGATTGGGGGTGTGGATCATATCAATAGAGGTAAGGCGTTTGACTTGCTGATTTTTGGAGATCCACTGCAGTAGCTCCAGATTGGAGAATTGTGCTGGAGCGATCCAGAAGGTGTTTTTAATCCAATTTTTCATACTAGCTTCCTCAGTGTGTGAAGGAGTCCTAGATTTAATTTGGTGATTTTTGGAGCAGTATAACTGAGGCAAAGGTTGCCACCTTTCTACTGTGTCGATTCCGGACAGTTTCTAGATCCAAGAGAGATAGTTGATTTTCTCCTTGTTTTGAGCTACAAGAGTTAATTCTTCTTCCCAATCCAAATCTATAGCATGACTAGATCCTTGGTCGCTTGAGTAGCTTAGTTATTTTCAAGCTTATAAAGTTTTGATTTATGGATCCTAATGCTACTCTTACCTTCAAGTGGTATCGGAGCCTATTTCATGTTATGTTTTGGATTATTGATTGATTCATTCATATGATGAATTGATCAATATCATCGAATATTTGATCTGAGTAATGGATTGGAGTGTTTGGTTGATGATGCTTGTGGCTCTATTGCTTGATGAATTGAAAGCATGCTTTTATGTGATTTAAGTGTTGATTCATGTTTTAGTACATTTCAATTCATAATTATTAGTGTTGAATGTTGATTTGGCATTAATCAATGTTATATGATGATATAGCATGTTGTTGATTGATCAAAAGTGTTTTGGTTATTTTCTGATCCAATGAGATTGTTGTTTGATTGGAGGTTTTTAGAGAAGAATTTGATTCTCACTTAAACTTGAATTTTTGAAGCATGATTGGACACTTTAATTTTCAGTTTTAAAAGGAGTTTTAAATCAAAAATTGGTCCATAATATCTGATTTAATGTCTAGAAAGTGTTCTATGATTTTTTGTGCACAAAAGTTAAGCTAAAATAGGCTTGACTAGCCTTTGACCCCAAAATAGGGGCTGCCGACAGCTTTGGCGCTAGCTAGCCGGGCAGTGGCTGAGAACTACAACCTAGCCATGTGCCAAGCTTGGCCAACAGCACCCAGTTTAGGTTTAGACAGGTTTTGAGCTCTTTTTTGGTTCCTTGAATGGCTAGAAATGGCATTAAATTGTGTGTTATGGATGCACAAGTGTTGTGCAAGTCCTCAAAATTATGTTTGATATTTTTCATTGCTTTTAAAATCTAGTTAAAGTTAATCTCCAACTTATGGCATAAATGTTATGCTGGTTCAATTATTTGTTTTTGAGATAAACATTTAATTGTTAGAATTAATTGTTAATTCTAGATTTATTTATTGTTCATTTAATTGTTGAATGGATGATGAATGAATGGGGATGATCATGAGCTTTTAATATTGATTTTATTTCTTTCAAAGTTGTTGAAATGAGTTGTATTAAATTGAGGCTTGCATGCCTCTTAAATTCTACCTTGTAAATGTTATGAGAGTAGAATCACTAGGAATGAGGGTTCCTATTCATGTAATTGTTGCGTGGAGCAATGGAGACCCTTGGAGGCATGGAGACTTTTGAAGACCCACGAATGTATGGGATACACTTATGTAATATCTAGATTTAATCAACCTACCTAAAATCAACTAGGTAGTGCACCTATGACTCTAAGTGTACCACTTGGTTAGGCTCATGGTCATCCCACCCTAGACACATGCTAGGCGTATTTACTTATTTATGTTTTTCATATCCTATTGATGTATGAGATGTATGTTTAAGATATGAAAAACCTAAATAAGAAGATAAAATGATGAGATCTTTGCAAGCAAAATCTCTCCACTTAGAATGTCTAAGTGTTTTTCGAACATTAAGTCCAATTGGATATAAATTAAAAGAGTTTTAATTAATCCAAGCCTTCTACCAATAGTGCATGCCATGTCGATGCTACAGATTTTGCGTGATGGCACTCGGTTATAGGGGTCACATTTAGGAGAAAAGTTGTGAGCATACACTTAGCATTAGATGCACTTTGACTTGGGAACGCCTACATATTGGCACTCAGTTATGGGGGTGATGTGGTGCCCGTCTTGAGTCAAAGATTAATTGGTAGGTTCGACTTAACACTTTGTATCATAGATGGTGCACTGTTAAGTGGGTCTATATGAAAAGTGAGGCAAAATATATCAAGAGCTGCATGAGATGCAATTAGCAAAAGTTGCTTACCCTTCGATTGCTTGTGGATGGCACTCAGTTACGGGGGTCCACTTGCAAGTTCTTGAGATCTTGATTCTCACTAGGAAATAGGATTTTCCGAATTCTTTTAAGGGGTGAAGAATTTGATAAAATAGTGGGAGAAAAACATGCTTGAAAGATTATGAACATATTTTTAATATCAAACTCGATCACATGCTTATACTCTTTTTTCGCTTCTTGTAGATTTTCAAAATCTTCAAATCAAAATGGCTAAGAATCCACTCACATCAATTTTGGAAACTAATAAACTAACTGGGCCGAACTTTCAAGGTTGGTTAAGAAACCTCAAAATCATTTTTGACTCTGAAAAGCGGACTTACCTCTTTGACCAAAGTCCCATGGACATTCTTGGTGATGACGCCACTGACGCACAACGTGAAATGTTCACAAAATTTGTAGATGATGATCTACAAGTGAGGTGTGTCATGATGGCATCTATGTCCAACGAGCTCCAAAAGACTCATAAGCACATAAAACATGCTTGAGAGATCTATGTACACTTGCAAGAGTTGTATGGTGTACAAAGTAGACATGAAAGGTTCGCTTTGTCTAAGGAGCTCTTTAGGGCAACGATGAGTGAATGTTCCAATGTCCATGATCACGGCCTCATGATTATTAGACTCGTCAAGAAACTTAGACAGTTAGATGTGGTTATGGACAACGACCTTTACGTAGATTTGATCCTAAAGTTATTGCCACTATTATATGATCAATTCATTATGAACTTCAATATTTCCAAGCAAGATGTTATGATTTACGAATTGATCAATATACTTGTGACCACGGAGACGACTCTGAGAAAGGAGAAGCCCCTTATGCTTGCATCCTCCTCCAAATCGAAGGACCCCATGGGTCCCAGAAAGGGAGGTAAGAGGAATAAAAATTCTTCCTTGAAAGGGAAGCCACCCAAAAAACGTTCCGGGAGGGTTAAGAAGAAGGTTAGAACTAAAGCTAGTTGTTTCCATTGTGGCGAAAAGAGGCATTGAAAAGAAATTGCAAAGCTTACCTTACAACCCTTGAGAAGGGTATGTACTTTATTAAAGTGCACATGACAACTAATTCTTCCACATGGGTATTGATACCGCATGTAGTTCTCACAGTTGTAATTCGTTACAGGGGATGGAAAAAAGAAAGACTCTTCATGAAGGGATATGATCCTCTGCTTAGGAAATGAAGCAAGAATTGCCACTACTTTCCAAGCCGTTATCAAGTTGGACTTGGGGAATGCTTACATTGTACTTAATCCCATTTATTATGTACCTCATCTTGTAAAGAATATTAATTCAATTCTTGTTCTTGATAATGAAGGATTTGATATCGAATGGGAAGTTGAAGGCATTAAATAATGGTTCTTTGATTGCTCAAGGTACATTGATAAATGGATTGTACATACTTAATTCTCAAACTTCACTAATACACATTCAATCAAGTAAAAGAAAATTAGATATCCAAGAAGATGTCATTCTTTGGCATGCAAGACTTAGCCATATCTCTAGGAATAGGATGAGCAAGTTAGAAGCTCTGAAAGCATTAAATGTTAGAGGCATTGAGAATTTTCACACTCGTGAATCTTGTTTAAAGGAAAAATGACCAAAACTCCTTTTGTAGGACAAATGAAGCACTCCACAAGTCTCTTGGATTTGATCCATACAGACGTTTGTGGACCACTAAAAGTTAGTGGGAGAGAAGGCTATTCCTACTTCATCACCTTCACTGATGACTATAGTCGGTTCGAACATGTGTTTCTTATAAAGAACAAGTCCAAAACCTTTGAAAAGTTCAAAGAATATAAGAGTGAAGTGGAAAAGCAATTAGGGCTGAGTATTAAAGCTTTTCAATCAGATCAATGAGGGAATACTTAAGTGCCAAATTCTTGGATTATCTAAAGAAGAATGAGATTCTTTCTCAATGGATTCCACCCGGCACACCCCAACATAATGGAGTAGCCGAAAGGACAAAACGTACCTTGTTGGACATGGTACACTTCATGATGAACTTTTTTGATGTGCCCATATCCTTTTGGGGATACGCCTTAGACACGGTAGTGATGCTACTAAATATAGTACCATCTAAGCCAGTGCCAAAACACCATATGAGATATGGCATGGCAAAGCACCCTCTTACAATTATCTTAAAGTTTGGGGATCTCCCGCTTACGTAAGACAGACAGTGGGAGATAAGTTGGATAGTACATCCATCTTGTGCAAGTTGTGGGATACCCAAGAGAGTCTTTGGGTTACTATTTGTATGATCCTTCGGAACGAAAGGTGTTTTTTTTAAGGAACGCCCACTTTTTGGAAAAGAAATTTCTATTAGATAGAAATGGCATTGTCATTGAACTTGATGAAGTTTAAGATGATCAACAAATCCCACAAGCGATGGAAACAAATGAGCTACAAGGGCCTCATACACAACATCTAAGAAGGTTGGACCGAATCAATAAGCAACCTGAAATGTTCAAATTCCTTCATGAAATAGGCCAATCAGATAATGATCTAAAGACCTATAGGAAGCTATGTTGGACATATATTCGGGATGTTGGCTTGAAGCCATGAGATCCGAAATGGACTCACATGTACTTAAGCAAGGTATAGACTTTAGTAGATCCACCAAAGGAAATAGTTCCCGTTGGTTGCAAGTGGATCTATAAGCAAAAGCTTGGAATAGATGAAGAAGTGGTGACTTTTAAGGCGCGACCAGTGGCAGAAGGTTACACTCAAAGACCCTGTATTGATTTAGAGGAAACCTTTTCACCAGTCGCAATGCCTAAGTCCATTCGGATTCTACTTGCTATAGTCATATATTATGACTATGAGATATGATAAATGGATATGAAAACCATTTTCCTCAATGAAGAAATTGAAGAAGAAATATATATGGAACAACCACAAGGTTTTACATCCAAGGGGCATGAGTAAAAGGTTTGCAAACTCCAGAGATCCATTTATGGACTCAAACAAGCATCCTGAAGTTGGAACATACGTTTTGACAAAACAGTCATATCATTTGGCTTTGTCAAAAATATATATAAACTATGGGTGTATAAGAAGGCTAGTAGGAGTAGTGTACAATATATTGTGTTTTATGTCGATGCCATCCTTCTCATTGGGAATGATGTAGGAATATTAATGTGTACTAAAGCGTGGTTATCTACACAAATCTCTATGAAGGATTTGGGAGAAGTATCCTACATATTAGGAATATGTATCTATAGAGAAAGATATAACATGATGCTAGGGCTATCCCAAACACTGTACATTGACAAGATACTAAAGAGGTTTAGTATACAAAAATCCAATAAGGGATTTCTTCCCATGGGACATGGCATTCGTCTCTCCAAGCCTATGGCCCCCAAGATAAAGGAAGAGAAACGAAGGATGTCTAACATACCTTATGCCTCCGCTATTGGTAGCATAATGTATGCAGTTCAATGTACAAGATCGGATGTGGCACACTCGTTAAGTGTTACGAGTAGGTTCTAATCAATTCTAATGAGAGTCACTGGATAGCCGTAAAAGCAATCCTTAAGTACTTAAGAAGGACTAAGGACTTGTTTTTGGTATACAGCAACGGAGAATTGAAACTAGATGGGTTTTCAGATTCAAGTTTTCAATCTGATATAGATGACCTCAAATCCACTTATGAATTTATATTTTGCCTTAATGGCAGCGCTGTGAGTTAGAAGAGTTCCAAACAAGACCACAACCGATTCCACCACTGAAGTATAATACATTATGGCTTCGGAAGCTGCAAATGAAGGTGTTTGCATGAAAAACTTTATTCAAGAGTTGAATGTAGTGCCTAGCATTGCTGAGCCAGTAGTTGTCTTTTGTGACAACACCGAGGAAGTGGTGCAAGCTAAAGAGCCTAGATCTTATTAGAAATCCAAGCACATTTTAAGGCGATATCATTTGATCTGGGAGATCATTGATAGAAGCGATATCCGAGTGAAGAGAGTTGCCTCGAAAGAGAATATAGCAGATCCACTAACTAAACCTCTAACGCAAAAGGTCTTTGAAGAACATCTTGAGAAGATGGGCCTCAAGTCCATTGGGCTTTGGCTTTAAAGTAAGTGGGAGATTGTTGGAATAGTGTCTGGCAAGCCAATTAGATTGGTCTTGTAAAAGCTATTTCCTTATAAAACAATCTTGATTGAATGATATTCTTTATATGATTATCTTCATCTTATACTCTTTATTACTTCACTTGTATTTGGATGAAGCTCCTAGATCACTTATGACTACGAGACTTGGTTCGATGACTATGGAATAAATCTCACACGGTCGTATCTTAAATCTTTCAAGTCATAGGATCTTATGAGACGGGGCATCCAAGATCCGAATAGACTTGCACTAATGATGCATAAATCCAAAAGTTGGATATTGCTCCATTCCATGAGCACCTATATGAGATACGGGTGTATGTTATTGGGTGCTTGTTAGAGAACAAGGCACTGAAGACCCTTTAGAGAATCCACTAGATAGCCATAGTGGTAAGTTGGTAGTAGTTAATTGTCCCGTTTATGCTAGTGCATATTATTAGTCAACTAACCATAACCAAAGTACACCAGGTTACACCTTGTCGACTAAAGCATGGGGAGATACCCTGCAGAAGTTCTCACTTCAAACGGGGAGGTCGAATCGAGGCTACAACCCCGTAGCCACATTGAATGCTCCACCAGGTGGCGTACCCCTACATTGATTGCGCATGCCACCACAGTACCACCTTTTCTCAGCTGTGCCAAAATAGTATGCACCACCAGTGTACCATCACACCCCAAACCGCGCCACCTAGAATAGTACACAGATAGGAGAAGACCAAAGACTCTCAGGTGAGGACAACAGTCCTTCATGCTTGATAAGAGCATCTCAGACTTATCAATCACCTGGAGAAGGCTATTAATACCCAATCCATTGCCTTTAGCAAGGCATGCAATATTTTACTTTGAGCCCTTACTCTCCTGTTTGATTATCTAGTCAATTCCATACTGGCTTGAGAGTCAAAGAGCTTTAGCCAAGGCACCTTGGCTAGCCTGACGTTTGCTAATGATTACAGGACTCAACCTCATCATGTTAGAAGCTTATCATTCGACCATCCTATGGTAGATATTACAGGATTCCAACCCAATACACTAATACACAATTTTGACCCTCATCATTTGGCATCGTCTGTGGGAAACTTGAGTCCGCGATTGAGAAACTAGTTAACGTCGGGCGAGCCACTTCAGAGAAATAGGAGAATAAGAGGCCACCAACCCCTTTTCCTAGATCTCCTTCAAAACCAGATGTGCCAGGGCCCAGCACCCAACTAGAACAAGTGGTCTACTTAACTGTACCACAATTGATGCAGTTCATAAGCAAACAGATATCCGCTCAAATCTCTGTCCAACTCTCAGCTACCCTGAACCGGCATACTGCACTGCTGGGGCCGGCAGCTAGCGCCATGCCCCAGCCTACTCAATGTGAGGAAAGACCCGCTAGGGAAGAGATGGGTTGGCCAGAGGCTCGACGACCACCAACTTGACAAGAAGACAACCTAAAGTATTTTTTGAGGGAGAAGGTTCGACAACACCCTCATGAACAAGTAGCAAACTTTGTCGACCATGGAATTCAATCCATTCGAGCCCAGCAGTGTGATAGGGTCTAGCGCAGAAGACAATAGACAAATAAGAATCTCACCTAGGCCAACCGAGAAGAATAGGAATAAGTCTCCCACCAAGTGTAATAGCTCAACAAACGGATTGAGGAGATCTTGAGGAGAAACACTGAATGGAAACCCTACCATGAAGGAGCACCGATGTCTTAGCGAGAGAGAGAATCACTGTTCATCCAGGACATTATCGGCGAGCGTATCACTGTCGACGCCATGGTCCCCACCGGGCTACCTAAGTACGATAGCTCATTAGACCCAAATGAATACTTGTTGCCGTTCGAACACATGATGCAATTACATGGGCATAATAAATATATCCACATAAAGATGCTTGTAACGACTTTCTAGGGCATTGCACTCAACTGGTTTGTGAAGCTAGAATTGACGTCCATTTACTCGTATGACCAGTTGTGCGACAAGTTCCTGCACCAGTTCGCCAACTGAAGGAAGGCAAAGCTCCCCCACACCCAGTTGTATACAGTTAAACAAAATAAGGATGAATCACTTTGTGACTTTTTCACCATATTCAACACTGAAGTTTTGAAGATTGGGAGTCCGTGAATCAAATTTTTGATCGACATGCTTTTCTTGGGCCTGCGACACAAAGAATGCACCAATACTTTGGTGCGGCGATGACCCAGATATATGGAGGAATTGCTCGACCTCGCAGAGAGGTATATGACTCAGGAGGGCATGAACAAATTGAAATATGGTAATCCCGAGGCCGAGAAGAGAAAGTCGAAAGAAAAGGACGACTGTCAGAACAAATAGGGGCATTGATCCCCCATCAAGTGTTTCCACAATTACACTCCACTCAATTTTTTGAGAAAAGATGTGCTATTTGCCATTCAACATGACAACCTCTTGAAAAAGCCGATAAAGCTAACTGAAACAGAGACAATGAAGAAATCTAAGAAATACTGTCATTTTCACAAGCAGAGTGGCCAAACACCGAAGGTTGTTTTAACCTTTACGAAGAGATCGAGAGATTGATTCGACAAGGACCTTTGAAAAAGTTTGTCGATGAGAACACCCAACAAGAAGCAGGCAAAACCAACAAACTCCTCATAGAGAAAGGTCGGTTAGCTCAAGGAAAAAAGACAAAGGAAAGAAGCATATCCATGATCCCCGCCCACCTATTAGAAGAGTGATTGACACCATAGCAAGGAGTCCAACTAGGGGGGATTCCAAGTCAGCCAAGAAACAGCACCAGCGCAGGCTGGAGTCGACCAAATACTCTCCAGTCGAAACTATTTTTCAATTGTCTACTAGTGTCGAGCTAATTTAATTTTCCAATATAGACCTCTCGCACATCAAGCGTCATAGAGTAGACAGCAAATTGGACTACCCCTAGTTGTTTCTATTGAGATTGCAAACTTTAAGGTTAGGAAGATTCTGGTCGATAATGGCAATTCTGCGAACATCATATTTCTGTTGACCTTACAGAGGGATCAAAAATCATCCCCGAGGGATCCATCAATCTATCTACTTCATTTGCGAAATCCCCCCAAAGAAGAACCCTCATGATCAACTATCTGGTCATCGATGCTCCTTTTTCATACAATGCCATAAGCGGACGACTAGCTCTGAATGACTTTCATGCTGTGGTTTTGACTGACCAAAACTAAAACCTTTGGGGGATGCCCCAGTAGGAAGCCCGATGAGGGATAGTAGAACAGAAAGTGCAAGCTCAAGGAGACTAGAGTTGAGCTTGTTGAGGAGTTTAAAACAATCGAATTGAAGCCTAAAAACACTGACAAGGCCACCAAGATTGCTACTGACATAGAGGCCAGAACATGGAATACATCATGGTCAATTTCCTCAAACAAAATATTGATGTTTTTGCGTGGAAAGCCTCCAACCTCCAGGAAATTGACCCCAGCATCACCATTCACTGTCTAAATGTTGACCCTTCATACAAGCTAGTGAAGCAGAAGACTAGGACCTTCAATGCTGAACGATGCCAAATCATTGAGGAGGAGGTGAACAAGCTTTTAAAGGCAGGATACATTGTAGAAATTTAATTTTTAAGTTGACTTTGTAATGTAGTCCTTATCCCTAAGAATGAGGGCAAGTGGCGCATGTGTAATGATTTCACTGATTTGAATAAAGCTTGCCCTAAAGATCTTTACCCCCTGCCTCATATAAATTTATTAGTAGATTCTACTGCTAGTTGTGAATTACTGAGCATGATGGATGCATTCTAAGGTACTATCAAATTTTTATGGCCCTCAAGGATAGGAACAAGATATCCTTTATCATCCCCAACGGGATATACTATTTTCTAGTCATGCCCTTTGGGCTCAAAAATGCAGGTGCAACATATCAAAAATTAGTGAACTTTATGTTCAAGAATGAGATCGAAAAATCTATGGAGGTTTATGTTAATGGTATGATCGTCAAGACAGAAAAAGAACAAAACCATATGATCGACCTCAACCATACATTTTCAATACTTAAAGCGTTTGGCATAAAGCTCAACCCTAACAAGTGTACCTTCGAAGTACAAGGAGGCAAGTTTTTGGGACACATGGTCAGCTAGCGAGGCGACAAAGTGAACCTATAAAAAATTCAGATAGTTTTGGACATCACACCTCCTCGAATATTCAGATACGTGCAACGTCTAGTCGAAAGGATCATAGCTCTAGGGAGGTTCATTGCTCGATTAGTTGAAAAAATTTACCCTTCTTTAAGATCCTAGAAACAAGAAGAAGTCGGTTTTCAATTGTCAGAGCAATGTGGCCGGCCTTGGTCCAGCTGAAACTTTATCTCTCATCCGCACCCAAGTTTGCCAAACCCGAACTGGGAGAAATTTTACACCCGTACGTAGCCATCTCGTCAGACTCAATCAGCTCTATCCTAGTTTTAACCTGAGACAGGACCTATCGACCTGTCTATTACTGTAGCAAGGTACTGCAGGGCCCTGAGCACAACTATCTTGAAATCGAGAAGTTTGCCCTCGTCCTGGTCACAACAGCCAGAAAGTTAAAGACTTACTTCCAATCCCACATGATTATAGTCTTGACAAATTAGTTGCTAAAACAAGTGTTATCAAAATTGGATACGTTGGAAGACTAACCAAGTGAGCAATTGAACTCAGGGAATTTGACATCATGTTCCAACCCTGAACTTCTATCAAAGCACAAGTTTTGGCTAATTTTGTAGTAGAGAGACTTGACCTACCTGATCAGCATGACCACAGCACTCCCATATGGACCTTTCACGTCGATGGATCGGCAACCTCTTCAGGTAGAGGGGTAGGTGTTTCACTTCGCTCTCTGTTCGTAGAGGAATATGATTTTACAATCAAGCTCGACTACTCGGCAACCAACAACGAAGTGGAGTACGAAGCGCTCTTTACCGGTATAAGGATGGCAGCGGACCGCATAGTTAAACAACTAGCAGCTATCACTGGCTCCCAACTTGTTGAAGAATAGGTTGAAGGAAACTTCGAAGCTAATGAATCTATGATGAGCAAATACCTTATCAAAGTAAAAAAGCTACAGCAGCTATTCAAGAAATTCACTCTCAGCCAAGTACCTCAATCAGAGAATGAGCGAGCGGATGCCTTATCCAAGTTCACGAGCTCGACGAAGAGGACCAGAGATAAAACAATAACATTCTTGGTCGTCAGCAAGCTTACCATAAGCATTCCAGACCAAAACTTGGTGGGAAGTG
The DNA here is from genome assembly GCA_018894105.1 of Jacaranda mimosifolia. Taxonomy (NCBI): domain Eukaryota; kingdom Viridiplantae; phylum Streptophyta; class Magnoliopsida; order Lamiales; family Bignoniaceae; genus Jacaranda; species Jacaranda mimosifolia. The sequence continues at coordinate 17,383,917 of CM032124.1, forward strand.
TCGAAGAAGCAACTCTTTATTGGCAAGACTCGGTAAACTGTACTTGAGACAAGGGACGATCTTTGAGGACAAAGGCAAAGCGCATTCACCCTTAATGAGCACGGTCAACTTTATTGGAGGTCGATATCAGGACCGCCATTGAGGTACCTAACACTAACTCAGGCCAGTGATGTCTTGCGTGAGGTTCATGCAAGACTTTGTGGCAATCACTTTGAAGGATGGTCTTTGGCACACAAAATCATTAGATATGGATACTTTTAGCCAACGTTACTGAAAGACGCCATTGACTTCGCCATAAAGTGCCTATCCTACTAGTTCCACTCAAACATCCATCACTAACCTGCCTCGTCGATGGTAAACATACAAATCACATGGTTGTTCGACCAGTGGGGGATTGATATAGTTGGATCTTTTCTAAAGATAATAGGCTAAAGGAAATTTATCATCGTCGCCTTCGAGTACTTTACGAAATGGGTCAAGGTAGAGGCAGTCCCCAAAATAACAAACACAGCCATCAAAAGTTTCATATGAAAGAACATTATCTAGCATTTCGGTCTGTCCAAAATCTTGATATCGGATAACGAGACATAATTTTATAGCTAAAGTACAAGGGGTAGGTGTGAAAACCTCATGATCTACTAACACTTCACTTTAGCGAGGGAGCCCTAGGCTAATGGCTAGACAGAGGTCACGAACATAATTGTGCTCGACCATCTAAAGGCTCGATGGAAGAAACTGGCACAAATTGGGCAGATGACCTCCCGGGCATGCTATGGGCATACAAGACAACTCTCCGAACAGCCATGGGTCATAGCCCCTATAGTTTGGTCTACGGATTGGAGGTAGTCATCCCAATGGAACTAATACAGCACACTGCTTGAGTAATCTATTCCAACCCAATTAGAAACACCTTAGAATGGGAACTCGACCTTGAAACCGTCGACACGCTTACACCACAATGTAGAGATATAGATCAAAGATGGCAGAGCACTATAATAAGGGAGTTCGACCAAGAAATTTCAAATTAGGTGACTTTGTTCTCAAAAAGGTCGATGCATCGAAGAACATAGGAAAGCTCAACCTAAAATGGGAGGGTCCATACTCGATGGTTAAGACAGCAAAGCATAATGCATATCGATTCGCAGACATGAACAGTAACGAGCTTTCTTGACCATGGGACGTGTTAAACTTGAAGAAATTCTATGCGTAACGAGACTTGTAGCCCCTATTGTACTGTACTTTCTTTTCAAAGCAATAAAACTATGCAAATTTCAGCAACCACTCGCTCGAAGTCGACCCCACAATCGATGACGGTGTTACACCGCGATCACAGAGGCATCAGGCCCCAACTAATAAATGAGCTAGCCGCTCGAAGTCGATCCCGCAGTCAATGAAAGCACTAAACCTCGATAATAAAGGCCTCTGGCCCAAACTAGTAAACGAGCTATTCTCTTGAAGTTGACCCCACAATTGATGGTAGTATTAAACCGTGATAATGAAGGCCTTTAGCCCAAATTACTAGGTGACTCATTCGCTCAAGTCAACCCCATTGTCGATGATGATGACCAAACCATGCAAATCCAAGCTCCTACTACAACGTAAAGAATGATTCAATTGTTTAATGTCGACCTCATTATTGACAACAACGCAAAAATTGTAAAAGTACTACCTGTCTAGAGCCATCCTAATTATTGATGATGATCCCCAAATTCACAACTACTCGACGTTGTATGTGAACAAGGTGACATGGAAAAAGATGAATTACCTATCGAAAGTTGACCTTTAAGTGTAAAATTAACCACGTAGTCAAAATTACAATTCATACATCGTGATTAAGTTGACCAAGAAGTCAACGACAAAGACGAGAATAATATTTTGCACTTGCTCCATTATTTTCGCACTGTCTGACTTCTAAATCGACCACGAACTTGATTAAATTTGATTCCTTAATGGATGAGTCATTTTTAAAAAGACCAACTATTCTATTGACGAGAAAAAGCAAAGTGCTAAGAATTAAATAAGCTAAACATAAGTTGATGGCAAAGAAACGTCATTCCATTCCATTCTAATGTTTAGTTACAAAGTTAATATGATAAAAACATGCACCTTACTAGGCGATCACAGACTTTAGAATGAAAACACAAAATTACAATGAGCTGCAAGCTCAACTGGAGCCAGCGCCCTCAGCCCGCGCAACCATCGCTCCCTCTTCAATTGCATGGACAAGCTCGTCGCTGGAAGGGACTGGGACGATGACATGAGGACTTTGAAATTCTTACTCAGAAATATCAATAGGAGGTGGCCAAGAAGGACCTGCCTCGTCGACCAAGAATGGATGCCCAGCCTTAGGGAAGAAATCAGCCATATTCACTTTACCATCTCTAATATCGAAAGCAAAGTCGTTAGCAAAGTCGAACTTCATGGTCACTACCTCACACCTAGCCAGATAACCAGGCATTGACGCAACGGCATGCTCCTCGGCAGGAGCAATTTCTTTGAGGTTAGGCTTTTCAATAGATGCAGCCTCATTCAGATCGGGGTATGCATGAAGCTACTCGTCGAGAATCAGGTTCAAGCGTTCCCTGTCCCCAGGTCGAATGGAATATCCAAGATACTCCAGTTGCTTACTGGCCTTGTCAAAGGCATCCTTGGTGTCGTCAAGAGAGAAGACGATGCTGGAATCTTGGAGCATCGAAGTCAACATAAACTATTGCACCGCCTCTCATCAGACAGCAAACAGCATCCTCGTGAACTTGCCCCGAGCAAAGTTTAGAGCGTTGTTGTAACCATGGGCCGACCAGTGTCATAGTGGGTCCACGCCTCTACCCTGACTTTTTTTAGCAGCTCCTTAACCAAGCTATTCTTGGCCACCAGAGTCAGCAATTGAGCATCATTTGCTTCCAACTGCGCGTTCTTCTCCTCCAGTTGTTTAGTTAGCCGTTCAACTTTTACCTTGGCTGACTCGATTTGAACCTTAGCCATATCTATGTCATCACGCTCCTGCTGGAGCCTGTCGCAGTGGTCGAGCGCCAGCCCCAACCTCTGATAAAGATGATAACCGAATTGGTTAACCGGCAACACACACAACACCATCAATAAACAAAATAAAAGAACTAAAAGGGAGTAAAAATAACTCAACTATAAATATACTATGTTTGAATCAGAAGCAATAGCTTTTAGAACACCCCCTTGACCGAGATCCATCATCTTTTGCCAGTTGGATGCAAATAAAGTAGCCATCATCACTTTCAACGGCAGCAAGCCGATCGACCCCGCTGTCATGATGGACATGTTGTTGTGGACGGCCATCTCGATCCCAACTTGTGGAGAATGAAGGTCGACCAGTTGAATAGCTCATTATCCTCCCGACGCCTGAAGACATCATAGCCAATCGGGGCAAAGAGTGCTCCAACTTTGCCCTTACCCTTTTCTACGGCAGTCTTTTTTTGCGCTAGCCTGGCCTGCTCGATCGCAAGCCTCTTCTAGAGAGCAGTTTACTTGGACTTGACCTAGACATCAGTCGAGCATAGGGAGCCGTTGGTTGGATTGGAGATGCCATGGAGGCAAGTAGCACAGCAGGCAGCGACAATATGTGGGACGTCGTTCCTCGATGAGCAGCTGCATTTTCTCGATGCTCCTGGTTGCGTTGGGCACGCACCAAAGCTTGAGCTCGGGTTTGGTTCATTATCTCTTCTAGATATGCACGAAAACAAAAATACATCAGAATCAACTAAAAATTTGAATGCAAATACGAATTAAAAATGAGCAACAAACAGTGTTATCCACCTGGTCGCCATTAAGAATATCTAGCTGGGCAGATGATAAACCTGCCAACACCCAGTTCCTCCCTTCGATGTAACCAAGGCCTCCATCTGCCCAAACTCAACAAGATTCGTTATGAATGTATTGGGCCAAGTTAAAGTCTCATTCTCGGGCATCTCGACGTGACCCCTCATCCAACCCCGGGGTATATTAAAACCAATCCAACCCAGAGATCGAACATAGAAATAACGAGATTTTTAGTTCTAGCCAAATGAAAAAGAAGGGGTCACCAAAAACTTTCGACGAGGGCGGAAAGCCCAACTTCTCCATACTTCCCGAATTGCGAGACATAGGGAAATGAAAGAGGTTATCGAAATTTGTGAAAGAAGGAGATTGATCGTGCACATGCATATAAATGAAAAAGTTGTATATGGTGGAAAAATAATTGGGTAGCAACTAGGTTGTACTAACTTGAAATCCCCTGAGGAAGTTGACAACAGACTGGGTGATTGGAAACCTAAGCCCACATTGAAGAGCATCCTCGAAGATAATGATGCAATCGACAGGAGGCTGGTACATCATGTTGTCGGGCCCTTGGGGCAATCAACTCAAAGTCTACAGGAATATGGAACAACTGTTGAATAAAGTCTAGTTCCCTCCCGACTACCTTCGACACTATCTCACTATAATGATCTGGGATAAATAACCGACCGTGAGAGATAAGCGATTGGCTTAGGCCAGCCTCACTAGCTGCAGCGACCTTTTCACTGCTCGAGCTACTTGAAGTTGGATCGTCGCTAGAAGAACTGTTAGACCCGCTAGTTGAGTCAATGTTTGACCTCATTTCTTCGCTATCACTCTCCTTAGAACTACGCTCGCCAAATACATGCATCATATTAAACTAGAGCAGAAAGAGTAGAAGACTTACTCGATAGTAAGGAGCAAAAGGCTCGATGAGCAAAGGAAAGCAGTGAAAGCTTGATGATCCACCTCACGGAATGCTGTAAAAGTAAAAATGCCAATTTCACCGCCACTACTTATAACCCCCAGGACACAGCAACCAGAATGGCTATAATAATTGCATAACTGCCGCTTGACGCTCTGCCTAACACAATGTAACTACAGTGTTAAATGCAATAAAACACTGATTGACTTTTCTAGTTTCCCATCGATTGGACCCAGCTTACAGTTTTAACTACTCATGTCTCCCTCTCATCGATATCTCAATCAGAACTCGCGAGTGGGGGGGACTCATAATATGGGATAGCCCAACAAGCCCAGCCCAACATTACTCAACCAAGGCAGCACTGCAATATATGGTGGCCATACCACAAATGGGCCCAACCAATTGATCATGTTCTAACCAGCACGACCCTGCTCACCCAGTGAGCATGGGCATTCTCCTTTTCGACCAAATCATGGTCGACCATAACCAAAGTACACCCCAAGCCTCACTCGACTTTGACGAGGTTACACCTTGTCGACTAAAGCCTGGGGAGATACCCTGCAGAAGTATTCACTTCGACCAGGGAGGTCGAACCGAGGCTACAGCACTGCAGCCACATTAAATGCTCCACTAAGTGGCGTGCCCCCATATTAATAACATATGCCACCACAGTACCACATTTTCTCAGCTGTGTTAGAATAATACGCAATACCAGTGTATCATCATACCCCAAATCGGGCCACCTAAAATAGTACACAGATGGGAGAAGACCCAAAGACCCTCAGGTGAGGACAACAGTCCTTCATGCTTGACAAGGGCATCTCGGATTTATCATCCACCTGGAGAAGGCTATAAGTACCCCCATCCATTGCCTTTAGCAAGGTATGCCATATTCTACTTTGAGCCCTCACTTTCCTATTTGATTATCTAGTCAATTCCATACTAACCTGAGGGTCAGAGAGCCTTAGCCGAGGGCACCTCGGCTAGCTTGACGTTTGCTAGTGATTGCAGGACTCGACCTCATCTTCTTATAAGCTTATCCTTCGACCACCCTCTGGTTGATATTACATGATTCCAGCCCAATACACTGATACACGATTTTAACCCTCATCACTTCGTAATCAGTATTATATCCAAACTAATTTCTTTCTGGTGAATTGAAGATATCGTAATTTTCTTGGATCTATCAATCTAAGTAGGAGACAGTATACCTTGATACTAACTATTACTCTTTGTTTCTAAAGGGGAAAAAAATTGCGGGCTTTTCAAGTCATTATATGGACTTACGCAAGCTTTAAATCAATGGCAATCTGGTGATGATCCTGAGATGCAACAGGAATAAGAGAAAAGACAGTAAGAGTTGATAATTTGATTATTTTACAAAAAAATTAACATTTATTTATACTATTCATCTATATTTACCTTATCAAGTGTGACAAGGAGTTGAAGTATTAAACAATTAGATATACTTCAATATATCTGAAAAATATCTGCACTAATTCTAATCACATGAGTCCAATTCTTGATCCAAATGCAATCATCGTCATCTTCATCATTATTATTTATTATTTTATTTCCCCATTTCTCCTGTTCTTCATTTAAAAAAGGGAATATGGAGTTTGGAAAACTTTGTAGGTTTGATTTTTGAAGTTGAAACTCCATAGACAAAGTGGATTTACACACATATGATTGGGTCTAAATTTGAGACAGTCCCCAAGCTAGCCCATTTGCTACATTTGCAATCATGCAGTCCAAAGGCCCAACATCGAAAATCAAATATCACATCCGTTGACTTACTAGATTTTCTCATAGGATTTCCACAAGCGATATCATTTTACTTTTACATTCCCCATGCTTGAATTAAAAATTTTAATGAAGAAAACCCAAAAGGAAAAAATTATACTTTAGATAATATAATTTTATATTTTAGCTTTTGTCTTTATATTTTTCTTTCTATATTTTTCAATAAATTCCTTGATCCAAACATAAAAGTAATGTTCCCTTCAAGTAATTGCCCGTTTGGATATATTTTCATTTTCAACATTTTCAAAAGTTGAAAGTAGTTATAATTTTGAAAACAAAAACGAGTTTGTATTTGGATGTTCTATATGAAAGTAATGATTACAGTATGTATAGAATTGAAATTTAGATGATTTGAATTTTTTTAATACCTAGAGTTTTTTAAAAAAAAAAATTACATATATATATATTTTAATTGTATTGAAATAATAATAGGTGTTTTATGTCAAATCGAATTTGAATTTGACTGACATAATAATAGGATCATATAATAGGTTTATGAGGGAATCAAAAATGAAAATAAGTAGTATTTTTAGTGAAAATATGGAAAACTTGATGAATTTCTATTTTGAAATAGTGAAAAAATTGAAAAAGGGTTTTGAAAATGAATGAAAACGGCCCCCTAATTTCATTATAATGAATTATATTAGTGTTTTTCTTCTTGCCCATTTTTAAAGTTGTTGTAGTTAGGGGTATGAAATGAGTCGAACCGGCTTATGAACCTCTTGAGCTAGCTCGATTATAACTTGACTCGAGCTCGAACTTTATAATGAGCCAAGGAGCCTTAATTTAGTTGTTCAAAAGCTCATGAGCCTTTTTATATTTTTAAATATTTTTATATATTAATTAAATAATTATTTTATATTAATAATTTACTTGTTTTTATTTTTAAATACTTTTATATATTAATTAAATAATTATTTATATTGATAAATTAATTTTTTTATTTTTAAATATTATATATATAATATTAAATAATTATTATATATTAATAATTAAATTTTATTGAGTTGAGCTGAGCTCGAGCTTGAGCTCAAAATATTGGACTTGAGCTCGAGCTTGAGCCTTTAACAGGAGGCTCATCGAACTTGAGCTCAGTATTTTGGGCTCAAGCTCAAATTTTTTTTTGAAGTCGCACTTTTGTGGAATGAAAAATTGTTCTTCATGTGATGGAATGAAAAATTATTTGTTTTTTAATAGAGTTGGTTTCTTCGTTGTTTTGACTAAGTATAAGGCCATTTAAATCTTTCCCAAAGAAGAGGAGAGTGATTTCTAAAATTTTACAAAAATAGGGATTGTAGTGGATTGTAGTGTTTAAAAAAATAAGTGGGGTTGTTGTGTTTAAAAAAAATAAATGGGGAATAAAGAGAAAATTAATAGTAGAAATTGGTATTTAATCTTACAGTTGATTAGGATAAAATTTCTTTACCTACTTTTTTTTACACTTTACTCCCCACTTGATTTTCTAAACACTAAACTCCCTACTTTTTTCAAAACTTTAGGAATCACTCCCCAAATATTTGAGAAATACTTAAATTCCCTTATACTTAGCCAAAATAACAAAAAAAAAAAAACCAGCAAATGGCGGTTTTCTTCTTCCCACTCTATCAAATGACAACTTTTCTTCAAAGCACTTTTTTTTTTGTTTGGAAACCGTTTTCTCCTCTTAAGAACAAAAGGTGCGAAAAATAGCCTCTCGTTTGCCAACAAAAGGATGCGAACGAAAGAGAGATCAGGAAAGGGAAAACGAAATCGACGCAAGAAGGGAAAAAGAAAAAAGAAAAGAAAAGAAAGCCCGACTACTCTGCAACTTGCGAAAATGGAACAATCAGGAGCACCAACAAGGAGCGAAGAACATAAGGAAAAGAACATGGTTCAGAAAGGTATGTTTTCTGCTAATCATTTAGTGGACTTTGCTTTCTTTCAAATGTGTGTATTTTTCAGTTTTATAAGTTTTGCAAATAGATTTTCTCATCTTTCTTTGTTTGAAATCTTTTTTAGTTGTTAAAAACTTTAACCCATTTGTTATATATATTATTTTTGTCATAATATTTAAAAATCTCTAATTTGCACTTGAAAGGTATGAAAGTTATACTTCACTTTCTTGGGGTTTATACTTTTTATACCTGAAATTATACCTTAAAATTATCTGAAAATAGTAGTATATAATCTGTTTGTGTAAAATACATTTTACAAGCAACTGTAGTACAAAACATTAAAGCTTTCAGTACATATTATCTGAAAATGTAGTCTATAATCTGTGTATTTGAAGTACGTTTTAGAAGCAACTGTAGTACAAAAATACTCAACCTTTCAGTTCACATTATCTGAAAGTGTAGTATATAATCTGTTTGTGTAAAGTGCATTTTACAAGCAACTATAGTACAAAACATTGAAGCTTTCAGTACATATTATCTGAAAGTTTAGTATATAATCTGTGTATTTGAAATATATCTTAGAAGCAACTGTAGTACAAAAATATTCAACCTTTCAGTACACATTATCTGAAAGTATGGTATATAATCTGTGTATTTGAAGTACATTTTAGAAGTAACTGTAGTACAATAATATTCAACCTTTCAATACACATTATCTGAAAGTATAGTGTATAATCTATGTATCTAAAGTATATTTTAGAAACAACTGTAGTACAAAAGATTCAAGTTTTCAGTGCACATTATCTGAAAGCGATATTATATAATCTATATGTCTGAAGTATATTTTAGAAACAACTGTAGTACAAAATATTCAAGCTTTAAGTACACATTATCTGAAAGTGTATTATATAATTTGTGTATCTAAAGTACATTTCAAAAACAACTGTAGTACAAAACATTCAACCTTTCAGTACATGTTATCTGAAAGTGTAGTATATAATATGTGTATTCGAAGTACATTTTAGAAGCAACTGTAATACAAAATATTCAAGTTTTCAGTACACATTATCTGAAAATGGTAGTATATAATATGTATATCTGAAGTATATTTTAGAAGCAATTATAGTACAAAATATTCAAGCTTTCAGTACAAATTATCTAAAAATGATAGTACATAATCTGAGTATTTGAAGTACATTTTAGAAGCAACGGTAGTACAAAATATTCAACCTTTCAGTACACATTATCTGAAAGTGTAGTATATAATCTGTGTATCTGCAGTACATTTTAGAAGCAATTGTAGTACAAAACATTCAAGTTTTCAGTACACATTATCTGAAAGTAGTAGTATATAATCTGTATATCTGAAGTATATTTTAAAAGCAATTGTAATACAAAATATTCAAGCTTCAGTACACATTAGCTGAAAGTGGTAGTACATAATCTGAGTATCTGAAGTACATTTTAGAAGCAACTGTAGTACAACACATTCAAGTTTTCAGTACACATTATCTAAAAGTAATAGTATATAATCTGTATATCTGAATATATTTTAAAAGCAATTGTAATACAAAACATTCAAGCTTCAGTACACATTAGCTGAAAGTGGTAGTACATAATCTGAGTTTTTGAAGTACATTTTAGAAGAAACTGTAGTACAAAATATTCAACCTTCAGTACACATTGTCTGAAAGTGGTAGTACATAATCTGAGTATCTGAAGTACATTTTAGAAGCAACTGTAGTACAAAATATTCAACCTTTTAGTACACATTATCTGAGTGGTAATATATAATATGTGTATCTGAAGTACATTTTACAAGCAACTGTAGTACAAAACATTCAATCTTTCAGCACACATTATCTGAAAGTGGTAGTATATAATCTGTTTATATGCTAATTTTTCTTTATTTGATTGCAACAAAAGCAAGACATAATAGGTCTGCTCTTGTTGCTCCCCCAATATTTTAAAGCTAAATTGGAGCATGTGAAATCCAAGATGGGGACAAAATATTTTGATGAATTGAAGAAGACTCTTTTTTATATATACATGGATATGATGTTATGTTGAAGTACCATTCAATTAAAGTGAAATATTGTAGCGAGGTTCAGTACAATATGTGGAAAATCAAGTACAAATACAGAACAAACGAAGTATATATGGTATTATGTTGAAGTATTCTTTAATTAAAGTGAAATATTGTAGTGAGGTTCAGTATAATATGCGTGAAATGAAGTATAAATACAGAACAAACGAAGTATATATGGCATTATGTTGAAATACATTTCAATTAAAGTGAAATATTGTAGCGAGGTTCAGTATAATATGCTGGAAATGAAGTACAAATACAGAACAAATGAAGTACATATGGTGTTATGTTGAAGTACAATTTATGCAATTGAATAATTAGTCTCTAATAATTGTAGTGAGGGTCAAGTACAATATTTTGAGACTATCGAATTAGGTGAAGTACATATTTGTACTGGTGATAAGATGTATATGATTGTCAAATGCTCATGTGTTTACAACTTTCAATGCATAAGTATACTTTGGATACTATGAATGATAACTCTGATTCGTTGAACACTAGTGGTTATCACTTTAATACTTTAACATTATTTTATTCATACCATACTAAATATTACACACATATTTAGAGTTTTGGTTGTTAATTACCAAGAAATAAAAGGCAAATCATGGAACAAAACTCAAGTTCATCACTATTAGTACAAAAAATAAGAAATCAAGTACATAATTGCCGCAATAAAGTACATATGTCCTGAAATCAAGTATAAATCTCCCTTATTAAAGTAATATTTCATGTATTTGTTCATGCTCTGGTAGTATATTTTCAGTATAAATGAAGTACAAATACAGAACAAACGAAGTATATATGGTGTTAAATTGAAATACACTTTGTATAAAATCTCCCTTATTGAAGTAATATATGGGGGTGGGCGTTCGGATCGAGTAATTCGGGTACCGACCCAATCGGATCGGGTTTTTTATTTTAAAAAAATTACGGATCGAGTACCCAATACTCGAATGAAATTTCGAGTAGTTCGGGTACCCGATTTTAATTTATATATAAATAAATATATATTATATATAATATATAATAAGTCTATTTATATGTATTGTATATAAAAATACATATATATATCCAATATATAATATATGTAAAGATACTTATTATACATAAATATATAATTTAAATGCTTATTATATCCAATATTTATATATGGTGTGTGTGTGAATATATATATATTTCAAAAGGCCAAAGTTTGGCCACTGTTAAGTGTTAACAGTGGCCAAACTTTGGCCTTTTGCCTCTGTTAGTCTAACAGATGCCAGAGTTCATTTCCCTTTTTTTTTTCTTTTTCTTTTTTTTTCTTTTTAGATTTTTTAGATAATATTTATATTAATTTTTTTTTCAAAAAATCATGTCAGGTACCCGACAACTTCGGGTCGGTGTCAGGTAGCTAAAATTGTTACCCGAAAAATCGGGTACCCAAAGCCGACCTACCCGATCCGAACTCCCACCCCTAGTAATATCTCACACATTTGTTCATGCTCTAGGACAACATGCACATGCTACCTTTTCACTCTAAATCTAGTACATAATTACCGCAATGAAGTACATATATCCCGAAATCAAGTATAAATCTCCCTTATTGAAGTACAAAAGCACTGATATCTCGGACAACATGCACATGCTAAATCAACAAATAAAACACTTGAAGTATAGAACTTCAATAATAGAGTACAATTTTAGGTAAAATGAAGTATAAATGAAGTGCAATTTCAGATAAACGAAGTACAATTTTATAAAAAATGAAGTACACTTCCAAAACACTTCAAGTATAATACGCCATCAATTGCAGTACAATTTTGGATAATCAATTAGTAGAACCCTTGAAGTATAATACTTAAATAATAGAGTACAATTTTATGTAAAATAAAGTATAATTTTAGGTAATGAAGTACAATTTTATATAAAAAGAAGTACAATTTTAGAACACTTGAAGAATAAAACTCTAGTAATTGCAGTACAATTTTGGATAATTAATAAATAAAATCCTTGAAGTATAGAAATTCTATAAAAGAGTACAATTTTATGTAAAATGAAGATAAAATAAAGTACAATTTCAGATAAACGAAGTACAATTTTATATAAAAAAAAAGTACAATTCCAGAACACTTGAAGTATAAAACGCTAGCAATTGCAGTACAATTTTGGATAATCAATTAGTAGAACACTTGAAGTATAAAACTTAAATAATAGAGTACAATTTTAGGTAAAATGAAGTACAATTTTAGGTTGAAGTATAAAACTTGAATGTTTTGTGCTACAATTCCTTGTAAAATATACTTTACATAAATAGATTATATACTCTTACTTTTAGATAATGTGTACTGAAATGTTGAATGTTTTGTACTACAAATGCTTGTAAATTGTACTTTTCATATATACTACCACATATACTAATCTATTCTAAAAGGTTGAATATTTTGTACTAGAATTGGTTGTAAAATATACTTTATATAAATAGATTATATACTACCACTTCTAGTAATGTGTACTGAAATGTTAAATGTTTTGTACTGCAATTGCTTGAAAAATGTACTTTATATAAATAGATTATATACTACTACTTTTAGATAATGTGTACTAAAAAGGTTGAATATTTTATACTGCAATTGATTGTAAAATGTACTTTAGATAAACAAATTATATACTACCACTTTCAGATAATGCTTATTGAAAGGTTGAACATTTTGTACTACAATCACTTGTAAAATGTACTTTAGATAAACAAATTATATACTACAATTTCTTTTAAAATGTACTGAAAGGTTGAATATTTTATACTATAATTTCTTGTAAAATGTACTTTACATAAACAGATTATATACTACTACAATTCCAATACAAATGATACAGTCTGAAGTTCTTCAAAATTCATCTCCTTCTTCATACCCACATCTCCGGCAAACACTCTTTTTGTTGATTAAGAAAAAAAAAAAAAAACAAGATGAAGAGAATGACCTGGTAATAACTGAGAAAATAAACTGGGAAAAATGAAAATAAACTGAGAAAATAACCTAAAAATGATGAAAATAAACTGAGAAGGTGGAAATTCGGTGGTCGCGCTAGTGGTGGTGGTGTCGTCAGGCTCCTCATTCCCGCCGTCAAGCTCAATTTGCTTCTTTGACTTTTTTTTTTTTTTTTTCCTTTCTTCTGATGATGAAAGATGAATGTGGGTTTAGTGTTTGGGAATGGAGATAAAGGGTGTTTGGTTGTGTGGATAGAAAAGAAGTGAAGAAAATGAGTGAAAAATATTGTACTTAAGGGTATTTTTGCCAAATCAAGTGGGTAGGGAGTGATCTCTAAAATTTTAATAAAACTAGGGAGCTCATTCTATAAAAATTCAAGTGGGGATTGAACATAAATTTGAAAAGTGGTTTTGATACTTTTTAATAAGTGCTCCTTAATCTTAAATAACCGAAACCTTATTGCAGAATTGTGGCCATTTTTAGTTTATGCATACGATGAAGGCATGCTGTGGGATGATACTTTCAATTTTCTCTGAGTTATTGGCCTTCAAATTCTTGAGCAATTATATACGATGAAGTTCTCGTGCATAATATCATAATGATGAGACCTTTTTAAAAATACTGTACATAAGAAAATTAGAATCTCATTTTTTATTTTTGTCATTTTCAAAATTTGAAAAGATAGTTAGTGAAAATAAGTTGAAAATAAATTTGTATTTGATTAGATTATTAGAAAAGTAATAATTATATTGGATTTTGTAGGTTGTAGGTGGAGAGATAGAAATAATGGAAATAGTGAGAAAAGAGATATAGGTTATTAGGAAAAGACATATGTGTTATTGGAGAATGTATTTTAATAATTAAAATAAAAATTTATTGATTGAAAATATGTAAAAAGTAATATATTTCAATTTTTAAATAGTAAACGTATAAAAATGAAAACAAATGGCCCGTAAGACTATGCTTGGATAGCCTTTTTCTTGTGTTCTTCACAATAGAAAATAGCAAACAATTTGAAACTAAGGCCATGTTCGGATGGCCATTGTGTTCTTCAAATAATAGGGGGGGTAGGCTTGGCAATTTCTACCCACCCCGCGGGTACCCGCTCCAACCCACCCCGCACGGGGCGGGTAAAAATCCGATCCGCATGGGGTGGGCGGGTTTTAATATAAAATTTGCGGGGTGGGGCGGGGTCGGGTTCAATACCAACCCCCCCCACCCCGCCCCGAGTATTTATAACTTAATTATATATATATATATTTATATTATATTTTATTATTTTTTAAAAATATAAAAGAAAACTAAAATTGTTATGTTAAATTATTTTAATTTTTTTGAGATTGTTGTGAATTGACATATTGGATGGACTATTGAAAGACACCAAAATATGTGTTTGATTTTTGTGGCTATGATATTTATAAAGACAAAGTTATTATTTTGTTTGAAATTGTATTAAATTGTTGTGAATTTGGCAGAGGCGGGGTGGAGCGGGGCGGGTGCGGGTTTTATATATTTAATACGGGGCGGGTTGATATTTTCAAATCTAAAACCCGTGGGGCGGGGCAGGACGGGTTTTAAAAAATATATTTGAGTGCGGGGCGGGTTCGGGTTTAACAAAAACCTGCCCCACCCCGCCCCATTGCCAAGCCTAGGGGGGGGGGGGGGGGTGGAATTGAGACATGTTTGGACGATAATGGTTCCTTAAAGAAACTTTCTCTAAAAGTTGATATATAAGTCAGTCATTTTTCAAAATATATTGAATAAAAACTTTATAACAAAATAGAAGATATGTGCAATTCAGTATTGTGACCGATCTACAAATATAACATATTTACTCAATAGGTTCATGTGGTAAACTAATAGCATTTAAATAATTTACCTTTTTCTATGTCAAATATGGAATAAATATTGATATTTTATGTTTGCATTGCTTAGATCTCATCGGCGTAACTCATTTAGCAGCTGACAGAATTTTCAAACTAAAATTGTACGTCAACCATATATATTTTTACCAAACAATTTTAAATAATACACCAATCAAATATGTCCAGCAAACAAAACATTAAAAATATATTTAAAAGATTACCAGTCAAATAGCTCACAAAAATTATTTCTCAAAAATACTTCTACAAACCATTTTGCAAATTATTTTGAAAAACCTTCCAACTAGGGCTATCAATGGAGCGAATTTTAATCTGAATTCGATTTGAATTAGATTCGATTATTTAAAATTTTTAATCAATAGAAGATTTAATGAATATGATCCAATTAAAAAAGTTTGTAATCCGAAATAAATGGAGCGAATATGGATATTGCTCGATCTGATCCATTAATAATCCGAATCTGAATATATTTAGTATTATGCATATATAGTATTATATGTATGTATACACAGGGTCCTATAATAATGCTAATGTAAATATTTGGATGAAAGAAGTAATGAACTCTTATACAATATATCAAATTAGGTGTTTTTCATATAAATTGTTAGATTTTGAGCTTATTTACATCATGATTATATCACTTATTTTTCTATTTTTATAACAAAAAAATGATGGGGGAAGAATAATGAGTAGGAGCCGAATGCAATAATATGGTAAGAATGCAATGCAAATCTTGGTTTAATTAAAATGAGTTTTTTTTTTATTCATATAAAACTTTGAGTTTATAATTAGTTGATTGAATAATCAAGTATAACTATATATTTATAATGCCAAATAAGTACTATTATCAGCAACGGAACCTAAAATGAAATGATTTGGTGAATGAATGTGATTAAATTAAATTCTATTGTTGCTTTTAAGTGATCAATAAATTTAAAAATTTATTCATTACTTTGTTGTGTATGTTTTTTAGGGATGATTGTTTTGAATTTATATTTTACTAAATTTTTAGAAAAATAATAAATATATGATGATTTTTGAAATATTCAAATTTGAATTTTTTTAGATATCCGATGAATATCCGACTTTTATTTAGATTCGAATATGATTATAAAAACTACAAATCAAATAAATTTTGGATCGAATTTGGATCTAACATATTATTTTTTAAATTTAGGATAATCCGATTCAAATTCAATTAATTGACCGTCATATTTCCAACTGTGCCTAAAGTTTGAGCTCAAATTTACTCCACCAACTGGTATTCATCCCCAAGTACATGCCCATTCCCACAAGGCCCACAATCCAAAGACAGAGTCTATGACCCAGCACTGTGTGTGATGCACACACTCCATCACAGTTGAGAATGGCCAACCATTGCGGATAACCCCTTTAGGCAAAAATCAAATCGGACACGTGTCAACCACACATTCCACCCTCAAGGCCTCCTCCACACCGAACGTCTTTCTCTTTCTTGTTTATTATTTGTCCAAGACTCTAAGCAAGGAGGAAAACGCAGCTGTTTTCCTCTCATCATTAAAACTTCATTTCAAGAATTCAGATTGAGCGCCAAAAAGGGGAAAAGGAAGAATCTTGTAGACTAATAAAAAACATCAAGGAAATGGCATCAGTGGCTGCTTCTTTGGGCTCATCAACTCTGGTTCAGTCGATCTGTGGGGGGCTTAAAGGCCAGAAGCCTTCTCTTTCTAATCCCAATTTATCCACTTCTACAAGGTACATGTTCTTTCATATAATTCTGATCGACTTCTTTCATATAATTCTGATCGACATTGCTTTATCAAGATTGTATCTTTTTCTGTTGTTTGTAAATCTTGAATTTTATTTCTGAATTCTGATGGAATGTTGCCCAATTTCTTGAATTTCGCCAAAAGAGTCTTGACTTGCTATCTGACGTAATGAGTGGAAATGATGTAATTGTGATTCTGGGTTATGCATGAACCAGGGTGACTTTCTAGTACAAATATGCTTATTATCTTGTAAAGTTGCATATGCGGAAGAACTTGACTTTTGGGAATTCAGAGCCTTGAAACATAGCTGGCTCAGGGTGTTAATATCATATGTTTGTGAATATGCTTGTTTGACCTTCAGCAGTTGTGGGAGGAAATATGACCTGTAATATTTGGTAGGAAATAGAGCAGTACGTTCTTGTCTTTGTTTCTGGGTTCAAATTCCTTTTGGGATGATAAGAAATGATATTATATGTGTTCAATGTATTAGGTCTTGTCATTAGAGCCATAAGATTTTTCCTTGACTGATAATGCATTCAAACTGCTTCATATCAAGATTACATGAGGATTGGAAAATTTTCTTTGCAATGAGCTCTTGCATCTCTTTTACCTTAAACAAAGTATATACTCATCAGGTCACCAAAAGTAGTTTCTGAAATAAAATCCTCTATAACCTGATGCTCATCAATCTGGAATTCCATTCTTCTGAGCTTTTGAGGCAGTGAAGATGTATTTGCTATATGGGCATCTGGCCTGAAATGTTTTAGCTAGCTTTGTGATTGTCTTTAGGTTTATCTTATGCATGAGTGCAGGAGAAAATCTCGAGCTGTAGTGAAAGCAACTTCTCGGGTTGATAAGTTCTCGAAAAGTGACATCATTGTCTCTCCATCTATTCTTTCCGCTAATTTTGCCAAATTAGGAGAGCAGGTAGATTTTCATTATCTAACCTTTGCTTTTATAACCTCTCATTAGATCTCATAAACCAAAACCATTTCATATTGCGTGTATTCTTCATAATATGTTAAGCATCATCATTTGCTTTCTATATAATAGTAGTTTTGTAAGTGCTTTATCCAGAGGTGATTGATATCATGGTCAGTGACTTCACACCTTTTTGTTATATGACTAGGTCAAAGCGGTTGAGTTGGCTGGTTGCGACTGGATTCATGTTGATGTGATGGATGGTCGTTTTGTTCCAAATATTACAATTGGGCCCCTTATAGTCGATGCCCTGCGCCCTGTCACAGATCTCCCATTGGATGTGCATTTGGTACTCCAACATTTCAGTTTTTTAGTTACTAATTTCAGGAATACCTTGCATCAAATATATTTTTTAATATTATTAAAGCATGGCAGATGATTGTGGAACCTGAGCAGCGAGTGCCAGACTTCATAAAGGCTGGAGCTGATATAGTTAGTGTTCACTGTGAACAATCTTCAACCATCCATTTACACCGCACATTGAATCAAGTAAGATTATGAACCGGTGATGCAATATTTGTTGCAACTTGGTTAAGGTTTTCTTTAACTTGTTCAAATATGTCTGGCTTGTCTGAGGTATTCTGGTGTTTCCGTTCATCGTTCATCAGAAGAGACCTGTGGCCATATATATGATTGATCACAGCAATTACTTTGATGATACACAGGAAAATAGAAGGCACAATTACTTTTGCGGACTAATGAACCCAATAATTTTCCTAACTGTTAATTTTTGTTGCGTAATATATCTTAGTTAATTTCACTGCATGACGAATAAGTTAGGTATAACACATTGATTCTAAAAGCTTTCTTTCGGTTATGTTTGTATCTGCAGTATAATTTGACATCAGCTGATACTTATGCAATACTCAATGATCTTTTCCACTATGAAAAAATTCTTAATGAGCTTGAGTAAATATTTAACTTGAAGCTCCTAGCTTTTTTATTATGGAAATACACATAAAATTCTTGGTGAGGCAGTTCTTATCTGGCTGTAATGTTTGGTCATGTTGAGGATATCAGAAGCTTCTACCTCCTTGCTAACACCAAATAATCTTTCTAGTGTCAAATTTATTCTATTACTTGACCTATGCTACTCTCTGTATTGTTCAAATAAGGGATAGCTAAATCAGCTTGTTGTTTCTTGGGCTGCATGAACAGTAGTGTAGATTTTTAAGAGTAATAATATTAATTTTCTGCAAATGACTATGCCGGTTCATGAAATGAAGTAAATTTGCACCTGTATCTTGTAATATTTAGAGTAAATGGGATAGTAATATGTAAGTTTGGAGTTAATATTGTATCTTCAGGGATTTATCTGTTTAGATATTTATGGTGCAAAGAAAGTTTGGAGTCTCCCTCTTTTAGACTTATATGTTACATTTACAGATTGATATATCATATTCACACTCTTTTGGTGGTTTTCTTTAGATTAAGAGCCTGGGAGCGAAAGCTGGAGTTGTCTTGAACCCTGCAACTCCTCTGAGTGCCATAGAGTATGTTCTTGAGGGTAAGATTAAATACTTCCTTGTATCAAGATTCTATGTAGACAAGTATCAAGGAGGGATGATATCAATAATTCATATTTTTTCATGGGGTGATGTACGTTCCTCACAATTGACAGCGTGTAAACAGAGATCAATGGAGTAAGTGTAACTTAGAGTTGTGGGAAATTAATGAAATCAATAAAAGGCATGACATTGTGAATGAAAATCAGATACTAATGACATAAGCAGAAGTTCTAATTCATTGAATTAGTGAATGAAAGTAGAATTTCAGAGTCTATTCACACATAAATTGTTTAAGCGATTTTCCAATCTATTTTCAACTGTAAAAAGCACATGATGATTATATCCAAACAAACATTTAATTATGATGAATTTATTCTTGGAGTACTGCGTTATTAGAAATTTTTTCTCTTCTTTACTTTGTTGCTTATTTTGAAGAGATTTAGATTTCTCTATTTTCCTTTTCTTCTGTTGCTTGCTTTCGAGAGATCTAAATTCTTCTGAGGTCCTTAGGTTGCCTTTTGAATGCTATTTTACTTCAAGGAAAAAAGAGAAGTCAAAACAACTTCATCTCCAGGGAAAAGAATTGCTAATTAGATGGTTTGTTTAATCAATTCGTTCTCACACTTGAGTTGCAAAGGTTGGTTGTAATGCAGAAGAAAAAATGAAGTATCACTATGTTTGACATTTTCTAGCGAAATTTCACTGGAGATATGTTTGGTCCAGTGAATTGACAGTTTCTAGTGTTTTCCTTGGTTTGATCAACAGTGATTGATTTGGTATTAATAATGTCTGTAAACCCTGGATTCGGTGGGCAAAGCTTCATAGAGAGCCAAGTAAAGAAAATCTCAGACTTAAGAAGATTGTGTGCTGAGAAGGTAGTGTATATATTCTGTCTGCTCCATTCCTTGCAACTCTTGAAGAATTCTCATTCTCATGTTTGCTTTACAGGGGGTGAACCCATGGATTGAGGTAGATGGTGGAGTTGGTCCTACAAATGCTTATAAGGTCACAATCCCTCCCCCTCTCTCTCTCTCTATCTTTAATTTTTCATATTGGCAACCGATGTTTACTGCATTGAAGTAGAGTTAAATAAAGCCTCTTTAAGTGTCAATAATGCAATATCTGGCCTGAAAGAGATGCTTCTGTTACATACAGAATGAAAATCATCCCTCCCCAAATAAGGAAAAAAATATTTCCTCATGTTAAAATATAAGTGGCACCATTTGCAGTTCAGTTCATCTTTGAATAGAGATCAGTTATAACTGGCCCCGAATAAATAAAATCTTCTACCACTCTGAAGTACCCTATGACAGCTAAACTATAAAAGATCATCTGTTCCTACCACGACAGATATGGTGATTAAGAAAAACAAGAAAGAGAGAGGAGACAACATATTTGTAACAATAGCATCTTCTTTCCTTTCGATTTCACATCTTTCACTACCCATACCAATCAGCTTAAAAAGTAGGAAACACACTTATCCCTCGCAGACACTAAGCCTCCACCTCCTCTTTTTCTTTTCTTTCAGAAGGTACTGAATAAGATGAATGAATTCTATGATAGCTTTGTTGTCGCAACTATCATATTTGAATCTCCACCAACTCAACTTCCATAATCAACCTCACTTCATCGAATAAATCTCAAATAGTAGATCACTTTCTTCACATCTTTCAGGATGATAAGAACAAAAAGCCCTCCAAGTGTTCGCGATCCTTGCCAGACTCTAATACAACATTAGATAGGATTTAAAACCATGACCACGGAAAAATTCGAAATCACTTTTGGCTGGAAACTGCTAGTCTTATAGAGTTTCTTTTTTCCTGCTGTGGCTCTATCTTCTCTCCTTGATTAATTATCTTATAGTTCTTGATGATCCTTGGAATTGGGTTCTGAAGGACTGATGATAAAAGGGTGGAAGAAACCAATCAAACTTATTAGTGGGAGAAGGTGACTGTAATTTGTTTATTTTAGGTGTCAGAGTATGGAGCCAAATTTGAGCGGTTTTGGTGTATTTTATGGTCATATCTAATGGCATGTTCTATTATTGTTCTTGTGATACAGTGTATTGTATGTCATACTTTCCAAGTCTCAGTGGTACTTCAGATTAGTAGTTTGCTTGGTCTGCTCAAATGAGCCTAAGGTTGTATTGAAATTAAATGATACATGATCTGCTTCTAAATTTTCTCATAAATTTATGTTTTTCGAGATTGAATTGACCTGCTTGGGTGAGGGTAAAATGGAAAGCCTAGAAGAACTGGTTTTAGTGCAAGAGATATCCTGCAACAGGAAATGAGAGACAAAACACTGAATTTAGGGCATTTGAGGGCACTTACTTTTCAGTTATCAACTATAATATCTGTTTTTACCTATCGTTCCTTTTTCCTTCTTTTTTTTTTTTTTTTTTTTTGGTGTGTGTTATCTTTAAAAAAAAGGGAAATTCTTTTTCATATTTGTTTGTGTACACTGTACACAAAGTAAATGTATTGAAGGGCTGGTGTTAATTTGATAACGCGGGCAGGTAATTGAAGCTGGGGCGAACGCATTGGTTGCTGGCTCTGCTGTTTTTGGAGCTCCTGATTATGCTGAAGGCAAGAATTAAACAACTAAAATTTGAAGTTTGTTGGAAGCACTGATACTTGGTGATGCATCTTAACTTTTTCCAGTGCATCGTATTTTTCTGTGTTTGCAGCTATTAAAGGAATTAAAACCAGCAAAAGGCCTGTTGCTGTTGCAGTATAAAAACTCCTTCGAAGGTTTTGTTCAACAATCTTGATTTTGAGGTAGCTCTTCATCTTATAAATTATACTTTTGCATCCGGAATCATATTAGCTAATCATCGAAATTTTTTGAGATAATGCTGATGAAAGTCATTCTTCATGAGAAATTATGTAAATATCTTAACTTTGTTCGAATATGATGGAATATGATTTTAATCATTTGCGTTTCTACTTTGTTACAATGAGTCCTTTTTTGTGTTGCAGATAACATTCAATGAATGGTGTGCCATTACAGAATTGATTTGTCTGGTAAGAAATAAAGGAGCACTGAAAGACAGTTTTACAGCTTGTGGTTAGATTAATGTCTGTAGCATACCTTTTTGTGTGTAATAAAGATCCTCGTATTGTCTCTATTTCTAGAAAACATCTTTCAGGTACCTGTTTTAACACCTTTTTTTTCTGTACAAATGTATATTATAGCCATTAATTAAGAATCACCCCTGCTGTTTTGATATGCTTTTTATTTGACAAAAACTTATTCTGTTTTTTTTTTCATAATTTAAATAAAGTTAATTTAGTCAGTACATTAAAAAAAAAAATACACACCAAAGGGTTATTTTAATACTCCCACACTTTATAATAACTAGCAATTTTGGCATATTCAATGCATGTGTTAAAGTTTTATAGTATTGGATAAATAAAAAATATTTATTTATTTTTCATGTGATATTGACTTTATAATAATTTCACTGTAATATATGTAAACGATAATTGTGAAATATAAAATGAGGAGTGGTAAATTGTAGTTATTGCATAATCAAGTTCTAGTCATGAGGATTAAAAATAAATCAAAACATTTTAGGCATACTATTCAAAAACAAAGGTAGGGTAAGTACTTTGTAATAGTATAGATATGAATAATAAATAACATAATAATATGAAATATATAAAAATATCGATCCTCCCTATGTTTATTCTTATATGAAAAGACATTCATGCTAAAAATATTTTTGCTCAATGCTAAATAAGGGCCTGCACTAAAATATTTTCTTATCATTGTGAAAGAATAGAGTTCTATTGTACCTCAAAACTATTAGTAGAAAGAAGATATTTAGATTTCTAGACCACTTAAAGTATTTAAACATAACGCTAATCTGAATAAATTCCAAATAAAAGAAAAGAGCAAAGGAATAACATTTCAATGCATTATTTCAGTTACTAGAGTAGAGGTGAAATTTTTTAACATGATTTTCTTTCTTTCTTTCTTTCTTTTTTTTTTCCTCTTTGAATATAGCATAATGGACTTACTATCAACATAAGAAAATGAAAGAAAATTTTCAAGGTGTAAAAATAAATTATATTTTTAAAGTTAGTTTAATACACGATCACTTGAAAAATATGCCATTTGCGGCATTGTCATAAGATAAATCAACTACAATTTTTTTTTTTATGTGTTAATTAGTCTATAACACTTCCTTCCTAAAAGTAAATTCATATTAAGAAATTATCTTATTTTGAATGTTACAAATAAATAGAATACTAAATTTGAAAGAGGTGAGAGTACAGTTAATATAAATTCAAAATACTAGATCCTATGTTACATGTAGTTTAGATTGCAGTTTTTTGTGTAAATAAATGATTCACAAATTATATTAATGAACTTCAATTACAAAGTTAATTTAAGATTCTATTTTAAAAATATCTTGGTAGAAATCTTTTGGAATAAATAGAAATACTACTTTTGTTTCTGTATGTCACTTTGACCAATATCAATGAATTAGGGAGTATGATTAAGAAAATTAAATTACCACATAAGCCTAAATACCCATGAGGAACTTGTATTGCTGATTCACATTGTGTTAAATGCCTAAATACTTTGAAAAATCTGAAAATTGAGAATACAATATGCAAAAAACCCAAAACTTGTATTGCTAATTCACATTATATAAATTAATCACTGAAATCTTGATTTGATGAATAGTCTAACGAATTATTTTCTTAAAAAATTGTAGAATCATATTTATTTATGATTAGGTAGAATAATATAATTATGTTGGTTGCTGACACTTGCTGTATGTATCTATATCTATCTATATAATATATATGCATATATATATATATATTCTATTATCATTCCTATTTGTTCATCCTGATCAATCATTGCCTAAGATAGATAAAAAGTTGAGATAATGTAAGGCTTGAAAATATATTTCATGCACCAATTATGTAGCATTTTAAAACATGTTACTAGAAATTTCAAAACAAACAAACCAAAAAATCATCTCAGCAATATGTAATGATCTGCAGCTCTAAGTCCTAAAATTGTGATATTTGAATGCATTTTCTTGCCTTATTAGGAGGTTAAA
The DNA here is from genome assembly GCA_018894105.1 of Jacaranda mimosifolia. Lineage (NCBI taxonomy): Eukaryota > Viridiplantae > Streptophyta > Magnoliopsida > Lamiales > Bignoniaceae > Jacaranda > Jacaranda mimosifolia. Next base: position 17,408,563 of record CM032124.1, read on the forward strand.
TGAAGGAATCTTTCTCATTTTTAGATGTGTTAAAGAATGATATGTTGAAGTTTTCTAACATATTCTAGAAGACTTCAAAAGATTCTTGAAGAATTTAGAATGATCTAAATCTTCTGAAAGGTTCCAGAAGAACCTAGAATGTGTAGAATGGGACTAAAAGGTTTTGAAAGAATTTAGAAGATTTTAGAAAGATCTAAAAGATTGCAAAAGGGTTTAGAAGGTTATGACAATTCCAAAAAATTCCAGAAGATTCTATAATCCTTTAAATCATATGATAAAGATCTATTAAGTAGTAGAAATGTATAGATTATAGTAGAGTAATCTAGAAGCTTGTAGAGTGAAAGGAAAAAGTCAAGATGTTCTCTAAGAGTTTGAGAGAACCTCTCTACTTGTTGAATCTTTTGAACTTCCATTTCCATTTGAGGAGGTGAAAAGTACAAACAAGGAGAGAGGCCCTTACTTTTAATGAACAAGAGTTGGAATAAGAATTAGAACAAAAATTCAGAGTGAAAAGTTTCCTTAGGAAATCTCTTTTGTTACCTAGTTTGTTCGCCACTTTCTTCAGTCTAGCATTTTCCAACTACTTCTTAACACTTCTTTCATATACAAAACTTGAGGTAGGCTGACTTAGCTAAGCCACAAGAGGTGATTAAAGGAGCCAAGGCTGCACAATACGTTATCAAAGGGATAAGTTTGTGACAAATAGTTCTTAACTTTGCTAAGAAGTAGAATGAAAAACCAAAGAGAAAGATGTTCATTGAAATAAAAGACTGTAAAAGATATCTAAGATGTAGCACCTTTCTCTCAATCTCCTCTTGATAGTATCACTTCTTAAGGACATAGACCACATTCTTCTCTCATGCAGCCTAAATCTCTACAAAGAAAATGTCATAAAATTTACCGAGAGAGCATAATTTTCCATTGGAACATCAAGGTGCCTACATACACATATTACATGATCAAAATAAGTTACCTATTTCAAATATTTTCTTTTGCTTTATTGTGCTATGGGTATTACTGTCTTTGGAGGCAATATTCCATTTGGCCACTTTTCAAGATAAGCTAAATTATATGCCAAAACAATTCAAGTACAATAATAAAAATTAATAATAGCAAGTCAAACCATATCGATGTACAACACCTTTGACCGTTTACATTTACCATCCTTGCTGTAATTTTTTACCTATGCCAATTTATACAAATGTGAGAATTGTACAATTGCAAAATTTTAAAAACTTATTCTTGTTAACAACTGCTTGGAAATAAAAATCCTTCTACCAAGCATTAGTTCGTTGACTTGAATATGAAATTAAAGTTATCAAGTATGTTGTTCTAACCAAAATGGAAGGGTAAATTACAAAAGCTATAATTAAGGTTTGCTTAAATTACAAAAAAAATTCTTGTTGTTTGCAAAATTACCAACATCCTCCTGACTTTTGAAACCTATAAGTAATGCAAATGCAAACTGCAAAAAGAAAAAAAATGCCTTGTTGTTAAAAATTGCAAAAAATTACTGCTAGACCTATTTGTATTATTTTTAAGCTTGGAGGGTTTATTTAATATATTTTTAAAACCTTAGGGGTAGGTTTATAATTTACCTATAATTTAATTAGTTTTGAATTGCATATTTAATAATGATAAAATAGTAAACATATCTAAAATAGTTTAATACTTTAATTAAGTTTTTAGTATAAATAAACAAAATAAGTAATGATTAAGAAAGAAAGATCTAATATGTTACCTTATACAATATAACTTTAATAATTTTAAGGGTGAATTACTTTAATGATTTAATTCAAATTATTTATTAAGAAATAGAATAAGTAAAATAAAAAATAAAAATCTATATCTATTGTTTTACATAATAAATATATTTAAAATAATTAATTAAATTTGGTCTAATTTATTAATTTTCAAAAATAAATAAACAAAAATTTGAAAAATAAAAAATAAAAAATAAAAATCTATCATCTTAACAATATAATTTTAAATTTCATATTCAATAATATTAAAATTATAAATACATCCAATGTAATTGAATTAAATTTATTTTGTAATTAAGAATTAAGTAAGTAAAAAATATTAAATTTATATTTTAATTAAATTTAATTATTAATTAAAAATAGATAAGAACTAAGACAATAAAAAAAAAGAAAAAAAAAAACACTCCCAACCCCACCCCTCCCCCTGCAATTTTTCCTCAACCATGGCCAAGCGACCTGGCCAGATTTTGTCTGTCTAGATTTGCAAGTCAAATTTGGCCAATGCTAGGTTGGGTAGTATGGTGGAGGTGGAGGAAGGTGTATATATATATATATAATGTATTAACATATATGTAGTATTTATAAATTTTAGATATCTTACAATATGTACGTGTATATATAGGTAAAAATAAGCTAACAACTATAAATACCAAGCTATTATATTTTAGTCCTCATAAAATAAAATTATTATAAATAAATCCCTAATAAATTTAAATATCTCATAATACAACCTTGAAGGGTATTTTTAGAACTTCACCTAATTTTCTTAAAGACGCATCATCAAAACTCTAACGGTGAGCAACAGTCATATTGTTGGACGGCATTAAAAGTTAGGTGGGTCTTGATAATTTTCCAAACAACGAGAGTTTTTTTTTATAATTTAGGCAAACCTCAGGGATAATTTTGTATTTTACCCAAATGAATGCCCAATAATGATTAGAAAAGGAAATCTATGCAGTTTATTGCTCAATAATGACTGAAAAAGGAAATTAATGTAGTTTATGAAAAGACAATAGTTTATCAATTACACAATGCCCAACACTACTAAAAAAACACCATTTTGCGACCGATTTTATGATGAATTTTGCCAAAAATCCTTTGCAAATTGGGATTTGAATCCGTCGCAAATTGGGCATTTTTGCGACGGATTTTTGTCTGTCGCAAGTGTTCAGTTTTTTGGTGATTTTTTGCGATGAATTTTTTTCGTTGCAAAATGCAGTTTTTGAAGAATTTTTCCGTTTTTGCAGCATTTTTCCAATATTAAAAAACCGTAATCAATAATAGTATATTCATAAATCCAACACTACCATACTTAACAATATTTATGACCATCAAATGATAAAACAACAAATCTTTCATAAAATCCAAATATAACATTAAAGAAACAAAATATTTATAAATTCAACAATATAAAACTATTAAATGTAATTATCAAAGTGTAATCAACTTAACACAGTATATACCTAAATATTCATATATAAGTCAATCAATCATCATGCTTGTTATCTATGTTTCTTCGTGTCTGTTCATTAAGAGATATAGATAAGGATGGTGCATAAGATACCCCTGGCCAAGGTAAATGTGAGCCTGGTGCCACGAGGGAGAGATTTGTAGGTGGATAAAATAGTGATGTATGAGGATGAATGAATGGTGATGGGGTATGCATATTTAGTTGCTGCTGCTGTTGATGCATCATGAACATGTGTCACATCATCACCTCCATATCCGTGAATTTTTGTCTAAACATCATATTTTCTTCTCTACACATTGTCAATTGTTCTTTCACCATCGTCATTTCTTCTTTCAATATCTTCACTTCTTCACTTTCATAGGACGAATTATTTGGAAGTCCTCTAGATGAGTGAGTCGAGACAAAGGAATCCTCACTTCCAAGTCCAAAATCCGCTCCTTCTTCGATCCGCCTACTGTATCTTTCCACACTTGCATAAATAATATTAGCATAAATTAATAAAAGTCAAATAATTCAATTTGAAAATAAGATCAAATATAAATTAATAACTCATAACTTTCACCTGAAGTTGAGATGACATGGGCACTGAAGAACTATTAACACCATTACTTGAACTTTGACTAGAGAACTCTTCTAGTCGACTGTTGAATGTATTCTATACATAAAGTACATATAATGATCAACATATATAAAAATTTAAACTTTCTACATTAAAAATTAACATATATATATATATATAACATTTAAACTTTCTAACATAAAATTTATAATATTTAAACTTTTTTTGTAAAAAATATAACATACTACTTACGTAAATATTCTATGCACGTTTATTGACCCATAAGCGTTCACATTTTTCATTTAATGCAGAATGTGTATGCATAAATGATTCTGCAAGTCTAAGTGGGTGTCCAAATTCTTTCTCCTACATCCAAACACAATTATCAGGAATCAATTATAATTAAAATTAAAATTGATACTTTTATAAAAATTATCAATTTATCTTTGTGTGATAGAGGTGTGATACAACCACCCTGATGAAGTGGAAATCCAACACCACCGCAGTTTGCTGCCCGATTTGCTTTATTTTGAGTACTTATTTTTGGAATCCATCATTGCCCTATTCTTGAAGCAATCCATCCGAAACTTCATCTCCCATCCAAATAGGCTTCTTTTTGGATTGACATGCTCTGTGCAACTTATTTTTCTATATCTCCAAGCAAAGATGCTCAAATATTTTGCGAATCAATGCACTCTCATGTTCATACAAAGTAAATTTTTTCTAAGGCACATAAAAGAATTTAAAACATTTAGAGAATTCTTTCCATTTTGAAATCTAATTAAGAAAAAAATATATGATACTTAAAATAATTCTTACCTCAAACTCCCCAAACCACATCGTTCTAATTCCATCTGGAATTTTTTTCCATGATCTCCAAGCTTGTCGCAAGTGCCTTTTAATAATAGTACTTATCTCCTGGGCACATAACAACTCCTCAGAGAACTTGTTTCACAAAGATATTTTTACAACATATATTATAAAGATAAAATATAATTTAGTAGTACACATAACATTATAAATTACTATAATTAAAAAGATTAAAAAGTATTACTCTCTCCCTTGAGGCCGAATAAATGTCCTCTGAGTAACATCTGTACTCCTCAATATCTGTATATGCTTGTGTAGATGGAATAGATGAGGGAGTAGGTGATGCATCTAATGGAGAGCTACCCGACACAACATTTGGATGAGTGTGTGGAGGGATATATGGCTCCAATCCAGTGTTAGATGGAATAGCCTTTTTTTTTTTTTCCTTTCTATTACTTGACATCTATAACAAATACTGATTATGTAAATATAATAGATAAATGACATTAAATAAATCACCATCATAAATGTAGAAATAATCACAAACATTGCAATCAATATAGTCCATAGACAATGAGTTTTTACATAAATTCACATTACATAACAATAAATTAAAATAACTAATCATCATCATCATCATCATGTGCACTGTTGCCTTCATCCTCATCCTCTAACTCTTCGTCATCACCTATCACTTGATTGTTTTCTAGATTTATTTTTTCATAAGGACCCTCAATATTGAGTAAGTCACCAGTTGGATCGGTATCAATAACTGCATTGACTGTGGTAGGTGGTTCTTGTAAAGCTACCTCCACAATATTACGTTTATCCACCCTACTTCTTAGTCTTATTTTGATCACAAACCGCCAATAGACTTTATCTCTTTTAGCACAAGGATAAGGAATATAATACACTTGAGATGCATGTTGAGAAATAATAAAAGGATCAAACTTTCCATAATTTTCATTTTCTTTGATTTCAATGATATCATACTCTTTGTTTATCTTGATACCATGGTTAGCCAGTGAATTAAACTAATGATAGTTAAAGAGAAAAATTTTATTTTCAGGTACACCTAGATACTTTAGTAGGATTATTTCCTTTAGTTTTCCATAAAATTCCAATGATCCTTCGCCTTTGAGACACACTCCATAATTGCACGTCTTTTTATATTTTGCCAACGAATCTATATGAAATACATATCCATTAACAAAAAAACGACGCCATGTCTTGACTTGTCTCATAGGACCCCATGATATATCCTTCAAATATTGATTTTGTACCAATTTTCTGGAGCGTGCACCTATAAATAATACAAAGGAATTAAATAATTAATATAGTTTTTATTGGTTAACAAAGAGAATTATTTATTTTAATTTTTTTATACTTACATATTTTTGGAACCAATTTACAAAATGATCCTCAATAGATTGCTCCACTTGAAGGTCGCTAAGGAAGGGAAAATGAATTCGAAGGGCCGTTTTATACATCCTAAAATATATTGAGTTTGAACATTAGTTTTCTTCTTTTCAATTGAAACTTATTAATTAAAAATGAATTTATATTGAATTGGATAGCTTACTCGAGAAAAGGTACAACTTCATCACAATTTAAAAGAACTTGCAATGAGGCAGATTTCAACTTAGTATCATCCAACCATCTACTAGTACACTTACCAGCAGGCTGTCCAGTTTGATTAAAAACTGACAGAGTACGTGGTTGTTGATCATTATACCCCTCTTTTCATTTCGTTTACTTCTCGTACTCCTTGATTGAATGTGAGACTTGAAGTAATACGATGAAAAATATGCCGATTCTTGGGCTAGATATGCCTCACATATAGATCCCTCAACTCTAGCTCTATTTTTTACCATGCCTTTTAAATCATGTAAGAATCTGAAAAATGAAAACATATATTTATAAATATTTAATATGTATGGAATATTTATAGTATTTACTCATTAGATTGATTATTTACCTCTCAAAAGGATACATCCATCTATACTGTACAGGCCCACAAACAAGTGCCTTATATGGTAGGCGTACCATCAAGTGCTCCATTGAATAAAAAAAATCCAGTGCGAATTCGCGTTCCAACTTACACAAGATAACCGAGTTGTTTTTTTTCCAATTGCAATAAACTATCTTCACATAATTATGTTGCGCACAATTCCTGAAAAAATTGGCTTAATTTAGTTAAGGGCCTCCACACATTTTGTGAATGCAAACTAAAGGTACTTGGTAGTAACCGTTGTATAAACACATGGTAATCATGACTCTTCAACCCACATAATTTGAATTTTTTTTTATCAACACATCTTGCCAAATTTAAAGCACACCCATTCGGCATTTTAAGATCCTCTAGCCAATTACACAACTCCCACATTTGATCAACAGTCAAGGAAAAACTGGCTTTCAGTTTGATGTATTCCCTAGTCGGTGAAACTCTCAAATGTAACCCAATCTCCTACAATATTCCTCCAAGTCAAGTCTTGCCTTCTCATTGTCCTTAGTCTTACCTTTGACATCCATCAAGATGCTAAGCACACTTTCAAAGATATTCTTCTCGATATGCATAACATCCCAAATTTTGGCGCACCAAGTTATCTTTCTAATAAGGCAACTCCCAAAATATACTTTGTTTTGTCTAATTATGTGATACACCATATCCAGGTAATTTACCAGAAGTTATAGACAAGTCAGTGATTTTGGGAACATTACAAATCCTCTCCCATATTTGTTGACCGGTCAATCTAGGAAGTGCCTTCGATTGTTCAATCGTTCCCTAATAAAATGCATCTCTATTCCTCCTAAACATACGGTCTGTAGGCAATAATTGACGATGACAATCAAACTAAGACACTTTTCCACTATTCTTCAATCTAAATACCTTAGTTCGCTCCATACAAATTGGACATGCTAATTTTCCTGCAGTCATCCAACCTGATAGCATGCCATAAGCAGGAAAATCATTGATCGTCCACATGAGAGCTATCCTCAATTGAAAGTTCTATTTTTTAGAAATGTCATACGTTTCTATGCCATTTTCCCATAACAACTTCAACTTCTCAATTAAAGGTTGTAAATAGATATCAATTCTGCTCTTAGGATTATGTGGACCAGGTATTAGACAAGTTAAGAACATGTAAGGAGTTGTCATGCACAATTTGGGAAGCAAATTATATGGAGTTACAATAACCGGCCAACATGAATATGGGGAAGCAGATTGACTAAAGGGGTTAAATCCATCTGCACATAATCCAAGCCTAACATTTCTTGGCTCAAATGAAAAATTCGGATGAGTTTCATCAAAATGCTTCCAAGCAAATCTATCAGAAGGATGACATAAAATACCAGAACTTCTTTTGTCTTAAAAGTGCCACCTCATATGCTCGGCTGATTTCAAAGATGCATATAATCTTTTGAGCCGAGGAATTAGGGGTAAGTACTGCATCCTTTTATAAGGAGTTCACTTTTTTGTTTGATGACCTCTTGCGGTTGGTTTAAAACGGGGATGATTGCAAAACTTACATTTATTCAAACTAGCATCAATTGTGTAAAACAACATACAACCATTGATACAATAATCGATCTTCATAGAACTTAACCCCAATTTTGAAACCAATTTGTTTGCTTGGTAAAAGTTAGTCAAGACATAGTTTTCTAAAGGATTTGAGGATTTAATAAGTTTTGCCATTCGATCAAAACATCCTTGAGACATATTGTAGTCAGATTTTAAGCATATCATTTGTAGAGTCATAGACAACTCACAATGAGTTTCACAACCTGACCATAACAGTCGTTGGGCAGCAGCCAACATGTCATAAAAGGCTTGAGCATCTATGTTTGGGGGTTCTTCTCTATCTAGATTAGTGCCTTCTTCATGATTAATTTCAGTATAAAAACTAGTTCCCATAGCATCATAAACCATGTTATCATACCTATTGTTTGCGGCATCACCACAAAAATGAGCATTACTAGGAGCTCCCCTATATACATTGAAATCCAGAGGTTCGGTCTCCCCATGTGCAGTCCGATACCAATAGTTAGGCTGAAACCCATATTTTAATAAATGTACATGTGCTTCATCATTAGGTATCAATTTTTTTTTTCAGATTCTTACATTTTGAACAAGGACACCTTATTCCTCCATCTTTCAAACATTGAGGTTGGACGGATACATAATCAATAAAATTTTTCACCCCAACAACAAACTCTCTTATATAATCTTTTCGATTTGGCAAGAGCCTATTATACATCCAACTACATTCAACATGAATATCCATATTCTGTAAAAGAGTAAATTCATTAAAAGCGACCTCAATTTGAAAGATGCAAAAGTAATTTTATTATAAATATTTCAATTTTGATAAAATTATTTGATTATTTAATTTATTAATATATGTTTGTTGGAAAGTAATTGCTTATAGTATAGTATAGTATAGTATAGTATATTATTATTATTATTATTATTATTATTATTATTATTATTATTATTATTATTATTATTATTATTTAGAGATGAATATACTTGGCAATTAAAAAAATGAAGAGTAATCGACAAAATTATGAATTGATGACCTAGCAAATGAAGTGGGTAAACAAATTATTTTGGGTATGTTTGATTTGGAATATTAACATTTACTATGGCTTTTAGTATAGGATAATCTCTTGTTTGATATGGAAGATGATATTTGCGGGCCGAATCCAAAGCCCGTACTATAGATGACATTAATAGCCATTGAAGTAGTGGGTTTGGGGGTGAGATTATGTAATCTCAACCCTCTTTAAAATTTGATTTGGATATAAATATCAAAATTATTTCTCAAATTCATGTATTATTCCATTTATGCATTTCATGATTCCTCTAGCAAGAATTTTTCACCAAGGACTATTTTGTTATCACAAGGATAATAATGTGTATCAAACACATCCCTAAAATAAGATATCCAAATTGCCCAAAAATTAAGACAAAACATAATGAGTAGCATCATTTTAATTGAAAACAATTAATAATATTAGTAAACACATAATGACACATAAACACTCCCCCTTATGTCCATCATCATCATGCAAACAATTAAAAAACAATCAGCAACAAATGAGAAGGCTCTACCCCTTCTCCCAACATCCCATCCTCCTTCCTAATTTGACTAATTCTAAACATTTCTAATATATTATACTATAAAAACATATAAAATTAAAACAAGATATCCAAACTTACCTCTAAATGCTCCACTAAAATCAACACTCACAAAAGATTTCCACCACAATTGAGATAGCTTACATCATTAGGCACATATTACAACTGCACTTATATATTCATAAATCATAATTCCATAAACTAAATGAAAACTTAAAAACTTAATACAATTCAATATATAGTACTAGAAAATTTAACTTAATCAAAATTCTAATAAAATATTTAATTCAATAAAAACATAACTCTAACAAATATAACAACATTTAAAACAAATATAAAATGTAACTCAAATTTCAACTAAAACATAAATCATTATTTTTGTTAAATCAAATTATTATACCAAATTATTATTTAAGTTTAACTAACACATAAATCAAATTTTAACTAAAACATAATCAAATTTTAACTAATGGGACAATTAACTAAAACATAATGGAGATAACTAAAACATAAATCAAATTTTAACTAGAACATAATCAAATTTTAACTAATGGAGATGATTAACAAAAACATAATGGAGATAACTAAAACATAATTAAATTTTAACATAACAAAGAAAATTATATTTCTAATAAATTAATAAATCATTATTTGAGTTTAACTAACACATAAATCAAATTTTAACTAACTTGGATAATTAACTAAAACATAATCAAATTTTAACATAATTGTGAGAATTACCTTAATTAATGGAGATAGAGCAAAATATAAATTCTTCAAACCTGAAACATTAAACAAACAACAACAATTAGTATTTTTGAAAATATTTAAAACTATTTTTTTCAAAAAAAAAATAATAAAATTAATATTCCTGCCAGATCTCGTCGGCAGTTAGCAGCTGGTGCGGCCAGTACCTTGCTGACCGCACCAGCTTGCACCAGCGGGCTAGTTGGCCCAGCTAGTGTGAAGCCAGGCGCACCAACAACAGCTGGTGTTGACCATGCACCGGCCGGCCAGCCGACGTTTTTAAGATTAAAAAAAAAAAGAATGAAGAAGAAGAAAGGGGAAGAAGAGAGAGTACCTTTTTTCTTCCAGAATGTGTTTGGGTGGGGGAAATAGAGAAGGTAGGGTTTAATTCCCCCACCCAATAATTTGCGACGAATTTAAATCCATCGCAAATAAATGGGTTGCAAATTGGGACTTTTGCAACGGAAAAATCCATCGCAAATGTCCCAGTTTTGTGACGGATTCGATTCCGTTGCAAAATTGATGAAAAATTAGCAATTTTGAGATGGAATAAAATCCGTTGCAAATATCCTAGTTTTGCGACGAATTTTATTCAGTCGTGAAACTTGACATTTGCAACGGAAAAATCCGTCACAATTTTTTTATTTTTATTTTTTGCGACGGAAATTTTGTGATGGATTTTTCGTCGCAAAATCCATTGCAAATTGCGATGAATGAATGTGTTTGGATGGGGGAAATAGATAAGGCAGGGTTTAATTCCCCCACCCGATAATTTGTGACGGATTCGATTTCGTTGCAAAATGGATGAAAAATTAGCAATTTTGAGATGGAATAAAATCCATTGCAAATATCCTAGTTTTGCAACGAATTTTATTCAGTCGTGAAACTTGACATTTGCAACGGAAAAATCCGTCGCAATTTTTTTATTTTTATTTTTTGCGACGGAAATTTTGTGATGGATTTTCCGTCGCAAATTGCGATGAATGAATGTGTTTGGGTGGGGGAAATAGAGAAGGCAGGGTTTAATTTCCCCACCCGATAATTTGCGACGAATTTAAATCCGTTGCAAATTAATAGGTTGCAAATTGGGACTTTGCAACGGAAAAATCCATCGCAAATGTCCCAATTTTGCGATGGATTCGATTCCGTTGCAAAATTGATGAAAAATTAGCAATTTTGAGATGGAATAAAATCCGTTGCAAATATCGTAGGTTTGCAACGAATTTTATTCAGTCGTGAAACTTGACATTTGCAACGGAAAAATCCGTCGCAATTTTTTTATTTTTATTTTTTGCGACGGAAATTTTGTGATGGATTTTCCATCGCAAATTGCGATGAATTTTTTTGTTCATAAATATCCATCGCAAAAAGGCATTTTTTCAGTAGTGCAATAATGACAGAAGGAAAATTAATGTAGTTTTTTAAAAGGAGATGGTCTATCAATTGCAGAATGCCCAATAATGACATAAAAAGGACTTAACTACATAATGCCCAATAATAATAGAAAAAGGAAATCAATGCAGTTTGTTAAAAGGAAACATGCATGGTGCATCTCATTAAGTATAAACCGAAAGAATGTTAATTCCAATTCAATATATTTTAGAATCCTAAAGAGTCAAATTTCTTAACTAGCAGCATCTATATATACACTCTCCATACAACTTCAAAACCAATAAATGAACATTGTTTCAATTGCTTAAGCTATCTAGGCTCTAGCCATATCAAACATCTTCTCCAAAACTCCTAAAAAGCTTCAATGAAAGCACATGACAAAAGATTTAATAGAAAAAAATAAATTATTAAAATAAAAAGTTATAGTAAACAAATAAAATGCGGACTTATTGTACATTCACAAACATTGAGTCAAACAAAATGAAAACTTAGAACAAAAATAATTAACCTAGCTAGTCAAATATAAAAATAGAATCCATGTGCTTGTCGGCAATATTTTGTGATTGAGACCTCTTTCTGGTGTTGATTGCACGCATGTTAGAACTTATTTTGCATCTCTTCCTTATTAAATGGTCTACAAAATTGCTAATTTTTATCAATAAAATTACAAAGAAAAAAAAAAATTAAAAACCCTATTTTCAAATAGATGTACATTACTTGCATCAAAATAGAATGTGATTAGGGGATCTCAGGTATGAATCTACATATCGATCTATCTATCCATATATAGAATCCAGTATGCCCATTTGGGAAATAAAAAATTCCATTTCTCTTGGCTCTATGGTAGGTATTGACAGGGAAAAAAATGTATCATTTAATTTAGAATCATCCACAGACGATGGGCTTGGGAGTTGGTGGTAGAGTAGTGGGGGGATAATAATTGCGATGATGAGCATATATAGCTTTAAGAGGGAAGAGAAGAAGAAAATAGTGGAGCTTGGACTTGGTAGGCATGACCCATGAATTTTGTTGATGTGTGTAAAACAAAAGCCCTCCCCACACCCTAACAAGAAAAAGAGAGAGAATGGAAAAAGAAGTGCATGCATGCAATTAGCTAGTCGAAATACACTGAAGCTAAAGCTATTAATGTTGCTTGTATATAGTAGTATGCTAGTTTGTCCATAAATAAAAATCGTACAATTGAAAATTTCCAAAAACTTATTCACTATTGGAACAACTAGTTGGTCGTAAAGATTCTTCGATTGTGCATTAGGTCTAAAGACCTTGAATGAAAATGAGTTTTCAAGTTGTTCCAATAAAAATGGAAATGCATCTCATTTAGCATAAAGGAGAAAAAAAATGTCAAATCCAATTAAGTATAGTTTAGAACCTAAAGCAACAAATTTCTGTAATAACAATATGTTTACAAGCACTCCATCACAAACTCTAAAACTAATGAACAAACATCTTTTAGCTTAACTTTAATTCTTGTCTACCTAAAATAGATCGTTACTTTATTGCCATATCTAACATCTACTATAAAACTCCTAAATGACTTCATTAAAATCACATGTTGTAAGTGCAAATTTCTTATACGCAAAAATTAAATTACAAAACAACAAAACTTGTACAAATAAAATAAAATTGAAATTTATTAATTGTGGGTCTAAATAATCTCTAATCTAATAATCCGATTCTTCCCTTTCAAATATGATCTTAAAATTTAATTAGCTCCACGAAGAACGCCTTGAATGCCTTAGATATCCTTGAATTTGATTTGAAAAAAATAACACTAATTCGAGTTCGCACCTTAATCTTGAATCAAACGCCAAAATATATGAGCTCCACAAAGAACATTTGGAACACCATGGATATCTTTGAATTTGATTTGAATAAAATAATGTCAATTCGATGTTTTTGCACCTTAATATCGAATCAAATGCCAAAATATGATGAGCTCCATGAAGAACGTCTTGAATACTGTGGATCTCCTTGAATTTGATTTGAAAAAAATAATGCTAATATGAGGGTTTCGCACCTTAATATCGAATCAAATGCCAAAATATGATGAGCTCTACGAAGAATGCCTTGAACGCCATGGATCTCCTTGAATTTGCTGGAGAGAATTGCTAGACTTCTTCAAAATTTATCTCACTGCTAGAATTTATGTTGTGTGTGAAATAAGCTTTGATCACCCCTTTTATATAGATGTTTGATGGGAGACTTCCAAAATGACTTGAAATGCACCTTAATCTCAAATCAAATGCCAAAATATGATGAGCTGGAAACGAAGAATGCCTTGGATGTCGTGGATCTCCTTGAATTTGTTGGAGAGAATTGTTGGACTCCTTCAAAATTTCTCTCACTTGCTAGGATTTGTGTTGTGTGTGAAATGAGTTTTGACCACCCTTTTTTTATAGATGCTTGATGGGAAACTTCCAAATTAACTTGAACTTCTTGGATGGTTATCTTTTCAACAAGATAATATCAAATATCAAATATCAAGATATAATATCAAGTTTCAAGAGATAATCTCAAATATCTTCAATTTGATTGGTCCATAGATATAGACATTTCATTTTTTACACTTATCAATATTTGATTTGGGTATAAAATAAATACTAGAATATGAATTAAAATTAACTATTTATCTTCTTGGAATTAAATTTAATAAATCTCAAAATATGAATAGAAAATTTTAAATTAATAACTAGCATATTATTTTACACGTGTCGCTTTCTAATTGGCTCAAAATTTTATTTGTCTACACACGTCAAAAGATTTGGTTAGAAACAATTCAAATTATTAAAATAAGCAGCCATAGTAAACAAATGTATAAAACACCTAATAGCTGCAATTTTTTTTTTTTGTCTACAAAAATGCAATTAGAAGACAAGAAACTTCATACAAATAAAAAAATATTAATATTTATCAATTGTGGATTCAACTTCTAATCTAATCCTCTAATTCTTTCTTTTCAAAAATGATCTTAAAATTTGATGAGTTCCTCAATGAATGTATTAAACACTGTGGATCTTCTTAAATTTGATTTGAGGAAATAACGCTAATTCGAGAGCTTCATATCATAATCTCAAATTAAATGCCAAAATATATAAGTTCCGCGAAGAACGCTTTAAATGTTGTGACTCTCTTTGAATTTAATTTTAGGAAAATAATGGTAATTCAAGAGCTTTGCATCGTAATCTCGAATCAAACGCTAAAATATATGAGCTCCACAAAGAATGTCTCAAGCACCGTGTATCTCCTTGAATTTGATTCAAGAAAAATAACGCCAACTCATGGTGCTCAAATCAAATGCCAATATATGATAAGCTCCGCGAAGAACATCGTGAATGTTGTGGATCTCCTTGAATTTACTTGAGAGAATTATTGAACTCGTTCAAAACTTCTCTCCCTTGTTATGACTTGTGTTATTGCTTGTTGCTAATGCTGTGTAGAATAAGTTTCGATCACCTCTTTATATAGATATTTAGTGGGAGACTCCCACTTAAACTTTTTTGATAGTTATTTTTTTATAAGATAATATCAAATATCAAGAGATAACATCCAATATTTTTGATTTGATTGGCCCACAACTATAGATATGCCACATGATGCAACTTGGTTAGCTCGATATTGCTAGGTTGCACGACTTGATTTGATTGACTATTCTTGACACTCGTTAATATTTTATTTGTTGCCAAAATAAATACTATGTTATATTTATCTTTTTAAATTAAATTTAATAAATTCCAAGACATAAATATAAAATTTTAAATTAATAACTGGTATACTATTTTACGCATGTCACTTTTCAATTGGTCAAAATTAATATGTCAACAAATGCCTCCATTTCAAGGCTTGGCAAAGATGTGTGAATCATCCACAAAAGAGGCAAGGCTCGACGTATTTGAGATTTTTTTTTTATTTTCTCTCCCTTTATTCACGTACTTCTACGACAAGAACATCCTCCAAGCATTCCTCAAGCTATGGTGCCTTGCTACATATTGCCTATCTAGAATTATCAATCTCTTTATGTAATCTTCATGGATTTTTTGGATTGCCTACTACGTGAAAATTTTATGATGAAGTCATCCCATTTGCCTAAGTACCTAATAAAGAAATCAAATCATAATGGAGTTCAAAGTAAACATCATTCTAAGGGGATGCCATACACAGTTTATACTCATACAGGCTAGAAGTAACACACAGTTTAGGCTCGTGCATCAAGGAGCATATTTAACTTAAGTAGACATTTTGTATTCATGTCAAGGATTCCATTGAATTTCATAGACAATTCATCCTCATGTCTAGGAGTCTACTTGAGTTTAACTTAATAAATAGTTTTACTCTTATCAAGGAGCATATAGAAAGACTTTAATTTCAAGCTTTTAGATAGTTTATGCTCGTATCTGGTAGCATTATTAACAATTTATGCTCTTATAAAGGAGCACGTGAGAAGACTTTAATTTAAATATTTTAGATAGTTTATGCTCGTATTTCAAAGCATTATAGATAGTTTAAACTTTTATCAAGGAGCACATAGGAATACTTTAGTTTAAAATTTTAAGATAGTTTATGCTCGTATCCAGGAATATTATTGAAAATTTAAGCTCTTATCAAGGATCACATGAGAAGACTTTAATTTAAAATTTTAAGATAGTTTATGCTCTTATCTAGGAGCATTATTGAAAGTTTAAACTCTTATCAAGGAGAACTTGGACTTTGGAAACTTGAGCCTTGAATTTGGAAACTTGAGTCTTGGATTTGCAAATTTGGAAACTTGGAGTCTTGAGTCTTTGATTTCAAGATTTGGAAACATGAGTCCTAGGTTTGGAGATTTGAGTCCTGGATTTGGAGACTTGGAGATTTGATTCTTGGATTGGTGACTTCAAAACTTGAGTCTTAACTTGAATATTTGGAGACTTGAGTCGAGGATTTAGAGACTTGGAGACTTGAATATTGAATTTGAAGACTTGGATACTTAAGTTTTGGATTTAGAGACTTTAACTTGAGAATTTTAGATAGTTTATACTTATATCTGGAAGCATTATTGACAGTTTAAACACTTATTAAGGAGAACCTGGAACTTGAACATAAAGGTTAATTGCCCCCAACATCATCATCATCACTTGAGTTTTTTTGCTCGTCAAAATTCATTCTCATTTTAATATTATATGCATGACTTGTCAAATCTTCAAAAGTTTTTGGTTAGATTCTTTGAAATGTATAGCAAATACTCCAATGCCTTGGATGCACATCATAATGACTGAAGCCTCCAACAATTTATCGTTATAGTTGAGACTCAAATTTCTCCAGAGATTGATGTAGTCAATGACAGGCTCTTCTTTCTACTGGGAAGAATTAGTGAGCTCAATCACATTGACCATCTTTCGACTGCTGTAAAAGTGATAGACAAATTCTTGTTCTAATTGCCCCTAGCCATCAATTGAGCCCACATCTAGGTTAGTGTACCAATCGAAAGCATTGCCTTTTAATGATCGAGCAAAGGGTTTGACTAGATGATCTCCATATGTCTTAGCATTATTAAATGTCTCGATAAAATTAGCCATGTGCTGCTTTAGGTTGCTCTTACCATCAAATTGCTAAAACTTTGTGGGTTGATATCCACTTGGCATCTTCAAGTCATCAATCCTTTGAGTATAAAGCTTAGAGTAACTCATAAAGGATTTAGAAATTCCCTCAAGCTTATCTTTGATAGTCCCCATGATAAACTCCTTTAATGGGTTGATGAGAATTAGCCTATCAGTAGAAACTTGTAATTATTTTGTTGCAACCTTTTCATTTTTGGCTGATTGTCTCTTTGTGGATGTTTCACATAAACCTCAACTTGTTCCTCCATGTGATAGGCATCAACATTGTCCACCCTATTTATCAACTTGGAGATATAAAGTTTTGCTCTTGGACATGCTTCGTGAGCCCTTTAATGGCCCTCATTAAATTTGCAATTTGTTCATCCAAAGTTGTAGTACTTGTCACCATCAACGCCACCATGCTTGAGTAACTTAATGTTGAGCGAGAAATAAATGATGCTAATTATTTCTCTAATTTTCCATCATCTTTATTAGTATCAATAAAGTGTTGCAATGCCTTTTCCACAACAAGCGAAGGAGTCATCTTTGAAGATGATTGCAACTTCTTGGGCATATTTCTTGTGATGATGCCAACACTTTTGCTCTGGTACTTGAGGAATTTGATGTCGCAAATTTCAATGATGCAGTCTTATTGGCAACACTTTAATCTAGATAAAGGAAAGAGATGAGAGGTAGAGATGATCCCATTGGGAGTGCCAGAAATTTGTAAGTGCAAATTATTTATTTGCAAAATTGCAATTACAAGATAAGAAAATTCATACAAATAAATAAAAAAAATAATAAACTTATCAATATTTGTGGATTTAATTTCTAATCTAATCCTATTATTCTTCCTTTCCAAACATGATCTTAAAATTTAATAAGTTCCACGATAAATATCTTGAGCATCATGGATCTCCTTATATTTGACTTGAGGTAAATAATGCCAATTCAAGAGCTCTGCACCATAATATCAAATCAAATGCCAAAATATATGAGCTCCATAAAGATTGCCTTAAATATTGTGGATCTCCTTAATTTGATTTGAGAAAAATAACGATAATTTTCAAGGGCCTTACATCATAATCACAAATCAAATGCTAAAATATATTAGCTTCATGAAGAATGCCTTAAACGTCGTGGATCTCCTTAAATTTGATTTGAGGAAAATAATGCTAATTTGAGGGCTTCACACCGTAATCTTGAATCAAAATCCAATATATGGTAAGACTCAAGAAGAATGCCTTGAATTTTCTTGAATTTTCTTGGGAGAATTGTTAAACTCCTACAAAGCTTCTCTAGTTTGCTATAACTTGTGCTGTTGCTTGCTACTCTTGTTGTGTAGAATGAGCTTTGATCACCTTTTTATATATATGTCTAGTGGGAGACTCCCAGATGAACTTGAATTTCTTAGACGGTTATCTCTTGATAAAATAATATCAAATATATTTGATTTGATTAGTCCACAAACTAGATGTTCCATGTGTCGTGACTTGATTAGCCCGATATTGCCAAGCTGTATGACTTGACTTGATTCTAGGACACTTCATCTTGACACTTGTTGATATTTAATTCGTGCCCAAAATAAATACTAAGTTATTAATTAAAATTAACTATTTATCTTTTGAAATTAAATTTAATAAACTCCAAGACATAAATAGAAAATATTAAATTAATACACGTGTCGCTTTTTAATTGAGCAAAATTAATATATCTACACACCTATTAATTGTGCATTCCTAAACACTAAGTCAAATAACATCTAAACATAGAACAAAAACAATTAACCTTATCGAATATAAAAAGTAGATCAATGTGCTTTCCAATGATTTTCTCAGAGACCGAGTCTAGTGTAATGCTACCTATAGTGCATTGTTCCCAAAATCCTTAATGGTCTATGAAATTGCCAATATTTAATAATGAAATTATAAAAAAAAAAAACTCAAAGACCTTACTTTCAAGTAGATTCCCATTACCTGCACTGAAGTGGAACCTAATTGTGAGGATAGCATTGGCATAAAGGCCGATGAAGTAGAAGATAATAGTTGTAATGTTGAATAGAGATTTTGGAAAGGGAAGAAATGACAAAATGATGGAGCTAGACTTAGCAACAATGAATTTTCTTGATATGTGTAAAATGAAAGCTCCTAAAACAAAAAGAGAAAATAGGAAAAGAATTGGGTTAGCAATTGAAATGCACTATAGCTAAAGTTATTTTGTCCATTATGCATAGCAATATGCCGATTTGCTCATAGGAAAAAATTGCACATTTGAAACCTTCCAAAACCTTATTAACCATTAGGAAAACTATTTGGCCATATAGATACTGCTTTCAGGTTGTTGGAATAGTGCCTTGTAGCCAATTAGATTGACGTGCAAAACTACTCCATGTAAAACAGTTTTGTTTGAATGATATTCAATAAAATGACCATATTCATCTTATGCATTTATGATATTTTTCACATGCATTTGGCTGAAGTCCTTAAATCATACAAGACTATAGGACTTGGTCACGCATATGATGGTGATCATGAAACAAATCTATATGGTCATGGTTTTAAATATTCCAAGTCGTGAAGTCTTAAGAAACAGGGCATTGATAGACTTGCAATAAGGATACATACTCCAAGGAGTTGGATATTGCCCTATTTCATTGGGAATCTATGTAAGATATGGATGCACGTTAGTAGGTGCTTACCAGAGAACAAATTCACTAAAAACTCGCCAAGAGAATCTACGAGGTGGCCAGAGTGGAATGCGGAAATAGGAAATTCTCTAGCTTGTGATAGTGCATATAATTAGTCCTTTGATTAGAGATTCCATAGTAACTTTGTATTTAGGTCCTTGTCTTTGATTTTGTCATGACCATGTCATGGGTTGCCCAAGGCTTAGGTTGGGCATAAGCTACCTAAGTATGGAGGTCGGTGAGTTCCAAGATGGGATCTGCTTTGCTCATCTGTGAATAGCGAATTGATCTCCTATGTATTTTAAGATAATCGATTCCAAGAAATCCTTGCGCAAAGTAGTGTGACAATTTGGAAAAAGGAGTTTTCCAAATATGATGCCATAAAAGGGAATAAAAAATTAAGAATAGATACATAATTATTGATGCTATTAAAGAAGTGACAAATATCTTGCCCTAGGTTTTTTTTGGGAGATAGGAATCGGAAGGACTGTATTTGCATACGAATCGTAAGCAGAATAGGTTCACCCAAGATTAATTCGTCCAATTGGTTGAGCTCCATAGGCTTGTGATAGATATCGATTATGGAGATTAAGTACTCTTCAATTAAAAGAGATTAATTGAAAGAATGATTAACTTAAAAGAGTTTGGACAAATCAGAATATTTGATATTCACTAATCACAAAAAATTGTGAGTTCGTGTCTAATTAATTGGTGAACCTAAAGGGTTACATACAAAATCCTAGAGCACTCTAATTGGAATTAGATAAGTTATCTAGGGAGTTAGATAATTTAATTGGTCAAGTTTGAAAGAGGCCAAGTTGACTAATTAAGAGTTTGTCACAATGGCTTGATTAATTTAAAGTTATAAATTAATAAAATAATTTAATAAGTTAAAAATTAATCAAATCATTTAATAAGTTAAATTAGACCAATTGAATTAAAATGTTAACTTAATTGGAGCCATGTGAAAATTTAATTAGTTTGGTCAACTTAAAGAGTTAAGTTTATTCAATTAATTTAAGGAGTTAATTTAATTAATTGGAGAATCTAATTTTGGGAGAAAATTAAAAATGTAAGAGTCCATTTAAACATTAGGTGGCATTTTAATTCCTAATTAAAATTAGCGAAATTAAAATCACACTTGGCATACAAGTGAGCAAGGTGTGAAGAGCATGTGAAAGGTGCTTCTAGATGCTCCCAAAACACTATAAATATCCCCAATCACACCTAATGGCCGGCCACTTGACCTTCATTTTTCCTCTCAAAATTCTCTCAATTAGTTGAGAAAAGTAATTACTCTCCTAGATTTTCTCCCTCTCTTTCAAACTTCCTCCTCCCTTCTCCATTATCTTCATTCTATTATCTAGCTTTAGAGAGAGGATTTGGAGTGTGATAGGTGTGTGGATATCTTTGGAGGCGTTAAAATTAGAGTGCTAGATTGTTGGTGAACAAGGAAGGCTACTTGGAGAAGTGATCTTCCACCTCAAAAATGGTGGCCTTGGTGGTTCCTTGGGGATCCAATTTTTCTGCTATAAATCTAAGTTTTGGGGTTCCTTTGGAGAAGGTTGTGGTCTCAAGTTGCTGCCCTTGGTGACCAAAGAAGAAGAAAAAGGAATCCAAGAGAAATGAGTGGAAGATCTTCACTAGTCAGGTTTCTATTGGAAAATCTCCAATTGATTTTGTAAAAATCATTGAAGGTACTTTCTTTTGAACTTGGATCCTTAATTATGGCACAATCTAGATCCTTGGGTGTGGTGATGCAAGTTAATTTTAAGTTTTAATTTCCTATGGTGAATGGATCCTTGTCCACTACTATCTTCAAGTGGTATCGGGGCCAATTTTATGTCTAATTTTGAAATTGTTTGAATTGATTCATGTAATGATTTAATTCTAGGACTTCAGTTTCTAGATTCAATTAATGGATTTAAGATTTTGGAGTTGATGCATATGGCTCTTGATGTGATGAATTGAAATATGTCAATATGTGCTAGATAGTGATTTAGATATGTTGGCATGAGTTTTAATTCATATGATAGACGTTGATTTGGAATTAGATGATGTTAAATTGTGATTTATCATGTTGTTAATCGCTTAAAAGTGTTTTGGCAATTTTTGGATCCAATTAGATTGGAATTTCTTGAAGATGTTTGAAGAATAATATTTCTTCCTTAGATTTGATGTTTGAAGCATGTTCAGGAATTTAATTTCCAATTTTTAAAGTGTTTGAATTCTCAAAATTTGTCAAAATATGTGTAGAATAATGTTATGGAAGTGTCCATGGAGATTGGAGTGGAAAACTGCACAAAAGAAGGCTTAGCCGAGCCTCTAAGCGGAAAGGCACAAGGTTGCCGCCCAACTTGTCTTTGCCTGGCACGATGTAGATGAGCTGTGCGCACAGCTACTGCACGCCTAGGCGAGCGGTTCGAGCTGCAACCTACCTAGGCTACCAAGAAATGGCCTTAAGTCACTTTGATGTGATTTTTTGCTTCTTTAAGTTACTTATTTCATGCAATTTTGATGCACAAGTGTTGTGTAAGTCCTCAAAATTATGTTAGATATTTTTGCATATTTTTAAGATCAATTTTAAATAGCTCTTCAAGTTTTGTGCAAAATTAGGATGCATAAGTGCTATGCTAAATTTTGCCAATAATTAATTATTTATATGATAAGCACTTAATTGATGGATTGAATGTTAATTCTTGTCAATTGTTCATTTAATTGTTGAATTAATGATGAATGTGTGAGGATGAACATAAGCTTTAAATTGGTTTAATTAAAATTCAACATTGATTGAATGAGTTATATTAAATGGCGCTTGCATGCCTCTTGTTTTTCCATCTTGTAATTTTTATGAGAGGAGAACATTTAGATGGTGAGGATTTTCTTTTTCTTGTAATTATTGCAAGAAGGCAAAGGAAGCCAAGAAGATTAAGAAGGCTTGAAGACCTATGAATATATGAGATATATTCATATAATAAATAGAATCTATTAATTTAATTAATCCACCTAAATCAACTAAGTGGTGCACCTACGCTCTAAGTGCATCACTTAGTCAAAGCTCATGCTCATCCCAAGTTTAGACGCATGCTTGGCTTATTTATTTATTTATGCTTTCTTTATCCTTTGATGTATGGTGATGCATGCTTAGGGTAGAGAACCTAAATAAACAATGATAGAATTATGAGATCTTTCGAGCAACAAATCCTTCACTTAGAAGAGTCTAAGTTCAAATAATATTAAGTCAAAATGGATAAAACTAAATGGGGTTTAATAACCCATGTGTTCTACTAATAGGTATGTGACATGAGATGCTACCACAATTTTGTGTTGTCTCACGAGTCGTGGAACATATTTTTGGTGAGAAGTTATGATCACTACATTTATATGAGATTCACTTTAATGTGACCTTACTATAACATTGTCTCACAAGTCGTGGAATGATTATAGTCGGGTGCACAATTAAAGAGAGTTGATAGGTTTGACTTAACACTTAGTAATATAGATATTGCATGAGTCGTAGGTCTATATGAAAAGTGAGGCAAAATACATGAAGGATTTTATAGAGATGTAATTGGTAAAAGTTACCTACCTTAGGGTCACAAATGGATGTTTCAAGTTTCGTGGGTCCATGAATGATGCCTTTGGGCCTTAATTCTCACTAGGAAATATGATTTTCCAAATTTCTCATAAGGGTAAGAAATTTGATAAAATAGTGGGAGCAAAGCATGCTTGAAAGACCATAATCATGTTTTTCAAATTTTAAAATTCAATCAAATGCTTATATTCTCTTCTTTGTTTTTTTTTTTGTAAATTTTTGAAATCTCAAAATGGCTAAAAATCAACTAACCATCATTTTGGAAACCAATAAACTTACCAAGCTGAACTTTTGCAATTGGCTTAGAAACTTCAAGATTATTCTTGACTTCAAGAAAAAGGACTTATGTCTTGACTCAAAGTCCACCAGATACCCTTAGTGATGATGCCGATCAAGAGCTGCACAAATCATTTCCAAAATGAGTTAAGGATGACCTCCAAACCCATTGCCTCATGATGACATCAATGTCTAATAAGATCCAAAAGTCTCACAAAAATATGAAAAGTGCATCGAAAATTCACTTGCACCTACAAGAGTTGTATGGTGTGCAAACTAGGCACAAACGATACTTGTTGTCAAAGGAGCTCTTTAGAACAAGAATGGTTGAGGGGTCAAGTGTCCATGACGATGGCTTCAAAATGAGAGGGTTTATTGAGAAACTCACTAATTTGGAAGTGTTCATGGACAATGACCTTATTTGGATTTGATCCTACAATTATTGTCGAGTTTATTTGACCAACTTGTGATGAACTTTAATATGTCTAAGCAAGAGGTCAACATCAGCGAATTAGTCAATATGTTGGTAACCGCAGATACAACTATGAAGAAAAGAAAACCTCTAATGATTACCTCCTCCTCCCAATCTAAAAGCCCTAAAGGCAAGAAGAAAGGTTTTTCTTCGAAGAAAAGCAACAATTGATGGTGTTCGGTAGGGTGAAGAAATAGAAAAAGAATAAAAAGAATGTCAGTTGTTTCTATTGTGGTGAAACGGGCCATTCGAAGCGAAATTACAAGGAGTATTTTGCAACCTGTATTATTTATTGAAGTGCACTTAATTAACCACAACTTATTCCTCATGGGTATTTGATACCGTATGTGGTTACCATCTTTTCAACTTATTGTAGGAGATGGAAAGAAGAAAGAATCTAAGTGATAGGGATATTATCCTTCACCTCGGTAATGGAGCAAGAGTTGTTGCCAAAGCCGAAGGCATTGTAAAGCTAGACTTAAGGAATGCTATGATTCTACTTGATCCTTGCTTTTATGTACCAAATCTTGTTAAGAACATAATTTCAATTCTCATTTTAGATAATAAAGGATATGATTTTCAATCAAAAATGGGAAATTGAAGGCAATAAAGAATTATTCTTTGATTGCTTATGGTACATTACGTAATGGATTATACACTCTGGATTCTCAACCATCACTTATGTACATTCAACAAAACAACAAAAGAAAATTAGATAACCAAGAAAATATCTATCTTAGGTATGCTAGACTTGAACATATTTTCAAGAATAGGATGAAAAGTTAGTAACCCTCATATCACTAATTCTTTTAGTGGATTGGAGGATTTACCTTCTTATGAGTCTCGCTTAAAAAGAAAAATGACAACGAATCTTTTTGTAGGACAAACGAAGTGTTCCATTAGTCCTTTAGATTTGATCCATACAGATGTTTACATTCCACTAAGAGTTAGTGCAAAAGGAGGCTATTCTTACTTCATTACCTTCACTGATGACTTTACTCAATTCGGACATATGTATCTTATGAAGTACAAATTTGAAGCTTCTGAAAAGTTCAAAGACTATAGGTATGAAGTAGAAAAGCAACTTGGACTTAAGATTAAGACTCTTTGATCGGATTGAGGAGGAGAATACTTAAGTACCGAATTCTTAGATTATCTAAAAGAGAATGGGATTCTCTTACAATGGAATCCACCCAGCACATCCCAACATTAAAGAGTAGCGGATAGGAGAAACCATACATCATTAGACATGGTACGGTCCATAATGAGCTTCACCGATGTCTCTATCTCTTTTTAGGGATACAACTTAGATACAGTCGCGAGGCTACTAAACTCAATACCTTCAAAATCAGTGCCAAAGACGCCACATGAGATATGGTATGACAAAGCACCCTTTTACTCTTATTTAAGAGTTTGAGGTCTACTGCTTATGTTAAAAGATTAGTAGGAGACAAGTTGGATGTGAGATCCTCCTTGTGCAAGTTTGTGGGACACCCAAAAGAGTCTTTGGGTTACTATTTCTATGATCCTTCAAAATAAAAAATGTGTTTGTTTCGAGGAATGCGATCTTTTTAGAAAAGGAGTTTCCATTAGATAGAAAACGCATTATCGTTGAGCTTGATGAATTTTAAGATGATCATATCATCCCAGAAGCAATAGAAATAAAATATCATCTTGAGCCTAGTATACAACTTCGTAGAAGGTTCAATCGAATCAAGAAACAACCCAAAAAGTTTGGATTCCTTCATGAGATGGGTCAAACAGATAGCGATCTAAGGACCTATGAAGAAGCTATGTCAAATATGGGTTCGGGTCGTTGTCTTGAGGCTATAAATTCGAAATGGACTCCATGTACTCCAACAAATTATGGACTTTGATAGATCCACCGGAGGATATAGTATATGTTGGTTGCAAGTAGATCCATAAGCACAAGCTTAGAGTTGATGGAGAGGTAATTACCTTTAAGATAAGGCTAGTGGCAAAAGATTACACTCAAAGACTCGGTATAGACTTTGAGAAAATCTTTTCACCAATCACTATGCTTAAGTCCATAAGAATTATGTTTGCTATAGCCGCTTACCATGACTATAAAATTTGGTAAATTGATGTAAAGACTGCCTTTTTCAGTAGAAACTTTGATAAGGAAATCTATATGGAGCAACCACAAGACTTTACATCTAAAGAGAGTTAGCAAAAGGTTTGTGAACTCCAAAGGTCCATTACGGACTCGAGCAAGCATGTGTATGCACCTTGTGTATACAAAACAACTAGTAGGAGTTCGATACAGTTTATTGTATTTTATGTCGATGAAATCATTTTCATTGGAAATGAGAAAGAGACATTAGAGTGCACTAAAGCATGGTTATCTTCACAATTCTCCATGAAGAATTTGGGAAAAACATCCTTTGTATTAGGAATATGGATCTATAGAGATAGATCAAAGAGGATGTTGAAGGTCTCCTAATCCACATACGTTAATAAGATACTAAAGAGGTTTAGTATAGAGAAATCCAAGAGGGGATACCTTCTAATGGGACATGACATTTGTCTCTCCAAGTCCATAACCCCTAAGACCAAGGATGAGAGAAAGAGGATGTCCCATATATCTTATGCATTCGCTATTGGAAGCATAATGTATGCTATATAATGTACGAGATTGGATATAGCTTATGCTCTAAGTGTTACGAGCCGCCACCAATCCAGTCCTAGTGAGAGTCACTGCAAAGTCGTAAAAACAATCTAAGTACTTAAGAAAAACTAAGGACTTATTTTTCGTATACGGTAATGGAGAATTGAAACTTGAGGGGTTTTGAGATTCTAGTTTCCAATTTGATGAAGATAACCTCAAATCCATTTCTAGATTTATGTTTTGCCTTAATGGAAGTGATGAGTTCGAAAGGTTTCAAGTAAGACACCATGTCCGATTCTACCATTGAGACAGAATGCATTGCAGCATTAGACACCACAAAGGAAAGTGCTTGGATAAAAAACTTCATCAAAAAGTTGGATGTCGTGCCTAGCATCTTGAACCCAGTAGTTGTCTATCGTGACAACAATAAAGCCATTGCGCAAGCAAAGTAACCAAAATCTCATCAACAATTCAAGCACATTTTGAGGTGTTATCAATTGATCCGAGATATTAGTGATAGAGGCAACATTCGAGTGGAGAGGGTTGCCTTGAAAGAGAATATAACAGATCCACTAATTATACCCTTAACACAAAAGGTCCTTGAAACAAATCTTGAGAAAATAGGCTTAAAGGCTATGGGGAATTGGCTTTACGGCAAGTGGGAGATTGTTAGAATAGTACCCCGTGGCCAATTAGATTGGCATGCAAAACTATTCCATGTAAAAACAGTTTTGATTGAATGACATTCAATAAAATGGACATCTTCATCTTATACATTTATAATATTCTTCACATGCATTTGGTTGAAGCCCTTAAATCATACAAGATTATGGGACTTGGTCACGCATATGATGGTGATCAAGAAATAAGTCTCTATGGTCATGATTTTAAATATTCCAAGTCGTAGATTTTGAAGAGATAGGGCATCTGAGATTAAGTAGACTTTGTAATAAGGATGCATACTCTAAGGAGTTGAACATTGCCCCATTTTATGGGCAATCCATGTAAGATATGGATGCACGTTAGTGGGTGCTTGTTAGAGAACAAGTTCACTGAAAACTCGCTTAGAGAATCCACAAGGTAGCCAGAGTGGCATGTCAGTAGTGAGAAATTCTTTATCTTACAATAGTGTGTGTAATTAGTCCTTTGATTTGAAGTTCCACGTTAACCTTTTATTTAGGTCATTGTGCTTTGATTTTATCTCGACCACGTTGCGAGTCGCCCGGGGCTTAGTTTGGGCACAAGCTACCAAGTATAGAGGTTGGTGAGTTTCAAGATGGGGTCCGCTTCGCTCATTTGTACAGAAAGAGTTGATCTCCTATATTTTCTAAAATGATCGATTCCAAAAAAATCCTTGTACAAAGGAGTGTTACAATTTGGAAGAAGGAGTTTTCCAAAAATGAGATCATAAAAGGGAATCGAAAATCAAGAATAGATACATAGTTTTTATGCCTATTAGGAAACTGTCAAATATCTTGCCCTAGGCCTCTTTCAGGAGATAAAAATCAGAAGAACCGTCTTGACTTGGCAATCATAAGCGGAATAAGTTCACCCAAGATTAATTCATCCAATTGGTTGGGCTCCATAGACTTGTGCTAGACATCGACTATGAAGATTGAGTACTTTTCAATTAATAGAGATTACTTGAAAGAGTGATTAGTTTAAAAGAGTTTAGACTAATCGAAATATTTGATATTCAGTAAATTACAAAGAGTTGTGAGCCCATGTCTAATTAATTGTTAAACCTAAAGGGTCACATACAAAAGTCTAGAGCACTCTAATTGGAATTAGAGAAGTTATCTAGGGAGTTAGATAATTTAATTGGTCAAGTTTGGAAGAAACCAATTTGACTAATTAAGAGTTCGTCACAATGGCTTGATTAATTTAAAGTATTAAATTAATCATATAATTTAATAAGTTAAATTAGACCAATTGAATTAAACGTGGTAATTTAATTGGAGCCACGTGGCAATTTAATTAGTCTAGTCAACTTAAAGAGTTAAATTAATTCAATTAAATTAGGGAGTTAATTTAATTAATTGGAGAATCTAATTTTGGAAGGAAAATTAAAGGTGGAAGAGCCCATTTAATCACTAGGTGGCATTTTAATTAGTGGAAATTAAAATCACACTTGGCATGCAAGTGGGCAAGGTGCGAGGAGTATATGAAGGGTGCTTCTAGATGCTCCCAACACACTCTATGAAAATCCCTAATCACACTTAATTGCCGGCCACTTGAGCTTCATTTTCCCTCTCAAAATTCTCTTAGTTAGTTGAAGAAAATAACTATTCTCCTAGATTCTCTCTACCTCTCCCTCTAGTCCAAACTTCCTCCTCCCTTCTCCATCACATTCTTCATTCTATTATCTAACTTTAAAGTGAGGATTTAGAGTGTGATAGGTGTATGGATATCTTTGGATGCACTACAGTTGGAATGCTAGATTGTTGATGAACAAGGAGGCTACTTGGAGAAGTGATCTTCCACCTCAAAAACGGCGGCCTCGGTGGTTCCCTGGGGATCCAATTTTGGTGCCGTAAATCCAAGTTTTGGAGCTCATTTGGAGGAGTTTTGTGGTCTCAAGTTGCTGCCCTTGGTGACCAAAGAAGAAGAAAGAAGAATCCAAGAGAAATGAGTAGAAGATCTTCAGTAGATAGGTTTCTATTGGAAAATCTCCATTGATTTATGTGAAAATCATTCAAGGTATTTTCTCTTGACCTTAAATCTTAATTATGGCATAATCTAGATCTTTGAGTATAATGATGCAAGTTAATTTTAAGTTTGAATTTACTATGATGAATGGATCCTTGCCTCAGTACTACCTTCATAGATATTAGGTCCAAAGACCATAATATGAAATAAAGTTATCAAGTTAATCTAAAAAAGAATGTCAATTCAAATTTAGCATAATTCATAATCCTAAAGTAGTAATCTTTTTTAATAACAATACATCTACATGCACTCGATCATAGAACCAAAACCAATAAACGAATATTTTCTTAATTGTTTAAGTTGTCTAGCTATCATAACCAAATTTGTACTTTCTTGCCATATCAAACATCTACTCTAAAACTCCTAAAAAACTTAGCAAAAGCAAATGCTAAAAGATTGAATAAAATAACCTCAAATTATTAACACAAAAGGTCACAGTAGTAAAAGTATAAGAACGCTAATTTATTGTGCATTCCCAAACATTGGGTGAAAAAAAACGAAACTTTGAACCAAAACAATTAGCCTTTTTCAAATGTAAAAACCCTAACAAAGTAGTTGTTGGTGATATTCTACAAGGTAGCATGACCTCTTTCTGGTATTCGTTGCACATCATCACTTACAGAGTATTGTTCCACAACATCTCTTTGTTTGTAAGATTACAGAAAAAATAAGAGACACTAGTTTTAAATATATAGATGCCCCATTACGTACGTGCTTCAAAGTAGAACCTAGATTAAAGAATGGTGGGTACGAGTAGGCAAAAAATGTAGTGTTATAGACAGATGGTTAGAGAGTCAGTGGGGTGATGACGTATATAATACTTGTGATGATGAGCAAAGAGTTAGGAGAGGAAAGAGAGGGATAAAATAATAGAGCTTAGACTTGCAAGTGCAACTATGAATTTTCTTGATGTGTATAAAACAAAAAGAGAAAATGAGAAGAGGTGGGGTTCGCAAATCGAAATGCACTATAGCTTAAAGCTAAATAGCAGTAGTATGCCAGTTTGTCCACAGGCCAAAAATGAAACGGTTACTACCTTCGAAATCCTCATTACTATTGCTACAACTGCTCATAAACGCAAATAAAAATATATATAAACCAAAAGAATGCCAATTACAATTTAGTATAACTCTAAATCTTAAAAAAGCCAAATTTCTGTAGTCACAACATCTACAAAGGCATCCCCATCACAACTCTAAAATCAATGAATGAACATTGTTTCAGTTACTTAAGTTGTCTAACTACCAAAAGTCAATCAATACAACTCTAAAATTTCTAAAAGATTTCGGCAAAAGCACATGTCAATAGATTGGATATCATTGAAAATATTAAAATAGAAATTCATAAGAAATAAAAAAGTATAAACCTTTAATTTATTATGCTGTCCCAACATTGAGTTAAATAAGATCTAAACTTAGAAGGAAAAAAATTAACCCTGCCAAACATAAACACCCTATATATCAATGTATTTGCCAGTGATGTTAAGTGAGATGGAGACATCTTTTTTATATTCATTTCATGTTACCACCTATGGTGCATTGCTCCGCAACTCCTCACTAAACGACCTACAAAATCATCAATATTTATTAATGAAATTGCGAAGAAATTCAAAAAATCTAGTTTCAAATGGATACCCCTTCCTTACCTGCATTGAATTTGAACCTAAATATGAAATGGTGGTATGAGTAAGAAAAAATGTATCATTTAATTTAGAATCATTCTTAGATGGAGGATAATAGTTGCAATGGTAAGTAGAGATTTAGGAGAGGATGGAGCTTGGATTCAGCTGCCATTAATTTTCTTGATGCATGTAAAAAAACCCCGAAACAGAAAGAGAAAATGGTGGTTGGGCTGAAAGCAATTCAAAAACTAGGACGCATCGTACACTTTTTGTTTTCCTAAATTTGTCTTTGTAGATAGATAAAGAAAAGTGGTGGTCATATTAGAAAAGGACCATAGCACTGTTTAAAAAATTGGACCGCCCGATCAAATCGTCGGCCGCCCGCCTAACTGGTCCAATTTTATGAGAAAATTGGAAGATAAAAAAATTGTTTTATTTTGTTAAAATCAGTGATTGGACTGTTCGAATCGATGAACCGCTCACGGTTTAATTGAACCATAGCAATTTTTTTTCATTTAATTTTTAATGAAATTAATATTTTTAAAATTTTTTTTGCCCAAGTACAAACTTTTAAGGCTAATGTACACTTCAATAAGCTATTCA
This sequence comes from Jacaranda mimosifolia, assembly GCA_018894105.1. Taxonomy (NCBI): domain Eukaryota; kingdom Viridiplantae; phylum Streptophyta; class Magnoliopsida; order Lamiales; family Bignoniaceae; genus Jacaranda; species Jacaranda mimosifolia. The sequence goes on from CM032124.1 coordinate 17,440,633, forward strand.
AAAGTCAAAACAAGTGCATACAAGAAAAAGCCTTGCTTTGGTGTTAGATAGTTAGTCACTGGCTCACTGCTACTGCCAGGAAACACAAACATCGTTGCCTTTATGTTACTGTGTTGGTTGCTTCCCAAACCCAACGTCCCAAGTCCACAGCTAATTCCATAGTTCTCGGTTAATATAAATATATATTGCATAATTATAACGTCATGGTTCAATTATAGTTTAATTGTGGTCCGACCAACAGTTGAACCAGTGAATCGAAAATCGGTAAATTTTTCGATTTAATAAACGATCTGATTTTTTGAACATTGTAATATAGAACCAAATGGCTGAGATGAATGCCTACTTTACTTATTTGATAAAAGGAAACGAAGTTTATTAGTTTTCTGTATTTTTAGATTGTGTAGGCATACTCAACAAATAATGAGAATAAGAATACTTGAACAAGAAGAAATAGAGATAGTTTACTTTAGATATGATTAGACAAATATACTCATTGGACAAATACCAATAAAAATTATTATTATTATTATTATTATTATTATATAGAATATCACTAAAATAAGCATGCATAAGTTGTATGAATAGATAAAAGGAAGAGCCAAAGAAAACGAAATTCAGCATAATAACTGGAGGCAATAGCAGTGTTTTATTGATGGTTGCCTGCTGTAAATCAATAATAATATTAATTCTTATTTTAACTACAATTTAGTATGCCACATATAAATACAAAGTTGCAATATAATTAATTATAGGAAAATTTGCAGCCATTTAAATAGTTTTATAAATATTTATCATAATATAACCCATACAAAATGTTAGTTTTGGTGCGATCCAAAAGTAATTATACAATGAATAATATGTACTGAGGTGAATTATATGAAATAAAGATTAGGTTAAAAAAGGAAAACAAAGTAATTATATTTTATTGATAGTCTGCTATAAAATTTGACACATTTTAACATAAGTTAACATTTTTCTTCCAAAACTTTTAGGAATAAAAACAATTTTATTATTAGTTGTCAATATATATATATATATATATATAACACAATATTATCCATTAGCATATGCTAAAATCAATCACCCATTCAAATAATTTCCATTGCAAAAGAATTCTCTTTTTATTCTCTGTTTACTTTATAGCCACTGAGATATGTAATCATCCTCATTTTGAGAAGCAGACTATCCACTTGAGACTATTTCCCTTGGCTACAAAGTGCACCCCAAGTCTGCCTGCTTCATTTTGTAACTTCTATAGCCACATAAAATGATCCCAAAAACTTGAAATACAAGTTAATTTTCACAGAAAATACAACTGCTCCAGACTCAACTCATAATCCAGATTATAGAGGTGATTGTCTAAAAGAGACTCGCTAATCTTCCAGACCCAGACTCCATAAATCATCACTACACTTCTGAGCTGATGCAAAATATGCCATCTCCTGATAACCTCTATTTAATACTTTATATATGAAAGCATTTGGCAATATACCCATCTTTAGCATATCTGCTTGCAGCATCATCACAGGAAAAACATGCTTGGATCCAAAATGCCCTTGGATGATGGTACCATAATCAGACACTCCTGGCTGTAAACCACTACTTCGCATATCTGAGAAAAACTTACTAGCCTTAAAAATCTGGCCGTTTTGGCACAAACTATTGATCAGGATTGAATATGTAACATTATTGGGGGAACTGTAGCCCATATAATCACTATCCAACTGACTTTCTTCAGCTGCAAAAATTCCAGCACTAATTTGTTCCAAGAAAAAATTGATCGCGTTATTGATCCTTCCGTCCTTGCACAGCCCATCAATCACACAACTAACTGTAAAAACATTGGAAGCAATACCGGCATCTATCATTTCTTTGTGCAACTGAAGAGCTGCATCAGTATAACCATTTTTGAAGTGCCCATCAATCAAAGCAGTATAAGCAACCACATCGGGCTTGTAACCTTTAATCGTCATTTCATAGTAAAGTCCCATGGCAGCTTCCAACCGTCCTGCTTTGCAATAGCCATTTATCAGTGTACAAAACGTAACTATATCAGGTTGCAGGCCCTTCTCCATCATTTGAGAACAAATTTCCACAGCTTTCTCCATGTTTCCTTTCTTACAATACCCATCAATCATTGTGTTAAACATCACAGAACTCACCACTAATCCTGTTTTGTTCATCTCACAAAATATATCCTCTGCATCTTCAACTCTACCAATTCTACAATAGCCCTTCATAAGTATGCCATACGTGAAAACATCTGGAGAAATACCAAATTTCTCCATCTCCAGATACATGTCCATAGCAGCAGACAGATTACCAGCATCACAGAAACCATCCATTAAGCAATTATATATGTAGACATTAGGAATGACATTTAATTTCACCATATGCACAAAATAGCTCCTAAAAGCCACTAGCTCTCCTATTTTGCAAAGCAAATATATTAGGATACTATAGGTAATAACATTTGGTAGCACTCCACGATCCAACATTTCATAATAAAATTTACGTGCTTTCCCAATATGGGCCATCTTAGCATACCCATCTATTAGCGCATTATAAGTGTATAGATTAGGCATCACACCAGAGTCCCACATTCTTGTAAAAATACTTTCTGCTTCCAACATCTTACCCTCTGCACATAGTCCTCGTATGAGTGTTGTGTAAATCACAACTGTCGGTTTTAATCCCCTCTCAGTCATCTCTTCAAACAATGATTTAGCCTTCACAATATCCCCTCGATCACAAGAAGCATCAATCAGTATTCCATAAGTCACCTCACTAGGTGACAAACCATTCAAAACCAAGTTATCATAAACATCCCACATGAATTCAACCCGACCCGTCTTCAAAATACCGTTCAAAAGAGCATTGCAGGCCTGCACTGCAGGCAATTTCCCTATCTTGCGGTAAACCCAGTACCCCTCGTCAGCAAGCCCCTTTTCGCATAAAGCACTTATTAGCACTCCAAACACGTTGGAATTGCACCCCGATGTCTGAACTTGATTAAGCGCATTAAAAATGGAGGAACACACTTTATGGGGCTTCCGGGTTTTTCTCAAAATTTCAATGAGGTCTTTTATCAAACACCTGGCCTTCACGTACAGTTTTGCCTTGGTTAAAAAATGAATGATGGCTGAATGGAGTTTCAGAGTTTTAACGGGGTTCACATTTCTTGAGGCTGAGTTGAAAACTCTGAGTGCCTGTTGTGGGGTTGGGGAATTGAGTATTGCAGTGGCTAAATTTGAAAGATACGGAGATGATGGAAATGAAGGAGGTGTTGCAGAAGAAGAGAAGAAAGCTAATGAAGAGTTTTGAATGGAAATGGCCTTCACTTTTGGAGGTAAAAACTTCAACATTGCTCCTGTAATACTTGTTTTCCCATTAACTAGAAGCCACTTCTACAACAAGAGAACAATTCTACAATTGGCCACCAAATTTCACTGGCAAAAAGTAGGACTATCGCCATTAATTGGAGTCTGATTGTTGTGTCGCATTGGAATACTGATTAAATTCTCATTTTTTCCACAATTAATTTCCTGATTATTCGGATTCGTAGAATTGAACTAATTGAGGTTATCTTAGTTGAACCTGGGCTTCCAATACCTGGTACTGTGTCAATCATTAGACCATATGTCCCTTTTCTTTGAAAAGAAGTCCATTTCTTGGAAGGTGGTGTTAGCCAACCTGGACCCCCGACGCCACTCGGATGATATTTCCTTTTCTTGTTTTGATATTGTGGAAAGAGAAATAAAAAATATATCAATCAAAATAGGGCTTTAATAGGTTGGACTTTGATTCGAATTTGGTTCAAATTTTAAAATTTTCATTAATTAAAATATTTGATGAATCAAATTCAATTATAAATATTAGTAGTTTGAAATAAGTGGATTGAATTATTATATATAAAAGAAAATGCTTATGTCATGTTGGCCTAATTTTCATATTTTAACTAGCACTGGAGCGAATTTTAATTCGAATCCAACTATTCAAAATCTTTAATCCATAAAAAATTCGACGGATATGATTCGATTAAAAAAGTCTATAATTCGAAATAAATGAAATGAATATGAATTTTATTTGATACGATCCATTGATAATCCGAATCCGAATATATATAATATTATATATATATATAGTATTATACGTATAAGCACATAGGGTCCTTATAGCAATGCCAAAGTAAGTTTTTGGATGAATGTAGTAATGAACTCTTATGTTATATATCAAATTACGTATTTTTCATATAAATTATTAGATTTTGAACTTGTCTACATCATAATTGCATCACTTGTTTCTTTATTTTTATAACAAAAAATATGTGGGAAGAATAATGAGCGGGAGCAGAATGTCATGATATGGTAAGAATGCAATATAAACTTAATTCAATCAAAAATGAGTTTTTTTTTTTAATAAAACTTTCAGCCTGTAATTAATTGGTTGGAGAATCAAGTGTAACTATGTCACGCCCCAAAATCAAACCATATAATATTCTACTGAAGCATGAACTCAATCCAAAAAAATCTATATACATTCAAGCTATCCAAAATCATAATGTTAGACTAAAGAACTCAAAGCACTCAAACTAATTCAAGGTAGTCTTATAACATAAAAGCGTAAAGTACCAACACTTAACCTCATCTAACAAATAATATCCATAAGAAAAAAATAAAACTACTAAGAAATAAACTAATCTAGTGGAAGGTCCAAACTAAGTCTTCAGTCTCCATTCTCATCATAAGCAAGTTCCACTTCCTCACTAGTGCTAGGATCTAGGTCCGCTAGAAGGAAATTAAAGAAAGACATAGTGTGAGTAAAAGACTCAGTGAATGCCAAGTATATGCAAGGTGGGTTCATGAATTTGACATGATTAGTTCAGTAAAAAATATTCGAGAAGAATATTAGTGGAAAGCAATAAACGATCAAGTAACAATGAAACAATAATTTAGTAAACATTTTCATAGGCTAACAACTTAAATGCGATGATCACACAATATTTGCTGCAGCCAGTTAACCTTATGACTCCTACCGTAAGAGTCCCTTATTACTCCGGGCAAGGTGCAATCTTACCAAAACAGTGCCCGAGCCTAGGTCCTCGAGAAATCTTACAATGCAACTCAACTACAAATGGCTTCTGTTGTGCACTGGGGGGGTTAGGCCATGGGGGCTTAGGGCTCAACTGATAGGCCCGCTGCTACCCAGTGAAGTTTCGTGAACACATAGACCAAGTTGGGTCCAACTAATAATAACAATAGCAGTAACAGTAAAATCAGTCATCTGTTGATCATCAAATTTAATTGCTAGTCTATAAGCATTAAAAATCATAAACGCATATGTTTTCTTTCATCTAGAAATAAAATAAGGAAGTTTTTCTTTTTGTGCGCAGTGAAATGCATATATAGTGCAGTGTAAGCCAAAAACAAGTCACGAGCTAATTATACTATAGCATATATCCTTCTGAGTTTTGAAACATAATATTATATAATATTTATAGATTTAGGCACTCACTGCACATTTCGACTGAATCAAGCACCAACTTTGATGTGTAAAGTCTCAAATCACCTTTCCCCCAAGAAGACCTCCCTTCCCAACAACACAAACGCGAGGACAATTTGTGCCTAGGAAACAATGAACTTCTGCACTGAGCTGCTTAAGTCCAATGACCAAATCACCAATTGGTCTCTCTCTCATGCAGGGAATCCCATTGAGTACAAAACTTGAGTTTCCACCAGCTGCAGTAATTGCAGTAGTCAAAGGAGTGTTGCCATTCCTGTATTTCCCAAGAAAAGTTGAATTTCATCCTTGGACTCTTTAGATGCTGGAAATAGACCACCATAGCCTTCCACAATTTCTCGCTGATTTGATTCATCTTCTTCAACATTCAATCCAAGGGTTCTCAAAGCACCAAGCATATAATGGATATCATCACTACTCAATAAGTTGCCCACCACCATTGTTCCCTCAGATAGAGCAGCAAGAAGCAAAATGCGATTAGAAAGAGATTTGGATCTCGGCAACTTAACGACGTCGAAAATTTCTTTAATGGGCTCCAGCACAATTTTTGGCATCCTCAATGGCTTCTCGGCGGTGGCAACGGAGGCCACAATCTTTAAAGAACTTTTCATTTTAACTAAAAAGATTGAATTTTTATTTAAAGCCCAAGAATATTTTGATGAAGTTGGCAGATTCTTAGACCTAAGAAACCAGGAAGATGAGGTTGAAGCAGAAGATTTAGCATTAGGGGTTGGGAGATTAGGTGTGCGGAGAGTGTGTGCCATATTGTTGACCTGTGCCATTTTTTGGAAGAATTTTATGGGTTTCAGCGATTTAGATAGAAAAAAAAATTGTACCTTTTCTGAAATGGGTTTGTGTGGTTTTCTCAATTCAACAAATTGCAACTAATTATTGTTGAAGAGTTAGGTTGAAAGGGTGTAGGGGTTAAGGGAATTATTGGCAAATTGTGCAGTAGTTGTCCCTATTGAGTATGAGTGTTGTGTACATCTCACCAACCACTTTCCCCTGCAATTTTTTGGCTGTTTTTGGATAAAATTCAAGTAAGAATCACATGTTCTTTGGTGTTTTGGAATAAATTGCTATTTCCCTCTAATTACAACAACAACAATATTAGCATCTACTATTTACATCAAATCAAGCTAATTTCATATTCGTACCAAGTGAAAATTGATTACCTAGATTTTTTCTTTCTCCTTTTTTCCTCCTGTAACAGCTGGCGTACTCTTCTATCCTTCTTCCCTTTTCTTTTCTTTCTTCTTATTTTCTTTTTTCTTTTTAATATGATTAGGGTTTTTATGTAGATGAGTATATATATATATATATATATATATGATGGAAGTGTTTGACTTAAAGGGGACTCTTATTATTTTCCTTTTAGTACTAGGACAATCCTACTATATTTCTTGTATCTTTATTATTAATTCCTTAAACTCAATAATTCGTATTCTAGTATTAATATAATATTAATTCAAGTATATTTATAGCATATACTCCCCAAAATATGGAATATTTATAAAACAAAATAAAAGTTATCATTGTTGACCATGAGATAACTTAATGATAATTTTTTTTATAATTTTGAACAATATATATTTTATGCCTCACCATAACTTTAATTGATATTCTAAATAAAGTAAAATTAAATAAATTATGGTAATTAATTAAATATGAAATAAACTTCTAGGGTATTACATCCCACCCCCTTAAAGGAATTTGGTCCCCAAATTCTAACTTGAGTTAGAGGAGAGTTTCGAGTAATATTTTGTATTTCCTCCTTGCTTTCGCATGTTGCCTCCTCTATATTATGGTTTCTCCAAAGAATCTTTAATAATAGGGTCTATCAGTGCGTAAATTTTTCATTTTGTGATTTAGAATTTGGATTGATCTCTTCATCGATCAAATCTTTTTGAAGCGATAAATTCTCATATTGAAGTATATGTGAGGGGTCTACGTAAAACTTCTTTAGTTGTGATATGTTGAATACAGTAGTATCCCTATAAAGTTTGGTGAAAGACGAATTTGATAAGCTACTGCTCCAATTCTCTCCATTATTTCAAATGACCAACGTACCAAGAGCTCAACTTTCCTCATTTGTCGATCCTTCCAAACTTTTTCCTAAGTGACATCTCCAAAAGTACCATACCCCAACACTAATTTACAAGTATCTTTTTCTATCATCTGCTTAGTTGTAAGTCATGAATTAGATAGTTTGCTCCATAGATCCAATTTTATTAAGACATAGGCTATTATCTTATCATTTTACATCAGAACATTTTCAAAGCCTTCTTTAGAAGCATCGGTATATACCACAAGGTTCTCAATATCCTCGGGTAGGGCCAATATTGTTGCCAAAATTAATATTTTCTTAAGCTTTTGAAAACTAAGCTCCTATTTATCAGTCTACTTAGTGGCATGTTCTTCTAAGTTAACCCAAACAATAGGGCTGCTATTTTTGAGAAATCTTGTACCAAACCTCTTGTAATAACCTGTCAATTCTAAAAAACTTCTCATCTTAATCACCATTTTCGGCCTCTCCATTCTAGTATCATTTCAATTTTGGATAGACCAACTTAGATCCCAAATCTAGAAATGATACTGCCCAAAAAGGTTGCCCTATCAAACTAGAATATGTTCTCAAAGAGTCTGCAGTACTATCCTTAAGTGTTCCTCGTAAGACTTTTCATTCTTTGAATAGACCAAAGCATCATCAATGAAAATAACTATGAGTAGATCTAAATATGGCCTAAACATATGGTGCATTAAATCCATAAATGCAATAGTGCATTAGTCAACCCAAATGGTATTACCACAAACTCGAAATGACCATATCAAAACTTTGATCCTATCTTAGGTATATCCGCCTCTCTAATCTTTAGCTTATAGTATGATCTATTTTAGAATAAACTCGAGATCCTTGTAATTGATCAAAGGGTTCCTCTATTTTGAGCAAGGGGTATTCATTCTTAATCATAACATTATTTGAGCCCAATAGTCCTTACATATCCTCAAATTTTTGTACTTTATCTTTACAAAGAAGCACTAAGGTCCCCAAGGAGATGAACTTGGCAAAATAAACTTACTTTCAATTAGCTCTTGCAATTGTACCTTAAGTTATATTTGTGCCATCATATATAATGCTTTCAATATTGGGATTTTTTCTTGGAAAGACCTCAATGAAAAATTTCTTTTCACGATCTTGGTGTAGCAAAGTGATTTGCTTGGGGAATACCTTAGAAAAATTTATGACCATTAGTACTTGATCGATCTTAACGTTATCCTTTGGTTTATTAACTAAGTAGACTAAGTATCCATCTCACCCTTTCTAATTAGCTCCGTCCTTGCTGGAGTTGTTAAAATCAATGTCATTCTGGTTTTTTACCCCCTTCCCCCCCAATTAACACTATTATCGGTTTCCCAGGCTCTCACAAACTAACCATTTTAGAACAACAACCAAGTTGTATGTGGTACTTAGATAGCTAATCCATCCTCAAGCTAACATCATAGCCTTCTATAGGCAGTAAGATTAAGTCTGTAGGGAAATATCTACCACCTATATGTTTGCCACAAGTCTTACAAAACCAACTCATTAGTATGCTCGAACCCATAGTATCATTCACTTCCAAGTCATATGATAATTCATCCTATATTAAGATTCCTGATGTCTAGTGTATCCATTCTAATTAAATATTATGTCCTATTTTCTAGCATTTACTAATTTTGAGGCTCCGACTGGTATGAATTTATCTAGGGTTTTCTTGTTCGCTCTAGAATTGATTTCTCAAAGTATTAACTGGGGGTCTTCCACGACGAACTCCATGTTTGGGATCTATTTTAGAATAATGTGATCTCTATCACTAAATTTACAACTAGTGAAATGTAAAATAAAAATAAGTGCCTAATTTCAAAGGAATCTGGCACTACACATCGATATATAAGTTTAATTAATTAATTAATTTAATTTTTTATATCAGTCTAAAATCTCTCATCTTATCTATTAATAATTTTTCTTTTAGCATACAATAGTAGCTTGCAAATAGAACTGTATCATTTACTTCCTCTAACCCCAATCATAAGAGATGAGGCATCTCAATAATGTACTAATTTAGGTGTATTTTGACTTACCATCTTACCGTACAAAACCAATATAATCCTAGGTTGGTAATGAGAAAGAAAAAGATATGAAAGTACTCTAAGCAGTTGTTTTAAAGGAAGATAGCTAAGGATTCACAATTCTTAAGGGGAGAAAAACTATTAAATCCTATAGTGTTTTCAATCTAAGTCTCATAGTATATCATGAATCATATCATCAAGCACCAAAATGTTTAATCATATCAGTTGGCTAACCTAATAACACTCCTTTACAACCTCAATATCATGTGAAATTTGATCAATCTCTTCAGTGCTTAAACCTAAGCACTCAAATCAGTTTTCAAGAGTTCTAAGCCCAAATTTCACAGTCTGAGGATCTTATCCCTACATAGCCTAAGTTTAAAACTTAGGCTTTGATACCACTCTGTCACGCCCCAAAATCAAACCATATAACATATTACTAAAGCATGAACTCAATCCAAAAAAACAAAAATATATATTCAAGCTATCCAAAATCATAATGTTAGACTAAAGAACTCAAAGCACTCAAACTGATTCAAGGTAGTCTTGTAACTTAAAAGCTTAAAGTACCAACACTTAACCACAACTAACAAATAATATCCATAAAATAAAAAATAAAACTACTAAGAAATAAACTAATGTAGTGCAAGGTCCAAACTAAGTCTTCAGTCTCGATTCTCATCATAAGCAGATCCACCTTCTCACTAGGGCTAGGATCTAAGTCTGCTAGAAACAAATTAAATAAAGACATAGAGTGTAAGTAAAAGACTTAGTGAATACCCAGTGTATGCAAGGTAAGTTCATGAATTTCACATTATTAATTTAGTAAAAATATTCAAGCAGAATATCATTGGAAACCAATAAACGGTCAAGTAACAATGAAACAATAACTTAGTAAACATTTTCATAGACTAACAACTTAAATGCAATTATTACATAGTGTTTGTTGTAGTCAGTCAACCTTATGACTCCCACTGTAACAGTCACTCATCGCTCTAGGAAAGGTGCGACCTTACCAAAATAATGCCTAAGCCTAGGTCCCAGGGAAATCCTACGACCCACCTCAGCCATCAACGGCTTTTATTGTGCGCAAAGGGGATTAGATATGGCAGCTTAGGGCTCAATCGGCAAGCCCACTGATGTCCAGTGAAGTCCCTCGCACACCCAAATCAAGTTGGATCTAACTAACATTAATAATAAAATAAGTCATCTGTTGATCATATAATTTAATTGCTTGTCTATAAGCATTAAAAATCACAAAAGCACATGTTTTCTTTCATCTAAAAATAAAATAAGGGAAGTTTTCTTTTTGTGCTTAGTGGAATACACATATATAGTGCAGTGTAAGCCGAAAACAAATCACGAGCACATTATACTATAGCATATATCCTTCTGAGTTTTGAAACATAATATTATATAATATTTATAGGTTTAGGCACTCACTGCACATATCGATTGAATCGAGGACCAACTTTGATGTGTAAAGTCTCAAATCACCTTTCCCCTAGGAAGACCTCCCTTCCCAACAACACGAACGCGAGGACAATTTGTGGCCAGGAAATAATGAACTTCTACACCAAGCTGCTTAAGTCTAATGACCAAATCACCAATTGGCCTCTCTCTCATGCGGGGAATCCATCGAGTACAAAACTTGAGTTTCCACCAGTTGCAGTAACTACAGTAGTCAAAGAAGTGTTGCCATTCCGGTATTTCCCAAGAAAAGTTGAATTTCATCCTTGGCTTCTTTAGAGACTGGAAATAGACCACCACAACCTTCCACAATTGCTCGCTAATTTGATTCATCTTCTTCAACATTCAATCCAAAGGTTCTCAAGGCACCAAGCGTATAATGGATATCATCACTGCTCAATAAGTTTTCCACCACCGTTGTTCCCTCAGATAGAGTAGCAAGAAGTAAAATGTGGTCAGAAAGAGATTTGGATCTCGACAACTTAACGGCGCCGAAAATTTCTTTAATGGGCTCCATCACAATTTTCGGCACCCTTGACGGCATCTCGATGGTGGCAACGAAGGCCATAATCTTTAAAGAACTTTTCCTTTTAACTATAAAGATTGAATGTTTATTGAAACCCTAAGAATATTTTGATGAAGTTGGCAAATTCTTGGACCCAAGAAACTAGGAAGATGAGGTTGAAGTAGAAGATTTAGCATTAAGGGCTGGGAACTGGGTTGTACGGAGAGTGTGTGCCATATTGTTGACTTGTGCCATTTCTAGGAAGAATTTTATAGGCTTCAGCAATTTAGATAGAAAAAAAAATTGTACCTTTTCTGAAATGGGTTTCTGTAGTTTTCTCAATTCAACAAATTGCAACTAATTCTTGTTGAAGGGTTAGGTTGAAAGGGTGTAGGGGTTAAGTGAATTATTGACAAATTGTGTAGTAGTTGTCCATGTTGAGTATGATTGTTGTGTACATCTCACCAACCACTTTCCTCTGCAATTTTTTGGTTGTTTTTGGTTAAAATTCAGGTAAGAATCACATGTTCTTTGGTGTTTTGGAATAAATTGCTATTTCCCTCTAATTACAGCAACAACAATATTAGCATCTACTATTTACATCAAATCAAGCTAATTTCATATTCGTACCAAGTGGAAATTGATTACCTATATTTTCTCTTTCTCCTTTTTTTCTCCTGCCACAGTCGGCATACGCTTCTATCCTTGTTCCTTTTTCTTTTCTTTCTTCTAATTTTCTTTTCTTTTTTTTTAATATGATTAGGGTTTTTATGTAGATGAGTATATATATATATATGAGGGAAGTGTTTGATTTAGAAGGGACTCTTATTATTTTCCTTTTAGGACTAGGACAATCCTACTATATTTCTTGTATCTTTATTATTAATTCCTTAAACACAATAATTCATATTCTAGTATTAATATAATATTAATTCAAGTATATTTATAGCATATACTGCCTTCATACTTCTACGTGAGGATATGGTTCTTGTTTATTTTGTAAGACAAAATAAAAGTTTATCATTGTTGACCATGAGATAACTTAATTATAATTTTTTTATAATTTTGAACAATATATTCTATGCCTCACTATAACTTTAACTGATATTCTAAATATAGTAAAATTAAATAAAGATGATAATTAATTAAATATGAAATAAAATTCTAGGGTATTACAAACTATTATGTATGTATAATGTCAAGCAAGTACACTTATCAACAACCTAAAATGTAACGATTTGGTGAATTAGTGTGATTAAGTTATATTATATTATTCTTTAATATAAAATGATCGATAGACTTGAGAATTATTAATATGTTATATGTATGTCTTTTGAAGGATGAATATTTTGAATTTGTATTCTACTAATTTTTTAAAAAAATAATAAATATATATGATTTGGAAGATGGATTTGGATATGGTAAATCAACTTAAGATCCTATAGAATTTTGGATCAAGTTCGGATATGGCATACTACTATCGAATTCGACTTTGAATCTATCATGATTCGATCCAAATCCAATCCATTGAGAGCCCTAATTTTAGCATTGACTATGGGCTTTAGGCTGTGATATAGAACTCCAAAAATAAGAGTACTAAAAAAAAGAGAGAAAAAAAAATGTGAAATGTAATAAATTATAATATTTTATTTATTAACCAATGTATAATAAACAACTATTTATTATCTAATTATTTAACTTTTGGATCAATATATGAGAAAAAGTTACAAAAAACATAAATTCGATGCAAATTACTTTATGAATATTATAATTTACATCCAATTTAAAAGAAATAAAAATATTAAATCAGACCAGGCTCTTTTATTGAATTTCATATATTTATCAAACTCGAATATGGTATCAATTGATATATATCCTACAGGGTATGATATTAACATACATATATCATACAAAATATTGAATTGAACTCAAATATAAATATTAATAATCAATTTGAATTCCAACCACTCTAATTTCATTCAAATTCGATTTGTTGAGAACCTAGACCAAAACTCATCCTATTCACATTCATATTACCGCAGACTTATATCTTAAGCTGGATACACCAAATTCATACTAGACTAAGAGGGTAATTGGGTGAGCTTATAAGCTCTTTAAAATATCTTATAAGATGTTTAAGAGCTTATAAGTTGACAAAAAATGTTTGGCAATTTTTTTTATAAAAGAGCTTATAAGATCCTAAAATAAGATGTTGTGCTTATAAGCTCTTTTTTAAAAAGTAAGGAGATCCCAACTTATTTTTAAGATCTTAACAAGCTCATTTATTTTTAATCATTTTAATTACAAAATTGACATTATTAACATCTTATAAGTTTCAAGATCTTATTTTATCCAAATACTTCAACAACTTATTTTAAAAATAAAATTTGACATATATAAGCTCCTAATGCATTTTATAAGATGTAGTGACTTATAAGATATTTTAAATAAATTTAACCAAGCACCCTCTAAGTTCAGGAGCCTCATAGCCCAGGATTTATTAAAATGGATGAAATCATGAAACTGTTGGGTTTAAATTTTGGATGATTAGTTTGAGCAAATTGTATGGACCGTTTATATTTGGCTGAGTCAATCCAAACAATCCAAGTTGGAAAAATTGACAAGAACTCGAGCTAGGCCACAAAGCCCAAGTGGGGAAATGAAAGTTGGACCAGTCAAAATGGGTGGTGTCCTAACTCAAGTTTTGAAATTCCTTGGGTAAGAAGAGCAAGTGATTAGAGAAATTTAAGGTTGAGTCCTACTATGAGACTAGATTTAATATTTATAAATAGTTTATCAAAAATTTAAATTAAGGGATTTTCTTGTTCCTGCAAAATCTTTATTCTATTTCAGCCAATTAAATCCATCTATAATAAAATATCAAAGAATTTTATATTTTATAATGTAATTTTATGCGCAAGTCTTGTTCCCATAAAATTCTTATTCTATTTCAGCCAATTAAATCCATCTATAATTAAATATCAAAGAAATTTTATATTTTATAATGTAATTTTATGCATAAGGTAGATTGAAGAAGCGAGGTTCATAATAAAACTTTATTGTTGCTTCTAATAAGAAAAGATATGACTACTCAAACAATTCGTTTGACGCCATCTATGGTGAATAGAACAATCACTTTAAATCAAGTGCAATGTATAAGATTAGTTGAGTAGATATGTGGTTCAATGATATAAGTTTCATAAATAAATTATAAAGTTAAATGTTCGAATTTAACGAAATGCTGATATAAGTATGTATAGATAAATATATATATATATACAATATATAAAATTAAATATTTTGTTTATTAAAATATCTAAAAAATAAAAACAAGATCGTGTTTGAAGAGATCGACATGTCATTTATGCTTTTTTCTTCTTTGTGCGAAGGATTTCATGAATTCTTTTCCTCCACATAATTCTAATCTAAGTCCTCATATTCTAAAGTTAATTATAAAGGTTTAAAAAAAAACAAGGAAAAAGAAAGAAGTTTCTTCAAGAAACAAAAGAGAAGTTGCTTGAAGCAATAGGAATCAACTACTTGAGCTTTGTTTTAATTGGATATCCAAAAGGTTGGCAAAGAATGATACCTAGAACTCGAACTCAATATCTCATTTGACTTGGTATTTTGGTTTTTGAATCAACTTCATTTTGGGAATATAATAATAAGATTATCAGCCCAAGTCAAGAATATACTTTGATGTATGTACTCATGTTTGCAGCTAGCCAAACAAATACTGCATAATTACATGCATACAATTCTATCCAAGATAATTAATTAAGTTTTCTAAGATTTGGCCTAGCTACTATTAGAAACTTTGGCATAATTGATGTCATGAGATTAATCTTTTTTATTATTCTTGTTCCCATAATTTTTTATATTTTTCAAAAAAATTCTGAAAACGTATTACTATCATATATGTTATATGTTTTTGTACATCAATATAATTATGAAAGGATCTCTTTTTTTCCCAGAGATAATTGGTTTTTTCATAATAAACCTTATGATTATGATATGATTTTTAATATGCTTAGTTTGCATTTAATTTCTCACAATTCTATTTGGGTTAGTTTGGGTGGATGGGAATGTTGTGATAATACTTTGATGAGCTCTCAGCTCTCTCGTGGAATTAATTTCCCCATAGTTGGAGTGGGTTTATTTAGTACGAGTTGGTTAATTTAATTAATGCAGGTTGAAGTAGTTGGTGACTCTCAACAAATGCGCATTATCAAACCTTTTCTAACCAGTCAAAATAACCCTAATAAATTTTTTATAGTTTAAGAAAGCCAGTCAAAACATTTTAACAAAGAAACTCTTTTAACCAACTTTTTCTTTGAAATTTTCAATAATTAGTTTTTACATTAATATCATTAAAGTTTAATAATTTCTTGTACTAATTAATTACACTTGATTTCTTATACAACAAAATTAATGAATTGGGTTTTCTTTGAATATTTTTTTCTTTCCGTTTTTTTAAGGTGGTAAATTTTATAAACTGAGATTTAATTTTAACTTTTATTTTTGAAGTTTCTTTTAACCAAAAGAAAATGTTTATTCTTAAGTGTATAAACATGTTATTAAGTTCATACAAATATAAACTTTTATTATTCACATAAAATAATTTAATATTGAACACAAGAAACTAAATCATCACGTCTAGACTATAATTTATTCAATTTGAGGTTCCAAAAGGAAAAATCAATCAAAAGAACTCGATTTATTAATCTTTTAGTGTGAGAACCTCAAGGATAATTTAATCCGAAAATCATAATTAAAGCTGATATGGATCTTTGTTACTGAAACTTTGATAAAACGATTTTTTTGAATTAAAAATATATTTTATGAATTTTTTGGATTGAAGTTATTTTAAAAAGGATTTTAGTAATTTTTTCAAAAAAGTTATTTTTCAAGAAAGTTGGTTGGTTGAGGACCAATAAATATAATAATTCACTAGCGTAAGTATGGAAATAAGATAAGTGCAACAGCTTTTTGGGCGGCTGATAGGTGCTGGAAAGTCGTAAAGGAAACAACAAAGATTAAAGGAAATAAAGATTTTATTGGCAAACTACTGTGCAAGAATCTTAAACACAATTATACCAATAAACCAGTCCGTAAAGAGAAGACCAAGCTCTAAATACAAATACTAGATAAACAAAGACTTGATTCTAACAACTAATCCTGACAAATATTTATACTAGACATCTACGTGACTCTTGTTTGCAACAACTGAAAAATAGGAAAACATGCACTAAGTGGAAAGGTGTGCTGGTGAGAACCATGGCAGCAACTCTTCCAAATCAGCCCCACTAACTAATCCAAGAAATTGAAGGAGTTGAGGTTGGACTTGGTCAAAACTTTTAACATCTTCATTTGCACACCCACGTTTCCTTTTGGAATACGTCTTCAAAATTGGTGAATATGGTCTTGTATTAGTGCACCCCGCCTAAAAAGATTCCTTGTCCTCAAGGCAAAAGGTAGGAAACCGAGCAGCAAGTAGATCATAAGACTCCTAACTAGCCTCTCCAATAGGTGATAATGCCATTGAATAAGTAATTCCAGATTAGACGTTCCAAATTCACTAATCCAGTGGTGTGATAACACTTTTTTAGGCTCCACAAAGAATTCCAAGTCAGTAAAAAGTGGCAAAGGAGGAGGAGAAGATGGTTCATTATAATCGCAAGTAGGGCGAAGAAAGGAAACATGGAATATAGGATGTATCTTTGAAGAATGGGGCAGCTGCAATTCATAAGGTACAGGCCC
Organism: Jacaranda mimosifolia; assembly: GCA_018894105.1. Lineage (NCBI taxonomy): Eukaryota > Viridiplantae > Streptophyta > Magnoliopsida > Lamiales > Bignoniaceae > Jacaranda > Jacaranda mimosifolia. The sequence goes on from CM032124.1 coordinate 17,457,998, forward strand.
AACTTTGTGAACAACCTTGTATAGACCAAAATATCAAGGAGACAACTTTTCTTTGTGGCGTTTAGCCAAACTTTTCTGTCGATAAGGCTATAAACGCAGAAGGACAAAATCTCCTACATCAAAGGACAATTCACGTCGTTTGGAGTCAGTTTGAGATTTCATATGGGATTGAGCTTTCAAGAGGTTGGAATGCAATACTTTCAGCGTCTCATCATGAGCCAGGAGCTGCTCCTCTAGTTCAACAAGTTTAGTTTCTCCAGGGACAAAAGGATGCAATGGGGGAGGCTCCCTCCCATACACAACATGAAAAGGAGTTGTATTGGTAGAAGAATGATAACCAGTGTTGAAAGAGTACTCTGCCCAAGCTAAATATGGATGCCAAGACTTAGGTTTTTCATGAGCAAAACATCTCATGTAAGCTTCGAGGCAGCGATTAACCACTTTCGTTTGCCCATCGGATTGAGGATGATATGAAGTGCCCATCATAAGACGGGCGCGACTAAGGCAAAATATCTCCTGCCAAAAGGCACTCAAAAAAATAACATCGTGATCTGACAAAATTGATCTAGGTAGGCCATGCAAACGGACGGTTTCCCTACAAAACATAGCAACCACAATTTTTGGAGTAAATCGATGATATAAAGCCAAGAAATGACTATATTTGCTGAATTTGTCCACCACAACAAGAATGGTGTCAAAACCATTGGAAGGAGAAAGCCCAAAGATGAAGTCAAGAGAAATGTCTTCCCATACTTGGTTGGGTATCGGCAAAGGTTGTAAAAGACCAGCTGGAGCCGATGTTTCATACTTATGCTGCTGGCAAATTAGACAATTTTGGACAAACAATTTCACATCATATTTCAGCCAAGGCTAGAAAAAATTTGCAGTTACCCATTTCAATGTCTTCAAATATCCTCCATGTCCCCCAGTCAGTGAATCACGAGCTTTAGATAGAATTTTATGCTTGAGTTCCAGGTAATCATGGATGAAAAGCCTATTTTTGTAATAAAGATAGTTGGCAGCAAATGAAAAATCTGGTTGAGAGACTGGATCAGCAAGAATTTGAGCCATAATCTGGTTAGTATATTGGTCAACTTCAAGTGCTTCGCGTAAAGTCGCAAAATCCAGCGGAACGGGCATCACCAAAGTAAAAAAAATTAGAATGTTGAGGTTGGTGGGAAAGCGCATCAGCTTCTTTATTTTCCTGATCTGCCTTATAGATAATGGTGAAATCAAATGGTAAAAGTTTTACCAATAAACACTATTGTTCGTCTGTAGATACCCGTTGATTTAAGAGGTACTTTAGGCTGCAATGGTCAGTTTCCACCAAAAAGTGTCGGCCCAATAATTAATTTCTCCATTTATGTAAAGAAAGAACTAAAGCTAATAATTCATGCTCATAAGTGGATTTAATTCTGTTATAGAAAGAAAACCCCTTACTGAAATATGCAATAGGATGGCCTTGCCGAAGTAAGATAGCTCCAACACCACTGGATGATGCATCACATTCTACCGTGAATTGTTGAGTGAAGTCGGTAACCAGAGAACTGGAACAGATGTTAAAACCTATTTGAGTTGTTCAAAAGCTTCCCTAGCTTTTTTGTCAACTAAAATGTATCCTTCTTAGTCAAGTCTATCAAAGGCCGAGTAATTATCCCATAATTCCGAACAAAACATCTATAATAGCCAGTGAGACCTACGAAACCATGTAATTCTTTCACATTTTTAGGCACAGGCCAAGCTAATATAGCAGAGACTTTTTTAGGGTCCATAACTACTCCATCTTTTGAAATCACATGACCTAAAAATCCCATTTGAGGTTGCCTAAATAGACACTTTTTGTGGTTAGCAAAGTAAGAGTTACTAGAAAGAAGGTGTAGTGCTACGTGGAGGTGATGTTGATGTTGTTGGAGGTTGGGACTGTAAATTAAAATGTTGTCAAAGAAAACTAGGATGAATTTTCTGAGATATGGTTTGAAAAGTTCACTCATTGCAGCTTGAAAGGTGGAAGGTGCATTGCTTAGGCCAAAAGGCATCACGAGAAATTCATAATGGCCGGAGTGAGTATGAAAGGCAGTTTTGTGGATGTCATCAGAGTAGACACAAATTTGATGGTATTCGGAGCGGAGGTCAATTTTTGAGAAAATAGTGGCTTCATGTAATTCATCCAGTAACTCATTAATATTGGGTATGGGGTATTTATCAGGTATAGTGATTTTGTTAAGCCCGATAATCCACACAGAATTGCTAGGAATCATCTTTCTTTTTAGCTAGTATAGCTGGACTAGCAAAAAGGCTTGAGCTAGGACGGATAAGGCCGGAATCCAATAGCTTAGCTACTTAGTTCTCAATCTCAGTCTTTTAGGAATGTGGATATAAATAGGTTCGAATATTTGGGGGCTTGGCATTTAGCAACAACGGAATGGCATGTGAGTGGTTGCGAAATGGTGGTAAAGACGTGGGCTCAGTAAAAACAGATTGAAAATCCAGTAAAAGTATCTGAATTGGATCACCTAAAGGCTCCATGAGGATTCTATTAAAAGTCTGAAATGCTGCTGCCGTTTGGGTGGAAATCTGGACTCCTTGTAACTTGTATCGTTTCCCCTGCCAATTGAAAATCATGAACATACCCTTCCAATTAACTTGAATCATATTTAATAAAGCCAACCATTTAATTCCCAGGACCAAATCTATACCTCCAATTGAAAAAAGGTAATAATCTTGCTCGATAGTTCATCCCGGCAACTCGACCACTATATCTCGGCAAACATTATTGCAGCGAGTGATATCTCCATTTCCTAGTTAGACATCAAAGGATGGGATGGTTTATACCAGAAGAGCAAGTTTGTTAGCAAGGGTTTTAGCCACAAAATTATGGGTTGAACTACTATTGACGGGGATAGTACCTGTCGCTGGTTAATTTTTCCTAGAAGCTTTATTATTGCACCAACTGAATTGCCTAATATTGCATGAAAATTGATTTCGGCAAGGTCTACCACAGTTGCATCTTTCTCAAAATCAAGGTCACCTTTACCTTCCATTGGTGAATCATCCTCCGTAACCTCTAGCAAAGAAAAGGATAGTGACTTGCATCTATGTCCTAGTTGAAATTTTTCATTGCATTTGAAGCACAATCCTTTCGCCAGTCGCAATTGCCGTTCAGAATCCCATGGCCGTGATTGGGTTGTTTGGGTCGCAGCCCGTTGATGTTGCTGCAATGGAGCTTTTGGTGATGTCTGGGTAGAACGTTGATAAGCTAATGATGGTTGTGGGCTAGGTCAATTGGTTGTGCTCCAATTGGGTCCTTTGGAGTAGCTGGTTGGGCCTAATTTTTGCTCAAACTCAAGAGCCAAACTCATAGCCTCATACACTAATCCGGGCTTGTGGATTCTAACGTCATATTTGAGTTCTTCCTTTAAACCATTCAAAAACACTCCTAAGAGGCAGTGCTCGGGCCAATTAGTAACCCGTGAAGATCTCTTGGCAAATTCTTAATGATATTCTTGAATGGATCCCATTTGTCGTATACTACACAGATGTTCATCAGGGTTTTGGAACTCAGAGGGCCCATAATTTTCTTGTAATGCTTTAACCAATTCCTCTCAACAAAGCAGGGTCCTCTCACGATAGATCCAAGTGAACAAGTCGAGTGCGTCAGCTTCAATATACATAGCTACGATATCAACTTTGAGTTCATCCAAAGTCTCATAATAACGAAAGTACTTCTCGGCCTTTAAAATCCATCCTCTAGGATCTCCCCTTTCAAATTTTGGAAATTCCATTTTGGTATGGGGCCTTCGTGGGTGATTATGTGACCATCCGGGACTGTCCGCATCCCATCCTTCTTCTAACCAAACGAACTTTCTACCGTCATGAGCCTGGTAACTAGTTTCTCCATGTTGGGTATGGCCATAATGTGCTTTCAATTCGGCAACCTCGGCCGCTAGGGAATCGATCATATTTAATTTAGACGCTATGGCCGATAATTGTTGAGCAATGGATTCAACATTTGGGGTAGCGGGTGGATTGGTGTTTGGATTGGCAGGTGTTTGTGATGTAGGCATGGTAGGCTTATTGGCAGGGGCAGAAGAATGGATGTTAACCATAGTGGGTAAGCTAGCTCCCATGCCAAACTGATAGGTGCTAGAAAGTTGTAAAGAAAATAACAAAGATTAAAGGAAATAAAGATTTCATTGGCAAACTATTGTGCAAGAATCTTAAAAATGATTATACCAACAAACCAGTCCGTAAGGAGAGGACTAAGCTCGAAATGCAAATACTAGATAAACAAAGACTTGATTCTAACAACTAATCCTGATAAATATTTATACTAGACATCTACGTGACCCTTGTTTGCAACAACTAAAAAATAGGAAAACATGCACTAAGTGGGAAGGTATGCTGGCGAGAATCATGGCAGCAACTCTTCCAAATCTGCCCCACTAACTAATCCAAGAAACTGAAGGAGTTGATGTTGGACGTGGTCGAAACTTTTAACATCTTCAGTGGCACACCCACGTTTCCTTCTAGAATACGTCTTCAAAATTGGTGAATATGGGCTTGTATTAGCGACTTCATAAGAGTTGATCACGATAATCATATATTTGAAACAAGTCAATTTTTAGTCCACTAAAATGCCACTTAATATAGGTAGCGTGCAAATAAGTGAATTGAATTCAAAAAAAATTCAACTAATTTTTACTTCCTACGTTGCATTGAATAATAATTTAAAATTTAAAATTGTATTATATTCAGTATTAATTAAAGTTCGATACTTACATTTTTTATAAATATTCAAATATCAGAAATATTAAATAATGGCACTAATTAAAAAAAAAACTAATAGAAGTTTAATTGCAAACAATTTAATAGTTGAAATAAGTAATATGCATATTTCATATGAATGAGAGTTATGATCTTCAAATCAAATGTTCTTGGAGTTGTATCATTCAAATCTTCATATTTTACCTACACAAAAATTATATATTAAAGGAAAATAATATTTAGAACAATAAAGTAAAATCTTTAATATCTATAATCCAATATATATTATATTAATATTAAAAACATAAAACTTGACTTGTATGTCTTATATCCATCAATGAGAACACTCAAAGCCCATGCACTATTGCATTTCTACACAAAAAATTTAATTGTTAAGTTTAATTTACTTTATAGATTTAATAAATTACTTATAAAAATATAGTTACCTCAATATTTCTTTCGTATTCATCAATCTTTTTTGAACAATACATTATAGAACTGCATTAAATATATCGAATATTAAACGTATAGATGATTTAATTATATATTGATTACTTTTTTAATAGGAATATATTAAGTGTAATAAACTGAATATACTTTGTCAAATTTTACTTTATGACATCTATCGACATTTTCCTGACAAAATGCAATCAAGTGTATGATCATATTAAGTATATAAAGAAAAATTAAATCTTGTAATAAAAAACTTAGCATATTTACTTAGAAAGTTAGCATGTTTATAGTTATACCACTTAGATCCCATAATTATACTTAATATGTATTTATTAAACAAGAATAAAATATATATCATAAATATGTCAATCTTCATTATGTACTCAAATTGACCATTAATAAAATATCTTAACATATAATTTAGTTGTTGACAATGAATTCTGTAATTATAACTTAAAAAGAAAAAAAGAAAAATTCATATGTAATATTCAATTCAAATATTTTACAATGAGAATTAAAATAATCTATATTATATTGCTAGATGTGGTTCAAACCTTTTAAAATAAAATTCTCATAAAAACAAAAACAAAAAAGATTTTGATGTATACCTCAATTAATCATTGAACCAACAAAATTACTATTTACTCAGTGCATTTATATAATATATTATCAAGTAAGTATTTATATACAAAATAAGTGAATGCATCAACTATGTGCATTGGCAAAATAAGGAAAAGCATCAACCTTTGATCTAAACTACTTACTTGGTACATGAACTACATACGTCCAGCTTGCCATCAATTTAAATTTAAAAGTTATTTTATAAAATTTTAATTATAATTTAAAATTTGATAATATTTAATAAAATTAATATGGCTCAAAATAACAAAAAATTGGTTTTGAACAATTTGTTGAAAGGAAAATCACATGTAATTTGTAACAATGCATTATATTGTAGCTGTAGACCTAAAACTTTTATGAATTTTATAAACCTATTATTGTATTGGCCATTTATTTTATGTACTATACTTTAGGATAGCATAAAATTAAAATATATAAGTAGATATAATTGTTGACATCGAGATTTTATTGGGATAAAATTATCATTTAATAGCCCAAATAAATTGGCTATTGAATTGGATCCCAAATTAAAGTCCATAACAAATTTGGGCTTTAAATAATGGGTCAATCCAAAATAAATTTTAAAATTCGTATTTATTTTGAATTAGCTACTTGGGCCTAACATATTTAAATATGACCCATTAGCAAATTAAGCCCATCTCAAGTCGTATTCAAGTCCAATGGGAGACTCAAACTTCAAGTCATCAAACTCTAATTTGTGCCTATAAAAAGAGGTGCTGGAAAACATACCACACATCAAGAAATTCATCAAAAAGTTCAAGCATCAAACTCTCAAGTCCAAGGTCTTATTATGAAGAAGTGCTGCAACCACAAGGGTTCTACATCTTCAAAAGCATTAAATTCTGAACACCTTGATATCAAAAACAAAGATTTAATTTCAAGGTGGTTCGTGATTTCATCCACGAATCTAGGAAGGAATTATGCATCCGATTCAAAAACAAGCATCAAGCCCTTGAATCATATTCCAAGGAGAAGAATTAGAGGATTTGATCTTCAATTACAGAGATATTTTTCAGACATTGTAACCACTTTTATTTTCATTAAATATTCAACTTGTCCATATTTTTCTTATCTAGTAATTCCATTTGCAGACTCGAAATTTGTGTGAACAAATTTCTGGCACACCTAGTGGGACAATCCTGTCTCTCATCTCTTTCTCCTATATCAAAGTTCCAGTTGTCATTTTCGAACTCTCCATGGCACCCAAGAATAATCAAGTTACTATTATGAATCAGACAAATGTTATAAATATTATTGCTGCAGCTTATCAATCCTCCACTAGGGGCAAGATCGTTGATACTACTCCATCAGATGACTCGAACTCAACAAGTCCTACGAAGAATTTGCTGTGTTACCTGTAATGGTAACTGAAACAACTAAAGTGGATGAAGAATTTGCTCAGATGGCTCAAGTCATAGCTGATCTTCAGAAGATTGTGGAAGATAAAGACCTCTAGATTGCCCAATTAACGAACAAATTGGAGGACTCAAATGTTGGAGAGTCTAGCCAGAATTGTTCATCCTCCTCAAATAATGTTGAAAATGAGAACGAAATAGATAAGGCACCACCCAAGCTTGACTCAATGCAGAAATCTAATCACTCTACAACATACATCGTTGTCCATACAAAAATTGCAAAAGATGATAACTAACACTATCAGAGCCCAGTATGGTGGGCCTTTGCAAAATTTGCTCATGTACTCAAAACCATACACTGAGCAGATTGACACATTAAGATGCCTATAGGTTACCAGCCACCAAAGCTCCAACAGTTTGATGGAAAAAGGTAATCCGAAACAACATATTGCCCATTTTGTGGAAACGTGCAATAATACAGGAACTCATGGTGGCCTCTTCATAAAGCAGTTCGTGGCATCACTCAAGGGAAATGCATTTGATTGGTACGTTGATTTGGAGCCTGAGTCTATTGATAGTTGGGCAAAAATAGAGAAAGAATTTTTGAACTATTTCTACAGCACCTGTTGCACTATGAGTATGATTGAGCTTACCAATACAAAGCAGTGGAAGGACGAGCAGGTCATTGACTATGTCAATCGTTAGTGTGCACTAAGTTTGAATTGTAAGGACAGATTATCAGAAGTTTTAGCAATAGAGATGTGCCTCCAGGGGATGCATTATGGACTTCTTTATATCCTCGGAGGAATCAAGCCACGAAGTTTTGAGGAATTGGCTACCCGTGCTCATGACATGGAGTTTAGCATTACAAATCATAAATTTGCTTTCCCTGTTCATGATCAAGAGAAAAATAGAAAAGACTCGAAGAGGAATGAGAAGTCTAAAAAAATACTGTGAAAGAGTCCATGGCAATTAAAATAGCTCTTGTTAAGATCTCTGCAAGTAGTAATAAAGGAGAAAAGCCTAATCAACTTATGCCAACTAAAATAAGTACCCATTTCCTGACTCTGACATCCCACAAATCTTTGATGAGTTATTAGCAAGAAAGATGATCGAGTTGCCAGAGTCGAAACGTCCTGATGAAGTTGGGAAGGTGAATGACCCAAAATACTATAAGTATCATTGAGTTGTCAGCCATCCTATAGAAAAATATTTTGTGGTTAAAGAGAAAATCATGACATTGACAAAAGATGGAAAAATCATCCTTGATACTGAAGATGCAGCGGATGCAAATGTTGCTAGTATCGAAGCTGTTACCAATGCCGCCTGCAACCAAAAGAATGTTCTTTCCCCACTAATGGAGACATCAAAGATGCTTCAATTTGGAAGTATAGATCCAGTCCTATTTGAAGCTTTGTTTGCTGATGAAAAGGAAAAATAGGATATAAGTTTTGTTTTTGAAATTAAAGATAATAGCGAGTGTATTCTTGTGACATGCCGGTGGAGGCAATGGCAATGTGTTCACTAACTTCATCTATCATTCTTAAAGAGACAACATCTCATTAAGTGACCTCAAACAAAGTTAAGGAGAGATATGAAATCTTCTCATGTTAAGTCGAGAAAATTGAGAAAAAGTCATTGGGATCCTGTTACTCTAGGAAACTTTTTTCCAATGAGATTTTTTTAGCAGAAGGTCAAAATGGCATTTACTGTATCTGGCGAAGTGGAGAGCCAGAATTCTACTTCTTGTCATGCTTTTATTGCATTTATAAATGAAGATTTGTTACTGTGATCAAAATCTCATAATCGATCGCTCTTTATTTTTAGATTTATGCAAGATTAGAAAATCAACTGCATGCTTATTGATAGGGGATTAGGGGTTAATATCATGCCAAAATCTACTATGAAACAATTAGGGATCACTGTTGAAAATTTATCTCGCAGTCGCTTGACCATTCAAGGATTCAACTAGGGAGGCTAGTGAGCCTTTGGAATGATCTGCCTAGATCTTACTATTGTAGAATTAAGAGCAGATACTTTATTTTGTCATTGATGCAAGTACTTCTTACAACTTGCTGCTAGAAAGACCATAACTTCATGAAAATGGAGTGGTTTCATCTACCCTTCACCAATGCTTCAAATATTCCAGGAATGGTGAGATAATGAAGGTTGATGCTGATACAAAACCATTTAATAAGGTAGAATCATACTTTGCGGATGCTTAATTGTATCTAGACTCGAGCTCAGTGTAGGAAACATTGCCGTTAAAAGATCTAGGCAATCATCCTCTCGAGAGAAAGCATGTTGAACCTATGACTCTAGAGTCTGGTGATCAAAAGTCCAAGAGGTCGATTGTTGTTGAAACTTTGGCTAGTAAAGTCATCGAATTTGAAGAGACGCCTAATTTGCTAGTATTTTGGTATAGCCTTTGATCACATCAGAAAGAAGAACAAAAGTCATCTGAAATATATATTCCATCACTGCATAATAAAAGAGAACAAATAAAAAAGGTAGGATCTAAAGACTACAAGGTTATGAGAAAGGAGCAATCATGCCCATTATCAGTCTGAACTTAAAGGCCTTAGCTGAATTTTCTTCAAGGGGGACTCAACGTCAAAAGTTTCATGGGATGTTTGATCCAAAAGCCTATAGCCTCTTGGCTAAGTCTGGATATGGCTTCTTCAATCCGTCTGAGCTAGGGGAGTCAAAACATGAGTTGATCGAAGAAAAGGTCCATAGGCTTAGCAAGGCACAACAAAAATTATGAAGCCAAGGGTTTCTTGTTGATCAACCAAGGGCCGGCTTGGGATTTACACCAAGTGAGCCAATCAGAATACGTGTGATGAAAAAAGATAAATGCATCAGCATTCAACATATTATTGTTGAGAAAGATGGAAATAATAGAAGTTAAAAGTCAAGTGATCGTCGCATCTCTGTATTCGATCGACTGAGCACTCGCATTACCCGTCCTCTATCTTTAAAAGACTTGGTCAGAATCTACTATTTTGTAAAGCATTTATTACAAGTCGTCATTCATAAGGTTCAGTCTTTAATCGACTTGGAAGTAATGCTATAGAAAAATCAAGGAAAAGAAATAACTGTGATGAGACCAACATGATGGAGTTGAGAATTGAAGGTCATACTATTTGTTTACCTCAATTGAGTGAAGCCAAATCCTCGATCCTAATCATTAATATGGATAGATCGGTGAAGGTGATGCAACGTACCACAAGATGTTCATCTGATGAAGATAGTGGACATGAGGATAAAGTGGAGGTTACCATAAGTTCTAACTACACTATTATTATAGAAGAGCCAAGCCCTCAGTATCTTGGAGAGTTTGATAGATTGGTTATGGGTGACTTTGTGCAAAATACAAATTATCATGGGTGGAGACCAATTCTTATCTCCATTGTGAAAGTAAATGGAGTTATACAATGGAGGGTCGCATTTGAAAGGGTAGAGGCTGTGGACACTTTACAGTCTGATGATGAAGAAGACAACATGCCACACTCATGCCATCATATTGCTGTTAATGAAGAGTCTGACTTAGATATCTCTAAAGATGATATTCAAGAAGCTTATCCACAACTCGAAGATGACGGACAAGCAACTGTAGATGAACTTAAAGAATTGAATCTCGACACAATAGAAAACCCACGTCCTATATTTGTAAGTTCTCTATTGAATCCTGAAGATGAGGAATAGTACTTCAAAACCTTGAGTGAGTATAGAGATGTTTTCTCTTGGACATATAAAGAGATGCTGGAATTGGATCCCAAAGTTGTGATTCATCACCTTGGCATAAGGCATGGAATGCACTCGATAAAGCAATCACAAGGAATTGTCCACCCAGATCTTGTCCCTCAAATTGAAGCTGAAGTAAACAAGCTCATTGATGTTAGGTTTATCAGAGAAGTTAAGTACCTAACGTGGATATCTAGTATCGTACCTGTTAAGAAGAAAAATGGCCATATACGTATTTGTCTTGACTTTTGAAACTTAAATAAGGCATGCCTAAAAGATGATTTTCCATTTCCTATCATCGATCTCATGATCAATGTAACTACTGGTCATGAAGCTTTATCCTTCATGGACGGTTCTTCTGGCTATAACCAAATTAGGATGTTACTATAAGATGAGGAGTGTACAGCTTTTCGCACTCTAAAAGGAATCTACTATTATAAGGTGATGCCTTTTGGGTTAAAGAATGATGGTGCCACTTGCCAACGTGCTATACAGAACATATTCGATAGCATGCTGCACAAAAGAGTTGAATGTTATGGAAATGATCTAGTTGTCAAAAGTAGAAAAAGAAGTGATCACTTGGCAAATCTTCAAGAAGTATTCGATCGATTAAGAAAATATAACTTGAAGATGAATCCCTTTAAATGTATATTTTGTGTTACATCAGGAAAGTTTCTTGGCTTTATATTCCATCAGTGAGGCATGAGGTCGATCTCGCAAAGATAGATGCTATCTAGAAGATGTCACACCAAGGAACTTAAAGGAACTATGGAGCTTGCAAGTTAGTCTTGCATTCATAAGAAGGTTCATATAAAACCTTGCTGGAAGGTGCCAACCATTCAATCATCTTATAAAGAAAGATGCCCCTTCCAAATCGGATGAAGGATGCCAGAATGCTTTTGAAAGTATAAAGAAGCACCTCTTAAATCCACCAATGTTGGGAGCTCCTGTACCTAGGAGGCCACTTATATTGTATATTGCAGCATAAGAAAAGTCAATTAGCGCTCTTATGGCTCAAGAAAATGAAGAGGGTAAAGAAAATGCACTATACTTCCTAAGCATATCTTTGATTGGGAATGAACTAAAATATTCATCGATTGAGAAGATCGGCTTGGCATTATTCTTAGTCATTAAGAAGTTGAAGCAGTATTTTGAAGCATACTCCATACGACTCATCTCTCATGCCAATCCAATCAAGTTTGTTATGTCAAAACTTGTGCTCTCTAGGAGATTGGCGAAGTGGTCTGTCATATTCAACCAATAGGAGATTACATATGTGCCACAAAAAGTTATTAAAGGATAAGCTCTTGTTGATTTCTTAGCTGACGATCCTACCACTGCAGAATGGGAGTTATTTGATGACATCCCAAATGAAGATGTTCTCTATGTTGAAGTTCTCTTGACATGGATGATGTTCTTCGATGGAGTAGCTAGATCCAATGAATTACGGCAGGGCTTGTCTTCGTTTCGCCAAACAAGTAAGTATTAACATATTCTATTGTGTTGGGCGAGTTGTGCTCCAACAACGTTGTTGAGTATCAAGCTTTGATCATTGGACCTCAAATAGCCCTAGAAATGGAGATTATGGAAATGGAGATCTATGGGGACTCAAAATTAATCATCAATCAGCTTTTGAAAGAATATGAAGTTAAGAAAGAGGATCTCGTGCCTTTATTTCAGCAAGCCTCAGACTTATTGAAGAAATTTGTAAGTGTTAGCTTAAACCACATACTGAGATAGGAGAATAGGATGGCTAATGCATTCGCTAACCTAGCAACTACTCTTGCTCTGTCTGAACGAGAAACAAAAATTTTCCCGTATGTAATCGGTGGATCGTCTTCTGCTGAACCCAATTATGAAGATTCAAATGGCATATTAGTATTGATTAGTGATGATCAAGATTGGTGGAGTCCATTGATTGATTATTTAAAACATGGAAAGTTGTTGAATGATCCTCACTATATGACAAAAGTACGAAGGAGATCATCTCATTTTATTATATACAAAGATACTTTGTATCGTCGATCTTTTGAAGGTAATTACCAACGTTGCATAAGTGGTGAAGAAGCAATAGACGCCATGACTGAAGCACATTTTGGGGTCTGTGGCACTCACCAGTCCGGTCCGAAGCTCTAATTTTAGATCAAAAGGATGGGTTACTATTGGCCAACGATGGTCAAAGATTATCTAGAATATGCGAAGAGGTGTGAAGCTTGCTAACTACATGCAAATTTCATACACCAACCTCTGGGGCCCTTACATCCTACTGTTGCTTCATGGTCGTTTCATACTTAGGGTCTTGATGTTGTAGGACCTATTACTCCGAAGTCATCTGCTGATCATGCTTATATATTGGCAGTTATTGATTACTTCTCCAAATGGGCAGAGGCATAGTTGAGTTCATCCGTTCGAACCTTATTTTTTGATATAGGGCACCTCGCTATATTATCATTGATAATGGGAAGTCGTTCTATAACAAGTTGATGGATAAGTTATGCGCACAATTTGGTTTCAAGCAGCATAACTCATCGATGTACAATGCAGTGGAAAATGGTTTGGCTGAAGCATTCAATAAGACCCTGTGCAACCTTCTGAAAAAAGTGGTGTAGAAGTCAAAAAGGGACTGGCACGAGAAAGTTGGAGAAGCATTATAGACATATAGAATGACACACTGAACCGCTACTCAGGCCACTCTATATTTTTTGTTGTATGGAGTTGAAGCTATTCTCTCCCTTGAAAGTCAGATACCTTCCCTCCGTATCGCAATTCAAGAAAGACTTACCACCAAAGATAATGCTCTTCTCATACTTAAAGAATTGGACACGTTGGATGAAAAAAGGCTTGAAGCTCAACAACAACTTAAGTGCAACCAAGCTCACATGATGAGAGCATTCAACAAGAAAGTCTGCCCTCGATCATTTCAAGATGGGGATCTAGTCCTAGCAGTGAGGAGGCCGATTACCATCACCCAATGGATAGAAAACAAGTTTATATCAAAGTGGAATGGCCCTTATGTGGTGAAAGAAGCTTACACAAACAGTGCCTATAAATTGGTGGATAAAGATGGATTGGGCATTGGCCCTATGAACGGAAAGTTTTTGAAGCGCTATTATCTATGAAGAAGTATGCTTCTTGACGCACGAACTTAAACTATATGTTACTCTTGACCCGCATAAGTATAAACTATGTACAGTACTCACTAATGATAGTGTATGTGGATAGACTGCTAACCTACTCCACTGAAAGTATTTCGTGTGGTAAAATGTAGAAATACTTCACCTCGTCCAGGGTGGCTAAGCTATGGATATTACTGGCACTCATGAGTATAAATTGTGTACGCCTCCCCCTTAAAATAAAATTTTTTTGAACTACGTGATGACTTTATCCCCTTGATACGTAGGCAACTCGAAATTTATTTTCTAAGTCCAGCCACGTCTTAAACAAGTTTGGTTTGTCTTAAAGGTAGCTAATTTGTTTGTAAGTTTGAGCTCGTTCATATGATTATTCAATCATTGAAAGTGTGTGGTTGATCTTTGCTTAGTTGGTGAAAATGAGAAAAGTGCAGAAAATAGAGCATAAAAAAAATGAAAGAGAAAGATTGATGAAAAGAAAATATATGAAAATAAATATTCTTTTTACATCAATTAAAAAAAAAGTGCTAAGAAGCTAAATGCTCTAGAAAACAAGTCAAAGGGGGCTAAATCATGGCAAGATTCTTCAAGTAATGCCGCCATCATCTTCAAAGCTTCAACCTCTTTGTCAGTAAAAAATGGAGTGCTCTCTACCTTCGAGACTTCTTCCTTCTTGGCAGCTACTTTTTCTTGAATTTTGGCTTTTTCTTCAGCTTTATTGAGTGGTAAGCTTGTAAGCTCTTCTTTATTGTTCAACTTAGCAAGTCATATCTTCAATTCTTCTTGCTGCTTGGTGATTTGGAAAAGTTGTGCTTTTAGAGTATCCACCTCCTCAACTCATTCAATTTCTATTGCCTTAACCTTAGAAATATCTTTTTGTGCAAGAAGTTTTTTCTCATGAGCCTCTTGTGTTTCTCTTTGGATGAAGTCCAACTTGACTTTTATGTAGTTGGAAGCACCTTCAAAGAAAGACTTTAGATGACTCTTCAAAGATGATGTGTATTTCATATATATTCTTACCTTCATGATTAAATCATCAATTGCTAGGCTTTACCCTTGAAAGTTGTTTGAATGAAGTTCTCATAATCTTCTAACATATTCGTTCCCAGTATAATTTGATCAATATCTGTTCATCTTTAATCTTTATAACTGTGGGGCAAAATTCAGAAACTTCAGCACATGGGAATGGCCAAGATGGAACTTTAAGTTCCTTCTAGGGTTTTTTAGGCACATTTTCTTCAACGGGCAACTTTTCTACAATAAAAATAGGCAATATCATTTAGATACTTGCAAAAGGTCTCAATTTTACAAAAAGAGATCATTGATGCATTGTTACTAGAAGGATGGGAAGTAGCGTCTTCTTTACATAAGCCAAAAGGATTGACTTCATTTATTGAGCCCATGCTACCTTTAGAAGCAATAGGAATTTCTTTCTCAAGGTCTACAAGTTGAAAGAAAAAAAAAACAAAAAAAGATATAAAGTGGCTGAAGGAGAATGATAATGTAAAAGAATAAAAAATGACAATAATAATGAGCGTATGTATGTATTCTGCTAAATCCTCTAAAGGCAATGAAGAACTTGGAGCATCTGCAAAAAATGTTGAACTCATACTAATATTATCTAAGTCAAGGACCTTCAATCTCTTTTTAAACTAGTATTAGTTGTTGGATTCATCATTGGAAAGTGACAAGGCAGAAATCACTTCATTTCCTTCGGTTGGACTAGCTTGGGAGTCAAGTTTTTGAGAAGACTTCATTGTTTCTTAAAAGGTACTTCTACTGATTCCACACCAACAACTGAATCTCGAGGAGATAGAGAAACTTTGCCATCCTTAGAACCCTATCTTGAAGTCCTTTGAGACCTTTTGGGATCATATATGTCGGTTGATTAAATTTGAGAATGATTTTTGTTTTTTTTCCCCAAATAAGCCTTCCAATGTTCAGCCACCAATTTGCACATTCATTCATGACCAAAGGCGATGAGGAGGCACTGCTTGGTGCAATTAGATTGGAAGTTGTGCCCATCAAAGTACAAGACTGCTAAAATCGAACAAGTTCAACCAACTCAGATGTAAGAATTTCCTTCTTCAAATGGCCAGGAATATCTTGCCAAAAACCATATTGCCAGCTAAATTGATGAGGACTACAAATTTCAACAATACATATTGCCCCCCTTTAGAATGTCAGGTAGCCGGACCGTAGAGCCACGAAAAGATCTTTGTAGGTATTGGAATGTCTGTATCATCTGTCACTGAGATTTGCCTTGGTGAGCGCAAGTTTTGAAGCCTTGAGGGATTAATGTTGTGGAAAAATTCAAGTGCCTCAGCAAGTTGAAAGTGGTTGGTCATATTCTCTCCTGTATATTTCATCATCTGAGCTCCAACTGGTTTAATTTTAGATAAATGTGTTTGAAGATAGCATCCAATCCAATTGTACACATAATGAATAGAAAGGATAGTGGTGGACTTGCTCAAGCCCTTTGAAGTAGATAACTCTCTCAAACCACAGTAAATGCTTGCCAATACGGGAACTGCTAAAGAAAAACAATTGCCAAAAGCCATTTTACTTGAAATTTTGAAAACAGAAGCACGTACCTTATTAACTTCGTGATATGGTAAAGTAATGCTGCATAACCAACATGAAAGGAAAGCAGCCAAATAAGTTGCATCCCTAATATCTTCTTCAACCTCTAGCATTAAAAAGGGCTCATTGTACTCTTTGGTGTGCGATAAAAGAGACATGTTAATGTTCCCACAAGGATTACGAGATAGTCTTAGCTTGACAAGTCTCTTTCTGGATGACCTTAAAGGCAGTTGCTTATATTTGGTCGAGCCTCTGAACCAAAACCTAATCCTATCCAAAATAGATATGCTACTAGAGTCCTTCGAAAGTATGTGGTATGTTGCGAAAAAAATACTTGCAGCTTCGCGGTAAAGAAGGTTGGCAGGTATTGGCATCAAGCAGCTTCTTGGCAGATGGGATGACTTTATCATAAAAATCTCCATGTATCAGCAATCCACAAAGTCCACGAAGATCCCATAGAGAGATCAACAGTTCTCTAGTAGCGGTGTGCAACATGTTTGTAAAAGAGCACAATAGCTAGAGGAATGCTTGGAAAACATTCTTGTCGTAAACATATGTGAAAAGGGAGGCACGAACATCTGCATAGATCTTGGATCGATGAAGAGTATCTACAGGATAGCCCAGTCCGTCCTCTGCCCACTCCCAATAGCCAGTGTGAAAGGATACATCGCTAAACCTGGATGCTGGAATTCTCCATGAGCCTCTACTTATGTTGAGATTGTAGTTCAGAAGTGAGAACTCTGTATGCATGGCTCCGATTTTATAAAGTGATGATTTCAATAGCAAGACCTTAGAACGAGCGGAGACACCAGAACGCTAATTCGATTGTCTCCTTAGTTATCTCCTCAGACCATTCAGCAACATGCATGGAGTGGTTTGTTCAAGCCTTGAAGGATCGAGCATCCATGACCACTTTATACATACACAAAGTAGTACTTTTGGCTTTGGAGAAATATTTGTCACTTCGAATCCCGATGCATGGAATTGGTTCATTACAGTTCTTGATATCTATCTTCATAGCTCTGTTGAAATTTTTTTTTTAAAAAAAAGTTATTTATCCATTATTTATCTTAGTGACAGAAAAGTGATTAAAAAAAAAAGAGGGAGGGGATTGCATCAAAATTATGTTGTGAAGGTTACAAAGGTGATTCACCAACTCTAAGGAAGGCTTGCAAGCTATGAATTCTGCAAAAAAGTGACAAAAAGAACGGAATTAACAAAGGTGTTCTTTTGAAAAATTCACAAACAGGTGGTGTGCTAATTTATGTGAGAAGGGTTTGTGAAATCATGAAGGCAGTATAACTCAATTTTTCAGCAAGACAAGTATTATCAAGTTTGAGAGATACCAAGTAGTCAAGCTTGAAGAGAGTCCAATGCTCTTTTTCACTCTTGACTTTAAAGAATTAAGCATTGCTAATGGTTCTCTTATAGATATTCAATGATGGCAAAAGATGGAATTCTTCCATATCTTCAATTGCTTGATGGAAAAGCAGCATTTTAAAAGGAAATTTTCTATTTTTTTTCTAACTTCTTGAAAAAGAAAAGGAAAAGTGTAGAAATTTGATGGCCAACACGTCTGAAATTTGAGGATGGAAATTTTCCATTAATGCCTGGAATGCAACATAATTCAATAAAGAGGAATGAATATTGTGACCTGCTGTAATTTTTTTTACCAAAGACAAGCGAAGGAAACAGAGGAAACTTTCTATAGTTTACGTGGCTTTTGAATGCAGAAGAAAGTAAAGAGTCTTAAGTTTCATACCCAGGAAAATGAATTGTTATTTTTGGTAGACTCAAGTGAAGAATCAATTTGTCAGTAAGAAATTTGATATGCTGGGTCTCTTACTCAAGTGGACCAAGTCAAGGTGGTGCGGTCCCACATGGGATATGTGTAGTTCAATTTAAAAAAAAGGTGAGAAAAGGAAAAAAAATTCCAAGCATTGTGATCCAAGCTGTTGGCTATTATGCATATCCAAAGTCACTTTACAAATGGGTTATTTCTCCAAGTTTATATACTGAGGGCCTTCATCTTGAGCTAATCATTTTATATGGCCTACAAAATAAATAAATAAACTTGTGATAATTACTTCAAATCTCGCTTCTAGTGTGGCATGTTGTTCCCCAAGTCTTAAAGTAGGGGCATCTGTTGACATTGAAATTTTATTGGGATAAAATTATCATTTAATAGCCCAAATAAATTGGCTATTGAATTGGATCCTAAATTAAATTCTATAACAAATTTGGGCATTACATAATAGGTCAATCCAGAATGAATTTTAAATTCTTATTTACTTTAGATTAGCTAATTGGGCCTAACATATTTAAATATGACCCATTAGCAAATTAAGCTCATCTCAAGTGGTATTCAAGCCCAAGGAGAGACTCAAGTTTCAAGTCATCAAACCCTAATTTTTGCCTATAAAAAGGGGTGTTGGGGGACATACCATACATCAAGAAATTCATCAAGAAGTTCAAGCATCAAATTCTCAAGTCCAAGCTCTTGCCACGAAGAAGTGCTACAACCACAAGAGTTCTACATCTTCTTCAAAAGCATTAAATTCTAAAAGCCTTGATATCAAAAACAAATATTTGATTTCAAGGTGGTTTGTGATTTCATCCATGAATCTAGGAAGGAATTACACATCTGATTCTAGAATAAGCATCAAGCCCTTAAATCATATTCCAAGGAGAAGAATTAGAGGATTTGATCTTCAATTACGAAGATATTTTCTAGATGATAGGACCCATCGAGAAGCTTGGACAGTTAGATGTGGTCATGGACAACAACTTTTACGTGGATTTGATCCTACAATCATTGCCACCATCGTATGATCAATTCGTTATGAACTTCAATATGTCCAAGAAAGAACTTATGATTAATGAGTTGATCAACATGATTGTGATGGCGGAGACGACTATGAGAAAGGAGAAGCCCCTTATGCTTGCATCTTCTTCTAAGTCAAAGTGCCCTAGGGGTCCTAGAAAAGTTCTTCCTCGAAAGGGAAGCAACTCGAGAAGAGTTCCGAGAGGGTTAGGAAAAAGGCTAAAACTGATGCTAGTTGTTTCCATTGTGGTGAAAAGGGGCATTGGAAGAGAAATTGCAAAGCTTACCTTGTAACCCTTGAGAATGGTATGTACTTTATTGAAGTGCACAAGACGACTAATTCTTCCATATAAGTATTTGATACCGCATGCAGTTTTTACCTTTGTAATTCGTTACAGGAGATGGAAAGAAGAAGGAGTCTTCGTCAAGGGGATATAATCCTTTGCCTAGGAAATGGAGCAAAAGTTGCGGCCACTTTCCAAGGTGTTATCAAGTTGGACTTAGGGAATGCTTACATTGTACTTGATCCCATTTATTATGTACCCCATCTTGTTAAGGACATTATTTCAATTCTCATTCTTGATAATGAAGGATTTGATTTTTCTATATCGAATGGGATGTTGAAAGCATTAAAGAATAATTCTTTAATTGCGCAAGGTACACTAATTAATAGATTGTACATACTTGATTTCCGACCTTCATTAATGTACATTCAATCAAGTAAGAGAAAGCTAGATAACCAAGAAGATGCCATGTTATGGCATGCAAGACTTAGGCATATCTCTAAAAATAAGATGAGCAAGTTAGAAGCTCTCAAAGCACTAAATGTTAGTGGCATTGAGGATCTTCCTACTTATAAATTTTGTTTAAAGGGAAAAATGACCAAACCTCTTTTTGTAGGACAAATGGAGCGCTCCACAAATCTTTTGGATTTGATCCATACGGATGTTTGTGGACTACTAAGACTTAGTAAGAGAGGAGGTTGTTCCTACTTCATCACCTTCACCAATGATTATAGTTGGTTCGGACATGTATTTCTTATGAAGAACAAATCTGAAACCTTTGAAAAGTTCAAAGAGTATAGGAATGAAGTGGAAAAGCAAATTGAGGCTAAGTATTAAAGCTCTTTGATCAGATCAAGAGGAAGAATACTTGAGCACCGAATTCTTGGATTATCTAAAGAAAAATAGGATTCTCTCTCAATGAACTCCACCCGGCACACCCTAAAACCATGGAGTAGCTAAGAGGAGAAACTATACCTTGTTGGACATGGTATATACCTTGTTGAGCTTATTCGATGTGTCTATATCCTTTTGAGGATGCGCCTTATTAATGTCAGGAAAGTTACTAAGTGTAGTACCTTCAAAGTTGGTGCCAAGATGCCGCATGAGATGTGGCATGGCAAAGCACTCTCTTACAATTTTCTTAAAGTTTGGGGATCTCCCGCCTACGTGAGACGGGCAGTGGTAAATAAGTTAGATAGTAGATCCACCTTGTGCAAGTTTGTGGGACACCCTAGAGAGTCTATGGGTTACTATTTCTATGATCTTTCGGAACAAAATGTGTTTGTTTTGAGGAATGCCTACTTCTTGAAAAAGTAATTTCTATTAGATAGAAATAACGTTATTGTTGAACTTGATGAAGATCAAGATGATCAAGAAACCCCACAAGCAATGGAAACAAATGAGCAACAAGAGCCTCATACACAACCTCTAAGAAGGTCGGACCGAATCAAGAGTAACCCAAAAGGTTCAGATTCCTTCATGAGACTGGCCAGTCAGATAATGATCCGAAAATCTATGAGAAAACTATGTTAGACATAGATTTGGGATGTTGGCTTGAAGCTATGAGATCTGAAATGGATTTCATGTACTCAAACAAAGTATGAACTTTGGTAGATCTACCAAAGAGAATAGTTCGCGTTGGTTGCAAGTGGGTCTATAAGCAAAAGCTTGGAGTAAATGGAGAAGTGCTGACTTTTAAGGCGTGACTAGTGGCAAAGGTTACACTCAAAGACCCAATATCGATTTCGAGGAAACCTTTTCACCGGTTGCAATGCCAAAATCCATTCAAATTTTACTTGTCATAGCCGCATATTATGACTATGAGATATGGCAAATGGATGTGAAAATTACTTTCCTCAATGGAGACATTGAAGGAGAAATCTATATGGAGCAACCACAAGGTTTTACATCCAAGGGGAGTGAGCAAAAGATTTGCAAACTTTAGAGATCTATTTATGGATTCAAACAAACGTCCTGAAGTTGGAACATACATTTTGACGAAATGGTCAAATTGTTTGGCTTTGTCAAAAATGGGTATAAACCATGTGTGCATAAAAAAGCTAGTGGGAGTTCGATATAGTTTATTGTGCAATATGTTGATGACATCATTCTCATTAGGAATGAGGTAGGATGTTGGAGTGTACTAAAGTGTGATTATCTACACAATTCTCCATGAAGGATTTGAAAGAAGCATCCTACGTATTAGGAATACGTATCTATAGGGACAAATCTAAGAGGATGCTGGGGCTATCTTAAACCCCGTACATTGATTAGATACTAAAAAGGTTTAATATGGAAGAATCTAAGAAGGGATTCATTCCTATGGGACATGGCATTCGTCTTTCCAAGTCTCTAGCCTCTAATACTGAAAATGAGAGACAAATGATGTCCCCTATACCTTATACCTCCGGTATTGGTAGCATAATGTATGCAGTTTAATGCATAAGACTGGATGTGGCACACTCGCTAAGTGTTACGGGTAGGTTCCTATCTAATCCCGATGAGAGTCACTGGATAGCCGTTAAAGAAATCCTTAAATACTTAAGAAGGACTAAGGACTTGTTTTTGGTATACAGTAATGGAGAATTGAAACTAGAGGGGTTTTCGGGTTCAAGTTTTCAATCTGATGTAGATGATCTAAAATCCACCTCTGGATTTATATTTTGCCTCAATGGCGGCATGGTAAGTTGGAAGAGTTCTAAACAAGGCACCACGGCCGATTCTACCATGGAGGCAGAATATATTGTTGCTTTGGAAGCTGCATAGAAAGGTGTTTGGATGAAAAACTTCATTCAAGAGTTGAATGTAGTGCCTAGCATTGCTGAGCTAGTGGTTGTCTATTGTGACAACAACGAAGCAGTGGCACAAGCCAAAGAGCCAAGATCTCATAAAAATCCAAGCACATTTTGAGGCAATATCATTTGATCCAAAAGATCATTGATAGATGCGACATTAGAGTAGAGAGAGTTGCCTCAGAAGAGAATATAACAGATCCACTAACAAAACCCCTAATGCAAAAGGTCTTTGAAGAACATTTTGAGAAGATGGGTCTCAAGGCCACAGGGCATTGGCTTTAGGGTAAGTGAGAGATTATTGGAATAGTGCCGGTAAGCCAATTAGATTGGCTTGTAAAAGCTATTTCCTTGTAAAACAATCTTGATTGAATGATATTCTTTATATGGTCATCTTCATCTTATGCTCATTATTACTTTACTTGTATTTGGATGAAGCCCTTAGATCAGTCGTGACTGCAGGACTCGGTTTGGTAACCATTGAATAAGTTTCACACGGTTGTGATCTTAAATTTTTCAAGTTATAGGATCTTACGAGACAAGGCATCTAAGATTCGGATAGGCTTGCACTAACGATGCATAAATCCAAGAGTTGGATATTACTCCGTTCCATGAGTAACCGTATGAAATATGGGTGGATGTTAGTGGATGCTTGTTAGAGAACAAGGCACTGAAGGCCCACCAGAGAATCCACTAGATAGCCATAGTGGCAAGTCGGTAGTAGCAAGTTCTCCAGCTTATGCTAGTGCATATTATTAGTCCTCTGACCTGAGGATCCATGGTAACCTTGTGTCTGGTCCTCATGCTTTGACTCTTCCTTGACCACTTAGCGGATCTTTCGAGTTGAGGTTAGGTATGAGCTACTTAGCATGGAGGTTTATGAGATCCAAGATGGAATCTGATTCCACTTTTGTAAATGGTGAGTACATCTCCTATGTATTCTATAATGACCGATTCCAAGAAATCCTTGCGCAAGGTGGTGTGAAAATTTAGAAAATAAGTTTTTCAAAGATGAGGTCACACAAGAGAATCGAACATTGGGAATAGAGATATAGTATCAAGGCTATTAGGGAGCTAACAAACATCTTGTCCTAGGCCTCTTTCGGGAGATAGGAGACGGAAGGATTGTATTTGCATGGTAAGTGTAAAGCTATAATAGTTCTCCAAAACATTCATTTCGGCCAATTAGTTGGGCTCCATGGGCTTGAGGTTGGACATCAACCATGGAAATTGGGTACTCTTCAATTAATGAGATTAATTGAATCGAGTCTATTAGTTTAAAAGTGTTTTAAACTAAAATGAATATATAATATTCAAAAGTCACAAGGAGTAGCGAACCCATGTCCAATAAATGGTAGAACCTATTGGGTCACACTCAAAAGCCAATTAGCTTCCTATTTAATGGAGGGAATTTTCTAAGTGTTAGAAAATATCTCATAGTGGACTGATTTTAAGGTATCAATTTTGAAGGTCAATTTTGGCTTGACTAATTTAAGTGTTAAATTAATCAATTAATTTAAAGAGTTAAATTAGGTCAATAATTAATGAGTTAATTATTTGGTGCCAACATGACCATCAATTGGTCAAGTTAACTTAAAGAGTTAAGTTAACAAAAATCAAGCTTAAGAGTTGAGCTTGTTTGACTCAAAAGTTAAGTCAAAGGTTAATTAATTAAATTAAAGTTTTCAATTTAATTAATGGGAAGAACACATTTTGGAGGAAAAATTCAAATGAAATGTTTGAATTAGCATTTTAATTAGCTTGAAATTAGATTTCAAATGTAATTAAGATACACACGAAATTCAAATTGAATTTGAATTTGCATTTGCCACCTTGGCAATGCAAGTTGGCCACCCACCTTGAGGAAGGTGTGATGCCAATTTGGCATCACACCAACCTCACCCTATATATAGATATAGTGGGTGTGAGGATAGGTCATTGCTGAAAATGTGAAAGAATTAGATTCTTTTACAATTCCCTCCAAAATACCTTGCAAGCATTGCATTCATGTGTTGAAAGCTTTGCTCTCTTCTTTTGCTTCCCTACCTCAAATCGGCCTCCACCATTACCATTCTTCTCTCTTATTCCAACTTATAGTGGGAGAGTTTGGAAGTTTCAATTGGTGTGTGGATCATATCGATAGAGGTAAATAAGTTAGTTTGCTATAATTTGGAGATCTACTTAAGCAGAGCACCAATTTGGAGAAATTTTCCAGGGAGATCTAGAAAGCTTTTTGATCCAAATTTTTTACTGTGTTTCCTTCAAGGTGTTGAGAGGTTACAATATTTTTTTCGTGAATTTTGGAGGAGTTTTGATGAGTTTAAAAATCACTCCCTTCCTGCTGCATGGTTTCTGACAGACTATGGATTGGTGAAAGGTTCACCACTTTCTCCTTGGAAAAATACCATTTCAAGGTAACACACTATCTAAATCTGAATTCCTAGTATGATTAAATCCTTGGTAGTCTTTAAGCATTAATTATTTTGAGCTTTTGAAATTTGATAATTGGATCCTAGTGGCTTACTAGAGGATTTGATCTTCAATTATGGGATATTTTTCAGACATTGTAACCACTTTTATTTTCATTAAATATTCAATTTGTCCATATTTTTCTTGTCTTGTAATTTTTTTTGTAGAGTCAAAATTTGTTTGAACTATAACATTATAATTAATTAATTAATTAATTAATTAATAGTGTCAGTTAAAGTCGGCCCATACCTAACATTGAGTTTTAAATCTAGAAAACCTAGTTGGATATCCAAGCCGTGTTGCATTTTCAATTAAATTGATTATGATCTTATTAAAAATTGCCAATTCATACACGAATTTTAACTAAATATCTGCTTAATTACTTTCTAATTAATAATTATTCTTTAATAATGATTCCAAAATTTGAATCCCATATTTAAATGTAAAAGTTATTTATATAATCTTAATTTTAATTTAAAATTTGAAAATATTTAACATAATCATAAAAACAAACCATAAACCACCACCAAACTTTGAACCAACAAAATATTAAAAACAAATAAATCACGGGTTATAGGAATTTCATTCTGTGAAAAAGTGAAAAAAAAAAAAGACCAGAAGTAAAAAATTGATGTAGGTATTAGAATATAAATTTTTTAACTTACCAGATAATTGATGCTCTAAATTTCTTTTGTAAATCAATGTGGCTCATAAACAAAAAAAAAAATATTAATTAGAAAAGCACATGCAAGTTACAAAATACATGCGTAAAAAAAATTAGAGTTTAATTCACCAAGTTTATGATCTTGTAGAGGTGAAGAAAAAAAATGACATTATACCTTTAACTATTAGTTAATTGCATGTTTCGATTATTTTTAGTACAAATTAATTGTAGGGAATAATGTCCTAAGATTAAATAATTTAACTTAAAATAAGATTTTGAATTATGGAATATAACATAATTTATAAAGTATGAAATCAAATGAATTAGATTTAACTAGTAAGACTGAGTGATGCATTACATATATAATAATATTTGTACTATAAAGAACCTCTACTCTCCCTCTCCCTCTCCCTCTCCCTCTCCCTCTCTCCATATATATATATATATATGTCTTAACTTTACTGGATTCTTTGTCAAGTATTAGGTCTTAAGTTGGTCTATATACATTAAGTCTTAAATTATGTGTAATTCACTGGATTCTTTACTCTAAACATAAATTAGGTCTAATATATTGGATTTAATATTATTGCCATACATAAATTAATTTATACGTATCTATAACATATATATATATGTATATATCTATAGAGAGAGAGAGAGAGAACTAAAAGAATTAATATCAAAAATAACAATAGTATTTTCTTACCAACATTGGATATGGAGTTACCAAAAAAACAATTAATATGATGTTTTATATTAATAGAAAAATAACTCATATTGATAGCAATTTATATATTGAAATGTGTTGAGATGGCATTTTAGTGAGCAAAAATATAGTATTTTTGCGTGGCTTCAAAAGAGTTGATCACCTTGGTGATACTTTTGAAACGAGTCATATCTTAATCCACAAAAATGGCACTTAATATAGGTAGCAAATGAGTGAATTGAATTCAAAATAAATCTAATTTTTTTAGGATTTGACTCGATTATTTGATTTTTTTTATTAGTTTTTCTAATTTTAGGTGTAGTCAAATAATTAACTTTTATAAATAAGGTTCGTTATCGATTGTTCATGAAAACTGTTGGAAAGGTAGTTGTTTTGAGTTACAATTAGGCCAATACAAAGGGGTGGAATTAATATTTTTTTAAATAGTTTTTAGAATGGTTGTACAAGGGGTTTTTTGCCTTGGATTCAAGTACGTCAAATTCAAGGATTATCTTGTACTAATAAAATTTTCTCATCGTAAAATAAAGAAAACTCTGTAGATATAGACATATTTCTTCAAACCACATAAATTTTTGTGTACTCATTAAATTTATTGGTGTGATTTAGGGGTTCTTGATAAATTAATTCTCATATCTAAATTGTTTATGTTGTGTACCCGGCAAGTGGTATCAGAGCTTTGGATAGGGTTGCAAATTGAGATTTAATTTTTAGGATGGATAGTATCATTGACAAATTACTTCACGATTCAAATTTTTTATGGCAAATGAAATTTCACTATTTGGCGAGGAATGATGGAGGATATCCTAATTCAACAAGGCTTAGCAATGGTGTCGAATAGAAGGGAAGGGAAACCGACAAATATAAAGGATTTACAATAGGAAGATTTGACTTTGTATTGTAGACAATATTATCAATAATATTATGGATGATGATTTGAAAATTTGGCATAAAGCAATGGGCAAAGCTGGAGAAATTGTATCACATAAAGACTTTTGTTTACAAAGTTGATTCTAAAGGAATAATTGTATAGAGTGGAGATGCAAAAGGGTGACAATCTTATTAATCACATGAATAAGTTTAACAGACTAATGGATTAACTGTGGGAAAGTTAGTTTGAAGATTGAAGAAGAAGATAAAGCCTTTTCCACTCTTACCTCACTCCCAGATTCATTTGATTGTTTGGTGATGACGTGTTATAGAAGATAGATAAATTACAATTAGATCATGTGAAATAATCATTTTTGTCTCATGGAAAATAGGAAAAGACAAATCAAAAGGTGTCATAAAAGTGTGCTTTGGTTGCTTAGGAAACAAATGGTCATGGAAAAGAATTTTGTAGTGGATCTGTAGATAGTAGGCCAAAAGAAAAAAAACAAGGTGTGCCATAAATATCATGATAGTGGAGATAATTTGATTGTGGCATATGGTGAATTTGATAGTAGCATACACTGAATATATTCTCACAATCACTACTCATTTGGATACTTCTTCTCGAGATAATTAAATTTAGATTCTGGATGCGTAATGTATGTTTAATCCACGAAGGATTATTTTGACTTATTTCAACTGAAGAAGGTAGAATTGAAGAAGGTAGGAGTTTTTCTTTGGGTGGTGATTTTACTTAAAGCCATCAGTATTGGAATAGTGAAAATCAATCTATTTATTAGAGGGGTTTGTACTTTAGGTAGTTTGTTTTATGTTCTATAGATACAAAAGGATCTGATTTTCTTCAACCATTTAGATTCCGAGTGCTGGTGAATATTCAATTAGATGTGGAGTCCTCGAAAGTCGTGGCATGAGAGAAATATGGTGATTTATTCTATTTGGTGACCTCAAGGGATAACTGAATGTGGAGCGCGCTGAAAGGCTTCTAGGGTGCAGATGGTTGTGTGAGAAATCCTGTTGGACGAGATGATAGATTGAGGTCATCCATCTCTACGTTAACTTGTGGTATTGACTATATTGTACATATGCATTGATTGGAATGAGCTAGTTGGTATCAAGACCTTACTAATTCGGCGTGTAAAATGGTATATTTGAAAACCAATGTGATGTGGATTCATGAACAATTGCTAAGATGAAGAATCTTGTCAATGCGGAGATCGTTAGGATTTAACTCGACTTTTTGGAGATCAAGTTGAATTTAACGAGTTGATCTTTTCAACTTTTATATTGTAGAATTTGGATTTCTTTTCTTAGGTGTAGTCATGTAATTAACTTTTATATATGGTTGCTTATTGATTACTCATGAAATACTCATAGAACTCGTGATACTCACGAGATAGTTGTTTTAAGTTATGAGTAGGCAATACAAAGGGATGGAGTGAGTACCTCTTAGGTAATTTTGAGAGCAATTGTACAAGAAAAAATTGTCTTGGGTTTGGCTATGTCAAATTCAAGGGTTATTTTATACTAGTAAAACTCTCTCATAGTGAAACCAAGAAAAATAATAAAAGTTTTATGGATTTAGAGGAATTTTGCTGAACCACGTAAATTTCTATGTATTTTATTTTCTTATTTGTCGGGTAATATTTTTTATCATTAAATTTATTGGTGTGGTTTGTAAATTCTTGATAAATTAAATTTGATACCTAAATTGCTTTTGCTATGTACCCAACAAAATTTATGGATGGAACATATGTTGATTCTGGTACAAGCGAGTCCAATATAAAAATCATATCTTTGTTACGTATGCTGCTACCATTTTGTCAAACTATGATTTTTCATCTTTATTTTCAATTACATTAATAAATTATTATTATATCCTTACTACCTACAAATTGAATTATATTCAAAATAACTTTTAATTTACTTATTCTCTCGTACCATTTATATGTTTGGATTCTGAGAATTTTAATCGCACATAACTTGTAATTCATACTTAAACTAATGAGGAGTTATATATATAACATCGTTAGTGTGTTGTGTGCATATTTTGAATCAAATTGTAGAAAATAAATTAGTTATATAGCAAGATTTTTGTATTTATTTGATATATCCTTAAATAAGAAATGATATGCAAAAGTACATGAAAAATGAATGAATCATATAAGTAGAAAAAAAAGGACGTTTTGTAAGAGAAGGTGAATAAAAT
This sequence comes from Jacaranda mimosifolia, assembly GCA_018894105.1. Lineage (NCBI taxonomy): Eukaryota > Viridiplantae > Streptophyta > Magnoliopsida > Lamiales > Bignoniaceae > Jacaranda > Jacaranda mimosifolia. The sequence continues at coordinate 17,487,527 of CM032124.1, forward strand.
GTGAGTTTAAAGATCGAGAATTATAAAAATATACTATTAAAAAGCAGTTTTGCCCAAACAATGATCGGATAAAGACAATTATTTTGCTCTCTTCACCTAGAATAGAATAGAGTAATTAACACTCCAAGAAATAATAATTGCATTTAGCATTAAAAATATCTTTAGTTTAGAGAGATAAAACCTCAAAAAATAAAACATTTGATTTTTTGTTTTTAGAGAATTAAAATATTATTTCAAAGTAGTACTAAATCTTACTACACAAAGCAACAAAATTACTAGTAAAGTTTGAACTTTAATCTCACAGCAAGCAAAGATATAATGAAGTTGAATATGGGTTGGGCTCATTATAAATATTATATATAAAAATTTAAGATTTGAAGTGTTTCAATTTAGAGTTTTAATTAGGACATTAATGTGAGTATGGACGTTTTGCTCTTAATTTGAACTTTTGTGTATTCGGGTAATAAATACAACATGATCCTGAAATCTATAATAAGTACAACATTTGATTTTCTATTTTTAGAGAATTAAATTTTCCTTAAAAGTAGTATTAAATCTTATTACTCAAAGCAACAAAATTATTAGTAGAGTTTGAATTTAAATCCACAACAAGCAAAGATATAAGGAACTTGAATAGGAGTTGGGGTTGTTATAAATATTATATATATATATATATATTTGAGATTTTTAGTGTTCCGATTTAGAGTTTTAATTATCCACAACAAGCAAAGATATAAAGAACTTGAATATGAGTTGGGCTTGTTATAAATATCATATATATATATATATATTTGAGATTTGTAGTGTTCCGATTTAGAGTTTTAATGAAGATATTAATGTGAGTACGGGAAGTTACGCATTTGATATGGACTTTCGCATATTTGGATAGTAAATACAACTTGATCATGAAGTTTATAATAAACTGTTAGGGTTGTAGATATATCCTCAGCAAAAACCCTTTAATGCTCAAGTACTGAAAGAGAATAATATGCAAAAAAAAAAAAAAATTGTGGACAATAAAAAATTGCATACCTTTTGTCGTTAGTCGTGACCATATATATAGGAGTAGGGTTTTACCTATTTAGGTTTAAGCATATTATTTCCTTGGCTCAATCCATCTTAGGCTTTAAAAATTCATATTTTTGTTTGGATAGCAACAGGTTGGGTCCTTGTAAATAGCTTCCCTCATTTGAGCTAATCTTTTTATTTCAACCCATATTAATAAGTTCCTCACTTCCTACGTGAACCAATTCTTGGTATAGCTTTTGCTATCAAAGTACAAATAAGCTTTAGGTTGGCTGAAATAATTATATGATGTGTAACTTATCGTTCAAGCAATTACCCTCATGACATGGTGAACGACTACTTGAAGTTAAGAGGCATATAATTTAACTTCTTCAACACTTAATCCTTGTAGCCGGGTAGGGATGAGGCCAGGAGTTGGGATAGAATCGCTCCTACTTCCTTTTCCTTATTTACAATATAGGTACTACACTAGAGGAAAAGTCTACCTGAGGTTGTGGTTTCATTAGCATTTCTTTACACTAAGTTGGGTCATAGTTTGGCCTCTTGGGTTGGAGAAACCTCCTAGTGCGAAAGCTAGAAAGGCTCCTTTGCTTATTCCACGACCTTTCTTATTACGGCCTCATTTTGAGGGCATACTACTTTGGCTTGCCACTCGCTTTTACATGTTACTGAGGAACTTTTTTTTCTTTAGAGCCTCAATTCAAGGATACATTTCAAGCTCACAATCAAACATTATTTGTACACACTACTTCAGGTGCCCTTTCGCCTTTTAATGTTCCACTCGATTTTCCCATGGTCAACTTATAAATTTCAGTAAACTATTGAAGCTACCAATATGATTGATCCGACAAGTATCAAAAGCTTTCAATAGACTTCTTTCATTTTTGAATTTACTTGCTACAAGTCCTAGCATTAGTATGAGTTCATTGGCCGTGTAAGGGCAATTCATCTTGATAATGAATTCCATGATAACAAGAAATAGAAATTAATCATTCAATGTCTGTTTTTCAGTTTCTCATCTTCGCCATGCGCTTTTCTCTGCAAAAGATATTCTTTATCTAGCTTTCTTTTTTCTTTTTAATCCCCTTATTTCAGTGAATTTTTCCTTTTCTAATAACCTTTGGGTCTATCGACGCATCTGAATTCTCTTATTGTTATGTCAAGCAATTCAGATAAAGACTCCATGAGCAGGGCTCTCCTTCTTAGTGATGAAGCCCCTATTGATATCTCGAGTTTGTACTTGAGCTCTATCTCTTCAATAGGGTCGATCTTTTGCCTTTAGTCGCTTCTACAATCATGGATGGCCCCAATAAAGGTACCTATGCTTTGTGTTCCCATAGGGTCGTCCTTGTGGCTTCTTAGAGACTATTTGACTCTCAAGGGAATCCTACTTGTCCTCTCCCCAAGGCTAATTTCTATGTCTACTTATCGCATCTAAATTTATACTCTGCTTTTATACCTAGTCACACCTCTTTATTTAGGTTAAAGTTATTTTTTCCTCTAGAGTATGGGATAATTATTCCTTCTAGTAAGTAATGGAAGCATGCCCTCCTTGTTGCCAAACCTTCCATCTAGTAATGCTGGAAACAGGGTTAGGTTTTCCTTTGAACACTCATGTGGAAAGACATCTAGAATGAACTTGAGCCCTGCCATCACAGTTAGTCCCTAGTTCTTATAGATGCATTATGGGTTTTGTCATACTAATGCTTAAGTTTAAACTCACTTATTCTTTCATCAATTTCTGAAGTCTATTTTTCTCCTCATCTTCTATTAATAGTGAAAGGGACTTTTATTATTTAGCCACCTGTAAAATCATTGTAAGTTCATGAAGAAATCTTCCTCTTTCCTGGGCTTGTGGAAGGATAAATTCGTTCTCCTTGAGACTCCTCAGGGTTAATCTTGGCATGTCCACTAGCTATGGAACCTTCATAAGCCTTGGACTACTTGCGTTGAGCTTGAGTGGAGCAAGATTTCATTGCTTAATGCCTAATTAGAAGGGTCTCGACACCTAAGACCTTTTAAATGAGGCTAACCATTGGAAGATGAGACTTACTCCTGCTTTTAAGCTCGATATCGAGTGTTTAGGTAATATCATTGTTTTCTTGGTCGTTCTTTCTCTACCTTTAATGACTAATATTCTTTTCTTACATAAGTAGTTAAGGCATCTTAGCTTGCTATAATTGTTAAACAAAAATTGTCCCAAGTAACATCTTCAGAATGCACCATGCCCATGGCAACAACCCCCATTCATTGAGTTGAGCCCACAATCCTTGAAAGGTATCCTATACCTAAGCTCGCTAGGGTCACATCAAGGTGAAGATATAAAGAACCTCTCAATGAGAGTTCTCTCGAATGTCTTATCCTCATAAATGAGCATATTCCTTAGTCCTCTTATGGTCTTGTCAACCTTGTCAATATTGATGAGGTCACACATATATTCTATGTCCTCAAAAAGTATCCCCATCTCGCCTCAATGATATTCAATAGGAAAAAGTCGTGATTGGGTTCAAGTTATCATGGCCTACTCTTGTCATGAATTAGAAAGTTAGTTTGTACTCTTCTATTTTGTTCTCATAACCGGGGACACCTTATGAGTTGTTCCATGGGGTCAAGTTGATAAGAAATCAACTCTCTCTTGCTAAAGACCCATCTCAAGGCTAGAGGAAGAAATAGCCCACTATTAGCGAAACATGCTTTGGTTGCTCTTCTTCTTCTTATCTTGGTTATTATTTTTCACTTTTCTAATTCAACGGTTCATAGATTGGTACATTCTTGTGTGCGCTTGCTCATAGAGCTGCTGTGAGGCAAAAGATGTACAAAACTTCCCAAGATGTTAGAGAATGCTTTAAGTTGAAGTTTGAGACATGGGAAGATGAACTTTCTAAGCTTGCTCCAAGCTTGAAATGGATCAACATGATTATCAAGTTCTAGCACTGAGTCATGAGCTTTTGTAGGAGGATTGTGATGTTCTTAGGAAGAAATTGAATGAGTTGAATGCCTCAGCAAAATGAAAAAAAAAGGCTAAGTCTTTCAACATTGGTGAGGTTGTGGTAAAAGCTAAGTTTTTGAATTCTCATAAGTATAGTGATTCCGTTATTAAGAAAAAAGGAAAAAAATATTGAAGTTCTTGGTAAGAAAACCAATCGTAAAAGCAAAAATGCGAGATAAATAGTTAAAGATTAGGAGAAACCTAGTCTCATGTTGATTGTGAAGAAAAGGTCATGATGTTTAACATGTAAACTCGACAGATAACGATGCAGCATGATGGAGCAACCTTTTGAGCAGAGTGGCACAAAGAGAAGAAGTAGAAGAAATGTGAAAATAGAAAAATGGGACATGGGATGCCCTATTTAAAGGAGATGGTGACTAAGAAAGTGGAAGCCCCTTTTTGAAACTAAAAATCTGGACCTTACATGTGTCTAATGGGGATTGAGCTATTAATCATGCCATTACTAGCATGGGTGAGAAATACAAGATAACCATGAGTATACATTTAAAGCACAACGTCGTTTACTGGGAACAAAAAACATGCATTGTCTGAAACCACCAAATCGAATTTGAGCACAAAATAACTTGGGAAGGGACACTTGAGCGTGATGTATCATTGTTCTAATGTAGCTCATCACCACTTAGCTCGCCTTAGACAACATGACTTTGTCAGCTTGGCATTGTTAAGGTCGTCTTAACTCTGCTCATAATTATTTTAGCTCAACTTTTCCAGTTCCTCATAGCTTGATTTAGTCTAGAAAATTTAAGGCTCGATTGGTTTCATTTTCAAATTTTATTTTCATATTTTCTACTATTCAAAAATAAAAACACATTATTTTATACATATTTTCATTTTTATTCTCAAAACACATCCCACAATATCTTATAGATCTTTCTCCAATAATCATTACTTTCCTAATAATCTGTCCAAATGCAAACTCATTTTCAACTTATTTTCACTAACTATTTTTTCAAATTTTAAAAATGATGAAAATAGAAAAAAAATTGAAAAAAAAAAAACCAAATGGACCTTAAGTTTTCTAGTCTAATTGAAGGGGGAGTGATGATACCAACCCTAAGGATGGTCTGATCTCTTATGGCCCAACAAGATTGGTCCATGAAATTCAATAGACTAGCCTGAAGGACGACCCGATCCACTGTAGAATGATCACATATTGGCTTATGACTTCTCGTCAGCTTAGGAATCCCATATTCATGCCCGATGCCTGATTTGTTCAGCACTCGATTCAAAGTTGATGATTTGGCTTGTTTAATTTCTACACCATAGCCATAACCAAGTTGTGTAGAATAGAACCATGAGGTAAGTATAACTACTCCTGTGATTGTAGGAAAACAGTTGAAAGTGGATAATTATACGCTCCACGAGATGTGCGACGAAGGTTGTTGCTAAAATAGTGGAGGTAGTTATTAGATGTATTTTCAAATGTGATCCTATGAAATAGTCGGAGATGTGTTTCTTCATGCATAAATATAGGTTTATAAACTCAAAAGAGGCTTTGGTTGAAAAAGTTTAATAGAAGAATTATTTGTTTCAGTTTAAAGGGAAATTTTTATTTTTTCTTATTCATTGTTTGTTACTATCATTGGTGATATGCTTACTAAACCCCTCTATTGGGATATGCATACTTTAATCATTAATATATACGAATTCAAAAAAATTATTTATTTTTTATAATAATATATATAATTTAATCATTTGATTAGTTTATTTGAATTTATTATATAGAATAATACATTAATGAAAAATGACGAGAGTAGGCTGAATTGTTGAAATGAGCGACAAAAGACAATGTAGTTAAGAGTAAAACTGGAAGGACCACAACGGCAGACATTCTCAATTTCTCATTCAAGTAACTAATGATACCTTGTGTAGGTGCACAATAGTAACACCGCACGCTTCTGTCTTTCGTGTGCACAACTCACACGTATTCTTTCCCGACTTTCTTCTGCTGTCTCTCTCTCTCTCTCAGCTGTAAAACCCAAAACCTTTCTTTCAGGAAGCTACCCATTATAATACACAATTATGTACCCGTATTCACGTATATACACATACAAACAGAGTCGAAGCCCTACCTACTTCAAATTGGCGCCCATTTTCCATTTCACTAAATAAATCTTGGAAGCTATTGAAAAAGCAGAATACTGGTGATGACGACGGACGACAGATCCGAAATAGCGTTCTTTGACGTAGAGACGACGGTGCCGACTCGGTCCGGTCAGCGGTTTTACATCTTGGAATTTGGAGCCATTCTTGTTTGCCCCAGAAAGCTCGTGGAGCTCCGCAGTTACTCCACCCTGGTCCGTCCTGCCGACCTATCCTACATCTCTTCTCTCTCCGTCCGGTGCAATGGAATTACTAAGGATGCCGTCGTGTCTGCCCCCAAATTTGCTGATATTGCTGATATAGTCTACGACCTCCTGCACGGTAATTTCATTTTCACACGCCCAATTTTTTGAAGAATTGCTGATTTTTTTTTTTGCAATTCAATTAATTTTGGTGTGTTTAAGAATGATGAATTGAATCTGTTAGCTGGTTTTGATTGAATATATATATATATTTGTTTATTACTTTTGTTATCATAATTTTCCTAATTTTTGACTTTTTTTTTAACAGAAAAACTTTGCATGTATGCTTTTGGAGTATACTAGTTCTTAGATGGAATGCTCTATTTCATTATTAGTAATAAAATCTAGATGGCGGTATGTTAGATCGAAAGTATTAGTAATCTGAAGATAGAGCTGATAAGAATTATCTTGCCTATAGAAGGTCAAAGAGTTCTACTTTATTCCTATTTAAAGAGTTGAGGCAAAAAATTGATTAGTGTAATATTCTGTTCCCCATTCACTTTCTTATCCCAGAGGCCATTATAACATGTAAAATATGGAATGCCACTTGCCCATTTATTGAGTGATGGGAATGAACCCATCATGATATTCCGAGCCATTTGAAAGTTTAGATTTCTTATGATTTGTTTTCGAAAGGATCAAAGGCAACTACTAGATTATGGATAAGTTCTGTTATAAGAAAATATTTAGTATAATCTTATAATCATAAAAGAAATCATTTTAGTACCAGCAACTCTAATTTGTTATTTTTCAATGCCTTCATATGCATGTACTCTGAATTCAGGGTTGGTTATTTTGTTCTGGAAATTTCTAAAGAAAGTTAGCATTTTTAAGGTATTTGGTATATATTGTTTTCCTTCTTTGTCAACTTTAATTTTTGGCTCAAATTTTTGCTGTATAGTTGCTTGGATTTTCAGTACTAATATGTCTTTACCCTTGTCTTTTTCTGTGTACAGGAAGAATATGGGCCGGTCATAATATATTGAGATTTGACTGTGCTCGCATAAGAGAGGCATTTGCTGAGATTAATAGGCCAGCTCCAGAGCCTAAAGGAACTATTGATTCGCTAGCGCTATTGACACAAAAGTTTGGGAGGCGAGCTGGTGACATGAAGGTAAACACCACATTTGTCATAATTTTCTGAACTTCAGCTCTAGTTTCCAGACATATATGTATTGAAAAATTTAATCGTTAGCTTTCCTTTAAAATTATGCTTATTAAGTGGTTCTTCTTTCTTTCTTTTTTTCTTCTTTTCTTTTTTCCATACTTCTGCTTGATGAAGAGTGTTAGAGCCTCAGTTTGATGCATCCTGAATGCTGGGGCCTTGCACATCTTATATTTCTAAAATTGTTTTTTATGAGCATTCTGGGATATATCTTTAAATAATGATGTTGAGATTCTTTCCAGATGGCAACTCTTGCAACATATTTTGGACTTGGCCAGCAAACACATAGGTAAGTGTCCATCTCATTATTCTGAATGTAACTTTCAGATCAAGTTTATCACCTGTTATTTTTGGTGTTAATTTTCTTGTTTGAATCACTTTCATCAACTGGGATCCTAAATAGAATTGCATTAATGCATACACATAGAATATCTGCGCACATGTGTGAACTATTGGTGGATGAAAGGATTGGACTTTCTTTTCTTCTTTTCCCTGCAGCATTATTTGACGTAGGTCTGTCCCAGACCTTGAAATTATGCTGGCCTCATTTCTGAATTTGAAACTATTTCATCATTTAATATTGGAGTTGTGGCTTTTATATCATCAAGAACTGTTTCTTAGTTGCACATGCTTCTTATTGGTCTAAAGAAGTTGAGTAGTCCAGCTTTCTCCTCTGCAAGGTAAAATGGTGCTCTGGTTAAAAACCAGCTACGTGTGTTTTCTATCTTTTTTGTGGTTTTTAGTGTTTGATTCCACGGTTAGACATCATTGTTTAAAGATTAACATTACATTGAAGTGTGTGTTTGCTTTCCAGAATTGTTTAACAGCTAAAGAGATGATGCCAGTGACTGAATATATGATCTGGATTGGCTTTTTTTTTTTATGAAATTGTAACATTTAGTTGCCACTTGTCTTTCAGCCTATGAAATTTAACTTTCAGTAACACTTATATGTAACTTTGCAGGAGTCTGGATGATGTTCGCATGAATCTTGAAGTCCTCAAGTACTGTGCAACTGTTCTATTTTTGGTAATTTCACAGTCTTCTAACTTTTATATAAAGATTCTCAAGTTTAGCAAAATAAGGCTAAGCCAAATTTTATATGATTTATTTTCCTTATCATCTTAGTCTTGGTTTCAGACTTTATTACTGGTTTTGTACCAAACATATGTGATACTGCCCCATGATATTGCTTGCTAATAGCTTGTGGAGCATCTATTTGGAGAGGGACAAAAGGACATTTGACGATAATTAAATGGTCATATACTTTTTCTCTTTATGTTGACAACACAGACAGATGGAAGATGAGAAACCTGACATTCACATTGCTAACCAGAAACTTTGAGCCCTAATTTCTGTTGCTCCTTCTTGTGATTGAAAATTGTCTTGAAACTTGCATCTGTCTAGAGTATTTTGAATGCTACTTGAATTAAGTCAGCATAATATGAAGACCTTTTCTGCATCAACTGTGGCTGTGTGATCATTATGGGGCTTAAAATGCTGATTTATATTTTATTTGTTCAAAGGTGTGATTAGAACAGATTTAGTCCCAAATGAATAGCCATGCAAACAGATTAATAATGACCCCTTTGCCAACCCTGATTTTGAAGACCTCATTTGGTTCAACCAGCCACCTGTTTCTTACTTAAGGTACTTAAAAGTTTAACTAAGTGCTAGAATCAGCTGATGATGTTCGTTTTTCACTTTGCTGGCAGGAATCTAGCCTCCCAGACATATTTACAAAGAACAGTTGGGTTTCTCCCAACGCTACCACAAGAAGTCGAAGTAATGGGAAAAATTCCATAGAGCGGATTAGGCAGAATGAAAATATGGCATCATCAAGTGTCCAAGTTGAAAATCTTCCTCCATTTTCTCCGCCACATGACATAATGGAGGAAAATCATCCAATACTGTCGTTTATGACACCTAACACTGGTGAAGTAAATCTGCCTCTGATTGAATCCAGTCCAGCAAGAGCTGACTCTTTAAGTAATATGGGGACTCTTAGTGCTGAAGTGCATAAGATAACTCTTCCTGAGGACCGTATGGAAGAAGAGAACACTGGCTCAACATCTGAAGAATCTTCAACTTCTGTAGGTGATGAGCGTTCCTATGGCTGTAATGACTTCTTGGAGCCTGATGATATTTCAATACCTTCAATATCTGCTGCTCTTGCACCCTTTTACCGTGGGACTCAAAAAATACAAATACTGCACCAAAATATCCCATTGCAACTTCAATGTATATGCCTGAAGATTCGCTTTGGGATCAGTACAAAGTTTGTTGACCATGCTGGTAGGCCACGACTGAGTATCGTGGTGAATGCACCATCTTCTCTGTGCAAGATTCTGGATACAGCTGATAGTCTTGCCCAAAAGCTGTCTGTTGAATCCGGTAGCTCCTCTGACTGGCGACCTGTGGTAACAAGAAAGGGAGGCTTCTACAATTTCCCCACGGTCCGATTGCAGTAAGTTTCTCTTTGTTTAACTGGTATAAATATTATTTTTGCCTATAATTCTGAAAGATTTCATGTTGTGTGCATTATTAGTACAGGTTACTTCAGTTTAGTTGGTCACAATTCATGGTTCTGTTATATGTTTCTCTGATTTCCGCTTCATTTTTTCACCTTAAATCTTTTTCTTAATGTTTTCCCTGCATGGAACACTCCTGGTTTGCCTGTTTGCTTTTCATTCTGGGCCAAGAAAAGATGATAATCTTGTCAAGACATAAAAATGCTGAATGTCGTTGCTTTTGTTGAATGCTGGATATTATAAAACATAAATGTTGTCTTGGGACTGAAGTTTCACTTTGATCATATGTAAATGCACAGCCTACCGACTGTAGCAGATGGTGAAATCACCCGATGGGCAACAGAGATATACCAGAAGGATGGCTCGACCACACAGAGGCTTGTTTTTAGTAGATTTGATGTCATTGAATTGGATTCCCTATTCACTCCTGGGAATCTTGTGGATGCATATTTCTCCTTGGATGGCTATGATTATCAACAGAATGCTGGCATCCGATTAGTGGCAAAAAAATTGATTGTTCATTCGAGCTGATAGATAAGTGACTATAAGGTGATTGTTAACCCAAACTAACGCATTAGTCTTGAAAAGAGATACGTTGGGTGGTTCAACTGGTCATTCTTAGTTGTAAAGATGGTTAAATTTAACCTTGGTGCTGCAAATGATGGCAACGGTATTAATTAGTTTCAGTCAAATTCTTGAATTCAATTAGGATGGCCTTTTAAGTTTAAAGAGCATCACCTTGAAGGAGTTTCATCAGATTCATGGGTGGGTTTTCATGTGCTAATATGATGATATACTATTATAGTTGGTACCCTTGCCTCAAGCCAATAATTTACCTTACCATATGGAATATCTGATGGTGATTTTTTAAACTAATAATTTGAATTGTGGATGAGCCCTACCCTGTTGATGGACCAAAGACCGGAGATAGATACCAGATCATGCCATTGTGCTATGTTTCTAATTTTTCAACTTAATGTGGAGTTTAGTTGACAGCATATTGTATCTTTGGTCTCTTCTTAATTTTTTCTAGATAAAAACTCATTTTGCACTTTCCAGAAAAGTTCAACATAAGTAAGCATTCATTACATTAAATTGGTTAATCATCATCATCATCATCATTAGATTGGTTAATGATGATTGTATCGGACTGAACGAGCTATTGATATGTTTAATAAACCAACAAAAGGATATTTGACTTGCACGGAATTGAATAAATAATGATCTTAATTATGATACAATTATTTAGATTGAACTATATCATATTTATGGTTCTACATATATCTAGCATAAAGTACTATTGCCAAAATTACCAAACCTGACATAGGATCGTATTTGAACATAATTAACTATCCAAATTCAGATTGTCATTTCGATAGTATGCATGACTTTTTGCGATTTGCCTTGTTTTAATTACCTAGAAGGAGGGAGGATATTTTGTATGAGCTTTGTAGTGTGGAAAAGGGTATTTCACATGTATACCTGTCATAAGGAGTGATTTTTCATTCTTCCCAATCACTCCTCCTTCCCAAACTATTGGGCTCTGTTTTTCTCCATTTTCCTACAATATTTTCCAACACCCAAAATACACTCAAAATACATATATATTCTCCAATTCTTCTTTCAAAATACAAAGAATTTATACCCAGAAAACCCATCCCAAACCCAACCCTACCCTGGCCCTACCCTGACAACCCACCAACCCTGTCTCCCACTTCCCTTCTCTCCTCACAACACTTGCACACCACAGTACATCGTTTCCTTCCCCTTCTCTACCTTTTTTTTTTTTTTCTGAAGCAAAAACATCTTCGTTTCCCTCCTCCCTCCTCCCTCCTCTATTTTCATTTCTCTCCATATTGTAAAGATCGCATCTCTGAATTTGGGAATGGATTTGTTAAAAATGATTTATTTAATAAACAAGTTAAAATCTGGGTTTATGGAATTTGGGGCTAGAGTTTGTAAATTCTGCGGATCTTTATTTTGGCATTGAGGTAAGTCGCGGTTGTCTGAAAAGGGGCTTGACGTCCGATTTATGGTTGTCTATCGGGAGCCAGTCTCAATCCCATGTTTAATCGGCGTTGTTTGAGAAAGGGCTTCATCTCTGTTTTTTGGATGTGTACGAAATTGCTACTTGTTCATCTTCAACTCTATATTTATGGCTTATTTCTAACAAGAACCCCTTCTCGATGCATTTTTTACGTGGCAATTTCACGCTATTTGGGTTGTTGTTATTGATGTGAGCCAAAAGGCTCTGGGCAAAAGCCTCTGACCATTCTTAGTAGGCTCCTTCACCCTTTTACAGAGATGATTCCACTATATTTTACCATGCTATTTTGACCTATAAACCTTTACATGATTCTTAGTGTTGAAAGTTGTTCGATGTTCTTGTCCTACTTGTTGTTCATCTGCTTGGGTGGTCTTGATAGGTTATTTTAGTGTGAAATTTATTTATGGGGGTTTGAATTTATGGTTTTAATGTATGATTACTATATTTGGAAATTTTATTTGTTGATTTAGTAGGGTATGCTTGTGATTTCAAGTAACTTTTTCAATACTTGTGAGGGTGAATTAGATTGAAATCTGATTTACATGTTTTTTAGGTGACTGAACCTCACTTTAGGGCTTGTTTATGCACCTCAGATCGTTAGCAGTGTTGGTGGACTGTATTGAGGATTATTTTTCTGTTTGGGGAATTAGTTGTGTTACTATGTACTGATGACATGTTTGTCAATTGTTTCACATGGTATGCACTAAATTTCCCATCTATATGCCACCTTGCTTTTGGGTTCTTTAACAAAGGCTGACAGAACAATGTGTTCTATCACATCCGAAATTTATGTGGAATTGGAATTGCATTCAACTCTTTCATCTCATGAACCAAATTTGTAATATATGTACTTCCACTTACCATTCCCACACTCACTTTCTTCCATTCCCAAACTTACTTACTCTCCATTGCTCACACAAGCACCATACTCTTTTTTACACATCTAATACACTACACACACTTGCACAATGGCTAGGAGTACATCATCTTTCTATGGGGACTTCCAACTGTGTGGAGGTTGATTGTAAGAAGGGAACTTTTGAAGCTTCTTCTGTATCTTCTGCTTTCTCCACGATTGTGAGTTATAGTTATCTGCTTCCTCCCCTTTTTTGTCAGCAATCTGTGCTGTGGAAATTAATTGTGTTTAATGCTTTATGTGGTACATGTTTATCAACTATGTGAACTATATGCTATTTTAAAGGTAAGTTTGACTGATTTCTGGTCTTTGTACATGAAGTAAGGTGTCATATGTTATACTTCTATTTATTTGTTCCATGCTACATTGCTTGCTGAGGTTTGATAATTGTGAACTGTTAATCCTAAGGCACCATGCTTGGTGTTTCTCCACCAATTGAGTGGAAAAGTAAGTATACCTCCATGGGGCCAATTAATTGATTCTGTTGGAGACGACTTCAGTCTTTTATTTTTTTGAGTCACCTTTTTAGTTGTGACTTCCTACACTCTACTGCAACCAATGTTTTGAAAATTGGACCGGACCGGCCGGTCTGGTTGAAGCCTCAAAATTGGTGAGAACCGATTAAAAACCAATTCAACCGTCAAAACTGGTTGAAAACCAGTCAAAATCGGACCGGTTCAATCGGTTCACTGTTTTTTTTTATTTTTTGAAAATTTTAATTTTTTTAAAACAATAAAAAGTAGAGAAAAAAAAAAAAGAGATGAGTTGAAGATGATGATTAAAGATTTTGGACATGTAATTTTTTAAAACATGAATTTATTTTCTTGAAATTTAATGAAGTGGTAGTTATATGTGGATGCTTATGTTTAATTTGTTATTTTATTTTATTTAATCTCTCTTAAATTATGTTGAATATATAGCATAGAAGAATTTATTTTTACTTGGAGTTGAAGCATGATACAAATGATTACTTAATTTAATGTGAAATATTATTTTTTATTTATTTATAGTTGACTAATTGTGAAGTAGTATTATTATTTTCTAAAACACGTACTTAAAAATAAGTAAGTTGAAATTTTTTTTAAATAATATTCTTTCTATATCAATTGAAAGTTTTACTTTTTGGTAATATTAAAATATTATATATATTTATAAAATTAAATATAATTATTATGTCATTATGGCGTCATACCGGTTCAACCAATGGTTGAACTGGTTGAACTAGTAATCAGTAGCTTCACCGGTTCATTGTCCAGTCCGGTTTTGAAAACATTGATTGCAACAGTTGGTGTTAAGGACACAACAACCATTGAGCTTAAATGCACAATCATGTGTGCTTACACGTGTCTTTAAGCTAGTAGACATTTTGGGGGCTTAGGTATTGAATGTTGACTGCTGAGTGTTTCTAGTGCTCACTCCATAGCTGGCATTGCTTGAGAGCCATTTTCAGTTATGCTGGATCCTTAAGTCTGCATTTTGTATCAGTCCATGTAGTGTGTATGTTGCTATCTGTTGGAGGTAGTTACTGTTGAGGTCAAATGCACACATATGTGTGCTTACAAGTCTCTCAAAAGTATTAGGCATTTTGGGGCCTTTGGTGAGAACTGAGTCAATTTAGTTATCACTCCATATCGGGTATTCTTTAAGTCACATATTCAGTGATGTTGGATCCTTGAGTAAGCATTGCTAGCAGTCCATGTAGTGTGTATGTCCTGTTGTGGGTTCTCATGTGAAACTGGTAAGTTGCTACCAATGAATATAATTACAGTCCACTTATGCATTTTAACATTGTTTTGGGGAGTTGATGGCTGTGTCTTCATTTTGTGGAGTAGGTTACTTCCTTGCAGGTTGTATTTGGGGTACCTGCATACTATGTGGGATAGTCCATTTAGGTGTGACAATGCATTTCAAAGTTTGTCAAAGTCATTTCTAAGGTGTTTTGAATTGTGTATATGGAGTGATAACACATGTAATAAGCATGGGATTGCTCGACTAGGTAATGTAGTATCTATTGCATTATCTCAAGCAAACCACGCCACATTTCCAAGAGGCATGAACTGATCAAATTTTGTTCTTCTTAAGTGGACAGTGCAAATTGCACTTTAGTGCACCATTATGTTCAAGTGTTGCTGCTTCATTCTAGTTAATGGTTAGGTTTGGATATGTGTAATTATATATGAATAGACCAAGTGAAGTGTATTTAAAGGGTAGTTGTAATAGTTTTTCTGAATTTATTTAATTTTGAAATTTTATTTATGGTATAAGGTGTTGTTATGTAAGCTTGAGTTCAATTATGAGGTGCATGTTTCATAATATACATATTATTACTCACTTTATTGTATTTGTATTCATACCTGATTCTGCATTCTATACCAATTAAAATTTTAGGCCACTTTTGCTTGCAATCTTCAATCTAAGTGTGAAATAAAGTCATTGTTTATTTGTATATAATGCTCATGTCACCTTAATTGAATGGGAATGGTGAATTTGTCAACCACATTAATAAGCTTAGATACTACATTTTATTAAATTTGAGTTAAACTAAAAAATAATTTATATTATTAATTAATGTTTTTTTTATTTTTTAAGGCAGTTTCTTAAAAATTTTGTAAAGAGTTTTACTGAAATTAATTTATAAAACTTTTATTTATAAGGAGGTTCATAAAGTTCCCAATTAATTATTTTGTAAGCAGGTTCTTAAATATTCGAGAATCTTTATTTATCGATGAACCATCTTATAAAATTAATTGATGTGAGGTATCAAATTAGTGATTTTATAAGTAGGTTCTTAAACATCATTAGAATTTTAATTTATCAACTAAAAATCTTTAAAAAAAAAACCTAATACTAGGGGTAAAACTAATTTATAAAATTTTTACACTTTATAAACTTCTAAAAAAATAAATAGCAAGAAAAATTATTTAATATATTTTAATTTATAAGTACGTTATTAAACATTTCAATTAATGATTTTATAAGTAGGTAAACATTGTTAGAATTTTAATTTATCTAATATAAATTTTATAAAATAACTTAACACGAGGGGTAAATCTAATTTATAAAATATTTATACTTTATAAACTTTTTTAAAAAATAAAATTTATTTAATAAATTTTAATTTATAAGTAGGTTATTAAACATCCCAATTAATGATTTTAGAAGTAGGTTCTTATACATCGTTTCAAATTTAATTTATCAACTCAAAATTTTATAAAATTAATTAATATGAGGGGTAAAAATGATTTCTAAAATTTTGTATACTTCATAAAATTTATTAAAATTAACATATGGAATTAATTTAATATAATTTAATTTATAAAATTTTAATATATAAATTTAATTATAACATCCTTTGCAATATTCTCATTTGAACATAGCCACTAACAAAGCTGTGTTGATTACTATTAAACTAGGGAGGGGGGGGCTTAAAGTTTTTAATATGTAATGCGTAGTTTTAACATTTATACTCACACTTCACTTATATTAATATTAGTCTAAATATAAGAATATCAATTTATTTTTCAAAAATATGACATGGAACTTAGATGGATCCACACGGGAAACAACCCTCTAATATGTCCACTCGTGGGTATACAAGGGCAAGTAGCACGTGTTGGCCCATTGAAATTGAGAAAATAGTCATTGAGCTATGCCATGAAGAGTACGTTAATGGTTAGCTTCTGACTACTACCTTCTCAACCTTTACTTGGGGAAGAATTTGCAACAACTGAAATGCACGTAGTCATTGCCGGTATGAGTACATATTTCAATAATGCAAAAACAAATGGAATTGTTTTCAGATGACGTGGCGCTTATTCCATTAGTTAGTCACTAAGGAGATGGGTTTCGGTTGGGATTATGAAAGGAACATTGTAACGGGCTCCCCCACTCGAATTCAACATTGGATTTCAGTAATTTCTAGTGGTTCTTTGTATTATTGTGTCATCCTTTACCAAGCCTTCTATCTTTGTCGCACAATATGTTGACATTGCTTTTAATTTGGTAGGAGCATCCAAATAATGCACACGTGATCGAGTATGATCTACCACATTATGATTACTATACATAGATATTTCAAGGTACCATGGTAATAAGTTCACAGTCTCAATCTTCTTCACAACCGATGGATCCTTCTGACGAAGATAGGGTTCCTAGCGTGGATATGAATTCCACAGGGGATAGCCATTCTAGACTTTTGGGCAGTCGAGCTGATGACTTGATAGACACGACCGATACCGCCGGAGGTTCTTCATGTAGAAGAAAAGTCACGCCACAAGTAGAGAAGGAAATCCGTATAACTAAGGCACTTGACAAATGGCATGACTTGATGGACGTTAAGTCCATGAGGATCGGGGTAGATACTGATAAATTAATAGAGAATTGCATTGAATCCCTCCGATCAATGGAAGGCCTCCCCAATAGCCTTTTTGCAAAAGCTATAAATGCATTGAAAAGTGCCACCATGCGTTCGTTTTTCACTTGTCTTAATGATCGTGAGAAGCGGATTTGGGTTGAGTCCTTAGAGTTTATGTGAACGATGTCCCATATGTGCCTATGTTTATTGCTGCTTTGCCTACTTTATGTTGTTACTTATGAATGTTTATGTGATTTGAGTCCTTTAGTTTGTTTCATTTACACTTTATTATATCATTGTAGACATTATCGTTAATCCATGTATTTTATTTCCCTAATGACATTCCTGTTGTAAGATCTTTTTGTCACTTAGTTGGCTAAGTATGAACTGGTGTAGTGAACATTTTTTTGTTCGATTCATACAGTATGGCAAGTGCCTCAAGGTCAATGCATCATCCTACAGATATTGAAGGTGATAGTAGTCCGAGCACTCCCAGGAGTAACATTTCAGATGGAGTAGAAGAGTTATTTTTTGTCACTAAGATTATTGCACCGAACATGGCCCCATATAGGATGCCTCACAATAACTCTTGGATGCAAGGAGTTGACTAGGTGGTTGAAATATTGAATGCTCACCCGTAAAGGTTTTACAACAACATTCGCATGACAAGACCTGCATTTGACGCCCTGGTTGACTTAATGATGTCTCGTGGCCTACTAACACAAAGTGTACAATCACGTGTCTCTGTCGTTGAGGAGCTCGCCATGTCCATGCGGACGATAGGGATGCACGAAAGACAACGTAGTACCATGGAGAGGTTCCAACATTCAATGTCAACGGCCAATCGCCACGTAAGAAGAGTCTTACGTGCGTTGGTCTGATTGGTGCCTAAGATTATATCTCGACCACAATTTGATGAAGTTCTACCTCAAATCTAGTCGAATTCTAATTTTTATCCTTATTTTGGGTGCATTTTAAGCTTCACAAGGAATTATTTTTCGCATTTTTAATACAAATATCATCACAACTCCATCCGCATAACAGTATTTTGACTAAATAGGGAGCTGTTGGAGCCATCATGGTACTCTAATCATGGCGTGGGTCCCGCATAGGCGACAAAATGCGTACAGGTCACGCAAGGGGCAAACCTGCCAGAATGTTCTTGCTATATGCGATTTTGACTTTATGTTCATATATATAAATGTCGGACAAGAGGTCAGCGCAAATGATTCATGAATGTTGCTCACAGCAATTCAAAACGACCCATGGTTCCTATTTCCTCCACCAAGTTACCTATATGCTTCCCGAGTATCCCTATTGTGTTAATCTATTATGAGTTCCATCTAATAATAGTCATATGATTAAAATGGTGTCATTATTCGCCAAATCAGGTAATTAATACGTCGTTGATGCTGGCTTTACAAACTACATGTGCTTTCTTACACCATACATACAGTCTCACAACTATTTGGAGGAGTTCAGAAATTATGTAGTATACAACAATCATAGAGAGATGTTTAATCACGCCTATTCAAGACTCAGGAACCACATAGAGTGTTCATTTGGGGTTCTAAAAAAGCGGTTCCCTATTCTCACTTGGGGTATGCCTAACTACTTCATAAATCATCAAAGGAACTTGGTCATTACTTGCTGTGTTTTACATAATTTTATTCATAAGTTCAGTCGGGATGATTAAATTTTTAATGAGCTGTTGACTTAAGAAGAAACAGATTGGCATACCTTCTACCATAGGGGTTATCCAAGTCAAGAAGAGATCAATGCACAAGCCGCTTTTAGGGACCACATAGTAATGCAAATGTGGAATGATAGTAGGATTTGACATAATCGCATCATATTATTTTTTGGTTGCAAACACGTATGATGATAGAAACTGTTTATATAGTATGTATCCTAAGGTTCCTACTGTACTGTACTTCTGATGTGTTTGATGTTTTACACATTTATGTGTAATTGGGATATGGTTTTTTGTTGTGTTATATTGAATGCACTATTAAATGTTGTGTGATTACGGACCTAGTATATTTTTTCTTCATTTATCATAATAATCATCAACATATTGTATGTAGCTTGTTTAACTTATGTCAGCGGCGATGGGTACACACAACTCTCCTTATATGCTTGTGGAGCATGACCAATGAAGGTATTTATGGCCAAGACACTTGCAAATTATAGTAGATTTTTCTATAGATGTCCTACGGGAGGGATCATGCAGGTTCATTCATATGGTGGACTCATGGTCTCAAAGTCGATAGGGTAGCAGACAGCGCAGTGGCACTTCATTTAGTGGAGCACAGTCTCAGTCGGATGTCGGTAGTTCTGCCTAGTCTTTGTCAGTGAGTCCACTTACGGGGAGCGACTTGCACGGTGGACCCAACATTGATACATCCTTGCAACGATCGCATGCTACATTTCCTGACTTCACTGGATCATCACTGCTACACCCATTATGTGGATGTCTTATCTCTATGGTTATTGTCATTTTGGTCCTTTTGGTTGTTGTACTTATTATGTTACTAGTGGCATGAGATTTTTTATGTAGTTATATTAAATATTACATTTTGATTGATGTTTGAATTGTGACTTAATAGACCTTATGGCCACTATTGCAATTTCGGCTATACAAGTATCATGTTTTTCTATATATCATGTTACTCATGAATTGTGTAATATGTAACATTTAAGATTAGTACGTACGGTATAATGCATAATATCCATTATTTGTGCAAATGTAGGTGTTGCTATGAGTTGACATCGATCATTAGATGTTCTTACTTCTCATACCCTTGATGTGTGGGGGCCAAAGGTGGATGAGAAGTTTATCCACATGTTGCTAGATGCTAACACCATAAAGTCCTAGACTAACGACATGTACGTCCAAATATGTATGCCAGAATTGGTATACAAGTTGAGGCGACACTTCCACTGGCCTTTCACCATGGACTTCGTTACTAAGAAGTTCTATAGCTTGAAGGATAGGTATGAAATGGTGACCATAATCATGAAGCATCCAGGTGTGCGTTATAATTCACTTACATGTGAGATGGATGTGCCACATGATTTCCATGAGAGGTTATATCGGGTAGGAATAAATTTGATGTGTCACATTATTTCTTCCATTATGCAGTAATTATTTCTATTTTTATTTGTACAACAATTTAGTAAATTGGTCAAATTAATTTCTTTTGCAGATTAAGCCTTCATGTTCGCAATATTTTGAGTGAGGGGAGGCACATTATGATTTGTTAAAAGAGATTTTTGTGGAGCCAGTACCACTAGACCATATAGGTAATACACAGGACGTTGTTGATGATGGAGTCCAGCGGGGTGGGGATTACCTTCACCCTATTGTTCTTGCGGATTCTGACACATCATGTACATCCTCTAATTACACGGGACCACATGAACCCATATTCTCCCCAATACGATCAGAGGGGGAGAGATCTTGTGGGCATGCTGCTCCAGGTATACCTCCCATACACCATGATGACCTTCACCATAGTGATAGGACATCAGTAGATGGTCGGGCGAGCATATTGCACGGACTCACTCGATGATTTAGAAGCGCATGCAATTTTGGGTCCACTAATACTAGCGAGGTTAGCACTACGCAGTGCCAACTATGCAATCAACCATCCCCCTAGTATGTCATTTCGTAGGAACATTTTCGGACTATCTTATGTTTTGTACATTCAAATATAAACTAACTCAACATTATCACAGTACTAAAATAAACTTCTATTGTGATATTGGATAAAATTGATTATGTCATGGTTCAACATTACCTTACATCTTATCGAGTAATATTTTACGTATTCCATCTAAATAAACATTGTCATTATGTTGAATAACATCGTTATTATTATTCCAGAGAGCTAAATTGTACTCATGTAAAGTCCAATAATCATGTTAACACTATTAATATTATTGCTTGGTCTATATAATTAAATAAAATAATCGCATAATAAATTTTTTAAACTGTTTAATTTTTATTTTTTTTAACAAATTAACATAACAATTATACATTGTATGAAGTTGTACTGTCACTATGTGAATTAATTAGATCAATTCGATTATTTATCTTCCTTTTCACTACATCAATTTACAATAAATATAACATACATAAATTAATGACTGCTAATTTATTTACCTTAATAAATAATTACATAACTTTTTTGATTAAATTATCTTATGCATATTTCAATAAATATAATACTTACCTAATTTAACAATTTACAACTAAAATATTTTGGGGTTATTCATATACTTTATATTATACATACGTGTAATCATAAAATTAATTCAACTAATTAATCAACTTCGGGCCTATTTACTTTTAGATATGGGATGTGGGGTGATAGGATGAAATGAAATGAGGGATGAAGAGGGGGATTAGGATAATTTAATATCTGATGAAGTATATCTACTTTGTGGGATAAAATGCATGATGATGATGGATAATATTATTATTTGTTTACTTAGATGGATGATAAAATGTGGATAAATACTATATTGATGTTTATACCCTATTCTTCTTCTTCTTCTTCTTCTTCTTCTTCTTATTATTATTATTATTCAAAATTGCGACTAAATATATATATATATATACAGGTCACGATAACGTAAGGGCTGAGGGGTAATTTAACACCTCATCCCACAAATCCAGCTTTGTGGGATTTTTCAATCCCACCAAATTGGTGGGATTTCACATCCCATGAACAATGAGCACAGTACTGAGCCTCTAATTATCCACCAAACTTTCATCCCATGAAGTAAACAAAGAATGTGGGGGGATGTGGACTTTCATCCCCCCAAGTAAACAACCCCCTCATGTAATGAGTTAATTAATAATATTTGTCATCTAATTAATTAAATATATATGTAGATATAATTATATATATCGTTAATTAAATATAGAAATAAGCAAATAATTAATTTGCTTATTACAACCTATTTAATATAAACTTCCCAAATAATAATATGCTTCACATAATTAATTTAATGTGTATATTTTGTTCATTTAATAATGGTAAAAGCAAAACATATTTTGATTATTAGTATGTAGTTCAACTATAATTAATGAATATTTTTTCCAAAGTAAATTACATCAAATGTGATTTTTACATTTACGAAAATTAAAAAAGTCAAAATATATTAATTATACATCAACTCATTATAATCATTTGTCAATTATTACATTCATTTATATATATACACATCATCCAACTATAAATTTACATATATATACTACATAAAGAAATACAATTTCATCCTACAAACCTAATAAAAAAGCAACTGATTTGACCTCTACAATAAACTTTGTCCCCTCCAAAAACAAAAAGAAACAATCACCTCATTCTCAATTCATTTTCCATATTTTTCCAAAACAAAAAGACATGCTTGGCACATTTTTCAAAACTTTCTCCCAAAAACTTGTTTTCCCAAAATATTTTCCAAAAAACGTAGAAAACACAAGAGAACAGGCCCTCGAATTTTATGTTCTCAACCTCTTGACAAAGGGTTGGTGGAAATATTTTGCTACTTAGGTATGTAGCTAACTCACTATTGTAAATTTTCATTCGATTCTACATCATTGGTCGTTCTATATGAACTGTGCTAATCTTTTAGCGCTCTATGTTACCAATTTTTACTTAATTTTTTATTAGCAGTTGATGTTGGATAAATCAAAAATGTATTTCTTAACATTCAAGTATCACAAAATTTCACCTGAGATTATATCATTTGTTGTTCAATCAACTTATATTATTAATGAGGTTACAAAAATAAAGTAGAGTGATTTTGCGATGAAGGAACATATGCAAAAGCCAAATAAATAAAGGGGTAAATGTCGTCAATAGTTCTTCATGTTTTGATTTAGTATCATTTTAGTCATCAATCTTTAAAATTTTATCTTTTAGTCTATAACGTTAATTTTTAGTTTCATCTTCATCCCTAACTCAACTTTCCGGCAGGTTTTTACCAGAAAATTGGCAAATGGTGATATTTTGAGGGGTGAAATTGTCAATCTAATCTATAATGTTTCATTTTAGTCCCTATATAAGGTTTTATGTTCCAATTTACTCCCTATGTTACTTTTTTTCTTTTTTTATAAATATATGTCCATGCGTGTATATATATTTGTGTATATATAATTGATACTAATATTAGTCACATGCTTATATATTATTATTAATATTTAATAATATATTATTGATATATTAATATCACTTGTGATACTATTATAATTAATAATATTAATTGTATGATTAGTAATATATTAATAATAATAAAGATTATATTATAATAATTTTAATTATATTCATAATATGTAGTTTTAATAATAATACACAATACTAATAAATATTAAATTAATTTTATTATTATTATTATTGTTGTTGTTGTTGTTGTTGTTGTTGTTGTTGTTGTTGTTATTAATCATAAGAATAATAAGATTAATATTTTCAATGATAATAATAGTATTATTATGATTATATAATTATCTAATATTATTAGGATTATTATTAATAGATTATATTATACTAATTTTACTTATATTTATAATATATAGTATTAATAGTAATACATGATACTAATAAATATGAAATTATTATTATTATTATTATTATTATTATTATTATTATTATTATTATTATTATTATTATTATTATTATTATTATTATTATTATTATTATTATTATTATTATTATTATTATTATAAGATTAATATTTTCAATGGTAATAATAGTATTATTATGATTATATAATTATCTAATATTATTAGGATTATTATTAATATATTATATTATACTAATTTTAATTATATTTATAATATGTAGTATTAATAATAATACATGATACTAATAAATATTAAATTAATTTTATTATTATTATTAATATAATTAATCATAAGAATAATAAGATTAATATTTTCAATGATAATAATAGTATTATTATGATAATATAATTATCTAATATTATTAGGATTATTATTAATAATATTGTTAATGATATATTAATAATAATATTACTAATAAAAATCCAAGTAAGCAAAGACTTTTTCCAACAAGACAAAAAAATTGTCATATCAACTAGAAATTTGCCACCTAAGCAAAAATTCCAAAATTCAACAAATTTCGGCATGCCACATTAGCATTTTCGGCCATTTTATGAGATTTTGGTGATTTTTGGACTAAATGTACAATTATTTTTTTAAACTTATAGGACTAAATTTAAAATTGAGTAACATATATGACAAAATTGAAAGTTAAAAAATTTTATAGGACAAAAAAAATATTTTTCTTATTTGCTGGGGGTGCTGCCATGGCCGACCACAGTGGGGTGAGGACAGGGCAGTTGGGGATGGAGATGGGGGTTGTGGAGGGTGCAGGGTACCCATCCCACGGTGGTCGGCCATGGTATCTACCCCCAGCAAACAGGAAAAATATTTTTTTTATCTTACAAAATTTTTTGACTTTCAATTTTGTCCTATATATTACGCAATTTTAAATTTAGTCTTATAAGTTGAAATTTTTTTTTGCACATTTAGTCCAAAATCTCATAAAATGGCCAAAAAAAAAAAAAATGCTAATGTGGCATGCCAAAATTTGTTGAATTTTGGAATTTTTGCTTAGGTGGCAAATTTCCAGTTGACATGATAAATTTTTTGTCTTGTTGGAAAAAATCTTTGCTTACTTGGATTTTTATTAGTAATATTATTATTATGATAATATAATTATCTAATATTATTAATAATATTATTACTAAAAAAATCCAAGTAAGCAAAGACTTTTTCCAACAAGACAAAAAGAATTGTCATATCAGCTAGAAATTTGCCACCTAAGCAAAAATTACAAAATTCAACAAATTTCGGCATACCACATTAGCATTTTCGGCCATTTTATGAGATTCTGGTGACTTTTGGACTAAATGTACAATTTTTTTTTTAAACTTATAGGACTAAATTTAAAATTGAGTAACATATAGGGCAAAATTGAAAGTTAAAAAATTTTATAGGACAAAAAAAATATTTTTCTTATTTGCTAGGGGTGCTGCCATGACCGACCACAGTGGGGTGAGAACGGGGCAGTTGGGGATGGAGATGGGGGTTGTGAAGGGTGTGGGGTCCCCATCCCACGGTGGTCGGCCATGGTATCTACCCCTAGCAAACAGAAAAAATATTTTTTTCATCTTACAAAATTTTTTGACTTTCAATTTTGTCCTATATGTTACGCAATTTTAAATTTAGTCCTATAAGTTAAAAAATTTTTTTTGCACATTTAGTCCAAAAGTCGCCAGAATCTCATAAAATGGCCGAAAAAAATGCTAATGAGGCATGCCGAAATTTGTTGAATTTTGAAATTTTTGCTCAGGTGGCAAATTTCCAGTTGACATGATAAATTTTTTGTCTTGTTGGAAAAAATCTTTGCTTACTTGGATTGTTATTAGTAATATTATTATTAATATATTATTAACAATATTATTAATAATAATCCTAATAATATTATCATAATAATACTATTATTATCATTGAATATATTAATCTTATTATTCTTATGATTAATTATAATAATAATAACAATAAAATTAATTTAATATTGATTAGTATCATGTATTATTACTAATACTATTAAAATTATTATAATATAATCTTTATTATTATTAATATATTACTAATCATAAATTAATATTATTAATTATAATAGTATCACAAGCGATATTAATATATCAATAATATATTATTAAATATTAATAATAATATATAAGCATGTGATTAAAATTAGTATCAATTATATATACACAAATATATATACACACATATTTATAAAAAAGGAAAAAAAGTAACATTGGGACTAAATTGGAACATAAAACTTTATATAGAGACTAAAATGAAACATTATAGATTAGATTGACAATTTTACCCCTCAAAATATCACCATTTGCCAATTTTCCGGTAAAAACCTGCCAGAAAGTTGAATTAGTGACGAAGATGACACTACAAATTAACTTTAGGGACTAAAAAAATAAAATTTTAAAGAATGAGAATTAAAGTGATACTAAATAAAAATATGAGAGATTATTGGCGACATTTACCCTAAATGAAGAGAAGCAAGCTATCCATGACTAGTAAAAGAATTGAAAATGGGTACAACTTGGCAGTGCCAGACAAAATGAGTTGGATGAGAAATGGACATCCCCCAATTTCCAAACCCATGAAAATATAAAATTCCCACTCACATCACTGATCACACCCACAAAAAATCAAAAATATATTTGAAAAAGAATTTATAAGGAGAAAATTTGGAGGCCGACATGCGTGTAATTGGACCACCCCGCAAATCCCAAATAAAAAGAGAAAGAGAGTTGAATCAATCTTGATTCACCGCTCTCCCATTTGGAGCTCCTTACCCTTTTTTTAGATCTTTATGCTGACGTGGCCACCCCTCTATCTCTAACAAGCTATCCTTCACCCGGCCCAGTGGCCCACCTCCACAATTCCCTTTTTCTTTTTCACTTTTTCCCCCCCATCCCCATTACCCTCCACGTCATACCTTTCTCTAACATGCGCACCCCCAACCCTCGATTCACCCGTCAGCACTCCATCCCCACCTTGCTTTCCGAATCTCGCCAGGTGGTCAAGCGCATTTTAGCACTCACCACTACCTATTAAAAAAGCGCCATTAAAATATCAGTATTCTTGTTATATATTCAGACCTTTTGACGACAAACAAAGACATGATTACAAGACTTCAGTGTCCACTCTGATCCAGCATTTTGTGTGTGTGTGTAGAATGATGGGTACAGGCCAGATTGGTCCGTGCTAACTTGCGCTGGATCTGTTACTCGGCTGTGTCCAGAGCTGTTGGATTGGGGGCCTTTTTGCCGCTCTGCCGAACTTCCATGCGAAAATTGATTGTTTGTGGATAGGGAAGTGAGGACCTGTTTATAACTTGCGTTGCTGGTGCACAAAAACCATGGCATCACCGCCGCCCTTTCTTTTTATTGTTTTTCAACTCTCTCAATAGGAAGTGATTGTGTAGAGCTCCATGATCTCTGAAATTGGAATTTTCAGTAGAAATTTTGAATTCAGAAGACAATTTTGTGTGGACTGAAGTAGATGAGGTTTTTTTACATTCCTTGACAGATTTTTAACTTTTGGGGGTGTAATAATGGAGTTTCTCTAGTATTGACTTTCTCTTGGGGGTGGGAGGTTGTTGGTTGGAATCCTAATTGTGATTGTAGTTAATTTTGGGGCAGAAGAGATGGTGGAGCAGAGTGAGGTAGGGAAGAGTGGGGATGGGTTCATTGATCGAAGTAAAGTGAGGATTTTGCTGTGTGATAATGATGAGAGAAGCTCTGAAGAGGTTTTTACACTTTTGTGTAAATGTTCTTATCAAGGTATACTTTTGTTTTAATTCTTCTTCAGTTGAATTCTTGTAATTTCTTCATGGCGTTGTTTTTCTATAACTAAAATTGTTAGCTTATAACTGGGGATGTTGTTAGTTATCAATTTTTAGGTATATATAATATATCCAATTTAGAGTGACACGTAGTTACATTTCTTTATGGTGAAGAGGTTCTAGAATCGTTCCAAGATCTTAACGATTGATCTTCCTCTCTTTTCATTTACCGAAGTCAAGAAGAAGCTGAAGTTACACATATCCGATTGAAAAGAAGGTTGTACTCATTCTTGTTCATTATTATTAATTAAGTCTGGTCTTGTGCTAGATGATCCTAGGTAGCCCTCCTGCCTGTCTTGACCAACTCCAGCCAGGAAGACTTCCACTGCTATTGGCATCCCATAATTAAAATATCAAAATAGATCAGCACCGAAACAATTGACCTTGAAGTACGTGTACAGGTTCCAACTCCGAATAGAATTTTTCCCTGGACAACTTAATTCTGTCAGTAATAACTGCATACTATGTATCATGGACTGCTTTTATAAACCAAAAAAGGGGTTAAGGGCTTAAGTGTTGGCACCATTGACCTTGTACAGTTCCATTAGTGAAGCTTTAGTTCTAGCCACCCATATCAATAACAGTAACCGGCCAAGTATTGGGGTCATTTTCTTTCATTATTACATCTTATAGGCATCTTCTACATATCTGCTGAATATGTGTTGTGGAAGATTCAGAGCTTCACTTAGCCCCTTCTGTCAAGTATTAACAATCTCCACCTGCAACTATGTTAGTTTCAAGCCTTCAATTTATTTTCCATGGGTGTTGGCTTCGTTCTATTCAGCCATGTCCAAGAGTTGCCTACTTTAAGTGTATCTAACATCCGCTGAAGTTCCAATTCCCATATATTGCCACTTTCCAGTGAAAGGATTTAAGAAATTTGCTACACTCTAGCAGACAGGACAGGAAGAAAACTATTTAGATATATTTTGTTCAGTGTTGGTTCAGTAAAAAGAGCGAGTGGTTCAATTATCAATAGGTGTTTTTTACCCTGGAAGGGTTACGGTTGTAGCTACATGTGCTTTTTCCTCAATTCTACGATGACGATATGGTGTCAAATTGTTGAAGTGAAATAGGCTCAAAACTTCTGGATTTAAAAGAGTTTGATAGAATTTGCTTGAGGTATTTTAACAGTAGTCCATGAAGTAATTTTGACAATCTTCGGAATAAAGCAGGAAAAGAAGTTAAAATCCCTTCAGCAAATATTTCATTAACAATGGAAGGCACCTGATGTTACTAGAGAGTATATTCCCAATCTAATTTTAGTGGTATTGTACATAAGAAATACCTCGGAAAACTCATTGACACTTGGAAACTGGACTGTTGCTAAGATGTATAGAAACTGACTAAGCTGATCTTATGATTAACTTGGAAAGTTAAGGAAACTTTTTACCACTTCACACAGAAGTAGTTCCTGTCTCAATTCATGCATCTAACCCTCGTGCTGATTTTCATGCTGAATCTGAATTGCTTTTTCTTTCCAGTGACTTCTGTGAAGTCGCCAAGACAAGTGATTGATGCACTGAATGCTGAGGGGCCTGATATAGATATTATTCTCTCTGAGGTTGACCTACCTATGTCTAAAGGATTAAAAATGTTGAAATATATAATGAGGGATGAAGAGTTGCGGCGTATTCCTGTGATCAGTAAGTATAGTTCTGTTTACTCTTATATTTCTTTACAATGTGTTCAAGTTTTCGGTGAGACTGATTTGATTGTCATTTTTCTGTTGCCTTTTTTTGCTTTGTTAGTGATGTCAGCTCAAGATGAGGTCTCTATTGTTGTCAAGTGTCTGAAATTTGGAGCAGCTGACTATCTCGTGAAGCCATTACGTACCAATGAGCTGTTGAACTTGTGGACGCACATGTGGAGAAGGAGGCGAATGGCACGTACATTTTCTTTCATCATGTAGTTGCTTTCAACAGTCAGCAATTTTCACTGGGTTTTTTTTTTCTTATAGAGCAGTGTGGAGGCTTCTTTACTCTTAGTATATAAGGATATAGGCTAGACTCATGCAGACGTATGCAAAAAAATGAAAAATAATAGCAATACAAATTTTCTTCTTGAGGTGTATTTCAGATATAAGGCTTCTAATGTAACATTCTCTAATCTATCTGCATATCTAAAATAACTCCCCCTCCATCTGCACTTGGAACTCATAGTTTGAATAGGCACATAATGCTAAATGAGCATATCTGGTGCTAATCATCTTGTATCTTAATAGTTTTACCCTAAAAAGTATAGTTGAATTTTAGTCGCGGTCACTGTGTTATTTTAAATAAGGGAACTTAGGATACCAACTTGCTATTCTTGAAAATGGAACATCATTTCTGAACAGCCTAAAAAGGAAACAGGAACTATTATTGTTGGACAGACGAATGGTGTTTTATGGTTCAGGGTTACGGATTTGCATGTATGTCTAGGGATGTTTTCTTCTACAGTGTATATTAGTCATATTTCTACTTTCTATTTGATGTTTATGTAACATTCTACATATGCCAAATTTACATCGGCAGCTTGGATTAGCAGAGAAGAACATTGTAAATTATGATTTTGATCCAGTTGTATCGGACCCTAGTGATGCTAATACCAACAGCACTACTTTATTTTCGGATGACACGGATGACAAGTCTCGAAAAAGTAATAACCCAGAGACATGTGGTTCAATCCATCAGGAGAACGAGGTGAGTTTGATCTTGAGGATCGAGTACTTTTACACAATATCATGGGACATGTCTTCTATTGAACCAATCAGCATCTGTACTCTTTCTAAATTCTTGGAGAATGTTGAGATATAATTGCATCCCGGAGACTTTAGTTAAAATAGTTTTTGAGGCAAAATGATATGCACTTCAATTATTTTATTTCATTTCCTTTTTCTTTTTTGTTGGGGTTGGTTGGGAGTGGGGCTAGGGGCGGGGAATGAGTTTTGTTGGAATGAGGTAAGACTTTATTGTGTATGATAAATTTTCAGTTTTGGAATTAACTGAATTCTTAGCTCAACCTTTCACACAGAACTAAGTACCTAATTAGACCATGCTATCTGTAGTTTGTGCTACCAGTTTGTCTTGATTTTCTAAGTCACATGATAACTTGATTAGTGAGGATAATTTACTTTCGTATCATTTGCCAGGTTGTGCATATGCATATGTGTTTGTATGCATACACATATGATAATGTTTGGATTCGTTTTTTAAAATTATTTCTAAACATGTGAAAATAAGACCCTTGTGTTTGTGAGAAAATGAAAAATAAGTTTGGATTAGTGAGTTGAAAAGTTTGACTAATGCTTCCGTTGACATGTTGATTTGACATTTCATCTGAAAAAGCATGTTTGGTTTTACTATTCCTTTTTGTGTTGTAAAGAGTGATTTTTGGAAGCTTTCTTAAACGTGTTGTAGGCTTTGGAAATTGGGTAGAAAACAGGTTCTTTGAAGTCTGAAAGTGAACACATTCTAATGCAACTTATACCTCTAAAATTATGTCATAAAGAAGAAAAGATAGCAAATTAAATAGTCTTTACCATGGGAATACTGAGAGGTCACTTGTACAAGTTAAGTATATTTTTATTGGAAGTTGAAGTTTCTGTACTGAACTGATCTCCAACAACTCATTTGATCAGTTTTCAAAGAAAACAAAGAATTTGTCAAAATATTTGCTGTTAGCAATATGTGGTAATAATCGAGGATTTTATTCATGCTGAGCTGGTTCTCTTCAACTAACATATGTTCTATTTGCATTTGTTTTATCCTTGCATCTTTATTTCAGACTAATGCTACCACTACTGCTGCTCCTATAGAGACTGCATCTGGGGTTCCTTCGGAGTGTCAGCCTGATGTGCCAGGACTAAGTGACAAACAGAAAGGTGAATGAATTACATATTTAATCAATAGTTGATAACCTATAAAATATTAGTATATTTCTCTTATTTTCCAGTCACATATGGAAGAGTCAATTCTACTTGAGCATTTGCATATATATTTCTACTAGCATAAAAAATATAAGCTGAAAGTATGCGTCTAGTTTCTGCTATATCTAGATGCATATGCATGGAAAAATGTGGAGCATTTTGGTGTCCATATTGTGCAAACCTTGTCTTCTTGCACATCGGTAATGTGTTGGTGCATGATGTACAAGTCTGAATAAATTTCGGAGATCTGGCTATTGCTTGCACGCTTGCCTGTTTATTAAATACCAGTCTTAGAAACTTCTTTCCTTTTTTCCAGTTAAACCTTTTCTTTGTGTGTTTGTTCATTGTGACTGATCAAAAATTAGAAGATGCTTTCCCTGTCATCGCTTAAATATGGTCAAATAGCTTCATGAATTTGCACCGTTTCTGTAATTAATATAGTTGAAATGTTGACAATGCTCTAAATTGGAACTGATAAAAGTAACTCTGTGAGTTAACAAGTTTTGTACTGGAAGAAATGTTGGACTAGCCTAATAAAAATTGGAATATTAATGTGATTTAATGTTAAAAACATTTTAACTAAGTGAAAGCTCTTGAGTTTATGTCTGGGGGGTTCCTTCCTTGCCGCAGCAGACCAGTTGTGAAGCATTTCTACTGTTGCTCAATTGGTTAGTGGTTCAACCATGAGGAAGATCTTTGCACAGAATGTAAATCTGTTACGTCAGACCTATTTCACTCTTACATATTTCTCACTTAGTTGCACCTAGTGTTTTCACTACCTTAGTTCTGCTAAAAATCTATTCCATTTTGAAGAAACTTAAGCTGTAGTTGCTTTTCTGCACATCTTCTTCTTTGTTAGTTTTGAATGACAACCTGATCTCTTGGATGAGTCTTGGATTCTTTTCAACAGTGAATTAGATTTAACCACGATAACAGCTGTTCTATAGATCCCATTTGACATATGCGTATGTGCTTTTGAAATAATTCCAGGACAAATTTCATCATTTCCAAAGAAGAGTGAACTGAAGATAGGTGTGTCTTCGGCCTTTTTCACGTATGTCAAAAGAAGCACAACCAAAAGCAGCAACCATGTGTCTTCTTCTTCCTTTCATGAACAAGCACCTCAGCATGAGAGGATTGTAGAGAATCTTGCCATGGTGAGTGGTCAAGTGGGTGCTAACATCCGAGGGCAAGATGACAGAGAGACTGTGAAATGCCATCCACAGGCTGGTGACTCTGTGAAAAACCATTCACAAGATGATGAATATCAAAAAAATAACAGCAGTTTTCCTGATTCTTTTTCTATGGAGAGGTTCTGTACTCCTATACCACTGGACATCTCCCAACAGAGGCACCCAAAGGACGAGATCTCTCAGGCACAATTACTTTTGAGAAATGACTCCCCCAATGATTTTACTGGTTGTTATACACATACTGCCTATCCTTATTACATGCCTGGAGGAGTAATGAATCAAGTGCCATTGCAATCGGCATCTATGTGTCACAAGAACCTGCCAGATATGCACAACCACCATGCTAGTCATATTCCACAGTGTCCCCCACATGTCCCAGGGGGAATGCCATCTTATCATCCTTATTACTCGTTTGGTGTGTGCGTGTCACCGGGCCAAATGCCTGCCCCACATCCATGGCCCTCATCATTTGGAAATTCCTCGAATGAGGGGGTGGCATTGAGTAAGGTTGATCGTAGGGAGGCAGCCTTGATGAAGTTCAGGCAGAAGCGAAAGGAAAGATGTTTTGACAAGAAGGTCAGGTATGTGAATCGAAAAAAACTTGCAGAACGTAGACCTCGCCTTAGGGGCCAGTTTGTGAGGAAGGTAAATGGCGTTAATGTGGATCTGAATGGGCAACCAGCTTCAGCAGAAGACGAGGAGGAAGATTATGATGAGGAAGATCAGTCCAATGTGGATTTCTCACCAGAGGATGATGCTTCACTATGCCAACAATCAACCTATAATTTATAAAGGTAGATATATGCTTTCTTTCTATTGTGTGTTCTTTTCCTTTTTGCCTTTCTATTCACCTCTCAACTCAAGAATTTCATCGTGCCATGCTGCTGCTCTCTACAAATGGCATGTGGACTCAGACACGGTGGGAGTTGGACTTCCTTTGCGCTTATTGCAAAAAATGCTCTATGTTTTCATGCTGGGGATTGGCCATATGCGACCAGAAGAATGAATGTTAAGCTTTTCAAAGAGATTCTCACCAGGGCAGGGTCTTGTTCTGTGATTTTTGTCAATTCCCCCAACTCCCTTGATGAATTTTTAACACAAAACACCTTTTCAGAGAAAAGGATAAAATTGTATTCGTGGTTTCGGTGTCTAAAACAAATTAATGAAACCACAATGACTTTTTCTATGTGAAGCTTTTTATTAAGTTACTCTGAAGCTGAAACTGTTGCCAGGTTGCCCGTACCATAATTTGGTGCATGTCGCTGTCCTATCCTAAAGTATTAGGCCTTGATTTACCTGCAGCGTTATTTGGATACAAGTTGAACCTGAAAGACACTATTGTCCCCTTGCTTTGATAAATATCTACATATCATGGTGGAAACTAGAATGGATGAGATCCTGCTCTACTAAACTATTCCTGATTTTCTAGTAAACAACTGCAGCTACAGGTTACATGATTACTCGATAACTGTGTTTTCATATTCGACAATTAGGAGATGAGCTGGCAGACAAGAGCAACAACTGGAGCGATGAATTAAAAAGAAGGATCACACAA
The DNA here is from genome assembly GCA_018894105.1 of Jacaranda mimosifolia. NCBI lineage: Eukaryota > Viridiplantae > Streptophyta > Magnoliopsida > Lamiales > Bignoniaceae > Jacaranda > Jacaranda mimosifolia. Next base: position 17,522,053 of record CM032124.1, read on the forward strand.
CATTACAACCACAATCCATCAACAATAGGTGTATATAGAACAACCACACTTACCATGAAAACCAACCAAGGAAACGAAAAGGAATTCCAATTATCAAAGCTGACAAGTTAATAGGTCAGCTTGAAGTAAAGAATCATAATAATTGCCATAACTAAGACTGTGATGATAGTGCCAATGATCCATCTGTTTCTGCTCATCCTTCTGGACATATTTGTCAGAATTTTTTTGCTCCTACTGATGTTGTCATCCACCCCATGAAGCTGCAGAAGAAAACTTCATTCATCGGTTTAGCCTCTTACAAATAGTTTGAGTCTCCTACTAATTATTAATTTATGACAGATAAAACCAAGTGAAATTTTGAGAAGATATGGATCAACAAAAAGATTGGCAGGAGTTAAAAATGATATCAAAACATAAGAAAATTACGGAGAATGAAATGTATACCGTGTTGTGTGCATGCAGGAGAGATTGGCGTTGCTGATGCAAATCTTGAAGAATTGAGACTCCAAGCTCTTCAGTTTCCAGCATTGTTCTTCGACTTTCCCTGATCCTGTCACTGGACTGATTTAATCTCTCTGTAGACATCAATAACCTTCCTCTTTGATCGGTGGATGCCTGTGTGAATAACTATTTTAGCAAATAATTTTAAAGTAACTATATTGCAAAACATTGTTGTCCACTAACATAGAGTTTGTAGAATAATAAGATTATAAGCAGCTCCTTGCAAGAACATAATTAATTGGGAGAGATATAAAACCTCAGCAGGGTGCAAATTAAACTACCTTGAAAGAAACAGCAATGACTTACTTTGGTGTGTGTCTGAAAACATAACAATAAATTATAGAATTATACAAGAGCCAAATTAGCAGCAGACCCGCCCAGAGGAGTCAGACCTTTCATTGTCTGGCCATGTGATGCTAATACCTAGAGCCACTTGACACTGAAAATTAAACCCACTGCTCATCTAATGGAATTCCCTGCCTAGATAGAGTGAGAGTACAGGCCCAGGTACATCTATCGAGCATCTTAGCTGTCTGAAAGATGAAGAATATGTCAGGTTCAACATTTTCAAGATGGCACGGATTCTGTTATAGCTGCTGCAAGCTGGTCTGACTCATCTGAGAACAAACTTTAGGATATTTTTCAAATCCTCTGTTTAGTTTAAAATAATAGACCACAGAGGCTAAGAATCAAAAGGAAATTTTGTAATCTAATGAAATATTCCAGGCATCAGGTATTCTCTTGGAATACCAAAAATTACACTGAACTAGACAATCTCAGGCAAACGTTCCAGATGCTTACAACATCTAAAGACTGAATGACCGATCTCCACTGATCTTGGGAGATTTTATTCATGAATGTGATTATAGACCCAAATAAATTATCATGTTACAAGTTTATGGTACAGGAGAAGCACATAGCCAGAAGAATTATCATGGGATTGAATGTAAAGATATTCAATACTCATTCTTTCATTTAACCCAATTTACTAAAACAGTAAAAGTAAAATCATTTTGCAGCAATAATCATGACAGCACAAGAATGGACAAGGCACTTACCATCATTGTATCGGCCATTCCAGACTCCATTAACTCATCCTGTGCAGATTGATTGGCATTAGCTGATGTGATTCTCTTCACTTCCGTTTTCAAATTGTTTAAATCAGTTTTATATTCTCTCAACTTGGCAAGAAGCGTAGCTTTCACACTTGGGGGCAAGCTCCTAGCCTCTAGGTCCATTTTATGAATCTAGATATTAAGCCAAAATCTGAAGTTCAGATTTTTAAAAGTTCTAAGATGTCAGTTATATATTATATATGTTTCTTGTAAAATACCAATGCCTCGGCATCCTCCAATCCTCCTTTTATTTCAGATACTTTTTGTTTCTTCTGTTCTGCAATAATGGAGAATGGAATTCTCAGCTACATCAGCAGCCTATGGAAGCAAATTGTACATAAACATATACAGAGCTCTGGTCGAAAAACGCTACTTTTCTCATGAGCTAACGGAGAAATTCTATCTGCTTCTCTTATAGTATAAAAGCCTAACGAGCATAGTAAAAATCTCTCCCAGAAAACCTTACCAAGTCCTCCAAACAGTAAACTTACTTATTTTGACAGGAAAATGGTAAATTATGTGGGACCTTCTGTCCTTCTCCAGAAATATCAGATTGCTTGTAATATCAGTTTAATGCAAAGTTTGAAAGGAGATATTTCCCTTTCCATAATCTGATTTTAGTACAGAGAAGTATACTCCATGACATCAACTGCGTGTTTCTTGATATGGACTACATAGTGACACAACATGCTAATGAATCAAGAGGACATTGCTAGAGACACTGCCATGAGATGATGCTTGTAGAATTTCCCATTACATATTCATAAAGCCGAATACATATGACAAGAAAGGATTGGAGGATGATCATATTTATTAACTACTACTAGTGGCTGCTAGGAACTGAATCCTTTGTTATATTATTGTATTTTCTCCGTCACAATGAAGATGAGGTCGGAATATGCATGTTCTAAGAAATTGAGGATTAGTAGGAGTTACCACATGAATATTGAATGAGATGAAAATAAAATAAATTGACAAAAGATCCAAACACAATTCCCACAGATCAATGTCAAGATAATATAACAGAATTGAACACAAAAGGATCTAGGACATATTTAAAAGCTCAATAACCACTCCATTATCAAGTGACATAGGTCTTCACCAAGTTCTGCATAATTATAATCAAGATACATGATATGAGAAGTTGACATGGTTAATTTAGTTCAAATTTAAATCCTCATTTTGCCTTACCATGTTAACTTTATCATAAATCTTGATTCAGGCAACAAAGACAGAAGCCAAAATTAAGACTAAAGGAAACTATACCATTGGAATTAACTAAGTCAACATTCCAGGACAATTTCCAAAAAGTTTAAAGCAGTATCCCAACACTTTTTCTTTTCACAGGGTGAGATGGTCCAAACAACTCACTCTGACTCAATCCTGGAACCTATGCCAGGAAGTAGACTTCATTAGACATGTCACTGTGCCATGTTATTAGAACACCATGAAGAAAGAAAGAGATATGCAAGAAAAAACTGGGAAAAGGGAGAATCATCCAATTAATGATATGTGATTGTCTAACAATTAGTCATTTAAGAATAGATAGAAACTTTGACCACCCATAATACTAGGATATAGAGTGCATGCCATATGAGCCACTGAAAGTTCAAAATCCTATGTATACAGATGCCTAAAGAGAATAGCAACTAAGCAAAAGAGGTAACAGAGTCCCACTTTCATGTCACACTCTTCCAACAGTTGTTAGCAACATTTTAGGATCCATTTTGATCAACGTTTTATTACTTTCATTTTTGTCAAAAGTTCCTCAAAATACTTTCTTCTGATGTTTTGCAACACAACAGACATGCTCACACACACACATAGATATATATATGTCATTAAATTTAGTATATTTCACCAACAAAATACTTGTTTTTTTTTTTTTCCACATAATTTCACAGGTCTAAACACCAAAAGATAGAAAAGAAGGATCTATATCCCAAAATTTTCTTTCTCATTGTCAATAAGATTGTTATTCCTGCATTCTCGAAAGCAAAAAGCAAGAACTTCCAATAATTCTCATGCATTTCAAGATTAAATTACTAAATTGCCGTCTTCAATAGAGATGGACCCATAAGCACAATAAATTTGAAGCATGAGAAGAATTCCGGCACAACAAGTTATTCTACAAGAAAAATAAATGCAGTTTGAGAAATAGAAGGCGACGAAAGGCATTCTGTCTCACCTCCATCAAGGAGACTAGCTGAAGTAATCTTTTTGGATAAATTAGCCGAAAGCTCACAGTATTGTCGTTCGTAACCTTCGAAGACTTGACTCATCCTTGAGTGGCCTTCAATCCACCATAAAAAACCAATAACTCAAATGACACAATCAACCGAATAAACGCTAGTTTATAAACATTTACTTTTCTAAAATCTGATTGGATAGTTGACAACTATATTACATGATTGGAATTTACGAAGAATTCGACAATGAATGCGATTAGCGACGATCCAAGATCGGAGGGTGCTTACCTCAAATTGATCGCGTGGATGCAGCAAAATCAGCCGGAGATCGATCTGGAAAAGAGCGACGGAATGTGCTGAGAATTTTGGGATCGAAATCACTAATGCTTAAAAGCGCAAGGCTTTTGACGTGGGAATGTCGGAAAAGATTGAGTAGATTTTCAACTATCACTCCAATAACCCAACAATGGTGAAAGTTGTTGGCGGGCTTGTTGGTGTGGTGTCGCTCCAACATGTAAACGTAACCGTAAGGAAGGAAATGCATTTGCATCTTCTATTTCATTTTTTTTTTTCACCTCTTATTTCAACACGCTGCGTTTATATCAAGTGTATTTAATTTTTAATTAAAAAAATATTTAATACACGTATTATATATTCATAAAATAAAATAAAAAATACAATACAAAATAGAATAGAAGACTTAAACAAAAGAAAATCACTCTACAATAAAAATACCTCCAATATTTTATGTTTTTGTTTCAACTAGTAAATAGTAATAATCCCTCCCAAGCACATGCACAGCCACAGCCGCACAGCTACGCCAATGCCATCCAACGCGTGTATAAATAAATAAATAAATTATACTTAATGCAGTGAAAGTTATTTGCATTTGATCTATTAATTAAGAAATTAGAGCGCACACTCACATAGGTGGTGGACAAATAAAATATACACGAATTATAAACTAATTTTAGTGATCTTATTTTAACACATTCTTCGTATTTTCCTTGTCATTATTTATCTTTTTAATCACACACGAACTCAATTATTTCATTTCACTTTTTAGCCATGGTCTTTTATTGTATGTTCATTTCCATAACGAAACATAGCATCAACGTATCATGTTGATGAATCTTTAATAAAACAATTAGTCGAATCACATGCTCCCATAAATACTTTGAAAAATAGATGAATTTCTTCTATAGGTAGATGAGAAAATAAATAATGAATTCAAGTATGCAAAGTTGGGTAAATTTTTGTTTCCTGGAGAGCCATATAATTGATTTTTACAAAGAAAGAATATGCAAATCCTATCAATCTACAATTAAGGGAGTGAAGGTAAGTAGAACTGCACCGAGTATTTCGCATTTACTTTATGCTGATGACCTTACTATGTTTTGTAGGGCCTCCATCGACGATGCTCGTGCAATCTCGAATTGCCCTCGGTTGTTTGAAGAATGGTCCTGCCAAGTTGCAAGCCCAACCAAGTCCTTTATCCACTTTAGTCAGAACGTTGACTTGGTCACAAAGAGAAAAACTTTCATGAATTCCTTTTTGTAAACATATCTCTAGGAAACCTGCTTTTTGTGACCTTGTTGATATAATGTCTCTCTTAAATTAGCTACTTGGAAAGCTCGGTGTCTTTCTCAGGTGGGTAGAATGGTGCTTATAAAATCAATTGCTCACGCTCTTTCCGTTTACCCAATATCAACTTTCCTCATTCCAAAACAATTATGCAATAGGATGGATTCCCTCATATGCAGATTCTGGTGGGGGCCTAAACTAAATAGCCATTTTCTTGCACTTAAGTGTTCGGATGGTCTGTGCAAACCAAAATGTCTTGGGGACCTTGGTTTTAGGGAAATGTGGGATTTTAATAGGGCTCTTATTGCAAAACTTGCATGGCTTTTTAATGTTCCTCTGGAGACAAGTTATGGATTAGAGTTCTCCAGGCAAAATATTTGAGAACTCACTCTTTCTTCTCCTCTCATTTGCAGGCCAATGACTCTTCTTGGGCTTGGCGGGATATTGTCAGATGTAAGAATATTATCTTGGCAGGAGCGTGCTTTCATGTCTCCCTTCACTCAGACATTTGAATTTGGGAAGATCCTTGGATCCTGAGTTTTGAGAAGTTTATCCCACCGAAACCATCTGTCGACATCCTTATCCAACACTCAAATCCTTAGCTGGTCAGTGACCTTATGGACAACGACCAGGCTTGTTGGAACACTCCCCTCCTTCTAGATCTTTTCGATCATGAAGTGGTCTTTGCGATTCAGAAGATTCACATTCCATCTTATGTGGAACCCAAAACTCTTTTTTGGAACCTTCCCAAGTCAGGGGCTTTCTTGGTGAAAAGTGCTTTCACTCTCATTCAAAATGGACTATCTCGCTGCTCTTCTCAATTAATTAGAGTCAATTGGAAACAAAATTTGGGGTCTCAAAACCAAAATCCATAATCGGCACAAACTTTTTCTTTGGAAGGCATCACATGATGTTCTCCCCACAAGAGGCAGACTACTTCGCAATTTTCAGGTGGATGATGCAACATGTCCCTTTTGCCACATTAAGATTGAAACCTCTGATCATATCTTCATTTCATGCCCGATTGCTGCTAAATTTTAGCTCTCTTCACTCCACCACATTTCTTTGAAACAATGGTTTCTCGTTATCTTGGATAAGGAATGTGGTGTCCTCCCATCCCCATCTTTTATTGAAGAATTTATATTGTTTTGGACTTGTACTCTTTATTTCATCTAGAATGTCCGTAACACTCTCATATGCATGGTTCGCAGGAACAGTCGCGGATAACGGAACAGAAACTACCGTTCCAGTTCCATTGCAATATTGCGGAAGGTTGCGGACGTTCCATGCATTTTAAATTTTAAAGTATTTAAAATTTTCAAAAAATAACTAAAAAATATTAAAACATATAAAAATATTTAATAGTACTTACATTAGATAATTACAATAATTTTATGTACTATAAATTATTTTAAATTTTATAGAGTTTATTATGATAATATTGATGATAATATTTTACAAATCTTTCATTCAATTATTCAAGATCATAATAAAAGTGAAATTGAAATAATAAAATTATAAACATTAGTAACAGAAAGTATAGTACAATACTATAAAAAATGCTGTAACATGCCTTAGCATTTTTACAAAATACATTAAGATAAAAAAATGTTTTAGAAACTAATAGTAATGGTTTTCAATTTTTTGTGAGTAAAGTAATAATTAAATTTTTTTCCATCATTTTATATAAATTATAAATTAATTATAACTATTATATTTCTTAATAAGATTTAAATTTTTCTAAAATTAAAACAAAAAATATTCTTTTTTTTATATATTATCCTTCTCTTTGTGAATTGGAAAGTAAAATCTACATATAATGACAAATATCATAAAAATTATTGATAAAAAATACAAACTTATATATTTTAAATTAATAAATTTATAATAAATTTAAATAAATCTTTAATTATTATAAAACTTCGTATCTAAAAACTTGAAAAGTATCCAAATATAATTTCAAAATAAAAAAGATTAAAATTATATATAAATTCTGTTAAATAAGATTAAATTAAAAAAGAAAAATGAAAAGAAAATACTCCTCTTCTTCTTCCCGACTTCCCACCCAAACCCTCCCCCATCTCCAAGCACCCCATTCTGATAGCCACATAGAGCGAAATCAGGGCATTAAATTCTGTCCAACTACAAGCTATGATGATTGTTATTAAATTCCGGTGGTGCATCCTCTTTCATTCTTGGCATTCTTTGTTAAATTTATTGGAGGATTTTCCTGTCTACAAACGTAAAATTCATGAACTTCTACTGCCTCGTTCCGCTCCGTTCCGTGTCGCCGCGACAGTCCGAAAAATCGCAGCACCATGCCGTTTTGACCGATTTCTGGGAACTTAACGTCCGATCCCAACCTCCACCGTTCTTAACCGTCGCGTCGGAACCCCAACCTCCGTTCCGGCCGATTTCTCGGGGTTCCGGCAAACATATGAGTCATATGTGATAATAAGAGACCAAATGAGGTACTGATTGCTACACAAGCTGATCAGATGGCAAAATTTCACAAGAACGCACAAACTCAAAAAGCTTTCTCATGTGTTCATTCCTTTTTTTGGAGCTGCTCCCCCTTATGGTTAAACCGGTCAAGGTTAATTCTGATGTGGCTTTTGATAAAGGTGTTGCTATCACTGCTTTCACAGTTCAAAACCATAATGGTTCTTTCCTTTTTGCTTCTACCCATTCTTCAGATGCAGAAGACTCGGCTGTTGCTGAAACTCTAGCAATTCTACATGCTTTTGAATCTCTCAATCGTGCTGGGGTGGAGAAAGTAATATTTGAGAGTGATTCCCTTCTTATTATCTCTTGGCTTTAATTAACCTACTGCAAATATTAATTGGTCTGTGAAAGCACTGGTGGAAAATGCTGGAAGGTTTTAGGCGAAAAGGCCGCATTGGAGAATTACAAGGATCCCCAGGGTTTCAAACGACGCAGCCCATGATATTGCTAAATGGGCTCTAAAATTTGATTGGAATGGAGTTGTTCCTTTTGATTGCTTTCCGGTGGATGCACGTTGTGATGGCGGTTCACCTTAGTTCTTGTACTCTCGATTGTCATTTTAATGAAGCATTTCCTTAATTATAAAAAAAAGTTCCCCCCTAGGAGTGGGGAGAGAGAGAGAGTCTCAATCTTAATTGGGAAAAAAGAGGAACAGCAATTTAGAAATAGTTCAAAGTAGGAAAAAGTAAAAAACTAATGATGAGAAGACTACATCCTAATAACTTAAGCATGTAATATCAATAGATTTTTCACTTAATATTAGTATTTTCAAAATTGGATCAAATTGGTCGATCGGATCAATTGAACTAATGTCGAAGACCAATCTAATTAAGTGAAATTTAAAAATTGAATATTAATTGATTCGGTGTTGATTGATAAAAATTGATTTTATCGTGGTGATTCGATTGGTCAACCACCAATTCACTTACTAATTATTTTTAAAAAAATTTAAAAGTTAAAAATTAAGAAAAACTAAAAAAAATATAAAACTAGCAAGAGAAATTGAAAGTTGATGATGATGACTAAAGATTTTGGATATCTAGTTTTTAGAAACATAAATTTATTTCTTCCTTACAATTCAACGAAGTAGTAGTTATATGTGGATATTTATGTTCAGTTTGTTGCTTTATTTTGTTCAATCTCTCTTAAATTATGTCGATATTTAGTGTGGAGAAACTTATTTTAACTTGAATTTGAAACATGAAAGAGACGATCACTTGAATTAATATTAAATGCATAATTGTGTTTAAAGTATTTGTTTATAGTTAACTAATTGTGTATGGTAGTTTTTCAAAATAACAACTTATTGAATTTTTTTTAAAATAATTTTTCCTATATTATTGAGCTTTTTATTTTTTGTTAATATTACCGTATTATATATATCAATAAAATTAAATATAATTACTAAGTTATTAAGACTTCACATTGGTCCAACCGCCTGAATTGATTAAACTAATAACCAGTCACATCACCAATTCTTTGTCAAATTTGCTTTTAAAATTTACTTAACATAGTAACACTTAACTCACTAGATGCTGCTAAGTCTATAAATTAAGAATGAACACTTTAAAATAATATATATATATATATATATATATAGAATGAGCAATAGTTGTAAAAGGGAGATAAGTCAAATTCAACTAAAAGAGTCAATTCTAAACACATATGAGAGAAATACACACACACACACACTATATATATATATATATATTTGAGTGAAAACGATAGCAATATCATATTACTAAAACAAAATAATCATAACAATATTTATGGGAAAATTAAGTACAAACATCAACTGCTCCTTCATCCACATCAAATGCAATCCAAACTAATTAAGTCCGAGAAACAGCATGCATGTTGATATATATATATATATATACACACACATACTAGAAAGGGTTGTGCCGTGCTCGTTGAATTATATGTAAATAATTTTTTGCCTATATATATATTCTACACATGTAAAAATATATGAATAAATAAATAAAAAATAATTATATAGTGATTCAATACGTGAATATATTATATAATAAATATATGAAGATCATGGTTAAAATTTAATATATGAAAATCACAATAGTTATATAATATGAATACTGTAACACCCTTAAATTTGGCATTTTAGAAAGTAAGAATTAAAATTTTAAAACATTAATTTTTGACAAGAATTTTGGAGCTCAAAATATGGATATGAAGGACTTAATTGTAAGAATTTTGAAATTTTTGGGGTTGTTACGTAAATAAGGAAAACTTGATTAAACAACATTTAAGAATTTTGGGGGTCTAAATAGAATTATTCTTAGTCAATCGGGTCAATGTGAGGCACTAAGTAGTTTGAGGGATGAATTGAAAGTTGATTTAGACTTTGAGGGTCTAGATGAAAATAGAAGAAAAGTCTTGGGGTTCCATTTAGAATTTTTGGAAACCCATCTATAAATAGCAAATTCCACCCCCAACTATGTCTAATTCTCTCATGCACACCCCAGCCTTCCTCTCTGGCAATCCACCAGTAGCCAATGAACCTCAAAACCAACTACACTATTCTCTTCCTTTCAGCTTAGGGAACATGTCAGTACGAAGAACAACCAAGTCTGACCGGAGAAACGCCGAAAAAATCAAAGCCAAAATGAGCTTGCAATGATGGTGGTGGTAGCTCGTCTCTAGTAAGTGTTGGATGTCACTCAAATGTGGGTTTTGACTGGCTTGGCTAGAGGGACCTATAGGTATTCTCAATTCTGAAAACAGACCACCGGAGCAAGCAGAATTGGAACAAAATCGTGTGGCGGCACGGCAGCGGAGCTGCACTTAATTTCGTCAAATTGAACGGCAAGGTGGTTGTGGGTGCTGAAATTGATTTGAGGGTTTGATACAGCGCAGCAAGGCGCGCCTCTTGACAATGGAGAAACCCAATTCTAGTGGCCACACACGATGGTGGCCCGACGACTTCTGGGCAGAACCTTCACCTCATCGCAGCAATCATGTCTGTGGCACTGGTTCGTGATTTTGGAGTTTCGATAGTCAGATCTTGGGTAATAATTGGGATTTTGGATTTAAGCTTTGTACCGTTTATTTTCTTCTGGATCTTGTATTGTGGCAAGAAAATAAGGAATTGATACATGAATTGTATATATACACACCATGCATGGATATATACATGTGCCTAGTGGACCCAGATATATTATATTATAAGATAACCTTGGTTAATTAAGTTTATTAAGTGAGAAACCCCTAATTTTGTGAAATTGAGACCCAAGAAATAAAATTGGGTTATTAAGATGATTGGACCTTTATTATTGATTTGGGATAATATTTTGAGGTCAATTATATAATTAAGGACTGAATTATATCCCTTTATTGGAACCAATACGAAGGTCATGATTATTTCTGTATTAACAGCTTAATGAGCTGTACCGTAATGATAGTACTGATCGAACCCTAAAACTACCATATTAAGTGGATAGCTATCGATTTTAGGCTATTAATAGCAAGACTATAATTATTGGAGAATATTAAGGATTTTGATTTTGGATTTATTCCTTTGGTTAGGTGATGAAGAAGTGAGTCCCGTGGACCTATAAAGGGCTGATAGTGGATTGCATTTCTGAGACTACAAAGGTTAAATTTTTATCTAAAGGTTATTGTCTAAAGGTAAATTTTTATCTATTGGCGTTATATTATTTTAACCCATGGGACACCTTGGGCGGTTTCCACTCGGAGGGACACCATGGGGGTTTGGGCCCAGGAACTAGGTTCGGAGATGGCTGGGCGGAACAGATCAACGGAGATAGGTCTTACAGCTAGTACCCGCCTATGATCCTAACTTACAAGTAGCTGGAGGTAGCAAACTATGAGTGACAAGATCCGGCACGCGGGCGACCATGCCATATAAACTAATTATTACCCACCAAGCAGAGTGCTCGAGTAATGGAGCTATAAGAAAATCTTCTTTATGCTATACCGTGCTAGTATTAGCGATTACATGTTGATCTAGGAGTTATAAGGTCGAAATGACCAACAACCTATTAAACTTGTGATCATGTGTACTATGTTACATTGTTGATTTGATCTGAAAAGTCATGTTTGTTATTGAATTTGTTTATTAATTATTGCATCTTGACAACTTTCCCTTAACTTTCGTCATTTTCTTTTCCCTTCACAAAGCCCATCAAACTTACCTTGTTATTATTCTTTTATTTCCTTCCTAGACAGGTACAAAAAATGGAAGAAGGGTTTATGACTTAGCCCAATGGGACTATTCATAAAAGTATTGATGGATATATACATATAGGTCCACCTGGTGGCTAAGCTTTGATTTAGAGATGCTATGATATGTCAAGTTTGAACTTAAGATTTGTGGCATGTATATATTGTATTTCATGGGATGATATTTTGAGCTTGTATTTAATTGTGGCTTAACTAAGATTTTTGGGATACTGAAGGAACTTGGCATGTAATAGAGTCACTCGATAGTGTTGCTTTAAGATTGGATTATCTTGTTTTCTTTGAATGTTATTGAAATTTTTATGGACCTATCGAATATGATATTTGTATGCTATAGGATTGAACTGGGCAGCATCCCGACTTATGAACTATCCCAGGTGGGGTGCTATAGAGATGGTATCAAAGCCTAGATTTGTCGATGACCTAGGCATTTGGGTATGGTTGGGTTTTGTGACTGAACTTTTGTTTGGATTAGTTTGAGTATGAATTTTTGGGTATCTTGCGTATTGGGAAGTTCATGTATGATTCAAGGATTTAAGATGAATTTGATTAATTGATATTAGTTAGATGAGTTTGAGTACTACAGGTTGTAAACACTTGGATGAGAAAAACCTGAGTTATCGTAGGATCTGATCATAGGATATAACTCTCGGATTGTAAGGAATAAGCTTGATTTTTGAAATGCTTTAGATATGTATACTTAAGGAATACATAAGTCATGTCAGGATATGATTTTGGAATATGAAATTTTAGGCAAGAAAATATGAGGTTTTATTGTGAACTTGAATGTGGAATTGAATGGGATACGAATAATGGGAGGCATAATGCTGTTTGGACTTATGTTGATGTACGAGCAATATCTATTAATGTTGAATCTGACGAGTGGATGATTATCTTGAGGTAAATAGTGTTTGACGCTTGAACATGATTGAGACTAGATGGCATAGTTACGTTAGGAAAGGTAATTACGATAATAGTGGAAATGATTTGAATGATTATCAACAATGTAAAGATGAGATGGGAGTTAGTATCTGATAGGGCATAATTCTCTAACGAAGCTTGAGGATGTTAAATAGATTGACAACGATAAAGAGCAAAAATTTTTGGGAAATTGTACCCTAATCCTACTGATGGGAGTATGAGGTTTGGTTGTGGAATTAAGCATGGGATTGAGTAGGATACGAACTTTTAGGATAATGTTCAACCTTTAGGAAGTGAGTAGCTTGGGACGAACAAATTCTTGCTAAATTTTGGTTATGTGAGTATACAGGAGAAGGATTATTGCATGTAGCAATACATTTAAGAAATACATGATTATTAAGACTGAGTGATGTTTTGACTTATACGAATAATCAAAATCTGACAATGTGTATAAAGATTACGGTTGACATAACGAAAAGATAAAAGTGATAGATAGAATGCCATTAAGAATAAGAGTGTTTGACGTGCATACACAGTTATGGCACGAATGGTGTGATTAAGTTGACAAAAGATATGAAGATAGGAAATTGAAACCACGGGCTATAGAAATTAAGAAATAATCAATGACGAATGGATACATTGTTAGGAAGACTAGTGTATGACCTAGTAATCTAAGGATGACAAGCATAAGGCTCTTCAAAATTTGAAAAGGCGGATTTGGAGAAATAGTTCACGTTTAGACATGTTTCATGGCATTTTGAGATTTATGAGTTGATTATTTACAAGGTCATATGGATAGAATAAAATTGGATGAAATTGTATGATATAACTCAAATGGTAGTTGTCTGGAGAATGGTTGTTGTTAACAATGAAGTTGTGAGAAATCATAGTAAACGTTGGAAGAGAAACGGGTATAACTAGCTTTGGGACACATGAAATAATAGTAAGGGTGAGGAAATCAACTAAACAAGAGTTGGGAATATAAATATGAAGGACGAAAAAAAAAATGTTGTTATTATTGTGGCGCATAGGATTGCATAGGGGTTCTATTTGATTTGATTCTGAAACTTATTACAGTGGAAGGACGGACCTTATAACCCTTTTGATGAGTAGATGAGGTTAGTAATTTAGGAAATACAACAGAGACCGTGTGAAGGATAACCTTGAGAACATTTTAAAGTTTTATTCCCTTAATCATTGAAAGAGTCAAACCAGTAAACTATAGGGATGTGAATTAAGGAATGATGAGAAAATTGGAACATCGGGTAAACTTAATGAATAAAGGAATTGAGGATACTACTTACTTTTGGGAAGGACCTTGCATCACTGATTAGGATTAGTAGAGCAACAATAAGAGTTCAACAAGATTTATCAAGTTTGAGAAATTGGGATATCCTTTTCCTCATAAGCTATTTAACCAAATGCACGTGTTTGGGGTTTGTTTAGAATCGAAGTAAAGGAAAGGATATTATTAAATGAGAAACTCAAGGAGAATATGGGTCAAGAATTACTCATTTTCTTGTAATAAAGATATTATGAATTAAGATAATGTTTTAGGAGTGATTTATAAGAATCTTGTTAGCACCTTTGTATTGCTTGAAATCAAGGAATAGCTATATTACATATGTGTTTAGGCTATGATCTCCCGGACATTTAAGGAAATGATTTTACCTAAGTTACAGACAATTAAGTACGACCAAAAAATATGTCAAGTGCAAGTTCTTGGGGTTCTTTTGATTGGTATCAATAAGTGCATTTAAAGAGATCAACTAAGGAAATGCTAGATACATATATGTTTCGTAAAGGAAATTTGGAAATACGAGGATAATCTCATACACCTCGGGAAAACTTAAGTCATAGGACAACTATCTTGCTTATATTTAGGACTATTGAAACGGTGATTACTTTAATGAAACAGAGATATCTTTTAAGAATAGGAAAAGAGAAATTCTTGCGGATTGTGTATGTATTGGTAGGCATGATTTGGGTTAATCTAAGATTGACAACATACTAGGTTTGAAAGTAAAATTATTGTATTCAGTGATCGATGAAATGAATGAAAGATTCATATAAGTGTCACAAGTATGGAAACTTTGATCCTAAATGTAGAAAGTAGTGATTTACCTCAAAGATAAGTTGAAATGCAAAGTGCTCAAGCTAGAATAAGTAAGTTAAGGAAACTCAAGCCAATGCGCTCCAACGGATAAAGGAAAGCAGGTAGTTGAGAGTACTACATAAGTTTTGAATATCAGAAATGAGTTTGATCCCACATTTTTTGATAATATCTCTCATATGCAAATTAAGGGGCGACAAATGGATTGTTCATAACTTTAACTAGTATGAATAATTTTGTGAGCCTGTAGCTAGCTGCATGGAATGTATGACTTGTTATTTGAAAAAAAAAAAAGGCATGCTAAGTTTGAATTTGGTTACTCCATAATGTAGATATCATGTAAGTATGACTTGTGGTGTTAATAGCCGTTTGTTGCCACGGTAGTTTTGTGATCTCTTGGAGAACCTCTTAAGTATAGAAATGATATGCAATGAGGTATATGAGGTTTACTCAATGGAAAATAAGCATTAAGCACTCCAGAATTTATAGGATTACCAAGAAGGTTTAAAATTTCTTTTTGAAAAAAAATAAAAAATAATAATAATAATAATAATAATTTATTCCTTATAAGCTCAATCATGGAGATCAAGGAAAAATTTAAGTGATGACAGATAACGGAACCATGGAATGTGGGATTACTAGTCAATCTAAGAAATATAAGATGGCACCACGTGTCTTAGTAGGATTGGATATATTGGGAAACCACAAAAGAATGATTCCTAATATCTCAGCGAAATAAATGCCACTAAGATTGAAAGAAGTATATTGAGACACTGAGATAAATAACATTTGATCGAGGCAACTTGGGAATAAGACCTGTATATGTACTAGTATTAACCAAAGCTCTTTTAGTCGAAGATGAGAATCTGGGGACCAGATTCTTTTAAGAGGAGGAGATTGTGACACCCCTAAATTTGGCATTTTAGAAAGTAAGAATAAAAAATTTAAAACATTAATTTGACAAGAATTTTGGGGCTCAAAATATGGATATGAAGGACTTAACTGTAAGAATTTTAAAAATTTTGGGGTTATTACGTAGTTAAGGAAAACTTGATTAAACAACATTTAAGAGTTTTGGGGGTGTAAATAGAATTACTCTTAGTCAACCGGGTCAATGTGAGGCACTAAGTAGTTTGAGGGATGAATAGAAAGTTGATTTAGACTTCTGGGGGTCTAGATGAAAATAGAAGAAAAGTCTTGCGGTTCCATTGAGAATTTCTAGAAACCCATCTATAAATAGCAAATTCCACCCCTAGCTATGTCTAATTCTTTTATGCATACCCCAACCTTCCTCTTTAGCAATCCCCCACTAGTAGCTAACGAACCTCAAAACCAACTACACCATCCTCTTCCTTTCAGCTCAGGGAACATGTCAGTACCAAGAACAACCAAGTCTAACTAGCATAACGCCGGAAAAATCGAAGCCGAAATGAGCTTGCCATGGTGGTGGTGGGTAGCTCGCCTCCGGTGAGTGTTAGATACAACTTAAGTGTGGGTTTTGACAGGCTTGGCTGGAGGGACCTGTAGGTACTCTCAATTCTTAACACAGACCACCAGAGCGAGCAGAATCGGAGTGGAATCGCACGGCTGCCTGGCGGCGGAGCTGCACTTAATTTTGTCAAATTGAATGGCAAAGTGGTTGTGGGTGCTGAAATTGATTTAGGGCTCTGATACAGCGCAGCAAGACGCACATCTTGGCAATGGTGAAACGCAGTTCCGGTGGCGGTGCATGGCGGTGGCTTGACAACTTCTGGGCAGAACCTTCGCTTCGTTGCATTGATCATGTTTGTGGAGTTGGTTCGTGATTTTGGAGCTTCAATAATAAGATCTTGGGTAATAATTGGGAATTTGGATTAAAGCTTTGTACTGTTTATTTTCTTCTGGATCTTGTATTGTGGCAAGAAAATGAGAAATTGATACATGAATTGTATATATACACACCATGCATGGATATATGCATGTGCCTAGTGGACCTGGATATATTGTATTATAAGATAACCTTGGTTAATTAAGTTTATTAAGTGAGAAAACCCTGATTTTGTGAAATTGAGACCTAAGCAATAAAATTGGGTTATTTAAGATGATTCGACTGTTATTATTGATTTAGGATATTATTTTGAGGTTAATTATATAATTAAGGACCAAATTATATCCCTTTACTGGAACCAATACAAAACTCGTGACTATTCTCGTATTAACAGCCTAATGAGCCGTGCCGTAATCCAATCATATTATCATCATACATCTTCAATTTAACTAATGAAGTAAATATATATCAAAAAGCATTACAACATAATAAAACTAAAATTGATATAGCAAAAATAAAAAAAATGGCTCAAATAAAATTGCTCAAATATTTTAAAGATATGCAAATAATTAGCATAATATTAATTAAGCACTAATTATTAATAAATGATAAGTATAAAAAAAAATAATTAATCAAATATTTAACTAATTAATGGTTAGCCATATAATATGAATATTAAATCAAATTAAAAAAATAAAAAAATTATATATAAATTAAATATCAAAAATTCATTTTCTTTTCTTAATCTTTCCCCTTTTCTTGGGACTTTTCTATTTCCATTTTTCTTTATATAATTCATTTCTATGTTTTTGGGTCTTTTCCCTTTCCATCTTTTCTTTTTGCTCGTGGTTTCCTTCTCTTAGATAAACATCACATGCCGCTTGCCATCTCCAAAGAGCCAGACCATGGTCCCATCTTCCGTTTTCTTCCGTTATGCCTACAAAAATCACCGATACAGCAAAGTCGATTTTTCTGCCCTTTTCATCAATCCAAATTCGATTTGTTGCCATTTTCTGTTTGCCTCCATTATAGCTGAAACTTTGGAACGGAAGCCTCTGTTACCCTTCCAATGAACTATGACCTACCGCCTTAATCAATATTCCTTGTCTGCCTAAACAAACACATTGACCCCATCCCTGAACTCATTGCCACACTTGCTTCTAGGGATGACAATGGTTTCGGGTAGAACCCGAACTTGCCCTGCTTGGAAAGGGTTTTAAAAGTATAAACAGTTTTGAGGTGGGTCTCAGGTTTTAATTTTTAAACCCGAACTTGTCCGAAACCTGCCCCATTATAGTATTTTATAGTTTTATTTGTTATATACATATACATATATATATTAATATAATGTGTATTCATATATGTATCAAAAAGGTGCATATTACATATATGTTCTATATAAAAGTAATAACATAGTCATAACATATAGTTTATACATTGAATTTGTATATATGAATAACAATAATATTTGTAATTATAACTTTGTAAAAACTAAAATGTGCAGATATACTTTTGAAATAATTTAAAAATATTATTTTCTCATATTTAAAAAGTTATGATGATATTATTTTATTTTAATTTTTTTTTTAATATTTATAAACACACAAATCTAATGAATCTAACAGGTCCAACTTGCTAAAACTGGTCAAGGTTCAATTTGACCAATTAATTAAGTATGGGACCAAAGTGACAAATACAACTCAAATAAGATATTACTGGCCAACCATATATCCAATTGCATTGAATATGCCAAAAGCTACAAGGTCTGCAAGTCTCATGCAAACTATATTCACCAGCATCTAGATCCTTTGCATGTCACAACAAGCTCATGGTCGTTTGTCATAGAGGTGTAAACGAGTCAAGTCGAGCCCAAAAATAGCAAGCTCCAGTTAAGCTCATCTATTAATTCACGAGCTCAAGCTCAGGCTCAAACTTAGTCGAGCCTAAACAACCAAGCTCAAGCTTGGCTCATTGGAAGAGACAAAGGCTCGGCGAACCTTATTAAGAAGAGCTCGATTCACAAAAGCTCTAATGAACTTGAGGTCATATAGGTTTGAATTAGCTCGAGCTCAATTAGCCTTAAAACAAAATCCATAATTATAAATTTTTTAAATAATTCTGTTATATATTTTCTAAAAATTAAAAAATAAATAAATAAATAAATAAATAAATAATAATAATAATAATAATAATAATAATAATAATAATTATTATTATTATTATTATTATTATTATTATTATTATTATTATTATCTTTATGAATTTTATTATATAGGCCTAGATTATATCTATATATGTATTCGCGAGCTTTTCAAGTCGAATACTATTGAGTTCAGCTCAACTCGGCTCATTGACTGATGAGCTCAGGCTCAAAAAGATCAAGTAGAATACAAACTTTAATCGAGTCGAGCTCGAATTGTTCGCCAATCATCTCATCTCATTTATACCCCCTAGTTTGCCACTTAGGGGATGGACATCATCGGAGCCTTCAGGCCACCATCGTCAATAGGACATTATTATTGGCCGCTACCAACTATTTCTCTAAGTGGGGCTCAAAAAATTAGTTTCTTGAAATTCGTATGGTTATCACATCTACGTTGCAGGTAGATGATGATAATGGAATTCATTATGTAAAATCAATTTCAGGTGAATGAGAAATTAATGCTCAAATTCAGCACTTAAGTTGATTAGAGTGGACTAAACTTGAAAGATGGAAAGGAATGTGGAATATTAAGACTCCCACGTTGGAAGAAGAGCGCAAATATGACCAACCTATTTAGCTTAAGTTAGAAGATAGGGGTTGGCCCTTTGGAAGCACCGCTAGTTTTTAGAGGGGAGATGACCTACATCCATATAAGCTCTATCCAAACCATACGCGAGCACATGCGCCACCCACTCGGCCTAGCTTGGCTTGGAACAGTTTGGAATTAGAATTGGATTTGGATTTGGAACTGAAGCATTGTAGACATATTAGTTTTTGCTCAATTAGAGAGTGACACGTATAAAATAATATGCTAATTATTAATTCAAAATTTCCTATTTAGCTTGGAATTTATTAAATTTAGTTCCAAAAGATAAATAGTTAATTTTAATTAATACTCTAGTATTTATTTTATGCTCAAATCAAATATTGATAAGTATCAAAGATAAAGTGTCAATACATATGGACCAATCAAATCAAAGATATTTGATACTATATCTTGATATTTGATATTATCTCTTCATACTTGATATTATCTTATCAAAGAGATAATCCTCAAAGAAGTTTAAATCAATCTAGAAGTCTCTCATCAAGCATCTATATGAAGGGGTTGACCAAAGCCATTTGACACATAACACAAATTCTAGCAAGTGAGAGGAGCTTTGAAGGAGTCCAGCAATTCTCTCAATCAAATTTAAAGAGGTCCACGGTGTTCTTCGTGGAACTTATCATATTTTGGCATTTTATTCAAGATTAAGGTACGGAGCCCTCGAATTGGCATTATTTTCTTCAAATCAAATTTAAGGAGATCTAGAGCATTCAAGGCATTTTTCGGGAGCTCATATTTTTTGCGTTTGATTCGAGATTAAGGTGTGAAACCCTCGAATTAGCGTTATTTCAAATTAAATTCAAGGAGATCCACAGTGTTCAAGGCATCATCATAGAGCTCATCAAATTTCAAGATCATATTTGGAAAGGAAGAATCTAGGATTATATTAGAGATTGAATCCACATTACATTGATAGATTTTAATTTCATTCTTATTTGCAAGAATTTTCTTGTCTTGTAATTTTATTTTGCAGACAAAAAAATCTACGCTTACAAATTTTGGCACACCCAGTTGGACTATCTCTATTTATCATCTCTTTCCTTCATCAAGATTGAAGCATAAAATAGCTGCCAACAAAACTGTTGCATTGAAAATTACTACCTCAAATTCCTCAAGTGCTGGAGCAAGAAGTGTTCATGTCATCACAAAAAGTATGTCTAAGAAGTTGCAATCATCTTTGGAGGTGGCTCATTCGTTTGCTGTGGAAAAGGTGTTGCGGCATCTTATTGATATGAATAAAGATGGTAGAAACTCAAAGGAAGAATCAGCATCATCTATTCTCCACTCAACATCAAATTCCTCGAGTATGGCGATGGTGATGGTGACAAGTGCTACAACCTTGGAGGAACAAATTGCAAATTTGATGAGGGCTATTAAAGAACTCACGAAGCATGTCCAATAGCGAGACTTCCAAATCTCCAAATTGATGAGCAAAGCAGACAATCCTGATGCCAGCTGCATGGTGGAGAAACAAATTGAGGCTCAAGACAAATACGAAACATCCACAAGGAGGCAATTAGCCAAAAATGAAGAAATTGCAACAAAAGAACTACAAGTTTCCACTGGACTAATTCCCATCAACCCACTGAAGAAATTTATCATAGGGACTATCAAAGACAAGCTTGATGGAAGTTCTAAGTTGTCTATGACTTACTCCGAGCCATATACTCAAAGGATTGACGACTTGAAAATGCTTATCAGTTATCAGCCCCCAAAGTTTCAACAATTGGATGGCAAGGGCAACCCAAAGCAGCACATGGCTCATTTCATTAAGACTTGTAATAATACTGGGATATATGGAGATCATTTGGTAAAGCAATTTGTTTGATCATTGAAAGGCAATGCTTTTGATTGGCATGTTGACTTGGAGGCAAACTCTGTTGATAGTTGGGGATAACTAGAACAAGAGTTCCTCAATCGTTTCTACAGTACTCGAAGGACAATTAGCATGATAGAACTCACCAACTCTCGCTAGTAGAAAGAAAAACCTATTATTGACTACATCAATAGCTGAAGAAATTTGAGTCTTAACCACAAAGATAAGGCTTCAGCCATTGAGATGTGCATCCAAATTGGTGTCTTTGCTACATACTTTAGGGAATTAAACCAAAAACTTTTGCAGATTCGGCAACTCGTGCACATAATATTGAAATGAGCATGAATTTTGATAAACAAGAAGACTCCAGTAATGTTGCTGATGATGAAATGTTGGAGGCAATTAATTTTCATCTTCAAATCACAAATGCTCCTTGATAAAAGCCAAAACTATCAATACTACTCCCACATAACACTACAACAATTTGCACTTCACGTAACAAAAATTTTGGTAACAAAGGTAAAATTCGTTACATATGTTAGATTTATTGTAACAAAATTGATTTTTTGTTACAAATAACATTTTCTTTAGTAACAAAGTAAAAGTCGTGTTACCTTTAACTCAAATTTGTTACCTTAAATTTTTTATGTTCGTAACTAAATAATTATTCGTTACGGAAAATGTTATTTTGTTACATATAGCATTTTTCGTCATATAAGAAGATATATTTGTAACAAAATTTGGTACTTTTGTAACAACAAAATATTTGTTACAAATAAATATATTGTAACAAAGATTTTAGTTACTAAATTTTAATTAACTTCCCTCCAAATATCAATTTTATACATATGGTAACAATGATTTTTGTTACTAATTATAAACGAATATTAAATTAATTTTTTACTAATACTTGTGGGTTGGGCTTTTGTTCAAGAAATGTACTTCACAATAATGTAAAGAATTTGTTAATTGGGCTTAACCAATTTTTTAGTGAATTATTATTGAAATGAGTTTTATTTTAAAGATTGAGCTTGAAGAAATTTGAAGTGAATAATCCATTAGTTAGGCCAATTTCTTTAAAATATTGGGCTTTATAACTTTTTTTGTGAATTATTCAATGAATTGGGAGTTTTCATTTAGACGAAAAATGCAAAATTGGTCCCGTAACCCTACTGGCAAATTTTGACTTCATAGTTTTAGTACACTAACTTTTGAATTTTGGCAATCTGAGGATAAATCTAGCCCGAATTCATTTGCAGCGGGCCCAATCCACATGGTGCCACGTCACATCCTCTCTCCTACGTGGCATGTGGTGTGGCAACCCCTTCTTACCATGTATTTTACTAGACCAAAAAAAAAAAAAGGATATTTGCACAAAAAATTAAAAATAGGTACATAAAAATTGAAAAAAGTAAAAAGATAAAAAAAAAAAAAAAAAAGAAGATAAATCTTGAAAAATATTTATATACTTATACATTTATATATATATATATATTCACATATATAAACACACATACACATGTATCCCACTTGCTAAATTATCAAATTAAATGAATTGAGTCCTAAAAAAAATTTAAAACTTGCACATTAGAATTTAAAATATCAAATATCCTTCAAATTTATAAAATTTTATTTCCTATGAATTTACCATCTAAAATTTTTTAAAAATCTAATTTATCACGTTAGGCCATACAATTTTAATAATATTTAGTTAAAATATCTAATAATGTTAATATAGAAAAATTTCTAAAAATTTAAATAAATTTTGTTGACTTTATTTATTAAGTTAAAAATGAAATAAAAATTAAAAAATAAAAATTTAAGTCTATCCTATCATCTATATAATTCAAAATTACATAAGAATATTAAAATGATAAATACATCTAAAATAATTCTGTTAAATATAAATATATTTTATTTATTAATTCAAATATGACAAAAAAAAAACCTTAAACAATAAAATTTTAAGTCTATCATCCTAACTATAAATATAAATTACATAATAATATTAAAATCAAAAATATTCTAAACATTAGAATTTTAAATATCAAATATCCTTCAAATTTATTCAATTTTATTTCATACGAATTTATCATCTAATTTTTTTCAAAAATCTAACTTATAACTTTAGGCCATATAATTTTAATAATATTAAGTTAAAATATTTAACAATGTTAAAATATTAAAATATATAATAATTTAAATAAATTTTGTTGACTTTATTTGTTAAGTTAAAAATAAAATAAAAATTAAACAATAAAAATTTAAGTCTATCCTATTATCTATATAATTCAAAATTACATAATAACATTAAAATGATAAACACATCTAAAATAATTATATTAAATATAAATATATTTTATTTATTAATTCAGATATAACAAAATAGAATTTAAACAATAAGATTTTGAGTCTATCATCCTAATTATATACTTGTAGATTACATAATAAAATTAAAATAAAAAATATTCTAAAATAATTCAATTATTCAATTAATATAAATAAAGATTCAAATATAAGAAGAAGAAGAAGAAGAAGAATCCCTACTCTTCCCCTCCAATACTTCATATATTTCTCATTTCTTTTCTTTTTTCTTCATTCTTTTCTTTTCATTTTATTCTCATTTCTCTCTTCTTCCATTATTTCATATATTTCTCATTTTATACATATATGTATAAATTTATCATCGTTTCTCATTTCTCATTATTTCATATATTCTCATTTTATACATACATACATATATATATATAAATTTATCTATAAAATTTTAAATAATTTTTATTTTTATCTTTTTTCTTTCTAATTATTCATACATGTATACTTATTTTTTCTAATTATACTTATTCACATATATATATATATATATAATATACATATATATAAATTTATCAATAAAATTTAAATTACTTTTATTTTATCTATTTTTTTATTTATTCATTCCAAATTAAATAATAATTAATATTTATAAAAACATATATGTAATATAATTTTTTATTCATACTTATATGCATATATAGTATATATACATATATATATATTTCAATAAAATTTAAAGAACATTCATCATATATTTCTCATTTTATACATATATAAATTTATCATTATTTCTCATTTCTCATTATTTCTTATATTCCTATTTTATACATGTGTATAAATTTATTTAATGAATTTGGATGGCAATGAAATTTTGTTTCCCTCCAACTTTGTATTCCCTCCAAAATTTGGCCCATAAAAAATATTAACAATTGTTTTTATTATTAGTTTGACATAATAATTTAACTTGATTTCTTCCAAAAAATTTATTCCCTCTAACAATAATGAATTCTCTTCATTTTTTCGATTCCTCTAAATTTTAGCTCCTTCATTTTTTTTGTATAAATAATCTATAGCAAAATTAATTTCTTTTATCTTAGATTATATGATGAATTGACATATAATTTTTTTAATTATTAAATGATTTTCTATTATAGTTAAAATAGTTAAATAACATATAATTTGGACTTATAAATTTTGGTACTTAACAATTTAATTTTTTATTATAATTTATTACAATATTTATTTAGAAAAATTCTAAAAACTCCTTAAAATAAATAATTAAAGGTTACATACCTAAATAACAAAAGAAAATAAAGAAATCTAGTTTACCATAATACTTAATGAAAAGAAAACAGTCCCTGAAGTTAGGCCTATTAATTTTACATTTTGTATTTTAATTGTTGTATTTGCCAATTAAAGATTTTTATAACTTATAGATATCTATATGTTAATTGTGTGTATGTTTTACTATATAAATTGCTAAAATAAAGATAACTTTCGTGGTTTAATATAGTGTAAAATAAGTATTAACTTAAAGCATATTATTAAATATAATGATTTTTAATTTTCATAGACCTGAACAAATTGTTCTTAAAAATTAGTTGGTCTACATATTATATTTCCTTCAAAAAATAAGTTTCCCTCCAAAAATGAATTCCCTTATTATTTTTTAATTCCCTCCAAATTTTTGCTCCTCCCTCCATTTTGTGTATAAATAGTATGTACAAAAATTATTTATTTTATCTTATATTATAAGATGAATTATGATGTATTATTATGGAGGTTAAAAATTTAATTCTATTTTTTGTTATTATTTATTAGGACATTGTTTTTGAACAAAAAGATTTTAGAAAAATTGTTTATAAATTCTAAAAACTTTAGTCTTTACGTGTAATTAATTTCATTTTAAAAATTAAAATATTCTGTACTAATAATCTATTGATATAGACAATTTGAACATGCATTTATTGAAAATTTTCTATACTTAATTAATGCAAATTGTTTTAAAATTGATCAACTTGTATAGCTTTAATATAGTTGCAAATTTTGAAATTATTTTGAAATATTCACAACATTATAATATAAACTTAGTAATATAATTATAAGTTTAATAAAATTATTTTTCTTCCCCATATATTTAATTAAATATTTGAAGAATTGTTAGCACCCTTAACAAATTTGTAGACGTCGGTTGAAATTTTATATTTAAATTTAAAAATATCCTTCAAAAGCTGTTTTGATTATCTTTAAGACAAAAATACCCTTGGACTTATTTGTAACTTTAACATGGGGGTTTAACGTTAATATTATTTAAATTACTCAGAATAAATTTAAATAATTTTATTAATAATTTTTTTAAATATTAAATAATCTTTTAATTAAAGTTGGATTAAAAAAATAAAAATTATAAATCATCAACATATGTAAAGTAATTTAATCAAATTTAATTAAACATATTTATTAATTATAAAATAAAAATAAAAATCAAACATCTCTTAATTAAATATGATTTTGTTTTTAAATTACATCTCAATAATATTAAAAACTAATCATATCTAAAATAATTTATTTATATTAAGTTAAATATATTTATTAAATATAAAAAAAATATTTATTAACTAAAATAAATAATTTAAAAATAAAAATAGGATCTAAAAATATCATACTAACACTATTAATTTTAAAATGTCTATTTCACCCTATCAACCTAATAAAAAAATTATTGATATAATATCTTGTTCCCTTCTAAAACACAAATAAATAAATAATTTTCTCTCAATTTATTTTTTACCTACCACCCAAAATACAAACAAACAACCATTACATTCTCCAACCCCACTTCCAAAAAACCATATTGCTAAAATATTTTGACAAAATGCTCCAATTCATAAACAAACAAGCCCTAATTTAAACTAATTTCATTAAATTTATTAATTAATAAAAATTAAATAAGTCAAAATGTGGGAGATATAGAGTTGGAATCCTGTGAGACCTTGATGTATGTGTGTATATAAATAAAAAAATTAAATTTATTTATTAATCAAAATAAATAATTTAAATAAAAATAAAATCTAAAATTTTATCCTAACAATATAATTTTAATAATTTTAAATAAATAACATAAGTCAAAAAAATTAATTTAAGCTAATTTAATTAAAATTTATTAATTAACAATAAATAATTAAGTAAATATATATATACATATATATTTTTTTTTCCTTCCTCTTCCACATCCCCCCCCCCCCCCAACCCACCCCTGCCTCTTCTAACCAGCACCCCCCCACCCCGCCAACCCCACCCTAGGCCAGGCCATGGCCGGCCAGATCTGGCCGCTGGCTGTTGGCCATTTTTCCATGGCCAGGCGGCCAGCGGTGAGGGATTGGGGGAGAGGGGGTGGGTATTATATATATATATGTATATATATATTTATATGATATTTATATTGAGATATAAAAAAAAAATTATGAGGAATTTGTTATATATTTTTAATTTTAATTTTAATTTTTTTAAAATTTTTAATGAAGGTTGATAGGGCAATTCAAATTTTGTGAAATTTTTATAAATAAGTCAAAATTTTGAGATGTTGGGTAATTAATTTTTTTTAATTTAACAGTTTTGCCTGAATACTAATGGAAGTTGAGGTGTTATTCCAATAGTATTAAAAAATTTAGAGGTTTGGTCCTATAAGTGTCAACTTAATTACCGAAAGTGCAAACCCCCCATCCAAATATAATTTTTCTAATATAACCAAACACTACATTAGCAAAACAAGAAAAGAAAACTAAGGGCTCCATTGAAATGGTAATAATTTTATTGGGCTAGTTGCAATTTACCCTAATGTGATTTGTGAAATAAGTGTCAAACCCTTATTTGAAAAAAAATATATATATACAAAACAACTTATTTATGTTTTATAAAACCACGCACACCGCCTCCCCCTCTACATTTATTGCCCATTTAATGTAATTTTAATATAAAAAGATTAATTTACCCTTAATCATTTCACATATATACAATTCAATTTAAATAACTTTTTATTATCGTATTTTATTTATTTTTTCTTTTTTTTCATTCTTTTCTTTTCTTTTCTTTTATTCTCATTTCTCTCTTCTATTATTTCATATATTTCTCATTTTATACATATATATAAATTTATCATTGTTTCTCATTTCTCATTATTTCATATATTCTCATTTTATACATATATATATATATAAATTTATCTATAAAATTTTAAATAATTTTTATTTTTATCTTTTTCTTTCTAATTATTCATACATGTATACTTATTTTTTCTATTTATACTTATTCACATAAATATAATATACATATTTATAAATTTATCAATAAAATTTAAATTACTTTTATTTTTATCTACTTTTCTATTTATTCATTCCCGAATTAAATAATATTTAATATTTATAAATATGTATAATATAATTTTTTGTTCATACTTATTTACATATATAGTGTATATATATACGCCACAAGAAAATAGATTAATCGCACCATATACTTTTTGCTGATTTTTCTAAACTGCTGCAATTAATAATATTATTTCTTTTACTTATTAGATTGCTCTATGTTTTTAACTTTAAACGGTTTTGTCCATAATTTTTTAATATATATATATGTAATGCCAATTATTTTTTAAAAACAATCTTATTTAATTTTAATTTTTGATTAAAAATCAATTAAGTTGAGACAAAAAAGTAAAATAAATCAAAATAAATATATAAAATAATTATAAAGTTAAAATCAATATTAGTATATAAGTTAATAGAAACCTTTTAATTTGACTCATAACTTAGTTATCGAATAATTAAATGAAGAAAAGAGTTTGGCATTAGTCATATAAAGTTAAAACTATAGTAAATTAATAAAATAATTATAAACTTAAAATTGATTTTAAAATATGAATTAGTGACAAAATATGAGGATGAAATTATAATGTAAAATAAAATATAGAAAAACCAAATTATTGTATTCATTCTCAAATTTTTGTATAAATATAATTGGATATCCATATTATATTTTGTAAATAACAAAAAAATAGTGAATAACAAAAAAAGTTGTTAACCTTTCAAATAATCAAAATCAAAATTTCTCATTATTTCATATATTCTCATTTTATACATATATATATATATATAAATTTATCTTTAAAATTTTAAATAATTTTTATTTTTATCTTTTTTCTTTCGAATTATTCATACATGTATACTTATTTTTTTCATTTATACTTATTCACATATATATAATATACATATTTATAATTTATCAATAAAATTTAAATTACTTTTATTTTTATCTATTTTTCTATTTATTCATTCCGAATTAAATAATATTTAATATTTATAAATATGTATAATATAATTTTCTGTACGTACTTATTTACATATATAGTGTATATATATACACCACAAGAAAAAAAGTTAATCGCGCCATATACTTTGTGCTGATTTTTCTAAACTGCCGCAATTAATAATATTATTTCTTTTACTTATTAGATTTCTCTTTGTTTTTAACTTTAAACGGTTTTGTCCACAATTTTTTAATATATATATATATGTAATGCCAATTATTTTTTAAAAACAATCTTATTTAATTTTAATTTTTGATTAAAAATCAATTAAGTTGAGACAAAAAAAGTAAAATAAATCAAAATAAATATAAAAAAAAATTATAAAGTTAAAATCAATATTAGTATATAAGTTAATAGAAACCTTTTAATTTGACTCATAACTTAGTTATCGAATAATTAAGTGAAGAAAAGAGTTTGGCATTAGTCATATAAAGTTAAAACTATAGTAAATTGATAAAATAATTATAAACTTAAAATTGATTTTAAAATATGAATTAGTTACAAAATATGAGGATGAAATTATAATGTAAAATAAAATATAGAAAAAACAAATTATTGTATTCATTCTCAAATTTTTGTATAAACATAATTGGATAATTTTTGGACATGCAACCAAGATGGTTCGGGCTTGCTTGAGGGTGGGCATGGGTGCGAGTTCGAAACCTCCTGGAAGCATGTTTCGATGAATTTGCGCTGGGCTTGCGCGCGCTCGGGTGGGTCGGTGCTCGAGCGCTGGGTCGGGTGGGCCGTGTGTGAGCTGGGCTTGCCATCTTGTGGGCCGCCGCTTGGGTGGGCCGGTGTTGACTCTAGGCCGCCACTCAGGTGTGCCGGTTGTGAGCTAAGTCGTTGTGGGAGCTGGGCCTGCGCGCTCGGGTGCTGGGCCGGTGTGTGAGCTGGGCCTGCCCTTGCGCTGGGCTGGCGCTCGAGTGGGCTGGTGTGAGCTGGGCATTGCGGGTGGGCCGGCGTGGGCGCCGAGCCGTTGCTCAGGTGGGCCGATGTGTGAGCTGGGCCTTGTGGGTAGGCCAGCGCTGGCGGCATGGGGGACAGGGCGTAGTGGGCCGGTGTGGGTGTGGGTCTGGGTCTGGGTCTGGGTGTTGGGCCGTGGGCTGGTGGGCGATGGCCCGGGTCAAGCCCAGAGTTCGGCGGCCCAGCAGGCGTAGGCCTGATGTCAAATGGCCAATCCATATGAAGCAGCGCAAACTGGAGCCCATGCGCACACATTTAGTAACAAAACTTTTAGTTATTTATTCCATTAGTAACGAAATTCTTATTTTTGAATTAAAATTTTATTTAACTATTTGTAACCAAATATTTTGTTACATAAACAATTAGTAACTATACTTAATTAAATAAATAATATCATTATATTATGCATTGGTTACGAAAAAATAAAATGCAACAAAATTGCCAATGTTTTAGTAACTAAATATTTCGTTATGCTATAAAAATATATTATAACTACTACACTTTTTTGTTACTAATATCATATTTTGGTAACGATAAATTTCGTCGCCATAAGTCCATCATTCGTAACGAACCATAAATTTCGTTACTAAAACCTTTTGCGATGGGCTTTAGGGCACTAAACTTAAGTAATGAAAAATTCATTACCAATATTTTGGGTAATGAATTTCAGCTTTATGGTAACAAAATTATTCGTTACGAAAAGTGTAATTTGTTGTAGTGCAAGAGTATAAACTATCTAAAATTTGCAAGTCCCCAAGTATCTGAATTCAAAATTTCAAGTTTACAAGTCTTCAAATCAATTGATCAAGTCAGTCTCCAAATCCATGACTTAAGTCTCCAAGTATTTCAAGTTTAAGATTCAAGTCTCCAAGTTTTCAAGTCAAAGGCTTATGTCGAAGACTCAAATTTTTAAGTCTCTAAATCAAATATTCAAATCTTCTAGTCTTCAAATTCCAAATGCTCCTAGATACGAGCATAAATTATCTAAAAATTTTAAATTAAAGTTTTCCAATGTGCTCTTCGACAAGAGTTTAAACTGTTAATAAGGCTCATAGATACGAGCATAAATATCTAAATATCCAAAGTCTCCCCATGTGCTCTTTGATATGAGCTTAAACTTTCAATAAGGCTCTTAGGTACGAGCATAAACTATTTAAATATTCAAATTCTTCCTATGTACTCCTTGATAAGAGTGTAAACTGTCTATTATGTCAAACTCAAATAAACTCTTTGACATGAGTATAAATTGTCAACCACACTCAAGTGGACTCATTGACACGAGTATAAAATGTCTATTCAAGTTAAATATGCTCCTTGACGCACGAGCCTAAACTGCATATTATTCCTGACATGTATGAGTATAAATTGTGTACAACACACCTATCAGAATGATATTTACTTTGAATTATATTATGATTAACCCTTTTATTGGGCACCATAGCCCCAGGAATGCTTGGAAGATGTTCTTATTCGCAAACATATGTGGAAAAAAAATCGGGAGAAAAAGAAAACTTCTCAAATACTTCAAGTCTTGCCTCTTTCATGGATGATTGGCACATCTTTTGTCAACTCTTGAAGTGGGGGCATTTATAAATATATCAATTTTTGCCCAATTGGAGAGTGACATGTATAAAATAATATGCTAATTATTAATTCAAAATTTTCTATTTATCTTGAAATTTACTAAATTTAATTCCAAAAGATAAATAGTTAATTTTAATTAATGTTCTAGTATTTATTTTATGTTCAAATCAAATATTAATAGGTATAAAAAATAAAGTGTCTATACCTATGCACCAATCAAATTAAAGATATTTGATACTATATCTTGATATTTGATATTATCTCTTCATACTTAATATTATCTTATCAAAGAGATAATTCTCAAAGAAGTTAAATCAATATGGAAGTCTCCCATCAAGCATATATATAAAGGGGTTGATCAAAGCTCATTCGACACACAACACAAATTTCAGCAAGTGAGAGGAGCTTTGAAGGAGTCCAGCAATTCTCTCAATTAAATTTAAGGAGGTCCACGGCATTCTTCGCGGAGCTCATCATATTTTGGCATTTGATTTGAGATTAAGGTGTGTAACTCTCGAATTGGTGTTATTTTCTTCAAATCAAATTTAAGGAGATTCACAGTGTTCAAGGCATTCATTGTGGAGCTCATCAAATTTCAAGACCATATTTGGAAGGGAAAAATCAGAAGATTAGATTAAAATTTGAATACACAATACATTGATAGATTTTAATTTCATTATTATTTGTAAGAATTTTCTTGTCTTGTAATTTTATTTTGCAGACAAAGAAATTGGCGCTTACATACATATTATAATTTTTTGGACAAAATTTATTTTAGGTTTGGGCTTGGGTCACCTAATAATATTGACTTCACAAAATTAATCAAGCTCATTCGAAAATTAAAATTTTCCTCCCACATTTATTTAAATCAGAATAAATCATTTTCTTTTTCTAAAAATACCTCTTCAATTCCAGCATTTATAAATAAACCCTCATTCTGGCCAGATGAATTATCAGAAAAAGCATGCAGCATATTATATTCTTCTAGCACTGTGCATTCATATTCAAGTCTTTTCAAGAGGAGTCCAACACGTTTGAGGTTCGCTAGTTTCAAGTGTTAGTAGTATTGCTACTGTTTGAAGGTTAGTTTCTGTATCTTGGGAGGCGATACCCTTGCTAGAACGATAATCACCAGTGTATGGCTAAATCTTCTTAAAAACAAAGAGCCTGTTTCTCGCTTTAACCATAGTTTTCTGTGATCCTAGTGTTCATGGAGTACAAGGGCTAACAATTACCAGTAATATGTCTTTCCGTAATATAAATTTTAGATTAATATTCTAAGAAAAAACTAAAAGAAGTTACTATTTTATTTAATTTTTCAGCCAAAATAATTATTTAATTCTATGGTCAAATGTAGAAAAATATTAATCAGTGGATTCTTTTGTATAGTTTATTTGCTTGTATATATATGTGTGTGTGTGTGTGTGTCTGTGTATATATATCATTTCCATGGGTAGTTAATTTGTTATTTTTTGATTTACTTTTAAAAAACACAATGAATGTCAATAACGGCTACAAGTTGTTTGTTAGGTTAGAATCAAGTTGTTTGATAGGTAAATTAATCAAGCATGCTGTTTTGTGCATGTATAACTCTCTAAATGATAATTCAGTGCTTGAATTTAGGAGTTAGCATTTTTCTTTCTGAGTTGGTTTCTGATGATGTGGGTCAACGACACCTACATAATAACATGTTGTGGGTTCTAACAAAGCCAACGTGCTAAGATACAATTAATCTTACATCAAAGGTGTCATAAAATCATGGGACGTATGTTTTATTTAAAGGCGACCTATATAAAAATGACCAAAATATAATTGAGATCATGATGTCGTTTAGGAATTATTATTATTATTATTATTATTATTGAGTCTTGGGGCTTGAAATAATTAAATTAAGAAAAGATTGAAATATTGGTATTTATTTCATTTTTGATGTTGTGGATTTAAATTTTAGCTCAACATGTGAAACATTCAAAGTAATATGGTTTAAAATATCCAACGAAATTTTCAAATATTTACCAAACAAATAAATAAAATTAAGCACCAGATTAAATGTGCTTCCTTTCGATTTTTCTAGATTTTGACTGCATTTGGCTTTTCTTAAAATTAGGGTTATGTTTATTTTTATTTATCTAAACTCATCTTTTGGAAAAAAAAAAAAAAATCAAACATAATTTTTTTGCTAATTCTAATTTTTCTAAAAACACCCAAAATGGCTGTAGCACATTCAAAATTCTCTCACTTCCTACCTGTCACGACATACATGATCATTACATATTTCTACACATATATTTTTTATATTACAATTATAAGTACATAAACTAATAATATAAAATTATATTTTTACCTCAAAAACCAAATAAAAAGTATTGATTTAATATTTATAGTACAATTTATGCCCTATTAAAATAAAACCATCCCATTCCAAAATAATCTCTATCCAATTTATAAAATAAAATAAAACTAACATACATTAAAGCTCAAAATAAGATAGCTCATGATCGTTAAATAGCTGAAAGCATAAACAGATATAGGAACATATTTTGTTCACTTTTCTAAAACCACAACAGCTTGTTCTTCTCACTCAAATAATAAATTTAAAATCTACCTAATAACTCAACTTACAAACTGAAACTTAGAAATAATTTTATTTTTGTTGTATTATTAAACTATTTATAACAATAACAAGAATCAAAATTAACTTTAATGCTTATTTTAGAATAATAAGAGAGTATATTTCATATTGTACATGGCCACAACCAACGTGTGTAATTTTTCCTACTGAATGGTTACTTCAAAGAAGTGAAGATTTGTCAAGTGGCTTGTAAGCCAATGTCATTAGTCTTCTCTATTATATAGGAAGTCAGGAGTTTGAATCTGAATTGACTTTTTATATGCATAAAAATATATAGTTTGTACTTCAATTTAATTAATTCGATTTTAATTATAAGATAATATTGTCTTGTTAAAAAAAAAAACCATCATTATAAGGTAAAAAAAGGGAAAGATTTGGCGGTTAGGTAAATAAAGCGGCACACCATGGGGGGCAAGCGGGCAGCAAACCCCACAAGTCGCGAACCTAACACTATTACGATCACAGTCAATTGAATCTTCTATTTCCATATATTCTTCAAATATTCCATACTAATAAAAATGTAAATTGTGAAAATATGAAATATTAATCCAAATTTTTAAAACTATTTTCATATTTATTAGGAGTAACATTTTTTTGGTATTATTAGAATCACATAAAACATTAGAATGAGTTTGATGGTAAAATAATTTCAAAATTGCATGAAGTTTGGCTTGTCAGATCATTTTCTAACTAAAAAAAATAAAATCAAATACATTGGTTTATTTTCCTAAGGCAATATACCATTCAAAACATCCTGAAAGCATTCTCAAAATATCATTCATATATATTACAATTATATCTACATAAAGATACTAATATAAAGTTGTATATTCACCTCTTAACTAAAGATGGGAATAGGCCATGCTATCCGTCGGGGGCCTATGGCCTAACATATTTATATTCTAGTTTGGTATAGTTTATTTAATAAAAAAGTCAGGTCAATGCTTAAAAAATAGCATTTTTTTTAACTTAATAGGTTAGATTTAGGTTCTTCTAAAAGTTCACAAAGTCTAATAGGTCGACCCGTTTATCTTTCTTTACATAAAAGTACAAAAATAGTTATATAATATTAAATGACTAATTGTATTTGATTTATTTAATTAGTTCTTTGTGGAATCCATTATGTTATTTAATATTGCTTTTTATTGAAATGATAATATTTTATACCTAGATTTGAACTTTTTTATAATTATGTATTTGTTATTTATCATTTTGATTATTTCTTATCAAGATCTATTACAAATTTAAGCATATTAAAAATTTAGGTTTATGTGATGTTTAGACTTAATTAAAGACTTAGTAGAAAATAGGCTTTTAGGTAGGCTTTGAGGCCATGTTAAGGCTTTAGAATTTATTAAAAATGTTAAGTTTGATCTTAAACAAAAACCTATCATAGATAATAGGTTAGGATCAGGCTCGTCATTTGCATAACATACCTGACCTATTTAAGTCAAAGCCTAGCTTGGCGTAACCTATTTCTATGCCTACTCTTAACCAAATAAAAAGAATTGATTTAATATTTATAATATAAAACATCTCATTTCAACATTCTCTCCCAAAATATTATTTAATCGCCTCCAAAACAAAATTAAAACATTCAACACATTCTTTAATCTTACTCCAAAAACTCATTTTCTCTATATATTTTTAAGAACATCCACAACAAAACCAAATCTTTGTATTTTCAAACTCATTGCACTACACTAATATTGATAGGTTTTGTTTTGCACTTGATTAATCGATACAGTAAGTTTTGGCAAATGACCTTTGCCCTCATCTTTATTTTGGAAAAGTTGCATATTGCACTCTTGGAATTATTAAATGAGATGTTTAATTTGTCCATACCTTTTGAGATTGTATCAACGCATGTGAATTTTTTAAGTGAACAAAATGCATGTGCACTATATTAAATGCATATTCCACTCTTCTTGCGATTAGAATTAGATACATGCGCATACGATTAAAATGGTAATTTACACAAAATTCAAGAGCGGAGCAAATTTTTAAAAATTCATGCAAAAACTATCCATGGAAAAATAAAGGGGTATTGTTATTTGCACTCCAAAATTTATTATTGGCACTCCACTTGATTTTTAGTGTATAAAAATTGACCATTATATCCTTTTATCTTCAAGATATCATTTAGTTTAAATTGTTGGACAATTATACCCTTAGGCCAAGTTTGGTTGGATTTTAAGTTTATCTCTTGATAACTTGTCTTATGATAAGTTATTTGATTATCAACTATTGTAATGTTATTTGATTTGCATGATTATTTGTAAATATACCTACATGATTATTATTTGGTTGGAGGTATAATAATCATTATCATTTGATTGTTTTATGAAATGACCATACTATCCTTTAGTTTAAAAAAGATTCTTTCTCTTCTGTATTTTTTTTTCATAAATCATTTTTGCAATGAATAGTTGCAGAGACACATTCACTTTTTTCAAATTGTTTTTCTTCCATATTTTTATTGATTTAATTACTTCCCAAAGTCTCAACAGAAGGAATCTAACCCATAATTTCTAATTATTTTTATAATTTTTTCAAAAATATTATTTTATAAAATTAATAAATTAGAATAAAAATAAATTAACTTTTTTATAGTTATGATATGTGTAAATATAACATTTGGATCAGTTTAATAATTTCCCAACATTAATAGCTTGACTTATTTTTTTTTTCAATTTTTCAAAATTACTAATTCAGAATAAATTAAATTGTTTTAATATTATTCAAAATTATTAAATTTTAATTGATAATGTAAGTTCAGAATCATTAATTTCGTATCATAAAATTAAAATATATAATTCATTTTGTTAATTTTCTTGATTTACTAATTTAAAATAAACAAGTTATTACTTATAATTTCCAAAATTATAATTTATAATTTATTTTTATAAATTTCTACCATTATTGGTTATTAATCTATAATTTACTCTCATAATCCATAATTATTTTTTATAATTTTCAAATAATATTATAATTATTCAAGATAGTAATAAAAAATAATTAATTTTATAATATTTTTTCTTCACATAACTATTCAAAAATAGTTTCATAATTTTATAATTACAAAAAATATGAAATTATCTATAATAAATTAATTTCTCAAAAAAACTAGAGGCAAAGAGAATGTAGCTCCCCAACGTCCAAATGCAATATATAATCTAAAAATAAATTTTTATTGATTTAATCATTTTTATAAATTGGAAAGAAAAAGAAAGAAGAAGAATGAATGAATAAATCATATTAACCATGACTAAAATTGCGGAAAAAAAAATCAAAATTTTTTTTCGCATTTTTCGCAGTTGGTTAATTTGGTTAATTGAAATCAACTTACAAGACTAAACTTCTTGTATATATTAGGGGCAAAAAAGTAAAAAGAATACTAACACACAAGTGTGGGATAAGTAATACTAGGGTGAGTGGTTGAATTAATTATCACACACATATGGATGTAGGCTGATGGTTATAAAAAGGGCTTATTAGATTGTTGTCATCCAATCTAAACAAGTGATAAGGCATGATTTAATAACTCTATCCTGCCTTATCAAGCCAACCAAAGATGCCCTTAGTGTATTATTTTTTTGTCCTATTAAATATAATTTTGATTTTTTCTTACCCTAGATTCATTTCATGTTAAATTTGATAAAAGCGTATAAAAATGAATATATTATCTTATCTCTAAATTTAATCATCTCACTGAAAACATAGTTATAAACTTCAATAGAAAAATGATAGTATGACTAAAATATAGTATATTTTCACACCCATAGACTTGACAAATGGGTATCCGTAGTTTGTAGATAACCCAAGAATGGGTAATAATGAGCCGAGTAAATTTACCATTGTTAAAATTATTTATTTTTTATTGGATACGAGATAGTAGACCCATTACTCATGACTATGGGTGATGAATAACGCACATGTATCGACATTTTTATTTTCTTATAATTGAAGGTAAATTAATATGTATTTTTTAATTTACATAATAATATTCAAATATTATTTAAATAAAACTAATAAAAGATGCTAAGTTTAAATATTACATTGAACAAGCACTTAAAGTATGTCAAATATTTTAGTTTAAAAAGTACAACTTAAATGTTTATACATCTATTGATTTTACGTTATATTACATTTTGAAGTCCAAATTTAAATCCCATTATATGTTAAAAGTTTTTTGAACTAAAAATTTAAATATCACTTAAATGTTGTTGTTATTATAGAAAAATGTGTTATATTCTCCAAACTATCTGTGAGAAATAGAGAAAAATTTAATATATATCAATATTATTTCATATTAAGTTGGACAAGTTGAGATAGAATGTATTCATAAGTAATAAAGTCGAAAGTGATAATTATTATATTAAAGAGTGTATTTGTAAATTAATATAAATGAATTTGAAAAGTAGGTGGATATTTTGGTAAACAACTTAACATACAAATTTAGAGTGAAGGACGGATAACAAATTTTAAAGTGCAAATAACAATATCCAAAACAAAGCCTATATTGTCTTGCAAACATTTAAGGACAAAGTAAAACAAATTCCATTCGATATTTAGAAGATGTTTACTTAAACTAATTAAATTTTTTTTTATAAATTTTTACATCTTATAAGATGTTATAATTTATTTTAAGCACAAACTTTGAAAGTATTAAGATAAAATTTTAAAGTATTAGAATAAAATATAATTTTCAACTTATAAAATGTGAACATCGATTCTTTTATAATTAATGTGATTATAATTATAAAAATTTGTTAAAATTTTGAAAGAAAGTTCTAAATCTCTTACATTTTTTGAAAGAGTGTATAAGATTCTGATATTTTATTTTGAAAGTTTATAAATTTACTTATTAATACTTTTATAATATTTTATATAATTTTAAATACTTATAAAGTATATTCAAAACTTATCTTAAGATCTCTCAAACACAATTTTAAAAACGATTTTGATTTCAAAATGATAAAATTAATGAAAATGACACTTGCAAAGAACGAGCGTACGAGCAGCAAATGTGTCAAAAACTAGCGAAGATGCTTTACTGTTTACACAGACGCGTTGAATCCATCCCATAACCAGCGGCGGCATTGTCCCCCTCCCCTCTGTCTCGTGCCATTATTCAATTTTTTCCCAGTCCTAACCCCTAACTGACCCAAACAATCCCAACCCAGAAAAAGAATAATAATTTTTTATTTTTTTAACAAACCGAATCACAGTCGGTGCCTCTTCCCTGTCTCTTCCCTCTTTGTTCTTGTTCAGTTCTTCTATACACTTATCCCATATTCTCTGCACTCTGAGGGAGAGAGAGGGAGAGTTAGATGAGTGTATGTATGGTGATTTCTTGAGGGAGGGAGAAACACTGAGCTCAAATTCATACTGCCCATACACCCCATTTTCTTTCTCGGAGAAAAAAGAATTGTCTTTTTAGCTGATGGGTTCAGAAAACACGTTTTCTGCTCAGAAGCGGACTTCCGGAGGGCTCCCGACGACAGGTGCCACCGCGAACGGCGGAGCACGAGGCCGCACCGCCTCGCTCCTCCCCCGGGGACGGCAGATCCATAAAACTTTCAACAATATCAAGATCACAATTCTCTGCGGCTTCGTCACTATCCTCGTACTTCGTGGCACCATCGGTCTCGGCAACCTCCTTTCCACCGAAGCAGAAGCTGAAAACCAGCATCTCATCGAAGAAACGAACCGGATCCTGGCGGAGATCCGATCCGAAAAAGACCCCACGGAACCGGATGACCGACCCGAGGAATTTCTCGACCTGAATGCTACTTTTAGTCTAGGACCTCCAATTAGTACGTGGGACGAAGATCGTAAGGTATGGCTTAAGAAAAACCCGCAGTTTCCGAATTATGTTAATGGAAAACCTAGGATTTTGCTTGTGACTGGGTCGCCGCCTAACCCTTGTGATAATGCGATTGGGGATCATTATTTATTGAAGGCTGTGAAGAATAAGATTGATTACTGTAGGATTCACGGGATTGAGATTGTTTATAATATGGCTCATTTAGATAAGGAAATGGCGGGGTACTGGGCTAAGTTGCCATTGATTCGACGCTTGATGTTGTCACATCCAGAAGTGGAGTGGATTTGGTGGATGGATAGCGATGCTTTGTTTACTGATATGGTGTTTGAGATACCTGTTTTGAAGTATAAGGATTATAATATGGTTATTCATGGGTATCCTGATTTGTTATTTGATCAGAAGTCGTGGATTGCATTGAACACGGGTAGTTTCTTGTTTCGGAATTGCCAGTGGTCATTGGATCTGTTGGATGCCTGGGCTCCAATGGGGCCCAAGGGTCCAATTCGTGAGGAGGCTGGGAAGATCTTGACAGCCAATTTGAAGGGCCGGCCAGCATTTGAGGCAGATGATCAGTCTGCACTGATATACCTGCTGATTTCTCAGAAGGATCAGTTGATGAACAAGGTTTTTGTGGAGAACTCATATTATTTGCACGGGTTTTGGGAGGGGCTGGTGGATCGGTATGAGGAGATGATTGAGAAGTACCATCCTGGATTGGGTGATGAGAGGTGGCCATTTGTGACCCATTTTGTGGGTTGCAAGCCCTGTGGGAGTTATGGGGATTATCCAGTTGAGAGGTGTTTGAAGAGTATGGAAAGGGCTTTCAACTTTGCGGATAATCAGGTTTTGAACTTGTATGGGTT
Organism: Jacaranda mimosifolia; assembly: GCA_018894105.1. Classification (NCBI taxonomy): domain Eukaryota; kingdom Viridiplantae; phylum Streptophyta; class Magnoliopsida; order Lamiales; family Bignoniaceae; genus Jacaranda; species Jacaranda mimosifolia. The sequence continues at coordinate 17,563,191 of CM032124.1, forward strand.
TAGGCATAGAGGCTTGGTGAGCCCAAATATTAAGAGGATCAGGAATGAAACTGTTACGCCTCTGGTGAATGTAGAGCAGTTTGATATTCGTCATTCTGCACACCACAACAGTGGATCTAAGAGCTAGCTTGTCCGCTGTTGCATGTGAGCGACACTTTGCAGGTAAGTAGTTTCTTGGATTAGATGATGATATTACAGTCTTTTGTTGAACTTTTTATCAGACTAATATTTATCTGGACTTGCTTTGCTTGATTTGGTTGTATTTACCATTCTGGAAATCAAGGGAGTTGTTGTTTTTTGGTAACTGCAGCAGGGCGAATAATTTATCTTAAGTCACAATCAGTTCGTTGTATAATTTTGTTTTGAATGCTCGACCTAGTGGCTTAATTTATTTCTAACACAGCATCGGCTTTTTAAAACATGTAGCTTCAATATAAATGCTTGCAGTATTCCATTAATTTATCTACAATCAGCCCAACCCCCCCCCCCCCTCCCCCCCGAAAAAAAAGGGAAGGAAAATGAAAAATTCATCATCTGAATGTTAACATCAATATTTACCACTTTGAAAGTGTGAGTTGGTTTCATTTATGATTCAGTCACCCCTTTCATTTTTGTTCATGCTGTTTCCGAGTGCCTCAGTATGTCTACTGAGGTAATACTAATGTAAGGTTAAACATCAAAACCCCCTAACCTAACAATCCAATATCCTATTTCTCCTCTCTGCCACCAACAAAAATAAATGAACAACGATCATAAGGTAGAAAGGAGTCATGTTTAGCTGCTATGTTCTTATAAGATGCTTAAGAGGAGAAAGAAAACAAGTTAAACAGCAGTTTATGTTTTCATAGGATACCTATATAGCATAATTCATACCTATTTCTAAACCTTAATATACTTCCCATGATTTTGGTAGCAAAAAATTTTCCCCATATCAACCTGGAACAAGTAAGAACACTTAGGCCATTTGGTTTCATTTTGATTTTTTATTTTTCATTTCTATGATTTTGAAAGGGTGAAAAAGTAGTTAGTGAAAATGGGTTGAAAATGAGTTTGTATTTGGATAAGTTGTTGGAAAAATAATGATTATGTTGAGTTTAGTAGATTGTAGGTAGAGAGAGATAGTAATAATGAGAAAGAAAGAGAAGATATATATGTTATTGAGAATGAAAATGAAAATGATGTTTTTCAATTTTCAAATAGTAGAAAATGTGAAAATGAAGTGAAAATGAAATTTGAAAATGAAACCAAACGGGCTCGTCTCCATTGAGAAGGCATGATTGAAATGCATAACAAGGAGCATGCTTTGGCATTTGTTTTCGTTTGCTAGGAATACCCCACTCAAATTTGTAATTGAGCATTGGGAATTCATGTTCTATATGAAGCTTGCATTTTTTTGCGTAATGGCTTGATTACATGTGTTCTTGTTGTAGTTAATGCTTCCATTCAGAAGAGGTGAGCCAAAGACATTGTCAATTCATAATCATACAAAGGCAACTCATGATTGGAGGTGTTTCTGGACTTCATGTGGATTTACTGTTTTTGTAAAGCCTGAACACATGGGAAAAAATGTCCATTTTTCTTTCATGGTTATTTAAAATAGGAGTTGTTTTAGCTTTTCATTCATTTAGGAAGATTGTGAACTCAAAGTAAAATAGGAAGATGGTACCAAGCTTCAGCAGAAGAGATTTGCATCGGGAGAACACAGAATGGTTAAGGATTAGTTTATAGAGTTCTCCAGCAATTTCCTATGTTGTCCTTGGGCTGCGAAAGCAAGCGCAGTGCATGCTGTATTATTGCAAATTGTGAAATGTCTGATAGAAGATATATATTCTATAACTGGCAGAATTTGCTAGTTTTAGAGTGCTAAACATAACAATTTCTTTTACGTTTTCCTTTTGTGATAGTCCTGTTGTGGAATTTTTTATTCTATTCTTGTTTGTCGACTGCAAACTATATAACATTCATTGTTTCCTTAAACATCTACTATGAAACTTACCATTTTGAGGGCTATAATGGTATGTTCATATTTGGAGTTGTGACATTTTAGGAGTTGGTCTATTTGCCTCAGTCTCTGAACAGAGATGTTCATGCGCGTGCCCCAAATTGTCACAATGTCTGTCAAGTTTCAACTTGATAAATTCCGCTTAATTCTCAGGGAATTTAGGGTCCGTGTGATTTCATTTTCAAATTCCTTTTTTTTTTGTTTTGGGTCCATTTTCACTATCTCGAATTGAATTCTCAGTAGCTTCTCACCATTTTTACTAAAATTTCAAGTCTCGTTTTTTTATTTTTCAATTCAAAACACATTGCCTAATAATATATATATATATATATCTTTCTCCCAATAATTTATATATCTTCTTTTTATTTGTATTATTACTCTCTCTTTACTTATAATTTACTAAATTCTATACAATTATTGCTTTTCAAATAATCTACTAAAGTACATATTCATTTTCAACTTATTTTTTCTGAATATCTTTTGAAATTTTAAAACGCTGAAAATAAAAAATAAAAATGAAAGACAAAATAATTGTTTGCCTACCTTAGGAGTTAGGATTATCAACATGCATAATTGTTTTTACACATTGGAGATAACAACAATGGGGTTGTTGCAGCTAATAGCAAAATAAATAACATCAAGCGCATTTCTCAAATATTGCATGCTAGTAACAAATATGTTATTCTAAATTTAATTCCTCTGAAAAAGTGCCGACATGGTGAAATTCATTGTTTCCATATGACATCCAATCACCACTTACCAGTATGCTATACTATAATCTTCAACAAACACATACTTTGTACAACGAACTTTAGTCCTTCAATTTTCCAGCACACCATAATTAGGTGGAGGAAGGCCTACTACTACTACTACTCACAAAATGGGTCTTGCAAACGCTTACAGCAGCAAAGCCCGAGTGTGGGATCCGCCGCAACTCTGGCAGCCTTCCAATCGCAATATTGAATTTGGCTAAGGATTGGGGCTAGTCGGAACTCTATGAAGTGCCAGCAACATCTGATTCATTCGGGATACTTGATCCAAGAGTTGATTGATTTTCTGCTAAACAAAATGCAAACAAGTTATCTTTTTACAATTGCCAGTTACTGTTTTCATGGCCATTTCCACAAACAGTTAGAGAACAAAGTACGCAACACCCACCTCATCTCTCTCTTTAATGATTCCCATGAGCCGATCCCGGCTTTCTTCTCCGGCTCTCAGTTTCCTCCTCCGCCTGAAATGCAAAAACGCTATCAGTATGGCCATAAAGGTGGCGGAGCGAAAAGTCACCAACACTCCTCGCGAGGAACCAAAGAAACCGCATAAGAACCGCAGCAGGCTATTCACTTTGGAATGGAATATCTCCGTCCACAAATCAAACCACCCGGCCGAGTCAGCTGCCGGCCTGGCCTTTGGAGTGGAAAAGAGCGGGGAACGCGGCACTGGGCTCGAATCCGAAGGCGAAAATGTGGAAGAAGAGTTTGAATCGGAATCTGAATCCGAGTCAGAAAATGGAACTCGTTGATTATCGGTGTGAAAGTGAGAGATTTGGTCGGGAGTGGAAGGTGGGTCTGGAGAGATTTGAAGATTTTCGTGGTTGATGGGAGGGAAGACAATCGGGGGACTGTTATCGCCATGGTCCTCGTGGTTTCTGATGGCAACCATTGACCAGGGAGCTTTTGTTGGTGTCGAAACGGCGGCGTCGAGTGGAAGGCGGTGGATTTTGTTCCAACTAATTAGGCACTCAGGTAACGTTCGGGGTGGCTCCGCCACTTCTCCTTCCTCTCCAGCTACAGCTGAATCTGTTTCCACCACCATTTCCGCGAAACAGTGAGGAGTTTATGGTCTTCTCTGGCTTTGTTATTCAAAATTTTTTGATTGATCTAATGAGAATGGGCTTAAGTGCAAATTGGTATTGGGCCCAAATGACCAATTAAATTTTTATTTTGTTTTGTATATATATATTTTTATTTGGTGAGATAAACAAGAGATTATGTACAGTATTTATTAATAAAGCACATAACTCTGTTTTTGTATGTTTTCGTGTGATGTACCTAAAATGTCCTCACTCTCCCCCTATAGACTATAACTACATCTATATAGCAACTACCATTTACGACTCACAAATTCTATATTTATAATTATCGTTTTATTTAACAATTTGTTATTATTTATGTAAAACCTCAAATAAATATCAAATACTATTAAAATTAATATAATAAATCGTTTACTCTATATTAAAAAAAATTTAGCACATGCATCGAATGTGCCCAAATTGCTATTATTAGTTAAGAATCAAGTAACACAGCATGAACAATTACATCATAAGTAGACAAAACAAGAATAAAGACAAAGCATGTTTAGCAAGATGATGGGCACATTTGTTTCCAGTTCGATGTGTATGATTGAAGGTGATAATAATGTGATGGAGTAGACTCTTTTCAGCAAAAAGGATCAGACCGATGGAAGAAAAAATATCTGCTATCTCTTGAAGAGCCCGAATGATCGATATGCAATCTCCTTCAATAATTACTGAAGGCCAGGTGTAATCTGCCTTGACAAGCAAATGATTAGAGATGTTGGGTTGGCAATCGTGTTGTGTCGTGTCGTGTCGTGTCGTGTTGGGTTGGCAATCATGATTAGAGTTAGGGATGGCAATTATGTCGTGTTGGGTTGTTTCGTGTCGGGTTGAGGTGGAGATATCATAAAATTTTGCTCAACCCAAACCCAACCTGAAAGTTTTCGTATCAACCCGAACCCAACCCATTTCAGCATATGATTATTTTTCATTAATAATTCATCTAAAAAACTTACACATTTTATGTTCAACTAAAATCTTAATAAAATAATCAATTTATACTAAGATTTTGAGAAAAGTCAACTTATACAAAAAATTTAGAAAAAGTCAACATTATACTATAGCAGCCCAACTTTTGTATCATAGATCAATTTGATAATTGGACTTCATTTAATTTCCTGTACAACATCAATAATATACAAATTTTCATGTTAAACCAAAAGTTTTGCACAACTTAATTTTAACAACAATGAAATCGAATTCCAACAAAGAAATATAATTCGTTCCATTCAATGATAAATAATCATCCCCAACATCATCAAGTAGTCAAGATTTATGTAGTAAATAATAATCATTAATTCTTACAAATCAATCTAGAGTTAAATTATTCAAAAATAACAAATCATTACTTAAAAATGCAAAAAACATAAAAAAAACTATCAAATTATCATGTTTTCGGGTTACTCGAAACCTAACCCAAACCAATCCATAATTTTCGTGTTGTTTGTTGGGTCGACCCAATATCGACCCAAATCCAATAATATCGTGTCAGTTCATGTCGTGTCGAAAATTGCCACCCCCAGCTAGAGCCCTAACAACCTCTAGATCAACTAAACGAGAATTAAGCGAGAAAACCAAATTAAACATTGTCCTCTAAAATCTCTTGCTACTACACCAATGCCTATCGAATGAGCCTCTTGGAAGTTTGTCGCATCAAAATTCACCTTAATCGGATGACATGTTGGTGTGATCCACGTAACATTATCATTACTCTGATGCCAAAGTTAATTGGAAGTGGTCAAAGAAGTTTTGGGCAAAGTTCACTACTTCAAAAGGATTCTAGCAATGCTTTTCAAACTTCACCTTGTTCCCTCTATGCCATAAACACCAACAACAAATCAACAAGAATTCAAAGTCTTTCTGATCACTAACTACTGAAATTTTAACCTTCCAATCCACAACCGTATTAACAGTCTGATGAACTAATGAGGGGCAGATTTGAGAGAGCCCATACCTATCTGGCAAAGTGGTAATGTAACAAGCAATGAAGTGTGTCTTTGGGTGTGTCTTCGCAAATATCACAGAATAAATCATCAGACATGTTCTTGTGGCATAATATTGCTTTTGTAGATAGGAAGTTGTGAACAACATGCCAAGTGAATTGCTTAACTTTCGGGGGCACGTTGCATTTCCAAATGAAGCGAAAATCTGGTGCTACACGAACCTCGATTGCCAGCAGCCATTCTGTCCTTAATAGACACATCAAGATGGTAAGCTAACCTTATAGAAAACTGACCAGAATGTAAGTAGTGCCAAACTAAAATATATGAGTTATCTTTGCTGCCCGAAGGTATGCTGGAAATGGTATCTACATCAAGAGCAAGAAAAATCTCTTTGATCAGTTGAATATTCCAGGTTCATGTAGATGGATCAATCTCAAAAATGAGGAGGTTGAAGGATCCACTTGTCATGCCATATAGATACATTCGTTCCATTACCTATCTTCCATTTAAGGCCCTTTCGAAGAAGAGACAAAGAATGCCAAATACCTCTCCAGGAGAAGGATGGATTAGACCCCAAGGACGCATTAAGAACATTGCAATTAGGATAGTATCTAGCTTTGAGTACTTTAGCCAATATTGAGGTCGAATGTGTGTGCAGCAACCAACCTTATTTTGCTAGTGCCCAGTTAAAAGCCCGTAAATCTCGAAAACCAATTCCACCATCTCTTTTACTACAACTAAGAAGCTCTCATCTTAGCTAATGGATTTTTTTAAAGTTATGATTATCCCACCAATAAACAGTCATCGTTGTTCTATATTCTGGATCAAACCCTCTAGTATTTAAAGCAGCTCATAACATAGGTAGGAATCAATTGAGCAACCGACTTTAGAAGAATTTCCTTGCCAGTTGAAGAAAGAATTTTAACACTCCACCTATTAATCCAGTTCCAAATCCACTTTTGTATGTATGTAAAAATGTCCTTCTTAGATTTCCCAAGTATAGAAGGGAGGCCCAAATATTTATCATGTTTGTCTGCAACCTGCATTCCAAGAATCTATTGAGTCTATGTCGCATCTCTTGACCTGTATTTGCACTAAAAACAATGGATGATTTCTCCATGTTGATATGCTGGCCAGACACACATTCATACAAGAGCAGAATCCTTCGAATGGCATAAGCAGCCTATATCTTAGCATGACAAAAAAGTAGAGTATCATCCCCAAAAAGCAAATGAGAGATTCGTGGAGTGTTTTGGCAAATTGATACTCCAACAATGTCACCTTCATCTTTAGCTTATTTAAGTAAGGAGCTAAGCGCCTCAGCACAGAATAAGAACAAAAATAGAGATAATAGGTAACCCTTTCGTAGACCTCATTGGGGATGGAAGAAACCAAAATTTTCACGATTGAGTATGACTGAATAAAAGATTGTAGTAACACATTCCATAATCAATGCAGCAAACGATGCAGCAAATCCAAGCTTCAGAAGAAACCTCTACAGAAAATCCATTCAACTTGTCGTATGCTTTGCTCATATTAAGTTTAATGGCCATTTTACCCACTCATCTTTGCTTTATCTTTCGAAGGTAATTATTTACTTCGAAAACAACTAGCACATTATCAATTATAAGTCTTGAGAGCACAAAAGCAAATTGACTTTCAGAGATAACTATATGCATGAATGGTTTAAGTTTATTTGTAATCATCTTGGAGAGAATCTTAAAAGATACATTACATAGACTGATAGGTCTAAACTGACTGATGACCTTAGGCTTATTCACCTATGGAATTAGGACTGTATGTGTATAATTGTGCTGGTAAATACTATCATCATCATTCAGGAAACCAAGAGCAAAGGAAATTACCTCATATTCCACAATTCGCCAAAATCTTTGGTAAAACAAAGCAGGCATGCCATCAGGGCTGGGTGATTTAATAAGAGCCATTTGGAATAACACTGTTTTCACATCATCAATCGAGAATGGTTCGCAAAGTCTTATATTAATGGAATTAGAAACTTTGGCAGGTATGCTCTGAAGGACCACATCCAAATTTGATGCTAAAGGGCTAGTAGTCCGAAATAAATTATTAACATAGGTAGTAACAAGAGTCTCAAGATCCATTTTGGACTCACACCATTCACCTGTCTTTGCTCGTAAGACAGCTATAAGGTTTTTGTTATGCCGTGCCGATGCCTTAGCATGAAAGTATTTTGTATTTCGGTCTCTATCCTTCATCTAATCCATTCTGGACCGTTGTTGCCACGTAGTTTCCTCTTGATCAAAAAGTTCTTCTAGTTCTGGTTTTGAAGATGAAATAGAAGCTTTAGAACTAGTTGTCACATCGTTTGTGGAGAGAAATGCAATCATGTCTCAAACAGATTGTATACATTTCTTAAGTGAACCGACTACATCTTTATTCCACCGGATTAGGTCCACTAGACAATGTTTAATAGATTCAATTAATACATCCAAATCAAAGGTGACATTAGAGTTTTGCCAAGAAGCCTGAATAATTTGCTCCTAATCGTTGTATTTAAGCCAGAAAGAAAGCGTGAGGGATGGGGCACGCTAAAGGCAGGAGAGCACCCGCTTATAGTATACAGGAACCAGTCCCCGGGCTAGAGAGCAAAGCGAGCGTTATCAAAATGAAAACACAGTTTACCTTTTTTGTGGAGCACTAGAGCAATATTATCAAAATAAATAACCAGGCTGAATGGTCAAAATTCCTGCCAATAATGTGTCAAACTTGATGATATTGAAAACAGTGAAGCCAATATAAAGAGGCACATGCTCGATCAAGACGCTCACGAACCATGAAGGGGGAAATTCTTCTATTACACCATGTAAATGGGAATCCCACAAAGCCCAAGTAATGAAGGTTTGCATCTTCCAAAGCATTTCTAAATTCAGAAGATCTGGCATAAGAGATATGTGATCCCCCCTATTTCTCAAATGGGGAAATACTAGAGTTAAAATCTCTTGCACACAGCCAAGGGGAAGTCGACTATGAGCTCAGTTGGCGCAGAAGTTGCCAGGAATACCTCTACCGTGCAACATCCGAGTCACCGTAGAAGCCAGTAAATGGAAACTTGAGCCATCAAAACTCTAGGTTTGAGTAGTTATTCTTCAAACGTTCGCAAAAGGTTTTTTTAAAATATATTAAAATAAAACCAAACAAAAATTTTAAAACATTAATTTATTTATAGGACTATTAACGGGTCGGATTTGAATCAAATCAATCGTATTCTAGATTCAAATTCAATTATCATAATTCACATCTAAATCCTACTTGATATCCTATAGGATCTTTGTTAAGTATCATATCCGAATCCGATGAATATTCAAAATTCGATAAACGTCCTAGTTTAATTTATTTTTTCTTTTAAATTGCATAATTTTTTTTTGTATTTACAAAGTAAATTTATTTCATATTTGAATTTCTAATAATTTTTTTTTTGTTCATATATTGACCCTAAAGTTAAATATTTGAATACTAAACTCTTATTATGTTAATACATTATTATAGTTGATATTTTTTTAGTATCCTTCTTATTTTTAGGCTAAGATTCAATATAGATATTAAACCAACATAATATATCGATTTTATTTTAAAATCTTTATAATATCATATGTAAGAGTATTAATTTAATAAAAAATTATTAAAGTTTGGATTTGGATTTTTTGACAGATCGGATAACTTAATTCCATATTTGATCCACGTATTTTGAATTACGAATATTTATAATCAAATATAATTCATTCAATATTTTAATCGATTAAAAATCTTAAAATTTGAATTGAATTCAAGTCGAATTCAAATCAAAATTGGATCCATTAACATTCCTACTTATTTAGGTTTGCAAAGTCCATTTTGTTTTGCTTTTTTGTTCTTTGCTTTCCTTTTCTTTTTTTAAACTTTTTCTCTCTTTCTTGGTTACAAGTTGTTTTACTCTTTAGTGGAGATAGGTATAGTCAACATTTTGGTTGGACTATAATAATTTATTTATTTTTTTGTTTTTTATGATAAAGAATAGCATTTGATCACCATAATTTTTGATTATTAGATCCATGATAAATCGACAATTTTATTAATTTTTAGAAACTAATTATAGTTTCTATTGAAGATTTCATGATAATCCCAACACTTAGCATGCAGTTGCCTAGGCTGGTCAACCTATTATCTATCATATTACTTAGCAATAATAGCATAGTAATGAAACAACCAAGAAGATAGAGTGGCAGCACTTTAATATCGCATCGATATCAATGTTTGATCCTATACTAGTGACAAATGCTTACGTGGAATGCTTAAACATATCATGGGAGGTTTATGTGTGAGGCACTATCCTATAAGTACCTGTAGTAAGTTGCACTACAATAAAATTAAGCATTAAAGACATTAAAAAAATACCACTTAAATAATATTATACTGTCAATTTTATATTTAATGATATTTTTTAAAAGTGTCGCTTATAGCGATGTAGCTAAATGTATAAATGTCACTAAATTAACTTTGTTTTGGCATTAATAAAATACAACAAAAATTATATCAAATGACATGTTCAAATGTCACGAAAAATGCATTAAATAACATGTCAAAGTGCCACTAAAAATTATTTTAAATGAGATGCTAATATGCCACTAAAAATTGCATGTAATGGCAGGTCAAAATGCTACAAAAGTTTCTTTAAATGATAAGGTAACATGCCATAAAAAAAATACAATAAATGACATGTTAAAACGTCGTAGAGATACTTTTAAGTGACATGCTAACATGCCACAAAAAATGCATGTAGTGATGTCAAAATGCCACAAAAAATTCCTCAACATGACATACTAACATGCCATAATAATTAATTAAATAACATGTTAAGTTAAATGGCAATTTTATTTTTTATTTTTTTTTGAGTGACATCTTAATTTGCCTCCAACAAGGATATATGAGACTCCAACATGCTTCAATTGCTCTGTACAAGACTTGACCCTGCGATATTTTACTTAGAAAGATATGAGTTTATTGTCAAACTACCCATCAAATATTCTTTAAAAATATTCAAAAATATTATTATATTTTGATACTTTAAAAGCATTCTTTCTCAATTATTTAAATATATACTTGAAATTATTATATTAAATAATACATCTAAAAAAGTTTGAGACATTAAATTTAGAGATAGAAAATATTCAAAAAAAAAAAAAGTATATGTGAGGAGAAAAAATGAGCAAAACTTAAGGCTATGTTTGGTTACAATCTGGTGGAACAAATTCATTCGGCCATATTGTAACCAAACATGTTGCCCCATTTTCCCCAAAATAGTACCCAACAAATGACCAGAACACTCTTGGAAAAAAATTGGATATTGACCGAAATCTCCCTACACTCTTGGCCAAACATGCACCACCTGGGATGGCAGATTTTGTCTCCACTAAAATCTATCATCCCAATTTCACTCTCACTCTCTCTTCCCCATCTCCCTCAACACAATTTCTTCCTCCCTTCTCCCCCCTGCAAAATCAGATATCTAACGCGGTTTTGGGGCTATTGTAGGAACCGACTTCATCCAAAATTTTGCCTTATCTTGCGGAGTCGAATGAGATAAAGTTTGTTACGTGAAAGATTTTAGCATCCCATTATCTTTTCTTCCGTCTGTATTGAGTGAGACCCATTTCCTAGTGTGTAAATTGTTTTCGAATAGAGTCATCCTCTTCTCAGTTGTTTATGGGTTTTAGCGGTTTAATAATAATCAGGTTTCATATTTTCTAGGTCCTTGAAATTTTTTTTAGATCTATGCCTATCTGTGCATTTTTGTGGGTTTATGTTGGTATTTCATATAAATTCTCGAGATTATGTTGTGGTTTTGTGTGGTATTTCATTAGAAATCATATTTGTTGCTTTTCATTCCGACATTTCACAATTTTTTTTTACAAAAAATCGAAACAAGGGTTTTCTATGGCGTATTCTAGCTAATACGCATGTATTTTGGATGTTTGATGTATTGGGTTAGGTTAACACTAAATTTAGGGTTTGGAGTTCACTGTTTCTTTGATACATTTGCCATTCCTATTTGGTTTGTGAGATTTCAGATTAGGGATTAAGGTTATAATATAACCAATTTTCGATTGGTTATATTATCTGCCAATTTTTTCTTAAATCAATTTTTTGGGGATTTTTGTTCAGTTCATGAACACTATTTAGGGTTTTTCCTAAGAATCTGTAGTCCTCTATACAATGTTAAGATTGCATTTCATTTACCTGATTCATTAAAATTTGAAGGGAATTGCTGAAAAATGCAATTCCTATGAATGAATATCTAGTATGTTTAATTGAAGTTACATTTGTGCATCCATGTACCTCCGCATCCCTTTTTTTTCTTTCCTGTACTAGATACGAGTACAAAGCATGCTTCTCTGTAGTTTGTCTTTTGTATGCTGATTAAATAGGCTCTTTTGCTATGTCAGTAGAATTTAATTGAGCTAAATGAAATGTATAGTTGTTTTTCTTTTTTTGCAATTAGTTAATACATGTGCGAATATTGACTATGCTAGCTTTTTTTTTTTTTTCCTGCTTTTTTGAGTGGAGATAAAGCTGTAGGAAGCATACTTCTTTGTGTAGATTCTTCTGTGAGTTGATCCAATGTCCTCTTTTGTCATGTCATGTGTAGTTGGAAAGGAGCATATTATTTTTGTAGTGTAGTTGACTGCATTTTATTCAACTATGCATTTAATATTAATACTTAAATGATAATTCTACAATACTATTCCACCTACCTCCTAAGTGTGCTTAACTCAATGACATTTATATATGTTTATATATATGGCCAGCTTATTTGGTTACAACAACCTCAAAATGAGTACGCTTTCATCTTTTTCCTCGCATATTTTCCCATTCACTCACATTCCTCTCCCATTCTAATTAGAGCAATAAAGTATATACACGGCTAGCACTACATCCTCCTCAATTGATAATTAGACCAATCTTGAGGATTCAATCCCAATTTTTGCTCCACTTCCAACACACTCTAACTCCTCAACTTGCTTTAGTTTATCAGTAAGGCTTTTAATTTCATGCTAAGTTGACATTATGTTTGATGTATTGTTTGTATATTTTCAATATGTAGTTTCACATGTTGGTATCATAAGGTTGTTTTATGTTCAGCTCATCTACTTCAGTGATATGTGGTGCTTACATGTTGTATTTGCAATTAGGTGTGTACCTTGTTGCTTACCTGCTATATGATGGTTGTACATATTTAGATGATATGTTAGTTGAAATGTAGCATCATGCTTGGGGTTTCTCCATCCATGAATTGGAGAAGTAAGTATTCCCCCGTGATGACTATTGAGGTTGTTTACATGTTTCCTGGCTGTGCTTTACTTCACTAAATGGTTGTGAAGTTTAGCACAACCTTAAATATTATCCTTGGACATGAAAGTTTTTATGTAAAGGCCTTTATGATTGTATTTTTGCTGTGTTCCTCCTCTAGTTTAGTTGGTTGGGGACTGCTTTAAGGAGAGTCAATTAATTTCTAGACAAGTCATGTATAAGTTAAGGTTCCTATTATCGTTTCGTAGCCTGTCGTTCGTTGTCACTTGATTTACAGTGTATGTTGTTTGTTCTTGTTATCACTCCATGTGTAGGTCCTGTTATCACTCCATTAAATTATGTCCATTCAAACATTAGATGGCTATACAATGAGAAAAACATGTTGCTGTCCACAGTTTAGTCAATTTTTTTATTTTGTGTATTCAACTTTGTTTCTAGTTTTTTTGGCCAACTTCAAAGTCTTTTAGTCCATAATTTCTGTCTTCATATTACATAAGTGTAAACTATTTTCCCAAAATTCCATCTTAGGAGTCATAGTGGTTTGCAATCCAATTTTGGTTCATCATATTGGGTTGTTTGGAGTGATAACAAAAGAAAAAACATTCTAATGGCATGAGTTATCGGGGGCATTTTTATCGGTTGTGTCACCCTTGTAAATGTCCAACAAACATTTTGCTTATGTGAATCTGGTGGTGTTATACCTAAAGATCCCGTATGAGAATGAACAATGTATTCTTCTCAGCTTCATTTATGTTGAATTTATGTCTAAACTGTAATGAACATGGCTAGGAAACGTTATTTTAATTTTCCTTGTTAAAGAGATTTATGTATCTTAGTTCTTGAAAAAATTATCTACAATTTCTGTATGAGTTACCTTTGAATTTTCAATTCCTTGTTATTACTTTATTTCCAATTTGTTGTTATTACTTTATTTCCAATTTCTTATTTTCCATCAAATATATGTGGCTTAAGATAAATTGATAGCTTGAAAAACTTGTGAAGCTTTTCACATCACCATAGCACCAATTTTCTAGAAGTTATCTCTTGTCTTTAATTCGTAAGGCACCCATAATTGTTCAAGAGTTGATTGTTATAGACCGCAAATTGATTTTATCAATACTTACAGGAATTTTGTTTGAGCTTATACCGTTGTACAATTAGAACCAGTTTGAATTATGATTTGTAATTAGGTTGTGGCTTGTGTTTCTCACAATAAGATGAAAACTCGATTAATTAAACTTATAAAATGAGATTAAGGAAATGCATAATGACATATCTATGAATAGGCATTTTTATTATAAAAAAAAAAAGCCTCACAAGGTGAAGTAATAATTAAAAAGACATTTTTAAGTTGAAATTGTAATTGATATTATAATTTTTAATGGAATTAACTTAACTAGTGATCTAAGACACCCCTAATTGGTTATTAAGTTTAACTAGTAATAAAAATTAAAATGTTAAATATTATAAATTAACTTGTGATGTATCACACATTATTGGTTAATAAGTTTAGCCAAGTATTAAAATAGAGAATCTTAAATCTATTTAATTCACTAGTGATTTAAAACACATACTATGGGTTATTAGGTTGAAGTAGTAATTGAAAATATGTAAGACACAATTTTTTTCTATTAAGTTTAACTAGTAATTAAAAATTGAACGTTAAATCTTGTAAATTAACTTGTGCTCTATTACACACAGTATTGGTTATTAAGTTTAACTGGTAATTAAGAAGAGAATATTAAATCTAATTAATTCACTAGTGATTTAAGACACATATGTAATTAAAAATTTAATATTCAATGGAATGAACTTAATTAGTGATGTAAGACATGTATTATGGGTTATTAAGGTGAACTAGTAATTAAAATAAGTTTATTAAATTTAATTAATTAAGTAGTGAATTAAGCCACATATTAAGAGTTAGTAAGCGGAACTAGTAATTAAAAATACATTATTTAATAGAATTAACTACACTAGCGATCAAAGACGCACATTTTTTGTTATTAAGTTTGACTAGTAATTAAAAAGAGAATATTAAATCTAATTACTTCAGTAGTGATTTAAGACACATATGATGGGTTAGTAAGGTGAAAATGTGATTAAAAATATAACATTTAATGAAATTAACTTAACTAGTGGTGTAAGACATATACTATGGGTTATTAAGGTGAACCAGTAATTAAAATAAATTTTTTAAATTTAATTAATTCTTTAATGAATTAAGCCACAAATTTAAGAGTTGCTAAGGTGAACTGGAAATAGATTATTTAATAGAATTAACTTAACTAGTGATCTAAGACACACATTTTTTGTTATTAAGTTTAACTAGTCATTAGAAATTGTACGGTAAATCTTGAAAATTAAATTGTGATCTAAGACGCGCATGATTGGTTATTAAGTTTAACTAGTAATTAAAAAGAGAATATTAAATCTAATTACTTCACTAGTGATTTAAGACACATATGATGGGTTAGTAAGGTGAACAGTGTAATTAAAAATATGATATTTAATGAAATTAACTTAACTAGTGGTGTAAGACACATATTATGGGTTATTAAGGTGAACTAGATATTATTTATTTATTTATTTTTGTCTAAATCTAGTTAATTAATTTTTTATTTAAGCCACACATTAAGAGTTTCTATGGTTAACTACTAATTGAAAATAGATTATTTAATTGTGTTAACTAGTGATCTAAGACACATATTATTGGTTATTAAGATGAACAAGTAATTTTAAAAAAAGCTTTTAATTATCTATTTAATTCAGTTGTGATTTAAGCCACATTAAGAATTACTAAGGTGAAGTAGTAATTAAAAATAGATTATTTAATAGAATTAACTTAACTAGTAATCTAAGACACACATTTTTTGTAATTAAGTTTAACTAGTAATGACAAATTGTATGGTAAATCTAGTAAATTAAATTGTGAACTAGGACACACATTATGGGATATTAAGTTTAACTAGTAATTACAAATAGAATATTAAATCTAATTACTTCACAAGTCATTTAAGACACATATGATAGGTTATTAAGGTTAACAATGTAATTAAAGATATAATATTTAATGAAATTAATTTAACTAGTGGTCTAAGACACATATTATGGGTTATTAAGGTGAACTAGTAATTAATTTATTTGTTTTTAATCTAGTTAATTAATTTGTGATTTAAGCCATACATTAAGAGTTACTGAGGTGAACTATGAATTATAAATAGTTTATTTAATGGAATTAACTTAGCTAGTGATTTAAGGCACACATTTTTTGTTATTAAGTTTAACTAGTAATTAGAAATTGTATAGTAAATCTTGTAAATTAAATTGTGATCTAAGACACACATTATGGGATATTAAGTTTAACTCGTAATTAAAAAGAGAATATTAAATCTAATTACTTCACTTGTGATTTAAGACACATATGATGGGTTATTAAGGTTAACAATGTAATTAAAAATATAATATTTAATGAAATTAATTTAACTAGTGATCTTAGACACATATTATGGGTTATTAAGGTGAACTAGATATTATTTATTTATTTATTTTTGTCTAAATCTAGTTAATTAATTTTTTATTTAAGCCACACATTAAGAGTTTCTATGGTTAACTACTAATTGAAAATAGATTATTTAATTGTGTTAACTAGTGATCTAAGACACATATTATTGGTTATTAAGATGAACAAGTAATTTTAAAAAAAGCTTTTAATTATCTATTTAATTCAGTTGTGATTTAAGCCACATTAAGAATTACTAAGGTGAAGTAGTAATTAAAAATAGATTATTTAATAGAATTAACTTAACTAGTAATCTAAGACACACATTTTTTGTAATTAAGTTTAACTAGTAATGACAAATTGTATGGTAAATCTAGTAAATTAAATTGTGAACTAGGACACACATTATGGGATATTAAGTTTAACTAGTAATTACAAATAGAATATTAAATCTAATTACTTCACAAGTCATTTAAGACACATATGATAGGTTATTAAGGTTAACAATGTAATTAAAGATATAATATTTAATGAAATTAATTTAACTAGTGGTCTAAGACACATATTATGGGTTATTAAGGTGAACTAGTAATTAATTTATTTGTTTTTAATCTAGTTAATTAAATTGTGATTTAAGCCATACATTAAGAGTTACTGAGGTGAACTATGAATTATAAATAGTTTATTTAATGGAATTAACTTAGCTAGTGATTTAAGGCACACATTTTTTGTTATTAAGTTTAACTAGTAATTAGAAATTGTATAGTAAATCTTGTAAATTAAATTGTGATCTAAGACACACATTATGGGATATTAAGTTTAACTCGTAATTAAAAAGAGAATATTAAATCTAATTACTTCACTTGTGATTTAAGACACATATGATGGGTTATTAAGGTTAACAATGTAATTAAAAATATAATATTTAATGAAATTAATTTAACTAGTGATCTTAGACACATATTATGGGTTATTAAGGTGATCTAGTAATTAATTTTTTTTAAATCTAGTTAATTAATTTGTGATTTAAGCCACACATTAAGAGTTATTAAGGCGAACTACTAGTTAAAAATAGATTATTTAATGGAATTAACTTAACTAGTGATGTAAGGCACATATTATGGGTTATTAAGATGAACTAGCAATTCAAAAAAGTTTGTAATTAATTAATTAATTTGTGATTTAAGCCACACATTAAGAGTTACTAAGGTGAACTACTAATTAAAAATAGATTATTTAGTGGAATTAACTTAACTAGTGATGTAAGACACATATTATGGGTCATTAATATGAACTAGTAATTAAAAAACATTTTTAATTATATAATTAATTAAGTAGTGATTTAAGCCACATGTTAAGAGTTGCTAAGGTGAACTAGTAATTAAAAATAGATTATTAAATATACATTATTAAACCTTAGTATATTAAGCCAGTAACATATTGTAAGGTGTTTCATTTCATCTATCCAACAATACATACTATATAGTTGATTGATTTTAAAAAATATTTAACAATCAACGCATATAAATTCATACATATGTCACGCTATCATATGGTTTTTAATAAAAATATTTTATTTTGACTTAAACGAATTGGCATTTATAATTTAATATTTTATTATTTATGATTAGTCGCTTCTATTGAGTTACTTATGTGACTATATGGTAGTAGTTGGAATACCATAGTCATAATGTAAATTATTCAATTATTATCTATAAAAATGAATTAGATGGATCCACACGCATATGAGACCTCACAAGGAAGCCAAGATCTGTCCGATAGGGCATCGAACATTAGCTGGCCATTCGTAAATGAGAAATTATTAATTGAAATTGCCTATGAGGAATTCCAAGTAGGCCAATTTCTTTCCAACACTTTCTCACAATACACATGGAATATGATTTGCAATAAGCTTAATACAGAGGTCCAACCTACATATATGTATAATGTAAGGCATCTGAAGACCAAATGGAACATGATGCAATAGGCTTGGCATATGTTTCATACATTAATCGCCTATGGTACAGGGTACGGGTGGGATTACAAGCGAAACATAGTGACGGGCAACATTGATTGAATCGCACGATGGATCTCGGTATAGTATTTGTAATTTTCTTTTCGTAATTTTAATGCTTATTCGCTAAATGTTTGATCAGATCGTTTGTTAGGGAAACTTGGACCATGCATATTTATTGGAGCATGAGCTACTTTGTTACGCTTACTGTACTGAGATGTTCTCGAAGAATGTTGCTACCGGGGTCATATGCAAGGTCATCTACCCAACCCCATCTAGCTACCGACAATAATCTACCCCTGAGTGATAACATGAGAGGAGGCAGTAGTGGAGGTTCCAAACGATTGACTTCTTCACGTGATGACTTTACAGACACAATTGGTAGTCATGGGGAGGGATCCTCAAGAAGGGTTGGGGCAAAAAGAGGAAGTACCGTGCTAGGAAAAGACAATCTCGATTGGAGAAAGCTATAGATAAGTGGGATGGCATCATAAATGCAAAGTCTGCGAGGATTGGGCCGAAAGCCCAAGAATCAATTGTTGAAAGTATAGATGCATTGCATCGCATGGAGGGCCTGCCAGATCATCTATTTGGAAGGGCTATAAATGCTTTTCAGAGTACGACAATTAGGATATTTTTCTTATAGTTGGATGATAGAGAGAAAAGAATATGGTTGAATCACTAGGTAATTAGGCCATCCTAATCTTTTAATAGTCTATCATCGATCATCAGTTGTCCATGTCTTTCCTTGGTTTATGTAATTTGTGTACTTGTCCTGTTAGTTTAATTAATGCTTTGGTATGTATGAACTATTTGGCACCTATTTATGTTGGCATTTCACATTTCTAGTTATATCTCTGAGTCAGACTAGTTTATAATTTTATTGCAATATCACCCGTGTCTGATAAAGTACTTGTGACATAGATGACTAGTGGATCGAGCTCATAACCGTCAAATGACAATGAGTTGAAGTACAACAATGGTTCATCTGGCATTAACATATTGGATGGAGCCACTATTTTGAAAATCGGATTGGACCGGACCGGTCCGACCGGTGATCGGAGGCCAGCCCAATTTGGTTAAAGCCTCAAAATCAGTGGTGGTCAAAACTAGTGAAAATCGATCAAAAATCGGTTGAACTGGTCAAAATCGGACCGGTTGAAACGGTTTTTTTTTAATTTTAATTTTTTTAAAAAAAATAAAAATTAAAAAAGAAAAGAGAAATTATAAGTTGAAGATGATGATTAAAGATTTTGGACATGTAATTTTTTAAAACATGAATTTATTTTCTTAAAATTTAATAAAGTGGTAGTTATATGTGAATGCTTATGTTTAATTTGTTATTTTATTTTGTTTAATCTCTCTTAAACTATGTTGAATATTTAGCGTAGAAGAATTTATTTTTACTTGGAGTTAAAGTATGAAATAAATGATTACTTAAATTAATGCGAAACATTAATTTTTATTTATTTATAGTTGACTAATTGTGAAGTAGTATTATTTTCTAAAAAACGTACTTAAAAATAAGTAAGTTGAATTTTTTTCCAAATAATATTCTTTTTATATCAATTGAAAGTTTAATTTTTTGGTAATAGTAAAATATTATATATTTATAAAATTAAATATAATTATTAAGTCATTATAACGTCATACCGGTTCAACCAGTAGTCGAACTGGTTGAACCAGTAACTAGTAGCATCACCAGTTCATTGTTCGGTTCGATTTTAAAAACATTGGATGGAGCTGATGATGTCTTCTTTATTACAAATGCCATGCTGCCAAATTTATACATTGATAGAATGCCATGTAACACATCTATGCTGCAAAGGGTAGATTGGGTTGGAGAGATAATGGATGGTTAGCCCGAGCGATTCTACAGCAACTTTCGTATGACGAAGCCAACATTTCTGCGCTTGGTCCATGAATTAACAAGTCATAGGCTTCTAACATAAATACGTTAGTGCTGAGTTTCACCCACAGAGGAACTTGCCATGTTTATGCAGATAGTGGGAGCGCATAAAAGATAAAGCTAAACTATGGAATGTTCCCAACACTCTCTTGAGATGGTGAATCATCACATTCATCATGTAATTAGGGCACTTAATATTCTAGCTCTGGAGTTAAACTCCCCCCCCCCCCCCAAAATTTTAATGATGCATTGCATCAAATTCAATCAAACCCCAACTTCTTTCCATATTTTCAAGTATGGTGTTTAGAAAAGTACACTAATTAGTTATCATGTTGTTGTTAATTTAAAAAACATAACAAGATAGCGTGTTTGTTAAATATGGTGCGCGGTTGGAGCCATCAACTGTACATTAGCCCATGCCTGGGTACCTACGCATACGCGAAAAGGGCATGTGTCTCAAAATGTTCTTGTCATAGTAGACTTTAACTAGATCTTTACATATATGTATGCTGGATGGAAGGGCAGCGCCAATGATGCAAGAGTATTGCTTAACGCCATACAAAGTGACCTAGCATTTCCCTTCCCCCCACCAGGTCTAAAATTTACTTTTAACTTTCACAACTCGTCTAACCTTATAAAGTCCCATCAATGTTAGCCTGCTTGACTACTATGGCATGATGTTAATAGTTTCTTACTCTGTAGTGAAGTATTACCTCATAGATGTTGGCTTCACTAACTACATGTACTTCTTATCCCCTATAGACAGCCCCGGTACCACCTCCAACAATTTGAGGGGGCCACTATCTACAGTGGGCCAAGGGAGATGTTCAACCATCATTACTCACGATTGAGGAATACCATTGAGTGCACGTTTGGGATATTGAAGAAGCGATTTTTGATCTTTTCATAGGGCATGCCAAGCTACATCATTGCCAGACAGATTGATATTGTCATTGCATGTTGTGCCACTCATAATTTCATTCATAAGTGTAGTTGGGATGATAATATATTTGTGACACCAGAACCCAAAACTTGAGCTTGATCGAGAGACCTTTTATCATTGTGGTCACTTGAGCCAACAAGATATCCAGGCACAGGCTACATTCTGTGATGCTCTGGCAGATTGGATGTGGGTTGAGATGGAGGGTTGAATGTGTATATCAGTCTATCTTTATGCATTTGTTTTTCATATGTTTCATAGGATATGGTATCTGTTTGTAACCCTTTATAATGTTGTAAGCCTTTGTAACGTTGTTTCACCCAATTATATTATCCGTAAGTCTGTTTGCCATTTATGTTAGATCAATTTTTTCTAAGTTTTCTAATTAGCATGCTTTTTCCATAAGACCTTTTTTCGGATGTTGTTTTATCACTCGTACACTAACATAATTTGATTTTGAAGTATGTGTATTCATTAATAATGTGATTGTTATTTTTGATAAGGCGTGACTACATATGAGGCTTCCTTATGCGCATATGGTGCTCGGCCCATGCGCTTGTTGATGGCCAAGATAAAGTTGAACTGTGGCTATTACTTTTTTAGGTATCCAGTTGGAGTAGAGCACCCTGGATGCTTCGTATGTGTGGACACCATATGAGGACAACATGCAGGTATTATAGGCCCTGCCGAGGTGTCAGTGTTACCACATTACATGGTACATATAACATCGATACATCCACATGTGATTCTTTAGGAGTTGCTTCCACGATCGGTGGCTGCCGCGATGAGCAGAGCTCTATTCGGACTAGTTAGGGCACACTATCTCATGTACCACACCATCATATGCTACTATTGCCCTTATGTGGATGTTGCATTTGTATTTTACTATTTATTTTGATGGTAGTAGTCATTGTTTTACTAAAGATATTATTTGTTTGAAGTATGTAGAGTCTCATACTAAGCAATATGCTAATGTACCAAAGTAGGAGTTATTTGCTTTTCATCTGTTGATTGTCTGTTGCCATGTCTAGTTAACTATTTATCTTGTAGTTGTGTAAATGGAATCAATAATTTACCCTATTGCAGGGATAAGTCGTCATATATCGGTTGATGATACATGACGGCCCGTTCCAAATGAACGGGGCCTCGATGTCGAGAAGCATTTCATTCATATGCTTCTCGATGCAAACTCCATTATGTCACTTACGAATGAGATGTATGCAGAGATTTGCATACTTGAGATAGCTCACAAACTAGAACGTTAGTTCATCTTTCATTCACGGATGAATTTGTGACTCAAAAATTTCACGAGCTTAAGGAGCGACACAATACTATGAAGGCGATCATCACCAATCTGAATGTCTTCTATGAATCGATGACTGATGATATTTTCTTCCTTACCTGCTTGCAATCAACGGTCACCGCGGTAAGAGTTGGGTGTGATGATCAATTTCATTTCTAATGTGATGTAAATGTTTGTGTTCCATATATAATATTATCCCTCCTTACTTGTGCATGCATACTCACTAACCGAGTGGTACTTTGCAGTAAGGGAGGCTATGTATGGTTTATTCTCTGAGATCTTTAAAAAGCTACCACCACCACCAACACGTCGCAATCATCATGAACGACTCCCAATGAAATGTGACGATCAGTTATTAGGTGGGTAGCAACACCTTGTTATCTTGTCTGATTCCAGCGTTGGCACGGCATGGCACGTAGTTCCCTATGCTATCAGGGGTCCTCCAAGCCCAAGGTTTCATGTTCTTATTCTACCCGAGTTACGACAAACATGCTGATTGTGTATGAGGGCAACACTGATAGGGGTTTGGGTGCTGGGCCTATTTCATCATGGACCGAGTATGTACGTTGCATTGCATGAGAATATTGCAACGATCTGGATCAACGCACTCGAGCCAGGCCAGTACAACTCGATTGGCACAACGGCCACCGACATCGTCCTGAAAATGTTATAATACCATTAGTTACCATTTCTATTCCATTGTGTTTGTACTACTATTAGTTACCATTTTAAATCCATTATGTTTGTACTAAACTTTAGGTGAAGTATGTTGACTACGTGATTGTGGTGTACTAAAGTCTTGTTATTAAAATGATCTTTGGACTATACCTACTTCATGTATCATTTATCTTTTCCTTATTTTATATCTTGGGCAAATGCTTATTTCAATGCTTGTTCAATAGTATAATTTTGTACTATGAGAAAAATTCCCATCGGGAGGCTAGCACCTCATAATGAGCTTTGGTACGACTTATTTTATGATGCACGCTAGAGCAATGAGGAGGAGTCTGTCGTAGTCAGTATGTTGATGGTTGCTGTCCCAAATAGGAACATATCCATCGTTGAGGTACTGATAGATGAGTGCTCCTATATTGCAAGTCTATTTTCTATTACATTTGAGAGGCAAAGGATAGTTGACGACATTAAGAGCAAGGTCCAACAACTACATCATAAGTACAATGCATTTCTCGACTACATGGCTACGCTTGGGGTGCATTATAATTCCCACTCAAATGTGGTTCGTTCCTCTGCCCAATATTGGGCACACGTTGTTAACAGGGTAACTAAAATTGCCAAAGTGTTTTTATTTTTTATTTTTTTAACCTATATATATATGTGCATGTGCCATTAAATGTTATTCCACAAATTGATCTACCATTTATGCAGGAGACCATATGAAGAAAGTGCTACTTTCGTATGTTCGGAGAGCTTATGTATGTCGAGCTACGCTATATTTCCACACATAGATGTGCAGCTGACCTATCTGACGACGGGACATGAGAAGATACCCCAATAAATCCTATTGTCATCGAGGCTTCTGATGGAGTTTGACCTTCCATAGTAGCCACCACAGCTACCTCTTCCCCAAATCCTCCACATCCATGATGTTTGGGTTATGTATTTGGTATTGTACGTACTTTTCACCAACTTTCTTGATGCTTGTATCTCGTACTCATCTTTATGATTTGGAACATTATGTTTTGAGTGGTACTCATTAGCATTTAAAATAGGTACTCGATGGTATGAATTGTTGTTGTGGACATCGTTTCTATATGAATTGTGGGGTATTATGTATTCATCTATTGTCAAATAACATAAGTTTCTATTAAAAGCATTTTTACATCCCCATTAAAAAATTTGTATATAAATTTATTTATTTTCTTTATCTTGAACCCACCAAATACTACCATATGCCAAATATTATACCAACAAATTAATTAATTATATTTAAGAATAATATTTTATATATATACATATATATTATTCTAATATATTAAACTTCAACATCATTCAACCAATAATTTCAAAATTACATCACAGTTATTACCAATAATCACATATACATACATTTACATATCACATTTATTTTATTACTATTATCATAATAAAAAATACTACTAAAATCTATTTACACCCTCAAAATCCAATAAAAAGCATTATTTTGATTGCTACAGTAGAATTTGTCTCATCCCAAAACATAAACAAATATATCAAAATCCTCCAAAATAATTTTCTAACTATTCCCGAAACATAAACAAACATACATCACATTCCCCAACACAAATTTCACATTCCCTAACCCCACTCCCAAAACATATAATTCATATCCAAACATTATCTCGATTTTTTATACTTATGATAAGATATAAAATTATATATTTTATAATTATTAATAACTATATATATATATATACTTTATCTATTTTTGTGTGACATTTATTTTATGTAATACTCGCATTTTTTTATTACTATCACTATATTACTTTAATATGTCACTATACTATAAAATAGCCCCAAATTAATGCCACTAAATAATTTGCAGTATCTTACATAAATAACACCATAACTAGATATGACTGGCATTTTTAAGAAAAAAATTATTAGCCTATTTAAATGCCTCGCAAATATATTTATATTGGAATTTTCAATCAAATGTCACTATTTTTTTAGTCCCAATTAATCAAATGCCATTAAATATTGTATTACAGTGATATTTTTCAACAATTATGACTATATTACTCTTGTATGTGATTACACTACTGAACGTCACTAAGTTAGTGCCACTAAGTATTTTGTGGCATTTTTATTTTGTAAGTGAGACCAAAAATAACTATGAGTGGCATTTTTTAAGAAAAATTAGCGCACTAGTTACATGCCTTCAAATTATATTTTTGTTGCTATTTTTAATCAAATGCCACTAAATATTTTATTATAGTGATATTTTTTTTTACTATCACTATATTAATTTTGTGTGTTATTACAAAATAAATGCCACTAAATACTTTACAACATTTTTCTTCAAATGACGCTACAACTACATATTAGTGACTTTTTTTAAAAAATATTAGTGACAAGAGTTAAATGTCTTCGAAATATATTTATCTTGATATTTTAAATAAAATGTCACTATTTTGTTTGTCATTTAATAATCAAATGCCACCAAATATTAAATCATAGTGGCATTCTTTTACAATTATCACCATAATACTTTTTTGTGTCATTATATTATAAAATATCACCAAGTCTATGCCACTAACTGTCAATTTGCTTGTAGTGTTGACTTTGAATTCTTTCTACTTCAAGTGTTATTTTTTATTTTTAATTACCTTTTCTTCTTTGCCTATTTTTTTCCCTCGAGAAAGATGAAAAAAAGAGTTGTTGCTGGTGAAGACAAATGATGCTTTTGACAGTTTGTCACAATGCCCAAATCTATTTTATTTTAACCACATCATTTGGATATCAAATTAAAATCTATTACATTATTCTCTCCATGTATGTAACCACATCAATATTATATATACACATGTGTGTGTGTGTGTGTAATTTGGCAAATAAATGAAGCAATAAGCTAAATTACATCATGGGGATTAAACTTAGGCTTATTTTGGTACATTTTCTTGGCCCTTTGACAACACTTAAAGTTTAGGATTTTCTAGAATCACGAGATAGAATAGTTTGCAACAGATTATTTGGAGCTAAATCAATAATTTACTGAAAATTCTCTAGTTATCTAACATGTAGAGATTAAAATTCTCACAGCACTTTGAATCTTTGATCAAAAGAAAATACTTTGGACCTAGGAAAAATTGCAATTGATCTTCGAGCCACAATTAGGTTCAAGAGCAATGCCCAACTTAGATAGGGTTAGAAATTTTTTTCTATCTAACAAGTTTAGTACCTCAATTTGTATTTCAAAATTTTATATATAAAATAAAGAAAATATTTATTTATTCTTTTATATGTTACTATAATTTTTTAATTTCAATGTATTTATTTAATTTTGTTTATAATGAGCAAAAAAAAAAAAAATAGTAAGATAGAAGAAAAAAATGTAAATAATTAAACTGAAAAATATTAGAAAATAGAAAAGAAAACTACCTTAGTAATTATGAAGTTTAAAAAATAATGATAAGGACATTTTAAAAAGACCACCTAAAAACATACCAAAAGGGGGTAGGGCTTTATATATAATGTTGTGTACAGTAGTATACAGTTGATTTCACAATGGGCTCGAGCCCTAATTAATGCCCATCTTGATGGACTTAATTAATTTGAGTTTTTTGATCTTTTTATTTAATTATTCTCTTTGATTCACTAGGCCATTTTAGTCCTTTTACATTTGTACCCTTTTGGACTTAATTAATCATATCATCAAACCCCCTTCCTATTTTTGACTTGAAAAGTCAATTTTCATGTTGAAAATAACATAAGGTCAAATTTTAATTTTTACTTTACCTTAATTTGTTAAAATAAGACTATTAACTCAATATTCATGGATCAAATTAAGTAAATAATTATGTTTATTCAACTTTTGTCTAAGTCGAAGTTGAGTAAGTTTCCTCATCTTTTTTTTTTTTTTTTGAGATGTCATGTTGGTCACCTTATATTCTTCTTAAAACTTGGGAAAATTTTATGCTACATTTATCTAAGGACTTAGACAAATTCCAAGTGTTAATGGAAGAAGTATGATGTTAAGAGGTAGGACCCTGTCACACCCCAAAATCCGAACCATACAGTCTAATCTCGAGGTGTGAAACTCAATCCCAAATAAAAATATATCGCCTATCCAAAATCGTAATCTTAAATAAAAAAACTCCAATATTCATAATAATTCAAATAATTCTAGCAACATAGAAACTCAAAATTCCTAATATTCTTCCCTCAATTGGAAAATCATTAAAGGAGAAGAACTAATTTGCCAACACGACAATAAAGCTAAAGCTACTGCAAAGTCTTCGTTCCAAAAGAAAACCTTCAATTCCAATTTTCGTTAGAAGTAGGTTCAACATCCTCACTAGGGTTAGGATTTAGGTTTGTCAGAAGGAAGTTAATGAAGAAAACGAGTGTGAGTAAAAAACTCGTGAGTGCCAAGTGTGTGCAATGTGAGTTCATGAATTAAAATGACTTGTACAGTGAAAATATTCGAGAATTTGTATAGTGGAAATATTTGAGAAAAACATAAGTGAAAACATTAAACAGTCAAGCAGTAACAATCAAGAATTTTAATAAACAGTTTCCTAGAAGTGAAAATTGTTAAACAGTCAAGCAGTATCAAATCAAGAATTTAATAAATTATTTTCTAGACTAACAACTTAAATGCGATGAACGAACAGTGTTTGCTGTGGCCAGTCAACTTTATGAAATCCCACCGTAACAGTTCCTTATCGCTTTGGGCAAAGTGCAACCTTACCAAAACACTGCCTGAGCATCCTCGGGAATTCTTACGGGTAGCCACAAACGACTTCTATTGTGCACTGAGGGGATTAGGCCATGGGGGCTTGGGGTTCAAGCGACGAGCCCACTACTGCCCGGTGAAGTCCCTCGCACATCCAGACCAAGTTGGATCCAACTAACAGTAATAATAGTAGTAATAGTAATAGTAATAAGTTGATCATCGAATTTAATTGTTAGTCTAGAACATAAAAAAAAAAGGTTACAAAAGCACAGGTTTTCTTTTATCTAGAACTAAAAGAAGAAAAATATTTCTTTTTGTGCGTAGTGGAATACATATATAGCGCAGTGTATATTCAAACGAAGTTTTATAGCATGCGTTACTACACATATATCCTTCTGGTTTTGAAAAGTAATATCATATAATAGTTATAAGTTGAGGCACTCACATTACTTATCAGAGGAATCAAAAGTTGATTCTATCGTATCGAGTCCTAGACCACCTGCTAATACAATTTAACATTTCAGTTTAGTTAATACATAATCCATGGAACCACAATTGCACTCTAATATAAACAGTTAAGGACACCACTCCTTTCTGAGACTATTAAATTTAAACTCTTCAACAAGGCTAATCTTAAAGATACTAAAATTAAATAATAGATATACTAAAATTAAATAGCCACATAAGCTACGTTATTCTCGGGTCTAGTCTTAAACGAGTTAAAACTTAATTACTCATATCCAAACTATTAGAGAACTAAGCTTAGCTAAGATTAAATAGTAGCAGCAAATTAATAAGCATAAAGTTAAAAGGAAACAATCTCATTCATCGGCCCTATGGTGCGACAAACCATGATTCAAGAGAGTTTGAGCATAAAACTAAATCAGATTTCTTCATCACTATATCCCAAGGTCAAGAGCCAAGAGCGTATGAAATTGATCTATACCACAATAAAAATCTATGAGAGCTAAAGCTTGATTAGTGAAAAATCCTTCTAACATTCATAGTTCAGTTGGGTAAAGACATTATACATAATCTAGCTAAATCAAACTTTGAAATTTTTTCTTTGCTTCATCTTCTCATTTTGTCCGCAGACAGGGTCCATAGAAGACACGAACAACTTCTAATAACAAGATTCCCCTCTTCTTAAACTAACATTGTTAGACCAATAAATTACAAGCAAATCTTAAAGATCTTCATAAGGCTATCAAAGCTCTACACCCAATTTACTAAAGAAGTGAATAATTCCACATGTAGAAAAGATAAATATTGCTTATTCTACAAACACAACCGCCACTACCAATTACCATAGGGAAATCAACTCTAAGAAATAAATTCATGGTATTGTTCTTTACAGCTATAAGTCAAATGAGTCTTAGTCATTGTATTATACTACTTGATGACATGGATAAACATCTTAGTACAAGTTTTCCATTGACCTTCGTGATGCTTAGCATAAATCATACTATTTAAAGTAACAAAATAAATTTTAGTACCAACTTCTCCTGTCTGATCAACATAAAGCTGTATATGGTTGCATTTGTGTTAAGTGCAAGAAGATAGCGAGAGAGAAGAGTACCCTTGGAGGCAGCAAAGTCATTTGGGCGAATTAGAAGTTGCAGAGATGAACAATGGAGAGCTCTAGCCTCAACAGTATCCCCAAATCTTGTAATTTTGAGATCAAAACAACAACATACTTTGGAGCAGCAAAACATGACCAACTAAAACTTGGGACCCAATTTCCTTTAGTCAAATGGTCACTAGAAAGTACAACCTCGTTTCATCTCCTACCAAAACATCTATCCTGATAGCCTCTCCTCTGTTTCTTGCAATTTTACACTGGATAGGTGTGGATTTATGGATGAATACTAGAAGCTATACGTAATCCCTAATGTATGAAGACGCTTTGCGGAGATCAATCAGCGGTCCGTACCATCCGATTGTTGCCGCCATTTTTCAATTTTCTGAGAGCTACTGTGAACTATAGGGTTTTATTTTCTAAGGGTTTCTATGTATATATATATGTATATATATGGGGAAGTGGTTTGTCTCAATTAAAACTCTAATTAATTATCTGCTAGGGTTAGAATATGCTTATTATAATTTTATTGTCTTTATTATTAATTTCTAAAATTCAATAATTCAACTCCTTGTATTAATATAATATAAATTCAAGTAGAATTATAACTTATACTCCCCAAAATATAGAGTATGTACAATATTTATATATATATATATATATAAAATATTAATTATTACTACTCAATCAAGAGATAATTTAATATTATCTATATATTATATATAAATATATTTTTCCAAAAATATAGTTCATGTCTTATTGCAATTTTAATTGAAATAATAAACAAAATAAAATAAGATATAATAATCAATTAAATACGAAATAAAATTCTGGGGCATCACAAACCCAATCCAGATTGGGATCAAGGTTGAGTCAAACTTCACTAAAGGGGGGGGGGGGGGGGGGGGGGGGGGGGAAGAATGAGGGTGGGAGCATCACTATCAAGGAGCCTTGATTTGCTTTGGGGGCAACTGGCAAGGTGGTAACTAAGCGGCGCCTATGCCAAGCGCTCAACATCCTCTTTGGTAGCCGGTTGGGCAATCACGTTTACTCTGATACAGGACCATTCGACCTTTTTTTTTTCTAGCTATGGGATTCTTATCAAAAGTTTTTAAGTACTCATTCTTTGTTCAAATGGAACCATTCGTTATTCCAGCAGAAAGGATCACATGTGAGTGCTAAATAATGACAAAAATAACAATCTTCTCAGAGGGACTCAAAAAAATTTCTCTGGACAAAGATGGGTGCTTGGAAGTTGCTAAGGGTGTTCATCAGAAGTCCGCTCTATGTGAAGGACTTAGAAAACTTTTGCTTGGAGGCTTATACTTGGGAGATCTTTTAAGATTGTTAGTAGAAACATGGTTCCAGCGATAACTCTCGCTTTTTCTCAAAGAGTATTTTGTTTACCATGTGTCTTAAGGGACCTTGTTGAGCCTTAGGTCTCAAAGGTTATTTTTCAATATTTGTAGGGGTTTGATGTTCTTTGAAGAACTTAGAGTCGCATTGACTTCAATTCATGTAAGGAAAGAACTTAAAATTTTATTATAACCAAGTATGGTTCAAAGTGAGTACACGAACTTATGCGTCACAGTGAGGTCGAAGCATGTCTCACCTCACATCCGCATAGAACTTAAATTTTTCCATGGAGTTTTTTTATCTCGAATATCCTTTTGTATCTCTTACAGAGTTTTGTATTCTCCGAAGTACTTAGTCATTTTTTCAAGTTTTTAAGGTTGTCTTGAAAGTGAGGATAAGTCTTCAAGACAACTTATTATTTTTTTTGCTATGGGTACCCACAAGACAAGTGTCCCTACAACTACGTTAAGATTGACTTCGGTTACACTCACGGAGATTTTCTTTTGATGTTGTGTCAGTCTCTGTGTCCATGAATTCTTTCAGAGTCAAGTTTTTAGTAATCTCTTTGGGTCTCTTTGCATGAACTTTAGAGGTCTTATTGCAAAGACATTTCTTCGTGCTCCGAAGATTTTTCTACCATGTGTGGTTATGATCTATGTTGGAAGTGTCTTTCAACGTGTCTTTTTGAGGGGTCATATAATGATTGTGGTTTTTGTGAACACCCTTATTTTTCTTTAAATGGCTAAATATCACCTAGAAGCATAGTGATGCATGCATATGTAGCATTGTCATACCTTGTGCCTTTTTTAAGGGGTTTGAGTATTGACATACTATTTTAAGCATTAAGTCATTTAAAGGACCCATCTTTCATGATTTTCCTTGCTTTCCCGACATCGTCTACATATTATTGTGCCTTGCATCCTTTTTGTAGTAGTTGCTTACTTAGGATAGATGACTGGGTTCCAATGTGCTCAAGTGTTTGTGGTGCATCAACTTTGAAGGTGCCCCAGTTTAGGATGCTCAGTCGTCCATTTCATCAAATGTTCTTTGTGCCCCTCTCTTCATGAATGAAATTATTTGAGCGTTAACTAGTGGCACATGTGGTTCACCTCCTCGAGTGAGTTAGAAAATATTTATTAAATAAAGTTTCATGCTTTGGGAGTTACTTAGAATGTTCAAGAGAAATTTACGTCTTTGTGAATAGTTCAAAGATTTCTGTTGTTGAGGACCACTTCGCATTTTACTTCAGGAGGCTGAGTGTTAGTTAGATGCTTTTTAGTGCTTTTTGATGTTATGAGTATTTACTCCCCTTTTTTCTTAAGGAAGTTTTGTCTATTCATCCATTCATGTTCATATAGTTAGCTAAATGAATTTCAAGTATTATCAAGTTATCAATGTGAACTTAACACGAGAAGCATGAACAAGACATGGATCCTATTCTAATCGAGTTTTGTTGTGCGTCTTGTTGAAGGGATTTTATAGAGTTGAGTTGCGCAGCAAGGTGCATAAGAACATGTGTGAGGGAGATTTTTTCGTAATAATTAATTGATTAAACTAAGATTTTTTGGGTACCTCGCTGGTGAGATCTTTATCGCGATACTAAATCAATCTCATTGAAATCATTTAGATACCTCATTGGTGAGGTTTCATCACAATACTTAGTGGTTGAATTTGAATGAAGTTGACGACCTGGTTGGTGACGACTTGTAAAATTCAAGTATTATGATAGTTTTTCACAACGAGTCCCACTCAATGGATCTCAATGCCACTATCAAAGGTTGTAGTGCAGTCTAATGCTGGCCTTGTTCAAGAGGTTTTCATTATTGTTGCTAAGTATCTTAATGATGTGAGAGTGCCAGCTCACTCAAGAGGTCACATCACCAAACATTGATACTTTACAATGAGGTGTGGCGTGTTGGCCACATGATCCTTGAGGGGTTTGACAATTAATTTGGAAGGTGTGGCCACATACCTCCTAGAAGGCCTAATAGTGAACTTACATGAAATCAATCTTAATTATAGTAAATCATTAATCACTTGTAAAGATACAACGATTTGCCTCCAGGAGAATGTACTATGGGCTTACATAGCAACTTCGTATTCTAGAGGAGCTAAATTGTAAGTTTATGCTAAGTCAATTAAGGTATTAGTATAATTTATTTATTTTCATTAGAATGCAGCAACTCGTCTTCAGAGTATAGCAACCATGTATGCTTAGGGGAATTGAGTAGTAGGTTTAAGCTAAAAAAGTGGGGTATGCTCTAGAGAGCGGTGGGCAAACACATTAGATAATTCAACTGTGCTCCACTGAGTGATGTGTGAGCACCTTAAATAGTTCAAATGTGCTCTAGAGAATGATGCACAAGTGTCTCAAATAATTCAAGTGTATTATGAAGAGTAGTGTGCAAGCACCTCAAGTATTCAAGTGTGCTCTTGAGAGCGGTGCGCAAGTGCCTTAAGTATTTCAAGTTTGCTCTAGAGAGCAGTGCGTAGGCACCTCAAGTAATTCAATAGCAAGAGACAATAATGAAAGAAAAGTAAAATTCATTCATGTAATTAACATTAGGACGAGGGTACTTTTTCTTATATAGGTTGGCTTTATTCAAGTTTGAAATGCACAACCCAAAATCAAAAGAATCCAAAACAAAGGGAAAACTAATTATAGCTTGTTCAAGAAAGACAACTACTGAAAGTATTGAGAAAACAAAGAGGGCACCACTAGCAGCATGTTCAGTATTCCGGGTGGAGCCTCTGGCGTGAACATCACCATGACATCAATATCTTGAATCATGCTTGTTTTTCTCCTTACTTTGTGCAGTTCCTTTGTTTGGTCAGTCTTACAGGCAAGACTCTTGATGTTCTTTATGATATTGGCATAGCACTCTTTGATCGTTTGTAAGTCCCTAACAGCTTTGCTAGTGTATCTTAGTATGGGGAACTTTAGCTTAATGTGATATGTTGAGACCATTGCTGGAAACAGGTATAAGGTAGGTCTCCCTATTATTGCATTGTAAACAAATGAGGTCTTAACCAATAGGAATCTCACCATCTTCATTATTCATTTAGGATGAGTACCCAAAGAGAGGAGTAATGGTGCTTCTCCTAATGCTTCTATGATGTAGTTAGTGAACCCTGCCAAGGGGTGTTATTTTTCTATAGTTGTGCACTATCCACTCTTAGATGGAGGAATTCGTTATGGAATAGGATATCAGCTAAGCTGGTGCTATAACCAATATCTTATTCACCCAAAAGTTAGCAAGGGATGTGAATGTAGGTAACACCATCACGTCATAGTGCCTCATCAACTGGGCATCAAGTCGTATATAGCCTTCTTGACAGAACTTGGAGTTTTTTTCACTGTGAGTTTTATAGGAAGAAGATATAATTAAAAGTGTCCTCATGGGCAATTGCTCTTGTATAGGCAATTAATTGAACTAGCATACATGTACATTATTTTCAGTGAGACAAATTGTATGTATATGTAATATTACGAAATTTTGGTTTTAGTTTTGGTTCTATGTTTTTGGAATATGAATTATTGTTTTGTTGGTTTAGATTATTACAAATGAGAATAAAAATGGAGAAACTACATATTATTTTCTAAAATTTGTAACCCTAAGGGCAGCCACAAAAGAGTGACCGGATGACAGTCACAAATACTACTTCAAGAAACTAGAGATGGAACTATGAGTAATATATTGCCAATTTATTGGCTTAATATTTAGTGACCGCCAAAAGCACTCACTAATCGGTCACTGATTGGGTCAATTGTACTTTTGGTCCCATAATTTAGGGCCAGTTTCAATTGAGTCCCATAATTTAAATTTTTTTTTCACACTTGGTCTCACCTCCCCCATTCCATTAAATAATCAATGAAAAATGCACATGCCATATGCGTGGTGGTTCATAGGTGAGTTTTGGAGGGAAAATTAACGAGACCTAAGTTATAAGACCAAAAGTGAGATTTTTAGAAAAAAATTTAAAAAACTAAATATTCAAAAGTTTTCAAAAAAAAAAATTAAAATTAAAAATTCATAAAAAATTAATTTTAAATTATATTTTATTAAACAAGTCATTTCTAAATTTAAATTATATTTTAAATTCTAATAATTTTAAATAATACTTAGAAATAATGAAATTACAAATAATTTTTAATTTTAATTTTAATTTGAATTAATTTTTTATCTTTGTAAAATGATATAAATTAATGTACTTGGTAACATTATCATAAAAAAATTCAATAATTTTCATAAATTTAAATTTAAAATAATCTAAATTAAATGAAATAAATATTAATTTTTTAAAAAACATTATGCATTTTAATGAATTTATTGTGTAAAAAATTTCAAACATTCAAAAGAATTATAAAAAAACTAAATTATATAATTCTTTTCCAAACATGAGAAAACTTGCAATTTGTATTTATTAATTTTTCATGTTTGAAAATTTATTTTGTTATTAACTTGTTAAATTTTTGTTATTTATAAGAATTAGTTAATTTGAAAATAAATTTTAAAATTTATAACTTATAATTTTTCATTATAAATTAATATTTAGATTTATGGTTTTTATTATTTTTAAAGTTTTCATTGTAATAACAAAAAATTAACTATTTGGAAATTTTAAATTTTCCATGCTTGTTTCCAAATGAATATTTAAATATAATTTTAAATTATATTTTATTAACCAAGTTTTTTCTAAATCAAAATTATATTTTAAATTCAATTAATTTTAATTTGTATTTAGAAATAATGAAATTAAAAATAATTTTTTAATTTAAATTTTAAAATTAAAATAATCATTAAAATTTTTAAATATAATTAAAATATATTTAAATTAAAAATATAATTTAAATTTTAAATTTTATCCAAATTAAATAATTTTTAAAAATAACAAAAATTAACAATTTAATAACTAAATAAGTTTCCAAAGAAGAAAAATCATGAAATATAAATTGTAATTTTTATCATGTTTGGAAAAGAAATATTTAATTTATTTTTGTGAAAACTTTTGAATATTTAGTTTTAAAAAAAAATTCTGAAAATTTCACTTTTGGTCCCATAACTTAGGCCTCATTAATTTTTCCTCCAAAACTCACCTGTCAACTCCATTAATTATTTAATGGGAGGGGGGAGGTGGGACCAAATGTGAGAAAAAATTTAAATTATGGGACTCAATTGAAACCGACCCTGAGTTACGGGACCAAAAGTGCGATTTTCCCGTTACTGATTAATGACCGACTAGTAACCACCTATTTATTATATGAGAAATGTTTTACAATAAAATTAGTAACTAAAATTAAAACATTAGTGACCACGCGTGCGGTCACTAATCTGTCACCGTTGGGAAATGCAA
Organism: Jacaranda mimosifolia; assembly: GCA_018894105.1. Taxonomy (NCBI): domain Eukaryota; kingdom Viridiplantae; phylum Streptophyta; class Magnoliopsida; order Lamiales; family Bignoniaceae; genus Jacaranda; species Jacaranda mimosifolia. The sequence continues at coordinate 17,599,670 of CM032124.1, forward strand.
CCACTAAAATCACTTTGTGATAAGGTATTTTGCGACTGCGCATTGCGGTCACAAATGCGGTGACCAACACTATTATTGATTGATTTTATGCCAAATTTTGATGCCTAATTTTCTAGTAGTAAAAGTGAGAGTAAGCGTACGTGTAGTATTTATGAGAGTTGGCACTTATAACAAGTGGAAACAAGGTAAAGCATGGGGTCAAAATGACAGTCTCACACCTATGAAGATGGAAGACCCTATTAAGGTCATAAGGGCGTATTATGTCATTTGTTCGCCACATATAGCAATCTAAGTAGCTGCCCTGTAATCCAAGCAGTCGTTTTACAGCATTAAGTGTGGATAAGATGGATGATATTAAGCTTGTGAAGCCTTAAATGCGACCACTCATTTGTTTGGCAAGTGAAGATTCGACCTCAAGGGGGTTGGACAAACATCAAACTGTCTTCGCCACATAGGGCTCCTCTGGCTAAAGTCTATCATTATCATTAGAGCATAAGTAGTTGACCTGAACACACGTGTGTGTGTGTGTGTGTTAATAAGGTCAGTTGGCTTGAAGATGGCCAACAAAGTACGAGGTTGTGCATATATCATTAGCGACCCATGCTAATTGCTAACATGGGGCAGTCGTTTTAGGGGATAAGTGATCTTTGGTAGGCAACATGAAAGTAAACACCTCTAACGTGAGCCCAATAAGTTTCATTGTAATGTAAACATGGTGGAGCTAACGCGGTATAGATGCAGTTGTTTGAGATACATATGGCTCTTTGAGGGTGCTCCAATCTCACTCAGATTAAGTTGGGAAACTACGATAAAGTTCATACTTGCAATGCACCTAATTGTCCTGTGGTACAAAGACTAAATAATGAGCATGTGGAGTATCTCTTGTACCAAATTTTACTCGGTTTAAATGACACTTAATTCTTGATAGTGATCCCTTAACTCCTTTCAACAAAGCATATTCGATTTTGTTTGAGAAGAGAGATAAATCAAACTACTTGAAAGATTTGAGAGTGTTGATATTCTAATGGCTTATGCTATGAAAGGTTCAAATCTTTCATCTACTTAGCAATCAACATAAATATCATACCTCCCAGTGCAATGCGAACAACTTACATTGTGATCACTATAAAGGACCGAGACATATACAAAATGTTATTTTAAAATCATCAGTTATCCGCTCAGAAGGCTATCAAAGGGCAATAGTTATGGGTGAGGTGCAAATTCTGTTAATATGAATAAAAAAAGGTTTGGAGATTTGGATGAACAACAAGTAGTTAAAGATGTTAACATGAACAACTTGAATAGGTTTTAAGCTCACTTGCAACAGAAAAATTATCCAAAACTATTTATTTAAACTTTGTTGGTAAGGTTTCTATTGACTGACCTAATAGTAGTGGATACATATTAGACAGTTCTGCTTCTCATCATTTTATTTCAAACAAAAATCTACTGCAGGATTCCTTGTGAAATTACCATATGGGGGTTATTCTAACCCTAAACATTATCAGAAAAGTTTCTATTGGTTTAAAAATTAATACGAAGATTGTCTATTATACACCATCCTTTAATTGTAATCTTCTCTCAATTAGTCAACTGACAAGGGATTCAAATTGCGTAGTGATATTTACACCAGTTTCTATTATCTTGTTAAACCTCAATTTGAGGATACCAATATAGGAAGGGCAAGCTACATGATGGGTTGTATTTCTTTGGCCAAATTGGGAAAGCAATTGTTATACATGACAAGCTTATCAGCTCCGAAATTCGGCATCATTGTTTAGGTGACCTGTCAGATAGTAATGTATCTTTATTAGATTTTATCTTAAATACTAATTGTTCTTTTCATTTTGAACCTTGTTTGGTTGCCATAAAGGAAAGCAAACTCAATTATTATTTTCTTTGAATGAAAATAAAGCATCAGCTTTATTTGATTGAATTCACCTTGATGTTTCAAGGCTTATTTAACTCTCTCCACTTCAAGTATATATTATTTTTATCCATCATTGATAATTTTAGTAGGTTCACCTAGATGTGTTTAGTAAAACAAAAATATCATGTTCCAATTTTATTTTAGAATTTGGTAGTAAAAATTGAAAAAATTAGATCTAATAATACTAAAGATATATTTAGGGGGAATTGAAATTATTTTTGCATACAAAAGTAATTTTAAGGCAAACAACTTACCCTCACACTCTAAAATGAAATGGAGTTATTGAGCACAAGCATCGACATTTGTTAGGAGTTGCCAGAGCTTTGGTTTTTCATGTTGGTTTATCAACTCATTTTTTAGGAGTAGTAGTTTAACTATAACCTATCTGATAAATCTCCAACCTAGCTCTAAGTAAAAAGTCCTTTTGTAAAGTTTTTCTTTTTTAACAAATATTCCTCTCATTCTGTAGAGTGGCTAGTTTATCCAATGGCATCACCTTCATACATATAAGTATGAGGACTGAGAATGAACTCATGATGTGTATGTGTGTTAATATAAAAAAATTCTTCTTCTTGTTCTTGTTTATACATTTTTTGTTGCCTTTGTTTTTAATATAGCTTGCCAAAATTTCATGACACATTTTCACCCATGCTCTCATATATATGTGTTCATATAGTACCTTACTAGAAAGAAGGGATATTTAGTTTATTCTATCCTGAACAAAAAATTTACACTTCTATAAAAGTGATACTCTACAAGTCAATTTTTTCTTTTAAGTCGATAGCTGATGATTAGATTATTCTTAATTAATCTCTTTGCCAACCAACCTTAATTCCTATGATGTTCCTTCCATTATTGAACTGACATTCTTCAAACTTTTACAATCAAACTCTTCTTGTCCAACCTAACATGATTCAAACCTTACTTGCTCTACTAATGTACGTAACCTCAACCTTGATGTGATTGAACCTAATATATCTCAATGACTCGAGACACAAGTTGGACTACAACCTGATTTTTCATTCTTGGATTTTTCATGCCCTACTCCAGCATGTAGTTCCCTTTCATCTGTGATCATTACCCTAACCAGACATCAACAAGATTTGACATCCTCCCTAATACTTACAAGATTATCTTTGTAATATGATCAAGCATCAATTCCATCACATGTAGCTCCCTCTTAAGTGAAATAAGGTAATTGTTCTTCTATTAGTTCTTATTGTAATATGCGCATTTTGAACCTTGTTTCAAAGTATATTTGATTGTAATTTCTACCATTTGGGAGCCTCCGAGACAGTAAAGGATCCAAAATGGATTGAGAAAATGCAAGAGGAATTGGCGGCTCTCAAAGCAAAAGACAGTTGGACATTGACTACCTATGCACTAACTTGAGGAGGAGAATCAAAATTATTGCACTAATATAAGAATCCATTTGTGCAAGATCGATAACCACATTTGATTACTCAAAATTTTAGCTTTCTTTTTCTCTTTCCATTGTAATTAAATCTTCTCTTTTCCCCCCCTTTTTTCTTTCCTTTCCCTGATGAAAAATCAATATGATAGCATATTCTTACCTTAATTCAATTGTATGGAATACTATAAATAAGCCTTGTGTATACAATTGAAATGCAAGAAACAATAAATTCCTCTCTTAATTTTCTTTAATTATCTAATTAGATAATTAATTAGTAAGCTAATAAAGTATGCACTATTCAATTAAATATTTGATCAAATAAAGAGGGTGCCACATATACTATCTTGATCCACCGAGTGGGATTAGTGTTATTTGTTGAATCAAATTTGTAATCATTAGCTTTGGCTTCACCTTAATTGGCTTCGCCTTAATCTACATTAGATTAGCATGATTCTATATGCTCAATACTTGAGGTAGAAATAATATGTATAATTTGTAGCCAATAGGGTTATTAGTGATCTAATAAACATATGGGCTTTAGGGGCCCAAGAAAGTCTAATCTAAGAAAATAGACTTTATCACAAGGGATCGAATCCTCCATTTCAATTCCTTATAAATAACCTATTTATTTTAAATATTTAATTAAGAGAAATAATAATATTCTTAACTTTTCTCAATTTTCTTTCTGACTTTTGTGTGTTGTATGGAAAGTAGTATCTCAAAATAGTTAATAACTTCGTGATCCACATTTCCATAAATAATATATATATATATTTAGAGTAGCTAATACCTAAATTTTAGTCAATTTTAACTTTCCAAACCTTTATGATAAAGCTCATTGTGATGCCTAGTGCAAATTTTGGTTTCCCAAGTAACTCTTAAAAAACTAATTATGTCTAATTCAAGTAATCAAATTAACGTTTTAAAATTGTTAAGATCTTTTATTTAAGTTTTACAAAAAAATGTTTTATTTATTTTTATATTAAATGGTTAGTTGATAATTATCAATGATTTATTAATTAATAATTGATTTTTTCATGTAACGATACTATTGTTGCTCAGAAATGAAGTTATGGTTCTTTTAAAAAAATTAGCAAGTTTAATTATATTCTTTGCTTTGAAACGTGTCTATGTAGAGCCAAAGCCGTTTATTTTTTGTGCAAATAATTTTTTTCAGTCCCTTTTGGTATTTATAGTTATTAAGTGTTTGGTGGGCCTCGACCCACTTGGATCTAGATGCTTATCTTGATGGGCTTCATTAGTTGGACTATTTAGCGTCCTATTTTGCTTATTGTTTAATTAATTGAGAACCTTTAACCTATTTTTACTTGTTTACCGGCAAGAACTTTTTTTTTTACTACTAAAAATGAGATTTTATTGCAAATCAGAAGTTAGAACATCATAGAGAAAGTTAGGGATCCTCCCACACAATCGATTCAGTTAAAGAAATAGAAACTCTTGCTACACTGTGGGCTACCTAGCTCGTTGAATGCCTAATACATATAACTTGACAACCCAACTCAAACAATAAGGTTTTACAATCATCAATAATCAAACCAAAATAAGACAAGTCATTTAGGTTTTGGCATCAACCACCACTTGTGTATCCATCTTAAAAATAACATGGGTAAGGACATATTGCTTGATTCAACTCAGTGTTTCTTGGAAGCTCAATGCCTCTGCCAATAAAAAAGAGATTTCGCCAGGGTGAGGAACAACAATCACATCTTGAAACTAACCTTTTTCATCACGAAGAACACACCCAAGCCAAATTTATGATCAATAGAGCAGATGATGTCTACTGTGTTACATTTGAGCTACCTCTTCAGCAGCAACATCCATCTTTTGATTTATGTAATGCTCTTAATACAAGTTGGTCTCAACCTGCGATGGCGCCCATTAGACCATTGTTAGAATAGAGAATTTGCATTGTAGATAATTGAAAATACTAAGCTAGCTTTATTATTCCAAAGGGTTTGATTTTTATTCCTTCAAATACTCCACAGTAACATAGCCACTTGATCTCTATTTTCCTTTCTGGTTTTGGCACTCAAATTGAGCTATCATTCTAACATATTATTAGACAACCAAGCAAATTTCATACAACACTACTATTCCAACAGGCCACAACAACAATACAGTAGACAAGAACATGCGAGGCAATTTCATTTTCAATTTGACAAGTATGACATATTGGATTCACTTCCATTCTTTTCTCAAGGAGTCTATCCTTGGTTGGTAAATAATTATTTGCAACTCTCCAAACCAGAAATTTAACTTTAGGGGGCATCTGTAACTACCAAATCCATTTCCATACAATTGAGGGAAGATCTTGGCTCAGATCAATCTTAATTAACTTTAACTTTTCATAGCCACTTTTAATATTATAGTTCCCTATTATCATCAAAAGGCTAAAACCAGCAGTCACCGTTTCTTCTACTGCTTAAAGGGATAATGAGGATTAGGTTATTATCCCTTTCATTGAAAAGTGAATAGATCAATTTTACATCCTAACTTCATATCCTAAGACTCATCAATGAATTGACCTTCTTAAATTTCCATTCTTCACACAAGCTTGATGTGATAAAGGGATTTTACTTGTTAGCCAACCACGGATCGCATCCAATTGTGATACCTGCCACATTCCTGACTCTACAATAATAAGCTTCTTTGATAAGATTTTTGGATGCTAGTATATTCTTCCATAAAAAACTTGGATTGGATCCCAAGTTTGCCTACAAAAAAGACTTGCCACTATAATATTTAGTCCGAAGAATTTTTGATACATAGCCTGAGGTTGAGACAACAACCTCCATGCTTGTTTACCAAACAATGCCATATTCACATCCTTCAATTTCCTAAAATTAAGTCCTCCATATTGCTTATTTACACACATCCTATCCTACCTTTTCTACTTAATTCCAGTTGGACTGCCTCTATTAGAGCCCTAGAAGAAAGCATTCATCACTTTTTCAAGCTCCTTGTAAAGATCATTAGGCAAAAGAAACACGCTCATCACATAATTTGGGATTTCTTAAGTTACTGTTTCTATTAGCATCTCTTTATCGGCTCATGACATGAGTTTTTTGTTCCATCCCTTCATCTTATGCCACACTCTATCTTTGACAAATTAAAAATCTCCTTTTTCTTGCGAACAATCAAAGATAGAACCCCAAATAAGTGCGATTCTCTCCATAAGGCTGAACATTCAATGCGGCACAAATAGCATTTCCTATTTCCACATTTGTATTTGAGCTGAAAAAGATTGATGATTTTTGGAAATTAACCATTTGACCAGAGGCTAATTAATACGCTTTAATGTAACCCTTAACAGTATTACGCTTATTTAAATTTTCTCAAAAAAACACAAATTGTCATCTGCCAAAAATAAGTGAGTAATGGATGGGGCTTATCTCACAATTTTACATCCATGAAGTTTGTCTTGGTTCTTAGCATCCGCAAGAAAAGAAGATAAACTTTCAACACACAAAATAAAGAAGTAGGGAGACAAATGATCTCCTTGCCATAAACTACGCTGTGGGACAATCGATCTAATTTCATACCCGTTGTAGATAATTTGGTATCTAACTGAGTTCATACAATTCATAACGATGTTGACAAAGCTATAATAAAACCCCAGCTTTAGCATAATCCTCATCAAGAATTCCCATTCAACTATTTCCTATGCCTTTCTCATATCAAATTTTAGTGTAGCCACTCACACCTTTCCTTGAGATTTTCTTTTCAAAAAATGCATCGCCTTGAACATAATCACATCATTATGCATTATTTTTCTAGGAACGAATGCACTTTAATCCTCTGAGATGATCAATGGAAGAACTTTCTTTAAATGATTAGCCAATACCTTTAACATAATTTTGTAAAGCACGTTGAATAAAGCTATGGGATAGAGGCTAACCATTACCTCAAGTTATTCTTCTTTGGAATCAAAGTGATATTCGTATCATTCAGTCCTCACGAAAGGCAACCTGTATTAAGAATCTTCAAGCAAGCAAACGTAATATCTTCTCCAATGATGTACCAAATTTTTTGATGAAAAGCTAGATTCATACCATCTGGACCAGGAGTTTTGTTGAGGTGCATTGAGAAGACAACATCTTTCACTTCCTTTGTGCAAAAATCTATAGTCAAATTTTCATTATGTTCTTAATACTCTATGAGAACATAATTTAACATCTCATCACTGAAACAACCTGCAAAAGAAAATAACTCACAAAAATAGTTAGTCATGACACCCTCAAGACCATTTTGCCATATCTTCTAGTTTCTTGGACTATTTTTTAGTTGAGTAATTAAGTTTCTCTTTTGACGTGCAGAACCTTTTGCATGAAAATAATGAGAGTTTGAGTCTCCTTCCTATAGCTAATGATGCACTCTATTTCCAGAAGTCTTATTGATGCTGTAGAGCTGGGTAATCTCGTTGGGCTTTGCAGTAGTAATCTATAGAAGTTCTATCACGGCATCCTCTGGACTGATTCATTTGTCACTTGCATTTTTCCATTCTTTATTTGAAGTTAGGTACAAGCTTACTGCCCCAACTACTTAGATCACGACCACAAGCTCTTAGTCTATCCTGGATTAAGTTACAACTATTTTTGACCCAACTTTCAAATATCACCTTCTGTATTGACCTTCATTTAACCAGCCATTCTCGAATCAAAACATTACAAGTCTTTTGTCTATAAATCTAATTCAAAAGATTCAAGAATAACAGAGAGTGATTCGAGCTTGCAACATTAAGGTTGAATACTTTTATTTCTTTGAAAAGTCTAATCCATGGAGCAATGGCTAATCTATAGTCAAAATTTCATTCTGTTCATGATACTCTATGAGTAACATAATTTAACACCTCATCATTGAAACAACCTGCAAAAGAAAATAACTCACAATAATAGTTAGTCATGACACCCTCAAGATCATTTTGCCATATCTTCTAGTGTCTTGGACTATTTTTTAGTTGAGTAATTAAGTTTCTCTTTTGACGTGCAGAACCCTTTGCATGAAAATAATGAGAGTTTGAGTCTCCTTCCTATAGCTAATGATGCACTCTATTTCCAGAAGTCTTATTGATGCTGCAGAGCTGGGTAATCTCGTTGGGCTTTGCAGTAGTAATCTACAGAAGTTCTATCACGGCATCCTCTGGATTGATTCATTTGTCACTTGCATTTTTCTATTCTTTCTTTGAAGTTAGGTACAAGCTTACTGCCCCAACTACTTAGATCACGACCACAAGCTCTTAGTCTATCATGGATTAAGTTACAACTATTTTTGACCCAACTTTCAAATATCACCTTTTGTATTGATCTTCATTTAACCAGCCATTCTCGAATCAAAACATTATAAGTCTTTTGTCTATAAATCTAATTCAAAAGATTCAAGAATAACAGAGAGTGATTCGAGCTTGCAACATTAATGTTGAATACTTTTATTTCTTTGAAAAGTCTAATCTATGGAGCTATGGCTAATACCTGATCTAACTTTTCCTCAACGAAAGAGAGAGAGAGGCACTGAAGGTTTCGTTGAAGTCTCCAATACAACATCACAAAAAATTCGATTTATCTCAGAGGCTATATAGAAGTTCCCATGAATCTCTTCTTCTTGATCGCTCTAAATACCCGTAAAAGCCCGTCAGTCTCCATTTTTCCATTCCTTCAATCAACACCTCAACATTAATGAAATTTCTCAAATAGCCAATTAAGTTTACCATGTTTTGCTTATGCCATAACATTGGAACCCCCTCACAATTTTTGATACTGTCAATAGCAAAGCATCCTTTGAAAGACAGATCTACTCTAATATGCTCTATTTTAGCCAAACTAATCATGGTTTCCACAAAGAAAATAATGTTGGTCTTCTTAGACTTAATCAAGTCTTTAATAACTTGAATTGTCTGTGGGTTCCTAAGCCTGCAACAATTCCAACTAATTGTACTCAATGACACTGGAGGGCTTAGAGTCCAGAATCCGCTAATGATAAGTTTTTTGGCCCATCTAGAATCTCCCTTATCGGGTTCTGATTATTTTTATCAACTAAAGCCCAAAGATCCTTTCCTTTTTCCATGCGTTGTCATTTAAGATTTGTGAGAATAAGCTCTTGAGAAATTTCTTTTCCCACTATATGATAGTTATCCTGATTATTTTCAAACTGAGATTTGCTACCTTCTTTGCCTCCTAAATTTTTGCAATTACTTCCCCATCTATGGTTGCGCCCGGATTACTCATGACAATCAAATCTCTCCCATCAATGGACATTCTTTCCTTTTTGACTTCTTGTTCCCCTTGTCCTTCCTCCAGTAAAGCATATTAAAGCCACCTTTCTCCGATTCTGTCTTATTGACAATACTCGTGAGCCCTCATCCAAGTTTCATATACAAATTCAGTAGGTTGTTGGTCACTGTCATAAAGTTTAGAAGAAAATCTTTTCGAGTGCATGACTAAGAACTCCACATGAGAAGCAAAAGGTTGGTAATCTCTTGTATTTAAATTGAATCCAAACCCATTCTCCATCATTTTTCTTTAACTTCATCCTTCATTTGAGAGGAGTTCTGACATCTAACAAGACTCTAACCTTCATGAATAATTTTCAGATACCTCAAAAAGGGTGAAAGAAATCCTGATCGGAGTTAATATATCATTGAAGTCTCTGATACGACACCACGAAAAAGTCGATTTATCTCGGAGGCTATATAGAAGTTCCCATGAATCTCTTCTTCTTGATCGCTCTAGATACCCGTAAAAGCCTGCCAGTCTCCATTTTTCCATTCCTTCCATCAACACCTCAACATTAATGAAATTTCTCAAATAGCCAATTAAGTTTACCATGTTTTGCTTATGCCATAACATTGCAACCCCCTCACAATTTTTGATAATGTCAATAGCAAAGCATCCTTCGAAAGACAGATCTACCTTAATACGCTCTATTTTGGCCGAACTAATCATCGTTTCCACAAAGAAAATAATGTTGGTCTTCTTAGACTTAATCAAGTCTTTAATAACTTGAATTATCTGTGGGTTCCTAATCCTATGGCAATTCCAACTAATTGTACTCATTGACACTGGAGGGGCTGAAGTCCAGAATCTGCTAATTATAAGTTTTTTGGCCCCTAGAATCTCCCTTATCAGGCCTTGATTATTTTTATCAACTAAAGCCCAAAGATCCCTTCCTTTTTGCATGCGCCATCATTTAAGATCTGTGAGAATAAGCTCTTGAGAAATTTCTTTTCCCACTATATGATAGTTATCTTGATTATTTTCAAACTGAGATTTGCTACCTTCTTTGCCTCCTAAATTTTTGCAGTTACTTCCCCCATCTATGGTTGCACCCGGATTTCTCACAACAATCAAATCTCTCCCATCAATGGACATTCGTTCCTTTTTGACCTCTTGTTCCCCTTGTCTTTCCTCCGATAAAGCATATTAAAGACACCTTTCTCTGATTCCGTCTTATTGACGATACCCGGGAGCCCTCATCCAAGTTTCGTATGCAAATTCAGTAGGTTGTTGATCATAGTCATAAAGTTTAGAAGAAAATCTTTCCGAGTGCATGACGAAGAACTCCACATAAGAAGCAAAAAGTTGGTAATCTCTCGTATTTAAATTGAATCCAAACCCATTCTCCATCATTTTTCTTTAACTTCATTGTTCATTTGAGAGGAATTCTAACATCTAACAAAACTCTAACCTTTGTGAATAATTTTCAGATACCTCTAAGATTATTGGGATCAAACTCCTATACTCTTGCAAAGAGGTTCAAAGAAAAATCCATTCGGCAAATCATAAATTTGGACCCATATACTAATGTGAGTAAGAGGAACATTTTGTGGGTGTTCTTCTCGCATAACTTGCTTTAGAATGAGAAGATGTTGATCAAACATCCACAATCCTCCTGATAATATGTGTTGCAGGTCTAATTCATGAAATAGCTGAAAGGGATAGGTTGTGGTGTTCAACTCTTTGATACTGATTCCTTTAACCGGTTGCCAAATCGCTGCCATGGTGTTTTTTGCTTGTTAACAATTTACCAAGCATATAAAATTGGGGTTCAGATACATTGTCTTCTTCTTAGTCCTCTAATATTACTCTACCTTCCTCTAGAGTAATTTTCGCATAATAATCTGTAAGTGATCCATGGTAACCGAACTGCTATGATCTTCAAAAAAGAAGCATGATTGGAAAATTTATCATAAAGATAAGAAGAAAACATGCTTGTCACAGAGACAAGAAGAAGGATATTTGGCCACCCGCAAGAACTTAATTTAACATATATACATATAACTACTCCATTTTATCTATAAAAAAGAATAACAAATACAACAATATTCTTAAGAATATTGATTTAAATTAGTATAAATTTGGAGCCATATCAACACGATCAATCAATTAACTACAATCAATTTATTTTCTTTAGAAATACAATCAAGTGTATCATCTATTGCATCAACATCTAACGACTATATAAATACAAGAAACAATTCCGTGCAAATCATACATTTAGTTGTTGAGAAGACTAATATATTTTGACTGCTAGCAATATTTTTTATTTTTTTTATGACGCGAAACTCAAATTATCTAAAAATTTGAAACCTCAAAAATTATAACTTACATAGAAAGAACTCGAGCGATTAAAATAATTTGAAACATTATATATTTAATTAACCCCTACAACATGAATGTTTAGTCATACGCCTGTCAATATCCCCATAACATCACAAAGCCAAAATATATTACTCACTCTCCTTTTAAAAAAAGCACCTATCTTTTCTTCATCTGAGCTGTGGTACACTCGGATACGGCTAATATATATAAACATAAATCCATGTTGGAGAGATTCCAGTTCGGCCTTTCGTTGTTACATGAAGGTTCAAATATTTTACTTACTATTACCAATTATTCAAAACGGTCATATGTTAACTAAACCGGCTGGTTTTGATTAAATGACAGAAGAACGTCATTATTATTTCATTAATTTCCCTTTCAAATCTTAATAAACTCGAGAAGATTTTGATTTGTCACAGCACAAATGACCGTTTACATGCTTTTAATCCTAGTACGTACGGCTATAATATTCTTTATTTTTGTCCAAAACTCGTCGACCATGAGAGAATCACCCACTGCTAGCCACGAATATGAAAATTAATCTCGCTCCATTCACTATTATTGAAATGTGGCCATTTCCCATTCTTGATGTTAGAAGTACATTATAATTAGCACGATAATTTTAAATTGTATTTTATGTTTGTGTACATATTAAATACATCATATTTCATTTGACTGATATAATGAATTAATAATTGTCAATCAATAATTTCATAATTTATATTAATGCTCAACTATTAACAAAGAAATATTATAAAATTAAATAAATGCTCAAACTTTTAGTAGGACTGACAACCAAGTTTTTAAATTTTTGGGGCTTCAACTTTACCAGAGAGCAAAGCTTTGTTGGCTATCACGAATTTGAATTCTCCAACTGAAAACTAACGTAAGATCAAATTAATTAATTTTTCTTAATAGTGCTGAAACTAATACGCTTCAATTCTTAAGCCCAAAAAAAAAAAAAAAAAAAAAATTAAAAATTACGTAGAAAATGAAATGCTCTCAGTACTATATTTGGTTTAAAGATTTTGGTGAATAAAAAACAGTTAATACTAAGAAAAATAATTTGATTGTTTGGTTATTAAGAAAAAAAAAAAAAGAAATTTGAGAGAAAATATAATATGTTTGAGGTAGATTTATTTTCTTCATAAAGTGGTGAGGAAAAAGAGGGAAACACCTATTTGTCATCTTTCATTTTCTTAACACATTCATCACTTTTTTTTCTTCATTCCTTTCTTCATTGTTTTATTTAACAATTAAATAAATTTAAAATTTTTTATATATATTTTTAATTTTTTTCCCAGTGTTTTTCTTTCCCATCAAAATTCTTAAAGCAATTAAAGCTTAAGCATTTGGCAATTATAGTTTATGGGTGGTATATAAAAAAGTTCACATATATGAAAGTGGAGAGAAACTAATAAAATAACTATCAAAAACTTAAAAAAAAAGTGACAATACAAAAATTATTACTGATTATATGTATTAAGTTACATTAATTTTTATTTCGTCATTTTAATATTTTTTACAAATTTAATGATAATAAGAATAGTGTTTAAATTGTCACAATTATCAATTAGTAATACAACTATAGTGACAATATAATGACAAAATTTTGTCACAAATATAGTAGCAATTAGTTTATAAAAATCTTGTTACTAATTGTTAATGGTAACAACTTAAAATATTACTTCTATCACTATTAAGTTAAATCGTGACAAAATAAAAAAAATATTGCCACTTAAAAGTACCATTGATTGAAAAAAAATTATTATCATTAATTATAAATATCATTGAATGACCCCACAAAAAGTTATTATCACTTAATACATATTATTAGTGACAATTTTTATATTATCATTTATTTTTTCACCAAATTTTATTTTCATGTACTAAATTTATCACTCTCATTTTCTTTTACAACATTAAAAGAAAAAACTCTATTCAGCTATCAATCACAATTTTAAGATAATGCATTAATTAAAACTATATAAAACTCATACTTTCTAAATTCTCATAAAAAAAATCATGTCAAAATGACATAATCCCATAATTTAGGTTTGGATGGAGTTTTAAAACAAGTCATGATCAAGAATTAATGAGCTAAACTATCGTTAGGCGCTCAGGTGATATACTTAAGTAAATTGGGGAAGCTGATTTGTAGAGTTGGGTCGTGGACAAGAAGTTGGCCACATAGAGAATAGAGAGACAAGGCAATCGCAAACGCTGGAGGATAAGGTTTGACGTGTAGTGGGATTTCAGCCAAATGGTGTATGGGGGCGACAACACAATCTACAAATACAGCCATTTTGACGTTATCCCCATTTTCTCTTGTGCGCCAACTACAATTTTTTGGGTGTGTGATAAAAGGCTAGAGCCTACTGCTTAGGGGCCAGGGTGATATGATATCTCCCATTAGCATGCTTCTAATAAGTTTGTGGACAAGGTATATACACTGAGAAATGATATCTTAGGAGCCATTAAAAATTCAGAAATTGATTTGGAAAGAAAAAAAAAAAAGAAAAAAAATTCAGTTGTTGGTAGTTGCGTAATAAAAATTAATTAGTGCCTGATGAGGGATAAAAAGTAAAGAATTTTTAGATGAATTGAATGTAGTACAATTTATCATTTAATATCATTAGATTGAGATACAGATGAATGTGATGACGTCAGTTTATTTTGTTCCATTGAATTTAGGAAAAAAAAATTGTACTCAATCCATTATAAAATGATATAGAATAGACTTGTGTTGATCTCAAAAATATTTTTATGTGAGCAATTGACTGACTTTGGCATTATGAGAGAGAATTTTTGTAAAGTTGCATGTTTTTAATTCTTGGGTGATTCTACTAAGCTAAAATAGACCATGACATGATGTTTTGTGTTTTTGAGATGGTTTGTTTTTACAATTATTTTATTTTTATTTTTTATTTTGGCTAAAGACTCTTTTTTCCTTAATTAATTTAAATGCTGTAAGGCAAATATGGAATGGACTCAATTCATTGTTAATTTTAGACTAGTGAAGATAATTAATTAATCAAATTTAAGATCATCAAAGTTGAGAAGTGGAAGTCTAACGCGTAGTGGAGCGTCATTTGTTGTGAATTCTTATGCCCCCATGGACTTCCTTTCTTGTCTTGTATTCCCGACTATATTATGATAAGAATCCATATTCCTCCACGAAACTATTATCATGAAAAACAAGCATGTAAAGTTACTTGTTTGCTACGTTGGGATTGTCTAACCTTAATTTCTTGGTTCCCATAAATTTCTTTCTTGCTTGTAATAAACTTTATGATGTTTAATTTGTCATTGGGTGTTTGTTGGATTGCGCAATCCTCAGTATTCACGGACGCCCCATTTCATCGAATAATCCGGTCGGGTCGGCCAAACTGGATGGAATTCATGGTCAAATCTCAACTCTAACAGAAACCATAAGTAAAAGCTCTTTTAAGTTTATTGTTTAAATTTACTTAAATTTTTCCTTTGTGCCAGAGAATTTGCCATTTGTAGGGAAATTGTATTTTGGGAAAATGAGTTTTGAAAGTGGAATTGGGGAATGTGATGTATGTTTTTTAATTTTGGGAACAGTACGAAAATTATTTTGGAAAATTTTGGTATATTTGTTTTTGTTTTCGGAGGAAACAATTCTACTGTATTAGTCAAATTAATGCCTTTTTGTTGAGTTTTTATGGTGAAAATGGAATTAAGTGATTTTTTATTGTTAGAATAATAATAAAATATGTATGATATATAATTATATAAAATATATGTATGTATATATTGAAAGATGGGGGAGTTTGGGGGATAATAAAAGATAGAAGAAAGTATTTTGAAAATTTTAATTTGATATTTTGGAAAAAAAGTTTTTGAATGTTTGGTTATATTTTGGGAAATTTTTTCCAAAATGTAACCAAATATAGCCCTAAGAAGTTTTTATGGTCTTTGGGCAAAAATGGCATATAAAAATTAATTTTATATGAATAGAGAGTGTTTTATCAACTTATTTTGATTATTTGTGTTATATGTTGACTAGCTTTTGGCCTAATGAAATTAGTGTTACATATAAAATGTTTAGGCTTTGTTTGGGAACGTTTCCTTGGATACCATCGTTCCAGGGAAACATTCCCAAACATGGCAGATAATTTTTTTTTTCTTTTCATTTTACTATTTTAAACCCCAAAATGTTTCTGTCTTATTTGGCTAATATCACAAACATCCCATTTATTTTCCTATCGAACTACATACATATATACACACACACACACACACACATATATATATATTCACAACATATTTTATTATTATTATTATTACATTTAAAAAAATCATTAAACTCAAATTTAAAACATAACCAAACCATATCAAAATTTCCCAAACTCATTTTTTAACTATTCCCAAAAATATAATCAAACATAAGTCATATTCCCCAACCTTCAACAATTTTTTTAACATTCATTCTTCCAAAACACACAATAATACATAATAAAATTAAAAAAAAAACATATCCAAAACATTACCTTAATAATTTGCCTTATATGCCAAGTGGCCTTGGTTCAATAACATTAATCTTTCTTACATTTAAAATGTTTGTGTCAAGTTGGAACATGATCTTAAGGCTCGTGTGAATAAATATAAAAATCATGAAGTTATGAGTGATTTTTAGCCTCATATAAAATGTGTGGTTGAATGATCAAATTTAATAAACACTCAAAATATGTACGTGCATACAAATTAAAAAAAAAAAGAAGATAAAAATCTACCCACCTTTTAAATTCACATTGTTGCACATATGGGGTCACCTGCAACCTACTATGAGCCACTCAAACTCCTCCACTTGTACTGTACCCTCCCTCTTTTCCATACACACCGCTTGGCTTAATACACCGAATCACACACAAATGGAGCCAAGGATTAACACTTTTTTCTCCAAATAAATCACCGTATAAAATTGGGGAAGACCTTTTTGTTGTTTTCCTTCTTGAGAGCGAAAGCTCTCAGCCACCTAAATTTAATTTTTATTTCACACTCAGTGCGTGTATATGTGTGTTAAAATTTTCCAAATTTTCATGCACAAATGATACATACATACATACATATGTATGTATGTATGTATGGGTATAGAGAGAGAAAGTAGCACTAGTAGTAATAGTGAGAGAAAAAGGAGGGAGAGAAAGAGGAACACGTAAACGAATAGAGTCCAAGCGTACAACGAAAGGATACAGGGACGAACACGATGCTCAGACCTCAGGAGCAACGACGTCGTTTCCTTTCTCATTCATCAATTTACTAGTATAATCAATAAAGGTCGTAGTCCTTCTATGAATGAATGAACAGTTAGTTTATCTCAGGAGTCTATAATTCCCTTATTCTGCGTGGGGAATTTATTTTTATAATTTTGTCAATTTTTTTATGCTCGCTCTTTCTCGAAATGTCGAGTTCTTCTGGCGCCGGATTTAGCTTGGAAGGGATTGACGATGTCCAAGATTTCCCATGGGTCTGATTATATTACTCTCTCTGTGTGTCTGTGTGTGTGTGAGAGTTCAATGCGTTTGTAATTTGAGTGGTGGTGAATGATGCAGGAGAATCGCGAAGGATCATCAATGTCGTGGGAGAGGTATAGCCATCTCCATGATCTCATGCACATGGGGAATATGGCATTTCGTGAAAATCGATTAGATCAGGTTAATTTCTCTGCCGTCTTTGTTGGAGGCATTTGTGATTATTTTCTATATTATTTTCATTTTTGTTGTTGTTGTTTTTTTTTTTTCCCTTTCAAATTATTGGTGAGAGAAAAATTTTGTGTGGGTTATCTTCCTTTAGAATGGAGTTCTGTGCAAACATTGATTAGTCTTAATTTTTGTAATTGAAATTGAATATGACAGTAGTTCTAGGTTGATGGTATATTTGAATTTTATGTTCTCTGATAAATGAAGTTGTGTATGCTGCTCTGTCTGGTGCTCAGAGCGTTGCCTTATTGGCAAGTTCAAATTTTTTGCGCCTGTGCGCCTTTATACATTGCCGTCTTGTAAGTCCGAGGTGAGGTTTAGAGGACAAGTGCCAGAATAATCTCCAGGATTGTCCAGACACTGATGCTATGTGAATTTGAAGAGATGCCAGTTGCCACAATTCTTGATGGGATACGCCGGGATTATGATGTTCAATTCCTGGTGTTATACAGTATACTGAAATTAATCATCCGGTTGTTAACCATCATCATCTTCTTCTTCTTAGACTTCTATAGGAGGCTACTTTGAGGATTCCATTAATGGGCAAAAGCTTAACAGACAAATGCTGCATGAAGATAGAATGCTGAAATTCTCATCCTAGGGGAAGTAGCAATCATGCTATTTGGGGAATAATCATTAGCATTTGTCATATAACATATTGCATATCTTTTTGAAGGTTAATTGACTTTGTTGGCTCAGTTTGGATGCAATTTTGTCTATCTACTAATATTCTGATGTTCGTGGAACGTGAATGGGTAATGCCTTTAGGGCTTTAGAAATGTTATTTATCAATTTCCACTGCTGGTGAAGATGTTAGATCTGCATGATGTGAATATGTTCTTTTTTATTGCTACAATTCTGTGCAGTTGCCAAATTAATCAAAAAAGAAATTTTTTTATTGTGCTCATTCAGAGAGAACACTGGGTGTGATTGGGTAATGAGGGCTGAGTTTTGTAGAAGTTTAATACTGCTTTACTCGATTATCATGGGTTCTTCTGCTCCTGGGAAAAAACTACTGCATGCATCCATGTGTTTTCTTCTTTTTCCTTTCTAATTTATAGGGTTCATGTTTGGAAGGCAGAATAGTAATATTTTGCTCGAAGATTGTCGGTTATATGGTCAAAAATTGCAGAAGTTTCCTCTCTCTGTCTTAAAATGTTGAGAGCATGCAACCAGTGGTCATCACAAATAAAGCTGTTCTGGAGATTCTGTATATGTTTTGTTTTGACACCCAACCTCCATAGTTTCACTGACTCTTTGCTTTTCTTTATTTCTTCAGCCTCAGGTACACATGCTCAATTAGTAAAATAAAGGGACTTAAGGTTTATTGGTTGATTTTTGCCTGAATGTGAAACATATTTGGGTTGTATGGGCTATTAACTTTGGTGAGAGTTATTGATGTTCTTTTGTAATCATTGACTTAAATGTCATAGTTCATTTCTGTGCATGTGTTCTGTACATTGTTTTGCATTGAATTTCTGTGGCCCCGTTTGGTTTTATTGTCATTTCCAATTTCCATTTCCATCATTTCTAAAATTTGAAAAGTTAATTAGTGGAAATGAGTTGAAAATAAGTTTGTATTTGAATGAATTGTTGGAAAAATAATGATTATGTTGGGTTTAGTGGGTTGTAGGTGGAGAGAGATAAAATAATGGAATAAAGAGAGAAGATATATAGGTTATTGGGATAAGATATATGTAGGTTATTGGAGAATATGTTTTGAAAATGAAAATGAAAATGATGTTGGGTGAAAATATGTAAAAAGTTATATGTTTTATTTTTGGAACAATAGAAAATGAAAATAGGGCTATGGAAATGAAACCAAAAGGGGGCAGGTTTCTGCTTTATTTAGTGAATGGATACCAAAATACATGAGCTGAATCTAATTAGCAATGTGTAGAGTTTAGGAAAGTAAAAACCACCTATTTATGCCTGTCTAGTCTATATGTTCATAACATGCTGGCTGATTGCACCTAGTTGTTGTAAACAGCATCTGTTGCCAGTTATCACTTGTGGAGCCAATGCTGTGCTGCTTAAGTAATATAAGGTCTATTAAGATATTGCTTGATTCCGTAGGACATGAAAAATTGTAGTTCCTAATTCATGACTTTTCGAATGTGATAAATCCATTAGCGCTTTTAATCATGTTGCACTTGTTTGTCATTTTGCTGTTTGATTTGTTTTTTCTCAGGCCATTGAGTTTTACTCGAGAGCGAACAACATTAAACCAGGTGACCCGATTATTCTGAGCAACCGGTGTGCTGCATATCTCCGGTATGTGGTGCATAACAATGATTTCTTAGTTGCATGTCATAAGGTTATTTGTTTACAATATTCCCGTCCTATGGACTTCACTTCCACCCATGATGATCAATTTCATGGTTGATGTTTTTCTCTGTGTAAACTTTATTAGGATTAGCCAATTCCTTAAACACAGGCCTCCTGCTGCATCCGAATACAGGCCATTGAGTGGGTTGGATCCAACAACTCATGCTGGGGTATGATCACATCTTTTAGTCTCCCTGCCCACCCCCCCCAACACCCCCAAAATTGTGTTTCCTGCCTCTGTACTTTCTGAGGTTCTATTAATTCAATGCTTGATTCTTATTTTAGCTTGCGCTGAAGGATGCAGAGAAGGTGATGAGTCTGCAAAGTAATCTTGTAACTTCCTACATTCTTAAGGCAAATGCACTTATCCTGGTGAGAATGCCTTTTAGTTTGGTTTGCTTACATTATTTATAAGTTGTGGGTAATATTGATTTTTGTAGGCAGTAGGTTTCAAATTGATTGAAAAGATAATCTGTTTTTGAAGAGAATTCCTTTCCGAGTTACGTTTAAATTATGCTTAAAAATTAATGATTTAGTAGTTATCTGCATCTACACACTTGTGCGGATATTCTTACTATAGTTGCATGTCCATGCAATAGGCTTTCTATTGCCTAGTGTAGCTGTTCTCGTGTATACCCTTATTTATTTAGGACTTGTTTGTTTATGAATTGGAGTTTGCCAAAATATTTTGGCAAAATGATTTTTGGGAAGTGGGGTTGGGGAATGTGATGGTTGTTTGTTTGTGTTTTGGGTGGTAGGTGGAGAATGAATTGGGAGAACATTGTTTATATGTTTGTGTTTTGGGAGGGGACAAGATGTTACATTAATAACTTTTTGTTGGGTTGGTAGGGTAAAATTGATATTTTAAAATTATTTATGTATATACATATATAGATTGGGTAGGGAGGACAAAAAATGAAACGGCTAGATGTTGGGGAATAGTTAGGAAATGAATTGTAATGGTCTTTTGGGCCTTTTTGGGTGTGTTTTGGATAATAGGATTAGAGAATGTTATGTGATGTTTGTTTGTATTTTGGCAATTGGAAAAAATGTTTTGGCAATTTACAAACAAACAAGCCTTTAGCTTCATGGTGCTTGGACCTTGTGCGGTGGTGTGTCATGCTTTTATGTTTTTCTAGGCTCAGTAACACTTTTCAACAATGTCACTCAAATGATATTACTTGACAGTTGGAAAAGTATGAGTCGGCTCGAGATGTTATTTTCTCAGGCCTTCAGATTGATCCTCTAAGGTATTCACAACTTTTTATTAGTTTGATTCTAGTAACACATTTCCTACTTGTTCACTTCTGAGTAATCAATGAAACTGTTTTGCAGCAATCCTCTTCTGAATTTAGAGAGGTCAACAGCCAATACATTTATGAGGAGAAGCCATGTAAAAACACAACGCACTGATGATTATGATTGCACTCTTTGTTTGAAGTTATTGTATGAACCAATCACAACTCCTTGTGGGCATTCTTTCTGCCGCTCGTGCCTGTTTCAGACTATGGACAGAGGTATTGTTTTCATGCTAATTGTTCCTTCCTTTTACTCTCTTGGTTTTCTGAAAGATATCTTATCAATATCCTTCTTTATTTTTATTCACATCTTGCTTCTTGCATAATAATTTTAGGTAATCGTTGCCCATTGTGTCGTACAGTTCTGTTTATTAGTCCCAGAACGTGTGCGATCAGGTCAGTTCCATGATTTAAGATGGTTATTGCTTGTTTCCATTTTCTAATCTATCACGAGTCATATACTCTGCACATATGTGCTCAGTAACTACGTTTTTTAGATTATGCAGGCATACTGCTCATTTTGCGGAAGAATAACATAATATGGAGGAATATTGTATTTGGATTAGTGGAATTAAATTCACTAGGCTCCAGAAATGAGAGATATTAATATAAAGACTAAACAATGAAGGTTTACATTTCCTTTCATTGAGTTAGTTGTTGTTTGCGTCAATATGTTCATCCTAAAAACATGAGATTTTGAAAATGTTAATCTGATTTAAATATTACTAATAAGCAATAGAAAGATGTTGTTTATATGCAGATATTTATTAGTTGATTGGCTTTTCCAGTGTCACATTGAACAACATCATACAGAAGAACTTTCCAGAGGAATATGCAGAAAGGAAGTCAGAGCATGACAGTCTGACAAACCTTAGTGTTGATTTGTTGCCACTTTTTGTCATGGATGTTATCTTACCATGCCAGAAGTTTCAGCTTAACATATTTGAGCCTCGTTATAGACTTATGGTGAGTTGATCAGAGTAGTTTCTACATGCTCTGATTAACAACTTAACGTATTTTCTTTAATGTATCTTTTTAAAGAAATTTAATAAATTAATGCTTCTCCTCTGATTTTTTTAGTTGTTAGATTAAGTGGCAAATTAATATCTCATCAATGCTAGGCAAAGGACTAAGGTCCTGGCTTCAGGCCCTGCAGCGATGCAAATATGAAAATTGTACGTGCTTGTCCCAGGCAAAAGAATTATGCCTATGTGCGAGAGGATGCATTGAGAAAATTAAAAATGAAAAAGTTTCTCGTAGTGTATATGCTAATTCACAAAATGGCTTGTCTTGAACACATGATAACCTGGGAAATCTTCAATTATGGAAAAAACATACTTTTTATGCTAACATGAAGCTGGCTAATTAATGGATTGGACCTAGAGTAAGGAAAGAGAAAAAATGGATGTTATAGTTTTGGTTGCAATGTGTAATGCAGGATACCTATAGAAAAGTTTTTCTAATTAATATGATACTGATATGAAGCTATTAAACTAGTCATTTTGTGAACTTGTTGAATATGTACTAGTTTAATCTTTTCAGCATCTTGTTGCCTTGTTGCTGGCTGATTTTGAAGTCCCATATAAAATGTGTTGAAACAGGTGAGGAGGATAATGGAAGGAAACCGTCGCATGGGAATGGTATATTCTGCTGCTTGAGTTGTTTCTTTGTTTTTATATTATGAAATTATTTTGGTCCTAGATATTCACTTTTCCTGCTTATGGAGTCCTTGTTTATCGTATAGGTTATACTTGACTCGTCTACAGGTTCAATAGCTGATTATGCATGTGAAGTGGAGATTACAGAGTGGGTGATTGTTTATAGTTGTGTTGTACTTTTTCATGTTCTTTACTGAAAAAGATAAATAATTTCATGGATTGCTTTTATTGGCACTTCAGGAACATAGATGATGATTACATTTCGTTCTTAATGCAGTTGTGAGCCGCTTCCAGATGGGCGTTTCTTTTTGGAGGTACACTATTAGCAAGCTTCACCTCATTATTTTCTTTTCCTTTTTTGGTTCCTCCTGATTTTCATGGCTGTGGCCTGTTTGCAACTGTAATGAAGATGAGTTTGCAACTGTAATGAAGATGAGTTTCTACAGTACTAATGTTAGGGTCCTCTATTTTTCTCCCACGTTCCTCAGGCCATGATTTTGTCATTCTGCAGAAATAGAATTTTGGCTTTCTTAAATTTTAGATTGAAATTAAACTAGAGCTTGCAACTAACTGACCAGAATAGCACCTACTGTAGACAAATATGGACCTGGTTACTCGTTCCCAAAGGAGCATTTGACTTTTTAACTTAATCCTGGAAGAAAATTTGGAATTGATTCATGTCCTCACAGGAAGTATATCCCCCTCTGCAAATCCAATATGCTTTCTGTTGAGGTTTATGTTAGAGATACTGTGTCATGAAATACAAATGAGAAACTATTCTGGAACGTTGATGTTGTGTTCAAGTAATTTATGTTTGAGTAATATGAACTATGCAGCAAAAATCTCCTTCTTTGTTCCAGCAGCAGGAGCATTTGACTTTTTAACTTAATCCACAGTAGAATTTTAATTTGGAATTCGTTTGTGCACTAGCAGAAAGTATTATCTCGTCCGAAACTCTAATAAATTTCCTGTGAGGTTTATGTTAAAGGTTCTATTACTAAAATACAAATGAGAAACTATCTTAGAACATTGTTGTTATGTTCGAGTAATATGAAGTATGCAGGAAATATTCCCTCCTGCTTTGTTTCAGCGCCTTTTTCTACTTTCTGATTGGTTAATTGTTCCTTTCGGTCTAAGCAACTATTGGCTGCAGGTTGAAAGTCGCAGGAGATGTCGCATCATTCGAAATTGGGATCAAGATGGGTGAGTTTGTGATACCTATAGTGCTTTCATGATAATATTTGCATGATTTTCATTCTCAGGGGTATAAGGTTTCTTTATTTGATTCTTTACTTATTTAATCATTCTATATAAAGGTACCGCGTTGCTGAGGTTGAATGGGTAGAAGATAACATTCCACCTGATGGAACAAATGAGAGGAATGATGTAAGTGCTAAAATTTACATCCGACATTATAATGCTCATGTTTAGGGTCTTCTGGTGCTTCTCTGAGGTAAAATGGCTTTAAAATTCCTTAAAATACATCGGAAACTAAATTGATATCGCATCATTGGATTGGCCTAACATACTTTTCTAATTATCTGAAAAAAGAACATAAAAAAGTAGAAATTGAAGGGAAAACAAACACCAATACCTTCAAATTACTTATAAAGATTAAGAAAGAGTGCTTCATCATGCTTCCGAAATTGCCATCTTCTCTGCTTTTTCAATTTTGTTGAATTGCTTGTTTGTATAGAAATTTTATATCCTTCTATATTCGCGTCTCATATTAAGGTCCAACGCCTAGCATATAATTTTTGGTTTGCTTGGATTGATTTGCATTACTTACAGTTAATGGAGATGACACATAAGGCTGCAGCATTTGCTAGGCAATGGATAAAAGATGCACAAGAAGCAGCGCAAGGAGGTAATTGCTTGTCTTTGCATTTTCACATTTTTTTACTCACTGACGCTTTTTCCAATTCTTGTTGATTTCTGAGAATTTTTTTCTTACAGATCGAATAAGGCTTGCAGAGCTTTTTAAAGCAGAAGGATTGATGCCTCCCACACGGGATCCTGAGCGCTTCAGTTTTTGGGTATATTTCTTAGTGTACATTTTAGTCAATCATGATATAAGACTCATGGTTTCTTATTGATGCATGGCGTGAATGCAGCTTGCAACGTTAACAAATCGTAGGCCATCAGAAAGACTAGATGTCCTTCGAATAAGAGACACAAAGGAGGTATTGATGCTGACTACAATTTTTCGTTACAGCATCCTATTTGTCTGATGGTCTGCATGGGATTTACGGGTATCATTTAATGATAACATTTCTTCCACAAGTTGCATTGACCTTGTCTGTTTGTTAAAAAAAATACATGAGTGATTTGGACCGACTGAATGGAGTTGTTCCAATTCATACATGCTTGCTCACATCAACGAGATAGTTGTAAAAAACATATACAGCTCTGGGTACTTTTTTTAGTATGCTAGGCTTTACACTTACCAATATGTATGTCTGCATTGATTCGGGCATGATGAAACATAGATTGGCATGTGAAACCCCAAATTATAGGACAAGGAAATGTGGTTAAAGTTAACTTGATCTGGACGTAGAAAAGGGCATGTCATTTAGGAATATTTTGAAACCAGTATAATGAAGCTTCCAGAATAGTTTTCATAAATATGTCGTCATAGAATATTCCCAGTAACGCATCAAAGAGATAGATTATACCAGAAAAAAACTTGCATGAGAAGATGCATCACCTGGTTAATTGTATTGGTTGGTTTGGTTTTACATTTTATGATACATGTTTTTCTTAAATTTTCTTTCTTTCTTTCTTTCTTTATTTTTTTTCCCCCCATTATGCATAATCAGTATTTGTGGAATTTTGTTGCAGAGGATTAGACGAGGACTTCTTTATATGAAGGCAGAAGAGCAAGGATGTAGACTGCAATAAAGACATTATTTATTTTGTAACATATATTATTTGACAATTCAATTTTTAATATGGCTTTGTTCATTAACAGGCTAATCATATTCTTTGATCCGAATATAGAAGTGGATCTCCCCCTACCTTGAGAATTTGATAGGAAATGAAAGAAAAGAAGAAGAAACATGCATGTTGCTTTTTGGGGAGCCTAAAGTTGTTACTGTAATTAGATGTTCATCAACATACAGTAAATATTAAGAGAAGTCTTGTTTGTTTACTTTGCTTGGATGGTTATAAGGTCCCTGGAATGTTTGTAATATGATCAGAAGAGCAGACTTTATGAACCTTGTACTTCGAATGCCGTGGGTATATTTAGTTCCGTGGAATCTTGTTGTCAAGAGGGATTGACGTGAGCAATTTGTTATGAGCTAGGGTTCCTTGGGGCGCTGTGAGGAAGTTTGCTGAATAACACAAAACTGCAACTAGGAGTGGAGTAATAGTATATGCTTTATAGTTTATTAATCCGTACCCCATAAATGTAATATATCTTGTGGTTAGCAATTCTGCGGAAATTAAGAACATAGACCTTTTGGCTTTTGGAGGAAGAACATATATAAGCCACATATCTACTTTAGAAAATTCCACTTTGTAAATGATTATATTTATTGGAAGCTACAAAAATATAGTTATCTAATTTATCCTCATTCAAAAATCAATTAATCCGAGAAGTTTAATGTCACTGACCGCATTAGCGAAAGTACGTACTCTAGCATTGCTCACAAAAATGGCCATAAGACGATTTGTAGAAATTTCATTTTGTAGACAGATGTAGCTTTTCGATGGTGTGCAGTTTACTATCTAGTTAATTCTTAATCAAGATTAGCTTAATCCCTCATTAACATGCTCGTAACTTCTATAGTAACATAAATCTCTCTCGCTGACTGCATTGAGGAAGCAGTCTGGCGTAGCTCACTATAATATTAGCCATAACTTTTTGTAAACAAATTTCCTTTTCTTGTAAACCATTTAAAAAAAAAAAAAAAAAAAAACTGGACAAATGGAGCTTTTCAATAATGATGTAGTTAATCCGACAAGTTGAGCAAAAATTGTCGCTAACTGTATCGGAGAAACAGTCTGGGACAGCTCACTAGCATGGCCATAACTTTATGCAGAGTTTCTTTTTGGAAACTCTTTTTTTGTGTGTGTTGTGTGTTGGAAATTAGACCAATCACCAATGAAACATTCCAATGATATATCTATATATATATATAGATATGTATATGTCTCACTACCTACCTTCTTCCATTCAAAACAAGTTAGCTCGTGAAGTTGATCGAGAATTCTAAACATAACATAAATTGGGTGAATTAGCAGATCTCTTCTTCCCATGTTTCAACACAGAAAAAATGCTTTGTTGTGTTCCCTCTTCACGAAAACTGTAAACTTAGCCCCAACATATAACGTCGTTTCCAACTTCAATACCAAGCTTCAAGAAATAGTCAAAACTCAAAATAGGTGCCCATACGTCTATTAATATTTGAGTTTTTAGTTCTGCCTTAAATTATTAACAAAGTCACAACAATTATGTGTGGCTATTAAGAGGGTGTTTGAATGAGTTTATAAGTTTCTTAAAATATCTTATAAGATATTAAAAAGTATTTAGTATTTTTTTTTTTGTTTTTTGAAGAGCATATATGATCCTAAAAGAAAATATTAAGATCTTACAAGTTCTTTTAAACAAAGTAAGGAAATCCTAACTTATTTTCAAGATTTTAACAAGTACATTCAATTTTAACCATTTAATTACAAAATTGTCATTATTAACATCTTATAAGTTTAGCCAAACACTCTAAATTTTTATAAAATTGTAGGGGGAACATTCATGTGAGAGATGCATATTTCACCGACTTTGAGGAAATTTTTATTTTCAGTCCAAGATATTAGGTGGTTTGTAGGTTTAGTACCAAAATTTGAAAAATATCTAATAGATAACACATGCAAGTTATGTCGCTCCATTAATTTTTGGACTAGAAAACTACATTAAAGTGGTTATTAATTATGTGTCCAAGATGATTTTTGTCGGCTCGAGTAAGCCTTAGCTCGATCTTGATCTCTTTATTGAACAGAGTCGAACTTAAATATAAGTGTTTGAAAGCTCATGGCTCAACCTACAAGCTTTTAATTATTTTTTATATTTTACATATGCAAATTTATTATTCATAATAATTTTGAAGAAATGAAAATATTACTATTTTCTTTAATATTGGAGTGACATTTATTGTAATTGTACATTTTAATATTAAAGTCAAAATATTTATTGGAATACTTATTTTATTGCTACTAATAATTATTAGAAATACATATTACGGTAAAATAGAAAAAGTTTAAATTTCATATGTTATTTTATTGATGACATATAACAATAATGATGACAAGTATCATAAAAGAATCAAATCAGCGCAATATTTTTTAAAATAATTTTAAAAAATTAAATTAATTTTAATTATTTTTTAATTGAGTGAGATCAAGCTCAAGCTTGATATTCTTAGTTCAAGCTCTAGCTCTAGCTTAATTTCCAAATTTGAAATTCGTTAAGCTTGAACTTGAAAAATTTTCATAACTCAACTTTTGACTTATTAGGACCTTTGTTATTAACTCTATTTTTAATTGTTTTGCAAGTCTGGAATCATAGTTTCTAACATAATAAATTTAAATCCAATATGTAACAATATCTTCCAAGTTGGTCACTCCATTCAAAAATAAAATATGAAAAGTCATGTGTAATATGTAAGTTGTAACCATGAACTCTCCTTCAATTTAATTTCTACTTTAATTTAAATTTAAAAATTA
This sequence comes from Jacaranda mimosifolia, assembly GCA_018894105.1. Lineage (NCBI taxonomy): Eukaryota > Viridiplantae > Streptophyta > Magnoliopsida > Lamiales > Bignoniaceae > Jacaranda > Jacaranda mimosifolia. The sequence goes on from CM032124.1 coordinate 17,628,363, forward strand.
TTTTGAAAATTTTCTTCCTTGTATCAATTTTACTCCATTTTGACAAATAATTTATAATCTTTACTGAAAACTTAAAAATTACATCAAAATTATTTATGATTTTTAATTGAATAAACCAGAATTAAAAGCTATAAACCTTAAGAATTTATGAAATATTAATTATTATTAAATATATTAGCATTCTCATTACACGATTCAAGTTCTAAAATGCCAAACCAAAGGATGGCAAGTATTGACAACTAGAGAAATATCAGTAAAAATATCTAAGTTCCGTGAAAACATAATAGAGATCATGCTTTGATAAGAGTCAACTATACCTTGTACAACTAAAAGTGTATAGAAATTTAAATACCAATGGTTTTGTAACTTACTCGAAGTTGAGCTACCATTAGATTGAGAATTTTCCAACTGATGACTCAATGAGGCTTCTTGCAGTGCACTTTTGAGGTTTCAAGTTCTCACCATCTCTAGTAAAAGAAAACATTGAAGTATAAGGTGCCACTTATGTTTATATACAGACATGAACACATGTATATCACTAATTGCCATAAGCAACCACATGCACATTATTTTTGTTCAATACTGTAAATTCTGTATGCCAAATAGTTGGAAGTATCTTTAGTGCAGAGTTATATTTAATTTTCTTCTTACTATATGTACAGTTTACTATATAAGGAATCATTTATCTTTTGACTAATATGGGGAGTGAGAGAATTATTTAATCTTTCGGCAACAGAGATTCTAATGCTTGTTTATGATTCCAGTACATCTCTGCTAGATTGCTTAAAGCATTTTAGTCGTACATTGTCATATGTTTCTGTATTCATTTGGTTTATTTTGGTATTTGGAACTGTTTAATATTAAATATATTTCTTTCTGGTCTTTTTATATTACCTCAATTTGCAAAGAGTTGAAAAATACTCTAATTATTACTATAGTTAATGTATTTTTAAGGCCATTTAGTGTCTACTTATTAACCTACTGCCTAATGTTCTCATGTAGTTTTTAAAGGAAATATATCTTTCACTATAATCTAATCATTTACATTTGCTTTTCTTTATTCCTTCCATCTTCTACAAGCATCATTCAATTTCCATCAATATTCTTTTTGTTCTCTCGATTCAGAAGTTTTCTAAACATTAGCCCTCTCTTCACATCTATATATCTCCAGAACTAGTAGTTCTCTACCAAACCAACTTACAGGAAGTGTCCTAGTATTGTTTTCAAGTTAAGTTGTTCTGCCTACATCAAAATGGACCAACTCCTTCCACAATATTAAATCAGAAGCGGAAGTTCTTCTCAATTCCTAATATGAAACCAAGCTTATCAAACTACTCTGCACTTTTCTTGTCGAAATATTCAACTACTGGCTACCCTTTACCTATGTCGTCGACCATTTAGCTTAGAAATGTGGGAGAACACAAAATTCTAGAAAACGTCCTTGCATTTATATAGTTGAAATAGATCAAGGAAATGATAATTTAGCTATAACGACAAGCATAGTTAAATAACAAGTGCATACAAATGAGAGGAATATCACTAAATTTAACAGAATAATGACTATTTTGCTATGTCAAGATCCTGCTCCCTCGTTTTTGTTTTACTTTAGACTACTATTGCAATTTACAGTGCATTGGGGCGAATCTGTGCTATTAAACTAAAACAGTGTGTGTAAAGAAACATCATCATTTTTGTCACTTCTGCTTTGTCCATTGGGTCCAAGCTGCTAGTTTAATGATACTTTTTACCATTTAGAACATCCAGCTTTCTCCCCCTCCACCAAAAAAAAAATAAAAAAGCGGAAAAATATGAGTGTGATTTGTGAAGAAGAGAAGAGAGGGAGAAAAAATTACTACTCAGTACATTTCCTCTTAAAATACTATAGAATATGTATCATGGCATTTTTTGCGACGATTGAATCATTTATAAAATAAAACATAGCAAAATGACTTCCACATCCTAACTGAAAAACAGAAAAAAATTTCCAGTTTGATTTTGGTTTTTTAGGAGGTAATCAATGTATGTAATTTTTTGGAAAAATTTATGTATTGCTTCAAGATGATACTTGTCATCTTTCACTTAAAAAAATTCATCATTCTTATATTCAAGCTCCCTCATTGTCAACGCTAAATTATATAATAAATAAGAAATAGACGAGCAAACAAGGACCCCAAGTACTGAACCCTACCCACTTAGCAAGAAAATATCTTACACTATCCTTCTCGAGTTGCTTCGATAATCATTCCATGAAAGCAAGCCAGGGCAAGAAAGCTAAACCTGAAGTAAGGGGGCTTTCAATCTATTCAGGTATAGGTGGGATTGAGACAAGTACTGGTTCCATTAGATGGATTGATTTTATAATTAATATACTCCAATGCCATTAAGTACTAATAATCAATTATAAAATTAATTATTAATCAGAAATTATGCTATTTGTTTGATTGTTTTCTTTTTAATAAAATTATAAAATTCCTTCTATTAATTAAAATATGTATTTGTTATAAATTCATATATTCATGTATTTGGATATTTATAAATAGATATCTAAATAATTATTATCGAATATGAATATAAAAAAAAAATTCGAATACAGATAAGTTTAATAAAATATTAATAAATATAAATAATTATAATCGAATACGGATATATCCGAATTCGATCAATATCTGATGGATACGAATTCGGATATGAAAATAGTGTATCCGATCCATTTAATATTCTTTTACAACCCTAGTTAATATTTATTAGAGCTCACATTTATTAGATTCTTTCATTACTTCATATGTTCATTTAATTTTTGATAGTTAATATTATCAAAGTGAATATAAATTATTAAATGTGAAATATATCAATTGTGCAAAAGATATTTACTTAGCAATGAGATTTTCGATTTTTAGTTGTACATACATAATTTTTTACAAATAATTTATTTATTAAAGAAAAATAAAATAATTATCTTATAAAAATATTATCATAAGTAAAGATTCAACCAGTCAAAATAAACTTATCAAAGCACATGATATTATATACAAAAAATGAAAAAAATTGTAGCATCCCCTCTCGGGATAACTCCTAAACTGAGGTGCCACTGATTCAAGTTGGAAATATCATTCAATTAATAACTAGGGAATCCAAAAGTTAACCAAACTTAAAAGATGGCAATTTACACTAACCCAAAAGGATCGCTATATGGAGTGAAATATGTACACACCAAGTGCTTCAGTTCAAACACCAATAATCACATTACAATCCTCAGTTAACTGTCTTGATTAGGTGTAGTCTATATGTACAATCATATCACCTAATCTATTACAAAATAGACTTTCCCAACCTCCATAAACTCCTGCTTCTCACTTAGTCCTGTCTGGGAAAAATATAGAATAACAAAGAGGGTAAGTCCTAAGGACTTAGTGAGGAAAAATAAAATAGCAAGAGTCAAGGAAAAGCTATCGAGATGTAATAATTTATAACAAATTTGGTAATAAGCAAGATTTGTCAATACGAGTCAACAATGTAACATAGCATGCAAGATGTCAAGTTTAACAGACTATTGGTCATTCTAATCTTATTACTCCTTACTCCCAGATAAAGCTATAACCACTAGTACCGGGCATCAGCATAGCATAAACAAGATTTCCTTATCGCTCCATTGCTTGAGCACTCAGCTCGGCGTGTAACACTTGCATATGGCATGGTCGGCCGCATGTCGAATCCTACCACTCACAGTTCGCTACCCCCAGCTCCCTGTGAATTAGAATCGTAGGTGGGTGCTAGCCGGAAGACCTATCACTATCGGTCGGTTCCGCCGGTTGTCTTTTCGGACCTAGCTCTGGGCCCAACTTCTCATGGCGTCCCTCTAAGTTGAACTTCCATCCCCATGGGTTGACTTAATATAATGCCAACAGATAAGAATTTAGCTTTTAAAGCAATGAACATGAATATAACAAGGTACGAGTTTGGAACAACAATATGTACAATATACTGGCTATCAAGGCCATTCTAGAATAATAATCCAAGCATTCTGCTCGGACTGGCACACGACCGATACAATCAATAATAAATTATGCCGTTAAGGCCAAATAACATATATACGGATAGATTCAAGAATGCCAACAAGGCCAATCAGCTGAACGATTTCATAAGCAAGAATAAATAACAAACCCTCACAGGGATTGATGAAACAAATAACATATAATGCGAAGGATCCAAGGTAATCAAAGATTTCACAACCGAAGTTCATATATTTCTCAAAAGAAGGCATATTGAACCCTCAAAAGGGTTTACAAAGTAAGGACCGGATAACAGATAGGTATGAGAAAGTGCCAGATTGGCAGACCCCACAGGGGTTTACAAGCCAATTAACAAAAAACAAGCAAATTCTAAACAATTCACATGTTTCAATAAATCAGAATACAGTTAGAAACAGGAAACACTCATAGGGGTTTATCACAATAAAAGATGAGTAAAAGAAGTGTCAGGTTGGCAGACTCTCACCTCCGTAGCCTCAGAAAATGCAATCCACAATCAGCAATCTACTGGTTTATGGGACTCACTTCTTCGTCACCTAACCAAAAGAATAGGTTCACATTCAAAATCCCAATTCAACCCTAATAATCCTTAATAATTAAAATCTTATTATTAATAGTCCTCAAATCACTAGTTAATCAATCAATATGATAAATAGGGTTCGATCGATACTATCATTACGGTACAGCTAATTATGCCGTTAATATAGGAATATTTACAAGGTTTATATCGGTACTAGCAAAAGGGCATAGTCAAGTCCTTATTTATATAATTAACCTCATATCATTATCCCAAATCAACAATAATAATCCAATCACTGTAGTTAATCTAATCATTGCCACTTAGGTCTCAATTCATAAAATTAGGGTTTTTCCTCCAATTAACTCGATTAATTCCCAAAATTTTCATAAAATAATACAATCCAAGTTTTACTAGACTTATAATGGCATATGCATGTTCCGAATCTTGGTCCCACATCACCTTAAATAACCCGATTATTATCACTTGGTTCCAAATTCATAAAATCCACAAGTTAGGGTTCCAAATTCTTCAATTACCCAAAAATCATAATTTTAATTTGAATCCAGGCCCACTAAACCATATAATAATCCATGCATGGGATGTTTATATACCAATCATTTATTAAATCCTTATTTCTTGACATAACACAAGATTTGGCAAAAATAATCGGTATAAAACTTAACCCCAAATCTATATCGGTGCCTCGCTTAATGAACCAATGCCGCCAGTGCGTCCACCACACGTCAAGGCGGAGATTTTGTCAGGGAGTCACCGGAGCGCTGCCGTGCGCTGTCTCTAGAACTAAATTGTGACACCACCATTCAACTTGTCCAGCTGTGTTGATGAAAACGCTTCAACCAATTTTAGGTTCCACAGCTAAATTGTCACTTAATTTAGCTGAAAAACCCAACTAGGTCTTAACTCGCTGCTACGCACTGCCGCGCTTGATTCTGCTCCATCGGTCGCTGGTTCATGAAATTGAGGCCACCAGCTTGTTCACTGAGCTGAACTTTTCAGGAACCACCTTTGGTCCGCCTCCAGAAGTTGCCGAAAAGTAGAACCTATCACCATCCATCGTGATTAAAATTGCCAACACAAATTCTGGTCGTCTCACTGGGGGATTTTGGAAGAGAAAGGCACAGTTGCGTTCCTTGTCAAGAGAAGAGCAAAATGGTATCAAATACTATAGGCTTCACGATGCTAGAGAGTGATCACCGGTGAAAGGAATCGTGGTGGTGCATGGTGAAGGAATGAAGAATTCAGGGCTATTTTGCTATATATATATATATATATGTACTTTCAGAGTTTTAATTTGCCCCCCAAAACTTTCCTCCAACTTGCAATTGAGTCCTTCGAAGTTTGTAAGTTCCTCAATTGAGCCCCACAAATGTTTGAGTGCCTAAAATTGGCCCATTTGACCTAAATTAATTCCATGCAAACCCCCAAAACAATGAAAAAATGATCCAATCAAGTCTTGCCTATTTGCAATTTGACCCCCAAAACTTTTAATCTTTATGCAATTAAGTCCTTTTTGTTAATTTTTAAAGCCCTAAAATCCGATCAACCAATATCTTAATTTTTAAATCCTTATCTTCAAAAATACAAAATTTCAGGGGCTACAAAAATTCTTTCTTATATGCACATAATTAAAAATGGCTACATCAAGTGCTAATAAATAATGAATATTTTATAGAAAAATATATAGTATTTCTTCATTCATTTGATAAAAAAAATTAAAATAATTTCAACAACTTAATAAAATTATAATATTTTTAAATATTTCATAACATCACATTATTCAAGGTACATTACAAAAATATAAAGTATATACAATTTTTTACCTAGATAAATCAAAAGAGTTGCAACAAAAATAATAGTAAAATAAAATTTTAACATCAAAGATAAATTCTTATATGAACATGCAGAAATATTTGAAAATAGTATTGAAAATAAATGCATAAAATATAATTAATTGAAATAAAAAAGTACTACATGTTGATATTTTAAAGTAATATAAAAATTACAATCTTAAGTTGGCCATAAGAACTTTAATTTTAAATAAATATTGAAAAAATAATAAAGTAATAATATTTATAAAATATTTAAATATATTAGAAAAGTGTCTAATTATTTTAAAATAAAAACAAAACAAAAATGATATAAAAATATGTCATAAAAAATATTAAAAAGTTTCTACAAAATGAACTTTAAATTAATTAAAACAAATATTATTATATTATGCTAACTGGGGAGAGAGGTCCTACAACTAATAATATAGAATTGTACTACGAAAAATGTGGAAATAAAATGTCAAAAGAATAATTATGGAATAACAAAATTTATATATAAAAATAAATAAAATATTTATCTATTAATCTTGTGATAAATTAGCTTTGTAAGATAGAATTTTGTGATAAGAGTACTTAATATGGTGCTTATAATATATATATATATATTTAAATTATAAACTTATTTAGTGAGATACAAATATGATTATAGATATTTTTTGAATTACCTTATGAGATAGAAATTTATATTACAATTTTGGATAAATACAACATGATATTTTAGTTGTAATAGATCGACTAATCGATCTTAGTAAGATAAAATATAAAAGTAAATAAACAATAAATTTTTTTTAATTGAATTAAAAACCTCAAAATTTTAAGAATTTGACATTTGGCCAAAACTACACACTTAGAATCACAATTGCACAATTAGATAAGCACAAAAATGTGCTATATATAATAGTATAGATCCATATTTATTAAAGTTGATATTATCTGTATTCTATTAGTAGACATTCGATTATAAATTAATATGAATATAAGAAATGTTTTATCTAACCTGTTTAATATTCGTTTCAAATATATATTTAAATATATTTATGTAACGCCCCCACTCGGAATAGCACCTAAGTTGAGGTGCCACTAAGTTCAAACTTAAATCGAACGTACAATTTAATCAATATTTTGACCCATAAACAAGCAATAGCCCATAACGAACTTTCTCAAAATTCCTTCAGAGATAGTAGTAGATTTTATCTTAAACAAACCTTAACAAAAGTACCAATCACCTACCACAATAGATCCCATCATTCATTGTTCAAACATACTACAAACGTTAAGTTCAAACCTGACATATCAAAATATCTTTTAGTCAAATTTAACATCCAAGTAACCCATGTATATACACAAAACACTTGTTTTGTTATAAAACATAATTTCTTCTAGTTCAAGCTAGAAGTTCGCATCTATCACTTAACCCTGTTGGAGAAAATCAAAGTGATACAGTGGGCAAATCCAAAAACTTAGTAATGGATAAACTTGAGAACAATAGGGATTTGTCGATTAAGAAACAACCTAATAGATCGTAAATTAACACTCATTACATGAACATATCAAGAAACAGGCAATAACAAGTCTGATAAACAAGCATTAACATATTTAAGATTTCAAGTGGGTATTAGCTCGGGGGTTGTGACTATCAGCTCGAAAGGCCCAGTATCATCCCAACTGATTCTGCTCGGGAGGTATAGAGCGTATCAATCGATCGTAGTTTGGGAGGAAATGCAGACTGCTCATTCGGCCCGAACAACATCCCGACTTGAACCAGGAAGCTATACTGTCCTTATTGCTCCACGAGTAGGACGTAAACAATTAGGTATGGTTAAACAAAACAAGCCCAAATCATTTGCAGTCCAATAGGTTAGAACAAAACATGCATATCGAATTCTCCTTATACCAGTCAAACAAGTACTTTTACCAAAGTGAGATAGCTTGGTATACAATAGTTTGCAGATGCTCAGGGAAACACCCTTGACTCATTGCTGGGTACAGATGCCCAGGGAAAAGCCTCTAACTCACTACTAATACCTAGGGAAACGCCCCTAGCGGTATCATTGATACTCAGGGAAACACCCCTAGCAGTATCGCCGATACTTAGGGAAACGCCCTTAATGTACCGCTAATATGTACAAGTATATCCAAGCATTCCACTGGGATTGGCACTCAGCCCAAGCATGATTGCTAATACCCAAGGAAACGCCCTAGCAGTATCACTGATGCTCAGGGAAAAGCTTTTAACGTACCGCTAACATGTCTCTGTACATATAACATATATTAATTAATCGATATAGATTTCCCGACAAATATCCAGATGACAGAACGAATAGATAACAGGTAGTCAGATAACAAATTAGATAGATAACAGATCAAACAGATAAAAAATTAGATAGTTCTAGGTGCCAGAACGGATAGATAATAGAATCAATCAAGAGATAACCCTCACACGGTATACAAGTCAATAAATAAGAGCAAGTACAGTACATAATCATGTTGAACCTTCACAGGGGTCATTCCACAAGAATAGATATGTATAAGCAAGGCCAGAATGGCAAACCCTCACCTCCGTAGTATCAGAAAATGCAACCTACAATCATCACTCTACTAGTCCACGGGACCTACTTCCTTGTCACCTAACGAGGGGAATAAATCCACAAATCAAAATCCTTAATAATCTCCACTGATCACAATCTTGCCATTAACAACCTAAAATCACTAATTTCTCGATTAATACAGTAATTATGGTAGGATCGGTATAATAGGTGTTCATCAAGCCTCTATCACCAAAAATAATTATGGGGTTCATGTCGATTCTAGCAAAAGAATGTAATCCAGTCCTTAATTACATACTTATCCTCATAACATTATCTCAAATCAATAATAATAATCCAATCATCATAATTAATCCAACAATTGCCACTTAGGTATCAATTTCATGAAATAGGATTTTCTCTCCCGATTAACTCAATTAATCCCAAAATTAACATAAAATAATACAATCCAAGTTCAATAAGCTTATGATGACACATGCATGTTTTGAATCTTAGTCCCATATTTACTCAACTAACCCAATTGTCATTACTTAGGATCCAATTTTAGAAAATCATAGTTTAATCACTTAATTAATTCGATTAATTCAAACTTATTATTCATTAATACAGTATCCAGGCCCACTAAGCTATACTATGATCCATGCATGGGAATATATATACATATCAATCTTATATTAGTCCTCATTCTTGGTATAATACAAGATTTATGAAAATAATGGTACAATATATGTATATATATAAACATAATTCCATTCCAACTCTACCTACAATCCGACTATAGAAGTGCCGAAATCACAAATCGAGAATACCATCATGATCCTCACGACGAGAGGAAGCTACTATCTTATCACCGCCGCTTCGCCGCCGCCATCGCCGGAAAATGGCAATATCACCACCAAAATGTGCCTTTCAGCTCCCACAACAAAATGCTTAGGTCAATTTTACCAAACTCTGTCGAATTGAGCTCCAATTTTAGCTCCGATCACCCAACACCACCACTCATCGCCACGCGATTTTCTTCCAATTCCGTCACCGGCGGTGGTCTGTTTGAGATGTTGAAGCTACCCACGTGATCCTTGAGCTGAGCCTGTTATATTACACCCCTTGGTCACCTCCAGAAGTCGCTAGAAAGTGGAAACCCGTCACCTCCGCCATGGCCAAATTTTTGAGCTCAAATTTCAATTGTTCTACTAGTGGGTTTGGGAAGAAATTGGTATATTGGTGTTCTATGCGAAGAAAGGAATAGAATGATACCAAATTTGCTAAGGTTTGGTTACCAAAGGAGGGAACTCACTGGAGGAGGGAATGGTGGTCACGGTGGAGAAAAAGATGGAAATGGGGGGTGAAATTGCAAATCCGCTATTTATAGAATTGAACTTTCCTTATTCATAGATTGATCCCAAAATTTTAGGGCCAATTTCAATTAGGTCCTCCAAGGTTTCCACCAACATCAATTCAGCCCCTAACTAAGTGAGTGCCTCACTTTTACCCCTTTGACCCAAAATATTAGCCATAAAACCCCAAAACTTTGAAAATATGACCAAATCAAATCTTGCTTGTTTGCACTTTGACCCCAAAACTTTCAAAAATTTTAAAATCATGTCCTTTTTATTAACTTTCCGAAACCTAAAATCCGACCAACCAATCTCTTGATTTCTACATCCTTGTTTTTCAAAACATCGAATTTCAGGGGTGTTATACTTTATGTATATATTTAATTTTTCATAACTTAATTATATCCATTATTCATATCTGATAAATAATATTTGAAAAACTTACCATCTACACTGTTATATATAACACAGTTTTGTACTTATCTAATTGTGCAATTTTGATTCTAATAATGCAATTTTGGCCAAATGTCAAACTCTTAGAGTTTTGAGTATTTTAATTCAATTAAAATATTTACATTATCTGTTGATTATTATCTCTAATCTATATAGTTGTATCTTCTCTTTAATTTTCTTTCATTCGAAATTTAAAGTATATTTGATAATATTTCATAATTTTTATCTGATAGAGGATTTGATATTACCCATCTGATATTATATATTAATGAGGTAATATCAAAGATGTTTAGATATATTAAAATTCTTCTACTTTATAAACCTAAACACAATTTAAAGAATGAAAATACGTCCATCTCTCAAATAAATCTTCTTCATCTTCCAAATTTCACATCTTGAAGAATAAAATCACTAAGTATCTCCATTTAGCTTCATTCATTAATTTTGTTATTGCAGTTTTAACTGTATACTTCTATGCTATTCATTATATGAGATTGACCCAACTTTGGGTATTGATGCAATTTATGTACAGGATAAAGGGAATAGTGATAAGGTAATAGAATAAAAAAGAACACTAAATATTTGTGATTAATTTGCATCAAAATCACAAGAATTTTTCTTTTTCTTTTTTTTTAATTACTTAAAGATATTATCTTTTGACATACATAATTTATGTGCTTTCTAGAATAGACAATTTACTCAATTATAATAAAGTCACATAGTTGAAATTTTTTAAAAGCTTGATAAATGATCACTTAAATAGCAAACAATATCAACCTTTTACATTTCTTTGTACATTTGTTACACACATTTATATTGATATAATGTACATTTATTTTTATATTTTTGTTTATAATAATTCATAAAAGAAAATCCTTGTATAAATTAATGGTGTCAGATAAAAAAAATTGACCGGAGGTAAGTCTCCATTAAATTATTTTTATATTTTATGCTTATAAAGAAAATTTATGAGAGATTGATATTTTATTTTAAATTGAGTATTGAAAATTTACTTATTATGTTATGATCATTCACATAATACATGTTGTTTGATAATTTCAAAAATAATAAGATAACTACATGTATAATTAATAAAATAAGTAAATTTTATTTATCATAGTTATATGGAATATTAAGAACTATTTTAATTTATAAAATATTGCAATTTGAAACTACTTACTAAATTGGTAATCAAATAATGACCTACTATATTATAGATGAAAAGATATTGTATATTTATTTTAATGAAAATACTTGACATCTTAAAAATTTCAAATGTTATGAAAATTATAACTGCAACTTCCATATTATTAAGAATCATATAAAAAATGCTTTATATTTTTAAGAAAATTATTTGCCTATTTATTATATCAGAATATGTATAAATATATATATGTAATTTACAAATTTAATAAGTAAAATGTGTTGGTCCATTTTTATTTTCTTAAATTTTCATTTATTTTCTGAAATTTTATCATTTTAAAGGCTTGTGTATAATTTTTTAAAGGTAGGTTAACAATTCTTGATATTCTACAACTTATTCAAGTACAAATTATCTCCAAACGTAATATCTTCAATAGAAATATTTAATTTATTTTATTTCATTAGTAATAGTTTTTTTTTTTGTTTAAATATTTAAAAGAATTACTAATATTTTTTAATCATATAAAGTAAAATAAATTATTTTAGTATTAAAATTATTTTTGGTGCATTGCACCGGGTACATGCTTGTCATGCCACAAAATCGAACCATATATTCTAGTCTTGAGGCATGAAACCCAATCCAAAATAAATGATATTAACAATCCAAAATCATAAAAACTAATCCAATCTAGTCTTATAACACAAAGACTCAAAATGTCAATATTCAACTAAAACAAAATAAAATCCTAATAAATAAAAGTAGAACTAATAAGCTAATGAGAAATAAACTAGTTAACTGCAAATATCCCAACTAAGACTTCAGTGTTGATTCTCATCATAAACATGATCCTCCTCCTCACTAGGGCTAGGATCTAGGTCTGCCAAAAGGAAATTAAAGAAAAACAAGAGTGTGAGCAAAAGACTCAATGATAGCCAAGTGTGTGCAATGTGAGTTCATGGATTCAACATGATTTGTACAGTACAAATATTCGAGAAGAACATAAGTGGAAATCAATAAACAGTCAAGCAGTAACGAAATAAGAATTTAATAAACAGTTTCCTAAACTAACAACTTGAATGCGATGATTAGATAGTATTTGCTGTAGTCAGTCAATCTTATGATTCCCACCGTGACAGTCTCTTTTCACTCCGGGCAAAGTGCGACCTTAATAAAATAGTGCCTGAGCCTAGGTTCTAAATCTTACAACCCACCTCAGCCATAAACGGCTTTTGTTGTCCGCTAGGGGAATTAGGCCATAGGGGCTTGGGGTTCAACCGGCAAGCCCGCTGCTGCACGGTACCTAGATCAAGTTGAATCCAACTAATACTAATAGTAGCAGTAACAATAAATCCAGTCATCAGTTGATTATTGGATTTAACTGCTAGTCTAGAAGTATAAAAAAATATCATAAAAGCACATGTTTTCTTCATCTAGAAATAAAATAAGAAAACTTTTCTTTTTGTGCACATTGGAATACATATATAGTGAAGTGTAAAATAAAAGTTAGTGGATTACGTAGTATATATCTTTTTGGGTTTTTGAAAAAAATACTATATAATACATATAAGTTTAGGCACTCACCTTCAAGATCAATCTTAACAGTCAATCACCTATTTCAGAGTTACTCTGGATCAATAGTTGAGCACCTGATTCATTTAAGAAACATATCAATCACTAATATAGATGACTAGTGAGAAGAAATTTGCTCAAAACTAGCCTTATGGGTGCCTTAAGCCCGAGTTCCTTAAGACCTGTAATTCTAATTAGCACAATAAAATTTATAATCTATTGTTACTCAACTTCAATTTAATTGGAGAACATCGTATCTTAATTACTGGCTAATTATATAAAAAAAGAAAGTATAATGCTGATTTCCTAAGAGCTACTTGTTCCTCCACTAAGGTCTCGGTGTCTATGTGCTTATTGGAGAGAATCAACAAGTAAATATCCAAACTTAATTTACTAGGGGAAAGAAAAGGAAATTTAATTGTAACTAGCCTGAATATGAGTTAGCTTAAATGCAATTTGGGAAAGATCTAATATACCTGAAAAATTAACTTTTATTGCACTACCCGCATAACTTTGGTAAATTCAAGAATATATATATATATATATATATAATTTTGCAGGTGTTAATATACATAAGCAGTAACAAAAAATTAATTAAATTAAAAATATACGTGAATAGAGTTATATCATGGAGTTAGATTTAAACCTTTGTAAAATCTAGAATTCTTAACCTTTTTTGGTACTCTAGAAGAGTAAATAGAGCTTCCCTTGTACCTTAAGGTACAACCTGTTAACAAGACAAAAGAAAATAAAACCAAAAGAAAGTTGTCCACTTGTACATCTGGAACAAACCGAAGTTTTCATTGGCTTCCATATATATATATATATATCATGTACATAACTTAAACCCATAGGTAGCTTTCGGATTCATGTGCATCAAAATTGACCAAAGTCTTCTATCAAGTATTAAGTTTTGGTTTTTGTGTCTCTAATTAAATCCTATAATAACCATCCACCTTTCCTAATTTTTCAGCACATAAACTTAAATTAAATAAATAAAAAAAATACACCACAAACTAAATCTGTCAAATCATTCATATACATGCATAATTGTAGAAAAAATATAATTTTATGCACAAAGTCCTTATCATACTCATTGGTCCACCTTCTCAAAAGAAAATTGTTGCTTGGTTGCATGGCTAGAGCTTGGCACTAGAACTAGTTTCTCTAGGTTTCGATTTTCTCTATCCTCTTTTTTTTATGACCCAGGAACTTAGAAATCAATTAGGCAGTAGGTACAACCAAAGGGTCAAAATTACCTTTCATATTCCGGCAAGCCTCACTTCCACTTAGTGAAAATTCCATCAATGGCCGACGTATTCTTTCATTCTCCATTTTTTTTTCTTTTTCTTTTTCTTTTTTTGCTCTTTTTGTGTAATTTGACTGTGTGGCTACGGTTTAGATTGTAGGAACTATATATATGGGAGAGGTTATTTAATCTGAGGAGGACTCTAATTATATTGCCTCTAGGATTAGGATAGTTGCTTACTATTAATTCTAATTTCATAAAATTTAACAATTTCTATAATTAATAACTTTTACTCCTAGTAATATTATAATCAAATCAATAGGAGCAAAAGTTACTATAACTAAAGATTAAAGATTTATTATTGATATAAAATTAAGATTGAATATCATAGTTATCATTATATTTCTAGAAGGGAATTTAAAATTTTATTTTCTAATTTTTTAATATATGAATATATTCTTAAAAGAATGGTATTGTATGCCTTACGTCATCTTTAATTGATGTATTAAATGAAATAAAATAAATATGATAGAGTAATCAATTAAATACAATACGAAATTCTAGGGCATTACAATGCTATTATACAATATATCCTAATTTTTCTTGTATTTTAAATGTAATAAATTATATTTAAAAATTATTATATGTAATATATTATTATAAAAAGTATATTATTTATATTTTTTAATAAAAATATCATAATCTATGTATACATGTGCATAAATTGTAATTGAACAATTGGGAAGAAAAAATAATAATCTTAAAAAATATAGTAATACTGAGGAAAAATTGAAGAATGAAATTAATTAACATAAATTATTGTTGGTTGATTTTGTAATTAATATACTTAAAATTTCATTATTAATATTAATTAGTGCTAATAATTAATTATTAATTAAAATTATACTATTTGTTTGACTGTTTTCTTTAATGAAATTATATAGTTTCTTTTATTAATTAAAAAATATGCATTTGTAATAGGTTAATAGACATATTCGGATATTCGTAAATGAATATCCAAATAATTATCATCGAATATAAATATAAAAAAATAAGATTTGAATTTGAATACAAATAATTTTAATTGAATATATATGCATCTGAATAATTATAATTGAATACGGAGATATCCAAATTCGTAGATATCCGATGGATATTGTAGCACCCCATCTCGGAATAAACCCTAAGCTGAGATGCCACTCTAATTCAAACTTAAATCATAACCCACAATACAAAATAATAAGCCCATAAGAAAAATTCTCAAAATCATCAGAGACGCAACACTCTTCAACTTAAGCAGACCTCAACAAAAGTGCTATATACATCCTATTTGTTCAACATAATATTTACATGCCACAAATTTTGGATTCAAACTTAACATATAACAATATCTCTAAGCATAACATAATATCCAATAAACCTATAATCACATATAAACATCTATTCTACTACAAATTATGTATTCTCCAGTCCAAGCCTAAAGTCTATGTTCATCACTTAGCCCTGTCTGGAAAAATCAAGAATGATATGGAAGGGTAAGTCCAAAGGACTTAGTGAGGGGCAAAAATCAGTATCAGATCATGAAGGCTCTGTTGAAGAGGAATCAATTCAATAGATCATAAAATAACAAATAATGCAATCAAGACATGAACGTACCAGAAACACAATCATTATCAAATTCAACAAATAGGGATCTCTAGGCCAAAGCTTAATAGGTAGGTACTAGTTCAAGAGTTGTTACCATTAGCGCGAACTGCCCGGGGTCATCTCAACAGGTTTACTACGGGAGGTCGCCATCAGCCCGGACATCTCAATCGGTTTACCACAGAAGGCATTGTTGAACGGTTCGGCCCGGACAACAACCCGATCTAGACCAAAAAACTGCACCGTCCTTATTGCTCCATGAGCAAATTAGAAACAATCAAAATACAATCGAAATAAGGCAATCCCAAGTAACATATGCAATCCAACGAATCAAAACAGAACATGAGCATCAGATTCTCTTTATTCCAATCAGTTAAACTTACCCTAGCGTTACAACTTGATATATAGCAATGCTGATGGCTAAGGAATAGCCCCTGGCTCATTGACGATACATAGGGAATAGCCCCTGACATGTCTCATGTATCCAAGCATTCCGCTAATATCGGCACTCGGCCCAACAAATCTCCGGACATATATCATGTGACAATTAATAGATTGCCAACAAGGCGAGACAGTCATATAAACAGACTGACTGACAGGACTATACAGATAATAAGCAGTACGAATTAGGCTGATCAGTATCAAACAAGACAAGGAATCACACAACGATAATAGATAATCAAATAGTATTTGATAATGGAACAGTAATAGATACGGAACGGCAACAAATAACGAACAATAATAGATAACGAAATGATAGCAGATGATAGAACGATAATAGATAACAAAATCAAAGAGTTCTGGGCGCCCAAACAGGCATGAAAAACTCTTATCAGAGGCAAAATCAATGGAACAACCCTTACAGGGGTATACAGATTAGTTAACAAATAAAAAACAAGAATTCAAATGTAGCGCCCCCGCTGGGACCAGCACCTAAGTTGAGGCACCACTCAGTTCAAGCTTGACATACAATCAATTAAAAGGTAAACAACTCACACTAACCTAAAAAGGTCGCTTCACTGAAAGAAATATGTACAATCAAATGTCTTAGGTTCAATATAAACATTCACATAACATTTCTTAGATAGCTGTCTCGATCAGGTATATGTACAATCGCAACACCTAATCTATTACAAAATAAACTTTCCAACCAAAGCCTAGCTCCTACTCCTGGGAAAAATAAAGAATAATAAAGAGGGTAAGTCCTAAGGACTTAGTGAGGGAAATACATAACAAGAGATAGAAGAAAAATGTTGAAATTCAACAGCGATGAACAAGGTTATTGTTAATAAATCAGTCCCTGATTTATGGAAACCAGATTTAGACTCACACAAATAGGAAACATGGAAACATTTAGCTAGCCTATTGGCATCCTTCCTTATTGCTCCTCAAAGATTATAAGGTAACAATTCAATAGCATTTAACTTGAACATGAAAACTTTTCCTTATTTCTCTATTTGCTCGAGCACTCAGCTCAGTGGGTAACAATTTGTTTATATGGCATAGTTGACCGCACATTGGATCCCGTTACCCACAGTTTTCTACCTCTAGCTCCTTATTGAGTTAGGATCGAAGATGGGTACTAGCTGGAAGACCTGTCACTGTCGGTTCGTTCTACCCGATCGTCTTTCTAGACCTAACCTCGGGCCCAACTTCCCGTAACATCCCTCTGGGTTGAACTTCCCAAGGGTGTCCCCGTGGGTTGAATGATATAATGCCAATAGATATCAATTTGACTTTTAGAGCAATAACATGAACATTTCAGAACTTTACAATTTACAAGCATAACATTATCTAATAATGGCTGACAAGGCCTATTCCAATAAACAAGATATATGAACAAATTAGGAGGACTTCTTGACATAAATAGGTCTACCAAACCATTTCAAATAGTACTATCACCGATATCAAGAACGGGAGGTTAGCCGACAAGGCTAGGGTATAAGGCACAGAGATCTGACAATGTAAAGAAGTTCTAGGCACCAAAATAAAATTAAGCAATAACCATCACAGGGGTATACACATTAGAAATAGATAACAATCAAGACTTCAAATAATATATAGATTTTCAACAAGTACGATACAAAAACGGAAACCCTCACAAGGGTTTATCACAACGACAATAGGTATAAGAAAGGTGCCAGATTGGCAGACACTTACCTTAAAAGCCTCAGAAGAGGTAACCACAATCTGCAGTCTACTGGTTTGTGGGACCCACTTCTTCGCCACCTAACCAAAAGAATAATTCAGTTATCGAAACCCACATTTGACCTGAATAACCTTCAATAGTTAAAGTCTCAGTATTAACTGTCTAAAATCGGTAACTACTCAATTAATTTGGTATAAGAATTCATCCAAAATTATCGTTAAGAATTACTCTTAATAGTGCCGCTAATTTATTATTAGTTATAGAGTTCATAGCAATACTAGCAACATAAATGATCAATTTCCTAATTACCTAATTAACCTCATGTCAGTGTCCCAAATTCATAAAATTAGGGTTTTCTTATTCATTAAACTTAATTAACCAACACTTAACATATAATAATATAGATCTGGGTCCACTAACGTATTTATACAGTCCGTGCATGGGAATATATGTAACAATCATACATCAATTCTTTATTCTTAGCATAATACAAGATAAATGAAAGTAACGATACAATATGTGTATATATATGTATGTACTATCTCCGACCAATTTCTTTACCCAGGATCTGATTATAGGAGCCACGAAATCATAAACCAAACACACTGCCACGATCGTCGCGACGAGCTAAAGAGACTGTCTTTTCACCGCCGCTGCACTGCCGTTTGCCGCCGCTGGGGAAGCTCACTAGCACTACCAAAAATTGAGTTTCAGCTTAACCATTACAATGCCCAAATCAATTTTACAATTCTTCGCCGAATTGACCGTCAATTGGCCAAAAAATGCAACTGCTTCGCCATATCCACCACTGCCGTCCACCTCTCAAATTGAACACTGATAGTACTTATCTACTCCCTGAGCTAAGTTTTACACAAACCATAAATCAGAACCCAGCTTGCTCGCCGAAAAATAGAAACCCATCAACTTCTGTCGTCAACCAATTTTCAATCCAAGTTTTCGGTGACACTGTTGCTCTGTTCGCCATGCATGAGGTGTCAACGCGATCGCTGTGATTAAAGGAAACTGAGTATCGAGTTGGTTTTCTGTTTTGGTTTTGGGTGTGTTGCTAAAAATTGCCAGAGAGAGAAGAGTGGTTGGTCTCGCTGAAGAAGGAGAAGAAATTAGGGGAGAGAAATGAAAATGTGATGTTTATAGGGAACTTTTGTGAATTTCTAAATTGACCCTTAGACGTTTATAGGTTCATTCAATTAAGTCCCACTAATGAATTAAAATATGGCTGTGAGCCAGTTGACTTGAAAACTGTCATGCAATCCCAAAATCTTTAGGAGTTTGTTCAATTAGGTTTTTTAAAAATTATAATTTGACCCCAAAACTTTCAAATATTTTTCAATTAGGTTTTCTAAATTTACAGTATGACCCTAAAACTATTTTGAATGCATAAATAATTGAAATTCATGAAAATAAAATGAAAGGCAACTAAATTTCATCAATCATGATATTTTTAGGGTGTTACAACCTCCCCATCTTAAATGAATCTAGTCCCCAGATTCTTACCTGAATACTGGAAAAGGTCGGGATGTTATTAGCACATGAGATCTTTTTGTTTCTAGGTGGCCTCTTCCATATTATGGTTGCGCCATAGCACCTTCACTTGGGGAATCTTTCGATTTCTAAGCTCTTAGGATTGCCGATCTAAAATACGAGTCGACTGTTCTTCATATGTCAAATCACTTTTCAACTGCATGTGCTTAGGTGATATGATATGAGAAGGATTGGGATAGTATTTCTGAAGTTGAGATACATGAAAAATATCATGTATTCTTGCTAGGTCCTGGGATAACATACGACGATAAGCAACTGGTCCAACTCCTTCACATATTTCGTAAGGTCCAACATATCTTGGACTAAGGTTTTCGCCTTTTTCGATTCTTTTGATCCTTTTCCTCGGTGATACTTTGAGGAACACTTGATCCCCAACTTCGAATTCTAAATCCTTTATTCTTTTATCTGCATAACTCTTTTGGCAGTCCTGAGCTACTTTCATCTTTTGCTTAATCACCTACACTTTTTCGATAGTCTCTTGAATTAGCTCATGTCTTATAGTATTCGATGTCTTGTCAGTATTGCCTCGATATTCTTCCAATTCCTAGTGTACCGATGATCAGCATTTTCTGCCGTATAAAGCTTCGTACCATGCCATTTGAATGGAAAACTGATAACTGTTATTGTAGGCAAATTCAATCAGAGGAAAATGTCTGCTCCAACTCCCACCAAAATCTAAGACACAGGCCCAAGTATATCCTCTAATATCCGAATAACCCTTTCTGATTGGCTGTCAGTTTGAAGATGTGCAACTGAACTAAATTGTAACCCAATACCCAAGTGTTTCTGCAAACTTTTCCAAAGCCTCGAAGTAAATTTTGGATCTTGATCGGACACAATACTGATCAAAATTCCATGTAATCTGACGATGTCCTTGATGTATAATTCTGATAGTTTCTCAACTTTGTAATCCGTTCTGACTGATAGAAAATGTGCCGACTTTGTTAAACAATCCACTATTACCCAAATACTGTCATATCCCCCTCTAACCGTTGGTAGACCAATCACAAAGTCCATAGTCACCTGCTCTATTCCAGTAAGGGATAAGAAGTGGCTGTAACAGTCCTGATGACTGTTGGTGTTCTGCTTTTACTAACTGACAGGTCAAGCATTATTGCACATATCTTGTTACATCTTTCTTTATCCCATTCCACCAAAATTGCCCTTTTAAGTCCTGATACATCTTTGTTCATCCCGGATGTACTGCATATCTTGCTTTGTGGGCCTCATCAAGTAGTTTTTCTTTCATCTCTTCAGGCACACATATTCTTTGGCGAAATAAAAGAGTGCTTTGACCATCTATACTAAATTCGAGTTTTTCAAAATTCTCAACTGCTTTCTTTTGCTTTAGTATCCAGCTATTATTGGCCTGAGCTCATTTATCTCATCATATAGCTCTGGATGTACTTTCACTTCTGTGATCCAGCCTCATTGTTTCATTTTGATCACCACATTTACTCCTGAACTTTTTGGCATTCCTTTTTTCAGCGTGTAGGCTATTTTGACCTTTTGGCTTACTGCATCTCCCACCACGTTCGCCTTTCCTGGGTGGTAAAAGTTAGAAAAGTTATAGTCCTCTAAAAATTCCATCCACATTTGCTGTCGTATGTTCAAGTCCTTTTGGGAGTGTAAATACTTGAGACTCTTGTGATCAATGTATACCTCGAACATAGCCCCATAAAGATAATGCCTCCATTTTGTTAAGGCAAAATTACTGCAGCCAACTCCAAATCATGAGTTGAGTAGTTCTCCTCATGTGGTTTCAATTTTCTAGATGCATAGTCGATAACTCGCCCCTTTTGCATCAACACATACCCAAGCCCTTCTTTAGAAGCATCGGTAAACATGACGAATCATTCTAATCCCTTCGGAAGGGCTAAAATTGGGGTTGTGGTCAGTCTGCTTCAGTTCTTGGAAACTTCGTTCACATTTATCGTTCTAAATAAATGGTTGATCCTTCTAAGTTAATTTAGTCAACGACCCAGCTATTTTAAAGAAGTCTTGTACAAATCTTCGGTAATAGCCAGCAAGTCCCAAGAAACTACGAACTTCCATAATAGTTTTGGGTCTCTTCCGATTGACTACCACCTCTACCTTAGAGGAATCAACCTCTATCTCGTCTGGAGATATAATGTATCCCAAAAATGCCATTTTTTCCATCCAGAATTCACACTTACTAAATTTGGCATACAACTTATGCTCTTTCAGGGTTTTAAGGACCACGTGCAAGTGTTTTGCGTGTTTTTCTCTGGTCTTAGTATACATCAAAATGTAATATATGAAAATAACCACAAATTGTTCTAGATATGCTCGAAACACCCGATGTATTAAGTCCATAAATGCCGCTGGAGCATTGTTTAGACAAAATGGCATTACTACAAACTCGAAGTGACCATATTGAGAGTTGAATCCAGTCTTGAAGATATCTTCTTCTCTTATTTTTTACTGGTAATATCCCTATCTTAAATCTAACTTTGAAAAGACTGTAGCTCCTTGTAGAAGATCAAATAATTCTTGCACATATGGCGGGGGTACTTATTCTTGATCGTTATTTTATTTAACTCCATGTAATTAATGCACATCCTTAGGGACCCACACTTTTTCTTGACAAATAATACGAGGGCTCCCCAAGGAAAAGTGGTAGGTCTTATAAAATTCTTTTCCAATATCTCTTGTAGTTGATTCTTCAATTCTTTGAGCTCTGCAGGAGCCATCCGATATGGCATTTTAGAGAAAGGCGTTGCCCCTGGAAAAGTGTGAATTAAAAATTCTATATCTCTGTCAGGGGGTAACGAGCTTAATTCTTTTGGGAATGCTTCTGGGTATTCTACTACCACTTCCACTTCTTTCATTTTGACTGTATCTCGGGGCTTTTTGATGAGATACGCCAGATATCCTTGCCCACCTTCTCTCAAAATCTTCCTGGCTTCTAACGTAGATACAATTGGTATTGGGGAAGTGTTATTTGTGGAATAACGGGTAGGTATTGTTATCTTATCCCCAAGAGTGAGGCCTTTGGTGTAACAATTCACTTGTGCCTGATGTTTATACAGCCAATCTATTCCAAGGATCAAATCATATCCTTGTATAGGCATTTGTATAAGATCAGCTAGATATACTCTATCCCCTATCATAATCGGGCAATCCCAATACATGATATCTGTCATTAACCCTATTCCCAAGGGTGTCCGAACTTCTATCTGGTATGTCATGATTTCAGGTTGCATACTTAATTTTTCAGATATAGTGGCAGATATAAAAGAATACGAATCATCGGGATCATCTAAAGCATTTTCATTAATTTCAAGAATAGAGATCGTACCTTCAACCACTTCAGAAGGGTCGAGTGCTTCTTCCCCAGTTAGAGCATATATACGTGCTCTGACTCTTGGCTTCCCACTAGTTCTTACCACTTGTTTTCCCTTCTCTACGAAGGTTAGCCTTCTTAGATTGGGACAATCCTTTATAAGATGTTGGTTACTACCACAAATTATACATCTGCCCTGCTTTTTCCAGCATTCAGATTCATCATGGCCGGGTTTTCCACAAAATCCACATATGTTTGGTGCCAGATTCGTAGCTCCGTCGGTCTAATAAACACGCTGATTGGCACCTCCAGTCTATTACCTTGGTTGTTGTTCTATCCGCCAGGTGGTAACCTCCCATTTCGCCCTCTATCTTGAATCTTTTTGATCTCCTGTAAGTCTGATTCTACCTATAGTGCTTTACTTGCTGCACGGTTAAAGCTTGGAAGATCACGTGAGAGAAGGGCCAGCTTAAGTTTAGGCCGTAATCCCTCTATGGATTTGTGAACCTATCTCTCCTCATCTGCAACTATGTGAGGGGCATACTGAATCAGTCGACTAAATGTGGCTTCATATTGATTAACTGACGATGTTCCCTGAATTAATTCCATAAACTCCATCTCTCAGGCATGCTTAGTCACCACTGGTACATATTTTCCCATAAACTCCCAAGTGAAGTTTTCCTAATTTCGATGAAGTCCCTCCGCTGTCCATCTGCAATCAACCATTTGTCACTAATCATGTGCAGAACCTTCTAATAGAAATGTAGCATATCAAATCTTCTGATCATCTGGGTATCGCAGAGTTCCAAATATCTTTTCCAAGCTTTTAACCCACATCTCGGCTTTCCTATCATCAAGTTCCCCTAGGAATTTTAGGGGTTTCAACTGGAGGAACCATTGTAAAGCTCGGTCTTCTGCAGGCTCTTTAATATTCCATACTTGATTACCTTGTCCTTGCTGCTGGCAAAACTGCATGAATTGTTGCTACATCTGAAACATGGGCTTTACTGGTTGGCTTGTAGTTGGTTGATTAACATGAGGGATCCATGAAACCTCTTATTCTGTCTGAGTTTGTGGTTTATCTGGTGCTCTCTGCCTAGGAATACATTGTGCATTAGCCTGTGGACCGGGCGGTCTCCCTATCCCACACCGACCTACTCAAGGTAGGTCAAGTATATGGGAACCTTCATGGGATGCTATGGCCCATTTTAATTCATTACTTGTTCTTTCTTAACTTGATACTATCAAGATTACACAATGACATCCAAAGTTAGCAACGAAATTGTGATCTTTTATATATAATTATAAAATTTTTGACAAATTAAACCAAGTCCGTTATAACGGAAGTTAAATCATTTAAAATCATCTAAGCCGAGGTGCCACTCAATTCAAGCTTGACATACAATCAATTAAAAGGCAAACAACTCATACTAACCTAAAAGGTCACTTCACTGAACAAAATGTGTACAATAAAATGTCTTAGGTTTAATATAAACATTCACATAACATTTCTTAGATAGCTGTCTCGATCAAGTGTAGACTATATGTACAATCGCAATTCCTTGTTTCTTACAAAATAAACTTTCCAACCAATGCCTGGCTCCTACTCCTCACTTAGACCTGTCTGGGAAAAATAAAGAATAATAAAGAGGGTAAGTCCTAAAGATTTAGTGAGGGAAATACATAACAAGAGATAGAAGAACAATGTTGAAATTCATCAACAATGAATACGGTTATTGTTAATAAATCAATCCTTGATTTATGGAAACCAGATTTAGACTCATACAAATAGGAAACATGTAAACATTTAGTTGGCCTGTTGGCATTCTTCCTTATTGCTCCTCGAAGATTATAAGGTAACAATTTAATAACATTTAATGTGAACACGAAAACTTTTCCTTTTTTCTCTATTTGCTCGAGCACTCAGCTCGACAGGTAACAATTTGTTTATATGACATGGTCGACCGCATGTCGGATCATGTCACCCATAGTTTGGGATCCCCATAGTTTGTACCTCCAACTCCTTGTTGAGTCAGGATCGAAGATGGGTACTAGCTGAAAGACCTATCACTGTTGGTTTGTTCTGCCGAGTCATCTTTTCAGACCTAGCCCTAGGCCCAACTTTTCGTGGTGTCCCTCCGGGTTGAACTTCCCAAGGGCGTCCCCGTGGGTTGAATGATATAATGCCAACAGATGTCAATTTGACTTTGAGAGTAATAACATGAACATTTTAGAATTTTACAATTTACAAGGCATAACATTATCCAATAACGGCCGACAAGGCCTATTCCAATAAATAAGGCATATGAACAAATTAGGAGGACTTCTTGACATAAATAGGTCTACTAGACCATTTCAAATAGTACTTTCACCAATATCAAGAAGAGGGGGTTAGCCGGCAAAGCTAGGGTATAAGGGACAAAGATTTGATAATGTAAAGAAATTCTAGGCACCAGAATAGAAATAAGCAATAACCCTCACAGGGGTATACACATTAGAAATAGATAACAATCAAGACTTCAAATAATATATAGATTTTCAGCAAGTATGAATACAGAAACAAAAATCCTCATAAGGGTTTATGATAACGACAGATAGGTATGAGAAAGGTGCCAGATTAGCAAACCCTCACCTTAAAAGCCTCAAAAAAGGTAACCACAATCTGCAGTCTACTAGTCCGTGGGACCCACTTCTTCGTCACCTAACCAAAAGAGTAATTCACTTATCAAAAGCCACATTTGACCTGAATAACCTTCAATAATTAAAATCTTATTATTAATCGTCTAAAATCAGTAACTACTCAATTAATTCAGTATAAGAATTCGTCCAAATTATCGTTAAGAATTACTCTTAATAGTGCCGGTAATTTATTATCAGTTACAAGGTTCTTAGCAATACTAGAAACATATATGATCAATTTCCTAATTACCTAATTAACCTCATGTCAGTGTCCCAAATTCATAAAATTAGGGTTTTCTTATTCATTAAACTTAATTAACCAGCACTTAACATATAATAACATAGACTTAGGTCCACTATACAGTCCATGGACGAGAATATATATAACAATCATACATCAATTCTTTATTCTTAGCACAATACAACGTAAATGGTGTGTTCGGTTTATGATTTCGCAACTCCTATAATCGGATCTTGGGTAAAGAAGTTGATCAGAGATATTATATGCATATATATACACACATATTGTATCATTATTTTCATTTAACCAACACTTAACATATAATAACATAGATCTAGGTCCACTATACAGTCTATGCACGAGAATATATATAACAATCATACATCAATTCTTTATTCTTAGCACTATATAATGTAAATGAAATTAACGATACAATATGTGTGTATATATATGTATATAATATCTCTGATCAACTTCTTTACCCAAGATCCGATTATAGAAGCTGCAAAATCATAAACCAAACACACCACCATGATCATCGCAATGAGCTTAAGAGATTGTCTCTTTGCCGCCGCCGCCATCTGCTGCCATCCGCCAACGTCGGGAAAGCTCACCAACAACATCAAAAGCTGAGTTTCAACTTGACAATTACAACGCCCAAATCAATTTTACAATTCTCCATCGAATTAATCGTCAATTGGCCGGAAAGCGCTACTGCTTCGCCATCTCTGCCGCACCGATTTTCTCTTAATTCCACCGCCGTCTGCAGCTCAAATTGAACACCGATGGTACCTATCTACTCCCCGAGCTAAGTTCTACACAACCCATACCTCAAAACCCAGCTTGCTCACCGAAAATGGAAACCCATCAACCTCCGCCATCAATCAATTTTCAATCCAAGTTTTCAGTGGCACCGTTGTTTGGTTCACCGTGCATGAGGTGTCAACGTGATCGTGGTGATGAGGAGAAGTTGAGTATCGGGTTGGTTTTCTATTTTGGGTGTGTCACCAAAAAATCATCGGAGAGAGAAGAGCTGTTGGTCTCGCTGAAGAAGGAGAAGAAATGCGGGGGAATGAAAATGTGATATTTATAGGGAACTTTTGTGAATTTCTAAATTGACCCCTAGAAGTTTATAGGTTCATTCAATTAAGTCCTACTAATGAATTAAAATATGGTTGTGACCCAGTTGACTTGAAAACTGCCATGCAACCCCAAAATCTTTTTCAAAAATTACAATTTGAACATGAAACTTTCAAATATTTTTCTATTAGGTTTTCTAAATTTGCAATTTGGCCCTAAAACTATTTAGAATGCATAAATAATTGAAATTCATGAAAATACAATTAATGGCAATTAAATTTCATCAATTATGAAATTTCTAGGGCATTATATCAAAAATTCACAGATTCCAATAACCAAGATTCAGGTACAAAATAAGAACATGTTTAACCTCCTTAGGGTTTATCACAATAATAGATAGGTTTAATCAGGTGCCAACTAGTAGACCCTCACAAGGCATACAAAACAAATACTCAGAAGGTTAGACCTTCATAGCGCATACAAAATAAATACCCAAGAGGTTAGACCCTCACCTCCGAAGCCTTAAAAAATATAGTCACAACCTACTGGTCTGCGGAACCCCAGCTCCTCGATACCTAACCAAAAGAATAGGTCCAATTTCAAGATCCCTATTTGAACTCATAATCACAATTATACAAATAACAATCTAAAATCAATAATTACTCGGGTAATACGGTAGTTTAGGGTTCGTACAACAATATCGTCATGGAACGGGCAAATTATGTCGTTATTGTGGGAATATTTATAAGTTCATATTGGTTTTAGTAAAGAGATATAATCATGTCCTTATTTACATAATTAACCTTGATATGTCTCACCAAATCAGTAATACCGGTCTAATTATTCTTAATAACCTAATTATTGCCACTTAGGTCTCAAATCCATAAAATTAAGGTTTAATCCTTCAATTAACTCAATTAACCTAAAATTATCATATAACAGTACAAATTCGGTCTACTATGCATCTTTACACATCCATGCATGCCCTTATTTTAATTCTGGTACATATTTCCATAACAACATGTGTCACAATACAAGATTTATGTAAAGAAAAATAGTATAACATATATGTATATATACAACCCCAGTCTAATTCTTTACCTAAAATCTAATTATCGGAGCCCAGCCTTCATGAACCAATGCCACACACATGATTGTTGCGATGAGGCAAAGAAATTGCCTCAGCGCCATCGCCGTTGGAAAAGGTCACCACCACCACCACCAATCGATGCCTTTCAACATACCCAACAAAATGCCCACATTAATTTCTCCAATTGCCGTCATAAAGGGTGTCAATTTTAGCTTCAAGGTTATGGGTCACCACTCGCTGTCGTCGCTGTTTTCTTCAATTCTGCCACCGTCATCGAGCCGAACTTCAATTCAAGGCCACCACGATGTTCCCCGCATTGAACTCCACCAGACCCATCACTCAGCTTGTAGCTTCAGTCGCTGGAGGCTTCGCAACCACTACCTCCATCGTGGCAGAAACTTCGAGCTCAATTTTCGACTGTCTTATAAGTTAGTTTTGGAATAGAGTGGTACCAACGTATTCCTCATGAGGACAGGAGCAAAATGGTATATGGATTGAACGGTTTCGTAGCTTGTAGGAGGAGTTGACTGGGGAAATGAATGTGAAGAATGAAGAAGAGGGGGGGGGGAATAATATATATAGGTTTATTTCAAGAAATTATAAATTGGCCCCCCAAAAGTTCTGCTTTGCTTTCAATTAGGTCCTTGAAAAAGATAATCAACTACAAATAAATCCCTCAACTTCGTTAGTGCTTGGTTTTCACCCAGTTGATCAAAAATATTTCCAATTTGACCCTCAAAACTCTTTAAATGCTATTCAATAAGGTTTTCCTCAAATTGCAAATTAATCTAAAACTTTCAATCTCCATGCAATTAAGTCCTTCTTATTTATTTTTCAAGTCCCAAAATTTGTCAAACTAATATTTTAATTTCTAAATCCTTATTTTCTAGAATACCAAATTATAGGGGTGTTATAATCCCCCCCCCTTAAAAGAATACAGTCCCCAGATTCTCACCTTCAACTTGATGAACTTCAGTTGACACCAGTATATACAATAATCTTGTTTCTTCATTACCTCAATAATATGTCATTTCAATACTTGAGGTCCTCTATTATACCCTGATAAAGTACTTGTCGTTATTTTAAAAAAAAATCGCAAAACCACTATAGTTGTAACAACTATCAACATCACAAGTTTATACTTACATGATAGTTAGAGTAAGGAGTAGTCATGTTCAACTTACATATTAGATATAGTCACGAACGACACTCTGTTG
This sequence comes from Jacaranda mimosifolia, assembly GCA_018894105.1. Lineage (NCBI taxonomy): Eukaryota > Viridiplantae > Streptophyta > Magnoliopsida > Lamiales > Bignoniaceae > Jacaranda > Jacaranda mimosifolia. Next base: position 17,658,026 of record CM032124.1, read on the forward strand.
TTCCTTAGACTCCGTATGGGGTATAAAACTAAAATATACAGTATCAGACTCTCATTCGCCATTTAAGAACTTAGGTAGAACCTTTGGCCACTTGTTTTCCTTTGTCCTTTTGAGCACCTAAAGTTGACGGTTTGCTTTTAGGGCAATCCTAGTAGAGATGTTGACTGCTGTTGTACCCTGTACACCTTCCTAATCTTTTCCAGCAGTTAGACTCCTTGTGACCTAAACTTCTACAAAATCCACATTTCCTTCTTGATGTCCCAGATTGGACCTTCAGCCATTTCCTGCCTGAACCACTTTCTTACTAGCAGTGACTTCGAGTTCAAAAACTTTCTCTTGCTTGCCATTTCTCTTATAGGTATATACTTCAAGAGGTTCTTGTTCCACCTACAAGGCTCTCGCTAAGGCTTCCTTAAAGTTAGACTGCTCATAATTATAAGGGTTTGTCGTATTTTTGATTTCAATCCCTTAACAAATTTCTCAACCCTACACCTTTTTTTTTCTAATTCCTTATCTATATCCTTTAGAATCATCTCTCTTCTTGCAGGTCTTTAAAGTTTATCTCTATTCCATTCACCTTTAGATCTACTAGTATGGAGGAATCCTACAAAGTACTAATTGGAAGGACCCAAGAGTTTTCGTACCTTAGAAATGTTTTCTAGCCAGATTCATTGCCCATAACTTTAGTTCTGGTAGGTTTAACCCTTACGTTCAAGGTACCAAACACAAATGTAGCATTTTTCATTTCTCGATCCCTAGAAATTTAAAATTCTTAACAAGATTTCTATAACTTAATCCCTAAACATTCAAATGGTTCCCTATATCTCATATATGCAATTTCCGTAAAAGCTTGAGTCGGCCTCCTTAGCATCTTTCAGTTCATAAGATCTACTTTATAAGTGGGGTTTAGTTCTTATCCCAACTTTTCTCCGAATTTCTTGTAGCAGTAATCTTTTACTAGTTTCAATCTTAAACATCCTTAGTATATATATTAGGTTAAATAGCTAGTAGCTTATGAGGAAAAGCATCATAATTCCCAACTTGATAAGTTCCTTCGAGCTCTTACTATTATTCTACAATTCCTTATTAGTGATGCAAGGTTCTTTATACAGTAGGCAGATACTTATTTCCTTTGTTCATCAAGTTATTTTGAACCTCAAATCGTATCTCATTGCTCCAATTTTTTTCTAGTCATTCCTCACTTCATAATTCCTATGTTTTACTTGTCTGATCTTTCCAGTAACTAAGGGAATAAAACTTTAAAAATTTCTCGAGACTATCCTTTGATGGTTTCTATCATGCTTCCAAGATTCCTAACCCAATTTACTCATCAATAAGGTTATAAGATTCTCTACCTTCAAAATACAATTTTTCCCAACATGGTCATCCACTCATCAACTCAACCTTTACAGATATTGTTCACAAAATGCTAAATTTTTAAACAGTATCATCCTTTCCAATCACTATATGTTCATATGCTTGTCATACCAGAAGTAAGAAAATATACACTGGTTGGCCATCCCGGTCATAACCTTTCACTTCCTTAAGGTCGAGCCTTATCTCTAAAGTTCATATCCTATTCAAAATTTTCACATTCTGAGAATCATTTCCTAAGATAACTCAGGTATTCCTTAACTCAAGTATACACAACCCAAGTAAATCCAAAGTCAAGCTTTTCTCTATTAACTGAGAATTTCATAATCCACAAATCACATTCCAAGATCAGATCATAGCATAGCTTGGGTTTTCCTTAACCCAAGTATTTACATCCCAATTCAAATCGAATCTCCTGCAAACCCATAGATTCTAGGCACAAAAATCATTCCTATATTAACCTAGGTCATCAAAAACCTAAGCTCTGATACCACCTCTATAGCACCCCATCTTAGGATAACCCCTAAACTGAGATGCTACTCTGATTCAAACTTAAATCATAACCTACAGTACAAAACGATAGGCTAATAAGGAAAATTCACAAAATCATTAGAGACAACAACACGCTTCAACTTAAACAGACCTCAACAAAAGTGTTATATACATCCCATACGTTCAACATAATATTTACATGCTACAATTTCTGGATTTAAACTTAACATATCACAATATCTCTAAGCATAACATAATATCCAAATAAACCCAAACTCACATATAAACATCTATTTTATTACAAATTATATATTCTCCAGTCCAAGCCTGAAGTCCATGTCCATTACTTAACCTAGTATGGACAAATCAAGAATACACGGAAGGGTAAGTCCAGAACACTTAGTGAGGAGTAAAAATCAGTATCATATCATGAATGCTCTGTTGAAGAGGAATCAATTCAACAGATCATAAATTAACAAATAATGCAATTGGAACATAAATGTATTAGAAACACAAACATTATCAAATTCAACAAATAGGGATCTCTAGGTTAAAGCTTAACAATTAGGTACTAGTTCGAGAATTGTTACCATCGGCGCGAACGACCTGGGGTCATCTCAACTGGTTTACTACAGGAGGTCACTGTCGACTAGCCATCACAACTGCTTTACTACGGAAGGCATTGCCAAACAGTTTGGCCCAGAAAACAACCTGATCTAGATTGAGAAATTACATAGTTTTTATTGCTCCATGAACAGATTACAAACAATGAGAATACAATCAAAATAAGGCAATCCCGAGTAACATATGCAATCCAACGAATCAGAGCAGAACATGCATATCAAATTCTCTTTATTCCGATCATTTAAACTTACCCAAGCATGACAACTCAGTATATAGCAGATGTTGATGGCCAGGGAATATCCCCCAGCTCATCACTGATACCCAGGGAATAGGCCCTAGCATATTGCTTACACCTAGGGAATAGTCCCTGACGTATCTCATGTATCCAAGTATTTCGCTAGGATCGGCACTCGGCCCAACAAATCTCCATACATATATCACATGACAATTAACAGATTGTCGACAAGGCAAGGCAGTCAGATAAATAGACAGGCTGACAGGATTGTTCAGACAATAAGCAGTACAAAATTAATCTAATCAGTGTCAAACAAGACAAGGAATCACAAAACGATAATAGATAATCGAATAGTAGTCGCTAATAGAGGAGTAATAGATACGGAACGATAATAGATGATAGAATGATAATAGATAATAGAATGGTAACAGGTAGCATCAGAGAGTTTTGGGCGCCCGAATAGATATGACAAACTCTTATCAAAGGCAAAATCAACAGAACAACCTTTATAGGGGTATATGGATCAATTAACTAATAACAAACAAGAATTCAACAATTCACAGATTCCAATAACCAAGATCAGTTACAAAACAAGAACATGTTTAACCTTCTCGGGGGTTTATCACAATAATAGATAGGTATAAGCAGGTGCCAGATTGGTAGACCCTCACAAGGCATACAAAATAAATACCAAGAAGGTTAGGCCCTCACTGGGGTACAACAATTAATGAGTAGGCTTATATAAACAATTACCAAATTGGTAGGCCTTCACAGGGCATACAAAACAAATACTCAAAAGGTTAGACCCTTACCTCCGAAGCCTAAAAAAATGCAATCATAGCCTACTAGTCTGCAGAACCTTAGCTCCTCGACACCTAACCAAAAGAATAGGTTCATTGTCAAGATCCTTATTCGACCTCATAATCACAATTATACAAATAATAGTCTAAAATCAATAATTACTTGGGTAATATGGTAGTTTAGGATTTGTACAACAATATCGTCACGGAACGGGCAAATTATGCTGATATTATGGGAATATTTACAAGTTCGTATTGGTTCTAGTAGAGAGATATAATCAGGTCCTTATTTACATAATTAACCTTGAAATGTCTCACCAAATCAGTAATAATGGTCCACTTATCCTTAATAGCCCATCTATTGCCACTTAGATCTCAAATCCATAAAACTAGGGTTTAATCCTTTAATTAACTCAATTAACCTAAAATTATCATATAACAATACAAATTTGGGTCAACTAGGCATCTTTACACATCCATGCATGCCTTTATTTTAATAATTTCAATACATATTTCCATACCAACATGTGCCATAATACAAAATTTATGTAAGGAAAAATAGTATAACATATATATATATACAACCCTAATCCAATTCTTTACCCAAAATCTGATTATTGGAGCCCAGCCTTCACGGACCAATGCCACACACACAATCGTTGTGTTGCGAACAAACTGCCTTATCACCACCGCCGACCACTGTACGCTGCCATTGGAAAATGTCAGTGCCACCACCAATCGATGCCTTTCAGCACACCCAACAAAATGCCCACATTAATTTCTCCAATTGCCACTGTGAAAGGTGTTAATTTTAGCTTCAAGGTTGCTGGGTCACCACTCACCACCATCGTCGTTTTCTTCAATTCCGCCACCATCGTTAAGCCAAACTTCAATTCAAGGCCACCACAATGTTCCCTATGTTGAACTCTACTAGACCTACCACTCAGGTTGCAGCTTCAGCCTCCGGAGACTTCACGACCACTACATTTGCCATGACAGCAACTTTGAGCTCAATTTTTAGCTGTCTTACTAGTTGGTTTTGGAAGAAGGTGGTACCAACGTGTTCCCCGTGAAGAGATGAGCAAAATGGTATATGGCTTGAAGCATTTTTCCGCTTGCCGGAGGAGTTGACAGGGGAAATGCATGTGAAGAATGAAGAAAGTGGCGGGGGAGGGGGGATAACATACAGGTCTATTTCTAGAAATTATAAATTAGCCCCCAGGAGTTCTGGTTTGCTTTCAATTAGGTCCTTGGAAAAGATAATCAACTACAAATAAATCCCTCAACTTCTTTAGTGCCTTGTTTTCACCCAGTTGACTAAAAATATTTTCAATTTGACCCTCAAAACTCTTTAAATGTTATTCAATTAGGTTTTCTCAATTTGCAAATTGATCCCAAAACTTTCAATCTCCATGTAATTAAGTCCTTCTTATTTATTTTTCAGGTCCCAAAATTTGTCAAACTAATATTTTAATTTCTAAATCCTTATTATCTAAAATACCAAAATTTAGGGATGTTATAGATACGAACTCGGATTTCATTGCATATATATCATTCAAATCTTTATCTATATTTGAATATTCAAAAAATTAATCGGATATAAATATAAAAACACAGAGAAGGAGAAGAAAGGGCTTTTATATTCTCCTTCTTTGTGTTTTTATATTTATAGCCGATTAATTTTTATTAATTTTTTCCAAAATATGAGAAGGGTGTCTCCTAGGGTTTTCCTAGTGAGGAGACTTTTCATGGGAGAATTTTTTTCATTTTTTATTTTTTATTCAATTTTTTGAGCCAAATTTATGGTGTTGTGTCTACATTCAAATGGCAAAGTTTTTCATATTTATCAAAATGAATAATAACATTCATGCCCACACCTTTTTTTTTTTTTGAAACTGTGGCAACATTATACTCATACTTATATTTTAAGAAAAAATGTGTAGTAGCATTGAATATTCCCTTGTATATGATTGAATTGCCAATTACAATTGTGTGAAAATATATTTTGGAAAAAGTTAACTTTTATAAATGATTTTATTGAGGCCGTCAAATTTAATATTTTGTTCTGCAGATATCTTTAGATTTTATTTTGGAGAAAGACACTATGCATTTATTGATTGTTGAGGGAAACAATTACAATTTTAATTGTCTAATATATCATGTGAATAAAAATGATATAGTTATCAATATTTAAATTTAAAAAATGTGGATAATGATTTAATCGATGACCTTAATAATGCTTGAGTTTATCTATCTATGGACGGGAGTTACTTATATTATTTATAATCTTAAGCTGATAATAAAAGAATGCTTAATAAAAAATTCGCAACTATTCTTAACCAAAATTTGTTAATGAGAGATCTATTTAGAAAAGAGTGGATGCTAGCGTTGATTAATCTCTCTTTATAGTTAAAACAGATTGCTTTAAAATTATCATGAATTTTCACTTATTCTTTCTGATTCTTTTTTCCTAATATTGAGATCTTTTTTGGCTAATTTTGCTTAAGAATTTGTAATTAATGTAAAGTTATTTTAAGAATTTTTATGTAATCGCCATGTATGTGAAGTAGATAATCTATAAATTTAAGCAAGTTTTTCATAAAAATTTTAAATCTATCATCCAATATTCTTTATTATTATTTTTTTTTAGAGAACATTACAAATAGTTAGTAGAATTTAATTATCAAATCAATAAGATTATCTGTGCAATAAGTTAATAGAATCTAATTATCAAATCAATTAAATAGAAGTACAAACTCAACAACTTTGATACATATAAATATACACACACATGGAATCACATATACATACAGAGAGAGAGAGAGAGAGAGAGAGAGAGAGAGAGAGAGAGAGAGAGAGAGAGAGAGAGAGAGAGAGAGAGAGAGAGCGATTGGACCAACTGAAGCGAAGGATCTTGGCTTGGTTCGTAATTAACTTATATTTCAGTTAGGGCTGTCAACGGGGCAGATTTGGATCGGATCTGTCATATCCGAATTCGAATCTAATTAACAAAATTTATATCCGAATCCGACCCAAAATCATATAGGATCTTTGTTAATCAGTACCATATCTGAATCCGATGGATATCCGAAACCCAATTGAAAAATCCAACCCGATTTATTTTTTCTTTCTTTTAAATTTTATAAAAATATTGTATTTATAAAGTTAATATATGTCATATTTGAATTTTTAACAATTTTTTAATATATATTAGTCCAAAAGTTAAATATTTGAATACTAAACTCATTTTTCACATTATATTAATGTATAGATGAACTATTATATGTTATTATATTTGACATTTTATTAATATTCCTCTTATTTTTTAGGTTAAAAACTCAATATTAATAGTGTAATATAGACATTAATATAGATATTATGTCAATATAATACATAGATTTTATTTTAAAATATTTATTAATATTATATATAAAAGTATTAATTTAATAAAAAACATTAAGGTTCGAATTCAGATATTTAATGAATTGGATTGCTTCATTCCATATCCAATCCACTTATTTTGGATTTTGAATATTTATAATCGGATATGATCCATTTAATCGGATAAAAATCCTAAAATTTGGATTGGATTCAGATCGAATTCAAATTAAAATCCGATCCATTGACAGCCCTAACTTTGGTGGTTTAACTTTGTTTCATGGATCTTATATTAAGTTGGGCCGATGTTGATTGGAAAAAAAATATTAACTTGGGCCAGCTATAATAAAATGACCCAACACCCCATTTGTTGATATTAGGGCTGTCAACGGGTTGGATTTGCATCAAATCAGGATAATCCGAATTCGAATCCGATAACATGTATATATAACCGAATCCAAATCCGAGTCCTATAGGATCTGTGCATGCCAATTCCATGTTCGGATCCAATAAAAATTCGAAACCCGATAAGAAAGTCCGATCCGATAAAAAAGTAAAAAAAAAATTACGTTCTTTAAATTTTTATATTATTAGAAAGAACCGTCTTATAAGACACGTTATATGAGATTTCAAGATTACCTTTTAATCAAAATATAATATTTACAAAGTTAAGAAAGCTCAAATTTAGATTTTTTTTTATAACTTTTTATCATATCATTGAAAAAGCTAAAGATTTAAGGCATAATCCATGGGGGTTGTATCAAATTGATCATTCGGTAATGTATATTTTAAAGTGCATAAGTCATTATAAATTGGGTATTTAGGCTATATAATATGAAGCATACGTATATATATAATTACTTTATTAAATTAATTGCTTCAAAGAAATAAAAAAAATAGGGCATTATCAATTATAATATCACATATATTGCATTCCAGTCAAAAGTCTTCATTAATATAATTTATACTATATAATTATCAATTTAATAATATATTTAATAAAATCGGAATCGGATTGTATAATTCCATATCCGATCCACTTATTTCGGATTATGGATATTTATAATTGGATCTGATCTATCGGATATTTTAATCGGATAAAAATTCTAAAATTTGAATCGGATTCAGATCGGATTCGGATTAAAATTCAATCCATTGGCAGCCCTAGTTGATATCGTATCATGTGCTAACTCTTATTCCATGATAAGACATGATAATATTAAGTGAATAGCATGTTTCTTGAGAGTAGATGGAGGGCTATGACCTGTTATTTTAGCTGTACATGTTCCACCATCAATATGATTGAGTCTTTGAATTATGAAATAGAGGAAGTTATATTTAATTTACTTTTACATGGTTAAGTTGGCTCATGCAGATCTTCATAAGCTTTTGATTATTTTATATCGATTTGTTTGTATTATTCATTAAATATCTTAATACTTGGTCTTCGTCTTGGTTTTAAAAGTTTCAATATGTCCCATGAAAGACTACATATTGTATATCAAGTATCAATTAAGATATAAATGGTTCCTCCAAAGTAGCTAGATTTCCTTGGGAGTTCATATTATTTAGGGAACTATTTTTGGTCATATTCTAATATTGTTTCTTCGTAAACCACCACGTCTAAATCCATGTTGTTAGACATGATGATATGTGTAACTATAGAAACTCTTGTATTATTAAGGAGCATAATTCCCACGATGATGAACCAAATCATATTTAAGATGTCACTTATCGTATTTATTTTTATGACATAGCCATGATCAAAAGTATATAATTTAATGTGAAACTGAATTTCTAAATTTTTTTAAACTTAAAATTACAATTTATGCTTTTCTAGGTAGGAGAATATATTGGAATATTCATCCCAATTGGATTTCTACTACTTGATTGTTTTCTTGTCAACATTGACTAAATTTTGTATATGAAACATAATTCATGCGATATTTCTTAGAAAAAAGCAATAATTACGTCATTATGTTAATAACATAGATAATAATTCATTTAATACATCCATATATAAACAAAATAGCTCATATAAATAAGATAAATACCTATACTTTTCTTGGGGTTTATTTTTTTATTGACCACTATTTAAAGCCCTTTTAGATAGACTAATTTCAATATTGTGTAGGCTCAATCCTACAAAGCTTACAGAGAGGGAAACCGTGTCAAATACATATGCCTTTTGCACATCTTTGGCACACCATTTGAGATACCCATAAATTAATTAAAAAAAGAAAAAGAAAAAACAATATCAATAGCACGTCGGACACACAGTTGATAGCATGTTGGACGCATAATCAACAGTGGGCCCAACATTTTTCATAAAAAGAAGTCTTTTCTTCATAAATTTTATTAAGTATAATTAAATAAGATATCAAAAATTCTGAAATTACTTAAACAGTGTTGCCTCATTCAAAAGAACCATCTCGTTATATCTCTGATAAAAGTAAAACTCGTTTTTCTTGTCTTAGAATACAAAATACACAATACATACTAGTAAAATTCCAATACAAACATTGGTGTAGACTTCTTTGTCTCTGCACTAACGCTATATATATGTCTTTGCAAATTTATTTCCAATTGTATACCTTTATTATTTGTACATATGTATGCTAATACTTATATAATACAAAGGTATTTATCTATTTTTGAATAGTTGTGTAGGGGTCATATTGTGTTCTAAAATTTTTGAAGAATCTTTTCTTGTAGTAATTATATTGTATCATATCCATATTATTATATCCATTTCAAGTCCATGCATCATAAGTTTCATTATACATATTAACTAGCGTAAACCCCGTGCTATACACGGTATATTCACTTAATTAATAAATTAAAAAAATATAAATACACAACTAATTTTTTGTGATTTCACAGATAAGTTATTATAATTTTCATATTCTATAAAAAAAATATTATCATTTTTAAAAGAAAATATTATTTTAAATAGTTAAGTAGTAACATTTAATAGTATTCATTAAAATAAAAATGCTATAGTACTTTAAATAAAACTATTAATGTGAAGAGAGCAACACACATAACATATGAGGGAATATATATATATATATATATTTATATACCAACATCTTATCCACTTCAAACTTAATCTTGTAGAGGATCAACGACTTTGATTTCAAGTTGTGATCTAATTCATTTGGGTCAAGTTGTTCCACATAAAAAATACAAATCTAAACTATTTCAAAATATCTTTTAGTAATAAAATTATTTTGGTCCAAAATACTTAGATTCTTTATTAGTTTGAATATTCTATATTAAATCAAGAAGCAGTTCAGAAATATATAAAATATTGTCTAAGAAATTCTTGTTGCATACACAAAAAAAAAATTATAAATAGGGGTAAAACTATAAAAATTATGTAATACATCAAAATAGGATATTTATAAAGAAACTTGGGTTATTTAATTAATCAAATAAAAAGGATTTGTAATGAATAAATAAAACTAAATTAATTGATGAAAATGAAAAAACAAATTAAAAAGTAGTCCTTAAAACCAAGTAAATATGAAAAGTGAAAAACTGGTGCATATATATATGTATATGTATATATATTATACATACATTATTTACACAAAGGTAACTTGAAAAAATTGAATTAATTTGATAAAACAAAATATGAATAAAAACCACAACAAAATAATGAAAGTGAAAATGACTATAATAATTTCCAAAATTAGAATTAAAAGATACCTTTCAAACATGATATTTATGGTCCAAAACAGAGAAAAGAAAAATACATATGAACTTAGAGAATATTGAATAAAAATATTAACCCAACAAAAAGGAATTATAATAAATTACAAACTAAACCAAATTATTATAATTGACAAAAGAAAGAAAGTAAAAAACAAAAAGAGAAAGAAAAAGAGCAAAACTTGCAACTTAAAGAACTACCTTACACATCCTGGTAAAGGTTCAAAACTCCAAATGACAAAAGCGGATGAGAAAATAAAGGGAAAAAAGAAATAAGGTGGTCTACAAGTAATTGAAAAGAAAAATACTTTCTAATGTTCTAGGTTTATCTTTGTTAAATATAGATAATCTACTTACAATTCTACTGTAATATCTTTTATTTCAGCAAAACATTTATTCATCTCTCTATCTCTCTCTCTCTCTCACACACACACAAAAATAAAGAAAGAAAGAAAGAAAGAAGAAAAACAAAGATTTAAATGATAATTGAGCAACAAATATATATATGCATGATGTTATGTTTCTCATGCGTATATTGAAAATGAATCAATATAAAGATGAAAAAAAATATATGAATGCTGATAGAATGTAATGAAAGTTCACTTGAAAATTTAGAATGAAAGAGTTATCTTGACGAAGAAGGAGAAGAAGAAGAAGGGGAATAGTGGAAGTAGATATAAATAAATTATGATTTGTTTAATGAGATGAAATTTATAAAATACCATTTTTGTAGGAGTCCTTAATTCAGTGATCATAAAACACCTTTTGAATTTTAAATTTATTTGTTGAAAGAAAATCAGAGATAAGATATGATCATATCGGTTAGGATAATAATCAATAATTAATAAAATTTTTGAATTTAACTAAAAAACTCAAAATTCTAAAAATTTGCCACGTGGCCAAAATTGCAATCAAAATTGCATAATTATAGGTCTCATACCGTTGTGTTATATATAATAGTATAGATTAGGTCTTCTCTCCATTTCATATTTTAATATTGCATGTCCAATTGAAAATAATGAATCATAGTGTGAGAAAGAGATGGTGGCGTTCTAGCCAAGGATGTATATGTAAAAATATCCAAGATCGAATTAAGATTTGCATGGTGTAAGTACGAAAAATTAAATTATACGTACTATATTTTAAATTCATAGCGAGCGATTATAATATTACTTATATTGTATTATAGTAGTTTATTCGGTTTTTGAACCTTGCCTGTACTAGCACTAGTCAATATTAAAGGTCCATATTAGAATATTTTAACATTTCGATAAGGTTTTACATTCTTATAAAGTTTTCTAAACTTCCTATATTTTTCTGAAACATCTAGAGCCTTTCATCTACATGTAGAATTCTTATATTTCTTTGTCTAAAAGACTAAAGATTAAGTATACATTTTTTTGAAACCTCCAAAATTTGAGAAAGATGTTTCTACTTTCACATGCGATGACAATTGTTTGCCAGTATTGTACAATTTAATATTTTTTTAGGTTTTATTTTTGTTTTTTTAAAATAGACTTCATCTTTATGTTTGTTTTGGGAGTTACATGGGTTGTCTAAATAGTAAAATACAACTAACACTTTTACTCTAAGGTCTTTGACTTAAGGTTGGGAAAAAAAGAAAAAAAAAGTGAAGAAAGAGAATATAATTCTAAAGAATTTTTATTGAAGATGTGAGGTCTGAGAGAGTCAAAAGAGTGAAAGGGATGTATATATAAGTAAAGGTTGACAATTGCGTGGACAGTGGCAGTGGAGAAGTTGTACATGATTATTTAATGGAACAAACATTTGATGAATGATTAGAATGCTTTCCATGATGTCCACCATACTGCTGTGAGGAGAGGTATGCAAAACTGGAGTTGCTAAATCCAAATTAAAGAAGTATATGACAAATCAAAGAAGACAATAACACTATTGATAGGTTTAAAGAGATTTATGTTGGAAATTAAAGTTGAAAGAGTACAACTAAAAATGCTCTTTCCAGACATTTTCAAGAGAAGCGTGGGAACTTGAGAATGAAATTGGATGATATAATGAAGTTTGCAAGAGAAGAATAAGAAGTTGAGGATAGAATTTGATGGAACATTGTGAGTTTTCACCAGGTGACTTTGATAACATTATCGAACTTCATTTTGTTATATGCATGATCAAAGAAAAATATTGAAAATTTACTTTTGGCTCATGTCTGCAGTGATTGTGATGGCTGAAGTTGCGTATGAAATAGGACTAGTTAACCTTAACAGTTTTGTTACGTAAAGGAAAATGACTTCTGAAATATTTCTAATCTTCTGATTCTAAAAGTGTATATATATATATATTTCATACAAATATTTTGAATTTTAAATCCCATATTAATTATGATTTTGAGCTCTCAAAACTTGGATGGATGTAAATAAACTTTAACTACCTATTTATACTCTTACCTTCTTAAATGGATGGTGAAGATTAATTCTATCTAATAGTGGAAGAGAGACTCTCAAGAATCTTCCCAAGGATAATTCTATAGTTTAATTTATTCATAAATGTCTCCAAAGGGTAACTTGATTTTCATTATTGAAACTGCAAAATAATAGCAAAATCATCTTTGAAGTTCTATAATTCCTAAGTCTTCTTTCCAACCGCATTTCAACCATAATTTTTGTCAAAGAAAATGGTATTCTAGTATACTATTCTCAGTCTTTTTTTCAACCATATTTCAACTTCAAGTTTTAGCTAAGAAAATGTATTTTAATATGTTACTCTGGTTAGTAATGAGAAAAAAAGTTATATGTCTCTTAAGTTTTACTTAAATAGAAAAATGAACCTTAGAGTTTTATAATGCTAAACGTCGTGGCTCTTCATTCCTACATACATAAAATAGTCACCGATTACTTTGAGCATGAGTAGGGAGAAATATGGATGTTGGAATTTGGGTAAGTCAGTAGGAAAAAGAGAGTTATAGATAGTTGAAAACTATGATATAACTAGCTATTTTGCGTATGGTGAAAATTCAAGTTAATCCTTAAACTACTAAGAGTTGGTTTGTTTGGTGTATTTGGATTAGGTATGATATACATAATTAGGATAAATAGTGAGTTATTGTGTATCACATCTGATGTTTGTTTGCATATTTTAAATAACTTAATATCCAACTTTGATTGTTTGCTTAGTATGACTATTCCATTTGACAAACTAAACTACAACTTATTTCCAACTCAAGCTGAAAAATATATCACACCCCAAGCTTTGATACACAAGTCAAGTTTGGCCTTAAATGCATGTCAGGCCATAACTGTATCAAGAGCTTCTAAAAATGAATCAAACATTAAAATTGAGTTAGATTATATATCTATCATAAAATATCACAACAAGCAAATGAGCTTTAAGATTTATGGACAGCTTATATGGGTATTTTATTAAATCAAATTTGGTGTATTTGGTAGAAAATCGTCACTATGTAATGTAAATCCCCTTTCTTTTTTATGTAGTATAGATATTGATTTCATCATTCCAACTATGTTTTTGTTCCAAAATTCGATAGAAAATATTTTTATTATCTATCCTATTAATTAACAAATAAAATGAATCGAGTATTACCATGTTTAGAGATATTTAGTTTCTTAGTATGAACCTTTTTTTTTTTTCGTGTCTCAATTCACTTATTCCCCTATTTTACCTTATTTAAAATATTGGTAAAGATTCAATTTTCATTCGCTTTATATCTCTATATTTTAATCTTGACTTTTTGTTCTTTATGATAAATAATTTAGATGGTTTTTCTCTTCCCATTCCATTTCATTTCTAATTTTTTTTGGTTTATTATTCTTTTATCCTATTAACTTTGAATTTTTTTTTCGTACTTAAAAATTCAGTTTCGTGATGTCAAAACAAACCTTGCTAAATGCAAACGAGTTAATAAAGAAAAGGATAAGTTTATACAAGTGGTTGAACGATTTTCTATAGCATATATACACTTTAATACTTTTTAGTTACTACTTTTAATAGTTAAATTTTGTTCTAACTATATTGCGGTTGTTACTTGATGTAATATATATTCCATATTGTCCTTCTACCTTGTACTCTTGTGGTATAATATTATCTTTTTCCTTTCATTTGAGGGATAATTTAATCACAGTCAACTTTGTTTTCCCTATATTTGTAATTTTGTATAAGTTTCATTATAATTGCAAGTGAACTTCTATGACATGGTTTATTTCACAGTTTAATATGTTAACTTAGCACAATCAATGCTTATAAAAATTAAGAATATATAAGTGAAGTTTTACTTATATAGTTATGGCTATACAAAATAAAGAATTATAACTTATCTTTATAATTTCATCAAATTCATAATAATTACAAATTTAAGTAAATGGTAATGGAGTTAGTTTTTATAGAGCAATAATTCAAGCACGTTATATGTTAAAGCTAATTTAAAAATACGATTGCAAATAAAATTAAATAAAAAGATACTACAAACATATATTCATAAATCCTAAAATTATGAATCTACATGGAATTCAAGAAATTTTAAATGATCATCCTATTACTTAACTAAATTTTTACTTTACAACATTGAAAAATAAACAGAAATGCTATGAATGAAAGTGTAATTCTCGTAGTGTATTCTCACTTAATACACAGTGGTGTGTTTTAATAATCTATTAAATAGAACTTTTACATTTTTACCGAAAATTAAAATGATATTGTTGTTTGAAGGATGGCACTGATAGACTTTAGAACTTCAGAGATGATTTTACATAAGCATATTCACAACGATATATTTTTATAAGGTAAAAAATATTGTCATTTGCCATATATTTATTATTGCTTATATTATCGTTGTAATTGATTGAACACTTTATAATTTCTAATCAGTGGAACTTTAGCTCATTTTCTTTTAAGAACTCGATTATGTTCATATTTGAGACAACTGGCTGGATGACGGCCCATAAAACATCTTGTATTTTGGAGTCTAAGATTATGTTATTCTCGTAATCCTAAAATCTGGCCTAGTTACAAATATATTCCATTTTTACATTTTTCTTTGTCCAACATACGCATCCTTAGAGCTATAAATTGATATTCAAAAATTTATTTACCATTCGCATTCGTATCCATTTATACACAATTTATGCGCATCCATTTAAAATGGATATTATCCGTATTCGATTAGTACGTATCAACAGATATGGTAAATGCATATCCTATTCATTAAATATCCGCTCCAAATATATATTTATTAAATAATCTATTGTTTATATTTTTCAATAGAAATCTCATAATCCATATATGTATATATAAAAATTATAATTGAAGAATTAGGGGGAAAAAAAGAATAAATTTAAAAAATTATTGTAATATAGCAAAAAAATTAAGAATTAAGTTGATCAACATAATTATTATTGTTTGACTTTATAATTAATATAGTTAAATGTCATTATTAATATTAATTAGTATTAATAATTAATTATAAAGTCAATTATTAATTAGAAATTATGCTATTTATTTGATTATTTTCTTTTTAATGAAATTGTACAGTTCCTTCTATTAATTAAAAAGATGTATTTGTTGTGGTTCATAAATTCACGTATTTGGATATTCGTAAATAGATGTCTAAATAATTATCATCGAATATAAAATTAAAAAAATGATTCGAATACGGATAATCTTAATCAAATATGGATGCATTTGAATAATTATAATCGAATACGAATATATCCGAATTCGACCGATATTCAATAGATACAAATTCGGATATCATTTTTAAATATTCGTAAATCCATATCCGTATCCGAATATTCAAAAAGTTAAATAAATACGAATATGAAAATAATGTATCCAATCAATTTAATATCTATTTAAACCTCTGCGCATCTTGCATTGGTTTCTGTTAAGGTCTTTCACTAAAATTAGCCAAAAGGTTGAACATTTTTGAACAATTTTTCAAAAATGTTCTTTCACATCCAGAAGACTTTTTAACTTACTTTTAATTGCATTTTACTGACAATGATGCCCTTTAATCTTACATGTTATCCCTTTTCACAACTAGAGTGGGTAATTGTATGTTATGAAAATAACAAGAGATATTATTACAGTTTTTTTATTTTTATTTTTTAAACCTTATCAGAAAGCTACAATCAAAATGTTCTTTACCAACATGGACTTGTTATGAGATTTCTTTTTCTTTTTGTTTTTTTGGTAATTTATTATTTTCTACAATTGTTCTACTAGGAACATAAAAAGCATCAGAGGAACGCTCTAAAAGTCCCAATTATTATCTTTTGGTGCTTAAATTAGATACATAAATGAGGTATATATGTAGGTCGTATATGCAAAGTGAAAATATAGAATCAATAACATATTTGAAAGCACAACTAAGGGTATTTATATTGTTGCATCCTTATAGGAGCCTATCTTCCCCAGGTTGTACGGAAGACTCGAGATCCTTCTACTTTTTTTGTATGAATAACTCTAATTTTTCGGGTTGCTACCCAAGCAGTAAATTGGGTTAGTGCGATCCGAACATAAAGATATGGGCCTAAGGGGTTTTTAGGCATTTGTGCGCGTGTTAGGGGTAATTTTGCTAATTACCAAATTTTCTTTTATCATTAACTCCCCCACTTCTCCATTCTTATTTACAAGGATAGAGAAGTATGAGATCGTATTATGCCAATTTCCCCAAGTGGCCGCCTATAAGTTCATCATACTTGAGCTCTTCACACTATTACATCGTTTTTCCACCTATTTATCATCAAAAAGTTTTTGAATTTTGAAGTTCCGACATCTTACTAATTTTCTCGAAGGATTGCAAAAGCCATTTGTTAATGAACTATTAGATCTTCCACCTTGCAACTAATCTTAGCCATTAATTCAGCACATTCACTAAGACGTTCCATATATATATGTATGTATATATAAGCCCAGCATCATTAGCAAATATTACAATCCAAAAGCATACGACTTCAAATTTTGTTGCTGTAAGCTCTCGGCTATGAGCCAACCTATTTTGATTCAAAGCTCTCCACTACTTAGTTAATTTTCACATTTATTCTGCTAATAATGTCTAGCTCTTCTTCTTATGGTATTCAATCAGGGGTCGTCCAACAGCAGTTAAGATTCTAATGACTTGTCTTCTTTTCAATTTACTTATCGGCACCTGACTTTGAGATGTGGATAATTTGTAGCTAGTCCAAGAGGATGATCAACCACTATCCGGTAGTGATGCTTTCAGTTATTTTTACTAAAAGATCAACTCCATAAGTTTGAGCTTCTATCGCTAGTATAAAAATGTCTCTTTCTATGTCTTTCAGATACAACCCATAATAGTATATGCTATCTTTTGTTATTGTGGATAAGAAGCTTTTGTATCCTAATGCATGTACTTAATTTATTCAGAGCTATTAGAGCGAGATACACTTTTTGGGGAATATGAGTCGAAGTAGTCAAATCAATCATGGTATGATCTTTCTATAAAGGAACTTCTCAAATGAACTATACTTAGGGGTGTCAATTTTCAACACGACACGATAACCCAACATGAGTTCGATACAAAAGAATTGGGTTTGGGTTGATCCATTTTGGGTCTGGATTCAACAAGATCGACACGAGACCCAATCCAAATTAAATAAATAAAATTTAAATTTTTTTAGGAGTAAAAATATAAAATAACAAAATAAAGCTTGAAAATTTGAACTTTAGCAATATTGCTTTGGCATTTTCTGATCTTATTTATTTTCACAATCATCTAGGATATTACAATTTTAAATTACTTCTAATGGTTATTTTTGTATATAAGTGCACATGAAAATTTTACTGCAAAGAATTAACAAAATGTTGCTTTAACTACTGAATTATCCAAGAAGTTTTTCTTAGGCCTTATACAATGCAAGATTTTGCATATATAAATAGATAAGAATTCTTTCTATTGAGAGTTTGTAAAAAATTTAAAAGACTTAAGCAAGTTTTTATAATAAATTATGTGTATAATTTAAAATATATGTTTACTTATTTGCTTGATGATATATTTTATTAATTTATGTATTGCTTAATTGAATAATATAAAGTTAAAACATAATGGAATTAATTTTAAAAAGTTAAAAGAGACAATTTAATCGGCACATAAGATCCAAAAATTAAAGAGAGTGGGTGAGTAAAACCTGGAAAGTATGATATTTTTAAAAATAAAACACTTTGTGATTTCAATATTTTTATGATGCCAATAGATACTAGAAAATGAAAGGAAAAAAAAGTCCTAAAAATCAATATATTATGTTGTTCAATTAAAATTATTTTAGAAAGTTGCTATTGTGAAGTTATAATGAGAACTCCTTACTCATATTTTAATTTATTAATAAATAAAAATAGATAAAATTAAAAAATAAAAATTTCAAAAAATTAAAACAAATATTCAAAATAATTATTTTAAAAATTAGGTCAACCCAAACCTAACATGATATGAATCAGATTGGGTTAAGATTGAACACTTTCAAGTTGTCATCAGGTTAGGTTAGGTTCGGGTTGAGAAAATTAATGTTATACCTCTACTTCAATCTGACCCAAACCCACCCAACCAACCTAAATTACCACCCCAGACTATACTTCTTCATATACGCAGGAGCCCATTGATGAGAAAAGGCTAGGAATAGCTCTAATTTAGTTAATGTCCCTCAGAAGGTTGTAGGTCATGATGCTCAGAGGTAGATAACAGTTCTATGGTTTCCTCTCCCGCTAATAATCTTGAATGACCTCTCTAACCTCCTCTTGAGATTCACAACCCAAAAGACCTATCACCTAGACAAAACACGGATAACATTCCACCTGGGTGCTTAGCTTTCCATATGTGAATTCTGGAAGTAAGGCTTCGTTGCCCTAGAGCTGCACCTATTGCTAACATCGTTCGCCATCTATGGGTCTACTAAACCTAATTAGTTCCAAATTCAATTTGAAATATTTTGAGTTTTATAATACTAATGAAGTATTTGTAACCTTCTTTTATAAACTTTTGGCACTTGTTTAAGATAAACTTTTTTGCAAGGTCGAGTGCCAAGGGATTTCATTATGTGATTCCCCGATCTTAAGCTCATTTTTTAAACCAACTTCATTCTTTTTTTGGGTCATGGAAATGCAAGTGATTTGGTCTTCAAACCCCTTCACATCATTTTTGGAATGTTTGTCGAGTGTGGGGAACAAACAGAGGAGCCTTCTTGGATGAGAGTTTCATTGGGAACACCTTAACTGACCATCACTTCTCTATTTTTGTCCTCATAACAAAGAAAGTTCTTAAACTTGCCAACCTCTTTCCTATGCCTATACGAAATTGTAGCACTTTAGGTAACTACTTATTTTTCTCACTTTTTTTTTTTCAATGAGCTTTTTGTTATTTAACCTTTTATAGATATGGACATGTGTGCAACAATGGTTGCTAACATGACTCATCATTACTAGAAGATGTTGAGGGTGCTGCCGCTTCCCTTTATGGTCGCAAGGGTTTGGGTCGTGCTGCTCCAACCCCTTTTCGCAACTCAAACGTCAAGCTGAGACCCCCTCAATGCCACTTCTAATGAATGTGGTTCCCATCACAGTAAGTGGGTCATCACCTCCTTCCTATAATGGAAATCTATCTCAATGCACACATTCTCCTTTATGTCTCTATGATGAGCTTGAAGATTTGATATGAGTGATTGGCGAAGGCTCTCACACTAATACGCCCTCAGAACATCACACTCGCAAGGGATCTCATAGTAGAGACTAGGGCTGTAAATGGATATTCGAAAATTCGTTTACCGTTCGCATTCGTATCCATTTAAAAAAATTATCCGCATCCGTTTAAAGCTGATATTATCCGTATTCGATTAGTGGATATCCGATTATAAATGGATACGGATATGGTAAATACGTATCCGATCCGTTTAATATCCATCCGAATATATATTTATTAAATAATATATTATTTATATTTTTCAATAAAAATCTCATAATCCATATATTTATATATATAAATTATAATTGAAGAATTGGGAAGAAAAAAGAATAAATTTAAAAAATTATTGTAATATAGAGAAAAAATTAAAGAATAAAATTAGTCAACACAATTATTGTTGGTTGACTATATAATTAATATACTTAAATACCATTATTATTACTAATAAGTACTAATAATTAATTATAAAGTTAATTATTAATTAAAAATTATGTTATTTATTTGATTACTTTTATTTTAATGAAATTATATAGTTCCTTCTATTAATTAAAATATGTATTTGTTATAGGTTCATAAATTCACATATTTGGATATTCGTAAATAGATATCTAAATAATTATCATTGAAATAAATATAAAATAATAATTTGAATACTAATAAATTTAATAAAATATGAATATATATAAATAATTATAATCGAATACGGATATATCCGAATCCGACCGATATCCGATGGATATGAATTTGGATATCATTTTTAAATATCCGTCAAATCCGTATCCGAATATTCAAAAAGTTAAACGGATACGAATATGGAAATGGTGTATCCGATCCGTTTACACCCCTAGTAGAGACAAGGGGAAAGAGAAATATCACAGTAAAGATAAAGGTTGATCGGAAGATAAAAGTAAAGCAAAGGACCATAAGTCCAAGGAAAATGAGAATGAGAAAGGACGCGGCAACTCCAGTAGTAATCATGCTACTTTGAAGCAAATCAAGTACACCAACCACAACAACTACCCCATTGCTCTGGACAACATCCAAAGGTTGCTAAACTTAACCTGCAAGCTTCTCACAAGCACGTTCCTGTGCTCGACCTTGATTCAACCACCTTGGGTCCCTATGCTTTACTAGGCTATTGGTACATACTCTTATGATTTCTACTAGAGTATGATCGCAGAATGGGACCAGGTCACTCTTACTGACACTACCCTACTTGGTTTGAAAGAAAATATAGCTCACACCTTGATACAAGTATGCCATGTTTTTTGACTATTTCAAGGTTATAGGTTTTAACATTTTGATTTCCTTTTGTAGATAGCTGCTTTTACTTATCAATTGACCCTTCAAAGTGTAATCTAGCAAGAATAGAAAGTTGAGCTTAATCATCAATTAGACAATGTTCATGATGCTATACTTAAAGCAAAGAAACCTCTAAGCATGCTGGGAAAAATTTAAGAAGGCTAGCATGGCCTTGGTAGTTTGTGATGCCAATCTGGAGAAGAAAGATGTTGACATATCCAACTTGAATAAGATCATAGAAGACCTCCAGACTTAGCTAGTTTACATGCAAAAAGAATTAAGCACTTTGAAAGACCACATGCAATTGAAATTCCTTACATTTCTCATGAAATATATAGCATTTTTCATTATTATAGGCCAGGCCAGAAGAACCCTTGCCTTAATATCTTATAGGCTAATGTGCGACCACTAGAATGATTGCCACAACTTCCCTAATGAATTTCTTGCATTACATAATTGGCTTAATCTTTTTCCAAGCATCTTAGAAGGGGGCTCGACACAGATCTCTCATAAAGTTCCCCATTGCATATCATGAGCCTAGTTGATCGACCTTTAATCCTCTATGATTTCATACGATCATCAAGCGATTTTCGTTTCTCCAAATATCTTATTAAGTTTTCCTTCCATCCTTCTTCCTTCTCCAACATCATAACTTTGATATATCCCCATCTTTTTTGTAACCAAGATTGTGATCTGTCTTGATCTCAAAGAGTGTTCTTGGCTTTGACAATACATCCGCCTTTCCATTCTCCCCTCTTGGTATATGGCATAGTTGTCATCCATCTCTCTTCTGAGTCACCAATTTGCACTATCACCATTTTCTCCATACTACTCTTTTCTACCATGAAGTCAGCCACCACTTGTGCTTTCTTCAAACTTGGTGCATTCTATGGAGAATTTGGTAAATTCTACTACCCAGTTAACTAACCTACCTAAGGTGCCAGGCTTTGATAGCACTTCTTTCAAGTAGTGGTTTACTAAAACTTCTATGAGATGGGATTGTAAGTAAAGTCTCAATTTCTTGGCTGTTATCACTAACACCAATGCTAACTTCTCAATCTGTGGGTAATTTTTCTTTAGTCCTTGTATGATCTTGCTCATATAATATATTCTTACCCACAACCTTCTCTAACACTGCACTGATTGCCTCATTTGAAACTACTAAGTATACATATAATGTTTCCCTAATCCTTGGCTTTGATAAAAGGGGGAAGGTCGTCAAGTATGTTTTAACTTCTTCTAAAGCCTTATCTCACACTTTTCTATCCATTTGAAGTTTTTCATGTTTTTAAAGAATAGCAAACTCCTACCAGCTAACCTTGAGATAAACCTATAGAATAGTATAATTCTTCCTATAAGCTTTTGAACCTCTTTAGGAGTTCTTGGTGGTTCCATGTCCATGATAACCTATATCTTCTCTCGGTTAGTTGTAATGCCTCTCTCACTTTCCATCTGTCCTAAGAATTTCCCGTCATGAATGCTGAATGTACTCTTTGCTAGATTCAGTTTCATCTTGTATTGACACATAATGCTAAAAGCCTCTTGAAATGCCCTATATGCTCTTCCTCCTCTATACTCTTGACAAGCATGTCATCTACGTATACTTCCACAGTTCGACCTATTTGATCCTTAAACATTTTGTTCACTAGTACTAGTAGGTGGTCCCATTGTTCTTAAGTCCAAATGGCATATCATCATAGCAATATATTTCTTTTTCCATTATGAAGGTTGTCTTATCTCTAGCATACTTAGCCATGAATATCTGGTGATATCTCTAATATGCATCAATCATGCTTAACAACGTGTATTCAACTGTTGAGCCGACCAAAGTATCTATTCTGGGTAGAGAATATGGGTTTTCTGAACAAGCTTTGTTTACCTTTATCTCAATAATTCTATTTCTCTCAACTCCAAAATTTCATTTTTTGTTATTTCCCTAGGATCGACATTTAAAGTGTGAACTATCACCTTAGGGTCGATTTCCTCAAAATTCGAAGGTTTTCATGCAAAGAAATTTGAGTTCTTTCTAAAAAAATTGACTATCTTTTCTTTCAGTCTAGGATTCATCTGCATTTAAATACCCATTACTTTTTTCAAATTTCTGAGAAAAAGCTCCACACTTTTGTACTTGAAAGGCTCCATCCATATGTACTCTTTCTTTTTTTTGCGTTGCTTGGGTTCCTCGATCTCAACTATTTTGCCACAGTCACTAGGTCATGTTATGAGTATATGCTCAACCAACACTTTCTTTTGCTCCATCTTGGTGGATACATTATAGCATTTTCTGGCCTTCTTTTGGTCACAATCAACCTTCCCAACTCCCATCTTAGTTGGGAATTTGACTTTGAGGTCATATGTTGAAAGTACGACTTTGAACTTGTTTAACCCTGGTCTACCCAACATAATATTGTAAGCAACGAAGAACCAAGTATTTCAAAATTAAGATCTTCCACTTTGGCTTTATTCCCATTAAGGTAGGCAAATCGATAGTATCTAAGGGAATTATCTCTAATCCTCTAAAACCTATCAAAGTTGTGTGCACCAGCTGAATGGCTGAGATATCTAGCTCTATCTTGCTAAGAATATCCAAAAATATAATGTTTGCTAAATTACACTATCAACTAATCTTTCTAGAGTATCCAAAAAAATTATGTTTGCTGAATTGCACTATCAACTAATACTTTCTATATTGGAAAGTTTGCAGTATCCCTAGTTGTTACCACTGGGTCATCTTGTGTAATAGCGACTTATTTCAAATCATGCCATCAAAGGTAATCGACACACTTTGCCTCTCCACTACTAAGATATGATGTTGTGAACTCACTTTTCTTACATAGCATTTCCTTGCATTCCTAGAATCACCACTTTTAAGTCTTCTAGTTATCGTATTAATCATCTCTATCCTTGGTAAGTTCTATTCCACTTCTTGCCTAGGTCGCTAGTCCTCACTTAAAGGTTCTTACTTGTTTCGGACTTCTAGACTGACTTTGTGACATCCTTATCTTAGAATGCCTATCAAGACTTCTATTGGCCGCTTCTGCCATAAACTCTTTCAAATATCTTTATTGTATAAGTCTCTCTATCTTATCTTTTAATTGGAAATCCTCTTCCATATATGTCCTTTATCCCCATTGAAATTGCAATACTTGTTCGACGCTTATTTGTTCGGTGTATCCTTTTGTTTCTTTGGCCAACACATGTTTGTGAGCGTGATTGCTAATATCGCTTGAGCTCAAGGAACCCTTAGCATAGTGTAGCGATGGAACCTTAGATTCGACGGAGACCTGCTATGATCTTTCATAAATTGCATCCTCTGATGGTCGTCACTCCTTTCTTCCCGATTCTTTCACTTTCCATCTCTTACATTTTTAGCCTATTCCTTATCCTTCATATAGTTAATCTCTTTCTCATGCACATACTGTTAGGCCATTTCTATCAAGTGCTTTATGTCGTGTAAGGGCATCCTTGAAGAGTTTAATGCAAAGGACCCTTTTTTAACCCATATATTCGAATGCTAGTCATCATCTTAATACTCAGGTTTTGAACTCCAGTATTTTATTTTTATAACCTATTCATGAACCTCATCTTCTTCTCGAATAGTGAAAACTGAAAACGCACGTGATCGACCTCTTTGCTTTCTTTTTGCTTGCAAAACAATAAAGGAATTTTCTGTAAAACTATTCATATCGACCACTATTCTAGGTACGGAGATATAAACTATTCTTGTGCCTTTCAATATAAGATAGTGATGAATACCATACAATTAATCACGTTGGATAGTCCATACAACTGCATGATATGCTCAAAGCTTGGAGATTTGAATCTCTATCATATTTTGGGAGATTAGGTACTTTAAACCTAGGGGTGCAACCTCTGATATTTTGTTGGCCCTAGAAGGAGAGCCTCTCTTTTGCTGAGTAGCCCCTTGTGTAACTCTTCTTTGCATTTCTTCCAATTATCTGTTGATTTGCTTGTCTAACTTTCCTCGTATGTCTTTTGCTCATGCAACCCCCTATTACTAGATGTCATCATGACTTATCTATAGCCTCGATTAGCTCTATCTCAATCAAGGATTAACTTTAGACTTCTTCAAGAAACTCTTCTGTACTGGGCTCCTCTCCTTTATTTCTTTTCTTTAAAACCTATTCTTGTTCAAGAAGCTCTTTGAAGAGTTGTTTAAGGTGATGATGTGTCCAAGGGTCTTGAGGAAGAGGTTGTTCCATCATTTTTTTCATGAGTGCCTCTACCATCATGTGTAATGTAGTTTTTCCACTTAATTTAAAAATACACAATCCTCAGTTGATAATTCATCTATTTGATACCCCAGCAAAAGAAGATTAACTCTATATACCTCCTCGCTCTCTATAGTCTCTTGCTTTCTTTGAAGATGCTTTCTTTCTATGGGATGTGATTCGAGAGCTGAAAATTCTGAAATTATGTTGGTCTATCAAAATTTGCTCACTGGTGATGAACTTTTCTTAGACTCTTTTACCTACAAGAAAATTGAGAATGGAACTCTTTGGGAAGTCGAAGGAAAGTGGGTAGTTAAGGGAGCAATTGATGTAAATATTGGGGCAAACCCATGTGCCAAAGATGGTGAAGTGGATGAAGGCATTGATGATCAAGCTGTTGAAATGGTTGGTATAGTTGACACATTCAGGCTCTAGAAGCGATAGGGGGGTAAACGGATATGAAATGGATCGGATACACTATTTTCATATTCGTATTCGTTTAACTTTTCGAATATTCGGATACGGATATGGATTTGACGGATATTTAAAAACGATATTCGAATTCATATCTGTCGGATATGTCAAATTTGGATATATCCATATTCGATTATAATTATTCAAATGCATTCATATTTGATTAAACTTGTTCGTATTCGAATTATTTTTTTGATATTTATATTCGATGATAATTATTTAGATATCTATTTATGAATATCCAAATACATGAATCTATCAACTTATAACAAACACATATTTTAATTAATAGAATGAACTATATAATTTCATTAAAAAGAAAGCAATCAAACAAATTCCATAATTTCTAATTAATATTTGAGTTAATTATAAAAAAATCCCTAATCCTACTTTCAATTTAGTGATCAGTCCCCATTTGAATTATTTCACACAAAACTCCCCACTTTTTCACAAAAGTTAGGAATTACTCCCCATATCTTTCAGAAAGACCGGTATACCCTTGCAGCTGGAAAAAACAACAAAAAAACCTCGAAAATGCGTTCTCTCTTAAGAAGAACGCTTCTTATTTTCTTTATTGTCTTGAATCCAACCTTTCTAAGCGCCAAAAGAAAAGGGCGCGAAACCGTTCCTCTACCACTGTCACGAGAAGAAGAAAAAGAAGAAGAAGAAGAAGAAGTGGGAAAAAAAAAACAACAACAACAAAATTTCTGCCATTTTACTGCGACAATGGAACGAAAAACAGCTGCAAAGAGAAGCGAAGTAAAAAAACAAGTGACTGAAAGGAACAAAGGTATGTTTTCTGCATTTGAAACTTCAAATGTCCGTGATTTTTCAGTGTTTCACTCATTTCTTGTCTATTTTCTCATGTTTAGGGTTTTTATTCATTTTTTAGTCGTTAAATAGTTGGACCCATTTGATATATGGTTTCTATTGTGAGATTGGAAGTTCTGATTTGTACTTGAAGGTCATGAAAGTTGCACTTCACCTTTAAGGGATTTATACTTCTTTTTAAACAAAAAGTGTACGGAAAAATTATATTTTAAAACTATCTGAATGTGGTGGTGTGTTATCTGTAGTACAGAACATGAAAGCATGCAGTATACATTAGCAAAAGTGTAGTATATAATGTGGGTAGCTTCAGTACAATTTGGAAGCAAATGTAGTATAAAACAATCAAATTGGTAGTATACTTTAGATATAAGTGTGGAATATAATCTGAGTAGGCGCAGTACATTTTAGTAGCAAAGCAGTATAAAACATTCAAACGAGCAGTGTACTTTAGGCATAGGTGTTATATATGATCTGTTGCAGCAGTACATTTTAGAAACAAATGTATGTAATATAAAGTATTCAAACTTGCAGTATACATTAGGCAAAAGATAGTATATAATGTGAATAAACGCATTACCTTTAAAAAGCATCTGGAGTACACTTTAGCCAAAAGTGCTGTATAAAACATCTATTGGTGCAGTACACTTTAGGCATAAGTATAGTATAAAGCAAACTGCCAGTACGGTTTAGGCAAAAATGTAGGTGCAGGGCATTTCAGACACAAATGCAGTATACAATCTGTTTTGTAGAAGTACATTTTAGAAACAAATTTATGTGGTATAAAGCATTCAAGATTGCAGTATACATTAGGCAAAAGGTAGAATATAATATGTGCTATATTTTAGAAGCATTTGGAGTACACTTTAGGCAAAAGTGTAGTATAAAATCTCCATTGGAGCAAAGTAGTATAAAACATGCAAACTGGCAGTACATTTTAGGCATAAGGGCAGTATGAAGCATTCAAACATGCAGTACATTTTAAGAGCATCTGGAGTACACTTCAGACAAAGGTGTAGTATAAAATCTCTGTTGAAGCAAATTAGTACAAAACATGAAAACGTGCAGTACACTTTAGACATAAGTGTAGTATGAAGCATTCAAACCTGCAGTACATTTCAAGGGCATCTGGAGTACACTTTGGACAAAGGTGTAGTATAAAATCTCTGTAGGTGCAGTACATTTTAGGAACAAATGCAGTATAAAGCATTCAAGATTGCAGTATACATTAGGCAAAAGGTAGAATATAATCTGTGCTACATTTTAGAAGCATTTGGAGTACACTTTAGGCAAAAGTGTAGAATAAAATCTCCATTGGAGCAAAGTAGTATAAAACGTGCAAACTGGCAGTACACTTTATACATAAGTGCAGTATGAAGCATTCAAACATTCAGTACATTTTAATAGCATATGGAGTACACTTTGGACAAAGGTGTAGTATAAAATCTCTGTTGAAGCAAAGTAGTACAAAACATGAAAACGTGCAGCACACTTTAGGCATAAGTTTAGTATGAAGCATTCAAACATGCAGTACATTTTAAGAGCATCCGGAGTACACTTTGGACAAAGGTGTAGTATAAAATCTCTGTAGGTGCAATACATTTTAGGAACAAATGCAGTATAAAGCATTCAATCTGACAGTACACTTCAGGCATAAGGGTAGTATGTAATCTATGTTGCTGCAATATATAATAGCAACATTTTAGTACATAAACATTCAGCCTGCATTATACATTAACTGAAAATGTAATATATAATCTTCGCATATGCAGCACATTTTAGAAGAAACTGAAGTATAAAACCTTTATTACTGCAGTATACATTAAATGGAACTTTAGTATATAATCTGTATAGAATAACTGAAAGTGTAGTATATATTATGTGTTTCTATAGTACATTTTTGAAGATATTTTAGTAGAAAATATTCATGCTTTTAGTACACACTATCTAAAAGGGTTACTTTATTATTTGTTAATATACTATTTTTTTTTTTGGCCTTGCAGCAAAGCCAAGACGTTGTGAGGTCTGTTCTCGTTGCTCCCCCCAATATTTTCATAGTAAATTGGAGCTTGTGAAGTCCAAGATGGGGTCCAAACATTTTGATGCATTGAAGAAGACCCCTTTCTATATATACATGGATATGCCGAAGTTAAGTTCAAGTTTCATTCGACTTGAAGCTATACTTAGGAGGTTTGACCCAAAAAAGCTCTCATTTCATTTTGCGAAGGGGGTTGAGGTTCCTTTTTCTGCAGCTGAATTTTCAATGGTTTTAGGGTTGCCACATGTGGGGCAATCTGTTGACATAACATTGAAGATAAAGTCTTCAACTTTTGAGCGGCTTTTTTCTGGAAAGCTGCAGAATATAACTAGATCTGAAATAGCTAAAAAACTTGAGGAGTATGTATATAAGGATAGTGTGGAGGACTTGAATGATTTTTCTAGGTTGTACATAGTTTTTGTTTTTAATTGTATTTTGTTTCCAACATCTAATTACTGGACTCCACGATTTCTCCTACCATACTTGGACAATTTGTCCAGAGTTGGTCTGTATGCATGGGGCAAAGCTGCATACATGTTTCTTGTGCAAGATATGAGGAACCATTTAGGAGTAGGTGGAAAAACAAAAAAGAAGTACATTGATGGGTGTACAGTAGGGTTGATGGTAAGTGTTTGCTTCATTTTTCTAATAGCATTGATTATATTTATATTGAAGTGAGTATAATTTTTAGATTTATGAATGACAGGCATGGGTTTATGAACGCATCCCATCACTAGCTACACCAGTGAGTTTGTTTGAGTTTCCACGCTTTTATCGGTGGAAGGATAGCAAACTCCCACAAAATGTGGAGCAGGCAGAGAAGAAGTTGAAGCAAGTTACAGCAGATATGGTAATAATTGTAATAATTCATTATTTGTTGTTTGTATAATAATTTGAATTTGATAATTATTTCCATTGTAATAGGTTGTAGACCTCAACCCTACTCCAGAGGAGTTAGAATTGGCAGATTTGATCAAGAAATCAAAGGCTGCCAGTACTGTCATGAATGAAGTCCATGTCTGTGATCATACAATATATGAAGCAATGATTGCAGCGAACGGAGAAGAAATTAAATCATTGAAAGAAAAAATTGCTTCAATGGAATACATGGTAATGAAGGAGCAGGGTGAGGAGGAGCATCCAACTGAGGAAGAGACTAATGCGGTGGAGCTTGAGGAGGAAGTTGGTGAATATGTGCATGAGGGGGTACTTGATTTGGTACATGATGCACAGAAAGAAGGGGATGATTCTGAAGACATGGTGGATGAAGAAAGTCGAACCAAAAAACGTCATGATCCTTCAGATTCCCCCAGACCATTGAAGACAGCACATTATATACCAATTGAAGGGGCTGAGTTCGAGGAATATGAGATTGAAGTGGCTAATGTCATGTCTTCGATTGTGACAAATGTGCGCAATCGAGAAGATAGGAAGCGAAAACAGAAATCTCCAGATTTTGTCAGCCCTCCCAGCACCACACCAGCCAAAAGAGCAAGACAAGTGACAAAGACCTACCGTGCTCGTCCTCGTGCACGAAAAATAAAGAACAAGAGCAGAATAAGGTGTTGTACACTACTTAATGTTTTATTTTTTTCCTACTTGCATTTCATTTGTAAACTGTCTGTTTGTAATAAGTATTATGATATCTTATACTTGATGGGTTGATATTTGCACTTAATGGATGATGTCTTATACTTCATATTATTGATACTTGCACTTATGTGCTCATCTTTTCTACCTCAGCAGTTGACACTTTACACCTTTTTATGGGCTTGAGTTTTGTACTCCATGTTGGGGTATTTGTACTTCATGTGCTCGTCTATTCTACCTCAGCAGTTGATACTTTGTTTTTATGGGCTTGAGTTTTGTACTCCATGTTGGTGGTATTTGTACTTCATGTGCCATCTATTCTACCTCAGCAGTTGACACTTTACACCTAATGTGCTTGAGTTTTGTACTCCATGTTGGTGGTATTTGTACTTCATGTGCTCATCTATTCTACCTCAGCAGTTGACACTTTACACCTAATGTGCTTGAGTTTTGTTCTCCATGTTGGTGGTATTTGTACTTCATGTGCTCATCTATTCTACCTCAGCAGTTGACACTTTACACTAATGTGCTTGAGTTTTGTTCTCCATGTTGGTGGTATTTGTACTTCATGTGCTCATCTATTCTACCTCAACAGTTGACACTTTACACCTATGTGCTTGAGTTTTGTACTCCATGTTGGTGAAGTCTGTACTTTCATGTGTTTATCTTTTATATTTCAATAGTTAATACTTGGTTCCTATGTGCTGTGTTTGTACCCCAGGTGGCACATGAACCAACCCAGGTGGCAAATGAACCAATCGAGGTGGCACAAGATTCAATCCAGGTGGCAAAAGAACCAATCCTGGTGGTAGATGAACAAGTCACCCCAAAGACTGAAGTGGCCGATCCCTATAAAGGAAGGACTGATTATAGAGGACTTGCTCTTATTCCAGTAGAAGAGCGAGAAGTCATCGACCACTTTGTCGGAAGAGATAATTTGAGGTAACAAAATTTGCTTATTGTTTTTCTATTGGATAAACTGGTATCTGAACACACAATTAAGAATTGTGTAGGGTAACCGTCTGGGAAGGAGCAAGACATCTTCTGAATGGAAGAGACTTTTGTGAGCTCTTATTTGGAGGAGAACTTACCGGCGACATAGTGGACTGTTACATGTCGATATTATGTAGCCCATCTTTTAGCAACAACTGTCAGCACAAGGTGTGGTTTACGTCCTCAATAGCGCAGGTATATGACAGTTTCCTAACTTAATTTAGTACACGGTGAGAGATGAGTCTAACCATTTGTTTTATATTTCATAGGCTGATATATTAGACCGAATAGATGAACGCAACATGAAGGATATTACGGATGAAGAATTTGTGGAGATGATGCTTAAGCTTAACAGCTTCACCTGTTCAGATTTGGAAGAGCTGACGGTAGATGTTTTAAACAACTGTCGCTACATAATCCTACCGATTTGCCGGCGCCAGCACTGGTTCTTAGTTGTCCTTGACACATCCACTCGTTCTTTTTTATACATGAATTCAATAATGGCCCCCAGATACAAACCGATAGCTGTTGCCATTGTAAGTTTGCTTTCTTTCCCTACGATTTCCCATTGCAAATTTGTGGAGTCAACAATTGACAAATTTTTTGTAGGCTTCATTTTATTCTCGGTACATTAGGCTTTCACTGGGGAGTCGTGTGGATGAAAAGCTACAGCAGAGGAAAAGTAGGCAGCAAGTGGGTACAGTGGATTGTGGTGTCTATGTATGCCTTTGGGCAGAAGGTTTTGCTAAGGACACCCCCGTGTTCTGGAGGGATGCTGGAACAATTAATGTTGATAAATATCGTGCGAAAATGGCGCATAGAATATTAACTCATGAAAATGCCAGGATTTGAAGCACTTATATGTAAATACATGTGTAACTTGAAGCATAATTTGTTTATAATATTGTTTTGTAGCTAAGTGTAATTTTCTAGTAACTATTTATAACTTAAATTCAACTGAAACAGGGCTGGGAATTTGAATACAAACTTGGGGGCAATGAGATACAAACCAGGGAAAATGAAAGTATAAAATGTGTTTCGGGGACGGACACTCAAATTCTATTGAAACAAGGGGGGATCCTGAGTACAATTCATGAAAACTGAGTACAAATTGAAACAGATGGTGTATAAAATGGGCTTCGTGGATGTACACTTCAAGAGAATTAAAATCGGGCGGCAGATTCGAGAGCATTTTGGGGGCAATGAGGTACAAACCAGGGAAAATTAAAGTATAAAATGTGTTTCAGGACGGACACTCAAATTCTATTGAGACAAGGCGGGGATCCTGAGTACAATTCATGAAAACTGGAGTACAAATTGAAACAGATGGTGTATAAAATGGGCTTCGTGGATGTACACTTCAAGAGAATTAAAATCGGGCGGCGGATTCGAGAGCATTTTGGGGGCAATGAGGTACAAACCAGGGAAAATGAAAGTATAAAATGTGTTTCGGGGACGGACACTCAAATTCTATTGAGACAAGGCGGGGATCCTGAGTACAATTCATGAAAACTGGAGTACAAATTGAAACAGATGGTGTATAAAATGGGCTTCGTGGATGTACACTTCAAGAGAATTAAAATCGGGCGGCGGATTCGAGAGCATTTTGGGGGCAACGAGGTACAAACCAGGGAAAATGAAAGTATAAAATGTGTTTCGGGGACGGACACTCAAATTCTATTGAAACAAGGCGGGGATCCTGAGTACAATTCATGAAAACTGGAGTACAAATTGAAACAGATGGTGTATAAAATGGGCTTCGTGGATGTACACTTCAAGAGAATTAAAATCGGGCGGCGGATTCGAGAGCATTTTGGGGGCAACGAGGTACAAACCAGGGAAAATGAAAGTATAAAATGTGTTTCGGGGACGGACACTCAAATTCTATTGAAACAAGGCGGGGATCCTGAGTACAATTCATGAAAACTGGAGTACAAATTGAAACAGATGGTGTATAAAATGGGCTTCGTGGATGTACACTTCAAGAGAATTAAAATCGGGCGGCGGATTTGAGAGCATTTTGGGGTCAATGAGGTACAAACCAGGGAAAATTAAAGTACAATCTGCAACAAATAAAGTACACTTATTGTAAATGAATAATTATTCTCCACTAATTGTAATGATGGGCAAGTACAATAATTTGAGAGCATCGGATTTGGTGTTGTACGGATTTGCTATGTTTCATAGGGTGGATATGTTCGACAAATTCTCATTTGTTTACATCCATGAAAGCATAGGTATTCTTTCATTACCGCGATTGATAACATTCATCCGTTGAACACTACTGAATAACAACTGAAAATTCTTAATATTATTTTATTCATATTATAAAATATTTTGGTGATTAACTACCAAGAATTCAAAATCAAATCTTCGAACAAATTTCATTGCCCAAGAATATTAGTAAAATTTTGAAGATGTTAAGTACAAAGTTGCCCGCTTCATTGCCCAAGCGAGGTGCAAATGGGGCCAAATCAGGTACAATTATCCAGTTTTGAGGTACAAATGTTGGCTACTTTAGTAAACAACTTGCTAGGCTGCTATGTTCACGATAAATCACCCGCTTCATTGCCCAAGCGAGGTGCAAATGGGGCCAAATCAGGTACAATTATCCAGTTTTGAGGTACAAATGTTGGCTACTTTAGTAAACAACTTGCTAGGCTGCTATGTTCACGATAAATCACCCGCTTCATTGCCCAAGCGAGGTGCAAATGGGGCCAAATCAGGTACAATTATCCAGTTTTGAGGTACAAATGTTGGCTACTTTAGTAAACAACTTGCTAGGCTGCTATGTTCACGATAAATTTTGAGGTACAAATGTTGGCTACTTTAGTAAACAACTTGCTAGGTTGCTATGTTCACGATAAATCACCTGCTTCATTGCCCAAGCGAGGTGCAAATGGGGCCAAATCAGGTACAATTATCCAGTTTTGAGGTACAAATGTTGGCTACTTTAGTAAACAACTTGCTAGGCTGCTATGTTCACGATAAATCACCCGCTTCATTGCCCAAGCGAGGTGCAAATGGGGCCAAATCAGGTACAATTATCCATTTTTGAGGTACAAATGTTGGCTACTTTACTAAACAACATGCTAGGCTGCTATGTTCACGATAAATCACCTGCTTCATTGCCCAAGCGAGGTGCAAATGGGGCCAAATCAGGTACAATTATCCAGTTTTGAGGTACAAATGTTGGCTACTTTACTGATTCTTTGCAAGTTCGACGATTATGCCCTGTTCTACCACACCTCTTACACTTAATGGCACGCTTCTCAATCTGTGATGGAATCCTCTGTGTCCTTCTCCGCCCAGGCTGAGATCGACAATCAGGTGCATGAATGACGTCGTCATCATCTACATGGAACATATGCATATCAAACGTAGGAATAGGATTTATAACTGCTTGGTATGCTTGTTGATACATCTTAACTCGGTAGTATTGATCTGTGAAGTCATACGGTGAAAGTGACTTTGACTCGATAGAAGCACAAGCATGTATGCATGGTATCTTATCAATCTGCCATGCTCCGCAAGAACAAACTCTGTTATGTAAATCTATAGCATACAATTTGTCTTGCTCAATCACCTCAAAGCTCCAACCGCTAGACATGACAACTTTTAAGTTGCGAGAGCGCATATGATTGATTGCCAACTTTTTCTCTTGCTTGGGACATAATTGACCAACCATCTTATGAGATTCTTCTCTCCTACCATGCATCATAACCATTATTTGCATGCGTATGTGATCAACCATGGCTGCAACTGGCATAAATCGGGCTGGTTTAACCCAATTATTCCAACATTCTGCTTGATTATTGTTTATTACCCCCCATCGATCTCCACTGAATAAGGAGTTTGCCCAACAGGTTGGGTCAGACTGCATAATAAAGTCTCTGGCAAGCGGCATTAACTCCAAGATGCTGTCTATATGTCGGGTATACTCCTGCCTTGTAGGCGCATATGCAGCTTTCATAAAAACAGAACACCAATGTTTCTTGTTATGTAGAGGGTACTTCCTTAATACCTGAATTCAAAATAATAGAACAATAATAGGCTTAATGTTATGAAGTAGAGCTTATTTCACATAATTATCTCACAAACAGAGATAGAGCACACTTACTTGTTTCTTGAAGTTATCCACTAAGTGTCTCAAGCAATATGCATGATGGCTACCGGGAAATATCATGGGGAGGGCCTTAAGAAGACTAGGATGTCGATCGGAGAAGAAAGTAAACCTTGATAAGCCAGGCAAATATTCAGAATCTAAGACACTTCTCAGCTTTAAGCAGAACCACTCCCAATTCATATCATTTTCAGAGTCAACAACTGCATATGCTAACGTGAATAAGTCATCATTGGCGTCCTTACTGACTGCGCTGAGTAACTCCTTTGAATTTATTTTTAATATGGGTGCCGTCCAAGAATATCAATGGCCTGCATCCCCTAAGAAAACCAAGAAGGCAGGCACTAAAACAAATAAATAGCCAACGAAATTTTCGACTGATTGGGTCAATCTCACAGTCTACAATACTTCCAGGGTTTGTTCTATTCACAGCATCACAGTACCACCTCAACTTATCATAAGATCCCTTCTCAGCTCCATGGATGTCATGCATAGCTAATTCCTTACCCATCCATGCTTTATGGTACCTAAGTTCCACACCATATTCTCTGTGGATATCTTTCAATATGGTGCAGGGCCGATAACATGGCTCTGATCTCAATTTATTCTTCACTACATTAGCAACCCAAGCGGAATCGGCTTTAGGATGTCCCCTTGTCCGAAGATTAGCCTCACCACATGTGTGCTCTAGATTACATTTTCGAATGCCAAATAATTTATTAGCTTCATGCCTTGATGCATAGATTCTCCATTTGCAATTTTCATCACTGCAAACGGCTATGATTTTTTTGCTGTCATTTTTCTTGTATTTAAATGACCGCAAAGTAGACACTGCATAATTCTTAAGCATAATTCTGAACTCGTGAGCATCATTGAATATTTGACCCTCCCCATATATGCAATTCCTCCATGCATCAATTGAGTTGCTAATTAAAGCCAATTCATTGTGCGATGCACTGGTCGAACCAATTTCCTCCTCCACTACATCCCTTGAGGATGGCAAATGAAGTATAATTTTAGGCACAATAAAGTACAATTCATTAGTAGAACACTGAAAATTAAATTACAGATTCAGAAAATTGAAGTTCAAGTTAAAAAAACGTGACGTACAATTTGTGAACACATGAAGCACACAACATTGACAAAAAGAGTATAGATATACGCAAATTGATTTGCAAAATGAAGGAACAGAAATAAAAGAAATGAAGTACAATTTCAGAACATCTGAAGTGTATAAGCGCAACGAAAAGAGTATAAGAATTAAGCGAATTTATGTTCGAACTGAAATATAAGTTCAGAAATTGGAAGTATAGTTTTTCATAAGGTTAAGTACAGTTGCGAAAAAGCTGAAGTATAAAAATTCGGCTCTCGCAGTATAGATTTTGGATAACACAACAGTTCACGCTTCAGAATTAAATAATTGAATCGAATAATTAAAGTACAATTTCACATAAAATAAAGTACCAATTCAGGCAATTGAAGTATAGAGCTTCAATGAATGCAGCACAAATTAGATTATATGAATATAAAATGAGGTGTGATTTGATGAAAAAAGGAAGTACAATATTAGACAAAGTGAGGAACAATTTCGGAACACCTGAAGTGTATAAGCGCAATATTAAAGTACAATTTCACACAAAATGAAGTACCAATTCAGGAAATTGAAGTATAGAACTTCAATGAATGCAGCACAAATATAGATTAAATGAATATAAAATGAGGTATGATTCGATGAAAAAGGAAGTACAATATTAGACAAAGTGAGGAACAATTTCGGAACACCTGAAGTGTATAAGCCCAATAAAAATAATATAAAGATTTAAGTGAAATTATTTAACAACTGAAATATAAGTTTAGATATTCGAAGTATAATTTTGGACAATGTGAGGTACAGTTTTGGAGCAACTAAAGTATAGATGCTCAGCTTTCGCAATATAAATTTTAGATAGTACGTTATTACACGCTTCAAAATTAAATAATAGGTTCAGATAATTAAAGTACAAAGTATAGTTTTTCATAAGGTTAAGTACAGTTGCGAAAAAGCTGAAGTATAAAAATTCGGCTCTCGCAGTATAGATTTTGGATAACACAACAGTTCACACTTCAGAATTAAATAATTGAATCGAATAATTAAAGCATAATTTCACATAAAATAAAGTACCAATTCAGGCAATTGAAGTATAGAGCTTCAATGAATGCAGCACAAATATAGCTTATATGAATATAAAATGAGGTGTGATTTGATGAAAAAAGGAAGTACAATATTAGACAAAGTGAGGAACAATTTTGGAACACCTGAAGTGTATAAGCGCAATATTAAAGTACAATTTCACACAAAATGAAGTACCAATTCAGGAAATTGAAGTATAGAACTTCAATGAATGCAGCACAAATATAGATTAAATGAATATAAAATGAGGTATGATTCGATGAAGAAGGAAGTACAATATTAGACAAAGTGAGGAACAATTTCGGAACACCTGAAGTGTATAAGCCCAATAAAAATAATATAAAGATTTAAGTGAAATTATTTAACAACTGAAATATAAGTTTAGATATTCGAAGTATAATTTTGGACAATGTGAGGTACAGTTTTGGAGCAACTGAAGTATAGATGCTCAGCTTTCGCAGTATAAATTTTAGATAGTACGTTATTACACGCTTCAAAATTAAATAATAGGTTCAGATAATTAAAGTACAAGTTCAAGTAAAGTGAAGTACAGATTCAGACGATTGAAGTATAGAACTTAGACGATTGAAGTATAGAACTTCAATGAATGATTTACCTGTTTTAATATAATGAAGTACAAATTGGGAACACCAGAAGTGTAGAACTTATGTGAAAAGAGTACAGATTTATATAAAATGTTGTATGATTTTAGAAAATAGGAGTACACTTTTTACAAAGTTGAGAACAATTTCTGAACACTTGAAGTATAAAACCTAAGCAATGGCAGTATAATTTGGATATCTTATTAGTAGAAAACATGAAAGCCGAATTATAGATTTAGATACTTGAAGTACAAGTTTATATAAAGCGACGTACAAGTTAGAAACAATGGAAGTATAGAACTTCAATGAAGAGAGTATATGTTTCTGTAAGTACAATGTTAACTGCAATGAAGTATAATGTGGAACGCTCCAAGTACAGAGAGCAATTTTAGAACACTTCATGTACAGAACTTTACTAATTGCAGTAAAGTTGAGATTCTGTAGAAGTATTACCTTAAAACATCACTGCTCTTCTTTTCTCTGCTGCTTGATTCATCCTTTCGGTTTACCAAGATGTCTGCAATGTTCATCTTCAATGTCAAATGCAGTAAGACCATATTCATGACGTCATCGTCATCAGTTAAACTCACATACAATCTTTGATGTGGAGCTATATATCGCAAGCTGAAGTGCTCGGAATTGATTTCACTCCATTTTCTTGCTAGATTAATGTAGATATCCATTACAGTCGTACTGTCCTTAATTGACATTATATGGAGCTGGTCTTTGTAGCGACAACTCCCCAACACTTGATTGAGCGCACTTGCTTCGCTGCTGGTTGACATTGTCGGGGAAAAAAAAAAAAAAGGAAACACAGAAGCAACTGAGAAGGAACTGAGAAGAAGATGGAATCCGAAAATGATGAAAATAAAAAGAGAAGAAGACAATGCAGTTGTCGGGTTAGTGGCGTTTGGCTCTAACGTTGTTCTCGTTTCCCGCTTGTTGCAATTTTTTCTGTTCTTTCTGTTTCTGGTAACGAGCGTTTGTAGGGTTTACTGTTTGCTTGAAAAAACAAGGAAAAATATGATACTTAAGGGCATTTGTGTCAAATCAAGTGGCTAGGGAGTAATCTCTAAACTTTTATTAAAACTAGGGAGTTTGCACTATAAGTTTTTAATTGGGGACTGAACACAAATTTTGAAAGTAGTTTTGGTACTTTTTAATAAGTTCCCCTTAATATTTTACTTTATAATTGATTATTAGTACTAATTAATATTAATAATTTCATTTAAGTGTATTAATTATAAAGTCAACCAACAATAATTAAGTTGATTACCTTTATTCTTCAATTTTTTCTCTATATTACAATAAATTTATTCTTTTTTCTTCCCAATTCTTCAATTATAATTTATCTATATACATATATGGATTATGAGATTTTTATTGAAAAATATAAATAATATTTTAGTTAATAAATATATATTTGAATCGGATATTAAATGAATCGAATACACATTTACTATATCCGTATCCATTTATAATCAAATATTTATTAATCGAATACAGATGATATCCACTTTAAACGGATGCGGATAAATTTTATATAAACGGATACGAATGTGAACAGTAAATGAATTTTTGAATATCTATTTATAGCCCTAAGGAGCGACCACATTTCTACAAAAAGCAATTTGTGAGACACACAATAAGTACATCAATATGTTGCTAGCGAAACTTGAATGGTAAAAGCATGATGAGTTTCAGAAGACCATTGAGGGGGCTACCAAATATTCGCCAGCTAAGATCAAAGACCTCCAATTTTTTGTGAGAGAGTGCATGTACAATGGCACAACCCTAGTGTTTGCTTACCACAAGGAAGGTGCAGTGGATACAACATTCTTGTAGTGCAAGAGTTGTGGGAACTATGGCCATAAATTTTCTTCATGCCGTCAGTTCATTTGATGTTAGTGCCTTTGGAGCTTCATGTTTTACAATTTTACACGTTTTCATTTTGGATCTCAATTCTTCAGTAATTCGTAGCAATTTTAACTGAATTGAACATTAATTTAAATAGAAAAGAAAAAAGAAGGCAAAAAAGATTAACTCTATATGCATTTATGGACTGAATTTGAGTAGTTATTCTTCCATAGTAAGGAAAACTTGCCATGATGCTGTGTTAATAATGCTTGGCTTGAAGTGAGATGATTTAACCACAAAATTTCCTTTATAGCTAATTTAATCAACAAGAAACCCCTCGTACTTAAAACATACAAAGGCAGGTACCTAAACTTTTTATATATCAATACAAAACAAGCACTGAAAAACAATATACATGTAGATGTGCAAGTA
The DNA here is from genome assembly GCA_018894105.1 of Jacaranda mimosifolia. Taxonomy (NCBI): domain Eukaryota; kingdom Viridiplantae; phylum Streptophyta; class Magnoliopsida; order Lamiales; family Bignoniaceae; genus Jacaranda; species Jacaranda mimosifolia. The sequence goes on from CM032124.1 coordinate 17,698,969, forward strand.
GAAATATTTACATTAATACTTCAACCCATTTTTTGTGTGATAAAATTACTAAGCAACATCAAGCCGCATCATGAAAAAAGCACAGAAATCCAGGAAGAGGAACACAGGACCGCTAAGCCTCTGTAAATCAAGCAAATACTCCACGTCGCTAGTTTTGTAAAGCTGTCATTATTTGAAATGCATCCACATTAGGACATCTATATCCTCAAAATATCACTTCTTTGTGCATCATTATAAAATAGTCTAAAAGAAATCTAAGAAAGAGGGAAGCTATTAGAATATGTAGAACATTATTATATAATACTAAAAAAATCTGTGTACAAGGACATATAAAGAGATATTTCACATCTCTCCAAAACTATAGTAAGATTAAGATTTATGCATCTGGATTGATATAACTAGGTCTATAGGAACATTCTACATAGGACTGAGTGTGATAGTCATTGTGTCTCTCTCTTTCACACAATAAGATATATACACAATAAAACACACTAATATTATTACATTCAGATCAAACTAGAATTTTGCTGACCTATCCACAGACTCTTATTGTACAAACATACAATTCAACATAATAGATTTCTTATTATGTCTCTATTTCCTATTCTAATAGAAAAATACAAAAGATTTATGTCTTTAGTTGTCTTCTAATGTAAAACCTAAAAAGTTCATTTTTCTTATGATTGAAGTACCTATATACATCAGGTTGAATAATAAAATCTAGGAGTCAGTAGCATATAATTGTAGCATGCAGAGGCAAGAGTATGACTTGAAGTTGACTAAATCAATATATCATTTTGTCTATCAATCAGTACTCTCATATTAAAGATTAGTGCCTGCCAAGAAAGACAACAAGATAAAATTGAGAGAAAACTCAATTGTCAATTTTATTTTATGCTTGAAATAGGAAATGATACTGCGAATCATATAATTACAGTGGAAGATATCGATTAAGATTTACCAAATTTCAAAAGGATACAAAAGAAATGGTTTTGTCCTCTTGATTTTATGAACCGCAATATTTATGAATCACGATAGTAATGCTTAGAGATACAAATAGTCCAATGGGAGCAAGTTTAAAGGAAATTTTTCAATATTTTGTTTCTGCAAAGAAAGGGCATTTCAATTATTGTTCTATTGATACAATCAATACTCGATTGATTAGTTTGAGTTTACCGACAGAAACCACAAATTTCACAATCCTTAGAGTAGAAATTTTATCTATTTTTTTTAATAGCACAGCAGCAAAGCCATGGGAATACTATACCACCGTTCCCGAAGCTATTCTAGGTAGGTCAAGGTAGAGATTTATGAGAAATACATGAGCAGGATATCCATCTTCAACAAGGCAACTGTAAGAGAGTTCAACCTCTATCCTTTGAAATTGATTAATAATGTTAAGGCAGAAGAGTTGGGCGTTTGGCCAAACTTTAAAGACAACAGTAGGTATTAAATCGTATAAGAAATTCGAAGAGGTGATAAGATGTTGTATCTTATTTAAAGATTAATTTGATATTTGTTTGGATAAAACAAGATCTGCAAGAGCTTAAATAATTTCAGTTAACCATTGTTGATAACATTGTATTTGCTATGTCTAACCATAGGATTTGTAAGATCGAAATAAAAGTCGGGCCTTCCTTACTTTTTTCTGAAGCAACTAATAGGTACCTGTCGCGTAATTTTTGGAGCTTACAAGTTCTTCTCCTGAAATTGGTACAAACTCCTAACCTCATCTCATGAGATGTTTTGACTAATAATAAGCTAAGTCAAAAACCATTCAAATTAGCATACCTAATTGCTGCGGTATTGGAACAGAAGAACATCAAGAAAAATCAGGTTATATAAATATAATACCTGCATTTCAAACTTCACAACAGGCTGTGAAACGTTTGCATTGGTGGAAGTTACACCATTAATGTAATGGTTGTCATTTATGTGGTTAATGATGGTCATACTCTCTGAATCCTGAAAACCATGAATGAAAAGGCATTTCATGTTGTAGTGCCCAATCTTTTTCCACCTGACATTTAGTCCTTGCAAAGCTCCAAGAATCTGGGTCATTATCTCTCGTGGACGTGCTGGAGACTGGTAAAGTAGTGAAATGAGAAATTATGATACTCAAAACAAATACATTACTAGGAATCAATCGAATACATGCAGTAATTCTTAGTAAAAATTTCGAGAAGAAATTTTGCATGGCCACAAATTTCATAAGGTATGGCTTGTTTTATTACCCAAGTTTGAAAAAAATTACTTTTTCACAACTCGTACCTTAAGTCCAACAATCCATTGCTTCTTTCTTGAGATCTGGGGTAACAAACTCCCATCAAAGCTGTGTATATTAACATCTGGATAAGGTCCCATGGAACAAGTCTCCTAGAAAAAGACCGATGAACAAATTTCCAGGCATGAATTTTCATAAGTCACAAATAAAATATAAAATATAACAAAACAAGAAGATCAGTAGAGGCCATCAAGCTTTCAGCAACAAGTCAAAACAGTCACATGGGAATGGAATAGTTAAGTCATGCACTTCAAAAATAAAAATTTTAAACCCATGGTTGCTCCCTTTTCAAAATGAATATCTTCTTTCCAACAGTAACTTGCTCAAAGCACATGATGTGGCTAACAAGGATTATTATTTATTAACCATAACTTTTGGGGGATAAAACTGTCACGTAAGATTTCCTGCCAACACAAAGGGTGTACTCAAACATCAAAAAGGGAAGGCATAAGTGCAAAATCTAGTTATCACATGCTATTGCACATAATACATATATCCAACCACTTGAATTTGCAGTTGCCCTTTACATTATCTCAATCATTAGTTTCTTTCCCATATGGGAAAAAGTGGAGAAAAATGATAGAGAAATACTCTATAATTCTCTCAGTGCAATGCAGATCAGTCCCTGTATGTTGCATTAGACAGTCAAAACTGTTAAATCTTTTGGCTAATTTATTAATCGATATTTCGACTATTTTGATGTCCTAAAACCTTTAAATACTAATATTGTTGCGTTACTCAACACTATTTCAAACTTCTAAACAATTAACTAAACTGTTCATTATTACATTGCAAAAACAATCAACTTTGCCCGTCAATAGAGGAATATGAGTTTGCATCTATTATCCACAGAAAAGGATATAATGACACAGGCCATGTGATAAAAATATGAGATACGAAAATTTCAGAAGTTCAAGGTATGATATGTGCGGGATACATGCATATATATACATATCATGCACTTGTTCCTCAAAAATGTGCTTTTCTACCTTAATATCTTTCACTGGCCCATGCATCCTAGTTAATCACCCTCTCTCAAAGTATTTGTGTCTGAAGAAAGCGTTTAAAGTTGTTCAAATTAAGGCTTGACCAAAGAAAGTTGTAAATCAAATCTTACAACTCTCTAAGAGAGCTCTTTTAAAAAGAGATCTTTCCCTCCAAACTTGGTTGGTTACAAGTGAGGTCCTATCCTCTCTTTGTACCTTCCACCTAAAATGGATGGTGGAGACTGTAAACATCAATAGTTGGAAGAAGCTCTCTAGAGCTCTTCGAGAATATTCGTTTTATATTCCAAAATATATTTATTAAAGTAACTTCCTAAAAGTTTTCTGACTTCTCTAGATGTTTCTAGAATTACTTACAACTTTTGCCACATGTCTACAACATTTTAGAACTCTCTAGTACTCTCTCCAAGGTTCTATACAAGTGTATAATGGCCTGGGGTCATCTATATAAGTGCAAGAATCTAAAACGTTTTACAAGGTTTCAAAGAGTTTTAGCATGTGTCAAAAGGTTCTAGATGGTCGCATGAGGGAAGTTTAGATGTTTTTAGAACATTCCGTACTCGTATAGAACCTTTAAAGAATGGTAGGGCGTTTTAGAATGTCGTGAATATGTGAAGAAAGTAATAGACAAATTTAGAAATATACAGAGGTGTAGGGAAGCTTCTAAGGAGCTACTTTAAGACTATACATAAATATTCTCGGAGAGACCTAGAGAGTCTCTCCTAGCCATTAGATGTTTTCAATCTCCACCGTCAATTTGAGGAGGTGGAAGTTATGGGGTAGGGCATCAATTGTAACAACCAAGTAAATTTTGAGTGCAACGTTTTTTTTTCCAAAAGAGCTATCTTTTCTTAAGCTTTAGCTTGCAACTTTTTGATCCGGCCTCAAACACCACTTTTTACACTTTCTTCACAAACCGATACTTTGACAAGGTTGACTTAGTCCACAAGAAGCAGTGGAAGCTAAGGCCACATAGTACGTTGTCGACGAACAAGTGTGTTTATATATATACATCCATTTATAATAATGTAATAAACAATCATCAATTTTTAGAATGTGGCTTTCTTAGTTTTTTATATTTTGACTAGATTATATATTATATTGTCTATTTAATTTCTATTATTTATGTTACATAGATATATATAACAAATGATATATTCATGATGAAATAATAATAGACAATCCATCTTATTTGGACTGAATATTTTTTATTATTCATACTTTAACTCACTCTAGATATATATATTTTATTTTTTTTATCAAAAAAACTAGTATTTGTAAAGTGTAATAAAATAATATATAGTGATGTTATTAAAATATATACATCTATGTATAGTAATAAAAATTAATAAACAGTCATCAATATTTGGAATTTGACTTTCTTAATTATTCCTATCTTGACTAGATTCATCTTTTTTTTTTTTTCATTTGTTTACTAATTCATCCTTTCCAAGTGTAACAAATTTAAAATAAATTTATTATTATTAAATAACAACAGTGGATATTATGTACATATATATACATAGATAAATTGATAATGAAATAATAACAAACACTTAATCATGTTTAGAACTGAAATTTTTTGATTATTCATACCAAAACTCACTCTTTTGAGGGGGAGGGAGGGACTCACTCTCTAACTTTTTGTTTATCAGTAAGAACTCATATTTTTAAAGTATAATAAAATAATATAATAAATGATATATATTTATGTATTATTTATGTTTATCTATTATTTATGTTACATAGATACATATAACAAATGATAAATTCATGATGAAATAATAATAGACAATCAATCATGTTTGGAATGAAATTTTTTTTATTATTTATACCTTAACTCACTCTAGATACTTTTTTTTTTTTTTCTAAAAAAAACTCATATTTGCGAAGTGTAATAAAATAATATATAGTGATGACAATATATGCATCCAATTATAATAATAAAGATTAATAAACAATCATGAATATTTGGAATTTGACTTTCTTAATTATTCACGTCTTGACTAGATTCATCTATTCTTTTTTTTTTTTTTTTCATTTATTTAATAATTCATCCTTTTCATGTGTAATAAATTTAAAATAAATTTATTATTATTATATACACATATGTACACAAAGATAAATTGATAATGAAATAATAACAAACAATTAACCATGTGTAGAACTGACAATTTCTTGATTATTCATACCAAAATTCACTCTCTTTTTTTTTTTTTTTTTTCTTTTTGGTTGACCAATAATATTACATGTGTGTATATATATAACAAAATTTCAAAAGATTAGAATATCAATTATAGGAATATGATGCAAAATTACATGTTCAAAACATTTTCTTAACCTCATAATCCCTTAACTTCTTTGGGCAATAAAATTAAATAAGGTTGAGTAGACTTCAATTTTCAAGTGGAGCATGGCATATTGAAAATAAGAGATGTGATGAGCAAAATTACAGGTGAATCTGTTCTTTTAAATTGCTACAATAGGCAAACTTTGTGAATCTAGATATTGTCTCAATTCTATATTTGATTTTCGGCATTACCAGTACAATCGCCCATCATGAAGAGGAAATTCCTTAATAGATAACCAATAAGACTTTAGTTGTGTTAGGCTAGAGAAAACTTTTGCAGGAGATCTCAAGTAGTCTATTGGGAAGTCTATCTATAGAAAGTAACATATATGCTTGTCGATAACAAATATAAAACCAAATCCAGCTTCTCAATTAAAAAGTGTACTATCTCAGTCTCAAACTAAGGAAATTAAGTTTTTATTGTGAAAAGCTATAGCAGAGGATCTCCGAGGCTCAAGGTCTCTAGCATATACTTAAACCAATGGAAGCACCAGGATATCAATATTTGGAACAATGACAGCTATAAATACTACTCCCTCTATCCCATTTATTGCTCCTATTCTTTTCTAGGACATTCTAAACTAAAACTTTATTTTGTAAAAATGGATGTTTTTCAAAATTGCACCCTCAATAAAGTAAGGATGTGACAATATTAACTCTCGTCTACTCATAAACATTTACTTTTTCAACTCTAATCTAAATTTTCAGTTCGAGTCAAGCTCCCATTAAAATGGGAAGGAGTATGAAAACCATTTATAAGAGTTGCTTGGCTGGGTATTCCACTACTTGCGGTTCTAGTCTAAAAACATGTTTAATATGGAAAACCCATTTAAATGAGCACCAGGAGAATTATAAATTTCTGTAAAATACAACAATAAAGTCATAAATTCCATCGGAACAAGCATACCATGGTCTCCTGAAATTCAGCACCTAGATAGCCAGTGGAAATGGTGGACCGATTGTCAAGTAATAGATAGTATGCAACAGTAGCCTGCGGCATAAGGTTGTAATATTAATCTTTCACAATGTTGAGGGCTAAAAAACTGCAGATAAGGAGTTTATGATATTATTGTGTACATCATTTTGTATTCTGTTCTGGAGTGATTCAATCAGCTGGCTCTTGCCAAATCCCATCCTAAGAACTTCTTGAATAATCTCCTCATCAAGCTGCAAAAGTAAGCAAACTGGCTCAGGAATGTGAAAGCACAACAGATTTGGCGACTAACCAGGGATGTTATGCAGTTAAGTAGCTGCAAAATGTAAACTAGTCCAGAACATAATCCTCCTTCAGGAGATGTAAGAGCATGTGGCCAGCATATTTATAGATCACATATAAGACGTATGATGACAAAAATATCCCCAAGTGCTACTTGGCACACAGATATTAAACGCCCTCACTCATCAATTGATTGCTTATGCAAACTAAACTGCAGATACTGAACAGAAACACAGAGTAATGCATTCCAAATTTCTCCAAAAAAGTAATATATGGATAAACAAATTTCAGAAGGACAACAAAGTAAAACATTTTTTTATGTCAATATCAGGAAAAAATTTCCTCTCATCAGTCAGGAAACCCTATCAAATTGCATCCAAAACCATTGGACAAAAAAAATTACCTTTTTTAGATGTTCCATTGCATTAGGTGGAATGACTGCTAAATAGCGAGGAAGATTAACTTTAAACCAAGGGTGCTGGCGTATCTCAGGGGTAGTTATCCTCTTCATAGGGTCCACTACCAGCATTCTTGGAATTAAATCACGAGCTCCAGGTGACAAATGACTTGGAAGAGTATAGAGTCCACTCTAAAGTATTTCAATAATTATATAGTGCAGTATGATCTCCATCTCGAGCCACATATTAGCACATCAACCTAAATTAAGTTCCAGAAACAGTTTCGTTCATATACCTTTATTTTCTTGAAGAGGTTGGGAATGTTTTCATCATCAAAAGGAAGGGCACCACAAAGAAGAGCATACAAGATAACACCACAACTCCATATATCTACCTCAGGTCCAGCATAAAGTTTTCCAGACACAACCTGTAACCAACTCCAATATATGGAAGTTAGCTTTAATAGACTGCCTTATGGAGAAAATTATATTCACCCCTATTGATCATAACTATATAATTCTATATTTCGAAGTATACTGATTTTACAACCTCAGGAGCAGCATAATTTGGGCTTCCACAACTTGTTCTTAGAAAATGTCCATCCCGCATAATGTTGCTTAAGCCAAAATCAGCTACCTTCACATTGCCCTTAAAATCTAGAAGCAAGTTCTCAGGCTTGAGGTCACGGTGGACAACCATGTTTCTATGGCAATACTCCACTCCTGCAATAATCTGTTGCCCAAACCCAAACACAATTCAGCAGATTATGTTGACTGAAATAAAATTCAGAATTTAATTTGTTGATCTTGGCCACAAAAATGCACCAATAAAAAACAAAGAAAAATGGCAAAGAATTCTACCTGCTGAAAAAAGTGCCTAGCTTCATCCTCTTGCAACCTGCCCTTTTCAACAATATAATCAAAGAGTTCTCCACGATTCACATACTCCATGACAACATATATATCTGTCGGTGACTCTATAACCTCATAGAGACGTATCACATGTGGATGGACGAACAAACGACAAATTTTAATTTCTCTCCTCACTGCATAACATCATTAACTCTTAGAAAGCTGTAAAACACATCTGCTAAGCTCAAAAATGGAAAAAAGGTAATGCCAAAACATGAACAAAAATAGCACGAAGTTGAAAACCAGAAGAGCTATTTTTGTTGCCATGCAACAAAAAGTCTCGTAGAAGACAATGCTAAAAAGTTAGTGTGGAATATTCTTTCTGTTCTCACTGAAGCAAAAGTTTTCACCTTTCTCCTCCATGTCAGGACTCTTCATTCTTCGACGGTTAAGGATTTTAATGGCCACTTTATGCCCCGTCCGAATATGTTCAGCAATTTTGACCTTTCCAAAGGAACCATGCCCAAGAGTTTTTCCAATTCTATAGTTCCTTAGAAGTGATTCGGCGGTCCCACCTCCAATGTCCATATTCCTGTAGAAGAAAAAGAATTCTGCAGCAGTGACGATTGCATGCTCACAGAAAAAAAAAAAAATACTACTCAGCAGCACTAATGCCACTGCATTTTGCAAGTTATTGCATGCCCTAAGCAATTCATTGAGTTTGATTTTGGTTGTGTAACAAACACAAAGCCACTTGATGTTATTGGAATTTTATTTTAATTTGCACAAGCTCCAGCAAGATTCCAAAGGATTTTTCTGTTCTGTTTTTTTGGGAGTTCCAACACTATGCAAAAGCACAGTAGAAATTCTTTCCTATCACTTTATCAGCAAATGTAATGAAATTGATCTAAACCTCTTGGGATGGCTCTTTTCCTTATTTCATAAAGTAAAATCCTCCTTCAACTGAACACCATTCAAGTGGTTGCCTCTGGAAGGAGGGGAGGCATCTCACTATTAATGACAGTTCCTCTAACTTCATTAACAAGATATGCTTGTTCATAATGAATAAATTTTTATTCCATATGTAAAAGTTAGGTAAATGTATTGTTTTATCTAACATTAAAGGTGAAACATCATACAACTCATTTCCTTTCTCCACTTGTAAGCAGAATAACTCTTTCCCAGACAGCCTGCCACCTAACATTGACTTCCTAAGTAGAAGGTTCTACTCTCAATTGTTAATGTTACTTGACGTCTACAACATAGCCTGGGTACATGCTTGAAGTCTCTAATCTGTGGATCCATTCCGCCATTCCCTCCCAACAATTTCTCAGTGTAGAGAACCAATCTGGTCTCTTCTAGCATGAGCTTAGGGCACCTGTTAAAGTCATATAATGGTCGTTTCTTCACTGTGAGCATTTTCCTTTTCGTTTTTTTTTTTTTTTTTTTCCCAATTGATCATGTGTCTCAAGGGGAGATGATTTTTTTGTAATGGGATATCAACCCCACAAACCAAAGTTTTATGAAATGCATAAGCAGAAGGATAAGTTTATGAGAGGCATAATTATACTACAGGTCCATTTAAGCAATAGAGCTATTGTTTCTGGAACACCACATAAAGGAAATTAGGGAGAGAAATGCAGAGAATAGAAAAATAGGAATAAATTCATTCTAATGCAATTATTAGAAATTTTAACTACTTAACTTCAAATTCTTCGTTTAATTTAAATTAGGGAAACAATTGGAAAAAAAAAAATGACCTGTTTAACTGGAAGACCAATACCCTTGGTGATGATATCAGAGTAAATAATAGCTACCCGTGCTGGTTTACTCGTAGTCTTCATGCAACAGACCTCAAATCAATAAGCTTTTTCTGGCTTGAGAAAATCCTAATGCATGAAAAGCATTTGATTCACTAAAGGGCAGTTTTAACCATTACCTGAGATAGTTACCCCATATCACCTAAAAGTTAGTGACTTAAGTATCTAAATAGCGAGCATCATATTACAGTCACTGATCAAATCATTTACATATTGATCAAAAAAATTTCAGAAACACAGATCATAAATAATTATAACTAGTTCTATCTTAATCGCGATCCCAAATACGATCATGAAAAATGAAAAACTTGTAGGACAAACGATCTCAGTAAGAAACCTAGTATCTTCAATCTAATATTACCGATCAAAAAAGTCCTCAATTATATAGCCAATACTTCATTATGCACAAATTGATATGACAAGAGTTTACAGAATTAAAAGAGTGTGAATGAGCACAAGTGGAGTCACCTAAATGTTACAACCAGCTACTTCAAACAAAATATTCAAACCCTATACAAAAACTCTAAGCATTTAAAGTTGATCAAGTATGCTTCATACAGAATCTGAGCTGAATAATCAAACATAAATCCCATAATTAATTACAAACCGAATATTAAACACAAATCTAGAAATACTTTCAGACTTCAATCAAGTAAACTTCCTCTTAAAAAGATTCTGGACTAAATTACCGAAAAAAAAAAGAAAAAGAAAAAGAAAGAAGGAAACAGAATTTCACTCATCAAAATGAAATGGTTGATGAAACACTGATGTAGTAATCAAGAAATTCGATTAGATTTGATTTTTGAACAGAAAATTACCTGATGAAGGAGTACGGTCACATACAAACACCGTATGAGCTCTGTAATGCAGCAGTGCAATTGAACTTGGGAAGAGAGAGAGAGACGTGGGGCTTCTCGAGGTTGGAGAGAACTACAATATACAAATACGAATGTACAGTGATAAAATAAAATAAATAAAAAATAGAAAGTAAAAGCAAGTGATCAGAGGGTTGGGTAGAATTTCAGGTGCTGACTCAGCATTTCCAACGGATATGTACAAAACTACAAATGCAACCTTCTTGTTTGTTTTCTTCGTAATAGTCGACAGCTCACATTCAATTTCATGCCCGTGCAATAAAATATATAAAAGAAACTTCGTAAATTTCATTAAAAAAAAAGGAAAAAAAATTGTTAAAAAGTTTTTATAAATTAATACGAATTTAAAAAAGAAAAGAAAAGAAAAGAAAAAATAAATTGAGATGCAATTTAAATGAAACTTTATATAATAAGAGGACAGAGGAGAAATGGCTATAAATGAGATGAGAGATAAGAAAGACAAAACTAACTTATCAGATGTTTTTGTAAATAATAATATCGACAGATGAAACAATCATGTCAAATAATATTGACATGCGTAAGATTAACCATTGTGTCGGATTAAATATTTGGTCCTTATTGTTTCTATAATAGTATGCTAATATTTAAATTTATTTGCCTCTTAACTTAATATTATTATTGTGAACATAATTACTAAAATAGTATGACGTAAATGTTTGTATATGATTTGTACAAGTACATCATGAATTTTTTTGAATAGTTACCATGAAAAAGTTAGTCCCAAAAACAAGTAAATTTGAAATATATTAAAATAAAAATGAGTAGAATATATATAATTATTATATAAGATTAATAACATGATTTATTTGTATGTATCTCATACATATATATATATATGCTTATCTTATCAAACTATGATGACTTTGTCGTGTATGGTATGTAATGCTTAATTTAATATATGATTATGATTTGACTTTTATAATTATTAAATAATAGCCATTTCAACTGTGGAACTTTATAACTTTTTTTCAAACTATCTAAAATCGAATCAACACTTTAAAATATTTTTTATAAAACTTAATTTTTAAATGGAAATTTACAAAATTAATTTTTTATCAAAGAAGAGTAATATTGAATGAGTAACTAAGATGCATGCATAATGTCTGTAGTTGTATGATTCCACACAAAAGTTTGAATATTTTCTAATATATAAATGAAAAAAATGTACAAAAAAGAAAAACAAAAATACTTTTTAGTAATTAGTACATAGGTTTAGTATGTAGATTTCATACATTTGTCCCAGCAAGGATCACGGATCTTTTCGTCTAAAATTAATGTTGTTCATGGTAACCCCAATGTTTTGGAATAATTGGCTGTTATTTAATTGTTCTGTAGTCTAATTCTCAAAGTTGAACTCAAACAAATACTTGATTTGCGTAGAACCAATTCCACTAAATTTTATCATCTACATATATTATAATAAAATTAAGAGATATTTTGTTAAACTTATAATTTAAAATGTTGCTAGATCTTATTTTAAAAAAGTTCTTGAAGTATTTAGGTAAAATTAAATTTTGAAACTTATAAGATACTATAATAAAAATTTTATAAATAACATGATTAAAATTATAGGAGTTTGTTAAGATGTTAAAAATATGCAAGGAACTCATTAATTTTTGCAAAAGTGCTTATAAGACTCTAACATCTTATTTAGGAGTTCATAAGATTTATTTAAAGAAAAAATTACCAAACATAACATTTTATAAGCTCCCATTGAAGACAAGAGTGAGGTACAACAAGTTCATTTATGTCCACCGGCATTTCCTACGGAGCCATAAATCGATATTACCTCTCACACAACTTTCAGCCAGCAAGTAGTTAGCCTTCCTCTACGGGGAATGGAAGTGTGGATGAATCAACATCATAGAGGAATTCTTTCTCATATAAAAGAAAATTTTGACCATCAACTAAACTTTATTGTATAATATAACCTTTGTTCACTCATAAGCCATTCATGACATCTCAGAAGTTCTATAGCTTTCTAGCTTTGAATCTCATGTAAATCATGGTATGCTAGTCTTACGTATCAGTACCAGAGTTATTCCAATGAGTCCTCTTATGGTGAACAAAAAGATGAATCCTAATATGGGTGTTTTGTATTATATTGAACCACCCAGCTCAAAACATAGGGAATTACCCTAGACAAATATGGTCAATGTGAGGAAGAATAAAGAAATTCGATCCGCATTCAACAAAAGTTACTTCATCACCATCAACATTTGGTACTCTCAATAGCTTGTTTATGGAAAGCCTTTGGAGTAATGAACCAAAAGACCTTTAGAAAGAAAGAGATAACGTGGAATAGTTTAATGTTGGTTCAAGTACCCATGAAAGACAGTATTTCTTTACTCGGTAAAGCCCCAGGAGAGAGAAATTCAAATCTATCGGCTGTTGAAGCTCGTAAAAAGAATAAATCAAATTCCTCTTATGTTATCATCCAAAGGATTGGCAATTAGTTTGCATGAAGATGATAATGCCCTCATAAAACCTATAGATCTTTGGCCAAAAAAGGGAATGAAATCGCTTGCTGAGCTTTTTGTAGCTTTAGAAGTGAAAACAAAAAAATAAGATTCTAAAGACTAGTTTGGTTGGATTTTTAAGTTATCTCATAATTATTTATCATATGATAATTTGTGTGATTTGTTATCATTATGATATAGTTTGTTTAGCATGATAAATAACCCTATAAGGGGTGGCACGTTAATTTATCATAGGAGTTGCACATATAAATATAGGCTTTTGTTATTCATGTAGGCCTGAGTATTTATTGTCACTCCAATCAATCCCACCATATGATCCCAACCAAACTAGCCCTAAGGGAAAAAAGGTTAAAGACAAATAAAATAGCCTAATTAAATAAGTAATAGTTAAGCCCAACAAATTAAGTCCATCAGAATGAACACCTACACCTAAGTGAGCCAAAGCCCACTAAGAACTTCATTACTATAAATATCAACTTTCAAAGTCAAAATGGACACGTCAAATCGTTTTACAAAACACCCGAGCTCTAATTCTAACAAAGCGCATTCCAGGAGCAAGAGTCATTTAATTTTGCTAACTTGTGAAAAGGACCTTGACTCCATTTCTAAGCACCATCATCTTCGCTACTTTTATGGGAACTTGTTTCTGAAGCCAGGAACATTAAGGATATAGACAAGGTCTAGAGCTCAAAATTTCAGTGCTAAAGTCACACCATGAGGCAACAATGCAAAGAACAACCTACCAAAGGTGTAGTTCCATCTGGCATTGAAGCCCCTACCTAAAGCACACCTACGCACTGGAGGAAATGCCAATGCAACATACTTCATCTCTTGGATTACCAATGCTACTATTAATGACTTAGGAAATGATGATGGTTGGTGAAAAATGCTTTGTGCTAGCTGCAACTAAAGCGATTGCTTGGTGCACTAGCTAACATCATCCTAAGAGCGACCTCGGTCCTCTTGCTAAAGTAGCGAAGCCTTGTTATCATCAGAGAGGATAAAAAGAAGGATGAATGAAGAATGAGGCACCACCCCTCTTCTACCTTAGCATGTGAACATACAGTCCCCTTCCAAGCTGACTAATCATGACAACTGCCCACCACAACCAAAATCCAGATCAACTCAACTATATCTTAATGCTCAAGAGACGCCAAAAGTGAATACCTATCTTTAGCTATCACCCTTCCAACATAAGCCTATTTTGTCCGGCTATCCAATAGAATTGCTCCCCCAAGCACGAAGATTGCTAACCTACTAGGTATGGCGCAATGGACCCCCAAGAGCACCTAGAAAACTTCTTCGTGAGGATAGAGCTTTATGACCTAAGCGAAGCAAAATGTTATGCGCCACCCTCCCCAAGCATACTATGATGTGGTTTAATCAAATGTTAGTTGGATCCATCATAGACTTAGAGTAACTGGCACAACATTATAATTTCTCCATCAACCATAAGTACCCCAAGAAGGCGGCTTACTTATCCACTATCAAGTAGAAAGATAAAGCATCATTGAGGGACTATAACAATCGCTTTGTCAAAGTAGCACACAAAATCCCTCATATTAGCCTGGAGCTTCTTACCCAACATAATTTAGCATAACTTAAGGCATTAAAATTTTGAGAATCCATTGTGAGCACGTATTTTTTTTGTTTGCAAAATTCAAAATTACAAGACAAGAAAATTCATACAAATAAGATGAAATTTATCAGTTGTGGATTCATCTCTAATCTAATCATTTGATTATTCCCTCCAAAGATGAGATGAACTTTGATTAGCTCCGCGATGAACGCCTTGGACGACATAGATCTCCTTGAGTTTGACTTAAAATAACACCAATTCAAGGGCTTCACACCTTAATCTCAATCAAATGTCAAAATATGACGAGTTCCGCGAAGAATACCTTTAATGTTGTGGACCTCTATTAAATTTGATTTGAAGAAAATAACGTCAATTCGAGGGCTTCGCACATAATCTCAATTCAAATGCCAAAATATGATGAGCTTCACGAAGAATGCCTTGAACGCCGTGTATCTCTTTGAATTTACTTGAGAGAATTGTTGAAATCCTTCAAAGCTTATCTTGTTTTCTAAGACTTGTATTGTGTGTGGAATGAGATTTGATTACCCCCCCCCCCCTTTACGTAGATGTTTAATGGGAGATTTCCAAATTAACTTGAACTTCTTTACTTATTATCTCTTTGATAAGATAATATCAAATATCAAAAGATAAAATTAAATATCTTTAATTTGATTGGTCCACTAACATAGAAATGCTACATGTTGCAACTTGATTAGTCCAAAATTGTTAGGCCACACAACTTGATTTGATTAGCCGTAACACTTCATCTTTAACACTTGTCAATATTTGATTTGAACAAAAAATAAATAATAGAGAATTAATTAAAATCAACTATTTATCTTTTGAAATTAAATATAATAAATCCCAAAATATAAATAAAAAATTTAAATCAATAGCTAGCATATTATTATACACGTGTCACTTCTTAATTGGCAAAAAATTAATATGTCCACAGATGCCCCTACTTATGATTTTTAACGAAAGAAGCAGGTCTTGAAGCACCTCATTTTGATGGCACAACTATCTCATCCCCTTTTTTCAAACATAATATTACTTTAATATATAAACTGGGATGTGCGTGGCTACAGTGCCACTGCACGTGCCCAGCATTTTCTCCATTTTTTTCATCTCATGCTCCGCACAAAAATGACATTGTCTAGGGCTATACATGTTTCCTAGTTTGCACTTTCTCCTTTAGTTGTTGTGTCCTGCTCCTTTCTTCAATCTTCATGTATAGTGAAGTCAAAAGAAATGTTGTTTATTTTGGTGGTGGAAGAAGCATGTTTTGTCGAGATAAAGGGTTGATGTTTGATGAGTTTAGGTATTCATTTCTTGTATATGGCGGAGAGATAGAAAGAGGGATAAGGCAAGCGAAATTCATGGATTTAGGAATAAGGGTGTACAAATTGCTTGGATGAAGGTTTGGGTTATTTTTTTTGGTACTTTTTGCGTAGAATTCATGGATTTAGAGAGTAAAGGTGTACGGATATTGTGTTTTCTTTTGGCTTTTTGCACTATTATCCAATATTTTTCCATTTGCATCTCATTTGGGTTTCTATTAGATTTATTTTGAAATAGAAAATGAATAAAAGTTGCGCATGTTTCTTTAGTTGTGATATTTTGTTCAGATTTGAAGTCCTATGGCTTTTGCATTGCAAAAGAGTTGATGACCATTCCCATTTTTGTATTTTTTACTTTTTATATAGAATTTATGACAATCCTGGACTCTGATTTGATGACTCTCATTTTCTGGTTGGGAAGATTAGTGAGTATTTTCTCTTTCATCTTCTTGTTGTGCATGGATGTTCTCTCATTTTGTTTCTTTTCTTTTTATAATTTTGGCTTCGTATATATGGTGTTTGTAATGTTTAGAAGATATTTTGTTTTTATGTGAGTTCTTTGTGGTCTTTTTGTGTTTTGAGGGAAAATTTTCATTTTTCGTCCTATAAGTTTTCCTAACTTGCATTTTTGCCCTATATCTTCAAAAATTATAGTTTTGGTCCTATAAGTAACGAAAAATTGGCCGTTTTAGTCCTTTTTTCATCAGAGACAGCGAATGTTGCTAGCAAAGCTAACATGGAAGGCCAAGCGCATGGTTTGTTTGAGAATTGCCTTGTTGGCCCAAAAAAGAAAAAAAAGGCTGACCTGTTTAAGGGCCATGCCTAGTGTGCCAATTTTGTCTTTTTGCAAGAGAAGTTCAATTTGATGGGAAATTTTTCTCCAATTCACCCATTTTCCTATTCTACTTAACCTACCACTTCCACCTATACTAAAAAACACCATTAAAAAAATGTCAGCCATTGATAGACCTCTAACTTGTTACTGTGGAAAGGAGTGCAGGTATTTGAACTTCATGGACAAAGGATAATTCAGGTAGGCAATTCCACTCGTGCCGAGAATATAAGGTAAAGATTACATATAACACCCAATGTTGCAAAATTTTGCTTTGCATGAGGATTTTTTTGCTGCAAGTTTTGAAGTAAACCATGAAATCAGTAATTTTTTTGTTCCAATTTTTTTAAATAAGTGATTTCTGCTGCCACCACTCAAAAAAACCGTTGCTTTATGTTGGATTTTACTCCAATTTGACAAGTTACTGCAATAAGAATTTTTTTTTGTCTCTATTCGAAATTGTTTTTTTCACTGCATTATTTGAAGTTTACTCCAAACATTTATCCATTTATTCTTGAGTAGGTACTGACCTTTTTGATGGGAATTTCACCAATTTGTTCTGGTCAATGTAGAGAGGAGGTTGTGGATTTTTGCTTGGGAAGATCCACCTATGTGTGCTCTAGCATCTACAATTATACTAGGGCTATTAGCCAAATGCTCCCGTTATGAAGCTGAATTGGAGGAGTTGAGAAATTTTGAAGTTAAGGTGCAAAGGTTGAGGGAACTTGAAGCTGAAGTTCATAGTTTGAGATAAAGCAAGAAAATTCTCCAATTATCCCTTGCTGTTTCTTGGTTCTTTTTCTTGAAGTATTGGTTGGCTTAGTGGAGTAGATATTAGTGTTTGTAAACTCAATTTCTGTAGTTGGTAATCTATGTAATTTTAGTTTGGAATGGGCCATGTAATTTTCTATAGTTCTTGGAATGGAAGGTTGACTTTTTATAGTTGGTTTAGTTTGTATAGTTTAAAGGAAGTCTGCATATGTGAGGGGACCATTAAACACAATCTTACAAATTAAAGACAAGGGAGCTGCACTCAAAGTGAAACCATGAAATCAAACCAATGAATCCAACAAACTAACAATCTAACAAGTCAGTACATAACACAAACTAACATAACAAATTAATACTCAAACAATTGAAACAATTTGAAACAAAAAGATAATGTGTTATATAATTCACTTGTCCAAAATAAGCAACACCACAATATATGTGTCAGTCAAAAAAGGACCAATTGTTTCCCTTCAAAAGAACACCTTCATCCAATCTAAGATAAAAGAGAAATTGTTTCCTTTGAAAAGAACATCATCCAAGACAAAATATTATATCCAAGGCAACATCATCCAAGACAAAATTTTATATCCAAAGTCCTAGCCAGTCTTTTTTCCCTTCCTCATTTTCCCTTTTTTTCCTTCTTTTACAGCAGCATTTAAGGTGGACATTGTAACATATTTCTTCACACCTTTAACTATGCTAATTGTTCCTTTCTCATTTCTGTACAACAGGTGTTATGATGTTGACTCTTCATTCTTGAGTATGCACTTGGGACTCAAGAAACTGTTGGTACATTGGGGGCCCTTATGTTAGTGTGGTTGCTCGTGCCAAAAAGAGCAAGTTGACTGCAAAAAAGTAACAATTAGTGCATAAATCAATAACTACATTACAACAAAAAACAGTATACAACAATAACTATAATCTATTACTTACTTTTGGAGCTAGCACATGTGAACTTGATCTAGGAGACTACTGGCCACAATCAGTAGCTGGTCCCTGCAAAAAGTTATAAATCATTGAGCAATTGAAAAAATAGCACAAGTGCATTGTCAAGAGACTCCTAGCCGCATTTCTTACTTTTGGATTAACGCATTGAGTAAGACATGGTGCTGTTGTACTTGAATCAAGACCTTCCTTCATTCTACTTTCCCTGGTTGAGGGCTTAGATATTTTGACCTGCAACACTTGAAAACTTAAATACTGCAAACACATTATCATTTTAAGAAATGAGCATTTCAATATATAAGCAATACTTACTCTCTTCTATCTTATCACGCCTTCATCATTACCTTCTTCTGTTGCTGGCACTGAAGCTTTCCTTCTTACCTGAAGAGTGAAACACACCATCATACAGATAAAGAAATAAAGAAGGAAAAAAATCCAATGACATAAGTAATCATTCAATTATACCTGAAGTTTTTACTGAGG
Organism: Jacaranda mimosifolia; assembly: GCA_018894105.1. Lineage (NCBI taxonomy): Eukaryota > Viridiplantae > Streptophyta > Magnoliopsida > Lamiales > Bignoniaceae > Jacaranda > Jacaranda mimosifolia. Next base: position 17,718,218 of record CM032124.1, read on the forward strand.
TAACATAGTAAGCCTAAAGACATCTGCAAAGGACCTTTTATCTACTTCAATTGACACTTGGCTAAACACATATGCTTGACTTGCATTCCCAACAGCGTGCTCAATTTCATCTGGTTCAGTGCCAGCTATATCCTTAGTTTGCTCACTTTTCTTCTTCTTTCCCTTGCACCCTCTGGTATTGTGACCAGCTACTCCACATTTCCTACACTTTACAATTATTTGCTGTCTTTTCAGATTTTGTTTTTTCTTGCTCATAAGTGGCTAATTTCCTCTACTTTTTTTCTTGGTCTTTTCCACAATTTCATTAGGGTCCCTTATTCTTGTCATTTTTGGCCTTCCAACACCTCTAACAGGGTTTGGAGGTAGAAGTGGAATGATGTTAGTCTTCTCTCGCTCATCTCTGCCATTGATTGGCATAATTGTTGAAGTATAGACCTTCTTATAGGTCTCAACCCTATATCATCTGTGAACAAAATTCTCTATGTTCAATCCTTGACATATTATAGCACTGATAACATGGTTGCAAGGGGAGCCTGTCAAACCCCACCTTTTACACCCACAAATACCCTCATCTAAATCAAATCTAGAACCGTCAAAGCATGAAATTTGATAATGCTTGTCATCACTCTTGATATGTATACAATAAGCTTGCTTGTCAATATTTTTCTCAATAATCTTCTGAATCTTGGGACAAAAAAGGACCTTACCACTTTCTATTTGCTATATCCCTATTCATCTGCAGCCTCTTCATTAGATATTCCATTATCCACTCCAGCATGCTCAAGATAGGCTTGTCTGTAGCCTTAAGAATATTACAATTAAACGTTTCACAGCCATTATTCAACATGTCACTCTTACATATTGTACCAATGTGTGAATTGCTCCTCTCATAAGAAGGCTTGTCATTGAACCAAGCTGGCCTTCTCATCAAGATCACTCAATTCTTTCATTATTCTCAAAACTTCATTTGGTGTGGTTGCCCTAGCAACATTCCACAGTGCATTCTTAAATGTTTCACCTTTAAATCCAGCATTTTTAAAGTTATTGTGCAAGTGCCTTTTATAAAATCTGTGATTAGCACTAGGGAACATATCAAAAGAGGGTTGAGTGAATTTGTGATTAGCACTAGGGAAAATTTATCTTCTTTTTTTCGCATTCAAATGTGCATTGCCATCTCCTTTTGCAAAAAGACAAATTTGGTGCATTAGGCATGGCCTTTAAATAGGTTAGCCATTATTTATTTATTTATTTATTTTTTTTGCCAATGAGGCAATTCTCAAACAGACCACGTGCTTGGCCTTCCACATCAGCTTTATGTTGCCGGCCTTGGTGAAAAAAAAGACTAAAATGGCCAAATTTTTGTTACTTATAGGACCAAAATTGTAATTTTTAAGGATATAGGGAAAAAATGCAAGTTAGAAAAACTTATAGGAGAAAAATGAAAATTTGTTGTGTTTTGAGGGTTTCCCCATGATATCTATTGTTATAGTTATTCTCTTTTTTTTTTCTTTTTGTGGAATTTTGTGACAGATCTAAGGTTGAGTTTTAGTTTTTTAGCTATTTTTTTTTTTTTTTTTTTTTTGTCAGAGTCTGTGGTGTGGGATCATTAAAAGGCTTATTTTTTTGTCAATTTCATTGCTATTTGCTTTAACTTTATGCAGTGCTCTAGGACATGCCATTTTTCTTCCTGCTGATTTTGTGTGCGAATTATGTACATTATATTGTATTTTTGAGCATAATGGTGCTGAAATGGCTTCAAATATTTTGTTCTTTTAGATTAAAATTAGAAATTCGGGGTTTTGTTTAAGGGATACTTCTTTCCATAGAAATTTCTTAGTGGGCTGGCTTTATTTTTTCCATTGTCGATCTAATTTATTATGAAAGAATTAAATTCAAGATGTATAAAAGTTAATCAGGTTATGAGTGACTAAATGTGAAGTGTTTGTCTAATTTGTAATGATTCAACTTGTAAAAGGTGTGACATTTTTGTGGAATTGTTAATTCTAGGCTGATTCAATCTTTAGTTCAAGCTTACAGATTTTAATTTGCATAAAAGGAAGAAAACTTTTTAAAGAAAAGATGGCAGAGGAAGTAATGCATTCTGAAAATCCAAGGATGGTTGCAGCCAAGTAATCTTCAATTATGACCTTTGATAATAATATCTCTGATGTCTGAACCATGGCAATTACAGGTGGAGCTAAAGCCTCTCAAACTTCATAGACTCAGAGGCATCGTTCAGATGTATATTCAGATGGCAAATTAGAAGTGCCAGAGCGTGCATTTTCCATGGCTGGTGCAACATTTTTATCTCCGATTTTGCTCAACCGTATTTGATGTGGCTAAGGTGCATATTTTTCTTTGTGTGTTTTCAGACATTAATTTATATATTAGTCATTTACTAGTTCTTTTTGTCTCCATAATGGGTACAATTGATTTTGCATTTTCCTTTTGTGCTCATGTGGCTTTCTTAAGCTGCAGTGGTTGGATAATAGTAACAAGAATCTTCTTGAATTACTGCCAAATTAATTGTAATGCTAAATTTTAGTGAAATTAATTAAAATGTAGTGTCCCTATCTTTCCTAATTGGCTAGGATACTATTGTGTAATCAATTGTAAACTTATATGAATAGTATCTCTTCTTTTCTCTAATTATGTTCTTACTACTCTACCTATTCATGTTGATTTAATAATATTTGAAGAATAATACTTGGTTTTATTGTCCTATTTTTGCCTTAACTTTTGGTCTTTATAGGCGTTGATGGGAAGACTTATTTATACTTTTTTCTATATATAATTTTTAGCTATCTTTTCCCTTTTTTCTGATGTTTTGCGTTTCTATCATATTTTCTGGACAAGATTTCAAGTACGAGCTACCGAAAATCCTTATTCACATCCATTAAGTAATCATACTAGGTGCATTGCATTGTTTGGTCCACACATGGTACGTATTTTGTCTCCTCTATTATTGCTTTCAACATTTTGATCTCTATGAAGTAGCTTGAATGCTTGTGGAAGTTGAAGATTAGAAGTACATTCAACATGTTTTTTTTTTGGAACTTGATTCGATAATAGAAACTCTTAATAGAGTCAAACGATGTTGGAAAATGGCTTGAGTGAAGCTGCCATTCTCACAATTCAGGAGAGCGAGAAAATAATGAAGAATGAGTTTGCTTTGCTATAGAATAAGTTGTATCTCTTGAAGTAGAAGCATTAGCTCATTGGACTCACTATGGCAGTTAGAGGTGTACTTTAAGATACCTAGAAAAGCTCTTTCAAATTAAATGCAAAATACTTCTTCAGTTTCTTAAAAGAATCATGCACAGCAAAATATTTTCAGATTTCCTTAGATTTTATAGCTAGGTAGCTTGGTCTTATAAGCTATTTGTTTCTTTCATATGCTTTAAAGACCAGCTATAAACAATTGTTTCTTTTTTATATCTATTGTATAGTCCTCTTGAACTGAAATTTGTTCTTGAATATCTTTGTACTCATTAACACTATTCTATTTGATAATTCAATGAATAAGTGACTTTCATCTTTAGTACTTCAGTTTTAAATTTGCCTTATCATTTGTTGCATTTAGTTTCTATATTTTTTATTTGGTATAGTAGGGTAATGGGAATGGGAGATGTTAGCTTTCCAGGCATTTGTTTAGCTTCTTTTTTTGTTCACTCTCTTTTAACTGATAGTGCTATAAAAACTTTCTTGTTTTATGTATGTTTTGTTTATGTGCAAATTTATGCATAAGAAAATATTTGGAGATATAGTTTTCCCCTACATTGCCAACTTCATCAATTCCTCTTTATAATGGTGAAACTAGAGAGAAATGTGTGTAAGATGTTGGATTTCCAATAGGCAACACAACCACCACCGTTTAACTGTAACCTATAGGTACTTGGACTTATAGTTTATTGGAATCTTGGGATAGGAGACTGCAGTAGAAACTTTTTGTGGTCTGAATTGCCCATGCCACTAATACATGCAAACATATACTTGATAGAATCTATGATTGAAAGGTGCTTCATGTTTGTTTCTGGAACCAAAAGATTTCAAAGAGAAACTTTTTTGTGTTTCTAGTGCATGTTCTGCCTAATATAACACATAGGAGTATTGTGCTAAGTTTTCATAAAAGTGTTATATGGTTACCCCTCTGATTTTAGACTGCAAAACTATGCCTCCAAATTATTGAAGCCCAAATGATTTATTAGTTATTAGTGCTAGACTCATTCTTTTTCTTTTCAATGGAATTGAAGAACTTGATACCGATGGTTTATTTAAAAGGTCTAAGGATGGAGTTTGCTTTGAGATATATCTTGTTGTAATTAAGCCCATATTAAGTATATTAGATAATTATTATGTTAAGTAACTTGTGACCTAGTGACATGAGTCTCTCCTATGATCTGGGAGGTTCGGGGTTCGAACCGTAACAAACTTCTAATATGCGTGTATATAAACAAAAAAAAAGAGATTAAATGATTATCATGCCATAACCTATGGGTTAAATGGTATTAATAGGATTACTTGCTACATAACAAACATTATAAATATTGTATTGTTATAGTCTTATTTATTTGTTTAAGAATTAAAATAAAAAAGTTGTAGGCAAATAAATATTTTCATATAAATTCAACGGACCCGCGATGCACTTATTCCTAATGTGTGTGTGTGTGTGTGTATTCCTAATCAAATGGCCAAATTCACTCCAGACTAAGCAAGCATTTTTATCAAAAATAGAAATCTAAATCCAATCATTTCATGCTTGTTGATCTAGCATCTATGTTTTCAATTCAAGTCTTTCTTTTCTTTTTTTTATTTATGTGGCCTACTTGAGAAGTCTAAGTGAAGGAAAATTGATTTCATTGAAATTGAATAAGTTAGCTAACAGGTTTTGTTGACTTTATCCATAGCTTCCCAATTTTCTACTAATTCTTAAACTTGTGTGGCCTACATCAAATTAGATTCTTGGTGGAAACTCAAAAGTGTAGGCTAATTATTGCTGCTATTTCAAAAGTCAAGAGATAAACCAGAAAAGACAAAGGTGCCAGACCCCCCTCATTTCTTATCTTTCTTTTCAATGGCTCCATTATCTGGTAGTATCGATCTCTTGTGCAAATAAAATTCTTGTCCTAAAAACATAGTAGACTCTAGTTCTCCTTCTTCTCTTTCATTTTTTTGTAATGCCTAGTTCGTCTCCTATTTTCATTCTTTTTAGCCAAGATTAAACACATGAATGGTGGATTGAGGATTATTTCAAATTTAGTCTACTCGTCCAAGACTCTTCATCCCAATTACATTAAAGTGAAAATTGAGATATAGATCATTCAAGAGTTATAGTCCCAATCAAATTAAATAACTTTAACCAATGCCTATAAAAGGGCTTGGTTAAGAGCTCAAAAGCACACAACAATGATATTAAGAATTTGCTCTGTTAAATTGCTGGGAATTTGCTTTATGATTACTTGGTACATATCTTTTTCTCTTCTTCATTCTATTTTCCTAATTTATGCATCTTTCGTATTTGACAGAATGCCTCTAAGAACATATACCTCCATATTTGCCTTGGTGTTTAATTCTTTATCAATTCAATTTCTCCACCAACTCATATGAGCATTAAATATGACCACAATTGTTTAGATTTCTTTCATTCCTCACCATACTTGACTTTTTTATGGATATCAATCCTCTTAAGATGCCATATGTTCTTCTTCTTTTCTTTCTCAACAACTTAGTTAACCTTTTCTCATATCTTGGCAGATTGCACCATAGTTCACTTTAAAGATATTTCTCTATTGTCGAAGTGCAGCACTTGATTATCCTTGATGAAGAGAATCAACCTATGAAAAAAGGCATACTTTTTGACTACTCTTGTTCCCCTTATCGGTAGATGTGTGACAAAGTGGCAAAGACTGGCTAATTCACTTTATACGGAGAAACGATCCCAGGATATTTCTTCAAGAAAAATCAAAAAGTGTGGGCTTCAAGGGAAACTCACCATTGTCCTCCAAATGAACTAATTCATTGTCAACAATTAAATGAACTAACTCTTATGCCAACATTAGGTCGAAGCATGATTGATGGAAAAGCCAAGTGGGGAGACATTTTTTAATTTGATAACGAATTCCATTACATCAAAGGATACTAGGGATTGAGGACATCCTTAGCTGATGCAAGCACAAGCTAATTCCCGCACAAGTATATGACCCATTGTATGCTTCCTTGTTTACATATGATCAAATTTCTAGGATTATCAAAGCATTTTGTGAGGCATGGTGTCCACTTACAAACGCTTTTCTAACTTCCCTTTGAGAATTGTCCATATCACTGTGGGATTTGCATACCCTTACAAGGCTTCCTATGACTGAAATCTTTTATGATAAAGTGATTCCTAAATGCAATGAGCTTATTGGCATTGACGAGGCAGGAAGTAGATATGTTCCCCATTCTTGTAAGTACTTATTTCAAATTTATCAGTCACTTTAAAGGAATGCCAATGGAGGTCAACTTTCTCAAGTTTCCTTGGAGAAATGAGTGAAATATTGGTTCAAGAAAGCCACAAAGTAGCATCAGCCACCACCACACAAGGAGAAAAAGGCAGTTTGCCCTAAATCAATTCACAATCCTTTTGGCGATTTTGGTGTTCATGGAGAGTGGTCCACTATAGAGGAAACATTTTTTTTGAAATTTGGTATTCATGGGAACTTAAGATAAAAAAACCCACCCAGTAGCATATTTGGCTTGTTGGCTCTATGCATTTGTCTTTCCTACCAATAATGTCAATTTGATATGCCCCAATACTTTCAAGATACCATGCATCATAGCTAGTGATCAAAAGGTTAGTCTTGATATTCTAGTTTTATCCAGTATTTATAATGGTTTAAATAAAATTTTAGGTTCCCTAAGGCTAAGTCATTTCCATTCTTCTTTTCCTACCCACTTTATCTATGCTTGGTTAGCATACTACTTCAAACCACATTATCATGTTTGGTAAGGAGTGTGTTGGCCCAAAATGGAAATCTTTTTTGACAATGGGGGCACAAAGTACTATGATCTAAAGGAGGTGCATAAGAGAATTCACAAAGGGGATTTTATTTTACAAACTTGTACCATGATCAACAAAGACAAGGAATTTTCATGTATTGACAACAAAAATGCTAGGGAATTGCAGCAAAACTACTTCATTGCCATTTGCTCAAATTATCTTTCTTTGCAGCAAGGTGACCATTTTATTATTGTCATTTCAGTCGTCAATTTGGATATTATTAAGAAGTTCTTGGGGTTCTTTCTTATGGCATTCACACAACCCCTTTAGATGAAGGACTTCGCTATTAGCGCCTATTGACTCTGCGCAAATCTATGTTTAATGCATGTTTTTCTTATGTGCCTCAAAATGTAAAAGGATTTTCTTTTGATGACTACAAGAAGTGGTGGACTAAAATTCATGAAAATTACTTTCAGAAAAACATTGCAAGATTGATCAACTTGAAGCCAATTAAAATTTTGTTTAAAGACAAGGATCATGATAAAGGAGATAGTCTATTTACTGAAGATATTCAAAACCTTCCCAACTTAGAAGACATCGAGCCTCTAATAGAAAAGAACAGAATTCCTTATCCTTTAGAAGGGATTAGCAGTAGTATTGTAGATCGTCATTGGAAAAGGTTTAAAAGGGGCTCCAAATCTCTAAATCCAAGTGATCATTCACCAATGAAGAACTTTGCCAAAGAGGTTATCTTCCTTTCTTTTTCTTTTTTTTTTCCTTTTAAAAATAAGTCCCTTTTTGGTTATTTGCTAACTTAAAATATTATGTAATACTTCAGTTGGGAAAAGAAATCATTAATGTTGATAACAATAAGGCATCCCAAGGTAGTCAAGGATCAATCATAAGACCAACTTGTTGGCAATAGGTGCTCTAATTAACGCAACATTGCAAAATGAGGAACTCAATAGGACAAAAGCTAAACAACGAGCTCCTTGTGCTCTAATTTCGGTATTTGCGGGGGAGAAATTTGTACTTAATTATCAAAAAGAGTATCTTCAAATATTGTGAGATGGCTTTTGTAAGAGAATAGCAAACACTCCACTTGATTTCATCTCATCTATCAAAGATAGTATTCAATTGTGCTTAAATCAACAAAGAGCATCAACAAATTTGACATCTCCAATGTGGAAGAATTATTGCAAATGTTGCTTGACAAGGACCGCTTCTTATGATAAGACAAAGTCAATATCTTTTGAGAAAGCATACAATGAGTTTTTAACATAACAACTAGATGAGGCCAGAAGTAATCTCCATGATGCCCAAACTAGAGAAAGCAAAGAAATCAACCAAATTCAGTCCACCCAAGAAGAGTTGGAATGTGTTAAGAAGGAGCTTGAAAATCTGAAGAAATGCAAGAAGAACATAACTTCATAATTGAAATACAAACAACAACTTTTTTGAAGTACCCAAGCCAAAGTTCATGAGATTGAAGAGTAAATCACTGCTATCAAGAGTAGTCCTCTATTGAGTGATAAAGTGGTTGAGAATTTGAAAACTTCAATGGAACACTTGGAAACTGCCTAAGTAGAATTGAAGAACTTGAGTCCTTTTGCTTGAGAGTTGTTCAGAACTCTTTCCTCCTTTTTTTTCTTTACTTTTTGACATGAACTCTGCTACATGTATTTTTTGAGATTATATAAATAAAATTATTTTCTTTTCTATCTTGCAATCTTTTAATTTTTATTTTTTGTTGGAAACTCAATATAACTCAAAACAAACTAGTAAATAAATTCAAAACAACATCTAATTTACTTTTTCCTTTTCACTCAACTTAACTAAAAAAATCCAACTAAACTTCTTTTCTTTTTTTAACTTAACATAACAAACTAATGAATAAATTTCAAAACTCAAACTCAAAAAAAAAAAAAACTAATAAAAAACCCAACTAAATTACATTTTTTTTTTTCACTCAACAAGCTAATGAATAAATTAAAAAACTCAAACTCAAAACAAACTAATAAAAACAGCTAAACTACTTTTTTTTTTCACTCAACAAACTAATGAATAAATTAAAAATTCTCAAAACAAACTAAAGTTCCTTTTTTTTTAACTCAACATAACAAACTCAAAACAAACTAATGAATAAATTAAAAAATGCAAAACAAACTAATAGAAACAACTATTTTTTTTAACTCAACAAAACTAATGAATAAATTCAAAAACTCAAAATAGACTAATAAAGACAACTAAACTACTTTTTTTTCCATCATAATCAACATAACTTAAATAAACTCAAAACAAACTAACGAATAAATTAAAAAACTCAAAACAAACTAATAAAGACAATTAGACTACTTTTTTTCCCCTCAATGAGACAAAGGAAAAATATAATTCAAAATAAACTTATGACTGAACTTAGAAAATATCTGAGCTGCCTACGTACTCAATAAAGGGATTAAGTGATAACGTAGTTCAAACATAGCATCTTTTTGAGGGGGGTTTTATTCACAGTTTATACTCATATGGGCTAGGAGTATCCACTATTTAATCAACTTGGATTAGGCGGGTTATTTAATATTTTAACCACATAAAATGCCTTTAGTGGAGTAAGTTAGCAATTTAACCACATGCACTGCCTCTGGTGGGATAAGTTAATAGTTTAATCACATGAGCTACTTTTTGGTGGGTACCATTTACAGTTTATACTCATCCGAGTTAGGAGTAACATGAAGTTTAGGCTCATACATCAAAAAGCAATGTCCCAACTTTATACATAATAGCGCTTTAAAAACTTCCCATTTATTGGGCCAACTCTAAATTCATCTTCAACAATCAATTTATATGTGCCATTTGTATAGACTTCTTTAACTGCATAAGAATCATCCCATTTTAATATAAACTTATTCCCAGTCCGATGTGTAGTGATGATGGGCCTTCTGATAGAGCACCAAATCTCCAACTTGAAAAGATCGTGACTGCACCTTCTTGTTAAATGCCCTAGAAAGTCGAGCTTGATAACACTTAAGTTTTTTTATTGTGCTTCCAACCTTTTCTCATCAATAGCCTCTAATTCTTCAAGATGTAAGCGTGCATTTTCTTCTTCAGTTAATCCTTCTTGTATGCCTATCCTTAATGATGGAATTTGCCGCTTAAAAGGAAGGACGGCTTCAACACCATAAACTAATTAATATGGTGTTGCTTGTGTAGGTGTTATATGAGTGGTTCGATATGCCTATAAAGCTTCTCAAATTCTTTCATGCCAATCTCTATTTGACTTTGAGATTACTTTCTTCAACAAATTAAACAGAGCTTTATTGAATGCTTCAACAAGACCATTAGTAGCAGCATAATATATAGAAGGCTTTCTTTGGTTAAAATTGAACTTCTTAAAGAATTTGTCTATTAGACTATTGCAAAAAGGCTTTCCATTATCAATTATTATATATTGAGGAACATTAAGCAATAGATGATGCTGATGCAGATAAAGCTAGCTACATTTTCTTTCTTTAGCTCTTTAAAAGGTATTGCTTCAACCCACTTAGAAAAATAATTTATTGTAGCTAATATATACAAATGCCCACCAAAAGACTTTACCATGAGTCCAACCACATCTTACCTCCAAGCATCAAATAGCCATGAAGAGACAGTTGGGTGCAATGGCTCAGGGAGGCTAGTGAATTGAGTTTTGCATGAAGTTAATAAGCTTGACATCTTTATGCATAATCCATGCAATCTTTTATCATTGTTGGCCAGTAGTAGCCCATTCTTTTTATCCAAAAATGTAACTCTGGACCTAACTGATGGCTGCCACAAACTCCAAAATGAGTTTCTTACATGACTTGGATGGTTTCAACATCACATAAACATTGCAAAATGACTCCATCAATTGATCGTCTATAAAGTAAACCTTCATAATAGATGAAGTGAGCCATACGACGTCGAATATCAACTATTTAGCGTAGATTGTCAGGTAACTTCTCATACTTCAAATGATCTACAAACGGCTGATGACAGTCTTCTTTCTCTATCTCAAACACTTCAACAACATAGCTTTTATCTTCTTCGCAGTTCTCATCCTCAAAAATTAGCAATACAACCCAACTCTTACGTATTGAAATACATACTTCATTTCAGATATGGCTAGTGTAGAGGCCAGTTTTGCTAACATATCAGCTTGCTTGTTCTCTTTCCTTGGCACCTGTTCAATTTCTATATCCCCAAGCTACCCAATGAGTTTTTTGATGTAATTAAAGTATAGAAGTAATTCAGGTTTCTTGACTTCATATGATCAAAACAATTAGTTGACTACCAACTTTAGACTTTAAGGTGCAACTGTTTTATGTCAACCACCATCTTCAACCCAAGGATAAAAGCTTGATATTCATCAATATTGTTGGAACAATTTTCAGCTAAGGTAAAGGAATATGGTAATATTTCATCATTAGATGTGATTAATACTACTCCACCACCAACTCTTTCTCTATGGAATGCTCAATCAAAGTACATATTCCAGAGAGGTGTAATTTCAACCACCGAGGCATCTTCATCAGGTAGATCATCAAATAGTTCCCACTCAGTAGGGATAGGGTGATCAAATAAGTAGTATGCCAAAACTTATCCTTTTATTGCCATATGTGGAACATAGGAAATTTCAAATTATTGCAATTGAGGGTACCACACTGCGAGTCTATCAGAGAGGATGGACTTTGGCATAACATATTTTAGTGGATTTACTTTTGAGACAAGATGGGACAATATGAACCTGAGAGTAATGCTTCAGCTTTAGGATTGTAAAAATCAAAGCCAAACATATTCTTTCAATTCAGGAGTACTTCAATTTATTTGGCATTATCATTTTGCTCAAGTAGTACAAGGAATTTTCTTTTCCTTCATTTTTCTCCTTTGCTAGTAAAGCTCTAATGAGACGTTCTTGAGTAGCGATACGAATGATTAGTGGATGTTCAGGTACAAGTACAACCAACACAGGAGGCTTCATCATATAAGTCTTTGTCCTCTTAAAAGTATCGCTACAAGCTTTATCCTATTCAAACGGAATGCCTTTCTTCATGAAACGGCTGAATGGTTGACATCTACCAACTAGGTTTAATATGAAACTTTGAAGATAACCTAACTTTCCTTGTAGACTTTTGAGTTCATGTATGTCTCGAGGTTCGGGTATTTTTAGAATCGCATCAATCTTTGCTTGTCAATCTCTATACCTCACTAACGAATAATAAATCCGAGAAAAAACTTTCCAAATGTAACACCAAATGCACACTTTAGTAGGTTCATTTTGAGCTGGTATTTTCTCAAGCGCTTAAAGATTTGTCCCAAATCTTGGAGATGATTTTCTTGCTTTCTGGACCTCACAACTGCATAATCAACATAACATTTGATGTTCTTGTAAAGCACATCATCAAAGATCTCCTATAGCTCTTTGTTATGTGGCACCAACATTTTTCAATCCGAACGACATCATTTTGTAGCAATATATTTTCTTGGGAGTAAGAAATGCCGTCAATTCCTTATTTTCTAGTGACATATGTATTTGTTTATACCCAAATGATCCATCCATAAATGGTAGTACTTCATGCCCTGTAGTAGCATGAATCATTAAGTTATGCAATGGGCAATGAAAAGTCATCCTTAGGACATGCAACACCCAAGTCCTTAAAGTCAATGTAAACTCGAATTTGGCCATTTTTCATTCTTAATGGGACAATGCTGGAGATCTATGTTTGATACTTGACTACTTGAATGAACCCAACCACGATGAACTTATTCAGTTCAGCTTCAATCAAAGGAACTAATTCAGGGCAAAATTGACATTGAGCTTATTTAACTAGACGAGTTCTTTTCTTTACTAATAAGTGATCGACCACCACCTTTGGATCTAACCCAGGCATCTCTTGTACGACCATGTAATAAAGATACAACCATGCAAAAACAGCTTTAAATTCATGCAATAACTCAACATACACTTCTTTTTCCTTAGTAGTTAATAGAGTACTAATATAGATAGGTCGAGGGTCATTGGCATCGCCCAAATTAATCTCTTTCAATTCATCAACCATGGCTTTAACACATTCTTCAAGCTTAGGAGGAGAAGTTTCAGCATCTTCTTCTTTCGTCAAAAATTCTTCACTTAAAGTGACATGGTATGTTAGCACAACATCTTCTTCCATGGGCTCAATTTTCTTAAATTCCACACATGCTCTTTTTTGTCCATTCCTCCTTATGTGGACTGGGTGCATGCCGCCATCTATCTCACTAATGTAACCATTGTTGATAAGCTTGAAAATTTGTTTGAAAAGACGATATGTGATATTTTGGCAAGTTGGCTAACTATTACTAACAGCAATACAATATGATGAAGCCACACTTTCTCTAGCATATTCTTTGTCCCTTTGAGTTTGTGTGAAGACGGTGGTTTGCATCTTAACCTTCAAGGCTTTGTCACATGATATATTTAAATAGTACGTCACTTCATATGTGAAAAAATCGAACTCTTAAGCTTCTGCTTCTTACCATTGCGTTTCAAGTACATTAGCATGTTAAATATATTCAATCTCCAATTATAGGTTCTTTTAAACCTCCACTTTCCAAGTCTATCAAAAATTGAGATTCGTCGGACTTTCTTCCCATTTTCATTGAAAATATAATTTGTTGAGGAAAATTCCTCTTCAACTATATGATTGCTACTGGCTCTTCTAATCGCAATGAGAATAGAATTTTGAGGAACAAATCCAAGTCCTGTTCAGGAGCTTTGAACAATATAACCATTTTATTTCATCATCTTTTGGGTAGCATTAAGTCCATATGTTTGCTTTCCAATAGCCTCGGGAAGGAATTTTCCCAAGATAACTTTCTTTTGGATTATATCCAGCTTTAATAAAAAGTTTATAGGCTCTTGGATCAAAGCAATTCTCACTTTCAAACCACAAAAATTCTCCATGTTCCTTCTTGGCTCTTTGAGTTGGGAATAAACCTTTCCAGTGGTTGAAGATATGGCTTCTTTGCATCAAGCTTGGTTAGAGAAAATGTCAATTCTTTTCAATGGTTCAGATATGGAGAATCGCACTTTTGGTCCCGTAACTTAGGGCCATTTTTAATTGTGCCCCATAATTTACAATTTTTTCTCACATTTGGTCCCACCTCATCCCATCCGTTAAATAATTAACGAAAAAGCACACGTGCAGAGCATATGGGCCGTCAATAGTAGGTTTTGGAGGGAAATTTGGTATGGTACTGTTCACTCTTTATTTTGGAAGGAAAAATCAACTATAAAAGAGGGGGGAAATGAGGAGGGGGAGGAAAAAGTCATTATAATTTTTTTCAATAATTTTCATAAATTTAAAATTAAGATATTCTAAATTAAACGAAATAAATATCTAATTTTTTAATTATTATAAATTAAAGAATTTATTTTTATTGTGTAAAAATTTTCAAATTTTTTGTGAAAATTAAATATTCAAAAGTTTTAAATATTTCTTTTCCAAACATGATAAAAATTATAATTTATATATATATATATATATATTTATTTTTCTTATTTGGAAATTTAGTTATTAACTTGTTAATTTTTTGTTATTTTTTAAAAATAAATTTTAAAATGCAAATTATATTTTTTACTTAAATATATTTTAATTTTGGAATGATTATTTTAATTTTAAAAATTAAATTAAAAAATTATTTTTAATTTCATTATTTCTAAATATAATTTAAAATTGATAGAATTTAATATATGATTTATATTTGGAAAAAACTTGTTTAATAAATATAATTTAAAATTAAATATAAATATTAATTTGGAAACAAGTATTGAAAATTTAAAATCTAAAATTTCCAAATAGTTAATTTTTCGTTATTACAATGAAAACTTTAAAAATTATGAAAATCATAAATTTAAATATTAATTTATGAAAAATTACAAATTATAAATTTTAAAATATATTTTCAAATTAAATAATTTTTAGAAATAGCAAAAAATTTTAACAAGTTAATAACTAAATAAATTTCCAAACATGAAAAATTAATAAATACAAATTACAAGTTTTCTCATGTTTGGAGAAGAATTATTTGATTTATTTTTTAAATACTTTTGAAGATTTGAAATTTTTTATACAATATATTCTTTAATGTATAATGTTTAAAAAATTGAAAATTTATTTCATGTAATTTAGAAATATTTTAAATTTAAATTTATGAAAATTATTTAAAAAATTTATGATAATTTACCAACTACATTAATTAATATCATTTTACAAAGATGAAAAATCAATTCAAATTAAAATTTAAATTAAAAATTATTTATAATTTTATTATTTTTAAGTATAATTTAAAATTATTAGAATTTAAAATATAATTTAAATTTAGAAATGACTTGTTTAATAAAATATAATTAAAAATAATTTTTTATTAAATTTTAAATTTTAATAAAAATCTCATTTTTGGTCTCATAACTTAGGCCTCATCAATTTTCGCACCAAAACTCCCCTGTTAACAGCCACGTGTATGGCACTTGTGTTTTCTGTTAATTATTTGATAGGAAAGGGGAGGTGGGACCAAATGTGAGAAAAATTTTAAATTATGGAACTCAATGTAATAATTCCAAAATGAATGGGACTCAATTGAAACTGACCCTATGTTATGGGATGAAAAGTGAGATTTCCCCGGTTCATATCTTACCAGAGGTGATTCACTCTTTACATGATCTTCACTGCTACGAATTAGAGCTAAGTTTTTAATCTTATTTCCTCCATCGGAATCATCTTGTTGCTTGGATTCCTCTTGTTCTTTGGCCTTCATGGTCTTCATATTTTTGATGTGGTATTTGGCATCGGTTAAGTGCAATTCAATTCGAGTGAAAGGTTTGCTATCTCCAATTACCTTTTTACCACACCTTCTCGACAATATTTGAAAAACTTTTGCCAAGTGGAGGAAACCACACCATTTTCATGTAACCAAGGTCGGTCTAAAAGCACATTCTATGATGTCTTGGCGTCTATGACATGAAATAATGCAATTGACAACATATTGTCCATCAATAGCTTTATCCTTATGATTCCAAGAGCCTTTTGCCCCCTTGATTGAATTCTTAGCCTTTTGCTCCCTTGATTAAATTCTTGGATCATCAAGCAACTATTTATCAATTCATCTGTGGAGATTTCTAAATTTTTCATTATACATAATGGCAAGATATTGACTGCAGAACCTCAATCGATCAGAATTCTATTTATCTTCTATTCAAGAGCATAGTCAGTTACGAATAGCAACCTATTATGGGGTTTGGAACTAAGCAACAAGTCTTCATCAGTAAAAGTCATTGCCGCTATGCACTCCTCAGTTATATCATAGTTCTCTACATCACTAGAGGG
The DNA here is from genome assembly GCA_018894105.1 of Jacaranda mimosifolia. Lineage (NCBI taxonomy): Eukaryota > Viridiplantae > Streptophyta > Magnoliopsida > Lamiales > Bignoniaceae > Jacaranda > Jacaranda mimosifolia. The sequence continues at coordinate 17,734,574 of CM032124.1, forward strand.
AATCCTTTCTTCACTTGTCATATTGCACAAAATGTTACTGCCATGATCAAATTTCTCACCATCACCAAGTATATTCTTCATCACGGCTTCATGATTTTCAATTCGATTGTAGCAAGATTTGAAGCTACAATATCCTATTCAAGTAAGATCTTCTTTTGTTGAGCTAACTGCATCAAATTGCCTTTGAATATGGAGTAATCATGGATTGGGTGATCCACCAATCGATGGTACTTGCAGTATTTTAGATCATCAGTTTTCCTAGCTTCTTTATGGCGCTTTATTTTAGATAATTCAATGAGATTTAGATTTAGCAAATCATCAAATATTCTAGAGATATTAGAATTGAGGAATGGATACGTCTCAGCCTGCATTTCTTTTGGAGTAAATTTTTTTTATCTTCTTTCTTGATAGACATTCTTCTTTTCATCATTTGTGCTATTGACTTTTGCACGAAATCTAATGGGTGTTGCATTCACTACCATAGCTTTTTTACTTGGAGCCTTAGCAATAAGTTTGCTCCCTTTTTTGAATTCTTACTTTCCTTTAAACTTGCAAAGCTCATGGACTAGTGGCCCCTCACGTATGTTAGCAGACACGCTTAACTCCATATCATGGGCTCGAGTAGCTAACTCTTCAAACGTCTTAAGTTGAATTCCTTGGAGGATATATCAAAGGTCCCAATGAATCCCTTGAATGCACATGTCAATGATTGAAGCCTCAGACAATCAATTTTTACAACTGAGGAGTACTTTTCTCCAACTATTGATGTAGTCAGTAATTAGTTTTTCTTTTTTGCTATCGAGAATTGGTGAGTTCACTCATACTGATCGTCCTTCGAGTGCTGTAGAAGCAATTGAGAAATTCTTGTTCTAGCCACCACCAGTTATCGATTGAGCCCGTCTCTAAGTCAATGTACCAATCAGCATTGCCCTTTAATGATCAAACAAACTGCTTTACTAGATGATCTCCATATGTTAGCATTATTACAAGTCTCAATGAAATGGGCCACATGTTGCTTTTGGTTGCCTTGCTATCAAATTGCCAAAACTTCTAAAGCATATGGTGAAACAAGGATCAAATTACACAATAAAATTTTAAACTTCATCACATAAGAATAACTTGCAACACTACATACTAAAGATCTATTTTATGCCATAAAGTTGGATTTAGGGAGAAGAATTATATAACTTGGATGATTCTTCAAAGATCAAGGTGTAGAAGCTTAAAGTGACTCCTCAATGGAAAATCTACCATTTCTCCTTCCTTGGATCTCCTTTCCTCACTTCTTAGTCTCAATTTACAACAATCAAAGGCCTCGAAAGTTCCTCAAAACTGTTCTCCAGTGACAGCAACAATTGGCTAGGGAGAAAGCTACGAAGCCGCCATTTAATGCCTTGAAGTACTCTTCTCCAATGCAACCTTCTTGTTCACCAACAATGATACCCTAAGTGTGGCATCTGTAATGGTATCCACACACATTACAAGCATTCTAATTCTTCACACTTTTGCTAGAAGAAGAATGAAGAATAAAGGAGGAAATTTTGAAGAGAAAGAAAAGTAGCTTGAAAAAGTGAGAATGTAGGAGAGAATCTAGGGAGGGAGTTTTTGCTCACAACAAAAATGAGAGAAAGTGTGCTAATTTTGTGCAAGTAGTCGGCCACATGGCAGGAGGGGGGGCCTTTATAAGGTGTGATGGATGCATTTAGATACATCCTTCACACCTTCCTTCCATGTATTGCCAACTTGTATACCTAGTGGGATTTTTAATTTTCACTATTTAAAATCCTATTTTAATTAGTAAATTAAAATTCCCACTTGCTTCTAAATGGACTCTTCCATTTAAAATTTTCCTCCACAACTAAATTCTCTGATTAATTAAATTATCTCCTTAATTTAATTAAACCAACTCAACTCTTTAAGTTAGTAGAACTAATTAAATTATCACATTGTCCCAATTAAATTAATACCTTAATTTAATTGGTCTTATTTAATTTTTAAAATTAGTTGATTAATTTAACATTTTAAATTATTCAAGCCACTATGACCAACTCTTAATTAGTCAACTTGGTCTCTTCCAAACTTGACCAATCAAATTATCTAATTCCTTAGATAATTTCTTTAATTCTAATTAGAGTGGCTAAAACTTTTGTGTGTAACCCATTAGGTTCACCCCGTTAATTAAACATAGACTCATAACTCTTTGTAATTTTATTTAATATCAAAAATTCTGATTAGTCTACACTCTTTTACATTAATCACTCTATCAATTAATCTTCATTAATTGAAGATTACCCAATCTCCATAGTCAATGTCTAGCACAAGCTTATAAAGCCCAACTAATTAGATGAATTAATTATAGTGAACCTTCCGCTTACGATTATCATGTAAATACCATCCTTCCATTTTCTATCTCCTGAAAGAGGCTTGGGGCAACATATTTGCTGGTTCCCCAATAGCCTTGATAACTATGTATATATTCTTGATGTGTGGTTCCATTTTATGACCCCAAATTTGGAAAACTCCTTTTTTAAATTATCATATCACTTTGTGCAAGAATTTTTTTGAACTGATCATCCTAGAACATGTAGGAGATCAACTCGTTCTTCACTATGAGTGAAACAGATCCCATCTTGGAATTCACCATCCTCCATACATAGGTAGTTTGTGCCCAACCTAATTCCCAGGCGACCCACTAAGTGGTCGAGACAAAATCAAAGTACAAGAACCTAAATATAAGGTTACTGTGGAACCTTAAGTCAAAAGACTAGTTAGGCCTGTAAATTGATAGAGTACCACTCTACCCACACCCATATCCTAAAATACTCAAACAAAAATACTCTATATTCTACCATACCCTAAAATACCCAAAAGAATGAGACCCTAATCCTACCCTAACCTACCCTATCTAACCCAAGACCCATTGGGTCTGGTTTATTAGACTCATGTTTTTAATGTATATACTAAATTTCTCAATATATACTAAAAGTATTATTTGGCATACAATAACAAAAAAGAAAAAAAAATTCTATATTTAATTTATTTTAATTCTTAAATTTAAATTAGTTACTCTTTATTTTCAATTTTTCATTCATTAATAAAAATTTTATTAACAAAGTTTATTCATTAGCAAAATTAATTTTATTAACTGTTTTTATAAAAAATATTTATTCCACTATTAATTTTATTAATGAAAAATGTTCAACTGTTGCTATTGCTATTCCAATTTTTTTAAAAAAAATTGCTATCCCACTATAATAACTTTATTAATTTTATTAATTTAGTTTAATTTTTAATGAAGAAAATTATTTAGTTGATACTATTCATTGAGATGGGAATAAGCAAGGCTGCCCATTAGGGGCCTACGGCCTGGCCTATTTGATGCCTAGCCTGGCCTAGTTTATCTAATAAATAGATCAGGTTTAGGCTTTTAAAACAATCTATTTAGTTAAAAGGCTAGGTGTAGGCTTTTTAAAAAGCCTATAAAGCCTATCAGACCGGCATATATAATTTAATTATATTAATATATATTTAATTACTTATAATACTTATATAATTGCTTTTACATATAAATTAATTAATTTTATATAATTATGTATTATGTTCTTATTTAATACACAACCATTTTATTTTTTTTCAGTTTAACTTATAATAATGTTTGATTATGCTTTTCTCTTTGTTAAGATAAATGTATTATTATCGCTAATTATTTTTTTTTAATATAAATTATAGAATCTTTAGGCCTATTAAGGCCTATCAAATTCTTAAGCTTATTAAGTCCTTTGACTATTAAAAGCCCGAACCTATATAAAATTTAAGTCTAATTAAAATCTTAACTAAAATATGTTTTTTCAAGCCAACCTAGGCTTTGGAAAAATCTAAGAAGGCTAGGCTAGGCCTTAAGAAAAAGCCTATATCAAGTAATAGACTAAGCTTAAGCTTACAAAATATGTGACAAGCTTGGCCTATTCACAATAAAGCCTAGACTATTCTTACCCCTACTGTTCATTCACATATTTGTAATTTTTATGTATAAAAAGTTTATCATTAATATAAATTTGATTTTGATATAAACAATTTTTATGTTCAAAAATTAAATTTAAGTATAAAGTAATGGGTGATTTATGGGTATAGGTACATGGGTAATTTATGGGTGTAGACCTTACTCATACCTATTATATTATCTTTAATAAGTATGGATATGGGTGTGATATTTTGGGCCTAGGTAGGGTAATACCCTATTCATTTATAGCCCTAGGACTAGTTATATGCACTATCATAAGTTAGAGAATTTCCCACTACCGACAAGCCACTTCGGCTATCTTGTAGATTCTTTAATCGAGTCTTCAGTGAACTTATTTTCAAACAAGCACTCACTATCATGCATTCATGTCTTATACTGATTGCCCATGAAACGGGGCAATATCAAACTCATTGGAGTATGCATCATTAAGGCAAGTCTATCTGAATTTTAGATGCTCTATCTCATAAGATTCTATGACATGAAATATTCAAAATAATGACCATAGAGGCTAATCTCATGGTCACCATCATATGCATGACCAAGTCCCATAGTCTTGTATGATTTTAAGGCTAGGGATGCAAACGAACCAAGCCATCTCGCGAGCCTGATGATCTGGCTTAAAAAGTGTTCAGCCTCGAATTCAAAGGGCTCGCGCTCAAGTATGTATTGTTAGTGCAAGTCTATCCGAATCTTAGATGCCCTATCTCATAAAATTCCATGACTTGGAATATTCAAAATCATGACCATAGAGACTTATTTCATGATCACCATCATATTTATGACCAAGTCCCATGGTCTTGTATGATTTTAGGGCTAGGGATGCAAATGAATCGAGCTAGCTTATGAGGCTGACGAGCTGGCTTGAAAAGTGTTCAAGCTCGAGCCAAGTTTGTACAAAGTTCGAGTTGAGCTTGAGCCAAATAATTATTATTTGCAGGTTCATGAGCCTGTCTTTTTTAAAAAAAATAATATATATAAAAATTATAATAATGCATAAATTTTTTATATATTATAAAATAATTTTATGTTTTAGGCCCGAACTTGAGCCTATAATTTGATCATAAGGTCAAGCTTAACGAATCAAGCCAAGCCGAGCCCAAATAAGGGCTTGAGCCCTCAATTTTGTGAGCTCATTGAGCTCAAACTCAAGCTCAAGTTCAATTTATTTGATTTGAGTTTCAGCTCGAGCACAAAAATGGTCAAACTCTGCTCGGCTAGGTTCGTTTGCATCTCTACTTAGGGTTTTTCAACCAAATACATGTGAACGATATCATAAATTGCATAAGATGAAGGTGGTCATTTTATGAAATTTCATTCAATAAAGATTGTATCACAGTAGGAGTAGCTTTACACGCTAATATAATTGGTTGTAAGACGCTATTCCAACAACTTTAGGGGCTAGTATCCAATTGGCATATTCAAATCATCAATCCTTTGAGTATAAGCTTAGAGTAAGTCATAAAGAACTTATAACTTCGCTCAGGCTTGCCTTTGATAGTCCCCATGATAAACTTCTTCTGTGGGTCGATGGGAATTATCCATCAGCAGAAACTTGTAGTTTTTCTATTGTAATCTCTTCATTTTTAGCTGACTGTTTTCTTGTGGATGTTTCACCTTCATCATAAACCTCAATTTATTCTCCTGCCATACACGATTGGCATTAACATTGTCCACCTTGTTCACCAACTTAGAAATATGAGAGTTTTGCTCTTAGATATGCTTCGTGAGTCTTCAATAGCCCTCATAAAATTTGCAATTTGTTTGTCCAAAGTTGTAGTACTTGTCACCACCACCACTGCCATACTTGAGAAACTTAATGTTGAGCGATGAGTGAATGATGCTGATTCTTCCTTTAATTTTCCACCACCTTCATTAGTACCAATAAGATGATGCAATGCCCTTTCCACAACAATTGAAGGAGCCATATCCAAAGATGATTGTAACTTCTTAAACATATTCTTGTGATGATGCCAACACTTTTTGCACCAGTACTTAAGGAATTTATGGTAGTAATTTCTAATGTTGCAGTCTTATTAGCGGCCATTTGATACTTCAATCTTGATGAATGGAAAATATGAGAGGTAGTAATTGTCTCACTAGATGTGCCAGATATTTGTAAGCGCATCTTTCTTTGTCTGCAAAATTAAAATTACAAGATAAGAGAATTCATACAAATAAGATAAAATTGTAATTTATCAATTATGGATTCAATTTCTAATATAATCCTCTGATTCTTCCCTTCAAAAAATATCTTTAAACTTTGATGAGCTCCACAATGCATGCCTTGAATGTTGTGGATCTCCTTGAATTAGATTTAAAATAATGCCAATTTGAGAGCTTCGCTCATTAATCTTGAATTAAATGCAAAAATATGATGAGCTCCACAAAAAATACCTTAAACGCCATGGATCTCCTTTAAATTTGATTTGAAGAAAATAATGCCAATTAGAGGGCTTTATTCTGTAATCTCGAAACAAACGCCAAAATATGATGTGCTCCATGAAAAATGCCTTTAACGCCATGGATCTCTTTTAAATTTGATTTGAAAAAAATAACACCAACTCGAGGGCTTCATACCACAATCTCAATTCAAACACCAAAATATGATGAGCTTCGCGTACAACATCTTGAATACTGTGGATCTCCTTGAATTTGTTTGAGAGAATTGTTGAACTCCTCTAAAGTTCCTTTCGCTTGATGAGACTTGTGTGTCATGATCTTTGATCATTCCCTTTATATAGATGTTTAATGAGAGACTTCTATATTGACTTTAACTTCTTTGATGGTTAACTTTTTGATAAGATAATATCAAATATCTAGAGATAGTATCAAATATCTTTGATTTTATTGATCCACGTATAAAGACATACCACATGTTGCAACTTGATTAGCCCGAAATTGCTAGGCCACACAACTTCATTTGATTGGCCTTGATATTTCATCTTTGACACTTGTCAATATTTGATTTGAGCATAAAATAATTACCAGAGCATTAATTAAAATTAATTATTTATTTTTTGAAATTAAATTAAATAAATTCTAAAATGTAAATAAAAAAAATTAAATTAATAACTAACATAGTACTTTACACAATGTTACTTTTTAGTTAACCAAAAATTAATATGTCTACACCTATACCAAGAAAGTCACCCTCCACACTTGAAGGGCTTCTTATCTGATCTAAAAATTACAACTGAATCGAGGAAGCGATGACTTTTCTGGATGCCAATAAGCACAAAATATGAGACGAATAAGGCAATAATAACAAGAAGTCAAGAGATCGTTGATGTAGTCCTCCTAGAGCATTCTCCATGTACACACTTCTCACAACATCTAGAGTAGACATCCTAGTCATGGTGCAAGAGTAAGGCCTGATCCAACACCACCCCAAAGATGGTGACCAATCAAAAAATACAGAAGACCAAGAAGTGGTGCCACTCCCACCATAACCTACTACTGCGAAATGCTGAAATTTGAAAGATCCAAACAAAAGTTGATCCAGCAAGGATACCTAAAGGACTATATGGCTCAGAGATAAGATAATCCCATTAAGTGATCCAAATCTGAAATAACAAAGACTATCGATGCTTATCCAGTGAATAGTCAAGTTAAGGAAATGGCAACATCAATATGTCCCATACAACTTCCTACTATTGGTGTTATTTAAGTAATCTCTGTAGAACACGCATGAGGTGACTCCTCTAATGCAAGTAAGGCACTGGCAGGTAGCAAGACAAACACAAGCACACTTAGTGGACCCAATATTGGAAATATAAAAAGTGCGTCCACAACTCCCTAGCATCATCTTTGCAGAAAAAGACATGGAGACTAGGCAAGGCGAAGATAATGTTGCTATAGTGATCTCTGCTTCCCTCACTAACTTTTAGGTGAAGAATATCTTAGTGGATAGTAGAAGCTTGGCAGACATCATCTTTTATGATGTATTCCTCCAAGTTGGTGTGGATAATACCAATTGCAAAAGATTTGTACTCCTAAACTTAGATTTACTGGCGACATAATGGAGACTCTTGGGAAAGTGTCTTCCCCCATCCGCTTACAATATAATACTAGGAATATTGACTCTGAATATTTTTTGAGCAGTAGTCTAAACCTACCACATGAAGATGAAGTTCCCTACACTTGGTAGAATGAGAAAGGTTGTTGGTGATCAACGCACTGCAAAAGAATACTATGGCAGTATCTTGAAAATAATAAAGGTCCCTACCACCAACCTAAGTGATGCAAAGGGGAGCAAAAAAAGTAAGTAAAAGGATAAAGGTAAAGGCATTGTCCTGGAAGCTAATGCTATTACAATACTCATGCAAGAAAACGATCTCCAAGAGAAGAAGTTGGCACAATGAGAAATCAAACTTGAGGAAACTCTCTGTGAAGAAGACATTAATGTCAGCTATTTATCCCCTGTAGTAGACATGGGAGATGCCCCTCAAATTGAATAAACACGCCTTCTGTGGCACCCTGAAGTCTTTATTTTCCTATAAGTTATTTTAGTAGTTAGGATTTTTGTTTTCATTCTAAGGTTTTGCTTTTAAGTACTTAAATATTATTTTATCAATTATGACTAAAAGATCATCCTAGCTTGTGGAATGGTGTTTGTCTCCTTTGATTTCTTCAATGAAAACTTTCTGACATTTCCCTACAACTATGTTTACATTTTTACTAAAAGATGACAATTGCATGAATATATTATTCACAGTAAGACCTAAAGGCCACACAAATAAAAAACTTACAGCAACAAGCATGCAATATCAACTAACGAAAACTCCACACAATAATTAATGAATGCGCTATATATATCAACACTACTATAAGACCCCTAAGGGGGCATGTGGAGATAACATCAGCACAACTATAAGATATCTAAGAGGATACAAGGCAAAAAATTGCTATAAGACCCTCAAGAAGACGTGCAATACAAAGATTAATATATGACCCCTAAGGGAATGCACAACACAAAGACCAATATAAAACCCTAAGAAAACGTGTGGAAAACATAAAAGACTACTATAATAACCTAAAAAATGCACGTAATAGATACCAAAGAGACCCCCAAAGGAGTGTGCGGCAAGCAAAAACAGCTATATGACCTCCAAAGCAGCATGTAACAACGATGGCTACACTAACACCTCCAAAGGACCACACAGCAACAATGATTATACCAATATCCCTAATGGGGAACACGACGATAGTAACTACATTGACATTATGCAAAGACCCCTGAGGGGTTGCATATTAAAAACTTTAATTAAGACCACCCAGTGGGCTCCAAAAATACAGGAATAAGAGAAAGGGGAGGACAAAAACTAAGTCATTCACAAAAATCTTTAAAGGGACTGCCAATTACTTCTTATTATAGTAAAGTCCTAATAAGAGGACAAAGAAAAAAAAAAAAAAAGAGCGTAAGCATGCAACATATAAGCAACACATGACATCAAGGAAGATATGAAGGATAAAATCATCCAAATCACTTGTGCAAAAAAAGAAAGCATAATAGCTCAAATCTCTATAACAAAAAAGATAGTCAAACAATGCTGAAATATGTAAACATGTAACAACATTTAGCCTATACTTGACCGCCAAAAAAGAAACTAACTATTGAAGCCTCTAAAATAATGTGAAAAGGAAGCAATCCTCAACCAACAAAAGAAAAGGAAAATAATTAACTCCTAGTCTAAGTCATACTTTACTCTTTTAGAGTCACAACCACTAGATCGTCCGCCATAGCATCAATGCCAAACTCCAAAGCTCTACGAATAGCTCTGGTAGAAAGATTAATCAAAATAGTATCATTAAGTAACAATAAGTCCTATAGAATACACTCGGTCTCACTAAGCACGTGGTTACAACCCCAGATAGTTTGCTCATAGATCACAATGGCCTCCACCTTGTCTGCTTTAAAGAACTCGTTACATCATTTAAACTCCTTCATTATCTCCTTGCGTGCCCTAAATACAAGCACTTTCCCAGTGGAAGACTCGAAGAACTTCCTCACACTCTTCACCTCCCTAACATGCCTATGGATGCGCGTTCGGATCAGATAGATCGAGTTCGGGTAGTTTGGGTTGGGTAGTTGATTTTTTGGATAGCAATTTTAGCTACTCGACACTGACCCAAAATTGTCAGATACCTAACACTTTGGGTATCCAAATATATCGGGTGTCGATTAATTCAGGTTTGGGTACCCAACATGAATTTTTTTCAAACAAATTAATATAAATATTATTTAAAAAATATAAGATAAAAAAGAAAAAAGAAAAAAAAGGAAAAATAGACTTTGGCCTTTGTACTAACAAAGGCCAACTCCAAACTTTGGCCTCTTTCACAAACATATATATATAAATATATATTATCTTTATAATATATAATATATTTATATATATGGTACATATATAATAAGTATATTTGTATATAATATAATACACATATTATCTATATATATATATATTTATATATAATATATCTAAATATACTTATTATATATTATATGTAAATTAAAGTCGAGTACCGAACAACCTGGTCAGGTAGGAATTCTACCCGATATCCAACATGAAATTTTATTTGGGTATCGAGTACCTAACCCGTAATTTTTTAAATAATAAAACTCAATCTGATATTACCCGATCCAAATGCCTACCCCTAAACATACCGCTCCTTTAGTTGCTCATGCTCCTTTAGAAACTTCGCAAACTCCTTACCTTTCTAAACATGCTGTTGGATGAGTCCTACATCATCTTCTTCTGAACATGTTGTTGCATAACTAGGTTCTAGAGCTACTCTATAACGAACAAATAAAACAATAAATGATTGTACATAACTACCAATTTAAAGCACAAGAAAAATAAACAATGTAATAAGAAAAGTATTTTTCCTACAAACTCAATCAACTAGGAAGAGGAGAATATCTCCAATTTTTCTTGGTCATACTCGCTAACCATAAGTGCTAAAAGCAATCTCATCAACATCCTAATGAGAGTTGATGCCATAACTCCTGGGTAAACCATGGCGGAATAAACCCTTGCCTTTGCAAGCATAGAAATGGCAAGAGGAACTTAGACAAGTAGCTCCAAGTAGACTCTCAAGCACGTTGTCCAACCAACTCCAAAAGCACTGGCCCAACCATTACCTCCAGCAGTCTTAGGTAGAGAAAAGGCGCTAGAGCATGAGGCTTTCTAGAATGCCTTCTAGGGGAGCTCGGACACTACCCCATTAGGGATGAGTACCCACAGTGCTATTCCACCTGCATGCCTCTTATGAAAGTCTCCATTCGTCTTCCTCGTGCGAATTTTAGTTGATTTTATCTTTTTTCCTACCAAGAGCATGCAAATTCGATTAAACTCAATGGTTCAAAAAAAGATCAAGAAAAATAATGCAAATAGTAAGAAGAAAGTATGAATACAATAACAAGCAAACAAAAGCAAAAAAATTAACTATGTACCTCCTCGAAGTGCTAAAGATATCTATGACTCTTTTGTAAATGCATCAATGATGGTGAATTTCCAAACAAGGGGAATTCCCTGACTCTTATCTCACATAAAGAAAAATAAACTTTTTCAAGGCTTTATAAAGGAAGGCAAACCACTCAAGAATTTACAATTTAGCCTTGGGAAAAAGCAGGAGAAGATTTCATTTGGTATGTGCCCTCTATACCATAAAAGAAAGTGAAAACTATTTACGAAAATAGGAAGAACCAAATCCCAGCAATGTTGAAATCCTACAAAATACGCAAAGACGTTTGGAGCAAATTAACTCAAATACATTCCATAACTCCTAATTATCTCAAACAATAAGGAATAAGGAGGAAAGAAAAAAACTAATGCTGAAATAACCACTGAAAATAGTGAAGTACCCTAGAGGAGGCGATATAATATGATCCGTTAAGAAAGAGAGGACAAACTCAAACTCATTAAAGGTGCAGACCCAATATCTAAAATTTCTAACTCCCCCAAAAAAGGTGAACAAGAAAGTTCATGACACCAGCAAATCTATGAGGAGCATCCTTGGATCCTTCCTCAGAACAATCCTCTCCTTCAGATTTAGACTTAGAACTAGACCTAAGCTCAAATGAAGGGCGTGAATAGAAAACCTAGGGATGATTAATGCGCTCTTAATGTGCAATTCTAGATCTAAGACTGGACTAGACGACACGCTCAAAGAAGGGCTTATAAACATTGAAAGTATGGCAACACTATGAGGAGAACAACCATCACGAACACAAACAACTTTAACACGACCGTAACTATCCAAAATAGCATCAACTGAAGCAGGCACCTAAATTAGATATGTCTTACCCGAAGTTGCAATTTTCTAGAGAAGTTTTTACTGAGTCCAAGGAGTTAAAAAATACAAACAAGAGAATAAGGTAAGAAAAAAGGTGAAAAGTTACCTTGGAAACTTATCTGGTCTCTCCAATAAAGCTTACTTCTCGAAGACCCAAAATTGTCAAAATTTGGCTGAGTCCCTTAGAAGATATAAAGCATTAAACAAAGTATCTCCTACAAACAACTAGTTAAGAAGACCTAAAAATCTCCAACTTTATCAGTTATTGAACTATTCAAATTTCCAAAAGTCAAAATTTTAAATAAATTATGAAAATTTAATAAAACTAATTAATTAAGGTAAGGTAAAATTAAAGTTAAGCTTATAGTATACTTTCAACATGTAAATAAAATTTCTAAATTTTGAAGTAGGGGGCACGATGATATGGAAAAATAAGAACTTAAGGGTAAAAAAATAAAAAATTAAGAAAAGGATCCAGTTGAATAAATAAGAATTAAGTAAAGGGCTAGTGAGCCAACAAATTAAGCCTATCAAAGCCCAATAAGCACTTAGTCACTATAAGTGTCAATTTTGAAAGCCAAAACAGAAACATCAAATCATTTTATAAAAAATCCCATGATCTAACTCTACGCAAAGCATGTTCCAGGAGTAGGAGCTGATCATTTAATCTTATTGAAATTCAGAAAGGACCCTAATTCCATTTCCAAGCACCATCAAGAAGCTATAGCAAATGACAAAGTTGTAACTAGCAAAGTAGCTTTGTTTGAGGAAGGAGGAGAGGCTCGTTCATAGCTTGATCTTCACTAACACACTAATGAACTTTTTGGGTTAATTAGTAAGGCATGTCTATGGTGAGGTATGGTAGTATTTGCCTCATATGACGTACTATTAAATTAAATGACATATGTCTTTTTATAGTAGGTTATCGTTAATTCTATAACAAGTTGTTGGTATGCATTTTAAAATTTTAGTATTTTTAGTGCTTGGTAAATATTTAATATTAAATTAATACTTAACAATATATAAAAATATGAATATATTTAAATTATTCAATTAAATTATAAATTAGCTAAAAATTAATAAGGTAAAAAATAAATATAAAACACAGAAAAAAAAGGAGAGAGAGAGAGAGAAAGAAGTTATCTATCTCTTCCCCCTTTCTCGCTGGCGCCCTTGTCCCTACCCCTTCACCCCGCCAGCCCAAGCCTAATTGGTGCCAGCGAGGCCAGGACCAATGGCCATGGTGGCAGAGTTCGGGGTGGGGGGTGGGGTTATATATATATGTCATGTACGTTGAGCTTGTGTGGTTTTTACATTTTAGCTTGTTATTATTTTTGTAAAAAAAGGTTAAATGAACATTTATATTTTGTTAGTGTTTTCATAAATCATTGAAACTTGAGGGGCTATGCTTAATAAAAATATAACAATTTCCATTAAAATTTTAATGAAAAATTGGACGGAGTACCAAAAGTATTAAAAAAGTTATGAAATTTGGACTAAGTGGTCAATAGCATGATTTCGGGACTAATCGTACACACACTAGATATGTTGTGGGACCAAAAGTTAGTTTTACCTAAAAAAATATGTTTGAAATAAAATAATTTACAGTGCATCAAAAATTATTAATATATAGTTAAATATCTCATATAGCCATATCCATTGACAATCATATAAAATATATCATTTATCCTTCAATAAATAAATACGCTAACTATATTATCCAATATATACCTGAATTAGATCCAATATAATTTTTTTTTCTCAAACAATAAACTTTAAATAATTCTAACAATCAAACTTCGGATCCAAATATTATGAAATTATCTTTACTTATTATTTTGTATTTGTAAAAGCAAAACCCAGATTATAAGATATCAAAAGTCATCGTAATTGTTATCATAAAATAGTGTCAGGTGTACTTAACAATATCAAATGTCTAAATATGTATTAGATAAAATTAAAATAGCATTATAACTAAAAATATATACATATATAAATATGTGGAGCCCAATATTAGTAGTAGAAAGTAACCCATGCGAATAAATAATATTAAAATATCAATATGAATTTATGTTAGCCAATTTATTAATACAAAATAATAACATACTATAGCTAAAATTTTGAATTAATTTGATAATGTCAATTGATAATAAATTTTGACACTTTTCTAAAATAACTTGTTAACACAATTTTTTAAGTATATTAATGTATATCACATGTAATTGTTTGATATTTCTATTGCAAATTAAATTATTTTTTCATTAATTTAAAAATGAAAAATATATAAAACAATACTAAAATAAAAGATTTATTGTAATTATAAGATAATGTATATTGTCATAATAGATATAAATAGGTCCATTCTATATTTTATGGGTTTAATGAAAGAGTCATTTAAAGAAAAACCCAATTTGAGGAGCCTAAAATATCTACAAAGGCATTCAATCGGTTGGAGCCCAAAATAAATAAAATTTTATTATTGAAGTCACTATTCCAATACAATGCACGCTCAACATACAATTAAAATCTACCATCAATCAATTATATAGGTAGCACGTTAAATTTACTTTATATGTTGCCAACTAATCATTAAAAAAAAATAGTTATACTTTAACATTTTAAATCTAACGACTCAAATTAAATATTTATGTACATTTCTCACATGAGGTATATACAATAAGATTGCACCATACATTATATTACTCCTAATTAGTGTTCAATGAGCCACACATTGAAAGTTCTTTACAACAAAACTTCTATAGTAAATAGTTTAAGTTTAATATGTTTAGCTCTTCGGTGTGACTTTGTTTAAAGAGATTATCCTCCTCTACAAATAACCTTGTATTCATGATAGCACATTTTCCCTTGATTCGAGGAATTTCTTACTCGAACAATCTTTTATATAAATAATTAAAAAATCTTTTATTGAGTAAAAATGGAGAAGAGCAGGAATGAGAAAAAGCTAAATCAAAGAGCGGATTCGTGCCATCTTGTTCAATAGTCGACATGTGACTGCTAGTGTAGCTATCAAACATAGAAATCAAGGATGTATGTAAATATAGGTACTTGAGTGAGTAGACTACCGGTCGCTTTGCCTAAGCCAAGCTTCACATTAGTTGGGCCCCTTTGGGGGGTAAGTTTACTTTTCATGATTTTGCAATACACGACCAAAGGAATTGGTTTTTTTTTTTTGTGAAGGAATTAAACTGCTGGATCTAATAAACACATCGCAATAAGTTGTTAGCATTTTTTTTTATATATTTAATCAGGGCATTCTCTCTGCTATCTAGTTGTAAATGGAATTATGAAGCTCTTTCTCAAACCTACAAAACTAAACACTCTATTCGAAAGTTGAATTAACAACTTATACATGAATTTTCAAGAGGATAAGATAGGTCGAATGGTTTCAATTGGAGATAGTATTGCATGTGTCTGAACGTCTTATGAGATAACTAAAATACCCTCTAAGTCATTAAGTATTATTATTATTATTTTTTTATAATTAAGTGGCAGTATCATTAAGGCATAGCAAAATAAGATTCGATAATGTGAAAAGTACCCATATTTCAAAAAATATTAATAGGCAATTTTTCCAAATGAATGGAAGAAGTCCATTGTTCAAAATCAGCAAGATTGTGGACTACAAAATTTGCTAATATAGAGAAATATTTGAATTTTCATTTTCGCTAGCTATGCCAAAACCTTCTAATTTCATCAAAGCACTCTATTGGTCCAATCTGAGTAGTCTTGTGGTCCATAATCATCATGAATGCTTGAATGTTGTCTATTTCGAAATTAGTTTGGATATGCTTCCATTGTTTCACAAGTTTCTATATATAAATCAAATAAGGTTTTTGTTTTAGCTGAGAAAGCATCATGGAAAAGACCTTTTTTAGTTTATGCATGCATGCCATTTTCATTTCTCACCAACATATATAACCAGGAAATTACAGACACCATCATTGGAAGTCGCATCCATATTGATTTTTTGCCATCCATTTTTGGGTTTTTTTCCATTATTTATCTGTGCTTTGATACTTAGGTATTGTCTTCTTTTGCCTTTGTGTTTCAAAATGGTCTCTAATTGATCTTCCAATATTCTTCAGTAGGTAGGATACGCACATTAGTAAAAAAAAACATTATGAGTAATGTTATTTTGACATCGATCTCTAAATAGATTCCATAGCAACAATAGAAAAAGATGAGAAACCCTTCATATGGATTGGGAAAATATTTCCTTGATTGAAAAGGATGATTTGGAGTGGTTCATTTGTGAAGGGTGCCAGGTTAAAGATCCACTTAGAGGTGAAACAAACTGATTTAATGAAGTGGCGTCTCAGGAAGATGTGTTGAATTGTTTCCTCTTCAAGACCACAAATTAGTATAGCAGTCCACTTCGCTTGTTTGGGAAAGATGACTCTGTCTTATTTTGGTTGGTAGAATGCTCCAAGTAGTAATTGTCTAAAGGAAAATCTTTCAGCGGTTATGGAGTTTTGTGTTCCATAATTAACTTATCAAGGTCAATAGAGTGCAAGATAAAGCAATAGACTAATCACAAAGATAAACAGATCTAACTGAGAATTTCTCTAACTAGGAGAAAATCCACTTGAGCTTCACAAGCTCCCGTGAAGGAAATACATATATGGCATTTCTGAATTGCTTCATGGCTGATCCTGATCAAGATCAACAAACACTTGCTTAATTCACGGAAATAATGGAAAAAGATTGTGAAATGTGGAAGTTTCTTGATTTAGGTTTGACAGAAGGAATCCATGGACCATTCTAAATACTAACTCTAGAATCCAAGCAGAGCTTATAGCATGCTCCTTTACATAAGTAAAGATATCATTAATTACATGCACTTGTGATGTTCCTTCAGTAGTTGACAAGGCTTTCTTATTTCAGCTACTTTGCGAATGGGCTAATTGCACAGTACCCCCCTGTGATATTCGAAATTGGTTGATACCCCCTATGAAATAGAGATTTGCGTTTGCATCCCTTGTGTTTAATTAAACTTAGCCCACTAGACCCATCTTAGACCTGACCACAAATTAAAATATGTTATGAACAAAACACCCCTGTATATGTATGAGTGAACCCATTTCAGTTTGTAAAAATTCCTCCGCAATCATCGTTCTTTCTTTGCTCAGAAAACCCTAATTGAAATATAAATAAAAAATCTACATCCTTAATGTCGTGCAAATCTTAAGAAAATTTGAAGAATACTTGTAATCAGAGTGACGAACACCATATTCGTGAAGAAACACTAGTTAGACTGCATAATGAGGTAATTTAGGGCTTTTTTTTTACTGCGATATTTTCATGGACTGTAACGATGCTTGTAATTTTTAAAGTTATTCCTAACCTTCATGCTTTTGAAACAATGTTTATATGGTTAGGTAACCTATATAGCTTATTTTGTGTTGTTCTAAAATGATTGCTTATGTTTGAATATATCATACTCTTTTTCTGCATTTAATAAATGATTCTATTATGGGGTTACTAAGTTGTGCCCTTTATCCTATGGAAGAATATATGTGGGGCAGCACTATAGATATGTGGGAGGCTGTCCAATTCATTATCATTTTATTAGTGGTCCCAAATGCTTGTAGTGTATTATGTGTAAAAGTCCATGTGATGATTATGTTGTGGGGTATAAAATATGTCATTTTTGTGTATAGAAGAAGAAATCTTGGTGGAGGATATAGTTGTTCTATCTTATTTTTCTAAGTGTATCATATATGCTTTATAACTTCATTTTGTATTTATATGCATTAAGAATCTGTGGTAGGGACATATAGGATGCATATGTAGATTTATTTATGTTTGTAGTGTGTAGTGGGGTATTGTAAATAGTTATCCATTTTTTAGTGGTCCCAGTATCCATGTAACACTACTTTTGAACTATATTAGTGTTCCCTAATTGTAGACCTCTATGACCATCCATCTTTTTTTATATTTTTTGAATGCAGCTCCAAGATTGAATTTTATATATAGGTGGTGGAAAATTCATTAGACACCCAGTGCTGAAGTATGATGGAGGAAAGAAATATAAGTATGTTGTTGATACGGACATTTTGAATATGGATTTACTGTGGGAAATGTACAGTCTAAGTGGTGGCAAAAAGGGTTGTGTTGAATTTTATTATGTAATTCCTGGTTTATCAATGGAGATTGGACTTAGGATAGTATTTGGTGACACATAAATTGTGGATCTCATAAATACTTTCAGAGGATTGGGGCAGTGCACAGTTTATGTAGAGGATGTGGACTGTAAGCCACCACAAGCAATGGATACACAAGGAAATATACTATTTAGTCAAGAGACAATGAACAAGCATACTGAAGATGTAAATATTGAAAATTTGCTTCTGGGCATTGACTTCAATGATAACTACAGGGAAAATGAAGATGGCCAAATAGATGAGCTACTTAATAGGGATCAAAGAATTGAAGTTGAAGTTGATTTAGGATCTAATAAGCATGTAAATGAGTCAGAAGTTCACTCTATGGATGCTGCAGACCAGTCAAGAGATGCAAATCTAAATGAGTCAAAAGTTCACTCTATGGATGTTGCAAACTAGTCAAGAGATGCAAATCAATTAGTTGCAGAGAATGTTACATATGAAGCAGAATTTCATGCTGAAGGTGTTGCACATGAAACGGAATTTTATGCTGCAAGTGATGCTCATCAGTCACCAGTTCATGCTCAGGAGGATTTACCACCTTCACAATTTCATGATGAGAATACAAATCAACCAAATGAGAAAACTCAAAGGAGCAAAATGAGGCAGTAAACACAACCCACCAAGAAGAAAGATAATTTTGATAAAGGCAAGAGGAGGGCAGATGAGGCTTTTAGGAGAAATGAGGGAGTGTGGACAGATGACTCAAATTCTGATGATTCAAACTACATGGCTGAATCTGTTGAAGAATCAGGCACAAATGATGAAGAAAAGTCTGATGCACCCAGTGAGGCACTGGAAGACATTGAAGGGTCATTAGATGATAACATATTTTTGAACGGGAAATTTCAGAACAAGAGAGATTTAATAAAAAAATTAAAGAAAATGAAGAAGATGATGTCTACTGAGGCCAGAAGACAAAACAAAATTGTGGCTACAAATCATAAAGAAGATTGGTACAGTGATCCAGGTGATGAAGAAGAGCTGAGGGAATTGTCTGATGAGGATGATACTACTCCTAGGGATCCATTCTTCAATGAAGGGTGTGACATGAAGGATTTTGAGATGCATGTGGGACTTAAGTTTGCCTTAGTCACTCAATACAGAGAGAAGCTTAGAGATTGGTGTGTGAGAAAGAGATATGAAATTCAGTTTGAGAAGAATGAGAGTACAAGGGTAACAGTAATTTGCCTCCATGGATGTGATTGGAGAATACATGCATCCAAAGTCATGAATACAACTGTATTCCAAGTAAAAACTATGAAGGGAAAGCACACATGTGCAAGAAGGGATACTAATGCTCTAGCCAATTACAAATACTTGGCTAAGAGAATTGAGAATGTTGTGAGGGATAATCTTGATGTTGGATTGCAAAAACTTCAGAGAAAGATTAGAAAAAAATGTGGAGTTGAAGTCAATAAGTGGAAGGTGTTCAGAGCTAAAAAATGTGCACTTGAGTCCATAAGAGGAGCTGACAGTGAAGAGTATAAGTTGTTGAGGGACTACTGTGCTACTGTGAGAGATAGCAATCCTGGAAGTAAGTTAACTTTGAGAAAACATCCTGACATAAGCATCCTTACTTTTGATAGGATGTTTTTCAGTCTTAGGGCATTTAAGCAAGGATTTTTGGCTGCTTGCAGGCCCATCATAGGACTTGATGGGTGTTTCTTGAAAGTCGTACATGGGGGTCAGTTGTTAGCTGCAGTGAATAGAGATCCAAATGATAATATGTACCCCATTGCTATGGCAGTTGTTCTAATAGAGAATAAGGATACATGGTTGTGGTTTCTTGAGGAGTTACTACTTGATATTGGTGGGGTTGAAGAGAACAAATGGACATTTATTTCTGATAGATAGAAGGGACTGGTAGATGCATTGCATATCTTGATGCCAAATTGTGAACACAGGTTAGTTGATTTATTTGGTTTATAGAAGTCTTTCTTTTATGTTAATCTATCTCTAATACTCTATCTTAATTTGATTACAGGTTTTGCTTGAGGCATATGTATGCCAATTTCAAGGTCAAACATAACCAACCAATCTTCAAAGACTTGTTTTTTAAAGCAGCCACAATAGCAAATAAAAATGAATTTAGTATTGGATGAATGAGATTGAAAAGGCAGATCCTAATGTGCATGATGGTACAAAGACAACTATAGAATGGTTAAGGAAAGTGCCACCTGTTCATTGGGCAAGGTCTCATTTTTCCACTAATTGCAAGTCTGATATATTAGTTAACAATTTGGCAGAGTCATTCAATATTTATATTTTGACTGCAAGGGATATGCCTATCATCTCAATGTTTGAGTGTATTAGGGAGAGGTTGATGACAAGAATCCAAGTTAAGAGGCATGGAATGGAGAAATACTTTGGTACAGTATGCCCTAACATATTGGTAAAAATTGATAGGAATAGGCTGATTGCTAGGAATTTTTTTGGTAGATGGTGTGGACACAGAGAAGTTGAGGTAGAGTGTCCTTTGGGAAAATATGTTGTGAATTAGATCAAAACATGCACTTGTGGCATGTTTCAGTTAAATGGTTATCCATGCCCACATGTATACACTGCTATTGGAGAAGTTAGGTATAATATTGAGGATTATGTGGACAATTGTTATAAAAAGGAGAAGTATTTGCAAGCTTATCAATATATGATACATGGAGTTAGAGGGAAAAATGACTTCATCAAGACTAATCAAGAACCACTACAACCCCCTATCATCATATGCAGAAAAAGAGGAAGGCCAAAGAAAATGAGGAGAAAGGCTACAGATGAAGTTCAATCTACCTTAACAAGGAGAGGACTTACTCACACTTGTGCCAAGTGTTTGGGCATAGGACATAACAAGAGCAGCTGCAAGAACCTCATTCATCCTAACTCCAAGCTGAACAAGGTTATGAGTTTAAGTGTACTTACAAATTGTTTCAAATTATATTCTGATTACAGTTTGTTTATTATCTATTGTGTTTGCATGGCAGAGGATGGGGAATGATGGAGGCCAGCAGAATCCTTCTCCAACTGAAAATATCCAAAGAGAGATGAATCAAGCTAGCCAAAGAAGTGAAAGGCAAATGAACAACCATTTAAGGCAGAGGAACACTCAGTCAGCAACATCTGCACAAGCACAATCACAAGCCTTTTCAGGTGGAGCCCAAGCACAGTCACAAGCTTTTTCAAGTGTTGATTCAGGCCAAGCAACAGCAACAGTGCAATCTCAAGCCTTTTCAGATCATCATGCAAGCCAAGCAACAGCAACAACAGCAGCACACTCACAAGCAATAGCTGAATCACAAGTGCATACTTTTTCAAGTATTTTTTCTAGTGCCCAATCAAGTCAAGCGGTAGCTATATCCCAATCAGTTGCTCAATCAAATCCAGCAGTTGCAAGATCAAATGCATTTTCAAGTGCTCAGTCAAGTCAAGCAGGTGCCAGAGCATTTTCAAATGCCTTTGCAAGTGGCTAGTTTAGCCAAGCAGGGGCAAGTGCACAATCACAAGCCTCTGCTTCATAACATTCAAGTTAAGAACATACAAGGCAGCAAGCAAACTCTATGGAGCCTCCTCAAGGAACAAAAGTGCAAGTAGTAATTATTGCAACCAACCTTCTTCATAATATATTGGGAAAATTGCTATAGACCCCCCTGTATTAAGAAAAATAGGCAAATTACACCCCTGTGAAAAAGCAAATTTCAAAGAACACCCTCATAGTTTAAAAAATCATGCAACGAACCCCCTGAGAGCGTGGGTGTAGCACATGCGCCTGTGCGTGCATCTGGGTTTAAATTTTGTACATAAAAGATAATTATACCTTTGTTCATCAATCGTTGAATTTTCTTTTAAAAAATCAACGGTTTAGATTAAATCATATTACATATATTTTTTAAAATATAAAATATATATACATAATATAATATATTATTATATATAATGTGTATATATATATTATATACAAGTGTGTATATATATATAAATGATACCCACCCCACCAGACTGCAAGCAGCTGCCGCCGGCAGCCCTTACCAGTGGCCAGCATCCGCTGCCGATATTTGTAAAAAAAAAAAAAAAAGGAAAATCGAAACAAATGGCGGCCGTCGGCGGCCAATGGCCAAATCTAGCCAGATCATGCCACAATGCTGCCATGGCAGCCCGTAAGGGTGGGGGTTTGGGAAGACGGGGTGGGGGTGGGGTTTGGGGAGACGGGATGGGGGTAGCCTCCACTGGCGGCCGGCAGCCCCCATCGGTGGCCAACAACCGTTGCCGGTATTTGTAAAAAAAAAAAAAAAGCAAAATCAAAACAGATGGCGGCCGTCGGTTGCCATCAAACACGGCCGCCATGGCCACATTGGCCATGGTGGCCAGTGGCCGGATCTGACCAAATCAGTATCTGGCCACAATGCTGCCATAGCCACGGCTGCCATGGCAACCCGTAAAGGTGGGGGTTTGGGAAGACGGGGTGGGGGTAGAATTTTGTATTTTATATATATACATATATATATTATCATATGTGTACTATATTAAATATATTATTGTATATATTATATATATATATATATGATAATAAATCTATAAATATAACTATCTTAAAAAAATATAACTAGATAAAAATAAATATAAAAATAAATGAATAATTAGAAAGAAAAATTATTTAAATTTTATAGATAAATTTATATATATGTATATATATGCTATATATGTATTTAAGTACAAATAAAAAATATATTATATATTTTATGAAATTTAAATTTTATTTACTTTGGAATTAATTAATAGAAAGAAAGATGAATATAATTGATAAGATAAAAATAAAAGTGATTTTAATTTTATAAATAAATTTATATATGTATAAAATGAAAATATATGAAATAATGGAGGAAGAGAGAAATGAGAAATAAAAAGAAAAGAAAAGAATGAAAGAAAAGGGAAAAAATGATAATAAAAGATTATTTAAATTGAATTGAAAATATATTAAATGATTAAGGGTAAATTAGTCTTTTTATATTAAAATTATGTTAAATAGGCAGCAAATGAGAAGGGGGAGGCGGTGTGCATGATTTTTTAAAACATGGGGAGGTATTTTAAAATTTTATTTTTCATAAGGGGGTATATTGTCTATTTTTTAAAACACAGGGAGGTAAATTGCTATTAGCCCTAACATATTAGTAGTTTGTATCAAGTTTTTATCTAATTATATTTTAATTCTATTAAGTACAGACCAACCAAGGCAGAAGAAATGTTGAATTATTAAGTGGAGCAGTGCCTTCAAGGTCTAAAAGTGCAACATTCACTGGAGTGCCTAAGAATATTAGAGGGATGGCCAAACAGAGAGCAAGGAAGCCATAAAAAACTCGATTATTATTTGTTCTAATTAATATGGGATACGCATGGAAGTTTTTAAGGATGTTTTAAGTTGTTCAGTATTTTTAAGGATGTTTAAGTTTTAAATTTGAACTTCCTGTTGCAACATTGTAGGTCTTAATATGCAGTTTCTATAGTTATATATTACTAGCTTTTGTTATGCAATTTGTTATTCTGGTGCAAAATTTACAACCATTTTATGAAATTGACTTGATATGGGCTTTTGGAGCTTGTGATGCTTTAAATGCAGATTGAGTCGGTTTGTGGTGCTTCATATGAGCTAATGAAGCTTGAGTTGCTTTGATATGAGCTTCTGGTATTTACTTCACGTGTAGCTTCTAATATTGGATTGTGGTGGTTTAGGTGATGCTTGGTTCTTATAGTTATGAGATGTGGTTTTGGTTGCTTGCTTTTCCTTTTTATGATTTTGATATAATTTTTGCTTCTTGAGTTTTTGGTTGCTTGTCTTTTTGCTTCCTATGGTTATGATACTTTAGATGCTGCTTGATCCATGTTGTTATCATAGGCAGCTTTGTTTTTGTTTAGCTTTATCATATCAACTTTTGGTAGATGAAGTAGGTTGCCAATTTATTCCTTAGCTGTGTGTATATCACAACCAAATGAAATCGCAAAAAATTAAGCATTCAAATAAAGGATAAAAATAAAGCATAAAAACATAACCTCCCAATTGCAATCTTACAAAATCATTAAAAAAGACTACCTAATAAAAAAAATTACATCAAGACAACATAAAACTACAAAAGACTAATTTTTTAGCAACAAAACAATTAAAATAACAAAACATGCTGCAGCCAAAACCCAAGAAACAGGTATGTAGTTCCCATTTCTTTCAACTGGTTCAACTATTCTTGAAGCCCTGCATACCACTTCATTTTCCTCATCATTGTACCCACCACCATAGCTACCCATTGAAGGAAGCTCTATTGGAGTTCCACATGGTGCCCACATAGCTCTTTCAGGTTTCAACCAAGCAAAAAAATTGCAATTTTGAATTGGACAACAGTAAAATAACTTTCCTCTCATTGGTTTGCTTTCATTTTCAACTGCCACTATTGCAGTCTTTAATTGGCATTTGCAAGATGGGGTAGAGGAGTACCTCAAATCTAAAGAAGGTTTCATGTTCCTTCTTCTCATGTTGCTGCTATTACTTGGAGTAGCCATGGATGGTAAAGAGCTTTGCAAAGGAAAGAAAAAGAATTGAAGAAGATTTTGACAAGGACAGAAAAGTGGGCTGTTTTTCTGAACGTCCATAAGGGGCAAAAAAGAGAAAGCATACACAAAAATCCAATCACAGCTGCAAATTTAGCGTGTGAACATCAGATTCTAAAATTGGATGCGGAATGCAATATTTAATTAAACACAAGGGGTGCAGGCGCAAATCTCTATTTCATAGGGGGTATCAATCAATTTCGAATATCACAGGGGGGCACTGTGTAATTAGCCCCTTTGCGAATAGGTATTCACATGATAAACTTAAATATTTATTAAGTGATTACACATTAGTCATTACTGTGTTTGTGTAAATTCTAATTTAAATTCATTGAAACTTTATATAAAGAAATTTTGAACTCTTTAGCATAATGGTAATAGCTAAAACTTACTATTAATATTTGTTTAAGTTCTAGTTTGAAGTAAAAAATTGTATTTGATCTTTCTTTATGAAAAATTAAACTCAAATGTCGCTTGCGTTGATCGGTTTTGTTTTTTGAAACACATTAAGCATCAGCTTGACTAGATTTGACCAAGCCCAATAACCAACTCAATGGTGCCTGGATGAAAATTAATAAATAATTCAATTGGGCCATCAAAATCTCAGTAGGTATGTCATACCGAGGCCCATACATAAGAACCTATCTTGATCCATTATGGTTGAACAATAATTATATTTCTAATTAGTTAAATATGGAATTAAAAATACTGGATATTTAATGTATACCAGTGTTTCATGATTTCTTTTTTAACATTGTGGATTAAAAAAAGTTAATAATAAGAAAATGGTTAATAAACAGATTTATAAATGTTCTATGTGTTCGAGAGGTGGAAAACAATCTTTCTGGCGTGATTTACTAGGTAGGTATAATTCAACGAGACCCTAGCCCCTGTGGTCCTGAACAAAGGTTCCATCCTGAAAATAAAAGAAAGCTCAGGAGCATAGCATCTTGACCAATGGGAGAGGAGCGACAAAGGAAGAGAGGGATATCAAAGAATGGAATATCTTCGATCTGGCTGTTGTTCCCTATTGGTTTATAGCACTTTAGGCTAGCTAAGAAAGGTATTCTATCTTTCTCTTCTTGTTGTTCCGCTCGATATAATTGTTTAGAATCCTCTCCTAGCTTCCTTTTTCCCTAGATATGCAGGCTAGTCAATCAAAGAGCAAAGGCTTTGTATTGTGCATCATATATAGATGGATTGACGTGACTAGGTGACTTCTCCTCTCCTTCTTGTTCCGTGATGTGCTAGTCGACTCCTTACTTCACTTCTTCGCAAGTAAGGAAAATCCCTTAGGCGAAGATGGATTGGGTAGTAATGGCACTCAATAGCTCTAACAGAACATTGGATTCATTTCCCTAGTCATAGAATAGACGACTCTTTTTTCTTCTAGGCTAGATCTAAACACCACGTATCCTTGTTTCAATCTCTCGGCCCTCCTATTAGTAACATAGGCTTATGAAAATTGTTCAAGAACAAAAATACAATTTAGGTCCACGTGATTTATATATATATATATATATATTGTACTTGTATTTATTTTCATTATATTAAAATTTATTGTGTGTATATCACTAAATTATTTAATTTATATTTATCACACATCTTAAAGATAGCTATTTAACAATTATTATTTTTTATAAATTATCAACAATTTTTATTTTTTATGATATTCAATTAACCCTTATAAATATTTTTGTATATTTGAGGTTCTAAATAAATATAACAAATATTTGTTAAAATAAAGTATTATTCATCAAGTATTATATAGAATATGTATAATATATTTTTAATGTTTCACATCAAAAAAGGCATCAATCATTAAGTTCCAATTAATAGTCACGACATATATACTCAATGTGTGAATTTAATTTTTAATATATAAAATTAAAAATATTAATTTAATTTCATATGATACTATACTCTCTCAATTATTTAAATATATTTGCTTTAGTTTATTATATGAAAATAAATTTAAGGAGGGAAGAAATAATGTAGTAGGAGCAAAAGGTGAAGAGAGAAATAGGCGTCAAGCATCAAGTTCAGACTAATAGTCATGACATAGTCGATATGTGTGTTTAATTTTTAATATACAAAATTAAAAATATTAATTTGACTTCATATGATACTATACTCTCTCAATTATTTAAATATATTTGCTTTAGTTTATTATATGAAAATAAAGTTAGGGAGGGAAGAAATAATGTAGTAGGAGCAAAAGGTGAAGAGAGAAACAGGCATCAAGCATCAAGTTCATATTAATAGTCATGACGTACTCGATATGCGTGTTTAATTTTTAATATACAAAATTAAAAATATTAATTTGACTTCATATGATACTATACTTTTTCAATTATTTAAATATATTTAATTTGTAAATTTATTATATGAAAATAAAGTTAGAGAGGAAAGAAATAATACAGTAGGAGCAAAAGATGAAGAGAGAAACGACATAATATGCAAGAGATGATAGAAACACGACAAATTTTTTATAATATTTTTGTTTAAATATAATTAATTTAGTCAATACAATAAAAAACATCTCAAACAATTACTCTAGAGTCTTATGCTTTATAAATAATATATAATGTATATATATATATATATGAAAAATGAAACTATATTTTAATCACTCATGTATACATATACTATACATATATAAAACCTTTTTTAACTATGAGTGATGAGGTTATTTTCTGTATAATGGGTTTTTAACCTCGATCATGAGTGATTCTCGACCACAGAGATGGTGTTGAGAGCGTGGGATGGAATCTGCAACCAAGGAACAAAGGTCAGGTTAGCCAAGAGAGTTCTCGACTAAGACCCTCCGATGCTAAAGTCAGTAAGTCGACATGAGAGATTAATTGGGCAGAATAACGATGCAGAGAGTGTTTTTTGCCTTACCTTAATAGCCGTAGGATGAAGTATTTATAGTGTTTATGCTAAGGTAAAAAAGACTATTGCGCCCTCCTATGTATTTCACCCATGGCTCCTGCCCATAGAGGCAGGATAGGACTTTTCGACCTATCTAGGAAGTCTATCCGCCGAGAGGGGCTCCTTATCATTATCAATGCAGAGGTGACTGTATTAATGGTAGAGGTGATACGCCATCACATTCAATAAATGTAGTCAAACGGCAGCGGGGCTACATTAATTGCGGATGCGATGGGCAGTGAGAATCATAAATGACCATAATGTCTCTCGAGTTCGAGTTCCTCGAGCTACAAGGTTGGGGTAAGACTATGGATCTCGACTTGCACTACAATGCTGGGCTTATTGGGCTAGAACTTTAGTGGGCCTGACGGAGTGGTCCCATATTAAAGAGAGATTATATTCAGTATGGTTTGGTTATATCCACCCCACATATTCAAGAGACTGGAATAAAAATTAAGTTAAGCTGAAATACTATTGTTTACTTCACTAAAAAGAAATCACTTTTCAATTTTCTCATAAAAATAAATAAATAAATAACTCTTCAATTTGAATTGAATTACAATATCTAATATCACGTTCTAGGCTCAATGTAAAAGTAAGATTTTATCACAACTTATGACAAATGTTAAAACGTTGACGTATCTTGTTCAAACCCACAAAAAATTCGACTTAATTGGCTATGTTGTGATTTGATGGTGCAACTGCAACGGTTTATTTTCAAGAAGATGGATTGTCTGTTTCATGTCATCTTCTTAATTCCTTTCACGTTGATCTCGAAGTTGATCTAATTTATCCAATTAATTTTTAATTACTTTTTGAATTTGAATTACTATATTACAATACATTAATCACAACGTTTTATTTTCGAGAAGGCAGTTCTGTTTGATTATCTTTTTCAACAACTTAATGTCCAAAAATAAATAAATGATTAATTAAGTTTGTCAATTCCATGATTCCCGGAAATAATGCCTCTGAAAAATGAACGATTAGAAAGGTTGTTTTAGCTGCTGAGTCTTGTCCAAACAATTGATTTCGAAAAATTACAATATTAGCACTTTCGATCTATGCGTTAAAATGTTCATAGTAGAGAATAAATAAAATAAATATTTATATTTATTATAACATTAAATTTTAAATAATAATAACAAATTATTATGACAAAATGATGATTATGAGTATAGAGTATTTGAGTTGTAAATAGTAGTTATTATATAATGGTAGTTGTGAGAATTAAAATAAAAATAAAAGAAAAAGAAATGAGGACGTCTTAAATACATCACACGAAAATGTATCAAAATATGATAGATGTTTTATTAATAGTATAGATATGATATTTTGAATTTATATTTTGTTAGACTTGATGCCTGGGTAATTTGTCTTACTAAATATAATGTGAACATTTTTATCTGTTATCTAATATAATGAAATAATTATTGATGATTCCATTGATTTAAAGAATAAATAATTCCATAGAATAATATACATATATATATATATATGCTTTACAATTTTGTTTGTATGAAAAGCTTTTCCTTTTAGGGAAAAAATAATATTTTCCGAACTTGTTTTCTTCACTTCCTTGATATATTTAGAAGTTAATAATTATATAATGAGAGATTATGTTCCAAGGATCGTCGGTTGATCATATTTCAACTATTTTGTGCCTGATATGATAAAATTATCATCCACACTAATAGCATTAATGCATTTCAGTAGTTGGTGGGATATATATCCACAGATTTTAGATCATTTATTAAATTTATGAATTGACTTTTGTGTTAAAGAAGAAAAAATAATATGAGCTGTCGAGAACAATTTACAAACGGAGAAATTATTGTTTTGCTCTATGATAATATATATGATAAGTACAAATGATGAAGATAAGATAATTATTAATTCTAATAGAGCACAAATAAAAAAAGAAAGAATAATCCCACCATTGAGTTATATAACAACTATATATAAAATATATATATTATTGTACACTTATAGGGTGTTTGGATGAGCTTATAAGCTCCTTAAAATATTTTAAGCTATGAAAAAATATTTGATAATTTTTTTTAGAAAAGAGTTTATAAACTCCTAAAATAAGATGCTAAGAGTTTATAAGCTTTTTTTTTTATTTTTTTATTAAAAGTAAGGAGTTCCTAACTTATTTTTAAAATATTAACATGCTCCTTTAATTTTAATCATATTAATTATAAAATTATCATTATTAATATCTTATAAACTGCATGATCTTATTTTATCCAAACACTTTAAGAATTTATTTTTAAAATAAGATCTAATATTTTATAAGCTCCAAAAATATCTCATGAAATGTAAAAGTTTACAAGACCTTTTAAATAAATTTAGCCAAACACCCTCTTAGTAAGATAATATAAAAAAGAATTTATAATTCTAGTATCCGTGCAATAATAAAAAAATAAAAGAAAATTACTATATTTCTGCAGTTCAACAAATGAAAATCCACACCCATGACCCATATGTTAGGCCCAATTATAATGGACTCCTTGAATTTACTGGGTTGGGGGTCAAATCCACTCCCCAAAATCACGAAATCTTACAGTTGTATTATTTTGGCACTTAGCACCTGTAATCATAACCTTTTAGCTGAAAAAAAAAAAAAAAAAAAAAAAAGGAAGATTAGATCGATGATTAAGATTCATGAATGTTTTGTGAATTATCACAACACACAATCCTATTGTTTTCTCCTTGGTTAATTTTCAAAGCAAAATTGATGGCTTGGCTCAGAAACTGCGCATTACCTTCAATTTATGTTTAATTGTGGACCTTTTTTGGCCACAATTCATGGGATTAATGATTGCCACAGTACTCACACGATATCATTGGTCATTTATTCCTTACATATATATGTTATGCTTTCTAAAGTGATTTTGAATCTATGAGTGTGAGTGCACATCTATGTATTTATTTGATATCATGATCTTATTGCATTTTTTTTTTCTTTTCTATTTGGGTACTATATATTTGAATGTATATTGTGTACATATACAACCACCCACACACATATTTCTATTTAAACCTGCTTATCTTAAAGAAGTTTCACTATAATAGATAATAAGAACAAATTAAGTTGTAATGTTTTATTAAATGTATAATAATGTCCATTCTTTAACATGGTATCGGAGCCACCTATTCCTGATGTTGAGCTACCCTAGTATTGTTAGGCCACCAATTTCATGCCATTCCACGTTCCAAATGTTCATTCCTGAACGTGCGTGGAGTGTGTTAGTGTCCCACATTGGTGAAATAAATAAATTGTGGTCTCTATATATGGTCTTGGGCAATCCTCACATCTTGAGCTAACTTTTGGGGTTGAGTTTGGCTCAAGGTCCATTCTTTAACAATGATGAACCAATGAAGCATGGGTAAAATTAATAAGATAAACTAATCAAGAATAGCTAGGCCTCAATTGATGCTATTTTTGGTGCTTCATGCCCTAACCCGCTTATTTAGTGGGTTAGATTTTAAGTACTCTGAATGTATAATAAACCAAACTCTCAAGTAGGTTATCAGCAAGCGATGGGGGTTGACCGTTGACCCAATTCTCTTTCTATTACTGTTCGACCAACTAAAGAAGATGATAGGCTCTCTTAAGAGAAACCCTGCAACCAAACGCAGTAGTATATATGGCATAAGGTCAAATTTCTGCCCACCAAACTTCCATTATGGCTTCTTATTGTCGTCATCAATTAATTATTTAATGTACTCTCAAGATAATAAAATGTGATCCAAGTGTACCTCACATGTTCACATTTTTAATTATAGTCAGTTAGTCATATTGTGAATAAATTTTATTCAAACCAAACTCATCAGCGGATTAGGTAATCCACTTTTCATCATATTTTACACCAAAGGCAATACTAAGATTTTCGTCTCCCCTTGCTTTTATACTCTCAGGAAATCATATTGGCAAATGCAAAAATAAAATTCTCGTGTTAAAAATATAACAAGTAAAATTTAAAAATATGTTCTATTTAGTAATTTAAAGTGTAATCAATGATTTCATGTGGACTTTTTCTCTTTTTTGGTGATGTTTGATTAAACTATCAATTAATATTGCACACTTTTCTTCTCTAGAAAAGAATAAACTGAATTTTACAACAAAAAATACAAATTGTATTTTGATTTAGGCGGCATCCAACTCCCACAATGGTTAGAAAGTTGAAATTTCTTTTTACATCAAATAATAAAAAATAATTTATAAACAACTTTTGTTGTAGGTAAAAAAGGACATCAGTTTTTTTTATTTTTTATTTTTTATTTATACACACACACACACATTATGAGGTCGTTAGGTTTGAACACGTATCCTCACACTTTTTATGTAAGATTGATGCTATTGAATCAAATGACTACTAAATATTTTATTTTACTAATAAAAAAGGGTAAAAATAGGACATTGGCTTAAGCCCTTAATGAACTTCGAGTAAAATAAGTGGTGTTAAATATTACACCAAAGAGTATATTCTAAGCCATCATAAAAAGGCCTTTGTTTAAACTGCAAGTAACACACCAAAAAAGCCTACCTTTGTTCCTAAGTTTTCACCTGTTAATGATGTTACATGTCTTGTGCAAAATTAATAATTCGCTTTGCAAAAAGGTTTTATTCCATTCCAAAAGAATTAAAGGCATGCCAAACTTCACGTGATAAATAATTTGTTTATGCTTTAACACGAGTGATCACAACTTGCATTTTATTGATCTTATGTTGTTATTCATTATATTATATTGTAAAAAATGCATTAATTTTTTTTTTTATATTTATTATTCCACATCATTGTTTATAATTTCAATTTTTAAACTTCAAATTATACTTGGTTTAGATGTTTGAAAAGATCTCTTTTAATTAAAAATTGCAACTATATACTATTTTATCGTTGTCATATATATATATATATGTGCGCCTACACTATAAACTTATAAATATAAATATACCACATTAATTTACATTTCTTTTAATAAAATTAAGCTAAGTCTATTGGCAGTAATGTTTATCTTGATACTTTTGAATACATATTATATATCATAATTACACAACACGGAGTAAGAATATAAAAAATGGTAAAATATAAATGCACAGTTTTTCTACTCATTAGCTTTGGCATTTGTAGTCTTTGTTTATATATGAAAACGGCCGGAGTAGTTCTATCTATTGATTATTTATCGATCTTTGAAAATTAAGGTAAGTATAATAATAGGAAGTCAACAAAGTTCGGTAATGGAGTACGCTGTTATTATAAATAATCTATTATAAAATGTTTATTAAGTCTTGAGATATTAATTTCTTATTGTATTTATAGTTGAAAATTAACTCTTAATTAGTTGTAATTTATTTCCTTTGTAGCAATAGATTATATGAGAATTTCTTGTTGTTATAATATATACTTTATCGTTTTAACTATTAACTCTTTCTAAGGTATTAGCTCTTTAATTCAAGAATGGTATAAAATATCATTATCCTTTTTGTAGTGACGAATCTTGTATGTGTTCTTAAGAAAAGGAATTTGTCCATTTTTCGGGGTCTCAAAGGGGCGTGGAAACACATAAGAATTTATAATATCTAGTTAATTTTTATGAGAATACTATATTCAAATTATAAATGAAGGAGTGAATATTTTATGATATACATATTTGATTAAATTAAACTGAGATAGTAAAAGGGTAAACATCAAATTAAGAAAGAGGCTGACAACAAAAAATAAATAAATAAATTTAAATCATGTAAATCATTTTAGACTAAAAATACTTCAGTTGAGTTATAGCCAATTCACAAAAGAAAAACCTTCAGAAAAGAAAAGGTAATGGAGAAAAACAATAAAATAAACAACAAATAAATTCAAGATAAAAAAAAAAATGCTCTTAACTTTTCTGTCATCAATTTTTGATGAATAAGTAAATTATAATCGAATTGCTAAAATCAACATTTTTTTTTTTTTTTGGTGTCAAAATAACGCTTTGGCAAGAAGTACAATACACCAAGTCAACTATCTAAATGCAACCAAAAACAACAAGCTAAATAAATTATATAATATAAGTTATACCTAATCAATTTGACTTATGTGAGGATGCATGTATGTTATTTTGTATAACTTTTATTCTCGTACATACTATAATTATTTTTTTAAATTATACCTAATTAATTCAATTAACTTGAAAATATTAATTTATAATAATTTATTTTAATTAATATTTTCTTATTTGGTATACTAAATGAATTTTAAGTTTCAAAGGCCTTTGAATAAATTAAATAGCCAACAAAGGACATTTTTTAATTAAAAAAAGAAATTCAAAAACAAGCAAACTATTAAATGCATTTTGGCCAACTAATGAATTTTTTAAGAAATAAAAATAATTCTAAAATACCAAAAATCAGAATAGTAAAATAAAAATAAAAATGCAATTAGGATTAAACACCAAGTTCCTATATGTTATATATACGGTATTATACTTAAATTAGATTGAGTAATTTAAGGATATTAACATATATGGCTTTCTATCCCCCATACAAATCGTATATATGTTCTCAAATTATATTTAATAATTTAAGAAACTTAAGGATATTAAGTTGTAGTAATCTACATTGGTTAAGTATCTATACATTCCTACATCGTATAGTATGTATTATATCTAATCGGATTGAGTAATCTAAAAATATTAATTTGCATTAGTTTTTGTTCTTGAACAAATTGTAGCAATTATCAAAACTATATTATTCCATCGAAGTAATATAAGGCCTTGTTTGCTTGGCTTGATTAGGTGTGATACATACTTAATCAAGTCTCTTTTAATGTTTGTTTTAATTGATAAAAGCCCTTAATAAATTCTAGGCTCTACATTATTTATTGTTGCTTTTGGAAAATGGATCGGGGGGGGGGGGGATGCTTGATTAGGTGTGATAAAAATTATAAAGATTTAATAATGTCTATTTTTTATTTTATTTTTAATTAAACCATGATTCTAAAAATGGGAAAGAATGAAGAAATTATGAAAAACTTATTAAAAAATATAAGGGATATAATAGTAAATTTATATATTATATTTTAATTTATTTATATACTAATCATACCAACCAAACATAAAATTAAAATATTATATCCTAATGGGTTTAAAATATATCATTTGCTTATATATCACTTCTAATCATATCATTCCAAGCAAACGAGCCCAAGGATATTAATTTTGTAAAAAATTGTTTTAGTTAAATACTATCTGATTTGTCTGAATAAAGGAATATTAAGTTTGAAAAGTTGTTAAAAGCATTTATGAAATAACCAACCAATAACACTTTTTGTAAGGAATATAATAATTAAAATATTACAAAAGTTATAAAATGCATTTATAATCAATCAATTAATGAATTTTTCTTTCCAATGAATAAAATAAATTTAAAAATATCAAACAATTTTGACTAAATCAAAACAGACATAACTTGTATCAAATACCTTTGATGGAATTGTTTTTTCAATTGGTTTGGGTGGGGCGGGGGGGGGGGGCGCTGGGGGATGGGGTGATATCACCAAAACAGCAATGAAAATGAATCCAAACAAAGTGAATTAGTGAAAACAAATGCAGATACAACTCCTCCTCCACCACCTCTGCTGCCCTGCTGGTGCTGTTAGTTCACCAGTTGTTGGCCTATCCATTCCATCCAAAACTCACCACCAAACTACCATCACAAATACACTTCCACAATCCTCATTTAAAACATCTCTATCCACACCCCATTGCTGAGCCACCTGTGCTGTGTATGCACAATTAATAATACCTCCATCATGGAAGAATACCACCACCATTACTACTCATCTTTTCCAATGGGGAATGCAGCCAGAATTATGAGAAGATCAATCTTCACTCTCCTTCAAAACTTCCAATACTTCACCTCAACTCCACCGCTCCTCGCCGCCCCTTTCGCTGTCTCAACTCTCCTATCCCAATCCTTCCTCTCCTCATCGTATCTCTTTCCGTTGGTCCACGGTCGCCTGAGATCCCTTTTCCTTGCTGCAGGTTTCCCTCCTTCATCAGAACTCTTTGCCATTCTCAATCTTAAGCTCTCTCAGACCATTCTTTCATTCCTTTTCGTCTTGCCCTTTACCCTCTCCTTTCTCCTCCTTGCCAAGGCCTCCATAATTAAAGCCCTTGAGCATCATCACAAACCAGCTACAGAGAAAAATGGATTCTTTTCTTGGATTCTGATCCTCAATC
This sequence comes from Jacaranda mimosifolia, assembly GCA_018894105.1. Classification (NCBI taxonomy): domain Eukaryota; kingdom Viridiplantae; phylum Streptophyta; class Magnoliopsida; order Lamiales; family Bignoniaceae; genus Jacaranda; species Jacaranda mimosifolia. The sequence goes on from CM032124.1 coordinate 17,770,823, forward strand.
CCCTTCTCATCACCCAACTTTGCAACTCATTAGTCATTCTTTCGGCCAACGCCACTTGCTTCTGTCTCCTAGTCATAGCTTTCAATTGCTCAGACCTTTTAGGCCTTTCTTCTCCGGGACCCCTTCTGCTCCTCTCAGCAACGGCAGCCATAATTTACTCCATCATTCTTGCTAACGCCTATATCATATGCAATTTATCATTGATTGTCTCAGGAATAGAAAAGCGCGGTGGCTTTAATACAATTCTCAAGGTTTGTGCTCTGATCCGGGGTAGAACTGCAACGGCATTATCTTTAGCTGTGCCGATCAACTTGGCCTTAGCTTCCATTGAAGCACTTTTTCAGTACCGTGTTTTAAGAGCTTATCGTCGATCTATGGTTCCCAATTCATCCATGGTTTTGGAGGGAATGCTTATTTCTTACTTGTATGCTATACTAATTGTTCTTGATACAATTGTTGGTTATGTATTCTTGAAAAGTTGCAAACCAGAACACCAGATTGATCACGAGAATGCGTATTCTCATCAGATGGAAATTCAAGAAAGAGATGAAAAGTCTTTTGGAGATTTGAAGGCCTTAGAATGGGTGCTGTAAATGCTACATACATTTTTTCACATGCAATAAAGTTGGTAAAGGTGATCTTTATACTGTTGATAGAAGAAAGTTGTGGTAAAAGTCTGCATAAAGATGTGTTTTAGAATTGCTCTGCCATGAGAATGGCACAAAAAGTAAGACGATCATCACATCTTTGTTCAGTTCTTTTGCTTTCCAGCAACAGCCTGTTTCCCAAGTGGAGTTTGGCAAAAGGACCTTGCAGGTTTTTTGTAAGTAATTTTTAGCCAAGTTTGTATTGGATATAAAATGATAATGATAATGGCATCTTCTTTCTTTCTTTCTTTCTTTCTTTCTTTTTTTTAATTACAAATCCATACTGATTTCAGTTTAACAAATTAGAAAGAAGCAGGAACCACTTGCGCTTATAAGTAAAAAGCAACAGATACGAATAATACTCCAAGGACTTGTTTGCTTGAGCATACAGGATTATGTAAGATTTATGTACTAATGATATATAAGTTAGAAATGGTATCCAATGTCATATAATCTATTATTTGCTTTAATTTTAGAAATTGGTGATATCCCACACTTGACACTATATAATATTTGGTTGGCAAGATTGCTTAATATAATTACATTTTGTAATGTCCAAAATGTTCTAACTTCTAATAAGGTAAATTTTCAAAATCATGGTTAAGGTTTTGATATGAGGGGTAAGAATGACTTTTTCATTTCTTATCATATCATATTTAAGAAGATAAAAATATCGATCAGGCCATCGATCAAGCCATCTTGGCCTAATCTATAAACCAGTTTAGCCCATGACACTATGTTGGGCCGCAAAAGTATTATGGGTCATAAAATTTGAAGCAAACAAAAAATAAGATTTAAAAATGTATTTATCATGCTTTATCATGTGAAGCAAACAAGCCAAGTAAAAAGGTTTTAACTCAAAAGTTGATGATATTCCTGTTGACTTCTTGATGTACATTATCACATCGTATAAGAATGTCACAAGTTCCAAGGAGAAGGAGTTTCACCATCATTATGGTAGAGTGCTGTGTTATCCTATATATACAGAGGATGAAAACATTGCATCTTCACAACCTGATCGAAGCATGGTAAGGAATTTTTTACTATTATTCTTGTTAACGTAAAAACATGCTATTAGTACTCCTGATTATTCGATGATCAAGCTTCATATGAGTGTATCTGTTTGTTCTTTTTGGTACTTATATCAAGAATGCAAGTAAGCATACACATCTTCTGGCAAAACAAAAAATTATAATATTTAGGTTCATAATAAGTCAGAGTGGGATGTCTGGAAAAATTGTTTGAAGGCTAGCATGGTTATGTAATCTCTTAAGTAATAGGCAGTGGACTTTATAGTGTGATATTGTTTTTCCTTTTGTGAAATGCTGACAAGTTGAAGAAATTTATTTTAACCTGAGAATTTAGAGGGTCAAAAAGGGAAAATGAAACAACAGTTTAGCATTGTTTGTTAAGATTGTTGAACATCTTTCTTTTATCACATCATATATATGTTGAAACTTAAGAGGTATACATACAGTTTTTTAACTATAAAGCTGCGGAGGGAAAACAATCATTTCCCTTTCTGTTCACAGAAACAAATTGGACTATAATTCTCACAAAACGGAGTAAAAAATTTGTTTGCATACAGCAGGAAGAGGGTTCAAACCATATGCAGATTATAGAAATCCAGTTTACTGCAATATTTATTTCCATTTGTATGTAATTTTATTTCAAAAATTGTCAAGGTGCATTCCAATTTAGCTGTTATCTTACATTATGCAGGCATCTTTGCATCGTTGGATTTCAGTATTTCTGGTTCAACAACTTAGAACTAAACTTAGAGCTGAACAACAAATTAGTATTTCTAATTGAAAAATGACAAATCAGTTTACAGGAGAAGATCAAGTATCACAAATGTTGCACTATGCAACCGATTCAGAATAGAACAGTCTGGAGAATAGATTATTAACAACAGAAAAAAGGCATCTGGCTGTGTTAGCAACCTAGTTTCCAGCTCATCTTAATGCAAATCAGTTTTCATTATGAGTTAGGAATACAATATCTGAAGCACAGTAGAGCTGGAAATATGTATTTCTCATTAATAAATGATATATTCAAGTACTTCCCGAATCCCAAAATCAAACCAAATGAAAACAGAACAAAATTTCTAAAACCTATCTCTTGACTACATTGCTATATTTACTAACACTGCCTATTCTCTATAACCTCTCTAATCCTTCTAGACAACAACTACCAGGGAAGGTTCCACATCCAAACCTAACTATTACAAGGAAACAAACCAATTTTTATGCTACAACAAAGAATTAGTGCTAATCTAGACACAGGGTTAGAGCTCTGTACAAGTGCCATGGCACATTCTGAAACCAATGAACTTTTCTTTCTAGCACGAAATGAGACAAATTCACTGGATCAGTCTAATCCATGTGCCTCATTTCTCTTGATACAAAGGGATTCTTCAGTTAATTACTTCTTGTTGGACTATAAAGTGGAAATTGGATGACAAATATTACTTGATGGAAGAAGCTTTCTTTAATAAATAGGTTTCAAAGTTAATGGTTATACTAACTACTAGAAATATCAATTTGGGACTATATATGAATTGGAGCTATAAACTAGTCGTGCATTGAATGTTTGGTGGGCCATAATTTATGATTATATGAGATATATATCCATTTAGTGAATGATTAGGTTTTGGAAGTAGAGAAACTCCGCTTGAAAGATTGTGTTCTTTTTTTGGGAATAAGAAACACGATACAACCATTTAATTATTGATTTCTCTTTATATTAATTAAAGGTGACCTCCATTATTATCTTTGATGCAATATTCGGATTTATGGATAGAGATATCATCATGGAGATCTTTCTCTCACTTTAAAACTCTTATCTAAATAATTTTTTACTTCCATAAGGTATTTGGCCACATTGGCTTACTAAAATCCTATTTCTAGATGATTGAAACCCTAAATCTCATTTCCTCGTGCTGCTTTCTTTTAAAGAAAAATTCTCCATAAATAATCTAAATTTCTCCAAGAAATCTATCTAGGTTAAAGATTGCAAAGAGAAGGTGAAGAACCCAAGGATTAATCAATTCACATTCTTATGCTTGTACTCAGGCCTTTAATTAATTATACTATTCATTTAGATATCTAGGACCTTATCTTATATGATGTATTTATATATAGGATTTAGAAAACTCGAAACCATTCATAAAGTAAGGGAAAGGAAATCTAAGATGGGTACATAGTTTCTTCCTCCTATGTTTTCATAAAATTATTTTTAAGATATATATAAGGTTATTTGGGGAAAAGTAGCCAAAGTTACTTTCAATTTAGGAATCAATCATCATTTGAATTTTGCTTGTATCCACTCCCCAGTCAAAGTTTTTTTTTATTTTTTTCTTTTTGTTCTTTCAGTCCAATCCCCAATTGAGTTCAAAAGATAAAAACAACCCCATTTAAATTGAAAATACCAAGAGACACTCCACTCAACTACTCAGAAACACATTTTTTTTCAAAATAACTCTCCCCTTTCACTTTTTTTTCCTTCTCTTCCTTCTCTTCAAAGACCGATTCTCGCTCTCTCAGATGACGCTATCTTCGCCTTCTACCTACTGGTGCTGCAACAACTGGCCTTTTTCTCTCTTCCCTTTCTTATTTCTGAGCTAATATTCGCCGTTCGTTGTGTTGCCCAAGTTAGAAGGGTTTGCATTTTCACTCATCAATTGCATAGTTTACGAGATAAGTTTTCTAATTTTCTCTTCTATTATTTTGTATTGAAATACTGAAAGAATTTTCATATATTTTCTTGTTTGCTTCTTATTTTATCTTGGTTTTAATTATTTTAGGCCTTATTTTGATATACTCAATTCACCCACAATTAATCTCTTCTTTTATGAAAATATCTAATGTAAATTTTTTCGTACTTGAATATTGTCAATTTATACTTCATTTGTTGTTTTAATTGTATATTTCAATTATCAATTATCTGAATTTAATAATTATAAAATTTATATAAGGTATAGTGAACATTAGATGTTTGTAACTGAATTTTAAGGATATTATCTGATTTATGGTGTATACAAAGTGTATAAATCATGCTTAGCATTTCTTGGGCATCCATTCCTGCAAACTCATCATTAATATGATTAATATTAATTTAAAATAATATGGTAGCAAAATTCAAACTTTCAGTTTTTAAATTGTGAGCTACAGTACACAAAATTTTCAATTCAGTATTCTATGCAAGTTTTTTTGGTACAAAACTTCAAACTTTCAGTATTTAAATTGTGAGTTGTAGTTCTAAAACCTCCAATGCAGTATTTACATGGTTATATATATCTCTCTTTTCTGTAGAAATAATGGCTAAACCTCGGGAACCTACACGCCAAACTACCAAAGGTAACAGAGACTCTAAGCTATGTTCGCGGTGCTCTTCAAGGTACTTTAAAAATGTTATAAAGGTGCTAGATGATAAGATGAGTTTCAAACACACTTGGGCAGATTGTTATGCACAAAATAGGGACTTGGACTGTGGAATTTATGTATGTCTTTGGGCAGAGTGTTATGCAAAAAACATCAAGAATTTTTGGGAATATGCAAATAACTGTTCTATAGACGTGCATCGAATACATATTGTTGCAAAAATTCTGACCGATGAGCATGGTTTAATATATTCCATGGCTCAATGATGATGTTCAAATGGTTAGTATCTGGATGAATTTACTTTTTGTATGTGGATATTAAGGTGATTGTTTCATTATTTTTGACATTCTTACTTGACAACGTTTATAATTTGTGTATTTGGATGATCGTAATGGATGGTGTTTACAATTCATAGTATAATTTGAAATTTTATTTATATATAGATACTGGTAAATATATATATATATTAAAGGTTAACTCAAAATAAGTACACAACTAGTGATAACTTGGTACATAAATGCAGTTCCAAAGTACATAATTGCTAAAACTAGGTACTTTTTTGCAGATTTCCAATATAAATGAAAGCACAAGTGGTTGGATGTTGTTGTTTGTGTTCCCAACCATTTCAACACGTGCTATCACGAGCATTATTTGAAGAAAAGATGATTTTATTGTATTAGAGTGTCTTATATGTTGTTCCAAACATCGAATTGAGGTTAAACTCGGTCTTTGGGAAAGCAAGTAGAAATCACGCAAATAAGTACATAAATAGGAAAAATTCAGTACATAAACGCAATTTTTAAGTACATAATTGCCAAAATTGGGTATTTTTTTGTGGATTTATATTATCATTCTCAGCACATAAGGGACCGAGTTTGATTCGATCTAATTGGACCATTGCATGATCATAAGACCATAGTGTATTATAGTCTTAGGACTCATATATTCATAATGATAGGTTCAGTAGTTTTCGATGGTGGTATCAGGAGGATTTAGTTGGCTCATGCATTAATGATTTATACTAGTATGAATGAGAGCACAAGTTGTTGGATGTGGGTGTTTATATTGCCAACCATTTCAACACGTACTATCACGAGCATTATTTGAAGAAAAGATGATTTTATTGTATTATAGTGTTTTATGTGTTGTTCCAAGCATCAAATTGAGGTTAAACTCGACCTTTACGAAAGCAAGTACAAAATCACACAAAATCAATACATAAATAGGGAAAACTCAATACATAAATATAGTTGCCAAGTACAAAATCGCCAAAGCTAGGTACTTTTTTGCATATTTGCAGTATCATTCTCAGCACATAAGGGACCGAGCTCAATTCGACATAATCTGGCTATTGTATGATCATAAGACCATGATGTATTAGTCTTGAAACTTATATAGTCATGATAGTTTCAGTGGTTTTCGATGTTAGTGTCGAGAAAATTCATTTAGCTCATGCATCAATGGTTTATATTAGTATGAATAAGAGCACAAGTGGTTGGATGCAAGTATTTGTGTTCCCAACAATTTCAACACGCACTATCTCGAGCATTATTTGAAGAAAAGATGATTTTATTGTATTAGAGTATTTTATGTGTTGTTCCAGGCATCGAATTGAGGTTACACTTGGCCTTTGGGAAAACAAGAACAAAATCACGCAAAATAAGTACATAAATAGAGAAAACTTAGTACATAAATATAGTTGCGAAGTACATAATCGGTAAAACTAGGTACTTTTTTGCGGATTTGCACTACCATTCTCAACATATAAGGGATCAATTCAGTTCGCCCTAATTTGGACATTGCATGATCATAAGACCATAACGTATTAGTCCTAGGACTTATATAGTCATGATAAGTTCAGTAGTTTTCGATGGTGGTGTCGGGAGGATTCATTTGGCTCATGCATCAATAGTTTACACTAGTATGAATGAGAGCACAAGTGGTTGGATGTGGATGTTTGTATTCCCAACTATTTCAACACGTACTATCATGAGCATTATTTGAAGAAAATATGATTTTATTGTATTAGAATGTCTTATATGTTGTTCCAAGCATCGAATTGAGGTTAAACTCGACCTTTGGGAAAGCAAGTAGAAAATTACGCAAATTAAGTACATAAATACAATTGCGAAGTACATAAACGCCAAAACTTGGTACTTTTTTGTGGATTTGCAATATCATTCTCAGCACATAAGGAAGCGAGTTCAATTTGACCTAATTTGGCTATTGTATGATCATAAGACCACGATGTTTTAGTCCTAGGATTCATATAGCTATGATACGTTTAGTGGTTTTCGATGGTGGTGCCGGGAGGATTCATTTGGCTTATGCATCAATGATTTATACCAGTATGAATGAGAGCACAGGTGGTTGGGTGTGGGTGTTTGTATTCCCAACCATTTCAATAGGTGCTATCACAAGCATTATTTGAAGAAAAGATGATTTTATTGTATTAAAGTATTTTATGTGTTATTTCAAGTATTGAATTGAGGTTAAACTAGACCTTTGGGAAACCAAGTGAAAAATTATGCAAAATACGTACATAAATAGGAAAAACTCATAACATAAACACAGTTTCGAAATACATAATCACTAAAACTAGGTACTTTTTGCGGATATACAATATCATTGTCAGTATATAAGGGATCAAGTTCAATTCGACCTAATTTGGCTATTGTATAATCATAAGACCACGATGTATTAGTCTTAGGATTCATATAGTTATGATAGGTTTAGTGGTTTTCGATGGTGGTGTTGTAAGGATTCATTTGGCTCATGCATCAATGATTTATACTAGTATAAATGAGAGCACAAGTGGTTGGGTGTGGGTGTTTGAATTCCCAATCATTTCAATAGGTGCTATCATGAGCATTATTTGAAGAAAAGATGATTTTATTCTATTAGAGTGTCTTATGTGTTGTTCTAAGTATCGAATTGAGATTAAACTAGACCTTTGGAAAAGCAAGTAAAAAATTATGCAAAAATAAATACATAAATAGGAAAAACTCAGAACATAAACACAGTTTCGAAGTACATAATCGCCAAAACTAAGTACTTTTTGCATATTTATAGTATCATTCTCAGCACATGAGGGACCGAGTTTGATTTGACATAATTTGACCATTGCATAATCATAAGACCATGACATATTAGTCCTAGGACTCATATAGTCATAATAGTTTTAGTGGTTTTCAATGGTGGTGTCCGGAGGATTCATTTGACTCATGCACCTATGGTTTATACTATTATAAATGAGAGTGCAAGTGGTTCGATGTGGGTGTTTGAGTTCCCAACCATTTCAATGCATTCTATCATGACCATTTTTTAAACAAACCATGATTTTGTCACATTTGGGTGTCTTATGTGTTGTTCCACGCATCGAATTGAGCCTCATCTCAGCCTTTGGAAAAACAAGTATAGAAATACATATAGTAAGTACACAACATTGGCAAACTAAGTACATAAACGCAGTTTTATAGTACATAAATACCAATATTGGGTATTTTTTCGCTAATTTCTAGTATTATTCTCAGCTCATAAGAGACTGAGTTCAATTTGGCTTAACCTAGTTATTGCATGATCATAAGACCATGGCTAAATTAAGACAAGTTAAGCTTGAACTCTTATGTACTAAAAATGATACTGCAAATTGAGAAAAAAGTACCACTTTTTTGTGTTATGTACTTGATTTTTAATGTTTTGTACTTAATTCATGTCGTTCTGTATTTATATGGCGTGTTTTTGTACTGACTTTTCTTTTACCCAATTTATCCCAATCATATAAGGCCTTCTAATGGACTAAAATCATATTTTCTTCAAGTAATGGATGTGATAGCATGTGTGCAAATAGTTGGGAACACAACTAGCCACATCCAACCACTTGTGTTCTCATTTATTCTAGTATAAACTATTGATAAATGAGGTAAACATATCCTTTTGACACCCATCGAAAATCAATAAACCTTTCATGACTATTTCAGTCTTAGGACTAATAAATCATGATTTAATAATCATACAGGCCAAATTAAGACAAGTTCAACTTAAACTTTTATGTACTAAGAATGATGCTACAAATTGAGAAAAAAGTACCATTTTTGTTTGTGTTATATACTTAATTTTTAATGTTTTGTACTTAATTCACCCCATTCTATACTTATATGGCATGTTTTTGTACTGGCTTTTCCTTTTACCCAATTTATCTTAATTTGATGGGTGAAACAACATATATGACCCTCTAATGCACTAAAATCATATTTTCTTCAAGTAATGGGCGCGATAGCATGTGTGCAAATGGTTGGGAACACAAATAGCCACATCCAACCACTTGTGTTCTCATTCATACTAGTATAAACAATTGATGAATGAGGTAAATGTATCCTTTCAACACCACGATCGAGAACCAATGAACCTCTCATAAATATGTTAGTCTTATAGTTGTTTCACCATCAAATTGAGGTAAATTCAGCTTAAGGAGAAAAGAGCATAAAAACACTCAAAAGACGTACTTGATTTGCAATTTCAGTTTCATACATTTTAAACATTGTCCAATTTAAATATTTTAGACCTTTTTATATTGGTATAGCTATGAAACTCTATTTTTTCCTACAATATTGAAATCCAAATGAAACATTTTACCATCAATATCGGTGCTTTATACTAATAATTGTGTTTGTATCCATTTGAACACATGTTTGTCCCAACTATTAATTGAAGAATACATGATTTAATTTTTTTGGATTGTCTTAATAGGTTGTTTCACAAATAAATTGAGGCAAATTAGGTCATATGACTAATAGGTATAGAATCACTCCATGTAGTACTAGATATTGAAGATGAGGTATTTATATTCTAAAATCATGTATTTACATGCAAAAATGAAGTATTGTTTTGCTAAAATAAGGTATTACATCTCTGTTATGCAATATTAGTCTTATAAATTTTAAATATAATTCAATTTAAGTATTATAGACCTTATTTGTTGGTATAGCCACGAAATTGTATTTTTCCTTATAATGTTGACGTCCAAATGAAATATTTTACCACCTACAATGGTGTTTTACACTACTAATTGTGTTTCCACCATTAAGCATGTGAATATCCCATTTTATTATTTTTGGATGGTCTTATATGTTGTTTCATCAATAAATTAACAGAAATTAGGCCATACGATGATAAGTATAGAATCATTCTTATGCAATACTAGATGTTGAAGATAGGGTATTAAAACTTTAAGATCAAGTATGTATATACAATGATAAAGTTTTTTTTTTTTTAAATGAGGTATTTTCTTTCTGAAGAAATGAAAAATGAATTTGTACAGCTCCAAATACAAATCTGCTTAGTAGCTAAAAACAATCATTTGTCATCCGCTCTACACGAAAAGAATAGTACAACATATTATATACTACAAATTATACAATACAATACAAATTGATAAGACATAAAATCCTCCATTGAAAACACAACTTTTGAATAGTGAGTTTGAGCATCTTGGCCCCTCGAAAACATTTTTTAAGCTTAAATTGAAGAAAATTTACCTTATTTTTTTCTACTATTCACTGAGAAAATTTTGTTAGTTGCCAAATACAGAAATTCAAACTGAAAAATGAAGTGAAGAAAAATGAGGTTGTTATCTGGGTTTCTTCCTATTGAAACTCAGGCTCACAATAAGACTTTGTTGGGTTTCTTCTTGGAAAATAAGTTATCAATGGTAGAAAACAAGAAGAAAAAAAAAAGAAGAAGAAGAAGAAGAAGAAATTGTTGTTCGTGGGAGAAAGTTGTAGTAGAGAATTGGGAGAAAGAATAGTGGAGAAGAAAGAACGAAGAGAGAGAAAGCTAAACTAAACTAAAGAAGAGAGAGAGAGAGAATAAGAAAAATGGGGGCATTTTGGAAAATTTAAGTGACTAGGGGGGTAAACTCAAAAGACAGTTAAAATTGGGAGTTGAAGCCACAAAATGCAAATGAGTTTGGGTATTTTTAAATAAGATGCCCATACACACACATACACACATTGTCTAAATAATTTTTCTATATAAAAGAGTTTGAGCATACTATGTTAATTTTTTTTGTTGAGTATAAAGTCTATCTTGTGATTTCATATTTACAGAAATGAAAAGTAGTTTTCTTCCTTCATTGTTTTTTTGTGAAAATGATTACCCCCTCCAGAGGGGAAAAAAAAAGGAAGAAGAAGAAGAAGAAATAAGTATATGTTTTTCTGCCTAAATGATCTTTTTTGTACAAAATAGGATTTAAGCATGTTATAATTAGTTTTTCTATTAAATAAAGCCTTATATGCGATCCCATGTTTATTAAAAATAAAAATTAAATTATTTCTTATTAAAAAAGTAGATTCACGGCTATGCTCTGAATTATAAAAATTATCGATAGGAACAAATTCCAAAATCATGCTATCGAGTCACAATGGCAAAATTTTTAAACCCATTTAAATGGGTTATAGTTAAGGTCTTCCTATGAGTAACAATAGTAGTGTTTAAATCTACTTAATGGGGTTTGTTATTGAGACCATCTTACGGGTAACAATAATAGTGTCAAAAAGCACTTAATAAGGTCCTAGTTAAGACTTTGATCAAGTTAACTGATTGGAATTTTGAAAGTTAACGAGCATGGATAAGTAATGAATTGTTGATATGCCATAAATTATATGTTTTGTTAGGTCTCGAAAGTTATGAAAGTATGTATCTAGCAATAATCCAATAAGTATGATTTTCTAACTATAGGCCATATTTAAAGTTTTGAAAGTCTCTAAAGTATGTTTTTGAAGATATTCTGATGAGTATGATATTTATTTGATTGTATTCTCATTCAAAATCCTGAAACTTCTAAAAGTGTATTTTTGAAAATGTCATAGTAAATATAACTTTCTAATTTTTGCCTTATTTAAGATGAAAAGTTACCACATGGAATATGTATGCCTTTTCAAACTATTTTATTGTTGAAACTTGATTGTTTTGTTTTACTTATAAGAAAATCATGTTTTTTTCTAATGTCTTTTATGTATTACATAAGTAACTTGCACAAATTAATAGAGAGTCAAAAACTATTTACTGGAAGATTTATCGATGGTGTTATTTTATAATCATTTCTGTCGAGGAATTAGTTGAGAATGAGAAGAGATCAATATGGGGTCGGTGACAAGATAATAAGATGTTTCATAGTTTTGATTAGTTTGATTAATTACTTTGAGCTTTTTGTTACTGTTTAAGACAATTTTCTAATGACTATAATAGTTAGGATTGACTTCAAAACATAAAGTGATCATTCTAAGTATAAGAATTTTGAATTGTTTTTGTGGCAACACATTTGACGTTTCATATTAATATCTTATGAATTTTATTTTGAATTTTCATGACTCAGTATTTCTGAGTCCTTTAGGCTTTGAAGGGTCACTGCATTATGTTTCGAATTTGGGGGTGCCGGCAAGTGTCCCTTCATCACTCTCAATAGGTCAAGATTAAGTTAGTACATGAGCCACGTTGAGTATTATGAAGAGGAAATGTATCTTCCTTTGCTAACGCATGAAGTCACCACAATCAAAATGATCAAGTCCCATTGTATCAATAGATATTTCTCAAACTAAAGCCATTAGAATCCACTGAAATAAGTTTTAAGATTATTGATAAAAAGGGTTTCTTGAATTACTTTTAGCTGGACTATGAGTTGTCACTCTTCCTTGTCGTACAAAGTCTAGCCCTCTTAATACAACTTTAAAGTTGATTTTCAAGGTTGAAAATTGTGTTGAAGTTGAAGTTGAATTGTAAGTAGTTTCAAAGCATGCTGCTAATGCCACTTTCTTTAAAACTTATTTCGTCCCTTTACTTTGTATGTATCAAGGGTTGTGAATAGTCCTGAGGATATAATAAAATTTGTTTCATCTTATGAAACACTACAAAACTAAACTATTGTGACACTCACTCGAACTATAAAACTATTTCAGTTATACAATATTCTCTGCAACAAAGCAAGGTATAAATAAACTTAAAAATTATGAAAATGGCAGAGATTGTATTATTGAGCTATATAGATATTCAATAATCTCTTGTCAAATGACAAGTTGTATTTATTGAGTTCACTAGTGCCTGAACTTCCCAAAAGGTCATTTTTGCTGCTCTGTGCTGCGCTAGGGCGCAAAACATCTATCTCAATAATTTTTCCCTATAATTTTTGTTTGTTTTCTACAATCCCATATCACTTAATACAACTTTAATTTTGAGAATTTTTCAACAATTTCCCTTTAGTTCCATTGTAAGCTCCATTGAATCAAAAGATCCTTCAATGTTCTTTGCCAAAGATAGGATATCTCAATTATTGAATCATAAAATAATTTGTCATCGATATATTGTCCATTCCCAATATCATCTAACTTCTTATACCATTTGTTGAGCATACAACAAAAGAAATTAGATGTCCAAAATTTAATTTATAAGAAATTTAAAAATCATACCAATAAATTTAACGAAAAAAATAATATTGATAAATAAGAAATCAATATGCATAGATTTTATGTGGGTTGATAAAATTCATTTATAGCCATAAGAGTTTTTGTTTTATTGTTGTGCAAGAAAATTATTGTATAAGATATATCCTAAAATTTAATATATAAATCTAAGACAAAACTTTCCTTTCATAACCACTATAAAAATTGTCGAAGAACACTCTCACATCATTTTTATATTGCTTATCGCTGTCTTAAAATGAGTGTTTTACTTATATTATGAGTATGTTGTTCATCGTGACTTAAAACATGTGTTTTACTTGTATTACGAGTATGTGCCGAGTAATCAAAAGCATCCTTATTTATTAGAGTAAATAATTTGGTTACTGTGTTCCTTCTAAAATTAGAAATAATCTACAATGTAAAATAAAATAAAATTATTTTTTTAAAGAACATAAATCTCAATCAAATTTGTTTTTCAAATAATCCAATCAAATCCTAAACATTCTATATGTCAATAACTGTAACAACCCTAGAAATGCATTGATTTTCATATTTTATTTAAGTATTAATTTATGAGAATTTTATTTAATTATTTGATTTTTCCAAAAGTTTTGTGGGTTAAAACGCAACTATAAAAGACTTAATTGCATCATTTTTAAAATTATGAGGGTAAATGTGTAATTTTAATAGCTAGAGGACCTAATGTGAAGGCTGTCGAAAATTGGTGGTTGAATTGAACTAAATAAACTGATGGGGGTCAATTTATAATTTTGAAAAGACTAAATCTATGAAAATGCAATTTTTCAATTTCTCCCCCACATTTCTTACTTCCCCACCGAAACACCCTCTTCTCCCTCTCTCAAAGGCGAACCTCTAGCCACCACCCCAAACCCCGAACCAGCTACATAAACTTCCTCCCCACTTCACCCTGAACACAAATATACTCTCTACCTCCATCTCCGATGAAACCATCGAGAAACGTGAAGATCGAACGGAGTCGCGGCGGAGCTTGGTGGGTTTCCTTTTCCGATGACGAAAACAGACATGCAACTAGTGGGTTCGAAAGAGTGTAGCTCAAGGATGAAGATGATGGTCTTCGATTGAAGTTTCTGGCAATGGTGAATTTTGGACAAAACAGTCACAGCGGAGTGGCGCTTCTAGGCTGAAATTGGAGGGCAATCCGGCGGTGAAGGCTTAAATTAAGTTGGGCATTGGGTTGGTTAAGCTGAAACGCTTCTTTTGGTGGTGTTGGTGATAGTCTCCAGCAGCGGCAGCAGAAGAACAGAATCTTCCCCTCAACGAGAGGAAAGCATGCACGAGGTCTTATCGTGGAAATTGCGATCTGATAGTGAGATAATGGTAATTGACCGGAAGAAAATAATTTTTGTATTACATGTATATATATACACGTTCAAATCGTATCTAACATTGTATAATTGGAAAGAATAAAAGAATCAACTGAAAAATATTGCCATGCATGGGAAATCAAACATGCATGCACTTATTTGAGCTTGAAAAAGCCCGAAATTGTATTATTTCATGTGATACATGGTTAGATAAACTTATTAAGTGAAGAAAACCCTAATTTTATGTAACCATGACTTGAGTGACAAAGTTTGGATTTATATATATAATTGGGTCGCTATAACCGATATCATGTAATGTTATAAGGTTAAATATGTAAATTAGGGATTCCATTGTACTATTTTACTGGTATAGGAAGAACTCCGTGAATAATTTATATATCCGGTGCGAATAGGATGTTATGGCGATAATACCGAAGTATAAAACCCCAACCATAATATTAGGTGGTTAACTATCGGAAATGGGATAGCTATTAGAATGATTTTTTAATGTTAGATATCATTAGGGTTGAACAAGGGTTTTGATAGAAAATTACTTTTGTGGATAGGTGACGGAGGAGTTTGCCTCGAGGATCAGTAGTTATTGACTTCACTGTCGAGGTTGATAAGGTGAGGATCCGCCAATCTGGCACTCTTGTACTTTATTGCTTTTTTTAATAAACTCATGTGAGGGTTGGTATTGATTTGATTATCATATTCTGTTAATTATTGTTACCCCTGTGAGGGATTTGCTAATTGGTGCTTGCTTGTATGAGCTTATTCTGTATCTATCGTTGAACCCATTAGGTTCTGCTGATTTGATATCTGTCTTGATTATTGTTTCTTGATTATCGAACCCTGTGTGGTTCTCTCGATTTGAAAATGATTGGTATTTTATCCATTTTCTTGAAAATGACTGTTCACAATCAAACTCTGTGAAGTTCTTTGAATTGTTCTATCTGAAACTGAATTGTACGCTCGAGTGGCTTGTGGTTTTAAAATTGTTCTGATCACAAACTAATTTATTGTCCTGGTGCCATGAGCTTTCTCAATTTTATCGGATTGTTCTCGTTAAATTGAAAATTTTTATTGTCAAATATCATATTGGTTTTCTTGATTGTTCAATGTATCATAGATCACCTTGATGGCATAATTGTTCAGTTATTCTGCCCTGTTGGCAATTGATCATTCAAAATATTGACTGAAAATGATACAGGAGAATTGTTGGACCGAGAGCCTTGCCAAGCTGCCATGCTTGTGCCACTGTTATAGCCAAGTCGTCGTGCTTGTGCCACTGTTTTGCCAAGTTATCATCGTGCTTGTGCTACTATTATTGCCGAGTTGTCATGCTCGTGCCAATGAACTATTATTGTTGATCGATTGTACTGTTATGGAGGTACAGGGGTATTCTGATATGCATATTTTGCTCTTTTATTGAAATGCATATTATGTTAGGTTTGTATTGTTAAATTGTATTTTGCTCGTGGAGCAATAAGGTTGGAGTGAGTTTCCAGTCTAGATCGGGCTAATATCCCAGGCCAACTGAGCCGTCTGTATTTCCTCCTAAACTGTGATCGGTTGAGACGCTCTATACCTCTCGAACAGCATCGGTCGAGATGATCCCAGGCCTTTTGAGCTGATGGTTACGGCATTCCGACCTAGCAATTGTTAATTGTTTGAAAATTGTTCCTTATGCTTCATTCTGGCATATGATTGTGCTTCCATAGTTTCAATCGTTGAACTCCATTGTTATTGATTGATTCTTGACAACCATCTATTGTTTTGCCTTATTCCTCACTGAGTCCTTATGACTCACCCTTATACCATTTATTTCATTTCAGACATGTATGAGGTTGGAGGCTTGGACTGAGAGTTTTGACTTAATGTTTTTTATTAGTGTTTGGTGAATGGATGTTTATATATGAATTCACCATTTATTATATTTTGGTATTAGAAATGTGTAAAATGTTGGGATGAATGTAAGACTTTTAGTATGTATGAGCTATGTTGCTTATGTTGATATCTTGGTTTTTATTTTGGATGGATTATTAGCGTGAATTGAGCATTCTGATATTATGGTATTACATTTAAAGCATGTTGTGGGTTGTGATTGTTGTGGTTTATTGGAGAATTTTTGGAAAAAATTTATGGGCCTATCGGATATGATTAGGGGCGATCACAGTTCGGTTAACTGGCCGAACCGAATCGAAACTGAAAATTCGATTTGTACCGAATACCGAACCGAAGATTTCGGTTTGGTATGCGATTATTTTAAAAAAATAAATCGGTATTTGGATCGGTTTTAATTTTTTGTACCGGTTAACCGAACTAAATAACCAAAATTTTAATTAATATATATTAATTAATATTAATATATATTGTTAATTAATAAATTATTTGTTAATTAATATATATTAATAGTAATATTAAAAATTAAAAATTCGGTATTTTGATTTTTGAACGAACCAAACAGAAAAAAAATTCGATTTTAACCGAATCAAACCAAATAGTTCAGTTCGGTATTCGGAACAATACTTTGGAACCGAAATTTCGATTCGATTCGATTTGTACCAAACAAACACTCCTAGATATGATATTGCATGCTATAAGATTGAATTGAGTAGAATTCTGACTTTTGGGCTATATCCCGAGTGGGGTGCCACAATAACTTTGACCCATCTCATCATAAAGGAATTTGACAATTTTATAACTTGTTTGATACAATATCCACCAACTTTTGATTCCACAATCCACAAAAAGCGAAGAGGAAAACACCCGACTGTGTAATCCCTACACTAGTGAATAGTACAAAAAAATTATAAAAAAAATGTTAATTCGAGTTAGGGGGAGAAATGCCCACAATAATATCATGTTCATTATTTTGATGAGAAAGCACTTTATATACGCAAAACTTCTTTCTTAAATTTCTTAGGAAATCGTCTCCTAACATGTTTTTATTTATTAGTAATTAGTAATTAATTGTATATAAACTAACGTATATTCAAAGAAACATTTATAGCTTTCTCCACTCCAGAGTCCAGCCTCCTTCTGGGCTTACTTCTTTTCTAGTTCAGCCTATCAAGATTTTCTCCATGAGCTCTCCGAAACAATCTCACAAAGTCCAAGAGGACTGCAGGAACTACATACACGATAATACAGTACTGGATCAGCAATCTGAAATCTCAAATATTACACAGGAGTTAAGAAAACCATATTTCTCATGTTACCTTGCTCAAATGGGTATTGGGAAGGATCTTCACCAAAATATAGAACCAGTTCATCTGCATTTCTTGCCTGCCAAACAATAATATTAACCACATTAGTACCATTTGAAAAATAAGTCGATCCTACCCCATAATCTATTACATTGTTCAGGCAGATATTTACCGCAACAGTATATAGTTTTGTGACAGAGGCCACTTCAGCCTCAGCAACACTCACGAATTCTGTCAGTGTCTGTTACACATCGTAAGCTTCTCTTGTTAAGACAACCTTAAAATAATGTATCAATGTAAGGGCGAAGAAAGGAAAGAAAAGGATTGGATTTCTGTCATGTTTGAAGTTGGAATTCTACATATAAACAAGTAAAACATTGGACGCCAAAATAATAGACCTTGCGAAAAGTTTCAGATACAGGACCGTCATTCGCCGAAGCAGCCAATTCCTGCTTCACCTTTTTTAAATCTTTGACAATGGTTTGCATTTCTTCTGCCAAAGATTTCAATTCTATCTGCAAAAGGCCTCGTTACTCTTGAAGTTATCTACAGTAGTTTAAAGCTATTCACCTAGTAGGAGATAAATATGAACCTTTGAGGCAGCTTCCAAGCTAACAAGATCTTCATGAAAGTATAAAAGAGCTGGTCTCTTTGAGGCAAGCACCTGAGAAAAATAAAGGAGAAAGTCAAACACACAGAACAAGATTTACTAAATAGTGACTTTCTAAGTATGTGTAGCACTCTAATATAAATAGCCACATTCACAGAAAGCACTGGCAAACTGTTTGCAACAAAGTGAAAATGTGGCATCCTAAAAGTTGACTTCGCTGTATAACAGAATCAACAATGACAAACTAAGAGGCTGGTGCTGCAGCTATCCTGAATGGTTCTATTCAAGAATTTCTAACTTAAAATGGTTAATGGAGTGAGTAAACATCAATGGTCATTATGCATCATCTGAAAATATTTCTTAGAAAGATTTCTAGTAGATCGAGAAGCCAGATAAATGAGATTAATGGTCTCAATTTGTAGTGTTTGCATGAGAAGGGTCGAAAGAAGGTAGCAAAAGCAAGTGCAGAGTTGTCCTCGAAGTTTCAGGATAAAGGGAAAAAAAAAGAGATCTATGGTATAAGAACAGAAGCTGGAGAGAGAATCAACGCGGCATAGCAGAAAGTATACACTAATTCAAAGATAAGTAGGAGTCAAGAGTATATAATCACTCCTTGGACATCTATGCATGCTCTGATGCAATAAAAATAATACAGCAATGAGTTTCAGCAAAACTAGTAATGCAACACTATTATATACACATTAAAGATAAGATACACAGGCCACATTTTTTTTTTTTTTTTAAAAATAATTAAATGGATAAGCAATTATGTTATATACTTGTGCCAAGCTGCACTCAACAAAGAAATTCACCATATCATGTTGTATGTGAGAGACTTGTTATGTTCAATTTTTACTACAACGTACATTTTTGATCTAGAAAGACCGAGAATCTTGATCAACAACTGGAAACCCGCTTGGAAGCCCCACAACTAAGAATTATTGCGAGCTACATTACAGTAGAACTCCAACTTTTAAGACTCGTGTTTCCAAAATTAATTAAGCCATAATTCCTCTATGCATTCTCCTGGCAATGAGAGGGTGGACAACTGATAAAGCACAAGTTTGAAAAGTAAAAGGGATTCCCAGGAAAGAGAATTTTAGGCATCACATATACTACGTCTGAAGAAGTGGTTGGGATATCCGTAAATTCTCCTGTTTCCTTCACGGGACTCCCAAAACCAGGTTCCATTTATCAAAATGGAACTATTTTCCTAAAAGTACCGTCTCACTTCAGGTAATGTTACACCACTGACTCTCATTCACTATTGTTGAAGGCAATAATATAAAAATACTCAAAACCTTTTCACCTATCATCTAAAAGTGCACGCTCAATGAAAATAGACCTATAAAATTAGGATGGAGTACTTAAGCCATCTGGTTTAATTGATTAATGCTGGAAACGGAAAGGCTAAAGTGCACTTCAATGCAAATATCAAAATCCAAAGCATGTGCGGACAATAGGCTGATCCATTCAGGATTACCATAGATTTTGAGATTCAATATTGCTTTGAACTGCATGCTATTGATTATTTTGGGTGCACCAGAGATATTTGGAAGAGAAACAACACAAAATAGAAGACTAAAAAGGATCAAAACAGTAAAGGGGGTCAAACCTTACAAAGATAATGTATGAATGTCATCCTGCTGTTGGGTGCATGTGTATCTCCGAGTTTCACAAGACCGTCTAAATTGAAGCTGACAGAAGAACCTGCATATAAAAAGTAAGTATTCTTACCTTAGATGAATCTTTAAACCCAAAAATCTGCTCTCTGGCGCAAGCAAAATCAAACTGCAATGCTTTAATTTAAGTAAGAAATGTCATCTGCTATTCTTTTGAATAAATCATTGCAAAACCTGTTATGTTTTAAATGGTGAATGATGATAAATATGACAGACAGAGTGGCAGTAAAGAATGCAAGACATAATGAAACCTAAATACAACACAAACAAGAACCTGCATTTGCAGTCTGCAAGAATCATAACTTGATCAATTCCGATAAAATGGTCCATACCTCTGGCACTTCCCTCATGCAATTTATTTCCAAGATATAACACTTTCTTTAAAACTTCTTTCAATTTGAGGGATTTCCTGACCTATGCATGAGTACAAGTAGGAAAGTTATTCATGAGATTAAAATAATAAAATATCAATATTCAATAGATCCTTTGTTTTACCTCTTCACAAGCAGAATTTACTGTGTTCAAGCTTTTTCTGATATCAGAAATCTGAGACAAAAATGCACATTTAGATAACTGCATATCATCCTATTTTTCAGGACTTCATATATATACACACACCAAGCATACCTGGGAATTGAATTGAATCTTGAATAAGAAAACCCTTAATTTAGATTCGACTCGTGGCATCTTCATCAGCTCCAGGAAACACTGAAAAAGATAGAAGTAAAACATCAAAAAATTCACCCGCTCAGTGTTCATAAAGCACCAATAACAAGATAGTCATTTGAAATAACACCAGACTGAAACTTAAAGAGAAAAAAAAAAAAAAAAAAAAAAAAAAAAGGAAAAAAGAAAAAAAATTCGATGCAGTCGTATTACAGCATAGTCAGATTGCTCCCACGATTGCTTCTTTACAGCGTAACTTTTTTTTCTCAGAGTGGGTGCGCAAAGATGATTGAGCATATTATAGGCCAGTCCAGAAATAAGAATGAACCCTGTACAAGTGATCAAGATCATCCTAACAGATTCTGTTTAATGGAACTGATCTTCTACAATTAAATTTAAGAGTATTTCTCCGGAAAATATTAGGCAGACAGATGCATGCATATACGCACTCAGATAATATTTGAGCTTATTGAAACTGAGCCGATCACTAAGGTTTTGTTTGGTTATATTTTGAAGGCATGAAGTTTGGGGACATGGTTAGAGAATGTGACACATGTTTGGTTTTGTTTGAATAGTAGTTGGAGAATGTTTTGAAAAAAACTGTTTATGAGAATTTTTTACAGTCCTAAATTATTTATTTTATCTATTATTATATAATCATTTTGCATTGTGCTAAAAGTGTTCATTTGTTTTCATAAACAAAACAAACCAAAAAAAAATTTAACCTTTTTGTTTAACATTTAATTTGTTTCACCCCGTCCATATTTTGTAACAATATTTTTCTTTTTATGTTTTGATATTTTGTCTCACTAATCAATCTCTAAATTATACTAATCCCAAGGATTAGATAATATATCTATACACACACATATATAATCATATTCTAACTAAATGCTATATAAAAACTTAATTAAATCATGTGATTTATTCATAAACTCTTCAATTGAATTTATCAATAGTGAAACTATGTCTTTATTTATTATTTATATTCAATTATTATAATTTTATAATTAAATCATATGCACAATTTGAATATGGAAACATAATCAAGCAGGCAAAATATAACCATTCGTTTCAATCAATCATATAAATATATTTATAAAGACTTATGTAGTACATAATATGTATGTATATATATAGGACAACCAAATCATGTCTGGTATACGTGCATTATTGATATACGTGCGTATTAGTTAATAATTCAGAGTAATATCATTGTAGACATATCTGGAAATGTATGTAAATAAAACAAAAATAATTACAATCAAATAATATTAATCATGTATTCAAGTAAACAATTAAGAATATTATTAATTATCAATAAAAATAAATATATAGGAGTTAGAACATCTAAATTTGTATAATATCTCTCTTATTTTCTCAAGTTTCCTCACATGCCAAATACTTCACGTTTTTTGAAAATATTATTTTATAATAATATTGGATAGTGCTATGCCATCTAAATTTGTTCTTTTTCTTTATTTACATTATTTTTTAAAATATATTTGTTCTATTTATTTTTTTTTCTATTTAAATATTTAGTATACAAATTATGAAATAATGATTTCCTATTTAAACATTTAGTATGCAAACTAAATTAATAAAATTTAGACATATAAAATTTTTTCTTTAAATATATCAAAATTATAATATATATATATATACGTGTATGTATAATCAATCACATACATATGTTTATAAAGGTTAATTACCTACACTTCCCTCAAAGTTTGACCTATTTTAAGAAACCACAATGTTGAAAAATTATATTTACCTCCCTCTTCTAACATATTGTTGTTAATAATTCCAATACAAAATTAAAAAAAAAATAGAAAATTAAATAAAACAAAAATCCTCTTTAAAATATATATATGTTCAAAATGTTATATATGTATTTATATTTTATATGTAATACATGCATGTTGATGTTGCATGGAAGTAAAGAAAGATCATTTACGGTAGACAATAGAAAGTGGCTTTGTTTTCTCCAGAGAGATTCTTTGCTCTCAAAAATTCTCGAAAATTCACTATTCTTCTGTAAATGATTTCTTCTTTGCTAGTTCTTCTTGGAATTTAGTAGTTATAGTTTTTTCTTGGAGGGTTTAGGCTCATTAAGATTTCGCTACCCGTTTTCATGGGCTTAATTTGTCTTTAGACTCTCGGATCGTTTTGTTTAAATAACTAATTTAATTCATCAGACCTTTTTTAGTTCTTTTACCAAATTGCCTTTAAAGTCTTAATTGTCCACATAACATGTATATTATCATATATATACATACATACATATATAGCTAGGCCATGGCCAGCACTAACTAAACCATGTGGCTGGATTTGCCATGCTAGCGGCGGCGGCTGAATCTTCCATGACCAGGTTGGCCAAGCTACTGGTCGGCCAGGTAGCCATCCATGACCGGTGGCCATTTGCCATGATCAGCCTGCTATGATTGGCTCTAGGAATGGAGGGGTTGGGGGACGTGCCTGGCCTGAGTCGGGGTAGCGAAGGATGGGGGGTTGTGTTAGGGAAGAAGACCTTTTTCTTTTTTTATTTTTATTTTTTATTTTTTTATCTATTTTATTTTTAATTAATACATAACTTTAATTTAATTATTTTAAATGTATGTTTTTATTTTAGTATTATCAAGTGTGTATTTTAAAATTACTAAAATTATATTGTCTAAAATGATAAATTTAAATTTTCATTTTTAAACTTTTTATTTATTTTGTTTTTAAGTATTAAATAAATTTAATTAAATTATTTTAAATACGTTTGAATATTATTGAGAGTATCAATTAAAATTACTCCTGCCATCCACATGTCGCAACTCACATGCTCTTGTAGTCAGAATCCCAGCTTCCATCTCAAGCTACTCAAATGTCTCCACCATAATTTCCGGCCTTCTTTTTCTTGGATGCATATTCTGAGCTTTGTGTTTTTACCACATTTGGAATGCTTCCCCTTCTCCCGGCTTTAGTGCTTGCGCATCATTAGAGTGCTTTCTTTGCTTTCTGAGGCTGACAGTGCATTCCTTAAATGCTGATATAGTGCTTACTAACCATCCTTTGGTATCCAATCACTTTGTTAGATCTCGAGAGTGGGGAATTTCATCTTTGTATAAAATACAGAAACTATCACTCGAAAAAGATTCAAAGTCAGTTGACCAAATATGACGCTATAGCTGGAGGGGGCCTTTACCACCAGGAAGTTCATCATCTTGGTCACCTACAGAGTAATGGTACCTAAGGACAGTAGAAGAGATATTTTCGGCTAATTTGAAAAAATATAGTGGAAAAATAAAACATCTACAAAACTACCGTGATTTTAAAAAATTTGCAAAATTATGGTCCACGCCTTACCCTTTTTTTTTTTTTTTTTTTTTTAAATTCAATAGTTAAGGCCACGCCTCTTGATTGATGTATTCTTCAAGAGGTGTGGCCTGGCCACGCCTCTTTGTG